>JACDQD010000005.1:1345486-6145486 GCA_019843655.1 Lethocerus indicus
CAATTTTGACAAAAGACATTTTAATTTTAACCATTCGAAAATAATCTGCAAATATTCCCCATCAGTCGATTATTTATATGTATATAGAAATATATAAATAAATACAGAAAAATGGGGAAGAATTTATGTGGAAAAATGGCTGTCGTCTCAACAATTTTGACCGAATGACATTTTTTAATTTTAACCATTCTGAAACTACTCTGCAAATATTCCCATTAGGCTACGATTATTTATATGTATATAGAAATATATAAATATTACATATATAGAAAATGGGGAAGAATTTATGCAGAAATGGCTGTCGTCTCAACAATTTTCTGACCGAAGACATTTTTAAATTATAAACCATTCGAAACTAATCTGCAAATATTCCCCATTAGGCTACGATTATTTATATGTTTATATAGAAATATATAAATTTATATAGAAAATGGGGGAAGAATTTATGCGGAAAATGGCTGTCGTCTCAACAATTTTTGACCGAAGACATTTTTTTAAATTTTAACATTTCTGGAAATATTCCCCCATTAGGCTACGATTATTTATATGTATATAAAATATAATACATACATATAGAAAATGGGGAAGAATTTATGGAAAATGGCTGTCGTCGAAATATTTTTGACCGAAAGACATTTTAAATTAAACCATTCGAAATAATGCAAATATTCCCCATTAGGCTACGATTATTTATATGTATATATAATATATAAAATACATATAGAAAATGGGGAAGAATTTATGCGGAAAAATGGCTGTCGTCTCAACAATTTTTTGACCGAAAGACATTTTTAAATTTAATCAAAATACTCTGCAAACATTCCCCATTAGTACGATTATTTATATGTATATAAATATATTAAAATATTACATCAATATATAGAAAATGGGGAAGAATTTATGAAGAAAATGCGAAAATGGCTGTCGCCTTAACAATTTTTTGACTGAATGACATATTTTTAAATTTAAACCATTCGAAAATATACTCTGCAAATAAAATTCCCCATTAGGCTACGTCTATTATTTATATGTTTATATAAATATAAATTTACATATATAGAAAATGGGAAGATTTCAGAAAATGGCGGCAAAATGGCTGTTCCATTAGGCTACGATTAATATGTATATATAAATATAAAATTCCCCATAAAGAATTTTGCAGAAAATTATATATAAATATATTTTAAATTTACATATATAGAACCATTCGAAAATATATATAAATATATAAATTACTCTGCATCATATTTTTTTTTATTTTAACCCCATTAGGCTATTACAATACATATATAGATATGTATATTTTTTTTAAATATATGCTCTGCAATTAACATATTTATATGTATATAGAAATATATAAATTAACATATAGAAATGGGGAGAAAGAATTATGGAAAAATGGTTCGTTTCCCTCATCAATCTCCATTATTGATACTCTGCAAATATTCCCCATTGGCTACGATTATTTATATGTACATAAAATATATAATTCACATATATAGAAATGGGGAAGTTATTTATGAAGGAAAATGGTGTCGTCTCATCAATTTTTTGACCGAATGACATTTTTAAATTTTAACCATAAATCTCTGCTGCAATATTCCCCAAAGGCTACGAAAGACCAAATGTATATATAAATATATAGAATTTTTATATATATATAGAAAATGGGGAATGCAAACTATGCGGATTTAGTAATATTCAATACGATTAAATTTGACCGAAAGACCATTCGATTTTAACCACCATTCGAAAATAATCTGCAAATATTCCCCATTAGGCTACGATTATTTATATGTATATATAAATATATAAAAATACATATATAGAAAATGGGGGAAGAATTTATGCGGAAAATGGCTGTCGTCTCAACAATTTTTTGACCGAATGACATTTTTTTAAATTTAAACCATTCGAAACTACTCTGCAAACATTCCCCATTAGGCTACGATTATTTATATGTATATATAAATATATTAAATTACATATATAGAAAATGGGGGAAGAATTTATGCGGAAAATGGCTGTCGTTTCAACAATTTTTTGACCGAATGACATTTTTTTAAATTTAAACCATTCGAAACTACTCTGCAAATATTCCCCATTAGGCTACGATTATTTATATGTACATATAAATATATAAAATTACATATATAGAAATTGGGGGAAGTTATTTATGAAGAAAATGGCTGTCGTCTTAACAATTTTTTGACCGAAAGACATATTTTTAAATTTAAACCATTCGAAAGTACTCTGCAAATATTCCCCATTAGGCTACGATTATTTATATGTATATATAAATATATAAATTTACATATATAGAAAATGGGGAAGATTTATGCAGAAAATGGCTGTCGTCTCAACAATTTTTTGACCGAAAGACATTTTTAAAATTTAAACCATTCGAAAATACTCTGCAAATATTCCCCATTAGGCTACGATTATTTATATGTATATATAAATATATAACTTTACATATATAGAAAATGGGGGAAGAATTTACGCAGAAAAAGGCTATCATCACAACAATTTTCTGACCAAAAGACATTTTTTTAGTTTTAAACCGTTCGATAACACTCTGCAAATATTCCCCATTAGGCTACGATTATTTATATGTATATATAAATATATAACTTTACATATATAGAAAATGGGGGAAGAATTTACGCAGAAAAAGGCGCAGCAATAGCAATTACCCAACAGACAAACTACTGATATTCATGATAACTAGATAACTTATAGGTTTTATCAATAAAAATTAGCGTTCACTCACCTACAACTTGAGCTTAACGGCTGGGATCACATCATTTAACATAAGAACGATTCGTTTAATGAAAGAAAAACATAAATTGTTCAGCACATAGATATAATACAGAAGTCTCAGGAGAATCATTACTATTAATTTTTCCACTATTCAATCAAACTGTGATGGTCTATCTTCCAGTGCGCCTCACCATCAATTTCTATATATTTTCAAATCTCTTAGACGAATAACGCTTTTGTATATTTACTGTATACCTTGCATTATTTGGACCTTGGACAATTTTAATCCGGATCTATCGGTCCGACTGTCGAGAAATATAAAAACGGGGAATTGCAGAAGTTCAAGCACAAGTTCTGTGCTCTTGGCCTTTAGGCGAATTGAGATCAAGTTTGACCGGTTAAAAGCGCCACATCATATGACAATCCGCCGCAGGTTCTAAGGACAATATTCGATTCTGGAGTGCTCTAGAAAGAATAGAATATTCTATAACTTCTGTATATGTTCCCCTAAATGGATGAAAGTCAGCAAAAGTGGTACTAGTGGTAACGCGTCCCGTGTTAAAAATACACAAAAAGTCACAGAAGGGAAATGTAAGGAGTAACGATTTTTTTTTAACTTTATTTATTGTACAATCAACTATATGTCAGTTATAGGTACAATTGTGGTTTGATTGATTATAGAAACATACCCGGGGGGAGCATTAAGGACGGTGCGGACGACTTTTGACCGGAATGTGACCGGGATGCGAGCGAAGTCGGATTTCTTGGCGGAACCCCATAGTTCTATGTCAGTTTTAAGATAGCTTTATATATTGTCAGTTTTGATGTTCTTTTCAAAATAGGTCTCGACAGTCCAAATTTACGACTCTGTATAGAGCCCAAGGTAGCGAGCCTGCTGTCGGGTGAAGAAATAACGAAAAAAACAAATTATCATTCATAAATAATATATAATTTATTAATTTATTTAACAAGATTATATCGCATTAACCTTCGAAACTGCTAAGTCATTAACCCATTGTAAACGTAGGAAGGAAGAAGCGTGCAGCGGAAATGGTTACCATCCGTGGTGGACGGGGTGTGCGGGGTGTGCGGGTGGGGAGAAGGCCGTGGGCGGCGGCGGCGGCGGCGGCGAGCGTGCGGCGGGGCGGCGTGAGGCCAGGCGGGTGCGGAGCGGCCACGACGGCCACGGGGCGGCGGCCACCACGGCGGGGCGGCGGCGGCGAGCTGTGTGGCGGCGGCGGCGAGGCGGGCGGCGGAGTCGGCAGGCGCGGGCCGCCAGGGTGGAGGCGGTGGCGAGGCGGGCGGCCGAGTCGGCCTGTGCGGCGGCGGCCAGCCAGGCGTCGGACTCGGCCCTGGCCTGGGCGGTGGCCTGGGCGGAGGCGGCGGCAGGCGGCGGCGGCGGCCTGTGCGGCCTCCGAGGCGCGGGCCTGTTCGGCGGCTTGGGCGGCGGCCGCCTGTCTGGTCTGGGACTCGGCGCGGGCGTTGGCGTCGGCGGCGGCCTGGGCGGCGGCCCTGTTGGCTGCCGCCACGCTGGCGGTCGCCTCGGCGTGGGCGGCGGCGGAGGCGGCGTCGGCGGCCGCCACTATGGCCGGGGTGGCCGCGGCGAGTCTGGCCGCCGCCAGGCCGTGGTGGCGGTGGCCAGGTTGGCGGCGGCGATGTTGGCCGCCGCTATGTTATGGCGTTGCCGCGGCCGTCTGGGCGGCTGCGGCGTTGGCGGCTGCGCTCTGTGCGGCGGCGGCGTTGGCGGCGGCTGCGTTGGCGGCAGCCGTCTGGGCGGCGAGGGCGGCCCGGGCCTGTTCGGCGGGCGCCGCCCTGGCGTTTGCTTCGGCCGCTATGGCCGCCGCCGCCCTGTTGGCGGCCGCCACGTTCTCCGTGGCCCTGGCGTGCGCCGCGGCGCTGTTAGCGGCGTCGATGGCGGCCCATCCGGCGGAGGCGGCCAGCGGGTGCCCGCCGGCCCAGGCCCCCACCGCGGGCCCCACGTGGCTGCCCCAGGACACTCCGGCGTGGCCGTGTCCTATCACGCTGCACCGGCCCACAGTGGCGACGGCGAACAACACCACCTAGGGTAGAGTCATTCCTCCATTAATATAATACAACGTTATTATATAAATATTATATTATCTTAATCTATCCTCGTTCGGCTTACCAGCTTGTACATGACTGCTTGCAGAAGGTTGGTCTGTGCTGATTAAGCGAAGACTGATGAGTGAATGACAACCCCTGGGCCGGCCACTATATATATAGGGAGTGTTGAGGCGCCGGGGGTGATATCGTATGATGGAAGATGAGGGGTGTGCGGGTGACCATCCGGCCTTGCTTCAACTCCCACCACTTATCCGCCTCTCTAGCACAATTATCTAGAGCCGCGGTCGTCTGTAATACGAGACTCGTCTTCTTATGATGGCCTCACGTTGAATTTGATACCCGAGGCCTGCGCCGTACGCAGTAGGACAGTTATGTCCTCTACTCCGAGTACCGGACAGGCGGATGTAACGTCAATAAGACGTATCGACGGAAGAGTATAAAGTTATTAGTACTTCTATGTTATTTATGCCACTTATAATAACTTAATTCCGGTTATTATTTGCCGCACTCTCGTGTTTAAAGACGATCAACTTTCAATTCGTGAAATGTGTAAAGGGTAAAAGAAAGTCGAAATGAGTAACGTGGAATTGATTTAAGGGTAATAGTTGGAAATTAGTCGCAATAATTATTAATATAAGTAATATTTATTCAATAATATTGATGTCTAAGTCTAATAAGTGTTCAATAACTTGAAAAATGGTTATTAAAGTAGACAATTATGAGTTGGACCTAGGTTCGCCTAGGTTCTAGTACGATCGTACAATTACTTGAATTGGTAGTTTTTCGATCTGTTTTTTTATTTTTACTGTATTTTCTTTAGCAATAGAAATAGTAAATTTACCCACCATCCTCTGTTATATAATTCATTTCTTCTGTTCATGACAGGGTGAACCTCAGTGGGGGCTGATTTAATTATTCGCCGACGGAAAGATTTAATACAATTTTACACAACCCAATTTCGTGTCATCGTCCATTAGAGAAAAGCCGGTTACTTTCTGCCATCATCTTATTTTCTTATTATCACGTTAATTAAATTATATTGTATATTTTATACATTATAATGGATTTTTTAAAGGAACATCTTATTTAGAATCAACCTTAATTGAACGGTCAAGGCGTAACACAGACTAAACCCGGCAAACACTGCATTGCGGGCTTAGTATCAGAAGCCGTTATGGCTATCGTCTGCGTTAATTCAGCACCGCGGGCATTAACAAATATCAATTTAAATAAATCAATATTGTTAATCCTCCGTTTCTCTCCTACTGTATGGATTAGTAAACAGTAATATCTCTGTTTATTATTCGAGTAGGAAATTATGATGCGACATGTTCTTTCGATCGGGCAACTGTCATTCACACACCGTGAGGACCAGAGACCTCGCAATAGTTCGCTTTCTCGATTCGGCTATATTTGAGGACATATTATAATTTAGTGAACTTTTAGCGGGACATTTTCGGTCGCTACGTACCGTTTTTTGGTGTAACATTATCTGTCTAAGGTCCATGATGTGCCAGTGGTGGTGCCGCCTACAACCCTCGAATTATGACTCGCACTATTTTTAAATATGTTTCAAAATGTGTTTTAAATATGTGTAATTTACGATATTTTATGATGGCAGTTTGTGAAATCAGAAATTTCAGTTTTCGAGTAGCAGCGACTCAAGAGTTTTTTTACGATGAAATTCGCATCGCTCAAAAATATAAGTATACGGAGTAAATGGATAGTATCACTTATTTTTTCGTGAATATATACACCTCAAATATTTAACGCGGAATCCAGAATTGAAAGTTATACGCAGCGTCGATTTCGGTGATGGATACACAAGTTAATTGCGATATTGTAAAAGGATATCGAACCCTGTATTTAGTGATTTTACCCGAAGTTCATCTACCTAAAGTCATATATTACACTGGGGAAGGAAAATGCGGTACAGGATAGGGTGAAATATTATCATACGTTACGAGATATAATAATTTAATTTACAGAAACCAAATACTACATAAATTATGGCAGATTACAGTCTGATAGAGTAGACCCTCCCCCACATGGGTGGATTTAGAATCAATAATATATAAAATAAATTTGGTATATTAACTTATAGTTAGTGAGTAGCTCGATGTTGAGCGCTGTGGGGGGTGGCTCTCACCAGGTGTTCTCGTGCACTCCGTACTGGGCCACGGCCCTGCGCCGGGTGATGAGGCCGTGGGGAGGGACAGGGGCGAACAGCTGGTGGGCGGGGGCAGCGTGGGGCGGGACTGGCAACGGGGGCAGTGTGGGGGCGGGGCCGGGGTCGGGGGCGGCCCGAGGGCCGTACGGGGGCGGCGCCTGGACTAGGGGCGGCGCCGCCGCTATCACCGAGGGCGTCGCCGCCGCCAGCCGGAGGCCGGCCAGGTAGTGGCCGCCCCACGGGTGGTGGCCCGCCCCCGGACCCAACACCGGACCGGTGAACGCCGCCAGGGAGGGTACAGCCGCCGCCAGTTGTGTCGCCCCCAGAACCGGCAGCCCCCAGACACCGCAGAACGTGCTACAAAACAACGACAATACAACCACCTGAAACAGATCACATTTCTATTTTAAACATCTGACTTCTTCTGAAAAGGACATCAAAACTGAATATAGAAAGATATACCAAAAACCTACACGGACATACGGAATAGAACTATGCTGGGTTCCTCCAAGAAATCGCCCGCATCCAAACAATCCAGTCAAAAGTCCTTCCAGTACCGTCCTTAATGCTCCCCCCCAGGGGGTATGTTTCTAACCGAACATACCATAACGACCTCTCAACATACCCGGACAGTGGACGAAGTCGCAAAATCGCGCTTCCTCAAATTCCATTTCTCTCCACATCCAAATCCACTCGTTCATCCAATTTCCTCTTCAAACCCACCCGTTATCGGCTTAAACGCCGCCGGCCCACAGACTTTCTGTAGGCCGGATACGGGCCAAAAGTACCATCACCGGATGGCGTCTTTATCGAGTGAAATTAATCAAACAAAAACGTCAATTGTAGCTACAACTGACATATAGTTGATTGTACAAATAAAGTTAAAAATTTAAAAAAAAATCGTTAAAGAACCTCAGAGATATTTTCCTCTGACCGAATATAGACGAAATATGATCAATAAAAAATAATAAGCGAGTGGAGAGACAGAAAATTACGACGGTTGTGGGACATTCCGAACTCAAAAAATACTGGTATTAAAAAACTATTACGTTTTTAGTTCCTAGTTCCAATAGACATTCATTAGATTACGAGCTCTTAATATGTGCAATTATAGTATTCGAAAGGTTGATATGATCATATAAATTGGGGAAAATTAAAAAAAAAAACAATAAGCTGGCGGAGTCAGGAGATTAAACCGAACCCAAAAAATATTATTTTCACTGTTCGTATTTCCAATAGAGATTCTGTAGACAGTGGGCAAATTTTATTGGTTCAATTACGTTATTCGATAGTTTAATTTGAACATATAAATTTGTGAACATTCAAAAAATAATAGGCGGCGTGGAGAGGCCGAAAATCTCGTATTAGTCGGAACGTTCCGCGCCCAAAAAATGCCTTCGTTTAAAGGTATTTTCGTATTTCCAGTATTGACATCCCTCCCGTAGATTATATTTCGGTAACTGCAACGCAGTTAGAATTTTCGTGAAAACTACAGATAATTGCAATAAATTGATAAATAATTGCAGTTGTCGAACAAATCTGCAACTGATAAATGATGTTGATGAAGAAGAAACGGGAGGGGTTGTTCCGTTCCACTCTCTACAACCCCCAATTTCAGTCCGTTTTTCGATAATTGCGACTGGAGATTTCATTTTCGGATAGTTAAAAATACTATCGGACTGAAGCTGTATCCAAATTAAGTGTAAGAAGAATTGTTGTTGTTGTTGTTGTTGTTCAATGAGAGGATTTTTTCAGGTCGACCATTGTTAGAGTGTAATATTAGTTGTTTGGAAAATTTGTAGCAATTAATATTTTGACAAAATTACGGATAGTTATGGCCTTTTTAGTGATAATTTTGAGTCGTAAGTCTGTAGATAACAGATATTTCAATACGAATAGTTGTGAATTTGTGCGGTAAATAAAAACAAGGAATCATTCTCGTGGGGTTAATGAGGGTCGATTGTACTATTTGCTAGTTTATTACGAAATAATTTTATTTGAGAACTATACATTTCTGTGCCTCTTTTACTAAACTTTACACACTTTCAGATATTTTACCACTTACTTTTGAATCTGTCTATGTAAATGTTGTATATCGTGTACCGGTGTAACTGTAGAACGGGACAACTTTCACAACCGGCCAAGTTGTCCGTAATACAATACCTTGGGCTCTTCCAACATTGACCTTAAGAGAATTAAAAAAAGGCGTTAGGTCCAGTCTCTCTCTCTCTCTCCGGCGGACGGCTCAGGGACGTTATCACTTCCCTTTCTATTCCGCGATACGGAACACTTTCAAATCGATTTCAAATCGAGAAAATGGGACGATTTTAGAGAAAATGGGCTTCAGTCTGGTCCGCAGAACAAGTATTGCTCTTGAATAGGAAACGGAGCGCGCCCAAAGAGAGTCAAATTAGGAGGATAACGGTACATGTTACAGGCGGAGATAATAGTACGTCCTACACAACTCGTACACAATAGAAATAGTGTAACATGTACACAATTAGATTCATGTCTAACGACTATCAAATATTTTATTTACTACAATGTTTTTATACAAACAGTACTATTAACTGATTCAATTCTAAGCCTAGTCTACAGCGATGTACCACCGTTTACAGTTGTGACTATAAAAAGGCCGCACTTACCTAAATGTACCAGATTGTTCGTGAGTAGTCGAAATAGGGAGTTAATTTCGTTTCTTTATAGTCTTTGTAGTCTTTACTGTCTTTATGTACAATTAACAAACGATCGCTGAAAATGATTCTAAATTATACAGAATATAAAGTTATGCGCTCGACTCTCAGAAAGGAATATAAAGGGCCCAACGATATAAAGGGTTTTGCAAAGGAGCTTATCGAATCTCGCATTTTATATATATATATAGGGGTAACCAAAAAAAGTAATCGACAATTTGATAAGATGTATTTTGGTCTTCTGTAGGAGTTTTTCAGAAAATGCATTCGAAAATTTGCCGGAAAAGTGGCAGAGAGTTGTCGATAATATCGGTGAATAGATATACAGTAGATTAGTAATTAAAGTTTCTTTTTTAGCAAAATAAAATGAATTCCAAAGTCATAAATGTTGATTACATTTTGGCAACCCCCAATATATACTATATATTCAACTTAAATCGAAACTTTTAATGGACGAAAGGGGCCTACGCAGTTTTTATTAGGTTTATTAGTTATTCTGCATATCGACCATCGTTGTGAAAATATGTCCTTAATATAAAAGTGGCTCATATCTTCGAGTGCTTAATTAATAATTAAGTGTACCTATACTGTCGACTGGTAGATAGGAAATAAGAAACGAGTTTTATTATTCAATTACAGCCGATTTTCCGATACCGACTAATTGACAACGGTTTCCTTTAATTGGATGTTTAAATGTCCGAGTGAACGGTGGAAATGTTCGGTGTCGAAATTGAAATCGGCTTTGAAACGAGATCAGTAGGCCGACTCCGTACTTAACACTTTCAAGTACAAAAAAAAATATAAAAAAATTCTAGGCTTTAACTCTCTTTTTTTTTACAGTCGTGTCAATTTGGTCCTTTGGTCCTTGCGGACGTCCCCGAAAAGGAAGTGTCCGCGCGATCTAAATGTGACAGAAAAATAAAGATCTATTTTGAAGAAGGACGATTTTTTTTTAATTAATCGTCAATACACAAAGTTCTGTCCTACGAATAGAAAGTTTTCGGGAATATTTTGAACGATAGGGTTTCGGAAATGCGGACATTTCGCGGTTTCACCGTACAGAGGACCAAGTCGAAGGACTTTGTTCGGAAGTTCCAGTACCGCTTCCCACTTAAGGACGGCTTAAATCGTCTCCAGGGCTGGCCTCAAGAAGTTCCGAAAGTGCCATCGACTTCTTCGCGGCTCCATTGCCGACAGGACTGTACCAACGGGTGTCCCGTTTCACGGCTCCAAGGTTGGAGCGTGCACGTGGCACGTGCTCTGCTGCTGCGCCGCCCCAGTGAACGAGGTCCTTGACGTCCAGACAATGGTAAAGGTTGTATACTACCCAACCGTTACACCGTTAAACACGTTACATATGCGCCGAGGTATACATATCGTCATATTGTATCTTCGGGTTTATTTTATATATTTTATATAATTGGCCGACTCTTTGGACTCGTTTATCCGGAGGACCAACCGAAGATCTCTCTGATCCTGCGGCGTTTAAGACGCCGTCCTGGAAGAACGGAGTAGACGGAATCGACCAGTGAATTATACAGAGAGATGAGTGAACGGGAATTGAAACTTTTGAGGGATTTTATAATCAGTTCATCGGCTGTCGGGCTATGTTGAGGTCAGGGTGAACGGTGCGATTTGAAACAATGCGAATTGAGGATGGATCGAAAGATTGGAATCTGCGAACTATGTCCTATGTATTTCAATGGCGGCTTTATATATGAATTTTGCCGCAGATCTAAAATTTCTAGGGAGTTCAACTTCGGGAACCGGGTTTTTCGCGACTTTGTCCACTGTCGATATGTTGAGGTCATTGTGCGGTTAGAAACATGTCCTGGGGATGAGCATTAAGGACGGTACTGGAAGGACGTTTGACTGGAATCTCTGGACGGGAGCGATGTCGGAACCCCATAGCTCTATACCGTAAGTCCGTGAGGGTTTAAGTACCGCTCTGTATATTGCCAGTTTTGTACGCTTGGCCTTTAAAATACAACTTCGAGACTGTATTTCCAGTCCGGACTGTAGAAGTCGAAGACATAGATGGACTCCAACGAAACGGTCTCCAACAGATGTGTTTAACGCGATTGAGAAAGTTTCACAGGCGAACACGAATGGTAATAAATATTAACAATAAGCAGGGGAAACAGACTGATTACGGAGGGTTTTTTTTGGTCCCAGTTTAGACGGTGTGCGCCAACGGAATCGGGGAAAATTATATAACTTGCGAATTTGCCAGGAGATTGGATGGAGAATGGACAATGGGACCGTCCAATTAATTTTTTTCCCTTTCCCACCCACCCTATAAATCCAGACCGGTTTTACGACACCGTCGCCCGGCGCTCGTTTCTTGAAATCTTTCCAACTGTCGATTTCACTTTCCGCGCTTTCCTACTTCGTCGAACTTTCGCGGAAACGAGACTTAAAAACGGCTTTTTTTAAACTGGAACGCCTGCAGTGGACGGCTGCATTTCGGCGTCCTTGGGTCCACCGGCGTCGACTCCCCTTTCACGGCTGCAGTAAGTCAATTTGTCCAACGATTAGAAACGATTAAACAGAATTATATAAATATTATTGGACGCCTTTATTGGAGCGAGGACTGCGCGGCGGTGAATGTGGGGCGGGATTCGTTCGAAACAGATCTTGAAGACCATCGACAATATTTTGTAATTTATCTATTTTAAATACCGCCCGTTCGCGTCTTGATACGGAGTCTTTCGTAGGGAGAAAATTAATTTCGGCTTCATAAAATTTACAAGACGGTATATTTCCGCGTTCCTGTCCGTCAAAGCGGTCCCAAAGACAGGTTTCTGAATGGAGATTTTTCGTCGGAAAATCGGTTCTGCAACACGGTAAAATCGATGTACTGGAAAACTGTTTTTTCTCCGAAAAACGTCCGGACAAGCGTTGAGTAAGTGACACTCACGACACCGCAACTGAAGACCGAACTGAAGGCCGAAAGACCGGACGAAATCTACGGTATTCCAACCCCTCGCAGACCGCAAAACGGGTATATTTCAACTAGTTTACAAATCTTTTGGAACCGGCAATATATATATATTGCGGCTCATCTTATGTAACGAGAGCATTACAATTGGACCTATAACCAAAATGTAATCAACGAAAATACCTTCTATAGTCCGTTGTTCACCAAATATATTCCAAGTCCTGTGTAAATGGCGTAGACCAACGAGCGTGTGCACCGCAATTTTGGCTTTGAGACTGAATTTTAAATGGACTAATATTTAAATGAATATATAATTCAAGGTTTCAGAGACCCAATTGAAATGGCACTGGGGTACGACGGATCGTGTGCACGATTTCGAATCTAAAGGTTAGACAGGGTTTGTGTATTAGTTTGTATTTTGCACTAATGATGAGTTTAGTCGGAGAACGATAAGACTTTAATAGGGCCAGAGTGTCGTCCAAGTAATGTCCGTTCGTTCGTACAACTTTCATGTTATAATGCAATTGTTAGATGGAAATGGCTAAACGCAGGTGTATTTCTATACATGGGGGTTGTACTGTCGATAACTCCTTAAAGAAAATTGCCGGATAATCCAGATTATTTGGCAAAATCGACTAAATAATTCAGGGACATAAACGATCTGTACCGTAGGTTTGTTTCTGCACTGTCACTGCCACTTGTATATGCGTATCTTGTTATTGTCTTTTTTTTGAGGGGGGGATGTAACGAACAAAATCTAAAATATGAATATTTTCTATCGCAACAGTACAAGTGACAGTGACAGTGGCCAGTGAGGAAATTGCCCGAAAAACATCCAAAGTGCCAGACAGAGTGACCAACCCCGCTACTGAAGACGGGGCGAGCGGCCGAAACCGGTCTAGCCAAAAAGACCAAAACCGGCGAGAGGAGACAGAGAAACACCACAAACCTACGGTATTCCAACCCCTCGCAGACCACAAAACAGGTATGTTGAACTATATAAACGTTCGTTTTTTCTTCCCCAAGAGTTACAATACAATATTAACGGCAACGTATAGTAACACGGTGCACATTTATATTTCATTTCGAAAGGAGAGATTGTAACTGTTCGGTGAATGTAACAATTTCCCCCCCCCGAAAAAAAGATATTTCAGGATGGTTAGCCAATATGAAACTGTTAGCCAACGGTCCTGAAAGCGTTAGGGAATGTAATATAAAGTCCCTTACGAGTTTTATCCAATTTGCAAATTTTATGAAAACACGTAAATTTCCGTAGGTTTGTGGTGTTTCCGTCTCCTCTCGCCGGTTTTGGTCTTTCGCCAGACCGGTTTTGCGGCCGCTCGCCCCGTCTTCAGTAGCGGTGTGTCAGTCACTTTCGGCACATTGTATCCAGTGTGCCAACTCCGCTACTGAAGACGGGCCGCAAAACCGGTCTGGCGAAAGACCGAACCGGCGAGAGGGGACGGAAACACGAAAAATCTACGGTCTTCATTACGACCCCTCGCAGACCACAAGACGGGTATGTTAAACTATTTAAATTTAACCCTGCAACAAGTAAACGGCCGGTGGGCGTTTGTTAATGAAACTGGCTGTACGTACCGGCCTGTACATGGCGTTGGAAGAAAGCTGCGATCGCGTCGGACGTATTTACAGTACTGAACGGTGATTAGATAATTGCGTGGCACTTTATATATGTATATATATATATATAGTCATGCCGGTCGGGGATGGGGAGGTGGATGAGGGGCGTGGCGGTCTCCCTTACTGTCCTTGTTTCCCGCCGTACCTTACTGTGTTGTACGCTGGGGTGGGGGTGGGGGAAATCTATATTCTCAGGACCGATATCGAATTTCCTGTTCGGGAAATTCGGTCCGGGGCGTAACCGAAGACGTCCGCCGAAGAGGCGTAGGGCCGAACCGGTTCCTGAATCGGCACCAACAAAAAAGTACGGTTTTTAAGATTATATTTAGCGATCAGCCAGCAGCTTTCAGCCCAGTTTTGGTGTCAATGGCAGGGGTTTTTAAATTTGTTCAACTTTAAGAGGGCAGGAGCTTTTCGATATAAACGGCTTGGTGGATCCCCACACCTCGATTCCGTGGTCCGAATTCGGTTTGAAAATAGAGTCGTAAAATAATAATTAACATTTTCTGTACGTCTAAGTACCGCACTAAATCCCGCTGAGAAATACGGCAGTCCTCGGGTACAACATTGTACAATGAAAAAAAGTCCTCGGTGGGAACGATTCATCAACAATCTTTCTTCTCACAACAACAGTACGGGGCAAACAACAATGTTGGCGAGCTTTCGGCAAAATTTGACTTTTGACAAACTTTTGAAGTTTTCAGTAGCGTCCAGCCAGGATTTAAATTTTACAGAGTTACGCCGATTGTTCTACCGAAGGCGGAGAACTGAAAATATGACATTTCAAATCGTCCAACTTTCGACGCACTCTCGTGATCACGCGGGCAGAATATCTCTCAATGAAAACTCTCAATTTCTTCTATCAATTTTTCGGGGGCGCTTTCCCGCTCCCGCCCTTACCGTGTAAACCTTGGAACCGATTGATTTCATACTCGAAAACCCGCTAATTCTTGAACGGACAATAGTTTTGAAACCGGTCGTCGACGGCTCGATAGGCTCGATTCCTTAAAATACGGTTTGTAAATTAATAATTTGTTCGTTTGGCGGCGTCGTAGCGTAGAGGTGTTTTTTCGCCCGCTCACAATTCGATTCGTTCATAATAAACGATTTTTCATCGGTCTTCCAAGGAAATTATTCCTGACGCAGTATCGCGTGGTGAAACCGACCGGCCGGAACGTGGAATAAATTAGTCTGTATTAGCCCGAGTTAAGGTCGAAGAACCAGTTGTCTTGCAGTATTGAGAGCAGCGGGGACTTTCACACAGATCGAGAGACAGAGAGAGAGAGAGAGAGAGAGAGAGAAGACAGAAAAAACTGTCTCCAATTCGGTCATTCGCTAGACCGGTTTCGGCCGCTCGACGTCTACCAGTCTCAGTGAACGTTTGAGAATTATAATACGAGCGATTTATTTTCATCATTGGGGAAAAACAGTTTCCCCGACACTTTTCCAGCCTCTGAATACCGAAAATAAAATTGTACGGATTGCACGATATGTATTGGGGGTAATCGACTTTTGACTTTGGAATTCATTTTATTTTGCCAAAAAAGAGGTATTAATATTAATCTCCTATTATATATTGCACCGATATTATCGACAACTATCCGCCGCCAATTTTCCGGCAAATTTTCGATTCCCCCCTCCCCCCTCTTGAGGAACTCCTCAACACCGAAATACATCTTATCAAATTGTCGATAACTTTTGGGTACACCTAATATTTTCTGTAATGTCGTACGTTGTGGTATTATTGTTGGCGAAATCGATCGAAACTATATAGGATTTGCTGGCTCAGTGTTAATATTAAAGATGCTGTGTTTTTCTCAAAAACTGTACAATTTGGCGAAGGTTTACGCGGCCGCAACTCGGGATTTTTCCCGATTATGAAAAATATGGAATATGAAATATGGAAAATTATGTTTTTCTCGACATTTTTCAGATTCATTACTATGGAAAACTGAAGGGAAAAACCTCGGTGGCGGCTCAGACAAAGACCTCAGCCGCACAACAACAGTTCTGAGTCATGCATTCCATCTGCATGAAAACCTCCAAGGATTAGGCGCTCCGTTGATTCATCTTTTCAATGTTCGCCATCTCATTATTATTTCAGCTTCGTCTGCCAAGGAGATTATTATTAAAAAAAAAAAATAACGAGGCAATAATTAATTAAATTACCTACTTCTCGGCTCGGGTTTTCGGATATTTTCTCAGGGTTAAAATGGAAAGAATTTGAAATGTTTGGAAAATGACATGTTGAGTAAAGAAGCAACGTTATGAAAGGGGGCCGAGTCAACAATGTTCCTTCCGACAGAAATTTTCGTCAATGTTTGACCGCCGAAAAACATGTTTTCGCAACCCGGTCGCAAATATATATCTTTCGCAGAAATATACAATATCTGTTTATTCATAATTTTTAAGTATTGGAAAAAACAACCACTAGTTTTCCTCACTAATTGAAGCTATATTTTATATATAACAAGGATCGCCGACAACACTTTATTATTCACTGTACTTCTCCCATTGTAGTCCGAGCTTTTGGCTTCTCACCAATTGCAATATTCAATGCAGTCAAACTGCATTGTTTATTGGAGGAGACAATTCAATATCTGAAGGATATCTGCATCCGATCACTGTAAATTCTCATCGTGGGCTCAACGCTATTACAGTTTCAAATGAATTTCGAATAGAAAAAGTGAACATTTCCCAGCGTATCTTTCTATGTTAATCGCGGGGAATCGGAATATGTTCGCGAAGACGAATAAACAGACGAATCCAGTTCAGAAAGTATTTTTTCAACCTAATTATTATCCAAAATTACAATCTGGTTGACGGACTCATTATGGGATATCCATAATCGCGTTCAGATCTTTTTCAACCAAATTTTAATTGCACCTAACTTTGACTCCGCGACGAAATTGGCAACGATGAAAGTAATAAAATATTTATATTAACGGATCCCGGATCCGGGAACAAGATCAATATTGTGCGGAATATCGGGAGTTCGACTCATTACAGTATAACTTACTTCGAACGGGAGATTGTACAGAGATAAGTTGTACTTATTTCTATCCTACTTACAGCCGACTATTAGCCCACACAGTAACCACGAAATGTAGTAACTTCTCAGGCCGCCAGCCTTGAATAATAGATTTAATAGAATTTCTACGGGTGGGGAGGGGCTTTATTATTGATTAACAGGTATAAAAAAAAACTAATGAGACCACGGTTACTAATAATTCGCGAGACGGGAGAGAAGGCGACATGATTATTCCCAAGGTCCGAACCTGCAACGGGTACTAGTACTAGTAGTAGCAGCAGCAGTAGTAGTAGTAGTAGTAGTAGTTAGTAGTCGAAGGTTTCGGTAACGACCTCCTAAATGGGGAAACTGTTGAAAAGGTTTATTCGCGTTATAATTAATTAATCGACGCTTCGAGGACAGCTAAATAAACGCCGCCCACGTTTTTCATTTCACGTTTTTTTTTTTCACGTCCGACATTTTCACGAGCGTTTTTCGTCCGTAGATGAAATCTATAAAGAATTTATTTATACAGTGGCAGACAAGTGATAAGATTAATACGATATAAAAAAGATACACGAACAAGACTGGGAATAATTCCAGGATATCATCCCCCCCAAAGCGGGCCGGAACTCCTTTTTTTTAACCTTTTTTTTTCTATTTTCTACAATCAACATTGAATGTCATAAGTATAAATGCTGTACGAAATTTTTTTTCACGTGTAATTCGCTATAAAAGGAACCACCCAAAGATGGCACTTCTGGCACAAGAACAATTATCTTGTCTAAGGGCTCAGAACTTCGGGAATTTGCGACTTCGTCTGTATGTTGAAGTCATGGTGAATTGTCTGGTTAGAAACATACCCCGGGGGGGGGGAGCATTAAGGATGGTACGAAGGACTTTTGACTGGAATCTCTGGATGTCTTGTGGTGGAACCCCATAGCTCTGTACAAAGTATCGCTTTGTATATTGTCCTTAAGAGTCCGAATTTTCGTTTTAAGGCGAAATCAAACCCTATAGGGGTAATCGAGATTCGGAATAGGATTCGTTAAGTGATCCTACCGAAACCGTTCTCGGCTTATTACGGGCTCAGTGGTACAATTAGATAATAAAGCTATTCCGAAATCGACAATTAGTACCTGTTTCGTGTTTTGTACCGCATGTCCGTTCACCGGCCCAGTCTAATTTAGGCCACAAGGTGAATGCTATTGTCATTGTAGACGGCGAAATTCACACACGACACGAATATCTGTGACATTCGATACACGGATGGATATATCACTTGCATCGAAGCGCGAAGGGCACTTCGGGACGGCTCTGTAACGGAAAGTGAAATCGGGTCGGGAAATCTCCCGGAAATTCCTGAACAATGCTCGCATCCGGTTTTTCCCGGATTTTTTTCTCCTCTCGCTGGTTTTTTTGTTTGACCGGTTTCGGCCGCTCGCCATATTCAGTAGCGGCGTTAGTCACCTTTTTGAACTTTGGATGTTTTTCAGGGAGCATCCTCACTGCACTGTCACTGTGCCATTTGTAATTTCGCTTATCGTATTGTAATTGTACAGTTGTGACGATAAAAAAGTAAAAAAAAAAAAAAATTTTTCCTTCGAAGAAAATATACTCTAAGCTGTACAGGCGGCAAAAATTCTACCGGTTCTCATTTCGATTTATTAGGTGTACCCAAAAAGTAATCGACAATTCGATAAGATGTATTTTGGTCTTCAGTAGTTCGGTGCAAGAGGGGAATCGAAAATTTGCCGGAAAAGTGGCAGAGAGTTGTTGTCGATAATATCGGTGAATATATAGTAGATTAATAATTAAAATTTCTTTTTCAGCAAAATAAAACGAATTCCAAAGTCAAAACGTCGATTACTTTTGGCAACCCCTAATATAAAATTTGTGGGTCGCTATTTTTTATTAAATGCCTACTATTATAGAGCGTTCCTTTTTCAAGTTTCTCACAAGGTTCCAGTTTACGAGTTTATTAAAAAGTTTCCTGACTCTTGAGTCCGAAACCGTTAGGAGAACTGATTACAATTCGAAGTTGTTCCACTTGAAATAATTCCAGTGCTGAACATTCTTACGGTTTTCGGACATTGAAAAATAAAAAAAAAAACACCAATGCGTTTCCCCGCCGCTTTTATTGTGTACTACAAGTTGAAATCAAGTTTGTCGACTGGGGGAGAAAAGGGGAAGTATTATAAATGATTGTGGGACAAAACTGTAGAATCAAGAACGGGAGTGAAGGAAAATGGACAAGAGTTGCGAGGCCGGGCCGCTTTTCTCCCTTCGCCAGTTCAACCGCATTTCCTGTCTTATTGTGGAAAATTCGCGGGGAATTTTCACCCCGCCCCTATTTGGCTCAAATTGGCTGGCCAAATTTGATTCTACATATTAGGGGTAGCCGAAAGTAATCGACATTTTGACTTTGGAATTGGAAAACTTTCAACTATTAATCTACTGTATATTCATCGATATTATCGACAAATCTCTGCCACTTTTCCGGCAAACTTTCGATTCCCCCTCTCTTGAGTAACTACTCAAGACCAAGATGCATCCTATCAAATTGTTGATTACTTTCGGGTACACATAATTCTATAGCGGCCCGCACTGTAGAGGGGGAGAGTTTTCTGATCGGAGCCTACTCGAAGTGGACGACCCAATTTTACAGGATTGCAATTATACGAAAGGCGTTTCTAACAAGTGCACTGGATACCTACCTGTTTACCGGTCGAGCTTTGCGAGAGCGTCCTTCGCATTGGATTTATTATCGGACCGGTTTGACCCAGAAATCGTCGAGGGGCTTTTCGAATTTGACGCTTCGTTTTTAAACTTCTGTCTTCGGCGACTGTGTACTTCTGTGCACACTTTGTGTGTGTATTACAAATCCCGTGAAAATACGGTTTTTAGGCCAGAAATAAGCCCCAAAAATCCGGTTTTTAGGTCCAAAATAGGCCCAAAAATGCTGTTTTCAGGCTCAAATTAGGCCCAAAATAGGTTTTTTTAGGCAAGGCCCAAAGATAATGTTTTATGCAAAAAGGCCCAAAGATAATGTTTTATGCCCAAAAATGCAATTTTTAGGCCAAAAATGCGGTTTTTAATAGGAAAAATGGGGTTTTTAGACAAAAGAACAGGCCAAAAACCCTGTTTCTAAGACTAAAAAAGCTATTTTTAGGACGAATATGGGCCGAAAACGCGGGTTTTGGGCACAAAAATGCGGTTTCTAGGCCCAAAAATAACCAAAAAATGAAATTTTTAGGCGCAAAATCACCCAAGTAGGCGGTTTCTTAGACCCAAAATCGATTCAAAATGCGGTTTTTAGGCCTAAAAAAGGCCCAAAATGCGGTTTTTGGGCCCAAAATAGGCCCGAAAATGCTGGTTTTACATTGAATATGGGCAAGATAATGCGGTTTTTAGCCACACAAATGCGCTTTCTAGGCCAAAAATAGGTCCAAAATGCGGTTTTTAGGCCCAAGAATGGCATTTTAAGGCCAAAATGCGGTTTTAGGCCCAAAATTTTTAGGCGGCCCCAAAATGCGGTTTTTAGGCAAAAAAAACAAAATTTTTTAGGCACAAAAATGGCAAAATTTTAGACGGCCCCAAAAATGGCGGTTTTAGGCACAAAATGGCATTTTTAGACGCAAAATGAGGCCCAAAATGGCATTTTTAGACGCAAAAAAATTATTTTAGAAATTGGCGACGTTTTAGGCAAAAATGGCATTTTTAGACGCAAAATTGGCCCAAAAATGCGGTTTTTAGGCCCAAAAATGGCATTTTTAGACGCAAAATTGGCCCAAAAATGCGGTTTTAGGCACAAAAAATGGCATTTTTAGACGCAAAATTGGCCCAAAAATGCGGATTTTAGGCACAAAAATGGCATTTTTTAGACGCAAAATTGGCCCAAAAATGCGGATTTTAGGCCCAAAAATGGCATTTTTAGACGCAAAATTGGCCCAAAAATGCGGTTTTTAAGCACAAAAATGGCATTTTTAGACGCAAAATTGGCCCAAAAATGCGGTTTTTAGGCCCAAAATGGCATTTTTAGACGCAAAATTGGCCCAAAAATGCGGTTTTTAGGCACAAAAATGGCATTTTTAGACGCAAAATTGGCCCAAAAATGCGGTTTTTAGGCACAAAATGGCATTTTTAGACGCAAAATTGGCCCAAAAATGCGGTTTTAGGCACAAAAATGGCATTTTTAGACGCAAAATTGGCCCAAAAATGCGGTTTTAGGCCAAAAATGGCATTTTTAGACGCAAAATTGGCCCAAAAATGCGGTTTTTAGGCACAAAAATGGCATTTTTAGACGCAAAATTGGCCCAAAAATGCGGATTTTAGGCAAAAATGGCATTTTTAGACGCAAAATTGGCCCAAAAATGCGGTTTTTAGACCCAAAAATGGCATTTTTAGACGCAAAATTGGCCCAAAAATGCGGATTTTAGGCACAAAAATGGCATTTTTAGACGCAAAATTGGCCCAAAAATGCGGTTTTTAGGCCCAAAATGGCATTTTTAGACGCAAAATTGGCCCAAAAATGCGGTTTTTAGGCACAAAATGGCATTTTTAGACGCAAAATTGGCCCAAAAATGCGGTTTTTAGGCCCAAAAATGGCATTTTTAGACGCAAAATTGGCCCAAAAATGCGGTTTTAAGCACAAAATGGCATTTTTAGACGCAAAATTGGCCCAAAAATGCGGTTTTAAGACCCAAAAATGGCATTTTTAGACGCAAATTGGCCCAAAATGCGGTTTTAAGACACAAAATGGCATTTTTAGACGCCAAATTGGCCCAAAATGCGGTTTTAGCCCAAAAATGGCATTTTGACGCAAAATTGGCCCAAAATGCGGTTTTAAGCACAAAATGGCATTTTTAGACGCAAAATTGGCCCAAAATGCGGTTTTAGGCACCAAAAATGGCATTTTAGACGCAAATTGGCCCAAAATGGCGGTTTTTAAAAAATGGCATTTTTAGACGCAAAAATTGGCCTAAAAATGCGGTTTTAGGCAAAATGGCATTTTAGACGCAAAATTGGCCCAAAAATGCGGTTTTAGGCAAAAATGGCATTTTTAGACGCAAAATTGGCCCAAAATGCGGTTTTCGAAAATTTTTTCAGACGCAAAATTGGCCCAAAATGGGTTTTCACCCAAAATGGCATTTTTAGACGCAAAATTGGCCCCTTGCAAACGGCGGCGTTGAAAATGCGAAAATTTAGGTTTTTAGACGCAAAATTTTCTCAGATCGATTTTTCACCCACAAGTGGTATTAAAGTGGTTACACTTGCCCCTGAAACGGCGGGTTGAAAATCGAAAATTTAGGTTTTTCGAAAATGGCATTTTCAGACGCAATTTCACCCACAAGTGTATTAAAGTGGTTACACTTGCCCTGAAACGGCGGGTTGAAAATCGAAAATTTAGGTTTTCGAAAATTTTCTCAGATCGATCCCATATTTCACCCACAAGTGTATTAAAGTGAGTTACACTTGCCCCTGAAACGGCGGGTTGAAAATCGAAAATTTAGGTTTTTCGAAAATTTTCTCAGATCGATCCCATATTTCACCCACAAGTGTATTAAAGTGAGTTACACTTGCCCCTGAAACGGCGGGTTGAAAATCGAAAATTTAGGTTTTTCGAAAATTTTCTCAGATCGATCCCATATTTCACCCACAAGTGTATTAAAGTGAGTTACACTTGCCCCTGAAACGGCGGGTTGAAAATCGAAAATTTAGGTTTTTCGAAAATTTTCTCAGATCGATCCCATATTTCACCCACAAGTGTATTAAAGTGACTTACACTTGCCCCTGAAACGGCGGGTTGAAAATCGAAAATTTAGGTTTTTCGAAAATTTTCTCAGATCGATCCCATATTTCACCCACAAGTGTATTAAAGTGACTTACACTTGCCCCTGAAACGGCGGGTTGAAAATCGAAAATTTAGGTATTTCGAAAATTTTCTCAGATCGATCCCATATTTCACCCACAAGTGTATTAAAGTGACTTACACTTGTCCCTGAAACGGCGGGTTGAAAATCGAAAATTTAGGTTTTCGAAAATTTTTCAGATCGATCCCATATTTCACCCACAAGTGTATTAAAGTGAGTTACACTTGCCCCTGAAACGGCGGGTTGAAAATCGAAAATTTAGGTTTTTCGAAAATTTTTTCAGATCGATCCCATATTTCACCCACAAGTGTATTAAAGTGAGTTACACTTGCCCCTGAAACGGCGGGTTGAAAATCGAAAATTTAGGTTTTTCGAAAATTTTCTCAGATCGATCCCATATTTCACCCACAAGTGTATTAAAGTGACTTACACTTGCCCCTGAAACGGCGGGTTGAAAATCGAAAATTTAGGTATTTCGAAAATTTTCTCAGATCGATCCCATATTTCACCCACAAGTGTATTAAAGTGAGTTACACTTGCCCTGAAACGGCGGGTTGAAAATCGAAAATTTAGGTTTTCGAAAATTTCTCAGATCGATCCCATATTTCACCCACAAGTGTATTAAAGTGACTTACACTTGCCCCTGAAACGGCGGGTTGAAAATCGAAAATTTAGGTTTTTCGAAAATATTCTCAGATCGATCCCATATTTCACCCACAAGTGTATTAAAGTGACTTACACTTGCCCCTGAAACGGCGGGTTGAAAATCGAAAATTTAGGTTTTTCGAAAATTTTTCAGATCGATCCCATATTTCACCCACAAGTGTATTAAAGTGAGTTACACTTGCCCCTGAAACGGCGGGTTGAAAATCGAAAATTTAGGTTTTCGAAAATTTTTCAGATCGATCCATTTTCACCCACAAGTGTAAAAGTGAGTTACACTTGCCCTGAAACGGCGGGTTGAAAATCGAAAATTTAGGTTTTCGAAAATATTCTCAGATCGATCCCATATTTCACCCACAAGTGTATTAAAGTGAGTTACACTTGCCCTGAAACGGCGGGTTGAAAATCGAAAATTTAGGTTTTTCGAAAATTTTTCAGATCGATCCCATATTTCACCCACAAGTGTATTAAAGTGGCATTACACTTGCCCTGAAACGGCGGGTTGAAAATCGAAAATTTAGGTTTTTCGAAAATTTTCTCAGATCGATCCCATATTTCACCCAAAGTTTTAGGCTAAACGAAAAGGCGAAAATGATATTAGGCATAAAATGGCATTTTAGACGCAAAATTGGACCAAAAAATGCGGTTTTAGGCCCAAAATGGCATTTTAGACGCAAAATTGGACCAAAAAATGCGGTTTTAGGCCCAAAATGGCATTTTTTAACGCAAAATTGGCCCAAAAATGCGGTTTTTAGGCACAAAATGCATTTTGACGCAAAATTTTTAGCAAAATTTTAGGCAAAATTGGCCCAAAAAAATGCGGTTTTTAGGCACAAAAATGGCATTTTAAACGCAAAATTGGCCCAAAATGCGAATTTTAGGCACAAATTTGCATTTTAGACGCAAAATTGGCCAAAAATTCGGTTTTAGGCTCAAAATGGCATTTTTGAACGCAAATTGGCCCCAAAATGCGGATTTTAGGCTCAAAATGGCATTTTTAAACGCCAAATTGGCCCAAAAATTCGGTTTTTAGGCACAAAAATGGCAATTTTAAACATTTTGGGGCCTAAAATCCGCATTTAAGCACTGATTTTGCGCTTCAAAACCGAATTTTTGGCCGATTTTTGGCGTAATACCGCATTTTTGGGCCTATTTCGGGGCTAAAAACCGCATTTTGTGTTTTTCGCAAAAGTGATTTTGCGCCTTATAATTGTATTTTTGTGCCTATAAACAGCATTTATGTGCATAAAAACCGCATTTTTGGGCCTAAAGTCCGCATTTAGGAACCAATTTTGCCCCTAAAAAACGCAATTTTTGGCCTAAAAACCGCATTACTGGGCCTATTTTTGGGCATACAAATGCATTTTACGACTAAAATCGTATTTTGTGAGCCAATTTTGCGCCTAGAAACCGCATTACTGGGCCTATTTTTGGGCATACAAATGCATTTTACGACTAAAATCGTATTTTGTGAGCCAATTTTGTGCCTAGAGACCGCATTTAAGAGCCGATATTGCGCCTAAAATCGCATTTTTGGGTCTATTTTGGGCCTAAAAACCGCATTTAAGAACCGTTTTTTTGCGCCCAAAAACCGCATTTTTGGGGCCTATTTTGCGGTTAATAACAAAATATTCGTACCGATTTTGCGCCTAAAAACCGCATTCTCAGGAAGGGAGAGCTGAGAAATGGAAAAGCCCTTCGGTCTGAGGTAGCTTCGCCGTACGCCACAGTCAACATTAGATACACTTCCGCGCACTTAATTTTGTTTTTCCCACAAAATTAGATACAGATTCTCCGATCCATTTTTCGCAATGGATAAAAAACATCGAAGACGAGCCGAAAAACGTGCAGGAAAAGCGGTTTTAAAAGATTAACCGAACATTCGCAGCGGTTGAAATTGTCGGCATAAGTGAGGTACAAACACGAGGCTACAAAAAAGCGTAGATTGAATATATTTATTTCGCGGAAATATAAAATTCTAAAAACAGAATTCTCGTAAATCAGAATATATACTACTTAAATGAAACATTTAAATTTGTGATATAACTCGCATTTTATTGCGCTCGACAAACTGAATTCATTCAGTCGAGGTCAAATTTTGTCTGATATTAATCAGGCGCGTCTATTGCTTTATTTTAACGATCTGCGCTTGAGGAAAAAAAAAGGAGATAATTTTACTGTTAATTATCCGAAGTTGGCGACAATAAAGCTAAACGCCGATTTCCAGTTCTAAACAACGCTACGTATAAGTGTAATTTTCTCAAGTTCATATAGCGGGAAATAGCGACCGAAAAATGGAGTGAAAAAATTTTAAATAGAATTGCGGAAGCGCTGGCAGCTGTAAGGCTGTATATACATGTATATCTAGTTTAACCGCTGCATATTTTAAAGCGAATCGAATACGAGATAGAGAAAACGGGACTGCATTCTGAAAGGCCGAACGGTTCGGCCGTGCATAAATTAATTGGGTCAATTTAAATTTTTGAAAATTCAAAACTGTGCGCAGATTTTTTTTGAATTTGAAATTTCGAAAATTTAGCTTTTAAGGTAACGCACTTTAGGACCACTTTTCACCGAATTTGGGCGAAGTCGGCCGCCACATTTTGAAATTTGTGGCCCATTTTGCGCCTAAAAATCGTATTTTTGGGCCTAAAAACCGCATTTTATGACCTTTTTCGGGCCTAAAAACCGCATTATTGGGCCTAAGAACGGCATTTTCGGGCCTATTTTGGGCCTAAAAACAGAAATTTTTGGTCGATTTTGCGCCTAATACCGCATTTTTGGGCCTATTTTGGGCCTAAAAACCGCCTTTTTGGGGCGATTTTCGCCTAAAAACCTAAATTTGTGATATATCGGATAACTTGCATGTTATTAGGGGCTCGACAAACTGAATTCATTTAGTCGAGGCCTAACTTGTCTGATATTAATTTAAATTTTTACGTTCGGCCGTGCATAAATTAATTAGATTAAATTAAATTTTTGAAAATTCAAAACTGTGCGCAGATGGAAATATCTAGCTAATTTTTTAAATATGGATTAATCGCCTTTTTGGGGCAAACCGCGAGTTGATCTACCCTTCGGTCAGATCCTTATGATGGAACTGTTAAACGTCGGAAGCGTTCCACGGACTACTGAAGACGGCGAGCAGACGAAACCGATCAGTCAGAAAACTACAGATTGCATTTGATACAACTCATTGTATATTTTGCGGAAATCCGTCGTTCAGTCGTGAAGAAATTATTTTACAATAGTAGTATTTGCGAGAATTAAATAGTGTTACTTACGTAAGTGAAAGGAATGAAGTAATATTGCGTAATTGGCTTTGAACTGATTAGCTACCGCCGTGAAGAGCTAATATTGCCTTGAATGTTGAATCGACGCGATGCGTTTAAAAATAAAAAGAAATATTCAACATCTCGACTTCAGAATTCAACGGGTTTACTTTGAATGGTTTCTGCTGTAATAAACATTAAAATCTAAAATAAATCTTGCAAACAGTGGACAATATATACAATATATATTTGGCGAAAATGCAGAATAGGGGCCCCCACTGATAACCCAATAGGCGAGGTTCAATATACAGATTACGTGAAAATACTTATGCTTCCATCTCAATAGAATATTTATGGACTATATAGATATTTTATTCGAATCTGTCGAAAGAAAACCTGTTTCCAGTTCACTCCAGAGTTCGTAGAATTGTTAATGTGGCTGCAGGCCACGCGTTAAGCCCATTAAACGTACCTATTCCTTTCATCCGATATTTCACATTCCCGTTGAGCCTTGGACAACGCGGTTGTACAACTTTCAGAATCCTTCTGTTAGAACGCCACATTCTAGAACTTTACGGTGACAATTGGACCGTATAAGCTTCTGGATCGACCTAAGCGAAACGGCAGTGACGTCGTACGGAAAAAACCTTTTTTTGAATTTCGTGAAATTCGACGTCAACCTTGGCCTTATATATCCTGAGCCAGGACTCGGAAACAACACGTCGTGTATGTCGGAATATACCTAGGACTCGGCATAGAAATTAGTGAAAATAAGTAATCGATATTACATTTCCCAAAATAGTTTCGAAACTCAAAAATATAAATTCGAATATATGAAAACGATGTGTCTAATGGAGACCGGTAGACCGAAATATAACTTTATTTCTTCTTTCCCTTCTCTATCTACCCAATCCGGTTCGGATAATTTCATTTACTTTCACTCATTTAAAAGAAAGCATCGTTTACTTTTACAGAAGTATACCCGCAATAATTATACACGTGGTCTTTCAAGAATGCCCGATGCTTTCGGGCGGGAAGGAAATATGTTATGGTAGAAAGGATAAACGCCGATGGTAAAAAGAAACATCAAATAAAAAAATAAAAAATGGTATAATTTAGAAAACGCTAAACTTTATATAAAACTATTTAGATCCTTAGAGGCCGAAAGTAAGTAGTGGGACTTTAATGCCAGACTTCGTGTCCCTGGATAGAGTTGGTGGCACCTGCGGCGCTGGCGCTGGCGCTGGCGGCCGCCTCGGCCCCGGCCACCGCGGAGGCGGAGACGCCGGCCTCGGCGACGGCGACTGCGGGGGCGGCGGCGACTACGTGGGCGGCGGGGCGGCCACTACGGCGGGGCGGCGACGACTGCGGGGCGGCGACGACGGCGGGGCGGCCACTACGGCGGGGCGGCCACTACGGCGGGGTGGCCACTACGGCCGGAGCTGATACTACGGCGGGGGCGGCGACTACGGCGGGGCGGCCACCACGGCGGGCACCGGCACCTTGGCCTGTACGGCGGCCGCTTCAGCGACGGCGACGGCGCCGTGCGCCTGTACTGCGGAGGCGGCGCGTACCGCGGACTCTGCGGACGCCTTGGCCGCCACCGTGTCCGTCTGGCCGCCAGCGCCGCGTACTCCTTGTGGGCCACCTGGGCTACGCGCGCCTGTGTGGCCGAGAGGGCCGCTATGGCGGCCTGGTCCTGGGCCGCTGTCAGAGCGTGCTGCTCGGTCCGGGTGGCAGAAGCCGCTCTGCCGGCCACAAATTACAAATATACATAAGATGTCATATACAAACGGTTATGCGAAAATGGAGTGATGTTGCGGGAAGAATATCCGTTAGCGAGGGATGACCCCCAATTTCGTGTGTTCGGAAACCATCCGAGGGAGCTACATTGGAAGGGAGCTACCTCTCGGGTGTTGTTGGAGGAAAAAACCTCCAGGAGGGGTTCAACCCCTCCCTGCCAACGTCACGTGACCTTACCGTAAACCGGGTCGCCTAAGACCAGCGGAATCCATCCGATGCTTACATTAAGATTCGTAACAATAGCAAAATTATAGTTACGTAAAAAAATATATGTATGCGTGCCTTCCTGTATTATATATTTACTTGTATCCTGGTTTCAGTACCTGTGTGCCGCGGTGACGCTGGCCGATGCCTCAGCCCTGGCGACGGCCGAGTGTGTGGCGACAGCGGCGTCCGCGGCCGCCAGCCTGGCTCCGTCCACGACCCCAACGGCGCCCCACGCCCCCACCAACCCTCCCACGCCCCAACTGGCACCGTGGTGGTGGTGTCCACCCAACAGCGCCCTGTGAGGGGCACCGTGACAGACGGTCGACGCGGCCAACAACAACACCACCTGCAATGTACACTCTCAATTAGTTCCACCGCTCGTTCATCAACTCTAAATATGTCTAAAGAATAGATGAGTGAAGGTTGACGCGACCGAAAAAGGTCGCTAACTGACTTCCGGGATGAATCTCGGTCGGGGAGGGTTTACCCTTTCTGCGTGTTTGGAATAAACCAGAAGCTTGTTTTATATATATCGGGGAGAATATATCGGTCGGCAGGGGTTGAACCCCCAGCCATATTTTGAAACGGTCGGAAGCGTTTTCGCCCTTTCGTTCCGGGCGTTTGGCTCCGTTTCGGAACTCTCCCAATGGTCCCGTCATCACGTTCCAATTGCGTCTATCCCAATTACGGTTTAAGACCTGTTCCGTTCCCGTATCGCCGGGAATATAACAATTTCTGGGCACAGGAAAAAATCCTCCCATGAACAGCCGAGATTATTCCCACGACACTACGCCGTCATACCGGAAAACGGTTACCGACAATACATAATATAATACATATGAGTCAACACTTGGTTAACAAGTGGTACAAAATGTTCAAACGGTTTTTGTAATTTTTCCTCCTGAAATTGAGTCTAAGAGAGGTCTCTATGGAGGTTTTAATCACTGGATAAAATAAAACTGGAGTACGCTTGGGCGACTAACTGTCCAGAGTGTCGTCCCTGACTCCGCTCCTTTATTCCGCTATCCTTTTATACATTACAGGACAATGGGGAGAGGGAAATGCAATTAATGCATCGATATACATTAATGTCCCGATCGATTCATCACAACGGTATTACGCCGAATTCAACAATAACCGGTGCTTACCAACTTCAACATGCTGTCCTGAATTGTAGGTCTGTGTTGTCCGGCTGAAACTGGAGCACTGTCCGGCTTAACGTCCGCCGGGGCTTATTTATATATGTAAAGTCCCCACCGTATGTAATAAATACATACGGAGATAAATTCCTAGACGAAGTTGCTGTGGTTGCGAAGGGCGGGGAGGTTGGGCCCGCCGCTTGGCCTTGCCAACGGCCTCAACAAGAACTGGATATCGACGCGGAATATACAACAACTGCAGCAAAGCTACGCCGGGTGCAGGAAGCCATTACGGACGGGGTAAAACGCGGCTTAAATGCACCGGTTTGAACGTCCAAGGGCGGAACTGCACAATTTTATTAGTCGTAAAGCCCAATCGAATCGAGATTTTTTTTTTTAGTTCAAGGCGAATAATTGAGACTAATGTCACAGTCGCCGAATTCAAAGTTTTCCCAATACCGTCTTTGTACAGAGAACCCGCCTACAAAACAGGAACAAAACGGCGTTGCAAAATTGGTACCTTTTTTGTGGTCTGCTAGGGGTTGGAATAGTTTGTTGTGTTTCTGTCTCCTCTCGCCAGAGTCACAGTCGAATCGCGTTCACAATATTATTTGTAGGGGCCCAAATATGTTCCAACAATTTCATATATAAATACTTGACAACAATATGAGTATTAAGTAACCAACAACCGGCAGCAACAGCAACCGGGAGAAAGACTTGAGGTCTTCCCGCTTGATCTAACAGAAATTCAACATACCTTTTGTTGTGGTCTGCGAGGGGTTGGAATAACGTAGATTTCGTGTGTGTTTCTGTCTCTCCTCTCGCCGGTTCGGTCTTTTGCTAGACCGGTTTTGCGGCCGCTCGCCCCGTCTTCAGTAGCGCTGTGTTAGTCACTGTTGGCACTTTGCATGTTTTTCGGGCATCCTCACTGCCCACTGTCACTGTCACTTGTACTGTGGTGTTTGTCATGTGTGTATATATATATATATATATATATATATATATATATACGTATCTTGTTATTGTGTTATTGGGGAATGTTGTTTGTCTTATTTGAGTTGAGGGAGGGTGGGATTTTTTTTTATCCGTACACAGTACAAGTGACACTGTGACAAACACTCCTGAAAAACATCCAAAGTGCCAACAACAGTGACTAACACAGCGCTACTGAAGACGGGGCGAGCGGCCGCAAAACCGGTCTAGCAAAAGACCAAACCAGGGCGAGAGGAGGCAGAAACACCACAAACCTACTAATACTATAATTTGAGCCGTACCCAATTTATAATGCATATTTTTTATGTATATTATGCATATATATATTTAGTTACAGTGCGATTTGATAACAAAAATCTATTTTCGACGGAGAATCCGCCCATTGACGGTACTTCCGCTCAAGACCTTAATAGATATTGAAGCAACATTTCATCTTAAGGAATGCATATTATAGTATCAATTTCTAATTTCCAATATTTATAACATAATGGCCTAAATTAGACTTTCCTAAAATGTCGTCCATTCTCTATATCCACTCCCAAAATAGCCAACCGATTGTGTAGAAATATTTCACAAAATTCAGAAATGACAGAATGATATTGAATAAAGTTATATATAAAAATTAAATAATAATGGTCCTATAATTTTTCAATATGCATAAACATAATGGTATAGTACAAAATTGCACCGTAACGAGTGGAAAATAGCCCTGAATTTACAACCCGTTTGTTTACAAACTCGGGTCAGTTGAAATAAGTTATTATTTTTGTAATAGTCTCCAAAATTACGTATCAATAAAATTACCTGCTGAAACGTTAAGAATTAATTTTTTTCCTTATTACAGCTATCGCAAAAATCATAAAATTATTAGTCGGGTCGATTAATCATTTTCAGTCCGGCCGCTGAAAGTAGATTGCCCTGATACTTTGAGGCGGTTTTATTAAAATGTACAATAACGAAACATTGAGAGCACTTTGGCAATTACTGGCAATCTCGTGCAAGGTTCACACACGATCGGCGAAAACAGGTCACCTCGACAAAGCCGCTATATCCAAAGAAACGGATTTGTATAATAATTCCGGTTCTGCTGGAATAACTCGAGTTTAATTATGTTATTTTGGAGTTAGAGTTGTGTTCTTGGCCGTGACACCAAAAAGCGATAAGCGAACATATGCTGGGAGAGAAGGGGACATTTAATTCGATTTTTGTCTTCCGTATATTCCACGAATCACGGTACAAACCAGAAATTACCGATACGACGATTATAAAAACAATTCTGGATCAAGTTAATCCGAAATTATAATTGATCGTTCATTTGATTTCTCATGCCCTCGACCTGTTTCGCCTTACACGGCACAGACATAACTCACGTGTCGACGGCGCTTTGGACATTTACTGTATAATAAAAATAGTCTTTAATCTCATATAACAAGATTAAAATGACATAACTGAGCTTGTCCGAATCGTTTGAACCGTTACGCCAAGTAATTGATACGATGCTATTACTGTTTTCTCTGGAGACGTTAAACGTGAAAAAATAAAAGTGTTTTCAGGTTTAAAATACCTGTTTTGAAGCTGTTTCATAGTGATTTGTTGATGCAAACATGACGCGTCCCATCAAGTGATTACACCCAGGCGAGAAAGGCGAAAAAAATGGACATGATAACGAGAACCTAGAGATATTCAAACGCAAGCAAAAGAGAATTATAAAAGAAAAGATTAATTCACAGAGCGACGCCATATTCGCCCCGATAAAAACTATTATCCAAAGTGCCGACAGTGACTATAACACCGCTACTGAAGACGGGGCGAGCGGCCGCAAAACCGGTCTAGCAAAAGACCAAATTGGCGCGGTGACAGAAACACCACAAACCTAAAGTGCTTTCTTTAATATATATATATATATATATATATATATATATATATATATATATATATATATATATCCTTCTATGGTAGCACGTCGGATAATAGTGACAGCACTGTGTGTTCCTCCCCAATAATAAATTTATCGGTGGAATAACCGGATACAACAGGATACGGAATGTAAACCTCAGGAATGGAATAATACAACTCGTCTAGCTAATCTTTTCCATTTCATTTATGTATTGTGAAGATTTGTTGGAATTGTTACATTTTATTTAGTGTTTTTAACTAAGTATATATAATAAAAACGCATTATTGTAGTACGCATACAACGTTTAATAATAAGAATGTACGATTTTCTTCGCATCCTCTTCCTTGAACATTTAATCCAGTCATCCCTGTCCCTGACCATTTAACCTCTTTTATATTCTCCAAATCGAATTGGTAATAGAAAAAAAATAAATACAACACATTACATACTGTTGGACTGTGCTTTTCGACAATGAGTAATATTTGCCTAATTAATTTGCCTTATTAGCAATCGAATTAATTTACAGCGATTAATTTTAGATTTGTTATTTTCATTTTCTCAACAAGAGAGATCTTCAAACTATTATTTCATTATAACATTTTTTACCTGCCCTTCTTAGTCAATTAACTTTCCCCTTCTGGACGGCGGGTGATTCTTGTGTGAAATCTGTTATTCCACTCCGCAGTTACTCCAGATCGGTTTCGCTGTAGTGTTGTACAACAATAATTTATTGTTTAAACCTAATTTTGATCTATTGTCCAGTGATCTAAGCAGCAGTTTGTATCTGCTGGGTACTGTGATAATAAGGAGGGCCGTCATAAAATACGCTAAATTAACATAAATTAAGCCGTTTATTTAAGAAAATAAATTTGTAAAATTTAACATTTATAGCCAATTTTCTGATAAAATTTGTTGAAAGGAAGAAGAGGCGCCGTCGTCACCGATCAGTGGATGAGGTGGCCGTGGGCGATGTGGCCGTGGGCGAGGAGGCCGTGGGCGGCGGCGGCGTGGGCGGCCGCACCGACGACTCCGATGGCGGGGGCGACGACGGGGGCGGCGACGAGGGTGGGTACGGAGGCGGCGGCGCGCTCGACGGCGGCCACCTGGGCGGCGTTGTGGGCGGCGGCGGCGTTGACCGCCCTGGCGGCTGACTCGGCCCTGGCGGCGGCCGCCTCGTTGGCCGAGCTGACCGCTATGTTCTGGTAGGTGGCCTGGGAGGCGAGCGCGGCCCTAGCCTGTGCGGCCCTCCTGGCGGCCTCCAGTCCGCTGGCTGTCGAGACGGCCCTCGCGTTGGCGGCCACCTGGGTGGCGGTGGCCGCTCTCAGGCCGGCGGCGACGGAGGCGGTCCCTTCGGCGGCGGCAACGGCGCTGTGCCTGGCGACGGCGGCGTCGGCTACGGCCACCCTCACGCCGTCAACGACTCCGACTACGCCGTGTCCTACTACGCCGGGGGCGATGACTCCGTGGCCGACTACGCCGTGGCCGACCAGGCCGTGCCCGACGAGGACGGTGCACTGGGCGACCGCCAACAGGGAGAACAACACCACCTGTAAACCATAAAACCCCGTATTAATTTTAAAAAATCGTAGAAGCCCTTATCCTTAAGTAAAAACTATCCCATCTTTCAAATCCTTTAGTTCCGCTTCGAGAGGCCACGCCTCCTAATAAGGTCAGGACCGGGAGAAAAATCAAAGAGTGGATCGTCCATAAAAAATATACTCCAGTTATCCTTTAATTCGACATATCAAAGGGGAACGCTCCGGCTCACAATTTTTAAATATTTTAGCCGCGACTTAAAATTTAAAAAATTGTACTATAAGAATCTGGATAAAATATTGTATGAATGAGTCGAATTGGCCTTTGGAATTCAGGAGAAGCCTGGTCTTTCTTCCTGAGAGAAGAAGGACTGTGAATCCCAGTAAACAGGAGCTGCATCAATACTATGGTCCGCAGCCAACAACTATTGGATACAATGATGAATGTTAGTTATACAGATTTTTATTGTGATATATATATATATATATATATATATATATATATATATATATATATATATATTGGCATCATGACGGCTAAATTGATTTCCTGATTGCGTAGGACAATAGAAAATTGCGTTCTATCAATTAGATCCGTTGAATGCAGCGAAGTATGACGGATGAAGGGCATCCGAGGGCGGACCGTTACAGTCAAGTTCCAGGAACTATAAATCGTGGTACAATGCCAACTAGATCGGGCGAACAAGTGGTACCGGTCCCAACCCCGTCCCACTCCAATAGAGGGAATGCAGTCGGACCGAGGAAACGCGACAAGGTGGGGGGAAAAAATGCATCACGATTGAGAGACTTCCCAGTGGATACGCCCGAGGTCGCCACCGTCTCGAGTCCGAGGATGGGGGGCAACATCGCCGATCGTCCGGTAGATGGCAGCACTCGTCGAAGCGCGATGGAGGCGCCAATTCGAATTAGAAAATAACTAGCGTCCAACTATCGGAATACTTTGACAGCACCGTTATTATTTATGCGATAATAGCATATATTAGTTTCGAACTCAAAAATTTTTTTCCAGGAATGTAACTCCAGCGGTCTAATAACGGACCGTAACGAACGTAAATTTACGTATTTAAATTCGATTCGCCAAACGAATGAACAAAATGAGAAGTTCTGTAATTAGCGAAAATGGCGTTACCGAAGCTACGAAAAACAAGGCTATAAAAAATAGACTATGTACAACAAAAATATGGTATCATGTTACCTGAAATTTAAATTTTTTAGATTAGACAACGGTACAAAAGAATAAATTTAAATCTTCCCCTATCCCATCGGTGGGTGTCAGAAGGTCGAGGAAACACGTGAAATATAAATGAAAATGTGAAATAGTAATAATAATGATTGATATCTCAAAAAGAAACGCCTAGAGTAAAAAATTTACTGTGTGTATAAAATAAAGTGGAAAAAAATTGAAAATTTATAGATAAATCAAGCCGAATTTCGGTCGGAATTTAAACGGTAAGAGGGGCCACGCTGTTGGATTTCTTTTGGAACTGTGACTCCTGAGCTATAGTGAAATAATTCACTATAATTTAGTTAATAATAATGCTAGAGTAAAAAATTGAATTTGGATAAAATGAGCTGCAAAAAAAAATTTACAATTTTAAAATGAATCAGTCACATTTCGGTCGGAGTTAAAATGGTAAAAGTGGGCCTCGCTGTTTGATTTCTTTTTCAACTGTGAATCCCGAGTTAAAGTGAGATAGTTCAGTTAATAATAATAATAATGATTAATATCTCAAAAATTGGCCTCGAAGTTAATAGTCTCAAGTAATAATAACGATTAGTATTTCAAATAGAACATAAAATTGAATGATGATCGTAACTACTACCCTCATCAGTGTTCTCTATAGAATATAGTGATATATATATATATATATATATATATATATATATATATATATATACGTATACACCTGGAGATGTGCTATCGTTAATGCTCTTGGGATTACACAATATTAATTAACGAAGAATATTTACCCCAAAAAAAATATAAATTTTCTAATATTTAACGGATGAAACGTACCGTTTTTCATGATACCGTGAGTTATTGAAAACTCCGACGACGGTTTTTACAGTGAAATAGTATAAGTAATTATAACGGTCGATATTTCAAATAGGAGATAATAAAAATAAATCGGCCAACTGTTGAATTCTTACCAGCTTGTACATTTTGGACGGAGTTAAAATGGTAAAGGTAGGTCTGTGCTGTTTGAGTTGCTGTCGAACTGTGATTGCCGTGAGGGCTTAGAGGGCGGTATATATACAGAACTGTCTTGAGTAAACCTGAGTCTGTGTCCCCGTGTGCGTGTCTCTCTCTGTCTAGGCCTCGGGTGTGGCCTTCTCCACTTACTTACTTACTTACTTACATCCACAAAGGGGTGGGGGGAGGGGGTGGTTCTATTCCGCCTCCGTATATAGAGAGGTACGAATGGAATGGGGTGGGGGGGTGGGGGGGGTCCGCTGTCAATAATTCCTAAGCCCGTCTAGTGTAACATTAACCTTACAACGTTTCGAATTTCCCTTTCGGCGGCATTGGCCTGAAAACCGAGTGATTTTTTTCCTGAACGGCCCGTATTTTCCCATCCATCTCTTACGGGCCCGATAAGCGTTCCAAAAAACACTTTTTTCCGGTGTCTTACCGTATTTTCTGCAATCATTTTTTCTTATCGCCACTCGAAATGTCGAAATTTTTCCTCAAAACGGGTATTTTTCAGTCGGTACGCCGAATCGAGACAATCCCGAAAGTCACGTGACGAGGCGATATTATAAATTTTCCAGAATAGAATCTTTGAAATTCCCCCTTAGACGACGTTTCGGAACTCCTACCGGTTCCGTCATTGGGATTCTCTATATAATATAGACCAAGGTGTATCCAAAAGTATTCGACAATTTGATAAGATTTATTTCGGTCTTGAGGAGTTCTTCAAGAGGGGTGAATTTGCCGGAAAAATTGGCGGCGGAGAGTTGTCGATAATATCGGCGAATATATATAGTAGATTAATAATTAAAGTTTCGCAGGTTCGCGGTGTCTCTCTGTCTCCTCTCGCCGGTTCGGTCTTTTGCTAGACCGGTTTCGGCTGCTCGCCCCGTCTTCAGTAGCGGTGTCAGTCACTTTGGATGTTTTTCGGGCATCCTCACTGCACCGCCGCTAACACTTGTACTGCGGCGGTACACCGCTACTGAAGACGGGGCGAGCAGCCGAAACCGGTCTAGCAAAAGACGAAACCACCGAGAGGAGACAGAAAACACCACGAATCTACGGTATTCCAACCCCTCGCAGACCACAAAACAGGTATATTAAACTAATTAAAGTTTCTTTTTTTAGCAAAATAAAATGAATTCCAAAGTCAAAATGTTGATTACTTTTGGGTACCCCTAATATATACCTGGAGATGAGGTATCGTTAACGAAAAATATTCTCCGTACAGTTTTTCAAAATACTGAGTTATTAACATTTCATTGTACATATTTTTTTGTACTTCACGGCTGAATAATTCTTGCGTAAATAAATGGAAAACGAAGCCGGGGATTTGGCCGGATTTGGTACTGAAGATAACTCTTTTATTGTTTGAACAGAATGATCTTGATTCCAATTGAAAATCAAGCGCGGTACTTTGTACTCCACTTAGACAGAAGATTAACACGGAAGCCGCAAAATGTTACTAAGTCTCGTCGACAATAGATCTCGACTATCGCCGACGAATAAATTATTACTTTATAAGACTGTATTTTAGAACCTAACCGGGCGCGGGGTTCCACCGAACCGTCCTACACGAATTCAATCCTCGCAATCTGTTATCCTTCGTAAAATAGTTAACATTATGTGTCCGACCGTTTGAAAGTCCCGTCTTTTCATGATTTTACGGCTTCCCGGTATAAATCGTTCCGTTCAAAACTATCCCATCACTCCCGAAATGACTATCCGATAATTCCGAGCGCCATCTTAAGAGGAATGAGGCCATCCCCATTACCTTAAAGGGGTGGATTGTCGGACAAAAGCACATAACATTGTGACATAAAATGAACGTAAAAAGGACAAGGAAGGGAACAGTATAAGCAGAACCGGCTTTGAGTGAAGTTTTCACAAAGTCCTGCCAGTCAATCGTTTCCCTCAAGTTGGCTTCCAAGTTTCCTTGAAGTCCCCGTGGCTGGTTAGCCGTCCCAGTAAACCGGCCCAGAAGGAAACCGCTTAACCGTCCACTTGTATTCAGACGGAGTGCACGTCTCCCGCCCGCTACTGGGGCCGGACTTAGTCTCTCAGGGACTTGGGTAGCGCCCGAGCACTGTCGACGAGGCACTGTGCGCGCCTAGCGCCCGTAACGTGGACGACGATTGAAGGTAGGAAAAATTAGTTTAATATACCTGTTTTGGAGACAGAAACATCGCGAACCTACAGTAGGAAAAAATTAGTAATAATTGTACATACATACTGTATGTAAAAGCGGTATAAAATCGTTGAATATACAGTTGGTTGGATAGGGCCAAAAACTGTCCGACCAACGTGTTCGACCTCGAAACATGTTTCATATTACACAACCGTAGATTGTAAATTAATACAGCCTGAAATTAGGCTCGATATTTCATCGTATCTTTATCCTGCATCGAATTCGTACTATTTTTCCGTCCTGCTGATTCATCCCGAAAACATAAAGCGATTCCTATCGTTCAGGTTTTTAAGTTTCCAACGGGCGCGCCAGAAAAAAATATTCCGTTTAATTTCTTTTTTTCTATGTTTCGATTTGTATTTTGCAGTCACGGAATGTAGGAATAAAACCGAGTTTTGATACGTTTTTTAACGCCGTTTCAAAAGATTGAAAAACATTTTCCCTAAATTTTGCAACGTTTTCCAGCCCGGATATCTTTTACCCGAAAGTAATAGACATTTTATTTTGCCAGAAAAGAAAAACTTTAATTATTAATCTACTATATATATTCACCGATATTCATCGACAACTCTCCGCCGCCACTTTTCCGGAAAATTTTCCATTCCCCCCCCTCTTGAAGAACTCCTCAAGACCAAAATATCAAATTGTTGATTACTTCTGAGTACACGTGATACATTCTTTAGAATACATATGTGTAATAACGGTCTCAGCCGAGAAACTTGTGTCTAACAATAAGTAATGAAAGGCAATAAAAAGCTCGATTTATCATTCTAAGTGGTAACTAAATATTACTGCAATACATTTAACGATCTCTCTAATATTATCACTAACTAACTGTTAGGATACCTTAGATACTGCGGGATTACTTCGGTTGGCGGGGTTGTTGATCCCTGCTGTTCCGGATTATTCCTCTTGGTTTGGAAACCACTTGGGAAGGGTTTTACACTTTTCCTTCTGGGACCTCCGGGTACTCCAATCTTGGCCCAGAAAGTTCTTCCCAGTTTTAAGAGATCCTATAGCCAAAGTTCTGAGATCGAACTGTGTAATCCATCGATTTCCAAAATGGTCCAGGTGGACCCCCAGAGATCTGTATAGATCTAATCTTCACACTTTTTGTCGACTTTTCGGAATACGGTAGAAATGCAGAGCTGCAGGGGAAGGGGGTGGGGGGTTCCATCGTAACCAGTAAAATTTTTAAAGTGGTCTACGAGAAAAAAAAAGTTCGGGAACCTAGGCTGTTATCCAACATAATTTAATCGTGTCTAATTAAGATTTATTTGAAAAGAAAATTCGTGAAAATCACTATAACAAAAATATTCGTATCCACTACCTAATATGGTCGATTGCGTCGCTTCGAATTCAAATTCGAATCGCGTTACTTTTCACTTTTTCGCGGACATTCGTTTTTTCCAGCATCGACCGTTTTCAATTTCCCGACGAAAACGCGTAGGAAGTGCCCGGCGTATTCGCCCACGCGCTGGTCTATTTCTCGGGAAAAATTGTTATTTTCAATAGATACGACATTTTACGACGGTCACGACGTATATTTTTTTTGTCTCGTGATTTTCACATTTTATCTATTCGGCAATGGGCGAGAAAAAGTGAAACGGCCTCACCACGAAAGGCCTCAACCCACGACAATATATTTTTAGTAAACCAAACAGTAAATAACCACGGCCCATTTTACAATATTTGAAAAATTTATTAGCTGTACCCAAAAGTAATCAACAATTTGATAAGATGTATTTCGGTTTTGAGGAGTTCTTCAAGAGGGGAATAGAAAATTTGCAGGAAAAGTGGCAGAGAGTTGTCGATATTATCGGTGAATATATAGTAGATTAATAATTTTAATTATAATAAACACAAAATACAAATATAAATAATAACGATTAAATAATGTTGAATAATATTTTAATGAAGCATAGTCAATTGATAACTAAGTATTAGGGGTACCCAAAAGTGATCAACATTTTGACTTCGGAATTCGTTTTATGTTGCTAAAAAAGAAAGTTTAATTATTAATCTACTATATATATTCATCGATATTATCGACGACAACTCTCTGCCACTTTTCCGGAAAATTTTCGATTCCCCTCTCGAAGAACTCCTCAAGACCGAAATACATCTTATCAAATTGTCGATTAATTTTGGGTACACCTAATATATTTTAAATTAGCCATTACCCCCCCCCCCCTGTATTTTTATTGCATATGTTAAGCAGAATACGTGTCGAAATTGCGTGTACCTGCGTGCATTGTAAAAAATATCATTCGTATATTTAACGAGATAGAGAGTAGATAAATGTAAAAAAAGAATGCCTAGCATAATGGTTGTTGCCAGCGATTCGAGCGATTGTAATTTATGTTCCCGGGTTTTTATTATGCAACTAAACCGATTACCATAACAACATTGTGCGCGATACACGAATATTTATACCGTAGATTTGTTGTGTTTCTGTCTCCACCCTCGCCGGTTTGGTCTTTTGCTAGACCCGTTTCGACTGTTCGCCATCTTCAGTAGCGGTGTTTGTCACTGTCGGAACTTTGGATGTTTTTCGAGCGTCCCCACTGCCCACCGTGTCACTGTGTCACTTGCCAGTGTGACGCTCGGCAAGTGCCGACAGTGACTAACACCGCTACTGAAGATGGCGAACAGTCGAAACGGGTCTAGCAAAAGACCAAACCGGCGAGGAGAGACAGAAACACACGAAATCACGGTATTCCAACCCCTCGCAGACCACAAAACAGGTATGTTAAACTATGAATATTTATATTTAATACTGGTGTACATAAATCATAAATGTAGAAACGCCCGTTGGCCGAAATTCGTGTATCAATCGAAATTTCTGTACTTTTATATTCATATAAAGATCAAGTATTGGATAGATCGTTCGTGTAGATCGTTGATTTCGTCCTTAATTGCAAATTTCAATATTTAAATCCGTTTTTAACCCTCTGTGGGCCGAATTTTTATTGTAAATCCGAAAAAATTGGGGGAACGAAAAATCAGCAATTATACCTATATCAGCGAATCAAAAAAAATTGATATTGATATTGGTCGTCTTGATAACGTTATAGGATTAAGATTTATGCGCCATTCCACGAAAAAAGCTATAATTATTTTTGGTAAAATCTCGATAAATTGAGTTAGCTAAATCTAATGAAAACGTCACAATAGTCTAGATGGCGTATTGACGGATGGGGAGATTCAATCGAAGGACTCATTTTAATGAAGATGATAATTACGTTTTATATTCATAGACGGGAGAAAGATGTATGATGATTAATTCAGCAGGAGTAATAATCGCCGTCATTACAGAAGACATAATTAATTCTTGTCTACTAATGTCATTCTCCTGTCTTCTTCTGCGATGACTTAACCCCACTTCGTTCAGAGGCCGAAACCGGTCTAGAAACCGTAAAAATGCATTCGAATGATAGACAATTTTTTTTTTCATTAATATTTCTACAGCACTATGAAAATATTACGCGATGTTAAACGCAGAAAATCTATAATGTTCAGAGGCCGATAGATTACTAAAAATAGACAATTATAGATAAAAATACAATACAATAATATTGTGAGCGTCTACATTGTCAATTTTGTAACCTGTGTTTTATATCACCCCTCTAAACTAATATTTTATTCCCCTTCTTATTATTGATTCTAAATACCGTTGATTTTTTGTGTTTCTGTCTCCTCTCACCGGTTTTGGTCTATTTCCAGACAGAAACACACAACAAATCCAACCCTCGCGGGCCACGAAACAGGTACGTTTAAACTATTGATTCTAAAACTTTCCCAGTACAGTTATTGAAAGTAGTAATGAAAGTAAAAACGTCAGAAATAATTAAATTCATTTGAAAAATGAACAATACACGATGTATTTACTGGGAAATAGTAGTTTGTCGAGAACTGTATTCTGGGCATATTTTATGGTCCCTCAATTGAATTTGCACCCTTCTCGATATTTTATAATAGCCAAATTTTTAAACCCTAGCTTGAAAGCTGGAAACTCTGAAAGTTCATACGATTGCATTTAATGATAGAACTGTATAAATGTTTATTTCTATCAAACGTAATCCCATTTATTATCATACTCTTTTTATAAATCTAGCCGTGAAAGTAGTATTTATTATTCTCCTCCCACGTAAAACTGCGATTGAGCCTGAAGCAAATGGGCGTTGGACAATTACGGACTGGAGTTAACGGTTTGTTTGTAAACTAAGACTGTAAAATGAGACAAGTTTCTGGGAAAAAAATGAGTTATGGCACTCGCGATAAATATAATCCTGGAATTTATTATAATTTTGTTCGTATTATCGATAAATTAGTATTATTTTTACAATAAAAATTGTCGTTATGTTGGAAGGATAAAAACACTCTTCTATTAACTACAACAGATCTGTTATAGACTGGCTATCACTCTGCCTATATATATATATATATATATATATATATATATATATATATATATATATATATATACATAAATTGGCAAATTTTGGATTCCCCTCTTGAAGAACTCCTCAAGACCAAAATACATCTTATCAAATTGTTGATTACTTTTGGGTACACCTAATATATATATATATATATATATATATATATATATATATATACATTCAACTTCCAGGGTGTCTATTATTTTTACAATTAATAGATTGTCGTTATGATAGAATGATATAGGTCTTTATTAACTTACACTGGACTTCACTCTGTCTATATATAGACACCTGCGAGGTAAACCGTTTCAGTCCATAAAAGGATGTACAGATTCATTAACTATTGGGTTGACGACTGAGTAATTGAAGAATTCACCGGAACAAGTGGCGTTGTACATATTTTTAAGTAGAACATCTTTGGAGAGATAAGATTCTTGGATACGTTATTATTTGTGGTCCTTTCTGAAACATTCAGCATGAAAATTACACTGACCAGTTGAATTGTCTGTGTGTGTGTGCGTATAGAAAGCTAAAAGACGTTGAACCGAAATGAGCGTTTCCGTCATATTTCTCCTTTTCTATTTTCGCGAAGGTGTTAACGCCTCTCGGGCTCATAGAGACGGTGATGAAGCCTTAGAAGAACGGCAGTGGTTCGCGAAATTCCGGTCGGGGGGGGATTTTTCGTTAAAAGACGAGGAATCCACGTCCAATGTGGCTCCGGGGACGTCCAGTGGAGGAGGTCGACGATGACCGAATAAAGGCCGTTATTGATTGAACGAGGGACATTGCAGAGAAGCTGAATGTATCTTATACATTCGAAACCGTCTACGGCTTATCCGTGCCAAGATGTACTGACGCACTTGAAAATATGTACAACGCCACTTGTTCGTCGGTGAATTCCGCAATTACTCAGTTGCCGGCCCCGATACAACAGATCTACGATATATTGGACTCGTTGTTACCGGTCTCCCTCGAACAGTGTTCGTTGCCGGGAGAATGTCGTTGCCGAAGAAAGCAGATCGGCCCCCGGCTCTGACTCATTCCGCTAAGTCGTGATTTCGCCCCGAAGGTCGCCCGCCCGTCGAGGGCGCCCAACGTATCCGGCAATACGGTGCATACGGCATACTGCACCGGCAATATAATTACAGTACATGTACAATATCGGATATAATTTTTTATTGAATTAAACTGTAGGCTATTCCAAAATTAACGCCACCATTCTTGCAGTAAAGTTGGCGCAACACTATTAAAAAACAAACAAAAAAAAACCATTTGACAGCCGATAGTTTAGGGTCCAGTACAAATGGAGCGTTACACGATAGAACAACGTGTTTTCATTGTTGAGAACAATATTTAAAAAATAATGAAAGTTTTAAATCAATTCAATCATTTGGATCAATTTTGGGACACCTATTTTCTCTCTCTCTCTCTCTCTCTCTCTCTCTCTCTCTCTCTCTCTCTCTCTCTCTCTCTCTCTCTCTCTCTCTCTCTCTCTCTCTCTCTCTCTCTCTCTCTCTCTCTCTCTCTCTCTCTCTCTCTCTCTCTCTCTCTCTCTCTCTCTCTCTCTCTCTCTCTCTCTCTCTCTCTCTCTCTCTCTCTCTCTCTCTCTCTCTCGCCAAAAATTTTTTGTATGTAAAAAAACACTTTAGAACATAGTCTTGGCAAAAAAATACAAAATTAATCGAAATATTTATTTTAATTTTGGGATTTGATCCACATCGCAGAAAAGAGCTGAATATTGCAACGTTACTCGTACGTCGACTTTTTTTTTATCTTTCTTTTCGAATCGCTATTTCGACCAAAAAAACGTATTTTTATCAGTAAAAACGGACAGTACAAGTGAAAGTGAGGATGCCAACTGAAAAAACATCCAAAGTGCCGACAGTGATTGACACCGCTACTGAAGACGGGGCGAGCGGCCGCAAAACCGGTCTGGCGAAAGACCGAGCCGGCGATAGGAGACAGAAACATGACGATTTTTTTCTTAGCTTTCGCGTTGTGTTACTGTCAATTCTCGGATTATATTCGAGTGTCAAAAATTATAGCGGCGTAAATTACAACGCCGCTCGAATTACAGACGAATAGGATAACGTCTGTAATTGTCGGAGGACAATAAGCGGTTTTTGTGTTACAATATTCCAGGTGTATATTGTCGCGATAGAATAGCGCACAGTATTGCCGCCCTGCATGTTGTCAATATATGAACACCCACGAAAGTGAAAAGAAAAAAAAAAAAATGGAAACCCCCGAAGGTTGTGACCGGCATGAAACAGGATTTTCCAACGGCCGCTTTAGATGTCCTAGCCGAGAAACTTAGTTCTCTCGGCCAACTGGTCCGGTCACCTTTATTCTTTTTTGCACTTCTCGTTTCCGCCCCTTCTTGTTCTATTTTCTATATATCGGCCTGTCCCAAGGGCGCGTACCACTTTTCCTGACAGCCGTACGCTCTCGACCTCTTGTCCGATCACCGTTAGAGAATGCATCTGACTATCAAAAAACGCTCTCAAATTATCGTTCAGATTATTCTAAAATTTGTGGTTTTGTCATCTTCAGGATGGACTCGAGATGAACATTGCCAAAAAGGGTGACCTTGCAACTTTGGGGGGAGTCGTTAATGGGTTTCTTTTAATTTCGTATATTTCGCGTGTTTCTGTCTCCTCTCGCCGGTTCCGTCTTTCGCTAGACCGGTTTGTGCTAGAAATCTACAAACTAACAATCTAGACTTTTAATTTATCGTACAATCGGCATCAAAGTTACGTTGTGTTCCGTTTCTGATTGATAAGAAAGAGCGCAAAACTACTAATATTTCCTCTAATTGGCCAATTAGTGGGTAAAAAGAATTTTTCTTTTATTAAACTCTTTTTCATCCGCCCATTTTTGCACACCTTCTACTTGTTGTTGCTGATTAATGACTCGCGTAATTAAATCGCGACCATTCAACCGAGTTAATTTCCCATTTTTTTGATCCATTATTGATTATCCCTTGAGTATTGAGTATACCTTGACGACAGTATGGAATACGGCTGGAATTATCCTTGGCGCTCGGTATAATTTTTCGCCAAATATGGCTATGCGTTCTCCAGAGTGTCGCCTCGTTAAAATATTTATCGACTATTTAATTACAGACAATGATAACCAACTTCGGTTACTCTTAGGGAGCGAAACTCGGGTGACTTTAAGGCCGGGTAGAGAAAGGTAGTCCGAAACATTAATTGAGGAATACAAATAATATAGTCGTATAGTTCATGACCTTGTTTATCCTTCTGTCCATTCTTCACCTCTTTTACTTCAGATATTCTATAAGTTCAGATTTAATATAAGTTTTTTCCATATCTCATTGAAGTGTCGTACGAACACACTAAAATTCTTGGAAAATTGACAGTCATTGGTGCTTTGCTCGAAATTCGTCTACGTCGTACTTTTATATTCGTATGAAAATACAATTATTAGTATTTGAATAGGCGGCCGATAGCCGCTGGGAATTAAGAGACCGGCGAACGGCCTCGACACGATTATTATATCGTGACCGATGGAATCGATCTAGGCGTTAATCGAACCGCAAATGTATCACTAATGCCCCTCTACGGGATGGAAATTCAAAATGGAAATCCGGGTTCACTGAAGTGTTTTTGGAGAATCTAATATAAAAGCGCCCGATTATTAACGAATTTTTCCTATCTTTTCAAATTTAGCCTAAACCGCCCATATACATCGAATATTCGCATTGACCGATATGACGTCATTGAAAATTAATTTCACCATCGTAACTGGTCATAAATGTTTTATAGGAAGAAAGGTTGGATAGGGAAATTTCTTTACAATTCATAACGATTGGACAAGATATCTGAAGACGCACAAATTGTTTTCTGAAACGAACTATCGTCAATTCCGTAATTCCACTTCTGTCATATCATAAAAATGGATACATAAAGGCCAATTACATTGACTTATTAATTATTTGTACGCCTCCAATTACAGCTAGATGTTGTGTCCCGGAGAAGAATATTGAAAACTTACGAGCGTACTGACTTAGTTGGTCGCTATTTTCAACATTGTTCATTTCTATAAATATTGAATATTTGAAATGACTTATTGTTAATATTCTCCTGTAGCGAATTATAACGCCATTTGGATCCGAAAATCGTTTGTTTCTGTTCCACCAACGCTCAACAGATGGCGACATTGTCTCCCCTATATATAAAACCTCGGTTCCGATTTAACTTTGTTCCAGTTCAGCGTGAAATAATTCACTCTGGGGGTAAAAAAAATTGATACGTTAAATGAAAAAAAAAAATTATCTACAGATAGGCGATAAGCGCGGTAACACCAATATACTATCACATACAGAAAACGTATCCGAGGAATTCCTGCACATGCGGTAGTACGTACTAGTTAGTTTTTTACAGGATTAAACTGACTGCAGAGAGTAAGAGAGATAAAATTGTAAACGCAGAAAGCTGCACATTGCACTGACCGTATCATCGATATGTATTTCATCAGATTTTTCATTGTGAGCCGGAGAAAGGTCGCGCTGTATATTAATTAAGGTTCAGTCCCGTTATGCAACTATAATTGCTTATAATGTCCTATGCGATACCTTTGACGGCGTTGGCTTATTTTTATTTGTATTTTTTTCCTGGTTTTATTCTCTTAAATACAGTTATAAACACTGCGATTTAACATATCTGGAATGCCTTATAAATGAATTGCCGGCGACTCTATCAATGGAAGGAAAGTCCATAAAACAGTAACTAATGAAAAAACCGGCAGATATTAGACTGGTGTTATTAAGAAAATTGACTTTTGTACGAACGGATTCCAGTAACGAACGAAAACTTCCCGGCGCATGGCACCCCTGGGCGGGGGGTTCAGATTAGGCGTAATTATCGTGTCTAATCGGGAATATCGTTCATTATTACCTGTTGGCCATTTAACGAAGTCATAATTCAATTCTTCGTGCGAATAATTTCGACTGAACAACAACAAAAATAACTGTACCCGAACAATATTGATTCAGACTCGGGCCTAAGAGGGATAATTTTTGTTCAATCAGGCGACCAACGCAACTCCGCTGAACATCGAATAATTGAAAATTGAATAATATACAAAAAAAAATAAATTAAGACAGAATTATAGATATAAATTATAGATAGATAATTTATATATAAATTGACTTTTCCATTTTATTTTATTTTTCGTTAATCCAACGAGGAAACTCCTTTGTCCGTAATAATGGCCCGGAGCCGTGAACGGCGATCAAGACGGCAGTGACCCTTTCATTCCGCCATAGTTTTTCTTATGCACCGATTTTCAATGACCTCAGGCCCCTTCCCAGTAATAAATCCGCAGCGCGCGATAAAGTTTCGTACTTTTATTGTTGTCTCGGACCTTGAGTCGGAAGAAATTTGCTTTCCGCAGACCCTGACGGTCATGCGGGCCGAAACGGCACAAGTGATGATGGCCCTCCGAAAAGGTATAAAAAATGAATATAACATCTTTGATTGATGTTTTTTAACTATTTAAACGTTTCACGCCTTTTGAGGGGCCGAAAAAAGGCGATTTTCGTTTCGATTTCGATTTCGATTATGCATTTTGCAAAAAAGAGCGACCCAATATCATATATCAACAGAGAAACTGTATACTATATAATCCATTGATATATCTCAAAAAGTTTTTGAATTTTATGAATCATTGAAAGAAGTACTATAACAAATTAGTTCATTAATATTTAAATGCTGGTTTCATATATCTTCTTTTTGTATATCAAATTTCATATTCATTATACACACACACACACACACACACACACACACACACACACACACACACACACACATACACACATATATATATATATATATATATATATATATATATATATATATATAGAATAGATATCAGTCTGACTATTTTCTTTTAAAGCTTTAAACTCTGTTAATTAGAGAATATGTTCTCAACACCATTCCATCAGATTATTGAAATTTCAAAATGTATTAACATCTATTAAATTTCTCAACTTAAATACTGTCCCTAGATTGTTTAGATCTACAAAATAAATATAGACGTACCTGTATTTTTTATATAATTCAACAGAAATCAACAAATTATTTCTCAATTAAATAACACACACATTTTATAAACTTTCCAATACTTTAATTAGAACTCTGATACTTCCTTATCTCAAAATTGACATTACTATTTCATTAGTGTTGAAGTAATTGTGATATTCTAGTTAGTCAATACAAAAAGGAAGTAAACATAAAATGTAATCAAAGGTGTTTTAATGAAAGATATAAAATATTTTCTTTAATTCAATACTGAAATTAATTAATTATTTTAATATAATACAAATGTATCTTCTAATGTAAATGTGTTCTGATTAATTCAAACCCAGTTCTTGGATCCAAATATTGTCACTAAGAATAGCTATAGAAAATCAAGGATTACAGATGTAGTATCATTTTAATAGTGTCAATGAGGGGTTATTTATATTAATAAAGTATTTGATATCACTATATTAATTATATTACTGCAAGTAACACAATTTTAAACATTACAAAATATGGCAACAGTTTAATGCAAGAATTAGGGACCTGTATTGAGCTGTTATTAAATAATATAATCTTTGAAAGTGTTTGATTAATTGGTAAATAATTTTAGATTTTTCAGTTATGAAATTGAAACATTTTGATTTGTACAAATCAAAGCACTACCATATAGGAATTTTTGTTACACCAACACAAAATAAATAAATACACACACACACACCCAGGCTCACACGCTTACATTACACTGAATAAATAAATTCTATGCAATTGCACAGAATAAATAATTTAAATCAATATGAATTTGTTTGAATTTTCTAAATTATTAATGCAAACACCATTATTCTTTTATTAAAATATAATTTGTACAATTTCATTTCATTAATGCCTACCTACTTAATGGCACTTAAATGGTAATTAAAGATAATATTTCCATTTATTGAGTGTATACTGATTTTTGTAATAAGGAATACTATTACATAAATATGTTATTGTAATAAACACAAGTGTGCTTTTGGCAATAATCTAGTATAATTACCTATTCCAAAATGAATCTTGTTTGTGAATTCATAAATAAATCACAGTTTAAATTCTTCAAAACATGCAATGTTCTTCATGAATATATGAGACTAATGTTTGTAATTATTTTATTTTTCTAGATTCACCAGCCCGAAGTACTGAATGGTTTTATTGAAGATTTTGAGCCTCAGAAGAATTATAAACATGCTGAGAGTTGTGTGCAGTGTCTAACAGGTATTGCAATATAAAAATTATATCCATAACTGTACGATACATACGGGAGATATTTACATAATGCTAAAATATGCGATCAGGTCCGTGTATAGCATAACAGCGTGGTCAAGGATGTGTCAACAAGAAGTTTCTTTATGGTGAACGTTGTGTTTAGTAACCTCTGTCTGAATCCATTTCACCTTGTAGTCCGCACAATTTCCTCTATGGGTTTGAACTTCGAGAATTCCTGGGGCGCGTATAATTTATGAAAAAAATATTTCGCAGAATGTATATTCGATCGAACAGGACATGTGAATTTATAGCGCCCCCTCCAATTATAAAACAGTTCCTGGGAACAAATATTTCCGTTTATTGTCTATAATCAGTCCTTTATTGTCATCAATGGTATTGTAATTTAATATTCAGGTGGTTAAAGATTCAGGATATTCAAAATTCAAATCATTAAGATTTAGAAGGTATTTGGGAAAGTAAATTATGGTATTCTTTTTTGCTGCCGCCTGCAAATTAAATACTTTAAACGGAATTAAACCAACAATATTCCGAATTGAGAACTTCATAAGCAGTGAATATGAACAATTTGACCCTTTGCAGTCGGCGACTTTTTCGGCCGATCAACAAGGGTACAAATGAAACAATCTTATACATAAATTATCTTATAAAAACGTTATATTTTATTTTAATATACCTGTTTTGTGGTCTGCGAAGGGTACCTGGAATACCGTAGGTTCGTGGTGTTTCTGTCTCCCCTCGCTGGTTTCGGCTGCTCGCCATTTTCAGTAGCGGTGTTAGTCACTGTTGGCACTTTGGATGTTTTTTGGGCATCCTCACTGCACTGTTACTTTCACTTGTACTCCTACTTTTACTTGCACTAGTACAAGTGAAAGTAACAGTGCAGTGAGGATGCCCGAAAAACATCCAAAGTGCCAACAGAAGATGGCGAGCAGCCGAAACCAGCGAGAGGAGACAGAAACACCACGAACCTACGGTTATATTTTATCTTAAGAGTTTATATATATATTTACTCCTTTAACAATGTAATTTCGCAAACTTAATCCGACCTGTCGCGCGAAACGCCGTGGCGACTGAGAGTCGCCTTCCGACCGCAAAGGGTTAAAGGGCGAGTTTTATGTCTGTACAATTCCTGTTGTTTCTGTTAAAAGAGTAACAAGCATTGTTCATTCTTGGTTTGTTACGTTTGCATCTTATATTTTCAATAGGCTTTATTATATTGCTTTAAGAGTGTGAACATCGAACAGTTCTGCGACGCGGATTTTCTACGTTACCGTCGTTTATTCAGTCGTCCTGAGGCTCACATGGCGTCCCACGAGATATCGCAAGGAATACAGGCATATCTCCAAGCATCTAGGCCGAGGTGCAGCGTGTTGGAACCGAGTGAAAGGCGAATGCACGCAGGTGAGCAGGCAGGGGACACTTCCTACTGCGTCTTTGAATCTCATAAATCCATTATAAATATCGGGAGATAATAAACATACCTCCGAGCTTTTTTAATATATATATGTACATGGTGACCTCAGCCCTGCTGTAGCGGTGGGACGACATTTTTCTGTGTAGCAGTCATCAAAAACTGAAAAAAAAATGCATTAAAGTCTTTTATCATACTCATTTTTTATGATTCCCCTTTAAAATTCCGTACTGAGACGCTACAAATTGATACTTAGTCGCAGATACTGGCTGCACTTTAAACACAAAAAAGCGATTATCGGACAATAGATCAACACTAGGTTTAAACGATAAAGGACTACTGTAGTTTTCACATTTTTCTGTCTCCTCTCGGCTGCTCACCATCTTCAGTAGCGGCGTGAGTGTCACTGACTTCACATGTACTGCCCGGACGTACGGCATTTTAGCCGTTATTTGTCGCTACAATGCACGATTGTATTGCAAAAACCGGTTACAGACCCGGTTTTTCAATGAAAAACCTGTATTTGGACCCACTATTCAGCCACGATTTGCTATTATAAACAGTTTATTAGACCTATTCTTGAAGTGAAATACCACTTTTTATTCCTGAATTTACACAAAAAAACCGCTATTTTTCGGAGAAAACCGGTTTTTAGATTCGATTTTGCAGTGAAAAACCGGCTTTTTAAACCTAATTGTACGATGAAATCTGTTTGTTAGACCATCTCACCTGGGAACTTTTGACCGAATATTGGACAAATCCGGGAACGTTTTTTATTTCCGTTTTTTTTTAAACCTGTCTGAAATATAACCGAACAAGCGGTTGAAGGTAAGAGATCACAGATGTGATTATAGCATTCCGAACCCTCTCCCAAACTATCTAAATCTTATATCAAGATGATGATCAATCAGGCATTTTATCTTTTATCGGACTGTATAGCACTGTACCGCTAATTCGCGTAGACACTGTTCAATAAGATAAATTGTAAATTGAAATTACTTTTCGATTAGAAATGAAAAAAAAACCCGTCGCAGTTCCGCATTTAGTGGTACATCAAGGTTTCGTGGCCTGTTGAAGGCAAGAGTAAGCAATAAATAAACTGGGCGGTAGTAGTGGACTCAGTGGAGATTTTCTGCCCACGTCCCCATTGCCAACTAGATAGAAATGCTTATTAACTGCTCCATTTGCACTTTTAATCCACTTTATTCGCCCGTGTCCAAACAAAGAGCGCTGTCAGAGAAATCTCAAACATTTACGACACCGAAAGTGCAACACTTTACTGTAATTCGTTTAAATACTAACTTATGTTTTACCATAAATGCGAATATACAACACGACTGTCTTTATTTTTTACAGACGATCGTCCGCACGTACAGATTGGATAAAACCTGGTATATGCAGGACCCCAATGTAGGTCTTAACTCTTCAGCCTGATTAGTAAGGGTTACAGAAAATTGGCCAGTGGGGAGGTTCAGATTTGGCAGCAGACAATTTGAATTATATACGCACTATCGCGGGGCCCTAGGTGACGAGCTTTACCATACTGTACAGGAATTTAGAGGACAGAGGAAAAACGGGTAAGAAAATCACATTTATAAAATAATATTATAATTTACTACTTAAAAATGAATTACAAACAACGAGGCCAAATGGGACTACATTGAGCGGCCTCAGGTCCAAGTATGGGAAGGAACTCTGCATAGGGAGGACGGGGGAGAGCGGGATCGTGGGGTAGGAGGGTGGAGTCTCAGTGGAGGAGGGCCAGGTGGGAGGCACTCCTGGCGATGGGGATAGGGGCGGCAGTCACTGCCACGGCCGGGGCGGCGGTCACGGCGGCGATGGCGGGGGCAGCGGTAACGGTGGCCAGGGTGGGGGCGGCGGCCACCAGCCCGTGGCTGGCGTGCGAGCTCACTACACCGACGGAGGACCAGCGGGTGTCCACGATAGCGGGGGCGGCGGTCCCGGAGACGACGACCGCGGGGCGGCGGTGGCGGCGATGACGGCGGAGCGGCGTGTTCAACGTGGGCGACGTGGGCTACGGCGGGGGTTACGTGAGCGACCACGGCGGGGGCGGGTGTAGCGGCGATGACCGCGTGTTCGACGTGGGCGACGGCGGGGGCAGCGTGAGCGATGACGGCGGGGGCGGCGTGAGCAACTACGGCGGGGCCGGCGTGAGCGACGACGGCGGGGCGGCGGTGGCAGCGATGACGGCGTGGTCAAGGTGCGCGACGTGGGCTACCGGGGTTACGTGGGCGACGGAAGATACGTGCGCGACGGCGGGAGCGGCGGTGGCAGCGATGACGGCGGGGGCGGCGTGAGCGACGACGGCGGGGGCGGCGGTGGCAGCGATGAAGGCGGGTGCGGCGGTTCCGGCGATGACGGCGGGGGCGGCGTGAGCGACCAGAGCGGGGGCGGCGGTACCGGCGATAACGGCGGCGGGTGCGTGGGCGACGGCTACGGCGGGGGCGTGATGTAAGGAAGTGGTCTGGACCAGTTTGGGGGTGGCGGCGTGGTCACGGACGACGGCGGCGGCGTGGGCTTCGGCCTGGGCGTGGACGGCGGCTTTGGCGCGCACTTCCGATTCCAATCTGGCGTCGGAGGCGGCTGCGGCAGCGGCGGCGGCCTTGGCTTCGGCCTCGATGCGGGCCGCTTCCGCTTCCCTGGACTGTTCAGCGGCCTTGGCGGCGGCGGCGGCGCTGGCCTCGGACTGGGCGAGGGCGTGAGCGGCGACGGCGGCGCTAGCCTCGGACTCGGCGCGGGCGTGGGCGGCTACCAGGGCCTGGGCCTCGGAGGCGGCGCGGGCGCGGGCTTCTTCGTGGGTGGCGGCTACGGCGGCGGAGGCGGCCTTGATGCTGGCGGCGGTCTCTACGTGAGCGGTGGCGGCGGCGTCGGCCGCGGCGGCGTCGGCGACGGCCAACTTAGCGCTGTCTACGACTCCGACGGTGTGGGTGGTGGCGACGGCGGCACCGCCGATCAGACCGACGGCGGGTGCGGCGTGGGCGATGGCTCCGTGCGTGTGGACGGCCACGGGGGCGGCAGTGGCGGCGATGACGGCGGGAGCGGCGGTGGCGGTGTAGAGGGCGGGGCGGCGTGGCCGACGACGAGGGAGCGGCGGTGGCGGAGACGATGGCGGGAGCTGCGGTGGCGGCGATGATGCCGGAACCGCCGTGAGTTATAACGGCGGGGCGACGGTGGCTCGGACGATGGGTGCGTGTACCTCGACTCCGGCCACTACGGGCTTGACGACGGCGGAGGTGTAGCCGGTGACTACGGGTCTGTGGTCGTAGTGTACGGTCTTAGTGAGGGCGACGGCGGGCACTGAGGCTACGCGGGCGCCGACCAGGCCGTGTGAGGCTGCCGATGACCAGTGGCTGGTGGCCACTACCGCGGGTGCCGAGAGGGCCACTGCCGGGCCGGTGTGTACCGCGTGTACTGAGGGTACGGCCGCCGCTATCTTGGTCACTACTGGGCTGTGCTTGATGATGGTGCCGTGTTCCCAGGACACGTGGTGCCCGATGCTGCAGCTACCGAGAGAGGCGACGGCCAACAACACCACCTACCATAAAACGGAGCCTATTATTTTCTAAATTAACGGACTAATAATTAAAATAACTAGAGCGATTATACTACTCATTACGTATGGTCATCCGGGTTTCGTAGGCATTGTTGCATTATGGTCGGGCGGTCTCAGGACGCTTAGAGTCGTGTCGCTAATTGAGAGCTATTAATAAAATGCTAAACGAGGTTGAGCGAGCCAATGCGGATCTCGAGTTTTTACCGGCACGGTGTACGGGCGTGGTCGAATTACACTGTAATTGGGTTTAGCCCACGAGGGGCGGAATGCAGATTACTGTAATAAACCGGCGAGCTTTCGATTGATGGCGGGGTAGGGAGGGGCCGTTTATAGCGGACTCGTTTGATGAAAATCGGTCTAGAAAAGGGCGCGACCTTGCCCGCCGCGACCTTGGACGAACCGACAAAATTCGCGAAGGAAGGACTTATCTTCCGAGACAATCTCGCTAAGCGATAATAATTCGTAACGATACTTCCTTTTCATTGTATCAGCGACTATAAAATTACGACGTCTTATAAAATTAGATAAAAGTCCGGCATTGTTACATACGAAGTCGCGATGGGCGCGTATATAATTGCCGCATGTGAGGGGCGTTAACGATGTCCGAATGCGTATTAACATCGGACCGTTATTCGACTTCCGATTCGTGTGCCCTGCGCGTTCGTGCCACGTGCCACAAGCGGCCGCCACAATCACGCTTCCGAAGCATGATCCGCGCCGCTCCTGGTCATCGCGGTCCCAAGGACGTTCTTGTTTTTGTCATTCGAACGTGCCAAGAATTTCTTCTCTGATTCGCGAAAATAATCTACCGCGAATAACCGTCTAGACATTTTGGCGATAGTAACGATCGAGAATGTAACACCGAAGAGTTCCTTTTATAGTGTCCCGAAATTTTCCGGATAACGGGAGAGAAAAGGTGAAGGAAGAACGTCTTCGGGATGTCTGAAGATTTACGACGAAATGGAGGACTTATAGCGTACTTATAATGTCGCCAGAAGTCGTGTTTTTAACATTGTAACTTTCCATTAAATACGACAAAATTAGTGTAGAAAGCCCCGCGGACAACATTTGTATATTGTCTACAATATCCTCCTGTGTAGATTCGAAGATAAATACAAGGATTTGTAATTTATAATTTCGGAAGTTATTTTGGAAGCGTAGCAAATATCCGACGGTGTGCCCAAGGCGAGTCACATACAACGGTTCTGACCGTTCGGTTTCGGTCTGTGAAACCGGAAGTTTTCGAGCCCGCTTTATTCCGGGTTATTATTACTAATATTCAACCATAAGCGGTTAGGCGAATAAAGAAAAAAAGAAAGAAAACTGTTAAGGACGTAAAAAAATCCAGGCCCGTACCCGGATAATTAGGCGACTGTCGAATATCGTGGACTGCAAAAAATTCGGCGCTGTTGAAAACTTTGAGAGAAAAAAAATGGTCCACGCGTTTCTACTTCAACTTTAGGGGAAGTATAGGCTAAGTTTTATGGGCTTATGCCGTTTTGCGCAATAGCCGAACCCGTCGCTTTCCTCTAATTTTCAGAAAGGCCTATGTGATTCTCGTTCCGATATGTTTTAATACACCGATTTTTAAAATTTCGTTCACAAATTTCTGTTCGATTGGACATTTTAAAAATGTACATTTCGCGCAATCAAAATGTTCCTGATTGGGCTGAAAACTGTCGCGACTACCGACACGATTAATGGGAGAAAAGTTGCACCTAAATAAAAATCGGTTCTGAGTGTAATATTTTGAGACACAAATCGCAATTTTTCTCGCTCTACTTGAAATATTAAGTTTAATTAAGGTATTCACTAGGGCGAAATTCTATTCAGACGGAGCCCTGACGACAGCGCGCGGTAACACTTCCGAAACGTCGAAGTGTTTCCTCAGGAGGAAAGGGGGAAAAAACCGTCCCGGTTGATCCCACTGGGGTAGCTTCTGAATTCGGGAAAAATCCCCCTTAATAACTTCTGCGGGTCATCCCCCGCAAAACGAGATTCTTCCTGATAATTCTTATATTGATGAGAGTGAAAAAAATAAACGCTATGAAAACGAAAAGGCGGTACATATACGAATTGCAGTCCGTAATGAAATACTCAATTGTTGAACGTTGAAAGAGCCTACACAAATATAGCTTCAACAAATTAATAAATTATTGTGTTTTTAATTTTTTGAAAAATGATAATGAGCGCGATGCAGACGAGGGTTGAACCTACCCGGTGAATTCCGAATGTTCCGATAGAAAATATTCATATTTAAGATTTCGCGCGTTACATCCCCAAAAAGACAATAACAGGACAAGTATATATAAATACGACAAACAGACAGTGCGGTGAGGATGCTCGAAAAACATCCAAAAGTGACTAACACCGCTACTGAAGACCGCGAGACAGAAACGCACAAAATCTACTGTATTCCAACCCCTCGCAGACCACAAAACAGTTACGTTAAGCTATTAATATTTTGTTTTTATGACTGATCGAATTGATTTTTCAGGCGGTGGCGATGTTCGCGGCGGTAATGAATCGGCGAAGCGTACTCCCGGGGCGGAGTCGTCATTATGAGGATGGAAGTGATTGATTGAAAATGTCTCTGCGGTTGATGAATCTCCTTACCAATTTGAACATGGCGATCAAGGTAGGTCTGTGCTGGTGCGGAAGCGACTTGAACCGTGTCGGGTTTGTCGAATGATATGATCGGCGTGGTCGGTCCCTGTTATATATATATATAGGGCCGGGGCGTGGCGACCGTCCTTGCCGTCGTGCCCACCCGGGGCAGATTCCGCCTCCTTCGACACACTAACCAGGACCCAGAACCGGTTTTTCCCGGCCGCCGTTTTATTTTGAGAAATTTATTTATCCAGCCCGTCTCGTTTATCTTTTTTTATTTTTTTGGGGAGGATTTCCTGAATTCGCTGGAAATAATCCCGGCCCTCCACCCGAACCTTCGGTCCGAGGGATAATTTCTGGATAACCGGCTTACCGGGAGCGCCATTAAAGTAGAATCGTATTCTGTCTCCTATCGCAGGTTTGGTCTCTATTTCTTAATCTATAAAGCCCTCTACTGCTACATCCCGGCAGATATTCCGGGGTGAAGTGGTTATTTTTCTACTGTAATTTGTCTTACACGGTATTTTTAGTATATTTTTTTAAAAACGATTGATTTTTCCAATTTTTCTGGCCGGTGAACTTGAAGGTAGCCCGCGTTTTCGGAGTATATGCATTTTCCTTCCCTACAGGAAGGATTGTATTGTACTATTTTCTGTATTTAAGTTTTGGAAACGGGAAAGGTAGATTAGGTGGTTTAGGATACCTATTTTTGGTCTGCTATGGGTTGGAATACCGTCGATTTCGCGTGTTTTTGTCTCCTCTCGCTGGACCGGTTTCGGCTGCTCGCCATCTTCAGTAGCGGTGTTTGTCACCATTGGCACTTTGGACAGTACAAGTGGCGGTGACAGTGGACAGTGAGGATGCGCCGTGAAAAACATCCAAAGTGCCAACAGTGACTAACACCGCTACTGAAGACGGGGCGAGCAGCCGAAACAGGTCTAGACCAAACCAGCGAAAGGAGAGAGAAACACAACAAATCTACGGCTATCTGTAATAACATTTCTGTTACAAATACATTTGCTAGGCTATTATCCTTAAATTTATTACCGTTGGTCCCAATGAAATATATTTCAGTCTATAGAGTCTATATCTATGGTTTTTTATTAGACCGGTTTCGGATGCTCGCCATCTTCAGTAGCGGTGTCAGTCACTTTAGCACTTTGGATGTTTTTTGAGCATCCTCACTGCACTGTCACTGTCACATAACTTGCTTGACAGTAAAAGTGCGTTTACGGTAAACAAAATCTACGGTAGATTATGCGTTTTAGGACCGTTAATTTATGTAGTCGATATACACATAACGTATGCGTTGTGGTTCTGTTCTGACACTGCAGATACTGCAGGTGGTTTATCGCACGACCGGATTAGTGATAACATTCTTAATACTAAAAGAAACTTTTCCTCCATTTTAATGTCAACCCTAAGGTATGGGCTAACAATCAAGATGACGATCCCTCTCTGTGGTATAGAAATACCTGTTTTTTGGTCTGCGAGGAGTCGTAATACCTATATTCTCCTCTCGCCGGTTAGGTCTTATGCCGAGACAGGTTTCGGCCGCTCGCCATCTTCAGTGCATCGTGAGTTACTTTTGCGCGTGGGATGCTTGTGGGGCGTGCAAACTAATACCCATTATCATATTTAATGATCCATATTTGACAGCAGTAGAACGCATAGACCCATTTTAAAGGTCTTCGAACGGTCCCAGAACAGTGTACTTTCTCCGTTTCGAACCGACAGTACTCGGTACGTACCGAAAGGCCTCCGGAATGTATCATTTACTCTCCAGGTGATTGTAAAATAGGTAACACACCGAGGTCGGTGAGGAAAAACCCTTTCGAAAGGCGAGACGGAACGAAAAAAACACATAAACGCTAAATGATCTTTTCTAATTTGCGTCTATATATTCCTTACTCGGGATCATTAATTGGAGGCGTAACTGTAATATTTACGTTGGGCGTGTTTATATACGCGTGACACGTTACATTGTACGGTTGTAGAAACAGCCACATGGAGTACGTTGAAGCTATAAAAGTATCAAAAGGAATATTGTTTTTAGCTATATATTACTGTGGTTCGTCTATTTCTTTTCAACGGTTCTTTATAACATTTACATTTCTGGAATAACGTCAACGCTAGGTTGACGCGAGATCAGCGTTGTCCGGAAAATTTTCAACATTACTCTAATAAAATTGTCATAGAGAAATTATGAAATGGGCGTAACAATGAAATTGACTAGATTGGAATACCTTGGTCTTTTCCTAGACCGGTCTCGGGCCGAATTTTGACATAAAAACATTGCGGGTGGTGCCTAATACGTTACCATAAGTACCGTAAACACCATAATTATATGTATTTATTTCTGTTAAATTTCTGTAGTAAGCACGGGGTTTTAATTTTAAACTCGAGATCTGTAAAACAGGACAGTACAAGTGAAATAGCAATTGATCCAGTGATCGAATGGCGTCCCACGTGCCAAAGTGACTCACACGCTACTGAAGATGGAGATAGGCCGAAACCGTAATGACGTTAACATTTTTTTTTTAAATTCAAATTATCGTTAAATCGAGATTTTCTCTTAAAAACGTCGCGTAAACGCGTTCGAAGGGTTCCAAGATTTGACCTCGCTCCAATGGCGACTGAGACGAACCATGAATGGGACAATGGTCGCCGGCTTCGTCGGGGGAATTTGGAAAAGTAAGAATTAAAATTAAAATAAACACCGGGCAACTGTGATATGTTTAGCGGTCCTCGTTTGAATGTTTTAAAACATTGCTGAACACTGTTTCCAGCCTGCTCTTCATTATGCTTTTTTAATTACAGCTTTATATCTTGTGTTCGATCTAGACCTCTTTCGTTCTATAAAGTACATCTTTTTCCAAAAATCAAATTATTTTTCTAAAGCTTAGGATGTTTTTAACGTCGGTGAACGACACATTGTTCCCAGCTTACTCCATATCATCATATTTAATGAATGGCAATATATCGTTAAAATTTTCTTTCGTTCGATCATGGGCGCGTCATTTCTAGCCTGCTAGTTGTTCGTTGTCCGATTATTTAAAAAATTATAAAACATTTGGATTTTAACATCGAAAAACATTTGGCCCTCATCGCAGTCAGTACGTTATGCAGTCATCAGGGCCACGCCCTCAATTAAGGCTCTCGGCCGTGTGGGCTTCGGATTTGGTTGGATCTGGTGTAAAAAAGAACAGTGCACCGGAGGAAATGTTAAAGAAAATACAGACCGGACTTCGTATCGCGGAATTCAGAAATATTATCAAAGATGTGTGTGGACTTTCGCCAAATATGTCTGGACTTTTTGTCTGGACTTGGGGCGAGAAATATTTTTATTTATTAAAATTTTGGTTTCGGCGTTTTACATTTTCCTTGCAAAAAAAACTCAAATTCACGAATCCAACCAAGGAACACGATCATACAACTTGTTTGGTACGAAAAACTTGTACTCTCCGAATCTGTTTTTTAAAACACGCATGAGATGGCGCTTTTGGCTTCGATGTGGCCCAATTATACTGGAACTTCAATGTCACGCTTAATGAATTCCGAAATTAAATTTAAATTTAAAAATGTATATACTGTAACACAATGCCAATAAAAACAAATTTTCGGTAATTTGGCCAGGAACCAACAATGTAATACCGCACGGTCGAACATCCATTCACAAACAGTCTTGTGGGAAAGTGGTCATTTCAGACGGACATTTCGGTAGATTAATTTCACAGAGAACGCAATAAAATGTCAAGAGAGAGAGAGAGAGAGTTCTAAAAATAATTTAAAAGAGCGGACCCTAAAAACGCTCGGTACCGAATGTCCTTAAAGAATATATAAATGCCAGGGCATGTTCGATTATAGCGGTTCGGTTGTGGCGCGCAAGTTGTCTGTTCCGGGTCTGAATCACGACCGGTCTAGATTTTCATATTCATGGACAGTTGAGGCCGCCGCAGCCGCCGCCGCCGCCGCAGCCACAGCCAATGGGATCCTCGGTATACTCTGCCAAACGGAAATTTTCCTTTTTTCCCTCGCATAGGATTATAGTTATAAGGATTGCAGTCGGACCACTTTCACGGTCCGCGCCAACAACAAATATCACATCGAGAGTCGTTTAATAACAGATGCGATACTGTTGAAATACGAAGCCGACAACGCCGGATTGTTCCTATAACTTTTAAATTTTTATCGCGCAAATTTTGAGCATTGTCCTGACACGATGAGGAAATTGTCCAGCCGACGGTGATGACACTTTTCCGACTCGTTTAAATCTCCGCGTTTAACCCGTTGAGTACCAAATTTTTTTTTCTGAAAATTTTCCATAAATTTTACTTATTATGATGCATTATTATCAAATAGTACCTCGAAATATATTTTTTTAAAACCGGTTTGTCAAATATTTTGTTTTTTAAATCGAGTCCAGTTGGGGGATTAGGGCATTACAGGGTTGAACCAACTCTTTGCACCCCAAACGGGGATCACCAAAAAAACACCAAAAACTGCGCCAAAAAAAAATTAAAATAAAAATTTCTTTTAACAGCTTGACACAGTCAAATGTGTAACAGACAAAATGTAGAGAGCGAATTCACTGTAACATCCACTGCGAAGGTATACACAGAACTGAAAATGGAGGTGAATTTCTAATTTTCCTTATCTGAGACTTTTTGAAACTCACGCCTCAATCTTCTCCTTATCTAATGCTGGGAGTTGAAAGATAAAACCTTGGACAATGCAGTGTCATACTTACTGGTAGATAAGAAAAAACTTCCTGTAGACACATATGTCGTATCGGAAAAATTTAAAAATTAACTGATCCCCATTTGGGGCCTACGGTACTTAATGGGCTAAGCTGGGATAATGGACGGGTAAAGGAGAAATGAAATTTGAGAAAGCCGAGATTTCTCAATGACCTGGCTGGTATGTTGAGATCGAAAAATACCCCACGTAGTGATAATATGTCATCTATTTTTCTTTGTATACGCGCAGTGTAATCAGAAAAATACATCTCATAAACTTGCGCCCGGATGTAACTGCGCAATATCTGCTCAGCGATGTTGTGTCAGTTCAGCTCAAATCAGACATCCTTAACATGCAGGGAAATACGATAGATAATCAATAAAGCGTTCCTCCCAATCGTTTGTTGTTTTATATCGTATTTTTAAAAAATGGATTTGCAATTTTACCGATGGATGTGCCGTTTGACAGCGGGCGTAAACGGACATTTCAACCGAGATAATTACGCCCCATTAGCCCCGTTCTATATTTGAAACGAGCAATTATAATTGGAAGATAATCAAACCGGGTATTATAATTGCGTTGCATAAACAGGAATAAAAAAGAGAATAATGCTCTATAGCCGGGCATTAATGAGAGATCGCCGGTTGGAGTTATTGTATAAAAAGCTTTTTTCCATAAACGTTTTTTTTCTCTCTTCCCAGCGACCTTCGTCCCTCAAATCTGCCTCGTTTACGAGTTTCGGGTTTCGGCAAAGCGATGGTGTATCGGCCGAAAGCGCGCCGATTCACCGGGAGTCGAGAGCCGGAGTTGGAACGGTTCCAAAACGGCGGGGAAATAACACTGCATATTTTGCATAATTTTCATTATTTCTATGCTCTTTTTCTATGGCACGAGCGTACGTCTTGTCCCGCTCAATGTACCGGATATCGCGGCACAATATCCTGGACGTATTAAGTGTTTTATGAGACGACGTGTTTCAACCGACTGTCGGATATTTTGCAATTGTAATCCTTTCGAACTTTGTAACTACCAGGTTGGAGCGAAACTCTACACACCAAGTTTAATTTTCTGCCCTAAAACTTCGTAGGGAATATATAATATTTAACTTTTTATTATTGCGATACTAAAACCGACATGGACATAGTCTATAGAGCTATGGGGTTCCACCGAGACATCCGACATCGCTCTCATCCAGAGATTCAAGTCAAAAGTCCTTCGTACCATCCTTAATGATAATACATCTAGATTTTAAAACCCGGGATAAAAGTTTCGGATTACCCGCGTTTTCGACTTTCGAAGTTCAAGCTGAAAGACCGTCCCTAATTGTCGGGTGTTCTAGTTAAAAAATTTTATGTTAACCGAGAAAATAATGAATAATAAGTAAATTCCAGGTTCATTCTTCGAGCGGAACCTGTTCGCGCACCCGAGGACTTGTGTCCGACGTGTGTGACTCATACTCGGGGGTTGGCATTTTCGTGTCCTTGCAAGTTATCCTGTTCGTTCTCCGACTTATATTGAACAGCGCGACGCCCCACAGAACCATTTACTCTACGCGTCATCGAACTGTCGACAAAAGTCCTCTGTTAAATATTGAAAATAAAAATCGCTCGGGCACAAACGGGGTATTTCCGGCCACCGTAATGTCACGAGAACGCGGTTCGGGAGATAATAATTTCTATAATTCTTGTAATCGATCCAAAACTCTTTTGTCCAATAAAACGCGAGGTTTTTCGAAATTTACGGTTGTATTTTATTTTAATTGAAGGTAATATATTGTTGCGATTTTCTGTGATCGATTTTGTTCAAAATCCGGTAAAAAGCAAGGTTTTTCAAAAATCCGGTTTTTTTTTAAAGCTTCGGGCGTTTTCAACATTGCTGAACAAAATACTGTTTCCTTAATACTGGAAGTAATTTTTTTGATATTTTAAATGTCTTTTCTCGTATTTTATTCCACGGCGTCTATTAAGAATAAAAGTGACTGTTCGGTGGTAAGCACGTGTTTTTGAATTATCAACTAAAACTGAATTTCTTTTTATGTTGTTGGAAAAAAAAATTAGTTATCGTGTATAAGGCTCGATATATCACGGACGGAATAGTAAAAACTAAGTAATTTTTTTCCCTTCCGAATATTATTAACCCTCTGTGGGCCGAATTTTTATTTTGAAACCAAAAAAATTGGAGGAACGAAAAATCAGCAATTATAAACCTGTATATGGGCATGAAAAAAAAAATTGATATTGTTATTGGTTGTTCTCTCGACAAGGTTATAGGATTAAGACTTATCCTCCGCCTCACGAAAAAAGCTATAATTATAGTGGGGGTAAGTTCTTTTATTCTTTCATATATAAATATATATATATATATATATATATATATATATATATATACAATCGACCGTAGATTTCGCGTTCTTCTGTCTCCTATGGACAATACGCCGATTTAACGGGCGGTGAAAATCAGACTTTCCCGAAAATTTCGTGAAAAACAAACCACTAAAATATAAATATTAAATCGCCCGCCAAAACTATAAATATTAAATCGGCAGTGACAACGCGGAGGTATTATAATTATAATAATTATTATTATAAACACATAAAATCAAGACTATTTGAACATTTCATTCGACTTTGGCTTAGGTTTTGGCTGGCGAGCTACCGATCGTACTATTTATATAGAGCCGCACGCTCGCCGTGTTCGTCGTTGGCACAACATCCGATTGTACCGGACAACAACACTGTTGTTTGCGTCATCCCTATGACAATAAACGATGCAATGTATACAGTAAAAACTTTTGTGAACGTAACCACGAACACCAATCCACCAATTGGTGACCACGTAACCATTTGGTGTGATTCAATCATTTTATAGCGTTTATTTGTTTTATCGAATCGAACATATTTCGAAAAATTGTTCGAAAAACGTCTCCTCTTTTCTATACAACGTCATTGATTATCTCTTCACAATTAGAGTTCCGGTTAGATATGGTCAAATTTAGTAAGAGGTTCCAGTAAAACTGTTTTAAGGGTTTTAAATAGTTAAGGGTTAAAACAGTGTTGGGTAACCTTTTTATTTTGTACAATCAACATGAATGTTATAAGTACAAGTGCCGATTTTTTTCACATGCCTTTCGTGATAAAACGAAACCATCCAAAGATGGCACTTTTCACACAAGACGCGGGGGGGGGGGATAATGGATGGGTAAGAGAGGAAACTGGATGAACGATTGGATTAGGATGAGGAGAAAGGCGGGAGTGGAACTTCGGGAACCGGGATTTTTCGACTTGGTCGACTGTCGGGGTATGTTGAGGTCGTGGTGGATTGTGTGGTTAGAAACATACCCTGGGGGAGCATTAAGGATGGTACTAAGGACTTTTGACTGAAATCTCTGGATGCGAGCGATGTTGGATGTCTTGATGGAACCCCATAGCTCTATACCGTATGTCCGTGTCGGTTTAAGTATCGCTTTGTATATTGTCAGTCTGTTACTTGAGGTCAATTTTTATGTCCGTTTTAGTAATGGCCATAAGTTCAAATTTTCTGTTTTATTCGATTCTTTTGAGTCGGGTACGGGGATTTGTGTTTCAGAAGCGTAGATGGAATATTTTCTCCCCTGTTTATCAACGGCCATACAAATGCAAGTATGATTATACAAACATAAATAAGTGTAGAAACAGCGCTTAAGTGCTTAAGACGCTTTGACAGAACTTCGAAGTGATAACTTTCACCGAGACGTGTACATACATCCATCTAACGTCCAATATATTTTCGCTGGACTTGAAAAAAAAATAATAAAAGCGCCAGTAAATAAATTAATTCTTTATTCGCAGCTCTTGGAATTTATAAACTTGCGTAAACAAGTTGCCGTGCCAAATGTATTCCTAATAAGGTCTGCCGTATGACCTATGTTTAAGTGCCACAACGGGCAGGATAATAGCGCTATTCCATTGATACGGCGTCGGCTTCGCTTTCGTCGTATATATTTCAATGGACAGTTTTCTTTCATTGAGAAAATTCTATTTGAGAAAATCCGCCTCAAATTGTCGTCGAATAAACAAGTGAAATTAACGAAAACTCATCAACTTTTTTCTTCAATAAATTGTCTACGATCGTTGCGATTCACCGGTTCAATCTGGATCAAAAAAAAAAATTCATTTGAATACCATCACGCGATCTTCAGTTTCCTAGACCGGTTTCTGCTTCCCGCCGTCTTCAGTTTGCCGAATGCAAAAAATCATAATCATAGGCATCGGTTAATTAATAATCTTCTTCAAGTTTTAAAAGACATATTTCATTTCAGAATTTTTACTCGATGCGGTGAAAAATTAATTTTGGAAAACGTCCAATACGGTCGAATTTCATTCACCGAGTTGGACGCCGTCGACCGTTTCGACCGAATCTGAATTAACCGACCGAATTAATTAATGAAATATATATATTTTATGTTTTATATTTCAGGTTGGAGTAAAAAAAAAAACTTCCTGGAAACCGGTCGGACCAAAAATTTGTGGCACAGCAGAGTCATTACTCAAGATTACGACTGCACCGTATCTCGGTCATAATTGTGATTCGGCACAAATAAGCCGATTAAATTCAGAGGTAAATAAACAGGATATTTACATATATATATATATATTGCATATTTAAACGCATTCCGTAAGGCTTCAAACGTAATAAACACCGGCTAAGTTCCTGTAGGATCGCGTGATACTGTGGGAAGAACCTCGGTTGGAACGGGTTGAACCCCTGCTATTCGGGGATTGTTCCTGTTTTCGGAAACTACAGTGTAACGGGTTTTGCCCTTTAGATTTGTGTTTCTCTCTCCTCTCGCCGGTTCGGTCTTTTGCTAGACCGGTTTCGGCCGCTCGCCATCTTCAGTAGCGGTGTTAGTCACTTTTGGCATGTTTTTTAGGGCATCCTCACTGCACTGTCACTGTGTCACTTGTACTGGTTTTGCCCTTTCCTTCCGTCGCCCTCGTGCAGTTTCAATCATCAGGATCCGACAATTGATCTTCGGTTAAATATTAACCATACTCCAATCATCTTGAGGAGTTCCTCAAGAGGGGCATCGAAAATTTGCCGGAAAAGTGGCAGAGGGATGTCGATAATATCGGTGAATATATAGTAGATTAATAATTAAAGTTTCTTTTTTAGCAAAATAAAATTAATTCCAAAGTCAATATGTTGATTACTTTTGGGTACCCCGTATACGTTTAATCCGGTTAAAACGCCAAATGTGGATTATTGAAAAATCTATTAAATGTATTCGATAAATGTGATATTGGGAAGGACGGCCGTTGAGGAAATTGGTCAGTGGTGGTTCGCCTTTAGCAGTGGGAATTCGCATTCAGGGTCGTGAACGCACCTGTGAGTCACAATTTTACATAATTATTAAATTTATAACGGCAATCGGAGTATCGGACTAAGTAATAATTTTTTCCACCCTTTTACCGTTACTCAGAATTGAGAGCAATCAATGTGTTACTGGGAATATCAAATTGGATCCCGGTAATGGACTATATGTAATTTCCGCCCATTAACTACAGGAATAACCCCCAACTATGACATTGTTTAACGAGAACCTTATATTGCGGTGTTTCTGTGCACTGAGAAAAATTTGTGAAAAAATAGTGAATCAGTGAAAAAAATTTGAGGTAATGGCGAGGTAAATAAGTGAGGTAATGCCGTAGGCTTGTGGTGTTTGTCTCCTCTCGCCGGTTTGGTCTTTTGCTAGACCGGTTTCGGCTGCTAGCCCCGTCTTCAGTAGCGGTGTTAGTCACTGTCGGTACTTTGGACAGTACAAGTGACAGTGACAGTGGGCAGTGAGGATGCACGAAAAACATCCAAAGTGCCAACAGTGCTACTGAAGATGGGGCGAGCAGCCGAAACCGGTCTAGCAAAAGACCAAACCGGTATTCCAACCCCTCGCAGACTACAAAACAGGTGTGTTAAACAAGTGAGGTAATGTTTTTCCAAAGATCTATCGAAAACAGCATCAATCGCGGTACCAAATCATGTAGTTGGACATGTTTCTATCGCTAATCGGATAATTCTTGAGCTTGAGGTTGCGCGAAGTTGGCGTTGAAGTCACCGCTCAAAAACCGGACTTTTTTAAGTAGTGCGGTATTGTTGAAATAAACGTTGTTGTGTGTCCGGCATTGTCCGCTTCGTTCGGGCATTGTTCATCGCCAATATAGTATTCATATATCGGCGCTACTGCACAAAATAATGATTATAAGTAGTAATATACATGCGTATACAAATAGATACACGTTCAAAATTATTGTGTATAAAATGTAACCTAGGGTGTATTGGTGGATTTTTGGCAGATTGGTAGAAGTAGATTTGTGATAAAATTAAATAATAAACGCCTAAAGCAATACAAGTATTAGGGACTGGGAACACCATTGAGGAGGGTGATTGTGTCCCTAGCTCTCTGAAATATGCAAACCCGCGTTACAGGCGTGTATGGCGTATTAGCAGATACGAAATATTCGATTGATCAATGCAGTTTTTTACGTTGATTATTTATAGATCGTAAACAAGAGGGACGTGGGGGATATTATTTTTTGAATAAATATATATATACTGTCTTTAACTTATCTTAATAATACATTTTTGTTTACCTCAATAGCGCCTTCATTGAGATCCAGATAAACGCCGTACAGTAGGAAAAGTGTGTTGGGTGAGTAACATAGATTTCGTGTGTTTCTCTCTCCTCTCGCTGGCTTGGTCTTTTGCTGAAGCCACACCGCTACTGAAGACGGGGCGAGCGGCCGCAAAACCGGTCTGGCAAAAGACCGAACCGGCGAGAGGAGAGACAGAAACACACGAAATCTACGGTATTCCAACCCCTCGCAGACCAGAAAACAGTTATGTTAAACTGTGTCGGGTGAGGTTTTCTGTCGGGAATTTTTATGTGCTGCATTGTGTGCATTATTATTATTATTATTATTATGTGAAAAAGGGAAAAACCCTTCCAATAGAGCCCATTCGGGTGGCTACCAAAGACAGGAAAAATCCCGTACCAACCGGATAATCTTCCCACAACATCACGCGATCTTACTGAAGCCAGTCAGTGACAATTCAAGTTCTGGTTGCTCTGAAACCTTCGCTCATCCATTCTTATTATGCTCGAAGATTGTGAAACTAGGTTTTATACTCCCGATTAAATATTCCTGTTATTCTGGAATATATATTCACAAAGTGCAGTTCGACGGGAATTGGTTGAGGCGTGGGACGAGCCGTTGAGATACCGCCGGCCGGCCAACGTGGGCGTAACCGTTTCCTGCCTTTAAGTTTAACGACCTTTAAAATTTCTTGTTTTTATTTTGATTCCGTTTTGTGCACTTTTTTGTCAATAGATCCTGTCTGTTTTTTTGCTCAGAACATCCGGCGCTGAGGCCCAACGCAAAGCGAGACCTTTCCCAACTGTCAATCCCCTGGCTCACGGTGAGTTGCACTTTGCACTTTGAGTTTTAGTTCCACAGTAATACTGTAAATAACGTAGATGCGCCGTCTTCAGTAGCATCCGATGAACCGACCGGTAGGATTCTGTTCTGTAATAACCACAATTCAAAATAGATCCGCGATAATTAAGGGAAAAATAAATGTTGGTGAAAAAAATATAAATTTATATGAGTAGCCTGCCAGTATCAACAAGAAAATGAAATTCAACAAATTTTTCCGGCGTTAACAAATTGCCGAACTCGGATTAAGGATTGACCATACCAATACATTTGTGCCCCAGCCGCCCTTTCTTTTTAAGTAAGATATCAAACAGAGTAAAGAACGAATAAGAACAATCTGTAATGGTGTCTCACTCTTCCTGAATGCACCTCGGTTCACCCGCATTCGTCGATTCATCTAATCTCCGACTGAATCCAATACCATGTCATTCGATCCTATACCATTTGTACAGTCAGCGGGTTTAAAATATTTTTATTTTAAAGTTATAATTTAATATTACAAGAATAATATCATTCAGTCAGATGAAATCGTTCTTCGCGATGTTTATTCTTAAGTAATTGGCTGGCTCAAAACTTTTAGGTCAGGAATTGTGTCGGGTAAAAGTAAAACGGTTGTAAAAAAGGAAGTCCCAAGATTTACATAAGTTAGGAGTTTATTGCTGGAAGGTAGCAGTAGCGAAAACACAGAGGCTACGGAACTCGAATGTTGAGTTCCGTAGCCTAAAGTTTTACACGGTAACTATAACTAGTATATTCAGGCGTGGTTGAGGGCCCTGGCGATGGGCAGGGGGTGGACGATGGCGTGACCGTGGGCGACGTGCGTGAAGGCCTTGGTGGCGGCGACGACGGGGGCGCCGTGAGCGACGACTCCGAGGGCGGGGGCGGCGTGTGCGACGACTCCGACGGCGGGGGCGACGCCTACGCGAGCCTCAACGACGGCGGGGGCGACGGTGGAGACGACTCCGACGGCGTGGCCGGCGTGGGCGACGACTCCGGCGGTGGCGGCGTGGGTGACGACACCGACGGCGGGGGCGGCGTGGGCGACGACTCCGACGGCGGGGGCGGCGTGGGCGACGACTCCGACGGCGGGGGCGGCGTGGGCGACGGCGACGGCGGGAGCGGCGTGGGCGACGACACCGACGGCGGGAGCGGCGTGGGCGACGACACCGACGGCGGGAGCGGCGTGGGCGACGACACCGACGGCGGGGGCGGCGGCGTGGGCGACGACGGCGGGGGCGGCGGCGTGCACAACGGGGGTGCGGACCTCGACCTCGCTGACGACGGGGGTATGGACGGGAACGTCGACGGCGACCTTCTGTACGGTGACCTCGGGCTCGACGCGGGTGATCTTAGGGACGATGGTCTGGACGTGGCGTCCGGGTACGGTGACCTTCTGCTGGGTGACGTGTTCGAGGGGGGTGGCGATGCGTCCCAGGTCGGGCTTGATCACGCTGGAGGTGTAACCGGTAACGATGGGACGGTTTTCGTAGTGGACGGTCTTAGAGATGGCGGCTCCGGCTACGGGAACGTGGGATACGGCTACGGCGGGGGCGGCGTGGGCCACTACTCCGACGGCGGGGGCGGCATGAGCTACGGCTACGGCGGGGCGGCGTGGTGAGCTACGGCTACGGCGGGGCGGCGTGGTGAGCTACGGCTACGGCGGGGCGGCGGGTGAGCCACGGCTGACGGCGGGGCGGTGTGAGCCACGGCGACGGCGGGGCGGCGTGATGAGCTACGACTCCGACGGCGGGAGCGGCGTGATGAGCTACGACTCCGACGGCGGGAGCGGCGTGGGCTACTACTCCGACGGCGGGGGCGGCGTGAGCAACGGCGACGGCGGGGGCGGCATGAGCTACGACTCCTACGGCGGGGGCGGCGTGAGCTACGACTCCTACGGCGGGGCCGGCATGACCTACGAACCCGACGGCGGGGGCGGCAGCCCACCTGGACTCGACTACGGCGTGGCCGTGGTTCTGCCAGGAGACCGAGTGGCCGGTGCTCACCACACCATGGCCCCTAGCTACTGCTACCAAAGCGAACAACACCACCTGAAAAAACGATTATTATGTTTTATCCGCCAGATTTAATTCGTATCTCCGTTAATTAATACCGCCGATGATTCACAGAGCGAAAAAATCCATCGTCCGAACAATTCGTGCTCGACCCTCCAATCGTCTTAATCTCCTGGCGCGTGGCCAAAATTCATTTATCGAATGAAGAAAACTCATCGAGGTACTAAAATAATTAATTGTATGATGTTTTCCGGTATAAAAATTTAGGATTTGACCCGCGGACGGATAATTTCAGAACTGTCCGAAATTTCAACATAGCCAGTAGATGAAATAGTGTGAAGTGTGCGTAATCGCGATTGGGCTTACCAGCTTGTACATGTTTGTAGAAGGTAGGTCTGCGCTGTTGAGTACTCCCAAGAGACACACTGGCCGTAGTGGCGGAGTGGGCCCTTTATATATCGGTCTAAATTCGGGGGGGGCGCGGGGCCGGCAAGGGCGTGGCCATCACAGCCTTGTCCTCTCTTAGACGCGGCACCACCGCAAGACGACCGAAACTCGATATACTCGTCGCCCCACAGCCGACCGGTTAATTTTCTATCGGAAGGAGTCTAATTCTAGACAGTTCGGTCCGCGTCTCAGTCGGGAAATCCGAAAACGAGGTGGTGAGCGTACGCTATGCGATTACAGCCCTCGGCAAGTATATTTCAGAATATTTGGTACAATTTGTAATACCTGTTTTGTGGTCTTTTTTTATTTCATTTTCCATTCTGGTCTGGATGTTTGAGAATTCTGCTCTCAAAACCACCCCCGGTGACTGTTTCATCGTCCCCTTTCGTTCAGAACCGAATCGTTCCTCCTCATCTTGGGCCTTCGCTAGGGAGCACTCCTCTCAACTTCCTCGCAAAGCGCGTCTCCCCTAGCGGAGGCGTCCGGGTCGTACACCCGGGGGCGGAGGGAAAACACCCGTCCGGAGACGGTGGACCACTGGGTAGAAAACCCTTCCTCAATACTTTACCGTGGTCTGTGAAGGGTTGGAATACCGTAGATTTCGCGTTCTTTGATGACCGAGTGAAATAAGTGGCAGTGTGCGACTCACAGTCTGACCGACACTGCTACTGAAGATGGCGAGCAGCAGAAAGAGGAGACGCAAAAGACGAGACCGACCTGCGAGAGGAGCCCAGAAGATCGCGAAATCCAACCCCTTGCGGACCACAAAACAGTTGTTCCAAACTAATATCAGTTAACGTGAAATGACAACACGACATAATTTAAACAAAGGTATTGGTATAGTTTTATTAGAACATCAGGGTTAGTATGCAGCTCTATTGTTCCGCTACCACAATACAGGCCCATTAAAAAAAAATACAGAAACAGTTTTCATACTTACAATTTCTGTCTCATCACTCGAGTAATGATGTTCCTAACCTTCAGAGATTGAAAATAAACAGTCCTATTCAATCTGAATTGATTGTTGAATCCTTCTATGATTGAATGTTATTTGTGCGTTGGAGTCTGCCCTAAACTAGACGGGTGGAACAGTATACTACTGACGGTGGCGAGAAGTCGAAACAGGTCAGAAAGAAGATTGCAATCTTTTGCTAGGCCGGTTTTGGCCGCCCGCCATCCTCAGTAGCAGTCATTCGGGACGTTCGTGGGGCGTCCGTGACTTCGCGGTCGCTTTACACTTGTACTGTCTCGTACCAAGTTCGACCAGTTTGACTTGCCGCCGTACAGCTGCGGAATACGGCGGGCAACCGAAACCGGTCTAGCGAAAGACCGAGGAGGCACAAGATCGAGAAAACTGGAGTATTCGAAACCCTCGCAGACCGAGAATAACGGGCATTCCAAATCTTAAATTATATATCATCACGTTAAATGTAAGTTAGAGAAAATAGGTTAGAAATAAACCTAGACCTAGAGCTTAACAGCACGGGCGAAAGTTCATTCCTCCTTTGCCCCCTGTTCATCGCCGACGCCCGGAAACTGGTTCAGGGTTCACGGAGTGCACTTAACGCGTGGGGGCTCCGCCGACACTTGCTAAGGAGCCGGTTTTATCGCATGTTTTTTGCTCTGAATAATGTGAAACGCTTCGATGGTACGACTTGTTTTTCTCCTTCTTTCTCCGCACTGAACATATCTCTCTCAGGCGCGATAGAGAATAATTTATTTTGTTTTTGAATATACGCCGTACATTTTAGACACTAGACGAGTTTTGATCGATACACGAATTCTAGCCCAAGGGCTCTTTTACATTCATGTACACGAGTATTAAAGCTAAACTTTGTACACACAGTTGTTACGGTAATCAGGAGAGTATAGTACAATCAAAGGTGGTCATTTTCTTATTAAAATTAAAAACTATTAATATTTTCTTATCGATAATCGTGAATCGTCTGTTATTATAATCTCTTCCATTATTCGTACAAACGACCTGTCTAATTGAAATTTTTTACACGTCTCGGTCTAATTAACACTATTTCTTACAGTCTATACAATGTATAAGATTCTCTGAAACAGTACATAAAAGAATGGCGAGAACCTCCTATTTCATGAGAGGAAAACAGTACAGGATACAGGTGTTACTGTAATAGTAATTACGCTAGAAATTTTACTTTAGCCTGTAAATAAATTTCCTTCTGACCGACAGCTGTACAGCATTATCAGCGTCCCATTCCACGAATTCCTCGGTTTTCCTTCATTTAATTTTAATTCGGGCGTGGACCAGAAGTAGTACCCGTTCGCATCCGGAATGTACAAGGTCGGACAGGGTCTAAAATACGAACTACCGACTGCCCGTTTTGACTTTTGAATTTTGTACAGATTTCGAGAAAACTATGTATAACAAGTGACACAGTGACAGCGGGCGGTGAGGATGCCCACAGAAAAACGTCCAAAGTGCCGACAGTGACTAACACCGCTACTGAAGACGGGGCGAGCGGCCGAAAGCGCCGCGGTCTAGCAAAAGACCGAGCGAGAGGAGACAGAAACACCACAAATATATTTCAGTCTATAGAGTTCAATTTAGCGAGAACGAATTGTTAAAACATTAGACATCTGTACTTGTAATAGTACAAGATATAGTGTACAATATTGAACTTTCATTGATGCTAGGACTGGGGGACAATGTACGGACGGCCTTAACACAGTGACTAGTACCGAATGAATCTAGTTCACTGACACTATTACATTCACCGAGACACGCTTCTTGGGTTCAGGGTTTCGGGATATTAATTAATAATTTGTTATTATATCCCGCCGTTTTTCTCATTTTCAGGCTACGGTATACTCCGAACTGGGAGTTCGGAAAAAAAAATAATTTGAGAGAATAAAATGCCGGGAAATCGTGAAAACAACAATCTCCGCGTTAGGAAGTGCGGCAGGTCAGGTTTTTCTATTTCCCACGAAAACGAGTTGGCGCAGGTTATTCACCTATTCACTCAGGTAGGTGAATATTATTTAAATATTTTTCGATTAAAATGTTCGTTTTTTCCTGTTTAACATACCTGTTTTGTGGTCTACGATGGGTTGGAATACCGTAGGTTTGTGGTGTTTCCTCTCTGTCTGCTCTCGCCGGTTCTCGGTCTTTTGCTAGACCGGTTTCGGTACTGTGCAGTACAAGTGACAGTGGGCAGTGAGGATGTCCCCAGAAAAACATCCAAAGTGCCAACAACAGTGACTAACACCGCTACTGAAGATGGGACGAGCGGCCGAAACCGGTCTAGCAAAAGACCGCACCGGCGAGAGGAGGCGGAAACACCACAAACCTACGGCGTATTCGTTTTTCTTATTTTTTATAACGCAAGGAGATATGGTCCGTTATGCGAAATCTACGTTATTGGCTATAATATAACTGTACAGAATAAATGCCATATATTCGCAAAGTATCGTTATTGCGAGTCGTACGATGGCGACCAGTCGAAACCGGTCTATTAAACCGACGAGAGGAGACGGAAGAACACGTAATCTATTTTCTGATATTTTTAAAGTTAACCGCCCTCGCATTTAATTCAGTTATGTATATATTACACCTGTCGGATTTGCGGCAAAATTACTTTTTACTCCCGAAAATGTTACGCAATTTTGTTATCGGCTTCGTAGCAGGGTTTAATTATAAGTGTTTAATATGATATGACGATAGGGGGAAGGAAAGGCCTTGATCTTTTGAGGCCGACTTAAAGACCGCCGTGTAAAAAGGCCTTCAAACCGGACCCGAACCCAAAAAGAATGGGCTAGGCGTCGATCGACCGACAAATAAAAAATTAGTAAGAGCGGCGGTATCCCGCCTTCCCGAAAAATAGCGGCGTAAACAGATTAAATTCAGAACGGGGCCGATAGAAAACAGAACGTCCAATGTGCCGAAGCGAATAACACCGCTACTGAGGATGGTCTTTTGCTAGACCGGTTTGTCGGCCGCTCGCCCCGTCTTCAGTAGCGGTGTTAGTCACTGTTGGCACTTTGGACGTTTTTCAGGGGGGCATCCTCACTGCGTCACTTGTACTGTACAAGGCGAGAGGAGACAGAAACACCACAAACCTAAAATTTTTTTTATTTCTCGTACAATCGACCTTTATCGTATTGTAAGTACAATTGTGAAATTGTATTATTGTCGCCACACCCAACCACCCGATTATGGCACTTCCCGCTTCCACTTCGTCTAATATTGGGAGAAACCAGTCTATTTTCATTTTATAAGATTTTTCTACAAGACCTTGGAAAACACAAACGCAATGCAATACGCAATTAATGCTGATTCCTGATTAAGCATACTGTCAGCACTAGACTGTTGGACACTGTGGACACATTTTTACACTGTGCTGTAAAATTGAAATTCGGGAAATTTTATCAACGTGTTTTAAATGTACAATCCGGAAAATATAATCTTAATTGACTTGAGGACAGAATTGAGGCCAAGTTTTTTCGACAACTTGGAGGACGCTGTCTCATTTAAAACGGCCCCAAAATGCTGTGACCCACTTGAAACTTTACAGAATGCAATACAGGTAATAAAGCCTTGTAAATTCATTCGGTCCGACTTTAGATTAAAAGCTGTACTTCGATGAAAGCTCCCTTTTTTGAAATTGTCATTTCATTCATTCCAGATGAGCGACGAGATCAGCCTGTTGCGTTTAATACGGTTCAATGACTTGATGAAACATCAACAGGCAAATACAATTTTTTATTGTACAATCAACAACGTGCAATGGATTTAAGTATTGTACAGACGTTGTTCACACTTTCCCGACTTATTATTCTAAACATTCAAGGCGTCGAAGGGCGGATAATGAACGGATAACGGATATCAACTACAAGTTTTTAAAATTTAAGTGAGGATATTTAAAATTCAAATAATTTACCCAAACAATAAATTGATTGGATTGCTCGGGAACTGAAAATTCTTGGGTAACAATACAATAAAATTATGTTTAATTTTCATTCTATAATTTTATTTTTTAAGAGCGATGCAACAATAATCTCTTTTTTTAATGCACCTAGCTTAATAAAAAGCGGGATTTTTCCTATTTTGGAGACCGCCCAGTGTCCCAGAGACCGCCTTCGGGAATGACCCATAGTGTATACTAATTATTCTTTATGACCAATCTCGTATTCCGTATACAGACCCGGCCTTATGGAGATCACGATATTAAGTAATTGAAGCTAACCATCTTATTTGAATCCACTCGAAAACGTTATGAATCGATAAGGGATTCTACAGCTGTTATGAATTCGGCCACGAAACGCTATTGACCTGTTTGGTGACTACTCGACCTTCCGACATCCATTTCTGGTAAAGGATAACTTGAATGTCCGTTAACATTTAGGGCAGTTTTCAGTTGTTCCTTAAGCCACAGTTCCTTCTCGATTCGAATGCCAGGGAACAGAGCGGGTGCGGGTAGTAATAATACGAGGATTGGCCGATAAGTAGGGTAAATATATAAGGTGAATTTTACAAGTTTCCATTATTCTTCGTTATTTTTTTAGATTGTTGGCCTGATTTCTTCTTCAGCCCCCCAAAAACAACACAACAACAGTGTTCAGAGAAAGCTCGATCGTCCCACGGACAAGTTCCAGTCCCGGACCCGGTATGTTACTAACGCATGCCGCAAGTAGTGTCAACCTTAAGCGGATGCGGTAGACCGGCCGAAACCGGTCTAGCCGCAAAGACCGAAGACCGGTGAGATGGGGCAGAAGATATTCAAAACAGCTGATATTCCGTACTGATCTGTATAGTGAGTGCGAAAACAATTTATTTATCCTCAATATAATGTCGTTTATTGGCGCTACTGACGGTGGCGAGGAGCCATCTTCCATTGTCTGTTATATCGCTGCTCTAAGCCGCGTACCGAGAGACACGACGGCGAGGTCGGCCGACCAGTGAACTATTTAAGTTCACGTGTGAAATTCTATTCAAAACAAACTATTGATATCTAATTAGCCTTATGGGGGGACGAATATGCCCCTCCACCCCCGGGCGAACAAGGAAAGACTAACGAACCCGAGCTAGGACGCGGCCTTGGTCCAGAAGCAAGGGCGTTGGTTGTCGAGGCCGACCCATTTCATGTCTTCGACACTTCAAAATCCTCCGTATACACCTTTATTAATCTCTGTACGCAATAAATTTTGAAGATTTAAAGTTCCGGGCATGGTTTCTGTCTCTAGAAAAAGAGCTCACCATCGTCGGGGACAAAAAAAACGGGGACATATTCGTAAAACCGCAACAATCCTCTTGCGCGGGGGAAAAACGTACCGCAAGAAGGAGGCTTCTTGTACGGAGGTAGAAGAACCCCCAAGCACAAAGTGCAATGTACTACGGCGAAGTGCTACCTGCGAGTGTGCCACTTTAATATTTAAGTGGTATAGTAGGTGTATCCGAAAGTAATCAACAATTTGATAAGATGTATTTCGGTCTTGAGGAGTTCTTCAAGAGGGGAAACGAAAATTTGCCAGAAAAGTGGCAAGTTGTCGATAATATCGGTGAATATATAGTAGATTAATAATTAAAGTTTCTTTTTTAGCAAAATAAAATTAATTCCAAAGTCAAAATGTTGATTACTTTTGGGAACCCCTAATACTTAGTTATCAATTGACTATGCTTCAAAGAAAATTTTAGAATTAAAAAAAAATATTTTTTCCAACCCGTTTATTCCGCTTAAATTCTTTTTATATTCATTTTACATTATTCCGATTTTTAAAACACGGAATTTACCCGGCGAGAGACGGATGCGTTTTATAGCTTCTCCCCAGTGAAATTCCACAAAATGAAGATAATTATCGGGCCCTGAAAGTTTTCCCAGCGATTTTGTCGTGGGGATTCTAAATCGGCCGGTTAGCAATGCAGTGACTCGAGCGGTAGAGATTCTGAATTGCGGTTTGGGGGGGAAAAAACTAAAAAACGAAAACAAAAGAAAAAAAAACAGAAAAACTGCGTGTCTTTTGAGTGACTTTAGTTATAAAATGCCCACACTCGTTTTTGAGTCAAGGTTGTACCATTGCCAAGTTGAACCGGCCACGCCTTTTCTCCAGAGAGAGAGAGAGAAACAGTGAGAGATTTCCTTCGGGTGAAATTGAAAAGATATTTATAGCAGGCGAAAACTGTAATTACGCGGGTAAAAAATATTGCGGTATCAAATTTTGTTCGATTCTTACCAGCCCAACTGACATCTTTCAGTTCAGAAGCCTTCGACTTCTTCAGTAGCAATTAATATTTGGACCGACACTTGGGCACAAAATTGTAACTGCGGCGGTGCCTTCTATTATTCCCGTTGATGATCCTTATTGTAAATATATTTAGTGTGAGAAAGAGTATTTTTCGAGCCATCTCTCGACAGTTTTTTTACGATCAGTATGGGAAGAACCTCGCTTAGCAGGGACTTCCGAAACGTCGGAAGCGGGCAAGACGCAAGAGGGCCCCCGAAAGAATTTTTTCTTGCGGTTTATTAATTTTATCCTCTCAATAAAGAAGCCACCCAGTGATGCCACTTTTAACGGGTATCCGGGGTACAGAAAATCTCTTAAGACGTCCCGGATGGGGGGAGGATAACGAATATCCATAACAGAAGAGAGGGCTTCAACGAGTGGATTAAGATGAGGCGGTAATGAAACTTTAGGTACCTGAATTTTATTGCTTCATCAACCATTGTTGAGGTCTGTAGCGAATTGTGTAATTTGCAACATACGGGGTGAGCATTAAGGATGGCTCGAAGGATGTCTTCGTGGAAAAAAACCTTGTGGAGCAAAAACCCTTCCAGTGGAACCCGCTCGTGTGGTTTCGAAGCACGGAAAAACTCCCGGAAGGTCAGGGAGCGAACCCTTTGCTAACCGAGGTTCTTCCCGCTGTAATCCCTCTACTCTACCGAAGGTAATTTTTTCTACATACAATAATTGTTCCAATGAGACAAATCCCTTCTAATTTATATCGATGAATGGAGGTAAAATGAATTTATATTTTCCTAATAACTGCATTACTCGAGTCAAATGTGCGTCCTAGAGTCCGCAATAGATACCCCGTCTGTACCTACTGCAACACTGCACTTAAATCAAGGAAGCCGAAGTCTAACCGGGTCATTGCACACCGGTTCCAATTACACAACCGATCGTGTAAATAAATAAAAAACTAGGTTGGTCATTTGCCAACTCATCTGTATAACAAAGTCTGTAAGAATTTGACCCGTCTGATAGGACTGTAAGGTACAGGTCCTACACAAGTCGCGCGCTATAAAAGTTAACCAATTTTTTTTTTGTTAAAGCTAAATCGGACATTAAAAAATGTATATTGCTTATTAATCAGTATTATTGCCAGTCGGACTTATTTTCATATAACGCTACGGCAAATGAAGTAGAGGCCCGAAAACACTTGGGAAATGGAAGAGCGAAAACTTGTCCAGTCGCGTGTGAATCGACCGAAGTTGGTTCTAAACATACAGGATGTTTTTGTTAGGAATCTCGACAGGAATGATGCTCCAACTCGGGAATGATAATCGGAAAAATGCGGTCGGAATAAAATTTCACGGTATTTTATACCTTCAGATGATTCTGAAGCCATTCTAAAGTTGCTCGAAGTTACAATTTCAAAATTGCAGACTCGTATAGAATAGGACCGTCAACAGATTTGGGTGGACGTCGGTTCGAGACCTGTTCACGTGTTAACCGTCTATGGGCCGAATTTTTATTTTAAATCCAAAAAAATTGAGGGGAACGAAAATTAGAGAAATAAATGATATGCGAATGATTTGATATTGATATTGTCTTGACAACGTTATAGGATTAAGATTTATGCGCCATCTCAGAGAAAAAAAGCTATAATTATTTGGTAAAATCTCGATAAATTGAAATGCGAACGAAAGTTACACTGGCCCATAGAGGGTTAAGCTATTTTTTTCCCGCAGTTTTTCATCAGTATTGGCCTTATTTTTAACTTTGTCCTACTCGCACTTTGTTACGGTTTCGTCTGTTTTCAGTCAGCTGTGATACTCGTAAAAGCGAGTTTGAAAACGAACACTCTGAATCGAAAATTAAAGAGTTTCCTCTCGTACGAGAGATTATTTCAGGGCGTGGCCTCTCTTCCCACCGCCTTAAGGCGTACGTCGAATTCGCGAGGGCCAAGGTCTGAAAAACGCTTCCGGATTTTTTTTTTCAGTCCGAGAAAAGGCCGTAGGCCCATAATTCAAAAGTGTACAACTCCAGTTTGACTGAATTAAATTTTATAAATTACAAAGTTTGAAAACGGCGCACCCGTTCCTCTGCGCGGACATACGAAGTTACAGTACTTGTTTACCGAACTGTTTCTTTATTCTTTTCTCCTTTTTATTTTTAAAGTTGTTGAGCTTGTCCAAACCTCAATTGAACAGTAGACCGAAGTGAATATATAAGGAAAAGTATTTATTAGGAAAAAATATTTATTTTAATTTTGGATTTTGATCCACATTGCAGAAAAGAGCCGAATATTGCAATGTTACATTGACTTTTTATCTTTCTTTTCGAATCGCTAGTTCGACAAATGTTTACTGTGACTTTTTCTTTATTCTTTTCTCCTTTTTATTTTTAAAGTTGTTGAGCTTGTCCAAACCTCAATTGAATCGCAATTTCGACAAGAAAAAAACATATTTTTATCGGTAAAAATGTCTATTTATACTTTTATAACGGAAATAATAATAATATTAGTATTTATTTTAAAAATTATTCGAAATTTTCTTTCGCGCGATATATTTCGAAGCAAGGTGCAGCACATAGCCCAACATTGCAAGTAATGGGTTGTCCGGAAAGTTCGTGCCGATTTTCCCAAATCCGATTCGCTAATTCTGGACGTTTTTGTTCGATCGCCGTCTTCAATTCATCTAATCGGGAGCAATACATTTCCGAATTTATTGTCTCGTCTTTTGGTAAAAGCTCATAATAGAGGATCCCTTTCCAATCCCACCGGACACAGAGCATTACCTTCTTCGGATGAAGACCGGCCCGTTGGGGTGGCCTGAAGGTGTTTCATCGCGCTTTCCCCAAGACCTTTTACGCTCGACGTTTTTATAAATTATCCATTTTTCATCCCCCGTCACTAATCGCTTCAGAAATGGGTTGTCTCCTCGTTGCGTTTGTAAAGCGAGTCGCAAATGAAAACGCGATCCGGCAGATTTTTCTCCGTTAAATCGTAAGAGACGGCTTATGTAGCCAAGCTGGTCGTGGGTCGTCGATTTCGATTTATTTCCGCTAATTGACGCGTTGTAGAGCGTGGATTATTTTCGACTACTGTTTTAATCGGATCTTCGTCTCCGGTGGACGTCCCACCCGGGCCGGTTCTCGATCTTCGAGATCGAAATCTCCGGCTTTGAACCGAGCAAACCACCACACTTCCGCACAGTTCTTTCGGCTACAGCACCTTCGCCATAAACAGAGCATATCTTGTTTGCCGGTTGTGCGACATTTTTCGGGAAAAAGTAAAGCGTCAAATGCCCATTAATGCGCTTTGTTCGCTACCATATTCTAAGGCGTATAAAAGCGAGAAAAATTAACGTATCGTAACCGAACTTTTTTCCAAATATGCCATTCCAAGTACTGACTTTTGGAATATGTACGCGTGTCATTTTTTTCAATCATTCCGATATACTCTCCGGACAACCCATTAGTACACATGTAACGACTCCCTTTTCTTTTCCTTCTTCCTTCGCTCTCCCTTTTAGCCCAACACACAGCGCAATATCTCGCGGGAGCTTCTTTTTTCTTATTTTTTTTCTCGAATAAATAAGTGCTATAGCTTACAGTCCTAAATGATAGATATCGATAAACCGATTTTTTTCTTAACTTTCGCATTGTTATTTTCAATTCTCGGATTATATTCGAGTGTGAAAAATTATAGCGGCGTAGTATACAACGCCGCTCGAATTAACTCGAGCTATCAAGGGGTTAATATACCGATATAATTTTTTTTTTTATTACTCATTTAGGCGCATAATCGTCGTCACAAGTCGAGTAAAGACTGTGAACCGTGTCGCACTTGTTGTCGGCTGAAAGTTCAATATACCTGTAGCGCAGTTTGAATCCCGAGGTCGACATCCGGGTCTGTTAAGGTCGTTAAGAACAGCTGCTCTCGGTTACGGTTGGTGTTGATGGCGGTGGCGGTTGTGTGGCTCTTGACAAACAGCCACCGACGTCCGGTTGGGCGTGGTGCCCTCCTGTTTCCCCCCGGTCCGTAACCATCCCACTGAGTCATTTATTTATCTTCGGCCGATGACGCAATATATTCTGAATATTGCGCTCGGGAAACGGCAAATAAACAATATCCGGCCGTTTCTTGGCGAGTCCACGCGACTCTGCAGGCGATCGGTGCATCCTTGAGATATAAAGGCCCACGATACGAAACCGCACCAACCGAACTTACGCAATGGAAAAATGGATGGCCGCACGCCATCTTCAGTAGCGGTGTGAGTCACTTCGGTTTGCACCGTGTAGTCAGTTGCACCAGTGTCGCCACAATATTATTGCAAAACTTTCGACTGAATAGTAATAATTTTTATTTATTCGCTGTCGCTTTACTAGCTTTATAGCATGAAATATGTAAAGGGAATCTCCTGACGCCATGTACTTCAATACTATCAAGGTCGTGAGGATGTATTTTACTAGTTTAACATACCTGTTTTGTGGTCTTCGAGGGGTTGGAATACAGTAGGTTTGTGGTGTTCCTGTCTCCTGTCGCCGGTTCGGTCTTTTGCTAGACCGGTTTCGGCCGCTCGCCATCTTCAGTAGCGGTGTCAGTCACTTCGGTGGTTTGCACTGACGCTGTTGCTTCAGTTGTACTGTGGGGGTTGTCTGGTCTGTCGTATATCCTAACAATCTTCTTGTTTTCATTGAATCGCATTAATTGCATCAATTGCATTATTGCAAAACTTTCGACTGAATAATAATAATTTTTAACATACCTGTTTTGTGGTCTGCGAGGGGTCGGAATACCGTAGGTTTGTGGTGTTTCTGTCTCCTTCTCGCCGGTTTGGTCTTTTGCTAGACCGGTTTCGGCCGCTCGCCATCTTCAGTAGCGGTGTCAGTCACTGTCGGCACAATGTTTTTCGGGCATCCTATCAGCACAGTCTGCGCCTATATTTGACTTTCTTCGATCAATATACGACGGTCTGATATTTCAATTTCACGGCAATATGTTCGTGTGCATGCCGAGTGCATGAATATGTTAATTGACTGGGATAAACCAAAACTCATTTATATCCGTCCATCTGGTCTACCGTTAACTACTTCATATTCTGGCTTTTTATTAGGAAAATTCCTAATAAGATTCAGTCAGAACGCACCTTACTCTGTCCCCAAACTCACCCTATGTAAGTATCTCAAAGCACCCAACAAACATTCCTTACAGACGCCTGGAAAGGAACCACGTGATTTAAACGCGCATGGAAAATAAATTTAATTTTTAAAAAAAGTGGTGAAAGTGTCAGTGAGTTTCTCCTCCACTTGTTGCTCTATTTCTTACTAGCACTACTCGAACATCAATGTCGTTGAGTGTATTTTACAATTGTAAAATACACTGCAACTCAAAACTGCAATGAAACAGTTAAAAAAAAAAAGATTTAGATTACGGACAGTTTGTTTTTCCTGTATTGAGTCATTTCCAAGATAATCGAATTCCCCACGTTCCCATTGTTCTAGAAATATGTCGTTGGCCAAAAAAATAAATTCCCAACTAGCATTAAATGCATAAAACATCAATTCTGTAAACATAAATGAGAAGGACACATTTGTTGGGGGATTTTGTCACCTATCGGAGTATTGGAATATTTTTTTTTCAAGTATGAAATATGTTGTTATTTATCCTTTTTTGTATAGCGCAAATAGAAATATGTTCATTACTAAATATGATCAAGTATCATTATACACTTCATGGTTATTCATTATTTAAAATTTCATTTCTGCCTCAGATTCATTTAATTCTCCAACCTTGTTTAATGCATCAAAATGAATGCATTTTATTACTGCAAATACTCATTCAACTGCCATTAATAATAAATAATGACAGAAAAAGGATATTAGAAAAACAAACAACTAACAACCCAGGTTTTTGCAAATACTATATAAGTCCATACAAATTTTCTGCACATAATTACAGTTCAGTTTTCCCACGGATTGAAGTTAAGAAATGAAGTTCATCCATGTGAGGAACTCACTGCACGTTAGTTTACATAATCCACTTTCATGTGAGCTTCAGGGCTTCTTCCTATGTTGAAAATACTAGAAATACATAATTAATTCAGCATCAAGTTTATTTGACATCGATGAAATACTGATAAAAATTAATGAGTGTATTTTAGAAGGCGTAGAAAGAAGGTATGGGAAAGTGCCACCACTTCAAGCTATGGAAAGTGATACTTTTTTTATATAATAGTCATTAAGTAGGTACTTTGATGTTTACCTATTTATTTATTATTTATTCTCGGTGCATTATGCACATAAAGAAAGGGCAGCTTCCTTAATTTTGTTTTGTATTGCAGTTTGCATTTGTAGGTTTGCTTACATTTGGGAACCCACAAGGTTACCCTGTCCTTATTGGGTTGTTTTGTTACTTCTCTTATATACCTCAAATAGACTGCTATGTCTCCTTATTAGGTTCTATTATTATTATGGATTATTAAGTTCTCTTTATAAGGGACACTCAATAACACTCTCGTTTTAATACAAGTGCATTTTGTCCAAAATGTATAAGGTTTGATGATACTTGTCTTGTGAATAATCTGTGCGGTGTGAGTTGGACAAATATATATTCGATGGACACTGCAGAATAAAATAATTAACTCCACGAAACTGGTTTTCCCTTTCCTGAAATATATAATAATATAATAATAGAGTCAGCAAGTTAGAATAGTAGATAAGGGACCATATCTTGGAATCATCTGAATAATAATGTTTGTAAAAATACAAATGAACATTTATGTTAGCTCTAAAGTGGTCATACAAACTCAATATCAAAAACCTTAGAAAGAAGATGATATAAAGTTAGCATTCAACGCCTTGAAAAATAATGAAAGGCAAGAACACTCGACTGTCCCAAATTACAAAAAACCCTTCAATATGAGATGGCGAAAACCAGTAGGTATACCTAATAAGTATTTTTTACCTCAAGCTTACATTTTTTTGTGAATAATAGTAATGTTTACAGACATAAAAGCTCTTGTAGTAATACTTGTAATATTAACAAATTCCTGTTCGGCGAGATGAGTTTCAATTTATTTGATTTCCATACGCCAAATCTATGCAGATGATATACGAACTCGAATAGTTACAGCCTTCTGAAAGAATTATCTTGTTCAAATGCCGAGAGAATATGTGAAATTGTCCATAATCGATGTTAATACACATATTATGTGTTGCTCGTGAATAGACGAAATTGAAACATTCAAAAACTCTTAAGGTTATTTTAAAAATGATGAATACACTGTTTACACGCAGAGCGTGACGTAACAGAAATGAGCCAATTCATTAAAAAAAAAATAAATAAAAGGAAGGATGCAAAAGGGCGGTAAGCGATCAGAACTATCCGAAGCTTGCGCAGAATGCGTTGTTTAGGAATGAGGATATTGCCAACCTGTGAATATTAAATTTTGCAATATTTCTCGAGTCATATTGCTGCCTTCGTACTGATTTTTTTTCAGCGTATACCTTTTTTTAAACTTCAATTAAAATCGGAACAGTATATATTCACTATAAAAATATTAGTTATTCGAATTAAATATTCACCCAAACATACAAACCATTAACATACTATCTATTTTTTTATATAAATATTTTTTTTTTAAATACCAACTGCTATATTATTCGAAATTGGTCATCAAATCAATAATCGGTCGAATTTCTTAAAATCAGCAGGTTTAAATAGTGTAGGTTAATAATGGTGATCAGATAGTGCGTCATTTTATAATTACATTGAAAACCTGTAAATATATACTCGAAGTTGTAATCAAGTCACTTTTTCTGAGCGTTGAAAACAATTCTCGAATTTTCGTTAACGAAAATTGCCAACGTTATATGGCTTTTCGGCGATATACATTTTATATTTATATCATATGCCGCCGACGATCTTTGTATCCGCTTATCGAAAAATCTAATTTTACGGTCAATTTAATATTAATACATTTATTTAATTCGTTTGTATGATATAAAAAATGTATCGACATTGTACAGAGTCGATTGTTTGGAGTCGATAGTGAAAGACGAAGGGATTAGTGATTGCTTGAAAGTAGGAGAGAGGAGGCTCTCGCCCTCTCACAACACGGACGGAGGATTTGCGCCTATTCTGATGGCACTGGCTGTACCCCGGACAGAAATCGAAAACGTGATGGAAAATATTAATTAGTTCGTGTTTCCACTTTCGAAATTTCGTCGAGCCGCCCCTCTTTTCCAAGTTCTGAGTGCGCTGTGTTTTAAAAATGGGCAAAAGAAAGGTTCAAGTCCTCATTGATTCCGACAGCGACAGTGACAGTAGTGCCTCAGATTTAGATAATGTGAGTTACTTTCAGTAAAACTCTCTCTCTCTCTCTCTCTCTCTTTGTCCTTTCTGTACGGCGGAAGGCGAAAATTATTTTCCGTCCCTTACCTTTAAACCGAGAGCGTTCGGCTGTTCGGGTTCTCTGACCTTAATCGGCCGTAAAAAAACCGCACAACGCCCTTTGTCCGCCTCCCCCGTATTCATTTTTCAGTTTAAATACAATTTCCTGCTTCTTTTCCCACCCAATTATACGAGTCTATTTGAACGCATTTCACTGCATCGAAAGATAATATACCGACCGAAAACGACGCTCAGAAAACGTTCTCCTCGATCTCTTTTTTTCCGCCCACTGCGTGCATTTTCAATGAATTTAGCCATTCGCTTTTAGAAACTATCGCCCGTCCCCTTCAAATATTGGACGTCCTGTATTTTCTGAACGTTGTTTACAATTTGAATCAGATGTTTTTCACCTGTTTTAGAAGTGTTAACAATTTTTTTTTCCACCCCCTTTAATTATTCCCATTCAGTAGAGCTTTGAGCGAATTAGAAAAAAGATTTCTTCCGCTCCCGATTACCCGAAGCCGACTTCTGTTCACCGAAAGTTGAATTCCGTATTCGTCAAATCTGGTAATGTTGTGTAACTGTAACATTTATGATTATCTTAATTAGCTCTTAATCTTAATCTTAATTTCAGTATTATATCCTTGAATTTGTACCAATTTTACTGACGTCTGCGTCATCGTTTTTGTGTTTACTGTATCGATTGTTCTTACTGAAATGTACAATTTATATTGTACGATGCAAGAATACTTCTTCAGTTGAAACGTTTTCTTCTGAAAAGCTACGAATTTGATTATCGGATGCTGGGAATAATTATAAAACCCTATCCGTTCTTCAAAAATATAAATAATTCATTATCGTTTGACATATATTCAATGACTACGAAATGATAGGGACAATTTTTTTTCTGAATAATCGAAATATATACTTGACGCCTAAAAATCCTAATAGTTCAGTTTTTGTACTCTCGCTTGGTTTTTAAACACGAAACTAATAAGTTTTGAAGGATTCTAAAGGAAATAGTCAGTCACTACAATCATTATGAATATCATAGTCATGTATCCAGAAATAGCATTGTCCACAACAGTCTAATATAGCTTGTTTGTATTGCAATAGTTTCTTAAATATTTAATGTTTCTCTTAGTTTAATCTTAGCCAATCTGTTACAGAAGTAAGTAAGTAGTATGTAAGTAGTATTAAGTAGAATAATTTTGGATCCTCGAAATAAATTTTCATATATATGCTACAATTGGTACTTAAGAATTACGAGTACCCAATTATTTTTTTTAAGAAGGTACGAATCTCCTGAGGTACTTACAAAAGGAACCATTTATTCGCATTCCAGTATAAATATCGATTAAGCTATGGTTTTTAATCCTCGAAACTGATATCAACGCTAAAATATACTATTATTATTTTTTGGTTATCTTCTAAGAGGTAATATAGTAACTAACACTAGTATGCCAATATCGTCATCAGAAGAGGTAATAAAAACAGATGAATACATATGTAGAAAAATGTATATCCGATTATAGATAAAAATAAAAGCAGTAGCAAGCAAACAGCTATTTTATTTTTTTACCATTATGAAGTTCCACGTTGTCTTCCTTCTTTGTCCTTAACATTGGAGAGTCCTCAGAAATGTTATCCCATATCCTACGTTTCCTAATTTCGCTTTTTTCCTTCAGAAGATATTTTATATTGACCATTTAAGTATTCATGTTATTCCGACTGCTTAGGTTAACCTCATTTGTTACCTTTCTATCACTTTTTGTAGTCCTAATCGCAGATACAATGTTTCAGTAGCGCGTCCCTTTTTTATAAAATGGAAAAATAAACTTCCCCAAGATCCTACAGTTTTGTTTTACTTTATTCTGTAACTTTTATCATAAATTACCCACCACAGCACCCAAGTATCTTCTTAATCCAGCAGCATTTCCTACTGGCCCATTTCATTATTAATATTATTATCATCAGAACCTCTTCTAATTCTCCTCTAAACTTTCCAAACACTTCTTCCATTCCTCAGATGTCCTGAGAATGCGATAATTTTTTATTTTTGTATAATGCCACACCCAATTCCAAACCTATCCATAGTCCTAAACAAAGATACAAGGAAAATAAACTTCCACAAGACTGTTTTGTTTTATTTTATTCTGTAACTTCTATCATAAATTACCCTTCAGACCGCCCTGTGGATCTCAATCCAACAATATTTCCTAATGGCCCATTCCCTACAACATATTATTGAATATTATTATCATCAGAACCTCCTCTAATTTTCCCCGAAACTTTCCAGAAATTTCTTCCATTCATCATGTATCCTGAGAATGTGGTAATGTTCGACGATTTTTTCACAATCCCGAACGTATTCATCCCCACTCAAGATTTGAATGGGCCTTTGATTTGGCCTTTAATTAAAGAGGACATCACAAGGTGAAACATACGGCTGAAACTTAGAATGCACTATCCTGGAAAAAAATTATGTTCACCAAGCCCATTTTGTGTGTGGCCTAAATGATTCTAGTAAGTCAGTAACGTATCTGGCACTAGTCATTTGAATATAATCAAAAAATTTTGGAAGACCTGTCCTGTACTCACATTTCCCTCCTTTCCTCTCAAGTCAATATATTTTTAATTAAATTAAATTTATTCACGCATACCACTATCTCCAATGTTCAGATATTATCCCTGACAGAGGGTTAATATGACCAAATAAAGATGCTTGGAATCAAATTATCTCTTATACTTAAGTCCTGACTAACTAAAGTTATACAACATTCAAATATTTATTCATTTGTTCAACACCAAAGCCTTTTATGATATTCTCATATTTTTCTGATTTATTGCATTGGAAATTTTTCATTTATTAATTTTGAAACATTCACAGTATACCATACAATTGAATAAACATACACACATATGATACAATTTTACGTAAATAGATATATAGAAAATATCTACCTTAATTTTGTCCTAATGAATTCATAATAAGTATTGATTATTATTCATAACAACTAAAAATATATAAAAAAACAAGGAAAAAATTATTTATCAAAATGAAAGGTTAATATTTGACAATTTATTACAGCAGTCAAATTGTTTTAATAAGTATACAATCTAAAACTGATTTTTTGCTCTGCATGAATAACTCTAATTTAGTAATATGTAGATTTTATATAAATAATAAACATATAGGGTTTCTAGTGGTATTATTTTCAATATTAAATATTGAATATATTTAAAATAGCCAAGCCTATGAGCTTGTGTACATGTATAACGTTGGTACGATTAACAAAAAATAATTTTGAACACATGGGAGGCATTTTATATTTTTTAGGCATTTAGAGAGCATTATGGTTAGTTTGTAGAGGTGGTTTGAGGTTTAATTCTTCTTAATGATCTTTAGGTTAAAACTTTTAGTAGATTAATAGATTTATTTGGAATTCCTTTGGTTTTTTAATTCTTGATAGTGTCTTTTTCTTTTTTCATTGCACGCACCGACATATAAATTCTCCGTATCCACAGTGCTAACCGTTTTGACAACAATTCCAGGAATTACTTTCGCTGGCGAAGAAGAAAAAGCTGCCCAATGACGAGTCGAGTCAGAACACAGACACAGCAGTGGCGGCGGCAGCGGCGACTACCAAGAAGGCGGTCGCAGCTTATTCGGACTCCGACACGTCATCGGGCTCCGACGACGACTGGGCTGCCCGCGGTAACAACAAGGCTTCGACCAAGAAAAAGAAGAAGAAGGTAAAGCCGCAGAAGAAGGCCGTGTCGAAGTCTTCGTCACCGTCTGAGAGCGAGGATGAAGAAAACGAAGCGGAAGGATCCGATTCTGAGCCCGAAGAAGGTAATTTCATACCTCCCGGTAGATGCACAAAAACCCGTATCTCGGGCCTCTAAACTCTACTTAATTCTTTTTGTTGTTCAGAAAAATATATTTTAACATTAATATTTTATTTTAAATGTTTTATTCTTTGACTATAAACTCCCCATTTTGGGATGTACCAACTTTGAATCGCAAATCGCTTTTATGGTGGGGTGGTACAAAATTTAAACAGGTTGAGAATTACTGTAATAGAATTCTGGAATTATAATACTCTCCTCAAATTATAATGTTTTTATTTACAGTGAAAACAATTCAGATAAAAATCATAAATTATTTTTCAACCATAAAAAATAATACACTATGACAATTTTAAATGCAGTATTTTATTTGGAATTTTGCTAATACTGAACTAGTATAAATCGTAAGTCCTGCTCCCTGTGCACGTTTGTTGATTTATTTACAAACTTAATTTATTTATGACCTTGTATGAGTTCATTCAATTTTACCCTGTCGTGCGAATACTGCACGTTGAAAAATGTTTTTATCAGGCGAAGTATCAGATTCCGGGAGTGGAGGTGATGGGGATTCAGACTCATCGGACATGAGTCAGGAGGAGTTTAACGACGGCTACGACGAAAACCTGATGGGTGATGAAGAGGACCAGAAGCGACTTGCTCAGATGACGGAAAAGGAGAGGGAACAGGAAATATTCAAGAGGGTTGAACAGAGAGAAATAATGAAGACGAGGTAAATAAAAAAAAATGACCAGTATTATTCTTATTATAGTATCGAACCTAACCTCACATAACTTGTAGTATTTGATAATTATTTGGATATATTGGTATTTGTTTAAAAGTAATTGATGTTATGATTTTGTTGAAAAGGTTTGAAATTGAGAAGAAATTGCGCCTGGCCAAAAAACAGGAGATGAAGAAAAAGAAAAAGGGGACTGTAAAGAAATCAAGTGCGGCGGAGAAGATGGATCCGAAAGAGAGAAGTAAAGAAAGGAAAAAAACCGTGGAAGAGAACAGGGGCAAAGTGGACAAGAAAGCCCACGCCATGAACCTGCTGAAAGCCCGGCGAGAAGAGAGGAAAGAAAGGGGTAATAAAGGTTTATTTCGGTATCCTTTTTTTTCTTCTTTTATTTAGTTTTCTTATTTCATCTTTTTCTATATTTTATTGTATGTACCGGTGGTGTCAATATTTTTTGAGCCGTATTAATGCAGAAAGTCAAGTTTGAGTGAGAGTTGAATCATGTTTAACAGTGACGATGCAAAATAATAGAATCAATGACTAAACATTTTACAAAATTAGATTGAATAACTTTCACTTTGAACTTCTTAATTCTAACACTTTGTCAATTGATTACTGTCACTTCGTTATCCATTTTCAAGTAGAGCCTTATCCAGTACTAAAATTGTTTTCTGACTCTTATATGCAGCAAGTGTAACATTTTAATGTTGCACTTTTCTTTTTTATTCACTAATTGACTTCTGTAATTGTCTCCTCATATAAATATAAATTAATTATAACATTGAATTCATATTATAATTTTTCTGTTCTGTTTCTTTAAATGGTAAATTTTTGTTATTGAAATTGTATATTTTACTTAACTATTAATCTAATGGTACCACTGGTATATACACATGTATTCTTATATGTTATACATTAATTTTTAATGAATATATTCTTTCAAGGCATTTCTTATTTTTTTAGCATTTATGTTGCATAATGAAAACTCGCTTAGAAGAGGTCAGCTTGGTTAAACGTACTCTTCAGCATCTGCAAACTGTTTGCATGATTACATGTATCCATTTCGTATTTTTATTTATTCTTTAATATTCAGTTTAATTCCTTCTTTTTTTAATTTGTTTATTTTCCTCTTAGCGTCATTCTAAAATATAGTTTAATCTACTATTAAAATATGTACCTTTAAGAATAAAAGTAATCTCACTAATATGAATACACAAACAGAGTTGAATAACAATAATGTCCTAAAATTCATTAGACAGCCGCGTAAAATTTCATGTGTAAAAAATAAAAAGGTAGAAGGTAAATTCTTACCTGCAGTTGTAAATAAATTGCTCCTTATTTGAAAGTTAAGAGGAACTTTATTTGAAAGGCAAATTAACAGGTACAACAAATTTCAATAGCAAAATCAAAAGAACAATTTTTGGATGTACTAGACCAAACTATCACTACTTACGATTTTCCTCTTAGTGCACTCTTAGGTCTTGAAGAATATAGTACGAAATAGTTCTCGCTGAAAATCCTTTTAAAATTCCCAGAACACTGAACTCATAAATTATGTTCGCCATGTCAATATTTCTGGTGTTATTAGATTTCCGGAGTGAGCTATCCTTGCAGGTTCCATCTCGAAGATTCGAACAGACATAGGTCTTGTCGACGACAGGTCACTGTGACTTGCATGCTTCCGTATAAAGGATACAGGATAACCAAGTCCGTCTGGGTCTGTTATACCAGATCGAACGCGATTGTGAACGGTGATGGAACGGTGATCTTACTTTTGTACAAATTAATATAACTGTATTCTCAGAAAACCCTAATCCGTACGCAAATTTCTATCTGTTCGTTTTGTACAGTACTAACACTTTTCCACTACGAAAAATGCTGATAAAACCGGCGAATTTAGATATTAAGTTCGAATTAGTTTTATTTCAACGGTATTTACTACGGCATATTTTTTTGCTCTGAACTGCAAAAATATCAGAGGAATGCGAAAGAGTTTTTATTTCTACGTTAACACTTTAGTGGCCGCTCACACAACACGTGTGTAATGATGCTACTGCCGAGAGTTATTGGGCGGTAGCACACTCTCTGTGTGATGAATTATGAATGTAAACAAGTGTGGATATTGCTATTGGCTTTGTATTTCACCGCTACATCTTTGATGTTAGGTAATTATTGCCTGTTTTTAATTTTACACTACAGTGGTGTACAACATAAATTATAGAGCAAATGCCAGTGACTCTATGTTGGTGATGTGCGGCCATTAAAGTGTTAAGGATCACAGAAAATGTATTGTAATTAGTTATAAATAATTAAGAAGGGAAGAGGCGCTTCTGGGTCTCGCCAGGAGTGGTGTTTGTTTTTATAACCGTTTCCGTATTAATAGCACCCCGTTTTGGGGGTTTTTTGTGTGGAACAGAGGAGAAACAGCAGAAGGCGGCGGAGGAAAAGAAAAAGGAGGAGGAGGACACGGCGAAGAAGGACGAGGATGAGGACGAGGAAGGCGGCGAGGACGGTGGGAGCGGAGGAGGTGGTGGAAGCCGGTCGACCAAGCTGAAGGCTAGCGACATATACAGCGACGACAGCGGGAGCGGGAGCGACGGGGAGGGCGGAAGCACGCGAGGAGGCGCCAGCGCGTCAACAGCCACCGGCAGCTCCTCCAAGTCGGGAGGACGCGACAGGAGGACGAGCTCCAGCTCGAGAAGCTCGTCCAGCGACTCTGATTCGGATAATAGGTGAGTGTAAAACTCTTTCAATCGATATATATCAAGTTATCATGGTTTCCTCCGTTGTAATTATCAGTCCACATTATGCCAAATTAGTTTGGCCAATACCCACTATATTTAAGTTATATAAACCATATTATTTCCTTCCTTATTTAGTACACTTTGGTACTACACTGTGCTACTGTCCACCGCTAGCAAATAAAATTTGTTTTTGTTTATAATTGAGTTTCGCTCAATTTGAGCTATAGACAAATGCATTTAAAAGCCAGTCCCGCCGCCATTAATTATATAGTACATCTTTTAATAATTTAATGGGGCGTGCCCCTGTGGAACCCTGGTACGTCGGGCAGTTCGAATCTACCCAGGTGACTGATGCAGTGAAAAAAATTATCTTTGAATGAAAAAAGTAACATTTCATTTGCATCGACAATAGATGCCATGAACACCTCGTTTCTGGAAATAATGGCCATTATTTTATGCCTGCTTAAAATGTTTATTTATTTGTCGACACTTTTCAAATTTTATTCACTAATAGGAAGCAGAATAATTGCGATCTACATCTGGTTCAAATCTATAAGTATTGGAAATCCAAAATCACATTAAGAGAGAAAAAAAGGTTCTTATAAAAGAAGAACAAATGTTTCCATTTTAATAATTTCAAAGGCATGGTATTTTATAGATTAATCAAAAAATACTCTTCTTATTAATATCTAATTTTCGGTCTAATCAATACTTAATCTATATTGTATGTATTTCTTCTGATCCCTATGAAACCTTATTTACTGGTTGAATATTTTATTAGTGAATATTTTATTGTTTTAATTATATAATTTCATGACTTTTTTGTCAATCAGCTGTTTTGTGTTCTTAAACACATTCTCCTGTAACAATTGAACATATCTTCATTATTATTATTATTATTACGATTAACATTGTAATCTCCTTGTGCATTGATCAGTCAAGAATTACTCAAGTGTTTCTTGGCAAACACTTAGCAATTCGTTTTTCAGCATTGGAAATCATTATGTGGTGTCCTAATGAAGATAGAGAATTGGAGTTTCAGAATATTTTACTTTATAGGTGTTGTTTTAATTTTTTTTTTCTTTTAGATTTACTGATATTATTTCTGTATGCACATCATTCGATACACTTCGACAAATCTGTATAACAGACTCATGGTTTATTCAGGCTCTATTTAGGTCTTAATTTATGTATTACAACTTCTCAAAACTTTTCTGAATCCTTTTAAAGACTAGTACACGAATGTTCCTAAAAGAATATGACTATTTCAATATGCTGTTAAGCTTTTTTATTTTATGTTTGAAAAATGTTTGATAATTTATTACACTGATAGCTCCACCTCTTATTATACTGTCATGTTGTCATGGTGACAGGTATTAATGAAAACAAATTTATTAATCTGATGTATTTATTTTAACATGTCTGTTTTATTTTTTACCTTTAAATTTATGTATTCTTTTAACTTTTAAATGATTTTGCAGGTTTTGTTTTGCTTTATATATATATATATATATATATATATATATATATATATATATATATTCATTTTTGAGAAATCAGGACCACCATTATTTAATGACTTTTCTACAGTAGTTATCATTCTCTACAATTTCATTTCATCCTTTGCACGCTTAAATAAATAGTACGGCTTATTTGTTTTAATTGAATACTTTAAACTAATTATAAATGCAGATTTTAATGTTTGTTTTTTTTTTGTTTGTGTAACAAAACCTGCGGAACATGAAAAGATTGAACATTTTGCCTAGCTGTTGTAGGATATTACTTTTGTTTGTAATTGTCACACAATATGAATGCATGGTATTATAGGTTTTGGCATAATTTCAGGACCAAACCAGCTGATGTCTTGTACAAGGCTCTAGTGCCAAGACCTGATCTTTTTCACTTTCTTTGTTGTTATATTTGGGCTATGGTGAAAAATTATTCGAATAGAAACTGAATGTATTGTTCTCCTTGTTTCGTTCCGCAAGTGATTTTTTAAAAAAGTTTATCAAACGTTCTGTGTTTGCCAAACCTGTATAAACTGAAGGAAGGAAATCGGTTTCTAATTACGTTCAAATCTAGTGAGTCAGGGTTGAGTGTCAATTACCATTGTTTTCTAACCTTGTCTAGTCTATTTTCATTTGGGTGTAAACATTTTTTAAAACTCCAATAGAGAGTTACCTTTAAAATTGTTGAATTGTTCTGAATTCATTATTTTCTTCATATTACCATTATATATACATAATTGAAATTAACGAAGCACACGTTTCAATTTATTGTTTTATTCCAAGTGTTATATATTTTGGAAAAGAATTTGGTCTTAAATGAATTACTTTTTGGTTTAATTTCAGGTCGGTTGCAAGTTCAAAGGCAAAAGTGAAGAAAATTCAGTACATTTCGACCAGAGATGATCTTAATAAAATACGTTTATCGAGACATAAGATGGAAAGGTAGGCAGAATTAAACATGAGATCATCATTAAACATTATAATTTATTATTTGTCTGTACCACTATTTTAAATTTGAGGAAAATGTATTGTTTATCAAGAAAACTTGTAATATAACTTATAATGTGTAACAAATAATTTTATTTTTCCATTTTATTTTTTAATTTGAGAAAATATTTATAATAATTTATGGCCATATTATTTGTGTTTTTATAAGCAAAATATTACTTCTAATAAAAGAAACAGACTAAAATCTCTTAATCTAATATTGATTGTTATCAGTTTTTTGTTATTGAATATTATATAATCGGAATCAGTATATTTGTATATATAAAATTAATTCTATATTCGTAATAAATGTAATTGCAATTGTAGGTTTGTCCATTTGCCTTTCTTCACGAGGGTTGTACAAGGGTGTTTTGTCAGGATAGGAATTGGCAATCACAATGGAAGACCTGTTTATAGAGTGAGTTTTAATTATTTGATTTCTAGTTATTTGAATATAATTGTTACTAGGAAAATTTGACATAAAAAAATATATGTATTAACATGTATTTTATGTTAATCTAATTAAATACCTAACTTTATTATTCATTGTTAGGTGGCCGAAATAAATGGTGTGGTGGAAACTGCCAAAATCTATCAGTTGGGAACGACAAGAACTAACAAAGGTTTGAGACTCAGGTGAGGTTCCAATATCAGTCAATTTAACTTGGGCTTAGCAGCAAAACAAAAAACTCTTGGCCCTCAATAACAATGCAAAAACGAACTTATAGATCATCATACATAGATGAACCTTTTTTGGACTTTTTTGTGCCAGTACATTTTGTATAACTGTATAAAATTGCTGAAATACAAAAAACCGACTTGATTCACATCTGCATAGATATTGTTTGCGCAGGCACGGTATACAAGAACGCGTTTTTCGATTGGAGTTCATCAGCAATCAGGAATTCACGGAGGCCGAATTTCTAAAATGGAAGGACACGTGCTCTAATCAGGGTGTCACTTTGCCCACCATGGACCACATAGAAAACAAACTCAAGGACATTAAAGAGGCTATGATTTATGAGTTCAAAGAGGAGGACATTGAGAAGGTGAATTATTCTTAATTGGTTTGCATTGCAATTTGCAGAAAGCCTCCGAATTCATCATTTGATTATTTAATGATTGATAAATGATACTCAATGATGATCAATGTAAATAACACAGTAAAAATAAATTAATTCAACCATACTGTTTAGAAATGGACATCTGAATTAAGTTCTAACTGTCATCTTTTAATTTATAATTGGTTGTTGCAGATTGTCAAGGAGAAGGAAAGATTTAAAACGAATCCGTACAACTATGCAATGAAGAAAACACAACTCATGAAGGAAAAAGATATGGCGCAGTCAAAGTAAATAATAATTTACTTTCTAATTATAATATGAATTAAATTAATTAATCTTAATTATATATTAATATAATATTATATATGATGCAAAAAAGTGTAAACATTTTATGAAAATAGGAAGTTGTGAAAAAATTGGTCTGCCTTGTCCTTAGATTTATGAAATTGCATTTTATTGCTAGACTTATTATTTTTTTTTTTTTAGTTAGTCTCCTTTAACCAGATTTGTGTATGATTGTTTAATAGTTGTGTTTTCAAAATGTTTCAATTATACTGTGAGCATCATATACAAGAATAATACCACCTTATATTTTCATCATTATCTTTGTTATATTCTACAGGCTCAAGTTATTATTTCACTTCCCTACAAAATTGCACAATATATGCTATATTGTAAAATTATATTAATGTCTTTTTGTCGAAATTTCAGAGGGGATGAAGAAGAAGCAAGCAAAATATCGCAGCAGTTGGCCGAACTAGAGGAGCGTGCCAATGAACTGGACAAGCTGAGGACGTCTACAATATCCAGTATCAGTTATATCAATGACAGGAACAGGAAAAGAAATGTGGAAGAAGCAGAAAAGGCTATAATGGTATTTAGAGATACAAGTCAATTGTGTTTGTATCATTATTGATAGATGATTGTCTGTTGTGTTAACCCTCTATGGGCCGAATTTTTATTTTGAATTAAAAAAAAAATTGGGGGAATGAAAAATCAGCAATTATAAACCTATATATGCAAATGAAAAAAGAATTTATATTGGTTGTCTTGACACCGTTATAGGATTAAGATTTATGCACCATCTCAGGAAAAAAGCTATAATTATTTGGTAAAATTTCGATAAATTGAAATGTGGCCTGAAAGTTACGCAGGCCCATAGAGGGTTAAAAGATATTGACTTAAGCCTTGCTTGATTTATATCATCTGAATAATAATGCTCCTGGGAAATTTTTCACCATCTTCAAAAAGTTGTTTTCAATTGTACAAATTATTTCGTGAAATCCTTTTGCAGAACATCTATTCGACATTGAAATATTTAAATTGAATAACAAAAATTATATACATTATCACTGATTATATAACATAAAGGGTACCACTTTTCCAGGAAGAGCTGAAAGCTACAAAAGGTAAAAAGGCCGATGATCCTTTTACAAGAAGAAGTACTAAACCAAGAATGGTATATATTGCCAACGAAGATGATGACGGCCCTCCAGAAGTTGCTGCCTCGGTGAGAGAACAATTTATAATATTTTCAACTTTTTATTCCAAAATTTTTCTGTTCAATATTTCATTCACCATCAGTTTATATCACATATTGCATTATGATGTAGAGCCAGTCATATACACTTTATGAACATTTTTTACCATTCAAATATATCATTTTCGATCATCAAGTACAATTTTTCATTACTGTAATTATTTAATGCGTGCAGTACCTAAATATAAATCCATTAGTCTCACTTGTATAATTTTAAAAAGTAAATTCCTAGTTAACTCTTTCTCACATCCAGGAAACCATTGATAATATATTCTTATCACATGTACCATTATCACATGTTTTTAAAATTGTACATTTAAAATCAGCATTGGTCTGAGGATTAATTTATTCTTTTCCAGGGTAACAAAAATGACAATACCAATAATGGTCTTGGAGGAAACAAAGGAGATAAGGATGACAAACGGAAGGATAAAATTGGTGGATTAAAAACGGACGATTTGTTTTCTGCCCATGATTTTGATATCAAAATAGATCTAGAAGTACCTTTACCAAGTGAGTAAAACGGCTTTAAACTTTAAAGATTCAATGCAAAAAGTGATATAATAGTTTAGTATGTTTGTTGGGAAAGTTTGAAAAAATGTCTTAGAAAAATACTCTGTACAAAATTAAATAAGTTAAACCGCGATTCTTTGTGGTGATAGGATGTTAATTAAATCTGTAAACACTACGAACAAATATTCTCTTAAAGCCTTTCTATTATTTAAATATTTAGTCTCAGTGAACATAAATTACACAGTAAAAGAAAATTACAGGTTTCACTTATGATTCATTTATATTGTATTTATTTCTATCGATTTAGCAGGGCAGTATCTAAATATACAAAATATAAATCTTTTCTTTTCAATTTTTCAGATAACCCGGTCAATGTAACACCCAAAGCAGTCAACATTGTTAAGGATACTGGGCCAAGAAGATCACTCAACTTGGAAGATTATAAGAAGAAGCGAGGACTAATTTAAGATTTTTCCTTTATTTCTTTTTTTTTTTTAATTAAGTTTCTCAGATGTTACTTTTTTAAGATTTAAGTTAATATAAGTTTTTACAGATATCTGATTTATTCAGATATAATATTCACCTATAATGAATATGTTTTTAATAGTTACATATATATATATATATATATATATATATATATATAAACATACAATTGTGACGCCAGAATTGTTGATAACAATTGGATTTGTTATCATTGGATTATGTATAAAGGAATTAATTTATTTCTTGTGTATTTTTATTCTTTCTTTAAATATGCAGATTTTACTGCAGCAATATGAGTACTGATCATCTGGAAAAGGTGTGCCATTAGGAACACTTTATTTGGTAATCCTTTCAGTCTAAAATAAAAAAATAAAATACTAGGTTATAGAACTGAAGTGCCCAAGTAACCTCCGAGAACTTCAGAAAACAACTCTTTATCTCTAGAATGAAAAAAAAGAGAGTATTTTTACATCATTGTGAATAACAACCAAAATAGAATACCACTGATACTGAATACGTCTGAAGTTCGAAGAGAAAGTTATTGAGTGAAGCCAATATAGAACATTGTTTTCTCTTACTAACTAAAAATAAAAAAAACATAAGGTTCCACAAGCAAAATACAAGACTAAAGTGCTCTTGACTTTATAAAATTTTAAATTAAGTTGCTTGCAACGGGAAGCAGACGGCAAATGTGCACCTCAAAATATTTTTTATGTTCGAATAACAATATCAACGACGACATTGTATCGGTTAATAGATATGTTCAATGTGAAGAATAAGATTGACGACACACCCCTCTTGATTTGGAGATTGCTTGTGTTTGTACGGTGGAAACATTTATATGATTATAATAGATGGGTATTTGTAAATTTAATTGTGATACATGTGTAATAAAAAAAAGAAAGTATGCTTAAAAAAGGGTAATAATAAAATATCTCGGAGGACCTTGCTGTCTGATGAGAACCCATCAGAGAAATTCTACACAGTAAAGTTTCTTGTGTGGAAACAGAACTCCGTTTTATTGTTGTGTAATTATCATTTCATTTTGTTTTTGTTTTTAGCCCTCAAAATTAATGAGAAATGATTATAGTGATTAAATATAATTGTAAAATTCAAGATCGAGTTAAATCCTATTATTGGATATCACTAAATTGATTTTTTGGTTCAAACTCAAAGAAAGAGTAGACCATTTGTTAGCGAACATCGTGGACATTTCGACTGAGGTATTCCTTAGGACGAATGAAAAAAATCTGCAATTTTTGTAACTGTAGGAAAACAAACATTATTATTATTTAGTTTCTTCTTATGTAAATATATTTTTTTATATATGGCCTTTTATTTCATAAGTGCTGATATCACTAAGTATTAAACAATGCTAACAATTAAAATTATCTGTAACTTTCCTGATAGGGGTAAATGAGCTAGCTGGTAATGTCTGACATTGAAGAATTGATTACAAAATTAATAGCAGACTCGTCTGCATGTTATTTATTAAAATTGTGGTTGCGTATTTCGTTTTCCTTTTGTTTTTAAACACAACCAAAATTGTAACATATTGTACAAAGGTGTTTTTAAAACTCCCGAAATTGATTTTGTGACAGATTTGAAAATGTCCGCGTTATATTAATTGTAATATTTATATAAATAATATAACTTTTTTTAAACCAACATAAAATATGTAGGTCACATTGTGTATTGGACAGAAATGTTGAATTGTGGTAATTGTATATATGAACTTCTTCAATGCCAAGAAGATTTATTCATGTTCCTTTAACAATTAGTCATTTATTCGTATGTAAAATAAATTGAAAACTGCCAATTTTTAGTTCTTTTTCAGTCTTCGGTCGCTATATATATGATTTTTAAAAAGTGTTCATTTATTTCCTATTCTGAAATTATAAAGATAAATACAAAGTGTTGTTTTTATTGTTATCCAAAGTAAATGTACGGTGTCTGCAATTTTATTAAAAACAGGAATGTTTACATCTATACAAAATAATGAAATAGTGCCAATTGAATGATTCCGGATCAAGGGAATAAGAATAAATATTTAGCTTTTAGGCTAATAAAATATTTCTAGCCTACTCGCTGAAATAGTTTATGTGCAATTAAAGCATCCGACAAAATTGAACCTGGAATCGTGTTCTAAATTATTGTTTGTAAATATCGACATTTTTTTCTTTGTACAAGATCATTAGCTAGTAAGGAATTTTGCATTTTTATTTAATGTCAAAATACTATATTTGGTTAAACGGCAACTGTTTTTATTTGACCCCCCAACATTCCTTCAAAAAATCCCATTTTCCACCGCTGATTAAATTTATACATATAATAAAACATTCAGGGTACAATAAATTATAGCTAACAAAATTATTAAACTATCAATAGTTTGTGAAATATCCTAATATTGGGATCTTATTGTATAATAATCATAGAGAATTTAAAATTTCAATAATTATAATTAAGGGAACTGACGGGTTTTTAATAAGTTGTTTTCAATATACTGATAATAGTGACTTGTATTTAACGTATAATAAATTATAACAAACGATATTTAAATAGGTACGTAAATTTATATACGGAATATATAAATAAATTATATATATATATATATATAACAATATATTTAATAGAAGGTTATTCATCGATTTGTTCGGCGACGAACTAAATTTCTTTGAAGATGTTCTCTTCCCTCTTTACCATATAAGGCAATATCCCCCGGACCTTAATTTTGATTGGTCGAGAGAGGACCGGCACCGCCGCCGTGACTAATTTGATAAGAACAGGACCGAGGCCGGTTTAACGCGGGCCCCTTTTTTTTTTATTTATTTAAAAATCTAGAAATTAAATTACAATTCTGCGATCGCGAAAATCGAAACTCGGAAATAACTACTTGTGCAGCCGGCCGACTCTGTAAATACATGCCAATTCTCGTGCCTCCCTCCCCCCCCCAACCCCCGACCCAAACCTCGCGCTTTGGGTGTTCCCACAAAAGTAGTGCCGGGGGAAATTTTGAAATTCGATAATTTTCTCTCGAAATTCAGTAAAACTGTTCCGTTCCGCGAACTTTCGGATACTCGACCGATTTTATGAAACCGGAAAATTCGGGTCTCGGCCTTATTCTTTGTGAGAGATCGCCGGCCGGCGGTTCTGTTTCGCGTCCTCCGATTGGCCGCGTTCGCCGGCCGGTCGGCGGAGGGGGGAGGCCGGCGGCCAATCGCTCGGCCGGTCACAGTTGGCCGCCGGCTGGGCGCACTGATACCGTCTCCGGTCGTGAAATTAATTCCTATCCAGTAGGCAGTGGACGCCCAGAGTGTAACACCCTCTCTTCGCCCGGACCGTGTCGACCGCCTGCCCTTTTAACGTTTCAGTGTTCGCGCACCGTTTTTATTTTTTATTTTCCCCTCGAATAAAATATAGCCGATTACGGATATCGCACAAAGATATGGTGAGTCCTGTTGTTGTTTCGTATATTTTTTTCCCCCCCGATCGTTTCAATTAACAGAACTTGGAGACGACTTGCTCGGCTGGCCACGGCTTTGTACTTAACATGCCGGCTCCGCCATTATCCTCTCTCTATCTCTCTCTGCAGTCGTTCCCCGTTTTCTTCACACCGTCCGTCCGTATTATCGGGCCTGATTTTACGGGCCGAATATATTTTTCGAAAGTTTCCGGCCTTTTTTTATAGAAGTGCGGACTGAAAAGAAAATTCCGACCTGTGCCGATTTCCCCAACGCACGTTTCCGTACACGTATCTGGCCCGACTACCGATTATTACTTTTAACGAATCGTTTGTCGTTTTACCGTTATTTTTTTAAACAAATTTAAATCTCGATATGTTTCACTGTACGAATTTGAATCTCGGACTCTTATTAATCGATACCGCTTCGTTTTTTGGCCAGATGCAACGCTATAGGATGGCCGTGTACTCAATGTATGTCGATATTTTGCTAAATATTTATAAATTCGATTTTCTCATTACACTGTGCCCTCGTACGATTATTTTGTCTGTTTCAATTTCTAGCATTTTTCTTTAAACCTCGATGAAAAATACTTGGACAAAATTATTGATCTCGGCTGCGGCATATTTTTATTGTTATATATAGATCTGTTGAAGAATTAAACGTTTTGTATATCGCATTCAACGAGTTGTATTTGAAGAATTAATTTTTATATATAATTTAAGGATATATCGGAATAATTAATGGACTGTATTGAGAGATGTATGGACGGATGTGAAAGGTTGGATGAGTCATTATCGAGGTGTAATAATGCCATTCGATTTTCAACCTAGGCAACTTTTAAATTCTATTTAGTTTTTAGATCATTATATTATATTGTGTAAAAACTTTTATTTCAATTACAGCTGGGCTTTTCAATGTCATATTTCTGCCAATACCAACCTCATGCAATGAAATGCCCTTGTATGGTCATAATTTTGTTCTCCGTGGGAAATTTCCCTGACCAGATTTGATTTTTTTTTTACGGTTTTCAAATTTAATTACATATTTATTGGGGGTTAAAATATTTAAAAACCGACTATATCTGAAAATGACTTTCTGTTCTCATTAAAAGTAGTTTTTTTATATGTATTATTTGTAAAATTTCTCACTTTCCAAGCGTTTTATGCGCTCCGAATGATAAGCCACATGTTATTTGATCAATAGTTTGTATATTTAGGCTTCCATTGCATCAGACATGGATGTCAATTGATTTTTCTAATTCTCTTCCTTTTAGCTTTTCTATGCTCAATAATTTTGTAAGTAAATATTTAAAACTATGATTGTTAATGTTTAATTAATTTTCTTTATAAAATTATAATCCTTAATTTAAAAAAAAATGGAATACAAGGGATCTATCCTGTATCCTTTAAACAGGATGTAGTTCATATTGAAATTTATTTTTACAATTGGAATAAAACTTTAAACTCGTGTATCTGACATTTTTATGGCATTGTTTTCAAATTACGGACAAACTAAATTATTCACATTTTTTGTTACAATGTCGGATTGAATATATTATTATTTGAAATTAGAGAAGCGCCAATTTATTAAATGTGATTCAAAGAAGGGTGATTTAATAGAAAAATGATAAAAAAAGGATGAACTGCCGCTGAATAAATTTTAGATATAATACAGATAATATATCATAGTTAATTTTGAGTTACATCTAAAAGATAAATACAGGGAGAAAACATTTATATTTTTTATTTTTATGAAAAAATTAATATCTGTTTATTTTTACACAAATGTTGTTAAGAACATTGATTCCAACCTTAAAATTGGTCATCATCATTATATTTTTTTTTCTTACATTTGTTGAACAATAATGTGCTACTTTTCTTCACTACTTACGTATTTATGTAAGTATGTATTGTACATATAGCTTGAAAATGTAAAAAACATACTTAGTCAGTTATCTTAACCGATATAATAAAGGCTGAGATATTTTAAATGTATATCAGGGGAAAAAAAGAACAGAACAAAAAGATTTTTGCCAATGTTATATACGTTTCAAACCACATGAATCCCTGCATTGATCTAAATATTGATGAGTTTCCTATTTAACTGTAGACAGTGTATTTCATCCCTGTATTTTTTTATGTTTGAAACCACAAAATCAAAATCGTGGTATTGGAGTAAGTGAAAGTGATTCGACCGCGGCGGAGGATAGGGCGTCTGTGTTACATATATGTGTGTGTGTCTGCCCTTGCTGAAGGGATACAATGTGTATAGCAGCGGTGGGAGGTGGACATTACTGTGTGTATGGCCTGCAAATAACGTCCACATGAGAGATAGAGATAGAGGGAGGGAGAGGGAGAGGGAGAGATGAGACCCCACACTGAGATGAGATGAGACCCATCTGCGCCCACATCTGTCCCCTTCCCCACACACGCATAAAACATCTTAACCATACTTTTTGTATAAACATTTCTATTTTGTTTCGTGTTTCGGTACCCCTTCGATATGGGATAACATGTATAAATATTGACCTGAAAAAATTTTTGTTAAATGCATTAGCCCCCAATGATTTTGTACAATATATGAGACAACCCCCTCCCCCCCCCCAACCATATAACTATTTCGAAACTGAAATCTATACTTAGAAAAAATTTTCAAGAAAATTTTCTAATATATTCTTCGGGAGAAATAAGAGACGGGGGGAGGGGGGGGGTTAAATTTGTCAATTCCCTTAGAAGTCGCTTTTGGGCTTCGCCAGTTTTTCATCTCGCGCACGCGCAACGGTGGCGCGTGTAGGAAAAACCGAAACCGCTTTCCCAGAGTATTTCAGGATGGATTATTTGTAATAGTAGACGGGATGTGGCCGGCGGGGGGAAGACGTTTCGCCTGAAATTGCGGAGAAAAACGCTCGAAAGTTTCGGAAAGGCGATTTTGTGTTGTTAAGGGGAGGGGGATGTTCTCTTCCGTCGTTCTGTAGATGGGGCGCGGCCAATGAATCAGAGGGGGTTTTCTCTTGGAAAAACTCCGATTAAACGTCTCATCGACCACTTTACTTTTTTATATCACGCGACAAAATCGATAGCGGCGATCGATTTCGCAATCGTTTCGACACACCGGTCTCTTCGATTATCGAAAGTGTGTAGGGAGTTTCAGGCTGGTGGACGTTTAGAGGCACGTATTTTATCCACTACCCCGAATCTTGAACCCGATTGAAAAATTGTGGAAAATAATTATAAAATTTGTTCTGTCGACTGTACAAAAAAAAAATGGGGGGGGGATTTTAAGTAGAAAAGGGTTTTCGGTTGGAGAAGTTTCGGGGACCGACGCCCTCCAACAGAGCGTAAAGCAGCAGCATCAGCCACCACGCCCTACTGATCCTCCTCAACACTTTTTATGAGTCCAATACCCCCCGGCCCTAGCTTTGCTCACAAACTTTCTAATTATTGTACAAAATGAGAGAAAATCAACGCGGCAATATAGTTTACTCGAGGTGGGATGGGGGGGGGGGGAATTGGTAATATAATAAGATGATTTCTTCTTGCTACTGCAAGAGTAATCTTTCAGAGTTAACAAAATGTGGACAGAAAATAATATATAAGAGAAATAGAAACCGAATATACATTTTAAATGCCCAACATATATTCAACTGTAGTAACGATAGTGGGGAAAACGGCAAAGTTCCTGGCCCCACCACGTGTCCTAATAAATTTCACGAATACATCTTTTTAATAATAAAGAAATGAACTGATGTAAATCTTAGAAAGTATTATCAAAACGAATAATACTGCAGTTGGATAAGATGAAATGTTCAATTCAGGCAGTTATTCTATCTCGTTTAATTTCCTCGAAATATTTACTTTCTCAATAACTTTCGGCTTTAATCTCTTGTTGACCGAGTGATAATAAATCGACGCTCGAGTGTACGATTAAGTGCGTCCAATTGACGACAGGGTTCGAACATATCTCCTGATATCGATTTCACTTTGTAATTCTTTTATATTGTCCGGTCCTTTTTGGGGGGGGCGATGGGGGGGGAGGGGGAGGAAAGTTCTATATTGGGAGTACAATTTTCGGGGGTCATTTCAAACGGATAAGACTTTCTTTTTTCATATTTTGTTTTCGGAACGGGAGAAAAATTAAAAGTCTACAAAATGGAAAATCGGCGCCGCGTGACGTCATCAGTTTACGATTCCGCTCGAACGAGTGCGTCGGCCCGAGCGCAACGAGGCGGCGACGAATAAATAATTTTCGCGCTTTCCACCTTTCGGAAATAATTGTTTCCGAAAATTTTATTAACCCCAGTCTTAAAGATTTCCACCCGCGTGGGGAAAATAGAAGGATTTTTTTTTTTTAGTTACTCCCCACAGTTATCCGCAATTTACTACTAACTGCAGTTTTCGGACAAGACTTTTCTGCGTCTTGGGAGCGAGTATCGGAAAAATAAGCAGAGTGGACCATTTTAGAGCACAGATCGACGCTTTCAACTATGCAATGAATCGACAAAATCTAAAATAATAATGATGTTAACCGTGGACTTTTTTGTATCGATTTTTCTTAATTATTTTTCGTTTTCCAATTGGGCGTTATCGGGGACCAACTGTCGGTCTAACACCGTTGACCGTCGAAATGACTCACCTTTTGTTGTGAATCACCCGAGATTAAATCGTCAGCTTTGGGTTTGTCCCGAAACTGCTCGCATTTCTGTGTAATTTTTTTTCCCCCTCCGTTTGTCCTCCTCCGACCTTAAAAATGTCTTTCTCGGTCTCGCCGTCCTCAACAAGCGGGGGGCACTTGATTGCGATAAGAAGTGCGCGTTATCTGGAAATTGTAGATAGCGAGAAACAAGTCGGAGAGTGAGAGTGACTGACTTGTCGTTTCCTCTCCTTAGTTTTTTTTATTATCACTTTAAGAGGGGAATTTCCGATTTCGAGTAGCGGGTTTTTTCCGAGCCCTACATTTATTTATTATATAAAATTGACAGTATTGGAGTACTGCAGTTCATCATTTTAAATATACTTGTCTCACGTTATTGAGAAATTATTTCGGTACACCCAGACGGTAACCAGACAATAATGTATTCTCCTCATGAAACGCCGTAAGAAGGGAATATATTACGTCGATTTCCGGCGTTTCTCCGGATGTAACGGCTCCGTTTCCACTTACCAATGGCGCGCCTATAAAGTACTGTACTCTACGAAACTAACTGAGAATAGAATTAGAGTCCCCCTCGGTGCGTGGATTTTTTCTACGTTCTACGAAGTTATTTACATATCTACGTTACGCTGATTCGTAAAAGAGAATCGGAGTCTAAATTGTGTATATGAACGGCGTAAAAGGGACGAGGATAATTTTTTAATGATACTCGTAACGGAATATCCGAGAAGCCTGTTTGTTGGTTGTTGTTTTTTTCTCCGATGACGAGGGAAGGAAAAGAAGTGTAAGTCTGGGTGGAGGATCCCGTTAATTTGAAGCCGACCGCTCCAATCAAAATTACAAACGAGGTTGAACGTCCTGTTTAAAGAGTAGTTCCCCTCCCAGTCAACAGCTTAGCCATAATTAGCATCGCGCCCAGACTGACTCTGTATTAACTCCCCTGACTGTCTGTTAGACGTTGTCCAGTCCTCGGATTGTGAAAGGATTATATGTAATTAATCGCGGAAATTAAAAAGGAAAGACGAGAAGGCAGATGGCAATTCCATAAAGAGTAATGGCAAAAAGGATTTTGTAGATTCGTGGAAGGTTTCGATCATTCGTCCTCATGTTGGTGGGCGGACGAATTCAGTAATGAAACAGAAGATTTCTCGTTGTCCCTAGACAGTTTTGTCTTCTTCGGATCGTCCGCCATGATGGAAGGTCGAAAGTGAGTTGAATCGCGATATATCGTCGGGCGTTCTGATCGGCGTTTGGTCTGCAAATAAAATCGGCGTTGCGTGCCCTCTTTTCGTCGTCAAATTATATTCCTGCCCGTCTGAGAAGAAAGGGTGAAAAAGTGTTGACCGAAACACTGGATTCACACTATTTTTAGTCGCCCTCACACAGTGACCGATAGATACCTCCTACCCCCCGTTCGGTTCGTCTCTTCTCCGTCCCAATCCGACCCGTCTTTCTTAGTTTTTCTCGCTGTTTCAAATATTTCGCGATTACATCATGTCGCAAATATGTCGCGATTACAAATGATAAAGCCGCCGGGAGAAAAGATAAAGCGCGATGGGAAACGTCGCAGAACAAGACCACTTGTCGGACACATTTCTAACTGAATTTAAACGATATAATTCCGAGAAAGATGTGAACTAATGGAGAAGGACACCGAATGATTTTGGTTCGACTGATGAAAGCTGGAAAGTCGGTTTTATATGGACACGAAAATGGATGTACCGTCCCGGATGACTTGACTGTTCCTCCGATGATTTTATTCAGACAGTCCAGATTATTTAAAGAGGGAACCTTTCTTGGTTGAAGACGTGTGGACAGCTCAGTGGACGGGGGGGGCCCCCTATATGGCGAGCGTCGTTGTTTTAACATTATAAAAAAAATTGTACCGCCGGCCCGTCGGGTTGGTGGTCTGGCTTTGGTTGGTGGGGTGAACAATTTTTAGACCGCCGTACGAAAAATAGATCTGGTGAAGGGCGGCCGGCCGGCTCCTCTATCTCCCTGCCGTAGGCTTACATAACATACTCCTCCTCGCTCACTACCCCGGTCATCGCACTCACCCTCCGTGTCCTCCTAAGGATGGACGGGATGGGGAGAATCCGTACCAAGAGAGTACGCGCTGGTCTCTGGCCAAGACTGCTGGACATTCGATAAGCCGGATATTATCAATCGGACGCAAGCGGTAGAAATCATTGCTGAAAAAAAGAAACAGTCATCAGGAACCAAAGAACTGAATGTCCTGAGAAAGTCGGACACTGAAATCTCCCGAAGACCTGCTCAACCTTAGGGCCGATTTTAAAAATCAATGGATAAATTCGGCCTGCGGATATGCCCGTCCAAAAAGACCCCTACTGGGAGGGCGTATTTATTCGGGGCGCGTGAAAGGGGACATCGAAGCTTTACACAGTAGTCAGGGTACGATCGATTTAACATCGCGTCCGCCTGCCTGCTGCAGCCCACGCGCTCACCCCTCTCGTCCGATTTGCATTTTTTCGATTTCAACCCCACCCCACACGCTGCTGGGGTTCGAACCCGGGTGCCGCTTCGAGCCGCCGGCAATACTGGACCCATTTATGAAACAACTGTCGCAAGACCCACATAATTCGTTTGGACAATTGGGACGCGAATCCTCCCCCAAATTTTTTTAGGGCGTTTCCCCGACGTAATATGCGACTCTTTTCAGATAATCGATTGCCAGTATCGATTTAGGTTCTGCAGTTAGTTCGAAGCTGTGAACAGAACTAGGGTGAACCGCAATGCACCACCCCCCCCCCCTATTTTGTTACTGCATCTTGATAGACCCCCCCTCTTGATAGAGGGGTGTGTTGTCTCTTGTATTCCTCAGCATCTTTGAACTATAGAAGTGTCCGTTAAAGGTTATACAGACCGGGGGGATATTATTGCTCGCCACCCTCCGAGATCCCAGTATCGTATCGGTCTGCCAAACGTTTCTCGTCGGTATCGCGTTTTTGTTGTCGGCTGAATACGTTTTTGGCCGCCGTTCCCAATTTAATTGGTGGTCTATTTCTGCGACCCCCCAGTGTCTCCTGTGATGTGATAGTGGTGTGCGCTCGGGCTGACCAGTGTGTGTTCCCCCCGCAGATAAAAGTATCCATCCATCCGTTAATTGTACGGAAATTTAGAAAATATCTTTTCCGAAGTTGTTCGCAGAAATATTTTCTATTCGCCACCTCCTAACGGCTCCTCGGCAGCATCTCGTCAGCTCTGCGCGGTTCTACGTAGTCGAAGGATCTCAAACGGTTCTGTATGGTTGTAGGTAACTTTCTTGCGTACATTTGAAAATAATCAGGAAAATGTCTCATCTCTGGAGTGATCTGAAAAAGTATCGCTTTGTACAGAATTTGAACTTGTCCCAGCCTAAAAATAGTAACGTGGGGGGGGGAGGGGATTCCAAAATCCTTTTCTACGATTCCTGGTCTCTTGTATTCTCGTTGATATCTGTAATGCATACTGGTATAGGTTTTCCCCAGTCTCACTTGGCCAGGTACTGAACTGATAGGTCTCTTAACTGCAGTCAGGTGAGACTTATCGTTGGGTTTCTGGGTGCAGTTTTACGACCCCGGTCGTGTCTCTTGCGGTCGTACAAGAGGACTGACTACTGGAGTGTGAAAGTGGGGGAGAGCGAGAGGGAGAAAGAGAGAGAGAGAGAGAGATATGGCGTGAGAGGGAGAGAGGGGTTTAGTCACGCTTCAAATATGCCAGTTCTCCAACTTGACTTGTTCCAAGCTTGACGACCTCTAAAACTGTAAAATATAACGGGCTTTAGGTGAACTGTCTTTTCAATAGAAACGAGCGATGAAAAGCCCACCCTCTGGGCCCTAGTTATTTTTCTCAACACGTAATTCACATAATAATATAATTACGAGACAATGGTCTTTTTGTGGGAAAGCAGGTTTTTCTGCAACTCTTTTAACAAAAAAAATCCTTCGTCTATGACCCCCCCCCCCTGTTCCGTATTTCATGAAATTTGATAACCGACCGGAGGATAAGTCGGCTGAAAATGACCGTTAGCCGAATTTCCCCTCTAACCGTCGGCCCCAACCGTATCCGCGCCTGTAATTAATTAATCCTTTTCGTTAATTAACTCGGCTTTAACGGCAGTAATGACCGCGCGTGATCTTTTCGCTTGGCGTAAATCGCATCGCGTGTAAGAGTGATTAGCCTTCCAATTATAAAAGCCCCCATCTACCTCCTTCGCTATTGCAAATCCTATTTTTCGTGGGCGAGATTTCCTTCTGTCGAAATATCCTATAGACGAAGTTCCTGGAATATTGAAATCTGTGTAGCAGTATGGGCAGTTTCTACTTCGTTTTTATCACAAGTTGACTTCGTTATAATTTCTTTCGGAATCCCACCAACTTCCAATTTATTCACGTCCCTTGGTCATGTCGATGTCGCCATATTCGCGACAATCCACCGGATCAATAAACTATCGAATTATTTGCAAACAAAAAGAAATACATTCCGCAAATATTTTACTCCTGTCGTCGTTCGGATTCCTTTCCCTAAGAATGTCCGCGTCCGTTTATCTCTTCGTTTTGTTTTTAGGGGGAAACCGAGAAATTTTGTTGAGATAAAAGTTGGTATAACTAGGTAACGCGCCAAGGCACAATACAGGGCGCTAACTAAGCTCTCTCTCTCTCTCTCTAGGTGTGATATAAAGGTCGTTCATCTCGGCCGTTGGCCAGACAGCGCCGAATGGATAAGCGCAATTAACTTAGTTGAAAACAAATTGGCTTTCGTGCGTTATTGCAATAAACAAACGCCCCGACTAAATCGTCCAATTAGTTGCTGCGCTTAAGTGGGTTTTTGAGATTTAATTTGAGGTCGTAATGTTGTCGTCCGGAGTGTCGCCTCAGCGATTCGGCGATCTAGCTGGAACTCCGAACACGCCAATATAAACTATACCTTATTATAAAAAGCGGAGGCAGAATCCACTCTTCGGTCGGACCCGGAACACCCAAGAAGGAAAGGGCCGATCTTGCCGGATGCCGTTCAATTTCCGGCCGCGGAGAAACCTTCCCTCGTGTCCCGGTATAAAGTGTAATATTGCGCGTCATTCTGTTGCGAAATCCGGCAACATTCTCTAAGCTTCTGCGTCTGGAATTCGACACAATTGAGTCCACTATTCTGTCGACTGTTCTCTATAATATCGCGCTTAATCGCTGTGGGCGGGGGGGGGCACAAAATTCGCAAATTCTTCGGGGTCGGTCGTGTAGTCGCGACGTCCATATTGATTAATTGTGCGCCGTATTAAACTGCGTGCACTTGTGTATTACCGTATATGGTCGCCGGTTTTACCTTTACCCGATTTTCTCCACCCCACCTCCTTCGCCCCAGGTGTCGCCGCCCAGAGGTGTTCCACTTTCTCGGTCTGTCCGCGAAAGGTCGTCGTCCCTACCCCGGGCTCTCCGAGCGGCCTCACTCCATTATTGGTACGCGCCGTTTTCGCTCTCCATTTATGGGGGTGGGCCGGCGGGGGAGAACTCCCCACACCCTTGAGTCTCTGTGACGTACTCGAGAACTCCGGGGGGACGACAGGTCTCTCGGCGGTGATGATTCATCCCGGTGTCCGGCTCTAACCATCGGCCCTGTACAATGTTATCCCGTATATGGGGGCATAAATCGATTTTGTGCGAACGTTGAGCAATACGACCAAGAGTATTAAGTCATCGCCGATCGGCGGTTTTGACCTCATCTCAGCGGCGGTGACTCAAATTCTATGTCGGGTCGAAGCAATACTCGATGGATCGGGTTTCTCGCTCCACAACGCGCCACGTGGTCCTCATTTACAGTCTGTATATATTTTACAAACAGTTGAAACTGAGTACAATTTTCATCGATTTGTGCCAGAACTGTGTTCTGGCAGTTCAATGTTGGGAACATTTTTTTTGCATTTTCACCAGGATAATTTCCTGAAAATTAGTCTCGTCACAATTAAAATATATATACTTTATTCGATATAACCTACCGTAAAACGTTTTTTCTCTACCGCGAATCGAAGATAACCCCCTATTCGTTCTCCCACTTTCTCACCGAGTGTTAAATTTGACTCAGCGTTGGACGCTCCATTATTTTAAAGCTCTCTAAATTTAGCACCGCTTCTATTCTAGAACCGAACGGGCAATGCTTAAAAAGTTTAACCCGTTAGAAAAAGTATATATATATATATATATAAATTTCAAATTTACGCATCCACGTTTCAGACGAGATATGGAACCAACCTACTATACATTTAAGTTATATTTAGTTTTTGCGTAAATATATTTTTTTTAAGATTCCGTCTAAAATAAAATTTTTGGGAAATGTTTTCGCGTTACCCGTGGTGAATTAATTATTGGAGATTTACATCGGTCAAAATTTAAAAAGAAAATGTCGTGAGCATTTAGGTCGTAGGTACTTTTTTTGTACTTGAGTAGAAATTGCCGAAATGAACCAAATAAATTGGATCGATTTTACGGACGTAATAAACTATCTCTTACTGCTCGCCAAATTTTTTGCCGAAGGATATGGAAACTTGACGACGGTGAATACATAATTTTTGGTATTTATATGTAACCGTATAATACCTAGAGTTTATTATTTTCACAACTGTGGGGGGGCGATAAAATGTACAATATTGTCTCAACGAGATATCGTAAAGTTTTTTTTCGAAACACAAATTTTGTACAACTTAAAAAGTAAACAGCCGGTGTTTTTGATTTTAAAATTTGTAAACGGTACGATTGCTCGATGGTTGATGAAATAAATATATTGTAGATGCGGACAAAGTGAGGTTGTAAATGCAGTGTGTAATGATCGCGCAGAAGAGAACCCGGAACCCTCCCTTCATCGCGGTACGAGCCACCGATCGATCCGAACTCACAACCCCACATTGAAAACCACCCTACTTTCAACCCCCTGAAACACCCTCCCCTGTATAATAATATCCAGCAGCCTCAACTCGTATCCGAAGTTAGATTATTCCAGTTGGATTTTATTCTGTCGAGATCTTTGCCCCTGAGAAAGGGGTCTATTTGGTGGTAGTTGTAGGGTGTGGAAGAATCTAAAAATTACAGAACTTTTAAAAAAAAATACGCCCCCCGTTAAATGGATGAGAGTCAGCACAAATGCAAAAATTAAAGGCGGTAGGCGTTTTATATTGTTTCCAAATACTATTTTCGGAATTTAAAGCGAGAAAAGAGTACGTTGTCGACGTATCCAGCGCGCAACTCTCGAGCGACTCCGAAACGTTGTGGCGTGGTACAGGGTCGATCCCCTCTCCCTTCTGTACACGTGGAATTTTCACAGCCCTCGTGTACAATCGCACGTATCGAACGGGTATAAAAACTGAAAACAGTTCCTCTCCGATGTGAGACTCCTGTGGAAATTTCGTAATACCCACAAGAGCCGGAAACCGGTTCTCCCACGCGCCATTGTACGCCGCTGAGAGAAACAGCTGATTCACCTCTCGCAAATGTACGGGTTTAACTTTTTTTTTCTGTTTTTTCAAAGCCCACCAACAATCTGGGAATGTGACAACCTCGTCCCGTCGCTAACCTTCCCTAATCGTTTTCGTTTCTGCCCCCAACGGATCGTGTTTCCCGGCCGGTTTAACACCGTGTTCGACTACAACGAATAAATTACGGTTAACCGGGGGAATATGCATAAGTAATTTTACATTACCGCCATCGTATTTAGCTCACCCGTTTTTCATTATCTGGACTCGCGTCTAGGAAATTTACCACAAGATCCAGTGCTGCTTCGACGGCCCGTCCCTTCGGGCCGCCCTCCCGTAATATTTCCGTTGTCAATTTTCGGATTGAAAATCGTGTACAGAAATAAAATCGACTCTTGTAAAATAAGGCCGGAGCGTGGCATTTTCGTCGCGTTGGCATTTAGGGTTTTGCGCAACGGCCGTCCTCTCCTCTCCTCTTCTCTTCCCTTCGTCTTTGAAAGTTCAAACCGAAGTCCTTTGTCGACGACGGCGAAGTAGAGGGAATAGCCAAAAAAAAAAATCCCTAAGGATAACTTCCACCCATTTTTGTTGTTGGGGAACCTGTTCATAACTCCCCCAAAGAAGTATTTTTTAAAATATTCAATTAATAAACGAGGCACAGGTCGATAATACTAAAATAGTCCAACACAATCTCAACATTATGGTTCATCTAATTGTAGAAAATAAGCTCGTACCCACTGCTGAAAATACCGATATTTTGTTCAAATCGTAGTTTCAATTTTTATATCGATAAAACAAACAATATTCTAGCTCCTTAATACAATTTGCTCTCGGCTGTTGTACAATAAATAAAAAAAGAAACCAATGTATTTTTTCTGATATGTTGGAGACATGGGAATATTCTTCTGCAATTATTAATATCTTGATACAATTCAGTTTCATCTCTTGAAATATTATTTCTAGTACGCGGTTGAATTCTTAGAAATGATGTTGGCAGTTGCCTGAGAAAAATATTGAAACAATTTGCAATAAACATTTTCGACACCGTCGAGTTCATATTTTATATATTTTAATTTATATAATATATCGTTTGTTTTGTTTTGTTTTTTTTGTTGAGCATTAAATTAAAGTTTTTGGACGAGTGTGTTGTGGTGAAAGTGTGATTGTTGAATGAGTCAGAGACTGCGAATAGTGTGTTCGAGATGATGCAGGGGATTGCCAAACATGTCTAGGCACAGTTTTATGCCAGGGCAGGTTCCCTTTGACCCTTCTCACAGGCCTTTATTTTTAAGCACCCTTTGAGCGGGAGATTTAAATGTAAAAAAAATCTAATAACGTGGTACAGACAACTTGAGTGTGCAGGCATTATATTATATTAATGACGAGAAAAAAATTTATGTTTTCCTATAATAATATTCAAACTTTTCTCATTTGAGTTTTAAACCAAACAAAGTATAAAAAGGTATAGTAGTGAATTATTGAAATTATTTATTACTACTCTACCAACGGCTATATCTTGATAGTAGTAAAACATGTAATATTTTATTAACCATAATTGACCCGTTATGAATTTTAATGATGAGCGTAACAATAATTCTTTTCACTTTTCATTACAGGCTTCAGGTGTTACAGTGTCTGACGCTTGTAAAACAACATATGAGGAGATCAAAAAGGATAAAAAACACCGCTATGTAGTATTTTACATCAGAGATGAAAAACAAATTGATGTTGAAGTCATCGGTAAGTGCTTCCCAGTTGATATTACTTATTTTTTTTTTACAAAACCTAACCCTTATCGATTTTGCTGTGTCATGTTAGTATGGATCAAGTGGATATGTGGTTAATATTCATCCAAATCCATCTAGTGATCGAGCTAAATTATAGTATTTTGGTGTAAAATTTGTAATCATAGTATGTAAAAAGATGTCTATTTTGGTTGATTATTAACTGCTCAACTATACTCTTCCTGTATGATTTTTTCTTATTGTTGCCTCAAGGTCAGTGTATAGACACCTGGAATATCAACTTTTGTTGTGCTTTATTGAAGGTAGTTAAAAAAGAATATTAAGTTTTTGGTCACATGGTAAATTATTTCAGTCTATTGTCGATAATAAAAACTGAAATATGTTTTTCCCTTTTCTTTATTTTTAAAATATTGTAATTAAAAAAAATACGGTTTATATTTAGATATTATTTTAAGACCATTGGGTTGCCAAAAAATACTGGCAATTGGATTTGAAAAAAAATAAAATATTACATCACTTGTTAGCTTCTATAAAGGCACGTTTCAAGTGTAGTTCAATAAATAAAGAAATGTTATGCTCTTAGAGATAACTAATTTTGATTCATGTTCATCAGTATTTTCTGAAGTACTGTTTTAAGGAATAGTTGTATTAATCACTGTTTTGTGCAACAAAACGTTTTTACTTAATCGAAGCTCTTGTAACTTTGTACAAAGACTCGGTGCCTTAGTACCAAACATACTTTGTACAATTTTTTGTAATTTTTATTTTACATCTTTTGTTAACAGGCGATCGTAACGCTCAATATGAAAATTTCCTAGCCGATTTGCAGAAAGGAGGCACTGGTGAATGCCGCTATGGTCTCTACGACTTTGAGTATTCACATCAATGTCAAGGCACATCTGAGGTGATTAATAAAATTTTAATTAGATAAAAGGATTGATAAAAAAAACTCAAAGCTCATATGACGGGTTTGGTTTGTACATTCTGCAGTGCCTGGTCTTTTTGTAATAGTTGATTAATTATTACTGTTGTATTTAGAGGAAACTGTTCTTTTAGATTAAACTAACATTATATCATTTTTTGTATTTAGTAGTTAGTTTTTTATAAATTGTCTACAGTGCATAATCAGTAATTTATTTTGTTTTAAAAATGTATTGAATTATTTCCCATAAAAGTACAATATAATTGAATTTGTATTTAATTCCCAACTTGTGAATAGCACTTTCCAATATTGATGTTATGATTCTCAACTAAATTTCATAATTCATAAATTGTTTTGATTACTGTGACAATGGCCTAGTAGAAAATAATATATTCAGCTATTCCTGTACTAACATATGATTGACTTGTTTAGCAGGATAGATGACAAATTATTTGTTTGTTTTTTTTTAACATAATTTCTGTGTTATCAGGCTTCGAAGAAGCAAAAACTGTTCCTAATGTCTTGGTGCCCTGATACTGCCAAGGTCAAGAAGAAGATGTTGTACTCATCAAGCTTTGATGCTCTCAAGAAGTCTTTAGTCGGTGTACAGAAGTATATTCAGGTATAAAAATTCTGTCATCACATTATTCAATTATAATACGGTGGCAACACGGATTAGATTCTCCCAGGAGACCTAACAGATATCCATTTATTTCCAGGTCTATGTTTCTTTAGGTCAAGATAAATATAGAGTTCAATGCATCTAGTAACTGGAAACTGTTAATTCCTTGAGAGAAAACAATGGTCTTTCGACAACCTAAATACATATTTTTCTATTGCAAGTTTAATATCTAACAGAATATAACACACATGTTAACGTGGCTGAGATAGATTAGAACGGCCCCATTAATAAAATTGATGTTGAAATCCTTATAAGATAATAATTATTGTTTCTTGTTTAATATTATAGGCAACAGATTTGTCTGAAGCTTCGGAAGAAGCGGTAGAAGAGAAGCTGCGTGCGACCGACCGACAGTAATTAATTAATTATTACAAATTAATTAATAAGGAAGGACGACAACAAGAAGAAGAAGAAGATGAGTCTGCGCGGTTTAATAACTAATTAAAAAAGAAGAAATAAGCAAAAAAAATTATGAAAAAAAGAATGATTATTTAAAAAAACATAATAAAAGAAAGAAATAAAAGAAAAACAACACCTCCACAAAAGAACACCGCTGGGCGTTTTCACCTCTAGTCTGTGCACAACAACAAAACAGGACAATGCAAAATGCTGAGGCGGATATCACAAAAACACCCTTATCTGTTCTATCATCTCTCTATCTTATACCAACATTCAAACTGGAATTTTTGTACACCCGGCAATATATTTAAACCTGGACTACAGGATCCTCTAATACAAAGCAAATTTAGTTAAAATAAAAAACAGTGTTTTTTTTATTTGTATTCATTTTTATTTGTCGAATTTATTATTTAAGGGTTTTTCTCTCGATTTATTTAATTGGTAATAGAATTGGAAGTATGTATTATTATAATGGTATTATTACTGTTGATATAAATATATATAAATATAATGAATTCGATAATCCTTGCGCAGGGATTATTCTGCTCTGTCTCTCTCTCTCTCTCTATTGATTGTTGTATGCTGCATCTAATTGAAAACGAAGAAAAAAAGTTTTTAATATTGGAGTCGTGTGTTTTTTGAGCATTTATTGCATTTTAATTTTGTTTTTGCTCAGTTTTTTGTGAATTTTTTTTGTTTTTTCATAGTACTACAGATTTTGTACATTGCCCTTTTGAGGAGAAAAACATTTGAAATCGTGGAAATCTTGTTCTGTAGATGTATTTTTCTCTTTTACATTCAGGCTGAAATATAATATATATATATTAAAAGGAAAAAAAATGAAAAAAGTTTTCATTTCTAAAGCCTTGTGTTTTATTTTATTTTCAAAACTTGTATACCCAGAGAACACATTCGAAATACACTAATGATATATAATACACAATGCGCTTATGTAAATTGTTGAATTTTGTATTTGAATTACAAAAGATGACATGTTTGATCTTGCATTATATAAAGAGTCATTTTTTCCTTGAATAATGAACAAAAGTCTTGACAAATTACATCTGTTCTTTCCTGATTACACCCTTCATTTTAACTTTTTTTTTATTTTTATTTGTTGGTTTTCCTTTATTCAATTTTTGAGTTCAAGGATGACAATTTAATATTTTTCAATTGATCATAAAACAATTAGAGGAAAAGGTAGTATTTCAAAACTAAAATATTCTTATTCTGTAGTTTACTAACATTTCTCCTTAACTGAACAAAAGTTCACTTTCACACACACAGAGACAGACTTTTAAAAAGTATTTCTTTTATTTAATTGGGGAAGTTTAATAAATAGATCTGTTGGTTAGTGTGAAGTGTTTGGAAGTTTGTGGTTGTATATTATATCTTCTTTGTTTATGTATTGGGTAGATTATCATGAAATTTTTTAGTAACACTGAAATTGACTGAATCCTGAACTTTAAATGTCAGATGGAAGTTGTAAATGATCACTTCGGGTACACATTGATACATTAAATGCATAAGGGTCAAAGTTGCACTATATAAATATGGAGTAAAACAAAATTTAAAAAAATACAAATTTAAAACGATTTTGGTATTTATTATAAGGAATATAAAATTTGTGATTAGAAGTTTCAGAACTGAGAAAAAAGATAAGTATTGAATAATCTCCGTGAACAAGATTCTGCTTCTTGATGTCAATGTGCATTTCGTTATTTAATTATTTTTTTATTTTACTACGACCCAATTCAACTAAATGTTTCGGGACGGTATTAAATCACTTCTTTGAATGCATAAATTCAGGGTGTTCATAAGTCGAGATTGAATTTTAATATCATCTTTTTCACTTGGTAGAGGCACAAAATGGTAGAGACATCAGTCCAAACAGGAAATTTTCGCCTAAATAAAAAATTATTGATTTATAATAAAAAACGATCAGGTTAATTAAGAGACTAATCAACATTAATTTTGATATTTTCTGTTGGATATTTAGGTGAATTTCACCCCCAAATACCATTAAATCATTTATAAGTGCATGACGGCAAGCCAATTGTGCTATATGAGAGGGAAAAAAATCATTTATTAGAATTTCGGCGTTGAATAAATTGTTCTTCTAAGAGACCCTAAACTTTAAGTAAAATTTTTATCAAAATTTCTACTAGAATTGGCCGTCAGTATAACATTATATCCCGAATAGAAAAAACTGTATTAAACTGTTTTTCCAGTTTGTTTCCTCCCTCCCCCCGCCGTCCTAAATCCTAAATAATTTATTATCGGATTTATTTTTTATTGTTGGGCGACATATTTATCCAAGAGTGGATAATATGAAAATAGCATTGGCGGAATTACAGTTAGGTTTTAGAAAACAGGAAAGAAATATGCGATACGAATGTTATCTCATGGTCGAGGGACGCCATCTAAATTACGTCGTTCCCCCACTCGAAGTATAATAATAATAATTTCGGCACCTTTTTATTTCAAATGGCCGTTTTAATTACTGGAAAATTTACTTTTCCGTATTTTTATTTAAAAAATTAATTTTTAAGCGGAATTTCGCTATTAATTAAACGAAATACAGTTTTGTATTTTGTACCTATTAGGTTGGCCGGCAGGGGCGCTACAGTCGGGGGATGTGAGTCAGGAGTGGAACGCTTCAGAAGTATCAACCATCTTAACCTTAACGTTTCGTATTCTCGTAGTTCCCGTTTAGATTTCTTCTTTTTTCCAACGTAGTCGAATTAAGGATGTCGAACGCCAACATGGTCCACTGCCAGCTGTGGATGGGCGGAGTGAGTATTTTTTTAGAGTTTTTCCGATCGGTGACGACCGGCCGCCCGGTTGGCGCCACTTCTCGGCCCGTACGACACTTTTCGCCCCAATTAAGTACAATTATCTCGTCGGGGGCCCTAAGTCTGCCTACCCCCGTTTTCTCGCCGACCGATATTCTTTCGGCAATGCGTGACGTTTCAATTAGCCGAAATGAAAGGCGGTTATGTAACAACCCGACGGCGGGATAAACCATGCTCCCGATACCATATTATGGTGTCATTTGGGGCCCCCACTGATGAAATCAATTATTAGATTTATTATCACATTTTGCCGATTTAACACAGGCTAATTGAAAAATTAATAAATCTAAATCTCTATATGGGTATATGGGAGCATGTATATGCAGATATATATATGTGTATTTGTATGCATGCATGTGTATATCCTCATTCGTCCATCCAATGATATGGGCTTTAGATAGTGCATATTAGATGTAACAATTCCAGATTATTACATACATACACACATATATAGACACAACGTGTGTGTGTGTGTATATATATATATATATATATATATATATATATATATATATATATTGTTAGTATGATAAGATCGTTGGTGAAACATTGGCCAACAATATAGTACAGTTTAATACACCGAGTACCGCGTTGATTATGCGATATTGCACAGACTGTGGCAAGTGGTGATCCGATTGCATGAATTAACATTTTACACATTGCATCAATTACACCTTACGTTGTACGTTGCACGTACATAATATCTCAGTTATAAACTCAATAATGTTGATAAATAATACGAGTTCTTTTACTAGTTGTGGTTTCAATAATTATTGGTAATATTCGTAGCACATTCATTCATAGAACATATCTAATTCCATAGATTCTATCTGTGATTCTGTATTACTGACGTGCGAATAAAAAAAAAATTAAGCAAGAATTTATTTCAGTAAAAGTTTGCGCGGATAATTCGTAGTTAAACGTATATTTTACAGTATTGAATGTATGCTGAGAAATCTGAATAAATATATTTTTCCATATGTGTTCCATGTTATTGTATATCTCAGCGATCTGTATCACTTATGTTTGTCACTACCGTTTTGATTATAGTATCAATGGAAGAATGTACAACACACAGATATACAAGTTGTACCTGTGTGGACGTATTTACAGTTTACAATGTTTAGATTTTCATCTGACTATTATTTTGAAGATCAAATGCGAAGATATACATCAACTGGGTTGAATTGTTATACATATATTCTTTTCATAAAATAAATTAACCGAGAAATGTATATAAAAATCTGTTCAATATGATTTTTATTAATATTTGAATCGGGATAGTTATCGCTATGAATATACTTACTTATTGTACTTAACTTATCAATACAAGTGTTGTTGCTACCATAATAAATGAAACGAGCTTTGTAAGTTAATAATATTAATCAAAGTTAATACATTTACAAACCGAGATTAAGCTAGTTAAAATTTGTATAAAACAATGTATTATTAAGTGAAAAATTGTTGCTCAGTTTAGATAAACTGGAACAACTACAGAGAAGTGTTCCACTGTGTGATTAGTAATTTGTAAAAAATCGTAGTTAAAAAATTAATTATGAAGTTTGCAAATAATTAGTTTATTACAAGGTAATTTGTAGGCATACGTTATGGTTACTGGAAAATATATCTTATAATTCTATTCAAAAATTTATAGACAGTTATGTACAGAACGTATTGTTGGTTGATCTAAGTTGTACGATTCAGACTGTCTCATAGAGAAATGGTAGAATAGACGAACATTTAAACAGCTTTATCTCCATAAAAATTGAATAGAGGTTGATATGAATTGTTTTTTTTTTTTTTTTTACAGTTGGAACCATACATGACAGAATCTTTTATACTGGCTTCTTTCCAACGAATGGGTGAAAAACCGCTGAATGTGAAAGTGATGCGGAATAAATTTACAGGCGAACCTGCCGGTTATTGTTTTGTACATTTCGAAAACGACGACGAAGCTATCGATGCCATGCACAAACTGAACGGAAAAGTTATACCAAATACCAATCCGGTAAGTCTTTACTTCGTTGGTCGGAATTTTAAACTTGGACAATATCGATGGTATAATTTAAAATCAGATAACACTATAATACTATGAATAAAAAATTCAAATTTAAAGCTATTCGTCAGTCCATTAGGTATTGCTTTGGGTTATAAATACACAATAAATTATAATATTTCCTCGATTATAAAACTCCTGTTTTCCCCCACCCGAGTGCCTCTGAATTCTGGGTGTCTCATAATTGAAATAAAATTCTGCAGTCGTAAAGAATTTGATGGGGGAAATGAATTTGTGTGAAAGCTACAAAATATGGCTTTTTTTATTGTTCGGTAGCTTTTTGAAGCGAAATAAGCATCGTCGTATTTATGTATTCATCGCCTGATAGTGCAGAAATAGAGTGCCTAAGTTTAACTCCTTTTTATAATATTTTCCGACTCTTTGTTTTTGTTTTTTTATTTTCTTTTGAAAATAAATGTGTGTCTTATAATCGAGGAAATACAGTAATTGTTAATTTACAAACCCATTATTAATGTACTTAGTTGATAATAATGCGTAGGACAGTGCAGCAATCTTAACATGTTCAGACATTGGACTAATTTTATCACTTCGAACAATAAAATTGTGAAAGCGTTTTCGTACTATTTTTATTTTATTATTTAGCCTATTGAATATGAACACTTGGTGTAACAGTGTGTGTTGTGTACTAAAGACATTTTTGTTATCTGGATCCCACTTTTTTTTTTTACAATGGTAAACATTTTTAAAATAGTGATAAGTAAACAGAAAGAATATGTTTTTTTGTTGATCAATGACAAAAATATGTTTGTTAATTATGTTGCAGCAACAAATCTGGCAAAATATTATTTTATAGGCCATTATTTATTCTGTTAGCAAAGAAACAACTATATGCCTGAAATACATACAATTTTTTTATTTGATTTTGTTTTTATATTAACTGTGCTTTATTTTGATTGGATGTATTTATTGGTGTGGTTAAGACTTTTATTTTATGTTAGGGGGCATTTCATAATTCACAGCACCGCCTCTACCATATTGTTGTAAGCATATATCGCAGAATTCTTTTATGGACTTAGTTGTACTCGGGTAATTAGTAGGTTTCTTCGGTACCGTATAAGTTCTTGGGTAAAGCAAATTTTTGTCGCCGCCGTTACAGGCAGACTTCACACCATTTCTTATTTTCAGTACCGGTGTTTATGTATCTATCAGCACTGTCATTTTGCAGATATATAGCGGTTTTTACAGTCGTAATTGTAGTGAAAACACAAAATTTTTTTTATTTAATTTCGAAATAATATAATTTCTGCATGCGTTAAAAAATAAATATAAATTATTCAAGGACGAACAGTTTTATTTTCAACTTCAAAGTACAGATTGTAGTAGCTACTCACCAGGTGAAAGTTAACAAAAATTTTGTGTGCTCATCCTGCTAGGGGGTTAATGAACAACAGGTTAGATACGTTCATATCAAATATTTATTGTGGTATTTGTTATTTTTAAAATTTAAAATCCGCGAATCTCGAGCCGTCGATATCTTATTCGTTTTTTTTTCTCTTCTGTTTGCATATATCACAGCCGGTACGGTTCAGGTTGAACACAGCTTCTAATCAAGGAAAAGTGTTAATGAACGAAAGAGAATTTTCACTTTGGGTCGGTGATTTGACCCCTGAAGTTGATGACTACACGCTCTACAAAACTTTCGCAGCTCGCTACCAATCAATTAAGGCAGCCAAAGGTAAGTAAAATCCAAAAGAAAACAAAATGTTTGCATGTGTTTATATTTCATCCTGTATGAAATCAGTTTTGAGTACAGATTTTATATGCATACAGATACATATTTAGCCGATGCAAGTCTAAGAATATATGTCCTTCTCTTTTTAATCATAAATTTTCAATATAGACAAATAATTTATTCAGAACTTTGTGTAAGCCATATATCAGGAATGTCAAATGCAAGGCCTTTTTTTTGTTTTCTTAACATTAACATTATCATAAAAATATTCAATGAACTTAAGTGACATAAAAATATATGAATTTAAGTAATTATCACCCAAAAACTAATGTATGTTACTTGCTAGGAAAATAATTGAAATATATATCTTACTCATATATAAATAAATATTATTACAGCTCAAGTTCAATCCTTCAGCGTGCTTACTTTGATCAATTTTCAGGTTCATACAGACTAATATAACCTATTTAACCATTGGAAAACTACTGTATTTTGTCTACTTAATTTTTGCTTCTATAATTTTAGTGTTTCTATTCACAGAAACATTCATTTTAGTGTTTCTACATTGTCAGCTATAAAATTTGACATGCCTGATCTGAATTTTCTAATAATGTGCTTTTATTTTGAAAATTACTAAAGACCAACATCCTGGCTGCAAATTTTAAGTTTCTGTCCTCTTATCCAAATGACATTCTGTATAAATTCTATCTGAAAGAAAATCTGAATTGAATAAGTATTATTGCACAAATTTATTGTCAGGAAAAAGTTAGACGGCAGTTAGTTTTTTGCAGTTGTTGTTAAACCATTGCAATTGCTGTTGCAGTTATATAGGAAATTATTATTAAATTTCAATCTAGTAATTTACATTTTTTTTTTACAGTTCAATGAGTATTTTTTACATATTTACTATAATTATTCTGACCTTCTGACCAGATGAGAGAATAAACCGAAAAAAAAAACTGTCCTCAGTATTGTAGCACGAAGTTTTAGATCCAGAAACTTATCAGTCCTGGAAAATAAGCTTCAGTGAACTGATTAGGAATTGTGTATACAATTTAAGTGATAACTCTATTATCATATAAGAACTAGAATTGAAACTCTGGACCCAGTATATTTGGAAATCCATATCATTAATATAGACTGAAGGATCAGTATATGCCCTTGTTATAAATAAGTCATTAAAATAATGTACATATACACATATACTTTTCCCTTAGTTGAAGATCCAGTTATGTTGAAATTTTAGTATAATTTGAATTGTATTTATCTAACCCGATTACCACTTAAAATAGCAGCCAATTTCGGTCTTTACTTACAAATTAAGCATTCATAATTATAATCTGTACGTGAAATATTCTTAGACTTTTCATGTTCTACTTGTGTTAATAATATAGTAAGAATTTAGATTAAGAAAAAATAGTACTTATAAACATGTTGGGTGTAATTTTTCTTTTCATTTACTTGTTTTCAATTTTGTTTGTTTGTTGATTCAAACTAATTGATTTGTAAATTTGTGGCCACTGATTGTCCTGGACAGAACAACACGGCTGTTGTCTCTCTCTCTCTGTCTGTCTGTCTGTCGGTCTGTCTCTCTGTCCGTCGATCTCTCTGAAAGAGCGGAACGAAACAGCGAAGTGACACAAAGAACAAAGCCACAAGAGAGACCGATAAAAAGCCCGCCGTCCGCGCACAATTATTATGCTCAACAGTATCTGGGCGAAAACTGTATAAGTCCCGACAGGGTGTCTCCCTCAGTCACGCCTTTTTTTTGTAATTTACGATCAAATATCAATATATTCTGAATTATTCGAAAAAGTACAAAGTGATAGTGTACAATTCTTTTTAAACGTAGGATTAGATTCTACGCGATGAATTCTTCCGGATAGAATATTTTCTCAATTTTTTTAATCAACTTAATATCTTTAAGAGACGCCTTCCAGCATAATTTTTCTTTTTCTAGTTATATTGGACGCATCTGGGTTCAGCAAAGGTTTCGGATTTCTCAGGTTTGGCTCCGAAGAGGAACAGAAACATTGCCTAACGCATATGAACGGTTATAAGGGTTTAGGAACTAAAGCACTCAAAATCAGCAATGCCATACCGAAAGCGCAGAGAACCAATCCACCCGGAACTCAGAAGTAAGTGTAAAACTGCGAATTAATTTAAAATAATTGTCACTTTAAATATTATTTGAAGAACTAAAGATATCGATACAAATTTGGTAAAAGTTTTGCACAATGATTTTTTGTGATTTTAAACATATAATAAGGTACTTGGAATATGTGAATGTTGTTTGTTTGTAACATTTGACTATATTTATATATATATATATATATATATATATATATGTTTGTCAATTTTATGTCGTGCTCAGAATACATTCAATTCCAATAATCTTCATTTCCTTGAATTTTTACATGGTTTATATATTTACAATAATAAAATTTAGATTTATATATACCAGCTTGCAGGCTTTACTGTGTATTTTACATGGGTTTTTGAATTCTTAATTTGTGTACATTTCTTATTATTATTTTATTTTTTGGGAAAGTGAATAGAAATCCAAGAGAACATAAATTTCATATTGGGAATTTCCAGTTAAACATTTTCCTTTGGTCACAAAAGTCTCTTCAGCAAGGTTGCAGTATTGGGACATTTTTATTTTAAGTTTAAAAGTTATTAAATAATTTTTTCATGTGTATACTATCCAGGATTACTTTGGTCGGTAATTTCTGCATTAACTTTCCTTGCGCATGATATCAGTTAACCCGTTTTTCCCCCCCCATCAAAATTCAATAACACCCGGTATCTGTGTTCAACTATTGTCATTGTCGCTTAAGTCCTCGAGTTTTTATTGTTAATTTTGCTGATTATTGTATCAATATCGAAAAAAAATTCGAGTAGCCTCTATCATAATAATTGTATAAAATGTGAAAAGGTTTGTAGGCCGGAATGCATGTAGGAACCGTTATTCGTATATCAAATAGATATCTAATGACTATTGTCATATTGTAGATTTTGTGTGTTTCTGTCTCCTCTCGCCGGTTTGGTCTCTTGCTAGACTGTTTCGGCCGCTCGCCATCTTCAGTAGCGGTGTTTCACTTTGGATGTTTGACACAGTACAAATGACAGTGAGGATGCCGAAAAAACATTCAAAGTGATAACACCGCTACTGAATATGGCGAGCGGTCGCAAAACCGGTCTAGCTAAAGACCAAACCGGCGAGAGGAGACAGAAACACGTGAAATCTACGGTATTCCAACCCCTCGCAGGCCACAAAACATGTATGTTGAACTATTGTCGTATTATTATATCGGGAATTTCCTTTTTATTGACCGTGTTTGTTTTCGCTGCGCCAGTCAGACTACGGTGAGTGCCCAGGGCTACCCGACGCAGGACTACTCGCACTATTACGACCCGTCGGCCTACTGGCAGAACTATTCGGCGGCGGCTGCCGCGGCGGCCGGCTGGGGCGGCTACTACGACAACAGCGGGGGCGGGGGCGGCGCGGGTGGTGCCGGTGGGGCGGCGGCGCCCAACCAGACTGCCGGCGGCGGCGCCTCTATGCAGCCCCAGCAGGGCCAGCACCAGGCGCAGGCGCAGGCGCAGCCCGCCTACAACTACGTAGTGCCCACGCACCACGACCCCTCCTCCTACCACCACCACCACCACCAGCAGCCAGACACCAGTCTAGAACTAGTCGGTAAGCGATACGCTATTATCAATAACATGGCTTATACTTATTAACAACTTTTATATATATATATATGTGTTATTATTATATGTATTATACATCAATTATATATATCTTTAATATTATATAAATGGAAAAAGAAAACAATTATCGATTATTGTAAATACAAGGTGTAATCAAAAAGGCGATGTAAAACAGAGAAGGGGGGGTTTTTTTTGTTATTGATAATTGATATTTGTGGGGAAATGACTCGGATGAGCAGCCGCGTAGTCTCTGTTGAATTCTTGAGTTTGTTCGAGTGGCTGAATCTGTAGATTCGCTAGGATGATGGTTGATTAGCTTCGGTGATTGATTTAAATAATTTCCCGAGTCATTTAATATCAAGTATCGTCGAATGGTTTCGAAAAATAGATTTTTGTCCCGTTCATTTATGGCCGATTGAAATTAATATCTATACCTCGTTCGCGAAACCGGTTCGTCTTTCAAATTTCCCGATCAATTTTCTCGCGGTAAGTTTTCATATTTAATTCTTAGTAGTAAGCGGAAGATTCCGCGTTGTATGTCGGTTCGTTTTTTTTATACAGTTTTATTACGAATTATACCTGTTGTATATTTTTTTTAATCCTATCCGTATCGTTTCACGGTTATTATTTTTATTGTCACATTCCGAAATCATTCCTTCGACTCCAATAGCGATTATTAATTGAGTTGAGTTTGTTTGAGAGTATTATAGTCGAGAAGAGATGTCGATTAGCCGGCAAGGTTGGAAAATATAAGCCGCAATATCGCCCCGGCTAATTACTAAGGAAAATTGTCTTTAAAATAGGGTCCATTTCGCGGTATGTTCTGTTTAACTCTTCTCTCGTATATTTTTTTTTATCTCAAATTTTTATCGTGTAAGTCGAGTTGTAAGCTGAAATTTTTTATAGACTTGGAATTAAGACTTCTGTTTTTGTAGCAATATATTTGTTGGTTTGATTTTTCCCCAGTGAAACAGTCTTGTTTGTTAACCCAACACCGAGACTATACATAGGTGGAATACCTCTGTCAATTCCCTCGTTTTATTATTTTTTTTTGTTTGAGTAAATTTTCTATCTAGTCCTCTAATGTTAGAAACATTATGTTCAAAATGTAGCAAAATTTATTATGACCGAGACCTACACGAATGAAGGCACACCAGTCCAGCTGAATGCTCCACGCTCCTCGCGGGTTGTGGTCAGTTTTACAAAAAAAAAAAATTGTTCCCAGATAATTGAACCGAATTTACCCCCGAAATGTCTCTAGAGAGTTCTAAACTCATTCATTCGTTGGATGCAGTCCGAGCTGCGTTCGACATGCTGCGTCTAAGTTCCTAGATAAAAACTGTTACTAATTACCGGATTTTTCTTTTTCCTTCGGAATATTACGGAGGATATCGGTAATTTGAACGATCGAGTAAAAATTCAGCGATGAAACTGGTGTCAATAGGACAGGTTTAAAGTTTAAGGCGTTGCACAAACATTAATTAGGTCTCCATTTGGTGAGGTTTCATCGAAATTGGCGCACTTAAAGCTAAGTTCAAAAGTTCTTTACTTATTAATTTCTTTCCCATGTGTATACTCTCCAGGATTACTTTGGTTGGTAATCTCTGCATCTGGTTGACTTTCTATGCACACGGTAACACAGTCAGTTTAACCTATGTTCCCCCAATCAAAATTTGATATAAACTTTTTGATCGCGCCCGGTATCTGTGTGTTCAACTATTTTTAGAGACAACAAAGTATTTGTGACAAAAATCTAATTGTTAATACGGAATGTAGGTTTTGAGATATATATATATAAAAAATGAAATATATTAAAGATTGTTTTTTGATACAGCACTCCCCTGTGTATTGTCTACTTTTTTCATTATTTTTAGCATAGTACCTTCTTGTATACATGTTTTATATTTTAGCGGATAACATAGATTTGTCTGGTGCTGTGTATTAATCGTACAGGTAAAAAGGAAGTAAATTTTCAAAGAAATGCAGTAAAACCTGTGTAAAGAGGCCAAATTTCTTTTCGTTTACTGTTAGTTCCTCGACTGATTATGAGTTGTGTTCAGTGGTTCGGATGATGGTTTATCGCTGCTTATAAAGTTTTGCTCTGGGTCTACATTAGTTTCCGACGATTCGATCTATTATTCCGTCACTATTGTATTCCAAGCAGGAGTTATATATTTGGAAGTATAGGAAATACGGAAGATGATGGCGATGCGCAGTAAAACTGGTCTAGTCTCAAACCGAACGTGTAGGCAGTAACAATCCATCATTCGGTTGGAAATGTTTATATTACGTTCTAAATTATTGATGAACATCAATTTCATTATTCTACAAAATATACAACATAAAATTATTGGTTGCCTTGTGCTACAACATTAATTTGCTCCTATTACATTTATGTTACCTCTTTTTTTATATAAATTTAAATTACAATTTTTCAATTTATAATAAATCTCTATGATTAATAAAAAAATTTTCATTTAATATATTAAAATTACGTACATTTAGTTTCATTTAATTCGAAATTTGAAGAAGCGAAAAATATTTTAAAAATGCACAGGTTTTACTGAATACATTTTGGAAATGCATGTGTAAAAGACACAAAAAAATACTGAAGTAAATGTAGGGTGTAACATTATTTTACAATAACCAAACATTGAAAAAAGGCTATGCGTCTGAAGATGGTTTATTCAGAAGATTGAGCGAGGGTCTCAAAAATAAAGCTCCATCGTAAGTGTAATTGTTTATTTTTTTGGTTATTATCGTTATTTTAAAATGAGTTATTGAGGTATTGAATATTATACAAATTTATTACCAATCTGATCTGTGTGATGCATTTTATAACCCAATTTCCAGCTATACGCTTGTGTGGATGATAAAAAAAGTATCGGTTTTTTAAAAACCTTCCTGCAAAAACAGCCAAGTGAGTAACTTCAATTGAAGTCCAGTTAATGACGTATACAGTTTTCTTTTTGTGTTGTCTTACAGTTTATTCATTTAGTATAATTTACAAGTTGTATAAATACGTACATAAAGTATATATATTTGAAATTATTGTTATTATTATTGTTGTTGTAATGTATATTTTGGCAGCTGCCACGTGCTGCCTCCAGATCCGCCCGCAAGTTGCGAAATCTCCAGAGAACAAACAGAGTACATACAGGGAATTATTCGCCTTCCGTATATGTAAGACTGTGATCAACGAATAAGAGGGTTTTATTAGATATTTGTTTTTCTTGGAATTGAAACTAGAAAAAAAAAGAAAGATTTATTTTTTATTTATTACGTTTTTAATTCATATTTTTTTAATGAGAAATATGTGAACAAATTTTGGAAGGTAATTAGCATGTTGGTTGAGACACAGTGCGATGTGAACTCTCGTCCACAAGTCTGTTTGTTGCAAAACCGGATTTAAAAAAAGTAACCTCCCTCCCCAGGAAAGGTAACTCACTGAAGTAAAGCTAATTGTATTTAATGAATTACTATTACTGTGTGTATGTACTAAAAACAACAACAATTAAAGATTTATTTAATATTTTAGTATTTTTATCGGAAAAGTTTGATTTATATTTTTTCGGGGCATTTTTCTTTTTATAGAACACGGAAAACCCGTGGACGTTGATGCGGAAAACGAGGATTCTTCGAATTTAGCAAACAACTTGTGGGACAGCTTCGAGAGCAGTAGATGGACACAACCGGATCTCTTTGAGGTATGTTTCATCGTATACATTTATTTAAGTTAGTCTAAGTTAAAAACAATTAATATTCTCGCGATTACTTGTACTTCACGCATTTTTTAGTTGTATTCCAGTCAATATTAAAACCCAATTTCAAATTTTCTTTATAATGCCATCGATAGTTACAAATTTTTAATTTTGATGTGTACTTCAAGTTTTGTTTGTGCCAGTTCAGAGACGTTAATTATATAAAAAGGTTTAGATACAAAAACAATACAAAAAATAAAAATTTATTCGCACGAATTAGCAATAGGGATTCACCTATATTAATATGGCATCTTTAACATGTAAAATATTATTAGTGTATATATAAATTTCCTGGACTCTACCGAGGAAGTTGGAAAATTATTATACTAGAGAAAATTATCTAATCTGGAATTGGTTTGACACTGAAATAAAAAAGTTCAATTAAAATCAGTACTACCTATAAATCTCTGTTCTGCGATCCGTAAAAATAAAATATTTTAAGCTGTATCGATCGTAAACATCGAGCTGCTAATTATGCATATTTTCATTCTGTAGTTACACTGTAACCGTGTTCACTGTGTGTAAATCCGTCGATTTATTGTCTCTGTTTGCGATAGAATTGCAATTTTTAATAATCAAAAAGCATGTCGACGCTCTGAAGCAAAATTGTAGAGAGCGAAGCCAATGACACGTGTGGTTCACTTATGTAAATAGGACTTGGGAATTCATCTTAATTTTCGTGCGAAATAAACATTAAAATCCAACAATTCAAACGTACTTTCTCAAGGCAAATTTTTATATCGGTTCGGAATTTTTGAACGCGGTTTATAAGTTGAAATTTCGTTCTGTATAAATAATTGTAAAATTGAAACAAATGTTAATTGAGAACGTTTCTGTTGTCAAAACTGAAGCGAATTTATAATTTTGTTTTTGTGTTTCTGTGTGTTACATACACACGCGTTTGTAGTCCTTCAGACCTACAGAAAACTGCAGCTGGGGATTTTCTCTAACTGCACCACGTGACCTCTCCATCACGGTATAAGTGGTTAAGATATTACCTTTTTTTTTTTTTTAAGTGTTGTTGTATTACCTGTGTGAACTCTGTGTGCACTTATTATACGTATATTATGTGTGAGCTATTTGCGAATAATAAAAAATATTACTTTTTCTTTTTTTTTAATGTTGCGCTCGAAGAAAGATTAAAGTCTGTTTTCGTTGTATTTTCAGACCGAAATTGGAAAATTGAGATACCTGACGGCGGAGAGTTGAGAACTGCTTTGTTTACAGTAGGTGAATTTTATTAAGAAAAAGTTTAAATTATTTTTAATTTCGATTTCTCGAATACTTCAGTTATCCGGGGAAAAACAAACTGTAAATAATTAAATAAATATAATTTTATTGCAACACTGAACTGTTAGAGTAGAATTGCATTTTGTTGTATTTTTAGTAAAATTATTCTTTGTATATGGGGACAAAAAGATCTCATTTAAAGTATATCTGTTAATGTATCTTACAAAAATGACCGAACTTAATTAATTGCAACGATGTTAGATATTATAATTTTTTGATGAGGATGGATCATTTTTGTTCGGACTGTTAGATTAATCCATTCTGTTGCATGTGTTTTGCCTTAATATATTATTGTATAATTTCCAATTGATTTTAATACCTTTTTTTTTGTTTTTAATATTTATAATACTTTTAAATATCAACCCAATTCACACACTTGGTGAAAATGGATCTGTCCAATTTTTATTTCGGACAAAAGTCAAATTGCTTGTTCACTTTTTAAAACAATTTCAGACTTATACTTTTTATTTTCAAGAATTTAATCTCTAGCATCTTTTTTTTTTAGTTAAAAAATAGTTAACTGGGAGAACACAAATATGTTGAATTTGAGAAAATGTAGTTTTACCCAGAAAGTGAAAAACTGCCAACAAAATAGTAACGAAGGAAAAAATAACGAAACGATAAAATATTATTGTACGTTTAAAATTTAAATATTTTATTGCAAAATAATTATATAAGCGTACAAAAAAATATTGAATCACATAACAAAGTTTATAATGTAGCAAACGAATGCACATTCGATATATTCCATTAAATAATTAATATAAATAACATTTATTATAAATCTTTCATCCGTAAATCAATCGAGGGTTCTTTGGGACCAGATTTTTTTTTTTTAATCTAAGAATATAGTTTAATTGTAATGTTTATGTAACATGTTAAATACATTTCGTAATATAATATACAAGCACGTATAGAATGGTGTATAGTTACTTTCTTTCATTAAAATACCTTCTCTTATGCAAATATATATTCATGCCTTTTTTTACATCCGTGGATTATATATTTGCTATTGACTAAATATTTATTGTATTTAAATATAGTTTGGTCCTTTATATAATAATGGAATAATGGAATTTTTTTACGGTTCTAATAATTCGTTTTTCTAAACAGGTACATATCAGTTGTCCGTGTTATATTTTCGAAAGAAGAACATTGATTCAATTTTTTTTATCTTTTATATATAATTTATGTTATTTGGCAATGATTAAAATACTAGGAACGAATTATATATTGAGATATGGCAAAGAAGCGACAATTATTTATGTAGACATTGAATTCACATTAATTATGGCTCTTCTTTTCGGTTTATATTAAGAGAATTATTATTACAGGGGAAATGTGGAATCACAGTATTTTAAATTTGATTAAAAAATAAAGTAACAAGTACATGTTAGGGGATGTACAAGTAGGTTGGGGATGTTTTTTGGGACGTATTTATATCACGACATTGAACTTTTTTCTTTTTTTTTTTGGTTCCCGATAAGAAGCTCATCCGTTAAATATACCGCAATCTCGGTTCAGGATGCGGACTGGACATCGATTTAAATAAATTATACAGATCTTGTCGAGTTAATAAAATATAAAACAAGATCGATTTCAATATTATATCGATAATTGGTCTGTAGATCAGCCTTCTTCTTCTTCGGGCGGCACCACTTCCAACAGTTGTTGGACGAATATTGTAAATTTATCTGAAAAATAAAAAAACAGTCTGGTATCAGTTTACTGCAATTTGCGATATTACCATTATTGGACATTAGAATCTTCTTAATCTTCTCGGCTGTAGCGTATCACGATTGAATAACTTGCTATGCTAATAATTCGATTCAAAATTTACCTAATTTACTTCCGATTGTTTTCTTGTTGGTTGAATTCCTTTTGATGCAGAAAAGATATACCGGTACACCGGAGCCAATCAGGAGTAATGAGATAACTGAATAGACAAATATTAGAAATTAAGTAGACAGCTTTTAATAATTAGAAATAGATAATAGTTGTGATCATATTAGGGGTACCCAAGAGTAATCAACGTTTTGACTTTGGAATTCATATTATTTTGCTAAAAAAAAGAGCAAATTTTCTATTCCCCTCTTGAAGAACTCCTCGAGGACCCGAAATACATTTTATCAAATTGTCGATTACTTTTGGGTACAGCTAATATGAGAAAAAACTAAACATCTCTAATGTCTAATCACAGTTAGATTATGCTTTAATGAAATATTGGTTGAGTATGATTGTTATCTGTATTTTTAGAAACAACAAGAATGGGCTGTCGTTTTTATGTTATAAATTCAAACAGAACCATTCATTTCACCCCATTTTATATTATTGTTCACATAGCTATATCAGTGGTTCGAATTCACCATTGCATGACACTTTAGTTCATAAGTTAGTCGTAGTTTAGCGAGAGTGATCAGGTTTTTTAAATAGTGTCAGGTTTTAACTGTCGTCCACAAATCTTCAATTGATAATAGCTTTCCCTTATTTCCAGGTGTATAATAATGGAAAGCTATATCTGCGGTTCTAATCCACCATTGCATGACACTTTAGTTCATAAGTTAGTCGTAGTATAGCGAGAGTGATCAGGTTTTTTTAAATAGTGTCAGGTTTTAACTGTCGTCCACAAATCTTCAATTGATAATAGCTTTCCCTTATTTCCAGGTATATAATGGAAAGCTATATCGTCGGTTCTAATCCACCATTGCATGACACTTTAGTTCATAAGTTAGTCGTAGTATAGCGAGAGTGATCAGGTTTTTTTTTAAATAGTGTAACTCGAAAGCTTATCAGGTTTTAACTCTTGTCTACAAATCTTCAATTGATAATAGCTTTCCCTTATTTCCAGGTGTATAATAATGGAAAGCTATATCGGCGGTTCTAATCCACCATTGCATGACACTTTAGTTCATAAGTTAGTCGTAGTATAGCGAGAGTGATCAGGTTTTTAAATAGTGTCAGGTTTTAACTGTCGTCCACAAATCTTCAATTGATAATAGCTTTCCCTTATTTCCAGGTAATAATGGAAAGCTATATCGGTGGTTCTAATCCACCATTGCATGACACTTTAGTTCATAAGTTAGTCGTAGTATAGCGAGAGTGATCAGGTTTTTTTTAAATAGTGTCAGGTTTTAACTGTCGTCCACAAATCTTCAATTGATAATAGCTTTCCCTTATTTCCAGGTATATAATGGAAAGCTATATCGTCGGTTCGACTCCGTGATTGCATGACACGTTCGTAGGTTAGTCGTACGTAGTATAGCGAGAGTGATGTTGGGGGGGGGGCGTTTTTTTTGTTAAAATGTTCACCTGTTGTCCAAGGGTCGATGATTGCGGGTACGACGACTAGGGCGGTGCAGCAGAAGAGGAAGATGACCGGCAGTGCGGTGTTGACTCTGATCGGTCGGGGCATGTCCGGTCTCGTTCTCCTCAGACGGATGAGGCCGGCTATGCAGACGCCCACCGACAGCCAGAGCACCTGGCTGAAGTAGTTGATGAGCACGAAAACGTCGCTCCAGTAGACCATTACGACGGAGACGAGACACTGCAGGGGGGAAAAAGACAGACTATTGGGGGTTGTTGTTTTTCAACATCCTCCTCTCTCTCTCTCTCTCTCTCTCTCCGCACATCATCGACCATTTGTGCCGCGAAATATTGTTGGACGACGGTACGACCGTCGCAGTGAATATTATTAAACATATTAAACACTCGGTGATAATAACGATTTTTCAGAGAAGGACTTTGGTGCACAGTTATATAATAATCTCGGAGCTTCAAAAAAAAAAAAAAAAAACAGTATAGAATTTGTTGAAAAGACGCCATTAACTATTGCTCAATTGGACACAGTTTCTCAATCGAGTTTACACGCGGTGTGGAACTAAAAAAAAAAAAAAAAATTTATATATATTACGCACGAACTTTGCTCAAGAACATAATGTTGACCGTATTACAGAACTATTAAAAATTGTCATCAGACCATTATTCGTATCGGAAAGCATATTCGGGCGTATCGTATTATTTTAAATTTTTTGCCCACCCTATCGACTTTATATTCTTTAATTTTTCAATCGATATTTTATATTACAAATAAAGAGATGTCATTATCGCTCTTCTCCGCCCATAAAGATCTCTCCCAGCTCAGGAACACTTTGACAGCACTCTGAGGAGGATTTACTACCAAAATTTTTAAGCTCGCGCGTACATTCAGTATTTAGTTTATAGAATTCGACAATTTTTGACAATTGATTATTGTTTAAACGAAGGAGCACAAGCGCTGTAAAAGAGATAACATTTATTGAAAATTAATTTTGACAAACAGTCAAGAAATCCGCATATATTCCAATATTTCACAAATGTGCAAAGCGCGCTGATTTTTTTTTTTGTTATTGAAACGGGATACTAAAATTTTAAATTGTACACTTAACCGATAAGCTATTCCGCATTTGTACAAAAAAAAAAAAAAATGCTTTCGAAATTTCATCAATCACTCATGTATATTCTTCTTCTGTTAACCTTCTACTGATATTGTTGTAAATGTTAATGTACAGTGACGGAGGATAACAATTTGTACAGTTCTTTAAAAATAAATTTGTTTTCATTCCTTCAATCTTGTTTCACCGTTTATTCAGCCCGGCATTTATCCACTGTAATTTCCACTGATGTAGGCAGATTTTTCATCGATTTCTGTTGTAAATAATTTATACGATTTGTATTTTTTTTAATATCATCGGATTAATATTTCAATGGTGCATTCCTATACTTGATGCAATGTCTTAGTTTGAAAAAGTATTAGCATGAAAGCCATAAATGTCGAGAATTGTTTTATTTTTCATCCTAGTAATTTAGTATCGGGACAGTTTTTACGGTTTTTTTATTCATTGTTTCTATGCAAAACTTTGATGGCACGAGCTGTCAAATGATAAAATATCATAGATTTTATGTGTTTCTGTCACTTTTAGCACTTTGGATGTCACTTGTACTGTGGTGGTTGTCTGTCTGTCGTGTGTGTGTGTACTACAATACTTGTCTTATACATTATTGTATTAACAAAATCCCACCCGGCCACTAAATACAAAGAAGACAAAAAACAACATCCCCCCCCAAAACACAATAACAAGATATACAACCACCACAGTACAATTGACAGTGACAGTGCAGTGAGGATGCTCCATGGGACTGTTAGTTGTCCTGAAGATCATCCATTACTGTAGATAATTAGGGCTACAATTGAAAATTTATAATAAAACAAAGTGCGAAGAGCAATTCACAAGGTTCATTCCTGTTAAAACTCGTCTGATTGATACTGTTGATAATTACAGATGGAATTGGAAAACGTTTAACGGTACTCACGGTGAACAGTAGGGAGGGTACGGGCGTGCATTTCCGGACGTGTATATAGGAGAATATTGGCGGTAGGTGGCCCTGGAGCGAGCCGGTGAGGAACAGCCTCGCCGATGTGAAGAGGATGCCGTTGACACCGCCGAAAGTTGAGAGCGCGACGAAAACCGGTATCACCCAGTTCATCGGGCCGAACATCTTGTTGCCGAAAGTCTGAAACCGCGGCCAAAGGCAAGTTTCAATCAGTTTGACATACCCGGTTTTGCGGCCGCTCGCCCCATCTTCAGTAGCGCTGTGTTAGTCACTGTCGGCACTTTGGACAGTACAAGCGACAGTGGGCTGTGAGGATGCCGAAAAGACATCCAAAATGGCCATCTTCAGTAGCGGTGTTAGTCACTGTCGGCACTTTGGATATTTGTGCCCATAATTACGAAAGTGGTTGACATCAATTCAAACTTTAAATACAGCATTTTCATATGAAATTAATACAAAATTTCATATTAATAGTAAACTTCCATTAATCGTGACTAATAAAATTCGAAATTAAAATGTTGCATAATATAAAAGTATTTGGTAATGCTTAGTCTACTGTTGGCACTTTGGATATTTGAACAGTACAAGTGACAGTGACAGCGGGCAGTGAGGACGCCCAAAGACATCAAAGTATTACATCGGTACTGAAGATGGCGAGCGGCCGTAAACCGGTCAGCAAAAGACCAAACCAGCGGCCGCTCGCCCCATCTTCAGCAGCGATGTTAGTCACTTTGGCACTTTGGATATTTGACACGGTACAAGTGACAGTGACAGCGGGCAGTGAGGACGCCCAAAGACATCCAAAGTGACCGTCAAACCGCTACTGAAGATGGGGCGAGCGGCCGAAACCGGTACATCCTGCAGTAGGGGTGGGGGTGTGCTCACTCACCACAGCGAAGGCGGGCGACGCCAGCAACTCCTGGGGGCTGATGACGGCGAAATAGGCGAGATTGGCCGCCACATAGACGACGGTCACGATCGGCATGGCTATCCAGATGGCGCGCGGCAGGTTCCTGGGGGGGGGACAAAATACATTTAAAACAATTATTACAATATATTATAATGCAGCGCTAGTTTGGAATACCTGTTTTGTGGCCTGCGAGGGGTCGGAATACCGCGAATTACCACGAATCACGGATCATCAACTTCTTCCGCAATCAAAACCGGGGTAAGTAACCACCCTCGCTTTCACTGTAACTTTAACCCATTAAGTACCAAATTTTGCATAAAATTTACTCATTACGACACGCATTATTATCAGATAGTACCTCCAAATATGTTTTTAAAAACCGGTTTGTCGAATATTTTGTATTTTAAATCGAGTCCCATTCGGGGAATTCAGGGCACTACAGAGTTGAACCGACGCGTGAGACCGATCATCTTTCATTTCGAATAATAGTCACAATTACGAGTATTTTTAACACGATGTAGTATTTATAATGCGAAATTACTGAAAGTAATGAGAAGAAAAAAAAAATTTCCTGTTTTTGAAAAATTAACCGATCCCCATTTGGGGCCCACTTAATGGTTAAAATGTCTTCGGTACGGCTTTGAAGTAGACACAATCGGTTGACGCATAAGAAACGGATATTGATACGAGATATATGTTGTTTTTTCATTTGATGTTGTGAGATTTTTGCTCTCAATACTGCCCCTGGTTTCGTTCCTCCTCATTGCGGTGGTTCGATTCCCGCTTCTTCCCGTTAATCTTCCCCCGAGGATACTCTCGCTCCCTCATCAGGAGACGGTGGACCGCCGGGGTAAGAAACCTGTCCCTGTGCTTCCTGAATAACGTCCCGGGCTCGAAGAGACAGTTCCGACGCCCTCCTCTACTTTATTTACTGTACAATCAACTATACGCCGGTTATAGGTATACAATGGCGGTTTCTTTGACTATTTTCGCTCGATAGAGACGCCCTCCAGTGATGTGGTACTTTTGACCCGCATTCGGCCTACAGGAAGTCTCTGGGCCGGGAATGGATTCGGACGTGGAGAGAGGCTTGAATGGAATTTGAGGAATCGGGATTTTGCGACTTCGTCCACTGTCCGGATATGTTGAGAGGTCGTTATGGATTGTTCGGTTAGAAACATACCCGGGGTAGGGGAGCATTAAGGACGGTACTGGAAGGACTTTGACGGAATGTTTGGATGCCAGCGATGTCGGATTTCTTGGCGGAACCCAGCGTAGTTCTATGTTATTGTCAGTATGTTGACTATTGTCAGTTTTGATGTCCTTTTCAAAAGAGGTCTCAACAGGTCAAATTTGCGATTTTACAGTTTGGTACGGGGGGGGGGAGAGGGGTAAACGGAGGATGAAATTCGACCGAGGCCGCGAAATTTATACGTGTAAAAGCGCCGGTTTCAATAATAGACGGAGGAGATAAGAGACGTGCCGTTAAAAGGCACGACGTGCCGGTGCCCATTCGAGCGCCACAACACATACATAATTCAGCAGCTTCTCCCTATCTATCTCTCTCTCTCTTTCTCCCCGTTTTAATAAAACATCTTCGCAGAAACGCGCTCCGCTGGAAGGAGAACCAATCTCTTATACGAAACGATTTCGAGAGGAAAAAAATAGAGAGGACCTAATAAAAAATAAAAGACCTACACACTCGGCCGGATTTATCCGACGTTTACGGCCTGCATCGAGCTTTCAGAGAAACTGTGCTGAAAACAGGTTTTTATCCAACTCATTTTTCCCTCAATACAATGAGGGGGTTGGCAACTGAGTAATAGCGGAATTCATCGACGACAAGCGGCGTTGTACACATTTTCAAGTACGTCTTTGCACAGGTAGGATTCTTCGATACTTTATTATCTGTGTACGGTGATGAAGCCTTAATTGCGGTCGGGGGATTTTTCGTGAAAAGACGAGGAGCGCTCTGGACGTCCAGTGGAAGTCGATTATGACCTAATAAAGGCCGTTATTGTGATTCGGATCGGCATAGTTCGACACTGGGACATTGCATGTATCTTATACGTCCATTCGAAACCGTCTACGGCTTATCTGTGCAAAAATGTACCGACGCACTTAAAAACGTGTACAACGCCACTTGTCGTCGGTGAAATCCGCAATTACTTAGTTGCCGATCCCGATACATCTCATTTCGAGCGGATTTTATATCGAGTGCTTGTAGAGGTATACGCCGTGTTGCCTTTAAATTGTACTTACAAACTAAACAAAAAGCGTTATATATATATTTAAAAAATAATATAAAAAACACCTCAGGTAGCGTTTCCCAGGGGGAAAAGCTAAAAACCCTTCCTAGTTGAGCTCACTCGTGTCCTTTGAATTGGAGCACGCGGTTTTATCCGGAGAAAGGAGAAAAAAAGGTGAAACTCTGCGCTGAAATGCACCGATTGCGATTCAGCGGATTCTCCGATACCGGGAACGTCAGCCAAGTGCATTTTCACGGGGCAAATACGAAACCGGGCCATCGAGTGATTATGCGGCCGTTTTCGAATTCGTTTTTCCGAACAACCGACGCGGTCGTCGATGCGTTATACAACCGCCGCAATATTAACTTATAATAAATGCGTAATTACAGTTTAGACCGATTAAAATATTACTGAAAAAATGCTGATTTATTTGCAATTTATCCGGTTATATTAGAAGACCTCTGGGAATGTGGAAAATTGGCTTCACTTGTCCCGCACTCTAGAGTCTTCAGTTGGCCTCGTTTCCTCCATGTCTTTCGCGGTCGTCGCATTTTCGGCCAATTGAACAATCTTGAGGGAAATTTCCAATCCCCGCAAAAAATAATTTGCGCCGTTTGCTTCGATGATTTACGCCCGATCAACGCCGGCCACGAATTTTATACGATTTGCGACAATATCGGGCCTTTCTAATAGAACACAGTTCGAAGGTTCACTCTCCATCTCGCCGCTTTCATATATTCTTCGTCGATTATTTCAAAACGGAATCCATTTTCGCCAGAACCGATTTCGCTCCTGATATCCATTTTTTTTTCGACAATAAATCGCTTTATACAAATTTTCCCGAAACTCTTCGGCCGCGATCGTAGAGTCCCCAACTGACTTTGGAGTCTCAGAACATATATCTTCAAGTTGGACTTTAAGCTAGACTTTCATCAAGTTTTGCCAAGTTATGGACTGTTAAACAGTGGATACATTTTTTTGGACCACTCTGTATAAGGAAGATAGTTTACTTACTTTAGATCGTCGTTTGGATATTGTACCTTGGTTTGGATACTCTTTTCTGTGTGGAAAATAGAAGATAGAAAATCAATGTAGTAGAGTTGGCGAAGGGAGGGAAGGAGGACGTGCTCGAGTTTAAATTGTGCCAATATCTGTTTGTCCACCATTTGAAGCCGGGGCGGCTTAACACTGAAAACCTTTCACCCCTCCCATACCCCTCAAACATTTCTCTTCAACTTTAAGCCTCACTTAACACTTGAACTGAGGGGACTAATGGCACGTAACAGTATCGATATCGTTTCTCAACGATCCCCTTCCTGGATTTCGACGAATCTTCTCCTCAGTCAAGTAACGTTTCTTTATTATAGGAGCCGACAGAGTTAAAACGTGGTTTTTCAGACCAAAAATAGGGTTTGAAAGTGGTTTTTCAGCCCAAAAATTAAGTGAAAAAGTGGTTTTTCGGTCTAATAATCGGGTTTAAAAGTGGGTTTTCAGCCTAAAAATATGGTTCAAAAGTGGTTTTTTTCAGCGCAAAATCGGGTTAAAGAGTGCTTTTTCAGCCCAAAAATCGGCTTTAAAAGTGGTTCTTCAGCCTAAATACAGCGTTTAAAATGCGCAAATCCAGCGCAAAAATGCCTTATAAAGAAAGTCCTTTTTCAGCGCGAAAATCAGGTTAGACCAAAATCGGGTTAAAAAGTGGTTTTTAAGACCAAAAATAGGGTTTAAAAGTGCTTTTTCAGGCCAAAAATTGAGTGAAAAAGTAGTTTTTCGGTCCAATAATCGGGTTAAAAACTGGTTTTTCTGCCCAAAAATGGGTTAAAAAGTTGTTGTTAAGCGCAAAAATTGGGTTTGAAAGTGGTTTTTTCAGCGCAAAATCGGGTTAAAAACTGCCTTTTCAGCTCAAAGATCGGGTTTGAAAGTGCTTTTTAAGCGCGAAAATCGGGTTTAAACCGAAGCCGACTGACTGGAAGTGGAGTTGTGGTCAGTTTGGAATACTTCTTTTTTGGTAGATATTAAAAAGGAATACTAACTAGTTACGGTTAAGGACGGGAGATTTAGAGCCGTAAAATTCTGTTCTGCTCGACATAACCGTAGAAGGAAAAATAAGACAGGGACCAATTTAAAATTTTAAATTGCTCATTGCCAGCAATTGGATTTAGGAATGCGTCAGTACGGCCCACACACAGACACACACCATATTCTTGTGTCTCGTCCACTTCTGATTCCTACCGTTAGGCGGCTTCTCGCCATCTTCAGTAGCACAGTTCGTCCTGTGTATCGCCACAGTACAAGTGACAGTGGGACAGTGATGATGCCCCCAGTGAAAACGTCCAAAGTGCCGACAGTGACTGACACACACAGCGCTACTGAAGACGGGGCGAGCGGCCGAAAAACCGGTCTAGCAATAGACCGAACCGGCGAGAGAGGAGACACAGAAACACAACAAAACTACGCCCGTTTCTTCGTTTAACCATTCTTCCGGGCCTTTCTTCGCTCCAAAAAAAACAACAACCAATGCTTCGAATCAACGTTAGGATTAGTCTTCGTGGAACGGACAAAACTGGGCGCAGTAATTAATGCGTTGCGCGGGTGGAAAAACTGCAGTAATTCGGACGATGGATCCCAATTAATATCAATTCGTCGGGGGCAATTTGGCCATTCGGGGATATTCGGCCCAGTTGAACATCTTCGCCTAATCACCGTCTCGAACGGAGAAATATTCAATTTTCAAACTGAAATTTTTCGTTTCAAAAACCCTGGTTCGCCGCAAAAAATCGAAATGTAACGCTTCGATCAAAACGAAGGGAATTTGACAATTTAGAAAATTGGGTTAAATACAGAAATTCTACTACCCAGTTAACGGTGCGGGTGGTTTAATTATTTTTGTAAATTTATAATTAAAAAAAAAAATATATTATAACTTGTTGATAGACGTGTTTTTCAGCGTGCGATATTGATTCATATAGACTGTCACTGTCCGTAATTGTCCGAGCAAATATGTATTCAATTCACGGTTGTCGGTCGCTTCATGGAGCATCCTATCACTGTCACTATTAGTTAGTGTAAGGCGTTGTTGTTTTTAACGTTACAATCGAAACAAAAAACTGAAAATTTCCCTTTCGGCCCTTCCTTAAACCGTAAATTTGGACTGTTATATTGGGCGGGTAATTTCTTCTCAATTGCACCGATAGATAATAAAACATATATAAGATTGTTTGTGCAATAAAAAAAAAATGGGGGCAAAAAAATGGAAACCTTCGAGGAGATGGAATCGGCTTTATCTTCTTCTGAACCATCTTCAGAATCACCACTAGAATTGTCACTTTCTTCTGAGCCGCTTTCCGAAAATCAAAATCCGAAATTAAAATAAATATTTCGATTAATTTTGTACGTTTTTTTGCCAAGACAATGTTCTCAAGTGTATTTTTTTACATTTAAAAAAAAATTGATTTTTGTTGGCCGGTTATTTTTCAAAAAATCTGTGCGTTAAGGGGTTAAGAAAAAGTTCCTGAAATTCGTTTGATAATCCGCAATAATCAATAATCGGCATTTTGGCATTTTGGACCGATTTTGCTCCTAAAACCGTATTTTTGGGGCCAATTTGCGCCTAAAACTGTATTTATGGGCCGATTTTTGCCCTCTAAAAAACGCATTTTTGGGTCGGATTTTGCGCCTAAACAGCGAATCTTTGGTTCTAGAAACCGCATTTTTGGGCCGCCCATTTCGCGCCTAAAACCGCATTTATTTTGCGTCTAGGAACGGCATTTTTGGGTTTAAAAATAGCATTTTTGAGGCGATCTGGCCCTAAAAACCGCATATTTGGCCCGTTTTTGCGCCTAAAAATCGCATTTTGGTCGATTTTGCGCCTACAAACCGTATTTTTGTGCCGATTGTGCGCCTAAAAACCGTATTTTTGTGCCGATTGTGCGCCTAAAAACCGCATTTATGGGCATAAAAAACTCATTTTTGGGTCCGTTATGCGCCTAAAATTCGATTGATAATCCATTCAAGGTTGTACAGGCCAACTGGAAATTATGAGGGAGAGAGCGAGAGAGAGAGAGGGAGGGAGACAGCGTAGATCACAATGACCGTGATGAGTTCCTCTAATCCGTGACTATGCCATAACCAGTAACACTCCACACCGAGTCTATCCCCCACTTCTATTCAATGAAAGTGTGTTGCCAGCATCCTGGACACGTTGAAACGGTGTCCGTAAATACACTGTATCATTTTACTACCAGTCGTTGTTGTTCAAACATTCTCAAAAAAACCGCATTTTTGGTCATATTAACCGCATTTTTGGATCTAAAAACCGCATTTTTGGGCCGATTTTGTGCCCAAAAACGGCATTATTGGGTCTAAAAACCGCATTTTTGGGCCGATTTTGTGCCCAAAAACGGCATTATTGGGTATAAAAACCGCATTTTTGGGCCGATTTTGCGCCAAAAAACCGCATTTTTGGGCCGATTTTGCGCCTAAAAACCGCATTTTTGGGTCTAAAAATCGCATTTTGAGCTAATTTTTCCTCTACAAACCGCATATTTGGGCTATTTTCCGCCTAAAAGCCGCATTTTTGGCTGTTTTTGCGCCTAAAAACCGCATTTTTGGTCATATTAACAGCATTTTTGGGTCTAAAAACCGCATATTTGGGCCATTTTGCGCCTGAAAACCGCATTTTATGGCTGTTTTTGCGCCTAAAAACCTCATTTTTGGTCATATTAACAGCATTTTTGGATGTAAAAACCGCATTTTTGGGCCGATTTTGCCCCTATAAACCGCATTTTGGGCCGATTTTGCGCCTATAAACCGCATTTTTGGGCCGATTTTGCGCCTGAAAATCGCATTTTATTGCTCTTTTTGCGATCAGAAACGGCATTTTTGGGTCTAAAAATCGCATTTTTGAGCTGATTATGCGCCTGAAAACCGTACAGCCCGATTTTGGTTCTGAAATAATGGAATATTGCGCCAAGTTTAAATGGGTATTTCAGCAGGTAATAGGGTACTGACAATGCGAGTGGGAAATCGCGAAACGAATTATTCATAATTTAACGAGCAAAAATAATACGCGTTGTGTAATAAAATACTTTTTTCGTGCTGTCCCTTCTGCAGTTGATCCATCAAATTTTTCCTCGTGTTATTTGCCGACTTGTGTAATCAGATTTCGTCTAAATGATAGTGATAATATATCATATTGGGTTTCTGAAATTGTATACTAGTTCGGATGGAGCAGTGTGGAGGTTCGCTCAACCTTGGCGAAGGTTCAATTGAGGATTGGTAATTGCTGCGGCAATTACAACTCGGTGTAAAGGCCCTGGACGGTCACGCTTTATTAACTCCTAAATGAAACGGCGGTATATATATATATATATATATATATATATATATATATATATATATATATATATATCTCGGGTTATAAACGAAATAGTTACAATTCGTCTATTCCCTCACTGTCCCTGTGTAGAGGCGATAGGGATACAATTTCGTTTAACGATTTTAATTTTTCAATTTCAAGAGGAAATACGGAATGTATTACGCTATAGGGTGTAGTAAACAGGTTATTCAATTTATAAGGTTCCATGAAACGACTCTCTGTCTCCTACAATTTCTGAACACGATGCTACCACTGAATTAGAAAAGGTTTCCGCGGCCAGAACTTTTTGGGTCCAAAAACAGCATTTTTGGGTCAATTTTGCGTCTGAAAATTCCATTTTAGGGACTAAAACCGAATTTTTGGGCCAATTTTGCGTGTAAATATGCCATTTTTGGGATGGAAAAACTACTTTTAACGCAGCTTTTTTTGCCGAATAGCCACTTTTAATCCTGATTTTTGAGCTCAAAAACCAATTTTAATTCTGATTTTCAGGCTCAAAAACCACTTTTAACCCTATTTTCTCGCTGAAAAACGTAGAATGTCGCTCCAAATCGGTGTTTATAATGGTTTTGGTAAAATTTGCCAAAAATGTTTTCCGGTCAGGAACTAAATTGGTTTAATAAATTGCCTATTTTCGCCTAAACTAATAACGCATGATGGGTCACTTCGCTCCATGCCATCTCTGCGCTAATTTTGACTATTCATAGTCGAATTTTGCTGTCAAATTTAGGGGTTCACAGAACTTATTGTTATTCGAATCGCATGAAAACTTTGATCGCAAAATTGGCCCACCGATGCCATTTAGGCACAAAATTAATTTTAGCCCCTGAAAAGGGGTAAAATAGCCCAAATGCTCTGGCAAAGTAAAATTAGCGCAGATGCCTTTTACACTACATAAATGCGGGCCACAAAATGGCACAAAATAGACGGCCAGACGAAATTGGCCCATTGCCATTTGGCGGAATTCGCGGTTGAGGTCTAAAATGACGTTTTAGGCCCAACATTTTAGTTTGGCAAAATGGTTTGGCCCAAAAAGTACGTTTAGGCACACTAGTCATTTCGGGAAGTAAAATGCCTTTTTTACAGATTTTGTGCAAGACGCACAAAATGGCATAGACAAATTCGGTTTTAGGCACAAAATGGCATTTTAGACGCAAAAAAGCCCAAAATGCTTTTTAGGCACAAAATTGGCATTTTTAGACGCAAAATTGGCCCAAAATGCGGTTTTAGGCACAAAATTGGCATTTTAGACGCAAAATTAGCCCAAAAAAATGCGGTTTTAGGCACAAAATGGCATTTTAGACGCAAAATTAGCCCAAAATGCGGTTTTAGGCACAAAATGGCATTTTTAGACGCAAAATTAGCCCAAAATGCGGTTTTAGGCACAAAATGGCATTTTAGACGCAAAATTGGCCCAAAAATGCGGTTTTAGGCACAAAATGGCATTTTAGACGCAAAATCCCAAAAAATGCGGTTTTAGGCACAAAATGGCATTTTAGACGCAAAATTGGCCCAAAAATGCGTTTTAGGCACAAAATGGATTTAGACGCAAAATTGCTCAAAAATGCGATTTTAGGCGAAATGGCATTTTGACGCAAAATTGGCCCAAAATAATGCGGTTTTAGGCACAAAAATGGCATTTTTAGACGCAAAATTGCCCAAAAATGCGGTTTTAGGCCGAAATGGCATTTTGACGCAAAATTGGCCCAAAATAATGCGGTTTTAGGCACAAAAATGGCATTTTTAGACGCAAAATTGCCCAAAAATGCGGTTTTAGGCACAAAATTGGCATTTTTAGACGCAAAATTGGCCCAAAAATTTTTGGCAAAAATGGCATTTTTAGACGCAAAAATGGCCAAAAAATGGTAAGACAAACGATTTTAGGCACGCATCCAAATTGGCCAAATTTCAAAAAAAAAGATTTTCGCAAAAACCCAAAAACGGTTTTTTAGACGATTTTCGACGAAAACTGTTTCAGGGCAAGTGTAACTCACTTTGGGACACTTGTGGGTGGAATATGGGACCGGTCTGTGAGAATTTTCGAAAACCTAAATTTTCGATTTTCGACCCGCCGTTTCAGGGCAAGTGTAACTCACTTTGGGACACTTGTGGGTGGAATATGGGACCGGTCTGTGAGAATTTTCGAAAACCTTTCAAATTTTCGATTTTCGACCCGCCGTTTCAGGGCAAGTGTAACTCACTTTGGGACACTTGTGGGTGGAATATGGGACCGGTCTGTGAGAATTTTCGAAAACCTAAATTTTCGATTTTCGACCCGCCGTTTCAGGGCAAGTGTAACTCACTTTGGGACACTTGTGGGTGGAATATGGGACCGGTCTGTGAGAATTTTCGAAAACCTAAATTTTCGATTTTCGACCCGCTGTGAGAATTTTCGTTTCAGGGGCAAGTGTAACTCACTTTGGGACACTTGTGGGTGGAATATGGGACCGGTCTGTGAGAATTTTCGAAAAACCTAAATTTTCGATTTTCGACCCGCCGTTTCAGGGGCAAGTGTAACTCACTTTGGGACACTTGTGGGTGGAATATGGGACCGGTCTGTGAGAATTTTCGAAAAACCTAAATTTTCGATTTTCGACCCGCCGTTTCAGGGGCAAGTGTAACTCACTTTGGGACACTTGTGGGTGGAATATGGGACCGGTCTGTGAGAATTTTCGAAAAACCTAAATTTTCGATTTTCGACCCGCTGTTTCAGGGGCAAGTGTAACTCACTTTGGGACACTTGTGGGTGGAATATGGGACCGGTCTGTGAGAATTTTCGAAAAACCTAAATTTTCGATTTTCGACCCGCCGTTTCAGGGGCAAGTGTAACTCACTTTGGGACACTTGTGGGTGGAATATGGGACCGGTCTGTGAGAATTTTCGAAAAACCTTAATTTTCGATTTTCGACCCGCCGTTTCAGGGGCAAGTGTAACTCACTTTGGGACACTTGTGGGTGGAATATGGGACCGGTCTGTGAGAATTTTCGAAAAACCTAAATTTTCGATTTTCGACCCGCTGTTTCAGGGGCAAGTGTAACTCACTTTGGGACACTTGTGGGTGGAATATGGGACCGGTCTGTGAGAATTTTCGAAAAAAATTAGCCTAAATTTTCGATTTTCGACCCGCCGTTTCAGGGCAAGTGTAACTCACTTTGGGACACTTGTGGGTGGAATATGGGACCGGTCTGTGAGAATTTTCGAAAACCTAAATTTTCGATTTTCGACCCGCTGTTTCAGGGCAAGTGTAACTCACTTTGGGACACTTGTGGGTGGAATATGGGACCGGTCTGTGAGAATTTTCGAAAACCTAAATTTTCGATTTTCGGACCCGCTGTTTCAGGGGCAAGTGTAACTCACTTTGGGACACTTGTGGGTGGAATATGGGACCGGTTGTGAGAATTTTCGAAAACCTAAATTTTCGATTTTCGACCCGCCGTTTCAGGGCAAGTGTAACTCACTGGCACTTGTGGGTGGAATATGGGACCGGTCTGTGAGAATTTTCGAAAACCTTAATTTTCGATTTTCGACCCGCTGTTTTAGGGGCAAGTGTAACTCACTTTGGGACACTTGTGGGTGGAATATGGGACCGGTCTGTGAGAATTTTCGAAAACCTAAATTTTCGATTTTCGACCAAAAGCCGTTTTAGGCAAGTGTAACTCACTGGCACTTGTGGGTTTAAGGAATATGGGACCGGTCTGTGAGAATTTTCGAAAACCTAAATTTTCGATTTTCGACCCGCCGTTTCAGGCAAGTGTAAACTTTGGCACTTGTGGGTAGACGCAATATGGGACCGGTCTGTGAGAATTTTCGAAAACCTAAATTTTCGCATTTTCGACCAAATTGGCCAAAAATGCGGTTTCAGGCACAAACTCACTTTGGGACACTTTGGGTGGCAAAAATATGGGACCGGTCTGTGAGAATTTTCGCAAAATTGGCCTAAATTTTCGCATTTTCGACCCGCCGTTTTTAGGCCAAGTGTAATCACTTTTAGACAAATTTGCTTGGCCAAAAATGGGTTTTTAGGCACAAAAATGAAAATTGGCCAAAAAATGTGGTTTTAGGACCAAAAATTAGGCAAATTTTAGACGCAAAATTGGGACCCAAAAATGCGGTTTTAGGCACAAAATTGGCCTAAATTTTTAGATCGCAAAATTTCAGGCAAAAGTATTCCAAAAAGCCGGTTTTAGGCACAAAATGGCATTTTGACGCAAAATTAGGGACCCAAAATGCGGTTTTAGGCACAAAATTGGCATTTTTTTTACTTTGACGCAAAATTGGCCTAAAATGCGGTTTTAGGCACAAAATGGCATTTTTAGACGCAAATTGCCCAAAAATGTTTTAGGCACAAAATGGCATTTTAGACGCAAAATTAGCCCAAAATGCGGTTTTAGGCACAATATTGGATTTTTAGACGCAAAATGGCATGGCCCAAAAATGCGGTTTTAGGCACAAAATGGCATGACGCAAATGGGACGCACAAATTGGCCCAAAATTGGTTTTAGGCACAAAAATTTTGGGGTTGGTGAGACAAATTTTCGAAAACCGCAAAATTTTTTAGGCACAAAATTGATTTTCGACCCGCCTGTTTCAGGGGCAAGTGTAACTCACTTTGGCACTTGTGGGTGGAATATGGGACCGGTCTGTGAAATTTTTTGGGACGAAAAACCTAAATTTTCGATTTTCGACCCGCCGTTTCAGGGGCAAGTGTAACTCACTTTGGGACACTTGTGGGTGGAATATGGGACCGGTCTGTGAGAATTTTCGAAAAACCTAAATTTTCGATTTTCGACCCGCCGTTTCAGGGGCAAGTGTAACTCACTTTGGGACACTTGTGGGTGGAATATGGGACCGGTCTGTGAGAATTTTCGAAAAACCTAAATTTTCGATTTTCGACCCGCCGTTTCAGGGGCAAGTGTAACTCACTTTGGGACACTTGTGGGTGGAATATGGGACCGGTCTGTGAGAATTTTCGAAAAACCTAAATTTTCGATTTTCGACCCGCTGTTTCAGGGGCAAGTGTAACTCACTTTGGGACACTTGTGGGTGGAATATGGGACCGGTCTGTGAGAATTTTCGAAAAACCTAAATTTTCGATTTTCGACCCGCCGTTTCAGGGGCAAGTGTAACTCACTTTGGGACACTTGTGGGTGGAATATGGGACCGGTCTGTGAGAATTTTCGAAAAACCTAAATTTTCGATTTTCGACCCGCCGTTTCAGGGGCAAGTGTAACTCACTTTGGGACACTTGTGGGTGGAATATGGGACCGGTCTGTGAGAATTTTCGAAAAACCTAAATTTTCGATTTTCGACCCGCCGTTTCAGGGGCAAGTGTAACTCACTTTGGGACACTTGTGGGTGGAATATGGGACCGGTCTGTGAGAAATTTTGGAAAACCTAAATTTTCGATTTTCGACCCGCCGTTTCAGGGGCAAGTGTAACTCACTTTGGGACACTTGTGGGTGGAATATGGGACCGGTCTGTGAGAATTTTCGAAAAACCTAAATTTTCGATTTTCGACCCGCCGTTTCAGGGGCAAGTGTAACTCACTTTGGGACACTTGTGGGTGGAATATGGGACCGGTCTGTGAGAATTTTCGAAAAACCTAAATTTTCGATTTTCGACCCGCCGTTTCAGGGGCAAGTGTAACTCACTTTGGGACACTTGTGGGTGGAATATGGGACCGGTCTGTGAGAATTTTCGAAAAACCTAAATTTTCGATTTTCGACCCGCTGTTTCAGGGGCAAGTGTAACTCACTTTGGGACACTTGTGGGTGGAATATGGGACCGGTCTGTGAGAATTTTCGAAAAACCTAAATTTTCGATTTTCGACCCGCCGTTTCAGGGGCAAGTGTAACTCACTTTGGGACACTTGTGGGTGGAATATGGGACCGGTCTGTGAGAATTTTCGAAAACCTAAATTTTCGATTTTCGACCCGCCGTTTCAGGGGCAAGTGTAACTCACTTTGGGACACTTGTGGGTGGAATATGGGACCGGTCTGTGAGAATTTTCGAAAACCTAAATTTTCGATTTTCGACCCGCCGTTTCAGGGCAAGTGTAACTCACTTTGGGACACTTGTGGGTGGAATATGGGACCGGTCTGTGAGAATTTTCGAAAACCTTAATTTTCGATTTTCGAACAAATTTTTTTTTAAAAATACGGAGGGGCATTTTAGCAATAATTGAAAAATGGGGGTTTAGGGACAAAAAATGGGACGCAAAATTGGCCCCAGTTTTAAATGGGTTTTAGGGGCACAAAATTTTTAGACGCAAAATTTTGGCAAAATTTTAGGCACTTTTTTGACGCAAAATTGGCGCGTTTTTAGGCACAAAAATTGGCATTTTTTTTAGGACAATATGCAAAAATTGTGCGGTTTTAGGCACAAAATGGCATTTTTTAGACGCAAAATTGGTTTTAAGGCCCAAAAATGCGGTTTTAGGCACAAATTGGCATTTTTGACGCAAAAAATTGGCCCAAAATTTTATTTTAGAGAAAAAAATTAGGCCAAAAATGGTTTTAAGGCACAAAAATTGGCATTTTTAGACCCCCAAAATTGGCCCAAAAGCGGTTTTTAGGCACAAAATGGCATTTTAGACGCAAAATTAGCCCAAAATGCGGTTTAGGCACAAAATTGGCATTTTAGACGCAAAATTAGCCCAAAAATGCGGTTTTAGGCACAAAATTGGCATTTTAGACGCAAAATTAGCCCAAAATGGTTTTAGGCACAAAATTTTTAGACAAAATTGCCAAAATGCAAAATTTTAGGCACAAAAATGGCATTTTAGACGCAAAATTGGCCAAAAATGCGGTTTTAGGCACAAAATGGAATGATTTTTTAGACGCAAAATTGGCCCAAAAATGCGGTTTTAGGCACAAAATGGCATTTTTAGACGCAAAATTGGCCCAAAAAAGTTTTAAGGCACAAAATGGCATTTTTTAGACGCAAATTGGCCCAAAAAGCGGTTTTAGGCACACGCGGTTTTAGGCACGGCATTTTAGGCAAAAATGGGTTTTTAGGCACAAAATTGGCAAGACGCCCCAAAAATACGGTTTTAGGGACGCAAATTGGCCCAAAAAACAGCACAAAATTACAAAAATGGCATTTTAGAAAAATAGGTTTTAGGCACAAATCGCAAAATTAAAGCCTAAATTTTCGATTTTCTTTCTTGGGACACTGGGGTGGAATATGGGACCGGTCTGTGAAATTTTCGAAAACCTAAATTTTCGTTTTCGACCCGCTGTTTCCCAAGTGTAACTCACTTTGGGACACTTTGGGTGGAATATGGGACCGGTCTGTGAAATTTTCGAAAAACCTTTTTCGATTTTCGACCCGCCGTTTCAGGGGCAAGTGTAACTCACTTTGGGACACTTGTGGGTGGAATTGGGACCGGTCTGTGAAAATTTTCGAAAAACCTAAATTTCGATTTTCGACCCGCCGTTTCAAAGTGTAACTCACTTTGGGACACTTGATGGTGGAATAAAAATGGGACCGGTCTGTGAGAATTTTCGAAAACCTAAATTTTCGATTTTCGACGCGCGTGTTTCAGGGGCAAGTGTAACTCACTTTGGGACACTTGTTGGAATATGGGACCGGTCTGTGAAATTTTCGAAAACCTAAATTTTCGATTTTCTGTTTCAGGGGCAAGTGTAACTCACTTTGGGACACTTGTGGGTGGAATATGGGACCGGTCTGTGAAAATTTTCGAAAAACCTAAATTTTCGATTTTCGACCCGCCGTTTCAGGGGCAAGTGTAACTCACTTTGGGACACTTGTGGGTGGAATATGGGACCGGTCTGTGAAAATTTTTGAAAAACCTAAATTTTCGATTTTCGACGCGCCGTTTCAGGGGCAAGTGTAACTCACTTTGGGACACTTGTGGGTGGAATATGGGACCGGTCTGTGAGAATTTTTGAAAAACCTAAATTTTCGATTTTCGACGCGCCGTTTCAGGGGCAAGTGTAACTCACTTTGGGACACTTGTGGGTGGAATATGGGACCGGTCTGTGAGAATTTTCGAAAAACCTAAATTTTCGATTTTCGACGCCGCCGTTTCAGGGGCAAGTGTAACTCACTTTGGGACACTTGTGGGTGGAATATGGGACCGGTCTGTGAGAAAAAACCTAAATTTTAAATTTCGACCGCTGTTTCAGGGCTTTTAGTGTAACTCACTGGGACACTTGTGTGGAATATGGACTCTGTGAGAATTTTTAAAAACGATTTTCGACCGCCGTTTCAGGGGCAAGTGTAACTCACTTTGGGACACTTGTGGGTGGAATATGGGACCGGTCTGTGAGAAAAATTTTCGAAAAACCTAAATTTTCGATTTTCGACCCGTTGTTTTCAGGGCAAGTGTAACTCACTTTGGGACACTTGTGGGTGGAATATGGGACCGGTCTGTGAAAATTTTTGAAAAACCTAAATTTTCGATTTTCGACCCGCCGTTTCAGGGGCAAGTGTAACTCACTTTGGGACACTTGTGGGTGGAATATGGGACCGGTCTGTGAGAATTTTCGAAAAACCTAAATTTTCGATTTTCGACGCGCGCCGTTTCAGGGGCAAGTGTAACTCACTTTGGGACACTTGTGGGTGGAATATGGGACCGGTCTGTGAGAATTTTTGAAAAACCTAAATTTTCGATTTTCGACCCGCCGTTTCAGGGGCAAGTGTAACTCACTTTGGGACACTTGTGGGTGGAATATGGGACCGGTCTGTGAGAATTTTCGAAAACCTAAATTTTCGATTTTCGACCGTTTCAGGGCGTAAGTGTAACTCACTTTGGGACACTTGTGGGTGGAATATGGGACCGGTCTGTGAAAATTTTCGAAAAACCTAAATTTTCGATTTTCGACCCGCCGTTTCAGGGGCAAGTGTAACTCACTTTGGGACACTTGTGGGTGGAATATGGGACCGGTCTGTGAGAATTTTCGAAAAACCTAAATTTTCGATTTTCGACGCGCCGTTTCAGGGGCAAGTGTAACTCACTTTGCGACACTTGTGGGTGGAATATGCCTTCTAAAAATGCCATTTTTGAGCATAAGAACTGCGATGTCGGGCCAATTTTGCGTCTAATATTTCCATTTTTGGGCCTAAAAACAGCATTTTTGGGCCAATTTTGCGTCTAAAAATGCCACATTTGTGCCTAAAAACCGCATTTTTGGGTTAATTTTGCGTCTAAAAATGCCATTTTTGTGCCTAAAAACCGAATTTCTGGGCCAATTTTGCGTCTAAAAATGCCATTTTTGGGCTTAAAAGCCGCATTTTTGGGCCTATATTGCGTCTAAAAATGCCATTTCGGGGCCTAAAAGCGCATAATTTTGCGTCTAATCCATTTTTGGCTTATTTTTTTGGGCCAATTTTGCGTATAAAAATGCAATTTTGGACCAAAATAGCGTATTTTCTGGCCAATTTTGGGTCTAAAATGCCATTTTTTCTTCAGAAAAGGGGTTTTCCGTCGCAAAATTGCCCCAAAAATGCAATTTTTAGGCCAAAAAATTGCTTTTTTAGGATCCAAATTAGTCCAAAAATGCGGTTCCTAGGGCCAAAAATGGCATGTTTAGACGCAAAATTGGCCCAGAAATGCGGTTTTTAGGCCCAAAAAAGGAATTTTTAGACGCAAAATTGGCCCAAAAATGTAATTTTTAGACGAAAAATAGGTCTAAAATGCGGTTTTTAGGCCCATAATGGCATTTTTAGACGCAAAATTGTCCCGAAAATGCGCTTTTTAGGCCCAAAAAAGGGGCTTTTAGACGAAAAATTCGCCCAGAAACAGGATTTTTAGGCTAAGAAATGGCATTTTTAGACGCAAAATTGCCATTTTTTGGCTTAAAAACCACATTTTTGGTCCAACTTTGAGTCTGGAAATGCCATTTTTGGGCTGGAAAAACCACTTTCAAACCCGCTTTTTTTGCCGATTAGCCACTTTTAATCCTGATTTCTGAGGTGAAAAACCACTTTTAACTCTATTTTCTGGCTGAAAAACGTAGAATGTCGCTCCAAGTCGTTTTTATAAGTGGTTTTTTTGTGTAAAAATTTGGTTAAATTGTGTTTTTTCCGGTCGGGTCTAAGCGCAAATATCGAGTTAAATCCCATTTCTAGCTCGAAACTCTGCTGAAAATGTTGGAAGAAAATTCCGGAAAATTGACGGACTCATACCTGAAATTTTCCGCATACCTTTTCAGCACCTACCATTTGTAAACCGGGAAATCGATCGCATTTCCACCGTGAGCTTTGTTCGGAAACTTTCACTATCTAATCTCAGTTAGAACGTTAAGTAACGACCAAACATACAATCTCCGATGTGCTATTTCAACTTATTCAACCCCCCCCCCACCCTCCAACTTCAAACTTCAACTTCTCCTCCAACTTCAAATATCCATTGCCGTTCGAATATCTTACTTACTTCCCATGACATGTGACACTATCTATACTCGGTCATTTAGTAACTGAGCATTCTTTCGCTCAATTCCAAGTTTCCAAAAAATTTTTTCCATTCTGAATTAGTGCGTCTTGTAACATTCCTGTTTTTCAATCGACAAATAGTTCGATTGGGGTTTATTAATTTCTTTTTACGTCTTGCTCTATAAGAAGTGTAGGAAGGAACACGTTTCGATTCTACAACGATGCAATGTGATATTTCGAGTAATTTTCTGATCAATCGACAAACGCCGGATGTTATTCCCGCTGATTGAATAACAAACTGTCGACAACCAAGTTATCAACGGCGTTCTCCAGCCAGCCATTCGATACCAGCGTCCGATTCTATGAATAGGCTACAATTAGTAACTCCGATATCCCCTTGACCGCCCTCCATCTTGACAGCCACGCTTAATTAAGCCCCGAAGAAATAGATTTCGGTAAGTACCGAAATCCTATTTTTTTGGCAACGTTTTTCTGCTACAGCGGAAGGTGGAAAGTGATTTCACGTTCTTCAGTCCTCCTCTCGCCGCTCGCCATCTTCAGTAGAACTTTTCTGTCTTGAGAGCAGACAGAAAGAAGGTTTTTTTCACCTGCCGCAGCGAAAACAGTGCCGAAGAAATTGATTTCGAAATATTTAAATTTCGACGGCTCGGAATTTCCTCTCGAAATATTTCACTCGTCCGATATGACCTGTTTTCCTGATGAAATTTCTAAACCAATTTACGGAAACATCAAAGATTTCGGTGCATTATTTTGCGACGGCAACTAAGTCATTGCGGATTTCACGGATGGCTCAATTCAATACGAGTTTGACATCAATCGAAATACGGTGAAAACCAACCATATCGTCGCATTTTGCGGTTTTATCTTCGTAAAAGTAAAAATGGCTTCGCGAGCTCACGAAAAGTTACGCAATGAAGCCTCAAAAGTGTCCGAAATTATTTCTTTCTGAATTTCGTTCGGGCGAGTTTTGTCGATGACGACCAAATTAAGTCGATAATCAATCTATAATCAATCCATATATCGTAAAGGAATACTAAAACTGAAATATATCAGTTCTGGCTGTCTCGTCAATGATAGGCGTGTAAATATTTCAAGTAAAAATTAATTAAAACCCACCGAAATCGTTACAGTTTGTGAGGACAAATTAGAAACAGAAACAAAAAATTGCTAACAGAAATGAACGATATGCAAATTTGATTACCGGCCACTTTATATAAACGGCCGAGAGAACGAATTGACCCGAATAAAGAGGTTGTCGACACACACAAACAATCGAATCAGTTTACGCAAACAGATTTTCAAGTCCCAGTTTTTTACTGCGCCCGTTTTATGACAAAACGCGCGTTAATCATTTTGCCGACTTAATCGATGCGAAATACGGGAAAAACAGACTAGACGTGCCCCAGCCTAAACTGTTGGATCGTGCTTCTCTCGCCTCTAGCTCGTATTTTCCAATCAATTTCCAGTCCTTTCTAAATGGAGACTTTGTAAGGGGAAAAACATCATAAGTCCCCAATAAAGTCGTGCCGGAATCAGCGGTAGTGTCTGGACAAAATCGTAGTTAGTGAATGTATTTCGAAATTGATGTTTTCAGGAAATGAAAACAGTCGCCAGAAATAGAAAATCTGGCCGACGTTTTCCTCCCCCCCCCAAGGGAAATATATAATGGGAGCGCTTATCAGCACCAGTCAGGGAACCAACAATGGGGGAACAGTCAGAGAGAAGATGCATCTCTTGTCCTCGGCTACGTTCCGGCATTTCTATTATCAAGGCCTTGTAAAATACATTTAAATGCGTTCAAAAATAACCCTTTACAACAATTACACCCTCGGCCAAATATATATATATATATAATCAACAATCCTGACAAGGCCGGTCGTTGAATGGGACGAAATTCGTTATAAGTTATTTTCGGGCATTTGGTCTGATCTTTCGCTAGACCGGTTTTGGGCCGCTCGCCATCTTCAGTAGCGGTGCTAGTCACACCGCTGGCTGTTTTTCAGGGGGCATCCTCACTGCCGTCCGTCACTGTCACGAATTGTACTGTACACGAATTTCCTGCGAACCACCGCAGTACAGCTACTGAAGATGGCGAGCAGCCGAAACGCCGGTCTAGCGAGAGACCGAAACGGCGAGAGGAGACAGAAACAACACAAACCTACCCTACAATACAGGCGAAGTGAGTGACAGTGCCAACAGGTTGCCCCACAAGCGCATCCCACGTGCCACAGTGACTCGCACCGCTACTGAAGATGGCGAGCGGCCCAAAACCGGTCTAGCGAAAGATCAGACAGACCAAATGCCCGAAAATAACTTATAAAGAATTTCGTCCCATTCAACAACCGGCGTTGTCAGGATTGTTGACTAAATTTACGTCTAGTCTGCGAGCTGACTAAATTTACGGGGTGGGAATAGGGTGGGACGAAAATGACTGAATTAATTATGGTTCCAGTGGAAGAGAAAGGCGGGAGTGGAACTCCCGCAGGAACCTAGATTTTGCGACTTGGTCGACTGTCGGTATGTTGAGGTCATGGTGGATTGTGTGGTTAGAAACATACCCTGGGGAGCATTAAGGATGGTACGAAGGACTTTGACATTTGGATGTCGGATGTCTTTGTGGTGGAACCGCTGTATGTCCGTGTCGGATTTTGATGCCCGTTTTAGTAATGGTCTTAAAAGTCCAAATTTTCGGTTTAAGTCCGTGAATGGGGAAATCGATTATAAAACGCTCGTGCTTCTCTGCTGTTACAGCTTAATCGAAGCGATCAACAAGTAGGCAACAACAATCCGACGCCCGCGTTTTCGGCCCGAGGAAAGAAAATACTGAAAAATAAATAAATAATTGGGACAAGGATAAACGGCCAGACAAGCTGTAACGATCCAACAATATTGCCTTTGGGATTAGAGGATAACACGGTGCGGTAGAATAGGGCCGTATTCCTGTTGTTGGCGGCGTTACGTCATCAACATTCAAGATCATTGTACGGGAAGAAACAAGAGTATTGTACGGGGATCAACCGAGATATCCGACGCGTCCAGAGATTACAATCCGAAGTCCTTGAAATAGTCCTCAATGCTCCAGTACCCGGGTATGTTTTCAGCGGCACTCTTCACCCCAACATACCCGCAGTCGGCCTGATCGTAAAAATCACGGTTTCACGAATTTCATTCCCGCCTATCCTCTCATCCTCTTTCATCCATTACACCCAGAGATCTTCCCTGTGACCGAATAACGAGTCACTGAAAGTGTCACGCCGTGGTGGGTAATTTCGGGACAGTACATCGAATATATATATACAGAGTGTAGTCCACTGTGCCCACTCACCTGTAAGGGTCCTGGAGTTCTTCGGTGACGAAATTCAGGTAGTTCCATCCTCCGAAGGCGAACAGGCCGGAGTAGAGCGCCAGCGACAACGAGCCCACCGTGTACTCGCCCGTCCAGGGGTCGTCGAACGAGGAACTCCCATCAGCTGGCCGCAGATTAATTACATATATATTATTTATTAGTGCAATTTATTTAGGCTCGGGTAGAAAAAAAAAACAATAAGAAATCGCCCGCTTTCCCAGGAAATGGTACTTTCGCACGAATTACTCAAATATCTCCGTCTCCTTTCGCTACATCGGTTTCGGCCTCTCGCCGTCTTCAGTAGCAACGTGAGTCACTTTTGGGGCGTCGAAATACAACACGAACAGAGTGGTAATGGCCGATTTACACTAATCTCTTCTGTGAGTTTGATTTATCAATTTCCGCCATTTTTCTTGCATTCCGATTTCAAACCGAGACGAGATTACGCGTCTAGAAGTTGGTTTGTGTTTCTGTCTCCTCTCGCCGGTTTGGTCTATTGCTAGACCGGTTTCGGCCGCTCGCCCCATCTTCAGTAGCGGTGTTAGTCACAAATGTAGAGAATACCGTAGATTTCGCTCGTTTCCGTCTCCTCTCGCCGGTTCAGTCTTTCGCCAGATACGACAAAGTCTTCGGCCGACCAACAAAAAACCCCCTCAACACAAATAAGACAAACGACATACCCCCAAAAACACCGCTACTGAAGATGGGGCGAGCAGCCGAAACCGGTCTAGAAAAGAGCAAACCGGCGAGAGGAGACAGAAACACACGAAATCAACTGTATTCCAAACCCTCGCAGACCACAAAACAGGTATTCTAAACGTTAATGAGTTCGTGTGTTTCCTACTCCTCTCGCTGGTTTGATCTTTTGCTAGACCGGTTTCGGCTGCTCGCGCCATCTTCAGTAGACCACTACTTTTTCGGGCATCCTCTTCGGGCACTGTCACTTGTACTGTGGAGCTGGACCACAGTAGCAGGCGAAACCGGTCTAGAAAAAGACCAGACAGAGACAGAAACACAGGAAATCAACGGTATACCAACCCCTCGCAGACCACAAAACAGGTATTCTAAACTAATTTTTTTTTATTTAATACGGACGTTATTTAAGATTCACTAACGGAATAATTTCATGATAGGAGAGATGGCGACGGGTTGTTTGGAGGCCTAATTGAATTACGGCTACAATAAAGTAACGGCTGGTTTTTAAATGAAAAATATGTTTGTTTTTTTGTGTCTACTCACCGAAAATGATCTGGTATAGACCGACCAGTACGATGGCGGCCAGCGCCAACAGTTTAGCCGACGTGAACACACTTTGGACACCCATTGCCCAACGGACGCTTATGCAGTTGACAGCGGTCAACAAACCTGCAACAATTAAACAATATAAAAACAGAACAACGCAGACAGAAGATCGGGCGAACAACAATAACAGTAACAAACTTTATATAATATCAACTGAAGACTTTACCACAAGATTTTTTCAAATTTATTGACAGTGCGATTTGATAATACTATTAGGGATACCTAAAAGTAATCAACATTTTGACTTTGGAATTCATTTTATTTTGCTAAAAAAGAAATTTTAATTATTAATCTACTATATATATTCACCGATATTATCGACAACTCTCCGTCTGCTTTTCCGGCAAATTTCCGATTCCTCTCTTGAAGAACTCCTCAAGACCAAAATACATCTTATCAAATTTTTGATTATTTTCGGGTACAGCTAATATAATAAGTTATTTTTTCGCGGCAGTTTTAGTACCGTCATTCGGCCATAAATTGGTCTACTGACAGAATCTACTAGCAAAATCTACTTTTTGTCGGACGTCTACGAGGATTCAACATTGAGGAGGATAATTTGAATTTTCCTCCAAATTAAGAAAAAAAAATGAATTTGCCCGTGTAGAAAAAAGAAATTGGCTACTATATATTCACCGATATTATCGACAACTCTCAGCCGCCACTTTTCCGGCAAATTTTCCCTCTTGAACCGAACTCCTCAAGACCGAAATACGTCTTATCAAATTGTCGATTACTTTCGGGTACACCTAATGGTATGCGCTTTTGACGGAGAATTCACCCTGATCTGTTGTACGACTTAAGCAGTGTGAGATACAGAAAAGACGGGCGCACTAGAAGTGCGGACACCGCGTCGTCGTGCTGCTACTGAAGACGGCGAATGGGCAAACCTAGACGGGGGAGAAGAACGCGAAAACTTTGTTCGGATGAGAGGTTTTTTTAGCGCCGAAACAGGTTTCGGTCTTCTCGCCACACTCTACAAAACAACAAGGAGTGTGTTTAAGCGACTGAAACATTTCGAGAGGAGGATGAAACTGAGAGGGCGGAGATATCGTCAGCGGTCTATTTGTTGATCCCGTGCGCTTTCCCATTGACGATCCGAGAGATCCATCGGGTCTATAATTAGGTCTAACGGTCTAGCGGCAGACACGTCTGCCCGGGTCACGGTCCCCCCATAGAATGGCAAGCGAACGGTTTCCTGAAATTTATATATAAATATGTGTCATACGGCACGTTGGCATTTTCAACATTTCTCTCTTCAACCTAGTTCAACGCCGGCAGACAGGACAGGCTTATATCTCCGACACACAATTGAACAATGTTAATTTCAGTGCTTTACTCGTTGTCATGTCTTAGGTGCACCCAAAAGTAATCAACAATTTGATAAGATGTATTTTGGTCTTGAGGAGTCTTCAAGAGGGGGGAATCGAAAATTTGCCGGAAAAGTGGCGGCGGAGAGTTGTCGATAATATCAGTGAATATATAGTAGATTAATAATTAAAATTTCTTTTTTAGCAAAAGAAAATGAATTCCAAAGTCAAAATGTCGATTACTTTTGGTACCCCTAATATTTGTTGCAACAAAAAATCTACAAATAAACCCACTTCGTATCACTTTGTATAATTATATATTACAATAGCATTAATTGAATACTAAATTTCTGTATTCCCAATCGTAGTTTTAGGACAATGTATTTACAATGCTGTTGCGATGATAACGCATTGTGCCAACGTCCGACCGATGAAATTGTCAGCTTCCAATGAACCGGGGTGACTTAGAGATAAGTAATTTTTTTTATTCTCGTATCTCCAAGGTTTTAAACCACTAGCAGGCACAATCAAAGTCGCCCAGTAATAAATAATTAAATAATTTTAAAAATTATTTTATGCATTATGTAATTAGCAGAAGGTATTAGTCGAGGCTTGATACGGGCTCATCAATCTTCGTCAAAGTTGTCTAAAAAACATATTATTTTACTGACCAAATATAACAAAACAAAACGCATGGAAATGACACAAATACTAATTTATTTGAATTCAGCGAAACTTGTTCAATCATGAATACATTGCTCAAGATTGAAATCGATTGAGTTTTAGTTTTGTTTTTTCCTACCAGTAATATAATATCAACATATTATATTATAGAATGTTCTGATTAATCGGAAAATTATCGCCTTATCCAGTTTTAGGTTTTCTAATATCCTTTTCCGATAGCTTGCAAGTGCAAGTGCACCCAACGGACTTTAGTTAAGTATAAAACTTACACTCACCCACTTATTATTATTTCCATTTTTCGTCAGTTTATATCCATTAATTCCAACCGTTCACAGATTGGTTTGAAGCGGTAAAATTAAAAAAAAAAAATACTGCGGCCTGATTTTTGAATTTTTACCGAAATCTCTGTATAAATCGGCTATTTCAACTCGCTATTAGAGCATACCATAATATTCCTGTTTAATTCAATCCCTGTTATATACGGCCTCCAGTAAATTTACAACGTGCTATATATTATTGATTAGAATTGAAGGAATGAGTGGGTGGGGGGGATGGCCTGGCAGGGGACATAAATGCTGAGGGGGCCCCCCCCGGCTAAAAAAAGATTTGGGAAACAATTAGCGGCTAGTAATTCTTTTTCTAGAACGTAAACTTGACACACATATATATATATATATATATATATATATATATATATATAGTCTGTAGGAAGTAAAATGTAGGACGCGGACCAAACTGTTTTGGCAGCCGCAGACCAATCGCGTTTGTCCCATCACTCTTACTTGCTTACTTCGTAAGAGATTTTATTTTTAATATATTCCTGCTCATATATATATATATATATATATATATATATATATATATATATAATCCGGAGGATAAAGCACAATTGAAACCTTGGCCTTTGGTTTGCTGATTTTGATTGAAAAAATATCAACCTCGAATACCGTTCTCCACCGAAAATAGGGGCTAAAAAGTGGTCTTACTATCATAAATCCGTTCAAAAAACCGTTTATAAAATAAATCCGGTTTTAGAATGAAAATAGGCGTTAAAAAGCGACTGAAAAATCGGTTTCGAAACACAAAATGTGAATTAAAAAGCGGTTTAACAGCGAAAACACGTCCCTAAAATACGGGTTTACGTTGAATATTGTACAGTCATTGTATTGTTCGTTTTAAATGTGGGATGTGGACGGGCGTATCAGACAAAAAAAAAGATATATTACCGATGATTTCGTGTGTTTCCGTCTCCTCTCGCCGGTCTGGTCTTTTGCTAGACCGGTTTCGGCCGCTGCTGCGGTCCGGGACAACAGTACAATTAACAACAGTGACAGTGCGGTGAGGATGTCCACGAAAACATCCAAAGTGCCAAAATCGACCAACATCGGGCTACTGAAGATGGCGAACGGCCGAAACCGGTCTAGCAAAAGACCAGACAGGGCGAGAGGGACAGAAACACAGGAAATCGACGGTATTCTAAAAATATGTTAAAACTAAATAAAAATAACGTTAATGAGTTCTTCTGTCCAGACCGGTTTCGGCTGCTCGCGCCATCTTCGGTAGCGGTGTTAGTCACTTTTGGCACTTTGGATGTCTTTTGTGGGGCACTGCACTGTCACTTGTACTGTGGACCTGGACCACAGTAGCAGGCGAAACCGGTCTAGAAAAAGACCAGACAGAGACAGAAACACAGGAAATCAACGGTATTCCAACCCCTCGCAGACCACAAAACAGGTATTCTAAACGTTAATGAGTTCGTGTGTTTCCTACTCCTCTCGCTGGTTTGATCTTTTGCTAGACCGGTTTCGGCTGCTGGCGCCATCTTCAGTAGTGGTACTGCGGACGTGGACCACAGTAGCAGGCGAAACCGGTCTAGCGAACGACCAGACCGGAGAGAGAAACGCTGGAAATCGACGGTGTTCCGACTCGTGGCAGGCCGGAGGGCGGGTATTTGAAACTAGTTAAATAGTGGCTGAGACTGACATAGGGCGGTGGCGGCGAGTAGGGAGACGGCGATAGGTGGCGGGTGGCAGTCCTGCGGGAAGAAGGGCCGTGCTGCGTACTCGGCGAAGGTGAGCGCCACGATCGCCTGTGTTGTCGGCCGTATGATGAAGAGGGCCATCCACAGCCTGAGGAAGCCGGCGAGGTCGCCGAACGCCTCCAGTATGTAGGCGTAGTCGCCGCCAGACCTGGTGATGCAGGTGCCCAGCTCGGCGTAGCAGAGGGCGCCCAAAGTCGAGAACAGGCCGGAAGCCGCCCATACCACCAGAGAGACGCCCACACTCCTCGTGTAATAGTAGACGCCTTAAACATTTATTTTTTTCAAAATCATCTTTTACAGTTATAGGTGCAATTGATACATGTATATTTTTCAAGTGATGGCGCTTTTGACACGATTTAACTACTGCCCCGATATGATCTCTGGGCGAGTGGTGTTTAAGCCGTCGTGGTGGGGATAGTGGATGGGTAAGAGAGGAAACTGGATGAACGAGTGGATTGGGATGAGGAGAAAGGCGGGAGTGGAACTTCGGGAACCGGGATTTTGCGACTTCGTCTACTGGTATGTTGAGGTAATGGTGGATCATATGGTACGAAGGACTTTTGACTGGAATCTCTGGACGGGAGAGATGTCTCGGTGGTGGAACCCCATAGCTCTATACCGTCGGTTCAAGTATCGCTTTGTATATTGTCAGTTTGTTACTCGTAAACAAACTGAAAACAAAGTTGGCCGTATCACGATTTCCAGACTAATAACCTGTCCACATATCGGATGGGGTGGTACCAAATTGACCGAAGGACTTTTGACTGGAATCTCTGGATGCGAGCGATGTCGGATGTCTCGTTGGAACCCCATAAGCTCAATACCGTATGTCCGTGTCGGTTTGAGTATTGCTTTGTCAGTTTGTTACTTAAGGTCAATTTCTACTTCCGTTTTAGTAACGGTCTTAAGAGTCCAAATTTTCTGTTTAAGTCGATTCTTTTGAGTCGGGTGTGGGGACCTTAAACACGACAATATACCCTGTATGATTGGGGAAACGTATAAGAGGGGATTGGTGAAGACGCCGTGAAATACTGGGAAGGTCCTTGTAGCCATCGGCTTCTTCTTCCTGGTAACGGGTCACACACTAAAGTCAATCCTCATCCGAACAGTCGGATCGCCTCTAGGACCGACAGGATTACGCCTTAGGGGACGTAATATAGGACTACCCGCGTCTGTAATGTTACCAAAATTCGGCTCTACTCCTAATATAATTGGCGTTGAAAATCGGTTCAAAAACCTAAAACCCTAAAAAAACCTAAAACCTGGTTTACAGCACCCCCGTTCAAAATACTCAAAATACGGTTTTAAACTGAAAGATGACGGCACGGAATAGCTGTTTGTACAGCAAAGCCCAAGAAAGAGGTTTTACATTGCAAAATCCTCGGGTAACTCTGTGTTACGCCGAAAACCTGCGTCGAACAACACCGTCTTGTACCGATAATGTACCGGCCCCAATAAACGGGTATCCGATGATAAGTCGAGAACAAAAAACGGGTTAGCGTCACCAAAATCAGCCCTAAAAACAACTTTTACACCGCCAAATATGCAATAAAACCGACGTTTATTGCTCGTGAACCCGACGAACTTTAGTCGAGTGCATCCCCGCGCCACCCTCACTGGGGGCGATGGCGTCGCGGCGCCCTTAAAAGAAATTTGTTTGCGTCATAATATCTGTGATCGGTTCGTTAGTAAAAAAATTTATTAAAAATAATCAATAGGCCCCCTGAACATTTCCAAAAATTTGACGACCATTTGCAAAAGGAATCCTATGGGGATCATCACCATCAATCTCGATTTCAGTCCAATCATCGTCTAAGTTATAAACTTCTGATTCTGCATAATTTCCATTCCACAAGGTAAATGCTCTGTTGGTAGCGATAGACTGAAACGATAATCGAATGCTCATTTAATGGACAGCATGTTTCGACATGTTGCGGACTTGTCACTTCACACATGCTATACGACCGCCGCAGCATACTACTGTTGCCACGTCAGAGGATTTACTTACGGCCGATATGAGTTAATTGCAACTCGATGCCCTTGACAGAAGGCAAGCATCGACTCATTGCACAATATCATAATCGAGGCCGTTTATTTTTTTTCACAATTTCCAATTAAAAATTGAAAGTGGAAGGGAATGCCGCGCGAAACAATCGCGATTAGGGAGAATGTTATTGTTGATAAACGACATATTTGGGCACTATCATAATTATGAAAACTCTTTCCAACATAACTGTCTTCTTCATACGTGGCCAGGATTTCCGGTTTTTGAATTTTTCGAGATAGTACAATATTCCGAAAATAAAGATAAGAAACAATATAAGAATACTCCGAGATAGGGGTCCGATTCGACAATTTTCAAGTTTAACATACCTGTCTTGTGGTCTGCGAGGGGTTGGAGAATACCGTCGATTTCGTGTATTTCTGTCTCCTCCCTCGCCGGTCTGGTCTTTTGCTAGACCTGTTTCGACTGTTCGCCATCTCCAGTAGCGAAATTCCTGTACAGTACAAGTGGCAGTGGCAGTGGGCAGTGAGCGGACGCCCGAAAAACATCCAAAGTGCCAACAGTGATGGCGCTACTGAAGATGGCGAGCAGCCGAAACCGGTCTAGCAAAAGACCAGACAGGCGAGGGAGGAGACAGAAATCTACAACAATTTTCGACTTATATACAACGGGCAGACCACATTTATTATACATCCATAGTGCATCCGTCCGCCAATTATGTTTCTTTTTCGTCGTATCACGCATTATATTTCAACGCTGTAAAGCGAATTAAACCGACACTTATAACCTAGTATAATCCATTATTAACCATTTTTGCGCCCGCTCCAGTACGGCTAGGTGACTAATAATATTAATAATAATAGGTGCAAAGGGGACCTATCGGGTCGGCAACTAAGTCATTGCGGGGTGTCGTCCATCTAGACGGAGATGGACGTTATTTGTATTTTTACGCACGTTTACTTATCTTCAAACCTATAGAGAGTATTCTGAAATGTTTATTACAGTTGCCAACTATATTCGTCGTGCGTAACAGAAAATAACGCACGGCATAATGAGGGCGTGCGCACAACCTTAAGATGAGAAGAATCCGCAATTATTTAGTTGCCAACCGTATATTTGTAGTGAACGGCGAGAGTAGTGGACGAACGGCCGGTGAACCGGTGAATGGTTCTTCCTCCTCGCTGTTTTCAAACCGAGGGCCTTTCCATTATCTAAAGTGGCGGGTTCTCTGGTCGATGAGCCGAGCTGTCTATTGGGGGGATACGGGAACTGCATAATGCGATTAGCCGATGCATTACACACAGACAACACCCAACAACGTTTCGGTCTAACACTTTGCAGTAATATTACTTAAAAACATTACTTCGCCCAGTCTTCTTCTTGCTTATTTCATTTTTTTTTTTGTATTTTGTTGTACATCTTTCCCGGTTTGTTCATTTTTCTTACGACCTTTCGCGAAAGGTTTCTGTTCCCAATCCTTGGCCAAGAGAATCCTCCTGGAATATGTTATTGTTAGGAGAGAATTCGTGAAAAAAAAACCTGCTAAAGCTGGATTATTGGGTAGTTGGGATCCGAGAAAACTTCAAATAGTGGGATACGGGATACAACAAAGGTTTACTGTAATATTGGAATAAGTATGTTATAATCCTCGGAGATATATATATATATATATATATTTATACATATAAATGAGAACCTGATGACGGAACCGGTAAGAGTTCCGAAACGTCGTAAGCGGACAACGCCCGGGAGGGAAAAGGGCAAGAGCCCTTCGACTGGAGCACCCAAAGTGACAATTCAAGTTCTGGCATTCAAAATAATATCAGGCCCGTCGCCTTTCAATTTTATACGTCGTTAAACGCCGTACAAATTGGACGAGGAGGTAATCTGTTCATGGAATCTCCAAATGGCCCACTGCTATTTTCGGGAGCGCGTTTAATCAACCTGCAATTAACCAGAGGTCGTTGACAAATTGGGCGGAACTGACGGAAAATAAGATAGACGGGGATTTGGAACGCGCCGGCTAGATAGTATTAGAACTGGCACACAGAGCCTGAAAGAAACTTCTATAGAAGTTAAAATGTGCGTGTGTCCTCCCTGACGTGGAGGGACTGAAATGATGGACGAATCAATGATTGATTATCAAAATAATACAATTTATATGAGACTCAGGTGGACGACATTGGGAGGAAAATTAATTGAAATAGGAAAACTTTTATCCTAACTCTTGTAATACTATATAGTTCTATAGTGTAAGTTTTCCGAATCGAGTTAGTTTCCACACTAAGACCCCCTACTAGAACGCACCCTACTAGAACGCAGTCGGCGACCGAAGTACAGAAAATCAATAGTTACTATTGCAGTACCAGTTACTGTTAGTGGGTACAATTGCAGTGACAGTTTCGGGATACCAACTCGCTCCAAATAAATAGCACTAATTTGGCTGGCAACTAAATAATTAGTTGACATCCTTCTCACCTTCGGGTGCGTGTACACCCTTATTATGCCGTGCGTTATTTTTTTGGGCACGCACGACGAATATAGTTTGGCAACTGCAATAAACATTTCAGAATACTCTCTATACGTTTGAAGATGTAAACATTCGTGAATTGTACAAATTCGCTAATAGCTAATAGGGCGTTCGGTTCAGCCGGCCAACAGGAAATACCTGCTGGTTTTCTATGAATAGCGATAAGGAGAATCTAAACTGTCCGCTGTGGTGATAAGGGTTTATAGGTTTTCCCCGTAGCGCATTACGGTTTCTGTCTCCTGTCTCGCCGGTTCGGTCTTTCGCTAGACCGGTTTTGCGGCCGCTCGCCCCGTCTTCAGTAGCGCTGCGTCAGCCACTGTCGGCACTTTGGATGTCCTCACTGCCCACTGTCACTGTCACTGTCACTGTCACTCGTGTACTGCATTTCGGCGGAGACGTTTCTCGACAAGTTCAATAATCTGAGACTGAAACGTAATCACGAATTCCGGCAGGATGGCGTTATATTAGCTGTACCCAAAAGTAATAACAACAATTTCATAAGATGTATTTCGATCTTGAGGAGTTCCTCGAGGGGAGAGTCGAGAAAAGAATTTTAGCAAAATAAAATGAATTCCAAAGTCAAAACGTCGATTACTTTGTGCCCCTAATACTACAGTGGCAAGTACCTCGATTAGCGAGGGTCGGCCCATGCTAATATTCAGGGATTTTTCCCTTTTTCGTGAAGGGTTTTTGCCCTTTTTTTCCCCGTCGTTCAGAAAAACTGTGCTGTTTCAGCGAACCTCGGCAACGGAAAAATCCTTCTTATCGGTGTTTACTTCTTCTCTCAGACCGTTTACGGTAAACTCCGCTCACATATCGTCCTCCGTACATCACGTAGCGAAGTTAACAATTTTGCTAATCTACGGACGAGTTGAGAGGGAATTACATTTTTTTCGGACCGAGTTAATAACCCCGGGGAGGAAATTGAAAACTCAATTTAAAATCTGTCGAGTAGTAGACGAAATTGACAATATATTAGGGGTACCCGAAAGTAATCGACATTTTGACTTTGGAATTAATTTTATTTCAGCTAAAAAAGAAACTTTAATTATTAATCAACTATATATTCACCGATATTACCGACAACTCTCTGCCACTTTTCCGGCAAATTTTTCCCCCTCCTGAAGAACTCCTCAAGACCAAAATACATCTTATCAAATTTTTGATTACTTTTGGGTACAGCTAATATAATAAGTTATTTTTTCGCGCCAGTTTTAATACCGTCATTCGGCAATAAATTGGTCTACTGCTGACAGAATCTACTTTTTTCGGACGTCTACGAGGATTCAACATTGAGGAGGATAATTTGAATTTTCCTCCAAATTAAAAAAAAATGAATTTGCCCGTGTAGAAAAAGAAATTGGCGTTTTCGTTGGCGTTTTGCAGGCCTTCAAGACCAAAATACATCTTATCAAATTTTTGATTACTTTTGGTTACACCTAATGCAAAGGTTTATTGGAACCGATGTGTATCCGAAGCGAATTGAAACTTAAATTCCTCGTCTTTCTGCGGCGGTTCAAACGCCACCGGCCCAGAGTGTCATCGCTGTCAGAAATGACAAGTCATGAAAGTGTCACCGGCGGATGAAGTCTTCATTACCCTGTCGGGACAATACTCGAATTCGACAGTTCGGAGAGTTGTCCGTACGTGAACATGCTCCGTCCGTGGGGTTCCAACCCGAAAACGAGGAAGGATCTGGGGCGCGGAAGTTTCCGTACTCCGTCACATCGGCGACGCTTTAACCCGGGCACTTACCGGCGGGCGTGACGAATATCCCCGAGCCGACGATCGTGCCGACGATCAGGGCAACGCCGTTGAACAGCGTGATCTTCCTGTGCAGCTGCACCTTGGCGTCGGCGTCGTCCCCTTGCCGGCGGTGTCCTTCATCGCGAGGGGGGGGAGGGCTAGAAGGGACGCGGGCCGATGGGGGCGAAAACTCCGCTCCGACTGAAAATAGGCGCCCGCAGACCGGAAACTATTCGAAATAGACACTTGGTATAACTCTTTACTCTGATAAGGGAGAGAGAGAGAGAGAGAAACTGACGTCTAAGTACGAACCGAACGGCGGCCACGAGGTAACTGCACGGCGTCAAGTCCCCCCACCCGGAGCTTCACAATTGGCGCACAGGTTGGCCAACTCACGCTTATAAACGTTACCTAGAACACGACCGAGTCCAATATTCAAGTTTAACTCCTTTTTTTTCCTATATACAGCAATAATATTGACATCACTCCACGAATTATAACTACTATAATTACTTTTTCGCTATAGATAAATGTGAAATTAAAATTTTCAAAATGTATCAGTTCCAATTTATGTATTATTACTCTCATGTTCTGTGCTTTTATCGCAAACTGATGCCATAATTGTCATTTTTATTATAACAAACGCTTCAATAAAAATCATAGTCTACTCCACGGTTATTTTACAGTCGTACCTATTTTAACCCTCTACGGGCCCGTGTAACTTTCAGGTCGCATTTCAATTTATCGAGATTTTGCTAAAATAATTATAGCTTTTTTCTCCGAGACGGCGGATAAATCTTAATCCTATAACGTTGTCAAGACGACCAATATCAATTTTTTTTTTCATTCGCGTATACAGATTTATAATTGCTGATTTTTCGTTAAACCCCCCCCCCAATTTTTTTGGATTTAAAATAAAAATTCGGCCCGCGCGGAGGGTTAAATAATGTTGAATATAAAGTAAAGAAAGTAGAAAACTGGTTTCATTCTCCTAGGAGGCGACAGGAACGACGTGGAAATTCGGTCAACGGAGTTATTTATATCTTTCGTCGGTTTTCGGTTTCGGACAAAACGCGTGTGTTTTTCGGCAATAACGACCGCCCCCCAAGGGCCCCCAAATGTACCGTCGACATGAAATCAACTTCTGCAAAGATTTAAGGTAAGATGGGACAAATGTAAACTGTAATTTTCGGGGCCGCCTTCGCGAGGGTGTACCCGTAGAAATCGTTAAAGAAAATATCGTATCGAAAACTGTGGAGACTTAAAAATTCGAAACAGACCCAGAGAGACTGTCCCGATTTACGGGAAACGCGGGCTCAAATAACCGGTCTTGAACAGAACACGAAGTTTAAATTTACGAATATTCGATTGAAAATACGGACGTCTCCGAAGTCCCGAAATCGAATTCTGATAGTTCTGAAAAGATGAAATCACCGTAGAAAACGACTTCTTTCCACTTACAGCGGGATTCCATTGAACATAACGCATCTCTTAGGCATCTCCAATTTAACTCATTTCGGCAGCATGATCCGTCGCAGAAGCTTCTCTGGCTAATAATAGTATTTCAATATTACCTGTAACAAAAGATATAAACGAATATTATATAACTGCCCAATAATATCGCGGTATATGATCTTTCACTGAAAGAGTGTATATTCGACTTGAGCGTCGAAATTCCCGGCGCGCCAATAAAAATAACTGTAAAATAGCTTAACTGTGTAATTTATTACACAGAAACTAAATCTGACGCATAAATGTCGACGCAAGAATTTAATTCGCGGCCGTGCCATTCAGGTACAGTTTGATTGACGAGGTTGGCAGAGACCTCGGGGGGGGGGGGGGTAGGTTCGAACAATTTGTCGAATCCTCATTTTTTTTGCTCCGACTCACGGCAAAATTACAGCTAACTGTAATTCGTTTTACCCCGCCCCCCCCATCGTTCAATTTCTTCGTCTCAGGTTTATAATTTACAATCGGTTAGTGTAATTTCGTCCCCGGCCGGTTATCGGGTTGGCAGCGCGCGCTTTTCGATATTTTTTTTATCGAGTTTGTTTGATGTTGCGGTTGCCGTGGCAACGCGACGGGGGCGCTGCGCTGCGGCCTCAACACCAACTAGCTCCAGACTGGGCGTTGTCCTTATTATATACTTCCTGAAAGCATGAAATTAATGAACAGGAATGTTGTTGTTGTTGTTGTACAAATCTGTCAAAAATAATTTACAATTCAGGATCTCAATTTCATAATTAAAGATGCGGGACAAATTTGAGACCCTCTTACACACTGGAAAACACTTCGTATTTAGATACAAAATAATATCTTATCCTACAAAAAAATATTTTAAAAAAATAGTGTCATCGATATATTCCAGCCATTAATCACTAAGCACTACACTATTTTTTAAGCACTGTATAAATTACATCGAATTACTACACTAATTTCAAGGGAATATATAACATACGAGTTACTTTAGTTTTATTTATTATTCGGATAATTTATATTTAACAATAAACAATATTTATCCAACAGTGTAATCCATATATGCAATATATGAGTATTCATTGTATTAAATAATTATTTTGTAATGATTAGAACATACGTACGGTGACTGTAAATATTTTTATTAAGTTGCCAAGTTGAATTCAATATTAATGCAAAAATAATTAACTCTAACTAGTTAATACTGTAATTAATTGTCTATGGATAATTTAAAACATGAGATACGATGAGTTACAGCTATTAGCGAGATTTACAATAAATATATATATTTTCAAAATTATTCAGCAGCTCTGAACATTCTGTTGGAGTTGTTAAATTATGAGATAAATATTTTTCTGAATAATTTTATATCTCCTTTAATACTGCCTGTTCTTGGTGTCACACGGCCAAACATTAAAACAAAATTTATTACGGTAATTATTAATTATTAGAGAGCTATAGTCTTGAGCTGTATACTCCCAATCCATTAGTATTATTTGGTGTTAAATAATATAGTTTAATTGTTATATAGGTATGTATGATTGCTGTACTCGTTTAGAAGAGTATCGTGAGTGATGATATTCAAAATAATTTACCAAATCAAGTATCAGAAATGAATGCTCTTACCTGGACCAGATCCTAAAATAACTCTTCAGAATGGAGTTCCTCGGCTAGTTCCTATGCCTAATCATAAATAAATAACAGGCATAATACAGACAATTATCACCAAGAATCAACAAATTTTACTTACATAATAATCTCCCATAAATGCATAGTAATTTGACTGACATAATTGAAACAGACAGAAACAGCTCTACATTGACCCCATTCAGAAACACAACAAACCCTTATCACATCTAATCTCCTTACAGCTCCTTAATAATATAAGGAAAGTTTCAAAACAACAACAAATCATTAAGTATACAAAATGGGCCAGACAGGAAGAAAAATAGGGGACAAAAAACATAAACAGGTCATTAAAACTTATGTAAGGGGTACAATCGAGAACAAACAAAGGAACAAAAACACAGTACAAATTAAATAACATGAACAATGAAATGACACAGAGTGACTCACCATCGTGCTGACGGACACCGCTACTGAAGATGGCGAGCGGCCGCTAACCGCTCTGGCGATATGAGACATAAAAAATGCTGTAAAAAAATTAGCTTTTCCGATAAGAAACTGAGATCTTCAAGATTATCCATCCGACCCAATATCGTCAAAAATCTTTTCCGAACAGCTTTCGAGTCAATCGACTATAAAACAGTTCGGGTCCCGGAAGCAGAACAGTGAGCGAAAAGTGAGTAATAAATGGATGTTCCAGAAAATATCTTGTAGTCCTGGAACGCTCCCTCAACAGCAGAAAGGTCCTTCGTCTTCGGGTGTTGAAGTCCCGCCTGTTTACACCGTCGTTTCCTCGATCTTCTGCCTTCTCTCGCCGGTACGGTCTTTCGCTGCACTTTTATCTCACGGAAGTAGATAAGTGAATTCGGCCAACATTCAATGTTTTCTTCGAGTACAAGCCTAAGTATTACATTGTGTACGTTCAGGGCGGTTGATGCGTGTATTGCGGGTCGAGCTTCGGACAAGTGGAAGGGGCAGGGCCGGAGTCTTGCAGGTCTATAAAATCCAGGCTCAGCCTACGGAATTTTGGATAATTTTCAAATTCGAAAAAAAATCGACATTACCATTAACGCCATCGGAATAGGAGGAGGAGGAGGCGTCCGACAAAAAAAAACTTTTATATAAAGACCCGTTTAGTGGTCCGCGAGGGGTTGCCAATACCTCCAGATTTCGCAGGACGCCCCACTGGCGAACGGCAGAAACAGAAGAACTCTAACGTAGGGTTTGTTGTGTTTCTGTCTCTCCTCTCGCCGGTTTGGTCTTTTGCTGGACCGGCGTTTCGGCCGCTCGCCCCGTCTTCAGTGGCGGTCTGAGTCACTGTTGGCACTTTGGATGTTTTTCAGGGGGCATCCTCACTGCCCCGCCGTCACTGTCATCACTTGTACTGTACAGGAATTTCCAGTGAACCGCTACTGAAGACGGCGAGTTGAATATACCGTAACTACTATGTTATATTTGCTGATCCTCGTCACCGCGTCGGTGAACATATAGTGTTTGAGATCGAGAGATATACGGGCCTACATGTTGTTGTTGTTGTTGGTGTTGTGAACAAGAAGACAAGTACAAGACAGTCCAAGTGAGGATGCCCGAAAAACATCCAAAGTGACTGACACCGCTACTGAAGATGGCGAGCGGCCGAAACCCCGGTCCAGCAAAAGACCGAAACGGCGAGAGGAGACAGAAACACACACAGAAGAACACTAAATTTAGGGTATAAAACATTATTTTACCCGACTGCCTTAATAGAGCGCGTTATCGCGGTGCTAGGCAAGTGTACCGAACTGAACACGATTTTTCCCTTATGTCGATTTGTATGTTTACTTTATTTCGGCGCGAACCACTGGTGTACCGCGTACGCCCGGATAATTACCGGATTTTTAAATAGTGCGCCAAGTAATTATTTCCGAGGTATCGTATTTCTCGATCGGTCGAACGTAAGGGGGAGCGGGACGAGGAGGGAGCGGGTTCTCGACTATTTTAATATTTTCTGACTCGGGCCCCGACAGACTGGCGGAGAGAGAGAGGACGGTAAGGTGTAGAGGGACGGTGCTGGTGGCCGGCCGGTGTCTCGGTGTGCGTGCGTCCCTGTGCGTACGTGTACGGGGGGGTACAGGGAATTGGACCAATCGCCGAGCGGGTACCAGAAATAGTAATCGCGGCGGGTCGGTGTTAGTGCGTAGTGACGGGCGTCGCGGGCGTCGGTGTGAGAGCCCACTCTGTCGCCACGGCCTCCGACATCGCGAGCACCTACAACGCTGGGAAAACACGACAGGGTCGTCCCGATCCCCGTCCAACAGACAGAGTTATCGGCCCTTCGACTTCCGCTCCCGGACGGCCCTCCAGAGGCCAGGCTTCGAAGCGCGGCGGCTCGGATTAACGCTGAAAATCAGGTGAGTCCACGTCGAGATATCGCCGTTTTTCAAGTAACTCCGTAATTCGGGGTCCCCGATTATCCCTTCGGCGTCTCCCCACCGCCGGACGGCCGAGCGCTTCCCCGGACAGAAAACATTCTTCGGCGGAAAAATTCCACTAAGGTCGTACAGACGAAATTTATTGCGATCTCCTCCCGCGTCGAGCTTTCCTCCGTTCGGACGACGCGAGCTTACACCGTGCGCGGATCAAAAATACACATTACGGGAACTACGTAATATCGCATTTTTAGCGGCGGTAAAATCCTTCTCCGGATTTTACCCGTAATGAAAGGGCAATTCGAATCGGTCTCCGTCGTGGAAATTGCGACCGATGTTTTTCCGTATTGCGGACAATTGGGAGGGAAACTCCGCCTCGAAGACTTCGGCCGTCGATTCATCTCGCGGGACATTCACTCCTGTGCTCTTCGTCCTGGGAGGATACCTTACCCTTCGATTTAACTGACGCGTGTGGGCGGACGACACGAAGGAAAACACGGTTGGGGCGGCCTATGTTTGTCGGAAAAGCGGTGGCCGCGGCCGCCCCACCGGCCCCGGGTCCCGTCCGGAAGCGGCGCCGCCACCGCCCCTCGGCCCCGGCGCCGCCCCCGACCCTTGCCGGCGTGTCGGGGGCGGCTTACAAGCCCCGGGATGGCGGCGGAGCCCGGTCCCCGCCTCCGGCCATCTTGAACCCAGCCCCGGACAGTCTGCCAAGTTTTCAATGTCATATACCAGTTCGCCAAATAGCACATCACACATCCAGTACCCGACACGCACCTTCACTTATTCCGATCGGATGTTTTCTCACCTGGCGATAACTGCGGACGAATTACGGGCCTGTCGATATTCAACACCGCCCCGTAGAGGAACACAGCGCACAGTGCGAAGAAAATCGTGCAAAAATTTATAGAAGAAAACTCCGACACCACAGTCCATACCAATTGTGATGTTTTTACGCCTGCCGGAAATTGGAAAAACTATTTTCATCCGCGGGACCGAAATCCGGGAATCTACTTTGTTTGAAACGACCTAGAAAGAAAATTTTACCTATAGTACATGTTTTCTCAAAAAAAAAACTCAAATCTAAAACGCGGCAGAAATATTCCCATTTTCTAAAACAGTATAGAGAATTTAATTTCTGATCCCGAGACACATTTGTCAGCGCCGCGTTCTTGCCTGTTAATTCGTCGATGATATTTTTTTGTCCCATTTTAACCCATCAAGTACCGTAGGCCCCAAATGGGGATCAGTTAACTTTTTTCTGATATGACATATGTGTTTACAGGAAGTTTGTTTTTATTACTTTCAGTAATTTCACATTACAAATACTACATCGTGTTAAAATACTTGTAATTATGATTATTATTCGAAATAAAAGATGATCGGTCTCAACTCTGTAGTGCCCTAATCCCCGAATGGGACTAGATTTAAAAACAAAATATTTGACAAACCGGTTTTTAAAAACATATTCGGAGGTACTATTTGATAATAATGCATCGTAATAGGTAAATTTTATGCAAAATTTTCAGAAAAAAAAATTTGGTACTTAACGGGTTAATACCGCTTTTTATTCAGTAAGGCCACCCGGGTATAAGAACACAAAAACACAAGATAATAAAGTGTCAAACCGATGATTATGTTTTGAGAAATATCCTATTCCTTGATTTGAAATAGTAGAAATTAATTTGGCCGACTTGTTTTTCGAAAACTGTCGATGCCCGAATAGCCCGTTTCTAACGACTTGGAGTTATCGTTATCGTGATCATCGAGTAATCGTCGATTACTCGATTAAGATTAGTACTCGTCGGAGGGGGAAAATTACAGAAAACATGAGGTGTTTCGAAATCGATTGGCCGTATCAACAACGCGGAAATCCGAAATTTAAGTTTCCAGTCAATTCCTATTGTTCTTTTAATGTTTTTCATTTATGAAAAATGATGTTTAAAATTCGTTCTGAGGCAAAACATTTCTCTGTCTTTTCGGGGTTTTCCGCGGGAGGTCTCAAAATTGATCTTCCGTTAAATAAAACCGCCCTTCGCATTCGGTTTTCGTAATTGCGTTTTGAGCTTTCTCGTTTTTTAATTTTTAAAATTTATTTTAAGAGTCCGACTCTCCGCTTCGGACACGAGAACGAGGCCCACGCACCGCCGGAGCGTCGAACGCGACATAAAGAAATATTTTTTGTCTTCTATATGGCAAAATAGCGCGGCCCCCAGCCCCCTCCCCCATTTATAACCCGGTTCTTATTTTATGGACCCGACAGCCGGACAGGCCGCGATCCGGAAAATGTAAATCGATGCCTCTATTCCGCTATATTATACGTTTTCATCGCCTATTGCATCACATATCATCGCAGTGAATAATCCCAAGAAACGGAAAAGCTCTAGACGCTGTCTCGGAAAAATGAGACATTTTCCCGAATCTAGCAGTTTTCTATTGGAAAACATGCAGTTTGTGCAGTCCAACCGTGTGAGAAGACGACGCGTAAAGTTTGGAATACCGTAGATTTGGCCGTTCGCCGTCGTCAGTAGCGGCGCGAAGAGGACGGCGCGCGGAACGATGGTTCGTGTGCGCGACAGTGCCAACAGGATGCCACACAAGCTATTCGCGCCGAAGTGACAATCACACCGCTACTGAAGACGGCGAGCGGCCGAAACCGCTCTATCGAAAGACGAGAACGGCGAGAGGAGTCGGTTTTAGCTCATCGTTTTTAGATCCAGTTTATATCTGGACCAGGAATGTCCGGGAGCCTGCGAATCTTCAGAGTCACAGAAACCGATGTAATCTCATCTACAGTGTACGAAAGTAGTGGAATACACGCGCTCGTTGCTCGGGGGGAGATTTTGACGATTTTCCAGATATTACTTCATTACGGCCCGCTAACTGTTCGGAATAACTGTTTGGTATTTATTTGAAAAAAAAAATTTGAATTTGTTCGAAGCGCTCGATTCGATCTCGAGTTCCGATCCGACAAATCGAAATTTCACGAACGGCGTCGATCGTCGGAGGGAAAACACGAGAAACGCTTGTAAGCGTAATAGCGGGGTCGAAACGCCCGATATTATAAGAGGGCGGCTGCAGTAAAATTGCATCTTAGCCGGTGTGTCCAACGCGCCTATTAATAGAACAACAACTGGGATCCATAGCCCGAGAGAGAATGCTAGCAATACCCGCAGACTATATGTCTGCCGGCATGATCCGCGTAAACAGATCTACAGAGGAAAATCTCTCAGTCGAAACCGAACGTTTTTCGTTCAAACGAAATTCCGTTTGCCAGTCACACTCGGCCCAGTTTCTGGCACGAGGCCCTGGCGCCCAATTCCCTGTCCTGAATCGATCACAATTCGTGAAAAACTCGTTAGTTGTGAATGCCCGAAAATTATTATAACTCTTCCGCCGTATTCGGCGGTTCCGGTTGTCGAAACTAATTTCGAGGAAAACAATCAATGGAGGACGCCGGACCGAGTGTCTCTACCTGGATGGAGATTGACAGATTTTAGAATACCTGTTTTGTGGTCTGCGAGGGGTTGGAAACACCGTAAATTTCGTGTGTTTCTGTCGTCTCTCGGCCGGCTTTTCGGCAGCTAGCCATCTTCAGTAGCGTAGTGTTTTTGGATGTTTTTCGGGCGTCCTCACCGCCCACCGTCACTGTGGCGGTTCACAGGAAATTCCCCAAGTGATGTTTTCAATTACGTCCAAATCGTTTCTCTCCAGTCGATATCGTCTGTAAATATACAGTCGGCGTTGGTGAACTTACAGTGTTCGAGAATAAAGATATACACTACATGTTGTGAACAAGGAGACTGGAGAAGGAAACATGAATAGAGATCCCTACAATATAGTGCGGATATAATAAGCGAAATAAAGTATGGAAGTTACGTGCTGAGAGGCGAGAGGAGTGTCGATTGAAGAAGTTGATGAGGTGTGTCCGGAAGGATGAGCCAAACAAAGATGGTGGAACCGAGTGATGGCCGAGTCGATGGAGGGGGATTGGATGGCCGCTGAAGAAGACGCAGAGGATTGGATTGGGCCTTTGGGGATTTTTTTCACATTCATTTCGCGATAAAAGGAAACACCCTGAGACGGCACTTTTGACACAGGAACAAATATAGTCTAAGGGCTGAGAAGATCTCTAGGCCAGCGGCGTGGATGGATGGGTAAAAGAGGAAAATGGATGAACGAGTGGATTAGGACGAGGAGAAAGGCGGGAGTGGAACTTCAGGAACCGGGATTTCGCGACTTCGTCCACTGTCTGTATGTTGAGGTCATGGTGGATTGTGCGGTTGGAAACATACCCCTGGAGGAGCATTAAGGATGGTACGAAGGCTTTTGACAGAAATCTCTGGATGCGAGCGATGCCCGATGTCTTGTGGTGGAACCCCATAGCTCTATACCGTATGTCGGTTTAAGTATCGCTTTGTATATTGTCAGTTTGTTACTTGAGGTCAATTATATATTTTTAATCCTCAGCTCCGTCGCGAACGAATTTTCCGGCCGACATCTTGGAAACTGCGCCAAGCGGGAGATATCAATTCCAATCCGTGGATAGTCCGGGAACGTTTCGTTTCGGCGTGACAATAAATAAAACGGCGCCTCCTCCGAGTAAATATTTAGACTGGTGTTTAGAGGAGAATGGCGCGAGGGGCGGGACGGAACACGCCCGTTTCGAATCCAGAAAATGGCAGAACGTTTCCCGCCCTACGGTCGTGTAGAGGAACACGAATCTATCGATCAATAGATAATCGGATCAATACGATTGATCTTCAACAATACTCATTTCGACCGTCGACACAGAACACACTACATCGATGTACCAACAACTGTAACAGTTGGATTGTACAAGGAATAAATAATAATAGAAAGATTGATCAATTTTGATCGTTACATAATTAACGAATATTCGTTTGAACGATATCGATGTTTTTCTGAACAGGAATGAAGACCGACGTACCAGAACAAAATTTATATAAACTCGAGCGTCTTCCCAAAAAAATCACTTTAACGACGCTATTTATTAGGGATACCCAAAAGTAATCGACATTATTTTGACTTTGGAATTAATTTTATTTTGCTAAAAAAGAGAAACTTTAATTATTAATCTTACTACATATTCACCGATATTATCAACTCACTGCAAATTTTCCGGCAAATTTTCGATTCCCCCCTCTTGAAGAACTCCTCAAGACCGAAATACATCTTATCAAATTGTCGATTAATATAATATGTTATTTTTTCGCGGCAGTTTTAGTGTGTAGTCATTCGGCAATAAATTGGTCGTCTATACGGATTCAACATTGAGGAGTTATAACGAAAAAAAAAATGAATTTGCCCGCGTTGAAAAAGAAATTGAGTTTTCATTGAGCGTCCAGTACGTCCGACTGAAATAGCCGCAAATGCCGCACAGTGGAAAGCATTTCCTGAATTGATTTTTTACCCCATTCTCACATTTCTATAAATAGAGGTAATCGTGTTGTGTTTCTACAGACCGGTTTACACGTCTATCCGATTCAGGCCAGACTGGAACCACTAATTTGTTCCACGAATTTTCTGACGCCAACCACATCCGTTGTTGGATGAAACTAATGGGTAAGTGAGAACGGAAAGTATATATTATAGACAATTTGACGTACCTGTTTTGCGGTCTGCCAGCGGTTGGAATACCTTTTGACAAACTGACAACCAGCACAGTACAAGTGACAGTGACGAAGAACATCCAAAGTGCCAACAACAGTGACTAACGCCGCTACTGAAGACGGGCCGAAACCGGTCTAGCGAAAGACCAAACCAGCGAGACAGGAGACAGAAACACAACAAATCTATATAAATAATAATTATAAAAGTTAATGAAAAATCCTCTCTCTCCAGCCTCCGGCTGCAATCTTCATTTGCTTAGTAACAGTTTTTTGCGATCAATACACTATCAACTATCGAATAAGTCCTAGAATTTTATGAATATCAAAATACAGTGCTTTCGCCAAATTGCTAAACGATTTATACAGAACATCATTGCCTCGATTATGTTATTAGGGGTACCCAAAAATAATCGACATTTTGCTAAAAAAGAAACTTTAATTATTAATCAACTATATATTCACCGATATTATCGACAACTCTCTGCCACTTTTCCGGCAAATTTTCGATTCCCCCCTCGTGAAGAACTCCTCAAGACCAAAATAAATCTTATCAAATTGTCGATTACTTTTGGGTACACCTAATAGATCGAACATTGCCTGATGTGCATTGCAATAAATCGAACTAATTTAAACAGTTGTCTCGAACAACAGGAATTCATCATTAGCAAGATATTAAGATATTCCATTATCGACATTAATAAAAGATATTATGCCTTTTGGGGTTTGGCGTTGCAAGAAAAGGTTTGCGGCCACCTCCCCTATAATTTAACGAATTTATTTTCCCATTTTTGTAACTTTCAGGTCAAATTTTGTTTAACAGATTTTACTAAATAATTATAGCTTTTTTCTCTGAGATGGCGCATAAATCTAAATCCTATAAGACAAGCAATATCGATATCAATTTTTTTCATTCGCATATAAAGGTTTATAATTGCTGATTTTTCATTGCCTCAATTTATTTGGATTTAAAATAAAAATTCGGCCCACCGAGGGTTAATTGACAAATTAACAGTTGCAATGGTATACCGCAGTCATACTAGAATTTACATTGAAACGATGCACGCACACGATTCAAAACGGAAATTTAATAATAATAAATGAATTTAGTCAAATAGGAATCGTACAATACCGATTTAGGGTATTTGAAATGGCGAACAACTCAGGGTATGTAACAAAATTTGTCTGGACGCACCAGATATTGCTGAGTCAATTTTTATGTCTAACCGACCAGATTAGAATTCTAGCAGTTGTCAGCATCTAATAAATCACGTAATGAACCAAAAGGCCTGCATTTTCAACCAATTCAATGTTCGAATTAAACGCGTAATTCTGATTTTTATTGTCAGAATTTTTATTGCTATAATTTTTGTTCCCCCGCTATCTTTTTTCCCCCACAATCTGTTAGGTTTACCGGGACCGTACTGACCGGGAAGATGGTTGAAGGCCGTCTTTACCTGGGGCCAAAGCCAGGTAAAAATATCGGTTGTGAGGGCCTTTCAGTTACGACACGTACGATCGGATGACTTGTCTTAATTCTGCCGCGGATAAATTCTACAGACCGGTTTTCTCTAGGAGGTCGCCCTCCACAATTGCACACACACAGACACAGCCCCCGGAACAGAATTACAGAATTTGCAGCATCACTTATTCTAACAACCGCCTCTCCATTCTATTTATAAACGGACCGCCGACCGGTATAAACGGAATTTCTGGTATGTCAATTTGGTACCACCCAATGCGATATGTGGACAGTCTGAAAATCGTGATACGGCCAACCTTGTTTTCAGTTTGTTTACGCAGACATCGAAATTGACCTCGAGTAACAAACTGACAGTATACAAAGCGATATTTAAACCGGACGGTATAGAGCTATGGGGTTCCACCACCGAGAGACATCTCTCTCATCCAGAGATTCCAGTCAAAAGTACTTCGTGCTTCGTACTTAATGCTCCCCTCCCAGGGTATGTTTCTAACCACACAATCCACCATGACCTCAACATACCCCGACAGTCGACCAAGTCGCAAAATCCCGCTTCCTGAAGTTCCACTCCCGCCTTTCTCCTCATCCCAATCCACTCGTTCATCCAGTTTCCCCTCTAGAGATCTTCTCAGCCCTTAGACCATAATTGTTCTTGTGTCAAAAGTGCCATCTTTGGGCGGTTCCTTTTATCACGAAATACGTGCGGCAAAAAAAATACATACAGCATCTGTAGTTATAACTGTACGAAATAAAAAAATCGTTCTAATCCATTATCCCCTCCCACCTACGGCGGCTTAAACACCGATGGCCTCTAAGGTCTTCCGTAGACCGGATACACTTCGGAAGATACATTATTGGGCGGCTTTATGCATTATATAATTGCCCAATAGATTGGTCGGGTTTACCAAAACTGGATTCAGAAAGTATGGCGGAATATAGCCTCTTACCGTTTTTTCGGCCGCGTACAGTATATATATAAATGTGCAAAAACGTATGCGTTTACCGATACGGTGTCACTGGATGGTATGGTGCAGTTTCCATAAATATCATTATAGAAGGTCGGACGTTTCGACGATAGATTCAAACGTCCTTCCTCAGGCGCAATACGGTCAAAATTAGGTCGTATAACCTCAATTCGAAAGATACGTTTCCTATTTGTACGGCCCGTAGGTCAAAGATTGAAAACATTGTTCGACTTCCCATTGACTGGCACGTTGTTCTCCGCTCCGGTGTTCTATATTGCCCGATCGACGAGGACACTACCAACTATCTCGGCGGCGTTTTATCACTCCAGGAAGTCGTGACCGAACCACGCTAACTGGGACGCGGTTCTCGGGTTCGGGTCACGTCCACAACGGCCGGCTGTTCTCCCTACGATTCGTCTTATTTGAGAGTTATTGGCGATTGTATTTTCAGAATGGGCGGATGGAGACAGCACCACCATCAGCAGCACCATCAGCAGCATCAGCATCAGCAGGAGGCAGACAGAAGCGTCCTCTGCGGACCGCCTTCGGCCGGCAGGGCCCTTCGTAACAGAAGGTACAGGTGAGTTTAGTACCAACAGTTAACGTTCATCCGACATGTTTTCTCGGTAAAGTCGATTATTCCGTGGCCTCGTATAAAGACAGGAACATTCCATATTTTACGTTACCGGGAAGGGACACAGTTATGTCTTCGGGGTCTTTCCGCAAGCGGGGCGTGCAAATAGTCTAAAAGATTTTGTTAACGCTAAGGAGGATTTTCGAAGACAACCACCAGACGAAGAGGTTGTTCACGCCCGAGATCAAGAGGTTCCTGAAGGGGTGGTTGGTCCGCCGCAGGAAGAACCCCTATCCGAACAGGACGGAAAAGAAGGAGCTCGCTTTCAAAACCGGCCTCACCTACATACAGGTCAGTATACAAGTTCCCGGACTTGGTGTTGAATGATTAACGCTTGAGGAAAAACCTCTTCTCGAGTCATTCCGGTATACGTGAACGGATACGAACGTGGTTCTGTGTACAGATTTGCAACTGGTTCGCGAACTGGAGGCGGAAGCTGAAGAACTCGAGCCAGAACACCGAGGAGTCGTGGGGCCACCTGATCAAAGACTACAACAACAAGGCCAAAGGCAACGTCGAACAGTTCAGCATCTCGTCGGACGACAGTATATGGGACGAAACCGCGTTCGCCATAGGTGGGTAGAATCTAGGCTCTGGATTCCCTCTGTTTATCAATAGGATTAAGGAAATTGAGGACAGTCGAGTGTTTTCTCTCGTAAGGGTTTTTGCCCGTACCTTCTGGGACCCCCTCCGGGGTATTGTCCCTTCCGGCATTAAAGTCCTACTGAAGAGTGAATCTTTCTCGGGGTTCTATATATACGCGGAGGGGGGGGGGTGTCGTCAATCCCCTTGGGTTTAAAGTCCGGTCCCCAGTCTGTAAGAAAATCAGGCTTCGATGATATCAGGGTCAACATTATAATTGTTGCATAAATTATGACAATTTAGTATATTGGGTTGACAACTAAGTAATTGCGGAATTCACCGACAAGTGACGTTGTACATATTTTTAAGTAAATCAACATCTTTGCACGGATAAGATTCTTCGATACGTTATTATTTGGTCCTTTCTGAAACATTCGGTATGAAAATTACATCGACCAGTTGAATTGTGAGCATTTCCGTCACATTTCGCTTTTTTCTTTTCGCGAAGGTGTTAACGCCTCACAGGCTCATAGTCATGAAAAGTTGTACGCCGTGTACGGTGACGAAGCCTTAAAAGAACGGCAGTGTCGGTACCGGTTCGCGAAATTCCGGTCGGGGGATTTTTCATTAAAAGACGAGGAGCGCTCTGGACGTCCAGTGGAGGTCGATGATGACCGAATAAAGGCCATTATCGATTCGGATCGCCATAGTTCAACAAGGGACATTGCAGAGAAGCTGACTGTATCTTATACGTGCATTCGAAACCATCTACGGCTTATCTGCGCAAAGATGTTGACGTACTTAAAAATGTGTACAACGCCACTTGTCGGTGAATTCCGCAAATACTTAGTTGTCAACCCGATATAATTCTTATATCTGTCGGCAGATTCGGAACAAAATTCGACGATAGTACACGACTGCCAGCTAACTGACACCGACCACTGTTACTACTCATCCACCTCCAACAACAACAACAACAACAACAACAACGACAACGGTACCTCCAAGCAATATTTCGACTCGGGCGCCTTCAAAGAGAACGGAGGCTGTTCCTCTTCGTCGGGCGGGGACGAGGTCACGCCGGCCACCAGCTCCGGGGGCGAGGAGGAGGAGGAGGAGGAGGAGGAAGAAGGGAGCGGGGGCTCAGCCACCGCCTCCAACAACGCCGAAAAGCCCCCCGTACTGCTGTCCAAGTGGCTGGAGTCGGCGGCCAGGTACAGGGCCGGCACGAGCTACGTGCCCTGGGCGGCCTACAACGTGACCTGGAGGTCTCCGCAGGATGGTGCGGGGCGGGCGGGGGCGGCGCCCAGGAAGCAGAGGAAGTGGCAGGAGGGTGGGGGCGGTTGCCAGGGGGAGGGAGCCGGGGGCCGCGGCTCCGGAGGGAGGCGGCAGCGCGAGGAGCTGGACGCCGCGGAGGCGCTCACCTACCTCAGTGTCTGGCACCCGGCCGCCCCCGAACCCGCCCCCACGCGACCCATCACCGGACACTGAACCTCCTCCTCCTACCCTTTAGTTATACCGGCATGTGATATTTCGAAAGGTTGTATAAATAATGTAAAATGTTCGTTAGCGTCGATGAGACTTAAAGGCTTCCGATTTGGAACCGGCGGCGGGCTCACCTTACGTTTGTCCCTGTTCCACCTTTAAACCTTCGCGAAGGTGTCGGCCGCCTTACAGAGGTACAAATAAAATAATCTTAAGGAAATTTCTAATCCCCGAAAATTCGACAATTTACGCATAAAGCTGTAGGCCGAGGCGTAATGATCGGCCGGGTCAACGCCGCCCACGAATTTCATACAATTTACGACACATCGGGCTTTCTAATAACAGTTTGAAGGTTCACTGCCATCTGCGGATTCCCTGTCTATTACCCTTATTTCTCGTCTCCTCACACCCAAGATCAGACCACCATCTTCACCACTGCTTTCATAGAAGAATATAAACAGCTGAAGAACCTGAGAGTCGACGTCCGACCCATAAAGGGTCAATACTTTATTTTTTCCCTAAGGACACACAGGACGATGTGTTCCTGCGAACCTTTCTACATTTATATATTGGGTCTTTCCGTTCTCTTTTTAATTCCCGAACAACGTCCTTTTTTCAGCCCCTATATCTGCCTAGTTACCTGAGCATGGGCTATGTACCCCTGTCCCATCGTTTATCCTCTTTATGTCTTCTTTTCATTATGCTGTGGAGAAAAACCTCTCTTCGGAAGGCCGAAGAAACCTTCGGGCGGAAACCTGCGCCACTCTTGTTGCATTTTGATGGTTCATTTCCGGAAATACCTCCTATAATAATTTGAAATTATATTACAGATAGTAAATCCCCTTTAACTACCCTAATTAGCGCCGAATTTAGCTCTTTAAAACTCGAAATAGTATACCTTTGTGTATTGGAAAATGCCTCCTGTCTTCGTCCGGACGTAATCCGACCGTAGAGTGAGCGTTTTCAAGAAAGTGCCGCCGGTGAAAAATCGAGCCTGAACTGTATAGAAATTAGTATTTTCGATGGATCCAATTCCATTATTGCATCGGCTTTTTTGGAACGCCATTATTTTAGACAATTCGCGCCGAGTAAGCGTTAAGACGGATCTCAAACTAAATTAATTGATAATCTTAAACTTACCGGCATTATGCTGTTTTTTATCCCCTACTGGAAGTTAATTCATTTACTCAATGCTAAAGTCAGTAAAATGTAATGCTCAAGAAACTAACTGTGCTTCTCCCAATCTGTAAAGTCATTTACAATCAATTTCCAATATCGATAGTACATTTTCTGTTGGCTGTAATTATTTCATTTTTTCTGACAGAATTTTAGTTTTTACTAGAAAATTTAAAAACGACTGTTTTATGTAGTACTTAAAACGGTACTACGTATGTTAACTATAGAAATTGTAAATTATATCGATCGATTGACAATCTGATATTTTGTCAATTATAAATTTCAAAGTTTTAAATTTTAAATTCCGCAAGACAAGAATTTTACAAAATATTGAAATCCTCTAAAGCCGATCTTACTTTTATGTTTGCCACTATGCCAATTGCATATTATAATCCCGAGAGGAGTTCATTTTCTCTTTTCATTCAAAAATGCTGTCCTTCATTGAATGGCAGTTGCAGTACAGAAGACATCTAAACCCAGTACTGTGAAAAAAAAAGAAATGGGGGCACAGAATTTGTACAAAACCTAAAATGTATAAACGATATTATAACTTATTTAAATGCACAGGATTGTTGACCATCCTGCGAATTGGTGAGATTTTAAAAATAGTAATCTAAGGTTAATTTTAAAGCGTAAAAAAAAAGCCTTGTATGTAAAATGGCCGTACAGTCAAAATATTCAAGGACAATTTACAATTTTTAAAGACATCAATCCTTAAGTGTTCAAAATTTGAAACAAACAATGTACTCTAAGTAAAAAAAAAAGTAGCATATATTAAAAGATTCATTCCAAAAGTTAAGTACCAGTGCATTCAGTTCACTGAAATTTACGAGTAACATCTACAATTTTTAAAATGTCGAACTTATCATATGATCTTCTTGAACTGGCTGTTTACAGACAAGTCCTCGTCACGACAAGTACACTCTTGTCGGCCCAGTAAGCTTTACGGGATGTCTGAATAACGTACTTATAGCGTGTAAAGCACCGAATGTGCAAATACACAGACCGACTGCCGGGGCTTGGAAAATTTTTAAAGCCCGAGCAGTCGACGACGACGTAGCGGTATTTAGTCAAATTTTAGTTGTGTTGTTGTTTAGCCAATTATAGCTGTAAATAGTTCAAAAATTCATGAAAAAAAGCTTTAGTTTGATAACAGTTTAAAAAAACAACAAAAAACAAGTTAAAAAACGTTATGGAGTTTTTTTTGAGTATATTCTAGTCGTCAATATAGTAGGCAGCGAATATTTCTCTTATTAGCCTGAAAATGGGTAAACGGGTGAAATATTCGGAATAGAAAGGGAGATGTAAACGAAACAAAAAAAAAAAATAAATAAATAAATAAACAGACAATTATGTACATATGTAATGTATTTTAGAAACTACTAGTTGTATTTAAAAAATATCCGAGGCTCAAATAAATTAATTTTAATTTGTTATCTGTTTATTTACAATTGTAAAATGTATGCCTGCGTGTGAGAATGAAAGAAAAAATTGAAAATACAAAAGATATTTGCGTACTATTTTTTTATAATCCTTTTTCTATTATTTACGCTTCTAAAAAGAAATTCTTACTCTGGTTCTTTTACAACTTCTTTGTTCGCTTCCGGCGTTAATTCGCCCTTTTTGGTATCGATAATCTGATCGAGTCGTGTAACGAGTGTGGACTGATGGCAGGTGAGTTGCGAAATTAGCCTAGATCCGAGACTGTTCAAAGTCGCGACCAGCTGAGACCTCGCCGTCGTCAAGTCTTTAATTTCGCTGTACCTGTTCAGCTGGGTCACGCTCAGCAGCCGACCCTCGACAATCGCCGCTGGAAAAAAAATATACAGGGGGCAAAAAGTTGAGAACAACAGTGCAAAGATTGAATGAATTTTTTAAGACACGATCGGGAGAATACACGATGTTACTGTCCAGTCAAAATCTGTAGTATCCCGCTACTGCACTGATAGAATGCCACTGACAAATTTCGGTATAGGATCGAATAATGGCAAGAGTTTTGAAACAGATACTTATTTTACAATATATTTAAATTTTTTTTTGTCTCTAACTGTAAAATTATACAATAAGCAACATTTATTAAATCACTAGCTACAATAGTCAACAATTAGAGGAAAAAACCACTAGTTCCCCCCTTTTTTTAATTATTATTATTTTTATTTTTTTTTTAATTTAATTTAATTTATTTATTATTATTAAACATTTTATTTAATCATTTAGGTCACGCGGCCACTTCCTTTTCAGGCGTCTATATTTAAATTTATATTCACAAAAAAAAAATCATCTACATAAGCACTACAGTACACCACAATAATATTATTCTGGGACTAGATACATCGCATATATTATGTAGACATAATAATAGTTATAGTTAAGAGTTATTCTTTTATGCAATGAAAATTAGATATAGATTGTACAGAATATACAAAATATATAAATTAACGAGACAGCAGGACTCGATATATTTAACCCTCTATGGGCCCGTGTAACTTACGGGTCACATTTCAATTTATCGAGATTTCACCAAATAATTATAGCTTTTTTCTCTGAGATGGCTCATAAATCTTAATCCTATAATGTTGTCAAGACAACCAATATCGATATCAATTTTTTTTCATTCGCATATATGGGTTTATAATTGCTGATTTTTCATTCCCCCAATTTTTTTTATTTAAAATAAAAATTCGGCCCATAGCGGTTGAATGGAAAAAAAAATTATGTTGAATGCTTAGTTTTACGTATGAACCTATTTGTAATTAAAAATGAAAATGGTTTAAGTTCCAATAAGACCATTTTTTATTTATGCGATTACTGTAATTTAGTATGCGAACACGTGAATAGAACTTTATAAATTATAATGTTATTGGCGAGAATAAATTATATACCCATGAGAACAAGCTGCGGCATCTTCTTCGTGATCTTCAACAGTTTTGTAACGTTCGGTTCTTCTGAAAAAACCATGGCGTTGTGCGCCTTGAACAAACTGAGCACTGGAGTGTAATGTGTCCCTTCGAGAGCCATCCTCACCGTATGATGGGAATACACTTTCATGTACATGTTTTCTCTGTTGAATTTAATATTTGCCTGAAAAATAAAGACAGACATTAACGTATTTAAGAGAAAATAGAACATCGAATATAAACAGTATGCGAAATATATCAACTCGCTAGCCTTCTATTTCTCAAAAGTCACAGCTTGTTCGAACTCATTAAACAACGTTTACACTATCACATCTTATATTGAGAAAACTTGAATCAATTTTGTCGAAAAATAATATGTTAAGAATGTTTTTAAAAGTGAGTCCTGAAATGTAAATACATCCGGGCAGAATTCAATTGTCTTAAATTTAAAATAAGTCATTTTTACAATTTCTCTTAATTAATTCTGCAATGAAAAACTTGGAGACATAGAAAATAGATTGGTCGAAAAATATGTCTATAATAAAAAACAGAGACGAACCTGAAATTTATCTTCTCCCGATATCGGATTGGTGTGGAAAAAAGCAATCATTTTCGAGTGATTGAACCAATTCAGAACTTCTTTGGCGAGTATCCTCTCGTAAGGGTTGTCCTGCATCGGCCATCAAACACAATACCAGAAGGTTAAAAACAGTAAAAAAAGACATAACAACCAATATATTATTATATCCAATATTGCAGCAATGACTTTATAGTTTAAATACTATCAAAAACTTTAAAATTAATATCCAGCAATGTACAAGCATTTTTCAAGTAACTTTCTATGTAATTCCTATGTAGTAATTTATAATTTGAAAGATTTTTATTTACATTGAATAAAATATGTGTTCCTATTTCCTTGTATTCGGTAAAATATTTTAATAGAAATTCTAATTTAATTTTATCTCGGAACCGCCATGACAAAATTATTTATACACATATATTTCAAGTTTATATCTGTTGAAATTTTAAATTTGTCCATACAATTATTGACATTAACAACTATTAACCCTCTGTGGGCCGAATTTTTATTTTAAATCCAAAAAAATTTGGGGAATGAAAAATCAGTAATTATAAACCGATATAAGGGAATGAAAAAAAATTGATATTGATATTGGTTGTCTTGAAAACGTTATAGGATTAAGATTTATCCAGCCATCTCAGCTATAATTATTTGGTAAAATCTCGATAAATTGAAATGTGACCTGAAAGTTACACGGGCCCGTCGTGGGTAAATCATTTTCATTGCATAATGTATGGTAAATCATATCTGATCTACCTTTTTGATATTTGGCATTGAAAACTTAAAAAAATGTATGTTGTAATAAAAAGTCAACAAAGTCAATTAAGACACATACAGGTCTTGTAATTGTGTTCTCTATCTCCTCTTTCCTCTTGCAAGTCATGGAGGGCGGTAATTTCAGAATTTCAGGTTCGGGATAAATGGGTTTGATGAGTGCCAGAAATTTGGCCCTTTCATAGTGCGGAGCTCTCGGTCTCTGTACGTTGACCCTTCGAAATCTCACCGACTGCACTGTCGGCTTCCACTTCAGCGTAAGAAATCCTGAAAATACAGACAGAGAATTAGTGCGGACAATTAGAACTGCGCACTGATAATTTTGTTATACATATAACAGTTTTAGTTACCCCAACTATATTATCTTATTATATAATGTAAGAATATATGACTTTGAAATATTCATTCTTAAATAGTATTCACAGTAAAATGTAAAATGGGTATCAAAATACCGACATGAACTTCTCATTGTAAGAACTGTTTAGTATCTATTCAGTTTATTGTAGCAATAAAAAAAGGATTAATCCTTTCACATATAACACATCTCTCTGCTAATATTTCATTTGTATAGGTAGTGTTTGCAGTATTTTATTTACAATAAAAAGAAACGATCCTTAACTTAGGCTTCAGCAGACCTGGGCATCACCCTCTTTCATTACTGAAGATATTGGCAAGGCAGAATAACGCGGCCAGAAATTAGACTTCCAGAACTAAAATTGAATCAACTTTTATTTACCTGATTTAATGCAATTAGCCATTTTCAACTCATGAAACTTCCACCCGCGAACTTTGTTTATCACTGGTCGAACACCGGAATAGTAACACGAGGAAGGTTATAAAACAGCTGATATTTAGGATTTAAATTCAATGCCTCCATCTAATCAATTACGGCACAAAATGTTTATACAATCGACAGCATTCAACTTTTTTATATATATATACATAATGTAATTTTATATATATAATAATATAATTTAAATATATATTTTTTATATTATATATATACATACATACACACATATACACACACACACACAAACATATATATATATATATATATATATATATATATATATATATATATATATATATATATATATATATATATATAGCATGAAAAGGAATAATTATGAATGTGATGGTATAAAATGAAATTTGTTAAAACAACTTCTGTTAAGAATTTGTGCAGAGAAATCTTTCAATAATAAAATAATTTTGGGAAACAAAATAGCATTAAGAAAACTAAAATAAAACCTACCTAGATGATGATTAATTACATTTCCTCAATGAGAACAATTATTTTTACATATAACTCTATATTTAACTTTTCTATATTCCATATTGTTTTGTATTTTATATTCCAACTCGAAAGGAAATGCTCATCACTAACCCAGTTTTCTGTACGAAATTAAAATAGAACATTCCAGGGAACACAGCCAGTGGGTCAGAGAAAAGAAAAATCTATATTTAACTAATAATTTATTAACCCTGCAATATCTAGGAAAACATCAATAAAATATCGCATTATTCAATGCACTGTCTATGATATACTTAAAAAAAAAGAACACAAAATAATTATAATGTTGTGCTGAACACATTTCAGCAAAAAATTAGGTTTTTATAGATAATAGATTAATAAATATTATAATATAGAAAATGTTTTATTATATCAGTCAGATGCGGAACTTAATAAGGAATTATTAATTGGTATTCAGCAAGATTGATATATGTATATGGAGCAGAAATACATCTCTTACAAACAATTTTCTCAATGGACAAGCCTAGAATCCAATGCCTAAGATAAAGACAAATTACAATCACAGGTTGTGTAGATTTGTTTTAATAATAAATCTAAAAATAACTCTGTCTAGCCCTAGACCAAAGGGCAGGACAAAGTAACATAAGTTGATTCAATTATTTTGGTCTAAATATTGATAAATTAAGTTGAAAAAGCTTACGTTATTAAATTTTTATAAAATTATTTATTTAATTAATTTGTTTTTATGATTTTTAATATGACAAAGCTGTACTTTCACAACTCTATTATATAAACAATGCTTTACAAGAAATGTATTCGGATAGATTAAACATTTGCTGAAAGATTGGTAATATCAGGTAGTTTTGATTTGTGGCTTTATCCAGCATCGATGATACTTTATTTGATTAACTCTGTGGATTATTTTACAGAATTCTACAAGAATGCATGAATACATAATCAAGTAGGTATTTATTTATAATTAAATGTAAATAAAACCACACGAAGAATAAGCTAGTGAACAAAAAAATATACCAAATTTAAACTCCCTGATTACAATAAGGAAAATTGGAGGTGAAAAGAAAATTTTATATTTAACTAATAATTTATTAACCCTGCATTGTATACAAATATAGAATAAATATAAAAGTTTCTTTTAAAATCTTATTAAAATAATTTATTCATATTTTTTTTTTAAGGCAACCTTAGAGTACAAGTTGTAAATCTTATCTATATGTGTCTGCTTCTAATTAAAAATATCGGGTAAAATTAACGTGCAATAAAAAAAACAATAAATAAATAAAACAATTTTTAACCAGCTAATAACTTATTTCTAAGGGAAAAAATCAAGAAAATAACCTTATTTAATGCACTGTATACGGTATACATTTTTAAAAAAAGTTCAGGAAATAATTATAATATTGCAAGAGAAATTTTCGGGATCTAAGTTTATGTACAATATGTACAAATAAATCTGCTGTATGTACAACCACTATCATAATGCAGTAGATATACAGTCGACTGTACAATTGTCGGTAACGAACAGAGATCTGATAAATATTATCAGGGCTCGCGTTCAACGTAATAATAATAGTAATAATAATAATAACAATGAGCAAACTAATAGAAAATGAACACATCGATGATGAAGTTTTCCAGTTCTTTGTTTCATTTTTTTAAGACACTTTCTCATCTTGAAGAACGCATTTGAACATTTTCGCGCACACCAACGTGAATTTATCTGAAACAGGAATCAATTAAAATTCTAAAAAAATTCAAAATAAAACCTAAATATAACAAGTTATTGTTATGGATACATTAATTATTTTTTATTGCAGAAATATTTCTCCCTGTGTTAACAAGACAATGGAGTAATCAAATAGATATTTTTCAAGTCCAAATTATCATATGTTGGACATTTGCAATAATAATCAATTACCTAATATTTCTATGATAAATAAATCCATTATTTTTGCATTATATTAGAAGCATTAAAAAAAATTCTATTTACAATAAAATTTCAAAAGAATTAATTAATACTTCTTCGTGAACACTAACGTCAATTTAACTGAAACAAGAATCAATTAAAATTTCTAACACTTAAATATAACAAGTTATTGCTAGGGATTCTTATTCATACATATACATTAATTATTTTTTATTGCAGAAATATGTCTTACTGTGTTAACAAGACAATGGAGTAATCAAATTTTAAGTGCAAATTATCATATGTTGGACATTTGCAATAATAGTCAATTACCTAATATTTCTATGATAAATAAATACCTTATTTTTGCTTTATGTTAGAAACATTAAAAAAAATTCTATTTACAATAAAATTACAAAAGAATTAATTAATACTATTTAATGGTAACTCAGTGTAAAACTAAATATGCTCCTACTATGATAAGCTTACGATGCTGTATAATTACCTGTAAATTTAACAAGCCATGGGGGTTTGTTTTTCCAATATATGAAGACGACATAAAACGGTATTCCTGAGAAAATAATTATGAGTCCGACTCCGACTTCCCACGGCGATACATAACAGGGCAGGGTCACGAGAAAAGCGCATATGATGAAGAACACTATAGGCAATATTATGCTCACCTGAAATTTAAAACAAATTAAATTATTTAATATTATTATATAAGACAACACATTCTTGCAAGCATTAAATATATTTAACTTACTTTGATCGGCCGTTTAGCGTTCGGAGCTTTGACCCTGAGCCACAGTAGGCCACTCACGGAAAGGAGAATAAATAGGGCTTCTACAAAGCTAACGTAAGTTATAAGTACATAGACATCTTCGATGAAGAGTAGCAATACTGTCACGATGCACTGAAATGTAACGAAAAAAAGTAAAACAATCTATATCAATTTGGTTCTATAATTAAGTTAGTTTTAGAATCTATAATTGAACAATGAACATAATGCAACATTGGGGAATTCTCTGCACTCGGCAGAATATTTTTTTGTACACCTAACACAAATGGAAAAGAAAGGTTATAACCCAAGTACAAGTGACAGTGACAGTGCAGTGAGGATGCCAAAAAGACATGCAAATTGACTAACACCGCTACTGAAGATGGAGAGTGACCGGTCTAGCAAAAGACCAAACCGGCAAGAGGAGACAGAAACACACGAAATCTACAGTATTCCAACCCTTCGCAGACCACAAAACAGGTATTCTAAACTGGTTATAACCTTTCTTTTTTGTTATTTTATATATATACTATAAAAGGAAATTAAAGTACTGCAATATTTACCAGAAATATGAGCGATGGTACAGGTGTAAACTTGTCCACGTTGATCAGCGCTATCGCCTGAGGCAAGTGGCCTTGGCGGGCTCCGACGAAGAACAAGCGCGAAGACGCGAAGATGGCGCCGTTGAGTGCGCCGAAAGTTGAACAGGCGACAAATACGGGCATAGTCCACGACATCATGCCCAACAGCTTGTCGCCAAAAGTCTGCACAAAAATCACCAATTTATAACCTCTATAAAATGCTGACTATCGCCGAATCTCAAGGAGATATCCGAGATATATATATATAATTACCACTGCAACGGCGTTCGAAGCCAGTATTTCATCTCGCGACAAGACAACGAAATAGGCGACATTGGTGAGCACGTAGACGATGGTTACCAGAGGCAAGGAAATGCAAATTGCCCGCGGTAAATTCCTGAAAGATAAAACAAATAAATGATGATTAATCACCAATAATGAACATCAGCTACGATTGTGCTTCAAATAAATTAAAAGAACTTACATTATAAGAGGCTAAAAAATTAATAAAAACAAAAAGCAAAACCTATTAATAATTTTAAAGAATAATTAATATTTCAAAATGTTATAATCCTTAATATTCTGGAACATCAAATGGTACAATAATTAAATGAACATCAGCTATGGTTGTGCTAGATTTAAAATAAAAAAACTAAAATTTAAGAGGGTAAAAAATTTATGAAAACAAAAAATAGAACCTATTAATAATTTTATAGAATAATTATTATTTCAAAATATTTTAATCCGTAATATTCTTGAACATAAAATGGTACACAATAAATGAACATCAGCTATGGTTGTGCTAGATTTAAAGTAAAAAAACTAAAATTTAAGAGGGTAAAAAATTAATGAAAACAAAAATAGAACCTATTAATAATTTTATAGAATAATTATTATTTCAAAATGTTTTAATCCGTAATATTTTTGAACATAAAATATTACAATAACTAAATGAACATCAGCTATGGTTGTGCTGCAAATAAAGTAAAGAAACTAAAATTTAAGAGGGTAAAAAATTAATGAAAACAAAAAGCAAAACCTATTAATAATTTTAAAGAATAATTATTATTTTAAAACATTTTAATCCGTAATATTCTTGAACATAAAATGGTAAAATTAATAAATGAACATCAGGTATATTTGTGCTACAAATAATGTAAAAAAAATAAATTTTAAGGAGCTAAAAAATTAATGAAAACAAAAAGCAAAACCTATTAATAATTTTAAAGAATAATTATTATTTTAAAACATTTTAATCCGTAATATTCTTGAACATAAAATGGTAAAATTAATAAATGAACATCAGGTATGGTTGTGCTACAGATAATGTAAAAAAAATAAATTTTAAGGAGCTAAAAAATTAATGAAAAAAAAATTATCTTATTATAATTTTAAAGAATAATTATTATTTGAAAATGCTTTAATCCTTAATATTCTTGAACATCAAATGGTACAATCAAGGTTGTGCTACAAACAAGGTAAGAAAACTAAATTTTAGGAGGCTAAAAAATTAATGAAAACAAAAAATAGACCCAGTTTTAAAGAATAATTATTATTTCAACACGTTTTAATGCAATATAATGCAGTTAAATCGCACCTGTAAGGATCCTTGAGTTCTTCAGTCACGAAATTCAGATAGTTCCTGCAAGAAATAATTTCGAATTAATTCAATCTATTTTTTCCAATAGCAATTATCATTCCCCGAACATTTCGGGTTTCGGGGCTACTGAAAATTTGACAAATTCTCACCAGCCGGAATAGGAAAACAGTCCTGAATAAAACGCCAGAGCAACATATCCAGGCTCAGTGTTCGATTCTTCCATCGGCCGGCTGAAGTAGTTGTTGTCGCCGGTAACGAGCACCCAGAATCCGGCGAATATTATTACAGCGAGGGCTAAAATTTTCGTCGCCGTGAATATATCTTGAACTCGAGTTGCCCATTTCACGTTGTAACAGTTTATCACCGTCAGCAGGCCTGCAAATCGAAACGAAAATGTTCAGAATCTATATTATAATTAACGGCGACTAGAAAATTAAATCGAAACAATAAGGTCTCGAATAATTTTTATTTATTTTGACCGAACTTGAATTTTCTTCAATTTTTTCTACACTTATTTATATTTCATATTTATAGAATAATCAATAATTCTATAAATAGAAAATGTGTGAAATAACATTATATAAATAATACAGTTTACTTTGTCATATAAATAAGTATAGAATAATTAAATATACTTATTTATATGATAAAATGAACTGTATTATTTATATTATGTCATACATTTTATATTTATTGAATAATCCACAATTCTATAAATATAAAATACGTGACATAACATAATATAAATAATACAGTTTACTTTGTCATATAAATAAGTATATGATAAATAAAAATATACTTATTTATTTGATAAAATAAACTGTATTATATTATGCTGTACATTTTATATTTATTGAATAATCCATAATTGTATAAATATAAAATGTATGTATGACATAATATAATATAAATAATACAGTTTACTTTATCATATAAATAAGTGTATAATAAATAAAAATATACTTACTGCATTTTATATTTATAGAATTATAGATTATTTTTTATACATGCATTTTGTACATGCTAAGAATATTTTCTGAATAATATTTATTAATGGCAATAGGATTGTCAATTTAACTACGATTTAGTTCAACAGAAAAGAAAGATAAATATTAAGGTTTTTCCAAATACAATGTACACATAATTATAACAAAAAAATCCATTTCTTTCATTATTGCCTATTTAATATATAGATTCTTTTACCCGGCTTCTTATATTGAATAATTATTTTGATTAAATTCCGTATGAATAAGGTGCAGAATAATGTCCACGATAGATATTAAATTGATATTTTTAAAAATCCAGAACACTCAATTTTGTGAACAGTTATGGCGATGTCTATTTATTGAATGGTATGTGTTTTATTTTAGTCGGTAGAAATTTTGAAAATTCTACAAGATAGAAAAACCAATTATATTTCTGTTTTGTAGTAGACCGTGTTGAAATGGATCCGAGCTGTAGCTGTAGTTTTGAGTTAGTGAACTGGTGCGACTGGGGGAACAGGATATCTCCTTAATGTCCATGATAATTAAGGGAAGGGGGCAACACTTGTCGATCCTCTATAGCATCGATCAAAAGGTTTTTCACCTTTATAAATAAAACATTACAGAATCGTGTTACTTCAAAATTCTACCCTAAAGTGCTACGAACTGATTCCAAATTGAAAACAGAAATATAACTAATTACAAAATTAATACACCATTTAATCATTCAAATTCATTCCCTTAATTAAACTATCCAACTAGCCATGTTATCAAACTGAGAATATTTTGTGTATTTTTGTATATATAAATAAGTACAGAATTTTAACAGTTTCAAATCTGTAACATCAATAACCAAACCCATTTATAGCAGAACAAAAGTTCTCAGGTTATGTAATAGATATATTGGTAAATAGACAATTTAGGCAGGATAATTCAAAATTACAGTTCCACTTCTATTATTTTATCTTGAACTAATCCAGTCTCAAATTCAAGAACTTAAGTATTATAAAATGTTAAAATTACCCTTATATCTTCATTACTTTAGCTATGCCATATGAAGACTTACACTAACTGTTATTTCATAAAGTATATTCGTCTGTTCGTTATAAATGTCAATAAATGAATACAGTCAATGGAGAATAGAGGATGACCAATGTAATTATGAATGTGTTCAATAAATTAAAAATGGGTTTTGAAATAAACTACTACCAGTTTAACATGGCTGTTTTCGTTTCAAATGAATACTGACTGTATATTTTATAAAAGGAGAACGACGGGCCAGTTGAAAAGTTAATAGATATAACTCTGCACGAGCTGCAAATGTAGCATATTTTTCGTCGGCTGATTCAGTATTTTCGGTGAGTACAAATCGGGCTGTTCGCAGACAAAATGAACCGCAAAATCCTATTAAATATGCTGATTATTTTCAGACGGATTTGAATTTGATACGCTCGCGTCAGCCAGCCGAAAATACGGCATCTAAAAGAAAATTTCATCGGTTGATTTTCATGTATTCGAACGCGTCTAAACGACTTCTTTAAAAACTAGTTACGGTCATTAGTAACGTGGAGTAAAACTTTTTGGTAATTTACACTCCCCGAGGCTTTAATATCATTGATAAAACTTTAAATGTAATATTTCAGCAGCTGAAATATTACACACTTTTGTATTTCAATGAAGCCGGTCAATTGGTGACGTCTATGAAACAGGCTTCCTTCAATACTGTATTTCTTCGAAGAGAAAATATTTTCTTTAAATGTTGCCGGTTTAAGCTGAACATAAACGGAAACGATACTATTTCATACTGAATTGAATTCACGTTCATTAGATCGACTAATTGAACTATCCCCAGTTGTTCCGCTGTATAAATAGACAAGGCGCTGTTTGTACGTATACTCAACTTCGAGCAATATACATTTGTATAAACGATATTTCTAATGGAGTTATATAAACGCCGAACAAAAACATCCAATCAATTTACTGAATCCGGTATATTGGCGTTGAAATTGATTTAGTTTTTCAGACGGTGGCCGATGGACGATGGCCCGGCCCGACGAGGTCCGGTCATCTTGCGAAACACACCAATTGACATAATGAAAGAAAACATTTTATAGACCATCTTTTTTATGAGAGGATGCGTGAATTATCCATTGCGTCAATGAGATGGTGTACAGTATATAGGAGGGGTCACTGAAATGCACCGAGCGTTGCGTTGGCCGCGTCTCCTCCTTCAAATTGCTTAAATTACGCCCTACACAGGAACAGAATTTTATTCTCATCCACCGTCATTCATACCGTAGGTTCGTCGTGTTTCTGTCTCCTCTCGGCGGTTTGGTCTTTTGCTAGACCGGTTTCGGCTGCTCGCCCCATCTTCAGTAGCGGTGTTAGTCACTGTTAGCACTTTGGATGTTTTTCAGGGGCATCCTCACTGCTCCGTGTTACTGTGTCACTTGTACTGTGGTGTTTGTCAGTTTGTCTTGTGTATATATATATATATATATTAATCTTGTTATTGTGTTATTGGAGAATTATGTTTGCCTTATTTAAGTTGAGGGGGGGATTGTGTCAATCCGCTAAAGGGTAAGTCAGGTGGTGTTTGGGCTCGGTAGTTGCTTCAATAGGATTATCGGGGCAAATATGACTTCGCCCAGTGAATTAATCTTTTCGTTTATATTTTCGCTACTAACACCCCTACTGAAGATGGCGAGCAGCCGAAACCGGTCTAGCAAAAGATCAAATCAGCGAGAGGAGACAGAAACACCACGAACCTACGGTATTCCAACCCCTCGCAGACCACAAAGCAGGTATGTTAAATCATCATTCATTTTTTATCAAAAATACTGTATCACTAAGTTAAAACGCGATTGTAAAACTACAATCTGTTAAGACGATTATTTTTAGCCGTTTTTATGAAATAAATGTTCGGTAATTTCCCCATTGTTTCAAGTGACGCATCGCTATATCGTCGTGGTAAAACGCGGCCTGAATACCGGTTTCAAATTCTTGCTTTCGTCGGTAAAACAGCGAGGCAGTTAAGTACCGAGCGAATGCGTGCACACGCCAGATTTATCTCGGCGTTCCGACTCTACGAAACTGCACAGTTTCAGTTTTCAATAGGCCGCTTGTAGATAAAGACCCACCGAAATTGCGGGAGAGGTAGCGAAGAACGGCCCAAAAACGAAACGGAGAGGACGACCGAAAAGAAACGGTGAAGCCAATTTTACCCCGAGAATGTGTCCCAGGAAGGACAATGCTGATTCATGTACTGTAATGTATTGTTGTCCAGTGTAATGCTTCGTGTATGTGATATACATGAGCCAATGTGATGAGGGAACCAATAATCCGTTATCGCTACTAGTTGATAGTGGTGATAGAGTGTCCGATACTTACAGGTGATGACGGCCGCCAGGAGCCTGACGGCGCTGTAGGGCGGCTGGCAGTAGGGCCAGAGTGGCTGGAGTATGTACTGGGCGAACGTCAGGGCCGTTATGGCGTTCCCAGTGGGTACCAGCACCAGGAGCGCCACCCACAGGTAGAGGAAAGCCGCCAGTTCGCCGAAAGCTTCGTTTATGTAGGCGTAATCCCCGCCGGACTTGGGGATCATCGTACCTGCAACAATAGGGCATAGTAAAAGTATAGTAGCAAAAGGGGTGGAATTGCCCTACGTGCTAATGATAAGGTCGCCAAGTATTCTAAGAGTGGATAGATGATAGTATCATCTAATGAGGAACTTTTCCCCGACCGGTGGGATCGAGTATGAGAAGTACTTCGGTTGAAGACCTCTTCGGTAGTTTCGGAACTCCGTCCTCGGGGTCCAATCTGACACTCACTTGGCGGATCCTCTATGTACCTGAACAACGGAACAGTAATACACGAACAAATAACTATATCAACGACCCGTTAATCGCACTAATCAAGGAAATTGGTGTATATCTGTGTGTTAGCTTTTCGCCACAGCAAGTAGTAGAAGTCCATCTGTCCATCCTCCAAGTAGGAGGAGGATCCACAAAAAATATTTTCATTTTATAATGCGTAACATTGATTGGTATTTTTATTACACTATCTATATATAAGAGAAAACCGCAAAACGAAAAAACCTTCAAGGGGTTAAATTTTATTTAAGCGATTAATCCAATTGGGACTAGTTAATCCTCTATTGACTTTTGCTGCGTTTATTTTGCTTAACAACGAACAGAAGGAAGGTAACTAGCACATGCTGCTATGTTTCTATCAAAGTCGTATTTAACATTTTTACAACCGGTATAAATTACTGCTATAAATTACTAATTTTATTTGTATACCACTCATGTACTGTACTCAGTTTTTATTACTTCCGGATTGATTTTGCGGTGCGGAAATTATTACTCCGGGCGCATGATAATATCATACATTTGTTTTTGATGAAACAAAACCTGTTCCTCAACGAGCTAGGTCTTAGAAACGAGAGCATTGTTGACCAATTCAACAATGGACTCCATTGTCGTGTACCAAGATTGGACAGTGAGAGAGGCGCCACGGTCAGGAGAACATTCGTAATAGACTATATAATAATAACTAGTAACTAGTAATAACGTAATAACTAGTTATATCGAGTTCACTTTCTGATAACAATTTTTTCTTGTTTGCATAAAGTGTGAACATAAAATCTTGCTCTCGCAAAGAAGGCCAGAGTACTGAACAGATAAATTTTCCCGCAGTAGAATTCAAAGGCCGTCACTAAAACGGACACGTTTGCGCATGTACAAATCTTTGGAACTCTTTGGAGAGGCAAAGAGATGGAGAACAAAAAAAAGAATATGTAATAAATGCGTTGTACCACAGTACAAGTGGAGTAAGTGACAGTGGAAACAGGACGCCCCACAAGCGTCCCGTGTGCCAAGGTGACTCACACCGCTACTGAAGATGGCGAACGGCCCAAACCGGTATAGCGAAATCTACAATTGTACAATAATAAAAGGTTAAAAGGAATTTTCAATAACTTCAGTGGACCGGCTCGGAGGTTACTCGATAGTAAGGTTTGACTGTGCTGTCCCAGAACTGGAACTGGAGTCTCAAAGTGTCCAAGGCCTATTAACCGTGGACGGCGGTACCATCAATATGAAAGTAGCAATCAACCGGTCTAGGTGGACGATAATGGCCGTGTGGGTTCTCCGGAGTCCGGGGAGGAAACAGAACATTAGGAGGCGCCGACCACTTAAAACAGTTCTTTCCTATGACCGCCAACCCAAAAGCACACTTTGGTAGCGGTCCAACACTCACAATTTAATCCTAATAAGGCGAAAACTTAAAGGAATTGCTTCGAGTTTTGGAGGAAAACAAGTTCCGCATAGAGTTTTCACCGCATAGGAAATTGGACCTGGCAATTACTGCCTTGGACAAAACTGGGTCAAGCTCCAATAATTCCTGTCGTTTTATAAATTCGAAGTCAAAAGAATTCTCTGGAGGTAATCTGGACTGGACCGGGAGTGGACATCAAAACGGGCGGATTCTCCGACAAATCATATCTCCATAGCACCCTCATTTTTTTATTATGTACAATCAACATTGAATGTTATAAGTAACATTCGTATTTCGTGATAAAAGGGACCACCCCCACAGATGGCACTTTGGACACAAGAACAATTATGGTCTAAGGGTTAAGAAGATCTCTAGGCCAGCGGCGTGGATGGATGGGTAACAGAGGAAAGGGATTGAACGAGTGGATTAGGATGAGGAGAAAGGCGGGAGTGGAACTTCGGGAACCGGGATTTTGGGACTTGGTCGACTGTCGGTATGTTGAGGTCATGGTGGATTGTGTGGTTAGAAACATACCCTGGAGGAGCATTAAGGATGGTATGAAGGACTTTTGACTCTCTGGATGAGAGTGATGTCTCGGTGGTGGAACCCCATAGCTCTATACCGTATGTCGGTTTAAGTATCGCTTTGTATATTGTCAGTTTGTTACTTACTAGAGTCCAAATTTTCGGTTTAAGTCGATTCTTTTGACTCAGGTATGGGGATTCCACGTGAGCTCCGTCATTAGATACAATTATAAAAATTCTAGTTGTGGCATAAAAATTAAAATAAAGAAACTAGTATAGAGACTAAATAATACCCCCATTAAACACAAAGTAGAAATGGTAATCGGGTTAAGAACTGAATGGATTACTGCAGGGGTCCAACGACCCCATGAACTGTCCCCTGCTACTCGCGCGGACTGCAGCCCACAAATGACAGAATAAACTCCATTATATAAAACTAGGCCCTAGACCCAAGGGCAAGTACCTGGGGACAGGTAGATGAAGTGAGCATATGAAGAGGGCCCCCCCCAGCTAAAGAGGTCACAGCGGGGTCATGCGTGAATGCAAAAAAAAAATATCTGACAAATCTATATTCCAACTGTCCAACCGCGCTGTTAATCGAATTATCACTAACTTCATTTACTATAGCGTAAGACTACTGTGGGTAAGAACCTCGGTTGGATGTGGTTGACTAGCTGCTAATCCGATATTTTTCCAGGAACCCATTACAGTGATACTGTTGAAGCGGTCAATGCTAACAGGACGCTTCGATGACGGTGTAGAAAGCCGAAAAACCGGTCTATTATAAGACCGTAGTGGCGAGTGGATATTATTCTCCTGTTATCGATTCAATTCTGTCTCCGGAGACACTAATCTCCAATCGATTATACGGATTGAAACCAATTTAAAATGTCGATTGCTATTTCGGGACCGGTTTTGTGAGTTTTTTTGGGTCGCGTTGCGAAACCGGCCCTTTAAATTCACATTGCGTAACAAACGCCCGCACAAGAATGACGGAAATAAGTTTTTCTTATGAGTTTGAAGTTTTTTTTTTATCAAAATGATTACTGTACAACACCGTTGCCCTAATCCCAATCCTCCGAACACCCACTGCCCCCCCCCCCCCCGACATCCCGAACGTTTCTTACAGACTGCCGAGAATGAAGTGGCCACGATATCTAAATGTGCCAGAAAAATAAGTGAGAAGAATTAAGTGAAAAAAAAGAGTGAACCGGTCATTCTAGCGGCGCAACTGACGTCGAATTTATCGAGCGAGAGAATTATCATAATTCCGAACTACGCCATAAAAAAAAATTCGGCTTTCCAGTCAATTTCATTCCAAGATGTTTCACATCCCGTTTATGGAAATCCGAACGACCGGCGAGGATAATTTACTTTGAAATTAATTTCGTCCCAACAACGGGGTCAAACGGGGGGGGGGGGGTCGAGTTTATGCGTACTCAGTACGGAATACTTGAATAATTTTCTGCGGCGATTGCACAGATCAACGTTTGAAGTAGATTAACCGAGAATTTCCTGTAATTTCAATCCCGGCCGTCTACAGAAATCAGGAGTCAATACATAAACGATAAATAAATAAAAATAATGTATCGGTTAAGTCAATATTGAAAGGCGGTAACTGAAAGAAAATTCTGTATTCGATTTCCCCTTCAAATGCTGCTCCGGGTTTTACCCTTAAAAAAAAATAGATGTAGATTCTTAAGAAGTGATCAATGTTTAAAGTTTATTATAGGAGAATGGGTTTTCCTGTATGGTTATAAATAAAGAGACAGAGGCAGCCATCGCCATAAAATCACGAATAAATAAAAATAATTTAAGTCAATATTAGAAGACAGTAAATTAAGGAAAATTCGGTCTACAATGCTTCTCCAGTACTCATTAGATGAAAAGTTATTTAGAAGTATGTAAGTAGAGTTAACTCCTTTGATTTACATGGCCTTTTAAAATACTATTATAAAATCACTACTCTTCAGTGCATGAGCGCTCGGATGAGGGGGACTTCAGTGTAAAAAAAAGAGGGTGGGACTTCATTGTACAACTGAATGTACCTGGGTCCCGAAGAATTACCTTCCATTATCGTCCACAACCTACAAAGGACCCTGTAGTAAACAGGAACGGTTGCTTTACGGTACTTGAAGCCTACGGGACGGGCCTTTCGGACAGTTATTTTTATATATGTTTTGTAAATAGACAAGCGAGAGACTATACCACGCCTCCGTGAAAGTTGTTTCGAAAATTTTCGTTCCGGAGACGACTACTCGGGCAGACACAGTTCTCGAACATATTTCTTGACAATGGCCTCTATCGAGTTTTAAATGAAACCGCAGATCATATCTCGCGGTTCCAGTACTAGCGGCTGCATTATGGAAATAATCCAAGCAACAGATTACTCTCATTACAGAGTCCAATGGTATGATATTATTTACAGGATAGTTAAAGAAACCGGATAGAATGTTAAATACACAAAAAATTATGTAATACAGTAGAGTTCGTGTTCTTCCGTCTCTTTCACGTGGAATCCCCATACCCGTCTCAAATGAATCGACTTAAACCGAAAATTTGGACTTTCAAAACCATTACTAAAACTGACAATATACAAAGCGATACTTAAACCGACATACGGTATAGAGCTATGGGGCTCCACCGAGACATCCGACACCGCTCGCATCTAGAGATTTCAGTTAAAAGTCCTTCGTACCATCCTTAATGCTCCCCCACGGTATGTTTCTAACCGCACAATCCACCATGACCTCAACATACCGACAGTCGACGAAGTCGCAAAATCCCGGGTCCTGAAGTTCCACTCCCGCCTTTCTCCTCGTCGTAATCAACTCGTTCAGTCCCTTTCCTCTCTTACCCGTCCATTATTAAGCCCCCTGCGTGGGCTTAAACGCCTCTTCTTAGCCCTTAGATCATAATTGTTCTTGTGTCAAAAGTGCCATCTTTGGGTGGTCCCTTTTATCACGAAATTCGTGTGAAAAAAATACATACAGCATTTGTACAGACAGTCTCGCCGGTTTCGTCTTTCGGTCAGACCGATTTCGGTACCTTCAGTAGCGGTGGGGCTCGCTGGAAGCTTCCGAAGCGCCAAAGTGACTGACACCGCTACTGAAGACGGCGAGCGGCCGAAACCGGTCCGGGAAATGACCGAACCCGGGGGGGAGAAGACACGGAATAACACGGAATTTTCGGTATTCCCCGGCAGACTGCCGAACAGGTATTCCAAAACTGGTGTAATACAATTCCGTTTGGTGTCAGGTCACGTGATGCTTGCAATGGTAAAGAGTCCGGTAGTAATAGCAGTAACGGTCATTGGCCGTTAGAACGGTCGGAACACGTGCACTCTTGTTTGGATGATGCAATAATCCAGGTGAAAGTGGCAATCCCTCCTCCACTTTACCCTCCTTTAAGGTTTTTTGCCTTCGATTCAAAAATAGATTTGCGGTTTCGATTTAAATCGGGCGTTTAAACAGACGCCGACAACCCGAACGACGACCTCCAGCCGGGATTTACCGTACTACTGAGGACCTGAAAGACCTAAAATTGAACGCAGATACTGGGTCACTGATTACGGTGGAAAAATTCAATTTAACGTACAATGCTGAGCCAAAGCGACATATATCGAAAAAATTCAAACTTTACGGCGGAAAATATTAATGAGACCCTAATATGTCTCCGCGACCTCACCCTAAGTACAGATCTTAAAGTATAACATACAATTTCCCATTCAAGTGGCACAGTGAGAGTGGGCAGTGAGGATGCCCCCCTGAAAAACATCCAAAGTGCCAACAGTGACTAACACCGCTACTGAAGATGGCGAGCAGCCGAAACCGGTCTAGCGAATCACCCATAGTCCTAATCCAATTGTCCCAAACCTGTTGCTAATAATCTATGTATTGGACAGACATTTTAGGCAAAATAACAATTTTTTTATGACAATATTTGATTTTATATAATCCCAACCCTATATCTTTATATAGGAAGTGGCCGAGTGACAAAAAATATGTAATGAAATTGAAAAAAATATTAGAAAAAGAAGGAAAAAGCCAGTGGGTTTCTCCTCCATTATTGGCTAGCTCGTTATTGGCGCGCGCTGGTCGAACGTCAATGTCGCTCATTGTAAAAAAACAGTTGTGACAATAAAACAGAAGAATAATAATAATTGAGTTCACTAACAACTCCACGGCAGATTTCAATGAATGATTATTCGATTCTAATTATTCGATTGAATTCGAGGCTTAAACAGTTTTATTCGGGAAGCGTCCCCATTTCAGGGGTGGGTTATGTCAGGGGTGGCCGACCTTTAGAGAGGCCGATGAGCCAAATACGCCATCGAACATTTTTATCGTGTTTTTAATACAGGATCTTGTTTACTCAGCACCGCCTAATGAGCAGTAAATAAATATCCATAAGGAAATAACAGTATGTTTCTTTTTATAGCATCATTAATGAGGAGTGCATAAATGCCGCATATGGATCGGGGTTGTATTCCGCCTACCTAACACTGTATTACGTTTTTGCCCTATTTGGGTGACACTGAATTCTAGTTTAGTCTAATAATCGATGTAAAATTCCGCACTGGTTATGAATCATCACTGGGACGGATTCGTACGAAATATGGTAATGACCGTAGTTTTTTTTATTGTTCGATAGCTTTTTGAAGTGAAATCAGAATATCATGCGTTCGTAAGTATTCGTTTGACTGATTCAGTGCATAAATAGAGTCTTTCTGTAATGATTGTGTGACTTTTATGGGTAATAAAGTTTCTTTTTTCTGTTCAAGTCTTATAGTCGAGGAAATACGTTACGTATACATTCACGTCAGGACTTAAACTTAGGAGGACTTGTGTATATTGATGAGAAATGCTGGAAGCCGAACAGGCCCTATTTAGTGCCTGTCAAGCGACAACGAGCGATGAATTCAAATCTCATTATTATTTTTATTGGACGTAATACGCGTTTAAATTTCACTAAGTCGGACCGTTTCTCAGGAGCCAAGGTTACGTTCGCGACTGATTTCAGCATTCTTCATATGTAAGAACATCTTTTAATTCGTTCATTACTACTGAAGGGGATCAAAAACAAGTAGTGACAGAACAAACTGAAAACAAACGTTTTTATACAGTCGGGATCAAGAGAAAGAAAAGAAACAATTTCTTTTATCGTTCAATAACGTCTAGCGGTTATGCGAATGTTACGAGGACGCGAACTATTATTATTATAACCCGGTTATATCAGACTGATGATGATGATGCAACAGTATCGATGTAGGTTTCGAGGAATTCGTTTCGGGAAAATGCCTTTCACCTCCTATTCGACGACGGACCGGGGATCGACCGAGTAGCGGACCCTGATGAAGATGGAACCGGTGGGAGGTTCCGAAACGTCGGACGACACCCCAGAGAGAGGGTGGGCCCATGAAGGGAGGTTTTTCAGAAGGGGTGGTTTCAAAACAAGGGATGAATCCCGAAATAGCGGGGTATCGACCCCGGCCGCCAGCCGAGGTTCTTCCCGCAGTATTACGCCATCCTACCGGAAATTAGTGATAGTTCGCAATGTTTTAAAGTCACCTTGATACTCCTATTAAACGTATAATAGATTACAATTTCTTGTGGATAAAAGTATTTTTAATTTCGCCTTTCAGGATAAAAGGAAGAAATTTGTTTTGACACTTTTCTATCGTCGATTTAAATTCAATCTTTCTCCGCACAATTCACTTCCACTCATCAACTTCCACGATAGTTACCGAGGGGGAGGTTTGCAGAGTAGTCCGGTATTTGGGCCGTCTTCAGTAGCGGGGTCAAGTTGGGGGACAAGTTTATACTACGAAATGCCGTACTAAAAAAAGGTAACGTTAAAACACATAAATTTTAGCTATAGCTAAAGTTCAAGTAGCCTTTTAGCGGTCGCACGGCGATAAGGTCAACTCTTGGGAGGGCACCGCGGCGGTATTGACAGTGAAATATACAGTGTAGTAACTGCAGTATAGTAATAGCAGTAACGGTATAGTAATAGTATTCAAGTTCTGGTCGCCGAAACCTGCTCTCATTTAACATTGATACGCGAACGATCTTCAGGGCGGTGTTTTACAGCACTTTGCCGGCGGTACTACAAAAAGCAAAATATGTGAAAGTTTTATGGCGATGGGTAGGAAACAAGTTTCACTTCTGTTTTTAGCGACAGGAATTCAAGTTCCTGTGGCGGTTTTACGCCACTTTTCGAGCAGCGCTGACAATTTTCAATATTGAAAAATAAATAATTTCAATGTTTCGACGATAGATAGGGGAAAAGTTGAGAAAAAAGTTCTGTCTGTTTTTGTCAATTAACTGACGTTCAGACGCAGTGAATTGAATGAACGTATATTCGTTTTATTGATAGCTGAAATTATGAATCGGTGAAACGAAATTGTGATCCCATTTTTCGAGGACAGCCATCGAACAGACCGGGCATCGAACCGACCCTAAAAGTCGAGGTCGAACTTTCTTTAAGCTCAACTCCACAGCGTTTCCCCCCGCCAATGCGGATATTCGACTTCTATTCCTCCCGACGTTTTGACGTATGTCAGCGAAGTACAAAGCATAACAACATTTTCGATATAACCAGCAATCGGCATCTTGAGGAAACATACAGACAATTGTCATGGACAAGCGTTGAGGACATATTTTTCACATTCAAATTTATTCAGGTATGCACGCACCGTTTGTTCAGGGGGCGACCTGAGCACCAGTCAGGAGAGCCTTTCATCAATAGAATTTCCTTCAGATAAAAACCTTTCTAGACGTCTTTTTTGAAAAACGCGTTTGATGGTTTGACCAAAGTTCGTACGTACCAGAGATATCGGTTTCAGTCATAGTATTGCCACGGTAATATAGTTTAAACTTAGTCTGAGTAGCGACGAGATATAAAAGTTAAAATTGTCTGGGGCGTTATGGTCCGACTACGGGCCGGAGAAGATTGTTTGTAATCTGAGATGACTATACCTGAGAAATGACCTTCATACGGTGTTGGCAACTGGGTCACAGTAGACAGGACTCGTTTCCAATCCCGCTTGTGTTGATAAGGACAGGGAGGAGGGAGGGGGTCAATATTTGGCTTTGAGGACGCCAACTGGTCCTAAGGTAAACTTAAAGGGCTTTACAGCCCTCCGTATATTATTACGGACAATATATATACATATATATTTGTTGTCTCCATTAAAAATCCCGTATATCAATTCCGGGAATATCGGGAACTTGAGCACTTATGCTTAGCTAGGCACATCTAAGGTACTTGGTCATGGCCGTGCTTCCGCCCTGGGCGACCGTGATAAGGTGAACCTGACCAAGATAGGAGTTGATGAATCGACCACAAGAATAACAAAACGGTTAGAAGAAGACAGTGAACTAATTCCTCCACCGTAGGATGACCACCTTGGGCTCCATTATACAGACAAACGACCCACGTGACATCTCAAACTCCAGGCAAATTCGGATTGTTGAGACTTCTACTTCGAGATCTGTACGCAGGTACGATGGGTTACATATTTTTTTTTGACTGTACGCTTTGAATTTAATTGACTTTCGACGGTTCGGCCGAACCCCACAGTCCACGTCCAGATTGGTCTCCGTACAACAATAAGTCATTGTTTAAATGATCGATGGTTTCCAAGACCGGAACTTGAATTATCACTAATTTTTAGCTTCCGGTAGGATCACGTAGTGTTTTGGTAACAGGAGACCGCTGTTCCGGGATTTTTCCTGGACTCACTGGAAAGGTTTTTGCCGCTCAGGATCCATCATCATTTTGGTATCAGGACTTGTTTCTTACCCTGTTACCGGGAACCATCATCCTATTGTTCATCTTATATAGCCCATATCCCCAATGAAGTTATTACTGTTTTCCAAATACAGGAAAACTCCCCGAACACCCGGGGTTCAATCCCAATAACAACCGATGTTCTTACCACAACAGAACGCAATCCTACCGGAAGCCAGTCACGGATTTATTGTTTGAACACAGTTTATATCTATTGTCCAATCTAAGCATTGTTTTTGATGTGTGGATCGTTCTGAATATGAGTCGGTCGGTTTTGAAGATGCAGCAAGGAGTTTTGTATAGGTGAAATAGGCACAGACAGTTTCCAGTAGTGACCTTGGCACCCCCACGTGCTTTCTGACCCACAGTCGCACGCCAAAACCTTAACAACCCGCATTCTGTTCTCCCCCAAGCGAAATTACCTTAACAGCCGTACCGAAATTATTATTCGGTTTCCCTTTGAACGTCTAACAGATAAAGGAAATCCGCCGACAGAACAAAAGCCACGTCCGAGACGTTTCAACCTTCCGATTTCCTTCCCAGCCGTTTTTCTCTATTTCCACTCCTCGCTTACAATATTCATCAGCTTTGAGTACACTCGTGACTGCTCTTAATTGGAAAAATGCACAATCGAGGGCGCTAAATGGCTCCGGTTAAAATCGATAGAAATACAGTCCTAGGATTGGGGTCTCGAACGATCATATAAATTCGAAAGTTGCTCCGAAATGGTTGGCTCATGCGGGCCCAATTTGTTAGACAAGTCGATAATTGAATATCTAATTGAATAGAAAAACCTAAAAAAACAGCGTTCAATTAATGTTATCTATGATGTAGTGTCGGCGCTAACGCATAGAAGGTAGATACTATATCTTTCGAATCCGAAGCCGGACGCGTTTCTCGCCCACGTCATTAGCATTCCGACAGTAACATAGCAGGGTATCAGTAACGGAGTACAAACTCACTGGCTTTCCCCCTTTTTCTAAAATATAATTTTTCTATTTTCCGGCTACATTTAGATCACGTGGACGGGACTCTATGATCTGTACTTAGAGTGTAACGGTTATTTTCCTTAATATTTTCAACTGTAAAGTCTAGATTTTGTCCATGTTTGTTGCAGTAAGTATACGTCCAGTACACGATTTCAGTAATGATTTATTGTTTTAAACCTAATTCTGATCGTCTTTTTCACTTTACGCGTTGATTCCGACTCATTTTTACCTTATCAGCCGTTGGTGTAAAATGTGTGGGTAAAAATATATACAACAGATTCTATTAATAATACCGGTAATTGGTTTCACCCAACCCCCCACGCCAAAAAGAACAATGAAAAGCCAATAAAAACAAAATTGGAGCATAACGCGTTTTTAAGACTCCAAGATCGATATAGTACGTCGCCGGTGCATGTCGAAAGTCAGCCTTTATAAGGCAGAAAAAGTTACATAAGCCATTTCGAAATAGGGACGAGGGTAACTTTCGGACCGATATCCGGCGAACTGATTTTACCCTCGAGGATTGTGTTTCCCTTTCGGAAATATATCAATTACTTTATCCAGAGAGAAACGATATCGACTTTAATTTTAGATACTTTAAAAAGATGCAGACGCAAGTAAATTATCCAATCATAATAATAAGGATGAATGACCGGTATACTACTTCTGATGTACCGCAGATTTTGCTCTTTTGCTAGACCGGTTTCGGCCGCTCGCCCCATCATCTTCAGTAGCGGTGTTGTTAGTCACTATCACCAGTAATAGTAATAGTGCGGTACTCTGTCACAGTACAAGCGACAGTGAGGATGCCCCCTGAAAAACATCCAAAGTGCCGACAGTGACTAACACCGCTACTGAAGATGGCGAGCAGCCGAAACCGGTCTAGCAGAAGACACAGAAGAAACACAAAAAATACACGGTATTCCAACCCCTGACAGACCACAAAGCAGGTATATTAATTACGTACGGAATTTAAGGGTCGAACTTCCGTTTTGGTGGCCCGAAATTTTTATTTTTTGAAACGCGCTTACTTCGTTGATTAAAAATAACAGCTGTAAGATAAGACAGATAGCGGGCACACGGCTTAGCCCGGATGTGGTGACAACGTTACCCCTCGTCTCTATTACTTCTTGTTCGATTATTATTATCGTGTTATATACAGGGAATTTCGATGTTCCAAGAGATCGAAGAGTCGAGGATAAAGTCGTCCAGGAAGCTTAGAAGCATCGACAGTCGGTCGGTTTCTGTGTTTACTCTCGGTCGGAAACGGGTAAAGGTTTCGGTTTTTGCCTCTCGATTTTTGGCAAATTTTGGCACTGTTACAACGGGAAAGCGAAACAATGGGCCCAGCAGTGTGCTACCGATCGTGGCGAGAAACCGAAACCCGTCTGGCCAATGAGTTCCAAACGCCGGTTTCAATTTGCCTAGTTTTATTTCAGCTGTTGTCTAGATAAATTAAACAGGAGATTAAACGCGTAGAATTTTCACACTAGTGGAACTTACTGGATTTTCTTTTCTTTACTTGCATTGGAAACTTCACTACGTATATAGTATAAAACCGGGTATAAGTTATCTGACAAGAGGATAAGAATTGTTCTAGAAACATATCGGAACTAAGACTTCAGCCGATTCGAACGAAAGGAAAACTTCGGCAATCTAATTACAGATAGGAAAACTTCAAATTATGTTCGGTCCATCCGATTTGAACTCCGCAGCCAACTTTATATTCGAATACCAAGTGGGCAAGTTGATAGCAATCTCCAGAAGATAAGGCGGCCGCGGCACACTTTAAGCTTCTGTTCCCCCACAATAATGATAACAATGAAATAACTACGATGAATTCAAAAGATATTTATGGAAATGGGCGTTATTTTCCGAAACTGTCCGAGAGTTTGTGTTGGAAAATGCGTTTTCCACGTACGTCAGTTCCGTGTGGATACACTTGTGGCATACTGAATATTGACGACTACAGGAATACCGTACGGTCTGTTGTGTTTCCGTCTCCTCTCGCCGGTTTGGTCTTTGCTAGACCGGTTTCACTAGCGGTGTTAGTCACTTTTGACGCTTTGGATGTTTTTCAGGGGGAATCCTCATTGCCCACTGTCACTTGTACTGTGCTGTACACTAGCCGAAACCGGTCTAGCAAAAGATCAAACCGGCGAGAGGAGACAGAAACACAACAAAACCTACGGTATTCCAACCCCTCGCAGACCAGGTACGTTAAACTGACTATAGGAATAATGTTCAAATGCTCGACGTCCTTTAAGAAAGCAGAAGAATAGCTGCGCTAAATTTTGCTTCTAAATATTGTTGTTGACGATCCTTACGAGGTGCAACAAATTGTTTCTGCGAATAACGACTAAATAAGACCAACTTTTGACTTTCCGTACGACGTTTTAACAACTCTATCCGAACTATTTTTTCAGCTAAACGTCGAAACTGACGAAACAACAGTAGAAATAATCGATGAGTGCACACTGTAAACGAGACTTTCGGGTGGAAATTTCGCTAATGTCACTGCCGGTTTTCATTGTTTCGGGTTACTTTGCGTGCTGGTTTCGGGTAATACTATGAATCGAAATACGGAGTCGACAGAGCAGGCAGTCGCCCCAACGTAATTACAGCACGTGTTCGGTACCGGGCGGTTCGAATTCGATTCTAATTATTCGTAACGCTCCGAAGAAATCGGATAAAAAGTTGGAGGATAACGCTGTTGGACAACCGTTCTGTGGGGAAGTTCGGGGGGTTGTTCGGACACGTGTCTTACTGCCGGAGTTCGGCCGAGGAGAATTTGTATCCTGGCCGTATTCTTGGTCGTAAAAAATTCACAAAATTTAAAATTACGAGTTCTGAGAGAATGTCCGGAAGCCGCGGTTCGCGATACGAGGGTCGCGCGACCCCTCTTTAGCAAGGGGCGGCCAAAACATCGTGAAAATTACAGTTACGGACATAATAATGATTTTACGGTCCACCGTCGTTAATGTAGAGAACGACAGCTGTCCCTTCCGGGAGGATCACAGTACAACACGTGTAGTAATGGCGGGAAGTCGGACTCGAGGCCGTACTTATATTTATTGTATTATGGTTGTACTCACCCAGTTCGGCGTAGCAGAGGGCCCCGATCATCGAGAAGAACCCCGAGAGTATCCAGACTATCGTGGCCAGCCCTATGGAGCCGGAATTCTGGAGGACTCCCTTGGGCGAGACGAAGATGCCGGCGCCGATGATGACACCGACGATGATGGCGACGCCGTCCACCAGGCCCAGCTCCTTCTTCAGCTCGACGCGAGCCATTCCGCGGCGGTCAGTTGGTCTTCGGTCGAGAGTTCATCAAGAGATAGAGAGAGAGAGAGAGACAGAGAGATGGCCCTCCGGCGACTGGCGACCGTGTACTGTGGTAACTGGCGGCCGGCGACTCCAGGTATACCCCTCCCCTCGTAGCCCTATCCCCTCCAGTTCTATTGCTCTTTCCTGTCTACCCCCCACCATACCACAGACCGGCCGCCTTCCAACCTCGGCTCCTGCTTCCTCCCTAACAGTTATACAGGACTTCCCGTATCCAAAAAAAAATCTACCCGCGCCCCACTCCTTATTTTCCAACCGAGTTCTACCTCGACTTTACCATACTGACATTAGTACAAAAGTAGTCTTAGTCTCATTAATCAAGTATATAAATGTAGTAATGCGCGTGAAAAATCATCGTTTCTATATCGTTTAATAGAACTAAGAAATCCAACATCGCTGGCATTCGGAAATTCCGGTCAAAAGCCCTTCGAACCATCCTTAATGCAACCGGATACGTTTCTAATTGAAGTCGCGAAATCCCGTCTCCTCAAGTTCCATTCCCGCCCCTTACGTTCACTTTCCTCTATCGCCCATCCGTTATCCCCCGCCCCCGCCACGACCGCTTGGAAACACCGTTGGCCACCGGAAATCATCTTAGACTCTGGCCGAAACTGGCTAATTTGTGTCGAAAAGTGCCATTATTCGGTGGTTTCTTTTATCAAGCGAAACGTGGGAAAAATATAGAAAGGTTATACTTATAACTTGTGAATGCCGATTGTATAAAAACAAAAATTGTATAAGGGGTACCCAAAAGTAATCGACATTTTGACTTTGGAATTCATTTTATTTTGCTAAAAAAGAAACTTTAATTATTAAGCAACTATATATTCACCGATATTATCGACAACTCTCTGCCACTTTTCCGGCAAATTTTCGATTCCCCCCTCTTGAAGAACTCCTCAAGACCAAAATACATCTTATCAAATTGTTGATTACTTTTGGGTACACCTAATATATTACGATTTATTTGACGATTCGCTAAAGATTGGCACATACGATCTGATAGTTGAATATCATCTTTTCTTAACTAAATAATGGGTTCTCTGTGAGTTTCTAGGAGAGAGAAAAAATCCCTTAATTAAAAACTTTAATTCGTTACGCGCCGGCGTTGAAAAACATCCGCTCTCATTGATTACGTCTCATTGAGGGAAAAACGTCCCTCATTGATTTGCTTTCGTTTCCCACTCGCCGTCTACAACAGATTGTAGACAGATTTTTTTCAATATAGAAAGCATCGCAGGTCTGTCTGAAATATCTGTACACAAAGTCGGTAATTAGGCTGTACAGTTTTTGGACATCTCACTGTTCTGTTAGTAAGCTGTATGCTGTGTTCAGTGTTATATGGCGATGTTTTCAATGCGTTTTTGATGTAAACGATGTAAACAAAAAAATCGACGGACGAAAGTCTTTCAAGGCGAATTTTGAAAGTCGCTAATAGACGGGGGAGAAGAGGAAAGAATCTAATAAAGAAGAAAACCTAATAAGGGGTTGATGAGGGGGCGCCTCACGGTGGGCGGGTTGTTGTTGTTGGGTCTGTCTCGCCTATCCCCTTTCTCCTTACAAACCAACCCCTTTTTCTGTAATGGCTTCCGCTCACCACCAGACAAAACACTTAAAGTAAAGCCGCACAAACACCTACAACTTGAGACCGCACTCCTTTCTTTCTGTACTCAATTCGACAGATGTCGAAAACTGAAGAATCAATAAAGAAATTGGTACAGAACAACGGATATGTATTCACTCATTGTGAAAGAAAAAATAAACAGTAAACTACAGTCCGATAAGTCTAAACTTTTATTTTAAATCATCACTAACCAGCTTCCGGTGTGATCGCTCGTGTTTCTAACTCTATTATAGAAATGAAGATATTTGTGCTTTAGTGACTAGTACGATGACAGTTTTCACTTACGTATTCCGGGGTCGTACCGCTCTAGGGTCGGTTGGCCGCTCGACGGCAGAGGAATGCGGAATGTCGTTTTGGGCGAGCGCAGCAAATGGCGTCTGTTATCTCGCGGCGCGTACACGACGACGTCCAGCTGGTCCGTCCCGGCTGTTGTAGGAGAACCTCGTGAAAGGAAAGGAGGAAACGGGAAGAGAGATGGTCTCAAAAAAGAATAGTAGTAGGTAGTGTGGGAGTATCATCCTCGACTGGATCCTGGAATAGAAACTTGGTATAGAATCCTGGGATAGAATCCTGGGATAGAATCCTGGGATAGAATCCTGGGATAGAATCCTGGGATAGAATCCTGGGATAGAATCCTGGGATAGAATCCTGGGATAGAATCCTGGAATAGAATCCTGCAATAGAATCCGGCATTAGAGTCCTGCAATAGAATCCTGCATTAGAGTCCTGCAATAGAATCCTGCATTAGAGTCCTGCAATAGAATCCTGGAATTTAAGGACATGAATGGCTCAATTTTCATCCGAAAGTACGACACCTAAATGGCAACTTGGACTGCGCTAAAGAGGAAGTCTGGAATAACGCGACGGGGAACTGAAGATGAAGCCGGAAGTGACGACTGAACTGTCTTTGTGTCGCTTTGTTCAGAACGCTCAGACAATTCGCAGGAAGTGTTTTTTTTACCCGACGATCCACTGGTTCCATGAGTCGGACCCTGACGATGGAACCGGCAAGAGTTCCGGAACGTCGGAACGGGAAAAACACCGGAGAGGGAACAGCAGGGGTTCACCACTGCTAACCAAAGTTCTTCCCGCAGTATTACGCAATCTTTTTTGTGCAAAACGGTGCACTATTTTTTAAAGCCATCTTGATATCGCGTGTACTCTTATTGAATATATAATAGAATCCTGGAATAGCGGGCGATCAACCCCTGCCAGCCGAGGTCATCCCCACAGTACTATCCTACCTAGCGATATTTTTGAAATTATTTAAATGCAATATATTTAAAAATTTATTGTCGTTTAGCCAGTTATTGGCCGTGTTGACGAGGGATCAATTTCCGCGGCTTCTATATATAAAGGCTTGTGGTCATGCCCGAGTTCCTGTTATCACAGCTAATGGGACGGAACTTCTTGTGTGTGTGTGTGTGTTTCGGAAGGGGTTGGACGGAGTGTGGAACAGTGAAAATCGTCTGTCGGGGGATGATTGGAGGGGGATGATTGTTGTTTCGTGACCTCAGTAAGGCGCCTACGAGGCACCCACTCCCACGGACGGGGGGGTCGATATGCAGTAGTTATACTTGGCGCAAATCTCAATAAACCCGTTCACTGCAGTGTAGAACCGCATCGGTCTCTAAAATGGTTCCGAAATTATCAGGAATAGAATTTTTTTAAATTATATCCAGTGACAGAACCGCTCCAGCAATACTCCCGCTCCAGTTCTCACTGGATACTGAGGATATCACGCCTCCGGATATTTCCTCTTGAGGCGGCGCTCAGGATATTCGGGATCTTTCCAGCAGCTCTAACAATTTTACGAAGGATGATAGATAGCAATGATTGAATTTTGTAGGAGTTAGACCATTGATTCCCAAAGTGGTCCAGGTAGACCCCCAGGGGGTCGAGTTAGATCTAATCTTCACATTTTTAGTCGACTTTCGGGACTATGGTAGAAAAGTATTGGGGGACCGGATGGTAATGCCGTTTCTGATCTTGTCAATATCACTTTCTTATTTGTCAGCCGATTGTGTACTTCAAAGAATGAAAACGAGGGTGATTACAGAATTGATTAGAAATAAAAACTCGTTGAAGATTTATTAAGTTTGAATTTTATGTGAAAGAAACGGCATTACTTTCCGGTCCCCCCAAATAGCAGCGGGGGTCCACCGGAACCGGCAAAATTTTTAAAGTGGTCTATGAGAAAAAAATTTTGGGAAGCTAATAGTTAGTTTAAATACGGTTGTAAATCAATAATTTGTTCTCGTAACTAATACTTGCTGTATGCCGACAGGGCCATTACTAATATACTGATGGGTCGTGTGAAGTAAGCGACAGTGTGCAGACGCGGGACGCTACTGAAGGTGGCGAGAGGACCGAACCGGTCTACGGGACAGGAAGAACGGCGAAATCTATTGTATTTCAACCCCTCGGCGGACCACCAAAAAGGGGAAAAATTTGCGCCTATATACGAGGGTTGAGCCAAAACCAGTTCTGGCTCCTGAATCTGATGCAATACGTGCGGTTTCTGTCTGTTTCTAGGAACGGCGTGCTTATCGCTTCCTATTTGTTGGCTTGTATTTTTTTCCCCTCCCGCAAATACAGGAGATAAGGGACAACAGAGAGAGGCGCTATGTGTGACACCCCACACGTGCACAGTCACGCCGAACCCTATTCCCCCAACAAATGTTTTAAATACGTATAAACCTGTGTCCGGGATCGGGTTTCGGAGTGAAAACAAAATCACGATTTTGAGGCCTCCTCAAAAGGCCACCAGAAAGTATTGGGCACAGTGTTATTCTGTGTGAACAACTTATACTATTAAACAGTTTGTTATAGTCACTATGAAGCACATTAAATTATGTTGAATGGAATTGGGCACCTTCAAGTTTTTTTATAATGAATCCGGTTGTTAATGGCCCAACTCCATTCTTGATAAGAAAACGCGTATTATTCGCTTAATAATTGCCACTATTTTAATAGGAACTATAAATTTAACACCCTTATATGCACTTTAGCGGTATGACTCATTAGTATCCTATACGTAAATTCTTAAATTAATTGAAACGCAAACCCTTAAATATCTCGATTTGAAGATAAATGGACTTTCAAAGATAAATGGGTCACTTTCAAAATTAACGGCTCATATATATATATATATATATATATATATATATATATATATATATATATATATATATCCCAGTGAAAATATTCAAATATTGCCCTTTTTAAAACGACAACGGAAAATTTGAACGACGTAAAATATTTGAATACAATTCGAAACACAGTATTATTATTTTGAACAGGTCCCAACACCTCGTACTCGTAAGTTGTTGGGCCCAAAATATGTTGAGTTGTTCTTTAGATTAAATATATTAGCTGTACCCAAAAGTAATCGACAATTTGATAAGATGTATTTCGGTCTTCAGGAGTTTTTTTAAGAGGGGAATCGAAAATTTGCCGGAAAAGTGGCGGCGGAGAGTTGTCGATAATATCGGTGAATATATAGTAGATTAATAATTAAAGTTTCTTTTTTAGCAAAATAAAATGAATTCCAAAGTCAAAATGTTGATTATTTTTGGGTACCTCTAATGAATATATATATATATATATATATATATATATATATATATATATATATATATATATATATATATGTGAAAATATTCAAATATTGCCTTTTTAAAACGACAACGGAAAAGAGGCTTCCAAATGGTGCTTCAACGACATAGATATGGCGCTGGGAAATAAATATTTTTATAAATGTTTTCGTTTTATGTGTCACTTTTGAATACCTTGTATTCGTAAGTTGTTAGGCCCAAAATATGTCGAGTTGTTCTTTATATTAGATATATATATTTGTATTGTTTTATTGGACACATTCCTATAAATATCGCAAAAACCAAGTTTTTGGTGTTTCTGCCGGCAACTCGTGTAAATAAATTTCTAACGCGCAACAGAGCACGAGGATATATCCTAGCGCTGTATAAGAAGAAGAAAAACAGACACATTTCGAAGTGTTTGTTTTTTTACGTTTCTTCTACGGCGTAGAAATAGATCTCTTATGTGATCTGTCAGGCGCCGATTTCGCAGCGATATTGATAGGAAATTTTAAAAGAAATATCGGAATTAATTCCATCTCTAATCGCAAATTCAAAGTCATCGTGCTCGTCTTACCGAGTCGTAGAAGTTGATGAGGTCAGCACCGATATCTTGTCGGTCGATAAAAAATAATACGTTGAAATCACCCGAGTGGACGATGGTTCGTCAAATTTCAAAAATCCAATTTACTGCTCCGCGACCTGTTAAATTAATATAACAATAATTAATCGGACTGTAGACACGTTTGAATTCCGGATTTATTTTACTTACAATCGAAGGCGTCCACGACTGAGGAATCGATGATATTGATTGCATCAGAATTTTCGTCATGCTCTAACTACTTTCAGCTTTCATTCGTTTACAACAGTAATCTGGAAATACGCTTAAAATTTTACAAATAATTGATTTATTCCTCTTATGTTATCTATTCATGCACCGTATGTTGTGTACTGTGTATGTACGTTGTGTAATGTGCATGTATGTTGTGTACTGTGTATGTACGTTGTGTAATGTGCATGTTGCGTACTGTGTATATACGTTGTTTACCAATTTAATATAATTTAAAATAACTGGCTTATTTCTTACCTGATTAAGGAGCGAAGGTTTCCGCGACCCGAACTTGAGCTAGGATTGATTTACTAACCTATCGCTTATTCAATTACCAGTTGTACCAATTCAATTAAAAAAAAAATTAAATCATCAACTTTATTTATGTGGATATTATTTACTCCTCCTAGCCTATATATAGTATAGTTTACTTAAATTACCAGTAGGTGGTAATTTAATTCACAGAATCTACTTTCAAAATTACCAACATAAGGAATAAATGTAAAAAGTCTTCATGATCAAATAGATTAGAATTAGTGTCCATCTGTTGGGAGGCTCCCGTCATCCTTACTTCTTCTTCTTTAAGTCAGCTATTGTGTACAATTTCCCATAAGTTTCCAGCGATTCTGGAAAAAAAATAAACAAGAACAAAACAGTGCCCAACTGGCACAGTTCTGATTCATCAGTACAAGTTAGTCAATCTTCAGTTATATTTCTGTAAATACATACAAACAATGAACATTGATTGCGAACATCGAGATAAGAACAACCAGACGCAGAAAATATATTATTCATTATTGTTCTTATAAAAGATGAATTTTTTTTAGAAATCACGCTCGGGCCGATATTTAAATCAATGCCCCAATTTAACTTACATCCTAAATGATGGACACAATTATATGTAAGATGCGCATGATATTTAATAAAAATATTATTCTTTTAAAAAATATCATCTGTAAATGCTTAAATGTCCAACATAAACAACGATTATAATTTGTGTACACATTTCAAATATTAAAATGTAGAATGTATTGAAATGAATACTCGATGAGACATGAAAATGACATTTTCTTAATATCCTTATTTTTAAAACAGTACCAACAATGTTAGAAAATATATATACGTTTAATATACAAAGTTTAGGAGCAGTTCAAGAACAATAAAAGAGATAGATTTAGTTAAACCTTATCAATTCTTGATCAATTAACATAGTAACGCCTATATTAATTTAACATGCATTTTAACAAATATCAATAATAGATTGATACATGGAAACATATACGTTAAGCACACAATAAACTGTGAAGTTATCTCTGGATGTCAGAACCGGTAGCAGGGTTATATTTATTTTAAACATTGAACATTCATTTTGAGAAGAAATAGTACATTTGAGTTTTGGAATTCAGTAACCGAAATTTCAACTTTACACATGAAAATAAGTATCACCCACAAATATAATAGTGACAGTAACATATACTAAAGTCGTATTAACATCAAATCTAAATTGAATGACACTTATATTACAAAGTTCATTTTTTCACATAGAATAAAAAATGCGTATAAACATATAAATTCTTCCCCTCTTGATAACCAATTTTATGAATCAATTTGACTTTCAATTAATCACACATGAGACTTACCAAGCCCAATATTTTATTTTATATTGTTGCCCATTTCTAGTTCTACAAATTTAACAGTACACAGAAAGACTGCAATAACTTAGTTAAACCCATACAGCTTAACACAATTAATGCAACATTCCCAGAGAATGAATTAAATTTATATTAAAACAGTTTAATTTATATTAAACTTTGTTTCGATACAGATTGTCTTGGCGCTTTTAGCCTCAATCAGTTTGAAATCTACAATATGTAGAGCAGATTTCCGATGAATTTGAAAAATATACAGTTTAAATGTTTTGGACCAACATATCGCATTCCTGGAACTATAACTCTAGAAATTATAACAGAGATTATAAAAAAAGGCACTGCTCGACAAATGAACATTAATAAAAAGATATTAATGCATGCCTTAAGTACTGGAAATATTAAAATCTAAATCATGAATAATAAGGAACGGTATATCAGCACCAGCTTGGTAAATAATATATAACAAAATTTGTATCAATGACAGTGTTAATTGTGTTATCTTATTATCTGTAAATTTATATATACAAAATAACAAATGTAAAATCTAGGAAATGATCCAATCCGATGACTTCATGTTTTTATGAAATTGTCAAGATGGAATATCCTCGAAGTTTTATCGTCGGAAGCAGTCATCAATTTCTTTCCGTCTCTGAAAAATGAATTAGAATCTATTACATAAAACGCATTCAATATAATTTAACATACCTGTTTTGTGGTCTGCGAGGGGTTGGAATACTGTAGGTTCGTGATGTTTCTGTCTCCTCTCGCTGGTTTGGTCTTTTGCTAGACCGGTTTCGGCTGCTCGCCATCTTCAGTAGCGGTGTTAGTCACTTTGGGTGTTTTTTGGCATCCTCACACTGCACTGTCACTGTCACTTGTACAAACAGTACTTATGTCCCCGGGTTTTTATTGTAAATTATCATATCAATATTGTAAACAATTCAAGTAGCCTGTATCGTAAGTCTGTCTTCGGCATCCAAAGTGCCAAAGTGACTAACACCGCTACTGAAGATGGCGAGCGGCCGTAACATGGCGAGAGGAGACAGAAACATATTTGTAGTTTAGCAGCGGATTAACAAAATCCACCCCAAATAAGAGAAACATAATTCCCCAATAACAAAATGCGTATGTATACAACTGACAAACACTACAGTACATGTGAAAGTGACAGTGCAGTGAGAATGCCCAAAAAACATCCAAAGTGCTAACAGTGACTAACACCGCTACTGAAGATGGCGAGCGGCCGAAACCAGTCTAGCAAAAGACCAAACCAGCGAGAGGAGACAGAAACATCACGAACAGCATTCAATATAAAATTACATCTATCGGTTTCTTGACTAAAATTCATTTAGCGGATTCGTTCTGTTAGCGCTCTGTCATTTCATGAAAATGACAACTGGCCGTTTGTGAACTTACTTTGACAGCGACATATCGAGTATGCTCGACGAGTGGCCTCTCAATTCCGAGATTATTATCGCCGATCTGGCGTCCATCGCTAGGATTGTTCCCGCCTGTAGACCGAAATAGACGTGAGAATTCTGCAGGCCCCATATCAGCATACAGACGCCTCCTATTATGTACTGCCTGTGTCTCAGAACCTGGACAGAACAATATAATATTGTAACAATAATAATACCTGGCCGACAGTAATTTCAAAACTCTGGGAAAATATAAGGTCGCAGCAAAATATTTACAGTTATAAAATATCTTTATAACTTTAACCCTCTACGGGCCAAATTTTTATTGTAAATCCAAAAAAATTGGGGGAATGAAAAATCACCAATTATAAACCTATATATGCTAATGAAAAAAAAATTGATATTGATATTGGTTATCCGCCGTCTCACAAAAAAAGCTATAATTATTTGGTAAAATGTCGATAAATTGAAATGTGACCTGAAAGTTACACGGGCCCATACAGGGTTAAGGTAATAAAGTTTAAAGCAGAAAAATTATTTTTAATACTAGGTTTACGGACATTTCTTACGCGTGAGATAGGTATGTACCGCATAGAGAATTTCATAAACACAAAACTGCATGAAAGTCAGCACAAGGGGAAAAACAATGCAAACAGTTTTTGTAGTTTTCCTACTGAAATTCAATAACCTAATGTTAAGGAAACTGAGACAGTTTTGCTATAAAATATTAACTTTCTTCTCACAGTGTGCACTACTACAGGACAAACTAATGAAGATAAAACAAAATTTTATATGACTTATTTGAAATTGGTTAACAAAAATATATTACTGGAAAATTATATACTGGATTCAACTGGAATTATATATTCCAAACATACAATGTATAGATACAAAATGTTATCCAATATATACTTTTTTTAAACAAATAACAGATGGGAAACAGTATGAAATTCAACCCTACCTGTTTTGAATAGTCCCAAATAAGTATTGAACAAGTCGTCGCCACGGCGACCAGAGGTAAGGATGGATCCTTAGAAAATGCTACCGTCTCTACCGACACTGGACCGTCATCATCACCGCTATCATCGTCGTCTTCGGGATGAATATCACTGTCTTCCTTTGTTACATTTTCAACAACACAGTCGTACATTGCAATCAACTGAAAACAAATAGCAAATGTTAAATATATATTTGAGTGTAATTAAATAAACTTGACAATACAAATATTTGGAATGGCATAATATGCATAGAGTGCTGTAATATATATGCATATTGTGTATACATGTATATATATATATATATATATATATATATATATATATATATATATATATGTGTGTGTGTGTGTGTGTGTGTATATATATATAAGAAGAACAGGTATTGTTATAGCATATGTAAGGAATAAAAATTCCAATTTCAAGTATTGTCATAACATATAAAATAAGTTTTATGAATAAATCTTTTTTCCAGCAGAAAATTGTTATTTACCCTAAAATGACCATCCAAGATGGATTATTTTATTAAAATTTTATACGCAAGAAATGCCCAGAAGCAATGTATATATTTGAATTCATTTTAGTCACTTTTGGAAATAAGTTTTATGATAGTTTTATTATAATTGTTATTTTCCGTAAAATGTCCATACAAAACAGATTAATTCATTAAATTCATTTGCTTTTATGATTATCTTATATTAAACAAGTATTCGGAATCAAGGTTAAATCATTTTTAATTAGATTTGAATTCATTCCAATATTGAAAATATTAACAATATGGTAAATAAAATAAAAGGAAGAGGTAGAAACACCGGTAATTATTGGGAAATATAATGGAATTGATTTTCAAGATAATTTTTCTACTGAGAAAAATTCATTTAAATTCAGTTCGAGTTTATGTATGATATACTTAGAAAATGTATTAGTATTTTGATTGTATCTAATAACTGGGGCATTCTAATTATGAAGACAGACATCTTAATTCAGTATTGGTGTACGCATCGGTGCATTTTGAACAGGTTGAAATGTAAAAATACATGGAATCAAAACAAATGTCCTCTCACTTACTTTGCCCGTTTGTGTAGCGAAAAGTGCCACTTTAGAGTTGACGCAGCCGATGACGACGAGGTTGTTGTCGGTGTGCGCGTCCAAACAGAGTACATTCGACATCTCGCTAACCTGGAGGTTGTGGACGATACTGCATGAGTTCAGATCGAAAACCCTCACCGCTCCGTCTTTATATCCGACGACGGCTCTCTTACCTAAAGGGCATCAACATTGAAATAGCGATGTCTAAGAATTTAATAAAAACAGAAGACACTTGAAAATGAATCATATCATCACTGAATTCAGAGTGCAAATTTTTAATTTCCTCTCCTCAATATTCCTTTTACCAATCGCTGATTTGTAGCCCACTTACAAACAGGATCAACGGCATTCGGGTCGATTTGAACAAATTTCTGATTCCATTAGTACGGACTCTTATTTTTACATTTACTATTATTACATTTTAAAGCTAAAACAAGTAAGTACAGAAACAAGCATACATAGCGCAGAATTAAAATTATTATAAACATACAATCCTATTATTAATAGGTTGATATTAACACACTTGGCTGTATGAAATGAAACTTGAAGAATTACTATAATTAATGTTCTGATCGGCGAAAACCTGAGGTGATTAGTTCTAATAGCTATTAATTTTATGTTATTCAGTTCTTGTGTCTCTGAATGTTTCTATTTCTTTAAGAATTTCAAACAGTCTTGTTTTAATAATTAGTTCTAACAATTAAGAATATTTCTACTTTTGATTTGGTGAGAGCATAGAGTTTACTTGTACACTTATATAAAAAGCCTAAATAAAGAATGCCTTACTGTCTGGCACAAAAACGCTGTACGTAGCTAAGAAAATTTTTTCCAGCAGTGTCAGTAGTAATTTTCTCCTTAATACTCTGTACCAGAAAATGTATAGTATTCTAAAAAATTATTTGCATATTTTTTTGGACTCTTACCTCATTAATTTCCCTGAGTTATCAACTGTAATTTAACTAAGACTTAAATTCAATATAGCTTGAAAATTAAAACAGACGATGCAACAAAAAATTGTTCTAAAAATGAAGGATATATTGTTGTTTTTAAGTGGCTTACCATCTGGCATGAACATGCCAGCTTCTGTCCCCGAACCCTGTCCCGGCAGTACCTTGCACTCCCCGGTTGGCAACTTCCACATGTAGACGTCGCCTGTAGAAGTTCCACAGAGGAGTACGTTGGCCCTCGTGTGCCATTTCATCCAGGCGATTTCATCCACGCTCTCGCTCCACACTTCGTCGAAACTGTAGTTCGGCGTCGCGTCCTCGTTGCTGTCATCCGGAACCGGATTGTTGCCGGAACTGGTTCCGGAAGCCGGGTCGCCGTTTTTCGGCTGGACCCGCCACACTTTCACGATGCCGCTCATGTCGGCCACCGCCAAATACTTGCCGTCGTGGTTGAATTTGGCCGCTATCACAGAGTCCTGTTCGTAGAAGATAATATAATATATCTGTCCACTATACACACATATATCCTACTACCTAGGCACAATACATCAGAGGGAGTGCTTATTTCTCCAATCACTGTCCCTAATTATGACTAACATCCGTGGTAGGATTGGGCTACAGGAGCACACTCAACTACTACTAAAATTAAATACAACCCCAAAGACCCGAACAATATATTTATGAGTGAACTCATTAATATATTGTTCATGTGATATTATGTAAGAGTACTGAAATCTAACTCTAAAGTTACACAATGGGATCCTATTCAAATAAATGGAGAGACATGATGTATATAGTCAGCTTAACTATGAACAATGTTTACTTTAAATCCAGTGGCACGATGAACAATGACTCCTTTTTTTGTTTCCCATAAATATGCAATTTCGTCTTGGCCGCCGGTCACAGCAAGCATGCCTTCATTCGGCTCAAACGAACAGCAGAACACTGAACCTGCAACAAAGAATATAATAATTTGTACATTTTTGAAAAGATTCGGTAGGTATTTGGTTGCAGTTATGCAGAACAATCCATTGGCGGTGCGTAAATTCAAATAACTTCCCAATTAATTTCTTACAGGATATTTAAAAGAGAAAACTGGTATTAATTATTTATGAAGGGGCTAAAGGAAGTCGATATCCCGAATAACACTAATATAATAATTAGAAATTGTAGAAATGAAAACGTCATTCAATAACTTAAAAAAAAGAGTCAGATTTTTCTTACTTACTGGCATCAACATCGTATATTCTTTTAAATAATTATCAGCCCAACATACCGTCATGCCGAGATCAACAAAAATATTCCAAGGTTTACTGCAGTGTACTGAGATGCAACACCTTGTTCTTATTGTTTAAATCGAGAAATCCGGACGGCCATGGAAGTGAATGATGGCGCAGACAGATACGTTGGACTATTGCAGTATAGATAATTTTTGTTGAGCCCGATAATTGAAAAATGAAATATTTAAGAAATACAAAATATTATACACCGTACCATTGTGGCCGGAGAAGATGAGGCTCGAGTCGCCCGGATGGTTGCTATAGCTCGCGTAGTTGAGGCCACCGAAATTGTGGTCACCCTGATGGTGTCCGTAGTCGCCGTCGCCGTCATTGTCGCCGTCATCGTCGTCGTCGTCGTCGGACACCAGTTCGAAGTCGCCGGCGTCGACCAAGTCGGTGAAATCGTCCTCCTCGAACTCTTCGTCCATTATATCCTGCACGTTGTACGGTTTGGGCGGCGTGTCTCTCTGAAGCATCTGAAAACAAAATATAATAACACAGTCACGAGATACGGAGAAATTAGAAGCTCTGAGTATTGCTTCGGCCGTCGACGATTTTTTTTCTGTTTTCAGCAGAAGAATTAAAATGGATTTGTCTTTCAGCAACTAGAGCTCTATCCCGGCGACTTCATAACTGGGCAGAGAACGGAAAACGATCGTGCCGAACATGCTTCGATAAACGGGCCCCGGAAAGATGACGAAGATCGGGCAACGGGTGTCGACCGGCAAAATGTCGAAGGATTTTCATTGCGGGGCTACTAATTCGAAGAAAGGAATTTCGAAATAAACTTAGCCTTACCAACTGGAAGTCCAGGAGGAGTGTCAGAGACGAGACATGTCCAAGATCAAACCAGGCACTGCGACATACATGGAAGGTTACTCGGGGCCAGGTTAATACAACTTCGGTGCTGGTTTTATACAGATTGGATTGTATATACATACTACGAAGTCGACACAAAATCATTTCAAAAATGTTTTCTGAAACGTAAAAAATGTTTACAGTAATATTTAATACACCATTTTTCTCTATTCCCCCGAGGCATACCTATTCCTACATGAATATCATAGTAGTCAATTTATAATTGAATTTTTTTCAAATATCTTAAATATATTTCGTTGTATCGAATTATATATTTACAATTTTACAGTATATAATATTTTATTATCATATTACATTAAATATTTTAACCCTTTGAGGTCGGAGCGATTTTCGCGAAGGTGTCGGGCGCCTTACAGAGGTACAAATAAAATAATCTTATACATAAATTATCCTATATTTTAAGAGTTTATATATATTTACACCTTTAAAAATGTAATTTCGCAAACTTAATCCGACACGTCGCGCGAAACGCCGGGGCCACTTAGAGTCGCCTTCCGACCGCAAAGGATTAAAACTTTATATTTTCGTATGATATTTTGGTACGACTATTAAAAAAAATAGATTAAGTATAATAAGATTTAGTATACTTATAAGTAAATTTATGGTATAAATAAATAATGTATCTATATTAATGATTTGTAGACTCGTATTTACGAGCAGGTTTATCTTAGGGAGTAATTTGGAATCTTCACATAAAAAAAACAACAAAAAAATGGCAAATCTTTATTTCGAAAATCATACAGTACAATCAAAAGGACGATTGAAGAAAATTACAGTAATTTTCCCCCCCATTTATCGTTTTCAATTCATCGCTATTTAAAGTATATCTCTCGTATATATCGGAATGGAATATTTCAGCTAGTAATAGGGGAATCTAAATCTTATCATTCAAGGACACTAGGGCAATTTTTCGATAGGAAATCGATTAGGTATAATTTAAAGTACCTTACGTAAATATTTCTGGGAAAAGAGTTGAAAATATTCGAGGGAGTTCGAATGAAGAAAATCGGAAATCCGCTTTATGAAATATCTATTTCGACTGTCGGAAATCGCTCGGCCCTCAGTGTCTTCAGTTGCAGTACTGTGCCAAGTCTAAGCGTTACCGAATTCCATCTTTATTTTTCGCCCTTAAATTCCGGAAAAAGACGAAATTCTAACGCGAAGACCTGGGGAATTTTTCAACGGCGCACTCGAGGCCTACGATATTTCAACAGGTCGTCCCTGAACAGCAAAACTTTAGCATGTTTGAAACACCGAGAACGGAGAAAGTAAATTGTTATTGACCAAACCGTACCCCGGAACCACAAAACCGAATACCTTGCATAGTTCTAGCCGACTGTTTGTTGGGCTCCTTATTGTGGCCCGACTTCAAATTCTCCGTAATAATTCGCTGAAAGCGGCGCGCCATTTCAGTCTATAATAGAAAGTCATTTATATTCATTCTCAAACAGTATTTGGGGTATTTACGGCAAATGGCCGAAACAGCCTCAGTTTTTTTTTTCAAATTGATTACACGCGAACTCGAAATGCGTGTACAGAAACATCAATTGGTTTAACATCAAAGTTTAACCGTACAAAAATTTGCATTTCCCCTTCGTACAAGATCTACCACTATATATTAGGTGTACCCAAAAGTAATCGACAATTTGATAAGATGTATTTTGGTCCTGAGGAGTTCTTCAAGAGGGAATCGAATATCGAGTTGTCCATAATATCGGTGAATATATAGTAGATTAATAAAGTTTCTTTTTTGGCAAAATAAAATGAATTCCGAAGTCAAAATGTTGATTACTTTTGGGTACCCCTAATATGAAATCTTATTACACTGTATACTATTAAGTAGAATAATCTAAAAAAATACATCTTTCTTCCTTTGGGGGTTTATTTTTTTTCTTATTGCCCGCTAAAATAATGATAATCGGTTGTCAGCGTGACCGAAGAAGACAACAAGAAAGAGAGTTCAACAAGACCATATCTATGTTCGCAGTGCAAAGCATGCGATTTTGCAATTTTGATGATTCGGACAAATCTCATCGAATATGCGGGGTGTTTTATCCACATTTTGTTGTCTGATTCGGATTTCTAATAACACCATAATTGTACGCCAACAATGGAAACCAGTCTTACATTTGTACATTTCACCAATTTTCGTACATTCTCCCAAAGCTTTAACTACAGCTGTCACGGCGGTATTCCAACCTTGGCGCTCTGGGGGAGACAAGCATATTTCTGTAAGATAGGATCGGACAATATTTTCGCCCTTAAATATTTGCGGTATTTACCCTGGGGACGGAATTTGAATTTGTCGACGGAACAATTTGTAATATCGCTGCCAATCTAAAGTGGATTTGCGAAAGGGAGTGGCCACGCGATTTACCACGTACCGTGAAAGAAAAAGTGGTTTCGGCCGCTCGCCATCTTCAGTAGCAGTGCGAGTCACTTTGGCTTGTTGGGGCATCCCGTTCGTGTCACTCGCACTGCGTTATTCGTGCCAATAAAAAAACCTTTGGTTGAAGACCGGTTTCGGCCGCTCGCCGTCCTGAGTAGCGCGGAAGGGAAAAATGAAAGATAGACGAGTAAAGGTAATAAATAAAGAAAGCTTAAAAAGTTATCGGAACAATAAATGCGCTGAATTAGACTGATTTTATTTTAAATCCAAAAAATGTGGTGGGGGGACGAGAAATCAGCAATTATAAACCTATATATGCGAATGAAAAAGAAATTGATATTGATATTGGCTGGCTTGACAACGTTACAGGATTAAATTGAAATGTGACCTGAAAGTTACACTGGCCCGTAGAGGGTTAACGTTCGGATGAAAATACATTCTCGGGGTTTAGGCATGACTAAGAAGTGTCAGTTTATTGTTTGTTTTGTTCAACACGACTATTATTAGTTATCGGTACATGTGTTGATTGCGTTTAGTGAAAGTGTTTGCACAACAGTCACAGAGCGGAGGGTTGTTCGGCCGGCAGAATGTTGCTCAACGTGACACCGAGGAGGGGGTTGATTTCACCCCTAGAACAGGCGTATTTAAAGTTAGGCCGCCGTACGACCATTCATCAGTCACGGTGCGTACATTCAACAGGTACAAGACATGAGGACCACTTTCATAGCGTTACAGGTAAAGATGTGCAATCGTAATTATTCCATCGGTCAAACTATTTAACACTTATTCGTATATTCTGGCATTTATGGGAATATCGCCACCGGTTTTTCGCCGTAGTCGTCAGCATTCTGTCAGTTAATACCTAAGCAGCACTTCGCTGTATTATTCAAAGAAATAAATGGAGAAACTAGGTATTCGGCTAAGTACGTCTTCAATTTCTACATCTTAAAATAGGTTGTTGCAAAGATTGTCAAGAATAAGAAGTTGTAGTTGGGAAACGTTTTCGAATTGGGCCCATACTTAAAATAATTACTTTAACCCTCTATGTGCCGAATTTTTATTTTAAATCCAAAAAAATTGGGGGAATGGAAAATCAGCAATTATAAACCTATATATGCGAATGAAAAAAAATTGATATTGGTTGTCTTGAGAAGGTTATAGGATTAAGGTTTATGCGCCATCTCAGAGAAAAAAGCTATAATTATTTGGCAAAATCTCGATAAATTGAAATGCGACCTGAAAGTTACACGGGCCCATAGTGGGTTAAATTATGATTTAAGTAGAAATATTGTAGTATTCTGTGATAATACCGAGGGATCAAATTACGTATATTTTATTTTTTATTAAATATGAACAGGATATCGTAGAGAATATACAAATTTTGTTCGAAAACTTGTACGGCACAGACACTCACTTACCCAAATTGCACTATTCACGATACTGGGTGTCGGTGCACTGTACACTCGAGGCACTGGGTACACTGGCGCTATACCACTGTCGATGCAGTGCGGAGGTCTTCTAGCCGGGTAGCGGGTCATGCCAAGCAATGGAGTCAACGAACAACTGAAGATACCGTACTCGTCTTTCGCTGGGCCGGTTTCGGCCGTCCGCCGTCTTCGGTGGGCGTAACGGCGGTCACTTCTAATCTAAACTAATCGATGATACCGGGTGTCGTTGACAGTTGGCAGTGTGCCTGGGTATGGTGTTGGGACAGCCGCAGAGGCAGGCTGTGCCCAGGGTGGACCAGCTCAGCCCCGAACAGAGGAGAGAGCTCAGGGCCCAGCAGGAGTTCAGGAAAGCCGTAGCCGAAGCCAACAGACAGAGGGCCCACCACCCCCACGAGAACAACAACGTAAGCCTATTTTTATTACCTTATTTTTATTTCCGTATCCACTTATCTGTTGTATTGAAAATCCAATTAAACGGCCACCACGAATACTGGGGGTTCTAACACCGCACAACCGTGTGAAGTAGCTGGAGCTCTGTCTCGCGACTCCAAAATTTCTCCGCTATTAATCCTTTCTGTAAACTAAAGTCAAATTATTTAATTTTCCTTCGAATAAATAAATGATTCTCATAATTTGGAATCGGTTTCAAAACCGCACTCATTAGATCTTCTGGCTCCTATCGCTGGTTTGATCCTTTTCCGGACCGAAAGCATCTTCAGTAGCTTGCGTTCAAAAAGAGTGATAGCTACTGAAGACGGCGAAGCGAAAGATCAAATCAGCGCGGGGGCAGAAAGTTGACAAAAAGTGCGGCATTAATTTTTCACTCTAGGGGACGAAATATTCGTTGAAACGGTATTAAAATATACGGAAGGGTTTACTGTAATTCAAATTTAACAGGTGGCAGATAAAATTGTAGAATTTTGAAATATTAGGGGTACCCAAAGTAATCGACATTTTGACTTTGGAATTAATTTTATTTTGCTAAAAGAAACTTATTAATCTACTATATATTCACCGATAATATCGACAACTCTCTGCCAATTTTCCGGCAATTTTCGATTCCCCTCTCGAAGAACTCCTCAGGACCAAAATATATCTTATCAAATTGTTGGTTACTTTTGGGTACACCTAATAAATTCGCATTATCGGTTTGTTGCAGTTTGTTGGGCACCGCGCGCAGGCTATAGACGAGTCTTCAGTTAGGGCCCTGTCCGCAGGCTTCCAACCTTCAGCCCAACAGCAACAACAACAGCTACAACAGCAGCAGCAGCAGCAGAGGTCTGCGGACGAATTTCTGATCCAGGTCGGGCCCTCTCCCGCATCGTCTTCGGCGTCCGCGCCGAGCCCGTCGTCGGCCCAAGCCGCTCTTCAGCTGGGCCAGGAGAAGCAGAGGCTGAGGCAGCACCGCGTCAGGCCGGAGGCCCAAAGTCAGTTGCTTACCGTTTTAAAGGAAAAACCCGCGCGTCTGGGAAACTTACTGTGTTGGAGGAGTAAAAGTTTCGTACCGCTTAAGACCCCAAAACCGCCTCCAGTACCGTAAATTAAACATCGCATTTATTCAGCGCGGTCCAAGTCGAAGTTATTTCGTATGAAAATTTATTTTCACAATTAAATCCCGAATCCCATTCGGTGTGGAATTAGCGCTACAAAGTGCGAATGAATAGACTCGTAAACTCTAATAGACAAACGAAATAATATTGGGTTGACAACTAAGTAATTGAGGATTTCACCAACAAGTGGCGTTGCACATATTTTTAAGTACGTCAACATCTTTGCACAGATAAGCCGTAGGTTTCAAATGCACGTATAAGATACATTCGGCTTCTCTGCAATGTCCCTTGTTGCGAACTATGGCGATCCGAATCGGCCTTTAATCATCGAACTGACGTCAGAGCGATCCTCGTCTTTAACGAAAAATCCCCCGACCAGAATTTCGCGAACCGGTACTGACACTGCCGTTCTTTTAAGGCTTCATCACCGTACACGGCGTACAACGTTTTATGAGCCCGCGAGAGGCGTTGACACCTTAGCGAAAATAAAAAAGCTTAATGTGACGGGAATGCTCACTTCGGTTCACCGTGTTCTGGCTTTTTATACACACACGCAATTCAACCGGTCAATGTAATTTTGACATCGAATGTTTTCAGAAAGGACCAAATAACAACGTATCAAAGAATCTTATCTGGGCACAGATGTTGACGTACTTAAAAATATGTACAACTTGTTGGTGAAATCCGCAATTACTTAGTTGTCAACCCAATAGACCCTCTACAGTCAAGATCGGAATCTAAAAGACAATGGCGGCTATACCCTTCCGATTCTTGGTGCCGGACAGGATACATTATTACTGATTGATTCATCCTTTTAACTAAATACAAAAATCCATTATTAATACCTCTCATTATGTAGGCATTTATAGCGATATTTGGATGGCACTTGTTTTATTTGTTCCTCTCTTCTGTGCAAGTTCCGCTCTGAAGACTGGCTAACCGGCGACCGGTTCATCGACCCGTCGATCTGATTTCGTTGCTCCTAATCGATATTTGTACGGCAGGTCCACTGAGGGGTTTGGCCAGCGAGCTGGACGAGGAGCTGTTCAGGGAACAGGCTGAGAACGCCAAGTACTCGTTCGAGAGCGCGGTCAGCGACACCATCAACGACCACTCGCACGTCAGGCAGGAGACAAGGGACGGCCTCAACCTCTCCGGCATGTACTCCTACACCGACGGTTTCTACAAGAGGACGGTCCACTACGTCGCCGACCAGAATGGATACAGAGTAGTCAAGTAAGAGGCTCCAAACACTCGAGGGAAGCTTTCAGCGAACAGAACTTGAATTATCACGAAATGACAATTTTTTTTTAACTTTATTTATTGTACAATCAACTATATGCCAATTATGGGTACAATTGCGGTTTGTTTGATTAGTTTCACTCGATAAACACCGTCCAGTGACGTACTTTGACCTGTATCCGGCCTACAGAAAGTCTCTAAGCCGGTGGCGTTTAAGTCATCGCGGGGGTAATGGATGGGTAAAAGAGGAAAGGGACTGAACGAGTGGATTGGGATGTGGAGAAATGCGGGAATGGAATTTAAGGAAGCGTGATTTTGCGACTTCGTCGACTGTCGGTATGTTGAGGTCGTTATGCATTGTTCGGTTAGAAACATACGGGGGGGAGCATTAAGGACGGTACGAAGGACTTTTGACTGGAATGTTCGGATGCGAGCGATGTCAGTTTTAGTATAGCTTTATATATTGTCAGTTCGTTGACTATTGTCAGTTTCGATGTCCTTTTCAAAAGAGGTCAAATCAGTCCAACCCTTTTTTGGAAGCGGACAACACAGAACAATATATACAGTGTGTCGATAAGAGGGAAGGTTTATGCGACCATTAACTTCCTTGATTCCGGAAACAGACCACATTTTACGAATAGATCCTGACCTACTGTCTCATATATTAAAAATTTTGGGAGTTCAGACAGGGAGTTTCGATAGACGATCGGTTGTAACGCATCGGCCAGGGAATAATTTTTTACTAAAATATTAAGCCCAAACTTCAATTTAAGGTTTGAACTCACAGTAATGTTGTTCTTACTGTTCGTCCCACCAGGCCTTAACGAGTATGTGTCAAAGGAGAAACCCTAAAGGAATGAAAAAACCCATTACATTCGATAACCGAGAACACTTCTATATGTATCGCGCGTATGTGTTCAATCGTCAGATATAATATATTCGGGCTTTGTTTCAAGGTAAGGAGGACGATAAGGTAACTCGAATAACTTGTAATTCGCTAATTACACACAAGTAACTAATTACGATTTTACAGGGAAGATACCGAACCCATCGGTCTGGGACCGAAAATCGATCCTGAAGGCCGTGTCGACGTCAGCACCAACATTGGCGGCAACTCACTTCAGTATTCAATCACGGCCAGGGACATACCCTCGTTGATAGAACAGCGGCAAGAGCTCCACCAGCGTAAACTACAATAGTTTCTGTACAGTAATAGTAAAAACTAATTGCAGGGGGTCCAGCTTACAAGATGTAGAGAAAACAAAAGATGAGATATTAGTCAGTAGGAAATGAAGACAATTTTATTTAACGTTATGTAAATTTCAGTATACATAAAAATATAATATATATATTCCAGAGTACAATATAACTTCCCGTCTGTTTGTTAATTTGCTTTCCCTTTTTCGAAAAATCGTCGTCCTATATTCCGAAGGAAACGTTATAAAAAATAATATCTACTGTCCAGAACGTTATCCTCTCCCTTAAACAACATACCGCATATTCAAAATAGTTTAATATATTATATACTTCGACACAGAGAATTTTAAAAACGTACACATAAACTTTTACTACTTGCCAACAGAACAACTGGTAATAATAACATTGTGGTAACTACGTTTACTGGAGCAGAGGTTCTCAGAATGTCGGAATGTACGCTCGCCTGTGTAGTTTTTCCCGGTTCTAATCATAGAGATGGACTATATAAAATGACTTTATACTAAATTTCATATGTTCTTTTTCGAGAAATTTCGTACCGATATTTGCTCCGCTATGAACACGTACGTTCAAGCACGCGCTCTACCCAAATTTGTACATTTAATATTTATTAGAGTAGATTTCGCGTTCTTCTGTCTCCTCTCGCCGGATTGCCCCTTTGCCCAAATGTTTCGACCGCTCGCCGTCTTCAATAGCAGTGTGTGACTCACTTCGGCATCGCGTACCGAGGACGGAAGAACGCGAAATCTACACTGTTCCAACCCCTCGCAAACCAGAAAACCGGTATTCGAAACTAATATTTATTAGTTTAATATACCTGTTTTGTGGCCTGCGAGGGGTTGGAATACCGTAGGTTCGTGGTTGTTTCTTTCTCCTCTCGCTTTTGCTAGACCGGTTTCGGCTGCTTGTCATCTTCAGTAGCGGTGTTAGTCTCTGTTAGTGCCAATAGTGACTAACACCGCTACTGAAGATGGCGAGCAGCCGAAACCGGTCTAGCTAAAGACCAAACCAGCAGGAGGAGACAGAAACACCACGAACCTACGGTACTAATATTCATTATTTTCAATTGGCCCAAACAACGTATCATTCCGTTAACAAAACCTTTGGGTTAATTAAACAACGCAGGATATTGAAAAACTGAATAGTTACCGGTTTGGTGATAATTGGATACGGAGGCGGATGGCCTTTTGAGTTTTTTGACTTTGAGAGAACCACTGCTCGTTGTCTATTCCGGGCTAGTCAGTTCTAGACGGGGCTATAGGAGGAGATGACTACTTGCTCATTTCCCTGTGGACAGTGACGTGGCACTGGAAGGTGTTGGCCAGGTCCTTGCCAGTGTGGTTCATCAACTGGGCAGTCTCAGAGACGGGGCTCACCAGATCACCGAGGTCCACAGAGTGGCACCTGTTCACTATTTTCTGTACAACAGAAAACCGACATTTATTTAGAAAACAGTTAAAAAAATACTAGCTCCCTCTCGGGACAGTTTTAATACAGTGGTACTGGTGGATCTTTTTTTCATCTATTGGTATAGTCACAACTACAATTTTTAGATTGTATCTAGTGGCAGTGCTCCAACTTTACACTGACTCAGTGAACTCTTGAAGGAGAAGCCACCCAATGATGGTACTCCCGCTCCTGCCCCTAATCTCAGGTCGTAAGGAAATCGCGTGGCCATCTCCACTTTAGGCGACGCACGCGATTTTCGGGAAGGTGAAGCGAGGAAAGTTGTCGACTTAAGGGATCGGAACGAAGGGATAATTTGGAACGGAAGGATTTATACCGGGAAGCCGCTGATTCTCGAACTAAAGGGACTTTTAGGTCATTGTGGATTATTCTGTTAGAGACATGTGGTGGGGCGTTAGTAATTTTTCGAAGGATTATGGATTGCAAGGATCTGAGTCTATAAGAGTTAGACGGCTCCCCACACGGTGGATCCCCACAGTTCAATTCCGTATTCCCAAATAGGTTTCAGTACGCGGTTGTAAATTAATAATTTGCTAATCAGAACTATCACTCTGGTGGATCTGTGGTGGAAATTATTAATTTGTTCGTAAGTAATAGCTGTTATCGGTTGTCAAGGAGTTTAAAAGTAGCAATTGTTTGGGGGATATTTTTTGAAATTTCCAAAATTTTCGACTTCTCAAGTTTCCTTTATAAGGCAAGTGTAGATCACCTGGGGGCCACTGTTGTCGGAGTGTCGGACAATCCAAGAAAATTTTAGAAATTTCAGATAAATATTCAACTTTCATTTATATAGGGGACCACTGTTGTCGGACTTTGGCTGTTGTGAAATGGTTGTTAGAGTTTTAATATATTAAATGCCTGTTATTCTTACACTTTGTTCTAGTTCATAATACCAGTTGATTGAATGGCGTCACTTATTGGTAACTGAGAGGTTCTGTTTTATTCAACTAAAGCCAATATATATGAATTCGTAGATTTGTTGTGTTTCTGTCACCTCTCGCTGGTTTGGTCTTCTGCTAGACCGGTTTCGGCCGCTCGCCCCATCTTCAGTAGCGGTGTTAGTCACTATTGGCACTTTGGATGTTTTTCGGACGTCCTCACTGCACTGTCACTGTGTCACCTGTACTGTGGTGGTTCACAGGAAATTCCTCAAGTGATGTTTTTAATTACGTCTAATTTGTTTCTCTCCCATTGATATCGATATTGTATGAGATAGTACAAGTGACAGGGGCAGTGCAGTGAGGATGCTCGAAAAACATCCAAAGTGCCAATAGTGACTAACGCCGCTACTGAAAATGGCGAGCGGCCGAAACCGGTCTAGCAAAAGACCAAACCGGCGAGAGGAGACAGAAACACAACAAATCTACGGTATCCCAACCCCTCGCAGACCACAAAACAGGTACGTTAAACTATATGAATTCGCTTGAACTTTAGCAATACATCCAATTTGCCAAACTATCTTAATCGACGAATACTATAGGGATAAAGGTATATTACTTTGGGCGACGTGTTCCTTTCCCTGTTGATAACACCGTTGTGGGTTGTGTGCAGCCTCCTGGTCCTCCCCGGTCTTGGTCCGCACCTTGAGCCGTATTTCAACAGCTTCGCTGAGCCGGAATCGGGTGGAAGAACCTGCGAACATAATATATTATTATCAACCAGTCTATAAGTATTATTATCTACTTGTTGAGAGTACGCAGCTCTGGGTCTCTGGGCTCGAACCAAAAGGTTCTTTTAGGCTAAAATAGAAGTGAAAATAAAATATTTCTACCTTCATTACGATGGGCAACAATTTTGGTGGTTTGCTCGCCGGTTCAGGATTCTGAATTAGAACTTCGGCCTCCGCCTTAGTCTTCTTTTCGCGAGCTGCGTTCTGCCTTACCAATTGTCTGAAAACAACCAAGATTGTAATTTTGTTTCAAGCAAGAATCTATTTTGAAAGTGAGACGATTTTTTGCTTTACAGTCAAAAACCTCACCTGGCCTTCTTCCTCAATATTTCCTGGGCGTTCGGATGGAAAACCAGCGCCTCGTTCAGGTCGTCTTTGTTCAGCACGAAGAGGTTGGAAAATCCGTTGGATCTGATTGGGGCCAAAATTGCAGACGTTATACGAGAACGCGGTGCGAAGGAAATATATAAAAGGTTTTTCATTCGAAAATCTCTATAGAAGATATTTCAGAGATTACAATTCGAAGATTACAAACACCTTATAGTACAAGTGACAGTGACAATGCAGTGAGGAGGATGGCCGAAAAACATCCAAAGTGCCGACAGTGACTAACACCGCTACTGAAGATGGGAAGAGCGGCCGAAACCGGTCTAACAAAAGACCAAACCAGAGGAGACAGAAACACCAAAAACCTACGGTATTCCAACCCATCGCAGACCACAAAACAGGTATGTTAAACTAATAACTATTTCAGTTTTCTCGATTTTCTGTTACCGGTCTGAACGTTTGCTAGACCGGTTTCGCCCGCTCGCCATCTTCCAGTAGCTGCTTCAAAAGGATGATTCCACGTCTATATAGAGCACAAGGTACACAATGAATTAAGAATGTGAACATTCGCTATTGTTTACGATTGTTTTTATCGGGTGTTCTCTGATTTCTATCGCACTACAGGGAGGAATAGACGGTGAAGAGGAGTCGACAAATAGGGTTTTTAGTATTCGTTCAGAGCACCTGACATCGGCAGTCCGCCTGTTCCCACCCGATATCGATAGCAGGCTTATCTCGCCGAACACCGAGCCCTCTGTCAGCGTGGCCAATATCTCGGAACCGTCGGCTCCGGTCACAACTTGAACCTGACCGTTCTTCACTATGTACATCTCCCGGCCGACTTCGCCCTGGAAAAGGAAAACACACGACTGTACATGATCTAGAAAGAAAACGTGGCTCAAGAACGAAAATACATACTGTACAAACGAAACATAATACTACCACTGTCATGCTAGGTGTTTTCCTTTAGCCCTATATGTGTTTTGTTGTTATATATGTAATTTATTTTAACATACCTGTTTTGTGGTCTGCGAGGGGTTGGAATACCGTAGATTTGTTGTGTTTCTGTCTCCTCTCGCTGATTTGGTCTTTTACTAGACCGGTTTCGGCTGCTCGCCTCATCTTCAGTAGCGGTGGTAGGACCTCACTCGCCCAACCACCACCACACCCCCTTTATGACCAACAATCTGACATACACTTAAGCCGATTAACAAAATCCCACCCACCCCCCTCAACTCAAATAAGACAAACATTATTCCCCAATAACACAATAACAAGATTAGTATATATACAACTGACAAACACCACAGTGCAAGTGACAGTGAGAGTGTAGTGAGGATGCCCCCTGAAAAACATCCAAAGTGCCAACTAGTGACTAACACCGCTACTGAAGATTGGGCGAGCAGCCGAAACCGGTCTAGCAAAAGACCAAACCAGCGAGAGGTGACAGAAACACAACAAATCTACGGTAATTTATTTTCGTTTAAATTCACCCCCAATTACACATCATCCTAATTCTAAATCCAAAACCTAATATCTCCTGACATAACAAGGTACAGGCGTTCTTTAGTGGCCACATTAAACATACCAGAAGAATAGACAAATAAATAAAACAGATTTAAAAAAAGGGCAGGAAGCTAGTGGGCTTTCTCCTCCATTATGGTGTATTTATATCACTGTTTGTAACATCACTTTAAATATTTGATTAAATAATTTAAATATTTATGAAATCCTGTATTGTACTCTATGCAGTAATACATTGTGGCTCTCTCTCTCGCTATAAATAGTTCTGCGAATCGATAACGCATTGAATAGTGAACGGGGAACGTAACAGATGGCGCTACTAGTCAATAACAAGTTGGCACATTAGTCCATCGCACTGCCAACAGATTGCCTTATATGCGTAGATTGCCCAGTATATATATCATATCATAAACTGCTTAATTAAGTTACCCCTTGCGATATTTTGTCTGTAATGCTGCGTGTTGCTTAAATAAGTTGGCTGCCGATAAAACGCCGTGTACCTACAGAAATAATCTATTTCTTTGCTCTATAAGGACACATATATACCTCATCGTACATTGGCACTAATATATAGAAATACTGTTTCGTTTCTGTACAGCTGACCTTGCGGCAAATGTAATCGCCGGGCAAATAGAGTACGGGGCGCAACTTGAGCACGAGCTCCCTGAGCAGGGCTTCGTCGCAGTCTTTGAACAGTTGGACTTTGTTCAATGTCTGTATGTGGACGTTGATGGCCACGTCGGTCTTCATCTTGTGCGGCAGAGTGTCCAACAGGCGGGCTTCGTCTGAAAGAGGAAAACGGTGCAGTAGTAAAGACGTGAAATTGCATAAAAAGCAACCGTATCCAGAACTATAAACACCGTGCTACAATAAACTAAAAACTATATGCGATTTCAAATGGTCGAAAGGAAAAAGAAGTGAGACTGAAGGAGAATACCTCAGTATACATAGTGAAGTAATTTATATATCTGAATATATAAGTTTAGTGTTTGATGTAATCATGCAGTGAATGTGAGACTGCAGTGGCGTGAAGCAGTGACTAAATTCCCCGATTAAAATGATGATTTGATGATCGTCGAAACGATGATTTCGGTCAGGTTGTAATGAAATAAAACGAGATATCGTGTACAAGAATACGGTAGGAGCGCCGCGAAGAAAACAGTAAATACTGTATCGCAGCACGTGAAATTAACTCATAACTAAATCGAATTGAAGTTATGATTACCAATGCGAATATTGGACAGTTAAAATCAACGTTTAAAAACCCCAATTTTAAAATAATCCTCCGAACAATATAATGGCCAGTTGTGAACAAGGCAGATTTGCAAAACATCGATGCAATGAGTACTGGACATTAAATAATAAATAATAACAAAAATAGGAGGAAAAGCGTTTTATGATGCCAACACGGAGGAAGGATTGGCTTGAAGGAAAATCTCTGAAAAACTTACTACTTCCCTTATCAGGCAGAATTAAGGTCACTCTCACTGATGACGATTGAACCTGGTTCAGAGGACAAAATTCATGCGGAAAAATTCTATTGCAACCGTTTCTTGTAAACATAAATGTGGGGGAAGCGTAGATTTCTTGTTTCTGTCTCCAGTCTCGCCGGTTCGGCCTTTTGCTAGATCGGTTTCGGCTGCTCGCCGTCTTCAATAGCGCGGTATACACCGCAGCCGAAACCCCGGTCTGGCAAACGACCAAACCGGCGAGACTGGAGACAGAAACACACGAAATCTACGGTATTACAACAACCCCTCGTAGACCACAAAACAGGTATGTTAAACTAATAAATGAGGGAAAGTTTCCTCGACTACAACTTCAATTACCCCATTAACCAACTAACTTCAGGTAGGCTCGCAGAAACCTACGGGTTTTTATAGCCGTTATTATGCTAGCTAATACTAACAAGTAACTGTTTAAGTATGACTGTTGTAGGTTGAAATCAATTACCGAGTGTGTGCTGTTGTTGCCAAGTGTAGGAGAACCAGGTCTTGACCCTCTCGATGAGCTTCGGCGGAAGGTTCAACTTGCGCAGGTGGTGCAGGGTCTCGTCCTTGAGCTTCCTGTACTCGGTCTGGGCTCGGGTCGCGCTCGCTATAATGTCCCGTATCTGAAGATTTACAAACGACATCAGCAACTATTTCGCGTCTTCATCAGACAATAATATGTTGCCCCGGCAACGAGGTCATTGAGGGTCTTCAGATATGCTATTATTTGCTACTCTATATTGTTGTACAGCAATAATTTATTATCGTATATTCTCTGTATATACTGTATACTGTCGTTACGCTGAATTATTCTTAATGCCCCCATTGAGACAATGGCAGTCGCATGAAACGTGTAAACTGTAAATCGACCAATTTTGCCCGAGTTTAATGCTGCAATTTTTAAAGGACCCGTGTTCCCCCAATGAACATAGCGCACATAATTTGATAACGTAGGTCTGTTGTGTTCCCGTCTCCTCTCGCTGGTCTGGTCTTTTGCTAGACCGGTTTCGGCTGTTCGCCATCTTCATTAGCGCCGTCAGTCACTGTTGGCACTTTGGATGTTTTTCGGGCATCACTGTCACTGACAGTACGAGTCAAGCAAAAGACCAAACCGGCGAGAGGAGACAGAAACACAACAAACCTACGGTAGTCCAACCCCTCGCAGACCACAAAACGGGTATGTTAAAATTGATAACTTTTAAAAGCTGATCTACGATCGTGCACTGACCTGTCCTATGAGCAGGGCGAAGACGAAAACGCCCATCAGCCAACAGGCGGTCATAAACAGATATTCGGCTTCGTTCTCGGGCCTGGGATTTTTCCCTATAGAAGTGGCAGTCTTCACGGCGAAATATATGCACCGAATGTAACTGAAACAGACAGAGATGAATGCATTTTTTTTTAATTTTTAGACCACTTGAAATATTTTGTATACGATGTAATATTTAAACGGATGTTCATTACAATAATGGAAAGTGAAAGCAATCGTTAATGCACGATGAAAGCTTTCAGTTTCAGATTTTGAAGTTGACCAATTATTGACAATTAATGGAAGCGAATTGAGGGAATATTCAATGGAAAAATGCTCGGGACTTGAGTTTTCGGACTGTGTACTGACGCGTTGCCGACGCCGTTGAACACCCAGCTGTTGGATCCGAGGCCCTCGTTGACCGAGACCGCGTAGTAGGCGCACGCGTTGATGTGCACCAGGTAGATCATGTAGGTGAGAGTGCGCGCCACCCTCACCACGTACGGCGAGGGCGACACCTTGTCGAAGTGGTTGAAGAACTCCCAGAACGAGTGGATCTGGAATTTGAAAACGACACAAATACCGCTGTGTAAATATGGGCGATAGACGTAATTAATTTGTTACAATTATTTTTTAACCCTCTATTGGGCCCGTGTAACTTTCAGGTGTCACATTTCAATTTATCGAGATTTGACCAAATAATTATAGCTTTTTTTCTCTAAGATGTCAAGACAATCAATATCAATAACAATATTTTTTTCATCCGCGTATATAGGTTTATAATTGCTGATTTTTCGTTCCCCCAATTTTTCTGGATTTAAAATTGGGGGGTGATAGAACGCTGCCACGCTTAATTACATCATTATTCAATAGGTGATACCTGATTTTGGAGCTGCTCTAGTTTAATTTAAATTCCGAAATTTCTTCCATCTTGTTGTTACTTTTTTATTTGAAGTCACGACTACATTTTTAAAAAAAATATATCCAATGACAGTACTATTAGAAAGCACGAATGTACTTTTGACGGAGAATCCACCGGAAGCTGACAGTTTGAAAACGCAACATAACGATTTTACGAAGAATTATGGATTGAATTTTGCATTTGTTAGACGACTTAGTAGATTCCGTTGTCAAATACAGTTGGTAATTATTTATTTGTTCTTAATTAAAGTTGCGATCTGCTATCGAATACATCGATCTTGTCCCACGAATTTCCTATCGGTTAATTATCCTAATAAATTATTGTATTTGAACAAAAAATTTGCATCCCATTGTCCGGCTTATTTCCGACATTTTTCCCGACAACATACGTAATCCATCAATTTATCAATTACTTAAAAATCTATTTCGATAAGGCCAATGATATACTGTGGATTGAGCTCGATCCAATCTAGCTTAACATAACATTCTTATCTAGCCTCAGTCAAAACTGCCCAGGGTACGTATTTTTTATGCACCTACATTTTATGACTTCATTAAGTTATAACGAATTTATGGTATATCACCTTGAGAAGCCTGGGTACTCTGAGTAGAGGGTGGTTGGGCCCAACGTACAGGTAGAACAAGTCGAGGGGCGTCATCGCCAACAAATCCATCTGTAAAAAATTATTACAGTCTCTGTAATTGATTATTAACACTCGTTTAATTTATCACTATATAACATCCTGTAGGATAGCTTAATATACTTTGGGAAGAACCCCTTACTATTCCTGGAATTTCTGTGTCTTCGGTAACAGCCTGAGCAAGCTCCACTTTCCTTCTGGGGTGTTGTCAGCTTTTGACGTTTCAGAACTCTTACCGGTCGTATCATCAGGGTCCGACGGATGAGTAGATCAACTATATACATATATATGTATGGAGAGATTTTTAATAAAAAAAAAAGTAAAATGGCAATTCTTATGGACCCATCGAAGACAAAATACGTACTTCCTCTTGCGCTGAAGAGAATAACATGGGGGAAAAGTGTTTTAAAGACGTCTCTCGGCGTCGTCGATGCTTAATTGTTCGGCGGGTGCAATAAATGTTCAATTAAACCGTCGTCATTATCGGCGATATTAAATTGGTACGAACGACGATTCCCACCGGGGAGTCGTTTGAAATTTTACTGCCGTCGGCGGTAGAAATGTTTTCGGAGTTTCCGGATCGAAATAATTGCGCGCATCCCGACGCTGTGGGACGATCAAATGACGGGCGAATAAGGGAGCGAGAGGGAGAGAGGGAGGGTAAGAGGGAGGGAGGGAGAGAGGAGGTCGGCATTCCTAGCGTTTTCCTTTATTTATTGGCCCCCTCTAATTGTCCCTAAGCCCCTTGGATTTTTAGAATCATTCGAATTGATCTGGCTGACAAAATAAGAGAGTGGCGGGCTCTTTCGTCGCTTCTTATTTATATAATTATTCTTTTTTTCCACCCCCCGAGTTCATTTTACGACCGGCGTTATAACCACGGGACAGGACGAACTCCCGGAGCTATTCGAAACGGGCTTTTAATCGGTCACTTACAGCATTGTTTCGTCGGTGGGGACTACTCGGGATTACGCGATTCATCTTCTGCCTCCTGATGATCCCCCCCCGGGGTGGGGGATTTTGGGTTCCAGGAAGAAGGACTTTTCGAGAACCCAACCCGAAAGTTCGTTTTTTCGGAAAATAATAAGTACTGGTCGTCTAAACCTTCTCTCATCCGTATTCGAGATATTGCTCGCATTTTTACCCGTAGAAAATATCCTTTTAGGGAAATTCCTGGGGGGAAACAGAAACATTCCAGCACTACCTGAACAATCGTTCTCTCTTGTTCATTACCATTTTTTTAAATCTGTAATTTCCCACTAAATATATCAGATTTCAAGTTATTATTTCTCTCAAAAATGTTAGTGTTTATTACTACCTTGAATTCCAGTTTTTTGACGTAATTCTTGTACGTCCTCTTGATGTCCCTGACCCAGAAGCCGTCCTCGAGGTACATGATCTTGGGCTTGACGACGATGACGTCGAGCAGGTAGATGGCGTCCATCGAGTAGTCGAGCGCCAGCCAGGTTATCGTGTTCTCTTCAGTCTGGTACGGGAAAGTGGTACGCAGCGGTATCATGAAGCAGTTGTAGAGGTAGCTCAGAGTGACCATAGTCAACCACGTTATGTAGAGACAGCCTGAAAAATCGGACGCAGAGATCCAGCAGTGAGAAAAGTTCAACGAACTCTTCAGTTCGTAGTTTGGACTACAGTAGTTTCCCCCTCGGAAACAGAAGAAATTACAAGTACTCACTTTGCGATTCTATGACGCATCCATAGACGTGGTCGTCTGTGGCCATCCAATCTTGAGATGTCGATTCCACCAGGGTGTTGGACTTGCGAGCCGGCGACGGGTTCACGTTGTTACCTTCCTCTGCCGTAACAATCGCATTTAAAAACAATTAGCTAAATGCCACAAACTAGATTTGTTCGAAAATTTACTTTACCTACAACAGCGTGCAATTAACCAGGCAATTTCAATAATCATGCAGAATATAAGGATCAATTACAAGTAATCGCTCTCGATCGAAATTACTTTATGTTAGAAGAAGCACAGCGGGTGTTTCTTGTAATGCTACAATATTCTTAATACATGTTTTGTGTACCGCGTGGGGAAAAATCATTCGACTTTATTGACGCCATAACGTTCTGCCATAAACCCAATATTACTCGTTAAAAGGAAATGCACCAATTATTTAGTAATTTTTGTGCCAATACTACTCTTTTGGTATCAATAGTGCTGTTTTGTTGCCAATGAATTATTTGATATTCGTGACTGTCGAGGCGCCCTAATAATATTTATAATTATGATCCTAATAATTATCCTAATAGTTGCGATTATTTCTGATTTCTTCTTTTACATTTGCTCCTTCTCATAATTTTTTGGTCTCGGACCAGACCGACTTCGGTTTCTCACCATACTGCAACGTTACGGCGAAGAACTAAAATCGGTCTAGTACAAAAACAACAGGTTCACTTTCAGACGGATATTTTGAATTTAAAGTCGCGTAAACAAGTTACTTAAATAAGGAGCGACCAGAACTTTAATTATAGTCGACTTCTGGTAGGATCGCGTAATGCTGTGGGAAGAACCTCCGTTGGCAGGACCTCCAGGTTTTCCAGGACTTCTCCTGTGCCTGGAATCAACCCGAGTTGGACACCCTTTTCGCATTTTCTGGGGCACTCTCGGGTGTTATCCGCAAACCCTTCCAGTGGAGCACCCTCGGGTGGAAAAAATCCCAGAGTTCAATCCCTGCCAACCGAGGTTCTTCCCGCAGCGTTACGCGATTCTACCGGAAGTATATACAGTGTTATCAATTCAAGATTACTTAATTAAGTAATAGTCGGATTGATAAGTAAACAAAATTTCAGACTTAAAATACCCGGGTCGCTGCTAATGGTGGAGGGGGTTGGCGGCAGGTCGAACCTTCGCCTGACCCTCTGCGCCCTCTCCCTGAAGGACATGGCCAGGTGCCTGAACCTCTGCTCTATCAGTTCTCCTTCCCCCCGGCGGCCCTGTTCCCCTTCCTCTTCCTCCTTTTCACCTTCACCCTCACCCTTATCCTGATTCTGATCCTGATCCTCACTCTGATCCGGATCCTCCACAGTCCTGGACAACCAGCCGGAAATACATAATTAGTAAGGTGGGGGGCGGGGCGGTGAATGACAGCATGATTTTGAGTATTTCTGACAGCATCGACGGTACTCCCATCCTTACCTAGATTGTGATTGGAATCCTCGGATTTTCACGACGGTGACGAATCGAAGGAGTGACGGAATAGTTTCGAACGGAAGGATTTATATCGGGAAGCCGCTGGTTCGTGAAAGGGCGGGATTTTCAAATCGGAATGGTCAGAAAGAAAAGGTTTATCGATTTTACGAATACGGATTGCGACGGTTCAATTTTGTACAATTAATAAATCAAAAGAAACAATACCCCCCTGCCCCTAAGTGTAGAATCTAAATAGCTTATTCTCTTGAAAAATAATGGTACAATCGTTCTACAGTCCATTGTTCTTCGGATTATATTGCAAATAAACAGAACGAGAGACCACAATTAGGTACAATCGGTCCATTTAATCTTACCCTGTGAAATCTTGAGTTAAGACACAAGCGAAACCCATAGCTAAGGGCGAGTTCTTTGGCGAAAATTAAAATTAATGCAGTTTGCGAAGTCGAGCGGTTCTCAAAGGGACGTTGAGTGGAGGGGCGGACATTAAAGGACGGACTGGTAGGGCCATTACCGGAGCTGGCGATAAAACTCGGCCCAACCTTTCTTCTTCGTTAAAGACTCCTCTATTTCTTCCTCGTTAAAAACCCTCGCTTTATTTTTCTCTTTCTCTCTCTCTCTCCCTCTCCCTCCCTACTACCAGGTCCGTTTATTTCCTTTTTGCACGTGTCTACCGCAAACTATTTACGGCCTCCGACTTGCCGGTCGGCTTTACCGCGTTCACGGGTCTATCGTGTTTTTGCATAATTCATTTTCAGGCAAAACGGCAGTCGAAGTTTCAAACAACAATTCTGATATTATTGTTATGATCCTACAAAATTTAGTATAGACGATAATAAAACTCGATAATATTTAATAATATTCGGCGATGGGCTATAACTAGGAACCAACTCAGAGCCAGCAGATGTTCAAGCAACAACGAAAAGAAACAATTTAATAGATGAAATATCAATGATGATTTTAATGCGGCAATATAATATTCAATATTTTAAAACTCTATCGGTGTTTGTCTCACATCAATTATCACCAAATAATCAATTAGTGACCGTGACAAAAGTCTTATATATATATATATATATATATATATATATATATATATATATATATATATATGTTGTTCTGTAGTTGTTTCGGTGTTTAGGAATTTTTAAGTGGCTTATTTCCTTCTCAGATTGTCTGGGTGTTGAACTTCATTGAAATCTGGGAATTTACTCTCTCATTCGTAGTGTTTATGTCGTTTATACTCTCTATTACCGTTGATAACTGCGGAAAATTATTTATACAATTAGCAGGGTGGCCCCGGTTAACGGTCGCCGAGGGAACAATGCAGCCGTTGAGAATTCTCGAGCTCTATTAATCGGACAGAATTTCGATCAATTTCGTTCGTGATTGATGCCGTCCGAAAACGGAGACGTTGACATCACCGCGAAATTGTCTGTGGGGGGGCCGAAATTGGACGGGTCCCGAAACGTACAATCAGACATGCCCCAATACACATACACGCGTTCCGAATACGTATCATATTTTATGTATGACGCGATCCGACGGTAAATAATTTGGCGGGTCCCCTGTAATTAGGGCCCTACAGTGATCGCACAAAGCCGCCCACTCGACTCAGATTAGTTAGTGGCATCAAGAGATCTGATTAGAATTAGCCGCGGATCGAATATCCCCCTGAATACTAACCCGAGAGCATTAGCGCCATTATAGCGCCTTAGGCCTTAGTCCAGCCTGATGCGAAGGCGCAGCCGCCCTAAGACAAAGTCGTTCGGGTTCAGAGGCCCCCATTTGGACTTGGAGTGAGTGGGCCGCAGACCGGTAAAGTAATTACCTTATAAATAGTAATAAGTCCGAATCTGTTTCCTCGCTAACACAAGTAAAGGGTGTAAAGATTTGAATTTGCCACAATTCTAGCAGTAAAGTTGGCGACCCCATTAAAAAAAAACCATTTGATAGCCGATAGTTTAGGGTCAGTACAAATGGAGCGTTACGCGATAGAACAACGTGTTTTCATTGTTGAACAATATTTCGAAAATAATGAAAGTTTGGCAGCCACAGTTCGAAAATTTCGTACAAAATATGGTCGGAACAGTGATTTAACTTTATGATATAGTCGGATGATATATGGTCGGAATAGTGATTTAAACGTCAACTGTGAAGAGAGTAATTGAAAAATTCTGGCAGACCGGATCAACTAGTGATGCTAAACACACTGGTCGTCCAAAAACAAGCATGAACGAAATTCAGCCACATTTATCCAAAATGGTCATGGAAAATTTTGACAAAAGAGTGCCAGCAAAGCCTTGAGGCCATTAGCCCGATGTGTTATTCCATACATAACCCTATCCTGTGTACTTTACGATTCAATACAAAAATAACAATTTAAAGAAAAAAAACTATTTTTTATTTAATTCAAATCTTGAGTTAATTTTGGGACACCCTTTACATTAGAAAATTTTCGTATTTGATCGAATATCATTTTACAAAACGTATCAAAAGTCGAAGGTATTTGAAACCGAAAAACACGGACATCAAGGTATTAATAAAGGTACCGCATAAACTGTGCAGTATTTCAAATGTTATCGCCACCTAATATTAAGTAAGATGTACGAAACTCATTATAGTCCGGGGGCCAAAATACAGCATATTTGGATGTCTATTGCCAATGAATAGAAATAAGCCCGTGTTTTTCCCCTTTCGTGTCTCTGAAGTACAATAGAAAATCTTCAAATTTTGAACGCATATAACAACCTAATATTTCGGTTTTTGAACAAATACCTAACAAAACTTTAAATTCGGAATTTGGAAGAGTGAAATAGTTGGAGAGAAAATAAAGTCATCGCTGCTTCCTTTACTGCTTTGATTATTTCTTAAAAAGGCATATAATCGGTACGTTATTTTGTGAAACGATACCACGAGAGTTAGAAATTGAAAATATAATCAATATAAAGCGGAGCGAAATTTAATGCTGTAACACGATCCTGCCTCCGCGATCTATCCATTTTTTTTCGTGACTCTACGCAGGGACCATTTTCGAAAACCCGAAACCGGTTTCGTCCGAAAACAAAAATGCCGTCCTAAGAAGTAATATATACGTCACCCGGATTGTAATCTCGGAGAAATGCCCCCGCCCCGGGCCTTGACCACGCGTAATAAAGAAAACATTCGTCGTTTTAACACGTCTTTCTATTCCATTTTTATCGCGTTCATCTTCAGCGGTATTCGCTACAAATATCAGCGGGTGGTGTTGTAGAGAGGGGGCTTAAATCTTCTGCCATTCTTTCCTTACACAAACACAGGTAGAAATAATAAAAAAAGAATAGGGAATATTTATCAGTCCCAGAGGTCGATTCTCTTTCAAAGTGGGGCACAAAGCTCCCAGTCGTTATTGTAGCAGGTTGACGCACGAGGGGATTCGTTTAAAATGTTAACCCTCTATGGGCCGAATTTTATTTTAAATCCAAAAAAATTGGGGGAACGAAAAATCAGCAATTATAAACCTATATATGCGAATGGAAAAAAAAATTGATATTGATGTTTGTTGTCTCGACAACGTTGTAGGATTAAGATTTATGAGCCATCTCACGAAAAAGCTATAATTATTTGGTAAAATTGAAATGTGAACTGAAAGTTACAAGGGCCCATAGAGGGTTAATTTGGCTTAACAAAAGCTTTTTAATAATCCCACTATTGACTAATAACTTAGTTTAACCTTGTTGAGATAAGTTATCTGTGTAATTGATAAGGTGGGCGATTGCACAACTGGAAGCTTATAATAGATAGAAATAAAGATATGCACGAATTATAAATATAACTAAATAATATGTCTTACACTTGGTGTTGGTCGCTGTATTGATTTTCTTCTTCGGTGTCAACTGTCCTCTCCTGTTTAGCTGACTTGTCCGAATCTTGACTTTGGCGAAAATCTGTAAAAACGATCATGTTTAAATATGATTCATTTTTTCTTTATTTTCATTAAATACGATTCAATTTAACAAGTTTACTGAAAAAAAATTCACTATTGTATTGTATAAAGAAGCTTTTATATTACACTTACCGTTTTGACCATCGAAAGAATCTTCCTTCCTAGATAAATCATTTTGTTCCTGAAACAAAAAAAAAATTGGGTATCCTAAATTATTGTTATTCGTTTCACAAATCGAAGTAGCAACAATACCAATAACGGTCCAATATATGTGGAAACATGTCGTTTGTGTGAAATAGGTTGAAACAAAAACGTTGGTCAACATTGACCTTTTGTCCATTTTTTCACCAATTTTGTTATGATAATCGAATAAATGTTTTATATTTTAAGGTTAGTTATTTTAAATTAATAATATTAATTGAATAATCTCTGCACGACATTTTGAATGCGTCAATAATTTAATTAATATTTAATTACAAATCAAAAAATATTTCTATAGCAGTTACAATTTACGACCGATTGTGCGCATTGAAACTCACTAAAGTCCCAAAATTCCTGACATAGGGGAATTGGGTCAGGATATATTCGTAATAAAGTGTAATATTGTCATTAAAAATATTTACATACAATAAAACAGAGCTGGCGATTTACCAATAGTAATAACTTCCCTATCTTTTCTTTTATATCTCAGTGTATATTTTTTACGATATTAAGTATGATTTATTTTAATTTCTATTAATTGTTTAAACTATAAAAGGTATGAGAAAATAATTTTCGTGCTAAACAAATTGGATGATTCCTATGATAGTCATACCTCGGAAGTTCCTTAATTATTTGTTTCTATTTTTCACTGAATTAAATAAATTGTATTTTTTTAATTATATTTTTCATTAAATTAGCAATCAAACGTTATTACTCAATTGTCGGTTGCTCTATTACGGCCAATAAAACTGACCGCACGGTCTTGGACTGGTCACAAGCGGTTTAAATATTTATAGAACCCGACCGGGGCGAACCTTCTTTTTCCAAAGGAGCAGCAGTCGAAGCGGAGCAAACGCGATGGGGTAATAAAGCGATGATTTAAGAGCAACAGGGGAGAAGTACCCCAGGATGCTAGTTGAAGACACCACGCGACCGGGCTCTCCCTTTCTTAAGTAATTGAAAAGTCCCTGGTGCTTGAAACGGGGACTTAGCGAGGAGCAGTAACATTTTTAAACCCGAATTTTCAATTTTCCAATACTCTCTGGCGACTGTTGTAGAATTTAAGTTTTCGGCACCGTTTATTGTTTCGACATTGGAAACATTTCGTTAATAACTTACTAAAGAGTAATTCTTCACGAATGTGTAATTATATACTTGGTATATATTTTTTAGTTTATTCTCTTTTCTGGTTGCCATGTGTGAAAATTTTGCCATCAGTACTAAGATCGGGAAGATCGCGTGACGTTACTGGAAGAATATACATTAGATAGCATCTTAACCCTCTATGCGCCGAATTTTTATTTTAAATCCAAAAAAATTGGGGGAAAGAAAAATCAGTACTTATAAAACTATATGTGCAAATGGAAAAAAAATGATATTGGTTGTACTGACAACGTTATACGATTAAATTAGGTATAGTTTTTATGTTTCAAGTTCATTCTCTTTACCGGTTGGCATTCGTAACAGTTTTGCTCACAATTCAAACTTGAATTTTGGATTTCATCGTGGACTCATTCTAAACATCGTCCTCTTATTTGCCGGAACACTTTTCCCCGATACCGTTTTTACCACGGAAAAACGGAGTAATTCGTAGGCCAATAAAATATTTTTCGGGCTGGGCAGAATGGGAGTTTGAAAGCATGATCGGATTTACTGCTGTGTGCTTTCAACCCCTCATATTAACAGTTTTGCAACTACTTTCGTTTCCATTTCCTCAATTTTAAATGTTGACTATTCCAGTGGGAGAATCGTAAATTTACTAGTCCATTAAGAGATGACTAAAGCGATAATGCGTTGAACAAAAATCTTGCGGAAAGTTCTCTTTTCTATTTTTCGCAGCCACTCGGGCGCGCCCATACACCGGCCAATACAGGTCTAAGATATACAAGTCGAAGAGCGTGTCGAGTAGTAACAGGTTCTACAAGTTTTCGAACAAATCCAACAAACCGAGAGCTTGCAAAACATCATCCGTTGAGTGGGCCGGGGGGAACTTCTCATGCACCATCTCATGCATTATAACCGGCCTTAATTAGACCGCGTTGGGGAAGGTCTAAAGCGGTCTGTACTCCCGGGGGATACCTAATCCGCCGAAGTATATTCAATTTCCCCCGGTACAAAACCCTGAGAGCCCGGAAAGAGTTAATGCGGGGGATTAACTGAAACCAGTTCTTTAAGATTCAGGCCGGCGAGATAAACTTTGTAGAAACAGTTTTACAGAGTTAATCTTCAAACCACGATTTCAGTTCAACACCTTCGATATTTATTTATTGCCAATATTTACCGTTCGGTACCGGTAGTATCGGCACCGTACGGAATAAATACGGTATAACAGGACTGTTCAAAAAGTATCGTGAATTTTGGGTTTTTTCAAAAATTATTTATTTATTTATGAATATCTATTTTGTCCCCTTCAAAGTAATCCCCACCAGATATTATACACTTGTGCCAACGTTGTAGCACAATCCTGATAGCACTTCAAAAATCTATTTTTTGTGATCTTGTTAAGCTCCATCTTCGATGCCGTTTTTATCTCCTCAATTGTAGCGTAGTGTCGTCTCTCGTGTGCCTTTTCAGTTTTGGGAACGAGAAAAAGTCACAGGGGGCCAGATCCGGCGAATACGGTGGCTGCGGCATTAGTAGCGTGTTGTTTTTGGCCAAAAATTCGCGCACAAGAAGCGATGTGTGAGCAGGGGCGTTATCGTGGTGCAAAAGCCAATTTTGACTTCAGACTTGATCAGACCTCGTAGATGATCAGAACTCGATTGATGGAGACAATAGTGGGTGTACAAATGCTAGACAAAGGCTAATTTAAGTTTTAAGCGAATCGGTCCCTTCGCTTTTCAGTTTCGAGCCTCGGGCCGTATAGAGAGTGCACTCTACAAAGAAATAAATGAACCAACAAAAAAGGGAGATGAGACAAATGCGAAATAATTTATTGTTTGTTTTGAAGCAGCCAATACGACCGCATTATAACGGCTAATAAAAGCTCAGCGTTTGGTACAATATTGACAAAGGGGGTATTGTTCAATAATTTGATTTTCTCAGAACCGGCTTTATGTCAACAATGGGTAAAGGGTGAACGCTTTTGATTATTAGGTTGAATAGAAGAAGAGGCGCCAACGGACTTGGCGTCGAAAGTTCGGCCAGCCTTGAACTTGAAACTCAGGCAACACTCTCTACACTTTCACCGCTGAAATTTCGACGACCGTGGCCGAAAAATAAGTTTCTGTCGCGCTCATATTTTAATTGATCGTTTTATCGAACGCGTAAAATGTATCTCCTATTTCCTATGCTTAATATATTCACAATGGAAAATAAAAAAGTCAACGAAATAAAGAAACGAAAACAGTGTTCAACACAAATTATGCATCGCCTCGCGATCATAAATTTCTTAGAATCATAAATAAACGTCGGATATTGAAGGTTTCCCAATTACTCCATTACGCAGCTGTTGTTTATTTTAATGTGGTAAGGTCAACGCGATAACGTGCGAATGACATTTTAAAAGCGATCTTGGAGCGAATCGAAAACGATATGCAAATGATGAATTCAACGCAGGGAGAGTTACATAATAAAAATCGACGAGAACTTAACCCTCTATGGGCCCGTGTAACTTTCAGGTCACATTTCAATTTATCGAGATTTTACCAAATAATTATAGCTTTTTTCGTGAGATGGCAGATAACGTTGACAAGACAACCCATATCAATATCAATTTCTTTTTCGTTTTTTTTGGAATTTTTCGAATTTTTTGGATTTAAAATAAAAATTCGGCCCATAGAGGGTTAAGCTACTCCAGGGTACAGTTGAGAATTGTGCAGCCTCACAGCGGGGGACACTCCGCTGCTCCGTGTAATTCAATTATAAGACGGCGCCTTGTACCCCTAATTACCTCCATTGTCGATTATCTAATTCCGCACAGCGTGATCCCCACTCGACGACGACGACGAAGACGGCTAACTGGAAGTACCCGGGGACCGGAGCACTGAGGACGGTTCGATCGGAATCTCCGGATGCGAGCAGCGTTGGACACCCGTAGTTCGATACACTATGTCCACAGTTGTACAGATTATTTCAATTTTATGTCGATTTCACGTTATGAAAATTACATTTTCCTCGAACTTCTCCACTTCGGAGAAGTAGTGAGGCACATTATCACAGAAGCACTCCGAAGCCCCGTGTGCTTCGCGAGGATGCGAGATTAAGGAACGAATTGATTCAGAATGTAAGGTTAATGAACCGTTCACGGGGGCAGGCGGTCTTGAGAGCAAAATTTTCATAGATGCCGACCAGAAGGGAGAACCAAATAAACAAAAAAATGCACACTCTTCATTCCCACATCATCGGTCGCCAAGGCAACCGAAAGCACGTCCTCCTCACATCCGGGAGGCCATTCGATACCGAGAAAGGGTTTCGACGTTGCGAAGAGGAGGAGGCGTCCATTACGGAAATGCCGTGAGTATAAAAGTCGTTTAGCGTTTAATATTCATAACTCACGGCAATAAAAATATTTGGGAGCGTGGGTGGGTGGGGGGGAGGGGTCATTAAACCGCGCTGTAAAGGTTTAACCCCCGTGCTGAAATAGTCGGTCGGAGTATTCGAGAAGATTCTCCGGAGATAAGATTTCGGTGGGGTTAAAATGAAAAATAAAAACCCGATCGTAAAAAAACACCAGATATAAAGAGTCGGCCGCTCTGAAAAATCCTAAGTCCCTTTCCTCTCGTCCCTCGAACGGGGAGACGATGAAACAGTTCTAAAAACTTATCACTGACTTGTTTAACATACCTGTTTTCTGGTCCGCGAGGGGTTGGAATACCGTAGGTTTGTGGTGTTTCTGTCTCCTCTCGCTGATTTTCCTCTTTTGCAAGACCGGTTTCGGCTGCTCGCCATCTTCAGTAGCGTGTGACAGTGACAGTGGGCAAAGAGGATGCCCGAAAAACACTTGAAGTGCCAATAGCGACTAACACCGCTGCTGAAGATGGGGCGAGTAGCCGAAACCGGTCTAGCAAAAGACCAAATCAGCGAGAGGAGATAGAAACACCACAAACCTACGTTATCACTGACTAGCTTCAAACAGTAGTTCAAACAGGTAGAAATATTTCGACCTGAATAACTGAAAATAATAAAAATGTTCGAAACTGCCAAGTTTAAGATTCAGTTTAACGCTAGCAATCTTGGTACTTCATCATAAATTTTACACGGGTTTCAAACTCAAACCGAAAATTTAAATTGCAAGCACGCTATTAAATTCTAATTAGCGTATTGTAGTCTAGAAAATCAATCGAGCGATTTGCACCGCGAATATTCATTCATTCGACTACAAATTCGAACAAACAATTGAATCTCAGTAATTGACTAAAATTGACTAAAGTTGTGTCGCAATTAACGCATAATTATTATTACTGACTATATTTCACTTGTATTCATCAATGTTTTCATCCCATTACTACGGACACCGCTCTTACTGATATTGTAGTGAAATTACTCGAATAATTGTGTTCCTGTTTTAAATTATGTCTATAAACCCGTATGTATATATTGAACTCAGTCCACTCCGGATGCATTGTTACGACATATTACTCGCCTACTCACACACGCACAATAACATACGTATATCATGTACATCAGATATACCACTCAAAAATGTGATTAATTTCTCTGATAATAGTATATTATCTTTTCCGTATTATTTTAATTTATGATATATATTTCCTTAAAGGATGAATTTTGTGTATAGAGTAGGGAACCTCCGTGTAGTTTATTGGTCAATAAACTACGGATAATTTTTTAGTTATGATATTTGGAGATGTGGATAATAATACAATGCAAATTCGTAGTATAATCCAGCATAATAATGACGAAAAGTGAAATAATCGGAACGAAATTCTGAATCGAAAATATGAAGCCGCATTTCTCGAAACGAATCACAAGAAAAGCATCACTTTCAATTTCGAAAACGGAAAGATGGAAATCGCAGTATAAACTGTTACAGCCGATCGAGAGTGACACTGTGTCACTAACAAGTTCCTCTGAAAACATAATCTTTTTAGGGTATATCGGTACTTACTTGCGGGATGACATTCGGTGGTATATCCTGCATGATCTGACGGGTACCCCCGCTCTCCCTTTAGTCCCGAGACTGTCCCGGACACAAGGTCGATATTCGCATGCGCCCCAGCCAGCCAGCCGGACACCCACAGGCTACACCATTCGACCTTATTATTCGTCATCTCGGTAATACGGGCTTAGATTAGATGCTTCTCCCGTACATCTGTCGAAAGACAGCCCAATTTGTATATATTTGTAATTTTTAGCTATTGTATAACACATGAGCAAAGTGGGCACTGTTGGCTTGTTCCAATATTCGAGGGTGACCGGAAATGAACATTTTCCTGTTTTATGGATTTTGAAAGGACGGCTAATGTAAATTAATTAAATTAATTTCAAATTTTTCGATGGATAAGGTATGCCTTCGAGTTATGACAGAGCAGGCTTCAATCGTGTACGATATCATCGTATTACAAATACATTATTTATTTTCGACTAAACAGCACATGCAGAATGTACACGAGTATTATATGACTATGTGCATGATACTTGTATCGTGCACAGTGTAAATTTGAAATGCGGTACACTCATTTCTGAACGTAGCGGACCGTTCTATTGTAAAAATTTGGGGTTTTATTTTCTAACAGAAATTACGCGTATTTTTTGTTTTTCTGTATAGTAGATTCAAAAAGCCCAGCGCTTAAGGACGGGAAAACTCCTGTTACTCCCTTTTTTGTAAAAAAAATGTCTTTATTACAAGTAAATTTAGGGAGGAAAACACGAGAATACCTGAAATAAGTCCACTGGCCTCTTTGATCGAAAATGGGCAACAAAAAAATTCATTCTCCCCCCTCCCCCTACTGCGACTTTGAGAGCTGTAGAATGACGTTTCGAAGAGGATTGGATTCCTTTTTAAATTCAACGATTCGAAAATTTGAATCGCAAATTTCAGTTTTACGATCCGAACACACCCGGGATATGCACTTCGAGGTGGGGAAGATGCGGCGGAAATTTTCAAAGCGTTCGATTTTAAGCTTCGAAAGGTAAAGAAAGTGTAGCTCGATTTTTATATCGGCGGAATATCTCTAAGCGGACGCGTATTGGCGGTAGACTAGAAATAGAAGATAAACAGGGCTCGGGGGTCGAGAGAACGCAGAGTGGCCGAGGCGGCCATTAGGCCGATGCCGATCGATCGTTCCTTATTTCTCGTGTTCGAATCGGAAATACGGCCCAACCGCTTTAAACTAAAGTTCTCAAATATTCAAATGAAAACTAGTTTCAGCCGAGAATTAAATACAATGCGAACAGTTAAAGTACAGATACAGCGGAAGGATATCAGTAAATCATTTTCGTATGGCACAAGCGCGAATACATACGTATATTAAATTATATCGTGACTTTCGATTGAAATCGACGGATGCGAACGATTTTTGGATGTCTCGTAGTCCTATATCGTGTGTCAATGTCGGTTTCAATAAGCGTTTTTATATTGCGAGTTCATTGGCCGAGGTTAATTTCGATGTACGTTTTTAGTAAAATCCTCAATAGTCCCAATTTACGATTTGAATAGTTTCTTTCGAGTCGACTGCGGGGAAAAATAGTTACCGATTTTGTACCGGCCTCGATGAATCCCCCGTTTAAAATGGATACACCCAATAATAAGTAGTACAGTTACGATACAACTGTAGCGTTAGACCGTGCTCGGTGTAATGGGTGGGGGGAGAGGCAATTAAGGTACTAAAAGCGATTCCTCGTTTTATTGTCCTTATGAGCCTTAATTGCGTGCAAGGGCGTGCTGGCTTAACTGGGTCATAAAGCTTTTACTGAAATTAAAAACGCGAGAAGAGATTTAACTCCTTACTTTAATCTGTATTGAGTCATAAATACGATTCGAGGACAGTCATATGGAAGGTCAATTCTCTTTTTGATATCTGTATTCCTTCTTTTTTGCCCGAAAATCGGTTTCGGTTTCTCGACATCGTCAGTAGCATCCACCGGAAACATACCAAGGTAGGTGAGCATGTCCCTACAAACTGTTACCGCTGTGGTGAATTCGGTCCAGTTCGGCCTTTTGTTGCTTTTGCCGAGTGGACAGAAGACAAAAGGTATTCCAAACTATAATGACTCGATTACATTTTTTTAACGGGACTGTAAAAGGGCCAATAATTCTTATTGGGTTTCGCTCAATTGAGCCGTAGACACATTTAAAAGCCAGGGGCCGAAAGCTCTCTGGTTATGGCGCTCATGGAATCAGCAGGCAAGCTAGCTGTTTGTATACTTTGTCCTCTGAAGTTCGCCGACCCCTACCTTAGAAAAATTTTCAAGACCCGACATGTGTCTAGCAATAACAAGGGGTAATAATAATGGCTCATTTTATCTGTTCGGACGAGCGGAGAAATTCATTACTTTTCAAGCGCGAGATCAAGTCCAACCTCCCCCCCAACCCGGTCAAGCCGTCGCTTCGGTTCAGCGGTGGGCTTGAATCAAACCGCCGACTAAATTCAAATCGCGTTCCTCCACTATCGCCCTACAACCTTTAGCGGTGCGCGCTAGAGCACGTACGAGGGCGGGACAAAAGAATTTTAAAAGAGTTATTTATCGTTTTGATACGCGCGCCTCGGTTACGCACAAATAAACGAGCGCGGCAGACGAGGGGAGGCCAACTTAACAACAAGATAAAATCGGGCGAGAAAATAGAAAACGACGACGTTAATGCACTCCGTGTGTGTCACCACTGCATATAAAACGCGCCCTGCATCAATTTCTCAGGCGCAATATTACGTATATACTTTATTCTCTGTAGGTTAAAGAAACGACTCACGTGGAATCCCCATACCCGACTCAAAAGAATCGACTTAAACAGAATATTTGGACTCTTAAGGCCATTACTAAAACGGACATAAAAATTGACCTCAAGTAACAAACTGACAATATACAAAGCGATACTTAAACTGACACGGACATACGGTATAGAGCTATGGGGTTCCACCGAGACATCCAACATCGCTCGAATCCAGAGATTTCAGTCAAAAGTCCTTCTTACCATCCTTAATGCCCCCCCCGGTAAGTTTCTAACCACACAATCCACCATGACCTCAACATACCGACAGTCGACGAAGTCACAAAATCCCGGTTACTGAAGTTCCACTCCCGCCTTTCTCCTCATCCTAATCCACTCGTTCAGTCCCTTTCTGGGCTTAAACGCCGCTGGATCAACTTTTGGTTGTATATATATGTGTGTGTGTGGATGTGAGGTGTCGTTAATCCTCTTGAAAATCAAGACACGTTTGTTCCTATATTATCGGGAACCAAAGTCAACGGTGAGTCAATCTTCAGTCGGACCTTGCTGACGGAACCGGTAGGAGTTCTGAAACTTCGGAATCGGACAACACCTAAGGGGTTTCAAATACAGGAAAAATCCCGAAACAGCCGGGGGTCAACCCCTGCCAACCGTTATACTTTCGACATCCCGCGATCTCACCGGAAGCCTGTCACTGACAATATTATTATTGTACTAAAATTTGGCGTAATATTTTTGTTCTTAAATTGTCTAGAGATTCGGCCTTTCGGAGATCTGTTAAAGCCCGCTTTGAGATGGTCGCGATACCGGCGCCGGCAGAACGACCGGATATTTGAGGGATTTTTTCCTGGCCCCCGACGAAAACAGAGGGGGCACCGGCTCAGACGGGAAGGCGACGCAAAAAAAAATTGACAGGCGGGCGCGGATCGTGCCGAAATTCGTAGGAAAAAACCCTCTGGGGACGGCTCCTTTTCGGCCGCGCTACAACCGGTTTGCGAGAAGTCATAAATTCGCTGGAGGTTGGCAGAAGCCACTCTTGGGAATGCGAGATCCTCCGCCTCCATTCAGCTCCGGCTGATTCATCCGTCGCCAACCCTGCGGAGAATACCACCTAGACGCGCAGGACTCGCAATATTTGATTAAGCGGCGATGGAAACAGAGCCGTTCGGTCGGAAACGGGGAATATTTTCCCTAAAGAAGATAAGTGGGGAGAAACAGACGGTAAGAGTGAGCCAACGATGAGTTCAGAAGGTTAAAGAAAGTCAGTATTGAGAGACAAATATTCACAAACGCCAGAGAGAATGGACAAAAAACAAATATGAACTATATAGTTACATCCGTGAAGAATTAAACATTACTACAGCAACACTCAGATCTCTATATAGTTTGGAAAAGAGTAAAAGTGTCAGTAACGAAGAGGAGTAGAACGGGCTCCGTTGGAAGTTTTTAACCTCAAGTCCGACCCTGATGATGGAACAGGTAAGAGTTGCAAAACGTCTGAGGCGGACAAAACCCGAGAGCTTCCAATGGGGCCCACGATGAAGGGAAATAAATTGGCTCGGGAGTAAAGGTCGCCCAGCTGTACAAACAGCTCGGGGTTTTTTTTTAAGTTCCTTCCCTTTTCCCGTGCGAATTATGAACTAATTTATTCCTCTTCAACGTGGGCTCATTCTTGTATCTTGGAGGTACCGCAGATCGAGCCACGCGTGCATTAATGGGATAAAACTACTAACGATTTGACGAATACGTCAGGAAAGAACTACAGACTACTGGAAGGGACAGGGTCGGCAGAAATTAATTCATCAATTCTTTTCTGCAAAGTAATAAAGTTATGTTTCGCAAAAACGCTGTACTGTAAGAGAAGCAATTTATAAAATGAGGAGTGCGCATAAAGCAGTATGAACGCACTGATAAATTCGGTAGTTTATATTCTTCCCCACCCGTAGGACGCCCATAAACAACTGGCAAGACCGCCATATTTTAGTGGTTTCGAATGTTCGAAAATTCGCCAGCCACCGGATTCGTTTCTTGTTCCGGAGAATGTTGTACGGAAATATAATATTACGGGGGCCAAAACATGATATCCGACTTGCCCGGGCCGTTTAGGTTACGGCGGAACGAGCGTTCTGGTTTTTTGTTTTAAATATGTATGTTTCTTTCCCAGTCCATTTGAATATCGGAGACAATAAAGGCTATAAAGTTGGAAATTATATGAAAATGATCTTCGTGTCCGCCCTCACATATCACCGAGAAAAAATGCTATAACGGATGATATTAAGAGGCGTCGTTAATACACCATTTTACTAATTAATTTTGAAACTAGCTCCTTCTCACCCGGCCATTACAACAGAGTTGAAATTGACAAAAACAGCGAACCTATATTCCGAAAAGACAAAGATATTAGAAAATTCTGAAAAAAAAGACAGTTGGGACCGTTTCAACAATGTTTCTACAATTACCGAGTAGACAACAACGTTCGTTTCAACAATGCCAGGCAGATATTTCATTCGATATTTGATTGGAAAAAAATATTAAGGTTTTTGCAATTTCTCAATGTGGTTCCAAGACATTCGTAAATTGGAGCCCGCCCAAGTAGTTTCCAAACACGGGGAAAATTCCCGGAACGGCGGGGGGGTCAACTCCTTGCCAACCGAGTCATCTAGTAATTCCTTATATTTCCGTTTCATTGTATTAATGTTTTTTAGTACGGGAGAAGTGCCGTTATAACATTCGTCTTTCTAATATATTTTCTACTATATAAAGGAATGATATAGCGAGGGGAGATACGCAAAATTCACAGAAGTTATGATGTCCCGCCAAAAAATGTCTTTAACATAATTGGTAACAGTCCCAGGTAGATGTTATCGGACGGATGTTGAGACCGGTGTACGTCTTGCTGTGAACCACGTTCGCCGGACAAGAACAATGTCGGGTCGGGGAAAAAAAAATAAAACGAACGAAACCAAAAAAACAAATTGGCGCGCTCTGTTTATGAATAATAGTCGTAGTGGGGGCCGGCCCCACGCTGGCTTTAATAAGCGAGTCCCGCCGGTTCGGTCCCATAATTCCGGCGGCCCCGGCGGCTTTTTCAAGTTCGTTATGGAAATTACGAAGCCGTGCCGGTCTTTTTCCTTTTTCTTTTCGATATTCCCTCTTCATCGTCGTACCGCCCGGTCGTACGCGGACATGATGCGCGTAGACGCGCGCGCAAACGAGACGGGCGGAAAACGCGGAGCGAAAATAAAAAAGATTACAAGAGCGTCACGCCTTCCTCGGACCAAAAACCGACAAGAAGAAGGAGAAGACTAGCGACAGAATATGTTCTTGAAAGTTTCTTGAGACAGACAATAAGATCTAATTAAAAGGGCAAAAATAGGCTACACGATGTAAAGTATCGCATTAACTGTGGAAGGGAATACGGAGTACTAATCCTGTAAGATAAAGTAATTAACCGATTTCTGTATATTTACTAACACATAAAAAAAAGTTGTTATTTGTATACAGCTATATTGACAATTTTCGGATATTCGCACTCAGTTGCAAACACGGATTTGGTAAAATTTGAAGTACGCGCCAATATTAAATCCTTTGCTACGTTAGTAGGAATAATCCTGACATCATTAACGCTGCGAAAATGTTTATGATTGGCCAAAAAGATCTTCGTTAATGAAATAATTGTTTTACTGGTGGGTCGGGAGAACATCAAAGACGACAATGTCGTTCGGTATTGTTGTTTAAGCAAGCACGAAACAGAAACGTTTTGCATTCTCGAAAAGCATAAATATTGGCAATATAAATTAACATATGCAATAGGCCATGTTGTAACCTTCTTGAATCGTAAAAGTGCAATGTAAGCCGCAATACGATATATATATTGTGCGAATTATGTTAAGTGCGTAAACTGCCACCGCATTTTCATTATAATGCTCGTATACCAGCACTTTTTTCCACAAGAAGCGAATTCAAATTGCTGAGAATCCCTATGCAGTGGGCTATATAAAATTCGTCCTTGGATTACCTCCCTGGTGTTCGGGAAGAAACGTGTACCTTGTCCGGACTCGGAAAATTCAAATAATGTTCTCTCCACTTCACAACTGCGATATTCGAGGTTGTTTCCCCCGAGACGCTTACACGAAGAAAATATTAAGGAATTGTTTGCAAAGAAGAGGAGAGCAAAGTAAGGAAAAAATAATAAATAAAGATAAAGTAAGAATATATTATAGATCGGTTAGATATAGTTTAAGTAGATTAGGGTATTTAAGTTTGTGGAACCTTGAGGAGATCACTCTCAACGTCATATCGGAAATTAGGGTACCATATATAGAATTTCTGTCTCAAGAAACGAAAGCTTTGGAATTTAGATTTAGATAAAACTTAGATTTTACACAAGTTTAGAGAATTCGCTATGACACGCTTGAAATACAGCCAGGACCCTGTCTTAGCCTTTTGCGACTGCCGGAGGTCTTATGCACGTAAACCTGTCGTGGAACCGCAATATAGTATGAGGTCGAGGATAACCCTTCCTGTCGAATTCCCGAGTGTGATACGGGCCTGTCTAGCGGGGAAGTTCTAAGGACAAAGACCCCCGGGCATAATTCTCGATTTTTATGGCTCTAAATTAGCAAATTGAGGGGGGGAAACCACTTCGCACAGCCACCCGTTTAATTCCCGATAGACAGTTGTATAAAGTTTTACGATTGCCCCGAACCGTAAACTTCCGACCGACCCCGACCGGCGTGTAAAATCGAATTTCAAATAGCCGGAGAGGATTAATTTTTCTCGCAATACGCTTTATTTTCATCTACATATATCGTATATTTTTTTACATAGAAATCTCTCGGCGCGGTTAAATTCAAAACGTTATATGAGCTTCAACTCTTTCGTTACAGGTAATACATATATATAATTCCGTCGATTTATAACTTCCGCGTGCCAAAGTGACTGACACTACTACTGAAGACGGCGTACGGCCGTCTCGCTTTAAATCAAGTTCCACTAATTCACCAAGCCAGAAGCGACCCCCGGTCACAGAGTGAATGTGCCAGTCAAAGTGCCCATACCAAACAGCGCTATAGTGCTGAGGACGGTATACGACCGGTCGTATGTGCGCGAGTGTGTTTGTTCGAATTATCGAAGTGAACGTAACTTAAGTAAGTCTTCGGGTTTAATTTCTCCCAGTCCTAGTTAATAATTAAGCGCATAAATGTAGTTATGACACAGGTTTCAGAGTTGTACCAGAGCTCTTTCAAAGTGCGTTCCGTCGGTGACAAAGTGTCTTTTTTTTTAACATTTTCGATGCACCGTTCAATATGGAGAGCCGAAAGAACGTTTGCGGCATGTTACGCTTCATTGTTTTAAAAAAGGCAATACTCCAAAGGACACTGCAGACAATTTTTTTGCACCGTTTACGGGAGTGGTACTACGTCTATTAGGACCGTCGGCAATTTTGAGTTGAAAGATGAAGACCTAATGAACACTCTACCAGCCACGATATAGTGCGAGATAGTGGATGCCACTAACATTCCCGGGACAACGGTACATAAGCATTTAATCAAGACGGGATATGTGAATCGATAATAATGTGTATTCATTTCGCTCCAGAAAAGGGAAAAAACTTATGGGACACCCTAATAGTAATGGCCGTCGGCCGGAATTCATGCGAAAATCACCATTTGTACATAATTTTCGACGTACTATTTATATTCATATTAAAATAAAGTTTTTGTAAATTGAAACAAAATGTATAGGGGGTGCTGCTAAGAAATTAAATGAGCTCAAAGGCCGGCCGGATTGATAGGGGAAAGGGGAATGTTTATGGGTTAGCTAGTCGGGAAGAATGCCCCCGGGTGTGGGGTAGGCGCTGGCTAAGTTACGGGCCGGTAATGTCGAGTGTGGGCCTCGGTTGAGATGGTCAGAGAATTTAGTGTTGAGGTTGGCGGCCTCTCTTGTTGCTGCGAGGAAAACCACACATACACACACACACACACACTCGGGTGTCCTGATATATATTCGCATTCCTCGGGAAATATTAAGGAGGACCGTTTCTCCGGTTTCGTATTTCTGGCCCGTCTTCGCCTCTTCGTCATCGGCGAAAACCGAGCTCGGCGGGCCGTTCACCCGGAGCCCAGCTCACACGTGGACCGTAGGCAGTTTTCCAGGAACAGTATTCCGCTTTTATTAGCCATTTCCTGGGGCCGAGAATTAACTGGGGAACGATTGATTTTTAAGAATTAAAACAAAATTGAAATCTGACCCTCAGTTGTGACAACGGTCTCGCTTATCGCCTCCAGATATAAATATTTCCCTCTGTGTTGTATACATTTCTATACCGAGGTACAATACACGAGGGGCGCTATCGGTATGGACAGTTTTCTTAGTTTGCAATAGCTTTGTTGTGGTCAGCGAGGGGTCGGAATACCACAGATTTCGCATCCTGTTTAGGAGAAAAAGAACGCGAAATCTACGACATTTATTTATTTGATTCTCCTCCGGTTGGCACGTGTGAAAGTTCTGGTCTCTATACTGCCCCCACCCCCAGGTACTTAAACCAATCCATTTTTCTAAATGAAAATTTACTGGTTATAAATGATTACAATATAAATAACTCGCGTTCTTTTTTATCTTTTTTCAGTTCCACACTGCCCGTAGTAGGACTTAAAAGGAATGGAGCCGGAGTCGGAATATACGCAACAATATAAATGTTATGCGTATTGGTGGTGATGCCAGTTTAATTCCCACAACAGGCTGAAATAAATGCCAAAATGTTATTCAGTAGTATATCTGGGCCAATTACAACGATGGGTATACTAGGCCGAGGGCCTAATTGGACGGTCGGGTTTGAATAAAACTCTCGTAAAGCCCCCCCCCGCTGACCCGTTATCCGAGTTGTGTCGCACCCGGCTAACTCGTGGGGCTTCGACGTCCAATTAAAATTAGGCCGGCCTAATCGTAAATTCAAATTTCAGAATCCTCCATCCTGTAAATCGGACGCGGCGATGACGCCATGCGGTAAATTACTGCCGCCGCGCGATTTTAACAAACCTATAGATTAATAAATCTATCGTAAGTTTCAACCCCTGTAAGGTTGTTCGCTTCACTTTATGACAGTGAAATACATCGTAATGACCCATTGCCGCACGCAATATTACGGGGATAAATAATAAAACACCGTTTGGAATCCTAGCTATGACCCCAGTCAGGACCAGCCCTCTTACCTTACAATCGCCACTTTTTTTATAATTTACAAATTACTTAATTACTTAACGCTCTATGGGCCCGTGTAACTTTCAGGTCGCATTTCAATTTATCGAGATTTTACCAAATAATTATAGCTTTTTCGTGGGATTTAAAAACGTTGTCAAAAAACGAATGTCAATACCAATTTTCTCATTCGGTTTATAATTGCTGACCGTTCCCTAATTTTTTTATTTAAAATAAAAATTCGGCCCATAGAGGGTTAATGTAGTTATTATGTAATAAATCGACCGTGCGTACAAATCGTAATTATTCGCAATCACAAAAAAAATTGATTTTTTAGCAGGTTAACGGTACGGTGGTAATAGGGCAACACGGTTGCATTGATAACCCGAATTACCCGAATTGTACTTCGATCGGTCTTTACCAGAATTTCCTTAGCGAGCGCGGTTACCGAAAACAATAAGAGTAACTGTAATGGAATTAAAACTTGAGAATTTTCTTTCAAGGAAAGACACTGGCGGTCGTAAGTCAGACCGGTTTCGTAACGAGGTTCTACTGGCGGCCGACATGCGGAAGAATGGCGAGAAGCCGAAACGGATCTGGCCGATGACTAAATGGAGGCAGAAAAACGAGTAACGCATCATCTCCGACAGTAGGCCTATGGATGTATCATTCGGGTTTTATCTCAGGATTTTATGGCCGATCCCCAATGTTATACGACAGGAGATTGAGGTCGGTTACTAATTGGGGTCACAATCTAGAGGGCCAGAAGTGCTGTTCGACCGATTGTTATCCGGCGGTAATAATGACGTCTCTCTCTCTCCCTCTCGCTCTCTCTCTCTCCCTCTTCCTCTCCCTCTCTCTCTCTCTCTCTATCGAACTTGAGTCCATTGACACAGACACATTCTCCTGGGCGACAAGAACAGGACGGGGAATTGAAAGAAAGAACCGAAGAAAGGACGACACATTTGCCCCATTATTCCCGGCAGATACGTCCGTTATAAGACACTCGCTGTCTTATTTTGGCCAATACATACTTAGAGGCCAATTGGTTACAGCGTACTCGCGCTCATCCCACCACCACTCCTACTATTCTACTCCTATTGTCGTCACAGTTCTACACCAAATAGGTTTCTGTTACATGTTTTTTTTTGTATTCGATTCTACCTTCTGCTCTCGAGACCGTCCGAAAAAACCTTCCCGGCGAATTGTCCGAACGGTTCAAAGTGCCGGTTTAAGGTACATCTTATTTACCTTTAGGTAAATAAAAACGCAAGTTTTCTACTGAACGTCGGTTCCATGATTTATGGCATGTGTCTATATATATATATATATATATATATATATATATATATATCGGCGAAATCCGCAATGACTTAGTTGCCAGTCCGATTTAAATTCGATTCAAATGTTACTAATCATTTAAAAATTCATTATAATAAATCCATTATCTCAAAATATATATTCTAATTCTAGATATTTTATTTAATTAGGATGTATAATTTATTAGGAACGACAATGGATGAATTTTATCGAAGGACTAAGCGAAGATTTTACAGTGAACACACTATGGCAATTCTGCCAACAGTGTAAGCATTTATATTGTGTACAGAAATTGAATCTTTTCCAACCTTCATTTATTTCGCACATTGCCGATACGCCCGGAAAAATTGAATTTAAAATCAGAATTTCAGTATCCACCTTACGACCCCTTCGCGTACGACGTGTCAAATTAAACTTTACAAATGATTTTATCCAATCTGCCTCCCTTCTGAATTTTCCCCAAGAAGAAATACAGGCATAGAATAGACAGGAAATGAAACCTGAATGTATTATAGGCCGTGACCGAATCTGAGCGGACGACAATGGATGGAGGGCGACGACGTTCGTGTAATGAGGCTGCGGGTATATCGGAACTAAGCCGGTCGTAATAGCCGCGGCTTCCTCTCGCGGAGTTCACGAAGTTATAACCAAAGTAGGCGTTGTTATGACTGAATTCCGAGTGGGCCCGAATCGCTTTTCGGATTTCTGTGGAGGAATTTTGGCTAGGGACGATTTTTACGGCTCCGAAACCTATCATACCAGAGCACGGGGAATGCGCGTTCTTTCCCGGTCGTAAAACTATCCGGATTCCTATTTTCAGATTCTAAACTACAATAAAACCGTCCACCTGGGTGTGTCTATCTCGTGTAAACAACAATGCCAAAGATTAAAGGAGACACGATAATCTTAGAGAGTTTCCAATTCAAATTTGTAGTGTCTTCGCGATATATTTTAATATCTAGTAATATAAATTAATCACTTTCGGTAAACGAGCCGGAAGCCTTTAATTACCCAAGAGTCTACCAATATGAGCTGTGTTCATGCTCAAGTAAACATATCGGATTAATTCCAGTACTATAGCACAACAGTGAACACAGGGAACTTTGAATAGGCAAATCAATGTTGCACACTGGGACCTATGCGAAACAGACGCCCGAGAAAACATACACCGAAGAAAAAATAAGAGTAAACTCAGAAGAGATTTGTTCCTATCATATTTAAGTCTGGGTCATGTTTCGTGGCCATTAAACTTTCAGGCTTCGCATTTTCGGATTATAAAGTGTAATAAAACCATCCACTTGGGTGTGTCTACGTACATAATACTGAATAATGCCAAACATTTTCCAATTCACATCGTAGTCATCGCGATATAATTTAATGATGACGAAAATAAATTAACGGAAGCCTGAAATTATCCTAGACTCTACTAATATTAACTATGTCCATGCTCCATTAAACTTATTGGGATACTTCCAGTACTGTCGACTATCAGTAGATCTCTGAAAATTCTCGCGTGGCGTCATAAAGAACGTTGAATAGGCAAATCATAGTTGTACATTCTGCAAGGCGAAATAGACGGGGACGGGAAAAATTAAACGCGAATTAGAAAGAGATTCTCGCCCCTCGTCACTCTTCCGACCGGCCTTCTGGATTCCAGCCGGGCGTAAGACCCGCCGAAGTTACGACTTCATCCTAAAAGTCCAGTTTTGCAGCCTCCCTCCCCCTTCTCCTCCTCCTCCTCACCGCTGCAATCAAGATCTTAACTGCCGTTCGGATCTCCGGACGGGATAGCGCAAGAAGATATCGTCGGATGCAATCTCACATACGGCAACATAAAACTCGGCCCCACAAACGGGCTCAACACACTATCCTGTCTCGAAAAACACAATTTTTCATCCTCACGCGAAAAAAAAACCACAAGCGCACAAAGTAACGCTCTATTTAAATTGATCAGATATTTATTTTGTTCCCTTATTCGGTCCGGTCCTTTGCTCCACCGGTACTCCGGTACTAGACATAGGACGTATGTATCTAACGCATGCATAACATTCATCAATACAAAGAGTTATCGACTGCAAACATATTTGTTTTATGTTCTTCGTATTGGACAAGTCGAAAAGCCGAGACTTTATCTCACTTTAATAGACCTCGTGATTCCGAATTTTGTGACAATCGAACATATAGTTTACCCTTTATATATTAGTTTGGTCAAAAGGGTTTTGTAATAGTAATGATAACGAGATATTTCAGCTTAGTAATTTCTTTTTGTGATTTTTGTTATAATCGGTTTTCCTATTCGAATTCTAATACCGAGTTAATGGACAAAGCTTCGAATCCCGGTGCCGGATCTAGGATTCCCCATTCTTTGATTTTCCTTCAATCGCAATTATCGACTCATTAAACGAGAATTACAATTAGGTTCTGTAACAACAACTGTTTTACCGTCCGAATGTGCAATTATAAGGCCCCGCTCGAATCCAATGCGGCCGGATGACCATATAAGAGGACGCTTAGCGAGATGTTTGTATGGTTATAAACTGGCCATTTATAACAATCATTCGACCCGGCCAACTACTACCCGTTCGGCGTAAGCGAACCTCAACAAACTACAGATTAAATGTCCGAGACTTACCTCAGACATTGCGCTCAGAACAGACATAACCGGGCGATGAACCGGTACGCTCCCGGATAAATTGGACGGAGACACCGATCGGTCGGCCTGCAAGAGCCCAATTGAAATACAAATGAAAGATACCAGAAGAAAGAGGAACCCTAGAGGACCGTAGAACCTACAGAAAGTGATGACAGTGCTGTGGTAAGTTTAAGGGGGAAGTGTCATGCGTACAGCGTATGGGGGAGAGTAAAAGGGTAAGCAGAATACAATGTTATATCGATAAACCGCATATTTCAGATTATAAAAGAGGAACAATAAACATATACCTATTTAAACATAGAAATGAAATATATATATATATATATATATATATATATATATATATTAATGTAAAAAAAATTAGAAAAAAAGATTATGGGAAATTGGCTAGACGCGAGGAAAACACGTCGACCTAGGATAGAACCCCGGTGGCAGACCGTAGTTTCTTTCCATTCCAAATTTCAAGAAATTTATATTTTTCTTACTATGGGCAGCATTTTGTTTGGGATTGGTTTAATTCTCTCGGGGAATACACTGGTGTCTGGATAATAATTGACAGTTCTCACTAATTCCTTATCCCTACAATTTCGATAATAGGAGTAACGTAGATTTCGCGTTCCCTCGCCGTTTTGGTCTATCACCAGTCCGATTTAGGCAGCCCTCCGTCTTCAGTAGCGGTGCGAGTCACTGTGGCACACTTTGAAGACGTCGAGCGGCCGAAACCGGTCTGGCGGGAGGAGACGGAAGAACGCGAAATCTACTGTATTCGGCGCCTCGCGGACGGCGAAACAGGTATTCCAAGATGTTGGTAATTTTTAAAAATGAATGCAAATGCAACGTGCAATCTTTAGTATAAATATTCGACCTTCGAGCGACCGACCGGAATGAGGCCGGAAAATCTGTGACTGTGTGTGTATAAAAATTTTCCCGGTAATCGAACCTCGCCGGGCCGGCGTTAAAGTCTCCGGGGCAAAAAAATATGAGCGAGGTGGGGGCGCTCTCTGGTGGGGGGTGGCGGCCGTCGGCAAAAGACTTTCGGCGTTTTTCGGCTCTTCGCCATCTTCCCGGAGGTGGGCACGGATGAGACGAGAGCACCGTTATGATTTTCTATCTCGGCCGCGGTCATTGTTTCGGCCGCCTCATTGTATATCGGCCGAGTCGCGATTGTTGTTTCGTCCAGATGGGGACGGGGAGGAGGAGGAGGAGGAGGAGGAGGAGGAAGAAGAAGAAGAAGAAGACGGAGAAACGGCCCCAAGAGCGAGAGCGAGAGAGAGCGAGAGCGAGTAGGGGGATACATTGTATATATTTAGGGGAGGGAGGAGGGTGGCCGGTATATAGCCGGCCGCGCTACACATCCCGCAGACAGTTCTAAGCCGGCATCACCCCGTACCGCTCCAATGAGGCTTATATCGCTGGCCGTGAGTACTGCTCCTCTTATTTACGCTAGAAATAAATTCAGCTACGCTCTACCGGGCAACACACGTACACAACATTCCCATTCGGTTATCCCAGAGGTATCGTTAAAGACAGAAAACATGTTTTTTCTTCTCCTCGTATTAGAACAGATTCCTCGTAATTAGCTCTAAAACGTACACAGGACGGTGAAGCCTAAAATTACCTATCTAAATTCCGACTTTAACTGGCACTGCATTATCTTAAGAAACCCGTTCGCGAGGGTTTAAAACTCCTATTTTGCCCTGACTATTCGAAAATGACGGAAAAATGAAAGAAATGTTAATAACGCTCGATTTAATTCGCTTTGATATTTACTCCCTCCTCTGTTGCTAAATAGAAATTAATTCCACTCGGCCTTTCCTAGGACGTTCGTATGTAACGCGTGTGTAACACTCCATTCTCTCTATACTGAGAGTTATCGTAGACAACACTTTTAGTTATAATAGAAAACAGGTGAAGCCTAAAATTACCTCGCGTACACTTCCGACTTTAACTGGCATTGCATTATTTTAAGAAACCTGATGTCCACGAGGATCTTTAAAGCCTATCTTACCCTAATTGTTCGTAAATGAAGAAAGACTCATGCATAGTATATGAAACAAAAAAGACAGAGTCAGTAACGCTGGATTTAAATTGATTTAAGATATTTATTTGCGTTTTTAATATTTTCGGTTCCTTATTCGGCCCTCTGCCACACCGGTACTCCTCTATTCACGCTGGAAATAAATTCCACTACGCTTTTCTAGGACGTTCGTATGTAACAGATATTTTAAACAATTCGGCCTACACCCGAAGGGTTATAGTAGAAAACATTTTCGTTTTCTTTTCTTCGTATCGAACAGAGTCCTCGAGTTGTCCTAATTGTTGGAAAAGGAGGACAAAAGAGACAGAATCAGTAATACTCGATTTAAATTGATTTAAGATGTGAATTCATAATTTTTGTCGATTATTCGGCCATCAGTAGAAAAGGTGAGGGGTCGTACGCACGTCCTATTCCGATGAAGCATCCTATCCGCACTTTCAGTTCGATGTTATTGTCACTACAGTAGTAGCTCGCTGTATTATTAATAGAATGCTACTGTCCAGAGAGAGAGAGTGAGAGAGAAGGGTGGATTAACGAGTCAGCGATTGGAGGTTGAAGATCGTAAACAGTTATTATTATATTTTTTATTGCATTACAGAATTTACAACTCATTTGGCGGTTTGTCATGCCTCCGTGCATGCATTCTTCCTCGGACGGTAAAGAGGAAATGTGGACAATTTAAAAAATCTTGAACAATTCGCGCCAGAGTTATTATCGCAGGTTAATTTATTATTTATCGCATATTTGGTTAGGGAACTCGAGAAAGGTTTCACTTCGCGCCGGAATTTCTGGCTAAAATTCTGTATACGAATGTCTGTTTTATAATAAATTTACCCACTTCCGAATGGTGCGTGGACGAACCCCCCCCCAATTTGAATATGAAGGGCTTTAGCATACTTGCCGCTACAGATTCTCTGTCTGCAAGGTTTAGACCTTGATTCCTCCCCTTCTCAAGTGCTAGGGGTATCGACATAAAGATTGGATCGGGTCTTCCTAAAATGGGATATTACAATTTCCCAAGGCTGGGCAATAGTGGCGATTAACCGCGGCAACATTTCTCAAGTTTACGAGCCCATTTCCAATTTGTGACCGCAAGTTGGCCTCATTATTGTACTTCAATTAGCTATTAACATCTATTATATTGTTAGTAACGACGGTGTACCGATCCGAACCAGTCGCCGTTGGGAGGGTAATAATAATCTTTTTTCGGTTCCTTGAAGCTGAGTCGAGCTCATCTGATATTGTACAAAATAAAATGTCTCTTTGAACCAAATGAAATATTTATCACACAACAACACGAAAATGGAATGGCTAGGCTGAAATCTTCACTGTGTACTGTGGTTTTCCAATAATGGTTTTTTTTAAGATCCCTAAGGAAGACTATATTCCTAGTCCCTAAGGAGATTTGTTTCCTCATTAAAATTTAGATCAAACAAAGTGTAAGACCTGAGAAAATAATATTTTTCAGACTTATTAAAAAATTATAAACGTCTCAAACAGGGCATTTTTATTTATAAATGTACTAGTCCACGCTAGAGCTACGGTAATGATTTGTTTGACGGTATGTTTGACTGAAAATAATGAATAGAGAATAGGTACTTACGTACTTAAGAAGTCCAGTGCAAACCGTGAATTCCTTAATGTCCAGACAATTGTGTCATCGAACCGCATTCTGTATTTAACTTCTGGGAATAAAAAGGGGTAGGTGTAAGATATGTTGAATAGACTGGATTCTCCCCTGGTGAAGATTCCTGCAGGTTTTCTAAATTCCTGAAAATTACATGACAATGAAATTCATGCATCAATTCACAGCATCATATCAAAATTGTCTTGGAATATTATTGCTGCGCCATAGAGCCATGCAACTATACTATAATTTTCTGGTAAAATTTGCAACTTAATCTGATAATAATATAAATAAATGGACACAGCATTTCTGGAACAAAATACATTTTCAGGTGAATGAATTTGAATCCAGTTCTCACTGTGGGAATTCAGTCCCATTAAATGGATTGTTATATGCAAAATTTCTATTCCTATTTTTTTTAATGAAAATAAATCACCTCCTTCCATGAAATTTCCTAATATAGAATTATAGGCCCAAAGTAGTAATGATAGGAAACCTGATAGGAAATGCAATTTCTATTCCCTTAATTTTACAGGAGAATAAGAATTTTACATTATTTCATGTAAATACTATACAAATGAATTGCATTAATGTTATATAATCTAACAAATAAAAAACACTAATTCTGATTTATAAAACCTTTAGGAGAATTATTATATCAATAAAATTGGTTTATTTAAAATTTTTAATTGATTTAAAATTTATTAAACCAATAATTATGTTTATTTGAAACATACAAAAGTATTTGAATATCTTATACTAATTACATAGACAAGTAAATTGCATGTGTGTAACATTACTTGTGAAGTAATATTACTTAATTGTGTACTTAAAAGTACTAAACTAGTTGTTTCAAATTTGAAAACATGGGATCACTCTGCAGTTATGAATTTAAAATATTTAAGAGTGGAGCTAGTGTAACTCAAATATGCTCAATAGATTTCAACTGATTAATATATTAAAGAAAAATATTTTTGATTAAAAGTGATTAGTTACTTGAATTAATTAAAATTACTTTGAATTAAAAATAATTAAACCACAGTATTACTAATCAATAATAATTTACCACACATTTGTATTGTACTTCATATACAACATTGGAATCCTTTTGAATATTTATTATTATTAAGGAAACCACAATGTATTACTAAAAGAAATATGAAACTCAAAATTTCATTATAAAAAAATTGATCCTTTAAGGCCATTTCGATTCAACTAAAGAAAGAATGAATTTGATATTGAAATATTCAAATAAATATAATTAATTAAATATAGTGAATAAGTGTATTACTGTAATACTAATATATGAAACTCTTCAGTGATCAATTTCAATAAAATATCAAAAAACCATTAATAATAACTTAATAAATAAATCACTGATGCAACTAATTTTTTAATAAGCTATTGAACATAACCATAAATTATATACCTATATAATTTATAATAATATATAATATATAAACATTATAAAATATGCATTGATTTTGAATAGATGTTAGAAAAGTGAATGTTATGAAATATTTTATTCAACAACACCTTCTAATTAATCCCAATTCCTTGGGAATCCAATAAATAAATAATAATTTATGCTCTTTAAATATCATAAATATCATTTATGCTTGCTCAAGAAGCAATTATGAGAATAGTTATAGTTGAAGAAGGAGAGTTTGGTGAAAACAGGAGAATTAATTATAATTTAGTTTATGTGATATTTTGAAACTTAATTTATTAACTTACCATATATTTGGCAGGTGAATAATCATTCCAAGTATACAATGTTGCCATGATTGTTGATTGTAAAGCATGTTGTCTTGATTCTGTAAATCAATTTAATTTTGTTATTACAATAAGTAGTGTCATTATTTACTAATTTTTTAATATAGCGCCATTCCAAAAACTTATATTCTAAAAAATAATGCACAATTTGTCAATGAGAAATGTAAATTGCAATATAAAAAATAATTTGTAAAACTTTTCACCTATTTTAATTGATCAACTAAATGATTTCAATAATCTATAACTGAAGTGAATTATGACTCCAAAAATTAACTTATCCTATTAATTTCAAGATACATATATGAACAAATGAGGTATCACTTTTGTAGAGTTATTTAGAACAACTTTAATTAACATTAAATTTATTTTATTTTTTTCCAGATTGTCTTGCTCTTCATAAATGGAGGAGCCGCGTCAAGAGGGCTTCTCAAATCTCACTCAGTTCAGATTAAAAGTCAGGAAGTCCAAACTGAGTCCGCAACGCCTAAAGAGGTAAATGGGAAACAAACGGGAAAAATTGAACATAACAATGGAACTAGCGCTAGAATATCAACGAGTAAACTAATTCGGTCCAACCATCGGCTCAGAAGCCATACGACTGTACCAACGGATAACAATGGGAACAATACCAACAGTAATGTCAGTCTGGATCCTCCAGTGACCCGCGTATACATCAACACATCGTCAGTCCAAATAATACACAATTCCGGCAACTCCACACTTCACGAAACGTCCAAATATTTTCTGACACCGGTCAAACATGAGGGAAACGGCTCGACAGGAGGGCCGAGGAGCGAGCCGGCAAGTTGGCCGGAAAGCAACCGGCTGGGCGAAGTGAGCGGAGGCGCCGGCTCGTTCGGAGTCTCCGGGGGCGGGCAGGGCGGAGGCGGAGGCTCCTTCACAACGGGAGGCGGCCTACAGACCAACTACACGGGCACGACCGGCACCGGCAACACCTGACGGGCAGTACCGCCGTATCGGGACTGGTCACCGGCACATTCTCGGGAAGCGCCGGCGTACACGGAGCCGCATACGGCCAGCTCCTAGGGGCCCACGGACTCCAACATTACAGCCCCCCGCCAAACAACGGCACATTTACCGGAAACGGCATTTACGGACAGAACGAATTCGGTAACAATTACGTGACAGGCGGAGGAAGCCAAAGTGGCGCCGGCGGAGAAGGAAATTACCGACCTGGAGGTATCTCGGGAGGAGGCGGTTTCGGCGGAAGCGGGACGATACAAGGTGGAGGGTTCCAGGGTGGCGTAGGGGAGAAGGGAACTACGGAGGTGCACAGGGCGGGAATTATGGGGGTGACGGAAACTACGGTGCGCCAGGCGGTGGAGTCGTTTCGCAAGGAGGAGAGATTCAGGGAGGAGGAGGAATATATGGTGGAGGCGGGATCCAAGGGGGAGGAGGCATACAGGGAGGAGGGGGATTTGGAGGTAGTGGAGGAATACAGGGAGGAGGGGGATTTGGAGGTAGTGGAGGAATACAGGGAGGAGGGGGAATCCAAGGAGGAGGGGGATTTGGAGGTAGTGGAGGAATACAAGGAGGAGGTGGAATCCAAGGAGGCGGAGGTTTCGGAGGTAGTGGAGGAATACAAGGAGGAGGTGGGTTAGGCGGAAATGGAGGAATACAAGGGGGAGGTGGAATCCAAGGAGGAGGAGGATTCGGAGGTAGTGGAGGAGTACAAGGAGGAGGTGGATTTGGAGGGAGGAATACATGGAGGTGGTGGAATCCAAGGAGGAGGAGGATTCGGAGGCAGTGGAGGAGTACAAGGAGGAGGTGGATTAGGCGGAAGTGGAGGAATACACGGAGGAGGGGGAATACAAGGAGGAGGAGGATTCGGAGGTAGTGGAGGAGTACAAGGGGGAGGTGGAATCGGAGGAGGAGGAGGGAACAAGGAGGAGGGGAGGAAGTGGAGGAGGAGGTCAAGGGTGAATCAAGGAGGAGGAGGATCTGGAGGTAGTGGAGGAGCAAGGGGAGGTGGATTAGGTGGAAGTGAGGAACACACGGAGGAGGGAAACCAAGGAGGAGGAGGATCGGAGGTAGTGGGGAACACAAGGAGGAGGTGGAACCAAGGAGGAGGAGGATCGGAGGTGGAGGAACACAAGGAGGAGGGTGGAACCAAGGAGGAGGAGGATCGGAGGTGGAGGAACACAAGGAGGAGGGTGGATTAGGGAAATGGAGGAGGAGGAATCCAAGGAGGGAGGATGGAGTGGAGGAAGTGGAGCACAGGAGGAGTGGAGGAGTACAAGGGGAGTGGATTAGGTGGAATGGAGGAATACACGGAGGAGGGAACCAAGGAGGAGGAGGATCGGAGGTAGTGGGGAACACAAGGAGGAGGTGGAATCTAAGGAGGAGGAGGATCTGGAGGTAGTGGAGGAACAAGGAGGAGGTGGATTAGAAGTGGAAATGGAGGCCAAGGGGAGTGGAATCCAGGAGGCGGTGGATTAGGCGGAGTGGAGGAATACAAGGTGGAGGGGGAACCAAGGATGGAGGAGGAGGAGGTGTGGAGGAACACAAGGAGGAGGTGGATTAGGAGGAGGAGGATCTGGAGGAGTGGAGGAATACACGGAGGAGGAGGAATGGAGGAGGAGGAATCAAGGAGGAGGAGGAGGAGTGATTCGGAGTGGTGGAGGATCAAGGAGGTGGTGGATTAGGCGGAGGTGGAGGAACACAGGAGGTGGAAACACAAGGAGGAGGAGGATCGGAGGTGGAGGAACACAAGGGAGGAGGATCGGAGGTAGGTGGAGGAATACAAGGAGGAGGAGGATTCGGAGGTAGTGGAGGAACACAAGGAGGAGGAGGATTAGGCGGAGGTGGTTTAGTGGTGGAGGAACACAGGGAGGAGAAGGAGGAGGAGGAGTGGAGGAGCAAAGGAGGCGGTGGTTTAGGCGGAGGTGGAGGAACACAAGGAGGAGGGGAACTGGAGGAGGAGGATCTGGAGGCAGTGGAGGAACGCAGGAGGGGTGGAGGAAGTGGAGGAGGAGGAGGTGATCTGGAGGGTGGAGGAACACAAGGAGGAGGAGGAGGAGGTGGAATACAGGAGGTGGAAAAGGAGGAGGATTAGAGGAGTGGAGGAGGAGGAGGTGGGTTAGGTGGAGGAGGAACACAGGGAGGAGGGGAATGGAGGAATTAGGGGTAGTGGAGGAGCATGGAGGAGGAGGAATCAAGGAGGAGGAACCAAGGAGGTGGATCTGGAGGTAGTGGGGAACACAAGGAGGAGGGGACTAGGAGGTGCACTGGAGGAATACAAGGAGGTGGCGGATCGGAGGCAGTGGAGGAAACAAGGAGTGGTGGAATCAAGGAGGAGGAGGATTCGGAGGCAGTGGAGGAATACAAGGAGGAGGGGGAAGGGGAAGGATGCAGTGGAGGAACAAGGAGGAGGTGGATTAGGGGAGGTGGAGGAATACAGAGGAGGGGAATCCAAGGAGGAGGATCGGAGGCGTGGAGGAACACAAGGAGGTGGAGGAACACAGGAGGAGGGGGAATCCAAGGAGGAGGAGGATTCTGGAGGTAGTGGAGGAATACACAGGAGGAGGTGGAACCAAGGAGGAGGAGGATCGGAGCAGTGGAGGAACACAAGGGGAGGTGGAGGAATACAGTGGAGGAGGGGGCATCAAGGAGGAGGAGGAGGTAGTGGAGGAACACAAGGAGGAGGGGGTGGAAATGGAGGAACACAAGGGAGGTGGAAGGAGGAGGAGGGTCGGAGGAGTGGAGGAACACAGGAGGAGGTGGATCTGGGAGTGGAGGAACACAAGGGGAGGTGGATCTGGAGGAGTGGAGGATCGGAGGAGTGGAGCAAGGAGGAGGTGGATTGGGAGTGTGAGGGTGGTGGATCTGGAGGCAGAGAACCAAGGAGGTGGATTAGGGAGTGGAGGAACACAGGAGGAGGTGGATTGAGGAGTGAGGAACACAAGGAGGAGCTGGAGTAATAGTGAGCAAGGGGAGCTGGTGTAGGAGGCAGTGGAGGAATACAAGGAGGCGCAGGATTCCATGCAGGAGGCGGTTTTGGTGGCAGCGGTGGACTAGGCGGTGGAGGTGGTATAGGAGGTGGAGGTGGAATACACGGAGGGGGTTGGGGATATCACGGAGGCGGAGGATTCCATGGAGGCGGACAGGTACAAGGTGGTAGTGGTGTAATACATGGATACGATGGAAATGTTCAAGGCGGAGGAGGTGATTTCGCCGGTTACGGTGGAATGGGGGGAGGTGGTTATGGAGGAGGCGGTGTAAACCAGGGTGTTGTGCCGCAGGGTAGTGAGGGGTATATCGGGAGTGGAGGTACATACGGCGGTGCTGGAGGAACGCAATTCGGAGGCTATGTCGGTGGTAGTGTAGGTGGATTTTATCAGGGCGTCAACGGAGCATATCAAGGTGCCCAAGGGCCTGGTGGTTACGGCAATCCAGGTAATAATCAAGGTGGTGTAGGAGGTAACTATTATGAAAGTCCCGCGGGTGGTCCCGCGGGTATGAGCTACGGTGGAGTAAATAATTACGGGGGTGGGACCGGAGCTGTATACGGAGCAGGCACCGGAGGATACCAAGGCGGAGGGGGATATTATCAAGGAAGCGGGGGGACGAATTACGTGGGTCAGGGCGGAGTATACGGCTTGACCGGTGGGTCGTACTTCGGGGTGGAGGGCACGGCGGACTCCAAGGCGGGACGTACGGGGAAGCGGAGTATATTACGGAAACCAGGGGCGTTTCAAGGATACCAGCAGAGCGGTGTGCAGGGAGGGTTCTACGCCGGTGGGGGCCACCAGGAAGGTGGCCTGGGCCTGGGAGGGAGCCTGCACCTTCACGGCGGCCACCTGGTCCAGGGGGGACACCTTCACGGTGTCAACCACCACCAGCTGGTGGCCGGCGGCTCTCACCAGCACGGCATAGCGGCCACCTTCCAGGCGCACAGGCCCCGGCCACAGCTCCAGTTCCGCCCCCAGCTACAGCACCGCCCCCACCACCAGCACCCCAACCAGCTGGCCCTGGCCGTTCTCAAGAAGCACAAACAGCACTGGACCCAGCCGCAGGGGCCGGCCGACTCCGTCCCCAGGACCCCGCTCAAGTCGTCCCTTCTCAGTTACCTGAGCATGTGTGATAGGGTCACCGCCCGGGACGACGGCGATAAGGACAGATCCTAACAGTACCCAGATGACGCCGGAACTGAAATCAAAACTACTTTTCCCTATTCTTGCCATGTACATTTGTATTGTAAACAATAAACTACGTTTTTATATTACTAAGCCTTCCTTACGAAACATCTCGATAATTCATTAGTGGTAGTTTGGCTTCTTTCCAACCTGACCCGCTGCTAATAGAAAGACTTCACAACTAATTTATTCCTCATCATCGCGGGCTCGTTCCTACCCTAATCTCCATTAGGGATCCTAACCATGTCCCACTACAGGGGCGGATGTTTCGGATTAATTTAATAATTACGCTTCAAGAGTCGAGTAATACTGGCAATAATAAACTGTAAACATTTACGCACAATTTAATGAAAAGTTACTGAAATTAACTTCCATTTAAACCCGATAACAGTGTATTAAAGCTCGTGTAATAATCTTACGTTGTACCCCCTCCGCTTAAAGGTGGTACTAGGAATACATTTTTGCTTAGTCCGGTACTCTTGTAACTCTGGAAGAGACCTAGAGTACTTAAGGAAAGTAAATGCACTTGTCTCGAATACAATTATGCGTCGAAAATTGGAACAATCGAGCGTTTTTCTTTGGTTCGAGTGATCGGGGTGAATTGAACTATTATTGCATGTTCTGGAGCATCCGATCCGGTCAATACGAGGAACTCCTTGTATAGACCGAACGGAGTGTTATAAACGCGTCATACATACGCCCTACGGAAACCCAGAGGATAATTTGCAGCTTGACTAGAGAGGAGTACCGGTGCAGCAAAGGACCGAATAAGGGATGGGCAAGAAAAGCAATTCAGGATGAATCCTGAAAACCGTTTAAAAAAAAAACCCTATTCAAAATGTTTATTGCAGCGCATTCGGTGCACTCAATCAGACCGAAGCAATAAGAACAAGAGCATTGATTCGAGCCTTAAGGACTTTGGATAGCTAAAAACTGAAATTATGAGATATGAAACTGAAATAAACAAGAGTAATGTTTCCTCGACTGTAACCGACTCCGAGGAGGGATAGGCCAAGACGGAGGAGAAGATAGCTGAACACTTGTACACGATCTTACGCAGGTAACAAACAGCATTATTTAGTCACTAACTGGCTTCAGGTAAGACTTTTTTATTGACATTTTTTATTTTCTACAATCCCTATACCCTCTCGGATGTTGTCCGCTTACGACGTTTCGGAACTCTCGAATGTTGTTATTGTTTTTTTGTTTTTTTTATTGCTACTGCGTCCCCGATAATTTTGTCGGCGATAAAACGTTGACAGACACATAGGTTACTACATCAGTAGAGGGGTTCCCGGTAATAGGGGAACAAACACAAGTCTTAATCCCGAAATGATTAACGATGTATTTATACAAAACTACTGCAGGTCTCACTGTCATACTCGTAATAAAATACCGATAGTACTCGCAGTACTGCCGAGGGATAAAGTGACGGATTTGCACTGAAATTCCTGGATAAGGAGGTCGGGCGAACAAAGTGGAGGAGCACGTTTGTTGTAATACACGTGGCGTGAAGAAGATTGTTTGGGTCGTTCACGTTTGAAGGCGGCGGAATGCGCGGAAAACATGACAACAGCTTCTCGAAACCGTTTGTGAATTATCAACAGTCGGACCAGATAGCCCGGATTTATAGTCCCGGGAGTAAAACGGGTGAAACGTTGAAGGAACATAAAAATTAACGGCTTCCTCCGACTCCGAAAGAAAGAGCTGGCGTCACTGAGTTTTATTGTTTCGCAGGAGAGAATGGGGAATTTCTGAAAAAAGATATAGCGAACTTTTGCTATTCGGTCAAATAATAAAAATTTTTCATTTCACTGTTTTATTGTAAAACACAATAAGCGAAATTGACGTTCGAGTAGCACTAATAACGAGTAGATAATAACGGAGGAGAAACCTGGCTCACTGACTTTACCCTTTTTTAAATTAAATTTTTCTGCCACTAGTTTAACATACCTGTTTTGTGGTCTGCGAGGGATTGGAACACCGTAGATTTGTTGTGTTTCTGTCTCCTCTCGCCGGTTTGGTCTTTTGCTAGACCGGTTTCGGCCGTTCGCCCCATCTTCGGTAGCGGTGTTAGTCACTATTGGCACTTTGGATGTTTTTCGGGCATCCTCACTGTACTGTCACTGTCATTTTCACTTGTACAAAACACAACCAATGTGCCTAACACCGCTACTGAAGATAGCGAGCAGCCGAAACCGGTCTAGCAAAAGACCAAACAAGCGAGAGGAGACAGAGACGCAACAAATCTACAGTTTGTTTGCCATATTTAGATCACCCGGCCACTTCCTTTTCATGCAAGGAACGTTCGGGATGTCGGAAGATAGTAGGGTTTGGACGACTGGATTAGAACGATGGGTGATTAGGAAGGGGAATTTATTATATATCTGTATTGGCAGGTCGCGGACAAACGAATCTTTAATATTTGTACGTGGGGTGAGGTCGGAAACGTAGGATCGGGAACCAGCAATAAACACACCCCTGGGGGAATAATAAAACATTAATTATAAATGATCGATTGGAGGAGTTCGTCGCAGTCGTATAAATTAATATTATCTGAAGAACATACAAGAGACGGAAATATTAAATTTTATTTATTTATTAATTTTATTAATTCAATTTCTTAAACCCCCCCCAAGCTTCCTTATCTATTGTTTAACTGGAATTTTGAGATTTGTCGCTAATCTTCTCAATCTCCATTAGCATTAAAAAATTAATAATTATACAAAATTATTAATATCAATATTAATATTAATATATTATTACCTTAAAAATTCACTTCAAAGTAACTTTTTTAGAACATTAAAATTTTTAGAATAAAAACTGATTCCAGCTAAAATATTTGAATTGATTGTTTTAATATCTCATTGTATTATATTATGCAACAAAATAGTATTCAAAAATGCTACTGATTCGTATTTATTCCTCCTATGATTTCAACTAAGTACAAGGTCATTCCTCAAGCTGCATAAAATGGTATTAATCCCCTTGTAAAACATTATTGCTAGTTATAGTGGTCTGGCATCATGAATTATATGTAGTTAATTACTGTGCCATTTTCTCAGATCTCTGCACTCTCTAAGTTTATCTTTCACTATCCAACAACATAAATTGTAATTACCATAAGTCTCCGGAAGAACATTTCTTCGCGTTTTAAACTTTTAACGCCAATATTCGAACTTGTACATTTAAATTTTGAAAATAACGAAACGATCCGATTTGGACTTACCGAACGGTGAATTGAGCTTATTTCGCTGTTAATTTCTTACGTCCCATTAATGAACAATTTTTAAACATTTATATCACTATAAAGATATTTATACCGAATATTAAGTGTAATAAATGTGGAACCTATCGATAGCGAAGCCTTAGTGCGTTATTCAAACTCTAAACCTTCGCAACATTCAACATTCAGTGTTTATTTGTTGACAGGACGTTACAACAGAAGATCCACAGAACAATGAAAAGAAATTGACTGTCAAAAAAAGTTGAGTCTTCCGGAAATAAATGAAAAAACCTTGCACTCTCAACACGGGGTAAAAAGATGAAACCCAGAAACCTTATGAATGAAATTAATATTTTTTGGAATAACTATTTTGTGGTCTGCGAGCAAAAGGCTAAACCAGCGAGAGGAGACAGAAGAACACTAAATCTAGAATGTTTTATATCCAAACATAAAATTACTAAAGCTGAGCGATTTCATTACTAAAAATGAAAAACATACTTTAATTAGTCAATACTAATCCGAACTCCAAGCAGCCACTATATTATGGCCTAATTAAACTGAAATCATCTAAAATGTAGTCAAAGAAAATCAATACATAAGATTCTATTATATTTTTAATAATACATTAAATGACCGAACGGCTTTATGTTGCCATAAATAGGAACATGGACATATTTTTAACATAAATGAAATTTTCGATCGCCCTCACTATGTGGCATGAAATAGAATGTACAATAATCCAATAACTCATATCGCAAAAGAAAAAAATCAATGTAATTTAATACGATCAAATGCAAATAGCGTAAAAACTATTTCCACCGCTATTAGAGTCCGTTATTTTGACAAAATGAAATAAATATTATTATTTCGTGTTTTCTTTTCGAATACAGAAAGAAATAATTATGTCCAATATTCGTAATATCAAGAAACAGCCGATATCAATACACATTTTTTAAGGTAGACCGATAAAACAAAAACTTAAAGTATAAATTAAATATTCTAATTAATATTTTCATTAAATCGTTAATAACCCTCTTTACATTTATCTCGCATTATCTTAATGCTGGGTTTTTTTTTATAGGTAAGCACGTACCTTCTTTGGGCTACCAAAGATCCCCCCACAAGAGGAACCCCAGCGTTGATCTCCGGATCAATCTTAAGGGCAATTGAAATTGATTCGTCGAAAGCAAAAAGAAAAAACCTAATTCCCCCGCGGTGTTGACAAATCGCTCGAGATAATTCTGTTTGCAGAAGCGCGTTCGTGAATATCACTCACGCGGCTCGGGGTCAACAACCAGCTTTGTTGGTTAATTAAACTGAAGTGAACATTGTTTTTCAGAATTTCCTCGTGAGGATCTTGGAGTAAAGTATTTTTCGGGCACGCAAAAGTGTCTTGGCCAGTAGTTTGAATTTTGCCTCACCTAAGAATTATTAGGTAAAGGTAAAAGTTAAGTGCTGTCGGTGATGAAGGCCTTAATAAAAACAACGGCAGTGTCAAAACTGTTTTGCTACATTTCGTTGGGTGTTTTTGAACAGATCTCGCATAGTACCACAGAAGATATAGCTCAGACTCTAAATGTATCCAGTACACGCGTTGAATACCATTTGGTACCATCTTGGGTACCAAAAAATGCTCGCCAAAAGGCGAGGAGAGAGTTATTAATAAGAGAAAAAATAATTCGGCCCCAAACCGGCCATAATTTTTATGAATTCGATATTGGAGACAAAATTGGAGAAAGTGTAATTTCAGTATTCTGTAAAATTGAGATCGGAATCAAGATAAAAGCCGAGATAAGAGTACGGAGGGTCTTTTAATTTTGATGTGTACTTGTACACACCACATTGTGAGGGTACCGACACGTGTCACCCCAATGCATACACATATGGCCCTATCTTATCGCCAGACAACCCTCAAATGCTCAAAACAGCTGGGACGACCTTCGTTTTAGAAAATGAATCATTGGACAAATACAAATATTCCAGTGGAACGGGCCGAAATTAGAATTGCGTATGTTTATCGCAAGAAGAAACGAGTTTATGAGAAAAAAAATTAGAACTTTCGGAAAATTCGAATAGAAACAATCAAGGAAACGTTGTCAATTGAAACTGTTTTAATTGAGGGAATATAGATTTATTAATTAAATAAAACTCGAGTGGTGTTTGTCTCGAGTATTGTCAACCTTTACGGAAGGACAGAACCCGAACTTTTTTACATCAAAAGATGTAGAATTATTTCTGGTTTAAGAATCCTCAAACCGTTATTCGATATCTTGAGATCGAGTTGACAAATCGCAATAAGATCATGTAACATTGTTCAAATGCTCTAAGCGTTGTGTTATAGTGGCCAGGTTTTCTATTTTTCTGAAATTTCTCTTTTTGCAAAAAGTGCTCACTCAAATCGCTCCGGGATATACATGTATATGGATAATTCTTGAATTATTAAAGGATATATTTTGTTAAAAACGTTTATTTTTGGTAAGAAAAGATTGTCGAGTCAGCAGCTTTGGGCTGTCGTGTATCTCCGACGCTTCCAAAGGTCTATGTCGTCAAAGAGAGGCGTAAAAATCAAAACTTATACAGGCATATTTCGAGGAATGGTATCGAAAATTTCTTGCGCAATTTTCCAAAGACGCACTAATCGCTCCTAAACCTCAACGAGGGATTACAGGGAGGTGGCCGGATTGCAACATCGGTCCGAAAATCGAGAATGTTTATTTGCCTTATCGAATTCGCAAATTAAATTAAGGCATTGTTTTTGTTTGTCTTCAACTCCGTACAGGCGCGCCGCGTTTTCGGTAATATTCGAAAGGCAACGACACAAACACAGACAAGGTCAGTGCGAGGAGCGCCCCCACTTGTGATACGAAACTAGGCCAGAATAAATCAAACAAATTAACACGAAACGACGCATTAAATTCGCTGAAATAATCAACAAATTCGGCCTACGGAGCTAAATGGGAAGGTGCCCGGCTGTGTACGAATCTTTCGTCGTTTACCAAAATTATAACCGCTCGACATTAAATGTTTTGATGAAAGTGATCGAAATAACGTAGATTTGTTGTGTTTGTCTCCTCTCGCCGGTTCGGTCTTTTACTAGACCGGTTTCGGCTGCTCGCCATCTTCAGTAGCGGTGTTAGTCGCTATTGGCACTCTGGATGTTTTTCGGTCATCCTCACTGCAGTGACAGTGCAGCCGAAACCGGTCTAGCAAAAGACCAAACCAGCGAGAGGAGACAGTAACACAAAAAATCGACGGTATTCCAATCCCTCGCAGACCACAAAACAGGTATGTTAAACTGATCGAAGTAACTTTAGAAAATAGATATCTACAATTTTGCAAGGTACAGTAATTTTATTTCTTCGTATAACCTTCTGCGAAACTTATATCATACTCAAATATAATGAACATCGAATATACATCGAATTTACTTTCTGAGTTCGTACAGAATATTTGAATCTACAAAATGTCTTATTGTCTTACTTACTATTCACCGTTTTGGCCCTGTAATGAGCGACAATTATTGTTCTCTCTTGTTATCTACATGTTACGACTGCATCTTATTACGAAAAGAAATTTTTTATGAAAAAAAAATGGTAGAATGAAATAAATTTTTCTAGGCGGTCTTCGTTTTTCGTCTCTTTCTTAAGAGACCAATCAAAAGTCCTCCGAATCGTCTTTTAATACTAACCTGGTATGTTCCTAATTCACCATGACCTCAACATGCCAAAGACTTAAACGCCACTGGCCGCGGGCTCTACTCGGACTGTTAGCTATTAAATTGGAATCAAAAAGTGCCTTCACCGGGTGGTTTTGGTCGTGTCCATCAAGTCATAAATGAACACACCACGTACCACTTATACTTCGTATACCTATAAGTTCACTGTATATGACTGAAAGGGGCACGATTCATCAGGGACTTCAATGACTTTGTCAGTCCGCGTTCTCGCGACTAAACAGACGACTAATGGGGTTTTATTTCTACTGCTAAAAATGTCCTCTTTTAAATTCTTCAGATGTGGCAATCGTGAACGGTTTCATAGACCCAACAAGTCAGAACGGATACAACGATATCGCCCACCATCTTGGGCCCGTCGACAAGAACTTGAGGGTGCACGCCGCTCAAGAACGCTCCAAGGAGCGTAAGACAAATCACTTCTTATTTCGTTCAATCATTTAGAGTTTAAGAAATTGATAAATTCAACGAATTATTATTAAGAACGGTTATATCGAATGGAGAAAACAGAAAGTGATATATCGATATATATAAAAAAAGTCGATAGTGAGGTTACGCGTAATTAGTAGCGGAATCGTAGACTGTGATTATGCCCTTAAGGTTAAATATAATTTTAAATAGAAATTAGGTTTAAACAATTAAACGTACGGCCCCAACTGTGGGGGGTTCGACCGAACCGATAAATATCGACGAAATTCAAACATTACAGTCGAAAATATTAAAGAAATTTAACCGATGCACCCAACCATCCGATGCCTCCCACCTCACCCTCGCCAATCAAATGTACAACAAATTTAATTCCCGGATCGTCCAAAATCGTCCAAACCCTAATTTCTCCCGAACGTTCCTTAAAGACGCCTTATTCGAAGATCAATTTCGCTTATTGTATTTTATAGTTGTGACAATGAAACAGTGAAAAAAATATCATCTGGAATGTTGTTGGGGACGAAACCAGAGCTGGGGAACGAATATATATCTGAGCAGGAATACAGTGGGGGTATTATAACAGCGGGGAATTAATTAAGTGCGGCCTCATTTGAAATCAGATTAAAATGTTTAAACAAATTCCGAGTGAGTGCATAGGAATTCTCGTCGAGATGTTAACAAAATAAACCTCCCGAGCTCGCTTATTATTTTAATCTTCATTATCTGACGCCAGTTCAAATAACATTAGTATTTAATTAAAAGTCTATAGGGGCGAGGCGTATAAAACTGAAAAAATAATCGTTCCAGGAGTTAGTTGAGAGCAATTCGTCGGGAGATAAGAGTCTGCATGTCATGCATGATATACGCGGTTCTGAATTGCTCTTGTGCCGGCCTACACTCGACCGCGTACAATGAACCTGCCTGAGTAATATACTGAACGAATGTTTAGAATAAGACACTCGTATTTTTAAATGCCGGATGTCGATTGCACTCAAAGCTTTTATTGTCCGTCAATTATTGCAACTGCCGTCGAAACAATACTGTTGAAAAATTTAAAGAATGCGTTGGAGCTATCTCTTTATTAAATTAAACAGCTCCAAAATATTTTATAATAAACGGATTCATGTATTCCCCACGCTTCGCGATTTCCTTTTTTTTAGATAAGGCAAGAAAAGGTAATTTACTACAGTAACGTTTCTGTGGAACCCGTACAAAAACTAATTTTTTAAAACGCATCTAATCACTTTGTCCAGCATTAGATGATCGACTTAGAACTGTTTTTGAAGGGTACGAAATTTTCTAACCTGTACAATATTCTCGAAACCAACGATCGGAAGGTATCGGAAGGCTGTTCTGGCGCCCCGTACGTGGACCTCGTCCAGCCTCCAGTCATGAGGAAGGTGCTGCGCGTCGGAGCAATGGAGTACACCAGCATAGGTGTGCACGAACGCTTTCCCTTTCCTGAAAAGGAACAATTCGTACACTTTCCGTTTCCATTTTGGGTAAATTTATTCTTTGACTGACATACGTTCTTAATCGCTGCCATATTGTAGATAGCAAATACGGCTCTGATATTTACACTAATAATGCATTCAAATGTTGCTTAGCTAAAGTGCACTTGAAACATATTGTAGTTTCTGGACGTTAGGAAATTTTTCAATTCAAATTGTCAACTGACAATTGCTCCATAAAAAAGGTCCATTAACCATAATGTTTACAATATTTGTACGTAGTCGAGGCGGTCAGAAAGTAGAAGAACAAGAAAGAGTTTCCTGATTTATTGCACTAAAATATCGGTTCTCAACTTGGGGGTCGCGTAATGTCGATTCGTAACATTTGCAAAATTACAGTTACGAAGTAGCAACGAAAATAATTTTGTAGTCAGGAGTTGCCACAATACGAGGAACCACATTTATCTCTGCTAAATAAAATAAAACGGATAGTAAAAAGAGCGTCCGTATTTTTATTTCACCCAGGCATTGAAGCGCTAGCCTCACTTCAAAGGGAATTATCGAGCGTAGTCATTCTTTTGTTGGTCTCACATAAATGTTTTACATAAATGTTATTCTGTAAAAGGAATATTTTCCTTCGCTATCATAAAAACGGCGTACGAAAAGTACAAATGATGTGGTAATTCACCAGGTAAACTGTAACACCCCTTTAGTAATACTGACTGTATCAACACAAATGGTTTCCAAAATATAGAATTAGCCAAAAAATATCTAGTTTACTATACCTATTTGTGATTAGGAATGTTATCATTCCTGCAGTTTTCTGTAAGGACTAGTTTCTTCGTTCAGAGAGTAATTAACTGCTTGGGTACGTGGGTTGCCGATGAAGTATTCCCGCCTGTCTGCGCTGCCGTTAAACTTTCACGGTAAAAACTGGTCTAGCATAGACCCGAAGGAGAAAGTGTGGACAGAAAGTTATGGAATAAATTAATACAATAGCTTAAAATAATGGGCTTCTGGGGACGTGATCCCTCGAGCTCGCATACGAGACCCAATTTTACGTCCGACTGACCAATGAATCCTATCTTGAAAATTGAAGAAAGGGCGAAAGAAAAGTATAAAAAAAAGATTGCATCGTTGAAAAATGATTTATTACGTCGTTGTGAATTTACGTCAATGGTGAAATGTACGCCCTGAAGTTGACCTGTACCAAAACGAGACATAGAAGTGGTCAGTGTTTGAGCACAAGTGTTTGATAGCGCGATATCTGGAATATAGTGTTTCAGGATAAGATAACAAGCGATACAAAAATTGTATATTTAATACATAATACACGAAGAAATGTGGCGGATATTGCATGGAGATTTATTCCAGAAAGGATAATTACAAATTTAAGGTATTCGTGGGGGGATTGGCAAAGGCGTTCTAGCTTGGGACAAGATAACTGAGAGTTTGCAACTGATGGTTTACATTCTGAATCCCTTGCAATCGATAATCCTTCGAAAAATTGTTAACGCCCCACCTTATGTTCTGACCGCACGATCCGTTCAGTTTTGAAAATCCCGTTCGTTCACGACTTAGCGGCTTCCCGATATAAATCCTTTCCTTTAAAACTATCCCATCACTCCGATCCTTAGTTCCAGGGTTCTCCTCGCGTCGCCTTCCTGAAAATCCCGAACGCCGCCTCAAGAGCGTGATTACCTCACTACAAGGGGGCTGGGTGGATTCTCCGTTAAAAGTACATTTGTGTTCTATAACATCAATCTGTGACTGAATATATTAGGTGTAGCCAAAAATAATCAACAATTTGACAAGTTTCTTTTTTAGCAAAATAAAATTAATTCCAAAGTCAAAATGTTGTTTACTTTTGGGTACCCCTAATAGTTTTTAAAATTTGTAGTCGCAGGTCCATTCACTCGTTCGGTCTTGTTTTCAAATCTCAGGTAACGAAAGCCAACCGTGACTTCATAATCTTCACTTGGACAATCGGGAGTTGATGAAAACATGGTTCCTCCTTTCAGGACCTATCTGCGTTCTGTTTAAAAACAGTTTACGTCACTCTTCGGTCCAACGGAGGAGAAGATTGCAGGCTTAGAACTTAATCTCTTTTACGCGAGTCTATATCGCGAGCAGATATCGTAGACGATAGACAGATTTGGGTAGAGTACATTTATAATAATAAAGATATGAGAACTTAAAACTATTACACTTTGCACGCCACTTGTTCCACTTAACTATTCGCGATAATGGGTATACACTTGAGGCACTGGGGACGGTATACGACCGGTGGTAGTTAGCACCTATAACGCTGTTAGGTATAATCATTGTAATTCGGTTTGCTTTTGAGTTTTTCCCTATGTTTTTTTGTTATCATATCGGTCAGTTTGATAGAGGGCAATACGGAGGCATTTGTTTTGTTCAATTTGTAACTTTTTTTCAAACGGGTTCAAACAGGACACGCTTAAAGTACAAGCGATTGTATTGTACGATTGTACTTTAGAAGAGCCAAGAATTTTCTTATTTTGCTTTTGTCCTATTGGTCTACAAACTGTACCTGTGGTATAAATGACCTTCCCCCGGGAAAAATATCGATTGCGTTATTTCCACAACTGAAACCCTTAATGTTCCCCGTCAATCTTGATATTTTGTACGGCCTTCTGAGTTAAATGGAAGACCTCCTGCAAGTCAAGTACAGGCATATCGGTCGGCGATTAAGATAACCGACGTATCGATCAAAATTAATTTTAATAATTTTTTTACTATTGATTCCTACAAGGACAGTTTTTATTTTTGTTCAAATCTATGCGCTGCGATTTCACCCAAATCGGAATCCACTTTCAGATTGTCGAGCCTACGGATTATCTTTTAGGGAATATTTTTTTCTGTAGGAAAGGTAGAAGAATTTAGATTGGAAAATTTCCCGGCCCATCTCGTCGGCGATATCATGAAACACTTTTCGAAATATCGCTTTTCGTTCGACGGGTATCCTCGAAAATGCAGTTCGAGCCGGATGATTTGTATAGCACTCGACGCGTCTTAAAGAATCTCTTCAAAAGAGACTGTTCAGAAAAGAAAGTATTTCCAAAACAAATAGAAAAAGCGGCCCGTATTGTTTTAATGGATAAATTCAATCAAACTGTGGGAACCTAATACGATCTGTTCTAGAAATAATTTTACGACATTACTAGTTGTCATTAAGGCTTAGTAATACTAACACGCGTGCCTTAACCTCGGAAAAGACATCTCGTTTCCGTGCCCTCGTGTATCTCGGATTCAATCAGATCAATAGGCGGCAATTTATTTTATGAAGCTAATAAACCTTGAAAGAATGTCAAACATCTATGGACGCGCGAGTCCTGTGCTTCATTCTAGAGTGACGTTATTTTGACGTTAGCCGGGTTTGACGATAAGTAGAAATGCGACCGGTCATGTACTGTAACATCATCGCCTGTTTCAAAAAGAAAACTCTTTGTCTTGGCACCGTTCGATAACGGGTTTATACGAATGAAGTACTACTGAAGAAAAATAAAAGAAACCATTGGGGCGAGAATTGGTGAAGCGTTAAAAAAATCATTTATCTAAACCTATCCAAAATTTCCTCAACCGATATCCAGCAGATTTTAGCTTACACTCAGTATTTACTAAAGTTTAAGATCGAGTGAAAATTTCCTATCTGAAACCCGATCACCGAACTCAGTCATTCGCACTTATTAGGAGAATTAGGGATGATAATTAAAAAAAAAAAAATAAAAATAAAAAATAAGATAACAAAATAAAAATTATACGATTAAAGGTCATATAATAAAATCCATCTCGCCTTTCGTCTATTCTGTCAGTGTTCCTGCACCTGTAGTTCTTAAGTGTTGAGCGCCTTAAGAATAAGCCCTCAATGAAGAACCGGACAAGAGAATGGACTGAACTATCGACGATAGCGGTACTGTAAAACCGGTCTAATTCCGAACCGAACGGGTGGTATGTTCCGAACCGTATTCCCAAATCGTACGAATCTTCGTATCCGAATAGCCGTTATATCGTTATTAGTTATGCCTACTCCGTATACCGTTTATTGTTATAAGACCTGCATCTTGGGTCGGCTTTCGATTCCACTCAGCGATTGACTTTCCCCAATTTCCACGAGTAAATGTGAGCTTGTGTGTGTGTGTGTGTGTGTGTCTGTGTGTGTTTCTGTGGCGATTATCGGTGAGGCGAAGAACTGGTCGTCGAGTGTCCACCACTCTCTCTCTCTCTCTCTCTCTCTCTCTCTCTCTCTCTCTCTCTCTCTCTCTCTCTCTCTCTCTCTCTCTCTCTCTCTCTCTAGCTTTATCTTATCTCCAAGTGTCCAACTCCAAGGTATCGATGACTCCTCGCTCTCTCTCCATCGCTCCTTGTCTTATTTAAATGCGAGCGGTCACCAACAGCGGCCGAGAGTGATCCCTGACAATAGGGACGTGAACGAGGTTGGAGTACGACTGGAGAGAGAGAGAGAGAGAGAGAGAGAGAGAGAGAGAGAGAGAGAGAGAGAGAGAGAGAGAGAGAGAGAGAGAGAGAGAGGGAGAGGGATAGCCGCAATTTTCGTATCATTGGCTCAACAAGGGGAGACGTTTAGCGTTTTAACTCGGTCGGGACGTTAATATCTGTATCTGACCGGCGAGGACACTGGACAATATGGAGGCCGCCAAAACCTATTGGATTTTGTGTGCCATTGGATCGTATATTTCTGGTAATTGGGCCCACGGCGGCCCGAACACCCTGGAAGTGCAGGAGATCACGGCCGAGAGGTTCTTCATAGACAACATATTCGACAAGTACGGCGATAAGGGAGTCCTCACGTTCGAGGTAAAAATAAATATTTGCTTAATCAATTGATTCAAATACCGGTTAAAATCGACAATTGCGAGATATTTTGGTTGGAAAAGAACAAGTTCTATTTATTGTAATTACTATTTTAAATGCAAATATCTGCAGCTTTTACAACACGAGAAGTGTAGAGTTATACAGATTATTAGAAAAATGTTGTACCCAACTAGATAAAAAATGTTCTAAATACTCTCTTGTTTTCTCTATATTTGCCACAACCATAGATTAAAACCGCAGTACTTGCAAAAGTAAGTGAGCTGTTACTGACAGAATAATACTAGTGAAACTCAGTCTAATCCCAGGTTAGAGGAGCGTGCGGGGGTAGCATTTTCGAGGAAATTACTGTACAAGCTTCCTGTCTATGAAGTCTAAAGTACGTTTTATACTTTTAAAAATAGGAATTTCGGGATATTCATTATTTTTGTTAATTTAATATACCCTTATTATGGAAGTTGTGGGCTCTGAGTTTACTTGATCACCATAGTGACATAGTGGCTTGCGATATGTTTCAAGTTCTGAATATTTTATCGTAAAGAAACGTCGAACGAATTTTTAAATTTAATAACCGCGACAAAATGGTGTTGAAAATATCTTAAAATAAACCGGAAAGTGTGCGTTCGTTAAAGACAAGGCGGAAAGCGCGAAACCGTTGCAATTTGAATTTTCCAGTTAGATTATTCTGCAATTAAAAATTTGTGGACTAATTCAACAAAAGAGAGTTGTATGAAAGTCGTACAATAAGCATTTGATTTTCTCAACATTGAATCATATTCCTGGTGTGATTTTATTTCACGCTTCTATGAAAATATTCTGAATAAATCGGTAATATTAATGTTATCTTTAAAGTCATATTTATTTCTTAAAAACGCATTTTCTAATTAATGTCCAGAATGCCTATCTAAAAAAAAGAATGCCTCAAATAAACGCAGACTTACTGAAAACACAATATAATTTCCTCCGGTAATCATAAAATGATCATAATATATGTAAAAAATTCCTAAATCAATATTCTATATTCTAATTTATTGGAATCTGAAGTTGTTTTTAGCAGATAAGCATGTTTGTTTTTTATTTTCACCACAATTTCTCTGTGGCTGGTTGAAAAAGTAAACATTTACCTTTACGATAAATGAATCTATATAATTTGCTACTAAAAGTCAAATGGGAAAAGATAATTCTTGTGCACTGAAGGAGTACCTTTTACATTTAACGATTTAAAAAATGAATTCCACAACAAAAGTGGATACATTTTCTACTACACAAACCACTGTAATATTCTTCTATGTGAAAACACATTGTTGAGAGTTTGATAAAAATTTCAGTTCGTAATTTTCCACATATTGTTGGTTGTTACATATAAATTAATTTAAGACTTTAAGACAATTTTAAATAAATAAATTACATTTCAAACTTTGGATTTCATTATTTCAGAAACCTACAGAAAATAATAATTTTACTATGAATAGTGAAATAATTTGTAACATTTTTCATGTAACATTAAATTAAACTGGGAGCTCTCCAAGAGAATAGTCAGAAAGTCAATATTGATCTATGTGATTACCAGTATGAGAGTTCATTGATTCTTAAATAGATAAATCTTTACAGTTTTTAAAAATAGATTGCTATTGTCAATATATCCTTATATATTTGAAAGTAAATATTTTCAATTAGAATTTAAGTAAAAATATAAATACCTATAAATAGAAAGATTATAAGTCTGTCTTGGTGCCTAATAATAGAGGGAAAAACATAGAAACAGTAATCTAAAATTAGAGTAGGAAATACAAATTTAAAATGTTTTATAATTGGACTACTAAATTATGTTGAAGAAATAATAATGAGTTTCAGGATAAAATGCTTCCTTGTAATTTAAAACAAAGTAACATGTCCTAAAACTTCATAATTTTATTATTCCTTAAATCATATTGACTAAAACTCTCTTTACCTTATTATTGATGCATTCAGCTCCAGTAGGGCCATATTATTTTGGATGATATGTACTGCAAGTCATAGTAACACCTTTCAGCTGAAATATAAAGGAACATATCAGAAATATTTATAAGTAAGCCTAAATAATGGATTGCATTGATAGATTATATCTGCTGAAATTCATAAGTATATATCAAAAATACATAATATTATAATATTTTTATATAAATATTGTCTAATATTTATATAAATATTATGTCTAATATTTCTTATGCAATAATATAAAAGTTGTTTTAAGAGCAACTCTTAAAATTTCTTGGCAATCCTTAAAGTTTTAGTTTCTCTAGTAAATACTGAGACATACTGAAATAATTTCTTAACTGAACATTTAATTGGACATTTAATGAGGATGCAGTAATAACAAGAGGATAAAATGAATAACGTTAAATTAATGCAAATTACATGATACTTCACTGAGATTATAATTTCAGTTCCAACTTATTTAATGTTGGCAGACATAAAGAGGAAACAAATTAAACTGGTAGTATATAATGCAAATACAAATACTTTACTTTCTTACAATATATATAGTACATTGTAGACGATATACAAATGTTGTTTGATATATTTTTGGTCTTTCCACTCTTACATGCCATGAGTATTAAGAGTAAATATACTGGTACCATAGTGTTCACCATGTTGTTCTGGTAATTGGAAAAGTTACATAATAAAAACTGGAGAATTAATAGCATAATTTTAATACTTTCATTCAGGGTAAAAGGTTTTGAATTCACCCAAGTATGGTAGTTTTTTCAGAGCAGCTTATGAAAATCAGATTTGACTTATTGGAAATGATAGAAAATGGAAGAATGGCCAGATGTGTTCATTTTGTCATTATAAATGGATACTATTTTCCTTTTAGACACAAATTAGATGATAAGAATAGTCTGTTTATAACAAAAAAAAACAAGGAAGGGAGTGTGTAATTACAGAAGGAATGATTAATGCTAGTTGTTAATAACATATTCTCAAGTTATTCAATTTTTATTCTAACACTTCAGGTAGGAAATGTAATGCAAAATAAAACATTAATTTCTAAATAATACTATCTTTTCAATTGCAAATATTTCAGTTATCTTCTTGCATAGTAGTATTGCCTGAATACTAACACTAAAAACTAACCTTTCTCACAATGGTTCATGTTCTTCGACGAAAAATGGTTAACATCTGTATGTTTTGATACGAATCCGCAAAGATTTGAAGCATAAAATATTGCGTTTTTGTAGTTTCGTTTTCTTACTACGCTTTATAAAATGAAAATTCGGGAAATAAGAAATTAATTTGAAAATTACAACTCGACTGCCGAACCGGACACGACGCCATTACCGAGGGTATTAGGAGAACTGAACGGGCAAAGAGGTTTTATAACCAGAACAGGGCTTCCTCCGATGAGAGTTATATGTTGATTAAACATTATTTTTCGTCTGGTGCCCCATTCAATTTGATTAGAGAAAAATTCTGAATTTTCAACGGGTAATTTTCAATCACTTATTGAACGCTGAAATTCATTCAAGTGCTAGCGGAGTCGTCGACATTTCACCTCGAGTGTAGCGATTTTCCAAATACATCGGACACGTTGGACACTTTTACAATTTCACTTTGTACTTTTTTAAAGCCACGTCGGAACAGAAACCAAACGAACTCCGGTAAAATCTCCGGTGTTTCTTCGGCCTAACGAGCGAGGTAAACAAACTCGTATATTTATCCGAAAAGATATTTATGAACAATACCTCCAAGCCGGAATATAACTTTTTCATTCGACTTTTTCTTTCAATTCGAAAATATTTCGGTGAATAAAATGGGCTATATGACAAAATAGAACATCCATTCCTGTAATATGAATAAAGAGCGTAGTGAATTCTTCATTAATCGAAATTGAGTAGAACTGTTCATTGTAATTAAAATAATAGTCGAAATGATTTACCGCAAATTTTATCAAATGGTATTAACGTTCTAAATGGATTATTTTTTTGAATATACGAGCAAAGCTTAAAACTGTTGTATTAACCTGTAGTTGTGCAAGAACGAATGTATAGTGTCAAACGTTGCATCAATCACGCGGATATGTTATACTTATAAATATCAATATCGGATTTATGAAACATCGATTCTCGATGGAAACGTCCTATCATCAGAATGTGACCGACTGACATTGCGGAAAATGACATCACGCAAAAGATTCATCGTTGCATAATCGATTCTCACGCAACCGGTTACACAATATATGGTTTTGTGCAATAACGAAGCCCGGCACCGGTATGAATCTCGAACGGCCAAGATGTCCACAAATCTACATCCGATCGCGGAGACGGGGAAGCATAATTATTAGTTTAATAATGCAGGATTTTCATTAGTCATTACAGCCGAGACTGGGGAATAGACAATGCTGTTTAAATCTCTTATCGTTTACGCTATTGATGAAGCATTTCTCGTCCCCTTTCCTTCGATATAATCAATTTAGTATGAACACTTTAGCCCGTAAGTTAGTTGTAAGTAGATGAAGCCCAAAACTAGCCATAAGCTGCCTATTATTGCTGCGCATTATTTTTGCATCAATCTAATATATATGTCGCCTGTTCCTTGTGCCGTAAACTATTTCATTAAACTTTATATAATACAGGTAAAATCAAGCCTAGTTGAATATAATTAACCCGGCGATTTCATGTCAGGCGGCGGTCCCACAAAGAATCTATCTGTATAATTAATTGGTCTTGTCATGTAACGCCTGAGTACGCCAGTAGGCGAGATGCCAAAAGAATGGAATGAATAATCCGATCGTCCCATCGCTGGTACCTCACTGTATTCGATTAGAAGTCTTGGCGATTTAAATAAAATGATTTAAATCCTCATTATTTATGGTCAGTCCTAGACATAAAGATGCTTAATTACAATTCATGTTTGCCGGCTGAAATGAGACTGACAAGACAATAAAGCTGAAATAAGACAATATGAAATTTATAATGCCCAGGAAAGAACAGGAGCTCCGGACCTGGTTTTTATCACGTGTTCACACGTTTAGCGTTTGGAAAACTCACGGAAAAAAATAGGTTGTTTTTCTGAGGAATATTTCATTATCATTTTCCTAATGTTCTCTATTCGGGACAATTTCTTTTGAATATACGTACATGTCCGGTTACATGTTGCATAACAGAAAGAATAATCTGACATATACCTATTCGTTTTTGGAACTTCGATTTCCATTAAAATTGTACAAAACGATGCAGTTGATCAGATAAAAATCCACGAATTTTTTTAATTAAATTTTTCCCTTATTTTCCAGGGCTTCGAACACCTGCTGGAAAATCTGGGTTTGGGCAACCTGAGTTTCGAAAAGGACCACACGGTGATGGTCCACAAGACGCCGGACGGTCGTTTCAAAGAGGTCCACGACATACTCGAACTGCACACCCACAATCATACCAGGAGGAACGCCAGGAGTATCAAACCGCTCCCAGGTATGTAAAGTATCTGTACATCACCCGCTACTAAGTAAGTACTCATTCGAATAGTACGCTTTCTAAGCCCGATCTAAGCCTAACGTTACCAAAACTATAGGTTTGTGGTGTTTCCGTCTCCTCTCGCCGGTTTGGTCTTTTGCTAGACCGGTTTCGGCTGCTCGCCATCTTCAGTAGCGGTGTACACCGCAACCGATACCGGTCTAGCAAAAGACCCCACATTTATGTTTACAAGAAACGGTTACAGTAGCGGTGTGTTACTCACTTTTGGCACTTTGGATGTTTTTCGGGCATCCTCACTGCCCACTGTCACTGTCACTTGTACTGTCCAAAGTGCCAACAGTGACTAACACCGCTACTGAAGATGGCGAGCAGGGTGAAACCGGTCTAGCAAAAGACCGAACCGGCGAAAGGAGACAGAAACGGGACACAAACCTACGGTATTCCAACCCCTCGCAGACCATAAAACAGATATGTTAAAAAAATTACCGAAACCAGTTAAGGGCTCTAGTGAAAAAGGGAGAGACAAGAAACAGTTATGATAGTGTTATTCCGAAGCATTTTCAATATATTTAACGTTTTAAAGGTTCATTTCATTTAACGTGTACATAAATTTAATTTCTAAATTAACCTTAAATATCACTAAATATCTTCCGGTGGCATCGCCTTGAGGTACCTTCAGGTATATGGAGAACCTCAAGTTCGGACGGAACCGGTAAGAGTTCCGAAACTTCCGAAGTAGACAACATCCGAGATGAAGGGGCAGACACCCTTCCACCGGAGGAGATTGTCGATTATAAATACTGAAAGGATAATTAGAGTGTATTACCTTTCCTGTAGGATAAATTCCTTTTATTGCCGGCTGAGTCCATTAATATTTTGTATCAAGGTCGGAGGGCGCAGTGTTTGACTCCTCAGGAGGTGTTGGCCGCCTACGGCTTCGAGCCCAACCACGAGCTGGTCCTGTCGCCGGTCGGTTTTGTCCATCTCTGTCCGGCCATAGTACACCAACTGGACGAGAAGGTCTGCGCTAAGCCGGCGCCCAAACTTCACGACCATCGCAAGCCGCCGGGACAGAACAAGAACACGGAGTCCGGTAAGCCTGAGACAACGAGAGAGGTTCTCCTGTTGAACTATAAAAATCCCAGAGTTTTATCCACAACCGCCGACATATTCGAATAGTACCATTACCGAAATCGATAACACTGAATATTAGGCGGTCGACGTCGGGACTAAATAATAACGTACGAGGTAAAATCCAAAATAATAAAATACCAACTCGGAATATACTAAATAAAATCTTTCAGTTTATTTTTTTGTATGGCACAATTGGCAACCCTCTATGGGCCCGTGTAACTTTCAGGTCACATTTCAATTCATCGAGATTTATCAAATAATTATAGTTTTTCGTGAGATGGCTCATAAACCAATATCAATATCAATTTTCTCATTCGTATATATGTTTATAATTGCTGATTTTTCGTCCCCAATTTTTTGGATTTAATTCGGCCCATAGTTAAAGTAATTGAAAGTCAGCGGAAACTGTTATTACTAAAAAATTGTTAAACCGAGGATTTATCAGTTAACTCAACTCGCTATGAAGTCATCTATGTTGTTATAATTGGTCGTCAATAATTCTTCAGATTTCAGCTGGGAATAAATATTCCATATTTATATTCAAACCTTCTTCTCAATTTGACTTTCTTTTAATCGTTTTTTATATTTCCGCCCGTTTCCTTCCAGCCGTTTGGTTATACGGCAGCGTGAGCATCCTGGTGATCAGCGTGTGCGGCCTCCTCGGCGTCTGCCTTGTGCCCCTCCTGGACAAGCACCTGTTCAACCACCTGCTCAGCACCCTGGTCGCCGTCGCCGTCGGGACGCTCTGCGGCGACGCTTTACTCCACCTGTTACCGCACGTCAGTATTTGACTAATTAGTCGGGGAGGGGGGGATGTTGCACTTGGCACATCCTGATGATTAAATTACGGGCAAGTTCTTGAGCAGAGTCTCTGGAGAGAGGAAAAAATTACTCAGGTTCGGTGGCCAAAAGAGCAAATTTGCTCCCTAAAGTAAATAAACAATAGATAGATAAGCGAACAAATATATCTTGATAAATCTATTTTTTATTTCAATTGTTATTAACTTCCGCCTAACTTACTAGGGTCAAGCATAATTCTGTGGGAAGAACCCCGATTAGCAGGGTATATATATATATATATATATATATATATATATATATATATATATAAAGTCCTTAACACGTTATTAACTACCTTTATGACTTAAAATCTCACTTGGACTGTTTTCAGGCCTTCGCGTCCGAAGATCAGGACCACACGTTGACAGTGTTCAAGAGTTCAGCGGCGTTCATGACCCTGATGGCTTTCTTCCTCCTCGAAGCCTTCATCCATAGTGGTCACAGTCACGGCCACACTCACAGTCACAGTCATGTGAGTAGTGATACCTGCCACAAGTCTTGTCTCAATACATATATAATAATAGATTCTAAATCAAAATATTTATAATAAATATTTTCCGTTACAGTCGTCCGATAAGGAACTGAAAGAGAAAGAATACACTATGGTACCGACCGACATTTCAGGTCAGTACTAAATAACGCTGAATAATAAATATCTATTAAAAGCTATATTTAAAAACAAATTAATGAACCGTAATCAGTTACCGGCATATCAGAGTGCATCGTATGTCAATAAGGGTAAAGAGAGTGACCGTGCAAAAATTTCTCGACTCAGGTCTCAATCATATTTGCAGAATTTATAAACAATATTTTCTGATAATATTTGTGAGATACCAAAACATATTGGATTGGATTTATTTTATCCAATTGACCGTGTTTAAGAGTTCTTTGTTTTATACTGTTCATTTTTCTGTTAATACTCTTCTCATGGATTTACGAGCTGTAATACATATATCTAGTTTAAGCAGATCTTATAACGAGTGCCTGCGCGTTTATGCCTTATTATAATTGTATTGTACAATAATAATAATAATTGATTCTCCATTCTGGTCGGCATTTGCGAGAGATCTGCTCTCCCTTCCCGCAGAATAATCTCAAATGATCGAAGTGATCTCTTAACAGCTTCTCGGGTTCAAAGAGGGTTGCGACGCCCACCACCGACACGAGGTCTCTTCTGGCCTCATCATTAAGTAGGCAGTTTAATTGTATTGTACAACTAAAAGCTGTATTATTATTCTTTCTAGTTCTGAAAGATGTGGAGGAACGATTCAGTTCAGAACGAAAGGTTGATGAACCAATCGCCAGGGGGTAGTATTGAGAGCACAATGGAGAATCAAATAAAAAAAAATAAATTAACCCTTCATTGCCGGGGGAAGCCCTGCCAACCTTGGTTCCTCCCACAGTATTACGTGAAATTAGCTATCGATGATTGTTATTTTGGTTTTTAGTTAGTGAAAAGCTGAAGGGCGAAGGGCTGGCCATAGAGGACAAGGAAGCAGCAAGCGGAAAGAGCAACCTGAGCATCAACGGAAGGAAAGTGGTGGTGGGGCGTCTTGTCGCCATCGGGGACGCCCTCCACAACCTGACTGACGGCCTCGCCGTCGGAGCCGCCTTCAGGGCAGATCTCACCTCGGGACTGGCCACAGCCCTAGCCGTACTCACCCACGAACTACCCCACGAACTAGGTACGCGATGGACACAAAAAATAAAGTCCACAAGTCAGTTAGGAAATACCCGTTTTGTGGTATGCGAGGTGTAGGAATACCGCAGATTTCGCGTTCTTCTATCTCTCGGTCTACCTTTCGCTCCCACCCAACAGCAGATTCGCTATCTTGGGCTCCACCTCGACAAACGACTCACGTAGAATCCCCACACCCGACTCAAAAGAATCGACTTAAACAGAAAATTAGGACTCTTAAGGCCATTACTAAAACGGACATCGAAATTGACCTTAAGTAACAAACTGACAATATACAAAGCAATACTCAAACCGACATGGACATACGGTATTGAGCTATGGGGTTCCACCGAGACATCCAACATCGCTCGCGTCCAGAGATTCCAATCAAAAGTCTTTCGCACCATCCTTAATATTCCCCCCGGTATGTTTCTAACCACACAATCCACCATGACCACAACACAACGCCAGTCGACGAAGTCACAAAATCTCAGTTCCCGAAGTTCTATTCCCGCCTTTCTCCTCATCCTAATCCACTCGTTTAGTCCCTTTCCTCTTTTACCTATCCACTAACCACACCACGACGGCTTAAACGCCGCTGGCTTAGAGATCTTAACCCTTAGACTAAGCCTTCGGATGCCTGAGGGGGGACATCCTGTATCTCACTTGTACTGTACTCGACAGTGCAATTCAGTTCAATTTCGGTTACTTTCAAAGATGAAACTAAGGATTCGACAATTGGCAGGTGACTTCGCCGTACTGCTGAAGAGCGGCATGCCTGTCCGCCACGCGATCTACTACAACCTGGTGTCTTCAGTAGTCAGCTACATCGGCATGGCCGCCGGGGTCTACCTGGGCCACTTCAGCTCGGCCTCCCACTGGATATACGCCGTCACGGCGGGATCCTTCCTCTACATCGCACTCGCCGATCTCGTAAGTAGAACATACCGAGATGATTTCGCGTTTAATCCAGAGGTATAGCGCTCGAGATGGGTATTGAATTCCGGCTCTCGTGAATCTCTGATAGTTATCGAAACTTATACCGCGCATTCCGAGGAATGTGCAGAAAACATATCGCGCATTACTTCAAAACGCACAAATCTAGTAATTCCTGTAACACCTACCCACAGTTTAACATCCGGAAGACGTTGAGACGATCGGTTACCGACCATATGAAACGGACGTTCAAATTCGTTCTAATAAAAATCATTTTGGCATTGTTTCGTGGTTCTTTATTTTGCGAAAACGAAAACGTCCTAAGAGTATTCCGAATATTTTTACGGGCCGTCATTTTGCCAAAACTCGCAATAACGGCTCGAGAATCCGAAAACATTCAGGGTATATATATTTATATTCATGGTTTTGCAGGTACCGGAATTGCACAGGTACAGGAGCGAAAGCGGCAAAGGCCTGAGCTCCACGATGCTCCAGATGATGGGCACGTTCATCGGCGGTTCGATAATGTTCCTCATAGCCGTTTACGAGGACGACCTGTACGAGCTGTTCGACAGCTAACCTGCTATTCGACTGGCTACAGGAGGAGAAAAAAAGGCAAACGACACAAATATAAAACACAGTAAAGAGAATATTGGACTTGTATTGTCTTGGATTGAGAGTTTGCAAAGATCGGGTGAAATTCTTCGTCCACTGATATGGCCAATAAATGTTTCGAATGCAGAACCAAATTGCGTAGAAGCTAAAGACAAATTGCTACTATCAATTTACAATCGACTCAAAAAGAAAGACTTGTAAACAAGAAATTAATAACATGGAACACTAAAACTACAAAGGAAAATTGCACTGAGAAAAAAAGAAAGAATATTAAAAGCCCGATTAATATTGACAGGAGATAATTCACAGATATTTCATCGCTTAATAGGCAATAGGCGGTTGCGCAACTAATGTTTTCGGTAAAAACCCCCCAGAAGCGTTAGGAAATATTTTAATACGGTGCTTATGGCCAAACCTTCCTTCTTGCAGAGAAGGCGTAACGTTACAAAATAGATTGTTACAAGTTATGAAAAGCCAGAATTTTCGACGAATGTAATTAAAAAAACGCTTCACAATTCAAGTGAGCTATATTTGCTAACGCGCTGTAAGTAACCTTAAGTAAAAAGAAAAAGTAGAACTTGTACAATGTTAATTATGTGATTATGTATTTTATTGTTAATTATTTTTGTATTATTTTTTTGAACATATCAATTGTATAATTAGGTTGTAAGTTAATTTAATAAACTGTAAAATTTATTTATCTCCCAGTCTACGGCTTATTAATTGTTAATATCCCGTCACGTATATCAGTAATTTATTCTGAATAAATGATATTGATACGTCACATATTATATTCCGAATTCTCGTTGATCAAAACAGGTAATTATGGTATAATTGAAAATTAAAAATATTAATAGATGAACATTTAAGTGCACTCACGAGGGAATCCCAGCAGAATTGATACTCGATGTGGCTAAAAGTAATAATCGGAGAGTGAGTCACGATGTTAAATGAAATGGAAGATAACGGACGGTAATTAAGAATGATAAAACGATTGGTGGAAAACAATTGTGACATTGGAAAGTTTTCGAGAATATACGATGACTTGTATTTCAGGTATAGGTGCTAGTTGGCAGATTCCCAATTTCTTCCAACTTGAATCCCCCCCCTAAACACACATAAGGGTCTATAAAATAATGTGGGGCAACTTTCAATTTCGTTCCAATAAACGGTATTTGCCGTCTATTTGCCGTTTTTTGAAACCATCAATAGAGGACTTCCAAGCTTAACAGTCCAACCTCACCCTGGTACAGAACGGAAAGTTCACAGACGAATTACCCACCATCCTAATACCCCAATGGTATTGGGTTGTCCGGAAAGTTCGTGCCGATTTTCGATAGGTGGTATTAGGACGGGTCTGAATATATCGGAATGATTGAAAAGAAATGACACGCGTACATATTCTAAAAGTCAGTACTTCGGGCATATTTTGAAAAACGTTTGGTTACGATACGTTAATTTTTCTCGGTTTTATACGCCTTAGAATATGGTAACGAACAAATGGTTAAAGCTGGAGATTTCGATCTCGAAGATCAAGAACCGGTCCGGGTAGGCCGTCCACCAGAGACGAAGATCCGATTAAAACAGTAATCGAAAATAATCCACGCTCTACAACGCGTCAATTAGCGGAAATGGTAAATAAATCAAAATCGACGATCCACGACCATATTGTGAAGCTTGGCTATATAAGCCGTCTCGATGTGTGGGTTCCCCACGATTTAACGGAGAAAAATCTGCTGGATCGCATTTCCATTTAGAAAACTTTGAGGTTCTGGAAGGACGGAATTTTCAAGTTGCATGAATGATGGAGAAAGGTTGTGGACCGGAATGGCGCCTATATAAGTTAATAAATGAGTACCTAAAATTTAAATTTTCCTTCAAAATCGGCACGAACTTTCCGGACAACCTAACACAAACCCTCTACCACCTTCCGACATCCCGAACGTTCCTTAGGGACGCCCGCAGAAAGGAACTGCGTCCACGCGATCTAAATGTTTAAGAAAAATAGAGAAAAAGATAAAGGGGGTTTCTCTTCTATTATTGTGTGCTCGAAAATTTAGATTTGAGTGCGCTAATCGCGACCGCAGTTTACGACAACCCAAGACACGACTTGCAAAGAGTGTAAGAGCGGCGGCTGTGTACATTTTAAAAGTTTTAAAAGGCGATCGCTGTGTTGGCAAGCGGACAGAGGTCGGCCGTTCATATTGGACCGGCTACGGCCTTCCTTGGACGAGGATCAGGTGATTCGGTTTTGACCAATCACGGCTCCGAACCGGCTTCGAACGGAGGCGCGGCGACAAAAAATTATACACCTTTTATGCCTAGCATTGCTTATATTATTTCGATTTTATCCGCGCTGCGCAAATAATATAACGACGACGTATAGACAATGGGTAATTTTTCGACATTCATTCATTGATAAAAGTTTCTACCGACATGTTCCACATGTTTACCTTCCTAAACGAAGGATGCTTAAGAGTACATTAACCCCTTAACACACAGATTTTTTGTAAAAACCGGCCAAAAAATAATCAATTCTTTTTATGTAAAAAATCACACTTCAGAACATTGTCTTGGAAAAAAAATACTAAATTAATCGAAATATTTATTTTAATTTCGGATTTTGATCCACATTGCAGAAAAGAGCCGAATATTGCAATGTTACGCGTACATCGAGTTTTTTATCTTTCTTTTCCAATTGCTATTTCGTATTCGATTGTATTCTATTCCATATTGCTTTTTTTGGTGTTCCAGAATTCCAGAAGATTTTGGTCTACCCAATTTTTTTATATTCGTATCACTAAGACAGTTTTGTATAAGTCTAATCCTATGTAAATGATAAATATCGATAAGGCGATTTTTTTTCTTAGCTTTCGCATTGTTATTTTCAATTGTCGATTATATTCGAGTGCACAGTTTGGCCTGTTTAGCACGCTGGAAATAACTGGAGCGCACAAGTTAAGGGGTTAATATCTGTGAGCGTTTCGAAAATTCTTGCAATACAAAACTCCATATATGAAATGTATCCGTATACGAAAAAGTAAGGGAACGTACCGATAAAACAGATCGACGCGTGTCGATTGCACAACGTGGAGAAATCAGTGTCGTCAACATACAGTAGAGGTCTCGTTCATCCGACATTCCGTATTATCCGCAAAAAAAACGCGGTAAAAATGAAAAAGTTAGTGAAAATTTGTACATTTGTATTATACAGTTCGGGGACAAAGCTGTGCTTATTTCAGCAGGGCCTATTGCGTCGAATGTTCGTAATGAAGGGCCAGATTTGTGCAAATGGCGAAAATGTAAGTTCATTCTTTTCTGTAAAACAAAATCATTGAGTTTCGCAATGCGTAAAATCGTAATGCAGTTCGAGTTTGATCTTACTACATTTTCCCTTATATCCAGTCTGGCGGCGGCACGTTAATGGAGGATATGCAGGACTCCAGTGTAGTTCTACTTTAAGCACGTAACAACAAATAATGATTCCTGGGCAATTGTTATATTGTCTTAAGGAATATATGTAGTTATACGTATATCTATATTGTTATAGTGCGATAGTCTGCCAATAGAAACGCTTTTAGGTATCACTTCCATTCGGAACAAGAACGTTGGGATGTATTACACTAGATGTCTGAAAGTTATGCGAAATTATTATTACGAAGCCCGGCATTAAATCTATTCATTGATACAGTGGAAAATCGATTAATGGAATTTGGAAATTTAAAAATTATTTGGAATTTTCAATTTATCGACACTGTACGAAATAAAAATGTGAGTGAAATGCAGAGACATACGGGAGGGGGACAGCGTCGGCACAACGCGTAACACCCAAAGTATTAGGAGAACAGCGGTTTGCAGAAGGAACATTTGCAGAACAATGTTAAACGCTCATTGCGAATATATTTGTTTTAACCCTCTATGGGCCCGGGTTAACTTTCAGTTCACGTTTCAATTTACCGAGATTTTACCAAATAATCCTATAACGTTGTCAAGATATCCAATATCAATATCATTTTTTTTTCATTTGCATATATAGGTTTATAATTGCTGATTTTTCGTTCCCCCAATTTTTTAGGATTAAAATAAAAATTCGGCCCATAGAGGGTTAAGCTTATTTATAAATAAGGTCCTAATGATTTTCCTAATGAAGTTATAATTTTACATTGGGGTAACATAAAAAAAATGCTTTAATACCAGTAACGAAGCAATTACACTCGTGTGTTCGTGCTTCAAAAACTGTGGTGGTAATTTGGAAAATTCAAATGAAATTATTATTTAGATTTATATATAAGAAGTGTTTCCACAGATGCTACATTGATTAGGAAAGCGAGAGGAAGAGAGAGAGTACTAAAGTCACGAACGAGGAAACGGCTCGGTGTGTTTGTCAAAATGGTAGGAGTAATTTGCGCAATTTATACGACCTATTGTTTGTTCGCCGACGAATCTCGCGAGACGTTTACATTCGAAAACTCCAGGAAAATGAGGAAAATGATAAAATCAATATTTGGTCCCCGATTTTAGACCTATTGCAATTTTTCAGCCCTCAAACACAATTCAAGACCTGACAAATTAAAAATTTCACGCTTTATTGAAATACTGGCCAAAAGCACCAGTCTCGCATGTTTGAACTGTATAGTGTATACAATTAAACAACATTTAGTAAAATTGAATACAGGAAAAGGCGTAACGAGAAAAGAAGAAATTATAAAAAAAAAACAGATTAGGAATAGGACATACGACTTTAACACTATCTACGATATATTGTTCTTCCTACTAGATAAGGCACTGTTACATATTTACTTCTCATATGTATATATATTCATAACGAGTTGCATCGGCATCAATTCCCGCGTTATGTTGCCGGATGCCAACGGCGGCATTTCGATTTGGCAACAGAACGGCCCTAAGCTGTTTTTCTCCCGATATGAAATGCCGACCGCCGAAGGTCATACCCGATGTAAAGTCCCGGAAAATAAGCTAAATGTCCGCTGTGTAGTGACCGCTATTTTTCGAATATACAATCGTATTTCGTTTTGCACGAGAAACCGTTTCTTTTTCTCCTGAAACCCTATCGGAGCGTACTCTTAAGCGGACAGTGGAAGATCGTCAGAGATATTACCGCCGTCCTGATTCAAAAACTAATGAACACGAAGCTTTAACAGCTACCGAAGATGGCGAACGGCCGAAACCGGTTTACTCAAAGACCGGCGTATTTCAGAGTACGGTAGTCCACTATTAATGAACATGATGAATGAACTAATTATGTTTGAATGAATTAATTATTATTTTGTTTGCAATTCTTGCTAGTGCACGATTGCAGACAACAGCACATGTGGAATGGGTTCAGCGACCCCACGGGCCCAGCTCACATTAGCTGCAACCGACATACCTACAAATAAATCTAAACAATACCACTCACAAGCAGCTAACGAATTAACAGTAAACACCTCAGGTTTACCGTTAATGAAAAGAGAGTTGGGCCGCAGACAGAAAATCCTTCTTTTCTTTTTAGGGGCGAGACGCTTAGAAATCAGGTTTAATAACTGTGTTGGGCATTGGGCCAAACATTATGGAGTCGACAGAATAAAAAATAAATATGTCCAGTGCTAAACAAATATTCGAGAAAATTTAAAATGTGTGCTGCATTCTTAGTTATCAAGAATGAAGGATTAACCTGAGACAGAGTTAGGCGTACTACGACTTCATTGTAGCGATGACAATTATGTTGTTGTTGTTTGTTGTTTATCGGGTTGTTTTCATAATGTCCTGAGAAAGAAAATTCAATTCTGCATTCACTTGTTGCAGCGTAAACAAACGACACCGAGTGCACAGGGTAGAACAAGAAGGTCATGCGAAGTGACTGGTTCTACACAAATGCATCTCGTAACATTTGTGACTCTAGTTTAGAATAAGGTTTCCGCTTCGGCACGTTGGATAAATGACAGTGGAAACATAATGCACCACAGGCATCCTCCAACGTGCCAAAGTGACTGACCACTACTACGGAAGATGGCGAGCAGCCGAAACCGGTCTAGAAAACCGGCGAGAGGAGACAGAAGAACACGAAATCTACCGCATTACGACACTGATAACAGAAAACGATAATTATATTAATCGTTCATTTATTGTGACGGCAACTAAGTCATTGCGGGTTTCGTCGGGCTAGATGGAGATGGCGTTATTTGTATTTTTACGCATGTTTACATCTTCAAACCTATAGAGTATTCTGAAATTTTATTACGTGCCACTTATTCGTCGTGCGTACCAAAAAATGCACGAAATAATAAGGGTGCACACACCCGAAGATGAGAAGAATCCGCAATTATTTATTTGCCAACCCAATAAGAAACGCTATTCGTTGTGGAGTACTCGAAAAGCAGCCATAAGCTAATGAGAAAGGTGTGTAGAGTCCATCGATGGACGAAAAATCATAGGAAATGTGTATACTTCTCGGGAGTATTTCCTCGACTGCAAAGTACGAAGCTCTTTGAACTTAGCGGAACAACAAGCTCGTGTTCGCCACGTGATGACTAAGTGACAAAAAGAAAGACGAAACAAAAAGAAAAACAAAAGGAAAGAATCATTTGAATAATACTCTACTCGACACCTGGCAGACTTTCACAACAAAGTTTGTTTTCGCGCGGACCAAGTGCGCATTGGATTTGCACTTGTTGGCAGCTTCAAGTGCCCACCATAAAACGTACAACTTTTTATCGATTTTATCATTCCAATAAAGCAAACGGGGAAACTAATAGAATTGACCTTCTTCCGGGGAAATTTTCTAGGAAATAGAGCTTCTCTGATGACAGTAGACTGGGCTTAATGCACACAATATTCAGTAGATTTTAAAAACATATGACGTACATTCCCGTATAAGCGGCGATTCAGTTGTTAATTAATAAATTTTCGAATAAAAATAATTAAATCGGGTCTCGTATCACTCCCGCGTGATCTTTTTTTTTCTCTCTTTTATTATTGCAACTGTAAACTGATACAATAAGCAACATTGGTACAAGCACTAACTACGATGGACGACAATTGGAGGAGAAACCAACTGGTCCCCCCCTTTTTTTATTACTTTTTTTAACTTTTTTTTTATTTATTTAAACATTTAGATGGTGTGGCCACTTCCTTTTCAGGCGTCTGTAACGAACGTTTGGGATGTCGGGAGACAGTAGGGGTTTGGACTAGTGGATTAGGGCGATGGTGGAGTCGAGAGTGGAAATCGCCGTATCGTTGTATGGCGAGGTATCGGAAAAACGGGACTTCAAGATCTGTGTGTAGGCTGAGATTGGAGATATATATTAGGTGTACCCAAAAGTAATCAACAATTTGATAAGATATATTTCGGTCCTGAGGAGTTCTTCAAGAGGGGAATCGAAAATTTGCCGGAAAAGTGGCAGTGAGTTGTCGATAAAATCGGTGAATATATAGTAGATTAATAATTAAAGTTTTTTTTTAGCAAATAAAATGAATTCAAAATTCAAAATGTTGATTACTTTTGTCCTTAATATATTTGACTTTAAGGTTTGGATTTTGTGGATATTTGTCGGTTTGGCCGAACCCCACCACAGTTCGAGCCCGTATATCGGGATCGGTTTAAGTATAGTGTTGTACAATAATAATTTGTTGTTTAAGCTTAATTTTGATCTATTGTTTGGCGATTTAAGTTGCAACTTGTATCGTCTGTTAACTTCCGGTCTTTTTAACTTTATGTGTGGATTCCGTTTCAGCCTTTTGTCTATATAGAGGCCCGGGTATTTTACCTTATCCGCCGTCCCACGTTTTCTGTCTTACATATTTTTTTTTCAAGCGATTACTTACATAGTAGGTGCAACCAACGATCATGCCCGCAAGACGTCGATGCCACGTTTATTCCTCGGTCGTGTAAATTCACGCATAACTTGTAATAAACCTTGGTCCGAATGAACGGAGCTCCCCTGCCGCACCCCTTAGGCGGTACGCAATCGGCAACATTGCCATTGCCCACTAACCAACAACCCAACCACCCAACAAGCGTGGACGTCAAGTCAGTATCAGGAGAACAGACTGGGACCAGCGGTCTCCGAGAGCTTTTACCTCGATCGATTCCAACGTCTAACCCGACCCAGAGACCCCACGCCTATCCAACAAACATTAACAATCGTTACTAAAATCCAAATCAATTTACAACAGAAAACAATAAATTGTATAACGACCTGCAACACTGCATCTTCAATATATCAGGGGTACCCAAAAGAAATCAACAATTTGATAAGATGTATTTTGGTCCTGAGGAGTTCTTCAAGAGGGGAATAAAAAATTTGCCGGAAAAGTGGCAGACGGAGAGTTGTCGATAATATCGGTGAATATATAGTAGATTAATGATTAAAGTTTCTTTTTTAGCAAAATAAAATGAATTCCAAAGTCAAAATGTCGATTACTTTTGGTACTTCTAATACAAGTCGAAACAAATGGATGGCCGTACTTAAATAATACGATGCGATAGACAACTAATTTCTTCACACTATCAGATGCAATACTAAGTGGTAGATACTTTCCTCGGTTTCTAATGACTTTAATGACCGATTTTCTCCCTAAAACTGTACATACGAACACAACCCAGCACGAGTAAAGATAAATGTAATCTTGTCCTTGTATGCCTGCAAAAATGAGTTGATATGCAAGTGAACGTTTAAATTTGACCTAATAGAGAGAGTTCCTCTTTGCAAAAATAAGCGTGCATATCTGTAATAAGTGTGCCCGAGTGGGGCGATTTACTGCGATTTGTTCGTAGAATGCCTTCGGGTGCATAATTCACCATTTCTGCTATGGAGAAGCGAATACCGCGCGTACTTGAGACGAAATCCATTGTTTCTTTACCGTACTATAATGACACATGATCCCCCCAGAAAGACCGATAGGGACTGAAGTATTAAAAAAGATGTACGGAATTTGATGATATCAATAAATATATCGGGTTGACAACTAAGTAATTGCGGAATTCACCAATAAGTGGCGTTGTACATATTTTTAAGTACGTCAACATCTTTGCACAGATAAGATTCTTCGATAAGTTATTATTTGGTCCTTTCTGAAACATTCAGTATCAAAATTACATTGACCAGTCGAATTGTGTGTTTGTGTATAAGAAGCTAAAACACGGTGAACCGAAATGAGCATTTCCGTCACATTTTACTTTTTTATTTTCGCAAAGATGTTAATGCCTCTTGGGCTCATATAAAGTTGTACGCCGTGTACGGTGATGAAGCCTTAAAAGAACGGCAGTGTCGGTACCGGTTCGCGAAATTCCGGTCGGGGGATTTTTCATTAAAAGACGAGGAGCGCTCTGGACGTCCAGTGGAGGTCGATGATGACCGACTAAAGGCCATTATTGATTCGGATGGCCATAGTTGGACAAGGGACGTTGCAGAAAAGCCGAATGTATCTTATACGTTCATTCAAAACCATCTACGATTTATCTGCGCAAAGATGTTGATAACTCGAAAACATGATTGATTAGTCGTCTGTTTTGATCTCGCTCGATATCGAGGATTGGAAAGGGGTAGAAACTGCGCCTCAATTCCGCGGGCACAGTCGCAGTTCCGAGACGCAGAAAAAACTCGTCGTTACGCAACGAGGTTGGAAAAGGATTAAAGACCGAAGAAAAAAATTCCATGAAATTAGCATGCGGGCGGCGTTAGGGGCCCGAGGGGGCCAAACTGGCCGGGACCAATGGGAGGCCGAGCCCGGTAGGTGAATGGGGGGGGGGAAGGGGAGGCCTCCGGGAAGGCGACCAGGAGAAAAATGGAGACGGACGAGAGACCAGTCGACAGACAGATGTCAACGCGCGCGGACACCACACGCACAGGAAGTACAAGAGGAAAACTCGAAGAAGTGGAGTAGAGAAAGAATTATATATATAGATACTGTAATCGACACCAGGGTTGAGAAGATGCCGAGGAAAGCGTGGTCCGTCAAGGCTTCCCACATAGCCAACAATACGAGGAACTACATCAGGGAAGTAGTCGAAGACTTGGACCTGGAACCCAATCCGGACAAGAAGCTCATATCTCTTTCGCTGGGTAAACTCTTATTTCTCAGATAAATACATTAATTAAATCATTCAACCGGCAGCCAACTATTGTATTGAACCATCAGCTCATTTAGTGTTATTTTACTGAACCTACTGATAACATATACACGGCTTTTACCAATAACAAAGTTCAAGAGTAAGGCACAAACCGCGCTAACTTCAGATACCACAAACGTCCCTTACAGACCGCCCCCCCCCGCCGGACAGGAATTGGCCACAGGATTTAAACATACCAGAAAAATAGAAAATGTAGCTGATTGTATTTTACAGTTGTGGCGATAAAACAGTAAAACTAAGAAAATCAAAACTAAATTTAACCCTCTACGGGACAGTGTAACTTTCGGGTAACATTTCAATTTATCGAGATTTTACCAAATAATTATAGCTTTTTTCTCTGAGACGGCGGATAAATCTTAATCCTATAACGTCAAGACAACCAATATCAATATCAATTTTTTTTTCATTCGCATATATAGGTTTATAATTGCTAATTTTTCGTTCCCCCCCCAATTTTTTGTACTTAAAATAAAAATTCGGCCCATTCGGCGGTTAAGCTTATTTATAAATAACGGGGGTTAAATGGCTAATCCACACCGTGAGTTCAGTATTTTCATTGATCTACACTTGTTTCGGAAACAAATTTTCATCTCCCTAAACCAAATTATTTAACGAAGGACTCTGAGCTGTCCAGATTATGGACATTTTCTTGAAATTGCAGAGGAAAACGCTTTCAGTCCGATCATTGTGAATTTCCTGCAAAGCGGGTATTTTTCCAGTAAATTTCGCTCTTTGAAAAATTTGGAAAAGTCACGGTAATAACAAAAAAAAAAGAGGTAAAGTAAAATAGCTAAGCGGTGAGACACCAAAGATGTTGACTCGAATATGCTCAATCGACAATTCATTATCTCTTGACAATATCCCGGACGCTGTTTTCTTTCGGGCCGGCGCGACATTTTTTCGCGAAATTCGCAGACATTCGAGTTCAACGAGCCGAACCACAACGGACGATATAGCGCGGTCGCGGCCGCGGGAGAAAACAGAAAATTACTTATAAAACGGACGTACAAGAATTTTTTTGCGGGCGGGTCTCGGAGAAATTTTTGCGACCTCGATATTCAAATGCCGGGAAACGTTTCGGGGCGAAAGTCGCGCAACAAGTTTCAAGACGGAGTTGAAACATTTCTCCGTCCGGTTTATCTAGTTCCAGTAGGACCAGCTGATCGGTTATAGACCAAGATCAAATTTTACCTCTTTCATATATCTTTTTTAAACTTAATTTCTATTATTTATTATCCGTTACAGCGAGAATTTCATAATTCCGCCAGAATACGAGAAATTCAAATTAAATGGGCGAATTTAATTAACCCCCAAAATATTTATAGAAAACAAAAAAATTACGGCTGTAAATGAAATGTATATTAACCCTCTACGAGCCCGTGTAACTTTCAGGTCATATTTGAATTTATCGAGATTTTACAAAATAATTATAGCTTTTTTCTCTGAGATGGCGCATAAATCTTAATCCTATAACTTTGTCAAGACAACTAATATCAATATCAATTTTTCTTTTCATTCGCATATGTAGGTTTACAATTGCTGATTTTTCGTTCCCCAATTTTTTTGGATTTAAAATAAAAATTCGGCCCACAGAGGGTTAAATTGAAATAAATAATTGAATTTATAAAAATAAGTTCTATGCTCGGAAACTCTTGCACAATGTGACATAAACTTTCTACAAATTCGTATCACGCCAGAGCCGATGATTAGATCAATCGATTCCAAAAAGAATTTTCGTGCAGTAATACAGTACCACTTTGATGATCACAACTGGTCCAGTTAAGTCAGTTTAAATATCTCGATCCTGACTATTTGTGATATTTGAAATAACATATAATTTTAAATAATAATATTTGAAATATTTGCAACAATTGAACTGTATCCATCTATTCAATGATTCAATAGCTTAGCTTATATGATGGGAATTCTCTCAGTATTGATAATAAAACCGTCCGGTATAAATAATAAGTTAAAGTAATTATTCCATAAAAATAATAGCGCGTTCAATCACCAAAATTGGCAAAATTTTGGGAAGAGATTTTTCTGTGGTATATTGCTAACAACAAATTTAAACATGTCGATTCGAAATAAATTATCTTTACTATTAGGCTTGAAGATACAAAGTATGAAATATTGATTTATAAAAAAAGAAGAGAGGACGTACCTTTTATTTTTCTTCTTTGGACTCTCACAGTACTCATCAACCGTCGTCATCCACTTCGGCTCTGTGCCACCTTATCTTTTCCGTTTTCTGTCATTCTCCAATAATCAGTGCACCTTTCCATTGCTGGCGAACCGCTGTACAATCCTTTAAGGACGTCCCGAACGTCAACGTGTACCATACACGGAGGGTCTGAAAAAAAGACTTATTTAGTGAAACAGAATTATTTAATTTGCATATTTTTTGAATTCATAGAAAATAATTAATTATAATCTTGTCGTACACATAGCAGCGTCTTATTATTGTTGATTTAAACTTTCCGGTTCGGTATTTCGAAATGTTACAAATTGGAATAATCGGCTAAAACAATGTCAGTAGATTTGTTGTTGTTCTGTCTCCTCTCGCTGGTTTGGTCTTTTGCTAAACCGGTTTCGGCTGCTCGCCCCATCTTCAGTAGCGGTGTTAGTCACTACTGGCACTTTGGATGTTTTTCGGGCATCCGACAGTACAAGTGACAGTGACAGTGGGCAGTGAGGATGCCCGAAAAACATCCAAAGTGCCACAATAGTGACTGACACCGCTACTGAAGATGGCGGGTGGCCGAAACCGGTCTAGCAAAAGACCGAACCGGCGAGAGGAGACAGAATCACAACAAATCTACGGTATTCCAATCCCCGCGCAGACCACAAAACAGGTATGTTAAATGTCAGTCACATTTTACATAACACTTATAGGAGATCGTTCCGAACAAGCATCATTCGGTGGTCTTCTGGGTAACCGAAATCCACGAATCTGTCAAGAATGTTCACCGCAAGTACCCGATATACACGAAGGGCTATTTGATAAGTAACATGGATAATTATTTTACAAGTTTACAAATTTATAATTTTGTTCAAAACGCGATTAGTTTTTGGCCATACTTATCGAACAACCATAGTATTGACGCGTGAAAGTGTATCTCTCGATACTTTTGACTCCTCAGGAGCACGTGTATCCTGAGAGTTGTTGGCGCGCTTTCAAGAACGGATTTGCGTCGTACGCAAAATCCGAACGTTTTTAATTAGGTTATGATTTTTTTTTTTGGCCCGTACAAAATCTGGACGCCGACCAAATTCGAGACCTTGACGACGGCGGTTGCCAAATACATATTTATCGATATTTAGGAATCCGCGGAGCTTTGGGAAGAGAAGAGGAGACACACATGTCGGCGCTTATCCCTCAGTGTCATGGTCAATACCCCGACGCCGCTTATGTAACTCGGATCGAATCCGAGAGCTTCAAGGAGACTTACTTAGTTATTTACCGGCGCACACTGTTTAAACAACAATCGAACAAGGCGGAATAAGATAGAATGAAATAGGCGGATCAAGCGGAACTTACACTTGACATATGTTGACAATCGAGTATCTCATTTCATGTATATGTTGTTACTGTGAGAGCACGAAAGGTGTATTTGCTAAATTGCTAAATGACATGCAATGCCATATTGAAAATCTAATAATAATATTTCTAGCACGTTCATGAAATTGCAAAAATACAATTTATGTAGAATAAATTATCGGACCTAATACGAACGGTACAGTCTGAATCGGAAAAATAATAACCATTTACCGGTTTTAATTGAGAAATAATGATATTTAGTAAATAATTCGTACAAACACCAACCGACTATGTGAATATCGAGAGAGGAGAATGTCGTGTACTTTTACCCAAAAGTAAATCAACATTTTGACTTTGGAATTCATTTTATTTTGCTAAAAAAGAAACTTTAATTATTAATCTACTATATATTCACCGATATTATCGACAACTCTCTGCCACTTTTCCGGCAAATTTTCGATTCCCCCCTCTTGAAGAACTCCTCAAGACCAAAATACATCTTATCAAATTGTTGATTACTTTCGGGTACACGTAATATATAGTGTAGTGTATAGTATGTGAGCTGAATACCGAGAGTCTCAGCACATCATGAAACATTCGTTAGAACATTGTTTTACAATCATTTTTTGGGGATCCAAACGAATCTTTCGGCGCGGATTCAATTGAAAATCGGTAAATTCAACTGAAATTTGGCGAAAAATGATATTTTCCGCGGGTCAAATCCACCCTGGCGAGGCCCCTCGGTCCAGAAATCTCTCTGTATTTATAGGCGCGGCAGGTTCTTCAACAGTGGAAGGACGCCGTTTGCCAAGAAACAAGCCCCCAGCGACAGGCTCAAGCCGACCGACCTGTCTTGGCCCGAAGCCAGCCGCAGAAAACACGTTTTATTTAATAGTCATCTCCAGTTTAAACATTTGCCAATTTTACACTCGGTTGAAATCATCCGAGAGGTAGATACAACAGGATGAACGGATCGAGAGAGCAACCGATGAAACACTTTGCAGGTTGTGTTTCAGAGTTTACTTGCGTTTCTGTTCACCTACGCAGAAAATCTAACAAATACAGCAATTCAAACTCCGACAAGACACAGTTTACCTGAAACAATAAATACGGTAATGGAGACTATCGTTCGGTTGACACTCAAAGGACAATTACACATCGATATGCATACCACTAAGGCGTTAATAGTGCACTCCTTTAGCTAGCCTTTAAATGGAATAGAATATATTAGGGGTACCGAAAAGTAATCAACGTTTTGACTCTTGAATTAATTTAATTTCGTTAAAAAAGAGAAACTTTAATTATTAATCTAATATATATTCACCGATATTATCGACAACTCTCCGCCGCCAATTTTCCGGCAAATTTTCGATTCCCCTCTTGTGAAGAACTCCTCAAGACTGAAATACATCTTATCAAATTGTCGATAACTTTTGGGTACACCTAATATGAAAACTAAATTCTGCCGAGGTGCCACACCACCAAACACAAACCAGAGCGTCGTCCAGTAATTATGTCAACTTGAAACGTCAAATACTGCATTATAAAAGTGTATTGGTGCAGTCAATTCGTTTGAAATGTTAAACGGGGGAAGAATTTACAGAAGAAAAAACCGGAAATTTCGTGAAATAACCTAACCTTATTTCTAATTTTAGGAGACCCGACGGTTTTCGGAAACCTGAAACCTCCAGTCGAAGTGATCGAGGCGATAAAGGAGAGCGCCGAATCCTATTCTCACAACGGCTACACGAATTCGGTCGGTGAGTGGAATTTCATACGTTGCGCAACATTGCGCAATCACGCCTAAACGAATACTATAAAATATGTATTTTATATATTATAAATACAGTCTATTGCATTCGGCCGACATGTTGCATTTAGTCGTATGAAAGTAAATAGGATAAAATTATATGTTACTTTTTCTCTCTTTTTGAAGGTTATGAAGAAGCGAGGGCCGCGGTGGCGCAATACTCTTCAACGAATAACCTGAACGTTAGGCCAGAAGTAAGCGCAATAAAATATTAAAACTTGTAATTATCTTATTTTAATAATAGTCGTTATAATAGGGTGTTATACTAGCTTAATGCTGAGGACGAAGACGTGGACGAAACGATGACGAATTATTGAATATTCAATACGAATATCGATTTACCCAATTTGCAAAAAGTTTTCAATGGTTCACATCCATAAATCAATTGGGAGCAGTAAATATGTTAATGCATGTTGGCAACGGAATATGCCTCGTCACTTCATCTTCTATTCAAGGTTGATTTATTAAATGCGGGCCAATTAAAACTCACGATCACGTTTTACAAGTTGAATGCAGTTTTATGAATAAATTATAGTAAATATATATATAAGATGTCAACATATTAATACATGGGGTGTGAAAATGAAATATTAAATATTGATAATCACTATGAAATACATTTAAAAAACCAGATTGATATGAAACAATGTGCTGAAAACCGAATGGACGAACAGTAATAATAAAACTTGGATTGAAATCACCCCTTGAGTAAAATATATTGCACAAAATGTAGGCTTTAAGTTTTCTAATATTATAAATACATAAATATCACTAACTTACTGTAGGATTGCGTAATACTGTGGGGTTCAGGGATTTTTCCCATCAGCTTCAGTAGAAGGGTTTTTGCCCTTTCCTTCTGGGTGTTGTCCGCTTACGACGTCTCGGAACTCTTGACCGGTTCCATCCTCGGGATCAGACTGAAGGGCAGATCGTATACCTTTTAAATTATACGGAATTCAATGAGATTCACGTTCATAAATATTCAATTCTCTTTGCAGGATATTGTACTGTGCAGCGGCAGCTCTTGCGCCCTGGACATATGCATAACGGCGTTGGCCGATCCCGGACAGAACATTATAATGCCTCATCCTGGATTTCCCCTCTACAGGACGTTGGCCCAAGGGCTGGGCATCAACGTCAAGACCTACCGACTTTTGGTAAATTTCCCAAAAAATGTTTAGCATTAGAAATGTTAGAATTCTGTTTTATTGATTCCCTATTAGTTCCATCACCGCACTTGGACTTACCGGGCAAGATAATCCTGTAGCGTGTACCACAAATGCCCAATAGCGTTGTTGAATGTTGTATGTTGGTATGTACAATAGCTCTGTATGTTGGCCCCTGAATTCATTTCTAGTTGCAAATTAGAAATGAATATCCTCAACTGGATCTGAATACTGATACCTGTTAATTATTCTAACAAAAAACGGTTGGTTATAACATAATGTTGGTTAAAACATTTAATGAGATTCAGCGCCGAAATCTTTCGGTAAACCGGAAATTTCTGCAATACATAACCTTATGGAGTACGGTGGATCTCCGATAACAGAAATAAGGAGTTGATAAGGGTGTAGAATAATGTGAACAGACCAATCATCGGCCAATTAGAATAATTTGAATATCAGCCGCGAATCAAGGACATCATTGACATTTTTATTATCTAGATCGCTAATTTCATTTAAATTGTAAACTGCATTATTCAAATCGCCGGATGAGTCAAAGAGAACAAGATTCTGAATGGACTCTTATTTCTGTTTAAATTTCCATATGAAAGAAAATTTGTTCGGCCAAAAAGTGTACATTGCTACATGCACTCTTGAGAAGATGAGAAGAGCAACTTGTCCTCCTGTTCCCCTGAACCGGTACCGACTTCGTACTGAAAATCAAGTGCGGTACACGGGGCTAAACTTGGACAGAAGAATGACACGTAAAGTACAAGAAAAATCGTTACTGAGACAACAGATCAACAAATTATTAATTTACAACCGTATTTTAAAACCTAACCGGGCGTACAAAACTCCTAAAAAATTCAAGTAGTCGCAATTTACAATCTTTCGTGAAATCTTTAACCTTATTTAATATACCTGTTTTGTGGTCTGCGAGGGGTTGGAATACCGTAGGTTTGTGATGTTTCTGTCTCCTCTCGCCGGTTTGGTCTTTTAGCAAAAGACCAAACTAGCGAGAGGAGACAGAAACACCACAAACCTACGGTACTTTAACCTTATATTTCTGCTCCTATTCCTATTTGAAAGTAACGTTCGTTCATGAATTTAAGGGTTTTCGATGTAAATCCTTCCTTGTAAAAACATAAAACCTTCCTGAACATCCCGAGCGCCGCCTTAATAGGAAATGGCCGCTGAGGATTTCCTCACTGTCTAAAATTGTCCGTCCGAAAGTGTTATCGAATAGCGCTGTAAATACAATTTAAAAGGCGAACCATAAAATATACCGCGACTCACTTGTTGTGTTGACAGCCGGAGAAAGGTTGGGAAGCGGACCTGTACCACCTGGAATCGCAGATAGACGAAAATACGGCGGCGATCATAGTGAACAACCCGTCCAATCCTTGCGGTTCGGTCTTCAGCGGAAGACATCTCAGGGATCTGGTCGAACTGGCCAGTCGCAACTTCGTACCAATAATAGCCGACGAAATATACGAACACATGGTGCGCCAATTATCAATACCACAAGTTATTACTTTATTTTACCTCGGAACAATAATAGATTTTAAATAGAGACGTCCGGGGTTATTCAGTTTTCGGTCACACAAAACGGAAGACTACTGCATAAATTTGAAATTAATAATTACATTGTACAATAATGCCCTTATAAAATTCTTATTAACCCTCTATGGGCCCGACTAACTTTCAGGTCACATTTCAATTTATCGAAATTTTACCAAATAATTATAGCTTTTTTCGTGAGACGGCGCATAAATCTTAATCCTATGACGTTGACAAGACATCCAATATCAATATCATTTTTTTTTCATCCGCATATATAGGTTTATAATTGCTGATTTTTCGTTCCCCTAATTTTTTTGGATTTAAAATAAAAATTTGGCTCATAGAGGGTTAAGATTTTCCTAATTCAAAAATTCATAAATAAAATTTAGAAATTGAAAAATATTAATTATGCTAATAAATATTTGAATTTTTTTCCCCATATGTATATGTGTTTATCATAATTCATTTTTAACATGCCTGTTTTGTGGTCTGCGAGGGGGGTTGGAATAACGTAGATTTCGCGTGTTTCTGGCTTGGTCTTTTGCCAGACCGGTTTCGGCGGTCTAACACCGCTACTGATGATGGCGAGCGGCCGAAACCGGTCCGGCAAAAGACCAAACCGGCGAGAGGAGACAGAAACACACGAAATCTACGATATAATTTTTTTTTCATTATATTCGGCGATTTAAAATGAAAACATTTTATAAAATGACTGAAAATTGCGAAAAAAAATATTGATACTATCATTTATTGACAATTTTTACAGGTATTTCCGGGTGAAAAATATCATCCGATTGCAGAATTTTCAAAAGACGTCCCTATACTTTCCTGCAGCGGTCTCACGAAAAGGTAATTTCGATTTTTTACAAACTGAGTTTTGTTATTAAGTCGTTACTATTTGTTGACATAATAAAGATTGGAGGAAATTACTGTCATGTCAAATTTTTTAAAAATAATTCAATATATGACCCAACTGTCGGTTACTGAAAATATGATACAACCCCACAGGTGTTACAATATAGGCTTACCAGCAATACAATTTGGCGCCTTCTAATTGTAGAATAGGCTTTCCCGCAATACAATTTTATGGCTTCAAACTTTATAGCAGGTTTACTGAATGTAGAAGAATTGAACACTACATCTTCGGTAGATTTGCCTTGATACGCTAGTACTATTGTTAAAAAATTCAACTAAAACAAAAAAAATGTTAAAGTTATATTTTAATTTTGTTCTCAAATTAATTCAATTTTCCTTGTTAACAGAAATTAACAATACATCACGTGTTTCACTATGTATTACTGATTTGTAATAAGCAATAAATATTATAAAAACAAATTTACACATAATATACTATAATACTAAATGAAAACAGTAATTCGTATCCAATAATTTTTCTATATATATTTTAAAAGTAAAAACTAAATTAAAAAAAATAAATTATTTATTATATCATTTATAATATAACTAATAAATGCAATTTAATTGTTTTCAAGATTCATGATACCAGGCTGGAGAATGGGATGGATAGTTATTCACGATCGAAATGGACTCTTAGGAAATGGGGTAAGTTATGGAATGCTTCAATCAAGTTAAATTGTTCATTCCATTTTGCGGTAATTGATTTTTTTTTAACAATTGATTTAACTGCTATTTCAGGTTAGAAAAGGATTGTGCAAATTGACTCAAAGGATATTGGGGAGCAGTACTCTAATTCAAGGGGCCCTGCCAAGGATACTGGCCAACACCCCGGCTTCATTCCACGAAGAAACCCTTCAAACACTTCATGTAATAATTTAATATTTAACTTCTAAGAACAAGACTTTTAAATTAATGTGCAATTGTCAGACTCTAATTCTTAGTTATTACAACAAATATTTCATTGGTTCTCATTCTGATATGATAAAAAACAAAATTTTGTACTAAGTAAACTTAGAATCGCTTAATACTTTAATAATTTTCATTGATTTAATTACTAACCAATCTTGTCATAATAATTACCGTTAAATACCTTTACAGTTGTTGTATAAAATGTTATCCTTCTGTTTCAGAGACACGCGCAAATAATGTATTCGTTGCTTTCGCATATTGAAGGACTGCATCCCGTTATGCCACAGGGAGCGATGTACATGATGGTGAGTCCAACTCATTTTTTTTTAAGGACATACAATCTGTTCAAATTTCAGATCACAGATATATTAACGAGAAAATAAGTTCAGGGGAACGAGTAAAAATTAAATGTTTTCATATTGTGTCAAATCTGAGTGAAGACAGAATATTAATTGTAAAATTATAAAATATCAAATTTAATCAATAAATTAATTCATTATTTTTTTATATATCAAAGTATCACATATTTTATTTTATTCATAATGTGGTTCAAAATGATAAGAACTCAATAATTAGTTAATTATTGAGCATAAACAATTAAACACTTAATATCCATAGGCCCACATTGCTACTATTTTAAGTACTCTTTGTACTATTGAAAATAAACTCACTAAATATAGCTTTTTCTTGTAGGTCCGCATAGATATGGCCAAATTCCCGTTATTTTCTTCGACACTCGAATTTGTCAAACGGTTGATGACTGAAGAGTCATTGTTCTGCCTGCCAGGAGAGGTAATTTAAAATTTGGACATTGATTCTTAAAATTCATCAATCATTTAGATATTAATTCTTAAAATTCATCAAAAATTTAGACGTTAATTCTTAAAAAACATCAAACATTTAGACATTAATTTTAAAATTCATCAAACATTTAGACATTAATTCTTAAAATTCATCAAACATTTAGAAATTAATTCTTAAAATTCATCAAACATTTAGACATTAATTCTTAAAATTCATCAAACATTTAGAAATTAATTCTTAAAAATTATCAAACATTTAGACATTAATTTTAAAATTCATCAAACATTTAGACATTAATTCTTAAAATTCATCAAACATTTAGACATTAATTTTAAAATTCATCAAACATTTAGACATTAATTCTTAAAATTCAACAAACAATTAGACATTAATTCTTAAAAATCATCAAAAGGTAAATGTATAAAGAAGACAGTATTGAAGGAAACAATAAAATTTTGAAATGATATCCACAAATGAAACTGCTTCGCAATAATTAAATTATAGTAATAAACAGGAAGCAGACAACACTCGAGAGGGCCCCAGAAAGAAAGGGCAAAAACCTTTCCAGTGGAGCTTGCTCAGGTGGTTTCCAGCAGGGTGTCAACCGCTGCTAACCGTGGTTACATGATCCTGCTGGACATTAATTAGTAATAATATTAATAGTACTTTAAAAGGTATGTAATGTTCCTTTGTTTTGTTTTAGTGCTTCGATCTATCCAGCTACATGCGCCTTGTCCTAACACTGCCCGAACAGATGTTGATCGAGGCGTGCCAGAGGATAGCGTTGTTCTGTAAAAGGCACTACAAGACCGAACTAATACAGCCGGATGTCAGTTATATCGACGACTACAGCAGGTACAATTATGTCATATCGGCAGAGGAAAATCACGGCTCGAACACGCCTTGAAAAGCTCGTGAAGAGTTTACTGAAACGAAGGTTTAATGATAAGTGAGGCGAATCCGATTCGGATTGAACACAAAACAGATACAACGCAAGCCTGGAACGTAGGGAAAGTTACACGGCAAAAGGGAAAACATGAAACAAAAATAAAATGAGCGCTACTAAACAATAGTGAGGGGCTCACACTCACAAAAAAACTGCACTTCCTGAAATCCGATTACTGCAAATACAAAAAAAACCTAAAAAAAGTATAAAACATCAAAATGAAAGTTGAAGCTTAATACCAGAAAATTTTTTCACATTATCCTATATTCACAAAGTTTTTTTCTGTTCACCTTTCACCGACAGCTTCATATAATTGAGGGAATAACTGAAAGCATGTGTGTGTGTGTACATGCCCAGGTATAAATAAAAGTTGTATATTTATTGTGCAAATAAATAGAACATTTGAACTACATTAACACTGAGATCACAACTTATTTAATAACAATATCGATCACAATTTCTCCCTGCCATTGATCAATTCTCTGAACACTTCTCCTCAACAGCATTACTTTAAAGAAGGCTCCGAAATAAGGTTATGATTATAGAACTACACACGAATATCTATTCCTTTTAATATTTTATGCCCTACTGGGGTTATTGCGAGACGGATCATTCTAATAAACTTGTAAAATAAAGTTAATTTATTTCACACGAATAATAATGAAACACCGCTCTTAAATCAGTACCGAGTTAGAAGTTTATTCCAAAACAATTTCCATCCCAATGAAATATTCCTTTCGTGTATTTTAGGATTGAAAATATCGAAATCCAATAGCCTTAATTTTTCCAAAAACACATCGACTGCCACCGCTGGCAGAAACAAGACGTAAGCATCTTTTGGTACACTCTTCTTTAAACTGCGTGCCTACAAAACAAAACACATAAATAAGACACAAAAAACAGGTAATTATTGAATAAAGTTTAAGCTTTTAAAACTTACCTATCGATATAAGATTGACAGCAAACATAAATGCAAAATTATTAATGAAATAAAACCATAATATTTATATTTCATAAGAATTTTTATAACTCAAAAAAATAAATGTTATATATTTGTTCTAAATTGAAACTTATACTTTTACTGGCCAGCATTGCAAAAAATGCTTCAGCTACAAATTATCCATACAACAACAATATTACAAAACCTTTGTATTAATACTTTTGATAAGCTTACCATGAATATTTGCATATCCAATTCTCAACTTGTGAATATGACTGAATGGTTTCAATGTTTTTTTTACAATTAGTAATAAAAGCATGGCAACTTTTCTTGAATAATGCAATTTTGAAAACATTAATTATTTCTTTAATAAACTCAATAACTTAAAATATGCAGTAACACTTCAATTATCAAACGGATGCGTCAAGTTAAATTGTTTTTAATAATTTTTTCATCGCCCTAAATCTGTTTCAGCTTCTCACAGTTCATAGTAGCATTCAATTAGTATTATAGTGATGTATGCTATGGCAATGTTCTCATAGTTATGATCAATATATAGAATAATAAATGTTATTATTAATTGTTGTGAAAGATTTCATTGAGCTCAACTTAAACTTAGTTTTAATCAAACTTAGAATAAGCACCCAGGATGCAGATATATACATACATACCAGTATTTAAACTGTTCTCTTCTAATTCTATCACATAACTGTTTAATGATTTTATACAAAATTTCCATGATTGTATAATCCTATTTACCTTATCCAGATGAAGCTTGGCCCTGGAAGCAATTTCGAACACCGCATCCTTGAGACCTTGACTGGTCTTACCCCTGAGTATGCTTTCATGCGATACGCTGTGCTTGAGAAGCACATCGTGCGGTAGAAGGAGATCTCTGCGCGAAGCATTGTGAGGGACGGCCCGCACCAACGTCACCAAACCCTGAGCTTTACCCAAGTGACTTGCGGCATGGTCGCCGTGAACACTTTTTATATCTGTACAAAAATAGAATATTCAAATATGACAATTCAAAATACAAAATTATTCTGAAATATTATAACAACAATAGGCATGTACAGAAGTCTAAACAACTACTTTGTAATGCACGAATGAATAAATTTGTTTCATAAAATAAACCATTTGCATTTTTAATATTGAATATTGGCTAACAGTATATTCAGATGCTGCCTATAAAGCGACAGGTCTTTCCATAATAATTGGAATGGAACAATGAACAAAATAAAAGTGTTAAGTTAAGGAAACAAATATCACAAGTAAAATCGTGGAATATTTCAACAGTAAACTGAATTACAAAATATTAAACCATGTATTTTGATTGCCAACAACGGGATGTTGAAAAAAGAAGAAAGAATGCATGCACTTCAATGGTGTTTGTTCAAATACAAACAATATGATTTTAATTGTTCTCATGTTGAATTCATTATGTAAACTAAAATATATTTCACAAAATAGAAACATTTATTATGAGATCCTTGCATTCAAAACATCCTGGTATTTCAGAATAGCAACATTATAACAAAAATTATAATAAAATGGTCAAACAATCTAAACAAAACCATATTTTTATGTCCTACTTTTATTTTAAATGTACATTTAATCTTGTATTATCTGTTAAATTATATTCCTTTTTTAATAGTTCAGTGTACACTAAACATACCGGCTGCTTCAAGTAGAAGGTAATAGACTGGCGAAACCGTTTCCTCCGCATATTCTTCCATCTTATTCAGGGATTCAAAACCCGTTCCTGACAACTGGCCATTCCTGGCCACTATTAACCTTTTCAAATTGCGCTTCATTAGCTTGCGTTTGCCCAGTGCCTACAGAACAGTTTTGTACAAATAATAAACTATTAATTATACCAATTATTATATATAATTATACTGTCCTATAACAATTCATGCAATATTAATGATTTGGTTGAATGTATTCACGATTGCTTATATAGGTCATGGAGAAATAGAGGGATGAAATCTGTCAATTAATATATTAACTTTTAATTCTATGGGAAGGTTATGAACATTATTGTAATATATATGTATATATATATATATATATATATATGATCATAGCTAATTATTATAGTATTATGTGGTGTAAAGTTATATGGCAACAGAGTTCATTAATACAAAACAAAGATGAAATATAACAGGTTACAAGTACCTAACGCTCACCCTAGAAAGCTCTAAGGCGACCGGGTGTTTAGGCGCCTTCCCATTGTATATGTTTTCCAGTGTTTCTTCCCAGAATGCGATTCTCATTTGAGCAGCATTTTTTTCTCTGGCTTGGTCGGCGACTTTGGCCACTTCTATGTTGAAGGCTCGGACGGCAAAGGCCGGCTCGCGAATCCCTTTAGGAAGGAGGAGCGAGCACAGGAAATTTTCATGATCGAACCTCCTGGAACAGTTTTAAAAAAATAAATAAGCGATATACCTCGTTTCCATCCGTAGCTAAAAGTTCTAGAATAAAATAAAATTATGTACGCTATTGGGGAGCTTTAAGGTCTTCAATGGCCTGTGTTCTAGTAGAGCTCGCTCAGTGTTTCATTGAATTAATAATATATTCAACATTTCTTTACCAATCGAGACAACTATTACAGAGCGCTGAAAGAATCACTATACTGCCTCTGTTACGTTAAAAATAGTCATTGGTCAAGATATAATGTTGGCAAATTTCAACATATTACCTAACCATGTCCAGGCAATAGTCGGCCGGTGAATTTCCAGCAGAAGTACTCTTCTGGCGGTTCTGGACACGGCCCTTGCCCGTCAGCCACAGCGGTTTCAATCGGAGTCGAGATCTGAGGAACATGACACCGAAATTTAAACGAATTCGAGACTCAAATGAAATTATGAGTCGGCATAGGGCAATTCGGAATAGCGCCACTACCAATTCTATATCTACAACCAGTGCGCATACCTTCTCTGGTTATAAATTATGGCATTGCATAGATTATTATCAGGGAAAATTAAAAGTACAGAATAAAAAAAGAATTATATTTTTTAAATTTATAAGTAATTAATTTTAACGATGAGAACCCATTACCTTTGATAGCACTTCTTCATACTCACCAACAGTACTGAAAATATAGTTCGCTAGTTTTTATAAAAGTTTTCGTAAAACGAATTGAGTAATTTAAATACGCGCGAAATCGCCCATTTTCGTCCGTAATTTCGACAAAAAACGAAATTGAAGTGACGAAGAAAGTTAATAGCGTCGATACTGATCGATGCGGCATTGGAGTTGGTAAGTCAGCAGATTTCGAAGGTGTATCTCATGTTTATCAGCGATCGGATTTACTAATATCCACGATATTCTGCGTCGACTATTTTACGCTCAAGGTAATTCCGGCCGGCCGTTTTTCACTCCGCGACGAGTTATTTCGCCGGCCCCTCCGGGTCGACAGATTGTTGCAGTTGTTTTGCAACATTCGCCCGACAACGATGCCTATATTTCCGATTTATTTTTACCGAGGCTAAGCCTATTTTCAAGTTGACCCCTATTGAAATGGGTAATTGAACTAATTTAAAAACCGCCGAATCGCTCTACGGACTAAATAATTTTAATTACTGGCGTGTCCGTTCCGACGACCCTTTTCTTCGACGAATTCCGAGAGAGAATTAAATCACGAAATTGTTTCCCCCCCGTTGTATTTTTCGTAAGAATTTCACATTCCTTTCAATGGGTATTTGTGCGTCGGACGGATTTTTCATCCAACGTATTCTGTTTTCATCTTTAACATAATTTATTTTGTTAACGTTTACATCTGTGCCTGTGATATTAATTATTCTCCGTAGGAGATAAGCGAGATAAAACAGTTAAAGTTCATTTTTAGCATTTGCCCCCTTGAAAATGGTAATCGGTTGATTTTGACATAATCAGGAGGTTATAGTTGTGGAGTCATACTCCCACTCCTAGAAGAAATATATTAATATAGTGAAAATAAATCTATTCGAATAACCCGACATAGCTTAAATTATTTGGAATAAAACATGGATTTGGTCCTATGTTAGGTCGGTCTCAATTTTCTATATAGCATTCTGTCGATAAATAACAGGGTGGACAAGATTCTACATTGTTAAAGGTAACCGAACCATTTGCTAACAGAATGATACTGTTGACGGCTAGTAGCCGAAACCGATCTCAACTGGTGACAGACAATCATACCTTTGATAATACCATTAATTCTCACGGATCTACGTTTAACAGTTTAAAAGAGAATAGTTTGATTAAAGAAAAAACATTCTTCGTGTTTCCAAAGAAAATTCAATTGTCTAATTAAGCTTAAACAAGGTCTTTATTAAATAAACTTAATTATGTCTGATTCAAATCCGAAAGCGTGTATTCGAATAAATTTCCTATTTTAACTAATTCCATTTTATTTGCCCAATTACAGGGAATAAATTCAGTATAAAGATGACAGCCGAGACCGTGACGGACGTGGAGATGAAGAATGTGGACAGTCCCTCCGCCGAGAATTCTGTGGACACCGGCGGTGACCATCAGACCATTCAGGATATCAGGGAACACGCCCGTCTCATAGAGAAAGCGGTCCAGAGCAAAGAGCCGCGCTTCATGCTGCGCGTACTGCGCTGCCTGCCGAATACGCGGCGTAAATTGAACCATACGGTTTTGCGCGGCATAGTCAGTGGGTTCTACACGCACTCGAGCGCCGAGAAAGACACCCTGCTCAGTTTCATCGACGAGCCGATGGAAACTGAAACTCAGACCGCCGGCAACAGCCAGCAGAGGATGAGGAGCACGAAGAGTTCTTCGACTCCGCTCCTGCCCGAGGTCGACGCCTACCTCCACCTGTTGGTGCTGGTCAAGCTTCTGGATTCGGGCAAATACCAGGACGCCGTCAGGTGTTCGGACCTGCTGATGGCCAAGGTGACGGGCCAGAACAGGCGCACTTTGGACCTGCTCACGGCCAAGTGCTATTTCTATCACTCCCAGTCGTACGAGCTCACCGACCAGTTGGACAAGATCAGAGGTTTCCTGCATTCTAGGCTGAGGACAGCGACGCTGAGGAACGACTACGAGGGCCAGGCCGTACTGATCAACTGCCTGCTCAGGAACTACCTCCATTATAACTTGTACGACCAGGCGGACAAGCTGGTCTCGAAGTCCGTCTATCCGGAGATGGCTAGCAACAACGAGTGGGCCAGGTTCTTGTACTATTTGGGCAGGATAAAGGCGGCCAGGCTGGAATATTCGGAAGCGCACAAGCATCTGGTGCAGGCGATGAGGAAAGCTCCGCAGAGCGCCGCCGTCGGGTTCCGCCAGACCGTCCAGAAGTTGGCGGTGACCGTGGAACTGCTGCTGGGCGATATACCGGACAGGCAGATCTTCAGGCAGGCGGCGCTGAGGAGGTCGTTGGCGCCGTACCTCCAGCTGACGCAGGCGGTCAGGACGGGCAACCTGCAGAAGTTCGGCCAGGTGCTGGAGACGTACGGGCCGCAGTTCAGGTCCGACCACACTTTCACGCTGATCCTGCGCCTCAGGCACAACGTCATCAAGACGGCGATACGCTGCATCGGCCTCTCCTATTCGAGAATAACCCCAGCCGGCATCGCCCAGAAACTGTGTCTCGACTCGCCGGAAGACGCCGAGTTCATAGTCGCCAAGGCCATTAGGGACGGTGTCATCGAGGCGACCCTCGACCCTGAGCACGGCTACATGCAGAGCAAGGAAGTGACCGATATCTACTGCACCAGGGAGCCCCAGTTGGCTTTCCACCAGCGCATCTCCTTCTGTCTCGACTTGCACAACCAGAGCGTCAAAGCGATGCGCTATCCGCCCAAATCCTACGGAAAGGACCTGGAGTCGGCGGAAGAGCGCAGGGAAAGAGAACAGCAAGATCTAGAATTGGCCAAAGAGATGGCCGAAGAAGACGACGATGTTTTTCCATAATTTATAATAGTTACATTATTTTTTTTTTAATGAAACATTTTGTCGAATGAAAATATGTAATTTCAGCATTCCGGTGTTACGGATGCTTGGCAAAATACAAAATGGATTTATACCAGTTAAATTGGCACAGTAAATTGAGTGTTGACATTTATAATAATGTGTATTTACTACAATAAAGTTTAATCTGAAGAATTAATTTATGTATTTCATCAGTTTTAATTTTGCTCCTATCCTATGAGCTGTTCCCTATCTACCTACAACAGCTTCATTACCATTGCAATACTGCAACAATGGAAATGAATGGTTTTTTTAGATACCTGGGTGCTTAATGCATCACCCAGTAATGCATTTTGCTTTAAAATAATGGTAGAAAAAAATTTTAATACCAATTTCATGAATATATCACTGATTAGCACCACCTTGATCAAATATATCACATCATCCAGTCTTATTTTTGATTATTTTTCTAAATTTCAATATTGTTAAACATAGCTTTCTTGTTGGAGCCATGAGTTGCTTTATGATGATAGTAAATTACCCCACTGCATCAGGATTTACATCACTATATCCAGAAGATGTTTTTGGAGATATATGATTAAAATGAAACAACCAAGATGTGTAAGCATAGGTGCATCATTATCACAGAAAAATAAATAAATGGCATTTGGTTTTCAATAAAAAAATAATGAAGGGAAAAAATGGATTATTTAAATAAATAATATTGCAAATTATGTACTAATATTGCGCATGATAAATACTAGAAATATATATATATCCAGTTAACACAAATAAATGACAGTGTACTTATGTTGTTTGCAATATTTGTAATAAATGTGGTAAAAGGTAGAAATAAAACATCAAACAAGCTTATCGTATATACAGGTTTTTTGGTTTTTATTTTAAATAGTTTCTTTTTAAAGTACACAAAGGTAAAATATTTTTAATTCACACGGTACAATTTAACAAGTATTATAACTTTATTATGACTTGATATTATGTTGACACTATTTACAGTTTTACTTAATTATGTACACACCCATGAACACAGATAAAGGTCACTAATTTATTTCTGTGATTTCTCAAAATATTTTGTCTTCCTATGCATTTCACAAACTCAGGAGATTTAATAAAAAAAAGAAATGTTTTACGGTTGAATTCGATACTCAAAAAATATAAGCCACTACGAAGTATAACCACAGGATACCTGGTTAATAGTTATGTCTTAATTTTATTTATTAAAAAATTTTTTTCACATTTTAAATATTACCAATAATATCGATCGTCACTAATTTTTGCATTTTGGATTCACGTGTCATGGACACCATGGACAAAACCTAAATCAACCAATTTAAAAAACATGTTTTTACTCGATTTTTTTTCTAACATTTTATTCAACCTATTATTTTGTGAAAATTAATCACAACTGGAATCATCATTTTCTACGTGTGAAACAATAAAATTTATCAGATTGTTTTAAATTGTTCCGTCTTTATACTGCTTTTGAGATTTCTTTGCATATTACATAAAAATAAATAAATAAATTTATACATATATATATATATATATATATATATATATATATATATATATATAAATTAAACAGATCAGAACATGGAAGTCCATTGTTTTTTATCAATACAAATAACCCCTTTTTATAAACTCAAATCCCTGAAATTCAATCATTAACATTCATAATATCAAGGTGTTTCAATAGCCTAAATATAATTTATAATCCATGGTGACTTCAATGTCTGTTTTGACAGAAGTTAAGTACTGAAAACGTGAGCGTATCACTGCAGACAGCAACTGTTCATTATTATACGTATGGAACAAAGATTTTTCAACATTTTTTCCTTTTTTTATCAGTAAATAACAAGGACTATATACAATATCTTACAATTAAAAAAAGTATTGTGTACAGCATGAGAACTGATATTGACAAAACCTAAGAGAAAAAATACAACTGCAATCCGTCTGTCGATTAATATTCCGTATATTTTTTTTCCGTTCTTGCAACCGAGTTTGGCTTTTACATAACACTAACGTTACATGTGTATTTACTAACTGGATGGTTATATATCCCCCCCTGCCGTCATTCTATTGTATGTACATAAATATAGCGATAGTTTGAACCTGTCAATTCATATATTTGTAGCCATACACAGCAAATATACAAATATTGTATGTATAGGCCATTGCTTTGTGTTTTTTTTCATTTAACATAAATAAGAAAACAGAAAAAGTTAAAAAAATTTAACATTAAATAGGAAGGTTTTAAATTAATATTTCCTTTAAGAATGCCATAAATCAAAATGCATGCTGATAATGAGATCTCTTTCCATATTATACTTCTATTTTTAATGGTATTTATTATAAATTAATTTTCCTAAAAGTGGAAAATGCATTTTTTCTTTACAAATTTTATTATATCTAAAGAATTCCGACTTTGTTCTCATAAGAAATCATAAATACTACAGGGTTTGAAATTTTTTTTCTCACTTTATTCGTTACTGTAAATGAAACTAAAAGTTAAGATTGAAAAATTGAGAACACAACTTTAACGGTTTTATAATAATGGTCCACTATATATTATGTAGATATATAATATGTAGTATGCAAGATTTGAACAAAAAAGAAACATAAAAATTACTAGAAAACAAATTTTTAAACAGTTTAAAATTTAATTTTCATTAAAAAAGAAAAACTGTCAACAATATTTAAATATAATATTGGAAGTTAATAGAAGTAATAACAATAATTGACCTATTTGATGTCTGTAAAAAATTATTATGATTCAGTATCACACTCTCAGAAACAAAAAAATGATTACAAGTGTTATCTCAGATCCCACAATTATTGTTAAAAATAGAGTATTTTTTAAAAAAAGTCAAAAAACTGACTAAGGTGAAAACAAAAAATGAAAATAGGATTTAGTTATTGGCCATTTTCAATTTCACTAAATGCCCCCCTCCCCACGATTCGTCCCTCGGCGTTAACACGCTATACATCCACATTTTACTTGGTCGGGCGCACCAATTATGGATTCTATACAAATAAATAATTAACATTTTATCACTTCAACTGGGCAAATATCAAAAGAAAAAATGAACGATCGCGATTATTTATACATATACTCATACATATATAGAAATATATATAAATATACGTATACAACAATAATAAGTCAGTACAGAATATATATTTATATATATGTATATGTTTATATACATAAATTATTTACAGTCTTTGTTTGTACCATAGCTATAACAAAATGCGGTAATTTTATATATATATATATATATATATATATATATATATATATATATATAAATTTTTTTAAATATATCGGAAGGACGTTTTATCATAGTAGTAGTAATGTACTTTAATTGTAGTAATAATAATAATAATAATTAATAATATTAATAGTATTTAGTATTAAGATGTTTGGTTTCAATTACTGTTTGCACCGCGCCAATCCTCTTTAAATTAACAGTAAATCCGAAAAGTGTGATTAATTATCGGTTGGGGCTGTTGTTGCTGTTGTTGATGGTTGTGATTGTGGTGGCGGTGGTGGTTGTAGTGTTGTTGGTGGTGGCTGCTGTTGTTGTTGTTGTTGTGGCGGCTGTGGTGGTGGTGGTTGTGGTTGTGGTTGTGGTGTTGTTGGTGGTGATGATTGTGGAGGCTGTGGTGATGATACTGAGCGGTGGCGTCAGTCGCTGTATTCTCTACGCTGGTCGTCGTCGTCGTTGTGGCCGTCGCCGCGGCCGCAGCTGTGGCTGTGGCTGTGGCTGCGGCTGTGGCTGTGGCTGCGGCTGCGGTGGGCTAGCTGCTCGCGCCCCACGTATGTCACTTGTCCGACGCGTTCGAACAGTCTCCGCCCGTCGAACTGCTGCTGGCCGCGCTGTTGTTGCTGTTGCCCGCGCCATTTCCTCCGCCACCGTTACCACCGCCCCGCCGCCGCCTCCCGAGCTACTGGGCGGAGGCGGCTTCTGGTACGAGGTGTAATCGATCCTGTACTGACCTGCAAAGAGCGCAGTTCAAACCATGAATGACAGGGGGTGGGTGGGTTTCAATATTGCAGGTTTCGTGCGCTTCCTCACCAATCTAGCAAAACAGACTAAAGAGGAGACAGAAGAACACGAAATCTACAGTATTTCAAACCCCTCGCAGGCCACAAAACAGGTTTCAATATTCTACTGTATGCTCTCAGAAATCTTATATTAAGAGGGCCAAGAATATAGGAAATGGAGTAATAAACAGCTAATACACTGGTAATAAACCAGAAATAAACGGCTTATCTTAGAACCACCGATGTCTGACTCCATTGGCACCCACAATTACCTGGCCGCCGAAGCCCTCTCAGAAGTAAAAATCACTAAATGGATACCTAACCCGGATTTCTGGAGTTCAAAAATTAAACATTTTTGAAGGAAAAAAAATTGCCATACACCATTTCTATTACAATAGGGTAATTTCACAGCTGAAAAAATGCAATAAATTAGAATTTAAACTAACTCCAACACGTATACCAATGAAAATGTATACTGAGAGGGTAAAGAAAATAGGTAGAGGAGAAATAACACTGAAATAAAGAAGGAAATAGTTCATCTTAGAGTATAAAACTAAAGAACCAAAAAACTGCCAACTAATTATTGGAAGTAAGGGGATGGCTAGAGAAAGTAGATATACTGAAACCAGTTTCCCTTTTAAAATATTCCACTCGTACTTATACTAAATAAATACTTATAAAACAAATATTACCCGTGACATTATATTACTTTAAGCAGACAGGTATCTGTATAAGTTAAAGCGATAATTTTTATTATTATTTTAAGTATTGCTTTTGTGGACTTTTGTCCCCTCTCACCGGTTGGGTCTTTTGCTGGAACGGTGAGAGATGACAAAAGACCATGAAAACTACCAACACTCGCATTAACACTTTAGTGGCCCCTCACACAACATGTGCTCTACGTTGGTGTCGTATGCAAAGCTACCGTACAAGCGCTAGTGGCCCCCGGCAACATTTGATTGTGTAGACGTGCGGCCATTAAAGTGTTAAGAAGCTGTTTGCGCAAGATAAAAAGCTATACAAGGTAAAGATGAGACATAAAATAAGTTTACCGACCTTGCTTGGTGACCTCCTCGATGGTGGCCTCCGGGCAGTCGGCGGCGACGTGGCTCTGGCTGCCGCAGTTGTAACAGGAGATCTTGTGCGGAGGCACGATGGCGGAGTAGGGCGGCGGCGGGGGCGGTGCGACAAACGCCTGCGCCGGGGGTGGCGGAGGCGGCGCCGTGTACTGGTAGACTATCTCGCCGTTGGGCTGGAAAGCAGGGTACGTGTGCCTGACGAAGCCGCCCCCGGGGAACGCCGCTGCGACAGCCGCCGCCGCCGCAGCAGCCGCCGCTGACCCGCCGGGGTACCCTCCGGGGCCCCTCATGTAGTGGCCACCGCCTCCGCCTCCACCTCCACCTCCACTCATGTATCCTCCCCCTCCTCCACCTCCATTGCCCCCCGTCGAGTAGAAACCGCCCGGGTTATCGCTCCCGAACACCTTACGCTCGTCCACTCCTCCATTGGCGACGTTTGAACTCAAATCTCTCCGCCTGAAGTTGAACAAATTATATCATTTGATATACGAAACCATCACAAAAAGTCTATATTTTTAGAAATGCAAAGAACTGTTTATTTCTATAACATTTACATCATTTTAAAGGTTGAAGAATTATTTATTTTTCTACATAATTGCCATTTCGGTCAATGCATAGAATGTGCATGTCATACTGGCTCATTTTCGGCATTGAACCTCATCTTTCACTTCTTTGTTCATCACAAACACTTCTCAACTCTCTATATAAATTGTGAATGCTTTTGAGAATTCACCGCATATTACATAAAAATAAATTTATACATACAATATGAAATAATAATTATTAAGTTCAATCTATTGAGATATAATGTAGAGTTTCTATGAGACGGGGAAATATACCCATGGACATAGGTATAATATTATTGGAAGTATTGTCCCATTTGTTTAAATTATTTTAATAAGTTTGAATAAAGAACTAACGTGAAAGTAATTTTGGAGGAATCCAAAAAATTTTGTAAAAGGGCTCCTTTTAATACTCTACAAATGAGTAATAGTAGTAAAGTTTTTAGTAATGACACTGCAGTGCATACAGTGGTTTTATGTGAATTCATAACATAGAGGAACAAAATGTAACCCAACAATGGTATTGCAGGTACAATGAACAGACAAATTAGTTTAATATACCTGTTTTGTGGTCTGCAAAGGGTTGGAATACCGTAAGTTCGTGGAGTTTCTGTCTCCTCTCACTGGTTCGGTCTTTTGCTAGACAGGTTTCGGCTGCTCGCCATCTTCAGTAGCGGTGTTAGTCACTGTTGGCACTTTGAATGTTTTTTGGGAATCCTCACTGCAGTGTTACTTTCACTTGCACTACTGTAGTGCTTGTCAGTTGTAGATATACGCATTTTGTTATTGTTATTGAGGAATTATGTTTGTCTCAATCCTAATAAAAATATCCAACCCAAATTAGACAAACATAATTCCTCAATAACAATAACCAAATGCGTATATATACAACTGACAAACACTGCCACTTAAAGTGCCAACAGTGACTAACACCGCTGCTGAAGATGGCGAGCAGCCAAAACCGGTCTAGCAAAAGACCAAACCAGCGAGAGGAGACAGAAACACCACGAAACTACGGAACAGACAAATTTTTCTTACATATTTGGTATACAGAACTCATTCACAAATGCATCTTTTTTATGTACAAATGTTGATGCGATGTTACCTGTGCGCAGGGTTGGGTCCTCTGCCTCTGGGTAGGGTCTGTATTCCGGGCGGGTTAGACCTGTTCCTGCCTATACCCCTGGGCCTTGGGTGAGGGCCGCTGCTGGGGTGGCCTCCCCTTCTGTCCTCCCCCGACTCTCTACTTGACCTTTCATCGCATCCGCCACCTCCTCCCAGTCCACATACCATGTCTCCGCTCATCAGGCCCCCTAAAACATTCGTCAATACCCACACTTAACATTCACATATTAACAAAAAATCTCTTCACGTATATTCGCAACATAGTACTCATCGATTTGTTGAATATACTACCGAATATCCACAAATGATATGTAATTTAAAAGCTTCAGTGCTCCACTGATTACATTGAAAATGCATCTCCGAACTAAGACACGAATACCACAAAAATCGATTCCAACTCATTGCAAAAAAACCTAACGGTATGCCGAGTATGGTTCATTCAGAAAAAACTTAATGAGCATAATTCTGCATATCATATTATAAAATACAGTGATGTTGTTATGCATAGTAAAATGACATAGTTGTTATACATAAATTTTTCATGTAAGAGTCAGTGATCTTCCCTAATCAAAATGATCCTTTAGTTTATGTTTATTTTCTTATTCACAATCACAATCAACATTTTTCTTTATAATACAAAAGAATTATTAAAATTGATTGATATTTGTCTAAATGAGAGTGTTTTGTTTGACAACATTATTTTTTCCTTTAAAGAAATCAAAATATGTACAGCAATTTTCATGCATTCTTGCAAAAATTGCTTAGCACTAAAACGGTTAAATTTATACAGCACAAGTGATAAGTGCAACTATGCACTTTTTGTGATGCTTAGAGAGCACTCATTTCACCCCTTATTACTTTCACTTTCTTTATTTAAAACTAACACCCATGGCAGGGTCAGGTTTTTTTTATTATTTCTTATATTCTTAATGTATATTCACAACATTATACTCATCAATATGTTGTGATAACGCACTACCGAATATCCACAAATGATATATAATTTAAAAGCTTGAATACCACAAAAATCAATTCCAACTCATTGCAAAAAAAAACCCAATGGTATGTCAAGTATGGTTCATTCAGAAAAAACTTAATGAGCATAATTCTGCATATCATATTATAAAATACAGTGATGGTAAATTTAAGAAATACAGTTAGCTTTATATATTTATGGGGAAGTATTCGAGAAAACTCTGCCTCTTCTGATTTCTTTGGCCCTATTCTAAACTGGATTCAAATTTTTGCATTGATCTACAACTGACAATACAATAACTAGTAAATAACTATGGCTTCCACTTTCACTCCGGGAATATAAAATTCCCTATATTTTTTTTACCATTCTTGCAACCGAGTTTGGCTTTTACATAACACTAATGTTACATGTGTATTTACTAATTGGATGGTTATATATCCCCCCTGCCATCATTCTATTGTATGTACATAAATATAGCGATAGTTTCAACCTGTCAAATCATATGTTTGTAGCCATACACAGCAAATATACAAATATTGTATGTATAGGCAATTGCTTTGTGGTTTTTCATTTAACATAAATAAGAAAACAGAAAAAGTTAAAATTATATATATATATATATATATATATATATATATATATATATATATATATATATATATATGTAGTATGCAAGATTTGAACAAAAAGGAAACATAAAAATTACTAGAAAACAAATTTTTAAACAGTTTAAAATTTAATTTTCATTAAAAAAGAAAAACTGTCAACAATATTTAAATATAATATTGGAAGTTAATAGAAGTAATAACAATAATTGACCTATTTGGTGTCTGTAAAAAATTATTATGATTCAATGTGATACTCTCAGAAACAAAAAAATGATTACAAGTGTTATATCAGATCCCACATTTATTGTTAAAAATAGAGTATTTTAAAAAAAAGTCAAAAAACTGACTAAGGTGAAAGAAGAAGATGGAGTGAATGTGGGGAATGCAGAATGCAATAATTGATAGTTTGGAATACCTGTTCTGTGGTCTGCAATTGTTTGGAATATCGTAGTTTTCACAGTCTTCCGTCTCCTTTCGCCAGTTCTATCTTTTGCTATAGGAAAGGAAGAATTATTATTATTATAGCAATAATTGAGTATGAGTGGCTGACCTAATTGGGGTTGAGGAGGTCCCGGCGTGTCCGGCGGCGAGTGGTCGGACGCAGTGTCCGACGAGCTGCTGTTGGAGCCGTGGAAGTTGGAGTCGGCGTCTATCCTGAACGCCCTGAGCTGGTGGTCGAGGGGGTGGTGGTAGGGGGGGCCGGCGTGCGGTGGCGGCGGCGGCGGCGCCTGCTGGTGCGGGTTGCACTTGCCGCCCTGGTGGTGCCGGCCGGGCAGCACGCACGCGTAGCACGGCGGCGGACACATCAGACCGGGGGGGCCGATGTTGTACACGGGCAGGCCCTCCAGGGGCGTGTATCTCCGCCCTAGCCCCTGTACAAAGTACTGCGCAAAAAAAAAAATTAATACTTTATATTGCGGTCATTTTAACCGTTTAACCGCGACACAGCGCTTTTGCGCAGCGAGTTTCATAAAAAAAAATAATACATGGGAGGTGTGGACGAGTGCGACAAAATGTTATACGTGTATTTAGACGAGCGAAGAACCCTAAAATATTGGAAAAAAGTAGTATTCGACATATTTGGAAGAATGGTGCTGAACTGAAAAAAAATGACCCAGCTCAAATTCAGATCGAAAATTGAATGGAGTGGATTAATCATAAAAATAGCGTGTCAACACAACCATCTTCATCAACAAAAAATTTGCGCTTGAAAAATTACCGGACATAACTTCTGTAACAACAGAAGTGGGATCAAGTGATCCCGCCTTATTTGCGCTCGCTGTAAGAAAGGCCTTCACGCTATTTGTGCGGCAAAACATAGTTGTTATACATAAATTTTCTTCCCCTAATCAAAATGATCCTTTAAGCGCTGATCATAAGAGAAGATCAATAAACTTTAAGTTATTTTTTTATAAATTTTAATTTAAAAAAAAACATTTTTATGTTTATTTTTTCTTATTCACAATCACAATCAACACTTTTTCTTTATAATACAAAAAGAATGATTAAAATTGATTGATATTTGTCTAAATGAGAGTGTTTTATTTGACAACATTATTTTTTCCTATAATGAAATCAAAATATGTACAGCAATTTTCATGCATTCTTGCAAAAATTGCTTAGCACTGAAATTGTTAAACTTATACAGCACAAGTGAGAAATGCAACTATGCGCTTTTTGTGATGCTTAGAGAGCACTCATTTCACCCCTTATTACTTTCACTTTCTTTACTTACAACTAACATCAGATTTTTTTATCGTTTACCTGGGACACCCTCTGCCTCCATAGGGGCTCAATGCGGCCCCATTTTTTAAAATTGAAATACATTTTAATTTAAGATACCTATTTTCGAATCCATGGCACTACTGACAGTGTTAAGAGAACCGGTCTAACACTGGTCTCACCGAATAATGCAAGTTAAATTTTGGAACCCGAGGTTCTGTTTTAATTAAGAATTGCCCGAATGCGTGGGCAGTCTTTTTGTCGTATATGACTCATAACCTTAGGAATGTTGGCCATGTTCAATGTACAAATGGTAAAATGACAGAAAAATTACAAGAATTACAGAGACTGTAAAAGCACCCCAGTGTAGATGGAATGATTTGAGTCACAAAACTGTTTTATTTTTCTAACACCCTTATTTCATATATCAATTTTAAATTGCTGTTAAACTTTTATGGAAACTGCTCTATTTGAATGTGACAAAATTATTTATATACATAATTTGTTACAAAAAACAAATAATATTAAAATAAGAAACTTCCCACAGTGGACGAGACATTTGGTTTCCCTGACTGATTTTTTGTAGTTTGCATTATGAATTGTTACATTATAAGTAACTACAGGCCATTGTGAAATATCACAGAGAATTTTTGTGAATTACACAACTTGTACAGTGAGACATTTGAACTCCTCTGATTTTTAATTTTACATTATTTTAATACATATAAATAATTTCGAGAAAGAAAAAATTAGCCAGGTACTTTGTACTTTATCAATAAAAGTGCAGGCAAATACAAATTACTATTGTTCAGGGAATGTAATTTCAGTACTTAGTATTGTAAATATTATACACCTGTTTAGAATAATATAACAACCAGTCAAACTTAATAGCTCTGTAATGTTCTTTGAGCATACTGTAATTCACAAGCCATTTTATTTAAGGCATTATGTAGGAAATATTACAAAAACAAATTAATATTTTACGACTGTTGCACTGCATTAGATTATTCTTAACATTCTAAAAGTTAACTAATTACATTAGAAGATACAAGTAAAAATATATAAATATGTTAAAAAAAATACAAAGCACGTGCTACAACATGTTTGAATCCTCAAATATATTTCAGGCACTCAAGTTTGAGTGGAAACATTTATTCTACTTTACTAAAAACTGTTAACATCGGGCAGTAAATTTGAGATCTTTCACAGAAGTGAACATGATAATATAGATAAGTGATTTAGGTCATGACCTAAAAATAGATCAATGATCCCTTTATAGAGGATATTGAATGTACCTTCAGAAAGGAGGTACGTAATTTCTGAATTCGTTCATTCAATTATGAAAAAACATTACAAAAAAAATTTGTATGGGTTCCAGATATAATCTCAGGTAAATTGTCTATCAGGTGGTGAGTGGAATACAGTATACAGTTTTGGCTTGGTGCAATGAATTTTAAACAGGCGAAGAAATATTACAAAAGACTAAGTGTAAGATCTGTTCTATATTATGAAATGATCAATATTTTTAGAACTTCATTTAAATTGAAGATTTTCCAAAAAGAGAGAACGATACCAAACACATAAGTGGGGGCAGTACTTACTTCGGGGTCATGAGAATCAACCTTCTTTTTGATATTCATGTCAATGGTCGGTCCGATGCCATTGGTAGGAACTTGTTTTGTGAGTATAGACCTCAGTTGGATGATCGCACTCTGCGGCAGACCTTTGTCCCTCAACTCATCATCACTCATCCGACTTAACTGAAATTTTAAAACAATTTATAAATACATATTTTCTGAATGAAGAATTCAAGAAGAACAAATATAAATTAACAGGTTAAAGACCCACGCATATGATATCAATGACAAAGAAATAGTTGAAACAATATTTAATATTTTTATTATTTCAATGTCCATAAATGACACATAAATTGTATTATAGTTTATTCCAGGCCGAGATCAATAGTCTACCCAAAAGACAAGATGAGTAGTAACAATTGAATTGAACAGATTGAAAAGATTATGTAACTAACATAAATCAACTATGCTTATGCTTGAGTTTACAGTATAATACTTGGATGAATCAAAAAATTTATTTTAATGCAGTATTCATATTATAAACTCTGTAAACCTAGTGTTAAAATGCCAAGTGCACGTGCTGTCACCCATCCGCCAGTACTAACCACGCCCGATGTTGCATAACTTTGAATGAGAACTGGTTTTTACAACTGGCAATTTTAATCTATAACTGAAGGGGAGTAAAATCTCGATAAATTGAAATGTGACCCGAAAGATACAGGGGCCCATAGAGGGTTAACAGTAGATTTTTAAAAGTCAGAGATACAACTTAAAATGAATTAGAGTTCCCAAAAATATTAATTTTGTTAATAACACAGAGTAACAAAGTGTTCTGTTTGTCACAACAACAAAGTGTTACATTATGTTGAAAATGTGTACAATCAAAAATGCTCATCTGGTAGGTGTTGTTAGTTCAATTCAGAAACGTGACAGAAAATAAGTATTAGAGGCACTGAAATATGAGGAAATATTTGACCAAATATTTAATTAATACCTGATTGCATATTTAAATTTTGAAATACTCATAATACTTCTTAAAATATTCAAACTGCGTAGATAGCGTATTGAGTTTTCCGTTTAAAAGAAACATGAGTTGGACTTGATTGTTTAAATGTATAATATTTCTTAACACCAACATGTTAATAATTTGATAGGGAATTATATTAGATGGTTTAGACACTGGTACTAGCCATGCTGCTAAAAAATATGAAAACAACAATGTCAATTTTAGTCCATAAATGAAGGTTTTTTTTTAACTTTTTTATTTTGCACAAACAACTTTTACAGTTATAGGTGCAATTGATACATGTATATTTTTCACGTGTTTGTCTCAATAAAGAGACCACCCAGTGATGGTGCTTTTGACACAATGATCTCTGGGCCAGTGGCGTTTAAGCCGTCGTGGTGGGGATAGTGGATGGGTAAAAGAGGAAACAGGATGAACGAGTGGATTAGGATGAGGAAAAAGGCGGGAGTGGAACTTCGGGAACTGAGATTTTGTGACTTCGTCGACTGTTGGTATGATGAGGTCATGGTGGATTGTGTGGTTAGAAACATACCAGGGAGCATTAAGGATGGTGCGAAGGACTTTTGATTGGATGCGAGCGATGTCGGATGTCTCGGTGGAACCCCATAGCTCAATACCGTATGCCCATGTCGGTTTGAGTATCGCTTTGTATATTGTTAGTTTGTTACTTAAGGTCAATTTCGATGTCCGTTTTAGTAATGGCCTTAAGAGTCCAAATTTTCTGTCTAAGTCGATTCTTTTGAGTCGGGATATAACTGAAGGGGAAGACTAAATTCAATACCTGATCAGGGTTGTAGTTCTGGAGGCTGGTAATGAAAGAGGGCATCTCCTTGCCCAACGTTTCCCTGAGCGCGTCTGTCGGAGGCGGGACCCTTGGCGGGGGGAAAGCCGGCTTGATGCGCTGAGAGGGCGGCGGCTGCGCAGAGGCAGAGGCGGAGGCGGAGGCGGTGGCGGTGGCGGAGGCAGTGGGCTGAGGGGGGGTGCCCGGGCGGCTGGGCGAATTCGACTGGCAGGGCGACGACGTGCGGCTGCCGACTAGGGGCGACGGCGACGAGCCCTCCTGCGCCGGCGGAGGCTGTGGCGGCTGCTGCTGGGGCGGCGGGGGCGGGCCCTGCCCCACAGGCTGGTGGGGGGGGCACCAGCCCCCGCTGTTCATCATCATGGCCGCCGCTACCGCCGCAGCGCTACCCCCGTGCGTTCCGAATCCCAACCTCATAGCCCCTAAATCGTGCAGGTTCACTAGATGATCACCTGCACAAAACATTCCTGTGACTGCGAACAAAATATATAGAAACAATTATATTAGACATAATTGGACCAGCGAGATACAAAACATAAAATCATAAAAACTTGCCACCAAATTAAACGTTCGGTATTCCAGTAAACAGTTGACGCATAAAGGTTTATATATAAATCTGTTATCACTTCTGGTAGGATCACATAATGTTGTAGGAAGACCCCTGTTGTTCCAGGATTTTTAATTTTTCATCCAGAGTTTTTACCATTTCCTTCCAGGGGTTTGTTTACTTCCCCAGGAATGGGTAAAAACTCCTCCAATGGAACCCACTCGTGTGAACAAAGTTGTAGATCTCTTGTTAAAAAAACTAGGCCAAAATGTTAAACCTAAAAAACTTTGTTGTACATTTAAAATTTGGTATAATACATGCGATGAAACTATTTTAATAACAAGGTGGCGGTGTTTTAAATAATTGCGAAGATTTTAATCTAATTTTCGTACAAAATAATCCACCCTAAGACTAAGTGAGAGTTAAGAAAAATGCTATTAACACCAGAGATGTACCTAACCTGGGTTGCATTACCATCTCCCTCTTACTGAATTTTAAATAGTGTCATTGTAAGTGAAGGGACTAATTATATTTGTTGTATTCGCATGAAATAAAACATGCTGTCACAAGAGAAACAAACAAACAAAAGCTTGTTCCATTACTGTGCACTATATTAACAACTCTGGCCACTGCGCAGATTTGATCTAAATTATTGAGTTGAGAGCGACAAATGGGGTCAGTACTGTGGAAATGCAAGAAATAGATACACCGTGGGCACTCTAAAAAAATCATGTAAAGGACAATCAAGTTCTTTCTACACTAGAATTTAGCACTTTTCTGGTAGTTAAGAGTTTTAAAAATCCACCAGTTCATGTTTATTTGATATTCCTATACAATATAAGTGAATAATTAGAATATTATTTTATATGTCCAAAAAAATAATTCAGAACATTTAGAAATAAAATTAAGAAACCAAATAAATTATAAATGATATTGGTTAAACCAAGTAACAATATGTTTAAGCTGAAAGAAATTATTTTAATTGCAGTAATTAATCTTATATTTCAGATTATATACTCATGTAATGCACCCATAAAATGAAATAGAAGTCTGTAATAATGGTCAAACATAAACAATTTATAAAATATATAAAGTGTATGGTTCATACGGTGAATGAAGAAATAAATTAGGATTTTAAAATTGCGGTCATCTTTCATCCCATAAAACAATCATTAAACAAAATAAATCTAAAAGTGTTTGTCATATATTAATCAAGATTTCAGCCAATATTTCAGCACAAATAATCTAATTATAATTGATGATATAATTAATAGATCAAAATGAAAAAATCATATTATTAAAAAGAAACACTTCAGCCAGGAATGCATATGATCATGTGGTCAGTAATATTAATTTATGCTGACTGGCAAAGAAATGTTTTAATGCCATATCACATACATTAATATTATAAAAACATGAAATGTCACTTTATTTTATTAAATGTCTGAACACATTTATTCTGATAATTTAAAAGTGATAAAGAAAAAGTATATAATTAATAATTTACACCATTAACAAAAGAATGAGTTAAGGAAACAATAAAAAAAATCTCAGATATACAAAGATAGAAACACATAGAAAACTTGGAAACAATTTCATTCCATGAGTAAATAAATGGGACCATATCATGAATGGGCTGAAGAATTGAATGAAAATTTTAGATAATGAAACAAACTATTCGGCACTTATATCCCATCCAAGGGGAAATACCTGATTTGTTCAAGGATAGGATATGAATTGGGACCTGTCCAGTCTTTTTTGGATTTATTTTCAGTTTTAACAATTTTTTAGGTGGAAATTAGACTATTGATAAAAAATATGTTATAAAAGACATTTGTTAACATTAGAACTTAAAAAGTTTTTTTATGAGTTACAACTTAATAAAATTATAGTTTTCAAAAATATTCATTTTGTTACTAACAGAAAGTAACAAAGTGTCCTCTTTGTCACAACAACAAAGTGTTACATTATGTTAAAAATGTGTACAATCAAAAATGCTCATCTGGTAGGTGGCATTAGTTCAGTTCAGAAATGTGACAGAAAATAGGCATTAGAGGCACTGAAATGTCAGGAAATATTTGACCAAATATTTAATTGATACCTGATTGCATATTTAAATTTTGAAATACTCAATATACTTCTTAAAATGTTCAAACTGCATATGTACATTGATAGCTTATTGAGTTTTCCATTAAAGAGAAACATGAGTTAGACTTGGTTGTTAAATGTATATTTCTGAACACCAACATGTTAATAATTTGATAGGGAACAATAATAGACAGTTTAGACATTGGTACTAGCCATGTTACTAAAAAATGAGCATTTTGCACACAACGTATGAAAACATGTATTCAACATAAAAAAAAATGAAGACAAGACCAGACACACTAAAAATAAATAACTAATAACATTCTATTCTCAAGAGAGAAAATGGAGATATGAGATCATATTTATGAGGACTGTAATCACATAATTTTTGCTACATAGTAAGTAAGATGGTCGGGACATTTAAAATCATAGTGAATCAAATAACATTTGAATCAACAGATAATCACAACATCAGCCTATTGTTGTTTGCACTTGTAAGAACATAAATACAGTACTAATGATTTTATTGGCCATATCAATCAGTTGGACAAATTCAACTTTCTGCAAACACTCAAAATATTCCAGCAGCAAACAATGTTAATAAATGCCAAAGGTTAGAATATTGTTTACAACTTCTAAAAACATCGGAAACAAAATAGATAAATTCGTATTTTGATAGTATAATGATCTTGGAATAGGTTTTGATATGATAATTCTCTTGTCTACAAAGATAAAATAATAACTGTTCACAAATTAAGATTTTTAGATTTTGAATCACATCTAAAAGAAAGATTCTTACAGATTATAATGAAAGTCCTTTTTTTAAAACTTTACATATTTTATTGTAACATCTTAGAACTGTTTATATTTAGAAATGCACATGGGACATCATATATCACAGTAAATATCAAGAGTGAGAATTTATGTGATGGGTTTTCTCTTTGAATTTATGTTCATAGATTACAAACAAATTTCATATGGTCAGCCAGTTAGTTCAATGAAAAACACATTTGATAATTGGGCATCGGCAATGGGCAGTTAAATTTGACATCTATATATATTCCTTTCTTCATTCTTATTACCAGAATGAAGTGATAAACAGAAAAAGGTAAGCATGTAAAATTAAGTGTTTTAATACAACTCTACATCAAGAATATATAACTATTTAAAATGCAAATAATAATAAAAACCAAAGCCCATTTTTTATAAAAAATATGTTTTTAAATTTGTACTCCAAAATTTCTATAAATAATGAGATGAAGTAGAAACCACATCGAATTTCTTTAGGCCATGAAATATAGGAGGGTGAGCATTATAGAGCACATGGCCAGAGATATATAAAGTGACATTATTATTAAAATACGTTGCAAATGAATATTTTCAGTTATTTCTAACTCCTCAAGAGGTAAAAAATGAGTATGCACAAAGCCAACAACGACAACAGCAAATATTCTAGAAAATTCAATAACGCCTTCACGTCATTAAGATGAAAAAACTGTAACTGAAAGAATCTATTCACTGTCACACTAAAGAGGTATTATCAGTATAAAATTATAGAATGTATTTAACATTACAAAGTGACTAAACATGTGACAAACTGCAGCTTGTTAGTTACTTCACATATATACTTTTTTATAACCTCTTCCTGAACTATTTCCCAAAATAATTGAATTCAATATTTAAATGAATGAGGGTTATAATTACCTGTTAGATGAGGTGAGGGAATGGGTGCACACTGCCCAGTATTGGTAACTCCAAGTATCTGTGGTTCATCCATTGAAATGCAATTCTGGTAACTCTGTATAAAATCATAAAATTATGAAAGTGGGAGAAGGAAAACCGAGAGAAATTAACAAGGTCTCTGATGCAGAGACTACATGCAGTGATACATAAATCCACCTAAACTGACTGGAACACAGTTTGAAAATTGACTTTATGTTAGTATAATAACTAAGATGGTGTGAATAAAATTCTTTTAAGTATTAATTGAATATGTGTTATGTCAGTTCAAGAAACCATATCGAGAAAAGAGTATGCATGGTGTTAACTTGGTTATGAACGTTATTTAATTGTACGCTTTATGTTAGGCAGTGTAAAACATATAAATGTCCAAATTTAGAAACAATAAAATTTTAAATCCTACGGGAATGTATAATAATGCAAGATATAAAATCTATGCAAACCAAAAGAAAGTTTTTGGGCCAAAGTTACACTGAAAGGTTAGGAATGAAAACAAGACCGCATTGCTCTGAAATATGCATAAAGAAAACTCAAACAAAGCAACTTTTGTTAAATGAAAAATAAAGGAATAAAAAGTTATAAAATGTTATAAATTTAACAAGAAATGGGAAGGTTACCTAGCTTTAAAAAACTTTTTTTTACAGACAGGCCTTGTGAAAACATAAAAGGGTGAAATTCACACAACTAATCTTAAGAGCTAAGTATAACCTTATACGAATATCAGTTCACGAAATAACTTCTTTTTAGCTGCATACATAAAAAGTAACACACATATTATAAAACTACATCGTACTGGATATCCCCTTCGCATATATTCAGGTTAATTACACTCAGATATAAAGCAATTTCAAGAAACATAAATCGAGGTCAAAAAAGATTTACCGGTCAAACAATTTACCTGTAAAGGTGGCGGTTTATCGTGAAGAGAGTCGTGGAGTGGAGGCGCAGGGGTAAAATTTTGTTTAGTCCTGGTCACACTCTGTTCATAAAACCTAAACTCTTCTTCTTGAAGTCTATTACAAATTTTTTCCAGGGTGATTTTCTGTTCGTAGGAAAACGCAGGGTGGTTCAAAGCGAGGGTGTAAATCAACAAGAGGTCGTCCAGTGTCTCTTCGGTGAGGACGCCGGTCTTGAGGAGGGTGTTGAGGTCGTCGTTCTTGGTGAGGACAGTGAAAATGGTGTTTGAGCAGGCATAGTTGCAGGAGTAGAGGAGCGATACGTAGAGGGCTAGCTTGGTGCGCGCCCGGTGGGAGGCTATACTGGCGAGGTCGGCCGAGCCCACCTCCGCCGGGCTATTCGCCTCAACCTCCGTCTGGCGCAGTTCGTGGAAGTCCCTCTTGCCGAGCTCCTCCACACATGTGCCCAAGAACCGCAGCTCGAACGGTAGGCACAGGTGAAGCAAACTGCACATCACATCGGTACGTTTATAGCTTTTTAAACTTTTAAACCACGTCACAACATCTTTTTTACACACCATTTCCAGAAACCATTGATACAATTTAAGGGGTGGAAGGTCTGGGCTCTTGTTCGGTTATCAATTAGCGGGGGCGCTCTGGCCGGTGGCTCTCCTCTCTCGCTTACTCTCTCTCTCTCCGGCGCCCGCTCCGATTCCCTCGACCGACCCCGAATCCTACCTTTTACCGATCGGCCACTTAAAAAACATACCGCGATAAATAAAAGGCTAAAACTGATAAATAAATCGTGTTTTTCTGATACTTCCCTATAGTTAATTCTTTGACCAACTGACTCCTCCGAGTAAGGAAAGCCTTCTAGATCTGGCGAGACTCGTCCTCGCGTACTGTCCCCCATACACCGCTGCCCTATAACGAACACGGTACCTTTTTTTAAAATTCGAATCTAAAAGATTTCCGTTATTTCAAATTATTTCCACGAGGCCCCACTCCGGCCGCCGTCAGAACAATATTAATCCGAATAATGTTTGTCCGACTGTTGGACACAACACATGTGGGCCGTGTCTTGTTAGGCTATTGGTGTGTGCGTCTCTTTACGGGTGGTAGGAAAAAAAATTAACATGTCCGTATCGGTATCCCGTTCCAATAACAGAAAATTCAAATGGTCTTTGGATTTCACTCCGAGGTAATTTCCTCATTTTACGTGGACGCCCCCCTTTCCCCAAAACACGTATCAATTTTGACTGGGTTGCTTGAATTGAGGGGCTGTTTTTTTACAGGACGAAACAGGAAAAGGTCGTGGACCTGGCTTCGCCGCCCGGTTACAACCCTTCTGTCAGTCAGGTTTACACGGAAACTTCCATGGAATCTGATTCTAATCACCTGATTATTAAAAAAGCCTGGGACTTAGCGTTGGGCCCTCTCAAACAAGTAAGATCGGACTGTGCCATTCACTTCTGACGCTTTCTGTTACTTAAAATTTCAGTTTGTTTTTCATATTTTTTATTATAACAGCTATTTTATCGCACTTACGAGATTCAAAATCAATTTTTAATTTAATTAAAATGGTATACAAAATATACTGTTGATTGAAACAATTCTAGTATGATTGTAGTATTTAACTTATCAATCAGAATAGCTATTCCCTGATGTTATTATCAATTGAAATCTTAAGATAATTATGAGTGTTGCTCTAGTTTTGAAATATTGTTAAAATTATGGTTTAATTTTTGTGTAATTGGGGCTTTGTTTAGAGTCAAAAATCGCAACCATTGTTAATAATTTTTTTTTAGGTTCCTATGAATCTCTTCATAATGTACATGTCGGGTAACTCCATATCGATATTTCCAATAATGATGGTCGGAATGTTGGTCATCAGACCTGTCAAAGCTCTCTTCACAATGCAGAACAGTAAGTTATCGGTGCCAAGTTTATATCCCTATAAGGAATCCGTTTGTTTGTATGCTGTTATTTCACCTCTCAAATACTCGCATGATTTTACTTTTATGTAATAATTTCAGCCTTCAAAATGATCGAGGGCAGCCACGCTGCGGGTCAGAAGTTTGTCTATTTCCTGGGAAACATAGTCAACATAGCATTGGCTCTGTACAAATGTCAGTCTATGGGACTTCTGCCTTCTCACGCTTCAGACTGGCTGGCTTTCGTTGAGCCCCAGATGCAAATGGAATTTTCTGGAGGAGGCGTTGTACTGTCGTAGGAAACTGATCAGCGCTTGTGCAGGCGAAATTGTGTCAATTATCAACAGGACAGTGCGAGGGAGAACATTTGCGAAAAAAGAATTGTATTTAAAATCCATTATTTATAATGTATATTATTAAATTATTCTTCATGATAGTGGACATTGGACATCGATTAGCCGAGAATAAATTATAACAATTGTTTTGCTTCTGTTACATTGCATGTATAATACAACTGAAAATTATTATAAAATTAAACCTAAAAATGATATAATTGAGCTAAGTAGTGTGACACATTCCCAGATGAAGGTTGGCCTTGGTGTAATAATTACCCTTCTGATTATTTTATGAATTCTTCTCGAGTCAGGAATTAATTGCATCACACACCTTTACATAAAATTATATTAAAATTAAGTATCAATCCCTAACATCTACAAATAATAAGATGTTGCCATCTAATACTATACTAGAGTTTACATACTTAACAGAGAATGGTATTTTTGGAATGAAAACTTAAATATTTCTTGTTTGGTAGAATTACAAAATCAATTCCTCTAATCGCATCTATTTGATATAATGTTTTGAAGATAAAGGAACATGCATGGCACAGTTATATTAACCCATGAAAACCACAATTAACCTGAACAGAAAACAAAATCTGGAAATTTTTATTGCATTATATTAATCTGTTATGTCTCATTTTTTCCCACCACTCTCTTTACCCAACTCGTCGAGGTAGTCTTTCACCTTGGTCAGCAGTGTCTGAGGGTCATCTACCTTTTGGATCTATAACAAAAACGACTATAAAATTAATGACATTCATTTTTTGGATAAAATGTTCCTAAACTCAGGCTCTGGCTTTTCTCCCATCGCATTTTCTTCCGTGTTATTTTTTCAAATGCAAAAACATAACAATTTCAGAAATTGAATTCGCGAGAGGAAAGCCAAAGAGCCTCTATTGTGATATACTGGGTCATACCAAATGCACTTGAAACATTTGTTATTTTAGCATCCGACATGAAGGAATTTCAAATTAAAATTAAAATCTTAACAGAAATAAAATATTTTGAAGCACATTAAATTAAGAAAACAACATAATTTGATAGAGGATTCAATCCAATTTTAATGTTTAATCTGCAATTGGATACAAGAAAATAAGTTGTAATTAAATGTTGTTTATATAAACTACAGTTTACCCCGAATATATTAAGTATTTTTTAGAATGAAGTAGAGACATTTTTATTGTAATTATTTTAATAAGTAGGGAACTATTTGGTAATCCACAAATACACCTATTATTCTTATATGTAAATAAGTGAAAACACAACCTTGTTGGGCAGAAACATGATTCTTTAACAAGCTTATTTGTTTTTATTTATTTAAATTCATGGTTTCTTCTTATACTGGTCAGCAAAGTCTTTGAAATCTTGCCATACTTTTTGTGGATCATTCGCTGGAGGGAGCTGCAAACATTGATATTATTCCAACACGCTCCAGACCTTAATATGATTCAAATAAAGTGAATGACTTTTTTCATAATTTCCTAGGCCATATTATTAAAGCAAAGTACAATAGAATACACTGAAAAATAGTTTCTGTAGGAATTAATTCAATGAATCATTAATGCTAATACTTTAAACAAGAATGACAATTTACTTTGAATTATAACATATTTCTAATATTCCCTGGATATATTTTTATTTCTCCATAACCAGTAGTGGTAAAAAACACAAAAAAAAAAACAATAATCACCTCATAATTTTGTGCTAAGTATATTCCCGTATAAACACCCAATCCAAACGTAATCTGAAAAGAAACAGAAGAACATTTTCAAATTATCATTCTGATTTAGAATTAGGCATATATATACACACACACACACACACACACATATATATATATATATATATATATATATATATATATATATATATATATATTAATCCAAAGTTGCACTGACATAAGCTTCTAATAGTGCACTAATTAATTTCATAACTATGTATGTTACTGAAGTTATACTTTATTGTGAACACATTTACCAAAATATTTACTTAATGCTATAAAAACCTGAAAAAGCCAGTAGTTTTAAATGTAGTTACTCATTCTATAAATGAAAGATTCTAAGAAATGTATTCTAAGACTCATTTAAAAATATTAAAAGTTTGATTTAGTTCTGAAATATTGTATAACTCCGAGCAGTTTGATATCTTTAATAATAATCTCTAAGTGTGAATGGGGAAATGATTGTTTATTAAATAGAGTGACTGTTTTATAGTTAGAATGTGCGCCTAAGTTGAATAAATATACTGAATTTTCGAGGGCACACTCGGCTTCAAACGAAATGACTATTTTATAAGCCAAATAGGACTCGCTCATTTGAACAGTGAATGTCGATACACGAATTAATATAGAAAACAGATTAGGGACACTGTAGTACTTACAAGTCCCCTCAGCATAATTCAATGGGCTGAAAACGAGTAATTTTTCTTCGTCACACGGTTAAGTTAAACGGGCCCAAAACTCCCGAGACATGTTCCCATCTTTAATGCCGAACAGCTGTTCACCCAACCGGTCTTATTTTTCGTAACGTAAAAATCACATTTTAAAAAAAAAGCTCGGGACACGAAAGAATTTCACAATTATCCGATTCAATATTTAAATAAAGGATATTCCCCATTGTTGGAAATATTAAAATCGTAGCGATGAAAAAATTAAATATTTCGTACAAAAAAAACGTTAGCGGCGTTAGACGGCCAATATCGTTCATTGAAACGAAAGAATCTGCCATAACTTCAACTGAAAGAATCGTTCATCTAATTTCTCACTAAAAAATAGGAGAAATAGTAGTATTAACTGTACTTGCAGATATTTATGTACACATAATAATTACTGTTACAAATAATTTCCTGTGCATCCGATCCTTTTATATTTGCTATCTGGAATTTATATTTTTCGGTGTTTAATTAGAGACAGGGCTGTGGAATAATAAAATATTCCCGATTTGTTTAAACATTCGAGTGGAAAAAAATTGGGAAATTTGTTACACTTTGCGGTAAATATAGGGCGCGCAGTTGTCAGCACTGTTTGTTTACTTTTGCCTGCTTGAAAGCATTTGATACAGAGGTCATTCGCGGAAGATCGTTGGTCGGCGGCGGTATGGTTTGAATTCATCGCGTTTGTGATGACGGCCGAATTTCTCCGGTGGAGCGTCAAGCGATGGTAAGAACAGTTCAGATTTTACTTTAGGGCCAACGCCGGGCCGCGCCAATCCCGCGCACAGATCGGTCGATGGGGGTCAACGCTCGTAGACGCGAAAGCTCGGCCTCGAACGACTTTCGTCCACTAATTTTGACTTAAGTCGGAGACGAATTTTTCGTGACCGCATTCGCCAGGCTTAGTCGCAGCCCGAGGGCTTTGGATTTAAGTTTTACATCGAAAATCCGAGTTTCTATTCAAGTCCTGCAAGGAGCCTGACCTCGCACGTCCACACTTTGTGTGCATGACAATTTTTTTTCTACTGCCGGGCAGTTGAAGGTCGATTTCGAAAATAAAACTGCTTTCCGCATTTAATGTTTGTTTTGATTACACTTCTTGAAGAAACGTGAATGACACCTGTCCCAAATTTTTGGATTAAAATCCGACCACCTTGCCACTTAATTTTTCATATTCGCCGCAAAATAAATGTAATTATTAAATTTAAAATTTAATGAATTATTTTTAAAAAAATGAGAAATCAATAGTGCATAACACGTTTTTTCATTTACAATCAATCCTCAGCAAGGGTCTAAAATTGAAGAGATACTCTCCAGTAATTCAATTTCAGATTTTCATGCAGATAAAAATTCTTCAAAAATATTATTAACATTTACCTTATTATTATTTCTGAAAATTACCACCGTAAAAGTTGCATAACTGCTAACCTTAATTGCACCCTCAAATAAAAATATTGAAAAAAATGTTACCATAAAATTCGTCTGGGATAAAAATCATTACCATCTGTGAAATTTAAGACACTATAAAGCATCCATAAATGCAGCATTAAACTGGGAGATTTATAAAAATTCAATCCAAGCTATGATTAAATTATTTTGTGGTGCAACTTCCAAACTAAAGTAATATAATTTATATGAAAAAATATTAAGAATATTCACTTTTTATGGATTCATAATAATTTTTGTTGCTTTGAAATTATTTCAGGATATTGTATTCGCATAGACAAAAGGATAATCAAATCTATAATTTATCAGTGTTCATGTGTCCTTGTTCTGTATTCCTGTCATTATATTACCAAGGGAACTGTGAAATGAGTTACTTTATTTCACTGCTAATCGAGTTGGCACTAGGAAAAAAACTGTTTCTAATTATATTTAATTGTCATTGTGAAGGATTGTGTGCAATCCTTTTGGGAGCATCAAAATTAAAATTCGTTTATTGGATATTTTAAAATTTTATTGCTCTTCATTAAATAATGGCTAAATTATTGTTTTAATTTTTCAGGAGCCTTTCATTTCGGGGAAGAATTCCCACAGTGTTCTGCCGATTTCTGACATCGGGTGAAGTGTCAACAGCATTAAGACCATTTTATTTTTCAGTTCATCCTGATTTGTTTGGACAGTATCCGTCAGAAAGGGTTTGTATATACCTTTAATCATATTGATTACTAATTAAAAGAAGTCAGCATTTATTTTGTACGCATAATATTTTTATAATGTAATACAATCGTACTACAACTTTCCTAAATTCTCTAGCCTTGTACATTATGAAAAAAAACCTTGAATTTTCGAATGAAGTTCATTGGTATATCATCTTTGTTTTGTCTCTCTGGTATAATTTTCCCCAGTATTGAGTCTTTCTATACAGAACATGTAGAATAAATTAAAAAAAAAAAATTTTCTTAGCTTGTCAATTAAGGAAGATGAGAGGATATCATTACACTTGAAAGAAATTGTATGAACAGATTTAAGGATGAATCATGAAATTAAAGTGTTCTAACGAGGATGAAATGTAAGGAAGTATTCATTAATTGTTGATTCATTGATACTGGCTCTTCCACTGATGTTTTTTCACTTTCTACTTCCTGATCCTGCAGTTCCTTTTGAGTTTATCCTTAAAAAAATGTAACATCAAATTGTATCAAACCACTTTTGAATATTTGTCTTTCCACAGTTTTTCCCTGATCTTTTTATCTGTGTGAATAAATAATATGCTTGAAAAATAAATATACTCATACATTAAATATTAATAGTGAATTGTGCTAAAAACTATTGCTGCATTACACATTTGTTCTGAAAAAATTATAAATTCATAAATATAATGTCATAATTACAAATAAATGTTTAATAAAAAATAAGTTATCAATTTTAAAATGAAATGTCACTAATTTTTATTTAATTTTGTTTGGTTTTTGATGAATTTTTTAACTTTAACTCACTAATTAAAATTGTATGAGAAAATATAAACAATGCAGTAATAAATAAATAATATAAGTTGCTATTCTATACCGTACATTGAATAATAATGTAAATCTGTATATAAATATTGTACTTGGTCAATTTTTATGTTTTAATTGTATTTTTAATATATTAATTGTAGATGATCTTTGCAGGCAATCAATGAAAACTCCTTGCAAGTTTTAAGCTCTTACCTTGAAACATTACAGCAGAATAAATATCCAATCCCTACGACATTGAGGTTTTATCTCAGACCCCAGGGTGAAAGCAGAGGAATAGGTAACAATTAAATGTTTGTCCGGTCATTTATAGATTAAGACTTATTGAAGTATGATAAATATTTCTTTGGAAATTTATTTCCTAGGTATCACTTTGAATGATTTTAATTTAAATTGAAAAAAAAGTGTTAAAAACCTTTACCCCATTATGTTATAGCAATGGACTGTTATTTCATTAGAATTTATTCTCCTCGATGAATCTATAAATATTTTGATTGTATATTCATAATATTGCCGGTATTGCATTTCTATACCTCTAATCAATTTTTTCAGGCAATCTAAAATCGGTGAATATAAAATTGACTCAGAAGGATTTGAAGAAAACTGTGGTGTCAATTTTGTCAACCTGCAATCTGCCCACGACTTATGTCGACAATATTAGCAGCGCCTCTTCGGAATCATCGGACAGGAAACCGAGACAGGATAAATTTTACAGTTTCAGAAGAAACTACAGAGATGACAATTATGAAGTCGACCCCAGTATTATCTTCCATATGAGAAACTCGGCTGAACCCAACAGAAAAAATCAATTATTGGCGTAAGTGTTTTATTGTTAAGCTATCATTAATTTAATTTGGTTTATCCGTGGGTAAGTTTGGGAGCTATAGCCTAGGAGGGGAATGGCTTGGGACCTTCCTACCCCTGTCATCACCTCTATTGTCCATAGCCAGATGTTTCTTAATTTTTTTCTAATTGTAGAACTTGTTTTAGCCGTACAAAACTGCTTTGTTTAGCACTGCTCGCTCATTGTAGCATTTTTAATTTTATTGTGTAATAATATTAATTACACTGCAGCGTCTCCTACCCTTTCATATTCTATATTCTTGTCTACTTGGAGTCCAAATCAAGTAAGTGAATTTTGTTTTCAAAAATTTTCTTCTCTCCTGAGTACACGGGGATTAACGTTCTGATAACTCGCTCACAGACATTCTGGTGTTTAATTTAATTATTATATGTAAGTATGGATTAAAACTGGGTTTCAAATATCACATTTCCTTTCAGTTTATTGTGAAGATTATTAGTTAGAAATAGTAGAGTAGATAACATTGTACTCTTCTTAATTTAATGGGATCTGTGTGAACTCTGAACATCTAAATCACCAAGTTATCATGTAACACATCATGTTGTTAATATTGTATCTTTTCTGAAAGGTTTCAATAATACAAAAAATTAAAATATTTTCAAAGTTATCTTAAATAATTTTAATAATAATAATAACAATAACATATGATCTATACTGTACTTTTAAGTAGTAATACAAATATTACATTATTAACAAGGAATTATCAATATAAGTAAAATATATACTTTTTTAATAAAATTGTTTACATAAATTAATTCAACAAAATTTTGAGACAAATTTAAATCATATGTCATAAATGATCTAAACTTATTTCCTTAACTTCCGTAAACTTACTTGATTTAAACCTAAACTTACTTGCTTGCATTGATTCATTTTTTAATCCTAACACGAATTCTGTTTGTCAGATTTTAAATATAAATTAACCAGAAAGTAACCAATGTTCTCAATTCTTGTGATCCCCCCCCCCTCTTTGCCCTGTTTCTCCATTTAGAATTATATTTTTAGAACATCTGTGATAACACCGATTGAGATTAGTGAACTGTCTCTCTTTCTCTTATTTTATCAGTCACTCTTTGAAATAGTAAATTGATAGCACTGAATTTAGGTGTGTGTGTGTGTGTGTGTGTGTGTGTGTGTGTGTGTGTGTGTGTGTGTGTGTGTGCATCAATTCATACGTGTTAGAGAGGGAATAAATGTGTAGTTTCCTAATCAAGAATAATCTATTCAAAGAGCAATTCAACAGATGGGTTTTATCCCACCTTTACAGGAGGGATTGAGGTCAACCCATAAACTGCATCATAGTACAATCATCACATCGATGCTTCATATTATTACCAAAATATCTTTTACTTATTTTATTCCTATGGACTCCAAAACCAGCAGAAATTGAACAATAATTATAAAAACTTCTTTGTTCATTGGAAATTGAAATTTGTTTTATTATTAATTAAATAATTCCTTATAATAATAATACAGAAATTATTTATTCTAATCAAGAAGTCCATTTGTATGAATCGATAAAAGTTATCTCAGGATTTCAGATATTGTAATAAAATACTAATAAAGCACAAAACAGTGTTTATACAAAGCAAACATATTAACTAAAAAAAAATGGTTTAATTTGTACATTCTTCTTACTTTCAATTTTATACATATTCCAACAATTATTATATTTCTAAAAGAATATTTTATATAAGAAAATAGTTATTTCAATGATATTCAGATACAAATAGAAACATCAGTTCCCCCTTGTCAATAAGGCCTTGTCCGTTGTTTTAGATAAACAACAGAAATTTGAATTTCAAATAAGCAGTGACCTTAATAGCAGACTTTGTACGTTTAAAAAAGAGAAAAGAGAAATGGTTCTGATTTAATTCTGTTGAAAATACAGTTCACTTTATAGATAATTTTATAAAGAACATTATTGAATATAAATTGCTATAAGGTCAGTAATAGTTTAGACAATTTAAAAATAGAAAAATTGCAAGAATATTGATCTGGAAAGGCTCCAACTAAATAGTTACAATTGAATGAAGGTTTCCGTGACCAGAACCTTATCACTAACTTCTGATAGGATCAAATAACGCTCCTGCTATTCCGCGATTTTTCCTTTATGGGAAATAACCCAAAAACCCTTAGCAGGGAAAATTCTGGAATAGTAGAGGGTCCGTCCATACTAACCTACAGCATTTTGTGATCCTGCCAAAAGTTAGCGATTGAACAGTTACAAATTTACACAAAATCTTCTCAGTAAATTATATTCAATAAAATTCAGAAAATTTATCTTCTCTGTTTGTTTGTTTGCTCCTCGCACGGTACAGTAGAGTAACCAGTTAAAAGTAAAACTGTGGGTTCAGAGGTTGGCTGGAGAGGAACTTGGCGCCGGCGAGGGAGAAGCTGAGCGGGTGCGAGCCCGTACGGGAGGAAGTCGCCCGGCTCAAGGGTCAGCTCTGCGACACGCTCAGGCTGAGAACGGTGCTGTGGGACTGCGGATGGAACATCAAGCACTTCAGGGGCTGCCTGCAGGCGTTCCAGGCATTGGCCTCACACCATGCCAAAGCCATGAAAGTACTCGAAGGTAATTGCGCTTCTTTTTATCTCAACTACTTCAGCGGCTTACTCAAAACAAAAAAAAAACTACACCACAAGCTTAATGCATCAGTATAATTTACAAATATTTAGTTTTATTATAGTAGAGTAAATATAATTCATATGATAGAATAAATTTGATATACCACTGTGGGATGGCTGGCCAATACTTTAGGTGGCAGATTGGAATCCTGATTTTAATTAATCCCATTCCATGGTCAGATTAAGGCTTATAGAGTTATATATATATATATATATATATATATATATATATATATATATATATATAAAACATATTTTAGCAGCTTGTAGAGAAGATGTATAGTTGAGAATATGAAAGACCATTTTTATGCCCTTTAAAAGTGTTGAAGTAGATATATAATTATACAAAGTATACAGTTTACTCTTACAAAATATTCTATTCACCCATATGAACTGTCCTGACGCATGCATTTGTTGTTTAAATATAAACTTCTGTCCAGGTTTCTGTCAACTTGAATTTTAAGATATCTATGAATATGGCGTGTATATTTTCTTGCTATAAAGATTATCAATCAGTTCGAATTTCTGTAGCAATAACAAAATTGTAAATGGTTTTAATTATTTCAATAAATATTGAAATGAATTTAAACACTGTATAAACCTAGGACTTGGAAAATAACATCATTTTTTTTTTAGTTCATATTCACTTTCCTGATGGAAATTTCTTCTCTCATTTTGTTTATTTTTCAATCAAAACTTAAGAAATAAACTTCCAATCATAAATAAATTATATACAATTACAGACATCAATTTATTTGAACAGATTAAGATAATAGATTGTGGAATGTAGCTGTTCTTGATTATTATATATTGAATGAATTGAACTATTATTAATGGGTACAAATATTAATACTATTATTATTCGCAGGGAGGACCCTTGTTTTTGGAAATGACACTGGTCTAAGTTTGGATGGCCACATCCTGTTGAACAGCGGTGAAGTCAGACACAATTGGCTTGATGTAAGTAGTTTTTTTTACGTTTTTAGTTTGACTGTCTTAATTTCATGTTACTGTAATTCTTTGACTGTCCAGTTGCAAATTTGAATTAAATTACTATCAATTTATATATAAACTTTTACTTAAAACTAAAACAATGTACTTTCTATAATTGTAATATTTTTAGGTTAAATAACTTCCGTTATTTATTATTTTTGTAATAAAATTCGACAAATTGAAAAAAAAGTTTAATTTATCAATGACTTTTACAAGAATTCATCAAGTGGCATTTAATTAATGATCTAACATGATTATTTTCCTCAGACCTATTAGAGAGTAATAAATTCATCAGAGCCAAAAATATTAAATTTAATTGTTACATTAAAGTATATTGATCTCATTTTTTAAAATGATTTTGATTTTTTCCCAGTTTATAAAGAATGTGTCAAAGGAAGATGAAGTACTGAAGACTGTTCCTGCGTTTGAAAAAGCCATGTCAAGAGTTTTAAAGGATATTCAAATTGTTCGAAGGTTTGTTTTTTCATTTTACTTCATAGATACTTTTTCTTGTTTGAAATGGAAGAAATTTTTCATCCTCACAGGAGGGACCCTTCCATGGCTTCATTCAGTCCAACATAATTTTTTTTTAACCTTTTCAAACTTTGATCCCACGCCGCTTCAGTAATCTCCCATTCTGAGTTCATATCCTTAAAATATTTTTTTTAAATATTTCAGAAATTTCTAATTCATTGGAAATTGTCGAATGAAAGGCTACAACATATTTCACTTGTGGTTCACGGTTCAAGATAAACATAACGAAGTCTAGATAATATGTAGACATTCACAAGACTATTCAGATATGTTAGCTCATATTTCTTAAGTAATTAAAAAAAATATATATCTTTATTTATTCTACGATATTCATGTACTGTTTGATTTTTCAAATTTATAGGAAGTTTCAGCCCAAAACAATGGTGAAGCAGTATGAAAACAACTTGAGAAGACTGACGACATCTCTGAGCGATTATCAGGGCAGGCATGGCTACCCGAGGCATTGGCCAGTCTCTTTGGATCAGTATGAGCTTGTTGTCGAAACGTAAGTGTATTAGTTTAATATACCTGTTTTGTGGTCTGCGAGGGGTTGGAATACTGTAGGTTTTGTTGTGTTTCTGTCTCCTCTCGCCGGTTTGGTCTTTTGCTAGACCGGTTTCGGCCGCTCGCCATCTTCAGTAGCGCTGTGTTAGTCACATGTGAAAGTGACAGTGGGCAGTGAGGATGCCCAAAACATCCAAAGTGCTAACAGTGACTAACACAGCGCTACTGAAGATGTCTAGCAAAAGACCGAACAGAGGAGACAGAAACATCACGAACCTACAGTAAGTGTATTAGGTTTTTGTTTTGCGAAAACAAGATAGTGTCAGAAATGTTTAGTAACGTACAACAGAGTAGAACATAATATATTGATGTTTGAAATGGCCCGTCAAACTCTTATTCTTATCAGGATAACAAACTGAGAGTTCTGTAGGTTCGTGATGTTTCTGTCTCCTCTCGCTGATGTTTGGTCTTTTGCTAGACCGGTTTCGGCTGCTCGCCCCGTCTTCAGTAGCGGTGTTAGTCACTGTTAGCACTTTGGATGTTTTTTGGGCATCCTCACTGCACTGTCACTTTCACATGTTACTGTCAGTACAGTACCAGCGAGAGGAGACAGAAACATCACGAACCTACAGTATTCCAACCCCTCGCAGACCACAAAACAGGTATATTAAACTGAGAGTTCATTATTTCAAAATGAAAGCCGTTAGCATTTAAAGTAATTTTCTGTTCGTCATCTTTATTTGGTGGAAATGCCAACACAAATTTGAACGAGTTTAAAATTGATATGAAGTCAACTTTGAAACATTTAAATAAAATCTGTCAGAGTAGTGAACAGCATAGTTAAAACTGACTCTCAAAGACCATTAGAAAATGGATTGGAAAAATTAGACAATTTAGTATTGTTGTAAATTTAAAAGTTGAAATATTTTGCTAATATTATAAAAACATTAATACAGCAAATTGTATATATTTTGATTAAATAAGATTGAATCTAATTATACAATGCAGTAATGAATTGGTGAAAGGTAGACTACATTATCCTCGTATATAAGAAATAGCATTTCTAATGTTATAATATTTGATGTATTATTGCAGGGGAGCTGGCCCATTGATGGTGTCACCTACTGGTCAATTCATAGTGCCTTGCTCTTGCCCATCGTTTTTGTTAGTCAATTTTATCTCTGAACAAATGCAAAACGCAACTCAACTACTCAACCAATATAAAAGGTGAACTTTTCAATTTACGTTTTTGTATAATCTAAATTTCATTTACCTAAAGCTTTATTTCATACGGAAAATTTATAATATTTCAGATTTCACTAAAATTATTGCTGCTTATTGTATTACTGTCGACAGAATTTATCACTAACAAAGTTTGTACATTTAATGATGTTTTTACTCTCTGTTTTATTTACAATTACTAATAAGGTTCTTTTCACAATATTTTTTATTCATGTGATCGAGATCAATGATAAAGAAGGAGAAAGATACAGAGAGGATGTTAATAAAAATTGTCACAAGTTTTTATATATTTTTTAGTGAAATAAATTCAGATTTAATGGCAAAATTGTGTTTAACGCGTGGAGCCAGAAAATTCCACTGTTGTTTTCAAAAGAAAAACAATATATTCCTTTGTTTGATGCATTATTTATTTATTTCAGTCATAAACAAGTTGAGAAGGATTTACACCGATTGTGCCTTGAACATTTTGGGCTGACAGCTTTAGACAAAGACGACAGTGTAACTCCCAAATTGATGATAACTTGTTTACAATCCCTGCTGATGGATAGGGCTCATATTGCTCAGTATCTTAAAGGTACGAATCGCAGATATTTTGTCCAATCTCAACGCATTTCATTGATACAAACTTTGATTCAATTTAAAGTAAACGGTATTAATGTGAACCCCACAGAAGACTGCGGCTTTACATTTCGATGACGGGTTATGACAAAAAGAACAACAAAAATTATGACCTAAAATAGAAATTTCACTTTTCTCCCCTGAAAAGTGTTTGAGTGATGCATTTCTTAATTTATTTGTTTAAATATCAATCAAGATATAGTGTTTACACATAATTGCAATAAAATTTTAGTCTCCTAGTCTGTTGAAACAGGCAGGTAACAAATTAACTCTAGCCCAATGTAGATGATTATAACTATATATTTAAGGGCTAATTTTATGTGCTTTGTTATAATTGTTACTCATGTCCATAGAATGCAAAATAGTAGAAACATTATACATACAACTCTGTTTATTTTCACAGGTATGAGACTAACAATTACAAATTACTATTCGGTGATGTCTGATGGACAGATGTGCATCCCCTGGAACTGGAAAGAGTTGGAGTCACAGTTGTAATTTCAAAAAAAAAAAGAAACTAGAATAATTTATTATAAGAAGAGTATTGTGAGGAATTATCAAGGAGGTAACTGAATGATTGTCAACTGAAATAATTGGTGGCCATAAATTCGGTACAATGTAGTTGATTTAAGTTTATATATATTTGATATACATTCAGCAGTACATAATGAACTTGAATTATATTTTACAAAACAGGCAGTTGAAATGGGGTCAATGTGTGAGGATAAATGTTTAATCATTTGAAACTCATGAACTTTAGCTATTACAACAGCTGCATAGAGTTTTCCTTCAACAGTTGAAATAATTTTCAGTTGCCTTGTTGAAATACACTTTTCTTTCTTTATTATTATTTGTTCCATAATTGTTGAGGAATGAAATTTGTCTGAGAACAGATTTGTGATTCATAACTATTTATCATTAGTTTCTTGGAGATAGTTAAACTGGTGGTTTAATTTTATACTTCCAGTTCACTTGTCGTGTTTAAATATCATTGAGTAAATGCCTAATTACATAAATGCTCATGTCTAACTTGTCTAAACACTAGATTATGTAAGAAATGTTTTGTCTGACTGTGTGTCCCATGAATGTTTTTTTGTAGTTTGTTAAGACTCTTGAGTTGTGAACTAAGCTTCCCAGTTGTAAATTAAGCCTTCTACTATTTGTGTCACTTACCGCACTCTCAAGAAGACAAATATCTACTCTTAGTCAGTAATAACATCAATTTTACATAACAAAAAAAATCTTGCTTATATGCCAGAAAATAAATTTAAGTTAACACAAAAGTTGTTTGTACATTATTCTTTTATTCTATTGAATACAGTTGAAAGTATTCTGTGATTTCATGTTATTGTCCAGTAATAAATTCTGTCCAGGGAACTTAGCCTGGCAATAATTTCCATAGTGAATTATATTAATTTATAGTACAAAGAATGTTTTTTGACGAAATGAACTGAAAAATATATTTCCTAGATCTCTATTTGTTTTATTTATTTGTTAAAATATATTGCAAACAGGAACATTTGTTTTGTTTTTTTTTAATAAAATATGGTTGTTACGTCCTTTTTGAAATTCAGTTAACACATAATGTTCTATAATATCTTAGTGGTTTTTTTAATAAAAAGTAAAAACTGAGTCAAATGTTGTGAAATGTGTTGTAAACCTGAAACTTTTGAACAGAAATGTGACTCCTGAGAATGTATTTGAATATCTTCTATCTATTATGGAGTACAACATTTTCTGAAAATTACTCTATATTGTGTGTTAAGTTATAGTGTATACATACATGTATTGTCTTTCATAGTTTACACCATTTTTTAATTTTGTTTTATTTCTATCCTACTGCCATCTGTTTAAGAATTCATCTCTATATTTGAATTACTTGATGAATTATCTTAAATTTTCATCACAGAATAGTGATTTGATTTAAACTAATGCTATAGTAACTAGTGTAGAAAACCTAAACTTATATGATGAAACAGTAACTCACAAATAAAATATTGTACTTTTGTATAGTTTTATAGAACTCTCTGTCCAATATTCATGTTACTAAAACATATATTATTTGAACAGAAGGAATTTATTATAATATGTAAGGAATTAGCTACAATACTTAAAAGTGAAACAGCTGAGGATTCTGAAACTGAAAGAAATATTCTAATCTGTCAGTTAAATTGTACACCAAAACTTTCCACAAATCAAGTTAATTGCCCATGGCCAGGCAATAGCCTTTTCATGTAATTATAGGTCAAAAGTCTTCCATTATATAATTTAATAAAAATTTGAATGCCCACGGTTTTAGATATTATGGGTATGCAGAAGACACTTACTTCATTCTGCTTTTAGAACAATGAAGAAATTATTTATATGTTAAATGAAAGTACTGTATTTTAATAGTGCCCTAAAAAAATGAATTTTAAGAAGATAAGAGAGAAAAATATTTTTTATATTTTGGCTTGATTCATCGAATAAATAATTGTAGCAGTCCTTAAACCTTGCTGGACAAATTGCAGCTATTATTATTGACTTTAACAGTAATTATCAATAGGGTAAAATTCTTTCACTACCTAGAAATTATAAATCGAATGCAATAAAATGTTATCTGTTATCAATTATTGTTGAATGTACTTATTGTTAGGAGAGATAGAATGTGATATTGGAGTTCCTAGTTTGTATTTTCACTGTTTTAAATTTGATTCTGTAACAAGTTGAGCGCGTTGTGCACGTGATAATAAACAATTCAAAGTAATTCATGATATAATTATTTATCACCTCCCTGAGCTTGGCCATCTCTCAAAGAGGCCCCCGACCCTCTCCCTAAAGGACCCAAGATACAAGATACAAATAATTTTTATTTCTGTAAATACAAATATTATAACGATACAACGGTATAAACAAATTGTGATCACTGCATGTATTCCGGCCTATTGGCCTTACTACATTTATATTCTTAAAAATTACAATACATTAAACATGAATTTTTTTTTTACAATATTGTTGTGATAGTCGGAAAATACACAATAAAAACCCGAGGACTTAAGCTCCTAAAGGACCCAGTTGAGTCTTAGACTAAGTTAGCATATTCAGAAGGGTTAAAGCCTTCTTCGAAACCTTTCTTATGGGCCATACACCGGTTAACAGTTATCGATTGTCGGATCGGCGCAATTTTTTTTCGAAGATTAAAAACAATATCCGTGTTGTAAAGATCGGCCGAAAGTGGGCCCCGAAGCCCTTTTTAATCGGCGTCCTCTTAGGGCGCCCCCCCGTCCTCGCATCGAAAACCCATAGAAAGGTTAGCGGTGGAAATATGCGTTCTTTCGAAGAAAAGAAAAACAATAATAGAAATAAAAAAATAGAAAAAAATCTTTCGGCGGAGGGCGGAAAAATGAAATACGATAATGACCGCCCTGGCCCTATATATATATCCATCCGGGCGGTATGAATGTGGGGGGCCGCGCCGTGAATATCCGATGAGGGGATGCCCAAGAGAGAAATGGCCAGCAGACCGTACAGTTCTACAGATCGAAAACGATTTGTAGCCCAAAACGGAAAATATTAACAGGTCTCGTATTCATAGAATAATAAAGTGACCGCCAGGAAATTTAACATTTCAAATTATCAATACAACTTCCACTGATATAACCCCAACAGTGTAGAAGAAAATATATATTGTACAGATAATTTTGTATTTTCACTGGTTTCAATTATTACCGATATAATTGGCGTATTATTTAACTTTTTATTGATTTACGAAAATTAACAAATAGGTATTACCCATTTGCCGAGAAATAATTAGAATTTATTATGTAGAATATACTATTCATCGAGTATAAATAGTTTGTATAATTGATCCCATTAATTGAATAAATAATTTTTAATTTAAGAACAAATTTCACCCCTAAAATTTCAAACAAAAAAATATTGACGGTCCGAATATTACTGTCCGAACTCTATGTAAAACTTAAGGCTAACTTTAATTTATATTAGTCTACCAATTATTAATTATTATTTCCTAGTTATTACACCGGTTTTGGATATAGGCTTGAATCAATGGCTTACCTCTATAAATCTTTCCACTATAAATCTTTCCACTCCAAATTACTGCCGTTCAGAAAGGAAAGCTGTTATCACTCGAAGAGTCGACGAGTGTTATCCGAATTATTACGACGAAGGGAGGTCCGAATAAAATAAACTCGAGTCCATACAAACCGCCCTCAACTAATGGGGCCACCATCTAGAAAATTTATGACGCTATTAGACTACTCACTTACCCCCGCACTTTCGAATTACAAACTTTTTAATATAAACCGACCCTAAAGTTTACTCGACTTTTTTTTTCTTGTAGGCTGGAGTTTTCTGTTAAATTCCAACCCACTTTAGGCCAGATTATTCGTCAAATTTAGTGTCGGGCGAGGGATGGCCGCAATTTCCATTTTCCTTTAATTTTGCAATATCCTTCGGCGTACAGATTAAAAGCATTTTTTAAAACTTCATTTGACAAGTTGAACTTGCCAATATATTGGTACATATTAGGGGATAATAATTCGAAATCTCCTTTCAGCATAAAGTGCCAGCAATATATTCCATAAATGGACATATAAATTAGATCAACAAGTGACTATTTTGATCACGCACTTCTGAAAATTATTTAGTTATTTCAACTTCTCTTAAACTGTTCTTTCCCTTGTATTATTTGTGCAAATAATAGAAATGTTTATGATTTTTTTTTTGTTTACTGGTCAAAGTTAAAAATACAATATCATAACTATATTAGTACAAAAAGTTCTTGCAGTTCTTGAAATTAATTCCTGAATGGAAAATGTAATGGTAATAATACATTATTATATGAAATGAAATAATGAAATGGAAATAGAATATTTTATAACAATGAAAAAATTATTAATTTGTTGGAGACTGAGTGAGGCTACACTGATTTTCAGTGCCGGTAGTAGTAGTAGAAGTGTATTATATTAAAGTGGTGAAAAGTGGTGAAACTTGGAATAAAGTGATTCATATTTTCTACAAAAGGACTTCAAGGTAACTATAAACATGAATACGGAGCAGTGCGAAGCGTAAATATTGATTTTTATCGGCCGGAGAGATCATCGCCAAGTTCTATAACGATGTTTTAGGTTAACGAACTTTTTCGGATAATCGGGGTTATATTCCTTATGAAAATCAACGAACAATTCATAAGTCGAATTCATGAGTTGATTTCAACGTATTGTCTGGCGATTTAACATTAGACAATAATAGTTTTCGTGAATCTAATAGTTGAAAGGACGTTCTGAGGGATCCGAGGTGTTCTCCGTATCTTATAAGTGAGGCAGGGATGAACGAAAAATTGTGAACGCTCAAATCGTGCGGTTGCTTTTAACGGTTTTCTAAATTTGCATAATTTTCGTATTTTTAAACAATCAACGTTTTAAAAAATGACTACGGACCGAACGTTGATTGGGGAAAATTCAATATATTGAATATTAATTGAATTGATCGATATCCGTTATGAGTGGTCGGCGCGATACAGTAGGCCGTGGAGAACTAGAAAAAGTTTCTTAATTTCAGTATGGCGGCTGCGGTTAATTTTAAGAGTTCTCGCTTTAGACCAAATTACGGCCCCGGATGAATTACGAGCGCTGGGCATTATTGAACCGGTGAGTACGTCGGATACAGCATGAAATCCCGTCTTGATCATAAATATATTGGGGAATTCGGTCGTTTCGCGTAAATATTTCAATCCGAAGCCGATGGCCCCCAGAATCGCCGGCCGGACCGTAATGGCCGACTGAAACTACGCTTCGCGAAAGAATCTTTATTCTTTAGGCTTTATGTGTTTTGTGCAACGTAAAAAATCGGAGAAAACAGTCGATTATCGTCACGCTATTGTTCAGATGTACGAGTTCAATACCGTTTTGCGTTAATTTGCTCGGGTCAGTTAATGGCTCAATGGGGCTGGGTATGAGGAACCGATTCTTCTGCATGGCGATTCGCGCCTCGCACCGAATATGCCTAAAATTGTATTTGTAGTTATAACTCGCGATGTACAACTAACTATAGCTTATAGTTAGTTACCACGTACAATATAATGTGCCGATATTGTAATGGGTAAAGTCTAAATGTATAACATCAATTCTCGGCAGTTACAGATGTAACCTTGCAATGATGTAAAGTGCTACAGTTATGCCAATAATATATATTTTTACCCGGCATGAACTATGATAATGGTGAGAAAATACAAATAAATATAAATTTTATTAAAAATTGTAAATTTGTTAACCTCTGAATGAGGAGAAAACGTTTCAGCCTCTTGACCTTGAATCGTTAAAAGTTTGGCCATTAGGATTTGTATATTTTAGTTTACAGTGTATTAGGCTTAAATTATCACAAGGATCTTTTACCTTGATTGTAATTTTAGTTTAGAAAAGTAAGTTCTGGGCCATCTCGATAACAAATCCAGTTTACCTTTCCGGTTACTTATTCCAGTGTTGAATACTAAGGCGCAAGATAAGATGTTGAATTCAGTTGTGCTCTTGTTAAGCGTTCCTCCACGGTCAGTAGTTACAGATTCATTTGTATTTGTGGCCGCAAATAAAACCTGAAATGTCGCATTAATTGGTTTTAAAATAGATTATAAACGCGCGGTTTGTTGCAGCTCACAGATTGTGCACGCATTGTGGACACTAGAGTAAGAAAGCAAAGAATGGGAAATCAGATCTTAGAATCATCTTTTCGACATAAATAATCATTCATGTCTACTTTACCTACGCGAATGTGCGTTCTTACAGAAAAGAATCAATAATACAACTGTTCTGAGAACTGGTCTAATGTAAACATGTGTGTGCCCTTGTACTTGCCTTCTCACAACAGTTCACAATTCTTATAGACATAATATCTGGTATACAATTTGAATTATAACCGAAAATTATCAGGTCATTAGCAACCTTATGTGTTGCTCAATTTTTCTTTTATGCTAAGTTTATTCATTTATAAATATTTCCTGAAGGGGACTTTATATGAGCTCGAATGAAGAAATGCATTTTAACCTCTTCTTCAACTGCCTGTATTTTATGCTATTGCACAAAAACTACTGTGGATAGTACTACTATAATGCTTATAATAGTGATGATACAAATATAATGAGTATAATACGAATATAATAATATAATTCGAATTGCGTTCATTGCCTTAAGTGAAGCTTTAATTTTATCACTTTTCCGGATAAGCCGCAAAGCGGGGAGCGATAAAATATTAGAGGAGGAGGGGTATAAATAAAGATGGGGGACAATGGGGGGTGCGTTTTATGTAACGATTAAACTTTGTAACGGGCTTTTAAACTTCGCGACGGTGACGACCTCGTTTGTTATATCAAAAAAAATTGCCATTACCTCCGGACAAAATGTGGAAATCAGCCATTAGATGAGAATCACTCGTTGTCCCTTCGAATATCACACCGAGAACATTTCAAACAGGAAAGTCTGTATACTTAAGATTAAGATAATTTATATCCACTCGATTCTGTTTGAGGGTTAACGGCGGTTTTCCATACAAACACCTTGCTTTCTTCTTTGTTGTTTTGTAGACCAGCTTCGGCTTCTCACCGTCCTCAGTAGCATTCCCCCCACTCGTCTGAGCATCTTGTCCGCACTGCGGCTACGCTGTTACCGAATCCTTTGATTGGATAAAATACAGTGTTTTATGAAAACAATACAGTGTTTTCCAAAATGCAGGTCGAGTCCCTAAGTACAAGCGGGAGACAACTCATAAATCTCTACATACTGCTTACTATACATCGCCCGCATCCAGAGATTCCAGTCGAAAGTCCTTCGTACCATCCTTAATGCTCCCCCCGGTATGTTTCTAACCACACAGTCCACCATGACCTCAACATACCGACAGTCGAAGAAGTAGCAAAATCTCGGTTCCTGAAGTTCCACTCTCGCCTTTCTCCTCGTCCTAATCCACTCGTTCAGTCCCTTTCCTCCCTTACCCATCCATTATCCCCCCCCCCGTCGGCTTAAACGCCACTGACCTAAAGATTTTCTTAGTCCGATGCCGTAAGCTGCTCATTTTACAACTCCCATCATTGGGTGGTCTCTTTTATCGAGACATTCACGTAGAAAAAACAACAAAACATTCAACATTTGTACCAATAACTAAATGTAGTTGATGGTACAAAAAATAAAAGGTTAAAAAAACTGCTTACTGTTGAACGGGCTTATTTGTATTTAATTCTTGTGGAAATATAAAGAAGCCAAGGAGCTAGTTTGCTTTGGAGGATCTTTACTTAAAAACTAGTTTTACTCTAAGTTAAAACCCATTCGGGTAATTGAGCGGTTACTCATCCGTGTCGGGGCTTGCTTGTCCATCCATGACTCATCGCTTCTCCCGCTTCACGCACATGGGAGAGACAACGGCCGCCCGTCTGTTCGGGGCACCTCGTTACCGACAGGGCTTCGGAGAACTTCGGAAACTTAACGGTGGCGGCGGGGGGTCCACTCCCGCGAAGTACAACACAAATACGGTTCAATGACTCCCCGGAATAATAACTGGGTCTTGGCTGTCCAGTTTCGGTACACTTATCTACAACTGAAAACTGAAAATCTGGGGCTAGGATCCGCAATAATTGGGCCGTTATAATTATATTCAATAAACGGCAGCGTCTTAAATATTCGTCAACTGAGAATATCACTCCAGTTATGAGGAAACAAATCTCTCGCAGATTTGGCCTTACAACAGACTTGCTATACTTTATATACTTATTTTAACCCTCTATGGGCCGAATTTTTATTTTAAATCCAAAAAAAATCAGCAATTATAAAACTGTATATGCGAATGAAAAAAAATTGATATTGATATTGGTTGTCCTGACAACGTTAAGCTTTATCCCCCTTTTCTCACGAAAAAAGCTATAATTATTTGGTAAAAACTCGCCCAAAATACGCAATAGTGGCATCATTCTGTCACTAATGGAAGTGTAGGATTTTCGCATACATTTTACTGGGGGAAAAAATCGCTGTTAAAAAAAGTAGCATTTATGCAGTTCCAGAAACAATCTAACTTGTAAACATTCCGATAAACTCTCAACCAACCGCAACACTCCATTTGAATTATTGCATCGAGTTATACTTTAATAATAATATAAATCGAATGAGGGCGCAAACAGAACTGAATAAAAACATGTATATTGTTGATATAATTATAACAATTGTTAGCAGGAAACAAGCGAGAGAAAAATCTTCCTAGATTTCGATCGGGTATTTTATATCCTCGTAGTAATAAGCCTAGACAAATCGTTATCAATTCTTCATTGCTGAGTCTTCCGTCGCTAAAGTAGTATTCCCTTGCCAAAAGTATGCCAGTTACAGAATACCTACCGGTTTCTGTGATGGTTTCGACAGCACCGTTAGTTACTGTCAACGAACTGTTTCTTTCAAACTACAGTGCGACCTTGCGATTTTCGGTTTCCGCTCTTCTTGTGTTAGGTGTCCGAGAAATGGGGGACTAACAGTGTTGAAGGAATGCTTAGACGGTAAAAAGCAACAGGGGTCCAATATAAGATTATCGTTACTACAGTTCACCAGCTCGTTACTATACTTAATTGTCATAATATTCATATGATCCCAAAGAATATAGTATTTTCAATTCCGTTTAGATTATGTGGAGGTACCTGATTACTTTCCATGAATTAAAATTAACTGCATTGTAGAATAACTGCTTTCGTTTTTTCTTTCAGGCGCAGTGAAGTCACCGCAGATGCAGATGGAGTGTGCTGTAAGTACCGTTAATTCTGTGCCATAATTTCGCATTCAAATGACACACGTTGTATTCAAACATTATCAGAAAAATATCAAGAATTGAAGTAAAAATATGTATCATTAAATGCATGTAATTCGGTGAATGACTCTTCAATCGTAATTATGTCGGAGATGAAATTTGTCCCTCTGGTACTTTTCCTTTTTACTTGGGCTTATTGTACTGCGTTCTCTTTTTAATGATTAATTCCGAAAGAATGATATTTCATTTTAGAAATGTTTTGGAATAATTACGGGGTCGCTTTTTTCCTTTTTAATTTTCATAACAAAATATATTTTATTATGACATGTTAAAGTTAAAATTTAAATCGGCGTAACTTTGTTACTGTTGAAAGTATAGGATTGATACAAACATATAGAAACATTTCTAAGATGTAGAATATAGTTGGCAATGGTGTAGTCTGTTTCAAGATTCCGTTCGTTATTCTCCACTGCTAAAAAATGAAGGTGAAAATTCACAAGCTTTGAAAAAAATACTTTTCGGACGGGATAAAAACATCGAAAAATCGCTGGATCAAGTATCTCCCTAAGTGGAGACTGTTTTTTGTTTTGTTTTTTTAATTGGGCCATTACAACCCCTATATATATACAGCCACTTTGAACTTCTGGAAGCAATCTAACGTGTAAACATTCCGATAAACTCCCGAAAAAATAAAAAAACAGACATTAAATCTGTGTGCACCCGGAAGGAGGCGGAACTGGCGAAGAGCCAGCGGTGAAAACACCGACCTCGGTGGGGGGAGGACACGCGAAAAGGGTATTAAAGCCGAAATTATATTTGGCTTAAATATTGTTTAAGCCCAATCGACCGGTCCAGAAATGGTTGAGGTAGATCGGCCAATCGGTTTAATCGGTCCGGACGTGGGGTCACGATTTCCGGCCGTAGAGCCGATTAACCGGATATCCGGGGGTTCCGCGATATTTGGACAGAGCAACGAGGTGGAAGACGTTCTTCTGTGGGCGGGATATAGACGTTGAAGCGCAGTAAGCGGGCCAACCCAAGTTTGGAAACGTTATTTATTTTATTTTCCTCTGTATTTATATATACACATTTATATACTTTATAATGCGGTGACCTGAGTGGATTCTGATACTTCCACATAGCCCAAATGAAAATATATTCTTTGGGGTCGTAAAATATTACGAAAATAAGCTATAGTAATGAGAGCGGACGAACTACAGTAATAATAATGTTATTGATTTTTACCGTTGAAGCATTCCTTCGAAACTGTTTTAGTCCCACAGTTTCGAGACGCCTAACCTTAGGTTTGGAATATCTACGCAATCCCACCGACGATGCCCCATCCATGTCAGGGTAGGGACGACATCACACCTTAGGGCCGCAGGCAGTATTGAGAGCGAAACTTTCACAAACGCCAACCAGAAGGGAGAATGAACTGAGAAAAAAATTCCTTAGGGCGTTAGGGCCATTTGTCAACGCTGTGTTTTATGCGAGAGACTGTAATAAAAATGTATGTCGTTTGCGGAGGCTCGGGAGGATACGGCGGAGTGACGAGAAAACGACTTCTCTCTCTCTCTCTCTCTCTTTCTGTCTCATAAGTTATAAGATATATGAATCTTGCGAATTTATGTAATTAATTCTACAACTTAAGGGCCGAGAGTATAAAACGTCTCTGAGACGTGCGAAATATTTTTGTCGGTATTGCCGCGTAATGTTTTATCGCAGCGACGGGGGAAATTGGCAAAATTATTTGAAATGTTTTCTCCCGTATCGCGAATCTGTATTCCGGATTGAATCGGAGCGTTAAAAATGTATTCAGATTTCGCTCGCGTAGCATAAACACGTCGTTTGGGGGTTTGCGAATAATTTTCGCTTCCCCTCGTGGTTTTTTTAGCGGGCCAACAGAAACACATACAGAGGTGTTCCCGTTGTCGAGGAATCTTTGCGGGGATTTGTAACGTTCCGTTGCTGTACGTTTGAGTACTGTATGTGGATTCCAAGTATAGCGCTATAATGATTAGCGTTCAGAGTATTGATGAGAGTTTCCGTCCACCATTTCTCCCGGTAGGGATATTCCAGGAGGGCGGGGGAAAGCCGAAAGAAGGGAAAAATCTGGAGTGGGAGCGACGGGACAGTGTCGATAACGATAATCTGTTATCAGGGCCGTGATCCCTCCCACTGGCAGGGGGACCTTGTCCCCTTCTGCCCTCAATCCCCGCAGAGAGGGGAAAAAGTTTTTCCCTCTTTTTTCTTTTTTTTTCAGTTTTCTTCCGCCTCTTTTTCTTCACCGAAAAGCAAACTCTGAAACCGGCCCTTCGGTAAAACTTTCCCTCGGATCAGATTTGACTTGTCCTAAATCCTATCGGTCATTAATACCTATCGGGTCCCTACCCCCTGGTACGTTATCCACTCGCGTGAATGGCATAAAATATATTTTCAGCGCATTTATTCCTCTTATGTGACAATCCGGTGATAATAGACTGCCAAATGCTGTACGAGGAACTGTAGTACATGAAAATCTGTCTAGAACCAATTAACTTTTTTCGACTAACATATATTCCTTATGATTAATTCGGGGCATTTATTTAACATTTCATACATTCTGTTATCAGCAAAATTATTGGCCTCTACGATTCCACTCAGAAAAAAGAAATATTTTTCAGCCAGTATTTCTCACAATTAGTCTTATTGGTGTTGAGTAAATGCTCAAAAAATAATCATTTTTTACATACCGTCGATTGTTAGTTGCAAAACTACTTACAAAAGTATTAACACTTGATTGTACTTTCTTACTTCTTGAATATCAATATTCAAGTTTCAGTTGAAGTATTTGTACATGCGATAAGATTAAATTAAGTAATTCACGTATTGCATTTATTACACGACTTTTTTAATTACATTTCTGATAATTTTTAATTTCCCAAATTAATTGAAGTACTTTTCTTATTTTTATTAATTTTTTTCAACGCCAATTTTATGTAAATTGGCTGAACTGTAAACAGATTAATATGCCTCTCATTAAAATACACGGTCGAGACGTAACAGAAGGTTAACTAACGCCGGCTGCTGGATCGATATTTAAACCCGGCTGAGTCAACCGGAGCATGCATGAAATTTGCCGTTTGACGTCGCATAATTAGCGGGCTCGTCGGGGACGCATCTGCTAAATGTACATACATACATACATACCTAGGTACATACATTCATGTATTCGTGCATGTATGCATGCGTGCGTACGTAGGCTGGAACCCCCTCCCTACCCGTACCAACGTTAACCAATCTCCGCATCGTATAGGCCTATCGGTTGCGTTCCCGTTTAACCGGAAAGATAAATACCTTAGATAATATACCCCCGCTTACTGATCAATTACACTATGATTCAAATCGCTTCAAGTGCAGTATTGGAACACAGTCGCGCGAGCGACTGTTTAAACCGTTAAATTACTCTCGGTGCCAAAATTTAAATTGTAATAATCAATTTTAGTTCTTAAATTGAGCCCCCGCTTCTTGAACAAGAAAGTGTTTATATAATAGAGGTACATTTTAATTTTTTTAATACTATAACAACAAGTTGAACTTATTGACAATCAACGACACGAAGGAACTTCGTGAAATACAAAACGTTTCTCTACTTTTTGTACAAAATTTAGGACGATGTTTATTGCAACTTGGACCAGTTTGAAAACAAATATTATCTATTTCCTGTGCAGTTTATGATATAATACTTTCTGAAAAAATGGTTAACGCGGGGCTGAAATTTTTACTGCAAGTATTACAACCACAACGTGACCAATTTAAAAGAAGCCAACCTCCGATATAAAAAGTTGTCGCCATCGTCATTAGCAGTTTTTTTTTTAATAACGCACTGAGATGTCTTGTATACCGCGATAAACATCATCGTGTCAGTACTACCGCTACAGTTATTTTCTTTTTTTAGTCAATTCTCTGAACTAAGTACTGACGCTTCAGTAATATTACTGTGATCTAAGATCTATCTACACTAGAAGGACCTTATGATACTGTCACCTGCAGTTAGAGACACTGTCGCCAGAGGACAAAAGTAATATTTCACCAATAACTATTCACCTGCGTTTAACCATCTTCTTCTCGCTATTTTATTATATAATTCATATAAAGTGATAAATAGAAGGTTCCGAAGCGAATTCTGTGATTAAACCAATCTTCCAGACCATAATTTATCGTGATAGAGCGCGGTAGAAAGGACAAAGAAACGCGGTAGATCTATTGTTCGTGTCGCGCTAAACCTTTGAATTGCATATGTGTTTTCCTTCGTACTATATCATATGATCTGTTATAAATTCGGAGTCAATGCAGTTCGATAGCACTCTCTTTCACCAGGTCGGCCTACGCGTTTTCCTCCTCTACATTTACAAACTCTCAGTGCTTTTACGGCCGAGTCTTCTTCCCGGCTTTTATAACTGCTCTTTCCGCCCACCTTTTGTTATCTTCTCCCCTCCTGCCCCTACCCGTTTTCCTTTATTAGGTCGGCATTGGTTGCCTCGGCCAGAAAAATATTATTACAATCCCCCTTTTGTGCGTGAGTCGGGTAGTTCGGGTGAGGGGTGGTTGTGGGGGGGCTGCGTGTAAATTACTCACCTCGAGACTGCCGTAACGCCTGTTAACCGCCTTTTACATTATGATAAAAGGTCTTGTCTGCCGGGGATTATTATGATTGATTTTTACCGAACACGAGCGCGGTAATCGAGTAAAATATATTTAACGAAAGGATTGTTTACAAAAGTCGAATAAAAAGTATTATTGGGGCTATTTTAAACCTTTTTGTAAGCTAGTTACCTAACATACCTAACAATTATTTTGTCAAAATGGATGAATTTATTTCAATCAATTTTGAATAATCTTCTTTATTATTTAACCCTCTATGGGCCAGTGTAACTTTCAGTTCACATTTCAATTTATGGAGATTTGACCAAATAATTATAGATTTTTCCTGATTTGGCGCATAAATCTTAATCCTATAAAGTTGTCAAGACAACCAATTATATAGGTTTATAATTGCTGATTTTTTCCCCAATTTTTTTGGATTTAAAATAAAAATTCGGCCCACAGAGGGTTATATCAATTTTTTATTAGTATTCTGTTCAGTACGGTAGTGTCCCCAACAATAGGCTCACAGTCGGACGTATTGACTAAAATATAAAATAATATTGCTTTCAAAATGGCACTTGTCATCTACTACTTTCAACTAGTAGAATGATCGTTTTACGGACTTTTTAAATGCTGTTTTTATCTATGATAAAATTATTATTTTTTTTACTAGGTGCCGTTTTTGGCATAAAATAATAAGGTTAACCGCTAGCAGTAACGTTTCTCTTACGGTCTCGTAGTAGGCGGAACTCTCGTTGTCGGCCACTTATCGTCATAATCGCTGTTGTTACGCTTTGATTGACAAGATCTCAATCTCTTCTGATTGAAGAGCCGCACTCCGCCGTTTCCGTAATGAACAATTTGAATAATTAAAACTTTAATCTTCAGTTGTTCAGTCATTTCCATGGTCTTCCATTGTGGTAACAATAACCGGCTGTTATGGCGCGGCCGAAGCCGACCAATTAGAAGAGGGTACTGTTAGCTAATTAGTTGTGCCATTCTATTTATATCTATTCACCATATTTACGTATTATATTTTGCTGTATTAATTGAAAAGGAAAACAATGTAAATGTCTGTAATGATATTACCGCATAGTGATAGGATCGATTGTCCCATTTGTATTAATCAGATAAGAGCCACTTAATCATCGCTCGCGCCATTCACTTTCTCATATTCAAGCGGTATCGGTTTGTTAGATTTTATTTATTTATTTATTATTCATATGTATCCCCCCCACCCAGTTCTACCAGACATCTTGTACAGCGAGGTCCACAAAAAATGTATGCAAACGAAGTGTATAATATTTGAATAAGCCTTGGTATACATTTTTTGAAGCTGTAGTAAGCAAACTCATTAGGGTAGTTAGTTAGGGAGAACCAAAAGTAGACAAAAGTTTTGTTAAAGGTAAGCACATTTTACACGTACTTCGTAGAACCGTGCCGGCGTTGTGATTGTTGATCAATCTCGCTTAATTGAGCAATTCAATTTCAGTGGTATTGGACGTTGATACGATTCGGTGGTCTGTGTGTACAGTCAAAATGGCTAATGTAATTAGTGGCTTACACAAGTATCCTCTTTATTTAATACTGGGCGTAAGTCTGTTTCAAATATTAATCAATTATTTTCAACATTCAAGTTTAAAACCGATTATTTTAAAGCCGAATCTGCTACAGTGGGGGGATTTACAGTATTTATAACAGCAAAAATATAGTAAATAAATATATATGTATATATATTTTAGAAAAGGAGCGTTGTATTAATTAAATCAATCAATGGATAATTTGTGAAAATATGTTATTATTAAGAAGTGAATAGTAACTTCAATAATCGTGTCTAAGTAAGGTAATAAATAGCTCAATCGGCATATTTCAATTTATGAATTAACCCTCTATGGGCCGAATTTTTATTTTAAATCCAAAAAACTTGGAGGATGTTGGAAGTCTTAATTGAGCTCCATAATTCGATTCCATATGTTCACGTCTGTTTTATGAATAAGTTTCTGGTCCAATAGTAACAGTTTTAGTAGTAGTAATTTTCTGTTGGGAAACGTGTGGAAATGAGATAGAATAAACCTATTTCTTGCCAAGTATTTTTTTATTCGCCAATTAAAAGCACGAATACGTAGATTTAACTTTGTACTACAAGAGGTATATGTTCTATTCTCGAGTAATATATATTGTGACCTTCGGTGTTCCGTGGAGCTGAGTTGGAGTTCTCCGAGCTGAGTGTGGAGAGGTCTTCCTCTGACCTGACCTAGAAATGCATCTGTTATTTATCTGTCTGCCATCGGTCGGCTAAATCTAAGACCGCCCGCTCTAGCCGTTTGCGCAAAACCCCCGACTTTTATTTCGGCCAAAGCTCAGATTTTTAACGGTCCTGAAAATTTGAAATATAAATTGTCGGCCGCTTTAAATAAATCCCCCCCCCTCACCATTCGGTCGGTCGAATTTTACGGGGGTTTTCTTGAAAATCGTAAAAATTGAGTTTTGCGACCGTTTTATGGCGTTATCGGGACGAGTGAGTAAAACGACGGGGAACGGAAAAACAGACAACAGAAAAATGGTTATCTTTCAAAAGGCTGTCATAGTTAAGTATGTTTAGCGATATTTATTTCCTTCTATCAGAAAAATATTTTTGTATATCATAATTACTGCTGTGTACATATGGTTACGTACTATATATTCTATCAGAAATATATTCCTCCAGAAATATTGTCTTCATATTGAAGATTTTAAATGTTACAGTGCTATCACAATATTCTGAGCTTTGCCGTCACAATCCGATACAAATACCTACCGAGGATCACCTAAAAATTTACTTGAATATTAGTGTATGTATTTTTTTCAAAATTTATAAATTACTTCAGCGTAAAATCCCAAAATTTCTGATTGCATCTCGCTTGTGTTATAGACACGCGAATCAGAACGTTATTCAACGGCCGCTTGTTTATTCCACGTTTCTATTTCGTGGCCCGTTTCGGCCATATTTTCTATTTTCTGTATTCCCCAACCCACCAGACATATTTTGATCGTCATGGTCTTCGCTCATGTAGGTTTGTTGGATTCTACCAGTTATTTAAAGTTCCAATTATTTAAATCGCTGCATAACCTAATAATAGTTAACACTTCCGACTGATAGAATCAACTTTTGGTGTCCGCTTTACAGTTGTATAAAAAATACAAACAAAATAAAAGAACCTCGTAAACTATGATAATAGTTTCGGTTTACATCCGGGATTTAATATTTGGTTAGTTACCGCCCCAATTAATGCGGTTCGTGATGTTGTGTTGAAGTTGTGTTGGAAACGCCCAAACTGACTGCTTTATTAATGTGAGAACGCGGAATTCGGTGATTATTCAATGGAAACTGTGGAAGTAGGATTGTGTCTCAATTGAAGTCTACCTTGTTTCCGAACCGACGCTTCCAATTGTAGCAGGGATGGCATATTCAAATTTGGTGGTTAAAAAAGTATATAAAAATTCTCGCATAAACGTAACTCTCGTTGGATGTCTTTAAATATAATAACTATACCCGTCTGAGAAGAGTAGATTTGAACAGCATATTAGGACTGTTGAGGCTTCTATTGAAAAGGACTCGACAGTCTTCAAAGCTATATATATTGAAACCGACGTTGGGATACGGTATTGAACTATGTATAGGGATTTCACGGAGACATACAACGCCGCTCGCAACCAGAGATTCCAATCGAAAGTCCTTCGAACCATCCTCAATGCTTCCCCCCACCCCCAGTATGTTTCCACCGTGACCTCAACATTGCCTACGGTCGACCGAGTCATGAAATCTCGGTTGGTACTTACGTATTATGCGGAGGCCACTAATTTTAGAGGTTTGACCGAAGTATGACTCATCGGTTATGGATTTGAATTGTATTGAGGTAAGGAAAGTACAAATAAAATATTTATGAACCCCTAACAAAACCTAACCGTCGAAACGCGCTTTAGAGTAGTGGCCTCCGCATAATACGTAAGTACCTCTCGGTGTCCCCAAATTTCATTCATCTTGGACGGCAAAACGAACAGAGATTTCTGTCTAGAATACGAAGTCGGGAAAGTGTCACCAGCGAGTGATTTCTTCATCATGAGAACTGTGTCTGGACAAAACCTAAATCGCTTGAGCCCATAACAAAAATTATCTAATAGTGTATTCCAGAAACATAATCAATGCTTTTGAAATATATGATTGGCCCGTATATATTATTTTAATAGGGTTAAACCGGTTTAGTGAATGTTTATAGCCGGGAAAGAGACACTGTTGTATAGGCGGTATAGGCTCGGTTGGCCCCGAACGGACCGCAAGAATCAATCAATCAATCAATCTGTTGAGCCCTATCAACCCATCAATCTCTTCCCTGTCGCTCAATCGCTTTCTCCATTTTACTCAGTCATTTATCCACTCATTTCACTGCACACCCCAACGCCTAAAATTCAGCGATATTCTTTCTTCCCTCATGGTATTCAAGAAACGTCTCTGAACACGACATTGATGATGTTTCGTCCATTCAAACATGCAAATATATATACCCGTATATAAATCCTACCTTTGTAACCTTCAATGTTTCCTTTCATTCCTAGCGTTAATCGTTATTTATATAATAAGTCAATAAAAATCAAAAATTAAAACTTGAGATGTTTCATGTCGGTTGCGTGTAGGCTTCATTATATTAAACCAAGGGGATCAATATTATATATATTTTTTTGAAGGGAGGTACAGTAAGAATACCTGTTTTGTGGTCTGCGAGGGGTTAGAATACCCTTACGACTACTGTCGTCGTTTTCGTGCGTTTCTGTCTCCTCTCGCCGGTTCGGTCTTTTGCCAAACCGGTTTCGGCCGCTCGCCATCTTCAGTAGCGGTTAGTCACTTTGGCACTTTTTTGGGCACCCTGACTGCCCACTGTCGCTGTCACTTGTACTGTACAGGTAGGCTACACAGCTTACACATTAAGGAACACGTGTAAATCTACAGTTTGTAAACTACCGATTTGGAGTGTGTATGTGCGTGTGTGTATATGTGTGTGTGTGTGTGTGTGTGTGCGTGCGTGTGCGTGCGCGCGCGACGCGTGGCTCGCCCTAGCGGCGGCCGCCGGCCGTCCGAGAGCGGCAGTGGCGGCAAGAGAGCCGGCTCCAATCTCCAGTCGCAGTCTGACTCTCCGTTGGGCACTAGGCGTATCCGTCCTCCTCTACGATACGAAAACGCGCGCACGAACTTAACATTGTCTGTGACAGCTTTCGCCTGAAACTGTCCACTGTCATGTCTCGCCGCTGACCGTGTCACAACTGACCATTCGAGCCTGCCAAATTTCGTCCAATTTTCGAGTTCCGGCGATAAGAGAAAACAAAATTCGGACTTCGACGTCGACTGTACCAAACGGTAAGTTTGTATTCAGTTCAAAAGGGACAAATTTCGAAGTTTATAGTTGGCCAATTAAACACTTTCGATTGATCGAACTTAACGACGATAGGTTGTTAGATGACATTCTCGGTCTTCAACAGCTTATATATTCTTGTGTGTTATACACTGCACGTTGATAAATCATATTTTGGTACATCCTGCATTATTGGTTTGAATTTTGTCTAAAGCAATTCTTACTATTTATGAATCGCGCGTGTCATCAAATACATTGGAATCCGTTATCTTTTTTTTTCTGTCGACAGTATTTTGTATATGCGCGTGTGTACGATTATTTAAATAATTGCGGAATGCGTAGCAGAAATGCGTGTGCAATTCTTAGGGAAAAACGATTTTCCCTTTTCCTGTTTTTTTCCCGGATATGTGTGTCAGGATATGAGAGGCCAGAAACGTAACAAATTGCAACACAATTGTCTGCCAACCGACACTGTGTGTGTACACATGTGATATGGACGATTTAAAGTTAGAGAAACATTTTTTCAAGAGCATATATCTGCTTGAAATGTAATCAACTAAGGGAATTACTAATATATTAAGAACTCATTCTAATTTAAGTTCCAGTAGACTGGAAGTGGAAAATTGTGTGTGTTTTCAACCTATACGAGTATTACGCTGTGGCAAATAATTGGGTTTAGTTTGTTAAAATAGTATTATTCGAATGATTATTTCGCCGTGAGACAATTTCAAATTCTCTAAATTTTCCAATTCCTACACATTCCTACACAATTTGAAGCTTCGAATTTTTCTTACTAACAAAAGAATTTAATTAGAAAAGAATGGTTTATAATCTTGAGCATTTTATAATTAACAACTTCGATGGCGAATATAATTGGCTCCGAGGTGCCTTCTACTTTAATAATGAAATAAATTAGTTCGTATTAATAATATGTAATTTTTTAATTAAACATGATTAATTTCAGTATTTATATTCTCAGGAATATTTTTTCATTTGTTGGTATGTTGAGCGATGTTGAAAAATTTTAATCATTGTAAATTAATAAGCATGATAAAAGAGTTTCAAGCTATTACAGTTTCAGAGAAGGATCTGTGATTAGGTATTCTTTCTAAGTAAAATGCATTTTGATGAAAGTTATTCCATTATATTTTTAAACCGAAAATTTCCAGAACTGTTTTTAAATTCCCTCGTTTTCAATTTCTTCCATTATTTTTCTTTAATTAATTGTCCTGTGTGTTTTTCCGTCGGCCCACTATATATGACAGCCGATGCACAACTGGAGCGAATCCGGATGAACAGGACAAAAATACGTGTCCTGATAAAATACCGGTCAAAGAGTATTCAATGGAGAGGTGTGCGCGAGGGTATGAAACATCGCTCGTGCGATTTGCGAAACCGGTTTCTACTTTTCGCTATCTCCAGTAGCATTTACTGTAGATAACCCCCCTGTTTTATATATATATATATATATATATATATATATATATATATATATATATATATATAAGCGTGTATTTGTGATTATAAACAATTTTCTGGCTCTACTAACTGATTTGTTATTATGCCAACTGGTTTCGGCTTCACGCCATCGTCAGTAACATTCTGTTTTCGCATTATTGATGCGCCCAGGTATTAGGTAACCAATCCCTGTTTGCACTGTCGTCTACCTCTGTATGACTGGATGGAATGTTGGATGATTTGAAATTCTGGCTGACTTTTGAAAAAGATATATTGATATGTCTTATTGATAATGGTATAAATTTCGGTAATTTGTGCCGCTAGTTATTGGCGGTTTATTGAATGGAACAAGTACCGAAAAATCAAATCCTGTAGAGGAAACAAACAGTTACTGTCGTGGTCGGGTTCTTTAGGTACCAGTACGTACAGTCTCCTCGGGACCGGGAAATGCAAGTGGAAATTTTCAGGTACCCCGTTCACGTATCTGCTGGAAGCGAGAGAACATCTTGCGTACCGCCAATAGAAAGCTAGGGGAAGATTAACATTGCAGTATTTGGTTGTTCTTACTATGCAGGGAAATAACAAGGGGGGGGACGGACTACACTGTACCAACCTACTTCGTGAAGTACGTACTTGTTTAACTTATTAAATAGAAAGCTACTTCAATAGCATGAAACAGAAGGGCTTTGATAACAAAGGTAATACAGTTGAATGAAAACTGAGCGAACAGAGCGTTTTGTTATTTATTCATTAACTATATTATAAGGAATAAATATACAATTTTGTTCGGGGAAAGGTTTGCCTTTATAAGATCTTTTTTCTTAAATCAATTTAAGGGAAAATACTGTCCTACTAACTTATTAAATAATAAAAAGAGATTGTGAAATGTTCAAATTTAACGTTCTAGGCATTTTTAAGTATGACAAAGTCAATACAAAGGGGAACAAATACTTCAACCTAAATGCTGACTAAATAATTCATTTTTAAAAAAGAAATTTACAATTATTGATTGTAATCTATTTCTTATATAATTAATATATATATATATATATATATATATATATATATATATATATATATGTTGTTATTAATGTATAAAATGTGAATTATAAATAAACATGGTTATTTATTGATATATAGGTAGACTGTATTCGGAGAATTTATTTTATCAATTTAATTAATAATGAAACCAATAATATCGTTGCGGTTTCCTTAAATACATTATCAGTGCCATACGTTCTGTTTAATTAGCACTGGTGTTTACACTGTTCAAAATTACAAAATGCGCATTGTATAAGAATAATATGATGGGTTTCGAATACCTGTTTTTTGGTCTTTCATTCGATATTCAGTCTCATCTCACATTTGGTTTTCTGCTGTTCTGACCGGTTTCGGTTGTTCATCATGTTCAGTAAAGAATTTGGGGCGAAGAAAAATACGTAGATTGAAACTTAGCTTTGAATAGTTTCAGTTGGTAAAGACCGAACTTTTCTCTCTTGCTGAGCCTGTTTCCAACTTAGAATAGAGTGGCCCCACACTTATATTGGACATTTACACCCTTATTTCGGTATTAACGCACATCGGTCATTATACCCCTTTAAAATCTTATGGGCTGAGAACTTTGCAAGGCTCCTTCGCGTTTCCTGAATGACTGCTTCTGTACAAAGTTTTCTTATTGCAATCCCCCTACAGGATCTTGAATTTCAGGCTGACTGTTTCAAAAATGTCTGTTTTTATTAATCAAATATATTTTATATTAGAATCTTGTTACTCCTATTTGAATTAAAGGGGTTAGTATTGGATTTGTACACGTAGTAAGTACATTTTGATGGGAAGTATCATTGTTCGAGTCGTCCCAACTCGTTATTTAAATTTGGATCGCGTTAGAGTGGGAACCGAATGTTTTTCGGCGAAAATGTATTCGTCGTCCCCCCGAAGTGGTTTTATCGTTCCGGCTTTCTGTTTTATGGTTTTTTATGCAGATTTGTGTGGCCCGCCGTCGAACCTGCCGAATGGGCGACCTCCTCCATCTCCGGCCTGTTGGGACGATTATTCCGGACATAAAAGTCGACCTTTTCAAGTGTTGGGGGTCCGAAATTAGATATGAGCTTTCCGAAGTGGAAATACCGGCATGGGAACAGTTGGGTTTTTATACTCGTTCTTAATATGATGGGCGAGTGTGATGCGTTCGGTTTTTTATATGATTGCCCCATCCGTAGGTCCTCCTTTATCAGTCGCATAAAACATCAATATGTTGGTCATTTTATTAACTTTTTCCTGGGGAAGATTTATCGCTGAAACATAATATTTATATGGTTTATATGTCCATAAACTGATAAGACCGAAGTTAGTAATATGGATTGGTTCAATAAAAGATCACAGAGTCAGCTGTATGAAAATGTTTACCGACTTTTTTGAGTTGACAAATTTTTTTCATTAAATTGGCTCACTAAGTCGAATTTACTTATAACCGTAAATAATTAGGAAACTGATTTAATCATTGTGTTTAATATTGGTTGTAAGTGTAGTTAACAGGTTTATTGCCACTTTACTAAAAAAAAGAATAAATCTGAGAAAAAAATTAAGCCTTCGAATCATGATAGTTACTGAAATAAATTCAGTGGGATTAGAGTTAGTAATTTCACGATCTATATGACCCGAACTTAACATTGTTATTATTATGAAAATTAGAAATTAGCGTCAACCTCAATTGGCTTCGAGGTAGACCAAATCTGGGGGCCATTTTTATAACTGATGCGGAATTTTTTCTATCAATGAAGGAAAAAATATTCTCAACTTAACGTAGATTTGTTGTGTTTCTGTCTCCTCTCGCTGGTTTGGTCTTTTGCTTGACCGGTTTCGGCTGCTCGCCGGATGTTTTTCGGGCATGCACTGTCACTGTCACTTGTACTGTGCTGTACACTAGCCGAAACCGGTCTAGCAAAAGATCAAACCAGCGAGAGGAAACAGAAACACAACAAATCTACGGTATTCCAACCCCTCGCAGACCGCAAAACAGGTATGTTAAACTATTCGCAACTTAAGTAATTTGACTATTTATTTTCCCCCATATCAAAGTATTCCCTGGGATTTTAAGTTTTATTGCAGATTTAATTCATTGTATTTGTCGGACTTCTCGCCGCTGAGGCGTTGTTCTTCGACAGGCGTTGACAGACAGACAGACACTCCGTCCGCGGCAATTACAATTCCAACGCCGGTCTCATATTAGTTCCCGGCCATGCTACAATTCCATCATATTACACCGGGAATAACTGTCACGGCCCGAACTTTCCAACGGATTTACATATTTTGATATTCCGGGACCAACGGCGGCGGTGGGGAGGTTCGCGAAGTGGGGCCCACGGGCCCAATGGCCCCTGGCGATAACCCCCTCGGTAAATTGGTATTGTAGCCAAGTACTTAGTTGGGTCTAAAGTGGTAAACTAGATGAAGGGTAGACACCAGAAATACACGGGCGACTCGATGTTGTGTTTTACTGAGGGTCTAAAATTATGCGAATTCTGTTTCACCGACTTTTAAAGACTTGTGAACACAAACACGGTGAAAAATAAATTAAAATAATAATTTCATTTCACAATAATACTAATAATATATATATAATTTTCATAATTAATTTTAATTATGATTTCATTTCACAAAATGCGTAATTATATAATTATAAAGTGTTTATATTGGGTGATTAAAAGGTTCTTTTGACTGTTTCTTTTATAATCATATTATTATCTGAATTATCTAAATTCTTAGTGTGTAAATATAAACATAAGAAGAAGTTTATTTAAGTTAATCCTCTATGGGCCGAATTTTTATTTTAAATTCAAAAAAATTGGGGGAGCGAAAAATCAGCAATTATAAACCTATATATGCAAATGAAAAAAAATTGATATTGATATTGGTTGTCTTGACAACGTTATAGGATTAAGATTTATCCCCCTTCTCACGAAAAAAGCTATAATTATTTGGTAAAATTTCGATAAATTGAAATGTGAACTGAAAGTTACACTGGCCCATAGAGGGTTAACTTTGCGCAGCCAGTATTAAAAATGGAAAATGAAAAGTTACATTATCATCGCGTTATTTTATATTAATTTTAAAAAGGAGTGCTGTAGCTGCAACAAAAATACTCGAGACGTTCATTTGTATCTTGATCCAGGCTCTTGGGACAGTTGAAAAGTCTATTTCTAAACGTTGACTTCAATCTGAACGGGATAAACTTCGCTCTGGGCCATTGATAATGACTTTATCCGCGATTTAGCGAATAACAATCCACGGATTACCGGCGGAGGGATTTGCCGAGAGGCTGAACGCTGATAATTCGATTGCATTTCGCCCAACTAAACGGCTGAAATCCGAGCGAGACGTCGGAACTTGGTTCTATCGAAAAGGCATACTCTTTCACCGTGACAATACGTCGCTCGACAGACGCTGCAACATCTCAGGCGGTTAAAATGGGAAAAACTCCCCCGACCTTGCTCCTTTTTAGATTTTCATCGGTCCATTCCTCTCAAAATAATTTCAATGCCATAAAATTTTATTTAAATACTTCGGGAGACAGTTATAGAAAATTACGGATGAATAAATACTATTTTTATATAACGCGTATTTAATCTGGTTCCCAATCGGGCACGAACTTTAGCAATAATTTTGGTATTTACCCTTTCTTTTGTTGTTATATATGAAATAATAGTTTTTATTTTTTGTCAATATTATGGCCCAGGATGGTATGACAAAAAAAAACGACGGATTTAACCTTGGCACAGTCGTAGATGTTTATTGTCAGAATGAATGAAACATGATGGTTCATTATCGTGTGGGGATCATAGCTCTGTTCTCCTGGCCGTGAAAGGGGGGGGGGGGAGGCCGTGTTCCGAATGGTCTGAATTTCCTGTCGACAAAAAGCCCGTATTTTTTGTTTTGCTTTTTTTTTGTTAAAGGCCGACCTACAAAGCGTTTAACAGACGTTTTTTCTAAACGGGGCTGGATTTAATTCGAGAGAAAATTAACGTCAATTGATGGTCTTTTTTACTTTGATTTTGTTTTTTTAAGTGCGCGGGCATTCCGCTTCCTTTTTTTTTCTGGTCCTGAGCTTGATTTGTTTCAACTTCACAGGGAGGCCCCGGGTCATTTAAATCGGGGTTTAAAGCGACGACCCCTGTCCCCTCCTCCTCCCCCCGGATGTTACAATTCCCGTTTGGAATCATTTTCCAGTAACAACCCGGACCTAAATATGCGGTGATTTCCGGTTTTTAGTTGGCCAATATTAAAATTTCATTAGTCGGAAATTGGACGGGAACGCGAGACTTGACGCGAAGTTGAATTCACGGACTTTTGAAAGTTGAACACACAGTACAACATATGGCCAAGAGCTGTTTCTCGGTCTTTGTGGCAGTCCAATTTGTAGAATTCGTGTAGAAAGAAAAATATCTTGTACAAATTTTATACAAGTTATTCATGGCGCTACTAACTGTACATGACGTGCAGTTGTCACGGCAAAAAATAACGATATTTGGATTTATACATTCCTAACTAATTTTTTTTAAATAATAAATTTGTGCGTTCAATCTCCTTTTAGTAAACTGTAACTGTATTTGTAAACCCCTTTGTTGTTTCTTTGGAAAGACTGGAATCACACTTCGTGTACAGTAGAAATATGCAATGGCCTTACCGTATTACTGACGGAACACTATTAACAATAATAAACAATAAACGGATATTGCTTAAGGCCAATTGGGCAAGCCGAGATGGAATTTTCAGTTTCACAAGAGTAACATTGTTATTCAGGCGGATCCCTATTCGAATAACTTAAAGTAAATATAATTTGTTAATTTTATTGGGCATCATAATAACCATCTGAACCGAGTAGATTTAAACAGCAAATTTCGACATCTAAGTCTGAAAAGGACTTCAAAACTTACTGTAGCCAACAAATTGACAGTATACAAAGCCATATTGAAACCGACGCGGATATACGCATCCAGAGATTCCAATCGAAAGTCCTTCGGACCGTCCTCAAGGCTCCCCTCGGTATGTTTCCAATCGCCCTCTTCACCACGACCTCGACATACCCCTACAAGTTATAAAATCCCGTCTTTCCCCTCGTCCCAATCCTCTCGTCGAATCCCTTTCCTCCGTTACCCATCCATTAGCCCCCGACGGCTTAAACGCCTTTGGCCCAGAGATCTGTCCAGAATAACAAGTCAGGAAAGTGTCACCAGCGGAACATGAGAACCATGTCAGGATAATACTTTCAATCAATTGTATCTGTATAACATATGGTTGTTGAATAAAAAAATTTATTTGGAACCTTTTAGATGACTTTTTTAGGTAAGTATTTATATTCTTCTGCTACGCCAAATTATATTATATTATAATTTTTCAATTGGATTATTAACTGAACGAACAAGCCGTCCGTATTGTCGTACGTAGATATTATTTCCAGTGAGCAGGAAGATGACTCTGTTTCATGTTTGTTTCTCTAATGTTTGTTTCCCTAATGTTTTATTCTGAAATTCGTTTCTGACAAACTGTATTTTTTGCTGATTTCGAGACATGTATATTTGTAGTGAGTCGGTGCGGAGTTAAGACGGAGCGGCGGCCAGGGTCAACGCTCCTTGGTTCTTCTTCTCCGCCATCCTCTCCCTCTCGCTCTCTCTCTCTCTCTCATTCTCGCCGTTTTTATCCTTTTTGTTTTACGTCCGATTCGGAGTTTTTGTTTTTGTTTCCGCGAAGTGCGCGGCGCCAACGCCGGCCACTCTGGCCCAGTCCGACTAATCTTACCTTTCGATTCGGTCGTTCCTCGACCTATCTCCTAAGAGCCGCGAATTTAGTATCCTGTTAGAAAATGCGTTATTTAGCTGTACCCTCCGATGCATTCCGAAAGTGATGTAACGGTCGACGCCGGCCCATGAACCATCCTATCAACACTTGCGTTTTACTTTTACTATAGGTATGGCATTTGGGGTTGTTATCAGGATATTGTAGTAAATATATCTTCCTTGTTATTTTCCCTTTGATATTTTTATTACTATTTATTATGCACGGTAGTAAAGCGAGTATTAGAAAACCTTCTGCACTTTTTTTTTGTACTGCAAAAGATGATAATATATATTGGTATATATAAATATTTATCATATATATTATAATTTTATTAATTGGGCAACATTAATGACATTGTCTGATTTTCTATATATCTTTTGAAGTACAATAATAATTGGGTCCCTTGGTAGAGCATTAATTTACATGAAATGTTTGTCGATTTCGGGTTTATTTTCTCTCCTATTTGACGAAGGATTTTAAAATAAAGGAAACGTATAAATAATAAAGTACTGGAGACTCTATCTCCCTCTCCTTTAAATGCAGTCCTGTGAGATTTATCGTTGGGCTTACTCAGTTTCAGCTTATCCTCGGGGTTGTTATTTCCCTATGCGACTGAATCAATCCAACGAGGGAATAGAAAAGGAAAAATCACATTGTAATATTCAGTTCACCCGGACAAAATTATCAGGAATAACTTGAATCGGAAATGATTGCTGTCGTCCTCCAGTCTGGGTAGAGGGCTGTATTTTTTTCAAGTAAAGTCAGCGGAGTTTTGGAATGAACTCGTTGAGGCCCGGACTATTTTTGGAAGGTGGCCACATCGCGAGCAGGTGGACGACCTTGATACAACTTAAGTATGTGATCTTGGTGAACGTCTCTTTTGTTTTTTCTTTACATCGCGGCAAGACTATTATTATTTTACCCGAACTAAAATCAAAGCCGCGGTTTCTAGTTGATGAAACCCGAGTAACATCATTACTTGTCGTGGTATTGTGCCTCCCACTGGCGGTGTTTATGATAAACAATTTTCCATTAAGAGTTTCCGTTACGGAAATTTTAATGTTCATTCCAGCGGTGTAATTGGATTCTATATGTTGTTTTTAAATATTTGCCCCTGGATTTATGGTTTCGTTTTAAAACGATGATGATTTGTCCTTAAGCAGTGTCTCATCCCTCGCTGTTTTAGTTTGCAGTTCCAGTTTATGCTTTTGCCCCAGTGAGAGGGATAAGGGACGAAAAATCAATTCCAAGGATGATCTTTGCATAAATATTTGAAACGAATAATAAGAGACCGTCCAATAAATCAAATTGTATACTCGAATTGAAATTTAAATTGAATTCAAAACGGTGAGAATCCAATTTTCAGGTCCGCCTATTCAACGGATATTTCGAATGTAGTTTTTAAATTTTTGAACGTCCCCCCCCACTCTTTAACCGGCCGCCGAAGTTTTGTTCGGTCGCTGAAAATTTCAGCTCGTTCGAGCGCTAGGACCGGAATTTCCTTTGGCCGAGGGGTAAAAAATAAATGGAATAATTTATTGTTAAAGATCGATGCTCAAACTTTCCAATTCGCGTCATTAAACATTGAGCGATCGGGTTTACCTCCTGATAGAAATTGACTGGGAAGCACGCGATGCCCGTTCCCCTCCGCCGTACACAAGGTTGACGTTTATTAATTTTAATTATCTTGCGAACACTCTCCGCTCCAATAATATAATTAAAAAAGTTTAATCTCCTCCCCGCGGTTAATTGTCTCGAGGGCCCGGTTGTTGTACTCCAATTTCCCATACCTTAGCCAACCCGGCTGACCGTGAAGGACCTGTGAGAAATATTCCCGCAGGTGCGATGAACTGCCGCGCGGAAAATTGAGATATGTGTTCAACTAAACACCAGATCGCAGTTAAAACATTGTAGTACTAATAATACAAAAGAAGGGACAGCAACCACAATGTATATTTATATAGTGATTTTATAAAGATTGACAAATTTGTATTACTAAACTTATTACGTTATATTATATGGGGCTGTATGATATCGGATGAGTATTTGGTGGAGAAAGAACTTTACCTCAGAGTAGTGGTAAAATCACTCGTGTAGACCGGTTTCGGTTTCTCGCCTTCGTCCGTAGCATTCCGTTAGTAACATATTGAGAGAAAAAATAATGTGGCAACAAAAAATGAAACAAGCGGTGAGTTTCAAGTACCTCTTTATCTATTATAATGTTTTTTATTCTTTATTTATTTATAGGGCGCAATCATGGTTTCCCCGTTGTGCACATATGTCTATTATCTATACAGCTATACCCGTTTCGACTTTCTTCCATCGTCAGTGATATGGGGGAGGGACCGGTTCATATCTGGTGGCGATCAAGTCAGCACTGCACCGTCGCAGTGCACTGTTTATACGTGACAATGGCGTAGTACCGCAGCGGAGGCAGTGCTATTGACGATGGCGGACACTGGATACCGCTTTTACCGCAGGCTAAACAAACAGATCGAATGGACAAAGGGGCAGGCTCGGTGTCATTTCAATGGGGGCATATTCTCTCTTCATAAACGTAAATATGTTCGGAATACACATACGGTGGATTTTCTTCTTTCAAAACCGGAGCCATTTCGGCTCCTCGCCACCTTCAGTAGCTTTTTCGCCGGTAGTGCGGCGAGTGGTTACCTCTGGGGTATCGTGTTCGCACTGTCCCTATCCATAACAAAGAAAATTTTACCTTAATGAAGATTCCCAATGAGGTACCAACGGCAAAAATTAGCCCACGATGAAGAGGAAATAAATGATGTTTAGACTTCAATTTTAAATAACCAGTCAGAATGAGAGCACAACTGTCACTGTTGCCGACCGGACGAGGGAACGAAGTAAAAAAAATCTCAGTTTATGGAGACCTGTTGCTATTGAAAAGCGTTCCTATTTTCATTTACATGTTTGGGGCCGAGCGTGGATTTCAAATATCATTCGTTCGATACCCTGCACCTCACTCTTGCTTGTTTTCTAAGCTAAACCAGTTTCAGCATTAAGCCATTGTATTCTATTAGAAATATACGGAGGTACTTACACTGGTGGTATATTGCATAATATACAAACGTCTAGGTTTGCGTTCATTATCTGATTGCGAAGTATAGTTTTGTAATACAGCATTTATAAATAACGATATTGGCATTGTTTAACATTGATAATTATTTGGGCCAGGTTCTTAAATTTTTTCAGAATTTTTTTGTCAGGCCGTGCTTCATACGACACCAATTCGTTGTGTTAGGCCAATTTAAAATATCCCGAATTTTTTTAAGCGCGTAAATTTTAATTACGGAGGAACGAACCCGATATTGCTGAGGCTAGCACAGATGTTTATGATGGGAATAGGCCATACACTTTATGGTCGGATTAAAAGTTCCACTGGGAGTCGCGAGAACATGAAAGACAACGGTAGAATTTTCCGTCCTTCGTACATTAATTATGATTGCGTGCACCGCTTCGCTAATTGTTTAAACGAGTCGATTCCTCGATTGGTTCCGATTGACTGGCGACGGCAAAAGCGAGGCTAGAATGAATATTATCTCGGCGATGCCCCGACAGGCGTCTATTGTCTAATAAACTGATAGGCCGACAGTGTTTAGTTAAGATCGGCCTGTGAGATCTTAATCTGGCCGTGGCGGGGTATCGGTATTGTTCTGCTATCGGGATCCGGTATCGGGAGGATAATGGAGGCACAAATGAGCCCAGCGCCTGCATTACTTCGATATGCAAACCCCTCCGGACAATCGGAGTGCACACAATGCACCGAATTCACACAGGCCTAATGCGCATTCACGCGTCTCCTACCACGCATTTCCCCCTGATTTATTGGCTTTAAAATTTAAGCGCTATTGTTAGCGAGCGTACTTTTCAATTTTTGGCTAGTTCCCATCACTGTGTGTCACGGAATGACAAGTGGATTGGTGCTTTTGGAAGCGAACGCCTGTAGGGTGCTTTCTGCTCGGAGACCAGGAAAAGTGTCCGTGACGAATTTCCTCAGTATTAAGTTTAAAGTCGCCAGTCGCCAGGAAGTGTTGAAAGTAACACTTACCTTACGTCATTTTATATAAATTATTTATTCGAGTCTCACGAAATTTATCTTATGTATATATTAGTGGTTCTTAATATGGGAGTGTCATTACCGTAGTTCATTAATCAAACACCCCTCCAACCTTCCAAAAAGGTGTAACTGAAGTTTAGCGTGCTAATCTGCAGTAATAAGGTATTATCTCTAAATGTATTAGTAAAAGTGTTTCACATAAATCCCAAAGGTAATTATTTAAGCCATATTAAGTATTTGGAAATCACATTTTGCCTACGACCTGTGTAAAAATATATTGACTGGACTTTTCGATCGAAATTTTTCCGAGCTATTATTTTTTGTCAGAGCTTGTTATTGTATGACTCTTATGAATAACAGAAGGAAATCGCATGAGAAAGTTCTTGTACAGAAACTGAGATGGATATCCTTCTGTAGGGTCAAGAGAATTCATAAAAGATGTAAAAAGTGCATTAGGCCCATCGACTTGTAGACAACCTCACAAATTGTGCTATGATTGGAGATGATGTTCCGTTTTGAAATTACAATTTGCCTTTGACCCCACGGCTCCGTTTGCGAGTGTATATATATATATATATATATATATATATATATATATATCCTGTTTGCCCGTGTTTATTAGTTGGCTAATCGTTTAATGGTGCAGTTTGGCAATGGTTTGAGAGTGTACATTAGGTTTAACGCTTCTTGTTGTTATCGTGGCCATTCGGGACGGGATACGGAGACCAATAAACGCTTGTTCGCCTCCAGTATTGAACAATCGAAATAACACCGGTGTGGCTTTCTATTAGGGTGTCCAGTGTGCACACTAGTGACCCGGGGATTAGCCCAAACCACGGCAACCGCCGGCTGAGGTTTATCTGTCAATTCAATTTACAAAGGAACATATTTTTTCCTTATTTTTGCCTCTTAGTGTAGTATGAAATATTTATTAAAATTATCCTTGCGAATTGTTATTTTAATTTCAAAATCACTCTTTATTATTTATTCTTTTTGGGAGTCTATATCCTACTGTAACAACAACTGAGCGACAGTTTACAGAAATATTTGGGGTACCCAAAGGTAATCAACATTTTGTCTTTGGAATTCATTTTATTTTGCTAAAAAAGAAACTTTAATTACTAAATCTACTATATATTCACCAATATTATCAACAACTCTGCCACTTTTCCGGCAAATTTTCGATTCCCCTCTTGAAGAACTCCTCAAGACCAAAATACATCTTATCAAATTGTTGTACTTTTGGGTACACTTAATAATTACTAATATTACTAATGTAATATGATCAATCTTGCGATCTCTGCATTTACTGCTTTCCCTGTTCCTACACATTTCGCTTGCAGATGAAGCATCCTGTACGAAGCACTGAGTGTGAAATTACTTTTCTGTATTATTGACAAAATGCCCAGCCGCAATATAAAGAGGGTAGAAAAAAATATCCATTTTCAAAAACAGTAATTCTGAAACATTTAAGAGTATGCGAACTTAATGATTAATCTCCCAAAGATTTCAATGGCCGGCTTTTAACCGTTATAAATTGAATCGATATTCCCGCTCTGGTTTTCCACGCTGGTAAATTAGGATACTATTATTTCGATAATGGAGTCTAATTCCTCCGGTGCATGTTACATGTAAAATGCATACGCATTGTTGTACCGCCTATGGGATTCCTGTGTATTTATAACGGCTGTCGATCACTGCCTTAATTCCAATGGAATACCGACACATGTGATCCGATGCTATTATGCAGTATTTGGAAGTCGGTTGGATTATGTTTGATTTGAATCTAGGAATTGAATTGTTTAGTTATTAATGTGTTGATGAAATTGATACATGATATGATGTTTATGGGTACTGATTCTACTGCTATCGTTGAATTTGTGAACAGCGTGGACAAATAACGGGTACCCTGAGGTTTTAGTTTTATTATTATTATTCTTTCCTATAGTGAATTAGTCAGGCACATCAACAGGTGTCTGTCAGTATCACTACCGTAATCTCTAAACCTAGAATAGTTCCAAATCAATCCGGATGGAGGATAGCAAGTGATGACACTCCAAACTCTCGCGATGCCCCCAACCCGGTATCTCAAACTATTCCCGGCAAAGCTAGCGAGATAGGCCGTCGGCTAGGGAAGGATCGGGTCCAGGATCGATCAGTTCCAGCGAATTGTACAACGCAGATGTACAATTCATGTATCTTGAATAATGCTTGCGGCTTGGGGTAGCGTCGGCTCCACACGCCAGATAGCGGTGCACCCCGTCTAACGGCGGGTTAGCCCGGCTAATCATTTAATGGCCTAGTTGGGTGCGTTTCAATATACATAACGCCTGACGCCCCCTTGTCGGCGGTGTAATCAGCGCTGGGGGTCGGTGACGTGCGTCCGCAGGGGTTGGGAGCGAGAAGGAGGGAGGGAGGGTAAGAGAGGGTGATTGTGGGGGTGGGGCCTCTAATACGCCGATAGACTGCTTGAGCTCGAGTGTCCCGCAACAGAGGGTCAATTATTAATTCAGCCATTGTTCTCGCCGGTAGCTAAGTGGTGCTACCCGCCTCTGGAGCTGCGCACGGCTAATACTCCCCTTATGATGCCTCATTGCACTCCCATTAGGATTCCTGTGCCTGTTAAATGCGCCCGCGGCGTTTCCACGCTTGAAATACAACCCCATCCAGGAGGTAGAATTCGAAGTCCAATTTCGCCCATTGTTAACACCGGGTCCAGTAACTCCAGTGGCCTCCGAAATTGGTATCCCGTTCGAATCATGTTCTTCGGCTCGAACATCGGGACCGCTTTGTTGGGAATTAACGTTATGTAATTTATCATTTGGAATCATACATCAGTGTTATCAATTCCCTTTCGGTCCCGTTCAATCAACGCTTTTACTGGAATATAGGAATAGAATTTCCTACGTTTTACTTTCATAAGTGGAGCTTTGTCGAAACGCGTTAAATATCTGAAATTCAGAGTGTTGTGGAAGCCGACGTAACCAAGTTGTGGGGGGCAATTTCAACTTATTGCTCGAACCCGTGTTCTGTCGAATCTGCGAAAGAATTCCATTGCGAATCACGGTGTATTTTCTAGTCTCCCGTTTCCTTCATGGCGGGCTTAAAATGTCCGATTGTTATGGGGCAGATGCGGCAGTTAGGCGCCCTCGCCGTTCACTAAGCCCATTTGCCGCCCCGCCCGGCGCTCTCTATTTGCGCTCTGTCTATTTCCGTTTTATCGTGTTTGAAAATAATTGACGCCGCCGGCTCGCGTCAACGCTCGTCCCCCTATTAACGACCGCATCAACTGGACCAAGTCCGCTGCAATATCGAGTCCGCCGAGGGGGATTACCGGAGGGAATGCCCCCGTGTGGCTAATAGGTCTCCGGAACTACACATTTTACTGTTTAACTATTATTATAGCCATCGATAATTTTCACATCGTGCAATTTATGTCACGACTGCTTTATACGAGATACTAATAGATAGACAGTGGAAAACACTGTCATATGAATCGGGGATTCTGTATTCAACTTCAAGAACAGAACTCATCGGAGGTTCACTCCCCGAACCGAGCCGGTGAATATTTATCCATGTACGAAAGTTACAAGCAGAATACGATTACAAATGGCGATTGGAAAGCGTTCCTATTTTCATTTACTCGTTTGGGAGCTAAGCGGGGATTCGGAGTTCATTATTCGTTCGAATAATTCATTATCCTGCACCTCCCCCCACTCGTTTGTTTCTAAGCTAAACCAGTTTCGGCATTTAGCCATTGTCGGTGTCCTATCTGAAATATATTGAGGTACTTAAACCGGCGGTGAAATCGGTCTAGCTTAAGACCGAATGGACGATACTGATTATGTTTCTTTTTTTTTACTTTTGAGGGATTAAGAGATAGCGACGAAGCTGTGTGGATGAAATGTAAAAAAAAAATGCAATATTAATTATTTTATATACCCTAACTAGGTCCGGGCGCTTAACCAAATGTAGGCTATCAACCATGCGATTGGCGCTGGCTATTCACAGGTCCGAAATCACGGGCTGTTAATTTGTTAAATCCTCACCCAGTTTAAAATGCCATTGGGGAATTTCAATGGGTTTGCGACAAATCTGAGCGCTGTTCTGAACACGGCAATTTCTGTTATTGTTCTCGAATACCGTGTACTGGCCTGCATTCCCGAAGGAGATCTATTGAGAACCGTTGTAGGCGTACTGTGCTTCAGTACCATGTTCAACGGGTCATTGTTTGTTTGACAGGACCGCTGTACGAAAATCACTATTATAATGTTGGCCAATACACATTTCTCTCGCACCGAGGTCTCTGGGGCGTCCTACCCGAAATAACAACCTGTAAAACTGCCCCTGCATATTGTCAAAACGTATAGTGATGTATTAAAATTACCGCACATTCGGCACGATCTATTCTGTTCTATTGATTTCGAATTGTATTACACTGATGTAATATTTGCACGAATACAACTCACATAAACAATCCATCATTTAATTGATTGGTATGAGAGGAATCCGCGTTGGTCACATATATATATATATATATATATATATATATATATATATATATATGAGGTGGATAAGAAAAATCTATTTTAAGGACGGTTTAAATGTAATACTAACGCGTTAAATAATGTTTATGCATCGCATTTACTCCCCCGAATTTTATTAGCTTTATGTAATATAACATCTCATCAGACTGACAGTACGGAATATTGATTGTATCAAAGTAGTACATTCGCCGGGTAAACTGTCTATTTGACATAAAACATTTTAGCCGATCTAAATTCACTGACTAATTGAAAGCAGAGTTTTAGGGTCGTTTGAATAAACTGTTGTTGGGCCTAGTAATTAGTTGGCGAAGTGGGACTGTGCGGGGCAGTTAAATTGCGGTATCGGGAAAGGCGAACGTGTCGCAGTTATATTATTGGGTAAACTGTGTAAAACAACCGAGAGCAGTTTGTCAACTCCGATATATTGGATATTAATTGTCGTAGCCGGAGTCCCCGACCCCCCAACCAGCCCCCCCACGTTATTAGAATAACGCGGCGCTATTCGCATCCCCGTTAATAACCTGCTTACAATTGCTTATAATTACAGCGAAATGGTCGAAAATTAATGTTTTACATTTGCCCCATCCCCCCCCCCGCAACGGTCCCCAAACAGATCGGCCGCTCAGAAGGAGGCCCATCGAAACTGCGATTTGAATTTCATAATGAACTAACTGTACTGTTAAATGTAAATGGAAACATCTCTGCCGATGTTCTGATTCCTATCAATTAGTGGTGGGTATTTTAGCGCAATACATTTGGACAATTGGCGTTCGTAAAACAAAAGTTTATTGCTGATTTATCTATGTGAAAAATCACTTCTTTTTAAAATTTTTGAACTCGCGTCATATTTTATAGTCTAATCACCTGCACTTATGTTTCCTGCCCGATTTGCGTGCGTGAAGGTTTCGTGGATGTCCACGCGAGATCGATCAGTCATTAAAGTATTAAACTGTGAATGCAAAGAAATTATACAACGAAAAAAATGATTGTTCCTATAGTGGAATATACTGCATGTATAATACCTAAATTAAAATAAGAATATCAGGAAATACAAGATATCCTATCATCATTTACTTTTATGGCTTTAGATTTGTTACATTGGTATCCATGATAGCCTTATAATAGTATTATTAATAAGTTAACCCTCTATGGGCCGGTGTAACTTTCCGTTTTCACATTTCAATTTATCGATTTTACCAAATAATTATAGCTTTTTGTGAGAAAAGGGGATAAATCTTAATCCTATAACGTCAATTAAATCAATATCAATATCAATTTTTTTTCATTTGCATATATAGGTTTATAATTGTTGGATTTAAAATAAAAATTCGGCCCATAGAGGGTTAAGTTGGCTATTATTATTAATAAATTTTAGTTCGGCAAAATCGCTGTATGTATAATTGGCAAATAGAAATATTTTTCAAAACAACCAACAAGCGTTGGTTCATATTTCCGTGTATGTGCTAGAATTACATCGGAAAAAAATTAAAAGGGTGATCAAATATCTATTGTCTTAGTATGATTTGTTTCGCTGGAAACATTAAGAGTTTTTTTATATTATTATGTAGCGAAATAATTAATAATTGACTTTCAGATAGCTGTTAATGTATACACTGTTAGAACAGAATGTCGGGAAATATATATTATCCGGCCGTTAATGTACATAGATGGAAGGCTGTATGGGTGGTTGCACATACCTCGGATATATGAAAGGATTTGCCGGCTACTGTACAGGTTCTGATAACTGAAGTTGAAGTTTAAGTCCGGCGTCGGTGCGCCTGCTCGTGAGATATAGAGCCAGCTACATTTTGCGGGACAAACTACCGGCAGTGCCCCCCGATTAGCTGGCTCCCTACCCCTCTGAATTATATTCAGCCGGGATTATACGACCAGCCACTGTTCCCACTCCCAGAGATTTTAATTCCCCTCGGCACGGGAAATAACAGCGAAGATAACTAGTTTAGAAACTTAAAGCTCGGTCAGTGTGATATGCCGCGCGTTATATTAGCATACACTTGGGAGCTAAACCGGTTCGGGAATAGCGTCGTCTGCAGTAGTCAGTAGTTTGAGATTTTTTCAAATGTAAATACCGAATATAATTGACAGTATCCTAAAAATAACTGAATGTTATTGACAATTTCGAGTTACGCGTTTTTGAGACTGAAGACATGCTTAAACCGTAGTTACGGAAAAAGATTAAATAAAAGGATAGATTATTCGCATGTTGGTATAAAGTGCAAGTTTAAATAAATCAGTGGAAATTTAAAGGCTAATGAAGTTGGCATTTTTAAATAGATAAGATTTACGATTCAACTCAATAGATATTTTTAATTGGTTTCATTAATTTTGTTTTTATTACTTACTTCATATTACTTCGAACCACTTTTCCTCAAGTTTTATTTACATTCCAATTTTCCAAACTTTTAAATTTTCCGATTTAAGATTTATTTAGTTAACTAACTTAAAACAAAGATTTGATTACCCCGGATCGAACGGACATTCTGTCAACATATTAAGTTCATGAAATAGACATGTTACATGTGGGTCAGCTGTTTGTATCGATTATAATTTGTGCCACTTTAACCCTATAAACTCATCAAGCAGATAAGTTGATAATGACAAGCATCGAGGATTCAATTTCGGTGAATTTCAAATAAACCACGTGGGGGATTTAGATTAATTGTTCAGATCAATGGCCGGTTTAGTATTTCAGTTTGATTCCGAGTTGAGCAACATTCCGGCTTTGTGTTGGTTAAATATAAGAGAAAATAAATAAAAAAAAACCCCGAGCAATAACGTCGAAAAAATGTATTTTAAGCGAGAACGACTAAAAGAGAAAAATGTAATACAAATTGAATTTATTGTCGGCCCGAGAGAAAGTCTGTGATGAGTTCCGGAATATATTTACGGAAGAATTTAAGTGGACCTTTTAAATTTTCAGGGTACTGAAAAACATCCTGTTTTTCTGAAATTCTGAATCTGAAATTTCTGTGCAAACGAAATGGTCCGCATGCGCCGTAGCTGTATGAAATATTCGGAACTGTAAAAACAGCTGTTGATTAAAATTGTACTATGCCTCTTAATTGTAACGACAAATTATAAAATACTATAAAATACAATTGGTTACTATGGTATTAGTCAGAATATTGGATAAGATTAACCTCCGTTCGCATTACTTTGATGAGAACGATTGTACAGATATTCAAACTTTGCCGTTTAAATCTACATTTTTCAAAGGGTTATGAGGATTCCACGTGAGTCTATATAGAGCCCAAGGTATATTGTACATTTTCCTGTATTTTTTGTATTGTGTACTTCCCTATCAACTGTAGTATAGTTCGGACCAAAGAAATCTCTAGCAATAGTGTAAAGTGGAGCTGTCGAATTCTATTCGTCACTCGACTATTCGATTCAAGAATATATGTGCAATATAATTATAATTTTACGACGTTTTACAGCTCTCATAGAGGTGTTTTTAAACCTTCGAATACTTACTGCTACCGGTACTGTGCGGCGTTACGGGAACAGTTTACCGATCACGTAAGGTCCCCAAGCTCTCGTGGCTCGGACCGAATTATTAAAGCGCCGTATGGAATTCTGAAGGTTTCGAGAACGGTCTCCGAAAAATGACCCGTGTAAATAACACAGAACAGTCCCTGGGTGTACAATTATTGCATGCGTGACTTTGTCAACATATCCGACTGTCGGGGGGTCCCACTACCGTTATTAGGGCTCGGACTACAAAGTGTCCTCTCTACTCTGTTCCTTGACTTATATAATCGCTGAGACGCCGAACCAACAGTTTCATGTCCTTTTTCCTATTATTTTCTACTGGCCTATTATTTGCAGACATGCGAGCGCCGTTAAGTGTAATTCCGCCCCCCCAGACCAACTATCGGAACTAATATGTAATTATTATGTTAGGAAATAGCTAAAGAATAGCCGGAGAAAAATATTAAAGCGCTCAGTATTCATCCAGTTTTCAGTGTACAGTTAGAAGTTTAATGAACTCGGTTTTCATCCTTTTGGCAATCCTTTTCTCGCTAAATATTTTTAAATGAGTGAAAATGTTTTTCATATTGTTTAATTGTATTTTTAATTTGGAATGCTCTCATGTATTGGAGCATTGAGGAACATTAGTAGTATAATATTGATTCGACTCCTGGGACATACAAACGGATTCAAAGTGCAAGTTACTGAGTATAAAATACCAGAACTTCCAGAAGTTATCTTGGGATCGCGTAATACTGCGCTAACCTCGGTCAGCAGGGGTTGACCCCCTGCCATTCCGTAATTTCTCCTTAAGGTTATCCAGTACGGGCGTGCGGAATTGAGCTGTGGCGACCGAACTCATACAAAATCCAATCATCGCAATCTGTAATCCTTCGTAAAATTGTTGTTAACGTCCCCCCCCGGCCTTATGTTTCTGACCGCACGACCCGTTCCTATTTGAAAGTCCCGTTCGTTCATGAAATGGCGGCCTCCCCGATATAAATCCTTCCCTGATTCGACAGATCGCCTCGCGTCGCCTTCAGCGGGACTACCGTCAATGGGTTGATTCTCCGTCAAAAGTATTTCTGTCATCAAATCGCACTAAATATGATTTCAAAAATTGTAGTCGTGACTTAAAATAAAGAGAAAAAGGTTTACATTGACTTAGCTGTCTGTATTGAGGTATCGTATTGAAAACTTTTTCAGTAAGGTTGATGAGGTGAGTAGTCGCAGTAATCTCAGTTTGAAGTCGCACGCGTTCATGTTTTTCATCGGCCCTACCTGTAAAACCCTTGGTGGTGGTTGGCTGGGGGGTAGTAGGGTGGTTGGTCGGTTAGTTGATTTTCATTACTTAATTGAAAGTTAAATTGGTGTGTTATTTGTGTTGACTTAAGCTGTTTACACTAGACCCGAGCTGCTCCGATGTTTAATTGCCGCTCCCATTTCACTTGATTTAACCTTCTGTCTCCCCTTCCCTGCGTCGACGAATTCCGTACAGGTACAATTTTATTATTCTCTTTTTATTTGGTCAATATCATTTATTGCATTCATACTCAGGTCGGCTCGCGGCGCTAATGTGTCGTGAAAATTTGTACGACTCGAATCCACAGGATTTTATTTCAATTACCGAGGCGAAAGAATTGTTAAATTGCGGATAATTTTATGCAATACTGAAAGCGATTTGTATTATTCGTAACGCCGGTGTTAACAGAACCGTGAAGTGAACAAATGTGTAAAAATAAATATCTCACACTTCGGGTTTCGGGGGAAGCATATAATGCTCATATATATTCTGTATAGGTGCTTCATATTATAGCTATAAATATCAGTTTTAAACTGAAATGTTTAAGAAAGTGAACCCTCTCACCTGATTTTTATTCCTATCGCCTAGTTTTAAGCAACTACTATTATTGGCATAAACTTCGCTATATAATTTTTCTTCACTCGCATCCGCAATCTGTAACGGGACACGGAGCAAAGTTATTTACAATTTGTTCATTAAGTGTATCCTCTTAATTTATGAATCTAAGTGCTTTGGCGTACATCCTGTCGGATGTTGTTTTACCGCTTGCCGGCAACATCCTTGTTTCCTGTAAAAGGTGCAGAATAATTTATAATAATAATAATAAAACGGTTTTGAATTTCGCTTTTTCCAAAATAAAATAACTCGAAATAAAAGATATTGTTTCTTCGTTTTTGCCAGCGTTGTTACGTCCGTTCTTGTAATTCATCTAAAAACAACAATTTACTTTTTGGAATCCTCACGACGTCGGCGACTACAGTGACGAACGATTTAAATTGAATATGTTTATTTTGTTTCCATTAATTTTACGTAACATTTTCTCATGGCCGTGCTGAATGCAGACGTTTTGTTAAGGCTTTGCACTTAAAAGATCTGAGGGGAAATGATTACGGGAAAATTCTCGGAATTAAAACTTACTTTGTGCTACAAGGGGCACGTGGGAGACTTTCCTTAATAATACAGCGAGAATGATTATCATTGCTAATTGGAAATAGAAAATTTTTGTAATATTTAGCCATTATGACAGCAAGTGTAAACAATGTTTTAATATTACTTTTTAAAAATGATATTATTTTTATTATTTTATTATTAGATTATTATTAATATGATTATTTTACAGACGCACGATTTTTTTAACACATTCATTTTTTCGTTTAAAATCGTTTTTGGGCCATCGCATTTTGGAAGGAAACACTCGGGACAAATGCGATTGTACAGTGAGGAAACTCGACTGACTCAATGTACGTGGTCGGGCAAATAGAGTTAGTACGCCGTTGCCTTTGTCCCTCGAGGAAGGTTCGCCCACGAGTGGGCTATTTACGCGGCCAAGTTATGATAATTTAAAGTGTCGGAATTCTTCCCTTTTGCCGCTTAAAAACACGCACGTGGCCAAAGTCAAAGTGCCGGTCGGATATTCTTAATTCGGCAGACCGAGCGCCGCCGTCTAACCGAATTAAAGGTACAAAGTAAAATGCATTGGGGCGGCTCCAGAGTTGAACACCTACTCGGCTTAATTGTTTCATAAGTATGTTTCTAAGTTTCTAAGAGAAGAAGTTCTTGTATAAGCGGGTCACGTCTCCTCCTCCCAAGCCCCCGCCATCGCCCTCAACCCCCACCAACGCTTAACGAAAGTTGGAAATTAAACTCTAGTTTTACTGTCCTCTCATTTAGCCCCGGCCAGTTCCTTCCTCCGCCGGTTTCTTCCCTGTATTTTTTTTCTTGTCCGCTCGCTCGATTTCCGCAAATAGAAAGTCTAATCTCTGTTCACTTTAAAATCCCAGGGTTTTAAGTAGGTTCCCGGCTGGGGGAGTAAAGTCAAGAACTTATGCCCGCGGCTTTTTCCCCGTCCGATGTTCGGGCTCTTCGAACCGGATAAAATCGTTTCCCTTGTCGGGCAATGATCTTTGCTGCCTTCAAATAACTTTGGTTAAGACGATTTTTTTAATACATGTGACTATTTTGTCAGAATATATATTAGGTGTACCCAAAAGTAATCAACAATTTGATAAGATGTATTTTGGTCTTGAGGAGTTCTTCAAGAGGGGAATCTTTGATAATATCGTTGATAATTGGGGGGTTGTTGACAATATTGGTGAATATAATAGATTAATAATTAAAGTTTCATTTTTAGCAGAATAAAATGAATTCCAAAGTCAAAATGTTGATTACTTTTGGGTACCCCTAATATACTATTCCTTATGGATATATTTATTTAAGAATAATGGGTTTGAAACGCCCTATAATTAGGCTTCCTGTAGGAAAAGTTTTACTGCTCCTTCATACTAAAATTAAACACAGCTAGCTTCGCTCCGAACTTATGGGACCCATGCATTAATTAAAACTGCATTTTGTTATTTAAAAAAATGTTTTTGAATATTTTAGTGGCACTAATCTTTTCGATTATTTCACTTCCATTTACATACTTCCAATATACTAATTGTTGGGTACCAAAGTTCAATATTACAATAGTAGGTGGATCTAGGCGCAATATGAATAGTTCTTGTGTGTGTATGTTAGTGAATGAAGTGAGTGTAGCTTAAGTTCTCGGGTTTTTATTGTCAATTTTCCCGATCATTACTCCAATAATGTAAAAAACTCAAGATTAATGTACTATAATATTTAAGTATATATGTGTAGAAAGGTCAATAGGCCGGAATGCATGTACGAATCACCATTTGTTCAACTTTTTTTCGATGTAATATTTGTATTTAAAGAAATAAAAATTATTTGTTTCTTGTATCTTGTGTGTTTATGTTGGAAAACGGCGTGCTTTTATATGTTATTTTTCCGCAACACAATAATTTATAAACTATTTCTCGTGCTCGTTTAGCAGTATTTAACTCATCGTAATATTGAATTTTAAGCGACGTGATATTTATTAAGGAGGTCAATGTTTTATCCGGTTGGACGTAGTAGGGCGCTTCGAAATCTCTCTGCGGCTGTGCCCGATCTGGCCTCGGGAGACGCGCGCCTTGAAGATTCTGAACTTTGGAAAGTCAAAGTTGGCCCCCGAGCAAAATATATATCGGAAGTTTTCGCCTCGAATCCTCCCCTCTTCCTCCCTTTCGGCCAACAGTCCGCGCGGGCTCCCCTTCCACCCTTGTTCAACTTTCTACGACAATTTTTCTATCACATTATCGCCCGCCCTCTACTTTCAATCAACCGACAATATACTAAATTTATTATTATCTTCAATAATTACCTTCAGTTCTCAATTATTATTGTACTTTATACCGTCAGTATCAATAGTATTAACTGTTCTGAAGCTTTTGTTTGAAAACATTATTTTTTGGTACACAAATTTCAACATTAAATATTGTATACAGTGAATTATAATTACAAATTTGAACTGAACATAATTTAAGGTACAAAATTAGTTCATATATTAATGGCAGTTGATTGAAGCGTAAATACATTTAAAAAATAGGCTTTATCTTAAGCCGGTGCAAGACTTTGTGACTGGAATCCAGGACCATTTCCTCGTCGAAAGTCGTTCCGCTGCTCTAATGAAAGGCACATAACAGCTCTCATTCTGTCCGGGGAATTTCGCCACTGGTATGGCCACTGGTATTTTACTACTGCATTTTATCGGCCGGCGGGCCGACCACCGACCTCAGGTCAATTTCGAAATTTAATTGAAACCTATTCCAATTCGCAATTGATCGAGATGTTATTGCCCACTCCGGTGAAGTCATGACCGGCCTCATTTGTAAATTGGACTTTATTTCCATTTTAATCAATGATTGGATACTGTCCAATTCTTTCGGATTCTGGACTTGATCAGTTTCTCTGCAGCTATTTGCAAAAAAAGATTATAAGCCTTATTTCGATGAATTAAGAACAATTGGCTGATTCCCAGTTTACGCGCCTAGGCCTAGTTTGGTTACGTTGGTTAGGTGCACTATAAAGTGCAGCTAATATAGTGGGGGGATTCGGTTGGTGGGAATTTATTAGGAATATGGAATATCAAACGTAGAAGTGGGATTAACCGCTGTGTGTGTTAACTCTGATTTACCTTTGTTTCAAACAATCTAATTGAGAAAACACGAGACAAACCTAAACTGAAAATAACCTCCCCACAGACAACTAGCTGACAGAGAATGTGTTTCAATCATATATTTAAATACTTACCGGTTTAAATGCTACCGGTTAAATGGTTTTTGTCCGATCCAAATGAGGTTATTCCTAACACTGGGGGTTCCTTCTTATCTGTTCATTGAAGGTAGACTTTAATTTGGTTTTCTTTATAAACAGCCGGCTTCAGGGCTTTGAAGACGAAGTTGCCGTAGCAACGCTACTTTACGGCCATTTATCATCGTCTTGGCTGGCTTTTATAATTGATTAATGTTGTTTGGCACGGTTAATCTTGCGGTCCAAACGGCCGTTCTTGCCGACCTTCAATAATATAATGCGCGCACCTTAAGCAGTCTCGCAGTTTGTTAATTTGTACCGTGTACACCTTGAATTTCGGTACATTTTTCGCATATCAACAATACTTAACATCTGTAAATCGGCTACATTATGTGTATTTACTAGAATAATGAATGGTAACGATTTTTGGGATTGAGACATGCACGACTAGCTCAGAAAGTGCTCTTCCTTACAGGGGTGTCGCAAGATATTAACAAATTTAATGTAATTTTCACGTTCTTCTGTATCCTCTCGCTGGTTTGGTATTTTGCTACACCGGTTTCTGGGTACCCTTACACTTACTTCGCTTGTACTGTCTGGTACTGTAAAACATTTTCCAAATTGAAACTTTTTTGAAACCTGTTTTGTGGTCTGCGAGGGGTTGGAATACCATAGGTTTGTGGTGTTTCTGTCCTCTACGTGAAAATTTTTTCATAATTTGATCTCCATTTTCAATTAATTTTAATAGCACGCCAAATCGAGCGGATCTGGTAGTTATTTTATTATTAACGGCGGAGTCGGTTTTATTTTTATAGACCGGGAAACGGAGGTTATAAAATAATAGAGATTAATATGCGTGTTCCTGTTTATATTTTAGTTTATTTTGGAATACGCAAATTGTTTTCAATAAACATTTTTCTCCGTTCAACTGATCGGAGGACTATAAGATAGTGAGTATAACTAACTGGCGTTCTGTGACAATAATACTGTTGCAAAATGTTATTTAACGCGCTGTTTGTCAATTAAAATCAATTTTAGCGTTAATTAAAGTTTCTTTTTTATGTAAGGGTATGCACCAGAATTTCCATTACGCTTTCACGACCCAAGTTCCTTTTTTTCCCCCCTGACCGCCCTGTGGTTGTTCGCATTGGAGCCCGGCGTGTAGACGACGTTGCCGGTGCGTGTAGTGTTGCTCTCTGCTGCAAGGTAGGTAGGTCATCTGCATATTTCATGCCGACCCGGGGTTTTATTTAACCTGTATTTCTTTAAATATTTAAAACGCGCGTCCCTTTCGTTTTAATAAAAAGAAGAGGAGAGCCGTCGGTAACAACAATTTGCAATAATTATAACTCGAGGGCCCGAGTTGCTCTCGCTTGGCAAAGCGTTGCATTAGGCGAGAACCCGTCTGAAAACTTTTTTTTAATAATAAGACTGCACAAGGATAGAAAATAATAAAAACATGGAGTTTAAGTTTTGTAAGAGTACTTTCTAATAGTTTTAATTCAATCAGTAAAGAAGTAACAGCAGTGGATAATTATTCGACGATGAAATATAACATTTATAGAAACGTTTATGTTCAATATTGGCGCTAAATGTATTTTATTCCTAGGGTCTAACTATCTGAGAATGAGTACGGGATTTAAATTCTCCTTTGTTTTACGTGCTTTCAAAATAGTAATAACGACTTTATCCTACATAGCTTAGTTGCGGAGCGTTTGTATCGTGTTAAACATATAAATGAGCTCCGTCCGGACCCTAATCGGTATGTGAACGTAAATTTCGCTCTAGCCGAGCGAAGTAACACTGCCCTGCCCCGCCGCCCATTACTCCTTCAACTGAGGTTTACGGCCTCCAGCCAGCGCTGTAAATAAAACGTCCCTAAGTGATAGCTTTATGCGGTCGTCGTGGAAACGGCAAGGTCAGCTGTGTCTGCTCGTTTTATCTACGCCTAATAAGTTTTGAGTTGGCTCCTGTCTGTTGTTTTGTAAACTACGTTTTGTCGCGCGCCAACTACTGTACGTCGGAGCCAGATTTTAGATAATGCGTAATTTCAACAAGTTTTTCGCGTGCGTTCGCAATTTACGGCTCAACAATGCTCTCCATCGTTCGACGACGTTCACGGACGAGTGTTTGCGCAACAATGCGCGCCATTGTAAAAAAATACCTGTTCGTTTCCAACGGCTACGAACACTAGAAAAAAGACCTCCAATTTTTCAGGGGAAAAATGAGATTGAAATGAAAAATTAATTGTTACTTCGAACCGTAATTTTCCACATGAGCTGCTGCAATAATAGCCTGATGACTTTTTTTGATACCAGCTGTGCATAATGGGCACAACCAAATCATTTTTGAAGGGAAAATGTGAAACTGTGATTTCATCAAGATTTTTAAATCACTGAAATCACTATGAACAAAATACGTTGGGCTTGGAAATTCGTTTAAAGATCGGTGAATAATATTTAAGATCTTTAGAATCTTTTTAAACGGGAGGAAGATTCATTCTAAACGGAAAACATCAGCCGGTCTGCATTTCTGTAAAGTTTTCACAAAAGACAGAGCGCAGATGAGCCGAGCTGGGGGTAATAAACCGGCGGAGTTTGGACGAGGAATGTGATAATCGGATATTTCCGATTTCAATTCGGAACAACTGTTACGAAAAACAGTTTCCCAGTTAAATGGTAGAACGGGAAATGGGAAATGTAACGGTACGACGGGACCGACTGACAAGTGGAAAACTTGAATGAACTTGCGGGTCCTGGAAGGCTCCGGTAATGGAACTGGAAGATCCGTGGGATAAGTTAATTATACCTCTTCATCGTTTCCAGTCTCGGCGGATCCAATTACGGCCGCCAAGCGGAAACTAGAACTAATTAAATGCAACAAAAATGTTATTAAGGCTTACTGCCTTCTCAATTGTATTATTGTTTCTGCCGTCTGTCTCCTTTGTTTAATTGTCGAACGCCGGGCGGCCGTAGGTGTCGTTATAACGGGGCCGATGGGAAACGGTTTCGGAGGTTTCGCTCTCATTAATATTGTACGACAAGAGAAAAAAATCGGCCAATTATCGTACGCGACTTTTCTAATTTCGGTGAGGTGGACTCACCGTGGAAAGTTTTTCACCCTAAAATAAAGGAGCTGCTATTTCAATTACATTCCCATATCGCTAAGAATGGTCTATATAAGAATGAGATCATAATGTGTCTTATACATCTTTCTGCGTGAATATGATAACGAAATTCGCGTTTTAGAAATGGTAAAAAAAAGGTTGTCGTACAGTGAGTCTTAAGTCCCGCCGTTGCGCCGTTCCCGTGGGAAGAGGGGAAACTGAGATATGGGTAAAGTTTAGTGAGACGGTTTTACGGACTTAATGTCCAAACTTGAAAGGTCCGTCAAATTAAAACCTGCAAGGGATTCCAGCCGCTTTAATTAAAAAACAAAAACTCGCGAATTTATGCTACATTTTTAAGCCGTTTTCATTCAAGTAATAGTTCAAGCCGTTCAAGTTATAATATAATATCTGTTGTAATAAATAATAAACGAGGCTTTTGATTTAACGATTCATCCGACATGATTACCTTAACAACCAAATCTGCATTACTGAGGTTTTGAGGAGGAATTTAAACGTAATTGATTTCCTTAGTTCTCCGGGCAATGTTCCTGGTCTATCTGAAATTATTTTATTATTAACTATGTACAGAATTTTTATTTTAAATCCAAAAAAATTGGGGGAACGAAAAATCAGCAATTATAAACCTATATATGCAAATGAAAAAAATTGATATTGATATTGGTTGTCTTGACAACGTTATAGGATTAACATTTATGCGCCATCCTACGAAAAAAGCTATAATTATTTGGTAAAATCTCGATAAATTGAAATGTGACCTGAAAGTGACACGGGCCCATAGAGGGTTAGAATAAAATAATATAAATAAATTCATTGAAACGATTAGGCCTTGCCTAAGGAAGGCCCTCACGGTCCGTTTCCAATTAGAAGACCTGGTCGTTGGTTGGGTCGTTGCCCACTGTCTGTTGTTCGCTATCGAATTCGGAATCTTCGCGTCTGAGTTTCTGTCTGAGTCTGGATAGGGCAGAGATGGATTACTCCCATAATCTCGTAATCTTCTTTTCTTCCCAACAGTCCCGGGGTTTCGATCCGGGAGGATCTGTAACGCCCACCTGAACGTTGTGGTCGAGTGCGAGCTGAAATATTGTAAACATTTCCAGCAGAATAATGTTATCTTTTGCTCAAGGAAAAAGCACACTTAGCACGCATTTATCACTTACCGTTTCTAGCTCCGTTAAGGTAGCCTACATTTTAAATTCTTTAGTCACTGATTCATGAAGCTCCTTTAAAACTAGAACTTTTATTTATATGTTCTGTCCAAATTGTATTATTCGGGACTGAGTTTGACCCACCGCTCACCGATGATGGAAGAAGAAGGAAAGGACAAAAAACACTTTCGATGGAGCCCGTTCAGGTGGTTTCCAAACTCAGGAAAAATAGCAGAGCCAACCGAGGTTCTTCCCACAGTATTACGCGATCCCTACCGGAAGTTATTGATAATTCAGGTTCTGGTCGCGGAAACCTTTTCTCGTTTCACTTACTTATTCGTAGCTCCCCGTTACGAAATTCCTCTTATTAGAGGATTTCCTCATTCCTTTTTCCTCATTCCTAGGCGGGTATTGACTGTTTGCCTCATTTATACTGTCGCTTATTCCGTCGATCTGATGCTTGAGTTCGCTGTATTAGTAAGAAATTCCGGCTATTTGTGGTCTTATTATTTTTTTTCTGTTGGCCGAATGAATTTTGATTAATTTGACGGCAAACTGGCATAGGACGTTTCCGATAACTTCGGGACGATTCCACCCGAAATTAATTAAATTTCCCTCCTCCCGAGCCGAAACTTGGACTCATTCTCTTCAACCCAGTTAAGTATTGGACAAACAAATTGGGAGAAAATCCGATTAACCGTAAAACGTAATCTGCCTTTCTTCGGCCCTGGACTATAAGTTTCAGCGAGTTATATCTTCGAACGTTAAGTGTTATTTGCTTTTGAGGAATTCATTCCCACAATTGACGTTCATTATAATAAAATCCTTCTCGGGTCCGCTAACCAGATTAGATTTGTAATTTATTTAGAGTCCGGGACTTATCACTGTCACCAATACTACCGTTGACAGTCGAATTTATTTCATAGAGTCAGACAACTTGTTGTTGTAGGGGAGTACACAAAAATGAGAGGCACTTTTAGAAAAATTTAATGTATATTTTATTTAGCTGCATAATTAATTTAGATTATAAGAATTTAAGTTGAATTTATTATCCCTGAACATGTGTTTGAATAGAACGTGGAGCCAGACGCGAATGACATAAAATTCGTAAATATAGCATGAACTTGATTTTTCTAAATATTTATTAGTTTATTTATTGAGTCCATAGCTTGTTATGCATGCAGGTTATCCCTAAGTACTTCCTTCCATTCCGTCCACTTCAATGCAATCCTCATTTCACGGAAAAAATATGACAATGTATTGTTTTCATTATACTGCGTTGTGAGGCCCCAGGAAGCTAGTTTTCGTTTTTAGTATTCCGTGATTCGTATATTCTTCGCCAGTTTTCAGACTTGTAATAAAACCATGGTTTAGCATGTTCAGAGGGTAGCGCCATTCATTTTATATGTGTAACGTGTTATGAAGAGAAGGTTTAATGTTCGTCCGACTCCCAAATTCACCCAACTGAATTGCCCCCCTCCCGTTGAACAGAGGGCGAAACATTGTTCGCGCGCGCGCCCTCTCTATCTGTTTTATATTTCGGAATTATATCGGTGGAAACACAAAGGAGCGAAAATACATTCGGAAAATATAAACCGCAGCGTAGATTTATCGAAGCGCACACAGAAAGAATATATATATAGGCTAACGCAATTATTAGTATTGATGCAAAATGAATAAAATTTCAGTTGGGCCCGATACAGAGCCGGTGAATACAAATCGCGGTGAAATCACATTCTGCACACATGTGGCACTCAATGACCCCTCATTTAGTTTTCCAATAACATTTTCATTGTAGTTAACATGCCAAATTTATATTCAATATAAACACTGTCCGTATTTATTAATAAGTTAATATTTTAATGCGTTAAATTTCGGTAAAATTATTTTAAATTAATTAAATTGTATTTAAGTTTTTTCAAAGTACCATATTGGATTTTTGTGGTCGCGTCTATTTCCCATCGTTTATTGAAATATATTATGATATAAGAGGCCGAATTCTTATACATAATTTGGTAACATCGCAATAATATCAACTTCTTACGGTTGGATGATTCGCGTCTTACAGCAGATTCCTTCTTAATAATTGTTTCTACTTGTATTATATTTCTCCAAGTTTATAATTTGTATATTCGCTTCTCCGTTAATGAATATGTATGAATATGTCTCAATTACAGTTGAACACATCTTTTTTTTGTACATATGTTTATATACACGCAAAAAATACTACAGTAGTTTATGTTCCACTCAATTTATCCTTCTCGTCCATTTGGTTCTAGTATGCTTTTGGCTTCTCCACAACGTCAGTAGCATTCGGTCCTTAGGTGCCTACGTAAGTCGGTCTGCATCCATTCCACATTGTTACTGTAGCTAGTAACGATAATATTACAAATCAAAAAGTATATGCGGTGTACTGGAGTAACAGCATTTTAAATGCAAGGGCAGACGAATTGCCGTTTGTTCGAAACAGATGTAATATAAGACTGAAATCTAAACAAGACGCAGAAATGGAGAGCCACAATTTATAATTCCGGCTGTCTGTCCTCTTATTCATTACTGAATTCAGCCGGCGGGAATTTGCCCTTCTCAAAGTGGCAGGTCCTCCCCCTCCAAGTCTCTTTCCGTAATCTCCGTTTCTTCTGGGCTCCTCCAGCCGCCCCTCAAGCCCCTATCCACCCCCCCACCCCCTTGGAGGTTCAACGTCGGTCAGATAAGAGGCGAAACTTTTCTCAGAGCCAGGGAGGAGGAGGAGGAAGAGGAGGAGGATTATTGGTTTTTAAAAGTCGTTAGACCGCGACTAAACGGTATTTTTGGGGGGAGTCGGGACAACTTTGCCGGCTAGTTTTTTATTTTATTTCTACCATCTGCCTTCACGGTCCTTATAGTCGAACCCCCCCAACTGATGAAATATTAACGACCGAATGGACTATTTAAAAAATTGCTGCAATATTAAGCGTTCCGAAGTTGGGGTTAAAGAACCAGACGCCAGGCAGTATTGAACTATCAATTCCTTTTATATAATGTATAAGTATATGATTAAGTTAATATTTTAATGAATTTTCCCGGGTACATTTTTCTGTTTTATTTCCACAATTGTAAATTACAATAAGCAACTAATAATAACGAGTAGACAGCAATGGAGGCCCACTGGCTTTCCCCCTTACTGACGCTTAGACGATTCGCGTCTTACAGCTGCCTTAATATTTATTTTTATTTGTACTCCACCAACATTGTTTATTTCTATTTTCATCTATCAGTATCGCATATTCGCTTGTGTTAATATTATGTATGTGCACTTATGTACACACGAAAAAAATAGTAAGGTAGCTTATGATACCTGTTGGGCGTTTGAAAGCAGAATTATCGAAGAAGAAGACTAGAATAAGAGTGTAATAACTTGAACAAAACCCGTAGGTGTACATTGTAATCTTTTCAAGTGCAGGTTCAGTTGTTGTATTTTCCTCTTATGCGATTTTAAGCAGTTTCGGTAGGTAGTTGAATAGGCCCAGTCAGACAGAGGGAGGAGCGGGGGCCACCCCTAACCGAGGGCGGCAGACAAGTTAATCTTGGTTTCAGGCGGTAGTTGCCGGCGGCGCCAGATATATACTGGGTCCCGCAACGCACCACTTGATATTTTATTTAGGCGGCTTGAACTCTCCCCGGTGTTCATTGTTTGGCCGTATTCATATACAGGAGTATAAACCGCATCACCGCCGCCGGCCCCATTGTTCCCCCTACAGCCCCTACACCTGTATAAGTGCACCGTGTACGGACACAATTACGGTTTCTCCTGTGTGTGGTTGGGGGTTAGGGGTTTATCGCAAAAAAAAGGAAAACCAACCCTCTTTTTCTTTACAGCCGTTTGTATTTTGTTTTTCTGTTCCTTTTCTCTCCCTATCTCTGTGTTAGAAGTATTTTATAACGAGAATGCGTTTAAACACCGGCCCGTAACAAGAATTAAATTGCCAGCATAATCGAAATTCTATCGACGGGCCTAATTAAAGACAGCCGCGTAATCGGTAATTGGGGGAATGTAATTCGCATAATCTCAAGAATCGGTATAGTTTTGCAGAAAGAGGGTGCTACGGTTCGAGATCCGTCAAGGGTGAAAGCTGATAGTGGTGCTAACTTAAGGGCAGTTTGTGTTCGTTTGTAATTGGTCAGACGAATCGGAATGATTGTCAAAATAAACGAAAGCCAATTCGGTAAACGTAAATTATTCCTTTAACAGATTATTAAATTTTATTGTGGTGGCAACAAAATAATTGCGGGTTTTTTCGCATCCGCACTTTGTGATGTATATCGAACATTTTTTGTTACCCGAGGTGTTTCAAATGGTCATACATACATTTAACTGTATTTTTATTGGGGGAAGTCGGTTGGTACAAATCAGTGCAACAGGATCCTTGCAAACGATTTTCCAATATTAAACTCGTGTATATCAATACTCTGTTTCCATCTTCGTAAGTGCCCCACTGCACTGCTAACAGAATGATGTCAAGATACTGAAAATTATTTTTCTTAGGATACTCAAAACTCTCGTGGTTCCCCCTCAGAAAGACAATTAATTTAATTGTCGTTCTATTCGAGTTTTTTTTTGCACCACAAAAAATGTCCGAGCGAGTACAATTCTTACCATTTGTCTCGACGACGAATTGTTTAATGAGACGTCGACATTAAGACGGCCGGAGTTCTAGGTGGGGCGAGTTTTTGCAGTTAAAGTTGACGCCGAATCCAATTAGCGACGTACCTTAATTATTATCCCATTCAAGCGTCAGGCACATTTACCTCTCTCGTCCGGACCGAATTTAATTTGAACTTTCTTTTACCCCGTCTTTCCACTTCGCAATCGGTCCATTCGACAATTATTAGTTGGCGGGCCTTTCAAAATTGGCGCTTAAGCTGTTAATTATTTCTCTGGAAAATTTATCAGTGGCTCTTGGATACGGCATTTTTCAGATATGCCTTCATTGGACATCAGATCTTACACGAAAATTATATTTTTTTAAAAAATATTGATTGGTTGATTCACATTTCGTCATGTTCAAAATTTTGCACCGCTCGATAAGCGTAAAGGTTATACTGCTTCATAACTACATAGAGTACATAAATTCTTGACCTTAACTTCAAGTTACACACTCGAAAATATTTTCAACCCGCTGAACATATTTCGGTTGGTTTTCACAACCCCACCCCGCTTGTCCGCGACCTTGCCAAACAGAAATATTGCATCAATGTTGCTTATTGTGTTTTACGATTGTTTCAATAGAACAGTGGAAAAAAAGGTTAGTTTACCAACTTTAGGTTACCATGATTGCTTTTATGGTTTCATTAGTTGTTCGGATCGAATTATTCGTTAATAAAAGTTACTTCGAATGGACACGTGGAATCCACATACCCGACTCAAAAGAATCGACTTAAACCGAAAATTTGGACTTTTAAGTCCATTACTAAAACCGACATCAAAATTGACCCTAAGTAACACACTTAAGCGATACTTAAACCGATATGGACATACGGTATAGAACTATGGGGTTCCACCGAGACATCCGACATCGCTCGCATCCAGAGATTCCAGTCAAAAATCCTTCGTACCATCCTTAATGCTCCCCGGTGTGTTTCTAACCACACAATCCACCATGACCCATCCATAGATGGCCAAGAGATCTTCTTAGCCCTTAGTATTGTTCTTGTGTCAAAAGTGCCATCTTTGGGTGGTTCCTTTTATCACGAAATACATGTGAAAAAATACATACAGCATTTGTACCTATAACATTCAATGTTGATTGTACAAAATAAAAATGGTTAAAACAAAAAATCTTCGAATGGAGGTTTCGAACACACTGTATGTATACCCTTGAGCCATTGAGTGCGGCATTCTCTCAAATCGTCAAATAAGACGCGACTTGCCCTACGCATTGAGAAGCTCGGGTAAGTCACAGAGAGCCATTGTTGGACCGTATCCGAGTTGGTGCCCAGAGAGGGTCTCTCTTGCGCCGGCAAGAGGATAGGCCGGTTATTGGCCACCGCGGAACTGTGAGTCAAATTGGACCCGACAATAGGAAGCCTCGAGTGACCCTTGGGAAGTTGGGGGTTAGAGAACGGCACAATTTCGAAACGCCGTTAAGCCCTATCCGAGGGTCGGCCATGTAGAACTAAGTCAGGCTCTGACAGGGCCTATTATATTGGGATATGACTGACGATCAGTTCAATAATATGAATTAAAACTGGATCACCAGTCAGGTATGATGTACCGTTAAAAAGTACCTTAGTAAATAATCTATCCTCCATTTCAGAATCTGGTCGAAGGTCAATCAAAATTGTACGATATGGTCTTAAGTCAGTCTTTGTACGTATGAGAGATGGAGTACTGTAATTGTATTTCAGACAGTTCCAGAAGACTTAGATCAATATCTGTCAATTAAAAGAATGGTTTTACGCGAACTCTCGACTACGATTGGAGCTGCAAGACATTAAGGATTCAATGCAGTATTTAACAGGACGCTTTTAATGTCTCTTTTCTTGTCTCTGAGACGAATGAATTTTGCCTGGTTGGAATTTTTAATAACCTCTTCCCCGACCTTTTTCTGTTTGTCCCTTCCTTTTTTCCTTTATATTTCGCCCGGGAACAAACGTTTCGCGGATATATTCAACGAACGGGACGAATTAAAAAGCATCGAACCATAATTTTCGAACATAGTATAAATCTTGTGCTCACGGTCTTGTGATTTTAAATTAAGAAATTTCGGTTAGCAGCCCAAAGTATGTTCTTTGAATATACATATATCGTAGACGATGTAAGAATTTCATTTGATACCTGTATTAAGTCTAAATGAACCTGTACATACCACTGGTTTAAGCGTATCCTGAGTCAGAATATAATTTTGAAAGCTTAAATTTTCAGCAATCGAAATCTCGAGTGAGTGGGGCGTAAGAAGCTATTTTCGACCTTTTTTTCACCCACTAGACGAAGCTTTGCAACAAAACCCCGCTGTCGGAGGATCCCGATTGTTGTTAGCTCGCTGTTGTTAGCAACAGTCGGACCGAGTTATTTAAAATAACAAATCTCCTCGTTTCGTCTCGCAAAAGTCCCGCCCAGCCCGCGCCATTCGGGTTTCGGCCCGAGGGCCCAACTCTCTCCCTCGACTTCAAGTTGCCCATCACGGGGGATTAACATTTTTATTTGTACCGGACCTGTCTTCTTAAGGACTCTTTTAAAAATCGTTGCGCGTTTCTTCTTCCCCGCGATAACCGGTAGCCTGGGGCAGTCGTCCTATTATGCAGATGAGTTATATTTATATAACTCGAGATAATTTATTTCCCACGGACCGGCGATTAACCCGCCCTCTTAATCTTTTATCTACCTGTACAGGCGTTTGTAGCTAACCTTCTTAAAGCGAAATATTTATCATACTATATGATACGGTCAACTCGATGTATGAACCCATTCAATAATGGAACCGGAGGTTGGATTTCTAGGACTGTAGATATATGCCGATATTTATGTCTCTCGTGGTTAAAATGAACCACATAAAAAAGAACTTTTGATTGAAAGGATTGGCTGTCACAGATTTTTATGTCGGTTTCAATATTGTGTTGTTTATAATAATTTTTTTTTAAAGCTTATTTTGAGTTCGGCTCAACCCGTTAGGTGGTCCCTGCAGGTTTCGAATACCGCCACTCTTGTGGTGATCTGCAATTCCTCGATTTGGTTTCATACTGAGATTGGCATATGACCAAATTGGGACGGAAGATCGGACGAGTAAACAAGCTACTCTCTTTCTGTGCAACTCAATCTATATAAGGGATAGATTGTAAAAGTTTCTTGAAAAATTGTATGCGGGAAGGATGTACAGTATAACGGAGGAAAGTTGAATGCTCTAAAACAGGTTTTTAACTTAAATTTTAGCCATTTTATCGGGAATGCGTCGATTAAACTGTCCAACTGTTTTAATGATTAATTATTAGTTATTACAATTTCTTCCGAAGTAATTTATATAGGCCTCCAGACATAATTGTAAATCTGAGTTATTTTTGCACTTAATTAAATTAATTGCAATTGTCTATTTTATTGTTTAGTAATATTTCCTGTCTGTAGTTAAGGAGAGTACTACTCCTTAAGGGGCCTCATATGTTGCTCGTCTCGACCGTGTTCCATTTTTCTAAGTTGCTGTGGCTCTCTCGATCGATCTGCCGACGGTCGGTCCCTTATTGTTCTGCTTTTTCACACAATCCCTCTCTCTCTTTCCCTCTCTCTTTCGCTTTGTCTCCCCTTATCTGTTGATAAACCCTCCTTGATCACTCCCCGACCCCGCCCGCCTCCTTTCTTTATCAGCGGCCATTATCTCGGCCACCTCTCCCGCAATCTCTTCTGTCTTCTTTTCTCTCTCTTTCTCTCTCTCTCTCTCTCTCTCTCTCTCTCTTTCGCTCAACCCTACACTGACTAAAGCGCAAACATAAAGCTTCCGCAACTACCCGGCGGGATTGGGCGCTGTTATTTCTAAGAAAGAACTAGGAAAATAAGTTTTAAACCTCTCACAATCCGGAAGTCATGTTGAATTATATGCGAGAAATGGATTTTTTTTATATTCCACCTCTGTTTTGTTGTATAGGTATAAACTGTAAATGTAATATACAAGAAGAAGACATGTATATATGCAATTAAATTTAAACATGAATACTGATAGTTGTGTAATAATTTTACCCGTTTGAACATAACGTTATTTATTCAAGACTGGTGGAGAAAATTCTTTCTGAATACTTAGGATTTTATCTGCGTTCCTTTGGGAGATCGTCTGCTCTGACTGCGGGCCCCAGATTCTAGATATTCGTATTTACCTCAATGCATAGGGTACTCGACCAATAAAGAAACTGCGTTGAATTTTTGATCTATAATGAAATAAATTTTAAGAAACAAATTAGTTAATTAATAATTAGTATATTAGCGTAAAATATATTTAAAATATCAGTTTAAACGCCTGAAAAATCTTAATTCTCTTGGAATGCGTCCATCGTGGTGTTGGACGCCACTTAATACAAACGTCGTACGATAAAAAGTCAAGTGCAAATCTTTTTTAAAATTATAAACTGAGAATTACTTGCCCATCCCATTTTTACTTACTTATATTCCGTATTTCCGGCAATTTCCTATTATTTCAAGGTAGGCAATGAAATACGTTTGAAATCGTAATGTATATCGTACGAAGACAAATGGGGGTTGTATTAACACTGTACTTGGCGTGTTAAATGTCCTGCCCGTTGGCAATAAATTATGGATCCTCACATCTTGCCAATGCGGCGCTCTCTCTCCTTGTTGCACGTACTAATTAAGTAAAATGATTTATATATTGTATATACAGCGAACAAAGCATACATACAGTACATTTTATAACAGATTGTCCTATTAGTTACCTTACCCTAGATTGATTGTTTGTATAAGTTTATGCAGCGTGTAGCGCTGCTGATAGTTTGGGAGATCTCCGATAGTTTTATTGCAAAGTTTAAAAAATTACCTTACAGAATTTTAAGAGAAAAATAACTAATAAGGAAGGGTATCTTAGCACCTATCAGATTTTTCTAATATTTTATCCCTATTTATTAGATACTTATTTTATCCTTTTATAAGAATATCGTATGGCCGCGGTGGAAACCCAACTGTTCGGAGATTTTTCCCGTATTTGAAAACCACTCGAGTGGGCTCCATTGAATGGGGTCCTCTTCTCGGGTGTTGTCTGCTACTGAGGCTTCGGAACTTTTACCGTTTCCATCATCGGGGTCGGACTGAAGGGTGAATCAACTTTGGGTTCTATATAGAGATATGTATGTGAATGTGAGGTGTCATTAATCATTGGGATTAAGACTTGTTTGTTCCCGTATTACTGTTGAAGTTGTTGTTTTTATGTATTTCTATTGCTCTCCGATAATCCAACAGGATTATCAGTGATCGAGCACACGGTAATCGAGCTCTGTTTTTAAGGTCCGTCCGGAACCTAATAAAGTCTTTCCCCAGACGACAGACCCGCCGAAAGTATTTAGTGGGTTTCAATCTCCGGTCGAGTGTCAGGATAAGGGCAGTTGTCCTCGATTGAAATTCTGGAATTGAGCATAAAGGGTGGCTGGTGGAAGGAAAGTTCTGTGCGCATTTCTCGGCCGGATCTTTGGGGCGTCGGACCATTAATCGCCGTTTCAATACTCCAACCGCCTTTTAAAGTTGGCCCACCGACGTGCAGAGAGAAGATTCTCCCCCTCCCGGTACGTCGACCGCAAAGAGAAATTGGACCGCGGATATAATGGGGAATAGAACCAGGTTAGACTCGTTATGCCCTATTCGACCACCGACCCCGATACCATTCGTGCCCTGTTATTCGGTTAGAGGATGGAAGGAGAAGAAGAGAAAACCGCTCTTATTCCGTCGCCGAAGAGACTGCGTATAAAACTGTCTTATTAAACTTTCATCCTGATTTATATCCATAATATTATATCTGATTTAATTGGAGATATAAGAGTGGAGATATAACTGTGTAGTCCGTCATTCTCAAAATCAGCGGCAAAATGTCCCCCACTGTATACTGCACATTTAAAACGTTTTCGTGTTTGCTTCATAATTATTAATAATTTTTGTTACTACCGTTATTACTTCGATTACTGTTTTACCGCGTCTTCTATAGGGGACTGTAGCCGTACCCCGGATAGGATTTAAGTCCTGGAAAAGTCACTTTAAATGCGTGCCCGTGAATTACCCGGTGCCAATTATTCCGGTCTTATCGCCGCCGACCGGGATCCTCTGCAGGGGAAAGCCCCCGGCCCCCTCCACCCCCAAGGAGTTTACGGTTCTCCGCTCGGTCAGACGAATAAAACCGTTCGATCGGCCATCGGACAATCCCGGGGGCGAGAAGGAAGAAAGGAAGTTCGTTTAATTTGCCAGGAAGTTAGAGAGGTTTAGGAGGAGGCGTCGTGGGAGGTTGGAGGGTGTGGGGGGGGGAGGGTGTAGTTCGGGAGCGAGATTTACGAGGATACGCCGGACAGGTTATAAAATGTAGCTGTTAAATGTTTTAAGGGGCACTCAACTGGCCCGTTGGCCGGGTCACGTGATATACTGATCGGGAGAAATAAGGAATAGCGCGGGGCCCCACTCTGAGTTATCTTCCCCGGGCTCTACCTGCCCCAATGTGATCCCATTACATATTCAAACATTATTAGACTTTTACACTAACTTGGTTGGGCTTTCCATCCAATCCCGCTACTAATGCACTAATTTAATGGCGTGTGCCATTAATAAAAAACTATATTTTTTCTTCATTCTATACAAAGCCAGTATTAATTAAAATTGTTAATTAATACACGTTTTACAGGTGTAAACGTGTTCAATATTAATATATTTTTATCAATGTAAAATTTCTTTATGTATGCTTCTTTCGAAAATATTTTTAGTTAGCGTAATGTAAACCAACAATACGGCGATAAGAATAGTCTATTTTTCAACATTATTTCTACATGTATGTAGTTGATTTTAAGCATGTTTTACACCGGTAATATTAAGTGTAATATTGCCAATATCCTTTCGGATATCAAACGTATCCGCGGCCAATATGTTGTCCGCGCATACTGCCGGTATCGGCATTGTAATGTAATGTAATCGACATGTAATGTAATAAGCAATTTCGCCGAAACGATATAATTACGAACGATATTTAGGAAGTTCGGTAGTTCTCACTGAGAGAGAGAGAGTGAGGCCTAAGTAGACCTCGGTCGTGGCCGGAAGGCAGTTCAATGAAATTAATCAAGTATTAATTGTTTAGAGCTTTGATATTCAATCGATCGATTGGAATGACTGACAGACTGTGTAATTTGTGTTTGCAGGTCGCTGAAAGGGTCTGCAGGTCCGCCGAGGCTGTACACCGACAAGGTAGGAAGAGAACCTAATCACAATAATACCGTTCACGATTTCCTGGCGAATTAACGAGACGGTCCAGCTGGTAAATGGTAAACGGGTCCCGCGTCGAATTGGCCCCAGCCCCACGTCCCACCGTCTAGTGGTTGCTATTCTACACAATAATTGTACGTTTTGCCCGTACCCGATGGTCGGCATTTAACCGATTATTAGCGCATTGGGTGGTATTCACAGAAAATAGTACGCAGGCGAACAATCCGGGTCGGATTTCGCTGTTTAGTAAATGGTACTTTATGGCGCTGTTCATCACCCATTTCCTATTGTTTCACGCAGTGAATGCCTAAGTTCAAGGCGACTATTATATGCATTGTTCTTAATGTTGTTAATTTAGGGCATAGTTATCGGAAAAATTGTGTCGAAGAAAAAGTTGTGTCAAATTTTCGTGGTTTTTAGCAGTTTCCAACCTAGACAGATTAGTGTTTCTAGAAATCATTGTTTTTTTAATTCCTTATTATTCTTATAACTCATAAAATAACTAAAGAATTATACATTGGTTCATACAGAAACATATTATGGATTGCGCCAAATTCCAAAATCTCGAAACCCACACGATAGTCTAACCTATAACCAGCTGTTTACATGACTGCTGTGCTTCATTATGCATTATCAAATACATTTCAGATATATCAGAGGAAAACTATACTTTATTATTCTTATTACATAAAATATTTACTAGTTTAATATACCTGTTTTGTGGTCTGCGAGGGGTTGGAATACTGTAGGTTCGTGATTTTTCTGTCTCCTCTCGCTGGTTTGGTCTTTGCTAGACCGGTTTCGGCTGCTCGCCATCTTCAGTAGCGGTGTTAGTCACTGTTGGCACTTTGGATGTTTTTCGAGCGTCCTCACTGCACTGTCACTTTCACTTGTACTGTATTTTCATGAATATAAAAAATAGACAAGGTATACTCATAGTGTATAAAAATGCAACTTAATTGATTAAATAGATTTTCATAAATGCAAATTACAAATTATTATATATAATATATATTTACATACAAATTACATAAATACATCTTATTTTACACAGTGACAGTGCAATTTGATAACACAAATATAATTTTGACTGAGAATCCACCCATTTTGATGGTACTCCCGCTCAAGCCCTGACTAGAAAGAAAGTGAGGAAATCACGCGGCCATTTCCTCTTAAGGCGGGGGATTTTCAGGAAGCTGTCGAATCAAAGGATCAGAATGATGGGATTTATATCGGGAAGCTGTTAGTCCATGAAGTTGGCGGCACTTTCGGTACGGATCGTGCGGTTAGAAGCATATAAGTTGGGGCGTTAACAATTTTGTAGATTGCAATGATTGGATTTTCTTCTATTCACAACTGGCAACTAAAATCATCAGTTATAATCAACTATTGTTGTGGGGACCGACCGACCGTTTAATTCATTAATTAACGACTAGACACTTATACAATTTAAACCTCTGATTGATGCTAATTGCGTTGGCCCTCAATTATTCGAATTTCGCGACCGAGTATAAAGTAAAGTTTGACTCGTATTCTCGCGGCGGTCATCAGTCTGTTCAATCTTCCCGACCGTTCGGCTCTTCGTTTCTGTAATCTGAGTTAGACGAGTGCCGAGAGTTTTACGGCTGTGAGTTGGACGCGAAACATCAATTTATTGCAAGCCGAAATATATTAACTTTATCCAGTCAGTATTTTTGTTCGAGAGATATAACATTTCTTGGGCTAAATTTTATTGTTGAATTAAATTCTCGCCTTGGAAGGCTTCAGGTTTTTCCATTGGATTATTTTTCATTGTTGAGTTCAGAATGTCTGCACAAAAACATTGAAGAAATTTTGATTCTCCTTTGGAAAGATTTTCCCAACATTTTGTATGATAAAATATGGAATTTCAAGTAGTTGAAAACATTCACGAAAATAATTACAACGAAAGTACGCGTTATTAGGTTGAATTGAACTGGATAGGTGTATTAGATAATTATTTTTAGATATTCTTTAGCTACCGGCGTTAATATTCCTTTTGAAAATTTTCTAGACTAGGTTTGATTGGTCTGTAATTATCCCCCCGCCCCCACTGATATTAAAATTATGAACGGTACTAAGAGCTAACAATAAATTGGGTCCCAATTATCGAACCGATTCTGGCGCTCGAATAATAATTGGAGCGGGGATAATAATGGCGGGATTCGCGAGGGGGAAAAACCTTAATCGTCGTCGTTTGGGGAATTCAAGATTTATTGCTCGACTCGTTCTGGAACAATTTAATTTCGAATCGTTACCAATTCGCAATTCTTCGAGGAACGCACACCTAAACGCTTTCTGAGTGAATTTCAAATAATTCGCGATGGCTTAGATACATAAATGTGTGTGCATATATTGTCTTGTATTTATTATTCCATTCTGCCTAATGAAAACCAATAATGGGGATGACTTTTCCGTGAGCCATACGGTGCGTACTTGTTGGCACTTGAGAAGCACTTCTTTTTTTAGTCGATTCCCTCTTCCGATCGGAATGCGTGAACGTTTTGCACTCAAGGCGGCTGGTTCATTAACCCTACATTCCGAATGAATTTGTACCTGAACATTGTGGGCCGCTATATTTACAGTAAGGTTATTTACGTTGGGCGGGTTTATGAAATCTAATAGCGAGCCGAATAGTTATCCCATATGTGATAAAACTGCTCAATCGAGTCCGCAGCGATATATTTAATTACTATTATTTCTGAATTGCTATTTAAAAGTGTTGTTAACCCTCTATGGACCCGTGTAACTTTCAGGTCACATTTCAATTTATCGAGATTTTACCAAATAATTATAGCTTTTTTCGTGAGATGGGGCATAAAAATTGCTGATTTTTCGTTCCCCCAATTTTTTTAAATTTAAAATAATAATTCGGTTTTGTAGAAATAATTCTTTTTATTATCATTTATCAAAGGACCGGAGTGATGTGATTACGAAGGATTACGGATTGCAATGATTGAATTTTGTAGGAGTTGGTCCGTTTGGTCGATCCCCACAGCTGAATTCCGTAGAAATAACGCGGGTATTTCCATATAATATGAATTAGGTGTACCAAAAAGTAATCAACAATTTGATAAGATGTATTTTGGTCTTGAGGAGTTCCTCAAGAGGGGAATCGAAAATTTGCCGGAAAAGTGGCAGTGAGTTGTCGATAATATTGATGAATATATAGTAGATTAATAATTAAAGTTTCATTTTTTAGCAAAATAAAATGAATTCCAAAGTCAAAATGTTGATTACTTATGGGTACCCCTAATAATACAAATAAATTAATCTCATAGGTGTGATCAGGTGGTTCATAAAATTGCGCAATCTCGTCCGCAGTGATAAATTTAATTAAACTTTCGTGTTTCGCCGGCCAGTGATTCGGCAATTGTAGCGCTCTCGACCGGTAATTCGTCCATGAATAAAACAGTAGCTGTGTCGCGGGTAGGGGCGCCAGTCACGAAAGCTGCCCCGTTGTTGTCTTCATTTTCCCCTCGTAACCTTCATGCATGCCAATAACAGGCCACCGTTGTATAATATCTTTATCCCGCCGCCGCCTGTTTGATTTTCATCGCACGGAAAAATGCGCCAGGTTTTTTTTATCGACCATTTGTTTTTTAACGAAAAACGTCGTATTGAAACAGAATTCAGCCGTGAACGAGAATTCGCAACCGCTCTTCACATCTTGACTCGTTAATCTATTTATCTTTAGTCCAATATCAGCGAAAAACGGAACAAAGAACTCGTACTTCTTTGGTAATGTGATAAAATAATGCTATGTAGGGTGATTCCTTTGATCAATTAGTCAAATGACCGGATCGTTTCCTTTTTGTAACGAGTTGTTTTTAGGCTCATAAAAGAAATATATTTTTGTATCGTAGGTTTGTTGTGTTTCTGTCTCCTCTCGCCGGTTTGGTCTTTTGCTCGCCCCATCTTCAGTAGCGCTGTTAGTCGCTATTGGCACATTGGATGGTTTTCGGGCATCCTCACTGCACTGTCACTGTGTCACTTGTACTGTCACCGTGTGATTGACACCGCTACTGAAGATGCAAACCGGTCTAGTAAAAGACCAAACCACAGTACAAGTGCAGTGAGGATGCCCGAAAACTGGTCTAGCAAAAGACCAAACTAGCGAGAGGAGACAGAAACAGGACAAATTTACGGTATTCCAACCCCTCGCAGACCACAAAACAGGTATGTTAAACATATTTTTGTTTATTTTATATTTTTACTCTGTTTTCTAATATTCGTTTGGCTTATCAAGTTTTCTCTAATTTTCTCTAAGTAGTTAATTATTGTAATTAAATGCGTTATCTACTGAAAGCTAATATTGTGTATGATTTGTTTGTTCAGAGGAATAAATTTTGATATGCTATCGAAATATAACCTGTTTCCAGATTAACTCGGTAATAACCGAGTTTTATTTATTAGTAAACTCAACCCGTTTACAAACTAAGTGTTATGTCTTCAACTGAATAGGGTATACACCGGCGTCAAAACAAAATTGTGTTTTACAAAACCCTGTATAACTTTTCTTATACCGTAAGATTGAATAAAAAGTGTTTTCGTATTATCTCCCGGAGAAGAAAGAAGATATTGAAAGTTTAGAAGGCCCCTTTTTTTATTTTTGCTTGCCGCTTTCGTTATTGCACCGTTTCGAATTAGGGCCGCAGTCTCGGCCGGCTGCCCGAACACAAATCCAGCGTAACGTTTTAATTGTAACTGCAGTTCAACTTATCTCCGGGGCTTGAGCACTTCGCCGGTACGAAGCTTTAAAGTTTGCGCCGGGCGCTTTTCTGGTAGCGCGCGGAGGGGAAGAGACAGGGAGGTAGAAAGAGACGGGGGGGGAAGTACGAGAACTTTAAACGCTATTATTGCCTCTTCCTATTATTTCCCTCTTTCCTTCTCTCCCCATCTCATCCTCCGCTCTCCCTCCACCCAACTCCCCTTATTCCTAATAAAGGGGCGGTCATAATAAAACATGCGGGCGCGGGGCGGAGCGGGGTAAAGTTGGGGTAGAACGCAGATGGCACCACCGGTCGGCGCTAGGCAGTTTTAATTGCCGCCAATGTTCCTGCAATTAGGGTTCGGCAATAAAATGAACGCCGAGCCCACCTCCGGGCCCCACCCCTTCATATTAAACTCCTTTAAAACTAACCCCCTGACAATAAATCTTTAACTTTACCCCAAATGACGACGATGGTAGTTTTTCCCCGTTCGGGATATTATTCTATCGAAACCGCCCTTATAATGACGTCTCGACGAAATCTGTAAAATTATAGATATAACATCCAGTTCTACAAATTGCTACTTAGGTTAGGTGGACAATAGATCAAACCTTGGTTTAAATAATATATTATTGCTGTACAACGCTATACATAACCCGATCTGGACATGCGGACTTGAACTGTGTTGTTCGGCCAAACCGACTAATATTAACAAAATTCAAACCATACAATCGAAAATATTAAGGAAAATAACTAACGCACCCACCCCATACATTTCTCAAAGTCCCGTTTGTCAGCGACCTTGCAGTACATTTATATATTAGGGGTACCCATAAGTAATCAACATTTTGACTTTGGAATTCATTTTATTTTGCTAAAAAAGAAACTTTAATTATTAATCTAGTATATATTCACCGATATTATCGACAACTCTCTGCCACTTTTCCGGCAAATTTTCGATTCCCCTCTTGAAGAACTCCTCAAGACCAAAATACATCTTATCAAATTGTTGATTACTTTTGGGTACACCTAATATATTAAATTTCGCTCCATTAATCTATGGTCCATACTCTACTATCTCCTGTCATCCCAAACGTTCCTTACCAGACGCCTGAGAAGTGGTCCTCCGTTATTCTCTACTCGTTATTAGTGCTACTCGAACATAAACGTGTCTTATTGTATATTACAGCTGTGGCAATAAAACAGTTTAAATATTATCCAATGCTACATTCTCTTGAAGTATGAAGCTCAATTAGGGCTCAAAACTCTATAATATGCCATAAAATACGTGCGGCGATAGGAAACATTTTCTGAAATAGCTTAAAATTAGAAGCTAATGGGATATATTTACTAGGCTCGTTGATGTGTATTTCCTCGAGGCGTGCGGTAGTTCAATACTTAGGATGAGCGCCGCCGTCCTCAGCCCGCGTCCGTATTTCCATTCGGCAGATTCAGTTCATAAGCAATAAGCGTTCGGTAAAAGATGATGTTCGGCATTTCTGGGCTAGCTGTTTCCGAGGGGACCCGTTATTCGGCCGAGCCCCATATTGCCCGGCTGTACGGGCGAAATCGGTTTAATAACCATGACGTTCTTGCCGGGAGGAAGTGGGGGATCCGCTATTAAAGAAAGAAGAAGAAGAAGAGGGGTTACGCTCGGCTGAAGAGCGGCTAGGCTGCACAGTACGCAACCTGCATCCTCTAGGTATTTTGGCCCAATCCAGTGGTATGTACTGTGAAGAATTATTTAGGCATATAATAGACGTATAATAAAATTACGTAAAACCCTATAGCAGGCCCACGAATTTTTCAATACTAATATAACAAAAGTTGTCCTCAATTGATCTCATTTATTCTTTTCTAAAGATTTACTGAAAACCGCATCAATCGTGGTGCCAAATATTTCACATTCTTGTGTCTAAATTAACCCTCTATGGGCCAGTGTAACTTTCAGGTCACATTTCAATTTATCGAGATTTTACTAAATAGTTATAGCTTTTTTCGTGAGATGGGGCATAAATCTTAATTCTATATAATGTTTGTCAAGACAACTAATATTAATATCAATTTTTATTTGCACATATAGGTTTATAATTGCTGATTTTTCGTTCCCCCAATTTTTTTGGATTTAAAATAAAAATTCGGCCCATAGAGGGTTAACGTGCATTAACATTAATGTCAGGGATTATTGTAAGATGCAATATTGGGACACGATATCTACTTTTCGTTCTACCTCGGGAATATTGTCTTCTACGTTTGATATTTCAATTAAAACAAACGCGTTAATTTTGGTATATTGTTAATTTTGTTACATTGTCAGTCGCGGTACCGAATTTTGTAGTAGACATGTTTTTATCGCCTGTGAGTCTTTGAGAAAATGTTTGTTCCAAAAATCGACGTTTGAACGAAGTTGACACCGAAGTCGCCACCCAAAATCATCGATAGGCTCCCCAAGTTTTCAGTAGGGCGGCTTTATTGAAATAAACATTGTTGTGTGGTTCGGTCATTGTTGAAAAAAGCCTTACACTTTGTTCGTGACGCTTGCAAAAAATTGCCGAAGACGTTTCGGTTCCTCCCGAGGATGGTTTTTATCTTCTTAGCGAGATGCTGAAACTCGTTTTCGTAATCTGGTTAGTGAGATGAAGGTGTTCAGCTGCTGGGTGGGTCGCTAGGCCCTCCTCGGCCAAAGCCCGACAACCAGACGTGACACAGCTAATGGCCGAATCTAGTTCGCCTCTTCCCCCCCCCGGACACCGTTTTAGTCTCCCCTGGCGCGTTATCCCGAACGGCTTTCCACGAACTTATTTCATTTCCATCCCTGTCCGGACCTGCAGGGATAATAAAATTAAACGTCTCCACTATCCTAGCCTCTCACGGCCCAATTGATGCGGAAGTTTTACGTCCAATTCGTGAAATGATCAAAACATCAGTGTTTATTGTCATTCCATGATCCCCTGTACGAGTGCATTGTAAATTTTATGGGACCTATAACTTTTCCTAGATAATCTGGGCGTAACACTGCCAGAATGGTTCAGGCTCAAAAACAAACTACGATTTTATTAAACAACAAAATATTTTTACACCCCTTTAAAGTAATAGGTATAAAAGTCTAAGTGCAATGAAATTTATTATAGATAAAATGTCCAATTCCTCCTAAACTTTCCAGTAACTTCATCAATATCAATCTCTACTAATTATATCAAGGTGTAAATTATCGCATTAGTTAGTAATTTTTCCATTTTAAAAAACAAGTTTCTGGTATTGTCCACAATTTTTCAACCTACTGTATAGATTACCCGACTCATAGTGTCTTAATATATTTTCGATATAATGTTTAGCTCTTTTTAATTCGTAGCAATACGCTCTGGATGTCGAATCTATACGTTTTATAACCGACCGCATTGTTCTACATAATGGATCGACTTTCATTCCTGTAAAATTAAGCTTGGTTTTTTTTCTTGCGAAAGAAAATAAAGTAAGAGCAAAGTCGGGACGCGGATAAATCTCAGTTTTCAAGATAGAATAAATGAATTTCATCGGGCCTTTATAAGATTTCCATCGGAATATTGGCCGAGACCAACTTCTTCATTTATCCGGAATCCCGGATTAATAATAATCGAGTTACAATCCAGTTAAATCATGCTACTTAAATGTTAACGCGTTCATTTTTTTTTATTTCTTCCTCCCCTATAAAGAGGAAAGTTACTCCGCGCGGGATTCTCCTGCCAGTCAAGTTTAAAGTGGTAACTTCTTAATTGATGGTTTTAATTGCGACTTGGCTTGAAAAAGGGAAAAAAAAGCTCCGGGCTCCTCCTTAAAATCCGGCCGTAAGCCTCGTTAGGTTTCTCCCTTTGCCCTGGTGAAATATTTAGCATTACGGGGGTGCGGCGTGGCGACGGGCACACAAATTTTAAGATTTAAAACTCCAGTCTGTTTTTAAGCTCTTAAAAGTCCACTTTTCGCGCCTTACTTCAAGCGCTAAAGGTGACAGAATTAGTAAGGAGGAGGCGGTCTTCAAATTGACCGCGAGCTAAATTTACATCGAAGGTTAAAAAACGGGTTTAAAAAATTTTGGTTCACCCGCTGCACACATCAGGTTCAAGAAGTGTAACAGTTATTTTTATTTTAATAATATTAGGAAAAGATACATTTTAAAAGAAATCATTACATTTTAATATGCTATGTGTAGATGTATGTAGTGTTAGGTTGTAGATAGATATGGTACGCACCTTCCGACGATAAAAGACAATTTTTGTTACTGAAACTATTCGGACAAAAGCAGTTAAGATTATTTTATACACGCTTTGTGTATCACATTTACTCTTAACTACAATATTTTGGTAATTGCGATTTTGTCAGCAATTCCTACGTAGGACCGAAAAAATATTACAATACCGTGGTTTTTGTGTTAGTTTCCGGTTATACTATCCCACAATACACCTAAAGCCTTTTCTTTTTCTAATAATACTTTCTCACATGACGCTTCTGTTTTTCCATTTAGCTATTCGTGTCTTGTATTAGAAATGTCAACAATAGCAGTCTGAAGCATTGTTGTGTAATTTCAAAGGGAAAATAATATTGAAGGATTCTCAATTCAGTCGTTTCCCGTCCGTAATGTGTTTTGAGACGGCCCATATATCTTGGAGGACATTCTAAATCTCGAAGTATCCGGCGCGTAGGACTTCGACAACTGAATTTTTGTTTAAGTAGTTACAAGCAATTAATCGAACAAACAATTGACCCGTTTTCAAAGGGAAAGGTTTTCGCTTTTAATCAAGACTTTCTGTGTCTTAGCCCGGAATTATATTGTCTCTTGCTTTTGCTCTACCCTGTCCTAGAAATAGACAAACAGCGAGGAGGGGTTGGGGGGTGGTTCACGGAGGAAATGGGGTCTGGAAGGATATAATTGCGATCTCGGCGTGGCCCGGCCGACACTGTCGAACAATGGGCCATCGAGCCGTCAATGGGACGCAGCCTTAGAACACAAGGGACGGACTATATATATATATATATATATATATATATATATATATATATATATATATATATATATATATATATATATATATATATATATATATATATGCACACACACACACAAACATAATTCCTTCGAGAACACACAGTGAAATTGACGAAATCGAGAAAATGGGGTAAATTCTGATTTGGACGATTCGTTCAATTCGGTATTCAATTTACGTTTGGGGCTTACAATATTATTTCAATCATCGTACCCCTTTTCCTTTCACGATTTTCCCTTTCCAAGAATCACATTGAATATGCTTGTCATGTAGTATTTATTTATAGCTGTTTTCTAGTAATTAATAATATTTAACAAATTTTATCAATGTCATAATAATTGATATTATTTATATTAGCTATTAGAAATCTGATTACACTTTTTTCGGGCCAGTTTATATTACGGTAATATGACGTGTAATATTATTACCGTAGCTTAGTTTCAGATTGTGTGTGGACGGAGTCCAATTTTCAACGACGCTTTATCGTGCAGAAATTATAGCCGAATTGGCCGAATTTCACATTTTGTATGTATAAATCAATGAGGAACCTTTCGCGACAAAAGAGACGTTCTCCAACAATATTACGGAATCCTAAGATGTTAGCGTAGGAATTCGCCTGTATTTTTTGGGAACTGCGATCTTATTTACCTCACAAATTTCATAGAGGTGCAGTCAAGTGAGCTAGCCCTACAATGCAAGAACGCCGTATGGCGTGTCCCTTACGATATCGGTTGTACCATACGATCAGGAGCCTGCCAGGAACTTGGAAAATATCGTTGGATTATAAAAAGACAGACATTTGTGCGGAGACGTTCAACGTTCGTCGTTCCGGGCTTCGGTTTGGTCCTAGTACACCGAACGAATAAAGATGAACCCGGATGACGGGGGTGTGGGTTGGTTTTTGTCTAACCCAGCCGTGATTTCCCAGCGCGAGGGAAAATCGCATTCGTAGATGCCCTAAAACATGGTAATCCGCCGAAAAGTCCAAATCTTCCGGGTTTTTTTCCATTCCCCCGTCTCGGAATAGGCCCCGGAGCAAGCGGTCGAGAGGAAGGTAGATTGAAGCTGAGAGGGGGGGTGGATGTAGAAAAGGATATAATTTGAAATTACAATGTCCCTCCCCCTCCGTACTCATCCCCTAACATCTCGGGCGAGCCAACTAGTCAACCCCTAACGGGGGTTACCCACCGCAAAACAATTTGCAAATTTTAACCCGCCCCCACCCAGGCTATAAGCCCACCTTTTTTAACACGGCCTCCCCCTTCATCGGCGACCCCGTAATGGGACGACGATCAATAATATTCCTTCCTCGAATCATTACAGCGGTAATCGATCAGTGAATCCCCTGAAGGGAAAATTATGCGTAATAGTGTAGCCGTAACTGTACGACTCAAACACGTAAATATGCGGTAAACTACAACAATTTTAAAATGTAGTAGGTAGGTTTTAATATTCAACTAGCTTCGGTTTTTGCTTATAAGCATTAAAGGAAGTCTTAACGAAAGTTTAATACTATATAGAGTTGATCAAAATTTACCAGCTCCCAAAATGAAATGGAAAACAGCGATGATTGTTTTGCCCCGAACGTATAATTAAACATTAGCGGCCGATGACCTATCTTCAATTCTTCAGCTGTTGAATGCAAGTGAGGGAAATATTTGCAACAAAGATGTTAGCTAATAGAAGACGCTCATATTCCTTTCCACTATTCTAAGTACAGTTACGGATTACTAAATGAATAGGGAAATACGACAGGAACACCACCATATTCACTATAAATGTACTAATAAGGTTTTTTGAACCAAATTGAGCGACAATACATGATATACCTTATAATATTTAAAGATAAATATTGTAATTAGGTTTTTAGTAAGTAGGTATTTGATTTATCTTATTTTAGTCCCCGGTGTATATTAACCCGGTCTCAGTAGATCGGGATGGCGCGGGTCAAAATGTATAGATTTACTGAAATTTCCAATATCGTGTATGAAAATACAATGTTTATCGCCGTTCAAATATCGCGCAGACGGCCAAGGGACGTGACGTGCAAATTAAATTTCACCAAAGGGAGTGAACAGATTCAAATGGATTACCCTTCGGATAGGGCGCTCACACACCTAAATATGGTGTGCACGGCAATGTTATAGAACGCTAGAGCAGGAGCGCCCGCTGTGCAGAATTAATATGTTACGTATTTAATATATTGTGAAATATGACCGAAGGTGCCGGCGGCGGCCATTTCATTAGACTTAAACATTGTTAATTATTCATATATATATATATATATATATATATATATATATATATATATATATATATACAGAGAGAGAGAGAGATAGTGTGTGTGTGCCCATTAAACGGAAAAAGGTCACGGTGTGCCTTTAGTAGGTTGGGATAGAAACAGAAGTAGAGTAAAAATTGTTCCTTCCTTTGTTTTGTTGTTTCTGTCTGTTTAACTGAGCGCCCGGTTGCAAATTGTTAGTCTTAAGTTCTTTAAAATAAGTTGCTCTTTCCGTCTTACCCCTCTTCTGCTTGGCCGGTTTCTCTTGTACGCATAAAAACTGGAGCAGCTGAGGAAAGTTTTAGTTTTCTGTCATTGTATAAATTTTATAACAAATATTGGGTAAATTCACTCGGTCATTGCACTTTAGTTTGTAAGATAACATTAATACCGAATGTCATGTTTAGTTTTTAAGTTAAGAAAGGGAGTAGTTAGAGTGTCGTCAGAATGTCCATACAGGGGAAGACAATAAGGAGTTGGTTTATTCTGTCCCGTACGTTCTGTGCTTATTTCGCTTCGGCCCGTTCAACGTTTAAGGCCGAAACCATCTCTTTTTTTTATGCATATAAAATCTCTCTTTTCTTATGAATCTATGTATGCGTAACGTCGAAATGTGGTATTCGGTGAATGTCTTTACGAAAGAAACTTACAAGATTAGAAATTATACTGGCTAATTATACTTTGTATTATCACCACTACCTCCAGATACATACAGTTGTCGAAGTCATAAAATCCAGGTTTCCAAAATTTCATAAAATAGAAGGTGCAATAAAAAAAGGGATGCTCGAATAATTGTACACAATGGCGTCGTAAGTTGCATTAAACTGTCGTCTGCATTGTGGTTATTTCGTCCAAACGACGATAATTATTTGTATAAAAAATTAATATTCAATAAAAAAATCACATTATGTAATTGCCAGTGAGAAAGGGAAATATTTTACAATTTCGGTGTCCTTATTTGGAAGGAAAATTTCGGTAACGTCGGTTTGCAGATTTGATTGCATTCGCCGGAGCGTATAGTAGTAGTCTGTGTTTTGGGGTAAACGCAGCGGCTGAAGCGGGGGGCGGACAAATCTTCAATTCTTGCGGTATCTGCGCTGTGGGGGCTGAGTTAGGGCTCGCAGTGAAGGCTAGTCACCCCCTTTGAATATTTATTAAGCGGGGCGGCACCCAACCACCACCACCTCCCGAACCGCCCCCGCCCCCTCCGACCCTGTTCCAACCCTTCTTATCTCACCCAATCCTTATACCTTATATAACACACACTGTAATACTGAAGGCCCGGGGCCCGAATCTTACAGATCGTATTAACATTCTCTGTCTAGTTCTCGGTGCAGTCGAGTTAATATAGACCGAATATTAGTCCCAGAGTGCGCCGCCATACAAGAATACAGATGAGAAAGTCGAATATTATATATATATATATATATATATATATATATATATATATATATATATAGATCTGGTTTACACCTAACTTGACAGTCGAGAATATTAAAGAATGTATCCTGCTATATCCCCAACCTCATGCCACATACAGATTTTAATGTCCCGTTTGTCCGTGACCTCACCATACAAAAATATAACAAATTTCACGCCCGAATCACCCACCATCCTGATCCAATCGTCGTACTCTCTTCCGACATCCCAAACGTTCCTTACGTTCCTGATCTAAATGTGTACGAAAAATACAGCCATTATTATCTACTCGAACATCGATGTCGCCTATTGTAATTTACAGTCGTGACAATAAAATGGTGAAAAAAATTTAATTTGCAACATTTTTATTATTTCACAGACCGACAAACTGGTATTCGAAACTGAAGTTGTTTCTCTTCGATTGAAAATAAAAATTGTGATCATTCTAGTTTTATTGCATGCCGGGCTTCCGGTTCCTGGCTTTCGACAGTAGCGGTAGTGCGAAAACAGGTGTATCATAATGTAAAAATTACATGGTAGAATTTAACGTTTGTAATTTGATTAACATCTGTTAATATAGATTTACAGAATTGATTATATTGTAGGGGAGAGCATTCTGTATTAATAATTTCTTGTTTCACCATTTTATTGTCACAACTGTGAAATATAATTAGCGACATTGATGTAGCACTATTAAGGGCATTCCCTCTTTATTTTAATTTTTCCGATGTGTTCAGATTACGCGATCAATTAATTTTCAGTCGTCCGTAAAGAAGGTTTCGGGACATTTCATTCTTTTATGACCCAGTTTTCCTTTTTTACATTTTAGTCTTATTGTGAACCACTTAAACTTTATTTACCGTCCAATCAGCGAATGGCCGCTTGACTTACTCCGACGGCGCGGGTCCGTCTACGCGCTCGGTCTCGAAAAGTTGCACAACTGGAGTTGACAAACTGCCGACAATAAAGTACGGAATTTCTCTGCGATATTCCTTCGGAAATGTCCTTAATAAACTCCCTTAGCCGAGTTCATTATTAGTCGAGTTTGCGACGACACCTTTCCCAACTTTGAATCACTTCTGACTTCACGTATGTACAACTCCTGCACAACTTGAAAGGTATTTTTAACCCTAACATCCTAATTGATAATACCCATACATTATATTGTTGGAGAATACGTTTCAATCACCCAGGTTATTCGTGCAATTTAGAAAATGTTGTGAAACATTAAAAATACTCCCCTATTTATTTATAAACGTATGCTACAAACATATAAACTCATGTACATCAAATTTTCTATAAGCATTCAATTCTTGTCGAAATAACGATATTTTAAAACCTTCACGGATCCCAATACAAATAAATACATTACAAGCTATTATTACGTATCAGTAGAAATTGGTTGACCTGTGACTAACAAACTAGAATATTAATGATCATGGTGGAATTGCCTAGAGGGCACTGGAGATGGGCACTGTTGATAAGTTGTCGTAATTCCCTTTCGGAAAATCATAAAGTCTAATTGGTTCACTAAGCTTCTTACAATCTAAATGCTGTTAACGAGTTCACTGAAGATGGGAAATAACGAGGATTGCGTCTGCCTCGCTTGGCAGCTTGCTTGCACAATTCTTTCCAGTCAGTTATCTAAAATAAAACCTAATTAAATGAATGTATAAAAACCGGACAAGTTGAATGGATGCTCTCGAATAGAGAAGTTTTAAAGTAAAAGCTACTTCAAGTTATTTCTAACTGCTTATTATACAGCACTTGAAATAATTTCTATTTCAGGCTCCCCCACTTTTCTCGATCTGAAGTATCAAATGTAATATTAAAAATTTTGTTCAAAAAGGAATATAAAAATATGGACTCAGCTGTAGTTATTTTCAAGAATAAAACCTATTCCTCGATAAAATTATTGAAGACAATTATGCAAATTGATTGTTACACTATAATCCGTGTTGTATTTTTATGCAATTTCGCATCAAACAATTGATTGACAAAGAGACTCTTGCTATTTATAACTATCGAATTATTTGTTAATAACGTTACTGTATATACAAAAAACTTTATTACAGTCGCAGTAATAGTTCATAATGTGCGAAACATAATTTAAGACATTTTATCTAAACTATTCTCAAGAAAGAAGCATTAAGGGAAAATAAGAACTAAGAGTATAAGCGGTGCTTCCGCTTCAATATTTATGACTTAGGGTGCATTAACCTCTAATAGTTAGGTTGTGATAATGGTACGTTTTAGCGCTGAAAAATAGGACAGAATCTCATTGTTGATAAACATAAAATAGGTACAATAACACAGAGTAATACTAACTATAACGGAATATAATTAATTACAAACTTATTGCCTATACAATCCATACCGTTTACCTTTCTGTTATTTTAGTTTCCGTTATTATTTGTATCCTTCTTCTTTTATTAAGAATTTTGGAAACTTCTTTTGATTATTTGCGGTTTGTAATTTGAGGGTGAAAACAGAAAGCCGCGGACGCTGCTTTCACGCCTGGGGTAACATTCATTTGGCTAAAAACTGAATGAAGAGTTTCCACCATAAGGTGTGCCCCTGAAAATGGAGGCCCACAGTTTTTGAATAGAAACAATGAAAGATTATTATTGGAATCGTGCATCAAACATGTTACGTAATTTCAGAATCCTAGTTTATAGATGTTTTAGTAATACAATAGACTATTACAATGAATAGTTAAATTTTCATTTATATTATGTTGCCACATATGTAATTTCAGTTTCCTCGAATGATATATCCTAATAACTTACGATAAATCCGAGGGTTGATAATGATTCTGCAATTTAAAAAAAGAAATAAGTCACTTGCTTCCAATTTTCTAAATTGAATCTTATTCCCTTTTTGTCAATCTTCCTCCGTCCGGGGGCGTCCCTTCCGTGGGAAAAAGTAGGAAGAGAAATCAGGTTTCTGAATTATTTGATAGAGTGGGATTTACCCAACAGAGAAAAAAAGGGAAGAAGGAAGAAAGGATTTAGTGGAGCGACCGCTCAACATTTTTATTTCGGGCCCTCGACGCAATGATTTAAAGCGAGAGAGGCCGGGCGAGGCAACTGTCGAACGATTTGGGAGATGAAATTTACTACTTAGGCGTGAGTGATCGAACCGCTCTCCTCCCCCCCTCTCTCACTCTATAGACGAGCGGCACACGCAATTTTTTTTTCCCCTTTTTAAACTTGGAAGCTCACCTAATTCGTCCCATATCGAAAAAAGGCCCATCCCGAGGCCCCATCGATTTAAAGCCCTCGCATATACTGTCGGTATACCGGGCGAATCCCACTGGCGCTGGAAGGCGGGGTGAATAATAATATTTTATCAATGAAATTGAACCATTATTTTCGTGCTTAATACGTTGAACGCCGTGCTGGTTTATCGGGCCACGCCCTGGACGGAACGAATTTAGTTGTCGGCAAAGATAATTTTCTGTTATCAACAGTGGCGGCTTTATTAGGAAATTACCTAGCGATTTCAATATCCTCACGATTTGTTTGATATTTTCGTTGATGACGAAATAATAGACATGCTTGAATGTTAAACAAAAATTAAGTAAATCCTAAGTTAACCCAATCTTCACGGATGGTTGAACGGACAGGTTACATTTTGTAAAAGCAAACCCTATATCTAATTGCAGGTCGAAAAACCCGTTGTGCCATTATGTCATGAAGCAGACTTGTATTACCACTTAGTAACTTTAATGAACCGATAAACCGCAAAAAACACGTTTCTATATCACTTTTAATAGTCTTATTATATACCGAGAAATATCCTTTCATTTATCCAATAACTTCCCTCGCAAGTACTCTAATAAGCGTCATTCGAATACATGTGACTTCAAGGATAAATAAATGTTTAATGGACTTATGGATTTAATGCATCGGACGGAGCCTGTACTCTGTACCGGTCGCATACCGTCGTTAGCACTATGACACACAGCCTACAGGTTACACTTCACTGCGTCCCTCTTGGGGTACGCTTCTTGCTCGGTCAGCGAGGTTTTTTTGGGGTACGATGGCAGCGGATTGGCGTAGGAGTTCGTCGCTATGTTTTGTTGTTATATTGTCCGCCAGTTTGGGTTTCTGAGTCGTGTACGTGGTCTGTTCGTGTTCTTGGGCGGCATGTCGAAGGTATTTGCTTTGTGTAACGTCTAGTAGTTGACACTAGAATAATTGTTATCACTCTATTTCCAAGTGTTGAACAATGTCGAATTAAGATTTGAAAGATTTACTGAGGTGGCCGCGAGCGCGTATTTCGTACATTACCGCCGGAGTGTTTTCCACCGTGTTCGGAGTCTCGGAATAAATGTTTTCAATTTCGGTTGAATAGCTAGCAGCCCGGGTATCGTTATGGTGCAGTACCGGGGACGTGTCCCGGTTACCAACGAACCGAGAAAAGGTAAGGAATTTGTAAAACAAGGACTACGCAAAACGGGAAAAATGTTTTACCGATTGTCAGTTGGCGAAAAGACGAAACATGTCTCGGTGCATGTCCTTGGAATCACGTTCAATAAATTTGTTTTCAAGTGAAACTTCTTTTGGGAAGACACCGACAATTTACAAGCGAAGTGACCGAACCAAGCGATAAAAACATGCCAACTAAAAGATTCGGTACGACGATTGATAACGTTTTCAGTGGATCTTTCGAAAAAATTACTTCCCAGACATTTGTTTCATATTTCAGCTGCCACAGACCGATAGTGTCCCTTGTCGAATCAGAAGATAATATACTGATATTTTAATTGATAATAAAATTAGGTCATTTGATCATTTGAGTTTGGCATTTTCGTTTTATATCACCTTGTAATAATTTAATAAAATCGCCTATATGAGCTGATTTCTTTCTGTATTCCTGTATTGGCTGTTTGATCGGTAGGCTAGAGTGGCGCTTAACGTAAATTAAACGCGGTGTGGGAAACTTGCCGGGAAGTGGTGGGGGCGGGGGGAGGCCCGTCTCATTATCATTCGGTCTGTGTTCTGTACTGGGGGACGCATCGTGTTCGCCGTTGCACTTCTGCTACGTTCGTTCCCTTCACGGACCGTTGGTTTCGATTGTACAGGGCCAGGGAGAAATCCAATTTGGGAATGTCTCGGCGGACGAGAATCTTAGATCATATCGCCCGATGACTGAAGAATATCCGGGACCGGTTTTTTCGTTTCGATTTACGATTTCCGATGGAGACTTTTTACAGCCTCGAAGCCGTAAAAGCCCCTCTAAAAGCTCTCAGATTTCCGAGAAGAGAATTAAGTGAATAATAAGATAGTATTGAGGTATTTGCGTTATATTCCCACAGAATTTTTCTGTTTCACTGAATTAAACACAATGGAGAGGGATTTACTAATAGTATAGCAGTTGAGTTAAATGCAGCTTCCATTGAATTTAAATATGTTTTTTTCAGTACTTTTGTTAAATTGACTTAGTATGTGAAGCGTTCAAATCGTCTCTTCGACAATAATTGTGTCTATCCTAATTCTATTTTCGTATATGTGTACTGCAGTTGCTATTTAAACTAGTAGAATATGCAGTCCACCTTAATTAAATTTCATACTATGTAATTATGGCTTAGCTCTTAATAATATATGAAAAACTGGACATGCGTGACCACGCCTTTAATATAGTGTGCTCGGTGAAAAATATAAATTTGAATGTAAAATATATTGTCGGTAGGGTTTGGAATAACATCACTGTTTGCCATCTTTCGTCTCCATCTATCCGTTCGATCCTGACTGAATTCTACTAACAGCGGTGAGAAGCCGAAACAGATCTAGCTTAGTATTAAATAGGTACAGACGGTAAACTGATATAAATAGTTTTAATAATTGGAAAAATCCTAATAGCGTTTCAAATTACAGTACTTGAAATGTTGAAATTACTTAACCACAGCGGCCCCAATAACTAATTAAGATATAACGAACAATGTTTTGGTTTTTTAACAAGAAAAATGTATACCTCGGTATAACAGAAATTTAAACTGTCGTCCTATAAAAAAAGTACGATTTGCCAAACATTAATACGAGCTTAATATTTATTTCCAATTTGCACCGCCTCTTTTTAGAGTGGCTGGGATCAACCCGATAAAGTACGGAGTCCAGAAGTTTCTGAACTTCTGGAACGGGATACTACAAAAAGAAATGATGATGGGGAGAAAATCGAAGGTTAAGAAATCGAAGAAAGACTGAGACGGGCTGGCGGGGGGAAAAAAAGACAAGGCTGGTTTGGTCCGATGAAGCGAATGATTCTAAGCCAGCCCCCTTCCCCTCCACCCCACCACCAATTGAATATTGGCACAACCAGATTACAATAATCCTCCCTTCTTCTCGGGCGTAGAAATTCGAAATACTTCCAGTCCCCTCGATATAAATCTGACTATTTTTTATGCATCCTTATTTCCCCGCGGTATTATCGGAGGCTGGAAACCTTTTTTTTTATTGCGCAATCAACAATGTTATATAGGTGCGATGGATTTAAGTACTGTCCAGGACATGGTTAAAGCGATGAAGAAATCGCCCACCGCGGTGACACTCCTTCCTGACTTGTTATTCTAGACAGAGAGGATAATCTGGACAATTGGCGTTTAAGCCCAATTCGAAATATTGAACAGTTTAAAGGCAATTGGACTCAGGCCTCTAATATTGTTCCTAACGCGATTTATGCGATTCTACTCGGTTTAACCGCGAGAGGATTTAATAGCGTTTAAAATTAAACCCACGAAGCCGGGCTGGAACACATACCGGTCATTTCGCATTCCGGTACAGCGAATGAGGTACGCGTGCGTTTCTATCTACGCACAAACTGCATATATATATATATATATATATATATATATATATATATATACAATATATAAACCGTATGTATATAAATATAAATTAGCTGGAATGGCTTCATCCGCTCCGCTATCTGTACTTCGGGATAAATAATAATGTTCTGCTTGAAATAAATGTATTGAGGTTCTTTACAAATAACTTTTTTGTATGTTTGACCCAACAATATTTGATGTCCGGTTTTTCTACTCCACTCTTTGATCAACATGCTGATTGGGCCACGTACAACAACATCTACCCAGTCTCTAGTATATTACAACTTGATCAAAGGTGCACTGCAAAAGTTTTATTTGTAGTTAGTTACGGGAAATACCGAAACCCGTTTTCCTCCCCGCTCTATTTCATTTTTCGTGCAATTTCACAGTGTAGAATGACGGAAAATGTGACTTGTTAACTTTTCATTTTGGTGACGATCACTGCGAAGTAAGATAGGAAAGCGCCGACGTCTCAGCTTTATAATATGATTAACACCGCGACTGCAGTTTACAAAGCGAGTGCGGGAGAACAAATGCTAAGAAAACGCGGGGGCACCAAAATGCGGCACGGTTTATCTTTATATATATTAATAATTCTTTATTTACTTTTCCACGATTTTAGTACGATATACTTTCGTTTTACTTCGCTTGCTGAAAGCATTACAGGTTTTAATCAATGCAAATATTTTTGTATTGATTTTTTGTATTGCCCCTTAAAGCATTATTGAGAGCATTATAATATAATCTTTTATAAGCGCTGTGGACAATTTTTTTAAAAATTAATTACATATATCTTTTATATAATATAAATACATATATATAATTACTCGTTTTATTTGACGTTGGTTTTTCATTTTATTATCTGTTACTTAGGTCGTATTTTGCCTGCTTTTCTATTATTGCGTTATAATAATTAATATAAACTGCAAAAACATTTTAATGACTCAATTGCAATTATCTATTTCTCTGCAGTATATACGACACACAATTACCCTATAATCAGTGAGAGGTTCACAATACTTAAGTGAATCAACCCCTACTGGGGCTCATCAGATTCGTATCTGTTGGCAGGTAGGTCTGATAATAACCTCCGGGAAACGTTAGACGGCGGTTTAATCTGCTCACGGTCGGAAGGAGATAGTTTAGTTCTCGAGTTGATGCAATCATTTCCCCCCCACCCACCCACCCGATTCCAGGTTCTCGGGTGCACTCTGGGGGTCATTATCGCCGTCTTTAAATCATGCTCCTGCGTGCGTAGACCGTTTAATAGGAGAGCGAATTCGATTCGAGATATTCGAACCTTCGAACAAGAACTTGGTAGCCGCTAGAAACGAGAATGGATTAAATAATTAGAAGTAGTCGCAATTTGGCAAGCAATTACAATATCGCGGTCTCGAATGTTTTATTACGTGTTTATTTTTTCAAGATTAGGTAGGGCGACAATAGCAACATTTATTAGACGCTGTCAGTTGAAAGTTATAGTGCTCATAATAGATATCTCAATTAGGATTTCGCGCTAATACAATAAATTTATCAAAAAGTATAATTGCCACAAGGACAATGAAACACCGCTTTCCTGTGTGGTTCCTTTTATTGGTCCAGTTGTTTTTATGGTAATATTTATTTCAATACATTTATATATTATATATAAATTATTAAATAAATTTATTTATTTATTTAAAGTTTAACAATTTTATAAAAAAATAATCGCACCTTCACCAATAATAACAGCAAATAACTTTTCTTATAAAAGAATATTTGATAGATATTTCATAGGAGAACTTTTGTGAGAATGTACAAGGGAATGGCCAGGGATCAGGTCTCACGCTTGGAAGACTTTAATTACAATTTCGAATTAGATACGAGCTTCTCAAGACCGTCAATCATGACGGCTCAAGGGATACCTCAGCTGAAATTTCATCTGCAGGATTTCGTACGGCGATATTTTACGCGGCGGAAAAGAAAAATATCCATCGATTAATATAAATATTATTTACGCCGAATGTACGGGCGAGATATGTCGGGAGATACGCGTTTGCGTTGGGAGAGGTAAATTCATGGTGGAGGAGTAAATCAGAGGAAAGGGTGGAATGCGTCTGATATAAATTTAAGCCCTAAAGGGGTGAGAACCGCGCCCACTTTGCCCCGCTTTTAAATGGGGGTTGGCCAATAAAAAAAAAGTTCCGAGTTGGGGGTAAAAAGTCAGACCTTTTCAGGTTTACCCATCGGCGCGTGCCAACCTCCGGGGCTAAGGGGGGTGCGCGTACGTGTACGTCCCACCCGATGATTTAAATAAAGAGCTTGAATTGGGAGCGATTCACGGAAAGAGGAATGAACACCGAAAAAAAATTCTAAAAAAATAAGAATGATTAAGCCGAATGAGCATCGGCGAATAAATCGGACTGCTTTATGTGCGGTAAAATCGTAGTATGTCCTCTCTGTTCAACATTCAGCAGCGCTATCTACTGACCATAATTTCTGTACAGTCACTTGAATAGTGTAATATTGACAGAAAATCATTTAATTTAAACTATTTATTCGCAATATTGCTGACTCATTTGGTGTCTTGTTAAACAGTTGTAAAGTGCGTCATTTTAGGTATGAGAGTGGGACCCTGATGATGGGACCGGTAAGAGCTCCGAAATGGGGCCCACGCGGGTGGTTTTCGAACACGGGAAAAATTCCGGAACGGCTGGGGGTCGACCTCTGGCAACGCGATCTTATCGGAAGTCAGTCAATGACAATTTTAAATATCGTCGATACCGCCGGTTAAGGACGATAGTTCCCGACTTATTTCAAAATAGTTGCAAACACGGTTTTTTTACGAAGCGCAATGTAATCTGAAATTACATATTATTTACGTGAACTATTGAATTAAATTGTAATTGAATTATGTTTCAATGTTCAGGATTCCTTTCGGTTATAACGATTCACAAACTGATAAAGGGAATCAGCCATAATTAATTTTATATACCCACATTTGAAATTTGTAATACGTATATTTCAATATCTTTTAGACATGTGGATTACAGATTTTTATTTCCTCTTTTTATTGTGTTATAACTGTGTGCCGTTGTCCTGACAGCAATTCTTGTTAGACAATTGGGGCACTTGTGTAAAACAAAATTTCGATCCCCCAATTGAATACGGACAGGATTTTCAAAGAGAATTTTGTATAGGGGCTTAGGAAAAAAATGTTTGTAGAGTGGAGGAAAAAGAAATTGCTGTTGCTATTTGTGTAGCGCTGCGTAAAACTGTTGTGGGTGAGGTGAGAATTAATTGGAGCGCGGTCACGAACCCCGCCATTGTTGTTTCGCGGAGCTGAATGGGGATAACGGCTGCAGGACCCCGGCATTAACGTCGTTAGGTAACGTTCTAAATTACTCCGCAGAAGAATAAAAGGAAACCTCATCTAAAGAGTTGTTGAAAACTTTTTTTCTAACCCGCCGTACATAACCACTCAGGACCTCGTATTGCCTTCCTTCTTACCGGTTATTACACAGAATATTAAATTTACCTACTGCATATAAATATATAGTAAAATCGATATTATATATACTACATATACCCGTCTATACTGTTTTCGGCTTCTTGATATCGTCAGTAGGGTACAGTGAGGCACTTGGGATGTCGATGTATGACGTCAGAGACGTTAGAAAAACCGGTCCAGTTTGGGATCGCACAGGCGAGCGGAAATAAAAGATCAAAGATAATTTGAATGAAATATAACTCTCTCCTAACAATAAGGGTAGTTAGGATGTGGAATAAGTATATTTTTCGCATAGCACTAAAATATAGAAAATAATATTAAATATTAATAATTTATAAAGGAGAAAAATTATTATATACTTATTATAAACTGTAATGACTCTTCAGAATAGTTTCTCAGTAAATAATTTATATTTCAGTTGCATATTCTGTATTATATATTGAGCCACTCGTCTATTCGGTCCATACCGATTTTGGTTTCTTGATATCATTATTATTAGGGTATATCACGTGAAACCGGTCTTGTTTGAGACCGGACAGACGGGCGGAGACAAAAGATGCTCGCTAGAAGTGAGAGTGAACTTAAAAACTAATAATACTAAAAATAACTCTAGTGGGGTGAGTGAGATATAACATGTTGAGGATATGCTACGTATTAAGAGAGTAGCTTGTAGGTTTTCCGAGGCGGAACGATGGTACTACATACCGCCGTTCCGCCCATCGACTGGGCCACCTCAACGATCGTTATCGCGTCGTGTTATTATTATAATAACAGTGGGGATGTCCCCGTTCCCCGTGGGCTCCTTTCGGATTGCAAAAAAGACTCTCGATTGCATCCTCCGGGTTTCGAAGGTCATAAAAATAAAAAACAAAAAACAAATCGCGTTGCAGGTGATTCACCCGGCCGAGTCACTTAGGTATGACTGTTCGTGTTTCCCTCTTACGGCTGCCAAGATATAATTAACTTCTTTTTCCATTCTAAAGTAATGATTACAGCACGCATTAAAGCGAATTAGACTAGAATAAATATTCAAAAATAAATTATATATAATTTATATCGTTCATAAATTCAGAGTTATTTAGCTTAAAGCGCTCCAGCTTTTCAGAAGTGAAACAAATTAGGAATTTGTGACTTCGTCGATTTCTCGGCACGTTGAGGTCAAGATGAATTGTTTGATTGATCGGGGGGAGGGAGGGATTAAGGATGGTTCGAAGGACCTTCGATTGGATTCTCTGGAAGCGGAATTCACTACGGTGAATCGATTTATTGAAACGAGGAAAGTCTGTGGTAATCAGATTCGGCTGAGCTCAGATCATGTGCGAGCTGTAAATCATCGCGGGTATTCCTGGGAGAATTTATAAAAAAACAAAACAAAACAGGAATGCACTTAGTTTTTACTGCGGTACGTGAAGGTTTTGCCCCCTGAACCCGCCTTTACAGCTATACCACAACTGTATACAGCGCGTAGGATCTGGTTTCGAACGCCAAAATCGACAGACATTATAGATCGAATTACTGACGGAAATTGGATCCGAAACAGCTCCGGCCATTCTGGCTGCCATTCAGTACAAAATTCCCTCAAGTAGCTCCTCGCATCTAGCTCGATGAACCCCGAGCTAATGATTAGTCCATTCAATGAATGGCCAGTCTAAGAGCACTATTTAGTGGCGGTGCTCATTCCCAATGCCTCAATAGGCAGTTTCCTTGAAGTGTAGTGAGCATAACGAGCAGTTTCAGTAAGTGGAGTGAGCGTTAATTTTAAGCACTTCTCTCGGTATCGTACAGTATAAACCACTGGTTTGGAATACCCGTTTTGCGGTAGCCAATCTTCAGTTGCAGTTCCTTTGGCACACTCTTGTGGGGCATCCTGCTGTTGAAGATGGCGAGCAGCCGAAACCGGTGTAGCAAACCAGCGAGGGGAGACGGAAGAACGCGATATCTACACTATAAAGCGCATTTTATGTCTCATTAATGTCTACCAACCGTATGGCACGGTAATGCGTACAATTGTATACAGTTCTCTGTCTACTTTGTTTGTTCTCGGTGCACTTATTATATTCAAGCGCTGACATACAGACGGTCCATGCTGAAATATCCCTATTTGAGGGCCCGCACTTACGCCGTGTCCCGATGCTTCGTTGCGTCGGGTCCGGGTTTATTCCTCGGACTCTAAAACCGCGAACAGTTTCACGGGGGCGGTCCGTTTAAAATATGTAGAAAGGGGAAACTGTGCGGTATATTTGCATGTAATTTATTTAAGAGACGCCAACGTTTTGCGTTACACTCTTTGTCTAGGTTTTACTATTTCTGTTTTTGGACTACCGGCTCCCGTTTCCTCCTGTTACGTCGTTAGTAGTCCCGCTCCTGTTTCCTCTAGACGCCCCCCCTTCCGGATATTCCCCCTCCCCCTCTTATTCTTGACTTCGTCCTCAGGCAACTAGACAATCTTGAATAATATAGGAAGCGGGAACCTGACTTATATTTCTTCCATTGTCCTTCTTCAAAAGGGCGACTCGGTATAAGAGACAATGCACGACACAATCAGGATTTAAATCCCACTCGGCGGTAAGGGGAGACGACGGACATATTGTTCTATGTTTTATATTATCATTACTGTCAGTTTTGGTTGTTGATAACAATTTACATAAAATCATTAGGCCACAAACTATTGAAATTTTATATTTTGTAATTACTTTTATTGTTTTTAATTAAAAAAAAAATTAAATAAATTTTATTTAATGCTACATTGGTGAGCCATCGTTCCTAATTAATTTTTCCCTGAGCGATGGCAATTTTTGGATAAATTATGATAATTTCTTAACACGGACAATATAAAACCTACTATCGGTTTGTATAATGATACCAGAACAGTGTTGTATAGCCCTACTTTCCTCTGCCTCCAACTTACTACGCCAGTAATCAGATACGTGTATTACATGACAAATGAAATACCCGTTGAAATAATCAGTTTGATATTCGACACCATAACAATAAATGTGTATATAAGTATGCTAAATCGTTTAGACTTAAATTTGGCAAACTAGAGGTTCCTTTTGATTGGCTAGCAGCACAATTAATAACAGAAAACAGACACATATATGTATTTGTATTCATATAAATAATATTAAACGTATAGGTGTTTTGTATTTATTTAAACGGAATTTTTAGCCTGTTTTTTCTCGGCCTCCATCTGTCTTTCCACCGGTTTATCCCCGGTAGTTATCGGTCAGGCAATTGTTTTTTCAGCCTCCCGTGGGATGGCGCGCTCGCACGAGCAAATGCTCACGACACTTCAAATAAAGATGAAAGGGGAAAAGCCTACTTTCTCCCCCAACCCGCTTCCTTACTTGTATAAGAAAAGGCAGAGTGTCACACACGCGCTCCGCCCCTGTCGCTCACTCCAGTATGCACATATTTGAACAATCGTATAGGCTCTCACGAGCAGTGCGCGTTATAGCGGGCTTATATGCCTGCCCGCCCGCCTGTCCCTGTGTTGTGTGTGTGCCTGAGCCACAGTGTACACACGGCCCGAATGTAGATATGCGATATAATCCCCCCGGTTAACTGGGTTCGGGAATCCTTCCACCGCCGCCGGGCCGCGGTTGTGGCGTGGGCGGGGGGGGGACTTGTATCAGCCCAACTTTAAAGTACACTTCTCCTTAAGATCTTTAAAATTGACTTTCCGGAAGACATTTTCCCGTCTGTTTGCCCCGGGGCGGAACAAGTGCGAAGTGACAACGGACATTAGAATCTATTGCACGTATAAAATGAAATCGATACGAAACTTTAAAATAACTAGTAATTGATAGTTTGGCGCCATTATGGTAATAATATTCTCATTCATAGGGATAGGGGGACGTAAAAGAACCCCATGTTCAATTTTTAGATTGCAACTAGTTTAACTTGATTACATTTCAAGCGATGAGATAAGTAAAACACAAGTGTACTGCTTATACAGTATTTGTAGTCTGTTCTTAAACAAAAATAAACTGTTCAATTCATTTCTAGAAGAAGTATTGAGTACTCTACTGTTTGGGAATTTGTTATATATTTTTGAACCCAAATTAATTAAAGTAACAATTCAGGTATAGTTCAGGATCCAAGTTGAGTTATTATCGAAACTAAGGTCTCGATGCCAACACAACTCTTCTTTACGCCATCAACTAATATGTATGCTAATGAGACAGAAATTTCATCAGACCGAATTATTAACCGGTGACATATTACGGTTCAACACTTTGAAATGTCCACATGCATTCTTTCCGCCCGATTGCAATTCGTCGCCCGTCGCTGTTTGCCGGGATTCGAATTAAAAATTTTAAACAAAGATTTCCGTCTAACGGACAAGGCCGCACTGATTTCCCAACTCGGAAAATTCGAGAACTCCCCCTCCCTCCCGAATTACGTCCGCCGAAAAGGAAGTTCAGGTCGTTAGCGATAGAAGGGAAAAGTTATCACGGACGCAATTCCATTCTTAGCCCTCATTTCTGTTCCCTCCTGCCAACTCAATGTCCCATTTAAATTCCATAACTCCGACTGAAAAATAATTACTTATTCAAATACGTAAAATAAACATTCGGTCGCGAAAGCGAGTCAATCAGGTTCTTATTTCCGATCTCCTAGTCCAGAACAAAAGATGGTTAGAGATTACTTTTTTCATGCAAATTCTGGCAATTTGGTGGATTATCATATCTAATGATACAATTTAAAAGTACAAAGATGTCTTTCGTTATATCCCCTTTTTATTAGTTCTTAATAAAACTGGATTATTACACGTAGCATTAATAACTTAGTTGACGAGGAGGAATATAATCTGCGTGCCATGCGTTCATAAAATGCACGCAAAATGAAAAAAGAAATGGTGCTTAGTTTCTGTTCGTTATATCTTTATCGGGTGTCTTGAGTTCTGTGAAACCGTTCGGCGTCTGTAATGATAACGGCCAGTCGTTAACACGTTCTACACTTTACCTCAGGACGACGGATGAATTTCAACTGAGAATTATACGTGCATTTATGTACAGAACTAATTATTGACAATTGATGCGACACAGTAACACGTTATAACGTGGTAATACTCTTCGTGAATTGCTATTCTGAACTGAGATATTCTATGCCGTCCATTCAATTGTACACTGAAAAGACCAAAAAATATAGTGGTACGGCTACATGGTATTGCTTAATTTTTGATAGATGGGCCAAAAATGCGACATTCTATTCTGATAATTTTCCGAAAAAGTCAGTGAACATATTATTTTCTATGTTATAATATAATTTATGAACGGATTTTTTTCTGCCGACATTTTTCGATTCTATTATCCAAATTGTGTTTCACAAGAACACGAATACATTACGTTTATTAAATTATAATGTACTCCTTTTATATGGAAATTAAGCTAGTTGTATGACATTAAATCAAAATTTCTACTTTTTAATTTCGGTGGCATGCGCCGGATTACTCCCTGACGTACTGAGTCGATATGTGTATTATTTAGTTGTACACAATGTCTAGATATTAAGTTCCTATTTTCCCCTTTTTTTCAAGGAGTCAAATCCTGATTACTGTGCCCATCATTTTTTATTAGATAGAAAATATAAGTTATAAAACAGTGTTCAGTGATTCTATAACTTCCCACCCAGCTGTAATCATCGATTCGCGTTCTGTTTTCCTTAACAGGACCCATTGTATTGTCCGTTGAATTAGTTGTTGGTCCATGCCAGGCGTGAATCCGGCTGGGGGCGTGCGGTCACAATGGCCCCATGTCAGGACTCCGTCAGCCTACTCTGTACCGATCGGTGTACACCGGCGGTCGTATTTCATACGCTTCGCTCACTATGAAAAGCCCGTCGCGAAATGACACACGAATCGGTGTCATGAGTTGAAAACTTAGCCGTTCGCTTTTTTTCGCGTCCACTCCGTAAAAATTAGTCGGTTTTCGTACATTTTCGAATAGAAATTTCACACGCTGCCGTCTCCCCGTTGCATGTCTAACTGCGAGCTTTATGATTCCGACATCCGAGAGACTGATTAAAGGCGCGTCATGTCGTCAGCGACGGCTGACACAAGTTTCACCGAGGGTGTAATTAGATCACTGTAACGTATTCGGATATTCTTGGGGTCGGTGGAGTGACGCCGCGTAAACGCATTTTGGAGTTTGAAAGTTCGAATTTCACTTACCTCAACCTCCCCTTTGAGACGCTGCTGTGACAGAATATTGCAGCGCATAAACAATTCCCTAGTGTGTAATTTTTTCTCTCAGGAAACTCCTGGGATTAAAAGGGAACTAATGCGAGGTCCTTCTCAACCGCCGCGAAGACCCAACAGCGGGAATGAGTCCAATAAGAAGAAGAAAATTGAATAACACTTAGTGCTTCATTTAAATAAATTGACAGTTATACGTTTCAACTGGACGAGTGAATGAACAAAAAAATTATAAAACTTTCAATTATCCCACTACATTACCGATGACAGGGAGCCGAATTGGTCTTTTTTTGGACAATTTTTTTTTTTATTTTTGTACGATCAACTACAAAATAGTTATAAGTACGATTGTTGATTGTGTTTTCCTAACATGATTATCTCGATAAAAGATACCACCCAATGATGGCACTTTTGACACATGAACAAGTAATCTTCATACTGAGGAGATCTCTCGGCCGGTGGCGTTTAAGCCGACGCGGGGGGGGATAATGGATAGGTAGAAGAGGAAAGGGACTACCGAGCGTATTAGGATGAGGAGAAAGACGGAAGTGGAGGCGTTAGATAACTGGCCCCAAAAAATGTAGAAAATGTAGTGCTTCATTTAAAGAAATTGAGAGTTAAACTTTCACGAATCCCGAAAAGAATGAATGACCAACATAATAATACAACTTTCGATGACCTCACTGGATTATAGATGATGGAGGGACAGGCGTCGAACTACAACAGCTCGACTTGTTTGGTTACAAACAATGGCTCGTACCGTAGTGCCTAATAGCGTTATAGGCGGTGCCCCCCCCCCTGTAGTAGGCTTTTAGAAGGGGGTTAAATAGAAGGACTCGAAGAATGATCGAAATTCGGGCAATTGTGGAGGGTTGTTTTGGGGGCAGGTTAGTTTGGAAGCCCCGGGCCCGACAAGACGAACAACGCGGAATCCGAAATGCCGCGGTGGCGTTACACTAAATTACAGCTCGCGTTACATACACGGGGGCTAGCCGGCGGCCGAGTGGTGTCGGTTCCCTTCCTCCCTCCCTCCCCCAATCCCTCCCTCCATCCCTCCCAACCCTCCGCACCCCATTCCGTATTCCTGGCACGCCGAACGCTCGCCCCTGTTACACGCTACGGCCCTTTTTTCCCCCCCCGCGTCCCGATATATCTATACAGAGGGGGTGGAAAAAAGAGAGGTTTCGCTTTGAATTCCTCCATCGGCCAACAATAGCCTGTTATTCAGATGACCGTAAGGGCCGATAAATAAAATTATTGTAGTACAAAATATTTATTCGCGAGTATTCCATTTTTGTACCACTACTCATTTTAACTGCTACATTATTTTTTTGCGACAACGTTGTAAATCCGGTGTTGTTGGGTGTAGTCGGCCGTTTCCTAGCCCTTACCAATTTGCTCATTTCGATGGCCTCCTTCCTACCCGATTCGATGATGACGCGAAACCCAAAGCGAACTTAAAACACAGGAATGGAGCCAGAAACTGGCATGTTCGGTATGTTTACAGACTATCCCATTTCTTTCGATATTCTATTTTAGCTCTCGCTAGTTCGGTTTCAGCTGGTCCCCATCTCCAGTACCGTTTTATTTATTGGGGTCGGTGTGTCACTTGGGAATATTGGTTGCCCGTGGGGCGTCCTTTCTGCACTCTCGCTGCACTTTTATTGCTTCTACTTGAGCCAAAACATGGGAATGCAGCTAGGAAATTGCATTTGGAAGTTTACAGAGTGAGTTAAATTTAATGGGTTTTTTTTGGGATATAACTTCATTCGCAATAACATTTAGAATAGCTTTAACTTTTAGAGTAAGACGGAAGTTATTAAGCAGTATTTTCCCGTTTAATCCTTTCTGTGGGGTTTAACCTGTGGCACATAAACTAAAGATGAAAATGTTTGTGCATTTCGTTTATTATGTCCACGAAGACGCTGATTTAATGTTTTTAGGGACTATGATTCCGCTTACGGTGTAACAGTGTTGGCGCGGCCTAGTATTTTATTAGACATCAATAGCCGTATACGGCTTTATAATGAAGTTGGTTAGGGTATCGGAAAGGTTCCCTCTGTGCGGGTCTAGGAAAATTGCGTGGAGAAACACAGACGGGGGTAACGTCCTGGACATTCAATTTCGGAGTCCCCAGGTAAGCTTTCTTAGGTTTATTGGTTTCGGAAAAGTAGCGTGTAGCTTTACCGGCGGTAGCGGCCCGGTTCGGGCTTCGCGGTGAAACCTCTCGGAGATTGGATTACGGTAGGGGACACACTGATCCAGGATTAAAGGACACTTTCCCCTGGCAAGGAACATGTAATGGAAATACTTAGTCTTACCTACTACTACATATTTATTCTCAAATATAAGGAGAGATAAAACCTCATGCTTGATTTTTACATTCCCCTAAAGAAATATTGTGCAAGCTGCGTTCTCGTAGTTTGGCTTTCCGCCAACTTTATTTTCAAAAATATGCTTCGATTTCCAATTCTATCGAAATCCAGTTTAAGTAGATGCCGGTTAATTGAAATAAACATTTTTTTGGAGCGATAATCTCACGGTTGTGCCATTAAACACGAACCTTTTTCATACTGAGTGGTTTGTCCGATCAAATCAATTGTTATTACTACCCTATCTCTTAGCCAATCAAAATCGATCGTCGAACCGTGTTCACGAGATTTTTGAGTAATTAAATCAAGATGACCTTTCAGATCATGGTGGGAATTTCCTGTGTAGTCGATTCTTGAAAACTGTAGTCATTCTGTAATATTTGCCAATAATTTGCCGATATCGAGTGAGTTCATAATAGTAATTGAATTCGTAAAATCCTGTACACTGATTATATTCAATTCGTTAGTTTCATTCTTACTGCCGTACAATTGGCGAGACGCCCATCAGATTATATGCCGGCAAAGTAATAGCGGAGGAATTCCTAAGTAACTGTTCCATTATGGAAATATAATTTGTAGTAATTAATTAATAGAAATAAATCATCATTTATACGTTACAAAATAAATATGAAAGGGAAATTAAGAACGAGGTGAGCTGAAAGGACAAATCTGACGGACTGAATTGTAGAGTTTGAAAATCCTGATATTGTACTAAATTCTTCTGTGTATATATATTATTTATTTTAATATTTACTTATCTAGAAAAGACAAGGCAAAGAGACATGGAGTAAAATAAAGTTCTTTTATGTAGACAGAATTGCCGCTTACTTTTCCGATAACACGGAATCACCAAACGATTAGGTGACGTTTCAAATTGGATTTCTCACCTCATGACGAAAATTCTGTTTATTAATTTTCTGCAAAGAAAATCGGTTTTCGGAATTGATTGTCCTACCTGTGGGAAATTCGCCCCCTTCCGGTAATCAAAATCATTTTCTCGGCTACTGCGGACGGAAAAAGAACGCGAATTTTCCATCCCCCGTCGAGGAATTTCGTATCCCAGCGCCTAATAATAAAAGTCTCCAAATGAAAGGTTTTTGATAAACCGATTGGGCTGAGTTATATTGCTTTTTGGTTGTCGCCAAGGCGATGGAGAGCGGGGGTTTTGGGGGATAGGGGTTTGGTTCTGAGGGGGACTGATTGGTGGCCGAAGGTTTTCAACTTTATTGGATCGAGCGGAGCCCGTGGAAAGGGAGGAGGCTTTTGATACTGGTTGAGACGCCGAGAGGGAGGGAGCGAGAGAGAGAGAGATAGAGTGATAGGACGAGACGATAGGGGGAGAAAGAAGGAAACAGTGAAAGGAAGGGGTGGGGGAGGAGAAAACAATTTTCCTGATTAAACAGAGCGATATTTTTCCTTTCTGCCTTCATCCCTCTCGCCATTTCTCTCTCTCTCTCTCTCTCTCTCTCTCTCTCTCTCTCTCTCTCTCTCTCTCTCTCTCTCTCTCTCTCTCTCTCTCTCTCTCTCTCTCTCTCTCTCTCTCTCTCTCTCTTTCTCTCTCTTTCTACGGCAGAGACGCAAGTTGGATAATGTATTTTATTTTGCCAACCTCGGGCGCCTCTCGAAACTTGTAAAGCCGTCGAAAAATGGCGGTCGGATATCGCAGATATATTTTGGTGTCATCGGCGAGAGCAAAAAAAAAGATTCTGAAGATCGCTGCTAATAGATCACCGATAGGATGACATGTTTAGGTCGCGAATATAACCGATTTTACTGTGCATCATGCGATTGCAGTAAGCTTGGGTGATACTTTATTTAATCCTAGTGTTATTCCTCAGGAGTCTCTATTTGGCCATTTTATTTAAAAACAATTGGTATGTTATTCGTCTTAATGCTTTTCCGAAGCTAGTGAAGACATCGGAAAGCCTAAATGGCACTGGCTGAAGACCCCGGATGAGTACTGGTACAGAATACAGAACAGTCATATTAAACTATAGAACACCCCTCACAATTACTAAGGCAATAGCGGTACATATCTTAGTGACAGTATTTTTAGTTCATTCTCTGGTTGTCATTAGTGAAAGTTTTCTTGAAAGAATTCTGAACAGAGGGAAAGACTTAATCCACTTCCACCCAATCCAGGATATTATAAAATCAAAAGCAACTGCGATTTACCCTGTGTTCTGGGGGAGCGCGACACTGTATCGACTACGTGACAATACTCTGGAAACGTTTGAAATCGACGAATAAAACAGATACAGTCTGCAGATTGCGACCAGAAGGATATTGGCCTGTTATCGTGTCCATGTCCCTCTGAAAATGATTGCGCCGGCCGCGCATGAGCACGCGCTCTGCTCACATAATGTTTGCATGTGTACATACGTGGAGTGTAAACGCATGCGTTGTTGTGTGTGCAGTTTAGGGGGGGGTTGGGGGGGGGCGCGTTAACGGCCGAGTTACCGCAAATAATTGTATAGGCTGGTCAGAATAAAATAGCATGTATGTGTTGTGGATTGAAAGCATCGTATGCGCACCGGCTTTGCCTCAGGACCGTCCTAAAATCGCCCTTATTCGGTATGACGATTGTGGTTTTATGCCGAAAGTATACTCTTCGAAAATTTAGCATAACTGATGTGTATAGATTATCTCCTCGAGTCGGTATCCGTTTTTAGCGTGAGTCTAGTTAGTTATTGACAAATTTTTCTGAATTTTATTGTACTTATAAATTGAATTTCAGGAATGAAATTCACGTAGCAAAATTAACGCATAATTAATCAGGAAAAACGTTAATTATAATAATTAAAAACGAATTGTTTTATAGATATTTGTTTATGTTAGTGGTAAACATTGTGTGATATCTATTGTGTAAGACTATTGGAATGACGATGAACACTGTACGGGTAAATCACCGGGACCATTGGCATTTAATTCCGGTATTGTACTACGGTACTGTGGCTGAGTTGCGGTCGGTTTACCGTTGTCTGTTGGTGAAACTTCACCTGTGAATAATGCCTTATTCAACGACAATGCCCGGCGAACAATTCTTTTTGTATATTTCTCTTCGCCTACCGATCACTCAGTGGAACGTTGTCGCCAGAGACACACAAATAAACATACAAAATACATTTCTAGAATGAGGCAATTTAATTTAATCTGTTAACCATTTATCCGAATTGTGCGGTTACGCGGCCTCGATTAGGTCCGTTTAGAACCGTATTCCATATCCGAGCTTCAATACTACCGACTGAAGTGTGGGGCACATGAAACGTGAGTAAATAAACGGGGAAAATTACTGTGTTTGATCGGAGGGGCGTCTGAAATTTGTGGTTCAACGAAAAGGGCAAACTTTGTGGCCTGGGAAGGGCCAAATCCTTACCTTTGGGTAAGCTTTTTTCTCAATAGCAAATATACGATTATTAAAGTAAATAATCACAATCAAACAGATTTCATCGGTTGCTTGCGATTAATTTTCATTATCACGTTCAAATTAGCAATTTAAGAAAAAGCCCACACGCACTAAGCATGAAATTCACGTTCTTCACCTAAAAAGAGTGCCCTATCTCTGAACTAAGAATTACTGATGAATAGAGAGGGGTGTTGATACGAACAAATAATATTGAATCTATTTTTTTTATCTTATATATAAAGTATGTTAGCACAGGTTGGTGCTTCGTAGTGTTTTGGATAATTTCAAAAATGTTACCGGATTTAAGCCCACGTGAGATGCACTTGCTTCGTGTCCCCTATTCTTTTTTTTTCTATCGGGTTTTATCGGCGCATAAAAGATCGGCGGTCGTAAAAATGCAATATGGGTTCTAAAAAGGGAAATCTAAAATATTATTGGCGGCTGGTATCGCGGAGCGTTTAAGCGCGTGCGGCAGCGCGGACAGCCCGCTTCGGTATAAATCTTTTTCCGAAGAGAGCAATAAACTTCTCATCATGGCGGAGGGAGGAGGAGGAGGAGGAGGAGGGAGAAGAAGAAGAAGAAGCGTTTAGATAAGCTGTTTCTAATGAAACTTTTATGACCGCCCGGGTCTCATCGTTGCCCAACCCCCTCCTCCCTACCACTCAACGTTTTAAACATATTCCTATTCCCTCCTACTTCTCGAGTCCTTCTTTTTTTTTTTGGCCCGCTTCGAAAATATATATTTATTTTCCGGCTTTGTTTTACAGTTTAATACTCGCGGTAACTCGGGGCCGGTTTTTATTCGTCGTAAACTATGTTCTTTTCAGCTTCTTGGCTTTTTTCTAAACCCCACCCCACCTCACCGCCTTTTTGTGCGGGCAGTCGTGAAACGGCTCGAAATGAAATTTTATAGTTCATAAATAAGTTGAGCTCGGCGTTGCCAGTTGTGGCCGGGAAATATTTCACTTCCGACGTTGGAAAAAAGAATACAGCGACCATCCCCTCAAGAAGCACAGTGACTACTCACTGAACCCTTAGAGACATATATGTGAAAAATAATATTTAAAGTAGATCAATGTTATAGGCACTGTATGTAAACACAATTAAAGAAAAATATTTAGTGATAGTGACAGAGCGATGGGATGATACTATATTAGATTAGATGCTTTTGTCGGAGAATCCACCCGTTTCCTCTTAACGCTGCGCTCGGGATTCGCAGGAAGGTGATGCGAGTTCGCGAACGAACGGTATTTTCAAATCGGAACCGATCGTGCGGTTAGAAACACAAGGAGGGAGTTTGATACCAAGTACGATTGAATTTTGTAGGAGTTAAACGGTTTGATGGATTCCCTGAGCCCTGTTATGTGTTAAAATACAGTTGTAAATTAATAATTTGTTCGTTCGTGATCTATTGTCGAGGATTCAGTAGCAATTTGTAACGCCATTTCCTTTCTGTACGTTTGAGTCTTGTATGAGGGTTCCGTGTCAATTTTCTGCATTCCCAAGTACCGCACTTGATGTTTAGTAGGATGTTGGAATCGGTTCAGGAAAACTTTTACCCGATATTTTCAATTTTCCTAGTAATTTTCCCCATTATTTTTCCTATTAATTTTTGGGAGTATCATATAACCTACCTCACTTTCTTGTTACTTAAACACGAGTTTTTAATATTTTCATATAATTGCATAAATTGATATTAGAAAGTAGCTAGAATAACTATAAATTGTAAATTAACCGTTTCATTAATTAACCCTCTATGGGCCGAATTTTTATTTTAAATCCCAAAAAAATGGGAAATGAAAAATCAGCAATTATAAACCTATATATGCAAATGAAAAAAAAATTGATATTGGTTGTCTTGACAACGTTATAGGATTAAGATTTATCCCCCTTACACACGAAAAAAGCTATAATTATTTGGTAAATTGAAATGTGACTTGAAAGTTACACTGGCCCAGAGAGGGTTAATACGATTTGGTGTATAACATCCCGCGACCAATAAGCCTGTAATTTACTTCGATATTTGGTAACCACTAGCAATTATGCAACCATGTATGAATAAACCCGACGGTGTCCTTTTTAGTAAATAACTCTCTCTCACAGATTTTACATTTGCGGCCATATTTGACGTCATTCCCGAAAAATTGTGTCATACACCGATAAATAGAGTCGTGAAAGGGAGCGCTCTCTCGAAACGGAACGTTCCCTATTCGTTTCATGAATAGAGATGGATTGACTGGTATCCGACTGGAAATCACCTCCGGAGATCACTTTATTGGCTATGAATTGGGAGGAATGGGGACACATTCTTCACCCGGTGCCCCATTGTGGTGCTTCACAATGCTCAACAGTTGGGGGATGATGTGATTACGTTGGGAATCTTCAATGAATTAGAAATCTATCGGAAAAACTGATGGGTTAATTATGTTAAAATATAGTATGGCATTGCAGTTTCTTGTGCGTTCTATTTTCACCCCCGATTATGAAATGAATAAACAGAAATTTTATTCAACAAAATGCTCTGTTACAATGGTCCCAAATTTAGAGAGATCAATATTCTAGAATCAAAATTGTAGAAGTCAAAAAATGTTTATTTTAATAGAACGTTATATGTGCCACCATTAGTGTTTTGCCACTATTTATTTATATCAGTTATATAAAATATCAACATAAGGTTGAGTTGACAGACTGAAGTCATGAAAAACTATACCTTGGTTATTGGTTTAGGAGTGGTTCTTTACAGAGAATTGTGTATTTCGTAGGCTGTCTCTCGTTCGCTTACCGTCAACCGTGGTAATTAGTGAATACCAATTACCGACAGCGAGCAATCTTCTCGATTCGCGTAGGATTAATTACAAGAGTTATAAGCCTCACAACAACGTTCCGCAGGGTAGTTGCAACCTGATATTATACGGCAGCCGGTAATAATGAAGTGAATTCGTTCCTCGAAATCTGATGTCGATAACATTGTTACCCGTTAAACATACTTAATTGAAAGACAGTGTTAAGGTTTTAACTAATAAATTGCGCATCTCAGCCAGACATAACGGTCGTTTAGAGATTCCTATCCGGTATCGACGATTCCGATCTACTTTAGATTCTAGATAATTCTTTTTTATTACGTATTTGTGTTCTGCTTAATTCCTGGAGAATAAAATTAATTATTCGGAACTATCACTTTCTGATAGTTGTTTCTAGGAACTAGAGACAATTCCTGAATTCACTGAGTAGTGTAGCCAACATATTACAAGACTTCTGTCGCTGGTTTGATAGCTAAACCGGTTTCTATTAGTCCCCACAGCCAAATGCCGATCAAATATCCTCTTCTTCATCTTGCGAATTTCAACGATTATGAGTATGATTATGTTGGGCGAAAACAAGAAGTTTTCTTCTTGAAAAAAATAATTTTTTAAAGTAATTCTCGCCTATTGAAGCGAACGGTTAAACTCTAGCGGTAAATCGGCTCACACAAAGCGGTATCAAACGACTGCACAGACACATAGGACCGTCCGTTCTCCCAAGTTTCAAAAGGCAGCTTAAAACGTGTAAATCAGTGAAGAATTGGTGTTCCGCGTACGCCTTTCGCTGTCTTTGAGCACTGGGGCGGGTGGAAAGCCAACGCGCGCCTATTTAAAACTGAGACTAATTACTAAGAGGGCCAACCGGGGCCCAGAATAAAAAGGACATTAAAAGCCACAAATTAGATTGGGCCGAGAGCAAGAGACGCAACGGGGGGGGGCTGTGGGTGGGAGGGAGAGAGCTTCACCGGGAATGATAAAACGGTGGACGGGGGTGCGCCCGCCCCTTGCCCAAATCTGCCCCTGACTTTACAAAAGCTGCAAAATAATATACCTTATAAACAATCCCACTCTCACGGTGGGTGTAATTCCACTGCCAACTTTCAACGCCAGCACTTCCAGACCGCAAATTTGGACTGTTGTGAGGCCTCTATTGAAAAAGGACTTCGGAACTTTACTTCAGCCGACAAATTGACAATGCACAAAGCTGTATTGAAATCGCGACGTGGACATACACTGTATCGAACTATGCGGGTCCTTCGAACCATCTCTAATTCTCCTCGGTATGTTCCCAATCCCACACTTCACCACGACCTCAAATTCTTCAAATTTCTGCGATTTGTTAAAAAATGATATATCTATGTAAGGGATCGTTAGTAATTCTTATCGATGCGAATACGGAAGACTATTAAAGAACACAAATAAAAATGGAGGGCAAAATAAACAAATGGGCACTCCGGTTTAGTAGGTAGCTGGTATATTCCCCACAATCAGTTCTCTTCTAATATGTAGAAAACATGAATGAATATTGCTTTATAAGAGCAGTATCAAAATAGTATGTTGTACGAAGTTCGTCCACTATACTGTAGGCAAACATTTATTTTGCTTTAAGTTTGAAGACCATTTTCTTCGGCTAACCGGAAATTCCTGAAATTAAAGGGTACTAATTTACTGTTTTACATTGGATAAACGGGAAAACGGCCCGTCTTATATTTCTTTTTAAAATTATAATATCAAATTACTAATTATGTTTCCCGAATATTAATTTCCAAATAAAAATATGGAGCTGTGGAAATGAACACTTTGTAGACCTTTAATATGTATGTGCCTTAAGCTTAAAGGCTTGAAGGAGAATCAACAAGCCATTATTTTATTCGGCTAACCGGAAATTCGTTAATATTGCATAAACGGAAAAACAACGGACTGTCTATATTTTTTTGGGGACTTACAACAAAAGGACGAGAATGCGGAGGTACGAAGGGGCCGTTTTTTTTATTTGGCGATGTCTGAAAGGCGAGGCCCGTAACCCGACACGGCCTGTCGGGGATACCGAAAGTGGACGGGCCTAAAAGAAAGCGTGGGCGAACGGAATATATTGCCGGGGTTAATATCCCTGGCGACGGTGGAATATTGTTTCGGTTTCTAGCCGTCGTCGATAGCACTCGTGTAGTATTAATCTGAAGTTAGCCGTTGGATCGTCTGCGAACAGACTATTGAGGAGGCGATACATTACATTTTTGAAGTGAAACATCCTTCTGGAGGCTACCAAAATTTGCGAACGATACATTGCATTCCGAGAAATTATACATTCGCGTACCTTTTGGTTAAAGAATTTTATTACAGATCCTTTCTACTTGTCGAATTCTCTTGGTCTGTAGCATTCTATTAGTGATATTGTGAACTCAAATTCGCTATTAAAGGAAAATTCGGTACATATTTGGGGACCAAACATATTCTATTTATATATCGATGCGTTTCATTTTGGTTAAATACCACATATTGCCACAGTAATGTAATTGTCGCTAGGACGGCGATTTTCTGTCTGAACTCAACAATTTTGAATCTAACCTAGACCGATTTACGCTTTTCGAACCCCAGACGTCTACATGCAAATGAATATCTTCAACTGACCCACATGTGTCCGATATAGACAACGAATGAATAAACGAAATGAAATAGAGGCGAAACGGAGAGCAATAAATATTGGCTCAGGTGCCGGGGTCCGGTAACGGACAGGTTATAGAAAATTCAGGGGCTGTTAAGGTTAAAAGCCGCCGGCGGTGGGGTGTGAGGGGGGATGGGATGCAGTTAAAAGCACGTGTTCTCTCGAGTCGTTAACTTTATTAAATGAAAGTCCTCCTCCCGCCTCCGTACCGGCTTATTATTACGACCCGGCTTTCCCGGACGCCGCTCTCCAACACATAATATCTGCCCGAGTAAATAAATATCTTCGTGGGCCGGTGGTGAATAGCACCCCGTTTTGGTGCTAACACAAATTCTTGGGGGGCTGACTTATTGTGGCCGGGGGGTCGGCGGATAATTGTTATTGCGAGTCATTAACCGGAACTGTTAAAGAGGTCTCCCCCAACACTCACACAGCTTAAAATCGGGGCCTCGTTAACTCCAGCCCCCGTCACCAAGACGGATGTTCTTCCTCCTTAAGTGTAACTACTTATATAATTTCATCGCCGTCGATTTTCACTTGTGCGAATTATCACAATCTTAATAACCCTATTTCACCACTAACAAACAACATTTCTACAGCAAAGTATTCAGTATGTGGACACGGATTCCATCACAGTGGAGCTCTAGCAAGACCTGTGATTCCATTTGTATTCCAGTCTTCCGCGTCTACAGCTTTCCATCTCAGTTTCCCCGCTCGAACCTTTTTTTTTGCCCCCGGATTAGGGGTCCCGGGACCTCTTCAACCCCCGCAACCGAATGGGGAAAACTTGTCTGCGAGCGTCTATTTCCTTGCCTCGGGCTGAATATATATGACTTTGCATATGCTACACATTTAACCTTGGCATTAGGATAAATATTGTTTAGTCAGAAATTTTTTATTTAAATTAATTTACAATATCATCATTCTGTAACTTTTGGCCAGTACTGAATTCATTTAGTTGATATAATTAATTGATTTTATATCCTAGTGCGAAAACAAAATTTCAGTGCCCTGAGTCGGGTCGGAAATATTTATTTTTGGTTTCCGATTTCTATAAAATCGTGTTTTCAAACACTTTCGGTGATCTATATATTCCTGTATTGTTGCCAGACCTGAGCTGGTTGTAGGGTAAATACGCTCGAATGTCAAACATTCGAGTCCATTTCCTGTCGTTAAATGTGTTCGCTCGTGTTGACGCCGCAGAAATCATCGAAAAACCGATTTCTGGTGCAAAACGGTTGCAAATATAACACCTTCCTAACCAACCGGTATTAAATATCCTTCCATTCCATCAGGTAAATTCTATTCCTTTCTCTTTTCTTGTTACCGAAACAGTCGAAAATACTAAGAAAAATATCTGACGCACCCTACTATGTCTCCCATTTGTCCGTCACTTTGCCATAAAACAATTCTACTCCAGAATTTTGCATCATCCTAATCCTATGATCCCAATCGTCCGTACAGACGCTTGAAAAGGAACTGGCCGCAGGATTTAAATTTGACAAGTAAATAAATAAAATTTAAGAAACAAGTTGGGTTACTCTATTTGTATTTTTATAGTCGTGGCAATGGAATAGCAAAAAAAATTGCCACGTTGCTTATAACGACAGAAACAGATTGTAAGGCTTAATCATGAATAGAGGAGGGTCGGGAAAATTCCGCCTTAATGTTTGCAGTGGGAAATGATTGGGGAGTTGGGAGGGAAGGAATTCGGGGGTGGGGGTGGTCTTTATGTCGTTGATGTGATGGTGGAAGGGGGGTGGGTGGGTTGTTGCCTGGGGAAAAGGCCCCTTCTTTCAGTCCGACGCCCCCCGGCCTAAGAGCGGAGGACGTTAAACGTTAAAATTAATTTCGCGCTCTGAACGCCCCGAGAGGAGTAGCAGGAGGAGGAACGCGAGTGTGTTTATAAAGCCGGCGGCAGGAGAGGCCTGGCAAATATAATCAGGGAGACAGACAACTCGAGATTTCCCGAATCTTTACCCGGGGCCCCTACCAGAAAACGGGAAATTCCCGGATATTTTCACTCCGGTGTTTTTGGCCCCCGGGGTCGGGTTGGTAGGGGTTGAAATTAGGGGGTGGAGATAAATTCCTGTGAGGACTCCCCCCCCTCCCCCGAGGCGGTTCTGCAGGTTAAATACGAAACCGGTCTGGAGGATGTTAAACATACACATACACGATATTGAGTTTGAACATCGATGCAGGAGTTATATACAAACGAATTGTTGAGATTGTTGTAGGCTCCGGTTTAAGCTATATCACAGTAGCAAAGCGTAGTTGTAATGCAAATTGCGGTTATGTTGATTAATAAAAAAACCTCGATTTGTAAAATTCGCATCGTAAGTTTTACAATATAGAAATGTAAGGATGGGGAAGTCATTTTTCACCAAGATTAAAGAAAATAACATGTAATTAAGATGAAAAAATGACCAATTGAAGTGAAAATTATCTATAAATTTTTTAACTTATTGTTTCGTAGGTTATGATTTTTTGGTCGCATAATTTTTATTATTGACTTTGTGTCTAATAATTTGCCTGAATAATGGAAAAAAATTGCTATTATTCTTTCTTGCTATATTTTAATTTTAGACGACCATTTTTTGAAATACAATTGTTGTAGTTATTATATCGTATGAGTAACGATCTTCGTCAACTTTGATTAGAAAATATGTATCAGTTCGTGTTTTATATTGCTTGTAGTTCCCGATGAAGCATCCTGTAATGTATTGATTCGTTATTCGTGCTTCATTTATTATATATTTCTGACCCGGCAAAACGTAAAGATTTACAACCAATTCTGTCTCTTTCGCAATTAACATTAATGAGGCGAAATGCCTACTCGAGCTTGGTAAAGTTCGAGTTAAATTTTAAGCAGTTAAAAAAAAGGATAAGTCCCCCCACCCACTCGGTAGCACTTTGCGCCTCTTTTCTTCTTTCTTAGTTTATCAGAGTCGTTTACTAATTTATCCCCCCCTTCACCCCCGGTCGAGTTTTAGTTCGGACTGCAGTTTCGTGCAGTTTTCATGAAGGACCGATTAGTATTGGGAGCCAAGGGCTGAACTTTGGTAGGCGGGAGTTATAAGCAATTTATAACTTTGAGAGTCCCTCGCCCCCTCCCCGCCCCGCTCGCACCCTTAATTGGCCGTTTGCAATTAAGTCCAACTACAGGGCAAATTTGCGGAAGAAAATTTTCGAAATTTGTTTTTCTACGGTTCATTTCTCCGAATTCCATTCCGCGTTTAGAGCGAACACCTGCTTAAAACCCAGTTTATTTTAGGATACAATTATAGTAATTAAATTTGACTCATCTTATGATGTGGTACATGGCTCTGTACCGGTACACTCCCGAATAATAATTTATTCTCTTGAGACACTAAAATGCAAAACTTTAACAGCGTGCATTAATTAAAGCCATCTGGCCCCATAGTTTTCTTTGTGCGTATTTGTAAATGTAATTATTCATAGAAATGTATAAACCGATAATTATGGTAATATATTTAATATTCCGATTTTCCACCGAATGTAAAGTAACGAGAGTCTGCCGCCGAGGATCGAACCCGAGGCTCTGACTGTAAGCGGCGTTTTCAATTGCAAATGTGAATTTTCTGAAAACTATTCAGAATGCATAATATTCATAAAAGTTATTACTATTCATATATATATATATATATATATATATATATATATATATATATATAATTACTGTATATTTTAATGAAATAGTACTCTTTTTAATATATCAAAGTGCAATATAAAGTTTGTAAAAAGAATGGTATTGGCATTCGGGAAAGCAGTTTAGAATACTATACTTGGTATGCCTAGGCTAGACCCGCAGAATGTTTAAACATATTCATGGCTTATGAATTATTCAGCTGAATAGAGCAGCACTAACTAGCGTGGGAGGACGAATCTCGATGAACTATTATAACTATTGGTATCTTGATTGAAATAATATCAATTTATAAATATAGTTAAATTATATATTCAAAATGAATAGCCATTCTTATGACTGCTGCCTTTGATCAGTGAGAATTTTGACTGCGGTGAACGTTTATTTTGAAGAATGAAACGGAGCGTAATCAGTTGTGACGCATGGTCATTGCAGTCACCCTTTTGAATACAAAGACTGAGAAGACTCGAGAAAAAAGCTTTTGGCGGGCGAAGACCAGCGGTCTGTTCCGTTCTTTTTAGCTTTACGGGTTTTAATCCCCTCGGTTAATATTTCAACTGTGGGGCAGAAAAGACGAGTGTCAAAAACAGTTGGTACCACTGACAAGTCTGACAAATGACGGATTTGAACTGCCTCTAGTGCGAATATACCGTACAGGCGATGAGCGTACACAACATTGTTCTTCTGAACTATGTTATTATATGAATGGAACCTTCATTTCTGGCGGGACACTACAACGGAGAGAAGGCAAAAAGTATTAATTTTTCGGATCTCCCAAAGCAATACTTCTAACCGGGATTATCAGGGGGCATTAGCAATCCAATAGAAACAACTTTAATAGGGATATTGAGTGATAATTCAAATTCTGGTAGGGAGAACCTTTATATAACGATCCATAATAGGCAGAATTCACGCAACAATAACAGCCCATACAAAGAACGACTTTGTTGAATTACTAGAAACGTGTTAATGGCTTTTTCGAGGTAGTTGAGCAATTAATCTGGATATGAACAAGTAGATATAAACGAACAAACAGAGGATATATGTCGGTGGGGATTTTATTTTATTGGAGTGCAATTATTGGATTTAATCGAACATTAAAACTTCGGGCCAATTGAAGTTAAATAAAACGATCAGTGATTATGTGTTGACCTTCCGGCGGTTTTGGACCTTTATTATCAATTGCGAATTTTCCAATACAATTTTCGAATATTTGCTGACAATATCAATAAAACGCGCGAGTTAAACATTCCGAGTTTTATTGAAATAACCGCCGTTTTCATTCCCTTTATTCTCCAATTTGAATTAATCTGCTATCGCATCTGCCGGAGACAAGCTAAGCTGATTGTTTTTATGTCATGACGGTTTTATTCTGTCTATATTCAACGCCGAACATGTAGGGAATATTTTTAATGGATAAAACCCAGATTTTTTTACACTGTTCTAAACTATTAACAAAATATGTTATATTTATTTAAAGAAGTAAAAAATTATTGAAATGTAAATGTTTCATTTTAGTACAATACATACTGCGTTGCATTAAATCGAAATATTACCCTCTTTTTGTTACTTATCATTTTATTAATTAATAACACAATTATATTGATCATAACATAAGTCATATGTACGTAGCTCTTTATTTATATTTGTACAGTATTGAAATATTACATTTCATTACAACATAGTCATTAAATTTCTTAATATTATAAGATGATATATTCCTTAGATAAGGAAAATAAATAAGGTAAATGAATTATTTTCCTAATTTGATTTATACAAACATCATTTCAAACAATCGACGTTGGTTATAATACTTTGTAGTGCTATTTTGAAAAGGCCGTCTAGTGTTTCTGTACAGTCCCTACTTTATTCCTCTTTTTCCGCTTCGTTATTTTTGCCCGCGGCCCAGGTCAGCCATTATGAAAAAAAGTATTAAAAATATAAATCCAGACAAGTAGGTGGGTGGTTGGGGCGGGGGGCTTATAAAACCAAATTTCGGTACAGCCCGCAGTATCGAAGGGGAAATGTGGCCAGGTAATTGTATTTAAAAGGGCGGAAATTTTTCCCCAATCGTTTTTAATATCGGGTTAAAAGAGTTTATAAATCTGATGAGCATTTTTCATAATATCTTGTTCTCGAAGGCGTAAAGGGAGAGAGGGAGGAGGGGGGTTAGGAAGCTTTCTTATCGTCAGTTTTTCCAGGCAGTGTTGCCATTAATAAAAATATCCAGAAGTGCTCAATATCCGGGATGGTCCGACGAAGATGTCGACGGCCGCCGGGGAGATTCTAGAACTTCATATATAGGGGGGGGGGGACTTCTAATTTGGAACTTAGTCCGGAGCATACATACATTGTTTTCGACTCCTCTCTGCTGTGCGGTGTACCGCCAGCGATGTAGGGTCAAAAGTTGTTTGAAGTCCGGACATGGCCTGCCGCGCGGTTTCTTCGACCAACCTCGGCGAAACTTGTTTCCATGTTAAAACGCCGATTTACAGACTCCGTATTTTGTCATAAAGTTCTGTACCGTAATAAATATCGCATAAACTATTTAGGGGTTGAATTAACCCCTCCCCCTCGCCAACCTGGTTCCCCGCCCAGATCCACCCTCCCGGCAAACAACGGAGTCTGAACATAATTATGATTTGGAGCTCATTGTCCCGATATAGTTGCCTTGTCGGTTGAATACTTTGTTAACTATTTCTTGGGGAATTGCTCCCTCCATATTGAATATGCCTTAACCCTCATACTTTCACACCGAGCATTGTATACCATTGTACACCCTACCATTACACACCTATATATAACACTAAACCCCATCACCCTTCGCAAGTAAAGCATTCTTGCAGTAATCTATTGTATCGTACTAATAAGTTGCTTAAATTGAAGCAAAATCGGCTGATATTCTCTTAGTAATTAAACTGAGAGTGAGCCGTCTTTTTCGCACATTACTAGAATAAATAACTATGTTTTTTATTATTTATACTCTTCTGTTGTAAATTACGATAGTAATACTTAGCGAGTCCGTCGGTTGTGTTTTCTTATATTTTCTCAGTTTTTAATATATTTATAAATGAGACGGCTTCTTGACGGTGAATTCTGGGCGGCGGAGGCTCCAAGTGTCTCCGCCTAATGAGTCCGAGGAGTGCTGGGGGGGTCTCGGTGTACAACATTTTTGTCCGGAATTTACAATTCAGATTGCAGATTAAATAATGAACTCGGGTGAAGTACGGCGGAATTATACAGTCCGATATTTGAAGTGAAATGTGAAAAATTTCCAAGGAGGATTTTCGCCTGCCCAATGATAAAATTGAGGGGCGTGAGTCGTTGACAGAATAATCCGTATAACTGAAACCCTCATTTTATGTTTATTATTATTATTCTCACTATTCGTATACATTAAAGAAACGATACTCCAACGATTTTTAGATAGTGAAAACCCGGAGGACCTTACTGAAATTAAAGATCCAATTGGTTAAACGTACAGGGTCTAATATATTTTCACCAGTTGTAACTATTTATATCTGTAAAATTATAACTATTCGTACTGCAAATTTACAATACGCATATTAAGCTGTGCAAATTGTTCTCTTACTCCTATTATACCGATGCAGAATGCTGCAGCTGTAAGAACCCAATGGAATTAGTAATACTATCTCGCAGGTTTTTAATACTGTACACACCATTTTATTCGGTTTCGCTATATCCTCCTTCTTTTAAGCGTTTGTTTTATTATTATGTACTAAATTTTATAGAATTGTTTTCTGGTGTGCAGGATTAATTAAATCTATACGCTCTTGAGATTACGACCTTAGAGGTCTGGTAACTTCATGCTACCTTACTTATAGGTATTACTTATATTTATATTTTATATATATATTCCCCTTTGGTAGGTTATATAAGTAACCGTGGTAACGGGTAATTCATCCTTTTTAGTTCACCATCGCGCAATGGCGTGGAGGAAACGTGATCTCTAAGAGTTAACGGGCTGTGAAAAATACTGACTCGACTGTCGAGTGAACGGTGATGCGTCAGCGCTCTGTTGTGCTTTTCAGTTTCAGTTCGCACATTGGCAAGCCGCGATTAAAACGGCTACGTGCCTGTGACGTGCAGATGACTCACCCGGCGGGTCTCAGGGTAACGGTACTTCGGGGTCCAGTGGGATTGGCGGGGCGAGGAGAGTTTTCCGGGCTTTTTTCCGCTGTGCGACGAACCGTGGCCGTTTAGCCGGTCGCGGACGTTTTCTCTACGCTCTATTTTAGACAGGACCAAGGACTACCTCTTGTTCGCGATATAGGAGTCTAGCCTCCGGAGCCCGTTAACTCGGAATTTAAGTCCGGGCGTAACGGCCCCTATCTTAGGCTGATGACTCTCCGCCTCGCCGGTTAGTCATGGAGAAACACTATTGGAAGACGGGATCGGTCACGTTGTCCTGTCTTATAGTAACGGGCCATCGAATATCCTGAACGTTACTCGAGCCAAAAATTTCGGCCCTACATATCGGTCGAAGTTTCACCTAGAAACGTGCAGGATTTGGTGCGTTGAGGTTTCAAATTCTGCGACTTGATTTTATCAATGGAAATAAGAAACAGCAAAATCGATACATTTTTCCTGACGAGAAACAAGTTTACTTATCACAGAAGCATGAAAGCTCTGGTATCCTGGGTAAAACTACGGTTCGGGCGATGAACCTATTCATCAGGTATTTTTTTAATATTCTACGTCATTTTCAAATATTTTGCGTGTTCAGCCTTTCGCCATCGGCTTTTCCTTTAGTCCCTTGTTTTACTGGCGGCCTGTTTTCATTTTCTGAAATCGGATCTAAAAACGTTCGGGGAAGGTTTTCAGCGATCCATTTAGCGGCGCTGGCCCAGACCGATAGGGGGGACGCGCCAATTTATGTTAGGGGATAAATATCAATTTCCTCCACCGTCCCCCCGTCCACCGTTTAGCGTGGGGGGGGGGCATATAAAATGTTAACCGATCCATTAGCGGCAGAGAGGGTATGGTGGAAGTTGATGAAGTTTCGGTATTAATTAACAGGACACTCTCCCGTCGTAATAAGTTATAGGGGGTAGTTGGCAACCCCCCGCCCCCTAAACCTTCCTTTCCACACTCCCCGGTCCCTGTCCTCACATCCACACTCGGGGGGAATATTATACTCATAAATTTAGGAAGCCCGGAAGATGGATGAGCACCCGGCTCCCTTAATATATCGGGGTCATTTTAATTAGTATTATCGCAGTTTTTAATTAGAGTTTGTCCCATTTTATCTTTGGAATAGGGGTAATGAGTCGAATGTTTCATTTTTAATCCGCTAATAATATCTACGCTGGTGCTAGTCCGGTCTTGCAACTTGTTGGCGTAATATCCTTTATAAGACATTGGTTGTAATCCGCCCGCGACTTATCTTTCCTTCGGTCGTTCGTTTTTTTTTCAAAAATAAATACCTCTATTTCTATTTATTCGGGTGTGACTAATATAAAACTCAGAAACAATAATAGTTTTTCCACGTAGAGGGACAGGGGAGAGGGTGTTTTGAGGGGAAACGAAGAAAAGTGACCCGTCGCTCTTTGAATATTTAATTATAATAAGAACTAGTCAAGGGTGCAAAACTTCGGCTGACGCTAACCAGACTAGGGAATGAAGTTAATAAAAATAAAATATGACTAACCGACATTACATAACTTTCGGACACGTATATCCGCAGAATAGTATTTTTGCTATTGGATATAGCAGAAAAAATGTAATCATTGTTAAGCATTCCCTCGTTTTATAATACATGTTGAAGATACAGATTTTTTTATAAAACCTACGTAATACCGTATAGTGTTTCTGAACAGTTTAATTGTTTGAATAGAGGTACTATTACTGAGTTTTATGTACTTGTAATAACTGACCTCATTTATATTGTTTCATCGAATATTTATTTTACTCACGCGTTAAAAATTTCATTTCTAACGGTGAATTTTCGTTAGTTAGGATGCCAGTCTGTAGAAGGATTAATTGACGGGGTAATAAAAACATTTTCATCCCGTATTTTACGATGATTGGCTCACGGATGAAAAATATGTGCGAACACTAATGGCAATCTTGTCAGTATTTAATATTGGTGTAAGCGAAGTTGGAAAGTGCAATATGAAGGCCGATAAGGATCAGCTTTCTGACAATGGCGTCAGGTAGTTGAATCAATGAAAGAAGAAGATAATAAGTGTATGTATCGCAGTGAACATCAAGTATACGCAGTATAGATTTCTCGTGCGCTTTATATACAGCAATGCTAGTTCCCTCTCGTGTATGCTTCCGGGACGAGCGACCGCAGACAGACCCGAGTAAGTGGGTCAGATGTGAGCGGAAGGGGGGCGATGAGGGGGACGAGGGCGTAGGGAGGAGGTCGGTGGATGCGGCAGCGGGGCGATAAAGTTTGACCGATATTGATAATTAAGTTGCGGCCTGGGCGTGCCGTCGGCGCATCAACTAATACTAATAACTTATGGCCGCCGTTCGCCTCTCTTCAATATTGTGGCCATCAATTTACAGCCGAAACTCGGCGCGAGCGGCCGCGATTAACTTCGGGCCCGAGAGTGGGCCCCGACAACTACAAATTGAATAATTGTATTAGCCGCTTTTGTACTTCAATAATTATCGATGGCGTGTCACCGATGATTAAAGTTGAGGTTCGCGTAAAATGGATACACAGTGGGTTCTTCCTATGTAACAATACCTTACTTACATTGCCGGCGAACATCCGATCCGATCTCATTCATTACGCGACAGTGTTGTGTTTCTACAGGGACAATACTGCAGATCGCGTTATATTCAGGTGCACAGTACAATAGTCTGTAGTACAATTACGAGATCCGACAATTAAATTTCATTCCTATAGTCCAGTATCGTTAGATTTAGCCTAATACTAAACAATAATATATAATATATTAATGTCAAATTGATTTTTTTGTTATATTTCTGTTACATTCTGTCGCCAAAATTTCTAACGCAATTAGATCAGGAACACGAGGCCATCTTGTCGAGAGGACTGTACATTGGAGAATTTACTCCCCAAATAAATATGGATTAGCCTTTTTCTTCTGCGATATTAAATATATTAGCGAAAAGGGACTTTGGACTATATTGAAATACCGAGAGTACGAGAAATGTCGATAAAAAGACCTTTCGGCGTGTTTATTTTTTTCCTGTATCATCTTGTTTGTACAAAATTTATATTTAAAATTTTCTATTTATATTTATAACACGAGAGAACCGGAAAAGTTTTTTTTTATTTGGAATTCAACCCTGTCTGACTTGAACTTTGTTTCCAACCAAAACTTAATTATCAATAAAACTTAAATTTCAAGACACCGGTTTGCTTCGGAAGTCAGGTGTTGCCCTGGGACAACTTCGTTTTCTCGAAGGTATCAAATATATACTTTATCATTATGGTATTAACGTTCTATTTACGTCTTGAGTGGAAATTAGTACTTGACCTTAGTACGTAATAACTAGTCTTATGGCTCCTCCTCATTATAAGTTTTTAATTGGCGCATCGTGTTTTTCGGATCGAGGCGGTGTCGTATTATGTCATCACGTCTATTATTTTTTAATTCGATCCACGGTGTACGTGTTTTAGCGCGGAGGTGCGTGAAAGAATTGTCCCGAGTTATTTGCAGTTCTCTAAATGTATTTTTGAGGACTTGCAGTCGGGCGGTACAGGACGCGGGTAATATAACGGCTGATAAGAGCTTTATATTTTTGAAGTTTCGCAACATCTTCGTCTCGGGGGGCGACAATAAAGTCCTCCCGGGTTACGCTTGGCCTGCTGACTTACAGCCCGTACGTGACGTCAGCTACGGACTTGTAGCTTTCCATTCAATTACTCTTTATCCCGGTCATATTCCTATTATATTTGAACGTCACTTGGACTGACTTGTACTTAGGAACGGGCTTCTTGGATTTATCCTGGAGTATAATGTGTTGAACATAGTTTAAAATAATTCGAAGCGCACATTTGAATTATATTGGACCGGGAACTAAATAATTGCGGATTGAGTTACCCATATATCGAGCATTTTTTGGTAACCAAGACGTTTCAAATTGATTTATTCATGTATGCTTCTCCCCTATCTCTAGTGTTGTACTATGGCAATCGGTATCGATTTTATTGAAAAATAGCCCGAACGAAATTTAGTAAACCTCGTGACAGACACGTTCTTTTAATACTTCATCACCGCCCATAACGTTTTGTGAGATCAGGACGCATTTTTTCCTTTACAAAAATAAAAATGCAAAATATGACGGTAAAGTTCTTTTTGTTTCTCCGTATTTCAATTTACGTCAAACGGACGCTAATTAAAACAGACCGAGGGAAATTTGCTACTGAATATTTCTTAGGGAGTACCAGGCAGTAAAATATTGGTGACAATTAACGCCATCTCTCCGTGTAATCCGTAATGATTTAGTTGCCGGCTACAGAGGTGAACTTCATTCTTCGTCCTTGCCTCAACCCCGTCCAATTTTTTCGCCCCCTTACTGAGGGATGAAAGTGTGACGTCACCGGGAGTAATGGGGATGCTGTAGCGTGGGCCGAGGTCTAAAAAGAGTGGTTTAATGCCGGCGGGGCGTGCCGACCCATCGACGCCCACCTAGAAGTTGAATCCGCAATGAACCCTCCCGCAATTACTATTCGCCGAGGGTGGTTGTGTATTTTTTAGGACGGGAAGCGCGGGGATGGCTCAATTTTGGATGGCCGGGAAACGTCGACAAAGGGAAGAATGGATGTGAGGACGCTCAGGGAGAAAATGACGCGGAAGGCGGAAGCGGGCGACTAACTGTACGCCCAGACAATTGACTATTGTCGATTGCTTTTACTATTCAGCAAAATGAATCCTTTTCCCGAAGTTCGGTTTTTCAAGGAATAAAAGGCTTCCAACGCTATGATAAAACCTGCGTGCACTCCTCCAAATAATTTTTTCAGATCCTCTATATTGTGGTAGCTTGTTGTACCATACGAATAATGTTTCACCCATAGTATTAACACCAGTACGATTTCCTGTCTTATGCGGCTGGAACTTCTGTTATTCCACGTAGTACGTTGCATATTGCACTGGCGCCGAACTAAATGAACCAATTTGACGCAGGAATTTATGGTGAAGTCCGATATTGCATTATTGGTGATGCGCGTACGAAGGGAGAAAGTTTAACTTAACCTCCTGCCGATTCTCCGATAATGCTGTCGAGAATTTTCAGATAATAATCATTTCGAGAATTCCTCGAATTCGCGGTCACCGCGCTGAAATATGAACACGCGCGTTCGTTCGTCCATGTTCGATAGTTCAGGAGGTATTCGGTCGGAAACAGATTGTGAGGATTCCAATTTCAGAATTCTGCGTTTTTATCTAACTGCGTTCAGCGGTACAACAATAAGGCCAATTTAATATTTAGCCTGTATGTTCTATAAAGCGTCTATTTACGCAGTAACAGATTACACTACTACCCACATGCGGGTATAACTGTTTCTAACAAAACACTACAGAGGGAATAATATTTTGAAGGGAATATCATAAAGTATCATGTCCAATACGGTATGATATTATGGACTTGTTTTTTTACAACGTGAGAATTTCATATCCGTTCAGGGTTATAATTGGCCACTCAACATAGTTGGTACATGACGCGACATTCAAAGTAATTATTATTTAAAGATTCCGCCGCTTGTTGAACGAAACTAAACGGTGACGAAAGAACTTTGGAACTAAAGTAACTGTGAACTCGAATTGGGTCCCGGGACCGTAGAAAGAAATTGGGAAGGGACGGGGCCAATTACGTGGGAATGGGTGAAAGACATGGATGGCCGCAATTGGACTCGGCCGGTAAATGTTTTTAAACGGTTAATAAAAAAAAAAGCACCCAAGCCATTAAACTATCGCTACGTCCCCACCGAGAAAATAAGGTAGTTTCGCAACATTAAAGAGTAAAAAAATCCCGCCAATACCAAAGCCAGAGAATAGCGTTGCAACCGAAATGTTTAGGTTATTAAATTTGGTGTTTAATTCGAAAGTACCATCACTGGCTGGCGTCTTTCTCAAGCGAAGCAAGTCAAACCAGCCAAAACTACCGCCATTGTACCTATAATTAGTAATAGTTGATTGTACAAAAAAAATAAAGTTTAAAAAAAAATTCTTTCACAACTCGCTGATTTGGTCCTGTGCCAGACAGGTTTGGGTAACATAAGTCACTTAACGGTTTCAATAATAAATCGCCGGATTGCTACTGGCGACGGCAAAAACTCAAATTATTGTGGCCAAATCGGTGACTGGAGAGACTTGGTGACTAAGTCAACTTAGTTTAGGCGTTATTATAACCCTGGGGGGCGGGGGGCCTCGGTTATCTTAAAAAAGAATGTATCTTTTAGTGTTTATACATCCCCGACAGTACATAATCCTGACATATCAATAGGCATTTTTAAGGCTAGAAATTTTATAATTTCTATAAGGTGGTGATATTTCTTAATCTAGTACTTAATAATACTTTTTTTGTACCCCCGTCCTGTTCTTCTTGTCTAACCCGGCTTTCCTACGATTAATCACATTGCCTGTGTTTATTTTTTCCTCCTGAGCGAATGTTTTCTCATCCGGTGACTAATTGTAAGGGTTTTTCTTGTTATGTTGAGGCGACGATGAGTGACCCTGCACCCCACGGCAACCGCCGTTAGTTGGGTACCGTTTCATTTCACTTTTTCACTGGCGCCGCGACCCCAAAAAAGAAAAAGCCCCGGTCCCTTTTTCTTCCCCCTCGTAACTATGATTAGCCGAAAGGTCATTGAAACTCGTCGAGGAGAGAGCAATTTAGTTACGCGGAGAGAGATATTTTTTGTGCTCCGTTTCCGAGGGAGTGATCCATTAGGGGCAATAGGCGAGATAGAAGGAGATGACTCGAGTGAAGTTCAATACATTACAATACATTCCGGCTTATTATTCTACTGATATTAAGTTAGCATAGCTATTCAATAAAAACTATAAAAAACTTCTTTTATTAACTGTATTATTCAGTTTAATATACGTAATCAACTTCTTGTTCCTCCAGAAAGTTTCCTTATAATATATCCATATCCTTTTCATATTCATATATGATTGAAAGCAAGATTTGAAAAGAGATGGAGTTATTGTTATGCACGTTTACAAAATGTTAACGCCTGGAGTTTTAAATTGTGAAGCTGAAAAGGGGGGTCCCTTGTAAATGCACATAATGGATATAATGTATAAATATTTTCTATATCCATAAGGGGTCAATATTGTAAAACCGATACTTTTGGCGAAATAAAGGAAGCAATTGTGGAGAAGAATGAACGATTACATTATTTAAAAAATGGCCTCTGAAGAACTAATCCAATGACTGAATTCCCGAAATTACGTCTTACCATATAATAACGGAGTAACGTATTTATCAGACTTATCCTTACACTATTACGGATAAGTCTCTAAAATGGATTCCTCGTAAAGGATCATCGTAGAATGAAGGGAATCGTTGTTGGAGTACTCGTGTACCAAGGGGGAACACTCCGAGTACACTCCTGAAATGCGAAGGGCATGGGTCGTAATGACAAAGTGAAGGGAAAAACTTAATGAAAGAAAGAAAGAAGGTAAAAAAATCGAGTAAACAGCGGTGGTTTGCGGCCCTGGTTGGGGGGGGGGCCTGAGAGAGACGGAGGAAAAATCATTTTTCGAATTAAAAAGTTCACTCGAGAGCCGAAGATATAGAGAAAGAGGGAAAGGAAAGAATAAGAAGTCTGCACTGATGGGATGGGTTCAAGTGGTCGGAACCGGAGAAAATGCCTGTCCTTCAATGGGTTCATGAAAAATTATTCATTATTTTTTCAACAGAAATTGTATCCCACCGAGAGGACCTAATTTGAGGTCGGCAAAAAATAAATAAGGACAGTTATTGAACCAATGACCAACCTTGACCTCCCTTCGCGTTTACCCAATATAATAAGACTACAATTAGAACATGTCACTAATCTAGTTAGCATAAGACCAAATGAACTGGTGTAGATAGTTGAAATTTTTCTAGTTCACGTTAGATAGCTAACCTTGTAGGATGTTCTTAATATATAAAAGTTAGCTTCTTTGACATTGATTATAGATTGTTGAATGTTTGATAAACTTGGCTTTTCATATAAGGACTTTGCCTTGTTCGTTCACCTGTTTACTGGTCGGGATGAACTCGCACCCTACTCCCGCCGAGATCTGCACAAATCTTTCACAATCCTCGACAAGCTTAACATATAATCTGCTTTGAGTTTAGTCTAATTTTACTTTGGGTCTATCTCTGGTTTGTGTTGGATAAACGCGTATGATCGGGCAGCGGTTACAAATATTTGCAGGCTCTTAGCGTTGATCGATAGCGCTACCGAAGTGGGGTAGCACCGAGGGATGTTGCGGAGGGTACTGTGGGCGGTCCTAGAGACAGATACATAGAGAGAGAGAGAGAGAGAGAGAGAGAGAGAGAGTCACTATCGATTGCCCTTTGGTTATATAGTATAGCGCTTTGTGTCGTCGCTGAACCCTCAAGTCGCTCCCCTTCTCCGAGGGTCGTCATTTTTTTTTCAACCCCCATTAAACACGAATAGGCAATAATGTAGTGGAAACGAGCCGAAGATTCATTCGGTATAATGCGTACAGCGGAGGAAACAAAAATGGTATCGGTCTTAAACAAATGTTCGGTGATGTTATACATTTGTTCTCAAGTTGGAACCCTCCGTCTCAGGACGGAATCCATCCATATTGTCATGTATGGAATGGTAGATTATGGCGGGTCTAAATTAATTTTTATGTACCCATTAGTGCGCCCCGAAGGGTTTGGAATATCGAAGTATTAGAAACGAAATGTTAAAAGTAGGAATTATGTTGTATTTGGCAATAATATAATCTGAAAACGGCATCTCGATAAAATATCACGAGCCTCCAGATTCGTTAAATACAAAAAATTTAAATGAATACCACAAATATGTGGGAGGTTATAGGGGGAAGTTTTGTACATATTTAAACGTATGTGTGTGTTTAAGGGGAGGGGGCGGGGGTCTGCCCAATTCCTCTTTTGCCCATTACCGCTTATCGAATTCCCCGCACGCGTTTTACCGTAACGGTGCGAACAGCCGAAAATAACATGTCGGTATTGGTGGGGGGGGGGGGGGGGAGGCCGTGCGTTTTAAGGGTGGCTGTAGATGCTAAGGGCCCCACGACCGGTGTCGATGGCTCCCATCCGCCCCCAGCCCTTATATTCCCGCGACAACAACAACAATTCCTCCCTTTTTTCCCCCGCAGCAGGACTCCTCTCTTCGGCCAGGGTTAACCCCCGGTCCGATTTTTTTTGTGCGGTCTCAGGAATATTGTTCGCGATTTTCCCCCCGTCGGCAGACACGCGCTGCTCGTGGCCTCTATCGATTGCTCGAGGGACCGAAGAAATTTTTCCCGCCTGCTTTTCCTATTTTCCGAGCAAAAGGAGACTTGGACGGGTTTTGGGGGCCGTACCTACCGTGTTCGATATTTTTAAGGAATTTCCTGTTAGCAAAAAATGCTACATTGTTTGTCACCGATCATATAATAATTTCATCTTTCTATGAGAGGATGATTCATTGGCAACCGACAGAAATAGATGAAGCAAAGAATAAAATATTTAAATTTGGTATAGCAACTTTTTTGGTTATGCAATAATTTGAGAATGTGGGGCATCACTGAACATTTCATCAGTTCAATTATGAAAAACGATGTTTTTTTAATTACAGTAAAAAAATGACAATAACCTCTAATCACTGCTGCGCATAAAGATGTGAACAGTTTTACATATAATAATAAATAATTTCTCCGCCAAACACTAATTTCTGTTAGTTAGGTTAGATAGGTAAACGCCGTTTACCTATAGGGAGGTACTTAAAGAGTTTTTAGAAGGAATTACAATTTATTGGACTAATAAGAAAATACATCCCGATAGTAATGGAATACGCAAATAGTACCATAAAGGTATTTACGATCGACATTGAGACCTGTAAGGCGAAATAACCGCGGGTTTCAGTTTTCTCTGTAAATAATGTACATTGAAGAAAGGGCGGGACGAAGCCTCGGTGTAAGTCTTAGAGCTTAAGATATTTTTGGGAGGCGGGATCTTTTCAGCTCTCAACGAAAGTGGTTTGAGATTAAAAGAGGCGGCGCGACCTTTTCGCAGTTTAGACTTTAGACGGTTTTCTCAATTTTTTTTTCTTCACCTCGCAAAGCTTTCTTGTTCCGCTTTATACCGCTAATGAAATCTTAATGTTTCGGCACGTCTCATCCCCGAGTCCTTCCAGAAACTCGGGAACACTTTCGTCTCATTAATGGAATGGGTAAAGGGGAGATTTAGCTTTTAGCTTCGCATAAACACCTGCATTATGGTAATATTGGCGAGATTAAAAGCGCCCGACCAGCAAGAAGTGATAGCCTCATGAAAATATTCGATAAATTTTATTTATTACTATTTATATACAGTATATTTGTCCCAATTTTCAGGGTGAAAAATTTTCCTATAACCACTGAGAATTTATAATAATTAATATTATATCCTACAATTAGTATAATTACTTCGCTAATATGTGTTATTTTCTCTTTCAGGTAAGAAGCTGATATGATCCTAGCTATTGGGACTCGTGGGGCTCTGAAGCGTATCACGGTATGAACATTTCATAATTTTCAAACTAAACTAATGTTATCAAAACTATCTAGTAGGCATCTATTGAAGAGCTAAGTCCCGTCTCTATCCCCATTACTACTCCGTTTACTTTTCTAACATAAATACAGGTACCGAGTCATTGGCACTTATATGACTTACTATTTTAACACATCGTTACCTGAAGAACACGCTTTTCCACCTGGCTGGATGGTATATGTACTGGTCCATAATATTATATATTGGTTCTCTCTCGGGTAGTGTTGAAGGTCAGCTGGTAGGCGTCAAATAGGGTCTTCCCTTAAATTGACGCAAAATTTCTCCCTTTCTATCCCCCCTGGCTTTATATTTGGTCGTATACTGTAGATCCCGCTTCTTATTGGTTCCCATTCATGACGGGGGTGTCCCTTTGCCCCGCACAAAACCCGGTCGGTGCATCCGTCGCCCCACCACAGTTATTCTTATCCTTTTTTTCTCCACGACGCTTTCGAGAAAGCAACGGGGTTTGCGCGAGGAACGCGGAAAATTGGCAACTAGAAGAAGATTTAATAAGGGCCAATCGGGAACGGAGGCGTGAAATCCATGTTCTGAAAATGTCGACATTATATGAATCAAAAAAGGACACGGCCAATAGTGAAATTCGTAATTTAGAAATTTGATAAAAATGTTATAAATTGGACAGAAGTTTCTAGAAACAATATAAGCACAGGACAATTGCGCAAACGGGTGACTAAGTTCGATTAAAATTCATTGCGAAATATATTGGCAAGGTGTGATTTATGGTTAACATTTATTGGGCTGGCAACTAAACAATTGCGGATTTTTCCCATCCGCAAGCCTCCAGGTGGGTAAAACGAGCTTAATAAAAATCTCCTGATGTCAGCATAAAAAATTACTGATTATTTATACGTGTGAATAGTGGGCTATATATTACATATAAGATTTACTTAAGCCATTTTATATAATAGTAGTGAACGTCCTCCCCTATCTTAAAGACATATTTTGGGTATCCGTCTTCACTTTTTAATTCCCCCATGCACGTTCATATACGTGATCATTTTAATAAGTAGCGGCAATTTTAATAAGCGTGTTGTGGCTGGCGGTGTGTCAGGGAGGAGGAGGGTCACGGATGAGTCTGACATAAATTCAATCAACTAAATTATTGGAGACCGGGAGTGGAGGAGGAATGGGTGGGCCGCCGACGGTCCCCACACTCCAACTATTTCTAATATTATTAGACTCGAGCCGCCCCATCCCCTTGCCACTCGTCCATGACCCGTCCATCCCTGGGAGGCCTCGGGGGCAGAAAATATGCTTTCAAATTAATGTCTCCCGCGTCAAGTTTATTGAAAAATATCGGCGGTCTCCCGGGGCACGGCCAGACCTTATTTCCCAACAAATTTCATTTTCCTCGAACTTCGAATATATTCATTCGGCGAGAAATTGGCGTAAAATTTAAACCTCCCATTCGGGCCCGAATTAAATCATAATAATACGGTTTTATTGTCGTATATGTTGCTCGTTGAAAGACAGGGAACGAATCGCTTTGTTGCCAGAGATAAATAAACATTTTACTTGGAAAATTTGCCTTTTGCGTGCTGTGTATCAAGCAGAACTTGTATAAGTAATATTTACTTTAGAAACTTAATTTTTAGGTTTTAGAAAGTTTAATGATGAGAGAAGTGAAACAGATTGATTAGTTCCGATAGTCTACTTCCGCTGTCCCGTTACAGTATCTTCTACAGTAGTTCTATACCCGAAACAAGACCTCCTAGAACATTTTTTTAGATATTTATGTTGGTGACGGTGCCGCCAAAGGACAAACGAAACCCTACTCAGCCATCTCCTTCTCCCTATGGTATTATGAGGTATGAAAGGACAAGGAAATAAAATAGGGGATAGTTTTATACCACACGGTGGTTATATGGTTGAAGGTCGTGGTCCGAAGCACATTTCCGTGTCATTATGTAGGGATTAAACCCTTTTCAAAACTTTTCTTAACTTTAACTTTGATGAATAATCGGTATCGTAAATCAGCGCTATCAGTTGTATCACTCTTATCTTAATACATTCAATTAGTGTGTGCGGGGGAGAGGGTGACCCATCGGGGACCCCTGGTTCGGGTAAATCGCCTACTCGTTTTCCCCCAGGTCTTCCAGGTATAAAGGCTAACGCGAAGATAGGAGGGCTGATCCTTCAGGACGCCCGGATCATACTACAGGAAGAATACCCACACATACCCCCCCCCCGGAACCGATAACCCTGGGCTATCTCGGGCTCGCCCACTTAGGGACTGCGGGGCAGAATGTGTTTTTTTTTATAGCCCCGAAAGGGTTGGAAATCCGGGTTGGGGGAGGTGTCCCTCGTAGGCACCGTGTGCATCATACTCCGACGTGTGTGGGATCCTATGAACTTATCGCAAACTACCCCCTCTCACCCCTCCCGCCGTATCCTGCACTTCGCACGAGGGCGTCCTTATCTCGGCGAGCCCCCACCTTTTAATGCCGATAGCGTTATCGGGGCGACATAAGGGAATGTTTAGTGTTATTTCAGAGCCGGAAACGCGGCCGCCTTGATAATGAGACACGTAGACTCGCATTACTGTAAACTGAGCTCGGCTCGGGTAAATCTGAAATTACGGTTAAGGGTTTTGACCGCCGCTTGGCCCTTATCGCGGGTAATAAATTATGTTAAAAAATTTCGCGATTATGCATATAGCCGAACATGTCTTCTAGACAGATATAATTCATTCGCTGTTACATCGATTTTCTATGTTATTTATCTAACTATGGATACTTAATAACCTTAATATTAAACCTAAATTTATAAATCGACCATCGGAACCATAACGTAATAAAGAAGACAGCGTTTAAGTGCGTTTAGCTGCTTAACGATCTAGAGTGGACAAAAAAATTTCGAGATTGGAATTAATAACTTCATTTCCATTTGCGGCTAGACAATGGCCTATAAACTTGGATTGAATGTTGTACAAAACTAGGGAAGGAAATATGGCGTTTAGTTAAAACTATAGAGAAGACATTGGGAGGTTGAGGTTGGAGTGAAATAATTTCATTTTTTTTATGTTAATGTAGAATAGATAAAATTATATTTACGCGTTGAAAACGTGCCATATTCAGAACAAAGTTTATCATTCCTAATAAATAAATATTGGTGGTAACTGAACATAAAGAAAATTTGAAATTGCAGTCGCGAATGTTCCGTAGTAGGTTTCACGTTGCCCGGACCGGTAGCGGAGAGAACGTTTGCATGCAATTACGGTCGTCCTGGGAGTATGCCGAGCATTAAAGTAGGAGGGGTTTAGGACTTGGGGGATGACGTTAAGAATATTCTCTCCCTCTATGTGCGTTCGATATTGGGCGACTGAAACGGTCGTCCGTTGGGGGGCGGCGGCAAGGCGTATCGGACATAACGGTAGCCCCAGCAGTCGCCGACCAATCGTTACCCCCGCCCCCGCCCCAGCCCCTCACATTTTGAGAGGACGGCCCCAAAACCGAAGTGAGGAAAATTTCGTCTTTGGGGCGCAGAAAAATGTGAGACCCCAGTCTCTTAAATTGAGACCCGAACTGCTTCGATCCCCCTAACATTTACCCCACCTGCCCCTAGGCTTGATGAACGCTCCTTCTTAGGTGATAATCCTTTTTAATATTACGTAGGCGTGATCATATTGATCATTGGATAAATTTTAGCGGGTAATATGGAATTCTATTAAGGGATCTGGTGCTAATTCAAATGCATTAGGACCCACAAGACATTCAAACATTTAATTTATTAAATTTACAATAATTTTGATTTCAATAATGTATTGAAGGGGGCCTTCCTAATTTTATACAAGTATTCTTTTTATTTCTCTCGGGTAGTCTAAATCGCCGATGTTTTATACTATACAGTCCGCGTATTATACCCCACGCACTTATCTCACATACTCTGTATGTATAAGCGATACTCGGTCTGCATATTGACAAAGAGGATACGTCATATAACCCTCGGATGGGAAAATAGCCGCAATTATTTATTTGCCAGGCGTATACTATTTGTATGACTTGGGATGATTAAGCGGTATATTTACTTCCGCCATAATGCACCTGAATACAATGTATTTTGTCGTGAATATTATTTTAGCCGTACAAATCTACCGTAACAGGGATACCTAACGGAGAGTTGTAAAATTTAAATGCGCGCTAGTATCATGGGTTCAAAAATGGCGAGTAGTAGGGGGTGAGTTCGTTCCCGTTGGGGCATTCGGCTGGGGCAGGTTTTTGGACTCCGGTCAGACGATGGTGAGGGACGTGTCCGATTTATGGTTATTATTATTATTATAGGCCGCGTCGCAGGGGGTGATTCGACGAGATTCGGTCGTCGGCAGTTTCCCCCTAACTGTTATCCGATATATCGGACACATAACGCCCCACCCCGTAGCAGAGAGGCCTTCACGGCGTTGAATCGTTACTGTAGATAGAGATTGGGGCCAAAATAGCGTCACGGTGCGAAAGAAATAGGACGTGGTTTCCCCCCGTCTTAACAGTTATGGAGAAGATCGTGAGCCGCAACTGGGACTCCATTCTCAGCCCTAGCTTCCTATACCAGGGTCTGACCGTTTTTGCACCGCTCCGCGAGATACATGTTCGCGTGCAGGATCCTCTTTGTATCTCCTATTCGCACGAATGCTTTTTGAGGCTTTCCACGAAGACTGGGAAATACTGCCCTATTGTGACAACCTCTCTTCTATAGTGACGGACCACTTTTCAAAATAGTGCCGATTTCCCATCTACGGCACACTGAGTTGTACACCATTATATAATTTAAGTCCGCATAAAAATGGAAATCGTATATAACCAAACACGTTGCATAAATAAATTATTATGTACGATAGCGTCAAAAGTGATTTCATATTGAAGTTCCTTACAGCCGCCTGTAAAGGAAATGGCCACGTGATGATTTAAATAGAAAAATAATAAATACAATTTTAGGAAAACGGGGGTTTCTCGTCCGTTATTGTCTACCCCTTAGTAGTTCTACTCGAACATCAGTGTCGCTTATTGTAGTTTACAGGTAATGAAATTGCAAAAAAAATACTAATTTCTTATTCCGAGCATTCCACTATCTCCGGGCAGGTTGGTGAATATTTCCCCCCTGCGATATTTTCTCCCGACGTCAGTGGACAACGGAAACGCCTTCACTTTATAGTGTGCTTTTATAGGAAACTAGGAGAAAATTTATGGGAAAATTGTCGGGAAGAAACCATGAATTAGTTCAGGTGTTAATTTTAATGAACCAATCGTCTGGCAGTATGAGAGCAAAATTTCCACTCATATTCAACTCTGATTATGAGCTTTTTTCTATCTTTAGTGGTATGAGTAGCTCCCGAAAAGAGACCGCTACGGCGTCGTAACGGTATGTAGAAGTAATTTAATATTCTTCTGCTGAAGCCGCCGGCGGGGCGGTATTTCTTGAACTGTGACATAAATCAGATTAGTATTGGGAGCGGCCCAGTTTAAAAGTTTAGTTGGCTCTTCGTAGCGTGAAGATGGGGCGTCCTTACAGGCGAGCGGAGACCGCCCGGCGGAGATCTCTTATCGCGGCGGTAGCAGTACCCGTTTAAATTATTAAAACTGTTCCTTTTTCGGGTTCTTTACGACCTGCATAGTACGAACGGTACCGTACCGACGTTGGTTCGTCAACAGTGTCAGCGGTTTCGGACTGCTGCCATATTAAGTGTCTTAAACTTTATCCTCGTTTTATCTGTTTTTCACTACTTCATTGTTGTAACGTTACAATTGGGAAATATACAAAATGGCAACATAAAACATGGTGCAATATTGGTCCAGACCGACAACCTTTTAATAATGTTTTCAATAATAGGGAAAAAGGAAATTAATGACCGCGACCAGAATATGAATTATGACTAAGAAACTAACGGTAGGATAGCGTAATATTGTTCGAAGGACATGGATTGGCACAGGGGTTGAGCCCCTGCAATTCTGCGATTTTCCCCGCTAGCTCCACTCCAGCCACTGGAAGTGTTTCTGCCAATTCATTCTGGGGCCCTCTCGGGTGTTGTCTGCTGTCGACGTTTCGCAACTCTTACCGGTCCCATCACCAGGCACAAACCCTGTAATAAAACAGAAAATTGTTTATGTTTCTGTACATACGTCCTCTATAGTAACGGACCTTTATGGAGATTTAAAACTGTACTTATACACTGGTCGAACATCATACTGGTGTCTATAATATATATATTTCCTAATATTTATATTATGCCTAATCTAACACAATCTCAACATAACACAGCTAAACACTCATCTTACGAATTTTTTAACCTAATTCGATTATCCACATTTGAATTTGTTGTGAAAATTGAGCTTCGGAACTATAAGGTAGGTTTCTGAATTTAGGCACCTGCGTTTGGGTGAAAGGGAGTCGAGGGTTTCATTAAACAACAGTTCCTGAAGATTGAAAGGACTTTGAAAGTGTGAGTTCCCGAGAACCCATTTTATTGGAGCCGAACTTTCCGATTGTTCTCAACTGCTAGCTTTGCTCTCTTCTAATCTATTTATCATTAGTTGCACTTATTCTGGACTGTAATGGATTTATTTTGTTTTCTTTTACTTTAAACAACTTCATTAATTCTTCACCACCCTTGGAAAATCCATATTTCATACATATTTCAGTTTTCTGATATGAGAAAGAAATGGTGATGGACTCCAGAGTCCGAAACCCGGGTAAAATTATCCTTTCCGTGTCAATCGAACTTATACAGTTACTTCACGTTACAGATAATTAATATAACTGGAAAATTAAATTTATTGAATGAAGACGGCCACAGGTTTCAGCAGAAGAATCGCTAAATGTTCAGACATGGGAAAGGAAATTCCATAGTAATGTGATTTAATTTTTTAGGGGAGAACTTATTAATTATTATTATAATTTATATAACGATGGTTTAACTTAGAAAAGATCTGTTTTTCTTTATTTCCCTTCTTGTTTTCGAGGATTTTCATCTGAATTTGTCTCGTTCAAATCCACCTGCCGATGTCTTACAACCGTCCTTACATATTAATCTATCCTAAGATCAGTCTTAATATTAGGTCAGAATAATTACGAAGGAAGCGGAAAGTCATTATCCTGAGATGGCTTGAAATGAGTCAAGTTCATGCTATGCGTTGGATTAGTTTACTCAATATAGCTCAGTGGAATAATAATTAGCCGTCCCTTTGGTAAGGCCACCTCTTGAGACAACGTACGCTTTCAGAGAGATCGCTTCATTAAACTTTATTTTTAATATATTATTTATATTAGTAATTTCCATGTATTCCCTCATACAGTTCTTCCTTTCTAACATATAAAGTTTAATAGTACATACAAATAATTTAACGAGGATAAATATTTTTAGATTGTATATGAAATAATAAAATTGTCAGTCGGAAGTTACCTCCATATTTCTCGTTAATATATTAAATAAAGTTCCCGTCCATTGATCTGAATATTAATAACGCATACTAATTAAGCACACGTATATTTTATAATTAACAACAGAAAACGTAGTTAACATATAGCTCATGATCATTATTTTCTTTTGATGGGGTACACGAATACTGCCTTTTCTCCGTCTGAAATGATCGAATAATACTGAATAATGAGAAGGAGAGAGAGAGAAAGAGAGCGAGGCATGTTATAATTAAAATTGGGGTACAATGGGATGGCGCAATGCTTTAAACAGCAAAATGAAATATGCGCCTCCTTCAGAAGAGGAACGGCCCGGCGGCGGAGGCGGAGAGCGAAATTGCGTTTAATTATATTCCCGATCGACAAAATTAATTGGTAATTAGGCTTTATTAAACAAAATATTTGTCATAGGTCACAAGCTCAATTGGCGACAAATAAGAAATTGTGTTTGACTGAATTAAACTTTGCCAACCGGCTTGGAAAATTGCAATTCGTCGCTGAATTGAAATTCCCGACAGTCATATCGCTATAACCGAATTCGCGTAGTCGCATTAATTACGGCAGGTGGATTCTGACGAATACGGCCGTTGTTATGTGGGAGTAAAAACATTATCTGACCATCCCTCGATGGTTGATTGGAATTATTGAATATTGTGCATGTCCGAATGCGGTATCGCTCGAGCGGAAATAATACCGAAGATGACCAATGAATAAACGTTATACGAACCGCTGGCATAGGACCCTATCATTCCTATGGTTGTCAGTACTTAAATAAGTGTAGGTTCAATGTATAATATATTACAGGGCGGTATGTTCCATGTATAATTTCGTTTACGGTATACAATGAATCGCTAATAAGTAAATTTGTTTCATAGTCACTCAAGATAGCTTACTGAAAATTGCTACTGCAATCCAGTTAATTTTATTGAGCGTTAAACCGACACTATGCTATTTGTACCCAGATTTTTAATGGCAGCCTTCACTTTTACGTTTCATATTTATATATAGTCTCATTATAACTGATGTAAAAATATAACTAGAAAAGGGAACATTACCAATAGAAAGTCTTCGTATTAAAATTCCTGGAGATTATTTATTATCGTGTGTATTAATTTCTGAGTAAATTTTTTCATTTACAGTCAGTCCACATATATTTTCCGGATATTCCTCGGATTTTGGCTTTCCTCAGTAATGTAGAAAGTAGTGTATAGTATAGAAAGTAATGTACTGGCAAAATGATGGATGAAAAAAACAAATTCTCATGGCTGCCCTCAAAAAAAGTCGAATAATTAATTGCAAGAAAAAATAAAAGAATATGTGGCAAACGGAATTGTGAGGCGGAGTCCCTTGTCTCCTAATTCAATTAGGGCAGAACGGATAAATTAGTCTAGAAATGTTAACTGATTCATCAAAGTGCCGTTGGACCGGTGCCTCTTCCCCCGGGGCAACTGCGCCGTTAATGAACCGACCCGGGCCCCGGAGGTACGACTTTGAACCTCTTCGACAGCGCCCCCCCCCACCCCCAACAAGTTCTTCTTCCAAAAGAGGAGTCCGCGGAAAGAGAGGACGAAAGAACGGAATAACAGAGAGAGAGAGAGAGCGAAAGCCCGAGTCATTTTTCCCACAGAATAAAATTAGAAGAGGCCGGCGGCAACAAGGAAAAGGGGGCCCGAAGAAAATAAATACGCGGGGGAGAAAATCTCCTTGATATTTTCCAAACTTCCAGCCAGCGTCTCGTTAATATTCATCTTTTACCGGCCGATCGGTTTATCCCATTCTCTGCCGGCCTCTGTACGCTAACTAAAACTTCAACAGTGATTATATGTACGGGGTCTCCGATAGGCGATCGACGCAAGTATCAATCACTGTAGAATCGATTGTTTACTGAAAAATAAATTAGAAAATACTATCCCTTTATTCTTAATTATATTTAACATGGTCGGGTGTTAAGCATTGTACAACGTGTTTAATTTTCGCTTATCTTGAAAGTATTACAAATTAATAAGAGATGTAATTAATAATCATATAGGACAATACGGAATGCGTACCTCGTTAATTTGGACCGAATATCAATACATAATAGGTTTTAATACGGGTTCATTACTGCGGTATTGTAATTGGATGACAATATAATCATTTATACATTCATTTTATTAATTAGTTACTATAGCGTACAAATATGAAACAACGCTACCTGCAATACTACAAACGGAGTAAAAGGGAATATATTTATAATTAGAAAAATGTTAAATAAAAATTGAGATTTGACAAAAATATTTGTAAATTATATAATTCTAATATCTATCTATATTCTAATCACCGAAAAATGCGCTTGGATCTAATCTGACTTTCAATTAGCATTAAAATGTATTAATTTTAAACTTGCAACTTGCCGAACTAGTTCGAGTTTGTCCTATTTTGTCAGGCTGAGGCTTTTCGTTGACAAGAAATGAATATTTTTTAAATGAAAAATGACGAGATACGGAGAAAATTATTTAATTTAAAAATAATATATTTTAATGAGGCTGATTCATATTAAGATTGTCCAAGCCGAATTATAAGGGTCCTCTCTTATTTATCCTGTTTTATTTATTGATTAATCGTTTTAATTAATAATGGTGATATTCAATAACAGAATAAAATAGCAATAAATGTTAATTTAGATTTCTGTTTTGTGTAGTTAATTTTTACTTTTTATATGGGTATGGAGCCCGATTTTCCCGTTCGCCTTCGAAGCATCTCGGAGCGGTCTTCAGGATGTCAAGAGGTATTTTGTCATAATAAATTAATTGTGCCACTTGACTTGACTCGGGAGAGCGGGAGGAGAGACAGACAGTCGGGCTGGAAGAGAGGGAGAGGGAGAGTGAGAGTAAGAGATGTCTGTTGACAGAAGAGCTAAGAGGATCAAGAGAGAAGGCGGAAGGGTTCTTACAGTTACTTAACTTCCCTGTTTTCCTTCCAGGTGAAACCTATTAATAAACCTTTCGCGCCGGCCCTTATAAATTCTCTAGGCGGCAGTAGGAGGAGGAGGAGGAGGAGTAGGAGGAGGTCCCTGGGTAGCTGATGAGGGAGAGAGAGGGATGGAGGGAGAGGTCCCTAAATAATTGTTTTTCATTAGGCTAAGTGTTCTCCCCGAGGAGTTAACATTTGGCAAAGGTTTAAATCTCCCTTTACTCGACTCTAAATACACTTAACAGTTTGAGTCGTCCTATCGGCTAAATAGGAGAATCGCGTGGAACAAATTTTCTGACGTATTATTAAACAAACTGTCAAAGGCGAGGAGATACCAGAAGAATATATTAGTGTGAGAATGTTCGCTATAGCTATATCGGATATTAGTCAGAAATGTATTTTTGACGTAGAATCCACCCATTTATGGTACTCCCGCTCCAATCCTTTCTAGATAGTGAGCGGCCATTTCCCCTTAACGGCGAAGGTGACGCCAAAATAAAAGGAGTGATAGGATAGTTTTGAACGGATTCATGAAAGAACATGACTTTTAAATTAGAATGGATCGTTCAGTGTGGAACATAACAATTTTACGTAGGATGGTTGAATTTTTCAGGAGTTAGATTCTCATTTTTACATTTAAAGTTAAAATATTTACATTAGATAGGCCCCAAAGAGGTTGTGCATTAATTCTTTTGCACATTTATCTATCGGTATAATTGCTTAAACCCTTGTACAAACAAATCATGTAGCATAGTTTTTACAACTCCTCTTTTTGTTGTATTTCATTTCTACTTTCTCAAACGTACGACAAGAGCTCTAACGGTCCTCTAATGGCCTCTAATGCTTGCCGGGGTATCAGCAGAAAGAACGAACGGTATAACTTATGCCGTATGACAGAACCAGAGGAGTGGACAATGGGCTATCTCTTTAGTGGCTCAATCGTTCATTGCAAGAGGTTGTAATAGCCCGGCTTTTACTCTGTTGTTGGACATCTGTTATTGCTGTCCATGCTAGGTCAGTTTAATGTTCTCGCTTTCGGATAATCGGTATCGTCAGACATTACAGCAGTTGTCGAGATATTCATCATAGTTCAGCGTCCGCTATACCTCCTTATTCATGTGTTTCCTTTTAAATATCAGATTTATTGATAAAATAACAGTTTATTAACACGGGGGTTCACTCACTTCTACATCTAGTTTTAATATACCACATTACTAATCAATCCTTGTGGGAATGTATATATAATATGTATATATAAGGAATTTAGTCGGAAAAACAAAAGGCTTAGGCGTCATCGCTAGTGGAGGTAGTACAAAACGTAATATTTCTCGAGAAATATAAATAGAGAGGGTGTAAATCCTCAAGCGGTTGAAGTTTTGAGTTCTCCGAAGGTCCTCCCTACAGCCCCATGTATGTATGTATGTTGTATGTATTAGGCTACTCTCTATACGGACCCAGGACATGTATATATATATATATATATATATATATATATATATATATATGTGGGCCCGGAGTAGACGAAATTTATGTTTCGGAAATGAATTATTGTGCCGGTGGCTGACCGCAGCCAACCTTCCTCGGGGCCCCTCCCGCTCTCACCGCTTTCCCACTTTCGCATTTCCAAGTCCACGTTCGCTATCCGGAAGATTTAAACCGGTCGCTGATTTCTTGGCCACTCCACAGTCAGTAGTTCAATCTGTGCTTATAGCGCCAGTGAATAGTCGCGGATAGAATGGAATAATACACCAGATACCCACTCGAGAGAGCCGGAAAATTAGGAGTACAGAGGCCATTATTAATGAAACGTATATAAAAATTCCCCTTAGCTAACAGACATCCGACATCGCTCGCATCCGGAGATTCCTATCGAAAGTCCATCGAACCATACTTAATGCTCCCCAACAGTAGGCGAAGTTATTAAGTCCCGGTTTTCAAAGTTTCATTCCCGCTTCTCTCCCCGTCCTAATTCACTCTTAACGGCTTAAACGCCACCCACCCAAGAGATCTCTTCTGCGTAACCTGGATACACGTAAAAAAGCGCCATAAACATAAAAATACCCTCTTTTGCCTATAATCATAAATGTTGTTATTATAAATAAATTATAGATATATTATTGCAAATTTGCTTCTATACGATGTCGGTTTCGATAGCTTGCCATCCTCAATAAATTGGTACGGCGCTTATCGGTTGGTCGGGTGCCGTCGAAAGCATCCTGCCTGCACTGTCCCACCGAGATACAACGCTTCAACGTTGGTTGCTTTCTGCAGTAACAATACGATAGTAGGGATGGAAAAATATTTGACGACAGCTTTAAGGGGCAACCAGGTGGGATAAAACCTGGAAGCCTTCATGGTGGGGGGGGGGCTATAGAGATTTTTTATTGTGGCTTTACGACGGGGCTCCAAGTTGAAGATCTAGAATCTTCCCTCATCGTCCAGCTGTTGTCCTTTCAAGCACCGACTTGGTTTACTATTATCCTTCCTCCGATCTTCCGGATAATAAAAAACACAGGTTCAGTATTATATTCAGTCACGATGATCAAACGTGCTCCGTTCTTTTTTCTTATATTTTAATTAAACTCAATCAAGCACTTCAATAAGTCTTCAATTCAGACTATGTTCAGAAACATAAATATATCTTGCATATATAAAGAAAATATAGAGTTAAGAAAAATGTAATTAATTTTTTATCCCTGGTGATATTCGACAGTTGTTGCCTTCAAACATTGAAAATGAAATTAAGCGGACCTAATAGGCAAAACAGTTGACAAATTTGTAATAAAACTGCAAAACAAAGAGGTCAGCTCTATTGCTCGGACATTGTTTCCTTTTCATCTGGGGGCTTTTTTTTTGTAAATTTTCGTTCGCCAAAAGAATAAAGATAATAAATCTGTTCTTTTTTTTTATTAAAAAAGGACAAAGACAAAGCCTAGTTCGGCCGTTGGCGGTTTTCTGGCTACAAGAAATGTTTCTGACGGGTGGAGAAATATATTGTTGAATTATGCCCCCGGTTAGTCAGAAAACCACCCCCCACCCCACCCCCCCAAACCCAAACCCTCCTTTGTATCCATATAATTTCTTCAAATATTATTTCCCTCCTCCCTTTCCCTCTCGTTCCGCACCCGCCAACCGTAACAACGTACGAGACTTTCCCCACATGCGCCCCCCAGCCCAGTGCGCATAATGAGATTACGCTGTTATGGTACCGCCGCCGCGGTTTTTCAAACATATTTCTCTTCGAATAATACAATGAGGCTGAACGACGGTTCCATTCTTATTTGCGGCGGCCCGCCGAACTATTGCCCCCCCCCCTCGTGTCGCTACCGTTTTATGGGGAAAAAGACAGTCCACATAAAAGTTTTAAACCTCGCCGTACAAAAAATACATCAGATTTCAAGCACGAATCACCCGCCGTCCCAGACACATGAAAAGGAAGTGGTCATGTGATCTAAATGTGTAAGAAAAATATTAGAGAAAGGGGTTATTCCAGTGGGTTATATTAATGTTACTGGAACATCAATGTCGCCTATTGTAATTTATAGTTGTGACAATAAAACAGTGAAAAAATTGTAAGATTTTTCGGTTCGATCTCAAGTCGCCACCTTTCCGTGGTGAAATTAGACTAATACGAGTGAATTTCAATTAACTATCGTTTTTGCGTACTCGTTTTTACTCCATTAACATGCGTATAAAAATGAAGGTGCGAGTTTAATATGAAAACAGTTTATTATTAATGTTTTAATGAGAAAATTATAATCATTTTTATTGTACGAAATATCATTTGTACAGTATTTGTACCATTTCCACCTGTTATTTGTTCATTGAGTTACATCAAGAAACCAGACTAATTAAGGAATCGATGCTTAATTTCCTCAAATAACCACATAATTTATTGGCTCCAAAGGAGTAATATTATAAAATCAGAGTTCAAGGCACTAAAAGTGTCTTTTTGTAGACTATTTTTTGATATATCGAATGGTTTTTAATATCCGAGAGCAATATATAACTGGAGGATTTAAAAGGTTCAACTCCTGCACCCTCTGAGCGGTCGCAAAGTTACATTTCATGCAAATCATGTTCTCCGAATTCCCTTTAAATGTACGAGACGAAAAATTATTTGGTAACTCGATAAATAAATTTGTTCCGAAAATAAAATAGGAAATCGTTATTAATATTTCATGCTTAAAAACGAAATTAACGATTCAAACCTCAGTACTATTGTATATTACTATCAGAAATGTTTATAATCACTGAAGTTTTATCTTCAAATAATAAGAATAATAAAATAGAATAAAAATTGAAACGTGATTTATTTCCATTTTCGGCACATTTGCCATTTACTGCAAATTAATTATATCATATAGCTGCTTTCTAGTGTAACCATGTTTTACTTTTTTAATTACGGCGGTGGTCATAGCGATAAGAGAACGATACCCGGGTTATTGCTTCGCAGTGATGGAAATTTGATTCTGAAAATTAGTTATAGCTACGAATTTTTTGTTGAAAAAACAACATTTATTTTCCTACTCAATACTTCCCAAAATAGATTTTAATAATAATAACCCTGTGTTTTTTTATATATAGGCTTATTAAGACCGTAAAATACATTATACGTCATAATGTTTTAAATGGATGGACACTGTGATACTGCGGTACTTCCGCTGAACGGAGCGCCGCGACATCACTGCGACGCCGATCCTCAGCGAGAGTTCCGCGGCTGAGAACCAAAGCTGCTCAAATGTTTTCGGACGAAAAAATTTTTCTCCAAGGGATATTTATAAATAAAGAGTATTCCAGGGTAATGATGCAAAACAAAATACTATCAGTGCATGTCCAGAGTCAGATACTTAGGCAAAACGTTCGGCCGCAATACCTCAGCGGTATCTAACGGAGAGCCACTATAGTGGCCCGTAGTACCTCAGTGGCATCTTGTGGAGAGCCACTATAGTGGCTCGTAGTAGCGAAAGGGTTAAAGAAAAAACTGTGTTTTTTATTGAATTCAAATCTTGCGCTAATTTTTGGACACCCTATATTATACATCCCTCTCTTTATTTAGGTCGGAATAAACTTTTTCCGGCTCCGATTTAAGAAGAGATTCTTTCTAACAATCGGGATGGACGTCTACCGTGTACGGCTTGTTAACCGGGCTCCGGCCGAACAGGGTGCGAAAGGTTAATTGGTGAAGGCGTGGGCCCTCCGATAAATACACAGGGACTGGCCGGATAAATGAAGCGTGGGATCCCTCCTCGGGCGGGTTAAAAGCCGAGGCGGCTGTTTACGTGGGCCATTAGGCCTCCTCCTTCTCCTCCTCCTTCTCCTCCTCCTGCTGCTCGAGGCTAGACCGGCTAGAGGCGTCTGGCCTCTGGCTAGACCCGCCCCGCCGCTGATAAATAGGGAGCAGTTAGCGCCTAATGAGCCCTGGCCCCCGGCCCTTAAACATCCCTTTTCTCAATCCTTTCCCCGGGCCAGTTTCGCGGTTACTTTCCTCCCCCTTTTAAAAGGCCGTATTTTTAAGTTAGAAAACCCGGCCGCGGTTTTTCAGTACATCCCCGAAACAACGTAACTCCTACTTAATTAATTAAAACCCTGGCGGTGTCTGTTTTTCCGTGAAAATGTGAGTATGTTGCACCTTTCCAGAAAGAAGGAAAATATACCGGATAGAAAATATCCATAGATATCATGGATATATTTAAGCTGTTGATAGCGAGGTTACGTGTAATCAGTGATGGCACTGTAAACTGTTATTTATCCAAAGGTTATTTTTCTTTATCATAAAAAGTCGGCCCATAGCATACTCTTACTAGCCGTAAATTGAAAGACATCTGGGATATTTCGTGCTGTAATCATGGAAAATTCCTTAACTATAGATCGGCCAAGAATTTAATGATATATCGGGAATTACATATTTCTTTTAGCACAGTTATTGAGTATTTTCTTCCCTGGAACCTTAAAATCCGTTAATAATTAAATTATTGCGAATAGATATCTGATGATTTATCATTTAATTCTTTGAGTTCCTCGAAGGAAAATATTTATAACGAAGGACAACACGAAGGGATGACACATTTGAGTTTTTGTTTAGATATAATCCGGAAACATAAAACTCGTACCGTATTTGTTAGGAAATATCCAATATCACCCCCCCTGCGCAATAATATTATTGTATTAATTAAGTTAGTTAATTAATACGGTCATTAATAATGCAGAATAATAGGGAAAGACAAAGGTAATTTCGCGTTTCCATATGTTGAAAAACAATTCTCTTTCAATACCGTCACGGTATAAATAACGAACTGTTTTTCTTCGTATTGTACAATATTCCATAATTTCTGGTAGCTTTGACCGCGAGATGGGGACTGAAATTAATCTATCGATGTATTAATGGCTCCAACCAAGCGTAAAATCAGTTTTTGCGTGCCCAACTCGTTTTAAGAAACAGTTTTTATTATCTCTCCGACGTTCGCTATCCTGTGGACAGGGATTCGAAGGGAAATTTCATTTTCCCTTAAAAGAGACAGACAGGCGGAGTAGGACGGGAAGCGACGGCTGGCGGCCGGAGACAGCGTTAACCGGGATTCGAACCTAAGGGTTTTTCCCCCTTATCGTGCGGGAGAGGCACACACGTCTTCTGTTTTTATCGCTCAGATTCTATTTTCTTCACAAATCCTCCGGGGCTGAAAGGGAACGAAGTAAAGGGAAGAAAAGGGAGAAAAAGAGACCGCTCCGCGGGAGCGCCTCGAGATGCAGCCGAGACAGTCAAGGGCAGAACTGTACCCGAACCTTAGAGAAAATTGAGAATTTTCGCTGTTTCACGTTAATTCTGGTCGCCTTAATACCCAACATATGTAACATACTTGCATCGAGTTAAAAAAAATACAGTTGTATATAATTGTAGTACGGCGATTGATTTAGGCAGGACAAATTTGGCTGTTTGAAATTAACGAGTCACTACTGCGGATTTCAATGAAATACCAAAAAATTATTAACTCTCGAATCGTCAACGATCGGACATTCGTTTTTAAATGAGCTCCGACTGCAATAAGGTATTTTTCTGACAGTGATATTTTCAACTAAACCATCATAATTTTGCTTAGATCCCTATTCAACAACTGGAAATAATAATCGAAACGAGCTCTTGCATTCGAGTAAAACTCAATTTAAAACATATTTTTGTGAAAATCTATCAAATCTTGCGGGTGTGTACAGATAAAACTGAGGGAAGGAGAGTTTGAATAGTCTTGATAATTATAAATCCGGAATCGCAACTGTCTTTCACATTTTTTCAGTGATTTTTTTATCGTGCTCAATTAATACACGTCACAGCAATAAAAAAATATAAGTTTCAACTTCGGGTTGGAAAACCCTTTTGTGAAATCATCTTAAAGCGGTACCAAAAACAAGTTTTCCCGACCGGACAAGTCGGACAGGTATTCCACTGAGAGGAACAGACGGCGGATATTAAAACCTCTTTAACAAATATAATCCGATTTATTCATCTCTTATTTTGCCCTTCATTATTTTATTTTCGTTTCTTTTCCTCTTTATTTGTTTTTCTCTCTCATTTATATAGTCGGTAAAAAGGAGAACACTTGGTTTACCGGGCATTTTTTTAGTGTGCAATGTAACTATTTACAACCTAAGCACAATTGGTTACCCAAGTCCGGAAAACACCATTTTTAAAATATCATTTAGTTTACTATGACTATGTAATAAACGGATCGTTTAAACAGATATTAATTCGTCGAAATTTGGGAATTCGTGGGTCGAAAATTTACCAAGCCCCCAAATTAAATAAGCCCCAAGGCAACTGCAGTTTCTGCAGTTTTCCTGCGTCGTCCGCGGTTCAATTTTCTCCGGGAAGCTTCTGAAAATGGCCGCACGATTGGATCCAATTATTTCAAAATTGCTGTTATTAGCTGGCGTTTTTCACTTTCTGGGAATTCCGCTCATCTAGCATTTCTCAGAGTTATTGTCGTTTCGGCCTGATATTAGGCTGATAGTTACCCCGCGTAGTATCTCATATTTCCACTTATTTCTTCTAGATTTCCATTCTTACGGAAATAATGTGTCGATGGGACTGTCGATAAACAGTCGGACTGCGAGATTTTTACTCCCCTTGCCGTCCAGAATATGCGGTACCAAGTCAATATTTATACAAACATACTAACGGTACGAGATACGTTTTTCATATAGGCCCGAATGTATGTATCCTGTTTTTTCAATTGTTTTTATACAAACATTGAGAGGAATATATTCAACGCTGTAGCGATGTGGGACGTATGTATATAATGGCCCGTTCATGCCTATCGAAAAATAAATGGTCAGTGTAATAAACGTCAGACGGTATCTTATAGAGCTAGTCGCAGCTAATTTTAACTATTTTAAAGTTGTACTATCCCTGAATACATCGAACGCCTTCCGTTTTCAAGTTATATCATCCCTGAATACATCGAACGCCTTCCGTTTTCTACTTATACTCTCCCTGCATACATCGAACGCCTTCCGTTTGCTAGTTATACTATCCCTGAATACATCGAACGCCTTCCGTTTTCTAGTTATACTATCCCTGAATACTCGATTGCCTTAAATTAATCGGCTTAAATTAAGTAAGAATTAAAGTGAAAAATGAAGAAGGAAACGCCACGAAAAACGTGTCTTTTTTCTTCCTTCTCCCGCCTACGAGTATTTAAAAGGCAATGTGGGATTTATACTTTTATATTGACATTATAGGCCAACAAAATATTATAAGCCCTTTATGAGTACTCATATGAGCCTACTCGTCTCATCATTGTATAGTTTAACAATATAAGATAAGGCCGTTGCCAATTCGGGGGAGACAGCCCACTACATTCGTATTTTGGACTACATTAAACTCCATGATCTCCTCATTTCTCCCTCCTCCCAAATCCGTGTATTTAAACTCCCGTTTGGGAATCATACTTTTATATCAAAACTGTTGAAATATCATAAGCCCTCCGGGGGGATAACGTCTCTTCGCCTTATAGCTTACAGGGTAAGGACCGTTGCCCAATTGGGGAAAAGAGAGACGCGGGCCCCCAACATTAGCATTTTGGGGTACATTAAACTCTCCGAGAAAACCTGTCTCTCTTCGTCCCTCCCGAGTATTTAAACTCCGTCGGGGAATAATGGCGGCCGGTTCCCGCCTCTCATTTTTTTCCATCCGGCTTTTCCATTTCGGCCTCCTTCCGCGCGCGGCCCCCTTACCTGAAATAATAGCCGCTTTGTGGGCGGCATTGTTGGCCCAAGGAGGAAAACCACCGCCAGATTTACCGGCCTCTATTTGCCCCCCCGCCTTTTTTCTTCTTTTATTTCCTCAGCTCGCTCTCTCTTTTTTCGACTCGGTGACAAAATGACCCGATGTCCGCAGCAGGGACCCGAAACGGTCCGAAGGAATATTTAAAAAACGTTGTTTCAACAGAAATATAATCCGATTTCTGACGTTTTCCGGTTGTTGGGCTCAGCCGTCCGGCCTCCATTTTCAAGCTCCTCTGCCGGGTTTTTCGTTTTTTAATTGTCACGGGCAGTACCGCACTTATCGAATAAACTGAAGGTTTACAGTAACGTAAGTAACATTTTTTAAAAATTTGATTCCCCATTCCGGTTGGCACGTGTGAGAGTTCTGCTCTCAATATTGAAATATTTATTAATTTACATTTTTTTTCTAATTTCAAGTTTGCTACGAGCTTAATTTCGGAGGTAATATCACTGGATAACAATGTTGGTATTAATATCGCGAATGTGTACATTAGTAATATGGTGTACGTTTCATTTCCATAACATGTTTATCGCAGAAATTCAGAGGGCCGACCCCGTAATTGATGTAAACACGTCTAATCCGGGCACATAATACTTGGTAATACCATTATGAACTCATTACTAAATAATTTTAATTTGTAATCAGGTAAAAGGCATGCCAAAGGCAGGGTTTGAGCCATTATTCTCCAGGACTCTCTCTCTAATCTACATACCGAGCCGATCTCTTAATAGGTTTCAACAGTAATTATATATTTATTTTTTCGGGCTCATTCGACCTTTTGTTTCGGTGGAGAAACTCAATTTTACTATTTGTTTCTTGATTTTAAACCATAAATAATGACCTGTACCAGTGATGTTGCTGTTAATCCTCTATATTTGAAAAAGAAAAACAGCTGAATTCAACTCGAGTTGAGAAACCGACTTTGCTGCGAACCGACGACCGAATGCGAAAAGTCGAAAGACTCCTTCCATTATTAATACCCCGGGGGAGACGCCGAAGCCAACCGCCTATGAACTGCACTCACATGAATTGGACGTTTCTGTTCTGAAATATTCCGTACATCGTTCAATCAAACATATATAAACGCAAGTATATTTATTATTAATTAAATTAATATACAAATTAATTGGTAAAAACCAATAACATTGAAACCGTGAGACGAGCGAAAAAAAATTCAAAGTTCGTACAACACAATATATTTTGTAATTGCGCAGTGAGTTCTTTTGAAACGGATAATTTCTATCGGTTAAAGGACAAGTCGTTCAAAGTCCACGGTATTGCAATTGGACCAAATTAGAAAATATTTGCAAAACTCGTGGATATTTATTTCGGGTTGCGTTACGGAGAATTATGGCGAAGGCAATTCGACCCTGAGTATGAAGGTATTACATTATTTTTTCTTACAGCGAAGTAAATTATCCGTTTTTTTTTCGGTTTTCTCGCGATTATACGCGTCGCCAACCTACTTCAGCCGAGTGCTTTCCCCTGTTACCGGTTCGCCGACACACTAATTGCATGCTTGAATAAAATTTCGTGACTTAATTACAGGATTGAGTTATTTACAGGGCTTATAAAGTATTCGCGGGGGGCCCCCTGTATCGAGACACGCAAAGCGATAACGCGTGTAGATGAGTGGACTAAAAAAAACCGAACAGGGAACTGCTATCCGATATTAAATTAATAAAAAAGAAAATAATCCATTTAGGAAAATGAGTTTCGTCTGCGTTCGATGAATTATATCGTCGCACGAGTGCAACTGTCCTAAATAGGGCTGCTATCTAGATCTTTGTTAGCTTGTCTTTCGCTGTTTGTTCTGTTGCTTGAAATATTCAAGTATCGAAATTGAACTTTTGAAGTTTTTGACACATGCTTTTCAACGAGTTATCGTTTGCTTTCAATATTGACAACACACATTCCTTGGGAAATTCGATAGTGGACGAACTATTTAGTTTCAACGAAACAGGTTGGTGTATGTGGTGGGAATTCCTTCCCACTGAGCGCACTAAACAGCGCGCTGAGAAGTGGAAAAACCCCCGGATTCAAACATCGAATCGGAATTGGCGAACGCGGGTCAGAACTTAACGGGCTAATTTTTCAAAGGCTTGAAAGCATGCGGGCGAGGTTTATCCTGAATGCGCTCGTTATCGCCGGCTTCGCTTTATTTTCAAGCGCGTCTCTCTCCTCTCTCTCTCTCTCTCTCTCTCTCTCTCTCTCCGTCTGAACTATTTTCATAAAACCTGAAAAAGATCACTTTACGGGGCATGAAATTTTTTTTCGGAACATTTTCTTGCTTTCAATTAACGTTTTTACGGTCTGCGGTAAAATCACAGTGAACGCACCCCAGTTCTGCGTCTAATTTTGACCCATATTCGTAATCAATACCCACCACCCGAATTCACCCCCTACAAACCATAAGGGAAACGGGAACGTATGTAAAAAATAACTGTAACATTAGTATAACTTATGACTCAAGTCGTTCGTGAGGTTGTAATACCCCGGCTTCTATTGTTGTTGCGCTCCAAGAAGCAATGTTTATGTTCTCCCTTATATATAGGATTCCTTTTAAAAGTTAAATTGTATGCTCTGTTGACAGTACGTGTTCGGTTACAGCAGTTTGTTACGAATTATTGATTTTGACTTTGATATGACTTGATTTTAAAAGTATCGTACTTCGTATACGAATTCTGCCTCTCCTCCCCCCCTATAACAGCTAATGACATTAGATTTCGATAGACTTGTCACTTGTCGGCCAATAGTTTGTGACAACGGGGGTGGGAGAGGCCTAATAATGGGCCCGACTCCAATGGAGCCCTAGTATATTCCGTCTTAGTAATCTCCCCCGAGGCAAGTTTAGGTCTGCGCTGTTTGCACACTATTGGGGGCGGGCGTGGGGGGCCGATTTTATTGGCCCGCTCGCTCCGTTCATTATTCAAATAGTTGTTCGAATACTCGAAGCGATCGGCATAACTTCTGGGCCGAACGCCGGACTGTGATTATCCACTGTACCAATTCACTCTAATCGAGATTAAACAATAGAACGTGCTGACTCGTGTATGAAAATACTCGAGCTGGGATCAACGGCTGAGAATTAAAAAAGAATTATCATCTGGTCTTATAATAGGTAACATTATATATTCAGAGACCAGCCACCGAACTATACATGAGACAGAGTTAAACGGAATGCCCTGTTTATCTTTAGTTAACTGATAATAATCCTATGATCATACGGAATACATAATTTAAACCTTTAATAAATACGCATTATCGATAAACAACCAAATTCTGAAGTAAAAAATTTTGTAAAAAATGTTTAATTTTTCTATTTCTATTGTCGAGTATAGCACAATTTAGTTTCTATGCGATGGCTGTCCAGCCGTGAATTATCTCCCAACAGTATTAGCCGGTTTTTCGATTATTTAACTCTTATAAAAAACGATTATAACAAAAAATAATGATAGTTGACATTATTGACGCTTGTTAGTTTCGATTCCGTTATGTCTTCGATCCGCGTCCTCCAAGTACCGTATTTTGCTGTATTCCTTCAATTCTATTGACAGAAATTGTTGACGGACAATTGAACTGATGACTGTCACGGTCTTTCGAAAACTGCCTCTTGACACGGCAAAATTATTTTTACAACTCGTAATCGTGGACTATATTTGACAATATTCTCCGGTAACGGTTAAACCATTTATATTTGTGATATACGCAGCCAGCATACACCGAAAATAGAATGAATTCATGTTTCGTTTTAATCTAAACTTCCTTCCAAAAAATATTTAAGGAATATAATTTATTGTCACTATTTGTTACCGGGGCTAACACAAAAAAATATTCGATTCAACCTTCGGCAACGGTTAGCGTCATGGCAACCAATTATGCAAATATACCAGATATCATTGAATCGGCCCTCAAAGGTTCAGATTACCCGCGTAACCGGATCTGTCTCATCGGGTTTATTTTTCCCCGCGATTGTATTTTCCTCATCCGGTTTCATTTGTCAGGAACGGTACTCGTTCGTTAGTATCACACTGCGGCCTTAGTGAGGGGGGAGCGTCTTTTTAACAATGTTGTTTCATTGTTGCACATTCCGTTTAGAACGCTTGTTTTCCCAACCGAACAACCTCGGGTATGAAGTAATGATTAAATTTATAGTGTCTGTCTAATTATTGTACGTTCATATTATCAATTATCTTCTCGTTTAACCTGGTTAAAATTTGGAATTGAAACGAAATTCGGTCCGCCATCGGACTTCGAACCAGGGTCGACACCTTCACACCGCGCTGCTTCAACAACTTCACCCACCTCCCTGTGACCTTAGAATCGAATTTCAATTATATTTCAATTATAGAATAAACTATCTAACTCAATTCTAACGAGTAGACTGTAGTTTAAGCGCTATTTTCGTTTAATCAGGTGAAATATGCAAGAGTATATGCAGTGTGTATTGTGGGCTTAATTTTTCGACGTTTTCCTGGTCTGTTATCTTGAGACACTTATTGCCAGACGGGTATGCTAAGAAATGTACGATAAAAGTTTTTGAGTGAAAATATTTGGAAACCGAACAACACCTGAACCCTCGGCGGAAGAAAAATCAAAAGCGGTTCGAGGTGTCAGCGACAAGCCCTTATTCAAAACTGAAAGTTATTTATACGGGGCCTAGCAGAAGTGTACTCGAAGCCTAAGTTAAGTTGGGTACCGAGGCTTTAAACTTTATATAGGGAAAAAAAGACTTATTACATCAAAGGGTTTCATCGAACAATGTTCACTGCAGGGGCAACGGTGCCGCGGCGTCCTTACGCTTATAACAGGCCGGTGTTTTTTCTTTCAGTCTCGCAGAGCTGCCAACAGGCCCCGACCGTATTTCCCTCCCCGACGAGGTTTTTTTCTCGGTTATTTTAGTCTGTGAAGAGAACAAAAGGAAAACAAGGGGAGCGGGACAAGTTTATTATTTTCCGCCGGTTGGCGTTGCCAATCCGCGAAAAATTTTCCCCGGCCACGACTATCGAACGTTTTGTGCAGTCAAAATATTTGGGAGGGAAATTTGCGTTTTTTTTGTGGTTTTGAGCTCTCGCGCGGAAAGTTATTATTTTACTAAATTATACATATACACGGGATGAAAAGGAATTCTAGGTTTATAAATTCGATAAAGAACTTTGAATGGGAGGCACATTTTAAACTTACATCTCGGATATTCAGGATTTTCCCCAACCGGAATAAAGTTTCTGCGGTACGGACGGGATCATTTCAATATAATACAATTGCAACATTGAATATGTACATTTATGGTACATATAACCTGCCTTAATGGGTACAACATGGAATCACGTTATTATATAATATCATTATAACGATGACGCGCAGGTGTAACAATAAACTTATTGTTGCATTCTATTTATTCATTCCTCTCTTCTTTAGAAGCTTTAGCCATGATCAACCTTTTATGGGGAATATAATTAAAGTAAAATTTCATTGAAAGCTATTCAATACGTTGAATATTTCAATGTGTCTCACAGAATCAAAACCTTATGAAAAGCGCAAATTGTATTTGTTTTCTATAAAATTAATTAGTTTGTATTTTTTAATTGCTGAAGTCTGTTTAACAGATCAAATTCTTATTTTCTATTTATTGAAATACACTGGAGCAAAGCATATCATTTTGAAATAACGTTTCACGTTTTTGCCTAATTGTGTCCGGTTTTCGGGTAATAAGTAATATGTGAACAGGAAGGGTTTAAGTTGGGTTTACCCTTGTACACCCCTTTCCTAGCGAGAAAAGAGAAAATACTAGAATTCAGGTCCAATATAGTACCTCATAAGGGGTTCGATATTTCGAAAGTTGTGTGCGTAGGAAATGTATTTTCCTTTAACCCCCGACCCCTATATTTTGTTTTATTATCCTTTTGTTTTATGCCCTCCAACTTTTATTTGAGTTGTACCTCAGAAAAATATGAAGGAGGCTCCTTTTCGAAAATATGCCTCTCCGCAGTCTCCAGATGTTAGTACGAGACAATTTATACACGTTAGGTCCTTTCCCTACATGCGCCTTTCTCCTCTATTCCGAATTTTCGCGACCGTAAGTTGGAGATGCGACGTGAACATTGGTTCGGATTCTCGACCAGAAACAAGAGTGTTTGTATATAATTGCACATAAAAGAAAGAGAAAGTCTGTTCTAAACGACCGGAAACAAATCCTGCACGGCGGTCGTACACTGGTCGATTTTCGCAGCTGTAGCACTTTCACAACTAGGGACGGAACTTTGACCAAAAATCTAATCCTCAAATTAGGCTCCAACTTTCCTCGGACTTTCGGCTTGGGGATAAAGGCTAATGGTTCTGTTATTCATCATACGATGTGTGCCAGTTCGGATCCGACGCGATTTACCGAATTGCAAACTTGAGGCTTAAATTTAAGCCGGGAGTTTACACAACTAACACAATTGTCTATCATCGTTGATTACGCATGATATTTTATTTGCTAACTTACATATTGCGGCAGCAGTAATCTTTTTGCACGTACACAGATATTTCCAGATAAACTTTGTTTTTCCATTGCTGTAGTGGGCTCCTTTTTGTTTTTACCCTGTTACTATTTTCCCTAATATGGCACGGCTGTAAATTTATAGGCGAGACAGTGATTTCAGCGGCGATAAAGTCTATACATAATCGGGCTGTATATTGTTGTCATATTTTCCTGCGAAACCATTTTCTCTCCACTGGCGGGGCAACAGCCCTTCCTTCCACGATACTTCCCCTCAACTCCCCCGATACGTTGCCGCCTCTGAGATGGTTTTAAAAATATTTTTAAAAGATATTTTTTTCTCTCTTTTATTGTTGCAACTGTAAAAAATACAATAAGCAACATTGATACAAGCACTAACCACAATGGAGGAGAAACCCACTGGTTTTCTCGCGTGGCCATTCCTTTTCAGGCGTCTTTGAATGTCGAAGGAGAGTAGGGTTAAAAGATAACCTACTCCCCCTAAAGGCCCCTAAAGGTCCCAGTAGTCAACTATTAGTTAATAAAAAAAAAAGTCTGTATATCCACCCCGAAGAAAGTAATTAAGTAAGTAAAGCGGCGTCTTTTACCTGTGTAAAAGCCCGCGTCTAGTCGTACTGTGTTGTGGGGTTCAATCTTGTTTATTGCCGGGGTCCCTTTGTCGCCAGAACAGGATCTGGGCCGACACGACGACAAAGTCTTCTTTACCCGGCTTCTTCCTTCTGCTTGGGCCTCTTTCTGGGCCGCCTGTAATTACACCCGGGGCCCGTGCCTCCAGTCTGCACCCCTCCTCCCTTAGTTTACGGGTCGTCGGTCAGCTCAATATTTCTTCCTATAGACTCGGTATTACACTAATTGTCGGGGATAAAATCGGGATACAATAGATTTTTTAATGGATCTCAGGGGCCGCCTATTTACAACATTTTAAAAGAATTCTCTACGCATCCAAGTATTTCTGTTGAGGCATACACTCCAAGTTGGAATGTCCCAAATTATAAATCTTTAGTCTTATCTAGTTCTCTTGCCGTTTTGGTCGTTTGCTAGACCGGTTTCGAGCCGCTGGCCATCTTCCTTCAGTAGCCGTGTCTGTCCAAGAGGAGACAGAAGATCGAAGCAATTGGACTATTCCAAAACGCTCGTGGTCCACGCGAATCTATAATGTATTCCAACGCGAACTGAAGGTTCAAAATGTAGATTATAATAAAGACACAGAATAATTAACAATGTAATTCTTTTAATTAATTTTCATTTGTCAGTTGGAAAATTCATTTCCTGTGCGATTAAGAAATTAATTCAAGCGATACAGAATTTAATTTTTTATTATATATATATATATATATATATATATATATATATATATATATATAGCCTTTATTCCCGCCATATGCCCCAACCAGTATATAAACCTTGGATACACGCGCACACCACGCGATAGTCGGAGGATGTAGCCCAATTTTATTACATTTCTAATTTGAGGCACCGAAATTCGAGCGTTCGAAACCGACTCACGCCTCTGCCATATAAATAGTTGCCGGGTTCATTCGAGCCTGATACACCGAACTTGCTAAATTAGCTCGGTTAAGCGGCTTGGAACATGGCCGAATTTCCATTGGGCTTTATTCCCGTTAGCCCCGGCCGCGGGGGCTGGGCGCTTCCGTACAGCGACACTAATTCACTTCGACTCTGGACAAAATAATAAAAAAAGTGAATAACCTTGGTTATTCGTGGTTATCCGTCTCCGCTCTCAGCTTTTCTCCTTTGCTAGACCCGTTTTCTACTGCCGCCTGCATGAGTTTTCCATTGGCAGACCGCCAAAGGAGTATTCAAAATAAAAATAAATAAAAGCTTAATTGTTTCCGCGAGGATGGAACATTATCATGGTTGCGATCTTACCTCGTCAGTCGCGACGACAATTATTTCCTTATTTATATAGTGAGCTGAAGTCCGGACTCGTCAGTAGAAAAATGTCCCTAGGGGGAGATTCGCGGACAGAAACCGACGGCAAAAATTGGGCCCACGACGAAGAGGGATTAATGGGTTTAGAAAAAAGGTTAAGATATGTCAAAATTTCCACACATGCCGACCGTACGAGAGGATCAACTATAAAGAAATGAACTACTGACGGTGGGAGAAATCCCGCTTTAGTCCACAGTCGCGGGGAATAAATCCTTCCAGCCAATTGTCTGATAAGTATTGCGTGATAGTCTCTGATAACGGTGGCGAAATGCCGAACCCTGTCTCTCCATCCCACGATATTCGGTCGTCCGGTACAGGCCCCCTGGGGGGATCTGTATACCGAACCAGTCGTTGACCGAGTGCTGGGGGAAGGATAATGGGCCGCGTTCAGGTATTATACGCCTGTGGCCTCCCCACGACACAACGTACTTCCATTAGGGGTGACAGCGTCAAATGAACGTCACACGTCACCGTTTATATTTGGCCGTGTGCAGCTCCGGGGCTACCAGGGAGCACTACCCTGTTAACCCACCTACCGACGTCCCGCCTCAAAATTGAAACCGGGCGGGTAGAGAAACCGACGTTCGGAACCGCAAAAAGGCGGCTCTTCTTTAATAAAGTTCAAAACCTCTATTATGTAGAGAAAATCAGCGATTACACCGACAATATCTCGGTTATATTCTGTCCACTAATATTCCCAGTTTTGTTCCATTTTAAAAATTTAAATGTCAAGAAATTTAAAAAATCCCACCTTGGTCTGAGTATCTGTGTATTGCGCTGATTTTAACACGCTTTTTATAACAGCCTTGTATATAAAATGTACGAAAGAATTCCACGTTCCATCACGTTCCGAAGAATAAGATAGCCTCGCGTATTTTATGAAAACACATAAGGAAATTATTGCGAGGAGACAATAAAAATGTATAAACAGAAAATGGGATGCGCAATAAAAACCGCGATAAATTTGCACGGCGGTGTCACCTTTCTCCCGGGGACAACCGAGAGCTACCTTTTTATGAGCAATACCCCCACAGTGTGTGTATATAAGCTCCGGGCTTCGTACATTATGCGGCTTATAAACATCTATATTTATACGCCCTGTATGTAGATGTTGGTAAAAACAATAGTTTGGCCCGCTCGAGAACCGATTAAAATGATTAAAAGTCCTTTTGGGAAATACAGCGTACATTTATGTTCGGACTTGATATACGAGCTGCAGGGCACCGCCGCTATGTGTGGCGGGGTGGGGTGGGGGTAGCGGCCACAGCTGAGTACGCCGCCAACAACAGTGTAAGATGAAATTTGCATGGAAGCAAATAAAACAGTTAATATTACAGTGTACTGGGGGAAATTCACGGACCGAGCATTGTGAACCCGTATCGACCACATCTCACAAATATCTTCCCATGTTGCCTACGAAAAAATGTTAAGAATTGTTCATTGTTTATTATCCGAAGCGTTTTTCAATTTCCCAACCCGAAGAGGTTTCATCCCGGTTGAGGCCTGATTTGAGTATATTTTTCTTTCTTGTCTAATTTTATTTCTGAGGCGTGTAACGATCACCCTTTCACCAGACCAACTTTTACGCATTTATATAATGACGTGCTGAGTAGAACCAGCAACGATCGATCTTTTACTAAGCCAATCATTTTAGCTTTCTGTTAATTCAATTTCATTTGTTCTTGTTGCATCTCAAAAAGAAATCTGTCGGTAGAAGTTCGTTATCATATATCAAAAGAAACAATAGCGTATGTCACTCTGGGTTTCACAAGGAACCTTTGCAGAAAGGTATATTCAAATCGGATCAGTAGGTGGAGATTTTCGGAAATCATTTTATAAATGGTATAGATTAGCAACGTAATATATCCTTTTATATATAACAGTTGAATGTATTGTGCATTCACAAATTGATTGACTGGTAAATATTTTTGTAGCATGTTGCGCACGTGGGAAAAGGTCGAGAAATTAGAAAATGTGAACGTGCAATCGTATTAGAGCGGGAATTTTTAAGCACACCGGTGCGACACCAGTATTGTGCTATCAATTAAAGGTAAAGGGGGGTTTGTCGATACGGTCTCACTCGCCACCAATCCAATCCACGTTTAATCAACCTGGAATACAACAATGTCCCATTAATCGATTTAAGCCCTCCGGTAATTAGGTATTAATTCGAGGCCGGGTTTTAATTAAAATAACTCGCCGCGGATTTAATGTTGCCGGGGCGGGGGGGGTGGCAAGTGCGGCGCAATAACCGCCGACCGATTAGAGGACTTATGGCCCTGGCGCGAGAGTGCTTGATTGGTGAGCTTAGCCTGTGCGCATGTAGTGCACTCCTGGACCGTTCGTGTATGTGCACCGGCTAATAGGCCCGACCGAAATCCGCCATGATTACGCTTGATTGTAAACTACACGTTTTGGATAGTTTGAGGCGTTGGGTGTGAAAGATAAATTTCGATTACATTAGCAGCGCCCTCCCGGGGAGGGGGGGGGGTTACGTCCCCACGGGCACCTGACAATAATATTCAGTTCGTTACGATTATAGAGTCATCTTGCGGGGAGACATTAGATTACAATTATAGTAATAATTATGACAGGAAAATAATCGAAGGTTTCCTCGACCAGAACTTGTATCATCACTAACTACTACAGTGGTCAACCCCTGTCAGCCGAGGACGTAATCCTACCGGAATTTAGTTGGTGATAATTATGAGGGGATTAATAAGTTAATTTTTAAACTCAGACGCGAATAATTAAACCTGAACTGCAATTACCTGTAATGTGAACTTTGTTATTTCAAAGATAGAGAAGGTATGTACCATTTTATAGCTAATGCCTCAAGATAGCAGAAAAGAGAATGAAATATTTTTTACGAAAAAAGAAATTTACGAAACCATCGAAAATTTATATTACAATCTTACTAATTATTCGATGTTTCCTTTTACATTTCATTTAAAAAAAGAATTGATATTTAGGGCGCCAACTCGAGTGTTAAGTCGAAACTGTTTACCCTTATTCTCTGTAAGGTAACATCAAGGTCAAATGAGGCGAGCAACTATAAAAAAAAACAACCTGGAACAGATAAAATGCCAGATTTAACAGATTAAAAAAGACGAAAAAACCTCAAAGGTGATTTGAATTGTTCAGTCATGCATGTAGGGCGATGGTATTGGCAGATGGAATGGCTCCCCGACCGTCAAAACCTCCGTCCGCAACTCTTTTAATTCCATTATTTTCAGTATTTCACAGTTGAATTCCTCTAATTCCTCTATAGGGACGGCCTAATTTCGATTTCCGAAAAGAGGCGAGAACGGAGACGGAAAAACGAACTTTTCTTAAACCAATAACATAGGCGGTCGGTGGTGACTGCCTGCCTGTCGGTTAGCGAGAACTAATAGCGCTCCCCCGGTTTCTCACCCTCCCTCCCTCCATCCCTCCCTCCCTCCCTCCCTCCATCCCTCCCTCCCTCCATCCCTCCCAGCGGTCGAACAAACTAAACTAAACCAGTTAACATACTTGCAGGTTCAGCAGACAGACAGAGAGACAGACAGTCACCAAGATAGAAACTTACCACAAGTCCCCCCTTCCCCCCCCTCGGGTTAATTGACAGTTGAGAGTCCGGACTTTATGCCAGGTTTAAATTAGTGGCTTTTCAACAAAAACTAAATCCATTATTGCTCTAAATTTTCTGGATTAATTCAAATCATGACTGGGAAATTCAATAAAGAGTCCGCGCCGGGAGTTTTGCGTTAAAATAATGTGTCGCAAAAAATAGGAAGTCCTCTGAAGTGGGGAGCATGTATGTTCTCGCAGGGGGATTAAGTGTCGACACAGAAAATCGGGTTTTATTCCCTTTTTGTAGTTCGGGTTTCGGACGTGCGGTTTACGTTTCGATCGATCGGCGTCCGGTAAAGGGCTTATGCGGTTCCTCGCTTTCGTTATTTTATGACGTAATCGCGATCTTGGGACGGGAGAAAGTGCAAAATGTTCGCGTCCTCCTCCGGCCTGTTGTTTGAGTCCAAAATGTACGCCTATTTTGCCACTACACGTCGACCGGGACAATACAAGTTTAGGTGTTCGCAAGGAATTCGCTTTAGGTGCGCCGGTATTAAGCGGTACTGTTGTACTGGTACTGGCTCGGGCTGATGGAACGGTCCCGGGTCGAAGGGTGAGGATCACTCCGGTTACTCGGAGCATAAAATTAAACCGTTTCGCGAATTGAAGTGCCGCCATTCGTGACTAACGCGACTTAGAAGCACGTTAACCAACACCCTACCCACCCTGGTTTATAACCTTGCCCTTATATACACCGACACGCCTCCTAAGACTAAATTAAATCCGGATATAACTGATTGAAAAACACGATCTTACGTTCGTCAGCTTATAATATATACTTGTGAATTAATAAGTCAGTTACAAACATCTATATTATAATAGCCGAACGTGAGGTCACTTATATGGCCGTCTGGATTTCTTTCAAACAATAAAGACATGGCGTGTTGTATGCCAATACAATTATGTAAGCTTGGGAATATTTCGTTGCCTTTCAGAACCTCACTTCCGTCGAAAAAGTTGTCTGAACACGTATGAATATGTTTTTAGAATTCTGTGCCTTTTTTCTGGTACAGATTTTTAAGGAAAACAACTGGCGACACTGCTGGAAAATTGTCTTAGCTATCAGATATTCATAATGTTTTCTAATTTTTCCAAGACGACTAGAATAAGATTTTTGAAACATTAACTTTTCTAAAAAGCATATGTTGCGACTCATATTCATAGTGTACTGTATTATAATTCAATTTCTCGTTATATTATTTTCTGCCCCTCTCGTCTATTCGCTTCGAAGTTAGATCGGGTTTGTGCCACCGGGTTTGTTGTAAACCGGTAATTCGGTCTGCGGGAGAAAATAATTAAATTCATTCTCCTAGTAATTGGGATTAATTTTACACGCAGTGCGATTGTAAACCAGATGTAATACCGTGGTGGTGATTGGTCGGAACGCGGTTCATAAATCAGTATCGACTGTGTGTGGGGGGGGGCCGGGGTCATGACTCAGTCAGGGGCCGCCCATATATCTTACAATGGAAGCTCGGACACGGCGCCCTCTCTAATTAACCTGATCTCGACCTAAATTTAGCTGGACATTATCCAGACCGGCCGCCCGAAACCGTCTTCACCGTGCGTGAACAGCCAACTTGTCAAAGTTCGAACCGTGAACATTGCGCGTCCATCTGACGGAAATATATAGTCCACCGGTTGGCTTCCGGCAACATCGCGTAATATTGTGGCAAATACATGATGTTTCGGGATTTTTCCTGTGTTTGGAAACCACCAGATTTGGAAGAGTTTTTTCCCCTTTCCCTCTCGTGTTCGAAAGAACACAAACCCAGAGAAAATGACTGGAAATTTGAATGGAAATGAGCTGGGGGAAATAAATATTTACAGAATTTTATTATTATTTACGAAATTAATAAGTAATTAATTTTTATATAAGAACCCTTGAAATGGAACCCACTCAGGTGGTTTCTAAACGCAGGAAAAATCATGCAGCAGCAGGGGGTCGACCGCTGCCAACCGAGATTCTTCCCAAAACATCACGCGATCTTAAATCAGGTATCTTGAAATATAATAAGCTACACGATTAATTGAACATGTCAAATTATAATTTAATCTTTAACATTAATATTTTAATTATGACACCCGATATATACGTTATATGCACAGCTCTCATGAATTATTTCAATTATATATAATTCAAAACATTTAAGGTAATCGAGGCATTGCAGGGCAATGCCCGAAAGAAATTCTTCACAGGCCAACCGATCGTACCCAATCCAGATTGAATAGTAATTGGATTACAAAATTGCGTTTCTACGGAAGATGAAATCGTGCACAGTCCATAAACGTATGCAACGTTAGTTAGAAAACTCCTGCAAATTGATGTAACGGTTTCTGCGCTGGGCATTACAGAAGTTTTTCTTTTGACCGGCCATTATAAACCTAGTACTATCATCATTACGGCATTTTTTCGTCGTAAATTGCTTCACCCATCAATGCTAAAGACTTCGGCTCTCAAGATACAACCTAATACAACAAATAGAAATAAGATTTATTCCGACTCTCTTAATAAGTAATTATTAAATTGAAATAATAATATGATCATACAAATATATGGCAATAATTCTTGCAATATTCTACCCCTACTTACTGCTTTGGTCCCATGTTATTAGCCGCACTCGGCTTTTCGCCGTATTATATAGACTTGAAAGTTTTCATTTCTGTGATTCGTGTCTTTTTCTGAAGTTAGATTTTACATTGGTTCTCACTTTCTGCTATGAAATTTATTTATTAAGTGGGCGTTTAGCAACGCTTGGTACATTTATAAGAGCAGCTTCCACAGTGCGGTGTTTTTTTATTCAACTTCCTGTTTCATCCCTATAATTTCCGCGATATTTATTTCTGACCGAGTCTGTACTATATTTAAGCTGAACTTTGTGTTTGGGTTTAACGAGAGGCATGATCGATCAACCAATAGTTCGCGGCCTATTAAACATATATATAATTCTTGTTCAAGTTACGGTCTGGATTATGTTCGTGTATATAATTCAATAAAAAAAGGGTATTTTTGGGTGGTCAACGAGGATTTAGAAAATCTTAACTCGTTTAGGCTTGTCTCTTCTGCACAGCATCGGCTACGGTGCTGACAGGATGCTAAATCGGCGATTGACGATGTTGAAAGGACAAAACTGGCCTAGGTAAGGGTCGAGTAGGGAATGAAGATGGAAAGTATGAGGACCTCCAGGGGGCTGTTAATATATCTAAAGTATATTAAATATTATGGGGCTCACTAAGGTTTGTAATATCCTACGAGGGTCAGTACTCTGTTTTCTGTAGATTAGATGAGAAATCGTCGTTTCGAGATATGCCGTTTGGACTTCATCCTCGTGCAAATCCATAGTTACGTACAGTATACCCTTCATGCTTATAATGGAAGGAGAGTGGTGGTAAACAAAGAAAGCGGCAAACTGTTCTTGTGCATTACACAGGGGGGGGGGGTGGAGGTCCATGAGCCGGGTGAGAGCGGGTTGAGAGGTTGAGTCCTGAGCCTAATGGCTTTTAAACAACTCTCCAAATGTAACTGTTGGTCAGGAAACTGGCGGAGAAAATAGAGACGCGGTGCGGGGGGGGTGGAAAAAAGGAACTCAATTTCACCGAAAACAGACAGAAAAAAAAAACAATAGTTCACTCCAACTTTTCTTTGCACAGCGGAAACTCGAGAAAGGTCACAAGTACACACTACACTTGTAGTACCCCAACTTCAGCGGTCTTGATTTTTAACACAGCTTTTAAACGGGCGATGTTTCAAAAACTACTGAAAAAAACATTTCAACATTTTCTAGAGTGATGATAATTTTTATTTTCCAGTTCAACGAGCGTATGCCAATTTTCAGTTATAAATATATCCCGAGTTGTAAAACATGTAGTTATATTATCTCCCCCCCCCCCAATAAAAACAATATTTTATATATCACTTCTAATAAAAGGAATAATCACATTCTATCTGATTTATAAAGATAATAGCTTCTCCATTTCGCCTTCAAACCACTCTTGTTCCGCAAGCGGAGCCTACTTCTCAATTGCTGCACTTAAAACCACTCAGGATTTAATTAACTAGTTTGTAATTAATTTGCAAATGTACAAACGAGGAATACAATCAAATCCAATGCGAGTTGTAATAGGCTGACACCGGCTGCGTGACAGTTTTAATAAGTTACCTACTAAACCTTGCGAACAGTTTAGTATTAATTTATTCAAAAACCGAGTAGGAGAGTGTAATGTGTGAAATATAATATACCATTTAACTGTAAATGGACGTATTTACTGAACATTTTAATGTACGACAGATCTGATAGATAAAATGCAATATTTTTTCATTAATTATTTCCTATTTTTAAATTGTTTAATACAACTTTAGTAATAAACGTTGAGTGTGTTATATTAACTGTATTGTTTATGTGTTTGTGCAGATTATGACGCGGTGGAGCGAGTGTAAAGTTAGCGCCGGCGGAGGGGGCGGGGGCCCCCGGAGCTCCGGTTTCTCGCCTTATCGCATAATTAAGCTCTACTCGGTGATAACGGCCCTTGTCCTCGTATCGCCCTACTTTGTCGCCCTGTCTTCGGCCTCAGAACAACTTCCAGGTAGGACTTCCATTTAACTTTTATAATCGACAACCATTTATATACCGGCGCAATGTACTGACTGAACAATTAAATATTCCCTATGTAATATTACTCAGTTTCCTTTGGTAATAAGTCATGTGCAGGTATATAAAAAATTTACTATTTATTAAATTGTTGATTAATATTAAATAAAAATACATAGTTACCGTGATCTCCTAACATCTATATAAAAGACCTGAAAAGTCCTAATTTTTTTTGAAAGGAAGCTATTCGATCGATTATTAACATTAATTTGGACGTAATATTTCGTATCGTACTTGCAACAGTTCGTTCCAATTGGTCGAATTATATTATTAAAAATTGTACGCTTATTTTTAGTTGTATGAAAACAGAGCAAAGAAATATACACTGGGATATATTTTTCTTAACGATTTTAATAAGATAATTTGTACGCGCATTTTTTTGACTGAACGTGCAGTTGCATTGTGAAAGCATGCGATAGACAACTCCTTAAAAATGTTCAAAAGTCCCCAGTACTTGAAACTCCGTTATACTCATTTGGCTCCATTAGAATTACTGCCAACATTTATCTTATCCAGATTGAAGAGTCACGTAGAATAACTAATAGAATCCTGTTTTATGCCCATGAAAAGAGAAAACCCCATGGACATTGAGTTAAGCTTATTTCGGTGTTCGGGTCGTCGGGGCCCAGCTGCTACTCCACAGTTTACTGCCGGATTAAATTGGGCCTCGTTCAAACCTAACAGTGTTGGTTCGGCCCTCATTTTATTTTTGAGTACACGAAGTTACAATGAGCGTTACAGTCCGCGGTACAATTCAGTTTCGGGACCGACTACGAAGCTTCAATGGACCGCCGTCTAATCCTCCTTAAGTCCTGAGGGCGGGATTCGACGGACTCAAGTTTCCTTGGAAGCTGCGTCCTACAGCCGAAAATTATGGACGCTGAGAGGCGTTAACGGGACACAACCGAACTGCTTAAGAGTAATCCTGTAAACGTTAAAAAAAAACTATGAGCTATCTTGCCTTCATTACTATAAGATAGGAGGGAACTTGATTTCGGGATTGGGAAGAAACTCGAGGAATAATTATGGCCGAGATTACGCAAAGTTGAAATTGAAATCGGGTCGGAATTTAAATTTTCTACTTCGAGTCCCTTTTCTTTTCAATTTAAAGATAATTCTAAAAGGGGTTGGGTAGTAGTTGCCGTGAAGGTTCTGACGCTCAGTAGTCACTAGTTTAGGGCGAGGGGGGGTTGTCCCCTCTTTAAATAGGGGGGGAACTTTCTTGATTGTGCCACTTTCTCCGGCCCCCTTTCCGCCCCTCACTCTTTCTTTTCCCTCCTCCCCGCCTTGATGTTCGTTCGTTCAGAAAGTTCCAACTTAAAGGGGACGGGCGTACGGCGAAGAGTGGATTGGTCTAGAAACGGGGCCGGCGGTAGTTCTCTCGGAAGTTCTCGGTCGGCGGGAGGAGGGAGGGGTTCGGCGACTGTCAAGTAAGCGGCGGGGATGCCCTGGGAATCAACTTTCGGTCTCTTCCTGATATAATCAACTGGGTCTCTTAACATCGGTCTCCAAGGTCCCCGCCCTCTTTACCCCGCGTGTATGTTGGAATTTATGCGACTTCGAATATTCGAATCCGATGCCTGCTTTCCAGACTGAGCCCCAATTCATCTAACCCTAATTGCTATCACTGAATTTTAAATGACTAGTTTATTATTTGAGATTTATTATTCGTTACAATTATGATTGGACCCAGAGAGAAGTGCCCAGCAGTAATAAAAGACAAGCATTCAATTAGGTTGTTCCTCATATTATTACTTAGCTATTATCTTGGCTAAAGTACAACCCTTACAGTGAAGCTCCAAACACAGGAAAAATCCCGGAATTCCTGACCTCAGATTTTCCTACATTGTTACGTGATCCTACCGGATTTTGGTTAGTTATAAATATATATTACATTTGCATCCGGAATTGTAAATAATCGACTCCGGTATAGCGCGTAAGTTTCGTTTAACTTAATTTTCTGCATTCTTGAGCGGTCGCGTCATTGGAATCGAGTATCGACGGCTGGCTGTTTCCGAAAATTGGAAAGTCCCCGGGGCGAAAAATTCATTCGGTTTTATTTAGACGCGCGAGATTTCTGTCGGCGGAAGTCGAACCCCGTTTTTTCCCCCGGGTTTTTTTCTTTCACCTCCCTTTCTACCGACAAAAGGTGCCGGCGGCCCGCCCGTCGATAAGAATAAGACCCGGGACGGCGGGGCCCGGGTGGTGGCGGCGGGGGTTAACTGATAAGCGCTAAATCGGTGGACGGAGGGGGGGATGGGGAAAGAGAAGTAAATGGGATACCCTGTGAGACTGACTTACTGCTAATAGATATCGGCCAGGGGGAACACCAAAAGTAGGTTTCCCTACGGGTAAAACTGTTGATCTGGAAAGTATATTGAACAATCCTTTTTCTTTTTAAAAAATGCGTCTAAAGTTAATCCTAATAAACAGATGATGAAAAAACGCGTAAATACGGACTATCAGGTCTAATCTATTGCAACTGTCATTGTTGATCATGTTTCTCAGAAGGCATTTAGGCCATGATTAATCTTTGAGAGGAAATGTCTTTAGGGGATGATAATGAGGATCAAACGCAAATTGAACGCTGTCTCACGTCAGTAACAACATCACATTGAGCAGCCGATTTGAATTGGAAATTTCGAATCTTCATTTCGCTGCTTCTAATAAGGGACCGGCAGTTCGATCTCTCGTGGAACACGGTCGTCTGTACGTCGCCTTCGCCATTCCTTCAAGCCCGAGGAGGGGAATTCCTCATACCCGGGGCGAAATTCCTGGAAGCCTTTCACGAAGGCACGGGGGACGATGGGGTGAGGGACAGCGTCCCAGATACCTCCCGCCGTACAGACACCGGTCTCAGTAGCGTATGACCACTACCTGATGGTTAACGACGATGTAACGGTGAAAACACAGCCTTAGACCCTCTTACAAGTCTTAAGGTTAAATTATCAGAGCACGAGTAATACTGTTTAAAACAAGTCCATGTTGAGAATATGGAACCCGCACCCCTCCCGTCCAACATAACCACCGGAGGTATCAAAGGTGCACTGATATTTGTGAACCAGCGTGCCCAACAAGATTTGAATGTTTAAATCAGTGCAAGCGTATATCAGTCTTTTGTTTTAACAACAGAAGTTTTTGAAAGAAGTGCAAGACTGAAGACAGGAAAAACAAAGAATTGGCGGATACAGGTTAGGGCTTTTGTTCCTGAAGGTTTCCCCTTCCTACGAGAGGTTTTTCTCCCATCAAGAATAAAGAAAAGTATATATAGAGTGGATAAATGTTAGAACCTCCTCACGAGCTGAATCTATGCTTATTCGTAGATAAGCCAGATATTATCAGTTGGATGAAAAGTCTATGTTTCAAGCGATTGAAACTAGGCAAATATGAGGGCTTACACCATTCATCGCCGAACATCACGATTGATTGCAATTCACTTAAATGTTCAGTAACGTCACTCACCTCATAATTGTGTTGCCGATGTGCAAAGAATAAACTCTTTTGCAATTATCATTAGTTCGCAGAATGACAGCTCACTGCATTGACAGATTGCCCCTCCCCCCTCCCCTCAAAATGTTTAGACTATAAAATATCCTACGCTGTGAGCGCGTTGACAATTTTTGCGATTGTCAACTTGCCCAAAGTTAAATTTGCAGACGGGTCGACAAAAGGCTTACTGAAAGGAGCCGACAAAAGAGTCAACTCGGGGGGCCGTTCATTTATCTCGAAGTCATTTCGTTTCCCGCCGGTCACGATGCCTACACAATGCCAATTGTCTGACAAACACTCGAGCCGCGCCCCTAAACTCCCCCCGTCCATCGATTAATAAATTACATTTCGCCCCCCATTTATTACTACAAGTGTCGCCCCCTCCCACTCCCCCTTCTCCGGAGTTACTTATTCATTTAATGACACCCTCATTACCCCGCCCACGGCCGACGTCAACCCGACCGGACACTTCCATCGAGTTAACAAACTGCAGTAATTTCTTAACACGTTCCCGACTGGCCCTGAAAGCAATTTATATTTATTTCTTTTTTCAATAGATACGTTTTCTTTTAGAACGATGAAAAATTATATTTAAAAAATTAATGAATATTTCAATAATGTAAGTTATATAACTTAACCGTTTAGTTAGAGACGGGTTGATTTCATTTTCACGGGAGATCCAAGCTTCGGCACCGGCTTTTATACATTTCGCCGAAATATTCATCGAGCTGCCACGGACGCAGCAGTTTAGTGCTTCCATATTTTGTAACATCTCACGATTCTTGGTAGAGTATAGAACAAAAATTTCTCTGTAAAGCCTCTGTAAAAGTTTAATCTAGAATTAGTTTTTTTTTTAATTGTTCGCTAGAAGATGTATATATTCGCCTGTAAAATGATTGTAGACAGCCGGTGATTATCGCAATTTCTATTGGTTCCTTTTATTGGGGTATCTGGGACGGAGCAGAAAGAGAACGGTCTTAATCGTTAATGCGGACCTAGTCTTTTGTTCGGTTAATTTGGACTAATTGCAGTTTATTGCGAGAATGGACTGCGGTGCATACTCCACGGCGAAAGCGCACAAAAAGAGATTCTAAGTTCTCGAACATTTTCCCATTTCTTCTCCACTCATTGAAGTCGAATCATCAATCTTAGTTATTTGAGTGAATTATTTTTTTTGGAGTACAAAAAGGGCTACGCGTCCGCGGACAGATCATCAATAATCTTGACAACGTGTGAAAATTAAAGAGGTTCACTCAATGAACTTGTAAAATACGGAGAAAGAATATGTATATTAAATATTAGGTTCTAGTTTATGCCGAAAATGTTTAGTAAGCCCTTAGATGTTTGATGGTAAACTACCGAGAGTCTCGCGATATTCTGATTTTACATTCCGTTAGTAAATTAGTGAGAGGGTTTACTCATGTCGGTTATGGGCAAAATATATATATATATAGAGCGTACCAGCCGTCCCCACTAACTAATCCCCTCCCACTAGCTTTGATTTCTCTACTATGTTAACTATGTTAAACTGTGCCGAACTATGTAAATATACGGGGTGGGACAACTTAATTAATTAAATACTTTACGAGTAGTTTTCTCCAAGCATCCCTTGACACTTAATGTCCAGAAAATGACAGAAAATATACAGATATGTGTTCATAACTTAATTATAGTCCTGAATATTCCCGATGCGGTTCCTTAAATGTGCATATCCTATTTTTCGAGTGGAGTTGAATAGCTCCAAGAGTGTCAAAGTTGTCATCCCGGTTTCCTTAGCAATATACCGATCACCAGCTGTATTGACACAGCAGGCTTTCTACTTTGACATCTGTATAGACAAACGACTCACGCGGAATCGCCAAACCCGTCTGAAAGTAGTGGATTTAAACCCAAAATTGGGACTGTCGAGAGCTCTACTGAAAAGGACTTCTATAACTTACTATAGCCAACAAATTGACAATATACAAAGCTGTATTGAAACCGACGCGGACATACGGTATCGAACAATGGGGATCAACCGAGACAACCAACGCTGCTCGCGTCCACAAATTCCAATCGAAATTTTTTCGAATCCCCGGGTATGTTTCCAATCGCAGTCTTCACCACGACCTCAACATACCTACATTTACATTCGACCCCTTCATAAAATCCAGGCTGCCCTAATTTGATTTCCGTCTTTTTGCTCTTCCCAATCCTCTCGTCGTTACCCACCAATTATCCCCCCGCCCGGGCGGCTTAAACGCCACCGGCCCAGAGGTCTTCTCCGTCCAGAATAACAAGTTAGGAAAATATCACCAGTGTGTGATTTCTTCATCCTGTGAACCATATCAGGAAATACAATAAATCAATTGCACCTATAGCATATAAGATTCTTGATTGTCTAATAATAAATAGGTAAATGTAAAGAAAAATTATTTCTCGTTGAGAAGATGAACTCATATATCATATTTTGAAATTTTATATATATTGGGTCGGCAACTAAGTCATTGCGGGTTTCGTCGCTAGATGGAGATGGCGTTATTTATATTTTTACATATGTTTACATCTTCAAACCTACAGAGTATTCTGAAATGTTTATTATGTGCCAACTATTCGTCGTGCGTACCAAAAAATGCACGACATAAGGGTGCATACACCCAACGATTAGAAGAATCCGCAATTACGTAGTTGCCAACCCAATATATATATATATATATATATATATATATATATATATATATATATATATATGAAACGACGTGTTTTCACGTACGATATAAGAAAGTCTAATGACGGATGACGAGTGTTTGGTGGATCGTATCGAATGGAATTAGATGTGGTACTATGGCGGGTGGATGTGATGATGCGGTACGTGATGGAGACTGGTGGTGCGGTTTGGGCCACACTGAATTACTGCTAACTGTGCCGTCTACCTCCACCTCCGGCGGAGTGGTATGACGATACCCCGGAATACCCGAACACCCGGACATTTGCCGCACGCTTACGTTACGGCCCGTACCTATTCGCCGGGTAGTTGGGAAGTGCGAGACGCGATTTGAACAGCATCTTTAATTGGACTGAGATAAAACGTTCTCGGGTTCTCCGGTACTAACCGCGCGCCATTTGTAAATATCGACCGCTTTTTATCTCTGGAAGAAAATGTTTAGCAACTAGGATGATTTGTTTTGTTTTTTTAACTTCATTTATTGTACAATCAACTATATATGATTAGTTTCACTTGTTTCACTCGATAAAGACGCCATCCAGTGATGGTACTTTGACCTGTATCCGGCCTACAGAAAGTCTCTAGGCCGGTGGCGTTTAAGCCGACGCGGGGGATAATGGATGGGTAAAAGAGGAAATGGACTGAACGAGTGGATTTGGATGTGGAGAGAGGCGGGAATGGAATTTATGGAAACGTGATTTTGCGACTTCGTCGACTGTCGGTATGTTGAGGTCGTTATGGATTGTTCGGTTAGAAACATACCGGGGAGCATTAAGAATGGTCCGAAGGACTTTTGACTGGAATGTTTGGATGCCAACGATGTCGGATTTCTTGGCGGAACCCCAAGGGATGATTTGAGGCGTCATTTTTTCCCTTAGCGTAGGCTCCGCGAGGTGTCTTTTATTTCGCCATTTTTCACTACCCCAGACGCGTTCAATTGGATTGGCAACTAATAATTACGAATTTTTCCCGTCCGCTTTATCATTGTACCCAAGATTTCCATATTTGGAGATTAGTTCTCTGGGATTGGCTGTTCTCAACTGTACCGCTGTCAGCTTCCCGCCATCGTCAGTAGAACACCGCCATCGTACATTGTACGACGAGGACAATAGTTTCTATCGTCACGGCGTAATTCGGCGACGGTAAAATATACGACAGAAACGTGTTTCATTCGGCTATTTCCCCTGTACTCGACGGCCCGGATTTTCGACTGAAACTCAACGCGCTCGGGTATTTCCCCCCCCCCCCTTTTTCGATTGGGCCAAATAATGTTTAATTCAGGAGGAAGTGCGGGCAGGAAGGTGGATGGAGGGAGGGCGATTGGTGTGTATTGTCGGGTAACTAACTAGTGGTCGCCCGGCTCTCTCATCTCGACACGACCTCCAGGTCTCCGACATCGCCAGATTCACTCCTTTAATCAATTCTCCCCCTTCCCACCCCGGTACAAATAATTTCCAGTTTCCACGAAATTGGGACGCGGAGACGAGTCTATAATTGAATTTGGGACACGTGCTTCCGCTATAAGGATATTTAAAAACTGTACCCATTTCACTATGTGTGATTTTACTGTCGTCGATTCCGGTCGACATTGTTATAACGATCTGCAGCCGTAATCTGGGCATCGTTTCAAATGCCCATTGTAGTTTCATAGAAATATCGGTACTATCTAAATAGTAGCTGATGAAATTCACTCCAACCGCATGCGGTCCCATAGAAATATAGCAACTGATTTGAGTAGGTGTCGCTTAAATAAATTTTGCGTCACGGTGACAGATGAAAGTCACACTGAAAATCGCTTTAGTCCCATAGCGAGACACATTAGGTAGATAAGGATTAAATAAATTTCCCTTTGTATCATGACAACCGATGAAATTCACTCCGACAACCGTTTGGAGTCCCGTAGAAACATAGCGGCAACTCAACTGAGTAGGTTTCGCTAAATACGAAAATTCGATAAATTTTGTATCATAGTAACCCATGTAAGTCACACTAAAAACAGCTTGCGGTCTCATAGCGACTCACTAAAGTAGGTGAGGGCTAAATAAATTTCCCTTTGTTTCATGGTAAGCGATGAAAATTATTCTAAATCTGTTTCTTGTTACAGTAAATCTATTTTAAATATTAACCAGCCCTAAAATAAATTCAACGTGGTATACCATTAGTATTGTCTACAACATAATTCTACTCCTCTTCCTTCGATTATATGCATATTAATATAATATTTTGGGGCAATTCTGTCCGCCCAATACACAAGAGTCCAATACACGCAACCTTTTCAGAGAGTGAGGAATTGAAGGCGTGTAGAATTTTTATCCACGCCGGAAATGGTTGTTGGACATCCCCACCTCCGAGTAGCGAAATATCTGCAGTTTAATATAATGTCCCCCTCACCCTCGTCCTTTTTCCTTTGTCAGAGAACGGCCGAAATAATCTGGAGTTTCCCCATTCCCCGGATACGAGGGACACTGTTTCTAAAAGTTGGGACTGCTTTCCCATTATTCCCGGATTTCACATCGTCCTGAACGTCTCGCGTTCTTATCGGTTGGTGTCGATAAATTTTGTATTTCATACATATTTTTCTTCAATCCACTGTAATGCAAAAGAATAGTGAATCTGGAATTATTGGATTCGGATGGACGAATCCAGTATTTCGAAGAAGTCTGGATTGAAACATACCTGTGCGGTTCGTGGTATACATATAAATATTGCATATACTTATGGCGATGGACGATGAAGCGAATATAGTTGCGCATTTTCCGACATTGAACACGGAGCATCGGCCCCAGCCGCCCGTCCAGGAGAGGATGCCAAAGGGCATACAAAGTAGGGATTAAACGTTGAGCTTCGGATACTGGGGATATTGAAGCTCTTTCCGCGGCACTGCATTTCGTATATTCGGTTCCGTGAGCTAATTTATATTAAAATTACATTTCGACTTAACTAATATTTCGTATATCTATTGTGGAAATAGTCCGTTGCTTGTATTTGAATGAATTAAACGTTTCCAATCTTATTTATTGAAATAAGGTTTTAAAATTATGGTGAATACAAAAAAGCTATAAGTGACTGGTTTTTATCGAACCATTATGAATATTAACATTTTCAATATATTGTATATATGTATTTAAATTGGATTTAGTATATGGAATTTACGCCTCCGGTGTTTAAGCGGCTTTAGCGAGTTTTCAATAGTTGAGTGTATAAATGTTTTCGTATACAGTACTTGAAATTGTTGTTGCTATAGGCTGTTGTCATCGCTTCGTGAACAATGCTTCATTAACTGTGTCATTGTCATTCCAATTTCCCCTTTTACGCCTTTCGCCTTCGTTTTGTGGCAACCGTTGTGTTAAAAGAAATTTCGCATGTTAATAAATTCGTTATCACTCTTCGCCATGAATCAAGCCGGTTGTGGTTCGGGTTCTGTGTCTCATATTCTATAGCGGTTCGGTTCCGTATGATGAATGGCCTGAGTGCGTGTGTGTGTGTGTGTGTGTGTGTGTGTGTCATTGTGCACGCGCTGGGGAGCGTGTGCGCGCGCCCACTCCCACCGGCGGTCCCACTGTTCCCGCGGGAACTCCCACGAGCCCAACTCTAACTGCTGCGGGCGCTTTTTTTCGTCCCAACTCTCATCAAACTTTAGAACGAGTTCTTTTTTTTGTTGTCCGCCCGCCCTTGTTTTCTGCCTTAACCCGAGCGGACTACAATCCCGACCAACTAGTTCGATATATAGTGTCCGCCTGCATATCATTAAACGGCGCGCGCTTAGGGAGTTTCAGTTTTGGATTAAATTAAAACAAAGTGGGGACGCGATTTAAAATTTTCGATTGTCGGAAAATTATTCGGTAACCGGAACCCGTCAAGTTCGTTAATATTAAAGTTCAAGTTGAAATGACTGAACTTTAGTTAAATGAAGACCCTTTTATTGTATCTAGTGACAGTCAGTGAAAATCACTCACTCTAGAAGAGAAAAAATAATTCAAAGGCCAATTTTTGTAGCAAGGGGTTTCTGTTGTGTTTAGTTTCTGACCGCTTAATCTTTTTCAGCACACTCCGGGGGTAAGCCCTTATATTTGCCTATTTTCTATGTCATGTATCTGCTTATGAGTAACTGCTTAGTCTAAATGTCTAGGAAGCCAAAGATCATGTACTCGCTAGAACATGGACTCTGGCCACGTGGAAGCTGCTTTATTTCATTTTTTCATCATGCAGAGGTGGGAGGGGAAGCCTTTCATCGGAAGGCCGAGGCCTTCAGGAAAAACCCTAGCGGCATCTGCCAATCCTCGGCTTTATATTCCGGCTCATCCACTCGGTCAAAACAGAATCACTCAAATCTGCTCGCACTTGCCGATTTACATCTGTTCCAACTCGAAAACCAGAAAGCAACGTACAAATGCGCAAGAGAAGAGAAGTCAATAACTAGTGCAATCGGAAACGCGTTTTTTGGTTAGTCTGTGGCCTAACCGACCGCACAGGCGAGTCGAATCATCGGGTCGTCTATGCAGTGTTGTGGCTCGGCTATTGTGACGGCGACGCCTTTCAGTTTTTTTCTCCTACCCCGGGAACCATTCTTTGCCAGACGGCCTGACGCTCAAATGTGGGCAACTTGGTCGGGATATTCTGGCCCGTTTATCGTAATTTCAGCCCTTCTTAGCACAGTGTTGTACGGCGCTAATAATCCGGAGGGGGGCGAGGTTAATCTGTATTTGATCGGACAGAGCCAATCAGTCTATTACACTGGCGCGTCGGTTTCCAATTTGAAAACAATTCACCAGAATAACGTGAATATATCTCTATATTCCAATATATCTCTGAAAATGAGGAATCCAGTTTATGAAATACGTAGAGTTCCATTGATCACACGTATTATCGCTAGCTGTCAATATTGTAGCCTCAAATACATTCTTATTATTACAATAATAATAATAATACTATATATAATACTATAATATTATAATATAATACAATCAGCAAGTATTATGATTTGACTTACCGGTGCCTCTGTTGCTCAGGCGTTGAGCGTCTTTGTATCCACCCGGATGCTATGGGTGTTAACCATAATTAGGGATATGAGAAATAAGCGCATATCCATATAGGAAATTGAGCTGTAAAAAATGAATAGGACAATCAAATTTTATATGTAATGACCATTTAATTCTCTATATGATGTATTCGAGATCGCCGTGTTTCGGCGTGCTTATTTAGTTTTCTTGATAACAGAAGCGATTGAGAATAAAATTTATATATTTAATTAATTCGGGTAGTCTCATTAAATATTTCTTTTACTATTTGTTTTGGTTAATGTCAGATGTGTAAATAATATACGTACGATTCTATAAACGTTTTCGCGCTATATCGCTTTTTCCGACCGCGGAAATACGGCCAATATTCAATCGGCAATATGTTCCCTTTCGGGGAACGTTGAATTAGCGAATAAATTTTAGAAAACTGATATTTATCATCGTAGATTGGTAAATATTGGTTGGGAATGGAGGCCAGTGGGGATGGGAAACAGAGGGGATTCGGCTATACATTGGCACCGCACACAGTCACACATGCTTACATACGCGGTGGCGCGGACTCTACAAGTAGCCGCCATTCATCATATGGAAACGAATCCCGAACGCACACGCACACACTCACGCATTCGTATACATACGTAAACGCCCGCACTCACCGGAGTATGTTACATATGACGCATGGCGGCAGCATGTTCCCCCCCCGGGGATCTCTCTATACGTGCATATACGGTGAGGTGAATGTATTTACGTATCGACGGTCCGTGTATGTACATAACCGGGACTCCCTCCGCGCCCGTTTTGAAATTCAGATTGTGATGAGAGCCCCCGCGACCCAAGTTGCGTTAAATGTTAACGGCGCCGATATTTTCTCGTACGATGAACGCTGTTTAAAAATTCGGAATATTTCAAAAATTCCTCCCCCCCCAACCCGGTTGAATAATTTGCGAAACGCCATGGTACGTTACAATACAAATGTTCTTTTTTTATTAGTCGATATAACCTGTTTTTCATAACACATACGGAGATTGTAATGAGTAAAAATAATGTATGTGAAAAATAAACTAGCAGAAATGTTTATACCGAACTGTACAATTCGGCTATATAATATATATGTAATAGGTATGTATTAAGAATGTATTCCGTTATTAAGCCCAACTTGTTGAACGCGCTGTAATTTTAGTTTAGCCTTGTAGCAGGTTTGTTTCCGTTTTTTTTGCTGGCAAAATTAAAAGTTCCCGGAAACCCAGATCAACTTACTTTCCTCGTGAATTTTCCGGGACTCTCGAATTTTTCGGAAACTCCTTTGTTTAATCTCGAACGAGGCGGCTTGCCGAACTTCCCTCGGCAACTTTTATTTTTTTTTTCGTTCAGGAATGTGTGCCCTCCTCCTCCCCCTCGCAACCCCTTCGTTGTTTTAAACCTGCAGTGCTGTATCAAATATTGAAAATAGGCCGGAGTTGGCGGTCAATTTTACCCGAGAAAATTGCAGCCCTCAGCACCTTGGCTTTGTATCGCCATAAAGGCTAGAACATTTACAAAGGGAGTATTATAATGCGGAACTCAAATTAAAATTCGACACCCTCCACTTCTGTTATATGAATATTTTGTAAATTATGCATCTTGGAGGAAAGTTTTTCTTACCCATGCGATTGGAACTATGTAGCGATAAACTAATATAGTTTATTTATTATTTCTACGTACGTTGTTGATGCTAATTTTTTTCGACAACTGGTACAAAAACGTCTACCAACTTTACTTTATCAACAAACTTACGAAATACAGTATATTATTTCGAGTTGCTTTCCGGTCTTGCGTATTGTGGTATTGGGTGAGCGTTATGCGGCCTCTGGTATGTGTCCGACCTTGACTGGGCCCGGGCTCTGTTTACTGGCAACAGTTTATTTTCTTGTACGTCTCTCGCTCGGTCGAACCCTCTAATAAAACCGGTTTGCGAAACGGCCCACCGGCATCAATAAGCCTCAACAAATCTTAAACATACATGCGTCTATACAATTCATATTTCACATACAGAAAATCAATACTGTATTGATACGGATTGGAATTAATTTGTTATGGAAAAATGGAAATAAAATATATTCCCAGATAGACAGGTCAAAATTTACACTTAGAAGGTGATTTATTATCCATCATCTATTCTAATTTTAATGAGGACGGCTGCGTGAATGTCTCTGTCAATCAGTCAATTAATAATTATTGTTTATTATATGTTCAGTCTTTATTATTACTAATTTGATTAGGAATTCATTCTCCCCTCCAATATATGAATTACAGAAATAATTTCTTCAATTACTATAGTTCTAACAGTATTGTTAGTGCTAAAATTAATATTAAAAACGTGGTAGAGGGTATCCGTACCTGAATATAGTAAGTGAGTTATCGTCTCTACGTGGACTATGCCCCAGGAAATTTTCGAGATTCGCGCAATCTCGTACCCCATATATTTATTGTAACGTATCTCACATTAACTAAGTTCAGATTCGGATGCTAACACCGGTCATAAAACGTTTCCCCAATTCATGTGACGGCGTTTGAACACGTCACGTGCTAGTCCGAGAGACCCTCGCATAAAAACGTTCCCGACTGACCGCCAAATTCCATGCCCCTATTGATGTACTGATGCCAAATTGATTTTCTGGAGAATTTAAAATGCCCCTACATACAACCGCATTACATTATTATTGATGTGAGTCTGTCGGGGTTGGGAAGAGGCGGCTACAAAAATGTTTGAACAATGAAGGCGGCGGGCAATTCGAGAACTGACGAAGTGCACAATTACAAGTAGAACACCTACATTTTTCCCACCCTGATAATTATCTAATTTATAATTGGATATTTTATGAAAGCAAACACAAAAGCGGTGAAACGCCGGGCTTTGATCGGTAGTTCGTTTGAAATTTCGGCAAGGCTAAACTCGCTGACGCATTCACCAGCCAGATTAAACTGACAGAATCACAAGCAGAAAATCCCCTTATTTAATTATAATCAGTAAACGTAAATTTCTGTATTCAATGCGTTGAATAATTCAGTCAATACGTACAATTCTGTGCGGTTCCTTATGCGGTTCTGATAGATTTCTTAAATTCTAATAAGGCCAGGAGAAGTTGAAATTGATTGGCGTATTAAATTTATAACTATTGATTTAATTATTCGTTGAGTACTCTCTTGACACTGTTACTTTGAGAGCCAGCACAATATTTAAATTTATATAATAGAATAATTTGTTTCGTTACTTTTATTTAGTATACTGAGTTTAAGATTTCGACATCAAATTCATAATTCTTTAGGCTTTTTAGTGCTCATCGATTCCATCATATGACCAAGAATCAGTAGATTCGTTAGTTGTACTATTATCTACAATTATTTACATTCATCGTGAAAGAGTCCGTAATTCATTTTTTTTAACCTTTTATTCTTTTTTGTACAATCAACTACATATAGTTATTGTTTTGTTAATGTTTTGTTTTTTCCACGTGAATGTCTCGATAAAAGAGACCACCCAATGATGGCACTTTTGTCACATGAGCAGCTTTTGTCACAAGAACAATTATGGTCTAAGGGCTAAGAAGATTTTAGGCCAGCGACGTTTAAGCCTACGCGGGGGGGGGGGATAATGGATGGGTAAGAGAGGAAAGGGACTGAACGAGTGGGTTAGGATGAGGAGAAAGGCGGGAGTGGAACCTACAGGAACCGATATTTAGCGACTTCGTCGACTGTCGGTATGTTGGGGTCATGGTGGATTGTGGGGTTAGAAACATACCGGGGAGCATTAAGGATGGTAAGAAGGACTTTTGACTGGAATCTCTGGATGCGGACGATGTTGGATTTTTGGCGGAACCCCATAGCTCTATTCCGTAAATCCATGTCGGATTTAATATGCATTTGTATATTGTCAGTTTGTTGTCTATTGTAAGTTTTGATGTCCTTTTCAAAAGAGGTCTTAGGGGTCCAAATTTACTGTTTAGGTCTATTCTCTTCAGTCGGGTATGGGGTACGTAGTTCATAAATTCATAAATAAATGGCATAAAATTATGCATATAAATCTCTTCTGATTGATGAATGAATATTATCCTCATCCGCGTATGTACCATCTCGTCTCGGTTCCCTGGCCCGAAACCTATTACGGCTCTCCAACCGTCATTAGTAGTGTCTGTGCGTGTGTGTGTGTGATGTGTGTGTGCGTGCGTTAGTGTGCGCGTAGTTCTGGTAGAGCTGTTTGACGTGGACCTCGCCGGCGGTTAATCACCCTGTTTCCCCCCCCCCTCCTCGTTTGCCATTATATATATATAGCTGGCCTGCAAACGCATCAAAGAAACACAGTGAGTCTGTGCCTGACAGTAATAATCCGAAAGCTCGCGTTTCAGCTTCCCAATTAACTCTTGTAAAGTTGGAGGAGCTCGTCGAAAATATCGCCCTAAAAAGAAGGTGGACTTTTTAGGGATACCCGATGTACGGGGCCCTGAACGGTCTCTGTAGACGATTTAAACGTCCGCCCGACTACCCATTCAACGTCGGCGGTCTATGTAATTTACCCGGACATAACTGTATGCTGACTACATAGTTCTATATTAGAATATGGTACGATAGATTGAGATTGCGACTCTCGTTTGACGTCAACGAAAGTTATCTCTGAAGCAGTTCGAAATGCAACCAACGAGGGGAAATTGAAAGTACTGTCGCGGATGAAAGTAGGGAGTAGCGAGTGCTATAAAAGAGAAAGGCGAGAGATGTATTTTATTTGAAAGGGGTAAAGATGTAGAGGGCGCGGTGCAGATGAAATGGCTATAATATATAGGTAATTTATTATCGGCTTATCAGTTCCTATAGTACTTGCCCTATAGGACTTTCATTTTCTCGTTTCTACTTACTCACGAATTATATATCTCTTATCTTTAGCAGACAAGGACGCCGGCATAAAGCATCGCATTAAGAGTTTTACTCGTTTGTTCTGCTCCCCGACCGAAGCCGTTGTTCAGGCTAAAAAATTAAAACCGGGCAGGGGAATTGCGCCTTAAATTTAAAGGAAAAATAATGATTTCTGAAAACGGTTTACGTGTCAATAGAAGCGAAAATATTTTCTATGTTTATGTTTACATGAACTCGTACATACAGAACGTAGTGATGAGGCTGAATGCTCATCAGGTCAGGAAGTGTTCATCGTGAATATTCTCGGAAGAAATTATATTTATGTAATTTAAAAAATTTTATGCTGATGACGGGTACAACATTTTAATATTTCCCCGACCTAATAGGGGCCGTTCTCCCTATTATTTTCCTAGAATCCGAACGAAACATTTTTTTTTGCTCGTTGCGACGCTTCTCATTTTTTTGTCCTCTATCCAGTCGGGCCGCAACTTTGCCAACGGACGCTTTCAATGGCGGTGATGGGAGCTAGCGAAAAAATAATGAAGTTTGGTCGCTGTCCGGCCTTTTTTGTCGGCTTCCTCTTGCGCGAAATTCATTCCGTATTCTTTTTGGCCGGTAAACAACGCGGTCGGGGGGAGGCGAGGTGGGCGCCACCCCCGGCTCCAGGTGTAAGGCAAAGTCGGCCGAGTTAATTGGGTTTTGAAAATTTAAAATCCAATTTCGATTAGCCGACAGTCGGACCCGCTCGTGGCTACCGAATCTGGCCGAAGCGGTTAAACGGCCGACACTATAACAGCCGGGTAGTGTTGATTCCGATACGTTCCCATTCCGGGGAACTTCCAAGGAATCCAAGGGATTAATCCCGACCGCGTGGGAACATAACATACGGGAGCGGTGTAATATCCGCCAATCTAAATGCATCCCTCCCCACCCCCCCCCCTTTGTATCTAATCAGATTGTTCGAGCTCGTGTTACATGTGCGAGGAACGCGCCTCGTATGAGCAGCTCCCGCTAACCTGACATACCCCAATCGCTTTTCCCGCTGGGGTAGAGAGACACGTGTGTGCGGATTTATTTTCATATTTAATTACATATAATGATCTAAAGAATCGTCCCTTATTTAACTGTTATATGTACTATTATTTGGCGCCATTTGGTGCTGGTCTAGTGTATAGCAATGCAATACTAGTCTATAATAAGACTAAGACATTCTCAACCGTCATATGCGTTGTCTCCTTATCTCTTTATCACTACTGTCGGTGAAGTTAATAAAGGTTTCGAAGAAGGGTTTAATCACTTAATAACACAGAAACATGTCGTCCAAGACTCGACTATCTCCTCCATTATTTCGTTATACTTTTATACGTTATAATACAACAAGGAGAGGGAAATGGCTAAACCGTTAATACCTTGTTTGATTGGTCGCCGACATGTCACCGATATTGACATAAAAAAAATGTGAGAACGTATCCTATGCTCTACCCGAATAGAGTGCCTTTTGTCCTTGGCGGCACTGATGTTAACTTATATATTTGTTGATGTTATATACTTTGGCGGCTGTCTCTGTATGCATGTATATGTTGCGGTTGAGAGCGATGCTTATGGTGGAAGGACACCGAGCTGTATGGCCTTGTGCGGTGAGTGGGTCATATTGCGCGGTGAGAGTGTATGGAGGTGATCGCGAGCGTGTGCGTGGGAGAGGTAAAGGGATAGAGGGAAGAGTATTAGAGGGGGAGAGAGAGGGAGAATGAGGGAGGGAGGGAGGGATGGCGTAAAGGGAGGAGGAGTGATGTGGCGGGTAAAAATGTGGGCTCGGAGTGCCGGCAGATACCGAGTGGCTTCTACCGGTTGAGTAAAGGGATGGAGAACCCGAGGAGTAAGTAATGCAGCGAGGCCCCCTCAGGATTTATGTGCAAGAGCAATGGGGATTTTTTTATATATGAATAATCCTAGCATAATAATCCTCCCGAATGATGAAACCTAGTTTACAGTTATATGATATTATGTCTGGAAAAAGCCAAATGTAGGATTAGTGTGATTATAGGAAGGCCTGTAATAGATCATCACCCCCTAAACATGCGCCTCATTACCGAGGAAATACGGCTCATCATTGTAAAAATATTGTTAGAGTAAAACCAATTTGGAGAGAATTCTCTTTCCCTACCCCGAGGTAATATCCCGCCCCCCTCCTCGGATTGATGCGATCGTGACCTTTTAAAGTGGGGACAGTCCTGCGCCCAATACCGTCCTAATAATAATCTCCCGCTGTAATTAGATCCGCCGAGGATGTTGTTACAAATTACAGACCTGTTGACACAGAGCAGAGAAGACTGTGTGAGACGCGCGGATGACAGCGGCGCGGGGACAAACGGAGATAGAAAGCCGTATTTTCTAATTACATTAGCGGCCCAGACAGAAAGGACGGGGAAACTAGACCGGATAACAATAATGTCGTTTCAGTCGTCGCTGAGTACCTCTGAAACCAATTTTGTACTGTTACAAGTCTAAATAAATATCAAATTTCCATCGTACATAAGGCGTACAGGTGTACGAAAATGCCATTTTCGTTTATATTGGATATTTTCAGTTAATAATGAGAATAATAACATTGCACTCTAAACCTGAACATATGCTAATAATGGCGAATGTTTACAATGTACAAAATTATAATGAATATATATACGAAGGATTTTAATTGACCAGGTATTTAATGTGTTTTCTAGATAATACGCGAAATACAATGAATTAGGAATGCAATTAATATTTCAGTTATTCGACATTTCACAATTTCTTTTGGATTAAATGTATATTGGAAAGCTATATTTTAATTACTGTTAAATGAAAACCAAAAACCGCATTCACCAGAGAGTCCTACGTGTTTTCAATTTAGTTCTGTGAAATCCGTTTACATATAATATTTTCATCGATTCTCATCTGTGGTATTTTCTGTCAGCGCGTTGTTGAACAAATTTTAATCACGCGTCGATTATTCTAAATACATTACCGCCTCTTGCAGTCTATATTCATTACGTATAAAATGTGACGTATACTTTTAGATTGGAGTACACAGCGTATTAGTTCCAGGTCATGTCCTATGTTCAGGAAACGAGAATATGATTTAAAATACCCATTTTGTTTAAATTTCACCTGATGTTACATTTCACCTCTGCCAGTTCCTGGGAAGATAAAGTACATTTTTCAATTACAATTCATAACATAATTATGGCTTAATAATTGAAAATGGCGTTCCGTAAATACATCTCTCCATTTTTAATTGTTACCTCAACAACAAGCATTGAATAACAATTTATGTAATTACATTTCATTGGGAATGGATGTTGGAATTTGATTTAGTGCCCCAATAAACCTATTCGTTTGATAATACATTTTGCATTTATTATCAGGAAAAACAACTATAAACTCGTAGGGAAAGTAATTTAAAATGTACAAAAGATATAATACGTGGAATGATTATCATTGTTGTATACAATTTGGCCTGATTTTCACGAATATTTTCAATTTATATATACGTAATTTTTATATCCTAATATAAATAAGGTTACAGAGAAAGGTGCTATTTTCTAAAATATATTATTCAGATATTGGCACCCATGTCATCCAAGTTGGATTTTATTATTAATTGAGGTCAGTGGTTATATATGGACAGTGTTCGCTTAATTGCTAATTTGGTTATTAATGAATTGGTACCGAATTCGTGCATTCTCCACGTGTGGCGTTTTCTGAACAACTTTTTCAGTAAGAGGTAGACGGAAGCGGAAATTGTTTCGCGTTCCTTCCGGGTTCTTCAATTATAAATTTAACGGACTCCCAATAGGCCTATTTTTATCGATTCGCCGGAGCACTAAATAAAAGAAAATCGAAGTAAACTCTGGGTGTGGGGTGGGGGAAGTAAATTAATGTAGGGGGTCGGATATAAAATGTTAAGTTTTATGATTGGGCTTCGGAGGATAAAACCTTAGTATGGGTTAGAAGCTAAAGGCCAGGAGTGTTTACGAGTTGTAAACACTATCAATAAAGCGAAGAGACATCTCTAAGCCCTCTTCCACAACCATTTGTTCGGCCCGACTCCTTTATATACCGCGCGGGTATCGTGAAAATGTTCCTGGGGAACATCTATTGGGAAAATCCTCGTTGGTCGATCTAATTAAACCCTGCCCCCGCCCCCCGCTTTTACAACTTGAGCGCTGCATAATTTAAATGTACCCAGATAAAGCGTTGACCGGGTTAATAGTTGACCACGTTCCAGGGGGGGGGGGGTGTTGAAACAAGGGGCACAGGGGGTTAAACGTGGTAATTGCCGCCCTTAAGAATCAGATCGACAGAACTTGAGAATTGTTTCTTCTAAACTGTACAAAATAATTGATCCGATAACAGTCAATCCATACCGAAAATTTCTTTCTGAATATCCAGTCTGAAAACTCGACTAAATTACATTATATTTGAACGAAAATGTATACTAGTTTAAAACACCTGTTTTGCTGGTCTGCGAGGGGTTGGAATACCGTAGATTTCTGTCTCCTCTCGCTGGTTTGGTCTTTTGCTAGACCGGTTTCGGCCGCTCGCCATATTTTGGCGCTTTGTATATTTTGGGCACATATATAAATACACACAACGAACAGACAACCACGACAGTACAAGCGACAGTGACAGTGCAGTGAGGACGCCCAAAAAACATCCAAAGTGCCAAAAGTGACTACCACCGCTACCGAAACCGTTCTAGCAAAAGGCCAAACCAGCGAGAGGAAAAAGAAACACGCGATATCTACGGAAAACGTATATAATATTTCTTCAGATATAGAATATAATTTGTTGTAAACAGCAGTTTATTCTGTAATAGATTTAGCAAATATAAAACGGGGGGGACGGTAGCAGAGAAGAGTAACAACGTTGGCAGGACGCTTAATTGGCAGGTCAAATTGATCCATTGGAGATGGGAGATGAAAACCACTTTTGCCACGCCGTGTTATCCCCGTACGCGTGAATTGAAGAGCCGTAAAATCGTTTGTCGGGAAATAACCGTTTTGAACGGAAAAACGTATCGCGTACCAGCAGATTGGAAAGCGGGTTAATTCTGGCGACTAACTGAGTAGTCCTAATGCGCGGGATAGCGCCGAGAACAATAAATATCCGAATTGAATTCGGAGCGGGGGCCCGCCCGTCCCTTCGACCGCCACCGGAACCGACAAGTGGAAAATAAAGAGATACCGGCTTGTATAGGTTTTCCGGTCCCCCCACTAGCCCTCTGTGGGCGAGGTTCGTGCATCCGCGCCAGCTCCCCCGTACAGAAGGACATTAGTGTTAGAGCTGATAAATAGAGTTCCAGAATTATCTGCCAAATAAAAGGTTTTGTTTTGGGGGGGGGATTCGACGAAACAGAAAAAAATTGATACCGCAACGCCTCCTGTGTTGTGGTTGTTCGGCCGAGTGCGATGAGATTAAATAATTTCAAAAATAAATATAATAAAATTAATCTGTTAAATGTTTTTCATTATGCAAGTTAACCCTCTATGGGCCGAATTTTTATTTTAAATCCAAAAAATTGGGAAATGAAAAATCAGCAATTGTAAACCTATATATGCAAATGAAAAAAAAATTGATATTGGTTGTCTTGCCAACGTTATAGGATTAAGATTTATCCGCCATCGCACACCTGAAAGTTACACGGGCACATAGAGGGTTAAGAAAGTCTGGAATAAGTTTTTAATCACAGGAGCACGACAGTCGATTACACTAACAGGAATATCGTCCGTTAGTCTCAAGTTCAACCGAAAAAGTGCCATCACTGGATGGTTTCTTTTATCCGGGACAATAAAGTCATAAATGAACATACCGTAATTGTACTGATTACTGTGATGTTGATTGTACAAAAATAAAAGGATAGAAAAAATAGCAATAAATGACATTTCTATTATGTATGCATTCTATCATGCTTCCGTGTTCCAACAGGACGATTGCCCACTAAAACGCCGTATACCTTTCAGGCAACGTTCGAAGAATAATAATTCATGAAATAAAGAAGAATATAATGTTTCTACGGTCTTCCAACCGGTGTGCTGTCATTAGCGTTCCCTCGGTGAGTAAGCGTCAAATCCGATGCGTCAAATAGGCGACATTTTTTGACGGGAACACGTTAGAGGCAAAAACTCAAGGTTTTCGGTACCGCAGCAGCGTCTTTTTATTTATCAGTTCTATTTATCAGTTCACCAATTTCGACCTCTGAAGGGTTCGATTTCAGCGCTCAGTTAGGGAGTAATTCACGCAGGCCGTGAACGTTCGGCTTACCGCAAGGGACAGGCGATAGGCGGTCGTAAATAGCTCAAGTACATTAGCGGTCGCGGACGCTCCTTGCCCGAGGCATGCGGTTTCTAGCCGTACACGGCTATAAGCTCTCGAGGAAAGAACTGTACAAGAGGATGGGGCGCCCGATTGCGCACTTCCTCCACACATGACTATTATTTCGCGTGTCTCGGGAATTTGTTCCCGGTACGTGTTCCTAGAGTCGGGAGCCGTATTTCAGTGCGAAATAGTTTACAGCCGAGAAAGTATCGGCTGAATTTATGCTATGGTCAGTCCACGACCCATAATTTACTTCCCGATATACAGCCTGCATGTGGAATGACCAGACGAGCTTTTGTCCACCCGTATCCGGAGGTATATTATATTAATTCTTTCTCTCGTGCTCCACCGGGAGCATCGATGAAAATAATACTACCTGTTTTCATATGACGTTCTCTGAACAATCGTAAGAAGTGGCTCATTTTTCTTTACATACGCGGAGTACAAAATCAGACAAATGGTTTGGATTTGTATGATGGTTATATTATAATTGCATGATACATACAGTGCAGTCTCTTTTGAAGTACATAAAATTATCCATTACATTTTCAATGACTCGAAAAAATGTCTTAAACGAATCATAGACATATAATACTATTAAAACTTTTAAAAATATCAGATAATTTTCATTAGGTTTTATATAAATCACACTAATGAAAGGGCAATCGAACTATTATATATTATATTTCACATCGATATTTCTAGTTGTTTTACACAAACTCAAAATACAAATTAATATTGAAAATATAAAACTTCTCGTAATTGGCAATTCCGTGATATTACGTTTCGACACACTACCGTATAATTCTGGTCACGATTACCCGTTTTGGATGTGAAAATTTTTTCGCTCAAATGGTTGAGTTGAGCATGTTTGTTTGACACGATCTGAGAGAGGTTTAGGTGATGCCCGGCAGAAAGGCTGCCCCCCCCCCCATCCCCCCGAACCCAAACCTATTGAGCCCGGCAACGGTCACGAGCTTGTAACCGACCGTAAACCCATTTAATGTAATCCTACGGGACACGGTCGGGAAATCTTGTTTGCCCCAGTGTTTGAGCCTTTGTGCGTGCTTCTGGTGTATTCACACAGGGAACAAGAGAAGGCAATATTATAAGATTAGGAAATTAGATTTCTACCATATATATATATATATATATATATATATATATATATATATATATCGTTATACAGGAATCCCTTGATTTTCGCGGTTAAGGGATCCTTGAAACGAAATCGCAAACAAATTTTCGAACTAAATATGTTGCGCGATTTTCAGCGATTAACAAAATCGTTTATGGTCTTTCAAAGTGATGCATAAAACGAGAGGAATACGCCATGATATTTAAGCACAAAATTGTCTCAGATTCAGGCATGAAACGCGGATTTTCGTTTTTTCGTTTTTACCCGAGATGAATTAAATATGCGGTTTTCTGATTTTAAGATCGAGTTTCCCCATTAACGATTCCACCGGCCGGTGGGCAAAAAAAATAAATTACATCTTTTATATATATATAAAAAAAAGGTTCATTAAAATACTCATTAAATACTTCATTAAAAACACTTTCAGGACTTCCCGAAAGAATAAGAAGACTTAATTTTGAACGAAAAACATTCTGACGTTCTCAAAAGGAAAATTTTTAAAACCGGGTATGAAAAAATAGCAACTTTATACAAAACATAATTTTGTATTAACTGCTCCAGTAAGACATTAAGAAATTATATACCAGAACACCATGTACTTAGTTACAGGGTACAATGGGTACAGTGTGGTGACACTGTAGGTTGAGCGAAATATCGGAAGCCCGCCCAAGTAATAACCTTTCGGAATAGTCCGGTCTTAAAATTAGAACATTTAGAATACTTTTTCAGGATCCTTTCTCATTATGGAATTGTTATAATTTAATAATTCCGTCCTCTGAGTCCCGATAAAGAGCCGGATTCACATCGGTAAATACAAGAAAGTGGGGACCGTCCTCAAACTAATATACCGACCTTTTATCCTCGAGAACCTTTTGAAGAATGAAAAAACCCCCGAAGAAGAAGAAGAAGAATAAAGGGAGCGTACGGTCCTCGAGGGGGTGGGGGATCCGACGCGGACATTTATTTGAAAAATTCCACCACCCGCAGAAAGAAACGAAGAAAATGGGGGTCGGAAAATTATAAAAGTTTTAAGGGCAATAAGAGCGAGCGGGTTGAGTGGAAGCGGGCGGACGAAGCCTCCACCCCTGAAATATGAACCCGCTGATAACATTATACATCGTTTTGTTTTCGGCCGGAGATAAACACAGGCCGGCTCAGACTGGGCAGATATCGCCCAAAGCGTTGTCTGAACAAAAGTTTCCCGGCGAATAATTCTCTTAATTCATTCGGGAATATTTGAATCCTGGATTGTCGCACCCCCCCCCTCAGTTAAGATTAGAAACGCGGCGTTATGAGGAAATTCGATTAAATTTCGGGCTAGCATTATTTTTACTTTTATAATTTTTATTTGACTCGGTACAAAACAGTAGCACTGCTTTAAAACGGCAGTAACCTGAAAGTGCCACCCGTATTGGAGTATTGAGAGTGCTGATAGATTACTCTGTTGAACTAAGTATATCTTTACTGTAATAATAACAATATATAGTGCGTTATCTTATAATACTAACTATATTAAACTACTTAATAGTATAATAGTATTTAGACAGGAATATAACTTAAGGCGTTGGGTAGGTGACACGCAACATTCAAAAGTGTTACTGGTTTTGCCTATTCATATTTCAAGTTCAATTAATTGTTGAGGATCATTTTGACCTCTATTTTTAATTTATAATTATTTTATTATATTATTTTATAATACCCGCAGTCACGTCAATTGAAAATAAAATTTTCAAAAATTTCCCAATGTAAAAACAAATTCGGCCGGAGCCAACACTGAAGGAATGGCCGGATAAATTCTTTCAACCCCACCCCGGATAATGGGTTTATTCCTCCGCGAGGTGTAAAAGGGCGAATAAACACAGGAAAACCGAACGCGTACAACCCCCCAGCCCTTAAATTTTAACAGCCATCAGTTGTCTATTAGCCCGAGAGGTGGTGCTGAGCCGATACTTATCGGAAAAGCTATTTTCCCTTAACGGCCTCTTGTCCCTCCCGCCTCAAACATAAAAAGGGGAGGGGGAGAAAAAAGAGAAAGTTGTTCTAAGGCGCTAAACAGAACCGCTAAAGCCGGCCCCAAGGGTTGGTTTGAGCCTTGAATGTTTTCCAATACATAATCAAGGGGTAGTGTGGCCCCCTATGTGTAGCCAACTACCCCCACCGTGCACCCTAAACCGAATTTAAAAATCCCCTCCAGCATATAAATATATGTATACACGCGATATAAATATAACATATACATATGTTTATCTGTACATATATATATATATATATATATATATATATATATACACATACATACATAAAGGGGGGAGGGAAAGTGGTTTTCCAGAGAAACGTTACAAACATCCGTTCCTTCCTCCCTGGACACATATAAGCTTTGTGCGCATGTGTGTACGGATATGAGGCTGCCCTTTGTAATTCAGGGTTTTTCTGCTGCTACAGTAATATTTTGAACGTTGTAACTCAACCTTCCGTCGCTTAGGACTATTCCGATTATTTTATCTATTGTAGGCTAACTATTAAGTGTTTTGACAACATAGACAAGATAGATCTGGGATAAAACATCTTCACTTTTATTATAGTTTACGTAATATCCGTAGGAGGTTTTAAAAATTAATTTAATTACACGATTTTTAGTTTCCCTCCACTTTGACTTTCTATGGACGATGCTGGTTTTACAACGCTGAATAGAATCTGGATAAAATAACATGATAAATAGACATATAAGTGGATAATACTCGGATTATAAGATTTTTTTAAATTGTATTCTTTCGCTTACCATCAATGTCTTCGTTTCGCTTTCGGCGATGACGCTGCTGTGTTTATAAAGCCGGTTTATAAAGCTCAGATTTGTTTCTTGTCGGGTAAGTCAGTCTAAACTGTGAGTTTAGAGCGGGTCGGGTTAGCGGGGCCCGAATTTGTTGAGCTTATCCTCCCGCCCCTCAACAACCTTCCCCTGGCCAAACATACCAAATGAGCTGAAATCCTCCACTCTGAGCCAACTCTCCCTTTGTTATTTTTCCAGATAACAAAACCAACCCCACCCTCCCCTGCTCCCCTCCAACCTACCGCCGGGGCCGTTTCAACGAGATGTCTCCTTCTATTCGGCTTTGGTTGCTCAGACGACGAAGGGGCGGAGAGAGACAAGGGGAGGGAAAAAAAAGAGAATAACGGGGGTGTCTCGGAATATAACGAGGTGTTAACGACAACACGATGAGGGCCGGTAACTTTCAGTTATTGTTCTAACTGCTTTACAGAAGTTTCTGCCTAGTGTCCCCTATCAGGGAACTATTTTCGTCACATATTAAAAATTTTCAGTAGTTTAAAAAGTAACTATACGCAAAATCAGTTGCCTAATAAATTTTCAGCTCTAGCACAATACGATGGCCCTTGTCGTGGTGAGATAGTCTTTCCGTCCTCATCTGTTAGATCCTTTTGGCTTCAACCCAACCCTAATTATATTCACTTTAATATACAACGGCAAACATTAATTTGATCTTAAAACGTTCTTCATTGGATAGTGTGTGGTTCAAAAGCGAAAGAAAAACATTATTTCGATTCAGAGATCCCCCGTGCCCGACCGCCCTTGTTGATAGTTTGTCTGTTGAAATTTTCTTTGTGTACCCCACAAATGCAATTCGGGATTAACCGTGCCGGAAGGTCGTATAAACCCGGTCGTATTGCTGCCCCCGCCGGCTCCAAATGAATTAAACGCAGTAAAATTTTGCGACTGTTTTAACGTCGAATCGACCATTAAAACTTTATTGGGCTAGTTGGCCCCGGGGCGCGGCAACTCTCTGCGACACCCTAGGCGGGGGCCTACTTTAATATTTGGGCCGTATTTCGGCAAGCGTTTAACGGCGTTTCTGAAATTATAATTGCACTCTGAATATTAGCGATAGTGAAAATGTCGATTTTCCTCCGAGGTGCGTGTATTCCGTCCAAAGAATAATTATTATGGCGTGTATTTGACTGTATATACATTCGTTTATTAGGACTAATGCAATAAAAATATTATATTATTATTTCTTTTATATATATATATATATATATATATATATATATATATATATGTGTGTGTGTGTGTGTGTGTGTGTGTGTGTGTGTGTGTGTGTGTGTAAATAGGAGTTCTTTTTATAAGACAATGTTGCAACGCCGTGTTACATTCCTATATATCGGTTAATCTTGAGTCTCGAACCTGCCCAGACGGGATAGCGTTATAAATTTGTGGGCGTAAAAATTGTATTAATCATAAACCTTAATTTCGCATTTGTTGTTTTAATGAGATTGCCTGTTTCCCCTTCGTTCCTTTGGGCCTGTCTATTGGGGCGGGGTGTGGCGGAGAAAAGTTAATGAAGGTTCAAAATGCATGAACCCCTGGGTCCATCCTACAGGGGGTGAGGAGGTGGCTCCGCTACCATCAAAATTTATTTCGGCCTAGCCCCATCCCCCTCAGACCCCTATTAAAATGTCGCGCAGCCGGGGGAAAAAAGGCCTTATAACTATTAGAATATAGATGGCTCCGGTTCAACGTCGTAATATAGTGCGCGTGAAAAACGGTCCCGCAGAAATTGCTCCCTTTTTTTCCAGTACCCATTTATATCGAAACTTTTTTCTCTACATACAAGTAAGAACAACTCCGGTGTGTATATTTAGGTTATTTAATTTTATAAAAGGACCTATAGGGGATCTTGTTTAAATAACAAGATAGCGTTGTTTTAAAATTGGATAAATAAAAATTGCAACAATTTTGTTCCCTGAGGACGCTCCAACCCGATGGTTCCACACAACAGTAATAATGACCCCTTTAATACTTTATCAAATTTTATTACATTTCAATTATTACTTAACGTGAAAAATTGTTACACTTTCGAGTAAAATAAATAATTTTTGTTTAAAGTGACTCTCCAGTTGACTCCTGTCACCGCGACAAATGGCCCCTCTTATCATCTGAAATACGCCGAAAGCAGGTTACGACCGACGCCTCGCGAATCGATCGAATTCTCATTATCTCAAATATTTTTCAGCACCGAGGCGGTATTTTTGTATTAAATTTTAATAATTGAATTCAGTTCAGTGAATGAAATTAATTTAAGACTGCAATAGTCCCGAATACAAGTCGACAGCGGTGTTCATATTTTTCTACACGTCATAAACAAGAACATTCTTCGTTCGTGTGATACACAAACGATTTTTTATTATATGCTTTATTACGAACAATTCTCACTTACAAACACTCCTTTTAATGGACATTATATGTGAATATTAAAACCACCATGCCACAATGAAACTTTTTTATGGTGATCCTACTCCCCTACAGTTTTAATCTTTTCGTATATAAATGTGTATATACATATATATTATATATGTGGTGGGGGATATTTCTACGGCAATAAATAACAAGACTAATGGGCATTTTGGAAATGCTCGCGGAATTGTTTGGGTAAATCCTTTCTATCGGCGTGGAAGAGGGTGGCTGGAAGCTCCTGTCGTGTGTGGTCAATTCCAATACCGCCATTTGTCATTGGGTTGGCGTGGGGAAGTTTGGGTCGGACTAATACCCAGTCACACACGCGCACTCGCCCCCCACGACGGTACACACGCACACCGGCACCCGAGATTTTATTCTCGCCAAATCTGCCTGCCGCGGTGTTAGGGCCGGGAACGCTCCCCGGGATTGTACCGCCCTTCTAATTTCGGCCGGGAGCCGCTTATCTTATTGGTATTTTTCCAACGCCGAAAAAGTTTTTATCTCCAGCAAGGGCCGAGGCAGATATTGGGAGACAATCAATTTAGAGTTTCAATCCCCTTTTACTCGATTGTTGTTCTACCGGGCCCCGGGTTCGTCGAACTTTGTCCAAACGAGTGTTTAAGACCGCCCTCTTAAAAGTTTGGGTTAAGTGGGAGAGCCCCCGACTTTCTGGCGGAGTTATGTGATTCCTCGGGGGCCTGTGTTGGAACCGCCGAGAGAACTCATTAATTTTTCGATTCAACTTTCATCCCCGAGAATGAAATATAAAAATGTGGGGTCGGTAATGATGGCGTAGCTTAAGCTCTATTGAGAGTTAAACAGAAGAACATGAAGTTAATAGCCTTCCCATTAAAAATAATAGATAATTCTTACCATCGGTCATAGAAAATGTCTTCATTTTCAAACCTAAATGAGTCGTATGAGGCTTTCTACGTTCGTGGCAAAGCTACAATTTCCGCGGTTTATCGCCATTTTTCAGAGATCTATATCACGGTTTTCACGAATTAATTCCACTCGCAATATGCGCCGCAAAATCTGTGATTTCCATTCCGAAATATACTATATAAGTGCGTTATAAAAGAAGTCGTATTTTTAGTCCGTGTACAGTTAGGCATCGACCAGAATGACGGGGCATCAACCTCTCGTGTTATTAGCGCCCCCTGCTCATATCTCTGTTTTCATTTCTCTCCTGCTGAGAACTCGGCGGGTGGGGGCGGAATCCAACAGTTGGCTGTGCCACTTCTTATATTAAAAATTGTAAAATATTGTATTATCTAAAAGGTTTAAGAATCATTTTAAATTTATGTTTTTAATAAGCAGGGCTACTTTATAACTTACCTACCGGCCGTTAACTATCGCCAACATCATCCGTAGAATATCTTTTTTAACAGTGTTTGATGATTTGGCCAGACACCACAGTTCAACTCCCAGATTGCTTTCGGTATAGTATTGTATAATAATAATTTATTGCGTAAGGACAGTTTAGATCTATTGTTCAGTAATCTAAATAACAATTAGTAGCGTCCGTTTGGAATATACAATCGAAAATACTAAGAAAAATAACTAACGCTGTGTTCCCAACCTCATTCTGCATACAGATCTTTGAAGTCCCGTTTGTCCGCGACCTTGGAAGAAATACAAATCCGGAATTATATACATCCTACTCCCGACATTCCAAAAATTCCTTGCAGCGTGATTAGAACGAACCGGGAAAATGAATAAAATTTCAGAAAAGCCATTGGGTTTTTCCTCCATTACGGTCCTTTTGTCTATACTCGAACATCGATGTCGCTGATTGCATTTTTACAATTCCTGCAATAATAACCGTCCTATCAAATTGAAACTGTGTAGGGCTGTGTATGCTGAATTAAGTATACTAGTTAGATATTATAATTCCGGTAATATCCCTTTAGATATTACAGTTAATCGGAGGGAGGGGGCGCCTTCTGTGGGTACGTGGGGGCAATAAATTAAGAGCGTTGGGTTTATCGCCCGGGTATTTGTCCGTGTCGCCTGTGAGGTCTATTTGAACTGTAAGGTGGACTCTGGATGAAAGGGAGAAAGGGGCCCGTTGAATTATTTATAAAAAAAGAGTGGGGCGGGTAGCTCGGTTGAAGCGATCCGGCCGCAATTTTATCACTCAATACCTACCCGGCCAGCCAACACTCTCTCTCTCTCTCTCTCCCTCCTTCGGTCACCAACTCAAAAAAGGGAACGCCCCTTGGCGACACCGCCAAATTGGAAAACGGTACGCCTCTCCTCTCCCTAACGTGTACACAGCTTTATTTATACCCTCGTAAAAAAAGCCCAGTTTCTTAAATGTTTATGAACCCCTTTAACAAATTAAAAAAAAATAATAAATAAATAAGCTACAGTTTACAGCACGAAGAGTTCCGGCATTCCGGGGGGGTTTCAAGTCCTCTACCGGCACTTGACCTATGACCGGCACAGATTTCAATGTAAAACTTTCCGTGCGTGGGTGTTTACAGAACGTGGTAGGCCGCTGTCCATAGGCCGAAATCCCGTTAATTTTTTTATTCGAGAGTGGGACGTAAACGGAGTCAAAGCGTTGTTTGCGTAGGCGATTCCCCTGAGTGCAAATTAATGCGTTGGATTTTACATGTATTATTCTCCTTAATCGCTTTGAACCGATGGGATCGAGCAATGTCCAAAATATTTTCCCTTTGCCCTCCGTCGTTTTCTCTGCTGAAAATCAGGTATTTTCCGAAACGCTCCGGAAGGGGAGACGGAAGGAAACGGGCAAAACCCTTCCAATGGGGCCCACTCGGATGGTTTCCAAATACAGGAAAAATCCCCCCGCAACATTGCGCAGTGACATTGGAAACTACTACTCGTTCAAAATGCTTATTTGTGAACAAAAGTTTCATTTAATAAAAGGCAGATTCTGATTGACGCGAGCGTCCATATAAATTCAGTGGAGCATATAATACAATACTCTCCAGTTTGGTACAACTTTTGAATACCTGTTATGCAGTCTGGGAGGGCTCGAAATACCCGTATTGAATTAGTTCTGATTCAGATCTACTGTTATTTACTACTGAAACTATGAATTGCATTGTTTTATGATCAGGATTCAATCGGACAAAAATTAATCCTGTTGCTAGACTCTCGTATTGAAATTCAAAGGGACAAATACAGAGTTTGTATGCATATAGGGTTTTATTGTTAATACTTGTGTCATATATGGTTTTGGATATGAATTAATCGTCCTTCGGATGACTAATTGTCTAACGCAGAGTACCCGGCTGGACAGGAACTGGAATGCCGTAAAGTTCGTTCACCCAAAGTTGAGTGAAATGCGCGATCGCCGGTATAACAGGATATAACTGTAGTCGGGTGACCGTAGGCGTGTCCTTCGGGCGTAGGACTTCGCGGCTCTCGTGGGTGGCGACCGGCTTCGGTCCAAAGCGAAGCTAAAACAACGCGAAATGAGTTCGTCGAACTCTCGCGTGGGTATTTACAGACGGCAGGTAAAATGTCCGTCGACCGAAATTACGCTAATGCTATTTTTTATTCGAGAGTGGGATGTAACAGGATTCAAAGCGTGTTGGCGTAGACGATTCCCCAAATGCATATTAACACATTATAGCCGCATTAACGCGGGTATGAGACGATTTTGCTTATCTTAATCGATTTAAACCGATGGGACAGAGAAATGTCAGCAATATTTTCCTCTTCCCCTAAGTAATTTTATCTTCTGAAAAACAAGTATTTTACTATGCTATAAAACAGGATTATGTGTTCTTATAGAATCGTATCATATTGCCCTAATGCATACAATGTCCCTGTATCAGAACTAAAGATATTTACAGGTTAAATCCATATTCAGTTTATAATCAAGTAACTTAGCATTCCAGAAGAGAATAATTTCTAATGTTTCGTAAATTTATTTTGGAACGGATACGTGAAGACATCGATTTATTTTCGTGTCAACCGTACCCTAATAAAAATCATGAACGACTCACCCAATTTTACGGTTTTCTCTATCGTCAGTAGTAGTCCGTTAATATTATTTTCGCGACGATTCTATGGGCTGTCTCATACAGCTTGTTAATAATTCGGGAATTCGGTTTCACATAATTCCTAGTTGAACATCTGCGTCGAATTATTTTCAAAAACATTTCAGTACATGTATATAAATTTTTTTGGAACTAATGAGTAAAATCCCGCTTACAATTTGATGGCGAACAGCAGAAACCGGCCTAGCGAAACCCGAGAGGGAATAGGCCGAATAAAGAAAGAACGTTGACAGCGTAATTGCAGCTTAGGTATATTTTTTTTCTGAAAAGGGCCCTTTTCAAGACGCGTTAAAACGTATCCGACAATTAATAGACATCGGGAAATATTCGCACACTGCGGCACTGCGGCGGGAAAATAAAGGAAAATTTTAGGCCGGGTGGGCGTGAGTAATCATCCTGTAATTAAGCCCTAAAATGAATTAGGGTAAACAAACAGTGCCGCCCCTGAGCTCCTTTTCATAGCCCCCCGCCTACACCCCCGCCACCGCCGAGCAATCCACCAGCCGGTGTTCATATTTCATAAATTTCTTTTTTATTCAATTAAAAACAATTTTCAAGTTATAACGGCAGCGGGGAGAGAAAAAAACTGTTTAATTTCTCCAGATTTTTATTTCCCCTCGTTACTTCTTATTATTCCTATGTTTCGCGAATGTTTAAATACGCGGAGGGGAAATATTTTTTTCTTAAATGCTTTAATTCGCGCGTTACATTGCAATTTCACTTTAATCTATTGCAAGTTTTCTAATTGTCTAAACTCGCCGCTGTTTTTCGCCAATTTGTCGACTAATTTATTTACGATTAAAAGACGCTTTTTTATATATTTCTGCTACTAATTCAACTCCTGCAATATACGGAATGAACGTTCTAAAAGTGATTGCAAGTAATTGGTTTAATTATTTTATAGAAATCTATCCCGAATTATATCAATTTTTGAAATGTGCAACAATTATTATTAAAACAATTTGTGCAAAATATTTTATTACACTCTAAGCGAATGGGATAAAACATTATTAATAACGTACTTAGACATAATTACGTCATACGCCGTACTCTTCAATAGTATATAATATAATTAAAATATGATCCCATTATTCTCCCGATGGTAATTTTTTTATTTTCATGCGCCAATTTAAAAACGGAATAAGGGAACATAGCTAGAAAAGTATAAAGAAGATCCAATTACAGCGTGTTTAAACTTCTCCCTCAAAAGGGATTATTTTATTTCCAACGTCGGAACGAACTAAATGAGGCAGAATCGAAGCTCATTATGTTTGAAAATATCAAACTCTCTGTGAGGGTCTAACTGTGGATTCTTGTACCCGGGCCTATTTGATTTTCCTTGGATATATTTTAATTTGAAAATAAAATATCAAATTGGTGGACCAAATTGTCCTGCCATTAGAATTTCTACTATCTCTAATCCAATGGAACTTCTTAAACTCCTGGAAAAATGCAAAATATAAATAATCGGTCGTTAAAAATTATCCCAACCCAAATTATGGAAGCGAATCGTTTTTACACTTAATATCTTCGGGAGTGGGGCGGTATTGCCTGTTTGTGTACCACTACAGCTACCGTTCAACCGCCTTGTATATGTAGGGGAGCGGGAGTAAGCGTTTTGCCCCAATTGAAGGCTATCCGAAATGTACGGTTGCAATAAATTTGAGGAGTGGCGCGGTCCGGGGTTCGCCAATTTGTCAGTAGTGCGGAACCTCGCCGGTACCCTCCCCGCATTGTTTTCAAACCGATCGTGAAATTTCAACCGGCGAGGGAAAATCGTTTCCCGATAGTTTATTCTATCAATCATCGGTTCGTGTCCGTGCGGTTTCGAACCCTCTTCATATCGTAATGTCCGAATTGAATGACCCCACGAAATGATTACCCTGGTTTTTTCGCGACTAAATCTCCTATTGCAATGATTTTAATGCCGTCTGGAAACTGTCGTGTTTCTCTTCGTCTATATTTCCCAGTTAATATCAGTTCCAAAGCTGTATCACTGTGTAAACAGTTTAACATACCTGTTTTGTGTTCTGCGAGGGGTTGGAACACCGTAGGTTTGTGGTGTTTCTGTCTCCTCTCGCCGATTTGGTCTTTCGCCAGACCGGTTTCGACCGCTCACCATCTTCAGTAGCGGTGTTAGCCACTTTTACCGCTTTGGGTGTTTTTTGGGCACATATATATATATATATATATATATATATATATATATATACACGACAAACAGACAACCGCCACAGTACAAGTGACAGTGACAGTGCAGTGAGGATGGCCGAGAAACATCCAAAGTGCCAACAGTGACTAACACCGCTACTGAAGATGGCGAGCGGCCGAAACCGGTCTAGCAAAAGACCGAATCAGCGAGAGGAGACAGAAACACCACAAACCCACGGTACTGTGTAAACAGTTCGAGCCTAACGTAACAACTATCATAGTGTCCCTCCACAGAAGATTTTTATTTTGTTACTTGTATAATGCGCAAATAATGCAGACAAAAAGATATTGTACGTATTGTATAGGCAGTAAGACCGGTTATCCTGTGACTAACAGCATTAGTCATAGGGGGAACACCTACTTTGAAACGGTTCTATCCCAAAACGCCGGTGATCTAACTGGAATACCATAAACTATATTCGAATTGTGTATTCAACCTTATCGTGCATAGGTGAACCCCACCATATTCGGTGGCGACTCCTTTGTTGTCGAACCCACGACATTTTACCACAACACCCTAATGCGTGCCCCTCGCGTATATATTTTCCTATGTTATCTACTTACAAATAGTTTATTTTCAATTGAATATACATAGCATATTGTAGACGATATACAAATTTTGTTTGACACGTGTGTACGCCAAGTCCAAATTGACTTGTATTGGTCATCCTTTCTTCTATTTAATCCTGCAAATTTTATAATAATTACGATAACTTTAGGGCTAGAAAGATGGTTGGTTTATCAGACGAGTTATGCATCATTGAACATGAGTAGTATACGGTTCTTCAAACGAGTAATTCAATTAAATTAGGTATTTAATTAATATTATAATTCAACATTAAGGACACAACAGGCATAGCCTAGGCCTCTTCTGAGCTACTGAACCGTGTTCGAGAATCCTAATTGGGTCAAGAAGCGCGTCAGATTTTCAATGAGTTGTAAATTTCAATTAATATGGAGTCAATTAGCTCCAGAACACTCATTTATTATGATTCCAATCAGATATATTCGATTATTGAATCTATAATCTATTAGATTATTACAGCGTTATCATTTTTAAAATAAAAATAAACGGAATATAATTATTAATTATTAATTATTTTTAGAATATATTATTACAAGAAGTAGCTATCTTCAAGTAGTGGAAAACAACGGAAAAGTCAACCGGGGATAGGAAATAGTTCCAATATGGGGCTGATCTAAACCAGTTCTGCCCAGGTAATTTCAACCCCAACGAACCCAAATACCCCGCGATATGTTTAGCTTTGTTTTATTTGCCTCTGAAATTTGAGCCCGGCGACCGAAATCGTTTTCCAATAGTTTATTGTATCAATCATTTAGGGACTCTGTGTCCGGGTTGTTCAGTTAAAAAAGAAGGGGGGGGGGGCCGGGGGTATGAGGGCGTTTCCGCCGTTGTGTAATGTATGGATTCAATAGTCGGACCCAAACGATTTTCTGCCCGGTGGGGTTTTTTTCACGGCAATTTCCCCCGCGATGGAAAACTATCGCCCTAATACGATCGGCAATACGTCTCCTGGCGATTGGAAAAATCTTTCCGGTGAATTGAGCGCGTAAAAAATTACCTCGTCCCTCTCTTGGTAACGAATTTGGTAGCTAATTCTGAAATAGAGATTAACAAGATTTTTCGACAATCCGAACTGAGGATCGATTCATATGGGAAATTTTTACATACAGTGAAATAGTTAATGATTAAGGAACTAGTAGGCGCTAATTGAGGCCACACTGGAGCATTTTAAATCAACAGGTTTTTGTTAGAGCCATAGAAACGAACAATATACACAGCAACAATATACAATATGTATATATGTGGAATTGTATACAATTTCAATGAAACATTTCCAATTTATATTTGAAATCATTTGTTGTTTCATGTTCATTAACGATTTATTTAATGTAATTCTTCTTGAAAGATCTCTAAATAATCAGCCAAACATTACATATTTAATAGTTGATATTTTGTGCCTGACTTGATGCAGTAGAACTGTTTAGATTATTATTTCGTTTTCGTTAATAAAACTCGCAAAGGTTTAGAGCAAGCGAAGTACTTAGGCGGGGGACCGTTTTGTGCGGTGGCCGGAATGGACGCAAAAACAGCGGTAATCTTAAAAGAATAATCGTTTCGAATTGTTTCATTATCCCGACAAAATTATTTTCGAAGGTCCTATATATAGGGCCGATAAGAAACACGCGAGCGGTGACAGGTCAACAACCATTGAGTGGGGGAAGATAAGATCTGAAACGCAAACTTCTGGCTTTTTTTTTACCAGCAGTTTTAAACTAATCTGAAAGTTATCTTTTGAATAATCTCAAACTTGGAAAGCTTCTTATTACAGTTTTCTTTTTTAATTAAATTCCCCGCGAGAAGAAATTTCACTCACCGAACGGGGAATTAACAAATTATATCCTGTCGGCTACTTATCACTATCAGATCCGGGAAAACTTGGCGATTTTACATTTTCCTTTCAGTGCCGGCTCCAAATTGAAACAAAGTTTCATCGCGGCTATTGTCAGAACCCTCTAAGTTTATTTGCCTTTTCGCCGGGTATTGCTGCAGCAAAGCCCAACAAACAAATGAAAATTCCATTGTGAAGAGTGTCTCGAAATTAATGCCAGTTTGTTTCTATCTCGGGTAATGAAACCTTACAAAATTAGCCACCTGCCCGTCAGCGACAGGTACACATTAGCCCATTGCATTACACCTTTGATTATATTAAGAAATGAATTATACCTGCCAAACGTATACAATGTTATATTTCCAAATTCCAAGCTTAAGAATTCGGTACAATTCGTCCCTAATAAGGAAGATGTAACCCGAAGTGGGTATAACATGAAAGCGTTTTACATAACCAATTAAAATTTGCAATTGACTACGAGAGTAGCTTTCTAGGGTACTAACTGGAATTGTATATTTGTCTTGTCAGAGGAGGATCATGAACACAAGAACACTACAAAAGTGTTTCAGATAATAATCATATCAAGGGCAACTGTTTTTTTTAACTTTTTTTATTTTGCACAATCAACATGAATGTTATAAGTACAAATGCTGTATGTATTTTTTTCACATGTATTTTGTGATAAAAGGAACCCAATGATGGCACTTTTGACACAAGAACAATTATGGTCTAAGGGCTAAGAAGATTTCTAGGCCAGCGGCGTTTAACCCGACACGGGAGGGGGGGGATAATGGATGGGTAAGAGAGGAAAGGGACTGAAAGAGTGGATTAGGACGAGGAGAAAGGCGGGAGTGGAACTTCAGGAACCGGTATTTTGCGACTTCGTAGACTTTCGGTATGGCAAGGTCATGGTGGATTGTGTGGTTAGAAACATACCCCTGGAGGAGCATTAAGGATGGTGCGAAGGACTTTTGACTGAAATCTCTGGATGCGAGCGATGTCGGATGTCTCTGTGGAACCCTATGGCTCTATACCGTATGTCCATGTCGGTTTAAGTATCGCTTTGTATATTGTCAGTTTGTTACTTAAGGTCAATTTTGATATCCGTTTTAGTAATGGTCTTAAAAGACCGTTTTTAATTTTCGGTTTTAGTCGATTCTTTTGAGTCGGGTATGGGGATTCCACATGAGAAGGGCAACTGTACGGTGATCAAACGTTCGTTTGAACTTTTGTTTGACCGGTTAGGTTTATTTAAGTGGAAAGGTGCTGTAGATATAAATAAATACATACAGCTGCTCATTTATTATTGCATACATATATATCTATGAACGCATTTCTTTATATCTTTTAGATACCTTTGCCTCAGTTCCTTTAGCCATGACAGATAAATCGAAATGGGGAAATAAACGGGAATTATCGAATACTCAATCGCTCAAACGGCATTTATACATTACGTTTCTCCCGGCTCAAATCGTTCGTAAAATTTGATACCGACTCGAAACCGTTGTTCTCATAGTTTATTTTATCAATCATCCGCTGCGACCCCAGGACTTTCCCGGTTCGAAAAGTCATTGGGTCCTTTTTATGGGGCGGACAGAACGAGCGTTTAATAGTCGTGGACGAAACGATTTTACCGAGTTTTCCCGGCCATTTCCCCGCCCTTGCGCCTCGAAAACCGCTCATCGTACCGCCCCCAACGGCTATAACTCTTTGCACAGGCCGGCTACATTCCGGCCACTTGATCCCTGTTCAGAGTTTACACTGGGGGGTCGACCTATAATATAGCTCCACCCAATTAGCATGTTCGATAATAAAACTACTCATTGTGTACTCTGTACTGAATGTAGAATATTTGTTTGTAAAGTGAAATCGGCATTAAACGAGTCTCCGATGATGATAATAATCTATATTATTATAACATTAATATTCAGTGTTCGGTGTTGTTTTTAAATTATATACTGCTGACGCTGTACTATTCGAATTTGATTATAATCAAGGTTTTTGAGGTGTCATTCGTTAACTATTACAACGCATGAGATAATGAGGCATTGGGGGAACTAATTAGGCTATCTCTCTCTCGGGACATATAGGACCCTAGCAGGCGACTCCTCTTCAGTCAGAATTTTCCTGACCACCAGTGATAATTATTTGTTTCTGATAGAGTCACCAGTTTTGATACACTGTTGGCTGTGTTTTATGCGCGTTAATATCCTAGCGAAACTTTGCACCTAAAATATAATTAGGATAATTGGGATAATCGTTAATTGGCGATTAACTGTCAAACCTGCGGTATGCTAATTACCGATCCCTTGGCAAACGGTGGTGACTATTTTTGTTCGGTTATCGAACGGTGAAACGGGAGAGGGCCGGTTTTTGAACGACGGGCCTCCAATTGACTAAGCGTTCGCCCTGTCATCTGTCGTAGGCCGCCATTATACAATATAATATACTGACTTCACTTAGGCGAGGGCGTGTTTTAAATCAAAACCACTCTGTCTTCGGGTCCCGTGTATTTTGTCTTCAAATTTAATTTTCAATTTCCTCCGGCCCGGTTTAAGGACTCGGATTAATTTTCCTACGGCGGAGGAAATCATCGAACTCCAGGGGGCGGAAGAAATTCGGAACGATTTAATGAAAAACGGACCGGCTTTCAGTACGGCCCCCCGTTCGTACAGTCCAATCTGCTTTTATTATAAAGGGATTCATATTGGCGATAAATTAAAGAACGTGGAAAATTGCAATATGAAACAGTGTGCTTAAGACGTGAAGAGGGTTGTTTAAAGGAAGAAGATGACTTGATCACCCATCCAAGAGACCGCCTCGATACAGTACTATCAGTTGGGTTATTTACATTTTGAAAGTTCATGAAATTCACCAGAGGGTTATTTCATAACATGTAAGATTGTTGATTATGTTAAAGAAGGAATTAATGCTAAATAATCAGACGCCCACAATGATTATGTGAAAGTTTTGCTTTCAATACAGCCTGTTGACGGGTTCGTTAACCGTGGGGTGACTCCCGCCGTTCAGCGACTCCTCCTCCTCGCTTCCTCGCAAATCTCCTCATCCTCATCCCGGGGGAAAAACCCTTCCCGGGAATTAATGTCCGGGAATATAAGAGCTAACAATGGACATATAATTGACTTCCGTCGACCGCAATCATGAAAGATGAAGAGGAATAAATTAGTCGGGCAAAACGTTCACACACGCTGACAGGAAGAGAGAATGAACTAAATAACTACGAGCAGAGGGCAACGCCCGCCCAGTTTTCCCAATCGGTCTACCTTAATGATTTCCCGAACGGGCCCTAATTCGGGCGATATTAAGCGGGCGCTAACGTGCCAACTGCGCATTGAATTCCGGTTAATTTTCCCGCGATTAATTATAGCCGGTTGGCCCCGGCGTTAAATTGAAAATTAAACCGGCCATCAGTAGATTGGGTTTGGGCGGCGGGCGTGGTGGGAGGGAGGGGGCGCGAGACAAAGACAAATTAGGGGATTAGAAGGTCGGGACGTTTGCGCTGGGCTAGGTATGAAATATATCAGCCGGGGTTGACTTATAGTCGCGGCGAGAGCCACCAGGTACCCGTCCCGAAGCATATATCTCCGACTAGGGGAGGATGCTGAATTTCTGAGCAACCCCCGCCCCCACACACTATGAATATTCGCCTCTCTGGCCCGTCGTAAAACCAGACAATATTGGTCCACTGGCCCCATCATAAAAACATGCGTGCGCTAGCCTTTCGTCGAACGACCCACGCGGTGTTCGGATATTGAAAAAAAAGTGCAACTCTGTAGTTCACATTCGCTCGGAATTATTTCTGTGTAGAGAAATTTAATACGGAACAGAATTCATTGTGTGATTACAGATTTAAACTTAATTTTTTTTACTGACTGGTTTCCGGTAAGATCGCTTAATGTCCGTTCGGGGAAGGAGACAACACCCCTGTAGGCCAACCGAGGTCCTTCCGACAAAATTATGCGATCATACCGGAGTCAGTGACAATTCAGTTTCCCTCATCAATTTTTTTCAGTTCAAAACACTCTCGCGTAAAATTAACGTGGCAACTATTACTTGCGAATGGGGAGAATGGAAATTTAGAATAAAACAAATACAATCTCCGGAAAATGCCTCGACTTATCGAACAATGGATACACAGAAAGTTGTATATTTTTATGCGGCCGTACATCTTTTATTTGAGGTACGAATACCCCCGGTTTTATTTGGAACCCCTTTTACGGGCTAAAAGCCGTAAAAGCCCCCCAAGACCACCCACCCCCCGCATAGTTCCCTCTCTCTAAGTCATTAAACCGTTCCGCCTTCTAACAGGGAAATTAGAATTTCCTTACCTGTTCAATACCGAAATTTAACATTTAAATCTTTTTAAATCCTGGAATTAATTCCTATTATACAAAGTTTTGACTTATTGCGAAAAATGTACTTAACCCGATATACCTCAAGGAAAATAAATATGGCCGAATTAAAGAAACAACTAGTGTTTGTAAATTAATTAAAAACCGCTAAACTGGTTCCGTTTTCTAATGCAGAATACTTTAAGCTGAGACACTAACTACTCAGGAATGAATAATGTTTTTGTTTTATGTTTCGTAGCCTCGCACTAAAACAACCACTTCCTAAAGTTTTAGGGACATCGTTACCAGCGATATCCTAATCTACATAGAGTATCGTCAAGGGAAAGATTGTAATAAACCTGTAATCTATGTTGCTAATATTTTGTTATAACTACTTATTATAACTATTATTATTGGTTATTATCAGAAGTCAGGGTATCTCTAACAAATGATTATTTGCCTATTTTAAGCAATGAAATGTTTTTGATATTTTGAATAAGGTCGAAGTTTTTTTTATTCTTGAAATGAATACAGGGAATATCCCTTTAATGCGAATTGTCCAAATGCTTCAAAGTACTTCCTTAATAACGTCTCGAGCTCAAAGAGGATTAATTATATTCCGATTGGCATATTTATTTGGTGGCCAACGAAGGGTTGATTATAATCTCTTTCGATCCCCCGCTTTCACTCTCTTAGATTCTCGCCACCATCGGTAGCATTCCGTCTGTATAGCTAGTAGATACAATTCCTGCGTTTATCTGGCTCAGTAACGGTGCTAGTTCTGACAGGATGCTTTATCCAGGCTCGACAAGAATTATTAAATTCTCCGTCACTTCGAAATCCAAATATAGGATGTTCGTTGCGAGAATCCGCGGGGACTTTCGAAATTCGTAGTGTCGTCACGAACTCACTCCCCCCCGCGCTTCCACCCCCTGCGTATTACTTGTAACATTCTAAGACGTGCCAAAACACTAGCCTTGCCCCGGGTCCAAATTGTTGTCAGCCTGATTCGCAGATTCGCAGAACCCGCGCTAATGTTCCAGCAGCAAACAATGGGGCGGCCCGGCGCGAGGCTAAGAACATGTGGGTGCGTACAGTCTGTTGGTGCGTGCGTTCGTGATTATTATTCCCCAGGGATCTTATCGGGATGACCCGGGCGTGTTGCGCGCTCCCCTCCCGATAACGGGACTTTGTGATTTTCGCCCAGAATTTTATGCATATTAATACCCACAGTGCGTATATTGTGTTTGTGTTTTCCTTAATTTTAGCCGGCCGGGGAAAATTGAAGTTTGTTTTGAAAAACGTCCAAGTTGTATCGGTGCTGTTAATCTTAAATAGGAAAAACTGTTTTCCCACTATGGAACTAGTTAACAGCATGAATTTTAGATTGTTAAGCGAACCGAGTTATCTAACGGTTAATTACAAAATTAATTACAAGGTCTGATCAGTAATTTGTCCCTTTAATGACTAATAAGTAGTTCCCCGCATAGGGAATAACTTATTGTGTATTCAGTTAATATGAAATTTAATTAGAACGCAGTTCCCCCGGGTTAAATAGGTTTCGCGTATTCGAACAATACTACTGTAGACAATACGATTCGTCTACGATTTGTTCGATCATTTTAGATCATTTAGTTCCCGATCAACGGACTTAGTTGGCTGAATGACAAAGTCCCTCTATCGCCTTCTTCTTTTATACCACTGCCAAAGGACAAAAGCCAAAAAACTTTTGGCCAAAGGACAAAATAAACCCTACACAGGTAGAGTATAGGATACGTTCTCGGAAGTTCACCTTTTATATCAATATCCATCAAAGAGGGTATTATAACCCTTCCCCACCGGACACCTGCGTTTAGCCAACACGCTCCCCCTATTGTTTTATAAATTTGTAAAAAGATAGGGGAAGGAAAGAGACACACTTAGGATATACTTTGGTTGGTTTAGTCGACGGTTGTCCAAAGCATATTTCCGTGTTGTTATTCAGTGATTAAACTGAGCTAATTCTCAAATTGTTTCTCGCCGTACTGAAGAATTTTTAAATAAGGTCTACCATTATATTGTGCGGATTGAATAAAACAAATGAAAAATCGCAGTTAAGTCGGGGCCAAAGCCGATTTCAAAAACGCTATGTGTCAAATATTCCCGTATATAACTTGAGAGGGATTCCACTTTGCTTTTATTAGCCTCCCCGGGGGGGGATAGTTGAATAGCGGTCAGAAGCGGCTTGTGTGTGTCACCCCGTGGATTGAGACCCGGCCCCCCTCCATAATGGCTATTGTGGACCGAGGAGGGCGATATTGTCGAAAAACCTCTTTAGCAAGACGTCGCCCTATGAGGGGGCTATAAATTTACACCATTCAAGACACTCCCCCACCCACCCCCACAACTCTGAATAGTGTTCCAGACGGCCAAACCAGATAAAAGGTCCAGCGGCTGTGGTGGGCCCTTCCACCTGGGCCAACTCCACACTCCTATCTTAATTCTACTTATTCGAATAATAATCTATCACAATGTGTATTAGTTTAAAATACATTATTTAGGGGTTGTATACCTCGATATATTTTTGTGCCAAATCAAAACGTAGTTTGAATGTAGGTTCGATACTGTCCATAACCCAAACGACACTCTTTCTTAGTTTTCAGATAGCGTTTATTTGTTTTTTTGTTGAAAACTGACTGGATCATTGGTGGACTTCGAAAAACAAAAACGGGGAAAATCCATCGATCGGATAAGAAAATTGCACTTACCCAGCTCCTATTCTCACACAAGGCGCTGTTAATCCAGTCAAATTGCAACTATTAATGTAGGCAGTATATTTTGGAAAAAATGTACGTTCGCTGAAGCTTTCGAAACTTTTAAGTTTCGATCCTCGAACATCGAAGTAGGGGCGCGTATGACGCGGGGGTGATAATTTGAAAAAGCGTCGAGCGTATTTTTGCATTTTATTAAAAATATTTCGCCCCCCGTGGGAGAAGCTGGTAGTAGGGGGGGGGGCGACACCGGGGAAAAAAATATTTTTCGGGGGTTGAAGAGGGCGTGCCGGTGACTGACCGACGACAAATGCCCCGGCAGCCGCAGAAAAAAAAAGAAGATGGTGGGAAACAAATTAACTGGGTTAAAACCTCAACAGGATTCAGGGTTGAGGGGCCCACCTCCTCTCAACACGTCCTTTCCTCACATCTCTAAAAAATCGGCCCAATTAAATTGAAATTTAAATTCGCCCTTAGCGTAATATCGCGCGATAATATTTCACGTTTTCTCTCTCTTCCTCTAGTCTTCTTATTATTTGATTTTTCCTTCTTACCCGCCATACTTGTAGACACTTGTTTATCACACGATTTGGAGATTTCGCTTCTAGGTCTCCCTCTGTGTTGTCGTCGTTTGGGCTCGTGAAGAAACCATTTAGGTGTACTGTGGCTTGTAGGCCGATTCGTGACGGTTCTTTCGTGTTTCAATTTTATTACACGCGCCCGTTTTTCGTGATCGAACGTCTAATTCGATGAATTTGAACTTCTTCAAAATGTTCCACGATCACTTCAAGGTTTTTGTAGCATCTTCAGTGTCGTCAATTGTACCCGGATGGTGAACATATCTAACTGGAACATTTATTTATTATATTTGTATTCATAAAGTATATACAGTAATGTATTTTACATCTTTAATTTTTTGTCCTTCAAACATTTATTTTTAACTTTTATTCACTCAATTTTCTTTGTTACAGGTGAGTTTCCGGAGGGAAGTTGGTTGCCTTCAAAAACCGTGAGTTATTTTTCTTAAATTATACTAAATCGATGAATTATTCCTGGAAAGTAAGAATGATGATCATTAATTGTAACTCTGATATAGAATAAAAATCTACGCCTTTTAAGATCGTAACCGAGAACGGCGTCTCGGTGCGACGCTCCTATTCCCATGGTAATAAAAGTTATTACCAACAGTTAGTTTAGATGCCGAAGATTTCGCGTGTTTCTCCTCTCGCTGGTTTGGTGTTTTGCTAGACCGGTTTCGGCTCCTCGCCATCTTCAGTAGCGGTGTTAGTCACTGTTGGATGTTTTTTGGGCATCCTCACTGCACTGTCACTGTCACTTGTACTGTCCATAATAGTACTGATCATAAAAGTTTTCCAGTTGATCCAAAATTTATTGAAAAAAATTTATTTTTAGTAATCTAGTTTCTCTGTGCAAGTGCACCCAACGAACTTTAGTTAAGTACATTTCCGCACCACACTCAGGGGGCGCTTATGTGCTTTTATATGTCTATGAAACCGTAAAGCGAATTGTGAACTCATAAAACTGTAAGTTCCCTCTCATTATTATCGTAATTAATTATTGTGTCGAGACATTTTATCCCTTCCGTAGTACTTTCCGTAATTCTGGCGTAGCGTAAATTATTAACCTTACAATCAAGGAAAATTTTCACGACAGACTATAATTTCAGGCACTCTGGTGCGACGTTGTGGGGCCGAAAACAAATTTAACGTTCACGCATTACGACGAGACGTTTAACGGGGGCGTTGTTTAGGCGTATTGAATGGCTCCGACATATAATTAACACATTACGAGGGCGGGCCTCGTAACGTTTTTACGAGTAATACTCGTTAGCGCGCAGACTGAGCCCCCCGCCCCTTTAACTGGGGCGCTATGCAGCGGGCAAAACAAAGCGGTACTGCGGGTCTAGTCTAGACGTAGCTTTGACGGGGTTTTCTATCAACTGCGGCTTTTCGAGGCGGACCTGGTAGCGACCACATCAGAAGGTGGGGCGGGACTACAAATTGCGGATATATTGGGTTCAACCCTGGGGTGTACATCAAATAGAATTCTGGGCTTCTGCTCTCTCCCTCCCTCCTTCCCTCCCCCGTCTCTCCTCTTTCTCCCTCTCCCTCTCCCTCTCCTAGTGATAGTCACTAACTGTTTGACTATTAGAGACGTAGTGTGTATACCTCGGTACGTGACTAACTTGTTCCTGCTTCCCAGTTTTTGTTCCCTCGTTTTCTATGAAATACAAATCAATTTTCGCGAAATTATTTCCTTCTGCCCCGATAATTATTTCTCTCGTCCCTTCTGGGAAATCAGCGGTTTTCGCAAATGAAAAGTTACACTCCTATTTTGTATACCCTCCAAATGAAAATCCGAAAAAACGGTATAACTTTCACTGACATACAATTATTCGTTAACCCGCGGAAATTCTATACAATATTAAATTGTACTCACTTTAACATTGAGACATCAGATCTCTCCTTGTTTTCTAATTTTTGTGCTCCTAGTTTAAATATTAATCCAACCGTGTAACACAAAAATAGATTAAAGAAAATTCCGCATAACTAAACTAGGCACTATAAATGAATCCCGACACATTTCTTTCCCCAATATAATTATACGGTAGCAGTAAAAGTAATAAGATGCAACAGTTGTTTCTTATCCGCTATTTGGCATTAGCGTTATTCTTCCGAAACGGTTCTAGAGTGGAACGACGTTCTCTACTCAGAACCCAATTTGTCGAAACTGCTGTAGAGAGATTACATCTCATTCCGCCGTTTACTATGGGGGCATTCGAGGGCATTTTATGCACTCGAAATTGTAAATTGGTAGCGATATTTGAAGATAAATTATGATAAATCGTTAAGGGGAGATTGCGGATGTAAATCCGTACCGGATCATCCCATCACTCCAACCCCCTAATTCTCCGCCTGAAGCGGTGATGGTAGGAGCGGGAGTACCATCCGCTTGTTGGCTTCTCCGTTCACGAGTTCTAGATATAATTTTTTAAGGATGAAGAAAGGAGCGTATTATCTCTGGACGGAGAGCACGAGTCGTAAGTACCGGCAGCAGTGGGGCATTGGGCAGAGTTGTACCATTAACTGTGGTATAAGTGCGGGTGGTATATGGGCGGGGGGAGGAGGTGTCTTGCGAGTGGACGACTGGTGGTGTTAACGGCGTCCCTTTTTTGCCACCCCCGAACGACTAACAACTCGACCCTCCCCCTGCCTTGATGTCAGCCCGGGGAACGGCAGAAATTAATGGGTCGGAATTCACCCCCTCCCAGTCAGTGGCCGTGGCAGGGGGTTTCTTCAGCGACAGATATTGTCGAAGAGCGTCGGCTCGGACTGCCGACAACCGTCTAATGGCCGATCGAAGGGGGAAAATTACGAGCCCGCTCATAACAACGCTGAATTACATCGTCTTTCCTATCTCCTATCTCAAGGAACACGTTTAATTTCATAAATGAGACAGGTTCCGCCCTTCGTATTTAATTAATTAACCCATTAAGTACCGTAGGCCCCAAATAGGGATCAGTTAACTTTTTGAATTTTTTCTGATATGACATATGTGTTTACAGGAAGTTTTTTTTATTACTTTCAGTAATTTCACATTATAAATACTACATCGTTTTAAAATACTCGTAATTATGATTATTATTCAAATTAAAAGACGATTGGTCTCATGTGTTGGTTCAACTCTGTAGTGTCCTAATCCCCAAATGGGACTTGATTTAAAAAACAAAATATTTGACAAACTGGTTTTTAAAAACATATTTGGAAGGAACTATTTGATAATAATGCATCATAATAAGTAAATTTTATGCAAAATTTTCAGAAAAAAATTTGGGTCTTAATGGGTTAAAAACCGCTAGTCTGTCCGTGACGCGGAAAAGATATCTCGATAGAAATTTTCGCGTAAAAGGGGTTCCCAACCTTTTATACCTAAGCGCATTCTAAAATATCAGGGCGTCGGGCAAAATATCGATCTTACATACACACAAAGAAACGTACATACAAAACGTAATACAGTAAACAAAAATATACATACAAAGAAATGATCTTTGGCATTGCATTTCATTGGTCTCGTAATTAGGAGATTATGACGATAATCCTGTTAGTAAACAATCATAAAGATGCTCATCGGTGGGTCGAGATCTATATCGTGATTTTATTAAATTCAATATTCGAAAACAATGATTCGCATAAATACTTTATATGGCGCTTTTTTCAAAAATGGGAACTCTTTCTTCGTCGACTGTGTTCCATACGTCCTGCGATATTGAGGATTTTAGCCAAATATCATTCTGAAGGTCCAAAATTTCTAACTCTAAAAAAATTCTGTCGCTGTCGAATAGTGGCGGGCGCACACAAATCGGGGTTGGGAATCCCTGCTATAAGCTATTGAGTCGATAAAAAATTGATGAGCGAAAGTTTCCGCGACCACAACTTGAATCGTCACCGAGCGGCTTGCCGTGTAAGATCGCGTAATGTATACCACCCCAAACGGTAATTAACTTAGCACAATGAAGAAATGTGATATTTACAATAAACCGTTAGTCGCTAGGAAAACAGATATAAAGAATTCCGTTAGTTTATATTGCTCGATAACGCGTTTTCATTCCGTTCGTCGTAACGTATTAAATTTCCGATGACTTTCAATTGGAGGGGGGGGGATTCGAGATAAAAATTTCGTTCTAATAATAATAGGTGGGGCTAGATATACATCAGACCATAATTAAAGCGGTTTGGTTTATTTTTGTCTGTTTATGGTCATTTTCTCGTGTGGGAGGTATTTTTTACACCGGCCGGCGACCGGTTAATGAACGCGTCCGGCGTAAGTCAATTACGGTGTTCATCGTGGGCGTCTTGGGTTCTTTAACATCAATTCCTGAAATTATTTACTCTCTGCTGTTTCAGTTACTCCCCGCTTTCAATAGAAAGCGTACACAATTTTACTATTTTCTAAGTGTATCTAATCCATGTATACGGACTGTAATAATAACTCCATTTTACATGTCCTTGTTTCTAAATCGTGTACAGCAAATATAAAGGTTTACAAATAGGAGTATCTTACTGTGCGAATAAGAATAACGTACGTAGTAGTAAATACAACCAGATATGTAGAATATGTAGGAAGTGATAGTTACTAAATATTTAGCTAACAATAGTTATACGTTTGATATATATTTGTTATCCACTTAATGTTTATAACAAACAAGCAGTAAGCGTTTCCAGCACGTTGTTGGGTAGAGAATGTCGGCTTCCAGTCTACTTATTGGCTGGTCTGTAATCCGCAGTATTACAGTAGCTGCTGTAATAGGAATGGGCTGAGCTAGTGAAAGTAAATGTGCTAAATGTGCGGCCAGGTGGTTGCCAACAGCTGGCTGGCAGCACGCTAGCCTAATTAAATAAACCCACCCCGGAGACGGTTTGTTCCCACTTCCTGTTCTCCTCAAACGAAACGATTTATACGGCTTCTTTAATTGTTTTTATCTCACTCCTAATTTAACGGCCGCTCGCCTTCTCCAAATAGGCGGCTTCGAATTAAATCATTCTAACGGGGAGAGAAAAGTTACTCTATATATACTATTTTATATATATATTTTTTTTTAACTTTATTTTTTGTACAATCAACTATATGCCAGTTACAATATGTAGGTACAATTGCAGTTTGTTTGATTAGTTTCACTTGTTTCACTCGATAAAGACGCCATCCAGTGATGGTACTTTTGACCTGTATCCGGTCTCTAGGTCAGTTTAAACCGACGCGGGGGGGATAATGGAAGGGTAAAAGAGGAAACTGGATGAACGAGTGGATTTGGATGTGGAGAGAGGCGGGAATGGAATTTAAGGAAACGTGATTTTGCGACTTCGTCGACTGTCGGTATGTTGAGGTCATGGTGGATTGTCTGGTTAGAAACATACCAGGGAGCATTAAGAATGGTACGAAGGACTTTTGACTGTAATGTTTGGATGCGAGCGATGTCGGATTTCTTGGCGGAACCCCATAGTTCTATTCCGTATGTCCATGTCGGTTTTAGTATAGCTTTATATATTGTCAGTATGTTGACTATTGTCAGTTTTGATGTCCTTTTCAAAAGAGGTCTCAACAGTCCAAATTTACGATTTAGATCTGTTCTTTTCAGTCGGGTATGGGGATTCCACGTGAGTCGTTTGTCTATATAGAGCCCGAGGTAGGGAGCCTGCTGTTGGGTGGGGATACGAGTACTGTTAAATAGAACAGGAGGGCAATTTCATCCTTGCGCAGGGGCCATGCTAATCTTCTCTGTATCGTTCCAATTTTAGCATATGTACTACCGAAGCAAGTACCTATTTTATATATGCGCATGTATCAAATTTAAATAACATTAATTTTCATTTTCAACCGTCAAAAACAATTTTGCTATTACATTGGTTGGTACTTCAATTTTGCTTTTTCTAATAGCTTACATTAAAGTATCGCAATCGGTAGATTCTACATATCAATTTAAAATTATAGCGATGTGTAATGTCGCAAGTAAATTTGTACTAGTCTAGAATACCTGTTTTGTGGTCTGCGAGGGGTTGGAATACCGTAGATTTCGTGTGTTTCTGTCTCCTCTCGGCGAGGAGACAGAGAAGAGCAAGAGGAGACAGAAACACACGAAATCTACGGTACGGTTTTACTGTTGACATTTGAGATTGAAAGATAATTTTGTCCCAATTGTCGACTTTAGAATTCCCCTGTTCTTATCTGTCTACAGTATTGTGTACAATGCTTCTGGAGGTTTATAAAGTCGGTTTTTTATGATTTACACGATTTTTTTGGCACTTTAATGCCCATCTTTTATGGGAGAAATTACGTATGGGAGAGTGACGATCACTGTATAAATTAAAGAAGGGGATACATTTATGTTTAAATTAGCTAGAAATTTGTTATGATAAAGGGATTATTTCTGGACTATTTCAGTACAGAAAAGCACGGAGAAATTTAAGCAATTTCACGTGTAGGTTGGCCCTCGGTTTTTTTCCCCTCTGATTGTTTAACGAGTTACTTTCTTCAACAGACTTTTTTTGAAATTTTTGATGGGTTTAATTTATTTTTCTTTTACTTCTGTGCGGTTTTCAGTTCAAATTTTGATTGGCCGGTTTTTTTTTGGCCCTCGGTTTAAATATTCGACTTTTTTTACGGGGTTTTTGATCTGAATTTGTCTCACTTCTGGCCGGAATATCGTTTGTCGGTCGTATCTTTGAGCGTATCGAGTCCGAGCGTATTTCTGCAAATAAACGGCCCCTCCTACCGACCGCATCGTAAATAAACGTACGCAGATCGTTTATACACATCTGTGTGTACACAGAACAAACAGAGATCGCTGTTTATTAGTAGCGAAATATTAAAATTTCGTTTCGTGTTATGTTTATACGTTTTCGAATGTATGGAGTACCATTATCAACAGAAAAACAATAATAAATTAGCCAGGCGGCGGTCATTACTTAAGTAATTCATAATTATGTCTATGGTGCGTTATTAGTGCTACTCGAAAATCAATGTGGCTTGTGTTGTATTTTACAGTTGTGACAATAAGGCGCTATCGATCTAGGGAATCGGTAAAGTCAATTTCTCGGGGATTATTTTTTTATTACAGAAATAATTCAAAATGATTTTTGTTGGCAATCTTTTATGAATGCTAAATGCTTCATTGTATGGTGAAATTTAAAATGTGAGCAATTGTTTTCGTTAATTCAGTATTATTTTACTTTCGTTTGGCTAAACATCTTTTGCACACTCTATTCGGGTTCATTTGATTGAGCCGAACCTAAATGTATTTCACAATACAATCGTTGTCGAGGAAATACAAGATAAGGTTCCAGACAGATAATGTCATATGCTATTTGTGCAAGTTGAAATCATTTTGCACAAAAACTGAATAGCTCAATATGTATATATGCGTACATGTATAATGTATGTATATTAGAGGGTAAAGGGTACGGGGAATTCGGGGGTGTTGGGTCGGCTAACGGGGGGGTGGAGGGTTCATTGTTTGTTGAGTGGGCGTGGCCGGCGATAATGAATATTTGTATTCGCGGCGTCATCCCGTTATTGTTGTTACCATCGGGCGTTATTAGGTCTGATAATTAAGAGGGAGGCGATTATTGCTCTCGGCGGAAATGGGGGTGAAATTGGTCCGCCCGTTTCCATTTTGTCGCCGGCTCGTTACCGGCCCCAGAAATTGTATTATTCGTTTATTACGCGGCGGCGACCCCGCCAATTGAATTCTTCGGGACGTTCGGGGCACAAAAGTTTTAGCGCCGAACGATGTTTGGGGTCGGTTTTGTATCGTTCGGTAATTAATAAGCGGAGACCATTGATTCGAGACACCTGTTAGTCTGCCAGGAATTATAAATACCGCACCTTCTGCGATCTTCCGCCTCCACTAGCCGATTCTGTCTTACGCCAGATCGGTTTCGGCTTCTCGCCATCTCTATTGCAATCGCGTCAGTAGATAGTGAACCGCGAGGAAACTGTCCCTCATATATTATATTGAAGTGAAACTACTTTTGTGGGGAGGGTACCAACAATTTACAAGTGACACGAGAAATGTGAGATTTTTTTTCAACAATTCCAGACAAATTTTTTGGAACAAAAAATTCGTTCAGGGCTTACTATTTGGTACCACGATTGATTCTGTTTTCAGTAGATCTTTAGAAAAAATTACTTCCGGGGCGTTCGTTTCATATTTTAGCCACAGCGGACCAATAGTGTCTGTTAACGAATCAGAAGACAATAGGCATACTGATATTTGAATTTGTACTAAAATTGTTTACAATTAGAAGTTATTTAATTCGATAATTTTTCAAAGAATTCATTCCTTTCATTTCTCGTGTTCTCGTGCATCCCTATTAATGCATATAATTCGATAAAATCGCCAGTATAAAAACATATTAAGTTTCACTTCGTGTGGATTTCACGCGCTGGTTTTACGTTAAAATAGACCCACAGTAAGCAATCACCGACTACACGCATTATTATGTCGATTCCTGATTCATTTGCATTATATTCTAAAATTCTGGTTCTAATGAATAGTTAAGTTCGGTTGTTCTAATCCGCCTGCTTGCCATGGACGCAAGTTTGCAAGTAGAAACTGTGATAAGAGACAACATTAGCCGCTCACACCATATCATAAATCGCCCATATCGGCAAAAAGATATTCATGTTCAGTTTTTCTGTCGTTTCCGAGTTGGCATATTATTTCAAAATAGCTCTATTTTCAAAATTGCGGAAAGTTCAGACATTTTTTAACGGAGACGCTTCTTTCCGACTGACTGGAATCAGACCCTGGGCAATAAAAATCCTGTGTTTATAAGTAACGCGCATTATTGAAGCTTACCTTGGTAATATGAAGAATGGAGAGTATTATTTATACAATAAGGCGGTAGCTGGCAGCTCCAGCCCCTCCACCCCCACCCGTACGGCACACAATGGGCCAAAATCCTCCGCAGATCGGAGAAGAATTACTCCCTACAATACATTATTCATTCCAATCGGCTTTATACCTATTTCATTTTCTCCTCTGGGTTTTTTTATTATCTTCAATTTTTTCAAGTATTATTTCCCGCATACATTTCGACTTATTAAAACCGACAGTGTCGATCATGTTACTCTTTTATGTTTCAGGCATGTTTAAGTTATGATAAGAGCGTAACTGATAATCTTAGGTTGCAAAGTTTCTTATTTCTGAAAATATTTTCTCAGTGAAGTACGGGTATCAATATCCCAGTGAATATTTTAGTTATCAAACGAAAACAACTTAAAATTTATCACTTTATTTTTTGTCGTCTGCTTTCTCGGCGTTCCTGCGTTTAGTTTTTTATGATTAGATTAAAAACCAGAGTTCAAAAGAGATATTGCATTTATATCCCGGCGCCCAAGTTCAGTCTTAAATTAGACCGGTTTCGGATTCTCTACATCGTCAGTGATACAATAAGGTATTTGTGCATATCAGCCCCTTAAATAAATAAAACCGTTAAATTAGTTACTAATAACTTTTTATATTTATTTGAAAGCTATATCGGTCCTCCGCCGGGGTCTAAACCCATTATGCAATGGGAGCTTTGTCCGCTTAGTCGTTATTTATTTATTTGACTAATTGGTTCGGCGTATTACCGAGTTACAAATTCCCTCAGCACCGTCTGACCTCATCCACGCGACTGACATATAGGAAATTACGTCAGAAACTGAACTGAGGAGACGAAATGTTTTCGAAGCCGGGATAGATGCAATAGATGCGGGAAAATGAATTCATTCTCCGAAAATAGGTAACGACCGTTATTTCCGCGCTGTAGGTTTGGACGAGGGCCTCGAGCGCCCCGCAAAACCGTGATGTCCATCTGGACCTTTTTACGAGACATTCTGCCGAACCTTAGCATTGTTACCGCCCGAGGGTGAGCAATAAAGGGGCGGAGGGGGGCTGGGCTTACGGTAGAAGGGGGTAGTTGTCGTGATGACGAGAGAGAGAGAGAGAGAGACAGGAGTAGACATAGAAGGGAGGACCTCGAGATGAGGAGTTGAATTGTAAATTGGGCTAACAAGGCTGAATTCTGATCAGGGGATCTTCCCTCCCTCTCTCTCTCTCTCTCTCTCTCTCCCAACCCCTCCCCCCTGCACCACCCTTGTCTGTCACCTTAGCCCAATATCCGGTGTTGGGTGTCCCCTTACCACCGACCGCGATATTAGATTTTGACGAGGAATATATGAATTCATAGCGACTTCTCAACCCTTAGGGTGGTGGGGGGTCTTGCTGTTAGAAATGAAAAATTGACAGAGGCAAGGCGTTTCTTTTTATTGTCCCAATCTGTTTGAACTCGGATCAAAATCCTACGCTGTATAAACCCTAGAATTTATGGGTACAAAATACTGATTAACCTTTCCCAACCTTACATTGGTCCCCTTCTATTATGTCAACATAAATAATATATATATCAAAATATACAAAATTTGAATACAGTCTCCTTTATAATTTCGTCTTTTGTGGTTTCACCACATCTTCAGTAGCTTTCTTTCATCTGTAATTCACTGCACTTGTACTGTATAGGTTGTCTTTCTTGTCGTCGGGTTTGTATCACAAATTTTGTCCTTGTTCTTTTGTTTTAGGATGATGTTTTCTTTTTCGATCGGTTGAAATTTGATCAAGTGGTTTATATATTTTAAGATTATTTTGCTGTTCGGACGTATATCACGTTTGCGAATTTATTTCACGTACATTATATTGTTCTACCTGTTTTCGACGCGTTGCATTCATTCGCCTTTCCTACCAAGGGAGCGATTTTTCAATGGATTGAGGTTAAAGGAGCTGTTTCTGGCCTTCTGCATCGTAGCCGGAGCGTATTATCCGATTAGCGAAATTTGTGTGCGCGAGAAAGCGAGCAGCGAGAGAGGGCTGTTGAAATATATCTGCAGGAAGGTAATAGTTACGAACAGGGGGCCATGTATATACCGTACAGCTCGTCGTATCAGTTGTGCGGGTTTAGTATCAGACATCGCCTTCGAATTGATAGTCAACTACTATCATAAAACTTAAGATTTTATCACTCTTAATATATGATTTATGAACTTATATATTTATGAAACATGTTCACCCTCCGACCTCAGTAGTATTCTCGCAAAGGAATTTCATAATAGTCGAAAATAAAAATTGCCAATCTCAATTTTTACAAATATTCTTTTTCATCTGTCTTAATATTTTTTTGAATTTTGCATCCTAAGTATATATTAATCATACAAGTTTTACTTTCGTTTTAATGCCGAGTGGTTTTAGTTTTCGTTTATAAACCAAATATTTGAATTAATAATGAAGGTTTAAACTTCAAGACACCAAGTAACTCTGTTTCTGTAGTGAACACATTTCTCATCCGCTTGGGTTTGGAACAGCGTCGTTAATTTTATGTCTCCTCTATTTAGTCTTTACCGGTATAATTAAGAATAAAAATGCGAGTGGATATTATACCACTGTTATACTGACCGAATAAGGACGGATGGTTGCGATATGGTGAAAACGATTCACCGTATATACGATATTGATTCTTTTCAATTGTCTGTAGTTATTAATAGGGTCGGCATAAAACTCAATGAATTACCTGCACGCTACAGCCTGCATAAGTATACCGGGAAGGGAGGGACAAGAAGGGGTGATAATTTCAAAAAATCAGCCACGTATGACTTTCCTTTTAAGCCAGAGGTCCGAAACCGTGGGTCGGGACGATACCGCAATTTCTGGACGACGAAGAGGGGAAAAAATGGTGCCAATGCCGGCACTAAAATTGAATTGAGTCCCTGCTGGAGAGAGAGAGAGAGAGAGAGAGAGAGAGAGAGAGAGAGAGAGAGAGAGAGAGAGAGGGAGGGAGGGATGGTAGGAGGGCGGCCGGGCTCCCGGGGGCCTTTCTCACGTCTCAAATACGATTTCTAACTGAAGTTAGGCTCACTTTTTTGGCCTGCTGTCTTTCTGCCTTCTATTTTATTTTTTCTTTGTTGCGGATTTCCCCTTAGCTGCTGAGCGTCTCGCCCGCAGAGTGACTCTTACAGCCCTCCGCAAGATAACTTCCCTTTTCTAAGTATTTTAGTTATAAGACTGTATTTAACATGAAATATACATTAGAAACTACCCGTATACGAAATGGTGTGTATAAAATTATTCCTTCATATTTTTTCTTGTGTCTAGATAATTCCCAAGTTTGGTACATTGCAGTGCCCAATGTACCAATAGATTGATAATAAATTCGCCCCTGCCTCGTACCGAGAATTCTTATTCCGTCCATACGATACATCAAACATTTAATATTTATATCATTTATAATAATAACATGATTTTGTACTACTAGTCGTATTGTTTCCTAATATAATTTGTAATAATTATCGATCATTAAATGCGTGTGTTTTTGATATAATGACGCAAGGTTTAAAATGGTTAGGCTGACGGTTTATCGTTCTGCAAAAAAACGTTCCTTTTAGTCACAAGTATATAACGTAATAAATTTGATGATTGTTAGTTTCTTTATAACAAATTTCAGACACGATAGTATCGATAACTTCTTTTGAAACAGTTTTGTTATTATTTCATATTGTAATGCTACATTTTATTAGATTGAGGATCTTTTAAAATTGCAACAAAAAGCAGGTTTCAATAGTGTATGTAGGTCTCACTATTTACTTTAATGGTTTCTGGAATATTTTTGGGGGTGTTGACGAGACACAAGGACAAAGAAAAACATATAAGAGCTTATGGTCACGTGAGGACGTCCTAAAGTCGCGAAACGATTGGGCAAATAAGAAACTTCTATATTGAACTTTATAAAAGTTCACATTTTCTCCATTTCTCTCTTTACCCCGCGCGGTCTCTCAGGTGCTAAATGCGTAAAGTTAGTTCTGCCGTGTGTCTCATGTGTGTGTGAGTGTCTGTGTGTGTGTATGTACGTGTGTATATGTGTCGGCAACCCAAGTGGGATGAAGCAAGCCTCCTCCCTTCACCCTTCCCCTCCCCCATAACGGGCCACTATCCCAACGAAGTTTCTCCTCCTACTTCGTTGTGATTTTCTCTTTTTTTCCTCCCCCCCCCCACCTTGTTATTTTCCCAAAAGTTAGTCCCACTTTTCTGGGCGTTTATTACATCTGAACACACACACACACGGGCGCCAGCACACATTTACCCCTGGACATACACACCGATACTGTCCTCAAACCTTTTCCTGCGTACACTCGTGATTAAGTCGGCATTAGAAAACTATCGAGAGAAACACCCATGGTCCTGAATCCTAGTTAATAATGGACGAATTTTTTTATGTAAGAAGCAATTACTATTCAATGGTAACAGGAATTTTTATCGTATTCAGTTGGAAATCTCCACACGGAATATGGTAAAAAATAGACGGGAACAATAATTAATATATTACAAATTTCTTGACAAAGATACAAATTCCTCTCTTACATAGTAAAATGCAATTTATAAACATAAGTTTACCAGACGGTGCTGCTACATTCAAATTAGAGATTGATAGGGTGATACGGTTTGAATTTTGATTGATGATGCTTCGAATGTTTGCTTTATTAAAAAGTTATGTTTTTTGAGGTGGAAACGCCGACTGGTATTCTGGCAGAAATAGTTTATGAATACGCTAAAGAATTCGTAGCGGGGCGAATTTGGAGTTCCATGGAAAAAGGTGTACAAATTCTGCGATGACGGTACCGCGAACAACACCGCCTTCCCGCCGCTTGAATTTTAATAGATGTTAATTAAGTCGAGTACCTGGAAAGGAGGATTTCGAAATTTCACTTCTGGGAATTCTCGAGATCCAAGTTCGCTTGGAAATCTTCCGGCGAGTCGGGATCCCGGGGGAAGCGCGGAGGAACCGCGGCGGACGCGCAAAACCAGCCCCGATTGACTTTAATTATTTCTATTCTCCCGATTCTTCCTTTTTTCCTATTTTTTCTAGTTTTTATACGAATTTGCACCCAACAGCTGCACGGAGAACAAAATTCTTAATAACATTCGAACCCCACGAACACGTCAAAATGAAATTTTGAAATTCTCTATGTTGTATCTCTACGGTATGCGTCAAATTGACGCCTAGTAATTGATATTATACATAATTTTCTTGATTTAGTTAACTTAGAATGTAAGCTACTACCTTTTCAGCATCGAGCCGAAAATTTATTATAAAATATTATTTTCGATTCTTGAGCAATTCGAGATAAAGTCATGCGCGAATTGAAGTACTTTTGTGGGGACAGAACACATTTCATAATTTGTGCCTGTTACTTGTTCTAGATACTAACTGAATGAGCTTTTCCACAATTGGCGTTAGTATAATACGATATAGTGTACCATGAAATAAGACTCTCCCTCCCTCCCTCCCTCCATCGCTCTCTCACTCTCCCTCGCACACCTTCTCGTTTTGCCACTTTATAATTACCGTCTTTAATTTATTAATTACCGCAATCGATGTCATGCTCCAATTTCCACAACCAGTCACCACACACAGAATATGTCAGATAATATAGAGTGGGTGTGCAGAGATGGGTGAAGTAAAAAATAAGGACTCTTCAAAACGTTCTGCTCCGCTGAAATAACACAACACGAGAGTGTTGCGAAGATCGCTGCCTCGGCAGAGTTTCAAGTGTTTGACCTTTAATTTCAAATTGAATTGGGTCCACGGGGGAGCGGCACAATGTTTGATTGGGAAGCGGAAAATAAATATTGCATTAATTAAAGGCGGGACCGACGATTGGATAAATCCGACAATAAAACCTGTAATTACTCCCGTGCTTATTCAAATACATCTAATGAGTTTTTTCATAAATATTTTCTCCCGGCAGTATTGTGGGTAAAGATATGATAATAATGTTTATCACAAATAAAGTAATTATCACATTCGGTAGGATCGCGTAATACTGTGGCGTAATATCCACAGTGATTTCCTATGTTCTCCACTGTGGAGAAAGGTTTTTGTCCTTTCCTCCTATGTCCGCTTCGGATGTTGTTTTCAACTTTCGACGTTTCGGAACTTTCACCGGTCCCGTCATCAGGGTCCAAGCGACAGGGTCCACAACACCCCCGAGAAGGCCGACCGAGGTCCATCTCACAGTATACGCGATCCTACCGCAAGTTAGTGAGAAATCAAGTTCTGGTCACTTCTCTATCAACGAAGAACTTCTAAACTTTGTAAGTAATCTCTGAATTCATTAAACATAGTAATTCCTGGGCAAGGCGTTAAATTGAGGTTGAAACGAACTAGTCGAAATATAATATTTGTCTAATTAACAGAATTACTTTTTTTTCTAATTATTCTCACAACTTTATTATGTTTTTAGTGATATCGAGTCACTTTTTTTTGGATAATTGAATTAAAATCAGTCTTCCACCTCGGGGCCCATAAATTATACTTTAATCAGTCGGCCCACACCAACTCTTAATTTCTTCCTGCAAAGTAAAAAAAAGTTTAAAAGTAGTAGCGAAGAAAAGTGGCTCTGAGGCGGGATTAAAGAAACCGACTTAATGAAGCGAGTAGGAAATAAGAGTGGCAGCTCCCAGTGACAACACTTTAATGATATAATCATAAGATTGATCGTTCGAGATACGTGCACGATTCGGTCGGCTCAAGATATTCTGTAAGCTAAGAATTTCTTATTTGCTCCAAAAATATATGACAATTAATAATGGCATTTTTGAAGGCCGGACTTAGAATAGCTACATAATTCGAAACATATTTTCCCGTGCAAAGCAAACTGTGAAATTTTTATTTCTCTAAATTTTTCAAGTTTAAATCATTAGGTTCTAACAATTCCCGCCTCCATATAATCGCCGACCGTACAAAAGTTGTTATTCGGACACGCTGCAATAGAATGGGGAAGTGCCTTTACATTTAAATTGCATAGAAGGTGGAATTCGTTAAGGGCGCAGTATCCGGATTCGCTAACAATCCGCCTCCCCGGTCGTATTTAGTTCCATTCCTGTCCAATCAGTTTCACGGTTCGCTCTACTTTCTCGATTAAATGACTTGCAGCGGAAATATTGAATTCTGAAAACTTCGCCGTTTCTACAATAAGTAGTGTACAGGGCAGTGTGCTTCATCCGAGAATTGTTCGAGGGTTATGTGTACTCCGCGAGAAGCAGAAGGAAAAAAGGGATGAAATTCACAACGGAGATTTATTCAAGCGGGGTCACTATCTTTCAATGTCGTGTACCGAATAAGATTTTCCTTCGGCTTTCATGAGTTGACATAAACGTGTGCGGTAATAAATTTTGCCTTTTTTACGTTAATTCTTTGTAGAGCGTGAAGCAAAAACTATATCGCTTAAATATTCTTGAGTCCAGCGGCCGCTACAACCCTGCAAACCACGTATGTAAGGTACCGCTGGTCTTTGTACGTTAAAATTCTTCTATTATCGGTCGTATAAACACAAATTAACAGTTTTCTGGTTTGGTTCGGTCTTTTGCCAGACCGGTTTCGGCCACTCGCCATCTTCAGTAGCGGTGTGAGTCACTTCGGTGCAAACAGGATGCCCCACAAGCATCCCACGCGCTGAAGTGACTCACATTTCTACTGAAGATGGCGAGCGGCCGAAACCGGTCCGGCAAAAGACAAAACCGGCGAGAGGAGACAGAAGAAAGCGAAATCTAGGTTATAAATTGATCGATAATCGACGCGACATTATCGGGATTCGTCCTCGAGATAACGGGCGGGGGGGGATAAAGGTACGAAGGGGAAAGAAAATAAATGGGGCCGAGAAAATTGGTTTAGGCCGGATTAAAAGAAAAAGGGCCTAATGAAGCGGACACAGGAAATGAGGACTGGCCAATTTCCAGGGGCCTATAATAATATAATTCGGACGGATCGTCGGAGATACTCGGGCAATTAGGATGAAGGATAAACGGAGAGAGTTCCATCTTAAAGTTGCGATGGGATCTCGCGGCCGCTATATAGCCCCCCTGAGGCGCCACCTTAAGCTTAAATCTCTGCCCTAAACCGCTTTAATTCCTCTCCTTTATTTGTATTTCCTCCGCCCTCCAAATCCCACCCCCACCTCGGCACAATTTCTTTCCGGCGGCGTCAGCTCCCCAGGCTTTAATTGGCGGATGGATTTAAGCCCGGCTAAGTACCCACCCCAAGGCCGCGTCAGACCGGTTAATGAAAATGATGACGCGACCGACGCATAACAGTAAGAAAAGGGCGACCGCAGTCGGCGGCGCAATTTCGACCGCGTCTTTACGATATTGCCGGTATTACAGCGAGGCTTGCCGCGCACCATTCGAAAAACGAATAAGGATATCCTTAAGGTAGCCTGTCACCTGGCGCCCCACGGTCCCCCATTTTTACGATCTTCATTCCCCACTCGCCGATTTGGTCTAATGCCAGACAGTTAAAGTCGCGCCGCCTCCCTCACCCTGTTTTCTCCAACCACTTATTCAGGATCTGTTACAAAAGTTAATATGTTCGGGATAATAAAAATTTAAGAAATTATACCTGTTGGGGATTATGTGATTAGCGAAATTTGGGCCACAGAGAGGGAGAGAGAGAGAGAGAGAGTGAGAGAATGTTAGGGTGGTCAAATATATTAACACGGGGCCATGTATACCCTACAGCTCAACGCATCAGTTGTGCGGGCTTAGTATCGGATAACGCCTTCCAATTCCGATTCTCAAAAGTAACACTTAAAACTTAAGTTGTTCGTCCATGTTCATTGCTAACAACCCTCCGTCTTCAGTAGTATTCTGTCAGTAAAGTTAATATCCTAAAGGTAGCCTGTCACCTGGCGCCCCAGGGTTCGCTATTTTTACGATCTTCATCGCCGATTTGGTCTAATGCCAGACAGTTAAAGTCGCGCCGCCTCCCTCACCCTGCTTTTTTCCAACCACTTATTTAGGATCTGTTACAAAAGTTAATACATGCACGATAATAAAAATGTAAGTAATTATGCCTGTATTGAAAATAAGTTTATGAAAATGTCCTATTCCGGCATTGTTGAATTTTTAACAGCTTTGAGTCCTACCTTGATTAGTGTGTTAAGGACTCGTTTATGCCTTCAATGACGTAGCCGGATTATGTGATTAGCGAAATTTGAGCCACTGAGAGCGGGAGGGAGAGAGGGGGAGGAGTGAGTGATAATGTTGGGTGGTCAAATATATTAACACGGGGCCATGTATACCCTACAGCTCAACGCATCAGTTGTGCGGGCTTAGTATCGGATAACGCCTTCCGATTCCGATTCTCAAAAGTAACACATAAAACTTAGGTTTTTCGCCCATGTTTATTCCTAACAACCCTCCGTCTTCGGGAGTATTCTGTCAGTAAAGTATATGAATATTACAGATATGCTTAATGCGCATACGTAAGTACCTGTATATCGTAAAATACATAATTCCGGGGCAGTCCTTCGTGCGCCTTTCTAGGCCAATAAAAGTATCCATCGTGTCTACGTTTATGGGGCCGGTCGGAGCGTTGTTGACATAATGGAGGCTATTTTACAGTTTATAGATAGTGTATAGATATAGAAGCGCGCCCAGAGCGGAGAGAGAGAGCGAGAGCGAGAGAGGAGAGAGTGCCCATCTTCCGTCGCGCCGTATATTTCACTTTATAGACGATGCATCAGAATATATGTATACGCCCACATCATTATTTATGATGAGGGGTTGGATGAGGGGGGTGGTTGTGTGGAACATAGATCGTCCTTCTTGGGACGCGTTTTTTATCATCCACTTATCATCCCGACAACGACAACCCCGCCCAGAATTTCTATTATGGCCGGGGACAGCTATCAGATTTTTCATTGGTCTCTATTTTTTTATATATACAGGGGAAAAGTTTTAAAATCTAGCGCGACCCAGTCGCATTCTCCGATTTGGCAACTGCATAGCTACCGCGGCGGAAATGAACATGGACTTTGCCTCACGCCCTTATGAAAAATGAATAAATACCATATACATTGCGCTTCAAGTTATCTATGTTACCCGGCTAAATCGGATGCGTAAAAATCTTACAAAATTTATTAAATTAACCGGTGTGTAAAGTTCGAACGCTGAACTTTACTGTCGGCCCCTGGCCTCGTACGCTTTCAAAATTACGCGATCGTTCTTGTTTATTGGTTCCGTAAAGTTGGCATATTCGAAAGCAATTACGCCCAGTACAACGTGGCGTGCAACGTTGAGCGCTCTAAAAAAGGGTAAAACGGGGGGTAAATCGTAATGTGAATTATCACTAACTTCCGGTGGGATCGCGTAACACTGCGGGAAGAACCACGTTTGGCAGGAGTTGAATATCCCCGGCTATTCAGAGATTTTTCCTGTGAAGGGTTTTTACCCTTTTCCCACCCGGGGGTTTTTGTCCGCTTCTGACGTTTCGGAAATCTCATCGGTTGCATCATCAGGAACGAAGGGTAGATCACTATATAACCGAAGGGGGGGTCGTTAATCCTCTTAGGATTATGACTTATTTGTTCCAGCATTGCTGGGAAACGTCCTCTGAACGTGCCTATTGATTGAAAGGGTTTACTTGTCCTGACGGCCCTATAGTGTGCTCGACGGTTAAAACGCGCCTATCGGTTCTGAGCCCCGAAAATCCGTTATTATTTCTGAGCCCCGATATAGGGATTGTCCGCAGGAGGGCGGGCAGAATTGTACATTAACAGACGACGGATGTTTATATAAATCTGTGCTGAGGGCGTCTAGATTCGAGTCACACGCAGAAATACAGAGGGTCGGGGTTGTATATCTCATTTCCTGTTACTAAGAGGAGTAGCGGAGCTCTCCCCTCCACCACCTCCGTGTCTCAGGCCGGTCTCGCTTCTCGTTCGAATCATAACTATAATTCCTGTTCAAATATTGCCCCCCGTTTCCGATTACGCGCTTTGCATTTCCGCAGTCGGAGGGGGCGCCGCAAGTCCGAACCGGGGGGGGGGGGGGGGGGGGGGGGGGGGGCAATCAATGACGGCCTAAATCTCTGGCTCCCATTGTCCGATATCTTCGCACCCCCAGAAATGGCAAACTCGTACAGTTTCCATATCGAAAATTTGTCCGCCCGAATTAAATTTACTCGAAGTTTATGAGTTAGATTTACCACAGAAGAAGTAGGATAATTCATAAAAACCTACACATTCAAACTCCAGATATCCGGAATGTGGCTTTGATAAATTTTAAATGCAACTAATAATCTTATATTACTTATTTTAACGTATTATTGTTTTATAACTCTACGTCGCTTACATTAATGAGTATTTTTGCCGTAAGAAAGATTTGTATTCGCCGTCTGTCCGTTCCGTCCGCCGGCCAATAACTGTATTGGCCGGGGACCTATTGGAGCCCTGTCTGTTTGATGCACAGTGTGGACTGTAATCCAATATCAATTCCATCCCGGCCATCCAATTTCGTCGCGGGATCCTTACTGCGCGGGACCTTGTCAAAGCGAGGATGGATGCACTTGGCGGTAGCGAGAGTCAGCTATTGACACAATTCCGACACCGTTGAAATTCAATACGTTCATTTAACGTCATATTTAGCCGATAAATCCTCCTACTGAACATACTACTAAGACCTCAACCGGAAAATTTAGGCTTAATGTAAATATATCCACAGATCTTATAGCAAATAAGATCGCGTGATGTGGGAAGAATATCTTAGTGTGTTGTCTGCTTCCAACTTTTCCGAACTCTTACCGATTCCATCATCAGGACTTGATAGTAAATCAACATTGGGTTCTATATATATCCACAGTGGCTTTGGAATCATCTTTCTTGCGATTGCCGTATTAAAGTGTCAAACTTTAAATGACTTTAATTAAACTTTATTTATTTATTTATACTGATTTTTATTTAGTTTGCAAGTACAATTATACTAAGGAGGACCGTCACAATCCCACAAGCACTTGATATTAGCTTAATCCAGATTGTGTATTAAAGAGGTAGTCTAACGAGGGTATTCCAATTCGAATAGGCACAATTGACCCTAATTAATGTTCCTGTATTTTATTTTAGACTGTGTACCCAGTTATAATTGCTGTAAATTCCAGCTGTAAGCGTGGAATAATTTCAAATCCCGAGTCAAAAACAGAACATATTGTCTTATTGAGGACTGGAATTCGTTCGAAGCGGATAAGACAAGGCCTGTCGTCGCCGTGTTTCCGCCTAGGTCTGGTGGGGGGAAAAGATTTTCAGAATATTTCACTATTTATATTCCGCGGGGAGTTTTCCATCTGTGTTCGGCTGGGGTGAGGCGAACACGAGAATACAGACGGCGTGTACTGGATGGGAAGAAGTTGAACTCTCTCAGGGCTTCGTTCGGGGAGTTCGCGGTATCCCCACATCCTCAATGCCGAACACATATCCCGGATTTACATAACGTGTTTCCAATCCGTTCAATAGTCAATGTTCCGAAGTATTAACTTTTGCCGGATTATGAAAAATAATGCATTATTTTTTCAGTCCCTTTTTTCAGTACACCTTGGAGATAAGCGAAATTATAATTTCAACATTCAAAACTAAATAATGAAAAGAATAAGAATGGTTGTATATATTGTTAAAAAGCTCAACACAAATTCTAGGCAGTTATATCTTTGTGCTATCTTCAGTTGCATTTCGTCAGTAGATTACTGAGGAACCTACCCATGCCGAAGCATCCTTTCTGCCCTGTTAGTTAACACTTAATTACTGTTCGCGTAACAATTAAATTTTAAATTATTTAAATAATTAAAAATCATTGTTTGTTTGTTGAAACAAAATAATAAATAGTTAAATGGAAGAAATGGCGATCTAATAAAGATAGATAGGCGTGCTGATCGGAGCGAGAGGTTCGGGAATAGGTAGACTAGGAGTTGTGTATTGAGCTCGAACAATGGTGGGACACTAGGCCGTGTGCCCGTGGGATGAAACAAGGATCGGAACAATTGCAGGAAGCAGGGGCCGGGCTGTTCAACAACAGTTATTCGAGGGGGATTTTGCGGGCGGGCTGAGAGCGGGGGCAGGGATTTTGTCCGCCGTAGTTTTCCGATTGGCCGGCCTCCGCTGAATGAAGCGAAATCGGGACAAACGCGAACGAAGGAGCAGTGATTGGTACTAACTGCAGTGCCAGAAAGTAACTCCTGGACGCGGTAGAACAAACGAATGACAAATTAGCTATATTAATTAGAGATTAATAAAACGGATGGGCGACGCTATTGAGTTTGAAACGTAATGTTTAAAAAATTATCATTTGTTTTTTTTTATAGTTTCGAATGCATTTTTGAGGTGTAAAAAGGGTTTCAGTCCCTAGAGAAAGTATTATTTAAAGTGCGGACGCAATGCTTATTGGCAATGGCATCGTGGCGAAAATGGTCGGAATTGAATTTCAAGTTAAGACTATTGACGTCCACTATTGACGTACGGGAGAAATAGGGGTAAATTCTTGGAGAAACAAAATTTTTGTTTTCAACGCATCGATAACATTTGATCAAATCAAGTATCGATCTCCCTGATTACCTTGTTCAAAACCAAAACTGGGCGGTTTAATTGTTTTCAAACGCATTAATATTTACTAATTTATTTACCGAATAATGCTTAGGCATTATTATTTCCAATGTCTATTGTTCTGTAGTATATTTTCTGGTTGTCTAGCCACTTCGCTCTACCTAGTGTATTATATATCGCATAAAAGGTTGAGTGAATAAAGGAGCAGACAGTCTTGGACAAGCATTATTATTCAGTGTTTAAACCCTTCTTCGAGACCAAAAAAAAAACTGTCGCATTGACTTACGGGTCAATTTTTGTTGGTTGCGGCTTCAGTATTTATTTTGTATGATGTTCTCGGGGAATGCCGCTCCGGAAAAGTATTATTCGGTAAAGAACTTTGTTACTTTTTTCGCTCGTCTGGGTACAATACATCATAGGTAGTTTTTGAGACCGCCGCGGGGGGGGGTTTTAAGTTTGGGTGCGGCGGTCGGTGTTTAGCGGCTCTAATATACTTACAATATATATATATATATATATATATATATATATATATATATAAAACGGGCGGAGTTGGCACCGCCAGTCAGTATATAACTCATTGAAAAACCATAGCGCCCACCCGCGTGACGACTGCCCGCCCACCAAACAGAGCCAACTTATAAATTTCCTGTTCAATCGGTGGGAAATTTTCTAATATAATAGACTGCCAGAAGCACGCCCCACCCTACCCTGCTCTAGTGCTCTCACTTTCTGTACCACGACCGCACTATTTTTGACCCGCACTATTTCCCTATTTTTTTTCTCTTTCTAGGACAGTATAAGTGATTTTCAGAAAATTCCACCACCGTTTTCCATTCATAGCCCCTAACATAATTTCAAGTTTTTTCGATGAATTTCGATGTCGGGGAATGCAAATGATTTTGTTATTTTATTTATGTTACGTTAAAGGAAGGTTAAAAATAGAATTATTGTTTCAAAACGCAGTGTTTTGTAATTATTCAGCTTTTTGAGTAAGAAGAACTGCGGGAAAGTTATAAATGAACTTCACCACTGGACTAAGACCAGTAATATCTCTTTATTAGTGACAGAGAATTGTCACTTGCAAGATTCAAGAGGACCGAAAATTTTCCTCATGTTTCTAAACCCAGTCAGTATATTTCGCCCTACATAATATAAGCAACAATCCTTGCGTGGAATCCATCTTGCTAGTAATTTTCTACGAATGAGAACTCTACGAGTGTTCTTTAGGGACATCGCTAGGATGTTTATTGTTTAAGATAAAAAATAAAAAATAACTGTTCGTTTCAAATCCCGAAGTTTGTTTTACTCAAATTTCGCTGCAGGAAGAACTGCTCAAACTCGTGAACGAACTTCAGCATTGGACTAACACGGCAGCAGTAACATTAGTAACATTCGGAAGTAGTGACATGCGAGAGCATTCTGCGCTACGAAACTGTTCCCTATTTTTCTGAATCCAGTCACTATATTTCACATTTCATCTTCAAATTAGGCAATAAACCCACGCGCGGACTCTTAAATATTCCCCGCGATTTATAATACAAGCAGATATTTCAGTTCAGAAAACTTCATTAATTAAATGATTAATTTGATTCCATTTATATTTCTTTTTGTGTTTCTCGCCGCTATAAAACCTGTATGACGACATAAAACATCAAATTGCTAGAATAATGGATCCAACTAAATATTTCTGAATTCTGAGTCTGATTTGTATCTTGGCGAGCAGTGGATCTCCTTACAGCCAGGATTGGGGGTCTCTCCCCACTTGATGAGGTTAAAGTCTGTAATAAATCCGCTTGTTAAGATCATCAGCGCCCGGGCCCGCCGCTTTTCTCCTCTAACGAGACCAACAATCTTATCTCGATCCGAATTTGAATTCCAAATTCAAACCGAGGAAACAATTAGGCATTAATTGGTTATAATCGTGATCTTTGTGTTGGGCATGTTACCCGATCTCCTTTTTCAAGGCCGAGCTGTAAAAAACATTGGAACGGTAATCTTTATGGCCACTGTGAACACTCTTAATTAAGGATTAAAACTTTTATTATCTCACAAATATACAGGAGTTTGCGACCTCAACGCCTTTAATCAGTCCAGAAGCTCGTTGGCTATTTTTCATCCAATTTACGACTGACGACTGAATTTATTATACGCTACATTCCGTAGAAATGCGAACCAAAAAAATATATTGAATAATGAGCTTAGACCAATGAATGGCGAAAGGTAGAATAATGGTTAATCTGATTTGCTAAGCTTAAAAGACCTAAGTATAATTAAGATTTATACTAATAGATATAATTCTTATTTATTAAAATAAATTTTATAATATATTTTTTTACCGTTTTATTATCACAACTGTAAAATACAATAAGCGACATTGATGTTCGAGTAGCACTATTAGCGACATTAATGGAGGAGAACCCCACCGACTTTCATCTTTTTTCTAAAATTGTATTTATTTTAATCCACAGCGAGTGGTTTCGGAAGATATTGCTTCATATTCCTTTATGTTTCTCGTCTTTCCAGGGAGATAAATAAGTAAGCGCGAATATATCGATTTTTCGGAAAGTAAAACAAACGAATAACAATAATTCGTTTTTCCAATTAATTATAATTAATAAGTCCGATCATTTGATTTAATTAAATACCCTTCAGCCGGAATGTGTTGCGGGACCATTCAACGTTATTCTAAACACGTTAGTTGAAATAAGGTACGCATTTCCACAGTAATTGAAATCGAAGTAATCCACAGTGAAACCAATCGGCCCCCATATTCGTAGGGCTGCGAATGACACTACTAACCGTTTGAATTTGGATTTTGTAGAGGTAATTCGACAGATATAAATTGGAAATGAAACGAGAAATTATGAACCGGCTATTCGTCTATATCGGCGGTAAGCCTTTATACCGAGCGCTTGCCAAAAATTCCCGAAAATATTATTTATCGACTGTCCGAAGCGCCGAATAAATTAAATATAAAATATCCCATCCATAAATTGACTATTCCCATCCACTATATGATAAAGAACCGTTCGCCAGCCAGTTATTGAGAGCGAGACTTTCACAAATGTCACCCAGAAAGGAGTGTAAACCAAAAAAAATATTGGTTTGCTAGCCCAATGTTATTAAATGCGCGCTAAGCCAGTGTGGATGATCGCTCAGTTTTCAATATTAAAAATTAATTTCTTCCCGAACTGGTAATGAGATTGTGTTTGTGTACGTCAGTGACTCTGTCAGCGTGTGTGTTTATGTTAATATTTTTATAGCAAAACAAACACCAGTTAGTTATGAACTGGATTTGACGGTGACCTGTGTATACACTACGGTCGAACACGTTGGACGTGCGGGCCTAGTATCAGATCGCGCCTTCAATCGGGCAAATCCGCAATGACTTAGTTGCCGTCCCAACGTATAGTTGGTCATAATGTTTCAATCGTTGTACTATGGCAGTCGGTATATCGATTATGGACTTTATTCGGTCGCCATTGTAACCTCTTCTTTTAGTGAAAAATCGCACGAACGAAATTGATTTTCAATTTATCGAGATTTTACCAAATAATTATAGCTTCTTTCGTGTGATGGCGCATAAATCTTAATCCTATAACGCTGTCAAGAATACTTATATCAATTTTTTTCATTCGCATAAATAGGTTTGTAATTGCTGTTTTTTCGTTCCCCTAATTTTTTGGATTTAAATTAAACTTCGGCTCATAGAGGGTTAACCAAAAACAAGTATTGATACTGGCCTCTTCGTTTAAGGCTTCATCACCGTATACGGCAAATACGATGCATTTTTACCTTTTAAAAAAATAAAAACGTTAAATACGACGATAATGACGGCTTGGAAACTGTTGAACAGATCGGGGCAAGTATGCTACCGAATGTTTCACAGAATACCTTGTAATAACATATCTGAATGTTACATTAGTTCCAAGATGTAGACATGCATAAACATACCAATAACGCCATTTATGGGTGGAATCCGCAATTACATAGTTGGCGAGTTAGTGAACGCTCGATTCAATTTCAAAATGAAAAATTAATTCTTCCCGAACGGGTAATCAGATTGTGTTTGTGTACAGGAGCCAGTATCTGTCCATGTTTGTGTTAATATTGTTTAGCTGAACAAACACCGGCTAGTTACAAACTATGTTTAACGGCGACCTGTGTATACTGTACAGCCAAACACGTCGGTCGTGCGGGCCTAGTATCGGAGAGCGCCTTCTATCGAGCAAATCCTCAATGACTTAATTGCCGTCCGTATAGTCCCTATACCATTACGTGGCTGTTGAATCACAATTTATATTTTTCTAATGATGTTTATCGGTTTACACAAATCTCCGTTATTGAACAAAGAATACTACCTGTGTAGAAGCTCTTGAATATTTCGAAAATCTTACTTCCTAAGACCAATTGTCCTCTATAACTTACACTTCTTAGGTTTATTATTTCATCCTAGAAATGATCGATTATCGATTGACTGTACCTGACAGAACGCCATTATAATGCACGCTTGTTCATTTCAAGCTTTCGAGGAACGATAAAAATTTATTTTACTTGAAATTTAGCGCAATAACGTGAAATTTCCCCATTTTTACAATAGGAAGCGAGAGAGAGAGAGAGAGAGAGAGAGAGAGAGAGAGAGAGAGAGAGAGAGAGAGAGAGAGAGAGAGAGAGAGAGAGAGAGAGAGAGAGAGAGAGAGAGAGAGAGAGAAAGAATGAAAGAAAGAAAGGTAATGGGAACAAATTTGAGGGTGATTTGTCCCGCAATGGGTTTTGCACGGTGTCTCTCACACCTCGTACGGTTATTTACTCGGGAGGAGGCAGGAAATAATACATATGGGAGGACATATGGCCTGTGTGTATAACCTGACTGAGGCCTACACTCCTCCAGTTTGTCTTCACTAGGCCCCAACCCATATATATATATATATATATATATATATATATATATATATATAAATCGCGTCGCATTTGTCCCAGGCGTCCGGGTCGCCGTCGAACACACGTCCGCATTTTGTCCCAGGACGTACGCTTGTCTCGTATCGAAAGTAATTCGACGAAAAGCTCGAATAGCAGCGAATAGTCTGATGCACCTGGTTTCGGGCCGAAATAGGATCTAATCTAATAGGGCTACTATACATATGTTGGTCTACTCTTCCGTCGCAACCTGGTGATGGAACCGGTAGGAGTTCCGAAACGTCGGAAGCGGTCCCGAGAGGGGTGGTTTCCAAATGTGGGAAAAATCTTAGAGTATCGGGTGATTAACCCCTGAAAAAATCGAAAGAAGTCGAAAATCGAAAATTTAATTTTTTCGGAGTTGTCCCATGTTCCGTGCTCTCCGTGCCTAATAAGCGTTGCAGTTTTGTGCCAAGAAGTGTGTAAGCAGTATTTCTCGCCTTCAGTCTGGAGACCAGCAATTTGCAATAACATTCGCTTCAGAAAATGTTGAGAATAAACGTACCGCTATCTTTTTACTTAGGAAGACAATAAAATTTATGTTTATTATTCCTTCAAATTACTGTATATATATATATATATATATATATATATATATATATATATATATACCTTATATAAAGTTGTTAATCTTCCCTTAGTTCAAACATGTCATGTGCTGTAGCTTGGAAAATATGGTTTGGTACCGCCACGAGGGGCTATACTGATATATTGCCCGCTTATTGCGCTGTTGCACTGAAATTTATTTATCACCCTTTAGTGTACCTAATACAATATACTACAATATCCTACAATAACAGCGGTGACGTCGACTGCTTTCAGTTAATGTGCACTGAAATAGCGTGTAATGAAAGGGCGTGTGTAAGTGAGGTGCATTTGGAATATATTGGCATTGAGTTCGTAGCGAAGAAATGCTTGTCTTGTATTAACTATCAAGCTGAACTATCGTTCATAAATAAAAATCCGAAAGCCTACAAATTTTATTGAATTTGAGGAACCCAACCCAGAATTTAAGACACGTAAGCAAGTTAATGAGTTGCTTTTTATCGCGGACCCGCATTCATTAAACTTGGACTTTATTGAGAAGCATTCCTTTAGTAACGAACCGCCGAACCGAATTCTGTTTTCTGAGTGTTTCGGAGCATTTTGAGAAAACGGGTGTTCCAAAACTATTACGAGTACTATGATAAAAAAAAAAATTGAAAAAATAAAGATTATTGTTAATTCACGGCGCCGACGTTGTGTAGCCGAATCCCATCCGTGCGATCTCCGTTTCTATTCTAAAATCTTAAAGTAATCTGTTTGATAGAGTGCATTCTATAATTCAACTCGGTGCAGGTATTGCCAAATAGTTTTTGGAATACATAAATCTTGGCTAGGATGTTTGCCCCCCAGGGACGGAGTGGGAAAAGTCGCGAGAGAGAGAGATGGTAAGAGGGGGCGTCGAATGTCGGTAAAGGAAACAAATATAAAGAAATCCCCAAGATTTGTAGGGACGTCTGGTGCAGAAAAGGAGGACACATGGGCCGAGTTCCTGAAGGAACAAACATATATCGGTCCTCATCCCTGTTCCCCCCCCCCTCATACTACTACCCTGTCTTCTTTCTCCCCCTATCGTATATAACACGGCGCAGAATTAGGCCACTGGGGGGCACATTATAAATATTTCACTTCGGTGACCGCCGCCTAAAATATAGGAGTTTGCGGAGAATTACAACGGCCCCGCGTCCTCTAAAAAGTAATTTTATTAATACAAAATAAAAATTAATTATCATAAATAAACTAAGAATTATTTGTTCCTCGTATTCAGTTGAAAACGGACGGTAATAACGCGAAATTAATTTTTAATAGATTTTCAAATACAGTGAGCACTATCGAACACATTGGTCGAGACGCCTAGTGCAAGAACGGCTCAGGAAAAACATATAATCTAGGTGTCCAAAAAGATTTTTATGGACCTGTGTTTTTTTTGTTTTGACGGGGGAGGGAAATTTATTTATGGAGGAATTAAGGGTGGGTAGCGTTAAGCGGTGGGTTAATAAGGAGAAGGCACATATCAAACTTTTTTCCCTCTTCTTTCAACTCGGGGCCGACGTTTATCCATTTAGCGGGGGGTGGCTGGGGCTCTGTCCCCGGGGGGGGGGGGGACGGCGAAAATGAGCGTTTTAATCTTATTGTAATTAAAACTGCGGTGAAATTTACGATGATCGTTATCAAACCGAAGCACGTTTACGGAGGCGACCCCCAACGCTGATAATATTTCAACCCCACCCCCACCCTTCTTACCCCCTTGCCACCCTCTAATGCGCCGAAATAGGTTAATGGTTTAACGATGATATTAACGGATTAGGGAAGAGGCCGTGTATAAACTCCCGGCCGTTCAGACCCGCTGTTGTTCTCTTTGAGCGACAATCGAATGTGTAATAAACTTGTCTCAGCCGAAACAATTCTTTTATACAACCCTCAAGTGTCATCCCCTGCCGTACCAAATCGCCGTTCAAAAGTAATAACTTTAACCTTAGGTGCATGATTTTTTTTTTACATTGGAGAAAAACCAGTTATATATATTTAATAATTTTTTTTCACAGAAAAATATTTAGAAATAGGAAAATACTTCTGATAATACATACGGCACATCATACGTTTTATAGGGTCTAAAAGGTGTGTATAAGCAAAAGGCACTTTAGGATTTATATTTGTTTAATACAACTAGAAACAATTTCTGGTTTTAAAATACCCAACTGACTCGTTGAATACAACGAGGTGGCTACATTGTGACAAGGTCACAATTGGAGGGAAATTGTGTCTTATCTGGTACGGATACTGGATGCATATTAGGACAAATCTGGAAAACGAGAAAGTTCAGTGAACTCCCAACAGATGGCGTTCGAAGTCGGAAAGCAAATTGTGTGACAAATTTGGAACACTATGCATGTAGTGGTTAACTAGCTGACCGGATTTCGGGGCTCTGGAATTTTTGGAAACATTAACAATATTCTGGAAAAAATACCATCGTCACATATATTTATTGTATTTTGTCTACATGTTTGACCGTATTTACTGCCGCTTACATTATTCGCATTGGCGCAGTAAAATATTTCTATTTATAAACATTTACAATATTTACCGTATACAATTTACATTCACGGACAGATAATAGGGTGAAATAATTGTTGTTACATTTATATATATATATATATATATATATATATATATATATATAAATCAATTTCAAATCGACCGTATAGCAAATGACTTCGCCGAACACCGAATATGTGGAACGGGGAAAAGTTACTGAAAATTCGGTTCGACGATAAACGTCCGGAAATGGAGTTCCAAGAAAATCGCGCGATGATTTTTTATTTTCCCCTGCTACCGGAAGTCGGGCTAAATCGCATCACCTGCAACTGACGTCGATTGCACAGAGTCACTTTTCTGCCCCATGTTCAGCCCCCGTAATACTTCGTTCCGGGCTATTTTAAATCCGAGGGAAAATAGAAACAGGTTCCGACGGTGTCGACGGGGGTGAATTCGGGTACACTTTAACAATTATTAAAAAACTGTATTAAAACAATCTCTAAAAAATTATTATTAAGGCGACTAATCTAGGAATCTACAGATCAAATAGACCGGTCAGTATTCTTCTGACATTCTGTATAAGGACCCCTCGGCCCGTTTACCAATACGAATGAGAAACGTCCGGTTCTTTGTTTTAAAATTACAAAAAAAAATTGCTAATCGCCGTTGACTAAATATTGCTTTTCGGGGAACAATTGCAAATGAGAATGTTATTTGTTGACAAGGGGAAACGGCAATTTGATCCGGGCCGGAAAATCTAGAGGGCTGGGGGAGGCTGGGGCGCAATTATAAAATGTTTTCAGAGCAAACAACGAAGGGGAATGTAAGCGGAAAACCGGCGAAAAATTAAACACGGCGAGTTATTTTTAATAAAAATGTACACTTCGGATGCACTTCTTTCCCTCTATTCCACGGGTTTTTTTTCTGTTGAAATCTCGTCTACCTCGGCATCGGGTAAGTCCGACGAATATTTAATCTAGTCACTTCCTCCTCGCCATCGAGCGCGTATACTCAGAGGTTGTAGACGAATTTTGTGTGCCATTGCGCGGAGATGAAATGTCCCGAAAGTGATTAGTAAACCGGAAATTGAGGCAGAAAAATGTTTTTTATATTAAACTCTAGAGGGCGTTTATATATAAAGCGGTCACTATTTAATATGGCGTTTCGTTATCGGTGTCGCGGTCTAGATCTTCAAAAATTCCTGTTCGCGGAATCATCTACAGATCATGAATCTTACCTCCAAAATCTTAAGTATTTTCAGGAAGTTGAATCAAGGTATTGGCGGGACTTTCGGATCGGAACGTGCGGTCAGAGAACGGTGGGGTGTTAAAAATTCTACGGTGATTTAGCGATGATTGAATTTCGCGACGAATCCCAATACCCGACATAAAAGAATCGACTTAAACCGAAAATTTGGACTTTTAAGACCAATACTAAAACGGACATCAAAATTGACCTCAAGCAACAAACTGACAATATACAAAGCGATACTTAAACCGACACGGACATACGGTATAGAGCTATGGGGTTCCACCGAGACATCCGACATCGCTCGCATCCAGAGATTCTAGTCAAAATTCCTTCTTACCATCCTTAATGCTCCCCGGTATGTTTCTAACCACACAATCCACCATGACCTCAACATACCGACAGTCGACGAAGTCGCTAAATATCGGTTCCTGAAGTTCCACTCCCGCCTTTCTCCTCATCCTAACCCACTCGTTCAGTCCTTTCCTCTCTTACCCATCCATTATCCCCCCGCGTCGATTTATACGCCGCTGGCCTAGAGACCATAATTGTTCTTGTATCAGAAGTGCCATCAGCAAAAAAATACATACAGCATTTGTACTTATAACATTCAATGTTGATTGTACAAAATAAAAAAAATGTTTAAAAAAACGTGCAAATTAGTAATTTATAACTTTCTCCTCTGTTATCCCCCCTCCCTCCACGACGGCTTAAACGCCACTGGCCTAGAGATAGTCTATAGAATAATAATAAATGAAAAATAATAATAACAGTGTTCTAAGTGTTGCTATAAATGTTTCAGATGTCGTGGGTTTGCACGGCGAGGCCGACTACAGGTTCGTGACCCTGAAGTGGGAGTACCCGGTCGGTATGCTCTCCTCCCTCTACGGATTTCAGGTACACTACTGCGAACTCCAGGCTTGGGGACCCAACAGGTGCAGAACTAAGGTGCTAGTATGTCTCATTCATACCTATCACTATCTCTATCTCTCTCTAGTTAATAGTAGTTACAGGTACAAGTCGAGTATAGAGTAAGAAGGAACATTCTATAAATAGGCCGACTAGATATATATTGGCTGGCAACTAAATACTTGCGGATTTTTCCCGTCCTCTGTTCATATATTCAGCATTTTTTGCGGTCAAAATGTTTCAATCTGTTGTACTACGGCAGTCGGTATATCGATTATGGACTTTATTTGGTCGCCATCGAAACCTCTTCATTTAATGAAAAATCGCACGAACGAAATTTAACACAAACCAGTATTGACACTGGCCTCTTCGTTTAAGGCTTCATCACCGTATACATCAAATACGATGCAGTTTTACCTTTTAAAAAAATAAAAACGTTAAATACGACGATAATGTCCGCTTGAAAACTGTTGAAGGGATCGGGGCAAGTATGCTACCGAATGTTTCACAGAATACCTTGTAAATAACATATGTGAAAATCACATTAGTTCGAAGATGTAGACATGCATACAAATACAAATAACGCCGTGTATGGGTGGAATCCGCAATTATATAGTTGCTCAGTTAGTGGACGCTCGATTCATTTTAAAAATGAAAATTAATTTCTTTCTGAACGGGTAATCAGATTGTGTTTGTGTACAGGAGCCAGTATCTGTCCATGTTTGTGTTAATATTGTTTAGCTGAACAAACACCGGCTAGTTACAAACTATGTTTAACGGCGACCTGTGTATACTGTACAGCCAAACACGTCGGTCGTGCGGGCCTAGTATCGGAGAGCGCCTTCTATCGAGCAAATCCTCAATCACTTATATCATTACGTGGCGGTTAAATCACAATTTATATTTTTCTAAGGGTGTTTATCGTTTTACATAAATCTCCTTTGTTGAACAAAGAATACTACTGTGTAGAAGTTCTTCGAATGTTTCGATAATTTTACTTCCTATGACGAATCGTCTTCTATTGCGCCTTCCAGTTGCCAAACCACCACTACGATAGCTGTACTAGCATAAACTTTGCGATCGTCCTTTCTTTTGCCGCTAAATAAGTTTAGATTTTTAGTTATCTTCAGTAGCATTCTGTAGTTAGCAGCAGGGCTGTAGTTTAATAACGTACTTGACGGCGGTTTATACGTGCAGCAGGTGATAGACGACACTTCCGGGCTTGAGGACGGCCGCGGCCGGAAGATGAGCCTGGGCAACGGCGGCCACTTGCGCATGTACACGGTCATCGTCACCGGCCTCAAGATGGCCACCAACTATTCGTTCGAGGTGTCGCCCCTGGAGCCCAGGAGGACGAGGTACCTGGCAACCCGCACGACGCCCCCATCCCCCTCCGCCGCCGCCGCCGCCACTGCCACCAAGATACTCGTCACCACTAAAGGATGTGAGTCCCGCCATTTTATTTTACGCAGTCGTGGAGCTCGGACGGAAAAGCAAAGCGCTCGTTCGTCGAAATATACGACATCCCCATACCCGACTCAAAAGAATCGACTTAAACAGAAAATTTGGACTCTTAAGACCATTACTAAAACGGACGTCGAAATTGACCTTAAGTAACTCAAAGTAACACTCAACCCGACACGGACATACGGTGTAGAGCTATGGGGTTTGAACCGAGACATCCGACATCGCTCGCATCCGGTGATTTCAATCAAAAGTCCTTCGTACCGTCCTTAATGCTCCCCCCGGGTATGTTTCTAACCGCACAATCCACCATGACCTCAACGTACCGACAGTCGACCAAGTTGCAAAATCCCGGTTCCCGAAGTTCCACTCCCGCCTTTCTCCTCATCCTAATCCACTCGTTCAGTCCCTTGATACTGAACCAAAAAAAATAACCCGCCCAATTACAAAGTAATGATCAAAAAAAGCACAACCCGTCGGACGCCTTAATAAAGGTACGCGATGTGAAAACAAAGATGGCTGACCAAGTCGACGACATCCGTATATATCGTATATCGAATACACCCGATAACCTCCGGGGCCCCTACAGTAAATTTTAATTCGGGGTAAATAAAATGAACAGTATATCTCTCGAGAATATATTATTATAATATCGGATTAATAATATCGGGGGTTGTTTCAGTTTCGGCCCGTGCCAGCCTGTGCTTGCCGGAGGTGAGCGAGGTGGAGGTCTCTACCGGGCCGTACTTCAACGGGCGGATAGCGGTGGAGAGCGTGCTGGGGGGCGGCGGCGGCGGCCGTGGGGGCGGCAACGGAGGCCGCGGCGGCTGCTGGGTCGAGGGGGACGGTCAGAGCCCCAGGCAGTCCTACAGCCTGAGGATAGAGCACTCCGTGTGCGGCAGCCAGGTGAACAGGACGGCGGTCGCCACCTTCATACTGGTACAGGAGAACCTGCCCATACTCACCCACAGCACCAGGAGGTTCCTCGTACTCTGCACCTTCCAGCCGGAGACGCTCACCGTCAGGGCCGGGTAAATCACTTCTATTTGCAAATACGAACTTATAATCCTATAATAATAAGTATATATTAAGTATGAGTGTAAATGAAATGTGGGAAACTGGATTTTGGAGGCCCGGAACCTCGAATTTTGGTCGCGGCCAAGACCGATCCAGAGTTGCGACGGCCGAGATAATAATAATAATAAAGTTTCGTTTACGAGTGCACCACCATATCTCCAGAAGACAGCCATACTGCTATTGTGTCGGGCGGATGTTGTCGAATTTTAGGTTTTATATTCGAATTCAGTTGTCTATTTCCCTGTCAGAAAATGAAGGCGGGCTTAATTTAAGCCGAAGTATTTTGTTGTTAAACTAATTGACCGTCGACACTTGTGCCTGCCAGGTTGAACCTGCCGTCCACAAGTCCGGGCACGGTGGCGGGCGCCGAACCGGATCCGGAAGCGGGCACCGGAGTGGCGGCCGTAGTAATACCGGAAGTCTCGAACAACGAAGTGCACGCGGCCCCCCTACAGCAGGACAAACTCAATCACATCAACGCCCCCCAGTCCTCTCACGGTAGGCATACTCTAAACTACCTGCGACAAAACTGTTAAATAGTGTGAATTAATAATAGACATAAATGTAAACGAGCGAATGTTACCGCGACCGGAACTTGAATTATCTTCAAGTTCCCTTGGGATTGTGTCGGATAGTAAGGGGTTGTGACCCTCAAGCATTTTATTCTGAAAATAAAGGTTTAATTTTGTTTTCAGGCGAAGCGAAAGAAGTGAAAAGTGTGCTGACTGCAGTGGCGGTTGTGGCCGGCCTCGTCGGTCTAGCCCTACTCGTCTGGTGGTTCATGCCCTCTAAAATATCTCAAGGTAACCATTTATATAATAAATGGACCTCCCTATCGATTTATCCCCGATACGACCGCAACAGGTCGGCAATTATTTTCGAGTTAAGACAACCTAAAAAAGCTCTCTCTGAGCGACAGACTCGTGAAGGCTCCGCGGGGTTAGAACGCTTGCCAACCTAGAAGGGCATTACCACTAAATTAGACAACGCTAAAAAAAAAAGAGAATAACATAAGTTCTGTCTCCTCCCGCCGGTTTGGTCTTTTGCTAGACCGGTTTCGGCCGCTTGCGCCATCTTCAATAGCGGTGTCAGTCACCACAGTACAAGTGACAGTGACAGTGGTCAGTGAGGATGCCCAAAAACATCCAAAGTGCCGAAAGTGACTAACACCGCTACTGAAGATGGCGAGCGGGCGAAACCGTTCTAGCAAAAGACCTAACCGGCGGACCAAATCTACGGTATTCCAACCCCTCGCAAAATAGGTGTTCTAAAAAATTTTCTTTGTCGGAGGAACAGGTTCGGCTGTAATGCTGGGTGAAGAGTGCGGCGCCAGCGCCTACGACAACTACGAGAACTCGTTGCGGGACTCGGTCAGTACGACGGAACTGGAGGCGGCCGATTCGTGGAGGGGCGAGAGCCCCGCCCCCGCCCCGCCGCCCACCAGGGAGGAGTACCAGCCGCCCCGAGGCACCACCAGGAGTCAGGAGCCTGCAACGCCCACCTGATAGAACAGCACACGGCCGTCTTCACCATCAGCCGAAACAACCCGCAGATGACCACCGATTGTATCACATTCAACAACCAGCAGTCCACTTCCGAGGCCTAGGTGAACCACAACCCCAACAACCCTCCCCTCCCTCCCTCTCCTCCCTCCCTCCCTCCCTCTCCACAGTCTCAACAATATTTATTTTCTAAATAACTCTCTTTCCACGGGCCTTTCTCTCCATCGGACGAAATCACTTCCATTTCTACACTTTAATGGCCGCACGTCACCAACCTAGAGCCGCCGGCATTCGCTCTATAATTTACGCGCTACGCGTGTGGCCAATAGCAATATCCACACTTGTTTAGAGTGTGGCGGTAGCATCACGCACCTGTTGTGTGTAACGGTCGTTATAGCGGGCAAATCTGGAGAATGAGAAACAATTTCTAATTTTTAAAATACCCACCATACCACTCGACTGACTCGTCGAATAACACCAAGGTTATTCTACTACATGACAAGGTCGAAATTGTCTCTTACTGCGGTAGGGACAGATACATATATTGGGACAAATCTGTAAAGCGAGGAAGTCAAGTAAACTCCCGACAAAGTCAGAAAATCGTGTGACAAATCTGGAACACTCTGCATGCAAGGGTTATAACTAGCTGCCGGGATTTCGGGGACTTGGATTTTTTGAAACGTTTACAATATTCAAGAATAAAATACCATTTATTATATTTCGTCTGTGTCATTTCATTAGTGCGTTTTTAATGGGCGTAAAGGCGATTTTTTCAAACGAGGTACGCGCCAACTGCCCTTGAATGGAAAATGAAACTTGCGTGAAAAAAAACGTATAACGTTGAAAAAGGAGTTTACACCTTAAAAAACTGTATAACTATTGAAAAGTTTATATCTTGAAAAAAAAACTTATAAACCTTTGAAAACTGTATAAACTTTGAAAAACATAGACCTTAAAAACTGTATAAATAGGACTTGAAACAACTCGAAAAAAAACGGTATAAACGTTGAAAAAGGAGTTTACCCCTTAAAAAAAACTGTATGACCATTGAAAAGTTTACACCTTGAAAAACTTATAAACCTTGGAAACTGTTTAAACATTAAAAAACATACAGACCTTAAAAACTGTATAAATAGGACTTGAAAAATATGACTGTATGAGCGTTAAAAAGTCGTTTAACACACCTTGAAGAAGTGTAACTTTTAAAAAACAGCCATTTTGGTGGCGAGAAAATTCTCATTTCCAAAGGTGAGGTGAACCGTCAAAGATATTGTTTCGAATAAACCGAATTTTACTTTTTGGCTCAGAATCCCTCCAGACGCAAAGTATAAACGAACGTTGCCAATTTAAATACTTTTCGCAATGTAAAATGTTGCCAGAAAAAAGAAATTATTGAACTACACAAAAATCAATTGTAGACATCTTGAATCTAATAAATTATTTTTGTTTCATTGTAAATAATATTTTGTGCCAGTATGTGAACTGCATTAATTGCAATGGAGTTGGTTAATCCGCTGACAAGAACTGACCTTTGTTTATTATTCTATTTATTATTCTAGTATTATTTGAGAAATGATCAAATAATGAATACTGATGTCTGTAATACAATAAATTCGTGATTATAACCAATACACATTTTAATTGTTATCGGTTTTCTCGAATATCAATTTGAGACGGGAAAATTTATTGTAAATCACAAATTTACTCTCATATTAACAAAGTATTTATAAACTTTTTTTTATGCTAATAATCTAAATCGGTTATTTCCTCTAATGGTGACTGGATTAAAGGCCGACTGTAGGTTTGTAATATATACAACGTATACAAGGAGGCGACAATTGATTATTAAAAAGAATTACAATCTATTCTGCATTATTTATCGACTAACTGTGTATAACATTTAAATGTATGTTTAGATTAGGAGAGAGGGAGAGAGAGAGAGAGAGAGAAAATCTTTGATATCTATTTAATTATATTTAGGGGTACCCAAAAGTAATCGACATTATGACTTTGGAATTCATTTTATTTTGCTAAAAAAGAAACTTTAATTATTAATCTACTATATATTCACCGATATTTTTAACAACTCTCTGCCACTTTTCAGGCAAATTTTCGATTCCCCTCTTGAGGAACTCCTCAAGACTGCAAATACATCTTATCAAATTGTTCATTACTTTTGGGTACACCTTATATTTAGGATCAATTAATTATTGTAATAATTCCCTTACCCCGTAACCCTTGTTCTTGCCCTTTAAATACACGATTCTGTGTTGGCATTCTTGAGAGAGTCTGTGATTTATTTATTTACATTAGAAAAAAAAAACTATGTGCTGTTCAAAAAAAATGTTTTTTTTTTGTTGTATAATTGATAAATTCGTTACACGTTTTTGCGGGAAGTAAATTCGGTGCGAATTATCCGGTTATAATAACATAATTTCCGTGGGAAAAAAATATGGAAATACGGTGTTTTTAAATGTTAATCGCCTCAGATGAAGGTTTGTGAAAGTAATCACAAGAATAAATTTAAATTTTATTTAAACTTTTTCACCTCCATATTATATATATATATCAGTTCCCAGGTTGGCCACTGAAATAGTGAAAGTGGTCTGAAAAATGACTGTGCGTCAGTTTCTCTTCGTAAATTCTAGATGTCCGATTTGTCCGTGTAAGATGTGTCTATTTTGAATGTTTTAAATAATTTAAAAAATAAAAACGACGAACCTTCCGTAGGATTATAATTTTTACGAGAATAGTATTTGTGGAGTATAAATGTTATAGTACATAATATTTAGTTTTATGTATCGTACGAAATAGTACGGAGCGATGAGATTATCGAGCCCGATAATGATGAGTTCTCGGTTTAAATTTTTTCTATAGAAAATTCAGAAATATTACAAGCTTCGTATATAATTTCAGATTTAATCCATTCTCATTTCACTTTTAGGTGTTACCCGTTTTCAGTAGAAATATTGAGTTGAATTGATAAAATTGTTTTTTGAACAGTACTACTCCGTCGAGAGTGACCATTAACTTCAGACACAACGTCTTGTTCTCACGCTCTCAATAAACAGCCCTTGCCCTTTTTTTTTGTTTACGGTTATATTTCTAATTAAAACGCAGGATGAAGGTTATATGATAATTGATTAATTTGTAAGCGAAAAATTACAAAAAAAAAAAATAGCCTTTGTGATACTTGTTACTTATTAAGAACCTATTACGTAATTAAGAAAGTACTCTGTAAATCAATAAACGGAAAAATTGCACACAAAATTTGAAACCGGCTGTCATCTCTTTATTAACCCTGTTTTGTCTTTCATTAAGCTTTGTTATGTGATAACATTAATATAAATATTAAATTATATAATTTTTATTATAATTTTATATAATATAAAAAAATATAAAAAATATAATATAAAATTATATAATTCATATTATATTAATATTAATATAATGATAAATTAAGCTGTGTTATTGTCCATCCATGACCTGGACAAAATTATTTGCAAATTAATTTTTTAAGTCTCAACAAAAATTTAAAACCAGTGTATGTCAGTGTACCACCATTTTTAACAAAGTTAAGGACTTTAATAATGGAGAGGAAAACAAACTCTCCTGTACAAGAGAGTACATTTTCTGTTTGTATTAGTTATTTTTTCTATTTATATTAATTATTTTTTCTGTCAGTATGATCAACAATTATTTTCAAATTAATTAAAATTACTTTAATTAATAAATAAGTAGCATAGACAAAATAAATTCGTAAATAGTTAATGAAAGTACCTTTCTTGGCATATTTTAATTTAGTAACAAATATTAACTAATTTGTTATAATTTCCCTAATGCCACTTTATCGATGCAAGTGCACTCAACGAGCTTTAGTTAAGCAGATTTCCGCACACACTCGGGGGGCGCTAGTTTCTGGGTACAGGTGCACTCAACGAACTTTAGTTAAGTACATTTCCGCACCACACTTAAAGGGGCGCTAGTTTCTCGGTGCACGTGCACTCAACGAACTTTAGTTAAGTACATTCCCGCACCACCCTGAGGGGGCGCTAGTTTCTCGGTGCATGTGCACTCAACGAACTTTAGTTAAGTGCATTCCCGCACCACCCTCAAGGGGCGCTAGTTTCTGGGTACAGGTGCTCATGTGCACTCAACGAACTTTAGTTAAGTGCATTCCCGCACCACCCTCAAGGGGCGCTAGTTTCTGGGTACAGGTGCACTCAACGAACTTTAGTTAAGTACATTCCCGCACCACCCTGAGGGGGCGCTAGTTTCTCGGTGCATGTGCACTCAACGAACTTTAGTTAAGTGCATTCCCGCACCACCCTCAAGGGGCGCTAGTTTCTGGGTACAGGTGCACTCAACGAACTTTAGTTAAGTACATTCCCGCACCACACTCAAAGGAGCGCTAGTTTCTGGGTACAGGTGCACTCAACGAACTTTAGTTAAGTACATTCCCGCACCACCCTCAGGGGGCGCTAATTTCTGGGTATAGGTGCACTCAACGAACTTTAGTTAAGTACATTTCCGCACCACCCTCATAGTGGCGCTAGTTTACCGACGGTATTTATTTTTCTTCTATTTATAGTAATTATTTTTTCTGTCAATTCGACGAATAATTATTTTGAAATCTATTAAAATTACTATAATTAATAAATAAGTAGCTTATACAAAATAAATTCGTAAATAGTTAATGAAAGTACCTTTCTTGGCATATTTTAATTCAGTAACCTTAGCCTAATGCCACTGGGGATTAAGGAAATTAATTCATTGATAAAAACACATTTCAAAATCCATATATTTATTTTATATATCAATATATTATCAATATATAAAAAAACCTGGTTAGGTTAGAGTAAATTATATTTTTTCAACAATAAAAACACAGATAGGCGTATAAATGTTCCATTCGGGAGATATAAAGTACCGAAGCTTCATCTGGTACACTATCTTTATTTTATAAATACTAATTACAATTAACTGTACTAACAATTAACTACAATAATCTGTAGTGTTACATATTTTCACAGAGACAAAAAAGATACAAATAATAACGTTTTTCTGTTCAGATGGAATTATTATCGGTGTAATTAAAGTTACTTTAATTAATAAATATGTAGTTTATAAAAACTGAATTCTTAAATAGTTAAAGTATCTTTTTTTCACGTGTTTTAGTCCAGAAGGAAACCTTCCGAACTAAGCTATTATTAGTGTAAAGATTACATTCTCTCTCGTGCCTACTGTCTGCAACAAAGGTGCAATGCATCGCATTTCATACAACTTTCAGCACATTAGTTTCATAATACACGTAAGTTATTTCGACTGAAACTGGCAACGGGTTCGAGGTAACCCGGGGTCGCAATTTGAATGGGGCGACAGCGGCACTAACTGTTGTTGTAGAACGCCGACAGGTATTTGAAAACGTCGCCGTTGTAACCCTGGAGTAGCGGCACGCCGTTGACGAAGTCGCAGACTTCATAGAGGCGAACGGTGGGCGCGCTCCAGAAGGCGTTGTGCACTCGGTCGCTGGCCGATGAGACACCCTCTTCGGTCGTGTTCAGCTGGAACACCGAGAAGTGGAACATCTTGCCGTCGGTCTGAACGCACTGCACTACAACCGGGCTCGGCAAATCAACAACGTCCTTCTGTAATCGACAAACAACAATATAATATTCGATATACCTGTTTTGTGGTCTGCGACGGGTTGGGATACTGTAGGTTCGTGATGTTTCTGTCTCCTCTCGCTGCAGTTTGGTCTTTTGCTAGACCGGTTTCAGCTGCTCTCGCCATCTTCAGTAGCGCTGTGTTAGTCACTGTTGGCACTTTGGATGTTTTTGGGCATCCTCACTGCCCACTGTCACTTTCACAGTACATGTGACTAACACAGCGCTACTGAAGATGGCGAGCAGCCGAAACCGGTCTAGCAAAAGACCAAACCAGCGAGAGGAGACAGAAACATCACGGACCTACAGTATTACATATACTATATTTATATGTATTATAAAATATATAATATACTATATATTAAATATATATATTATATATAAATATATTAATTATAAGTATCTTGATTTTAAATGCCCTAAACTTCATCTAACCTAAGTTAACCTAATTCATCTGATGATCAGATGCTGATGATCTGATGATTCAGAAATTATAGTTAATCTATTTAACTAATTTATATATATATATATATATATATATATATATATATATAAAATAACAATAACACAATCATGACATGGTTATTTACATTATAATACACTTATAGATAGAATCTGTGGTTCAAACAATTATCTGCAAATATTAAACAATCCGTTAATTCATATAACATATATATTAAGCTCATATAACAGCTTTTATCTCCGATCACTCTATCTGTACTTACAGTTAACTTACAAACTGACATCCACGACATGCAGGCGGATTTGAACCACTGAAGAAAGGCGCATGCCCTACACTGGGGCCTCCAGCATCACTATTAATATGTATTTTTATTAAAAATATTTTTAATTAAAAAAGGGATTTTATATTAAATATATAAACATCAATTATAAGTATCTTTAATTGAGGCATGGCAATCTAAACGCATTAATCTTCATCCAACTTAAGTTAACCCAATTCATCTGGCGCTCAGGAATTATAGTTAATCTTATTTAACTAAGTTTTTTTTAAATATATATAATAATAATAAAACCATCATGACACGGTTATTATACATTATACACGTATAGATAGAATCTGAGGTTCAAACAATTATCCGCAAATATCAAACAATCCGTTAATTCATATAACATATAAAAAGAGTTTAAAATTTAAATAAGATTAACTATAATTCCCGAGCATCAGATGAATTGGGTTAACTTAAGTTGGATAAAGATTAATGCATTTGGATTGCCATGCCTCGTTAAAATCAAGATATTTATAATTGATGTATGTATATGTAATATAAATTAGTTTAATTTAAATATTTTAAAATATTATTCATTAAGCTCATATAACAGCTTTAATCTCCACTGGGGCTTCCTGGACATTGCATGCAAATATTAGCTGTACCCAAAAGTAATCAACAATTTGATAAGATGTATTTTGGTCTTGAGCAGTTCTTTGAGAGAGTGGAATCGAAAATTTGCCGGAAAAGTGGCAGAGAGTTGTTATTGATAATATCGGTGAATATATAGTAGATTAATAATTAAAATGTATTCCAAAGTAAAATGTCAATTACTTTTGGGTACCCCTAATATAACGAACTTTACTGTGTTAGAGAATCTTAAAAACAAAACTAAAGCATGGTAAATAATCGACGTTGAATCCACAAAATTGTGTTAAAATATTTGTTTTTTTTTTGTTCATATAACAGCTTTTATCTCTGTGGCTATCCGAACTAGTTTATCTCCAATCTCCACTCTATCTGTACCTAAAACTAACATTCATGGCGTAGAGGCGGATTTAAACTGCAGACAGAAGGCAGACCAGGAGGCCTTCCTTTATCGCTATTGAAATGTATTTTTATAGGGTGTCCCAAAATTAACGCAATATTTTAATTTGCCGCCGTTCTTGCAGTAAAGTCGGCAACCGTATTAAAACAAAGACCATTTGACAGCGGATTGTTTAGGGTTAGTCGAACAATATTTCAAAAATAATGAAAGTTTATCAGCCACAGTTCGATTCAAATCTTGGCGTTAATTTTGGGACAGCGTATATTTTCATTCGCCGCTACTAATCATCGCGAATCGCACAACAACAGTCGTGTAACGCCATTGTACTTACGCCATATTTTTGTCTGGCCTGCGCCACGGCGACGGCGTAACACTTCATCAGCGACCGTCCCAACACCTGAGACTCTGTCACCTCCGTCTCGAATATGTTGCCAACCTCGCTCTCATTGTAGTGGACGACTATTGTCTGAACGTGCTCCCCCTTCACACCGACGTTCACCTTACTCTCCTCCTCCTCCTTCTCCTCCGCTTCTGTCATTTCCGGCGCTCTCTTCGTTTTCACTTCCATCGCCGGGACATCTTTGAAGGCTGGAATAAGATTTGGCCGTTAGAGTAGGCTGCGTCAGTGGAATTTATCGATTAAAAATTTGATTTTAACCTAAATTCTCAAGCGATAATCCCCCAAGTAAGTTAGAATTAATATTAAATAGTAATTATTTATTCTCGATCTTTGGCCAAGTCTATAAACTATTCTTAGATGACCTACTATATTAGGGGTACCCAAAAGTAATCGACATTTTGACTTTGGAATTCATTTTATTTTGCTAAAAAAGAAACTTTAATTATTAATCTACTAATTTTAATTCACCAATATTATCGACAACTCTGTCACTTTTCCGAAAAATTCTCGATTCCCCTCTTGAAGAACTCCTCAAGACCGAAATACATCTTAACAAATTGTAGATTACTTTGGGGTACACCTAATATATACTACAGCTCATGTATGTGGGGGCTTAACAAAAATGACTCCAGTTCTCATTCTGTTCTCATAAATAATTTGGTATACCCTAGTAAATGTGAACTCAATGAAACCCAGTTTTTCATTTATCTTTCTATTCGCAACCCCACTGTTAACATTTCAGTTATAAAACTTTACAATTACTGTTTACCCTCTAGGGGCCGACTTTTTATTTTAAATCCAAAAAAATTGGTGCAACGAAACATCAGCAATTATAAACCTATATATGCGAATGAAAAAAAAAATTGATATTGATATTGGTTGTCTTGACAGCGTAATAGGATTAAGATTTATGCCATCTCATGAAAAAAGCTATAATTATTTGGTTAAATTTCAATAAATTGAAATCTGGCCTGAAAGTTACACGGGGAAAAGGAAACCTTATTGTAATTCAGTGACAGTGAAAGTACTTAAAATTTGATCCATTGAAACAGCCGGGTTTTAAAAATCCGTACACCGAATTTTTGCCTGAATTTGGTCAAGAATTGAGATATAGAATGAGCTTAATGAACACAGTATGATTAGCCCCCTCATATCCCACAATCTGACACACATTTGAGCGGATTAACAAAATCCGACCCAAATAAGACGAACATAAATCCCCAATAACAATAACAAAATGCGTAACTGACAAACGCTACAGTATAAGTGACAGTGACAGTGAAATGAGGATGCCCTGAAAAACATTCAAAGTGCCAAAACAGCGCTACACGGTCTAGCAAAAGACCAAACCGGCGAGAGGAGACAGAAACACGCGGAATTGATTATTTTGTATAAAACTATTGTTATTCTCTGGGACAATCCTGCCTTCCTTAAAAAATCATTCCCGGCTAACCCCCGGATACAACAAGAAAATGGTCAATTACAAACGGTGATAATTACGGAAAACATCCTGTAGGCTGTATATACGCTGTTCCTCGAGCGATATCGTCGGCAGAAGTGGCTCGATATCGGGCAACCGGTGCGATCTCGTCTCCTCGGGCCCAATTAGCCCGGCTATCCCTTTTGAGGCAGTTATAGCCAGGTCAGCTCGCAGCGACAACACGACATCCCGTCCGCACCTCGTCAAGTGGACTCTGAATAGGGCGTCGTCAGAAATTCTCCTCTCCGGAAACAGCACAGGGTTGCAGCTGCCGCACAGGCTCAACAATCGGTTGCACAACAACACGCTGTAAACAGAAACGAGCACGTCATCGCGCGCATTTCCGTACAAATTATAAATTTAATATCGTAGTTTATTCGAAGTCATACTTCCGTCTTCTGTCCGTAATGCCGTAATCCCTGGGAAAATTCCACGCGGGCCTCTCCGGATCCTTCCTTTTCGGCAGCAGTTCTTGGTAGGCGTCGTACAGTAGGGACGATTTGATTATCCTTCGACGAACAATAAAAAAGCGATCATTAGGATAAAACAATGCTCGTTACGAGAGCGTGTCTATCTTTTCACGACGTGAAAATAACGCGGTAACAACTGTGATTTAGATTTCGGTCTAGGTTCGGGTTGGATCCGGTCTAGGAAAAGACCAGACCGGCAGAAACACACAAAATCTACAGTATTCCAAACCGTCGCAGACCACGGAACAGATACGTTAAACTGTAATTTACTTTTTCACAATTACTACTGAAATTTATATACAATTAGAAGAGAAGAATTTTGTAAAGATTGTGTCAAACTTGATTTCAACCAAATTCAATACCATTTATTCGATAAAAATTTCCTTTATTTTATTACCTTCACTTGTATTATTTTTTATACCCACTAATAATCAACTTTATACAGTCGCATTGTATTAGGTGTACCCAAAAGTAATCGACAATTTGATAAGATGTATTTTGGTCTTGAGGAGTTCTTCAAGAGGGGAATAGAAAATTTGCCGGAAAAGTGGCAGAGAGTTGTCGATAATATCGGTGAATATATAGTAGATTAATACTTAAAGTTTCTTTTTAGCAAAATAAAATGAATTCCAACGTCAAAATGTCAATTACTTTTGGGTACCCCTAAATATAATTAAATAGATATCAAAATTTCCTGTCTAAACATACATTTAAATGTTATACACAGTTAGTCAATAAATAATTCTTTTTAGCAAAATAAAATTAGTTCCAAAGTCAAAATGTTGATTACTTTTGGGCGTAGCCCTAATATATAGACAATTTTATTCGGAAAAGATTTGTTTTCATAATAACTTTTATTCAGAAGAGTCTTAATTTTCTATAATTTCAAGGACTTTCCGAATCTGTATTAAACATTTTGCGGTAGGTATTTTTGTTGTGATGGATATTATTAAGCGGTGAAAATAATTTTTCACAAAATCCTTTCAATAATTTACACAATTTAAATATATGAGAATATATGCTAATATATATAATATTAATAATCTAATTAATTAACAGTAGAAAGATTTTACTTCGCGAGGAAAATTTCCATACACAATTTTTCTGTAAATACAGAAATATATATATATATATATATATATATATATATATATTTTTTTTTTTCTGTAAATTCTATATAAATATATAGAAAAAGGTTGCCTAGGCCAATATGCACAATTCGTGATTGGAGGGAGCGCATATTTCACGGATCGCAATCCCTATTTATGACTAAGTTATGACCTAACATCCATGACATGCACCGACACATTAAAACTCTCAACTCAACGCAGTGAACTTAACACAAATTTAAACCTATCTGCCATGACCTTAACATAAGAAATATATAATGATAGCGTTACCTTTGGACTAGTTCATTTTGTAGTGAAACCGTGTTCTTATCGAACAGAGCTTCCACCGACGGGGGCAAAACACCCTGCTCAATTTCAACTGTATTCGTCAACAGTTTAGCCTGTTCCAAGCCTTCGAGGAGCACGTTGTGGTCTTCATAGGTGAGACAAGGCGTGCTGAGGTAGTCGGGATGAGATGAATCAAACATGACGCGCTTCGGCCTATAACCGATGACTGGAAAACTGTCGGAATATTTAAATCGGAGCATTATAAACTATTATTCTCAGCTATTGTAGTGACACTGACCCAATAAGTATGTGTAATTCCGATTCGGGTAAAGGTTAAAATGCAGAATAGGGCACCCCCACTGATAACCTAATAGGCGAGATTATATATCGATATCTGTTTCATTTGATATCGTGAAGTACGCTGTAGACAACTGTTCTTTTATTATTATTTTGCTTAGAGAAGCGTGACGTCTTTTGTGGGTATGGAAAGGTTGAGTCTGTATTTTTTCACGAGTTTGAGGCATGAGAGTCTGGAAAGAGTGATTGAGATATGTACAAATCTTGGATCAGTCACGAGAGAGTATGTGTGTCCTGAATGTGGAAAGAATAGTCCAACAAGTGTGATAAGTTTAAGCGGACTTGTAGAACTAAATCTGCTCCTGCCCATCGTGTGAAAAGGAGTGTTCAACAACGATTGAAATAGATACTTCACGATATCGAATGAAAAGATATCGATATATAACCTATCGGGTCATCAGTGGCGGGGGGGGCCCCCTATTCTGCATTTTAACCCAGCTAAAATCACAGTCGATGCACATCTAGTTTTGACCCATATTCCTAATCAATCCCCCACCACCCTAAGCGGAATGGGAAAGTTGCTGTTAGCCCGTTTCATTATTAAAGGTTGCAACAATCGACAGGTTAATTGTGGATGGCCACTAAGAATGAAATTGTAGGGGAGTAACTCACGGTTTCGTTAGTTTTGGCCTCTCTTTAATAACGTCGAGGGCGTCTACGCAGTCGACACCTTTCTCCTGGAGGACTTTGATGGCGCTGGTTTCCCTGATGATCCGCCTGCCCTGGACTTTCCACTTCTTGACGAACATATCGCCGATGTGCTGTCGGAAAAGTAGCTGCGTTCGCCTCATTTTTACAAATCGGTTGTGATCGACCGACCGGCCAAAGGCGAATTATAACCCGCACTGAAGTGGCCTTCCTTCTCAACGGCCAACACATGATAACCAGGGGTACCAACTCCTGACAAAGTATTACTGCTAATAACGATAATAATGAAGATATTTTATTCCGTACACATAAAGTGAACGTATTTTAATACGTGAATTAAAATCACATACGGCTCCTCTTGTTTTAAATTAATTTCAATCAATTGTTGAATTTGTATTACACTGCCATCTTTTCAGCCACTGCTTCGGACCAATGCCTTCACAATCAGCAAACGTTTATAAAATAAAATGACAATTATATTGTATATTTATTTTAATTTGGGGGAGGGGAGTAAGTTGTGAGAAAATTTTCAAAACGGAAAAGTTTCCGAAAAAAATTCACGTAAAAGACTATTTTTATAAGGAATTTGCAGAATACTTGCACCGATAAACTAGATTACTAAAAAATAAACTGTTTTCAATCAATTTTAGTTCAACGGAAAAATTTTTATAAGCGTACCACGCTCAGGGGGGCGCTAGTTTCACATATATCGTATAGTATTTATACAATGTTATGTGGTGTAATAATGGTTATTTCTGTAAAAATAGTATAGGCTAAAATCTATTAAAACATGTTCGGATAAGTTTAATTTTCTGCATTGTACCATTGGGATGTAGCTACCAATACTACTTAGCTTATAAATCATTGCTAAACCATTGTACCATACACATTTACATATATCAAATGTAATGCCCAAAAATACACAAACAATTATATATTTTGTATATATTGTATATGTCAATACCAATGACCCAAATACAAATGTTTTCCCTTTACCGTAAAGTTCATGCATATCCCAAAATTTTGAAACATTCTATTTCACTCGAGCACAGAAATATTGCTTCATTTACAGAGGCCAAAATTTAAATATTTGTACTGAATACTAGAAAATTGTGGTGACCCCTCCACTAAAATCTTAACATTTTATTCAACAAACCTCCTCTCTTCATTAAATTGGTATACTCGATAGGAATTTACACAGTATCTTCCTTAAACTGTGGCCACTGCATTTCACATACTCCCAGATGAATACACTGCTGTGTACATAAAAGGTCCAAATAACAGAAATAGTGAAGATTCAAAATAACCTGATGGTATACAAATTGTATATTACTTATAGGTAAATGGATTTGTCAGATTGAATTGCACAACATGCTTGAATGTTTATTTGAGTTTTACAATTATGTTGTTAACATTAAAAAAAGAAAACTGAAATAATTACAACATTCATATTAACGTACAACTGGTGTTAAGGGCAAAACAATGGAAGTTGCAGTCATTTAATTTTTTTTTTTGCCAAAGGCTTTTCAAATACAGGTAGGCACTTTTATACATTTTTCAACTGCAATTTAATGCCACATTTACTAAATCTTTTTACTATCAAATAATTAAAATGAAACGTAAATTTGGGTTTACGTATGTGTCCCGAAATGAAACAAATATAAATGTGGCATTATTTGATATCGTTACTTCATTACTAGATTGCTTTTTAAAATAATTTCACATGTAGTCGCAACTTATTGCCATAGTTTATTCAATCAATTTAGCTCGAATATCACACAATTCTAGGATATGAAAAAACCAAATTTGTATATACCTACATTACTTAACCGCTAGAACCTTAAAACAAATTTAAACGAGACAACAGTATTTGTTTTGTGCCAAATAATTGTCCGGCGTACGCCAGCCCGCTGTTGGAAAATTTCATTCCACACTTTTCATAACAGGCTTTTCTAATTTCTCACTTCAATTAATAAATGAAAATAAACTTCACGATTCCCTCTAACAATTCAGAGAAAACTATCTGCCGAAATTGGTAATTTTCCGAAGACTTTTAAAATTTTGTAAATACATTACGTTAACGTCTAATTCTAAAATTACAGGGGGTGGCACAATAATCGAGTACAATGAGACACAAAAGCGGTCGAATAAAAACAAAATAAGAGCTCAAGTCAATTCGCGTTTAATAGTATTAAAGGTACAAAAAAAAATATAACATGACTAATCAGTGTCGCTGAAAACACATTATCAGCAGCAGATATCTTCAGAGTTCACTCTTTATAGAAATAATCCGGCGTAATTTGATAAACAGAACCAAAAATATTTTGAAACCCCCCCAAAATATCATTTTCAATAACAATACCGACTAAATAATAAGAAAAACAAAAAACAGATTTGTGGATAATATATTATAGTTACAACTAATTATATGTATATAAATGAGTGTATAAGTATGTGTACGTATATAAAACCAGACAATATTGCTGAAAAGTGTTTGTACGTACATATATATGTATGTATGTATATATATATGCATATACATTTAAAAATATATTTAAGCAATTATATTTTTTCATACGATACTTAAAAAACTGCTAAATTATGTTTACCGATTACTTATATTTACAATTAACTTCAATTTTTTTTGTTATGAAATATCCTTCTAGTAGCATAAAAATTGCAAAAAAAAATTATTGTAAATCATACACTCGGTTAGTATGAAAGGAACTCAAGTTGAAAAAATTACATTTAAAAAAGGAAAAAATCCTAAATCGTAATAACTTAGAAAATAAATAATTATATGTTTACAATAATAAAGATCGTTAGTGTCGACCGCAGAGAGGTTATGATGGAAGGTAAGAGTAGTAGTAATAGTAGTAATAATAATTATAATTGTAATAACTAATAATAATAATAATAATAATAATAATACTATTTACAAAGAGAATAATGTAGAAAACAAAAAATAAATCAATAATACAATGAAAGAAGTCCTGGACTCGCAAATGTATACAGTTCAGTCGCACATTCGGATGTGTACTATACTACTAAATTGTCCTGCATTACTCCTCAATCACAATCCCGATTCCAACTGAAACGGCTGGTAAAATTTATTTGTAAATTAATTAATACCGAATATAAAATCTGCTGTGAAATGCTTTATTGAAACAACATTTTCGGTTAGTGACATTTAATTTTTTCATGTTCTGATCTCCTTTATTGGAAACGTTCAGATTCGGAAGTGAAAGAGTACTTCGTGCAATCTCACAGTTACACCGGAGTCGAAAAAATTTACGATTTAAAAAACAGATAATCCAAAGTAATAATTGAACAGAGTTAATATTATCCTACAGTTAAGATCACAAACAACAAATCAGTTAAATTCAGTACACTTTTACATACAAATGATGACAGGACAACACTGAGAGATACAGTGATATATCGTGGAAAAATTTGGATTTGACCAAGTCCATTTTCTTCATGTATTTCTAAATAAAACAAAATGTTTACACTTTGGTTTTTTTTTAAATATACGATAATATTCGTAATTGAAAATTGTTTTACAAACTTATGTTGTGCAAATATATATATATATATATATATATATATATATATACATATATATACTGATCTGTGCATATATACATATATGCATAACACTATCATACTTTAAATCAACATTTGAAAAGTACAATTTTTTTATTCTACACATTGAAAATTAAATTTTTGTAGTCACCAGTTTTTTTTTTGTTTAAATACACCAAATTATTTATACTAAATTCGAAAACAGGAACTTACACATAAATTTCATACAAAAAAAGGAAAAGGAAACGAAATGTAAAAGACGAACAGATTCACGGAAGAATTGAAAACACACGATTAGACAAGGAAATAGTTGTCATTAAGAATGGTATTGGTTCTTATATCGACGCAGACTTCTAAGTATTATTAATTAAATCTCAAACTTTCATGACTAAAATTAACATATTTTCTTTGTCTCTCTTCCCTATACAAATATGTTCTAATCTCTAGCTCGCAATAAATAACCGCTTTCCATTTTTCAATACTTTTTCAATTGGGTTTTTGAGTCAAAAAAAAGAGAAAAAACAATGTAAAAATAACAGCTATTCTATAGTAAAAAGCTTGGTGTTTATTTTTCTCCATTTTCTCCGACTTTCCACTTTATACACTTACTTTCTTTTTATATTTTTCATTAAAATAATATCAACAGAAGTTTTTTTCCTAATCATTAGGCGAGCCAGAATATTGTAGCTTTGTAACAAAACAAAAAAATACAAACCATTTCACAGTTCGTGAAATAGATTAAAGTCCATAAAATAAAAAACTGAGTATTTACTCATGCCCTTCAATAAGATGAACAAGTTATATATATATATATATATATATATATATATATATATATATATATATATATATACATATATATAATTTCCTGCTTTATGAGGTGATCTTTGTCTGATGGCTGAAAATTATAAACAGTATGTTAATTACATGTTCACGTTTCGATGCAACTTGTCGCAATGTAATGACTAAGTGTGACCTTTTCTGTTAAGTGTTTGAAGATCAGAAGAAAATACAATGTAATTTAGAATCGTTTCATACTCTTAATATTAATTTTACAGATCACCATGTAATTCAGAACCACTTTATGATATTCATTGTACGTTATAATAAAGCATGAATAAATACAGAGTTCAAAATATTAAATTAACAAAAAAAAAGGATAAAGCTAGTGCTGATGAGGTGATTATCAATGTAGTCAGTTTAAACGCATTTGAAGCGTTCCTTTTTTTTAAATATTACTCATGTTTTTCCAGTCTTTACACATAAGGTACAAAAATAAGTTATAATCGTTTTGCTTGTATTCTTTCTTCGTATTTTATTTTAATTTGTTCTTAGATTTAAAAGAACCCTATACACACACACGCAACGGATGAACGAATGAATGGATGAAACACGATGAGAAATAAAACTAATCTTGTCCATGTCATTGATTTACAAAAACGGAAACGAGGTTTGTTGTCCCTAGCATTGATTTATAAATACGATCGAAGTCTTAATCCTTAACACTGACTTAAATATACTTAAAGGAGGGAAATGTATATTGAACTAGAATAAAAAAGAAAATTAGGAGGGATAGGAGGGCCGATCGAATGTTTATATCTATCGCCTGAAAACCGGTATGTTCGCAACATTAAGCTTTCATTTCCGGTAGGTTCAGTTTAATTACAATGTGCACAATGTAATCATTCCCAACATGTTCCCTTTTCTTTATACTTCGAGCTGTATTTTTTTCTAAACAGAATTTAGTTTTTAAACGTTATTAAACTCTACAGTCTGTAAAATATTTGTTTTCACTTTAAATTGTATACATTCGAATACTCGAATATTAAAATCAATCAACTCTCATGAGTTATTTGTCCACGATGACGATTTTAATTATACATCTAATACCGAATAATTAAGTCAATATTAACATATAAATTTTGTTTTTTTAAGCAACACAGAGATTGTATTTGCCTACCGATATTACGTTTAAACTGTCTTCGAACATACAACGAGCTATTCGATAATACTCAAAATAAAACAATTAAGTTTTATTCTAGCGAGTACGATTATTTTAAAAGCCTACTGTGACAACTTTCTGAATATCGGAAATGTACAAACGTAAATTACGATGTACAGATACACGAACACAACTGAATCAATAAGTCAGTTTAACGTTCTTTTTAAAAAAGTGGAAACATTTACAACACAAGACTGTCTATAGTTTACATTCAAGAGAAAAGTTTTATGCGCTTCAATATAGTCTCTATGGAACTTCCATATATATATTTGTATTTTAAGTGCACGAAACACTTTTTTTTATATTCTCCAGTTGAGCAAACAACAAAAAATAATCTACGAAAAAAAAGTTATTTATTAATCATATTTCTTAAATAAAAGTATATTTATTTTTGAAGAACAAAAAGGATCACATTTTTTTTAAATTTTCTCTTTTTAAATTAAAATGGAAAGACTTTTAATTTAAGAAACAAAAAAATATTGTAGGACAAAAAAATCACAAAAGAAGTTCAAACAATATGCAATTTGGTTTTTAGTTCAAGTTTTTCCTGCTAGTGTTTTAAAGGAAAAACTAGCAATAATGGTTCTTTCTTGGTTTTGTTTTTGGGAAAAAGAACGCTATTTCTTTTTCCCTCCTAAGCGTGTTCCGTTTTTTATCCCCCCCAATTTATTTATTGTTATAGCGTATTATGAACCTTGTTTCTTTTCTCGTTCCAATTACTCTTTCTAAAATTACTTCCAACTGCGCTCCGTTTCGCTTTCGTCGTCTTCTTCTTCGTCGTCGTCGTCTTCGTCCGAACATTCGTTGGCGGCCATCATCTTCCGCTTCTTCGCCGTGTACAGTTTCTGTTTGATGGCCATCTCCTCTTCGCGGCTGCGCTCTTTCCTGAACTCGTGCACCATCGGGTAGATGGTCTCGATCGCCTTTTGGATGTCGGCCACGCTGGGAGCTGGCGCAAAAGTAAAAAAGAAACAAATCAATCGCAAATCGTACTTCAACGAGAAAACGGGCTTCGCGGCGACATCTGAATACACTAAATTCGCTACTTCCCCCAATCTAGCGACATACCTGTTACTGTGATACTACCGGTAGAGAATATCTTCAAAGTCGCCTTTGGTTTCTTCATTTTAAAGGTAACTCCAGGATGCAACTCGGGCTCGTACCTATTTAACAGAAGTGAAAATTAGAGTTAAAAACCCGAAATTCACTATATAAAAACTAGAAATAATTAAGAGAGAACCTTTTTTTATTTTGTACAATGAACAAAATATAATTTATGTTATAAGTACAAGTGCTGACGTTTTTCTTTTTTCACATGTATTTCGTGATAAAAGGAACCACCCAAAGATACTACGGTACTTATCACACAAGAGCAATTGTAGTCTTAGGGCTAAGAACACATCTCATGGTGGGGGGGGGGATAATGGATGGGTAAGAGAGGAAAGGGACTGAGGGAGTGGATTAGGACGAGGAGAAAGGCGGGAGTGGAACTTCAGGAACTGGGATTTTGCGACTTCGTCGACTGTCGGTACGTTGAGGTCATGGTGGATTGTGAGGTTAGAAACATACCGGGGGGAGCATTAAGGATGGTAAGAAGGACTTTTGACTGGAATCTCTGGATGCGAGCGATGTTGGATGTCTCGGTGGAACCCCATAGCTCTATACCGTATGTCCATGTCGGTTTAATTGTCGCTTTGTATATTGTCTGTTTGTTACTTGAAGTCAATTTTCTGTTTAAGACGATTCTTTTGAGTCGGGTGCGGGGATTCCACGTGAATCGTTTGTCCAGGTGGAGCCCAAGATGGGGCCCAAGGTGGGGGTCATAAACGAGAGGAAATAAATGCCACTTCTTCAGATTGAAACAACCAGTTTTGCTCAATGTCAATGTATAGTGAGGTACTTGTACGTGAAACACTATATTAATATACCTGTTTTGTGGTCTGCGAGGGGTTGGAATACCGTAGATTTGTTGTTTCTGTCTCCTCTCGCTGGTTTGATCTATTGCTAGACCGGTTTCGGCTGCTCGCCATCTTCAGTAGCGGTGTCAGTCACTGTTGGCACTGACAGTACACAAGTACAAGTGGCAGTGACAGTGGGCAGTGAGGATGCCCGAAAAACATCCAATGTGCCTGACACCGCTACTGAAGACGGCGAGCAGCCGAAACCGGTCTAGCAAAAGACCAAACCAGCGAGAGGAGACAGAAACACCACGAACCTACGTGAAACACTATTGTCACTATAGGCAGAAGTGAACAACCCTCAGTAGACAGCAGTAAGTGTACCAATCGTGTCTTATCAGCTGATACTGAGGCTAAGAGTTAACTAGAAGTCGTACTCCGTTGTATACTCACTCGGCCTCTTTGTACCGCTCGGAGAACGTGGTTATTTTAATTGCGAACGGCATTGAGCAGGTGCCGAGGACGTTGACGACTCTGAAGTTGGTGAACCTAGTCTTGAAGCCGAGCTTCTGTAGGGCGCGGGCGTAGCGGCGTGCCGCCACCTTGGACTGGTCTTCGGTGGTAGCGCCCGTACAGGTGATCTTCCCCGAAGACCAGATTGAGGCGGTAGTGTACGGCCGTCGCAGCTTCATTGTCACCATCTAAATTAATAGAACATTACCTCCGTTAGTTACACTAACGCAGTGCAGTACAAAGAGGATGATTTCATAGACGAGCTAGTTATTTTACGAGCTCTTGAAACTAAATAATTTCCGGGCGAGATAAAGAAGTAATTGTAAACACGCTAGACTAATGTAATGGCTTGTCCGGAAAGTTCGTGCCGATTTTCGATTGGTGGTATTAGGACAGGTCTGAATATATCAGAATGATTGAAAACAACATACATTTTCTAAAAGTCAGTACTTCGGGTATATTTGGAGAAAAGTTTGGTTACGATACGTTAATTTTTCTCGGTTTTATACGCCTTAGAATATGGTAGCAAACAAATTATAGGCATTTAATATTTTACTTTTTCCGAAAAGGCAAAAATGCCGCACAAGCGGTAAACAAGATATGCGCTGTTTACGGCGAAGGTGCTGTAGCCGAAAGAACTGTGCGGAAGTGTGGTGGTTTGCTCGGTTTAAAGCCGGAGATTTCGATCTTGAAGATCGAGAACGCCCGGGTAAGCCATCCACCGGAAACGAAGATCCGATTAAAACAGTAATCGAAAATAATCCACGCTCTACACACGTCATTTAGCGGAAATGCTAAATAAATCAAAATCGACGATCCACGACCATATTGTGAAGCCGTCTCGATGTATGGGTTCTCCACGATTTAATGGAGAAAAATCTGCCGGATCGCATTTCCATTTAGAAAACTTTTTCGCCGAAAAACCTGAGAGGTTCTGGAAGGACGGAATTTTCAAGTTGCACGAAAGATGGAGAAAGGTTGTGGAACGGAATGGCGCCCATATAAGTTAATAAATATGTACCGAAATTTAAACGAGTTGCGTTTCAATTTTCCTTCAAAATCGGCACGAACTTTCCGGGAAACCCATTGGATTAGAGATGAACCAAGGTTTCCGCCGAATTATCACCGACCGGCTTCCGGTAGGCTCGCCTAATGTTGTGTCTGGGTTATCGGGGACAATAACTGACAGTTGGGGCACAATAATTGACAGTACCGAGTGTGTAATTAACGATACATCACCTCCGGGTATATATAGAGGACCCCCGGGTTGATCCACTCTTCGGTCCCGGATGATGGAACCGGTGAGGGTTCCGAAACGTCCCAGAAGGAAAGTACAAAAGCCTTTCCCCGATGGAGCCCGCTCAGGTAGTTTCACGGAGGTTCTTCCCACGTCATGCGATCTTACAGAGGGAAATTCAATGGAGATCATGTTGAAAAGTAAAAATACTCTCGTCGCCGGCCGGGCTTCCGGTAGGATAGCGTAATTTGAGAACTTGGGTTGGCGGGGGGTTGAGCAGCCCCCAGATGCAGGATTTTTCCTGTATCTGGAAACCACCTTGACCGACCCTCCACTGAAAGGGTTTTTTTTACCCTTTCACGACCGAAGAGTGGATGATCAACTTGGGGTTCCGTATATACCTCTCCTCTTGGTAATTAAAACTTGTTATTGCCTATTAAAGTGGTTATTATCTTTTGTATCTATCGCCATTACCTCCCCGATAATTCTTTCGTATTCGTTATTTACCCTAGACAGGATTTCGAACTCTACTGTGTGACCGGTGTGTCGTTCGCGCAATAAAATACTTCCGCTAAAAACTATTTGTTTTACCGTACTTATAAAAGCCGGCCTCGTATTTACAACTTGTAGCATCGCACTGGGTTTATAAAACACGTTCAATAATATCCAGTTCGGGTTTTAGAACAACAAAAAAAACCATGGGTGGGACGGACCATTCTGCGCGCTGCCAGTTTTTTTCTTTTGCCTACGATTTAATAAACTATGTTGAGTTCGGGACTGTAAAATTAACAAACAATTAATAAACATTTAAAAGTTAATTTTTTTTAGAAGCGATCGACATCTATCGATCTCCAGAATAATCGAATCCGCATATATAATTAGCGCAAGGATTAATTGTCAAAGTAGGACACAGCCACGTGTTCTCTACTCCGCCTTAACGCCCATCCGACGATAATCAATCGACAGAGGTCTTCCTGCACAATTTCGCCGAATGAACTGAACTTAAAAATGCGATACAATAAAGCCTATACTTAATGCCAACAGAGTAGGAGATTTGGAATGAACATAGCCGGAAAGGCAGTAGGATTTTCTTTATCTATTAATTTCCTTTCAAGTCGTTAATAGGAGCAATAGGAGCGCAATCAGACTAGGGCTTAAATATTTTAAAAATGTTATTAAACGAATTTTCGCCATAGTTTTCCAACCGACAGTCCTGTCGCACTTAACCCTCTATGGGCCAAATTTTTATTTTTAAATAAAAAAAAATTGGGGGAACGAAAAATCAGCAATTATAAACCTATATATGCGAATGAAGAAAAAAATTGATGACAGTGGTTCTCTTGACAACGGTATAGGAATAAGATTTATGTGCCATCTCAGAGAAAAAAGCTATAATTATTTGGTAAAATCTCGATAAATTGAAATGTGACCTGAAAGTTACACACTTAAGTGTGTAAAGTGCACTTACTTAAGGTGGAGCACTTAAAATTAAATACTTCACAGGGAAGGAACCTGAAACATTTTTAAATTCGTATAAATTTCACCGCATCATTCTGTAACGCGCAAGAAACTCATTTAAACCAATCAAATAGTTACTTTGGTGTGCGAAAGGTATTTCCTTTTTAAAAGTGAAACGGGAGCGCGTCGCGTATTTCCTACACTCGAGGGGAGTTTCAACACAAAGTTATAAGAACAATCTACGACCGCCAGACAGATTAATTAACTCGAGAAAACAATAAATAACGGGAGTCCGCGATAGAATTAATAATGGCTGGAGGGCGATAGCGAACTATCAAGTTGGTAAACGATCGAAAAAAACAGGGCATAAATCGACTACTGATAACCGGTCGAAGCGTAAGTTATATAATTAGCGTATATTTTAGGCCAATATTGCGTTATTATCACAACACTATTGGATAAATACTAACGAACACTTTTAGACAAATAAGGAAAACAGTAATATGCAATAAGAAGGGGTATATAACAGCCGATGTAATGACGTCGGATTTCATCGCTTTTTTAGGTTTAACTCTCTATGGGCCCGTGTAACTTCCAGTTCACATTTCAATTTATCGAGATTTTACCAAATAATTATAGCTTTTTTCGTGTTATTGCTTATTTGCATATATAGGTTTATAATTGCTGATTTTTCGTTCCCCCTATTTTTTTGGACTTAAAACAAAAATTCGGCCCAGAGGGGTTAACACAAATATCGAAGAAGGAATATTTGTAAACTACTATAATTATTTTTTAATCAGTCCAACTTTTAGTTTATTATTAGGATCTAAATTGTGTAGTATTATAAATAAATCTCATATAATGGGGTCACGGTCAAGATGCACCGAGTGGCAACACTGCATCAACGTATTCGGGGAACTCTTCTCGAAAATCAATATCCATATCAGTCAAATTGATTCCAGACAGTTTTCTGCCGACGGGGAAGGGAATCAATGCCGAGACACCATTAGCGGATTGTAAAACGTGATTTCGAGTGTTTCTGTTTGTGTTCCTCTCGCTGGTTTGGTCTTTTGCCAGACCGGTTTCGGCGGCTCGCCATCATCAGTAGCGGTGTCAGTCACTATTGGCACTTTGAATGTTTTTCATGGCACTAGTTCATGGCACTCGGGTAATGACGAAAAAACCACACGCCCCAAAAACAAAATAACAAGACACGTATATATACACACGACAAACTGACAAACACCACAGTACAAGTGACAGTGCACTGAGGATGCCTGAAAAACACCCAAAATGGCAACTAGTGACAAACACTGAAGACGGGGAGAGCGGCCGAAACCGGTCTAGCAAAAGACCAAACAGGCGAGAGGAGACAGAAACACACGAAATCTACGGCATTCCAACCCCTCGCAGACTACAAAACAGGTGTGTTAAACTAGTAAAAAAAATCTTATTTCTGCACAGTTCCGGTGTAACCGAAATGTCCTTCCAGACGACGATTTAATCTGACCGACCGAAAACAAGTAGACTTGAGAAAAAATGAAACTGAACTAGTCAATTTCTATTTAATTGTGAAAACAGTCGCGTTTATTCTATATTGCATAACCCATTTTATGTCACATTTCAATTTATCGAGATTTTACCAAATAATTATAGCTTTTTTCTCTGAGATGGCACATAAATCTTATTCCTATAACGATGACAAGACAACCAATATCAATATCAATTTTTTTTTCATTCGCACATATATAGTTTTATAATTGCTGATTTTTCGTTTCCCCAATTTTTTTGGATTTAAAATAAAAATTCGGCCCACAGAGGGTTAATTTCTATTTTATTGTGAAAACAGTCGCGTTTACTGTGTATTACATAACGCATTTTATGTTAGTGAAGTCGAAGTGAAAATTTTGGCATTGAGCAATTCAATAAATCGCGAGGCAATCAGAAAGATAAACAATTTTTCTGAACACGCATTCTATATAAAAACATTTTAACCAATTATAAAATTTAGGAAAAGACCGAGTCCGTTAATACGTCTAAAGAAGATTTATTTTGATTAGATCTCTGATTACAGTAAGAGAGTTACTGTTATGTTTTCCTTAAGCGCTAATTCGGATTACTTGGCTTGTCGCCGGCCTTTCTTGACTTCATCGGAAGATTATAAAAAGTTTTACTAATCCGATGAGACTTACAAATACTTATAAACACAGAAAACTTGTTGACTTATGTAACTTATAATTACCTAGACGAGACACCGACAGAATGCAAAAGGCACTAAAGTGGTGTCGCCGGCCACTGAACGATACTGTGCTCACGACACAACTGTGGTATAGTGTTAATATTGGCTTTTTTTATATTGTGAGTACAAATTTACCGTTCGAGTCGATTCTTTTTGGGGCCATCCTACAGGAACATCTCTGCAGGGTCCTACAGGCGCCTTATTGAAAGGCTCATTTATTATATTGATTTGTTGTGATCGCCTTTAAATTGCCTAAAAATGAGAAAAAAAATGGTACATAATGCTGGGGAGCTCCCACCACCGCTGAACACGAAACTGGTGCACAGTTTCATTCAGTTCCAGACTGCAACAACAAAGTACAATGGCCGGCCGGAATTATGGTGGAGGTGAACAAAAACAGAAGAATCGGCCTAGAGAATTTTCAACGGATGTATAAAAACAAAGCGGTTTTTCGGGGTGTAGAGAAACGTCAAAAATCAAAAAAGTCCCATGTTGTTGACCCGGCGAAATATCGAGGAGAACGAGAAGTGGACGAGAGGTGAACGTGCAAAAATAGACCGATGAACATCATCGGCGGTGATTCATTCCGCCTTATATATTGCGCTGCTGGCCCTAGACTTTTTCAATATGCATAGAACCCGTCTATACTTCGGAAGGTAAGTAGCTGTTAACCCTCTATCGGCCCTTGTAACTTTCAGTTCACATTTCAATTTATCCAGATTTTACCAAATAATTATAGCTTTTTTCGTGAGACGGCGCATAAATCTTAATCCTATAACGTTGTCAAGACAACCAATATCAATATCAATTTTTTTTTTCATTCGCATATGTAGGTTTATAATTGCTGATTGTTGGTTGCCCCAATTTTTTTGGATTTAAAATAAAAAATCGGCCCATAGAAGGTGAAGGAATGAACTACCGAAATTTATTCTAAACAACCGCTAGTTCTAAAAAAACCCTCTCGTGATTATAAACTGTAAATTCGATCGAAATAATTACATTGCAAACGGACTTTCGTGAGGCTTACGGTCGTAGTTCGGTGGTTTGAAAGAGGCGCGGCCGGTTCGTTATCCGCTTTCTTTTGATTGTTGCCTTTTAAAACTGGAAAGCACAAATAGTAAAGAAGTAAATAAATAAACAACAATTAAAGCGTGAAAGATAAAGAGTAATCTCTGTACACAGGTTTCTAAAGAGGCGACAGTGTAAACACGCGGTAATCTGAACTGACACCGTTCTTCTACACATGAAAGAAATACAAATGGGGATAGGAGCGTAAACTGAGTAGACAAATTATTTTAATTCCAAAGCCAACGTCTTTCTATCGGCCTAAGTATTTCTTCAAAAGTAACAGATCAGCGATTGTTTTGGCCGAAACGTAAATTCAGCTAGGTACGAATCCGTTCAGCGTTTCTCCGCAATTTCTTCCATTTTTTTTATTTTAATGCAAAAGAATCGACGACTTTTGCACCGACTAACGCAAAATTGTTTTATTCTTATCTGGGGCAGGTTAAGGGCGAGTTTACTGCAAGCTCTTGCATGTTGTTAACAGTGTGGAGTAAGTAAGTAGGCGTGTAAAGATGTTTACATGTATATACGAAGTCTGTTCAAAAAGTATCGCGAATTTTGAGTTTTTTCAAAATTTATTTATTCATTTATGAATATCTATTTTGTCCCCTTCAAAGTAATCCCCGCCAGATATTATACACTTGTGCCAACGTTTCTTCCAATCCTCAAAGCGCTTCGAAAATTCATTTTTTGTGATCTCCTTAAGCTCAGTTTTGGTAACGAGAAAAAGTCACAGGGGGCCAGATCCGGTGAATACGGTGGCCGCGGCATTATTAGAGTGTTGTTTTTGGCCAAAAATTCGTATTGGTAAACCAAAAAAGCGATAAACGTCGCTTCGGTCTGAGGTAGCTTCACCATACGCCACAGTCAACGGTTCGATACGCTTCCGCGCACTTAAGTTTGTTTTTCACACAAAATTTGACACAGATTCTCCGATCCATTTTTCGGAACGGTAAAAATCTAAGACGAACCAAAAAAACGTGCAAGAAAAGCGGCTGAAATTGTCGGCTTAAGTGAGATACATGTGTACAAACACGAGGCTACAAAAAAAAACCGTAGATTGAATATACCTATTTCGCGGAAATCTAAAATTCGCGACACTTTTTGAACAGACCTCGTATATGTGCATGTGCGCGGGGTGTGTGTAAATTTTTCTAAATTTACACGACATAATATAATTACAATTTATCCGCACATGTTAGTGTGGCTTATCTAAAATGGGGGGGGGGGGGGATAAAAATATTCACCGGTAAAATCACAGAACTAATTTGATGAGGGATAAATTTCGGAATAAATCCAGACCGACTCCTCTCCAATTGATGTTTTAACTCTGAAGATTATAGACTTATAATCTGAAGATTACAGTATCATAAAATTACTGTAATCAATCTGACGATCAGATATATATATTTACTGGCGTTTCTGAGACGACGATTCGGCTGAATTGAGCTAACATTATACAGTTTTCTAGACCGTTAGAGTATTATAAACCCCCTCTCTCAACCCCCCCCCCGGCCGTGAAGTAATAGCGCGATGCTAACGGTTTCGAATTTGATGACAGTTAACCGGAATATAAATCTGACTGCTAATAATAGTGTCAGTGTCAGCGGCATGGGAAAGTATGTCCCATCGACGCGCTTAATTAGCTCCGACTTATAGCAAACCGAAACCGGTATACCGACACTGAATGCAATTGTGACAATATTTTTTTAACCTTTTTTTTATTCTGTACAATCAACATTGAATGTTATAAGTACAAATGCTGTATGTATTCTTTTTTCGCACGTATATCGTGATAAAAGGAACCACCCAAAGATGGAATTTTTGAGACAAGAACAATTATGGTTTAAGGGCTAAGAAGATCTCTAGGCCAGCGGCGTTTAAGCCGATGCGGGGGGCATAATGGATGGGTAAGAGAGGAAAGGGACTGAACGAGTGGATTAGGATGAGGAGAAGGGCGGGAGTGGAACTTCAGGAACCGAGATTTTGCGACTTGGTCGACTGTCGGTATGTTGAGGTCATGGTGGATTGTGTGGTTAGAAACATACCGGGGGGAGCATAAGGATGATAGGAAGGACTTTTGACTGAAATTTCTGGATGTGAGCGATGTCGGATGTCTCATGGTGGAACCCCATAGCTCTACACCGTATTTTTGTATATTGTCAGTTTGTTATTAGAGGTCAATTTTGATGTCCGTTTTAGTAATGGTATTAAAGTCCAAATTTTCGGTTTAAGTCGATTCTTTCGAGCGGGTATGGGGAGTCCATTGAATTGAAAAATAGAAATTATTTTGTTCAAAAAAATGATGGTGAAACTAGTTTTTGAATTACAATACACTTATCGAACCCGTATATCCCGGTAAACTGCAGAGCTTCATTATTTCTGTTTCCTATTCGTGTTCGATTAAAATCCCCAATGAAAAATCCAGTATTTCTTCCAGGAATAAATGAAATGATAAAACGCAAACGAACATACAGAGGTGTGGCCAAAAAACGAGAAGTCCGAACGGAAATTGCACGTAAGACGCGAAATCCACGGATTAATAAAAACACATTAAGACCTCCCTGAGGCCAAATGTAAATATGAGCTCAAAGACTTAGTCGATAATTTATACTGCATATTTCATAACACTAATAAATTTACACAACCCAAACAAACGTTATCGTTTTTTACACTATTTATAAAATTCTCTAGTGATTGTGTTTTTATTACAAATTCAAAATTTTTTTTGACTGTGTGTTCTAGTGTTTTGTTTCCTGAAGTGTTTGCCTCTCCGTTTGTATGTTTTACCCAAACAAACTTTATCGTTTTTTACACTATTTATAAAATTCTCTAGTGATTGTGTTTTTATTACAAATTCTATAGTGTTTTGTACTGTGTGTTCTAGTGTTTTGATTCCTGAAGTGTTTGTCTTTTCCGTTTGTATGTTTTACATGTTGCGGATATTATTGGTTTTGGTCAGTTGAAAGGTTAAGTTAACTTCGTGTGACCTGTTCTTCTCAGTCTCTCTATTTTTATTTCCTATCTCGCGATCCTACCTTCTTTTGGCCAAAGTATTATATACCTCTTTAACGTATACGGTTTATCGATCGTCTGTTTTTGGGATATTTAATTGAAGATAATAATAAAGAATAAAGTATAAAACCAAAAAAATTGGGGGAACGAAAAATCATCAATTATAAACCTATATATGCGAATGAAAAAAAAATTGATATTGATATTAGTTGTCTTGACAACGTTATAGGATTAAGATTTATGCGCCATCTCAGAGAAAAAAGCTATAATTATTTGGTAAAATCTCGATAAATTGAAATGTGAACTGAAAGTTACAAGGTCCCATAGAGGGTTAAAATATATGCGAGTATTAATGTTAAACGCGCAACAATTATATAACGTAAAAATTTAGCGTAAAATGTCTTCTACAGTAAAGGAAAACTGACGGGAAAAATGAAGAAAAAAAGAGCTTTTCAGATCAAGCGAAAGGGATCAACAAAGTGTGTCAGTGCATTAATCTAACTGAATAACGAATTATGGCCTTCCCAGCCGACAGTTAACAATGTTAAATACTCAACCAAAATTACAGTGGGTAATTCGAGAGCGTGCAAAATAGTTTAACAGTGTAAATAATGCGTCTACTAAATGCAAACGATTTCGAACCTACTTTCTTTCTATTATCCAATAGAACCTCCAGAACCGAATAATACAAAGCGGAATTGAAATCGGTTCTGACTATTACTGTAGGGCAATGAGCGTTGAACGCGATATCGAAGACGGAGAGAGAGAGAAAGAGAGAGAGGGAGAGAGATAACGAACAGTTCTATTGTAATTGTAGTAGATACATTCTAATGTGTCTATACCGAAATACTGTTTATAAAATCGAGCCTCGACAGACGGCGAAATATAATTTTTTTTTGTCTGTTTCTAATAGTTCTTAACCCTCCACGGGCCCGTGTAACTTTCAGTTTACATTTCATCGATTTTATCGAGATTTTACCAAATAATTATAGCTTTTTTCTCTGAGATGGCACATAAATCTTATTCCTCTACAGTTGTCAAGAGAACCAATGTCAATATCAATTTTTTTCTTCATTCGCATATATAGGTTTATAATTGCTGATTTTTCGTTCCCCCAATTTTTTTCAGATTTAAAAATAAAAATTCGGCCCACAGAGGTTCAATTTGTCTCTCTACAAATTAACGTTATTGCTGAAATTGCAAACTCCACGACGGTGCCGATTGACCCGAATATTCTTTTTCTCCTCCGCGAGTGGAATTCCAGTCCGGTTTAAATTTTGAAGAAAAACGCGAATTTTACTTCAAATGAAAATTTGTATCGATGACGTACAGTATTACATTCGTACAAGATTACAAAATATTGAATTCGATTTCTGTTCATTAGTAGTCGTACGCACTGAAGACCGTATTTTTCTGTCTTCTCTGTTCCAAACATAGGACTTATTTCAGGAATATACAGGAGTTAAGAGCAGTAAGAGCAGGTTCGGATATATATGTACATATATATATATATATATATATATATATATATATATATATATATATATATATATCGATTAAAAGGTTGTTGCCATGACAATATTGTGGTAATAAAACGCATGTCCGATGATTGTGGTGGGAGGGGAAATTACCTAAAGGAATCTCGGATATCCTCTCAAATTGGAACAGATTAACGAAATGACTGGACGTCTACTGCACAATAAATGTATTTCGGTAATTTATCGTGATGATTATTCATTTTTTATCGCTGAAACTAAAAATTTCACCTAAAATAAAATCGCTTGTATAGAATACAACCTTAAGAATGCCCCGTATAATAAACTTAATTAAATTCGACGTCTCAGAGTTGAGGCGTCCTTCAGAGACTTCGTTCGGACGCCGAGATAAGCCTCATCAACTAATCCCGTGGCAGATAATAAGAAAATTCAATGTCGAAATTTTTCCTCTTCGATAATTTGCTATAGAAAATTTTTAACGCGGCAGTAAACGAATCGTAAGCGTAGAATTAATACCGTAGATTTGTTGTGTTTCTGTCTAATCTCGCTGGTTTGGTCTTTTTTGCTAGACCGGTTTCGGCTGCTCGCCATCTTCAGTAGCGGTGTTAGTCACTGTTGGCACTTTGGATGTTTCTGGCATCCTCAGTGCACTGTCATGGCGAGCAGCTGAAACCGGTCTAACAAACCGGCGAGAGGAGACAGAAACACAACAAATCTACGGTATTCCAACCCCTCGCTGATCACAAAACAGATATGTTAAATGCAGAATAAATATTTTCTAACAAATCAGCGGCCAGATTGATGATATCCTTGTACCGTCTTTGTTCGTTATTGTATATCAATCGTCGTTCCCGACGTTGCAGGGTCATAACAATATTCAGTTCTCACGATTAAACTACTTGAAAAAAAACTATCGGTTCTAACGGGGCTATACACACTTTAAGACGGAAGACATTTTTGAAATATTGGCAAACAATCAGTTTACAAATGATATTGAAACCGGCTCGTACAACAGCCCCACCCAATTAGTTTATTATTAACCCTCTATGGGCCAGTGTAACTTTCAGATCACATTTCAATTTATCGAGATTTTACCAAATAATTATAGCTTTTCTCTCTGAGATGGCTCATAAATCTTAATCCTATAACTTTGTCAAGACAACCAATATCAATATCAATTTTTTTCCATTCGCATATATAGGTTTATAATGGCTGATTTTTCGATCCCCAATTTTTTGGATTTAAAATAAAAATTCGGCCCATAGAGGGTTAAAATCGAATCCTTTCGAGTCTCAAGTTGCGACGAATCGATTGAATAACTAAAAATGTATTTCCTCAACTAATAACTTATGTTCGTCGTCCAATCACCGGTGATATTGTATTCCTCGGAGAGAAATGCGCACACTGATTGTAATAAGCGTTCGTCCATATCAAGATATCGCTATCGATGGGTCGCTCGATCAATCAAGATTGATACTTTTTTAATATTCCGACCCGAACTCAAAGTGTACACAACACAGTAGTGGTATTACAGTGCTGTCGATATCGGTTTAACCCTCTATGGGCCGAATTTTTATTTTAAATCCATAAAAATTGGGGCAACCAAAAATCAGCCATTATAAACCTATATATGCGAATGAAAAAAAATTGATATTCATTGTCTTGACAACGTTATAGGATTAAGATTTATGCGCCATCTCAGAGAAAGAAGCATTTGTTAAAATCTCGATAAATTGAAATGAAGACACAGACCCTTAGAGGGTTAATATAAACCGAAACGATTGGAGAGAAATTTATGTCGTCTCTGAGGACTTCGTATTTTGGGTTTATAAACTAGAAACCAGGATATAATCCTACCAATTATGAAAAATAAAGTATTTTACACCTCCCTGCGCCATTTGGATTGAACAAACTGACCGTTGTATTTCTCTCTCTCTCTCTCCCTCTCTCTCCCTCCCTCTCTCTCTCTCTCTCTCTCTCTCTCTCTCTCTCTCTCTCTCTCTCTCTCTCTCTCTCTCTCTCTCTCTCTCTCTCTCGAAAATTTATAATTCCGATTGAGTGGAGGCGGATGGGACGGCCATATTGGGATTACGCACTAGCGGCAGAACATCCGCTCTCGACTGTCCCAGTTGGGGCCGGCTAATATATATATGGAGGAGGAGACACTATCGACGATACCGATACACTCTTAGTCCTAGATCAATTTCAGATATCTCGGCCGTCAACAACAAAGGCGAATATACTCACAATAATTCTAGTTAAAAGAAGTTTCAAGAATAGGCGCCAAAACGAGCGGCAAAGCAGCGTTATCGGGCCAAGTAAGATAGGGCCGAAACAAAAACGGGACAGAGGAAGACAGTTTTATAGGCGAGAGATATCGCTGACGGAAACTTTGCCTAGCGAAACAGCCAAATTAATATCCATTTTATTTATTCACTTCTTCGAATTCGAGGAACTTTTATTTCCTGCTAAATCCGTTGCGGGATTGTGGGACGCGGCGAATCCTGCGGATATACGATTTGCAGCGTAAAATCGCACTGATCGATAAAAGTGCGCAAAAACAAAACTATTTAACCGAAGACTATCGGTGCTAAACTTAAAATACAATTCGGATGCAGAGGTGTAAAGAGCGTGGGGGGGAGGTCTAACGAAAAGTGAAAACCTGCATCACAAGAAAGCTCGAATGTTTTGGAAATTAAAACACGTCTAAATCGAGATTTAAAAAAATACCTCGCTGTGTTCGTCCCAGCATCTATCGTCGGCAAGAGCAGATGACTCTCTCTGACACTTTGAACTCAAATTTATCAAGTTCATTATTTAAAAAATTCCAAACCGAAAATAAACCGAAGTAAAATTGTCAGTTATTTTGGGAATAACTGTTTTGCGGTCTGCGAGGGTTGTGTAATAGCGTAGCCGGTTTTGTTTTCTGCTAGACCGGTTTCGGCTGTTCGCCGTCTTCAGTAGCGGTGCCCTTCACTTATATATACAGGCAGTCCGTGTGCCAAACTGACTTGACACTACTGCTACTGAAGATGGGGAGCGGGCAAAACCGGTCTGGAGAAAGATCTCAAACCGATGGAAATTTAAGGAGACCCCGGTAATTTTCCAGCTATAAACTACAGAGTCATTGGAACCGTCGCCAGGCGAGCTTATCTCGATAATTGTGAGCCGTTTTAATTTCTCACTGGGACAAACAGATCCGAGGCCAATATCATTGTACTATTATATCGTCATAAGATTATAACGCGAGTTATGTCTCCCTTGAAGAGGATACACTTCGGAGTCGTACAGGTCACTGGATAAACTTTATGAACATCTCCATGTGGCAAGTTCCAATACCAAAATAAGGGGGAGACATGACGTAATATGACGTCCGATTGAGACGGGGCTCTACGGACCTCGTAATATTAGGTCAGCCTCTAAAAAAAAAAACCAGACATATTACGCTTAAACAGGTCTGTTTAATATATAGCGGAAACTCGGTGTAACAACTGGCGTACAGGCCGCTGATTAAGAACTTACTCTTTGCACCGGGTATCAATCCAAGTGCAGTTACTTTACTTTCGGCTCTAAGTTCAAACGTAAAGTTGAGGCGCCCTTCAATGAAATTAGACTCTTAAAGTTATTCCTCCTTACTGTACGCTGATATTGACACCGATTTTTGTTGTTGCGGCACACGTTTGGCCATGACAGGCGTGGCTAGCTAGTGCGATGAAGAAATACGCGCTTGGAAATTCGCGATGAAAAGAAATACCGTCCCTTAAAAAAAACAAAAAAAACACGATTTAAAAATAAACCGCGTAACCCTCTATGGGCCGAATTTTTATTTTAAATAAAAAAAAATTGGGTGAACGAAAAACCAGCAATTATAAACCTATATATGCGAATGAAAAAAATAATTCATATTGATATTGGTTATCTCGAATATAATGAAAAATTATATAGTAGTAAAAATTGTTCGTAGACAAAATTTTATTTTCAGATATAACAATTTTGCCAAAATAAACCTAAAATACCCAAAAACACTCCACTAGTAGTACCGTTTTCGGTAATAGTGTAACAGGTGATATTGCATAATTCAATGTATAATAGGAACACCTTTTAAGGCGGATAACGCTAAGAATAAATAACGGGTTTTATTGCGGTGATTGCAAACAGTGCTCTCCTTTTCAAATTCGCTAGCTCGTTCTTGGGAGTTAAAAGGGAAAATAGTCATGGGAACGAAACCGTCCGAGTTTCGTTATTGCGGCAATTTTGGAAAACAGAGTCTACAGGTTCCCCCTCGTTCCTTGTAATTCACTATAAGCATCACTCACTATAAGGAGCACCGCTCGTCACGTTACATAATGCTTTTTATTCCGGAACATGCTAGTTGGCTTTTACCCGGCGGCCTTGGCAAGTTTCAAATGCGAGATTTCGTGTTTGATTTACGGTTCCAAAAATCGGAATCGGCTTGGCAATTTTCGAGCCGACGTTCAGCGTTGAATCCAAAGAGAATGGGCATTTCAATAAGAACAATGAAAATATAATTTAAAAAGGCGTTAGGATTCGCTTATTGAAATGAGATTCCAAGTAGAGACTTCCTGTTAATAGGGGGGAATGAATATTCTATGGGGGGGGGGATTACATAAACATAAAAAATATTGACACATAGACGAGCCTAATGCAACAAATATATGATGGCTAAGAAACACCTGTTCAACACTGAAAAATCGATTCTACTCAGTCTCAACACTTCAGAAAGCTTATCGCAATAATAATTATTAAAACATCTAGTCAAATCGGGAACAAGCCTAAATTTAGTATAGATCGACTGATTAAACAAATCATATAGCAATGAAAATATTTGAAATTATTTATTTTGTTAAAATAAAAAATTGAATGATCATATTTCATAATATTGTTAATAATATTAATAAAAAATGTAGAGAGAATATAAATATTTGTTTACTGGCGCTGATCTAATAGTTATACATGTGCAGTACGGGGGCGAACAGTACTGAATGTACTACATGGGGCTACTGCCCTCTAAAAAAAAAAAAAAAGAAAAAAGAAAAGCCACCATTAGACAGACAGGCTCTCCGCTTCACGCATCAGTCACCCCATACTTAATTAGTCCAGTTTTACATTTTATCAAAACGCTTTTAAAAAAAAATATATAAAACTTGAAAAGTTGATGTACCCAACGGAACATTAGAGAGATTAGGCGATTTTGACACGGTATTGGAGGAAAAATATTTTCATTCTGTAAACTGCGACTTCCTGCAGCTTCCGATTGTGCTGAAGAACAATCATCCCCTGTTTTGCACAGTGATGGCACTGTGATAAGTTCGCCAAGACTACAATACATGTAATTTCAATGCAGGAAAGGTAATTCGGATGCCCCCCCACCACAAATTTAATTCAATTAGAACAAAATACAAAAGAGCGAGAGATGAGGTCTGTAAATAATTTCCCAACGGTTCAATTCTTGACTCTGGTCAATTAACATTGAAAACAGGCAAATAAGATTTTATAAAAGTATTTTAGAAAATGAGTTTTGCAACTGTAAAATTAAATAGATATGTTCCAATGAAATGGATTCAATTTACAAATTTCTGGTATAGAATCATTGTTAAAATCTTTCAAAAGAACTATTTATTTACTTAAATCAGTTAATTAAAATTATTGTGCCTTAAAAATATGTTAGAATGTGCAGTAACTTTATTTGGCAATAAATTTATTAAAATCTTCATAAATAAATCGATTGTTTAAATTAAAAATTTTGTTTCATTTATTGTTATTATGAAGCAAGTTTATTTTTATTTCACTCCTTAAAAGTTCTTAAAAGAATAATTGATTGGAACTGTGAAGAGAAAGGCAAAAGAAATAAGATAATTATCTCCTCATTAGATGATGATATTACACGGAGAGGGAGTAACGTTTTATCTCTTATTGCAGTTTCAGATATAACTTTTAATGTGACAGGAAAGAAAAATACAAACTCAACAACGGCTCTGTTATCTCAACGGTGGTTTGCACCAAGGAGAAAAATATTATTGTAACAATTATATACTATGATTGTAATAATTCAAACGGAATGGATATCAGTTGTTAATTTGTTAATTAAATTAAATGATATTGTAACACTTAGATGGATCAATATTTTATACTGCTGTTATGATATAAAAGTATATATATTTTAATTAGTTGCGCCAACCCAAATAGCTATGTACATCCAGGTCACCACATTCATACCCGCAGCAGGAAACACATATATCATCACTTAATGAACCAAGGTACATCAATAGTCTGTTGAACAAAACAATCACAAATTGCAGGTTTATAAATATATGTGCTTGTGTCATACATTTTTTAGAAATAAAATGTAGCATATTTTTAAATAGGCCACGTGTATTTAATGACTGATGCCAATAACAATTACATTTCATGATGTACAAATTTTATATATGAAATTGTTCATCCATAAATAATTCATCTGAAATAACCTACCTTTTGAAAAGTGCAGTTTTTTTTTCTCTTTAAATATTGATATAGTAGGGAGAGTAAAAAAAAAAAGATGTCAACTCTTAATAAATATTTCATGGCAGAAATGGTCATTTGAACATGAGACTTTTTTAATTTGCTTTGTTTATGCCATCATTTGAATCATGAACAGTTGAAACTTAATTCAAATTCACCTCCCTACGTCATGTTTGACAACAAGCTCATATTTCTTTAATAAATTAAGGGTTAAAATTAGTCTCTACAGGATGGTTTTCACGTATATGTATATGTTGCAAGTCTCTTGATGGTCTACTGTTAATTAGTGCCACACCCAGTTAATTGTTTGTGCCACACCTATATTCGAATGCATTTTTGAATTTATTTATGTCAGAGCAGAAAACTGTTCATTCCACATTATATAAATTCATTTGGCTAAGGGAAAGAAAGAAAAGAAAGAGAGAAGAAAGAAGCGAACAAAATCATTCTTGAACTGCAGTCCGAGGTTATTTATAGACGCGGAAGTACGCAGTAAAATTCATAGGCAGTTCTGCAACTTGAAAAATGTCAGAAGTAGAGAAAATACATTTTTGGTCAAATATCGTTATTTGGGCAGTAAATAGTCGTTTAGAAAATGCGGAAATTGATAATTGTTAAACTGTTAACACGATGAGTAAACTGAGTATCGGTTTTTTATCACAGAGATGCACAAGTCTTGTGTTTTCGCATAAATGCAAATAGCAATACGGAATATACTTCAAATGATTCAAAAATTGTATGATACAACATTCAAAAGTTGGTTTTGTTGCCCACATCTAATGCAGCATTTTGCACTACATCCAAGTGTCTTAACTTCTGAGAGCACCAATGACCAATAGTTTCAAGGATGAAAGTACTACTAAAAAGGTGTATCTCCGCGTTATCATCTCTGCACACAATTCTAATTATTGCCTCCAGTGGGTCCAAAAACCCGAGGTCCAGATTCAGAAACTTACCATTCAAAATAGAGCAAAGTATTTTATAAAAAAAAAAACAATGACTGGGTTCTTGGAATGTGTCTGATCATAAGTAAATAATAAGTTTCTTGAAATTAATGAAATTACTTTATCAATTAAAGTATTAAATGATCAGTTTAGAGATCTACTGATAGATGTTTTTAAATTGTAAAAATGACCCATATTTATGTCAAACATAACAACTTAAAGTCAGAATTAATTAAATTTACTTTAAAATGTAAGCGATACGATAAGGCAAAATGATTATAAAATGGTTACTTACCCCATTCTCTCTGCGGTATTCGACGTTGCAACCGGTGAGAGCGATCTGTCTCAAATTCAAGTGACACCTAACACTAAAACTGCACACAACGTTGTTTATAACAATGTCAACTACTGGTTCTTCGGCGGCCTGCTGTTCTGCGTCACCATTGTTTTCGCTCACTATTCTATTGTTGTCGACTGGAGGGTTGAGAGGAGCCTGCTGCTGGGGCTGTGGCTGTGGCTGGGGCTGGGGCGCGGGGGCGTGCTGAGGCTGAGCCGCCGTCGCCACGGTAACGGCTCCCGAATCCCCCTTGACGAGTATCAACTGCTGAGCGTGCTGGTGCGGGTGCTGGAAATGCTGTTGCTGGAGAAGATGCAGACTATTGACGGGTATCACCTGTTGCTGGTTGATCCAGAAACCTTCGGTCGGTCCCGACGTGGTCATTATGGTACGATTGTTGAGCTGCAGCTGTTGTTGTTGCTGCTGTTGTTGTTGTTGTTGTTGTTGTGGCTGTATGTGGATCGGTTGCATCGCCGACTTGTCGAGAATGATGACCTTGTTCGCCAGCTGGTGACCGGCGAATACGGTGGTGTTGGCGCCGCTGGCCCCGCTTCCCACTCCGCCCCCTCCACCGCCTCCACCATCCATTTCAAAATGGACCAATGTGCCGTTGGCCAAACGTTTCAACCCGTTCCCTTGAATAATTGTTGCCATTTCTAACCTAAAAAAGAAAGAAGTGCGTAAAAAAGGGATACCACAAACGTTCTGAAAAGATCAGAATTGTTAATGCTAGGTTTACAGGAAACATCAGAATGACGCATGTCAAATTTCAGTAGAAAAATCAGTCATTTTTTTTTATCCCTTGTGGAAAATAATCAGTCATTTTAATATCTGTCTCTTTACAGTTATTAATAGTAGTGAGTAACCGTCTCCACTAGTGATTGCAGGAAGTCTATAAAACCACTGTATCGCTAAATTTATATTCTCCTTGATCTAATGATTTAAAATCTCAGAGACTGAACACTCAGTCTTCACAGCTCCCATAAGTCATCAGTATACGATGGGTACAGAGATAACATAATGATACTGACACATTTATATACCAAAAGTAAGAGTATATTGCCAGTTTTGACAGAATCTTTCATCAGCATTGTGTAATACAGTACTTCACTGTAAAACCAACGAAATGATGCTTCCAATGGTAAAATGCTAAGTGACTGAAAATAAAAAAAACCATGAGAGATTAACTCAATTTTACTTCACACTGACCTCCTATTGAATATCATTTGAAGCAATGCTTAAGCTATTTTTTTAAATGCGCTGAAACAAATCAATAGCAATCCTCTACACGAGCAAATTTCTTATAGAAAACTGCTACAAAAATAAACAATATAACTAACAAATCCCTGTAAAATCTTTTCACGATTATTAGACACAAAATTTATAATCGTACATTTTCACAAGATCTACGACATTAACAATTAAATAAAAATACAGAGCTAGAGCTCTTAATATAAATTTGTTGATTGGCAAGACTACAAAAATAGAACCGACTAGAATATCCTGAAAAGTCTTTAATATTAAAACGGATTTCAAAGAGTATGATAATGAAAAAAGAGAAGTTTATCTACAAATAATGGGGACATCAAATAATCATATAATATTAACAATACAATAAAAAAATATATAAATAAGGTTCTAAACTTTATAATAATAAAAGAAATAACTGAATACCTATTTGCTATGAATGTATTATCAACATTAGGATAAACACACTGAAAACCATTGTAATTATACATTTGTATATACTTAATATGACTAGTTAAGAAAAATCAATACGTCCGATAAAAATTCAATGGCCTATTATACTGGAACTTAATACAGAAATGAAAAAAATCCTGGACGAATTGGAATTGATGAAGCACAGAAAGAGTTGAAAACTGAACTGAACACACTCTAGAATCAGCCTATAGTAAAGTTTCCTTTACATTCCTAATACCATGAAGTTATCCTATACACAGTCTTCAGGGATTAACTATTGTATTCCTGTGGTCTATATTATTAAGTGCAAGTATTTACTGTTTGATTGTATTGATTGATTTTAACTATTTATATACAATGTTTGCCTTGTGGACATCATTTCCGGGATGACTGTATTTAAAACCTTCAAAAGTAAAAATAGATTCAAGAGTTTCAATCAATCTCATCATTTATGCAGCATTACCAAGATACAATACTTTTCTGAAAGGTACTTAAAAGGTACGATACTTTAAAATTAATTATAGATATTTCTGAATTATAATTCTGAGCACATATTACCCGATGAATGGATAAATATGTGACCTGATTAAATATATTGTAGGGGTTACTGGGTGAAACATTCTTGATTTATAATCATCTTAGTAGTAGTAGATGGGTGGTAGCAGTAGATTTAATAACAAAATTGTTTTAAAAACTTGTTACAATCCATTGCATAATTTTAAAGACATGACATTTTAGATAGGGCACTGTGAATATTAATATAAGTATGTAGAAGAATTTCACATGCTTTTTTTTAATACTATTTACCACTTTTCAAGCAAAAATTATCAGTACTTTATTATCTACACAAAGATGGGATGAGATATTGTATTTGTTATTAAATAAATATCATAAATTTCGGTTCAATATTATATTCTTAACATAGATCACAATACCAGTGGTTCATCAATGTGAACAAAAGTCATTATAGGCTAGAAGTGAAGTTACAAATATCCCTGTATAAATCCTTGATTAGAGCCAAAATGTTGACTATTACAAAGATGACAGAATAATCTTTAAGAGAAAACTGGTAAAAGTTTTAAGGAAGATAATCAGAAAGGGAAAGAAATGAATTATGGATTCACACAAATCATGAAACTATAGTTCCTTTAGAAGCAACTATCGTCACTTCAACAAAGTGTTTACCTCAACTTATTTTTATCAATAAAGTAACTCATGCAGAGCTTTTATAAACCTAGAAAAAAAATCAAGTTTTTGTATGTATGGCACTTTTTAAACTTTATTTTTATTTTATTATATTTCACTCTTAGAAACTTAGAAATTACCATCAAGATTAAGAAATATTAACTTTATTGAATGTAAGACAAATTGATACTAAGTGGTTAATTAGATGAGTTTAGTAAATATTTTAACTGCAGCAGTTTTTTTTTTTTGTTTTTTTAGTTATAACCATACTAGGTTCTAGCACATTTACCTCATTTGGGAACCCGGGAGTCAGGAAAAAATGTATAAGAATTCCACAAAAAGGAACCATATAATATCTAAATACCCTCTTCACTGTAAAAAAGGCATGCATTATTTTTAAGCATAAGTGAAATACTAAAATCATATGGTATAGGCAAATTAACCAATGCCATCTTGTTATATCGGGTTTAAACTGCAAGTCATTGATTATCACAAGGACCTATTTAATATAACAATAGATAACAAAGATTAATGAAAACAACAACAAAAAATGATAAACTAATAAGATGTATATACGAGAACATTTTTGTTCTAATATAGTCATCATATAACAATCAGTATCTCTAAATATATCTTTCAATCTGACATTTCGTTAACACTAATAATAATATATAATTTGAAAAACCATTTCAATCATATTCAAGGAAGATAAAAAGGTGAGTTTGTTTAGACATTGTTAGAAGGAATACCAGGAATGGTATGTGAAAATGTGATTTGGTCCACATAGTTCATGACCTTCAGGCAACAATGTCAATTTTACAGTACATGCGTGTATTAGGGGGTGTGTATCCTTTGAGAATTTCTATCAATGAATTAGAATTAGATATATTCTACAATTTCATGCACTTATTCTTTAAATTTAGAAAAAAATCAACTTAAATGAGAAATGTATTAACAGACAATGTATTAACAAAACATTACTGATTCTGATCATATGTAAAAAAAATATATTCATAAAAATTATCCTCTTGGTTTGTACGTATTATTTTTTTCATGAACTAAAAGAATGAAACAGTGTATTAATACAACTAGGCAGATGAAGCAACTGACTCATTCTAATAATTAAAAATAAGTCAATAATTAGTTCTTTAAAGCGGTATATCCAAAAATACCACGCCCTTCACATATATATAGCAAATATAACTGATCTAGCACACATAATTTCTTTACTAACTGAATGTCAATTAATTAAAGTAAATTTGTTTTCAGTACATTATCTTTCCGGTTATTGCAACTACAGCAATTAGTATTATTTATTGCAATAGGTAGTGTGATTTATATTTTCAAATTTTCTTATTAATAATAATTATATGAGCAATTCTGGATACAATAAACATATTTATGTAATTTTGTATTTGTATAAATATAATAACTAAAAGACTGATAAAATGCTATTAACATGCAACTACCTAAAAATTATATCTTTTGCTCTAAGCAAAGGAGCATTTGCGGACAATTAATTAAAAAATATGAAAACTGTTAAAAAAATATAAAAAATACGTGACAAAAATTCAGGGCCATTGTCTCACTCCTTGGTAACCTTTACAAGTAATTTAAAGAAAATACACTACCTAAAAATCAGTTCATCAAAAGGGATTTAAAGATAAAAATATATTCAAAATAAAACCTATATTCCTGAAGGCTTATTATATTGATAAACAAAGGAGAACTACATAAATATTTGTTCTGTACTTCACATATATTCATAGTGAATAATAAATTATAGAATAAAAAGGGTTAAAGTAATTTTGAAAGTATTGTAAATTATACCAACCAATTTACAGACTGATTATTTAAATATCTCTGGGTTTTAAGTCAAATGAACAGAAAACATTGTAATTTGATTTTTAAATACTGAACTGAATTATTTTTCTTTGTATTGTCAAAATGTAAACACAGAAATATAATGTATTCTCACAATGCAATAATCCTGATCTAATCAAAGATTATAAGAATGCAATTCTCATCACCAAAATGAAATGAGGTTTTAGAGGTTATACCTGACTTTAAAAAATTTGTTGAAGTTGATTTCACCAAATTTCATTATTATAATAAAATGTATTTAAATAACAACAAAATATACTATCCAGTGACATGTTCAAAATATATTTAAGAACATTTAAAGCAAATACCAAAATTTGACCACTTACTAAATCATATCATAATATCAAGGAAAGATTTAGATTTAAACTGTCATTTTTTTCAATATCTTACAGTTAATTCAGGGGTAGATAGAAAAATGCCACCAAAAACTTCATTAAAATAATAGCTCAATTTTTTTAGGTTATGTGAGGCATCCACATGACCAACACTGTTTAAATCCTTCGATTTTAAAGGGCTTTGATAAAAGAAACAAACCAGGCCTTTAAACAGGATTCCAATGCAAATAATATATTGGCAGTTATTTTGTAATATTCCTAATTTCATAAAAGTATGCAATTCACAAGTTAATAATTTTTAATTAACATAAACTCATAACTCAATACGCTCATATATTATACATAAAAGAAAATATAGTGACTAACCTTTTCATTTGGTTTATTGTATTATTTCCATTGGATGAAATTGAAGTTTTGTTTTATCTGTTGGCCAAAGACAAATAAATGTAAACATTCAGACCGCTAGTGTTATTTCATACACAAACTGCAGCTTCCTTTCTTTCATGATCTGAACAATGAACAGCTTTGAATAGTGGAATAAAATTAAAAAATGACAATGGATAAATGTAGAAAATTGTATTCACATATAAACAAAAAACAAAGCCATTCGAATACACATGTGCATTTATAGAAAAATCAACCCTGGTCTCCAAAATAAGTGAAATATTCTCTACTTTGAGAATGAAAATAATGTAATTTTGTGGAGTTTGAATTTCAAAATAATTCACTTTTCATTTAGACTCATTGTCATAATGAAGTACTACTATATGAGAATAATTAACTATGTAAACAGGAAATATTTCTACGCCCTTGTGTACACCATTCATGTGTGAAAAGAGTTAAATAGTTTCCTCAGGTTAGTCAAATTTATTTCTTTTTTTCATTGTTAGAAAATAGTTTGTTTAGGACAAAAACTATTGTTTTGTTATATCTATCTGCTTATTTATTCAGAAAACAGTTCTGTACTGTATATAATGCGTGTACTTGCAATAAAATCCCGATCATACTTTGAATATTGATTGAAATGACCTTAATATTTTCGAAGGGTAGAAAAATAAGATACGATGAGGAAAAACTAAATTAAAATAACCCCGAGTTCATTTCAATTAAAGGCATGATTCAATCAAATAAAGGCGAGTCAATAAACACTAAAATAATCGATAAATATATAATTAATAAATAATAATAATACGAGCGAATAAACCAGTTTTGAGGAATTGAAATGTGAGACCTAGAGAAATATCTGTATAGATGAAAAATGTATAAATAGATACGAAATTATGACTCAAAACCATAAAATATATTTCTATCAAAATGATTTCTATATCCTTAATTCACATCTCTATAACAGTTTAATGAATTCAGACGTACAACTAAGCAGCTATAAAATTTAAATAATGAACTATTTCGCGAAGAAATTTTTTGGAGAATTAAAAAAAATCAATACCAACATGAATGAATAAGCATACAATACAAACAAATAACAAATTTACAAATATAAGTGGTTAGAACAATGTAATTTTGATTTTGCACAATGAGGAATTAAGACATTTTCTACGAAACCCACACCTCGGCCTCGGGGAAGACTAAAAATGTATATATAATATAAGCAAATAAATTGAAAGGATATCGATCGAATTAATAAATTATACGTAAAACAATTATCAGGGATGATTCAAATTGCAACAAATCTCTGCCCGAAATTTATTCGGGCCATTAGGCGTGGCAGGATTGCACAGTGAAACCGATAATAAATTTCGCATAGGTCGTGGGCCGAAATATTTGTAAGAAAAAACCGAAAATGGTTATTATAAAAAAACGAGGCTCAGGCCCCTACCTTTTCCTCAAGGGTAGGGTTAGGCCCCGAGAAAATTGGGAAAAATTCGAAATTCTATATTTTCAGACAGCGCGCTATAAAATGCGGTCGATACACGCCGAGGGGTATCGGCGATAAAACAATCCCGGTCGGGTTTCTTTTTTTTGACAAGTGGCTCAGCTGTGGACGGTCCCGGGGCACGTAAACGACTGGGGGGGGACCTCGCACAGAGAGACCTCGCACTGAGGTGTGGGCGTGAGGACATTTCGCGAAATAAAGGCGGGCCAGCTCTGAAAAGAAGTCAGTCACGCACCTCATCAATGGTCCATTGAGGGAAACCAACCGGCGGAGAGACGGCCAAAGAAAAAGATCAGAACCCAGTCGAACCGATAAACAATTGATCGGCCATAACTGGACGAACGCAGAGGCTACAACTACTGGCTGCTCCTTACACCTACCACCAGTGCCTCCGCACCCGTTGCCCACAAAAAAATATTCGCTCCTTGTCTAAAATCATTATCTCGTTATTGTCTCCCGACTCAAAAAAAAAATTCTTAAAATTGTCAAAACCGAACAGATTGCGAATTTAAATTACCGATAATTTATTTCCCTAATTCGTTCTCTCTAAAAATTCATTCCGGGTTCGTTTATATAATATTGTTTTCTACTTCGGTTTATCGAAAAATAAACTCGAACGACAGTAGCGTATTAAATTACCTCGAATATCCGTCTTTATTTATGTTTTAAACGGTAACAAATCTGCAAATAAAGAATACCCCGAAAATTTTGGAACAATTTTCGTGCCGTGGTCGCCCCGACGAGAATTGCGAATTCGGTTTACTCTATTTCAAACGAATCCCGACTTCTATCACGAGTTTTATCGATCAAATCTTCGGGAATATCTTATGAAAACGCTTAATGGTATTTTTAAACGATGTTGGCATTGAACATATGTTCAGCCATATCTGGCTGTCAATGGGCCGTTATAAACAATCTGTTGCCTCCGCCGAGTACTCGGGGTGTTTTTGGTTTTCTGATTTATCAACGATTATGCCGATATAACACGCAACGTTGTATTCGGTAATGAAACAGCCAAAATGAAGCCTTCCGATGTCATAAACGTTTTACAATCACTGATTAAACCGGCGTCCGGTAAGTTGCAAGTAACATCAAGTTAGCCGGATATCAATTTTTACAATACGATCACTCAACTTTGAATATAGTTATGTTCCTCATAGTATTTATTTGAGTATAATTTTAATCCTGTTTCTAGATACCTCTTTGTCTTTGGAGGATGCTTTAAACAAGAAACTGGAGTCATGCAGGATCGATTTAGCCTCTAAAAGTATCGAACCGGATAGGACATTTTCCTCACACAGAGAATCTCTGAATACCTACGCATGGTAATAACTCAATAACTAATAATAAAATAAAATAAATAATAAAAAATTAAATTTATATAGAAACCAACTTTTCTGTGGAATAAATTCACTCTATGTTTCTAACTTCAAATAGAAACAAAGATCTAATAATCTTGTGATTTTGGTTTAGATTTTAATTTGGTGAAAGTAAAACTCTATAGTCACTTAAAGAGTGGGGATCAATGGTCATAATTGGCTTATAAATTATGCTCTACTTGTTTTTTTAATTGTAATTAATTTCATTTTAGATATAAATAAATATTTGCTTATTTTTAAGCGAAAAAATTATATATAATAATTTTGGAAGAAAAAAACTATCAAATCAACTATAAATTCTTAAATTTCATTTAACAAAATTAAAGAGAGGAGTATTAGAATCTTATATTTATAGATGAATAAATATAAAGGTTATTTATTTCTTTGGAGAAAGGAAATTCTCCAGGTTGGAACTGTGAACTGTGAATTTATGAAAAAAAAATAGTCTATAATTCAAAGAATTTTGTTGTGAAACTAAAAATAATATGAATGCTTGGCTCAATTATGAATTTATCCAACTGTATTATTCAATTAATTTCTGCATTTACTTTATTATTTTTTTGTTTAAATAATAGGTGGAATTTTGTACGAACTATTTCACACACATTATGGGAACTGAAGCTCAGTTTGGAGTCTGGTACCGAGGAGGATTGTCTGTTGAGTGTGAATCAAAAGAAGACAATAACTGAAGCATTGGAAATGCTCATATCGTTCGGTATATTGGCCCATTTGCCCGAGGGTGTCGGAATGGGTCTGGAGTCGAGATCGACTAGTCACACACTTCTACCACTGCATAACCTTACGTCTTTACAGGTGAGGATAAAGTCTATTGCTTTCATTTAAGCTCTGGGTAAAATTGCAGTTCACGCATCCACAGGTTCTACACTTGATATTCCGTATTCCTGCTCACCACCTGAATCAAAAACAAACTAAAATGGAAGTGGGAATGCAGTTGAGCGAGAATTCAAAAATGTGTAAACAAAAATAACTAATATTACTTATATTTTGTAGAGTCTAACCTAAGCTAGCCAGGTTTGGCTGCGCTATCTGAATTTATTTGGTGCTAACCCAACTCACTTTTCTTGGGTTAGGTTGTGAATAGCTAAGAAAACGGTCTTGGGTCAGAGAAATCTCATTTTTCTCATCTTAGGTTCTAACCCAAGTCAATTTTTTCGCACTTTTACTCAACCTAAGACAAGAGAAAAGTGAATTTTCTCTGATCCAAGTCCGATTTCTTAGCTATAATAATATTCAAATAAATTCAAATAAACAGGACGATGATCTTGTACATTATATATCTAAAACCTATAAAATAATAAATCAACAGATTTGACCGTGGCAGCAATTAAATAGGAACAGTCTACAGTTTGATCTATGACCAAAACATCCATTAATAGTTTCAGAGGCTATTAATCAACATTTGATATGTCATGAACAATTGTACATTTAGCTTAATAGCTGTATGTTATGCGTCATTGCCTCATAATAAATATAAAGCAAACAGTTGTATATGAAATAATTATGAACATTTTTGTGGTAAAAAATATTTTTGCACGATAAATACAAATTAATTCTGAGAAACTGAACTGGAGTCAGAAATTTGGAGGAATTTATGTCATACAACTTATAATTATACAATTTATAAATATACCAAAAGGAAAGTGAAATATTAAGTGATTGTGATAACTGAGTAAACAGCATATTCTGAATGTTTGAAGTTTGAGTGTCAAGCATGCTTATGCTGGACTGTTAATACTGATAACTAATGCGAGATATTTACTTTGCATATTTTGTAAATTTTCAATCTATATTTTTCTCTCTATTGACCTGCAGAAGTTCCTGTGTACCGAGTACGTTTGCCACAGTTTATTGTTGCTGATGACGGAGGAGACTCTGTGGAGTACAATCAAGTCGAGACATTTAAATGATTTGCTTGCAGCCCTTTTCACAATTTTACTGTTCAATGAAACTCCGTCGTTCAAAGAAGAATTTGCCACTTCCAAGCGTAACTATTATAAAGCCAAATTGGGCGAGATCGTCGAAACAACCTATCAACCTTTGGTCATTAGGGAACTTATGGTTCTGCTCGGAAATAAGGTATTATTAATTATTTACATTGCGAATAAGAGCGCATAAGTTATATATTGTTTTGGGTGTAAAAAGGACTATTGAATATTCGTAGCACCAAAATTGTGCAATATATTTAATGTGGAAAGAACCAGGGCAGGGGTTTAGCCACTGTTATTCCTGTCATATATGTAATTCTTGTTGTCCGGTTTTTACTGTGTAACTTACCCAATTACCATATCAACCCCAATGAAAGTATATCTTGGTCCTAATACTCATGAACATGAATGTAGCAAGGGCCCTGCATGCTGGAATGCATGTAACAACAAACATTTGTGTATCGTTTACGATGTACTATTTATACTCATAGAAAAATAAAGTAGATTTGTACTTGTACCCCCTGTTATTCTGAGATTTATCCTGTGCAAAATCTACTGCCCCCCTTGAAATGTATCGGCTTTGTCCCCTTGCTGTATATTTATTCGTGCCACACACAAAAACGAAAATGAATTCGCCTAATTTTAATTTTTGTTTCTCGCCGCATGCAAACAGAAATGTCCGGTCCGACTTTTGAGGGTACTCCGAGGGTTGTTGACCGATAGGCTGACGGTTGAAGGTGGTGTAGTGGCGACACTGAGATCGATCATGGATGTAACTGGAGCCGCGGAAACACCGAGAAATAGCACTACCGTCGATATCATATCGCGCCTAATCATCACACCCCACACCAAAGACATCGATGCCTATTACAACAAGATATGTCCCACGGTAATTCCAATTTATATTATTTTATATAGCGGATAACATTTCAGACATACTAACGTGTTGCGCATAATATGTAATAATGGTAGAATATTGTATTTTTTCATAATGGTAAAATTAAAATGGTTATGTTGGGTTGGCAACTAAGTTATTGCGGATTTCGCCGATAGATGGCCTTATTCATATTTTTAGCATGATTACATCTTCAAACCGATCAGGTCTTTAAAATCTAACTAAGGTACCTTAATGTGAATTAAGGTAACTAAATGTATGCCATGCGTGCACTGAAAACCATTTGAAACACCTCGGGTGCAAAAAAAAATGCTTGATATATGGGTAGCTCATAAACCAGTATGTCAGCCCAATATATTATGAATAATATAAATTTGTAATGACTCGAAATTAACCTTCATAAAATATTTTCTTCGTTTTTACAGGTGATCTCTCTGCTTACAAGCGATGAAAAGCAATTTATGCAGATATCTGTAGTGTGTATAAGAAATCTTTATGAAACAAAGCCCGATTTGTGTCGTCAGCATTTCTTAACCGATTTGTTCAAGGCGTTCAGGGAGCCGACCTCCGAAAAACAACTAAATCTGACTGTCGAACGTCTGTATAACTGCTTCGCTATTCCTTCATCGGACATTTGGTCGCTTCCTCTCCAGATCTTGGTGCCGTTTGCGAAACACTTGTTCAGACTCCATTTTAAAATTGTTCACAGTGTCTGCCCGTCGAAGTCCAAAGTTGAAGACCTTGTCTGGCGCTGTTTCGAAATCGAAGCGAAATTATTTCGAAATGTTTTCGAAGATATCCTATTTTCCGATTGCGACATATCGTTCGAATTCGGCGAAGAGGCGGGGTCATTTCAGTCGGCACCGGAGACGACCGGTTCCCGCTGGAAGACGCCAGCGATTGCGTTCTGAACCTTCTGGCGAAACGGGATTCGAATGGGAAAATAAAAACTGTCCTGTTCCACGCTCTCATCGGTATCCTGACAGAGACGGGGGAACGGCCAGTCGAAAGGAAGCTAATAGCGACGAAAATGCTCTCCGTCCTCTCGACGGACGCCGATTTGTACCGAAATTTAAATTTGAATCCGACTCCGCTTGTTGAATTCGTCAGGAGCATACTGGAAAGGAAGTGTTCCGCGTTCGATTCAGAAATCGTCGGGTTGGGGTTGATGGTGCTCGGTGTTATATTGAGCGATACCGAGAGGGCGAAAGGACGCGACTGGGGCCTCTTCGCCTGTCTGGTCGAGCCTTTGAAAAATCTGAAACTCGAATGTTCCGAAGAGTTGAAAGTGTTGGCCGACGAAATATACTGCATGATACTGACCCACGGGGTCGTTTCGGGCTCGGCGCTGAAGCCTACCAGTAGGGAAAAGTTGCCGACAGAGGCAAAAATAGAAGAGATCGGGCGGACGATGAACGATGCTGGGGAAAGTGAATGCGATCTGGCTTTGAAAGAGGCTTGCGACGCCCTCCTCCCTGTCAGGGGACAAGCACTCAGGACACTTGCCAGGCTAGTATCTGCAGGTGATTTACATGCAAAGGCTAAAAAACAGGCGATACTCTGTATATTCAAGGTATTAATTCTGTTTATTTTTAAAATTAAAATTGATGGGTCAACCAAGAATATAATCATAGTTTAACATACCTGTTTTGTGGTCTGCGAGGGGTTGGAATACCGTAGATTTGTTGTGTTTCTGCCTCCTCTCGTAGGTTTGGTCTTTTGACAGTACAACTGACAGTGACAGTGCAGTGAGGATGCCAAAGTGACTAACATCGCTACTGAAGATGGCTTATATTATATATAAGAAATGTGTATATATGTAGATTTTTAATTGTTTTTAAATTTTCAGGAAAACCTTAAAGATTCAGATTCGTACATATATTTAAACGCTGTTGAGGGTATGGCATCAATGGGCAGTATTTACCCCAACGAGGTACTTCTAGCCCTCACTGAACAGTATATCTATTGTAAGGAGTACGAATTGAGACTTAAAGTGGGTGAAGTCTTAATAAAAGTCACTAGAACACTTGGTAAATTATTTATCATACATTCTTCCATGATTCTTTTTTTTATTATGAATTGTTTTATATGTCCAGTTGTCTTGGATCATTTAAGATTTTAAAAGTTCAACCATAAATCAGTTAATTCAGTTCATTGGTGCATTTGCACGATTAACTAGCACTCCACTGAGTGTGGTGTGTGAAGTTGTCTCGAATAAAATTAACTAAATATACATAATTTGTGTCTAATTGATTTTGTTCTTTAGTACTTTAAATAAGTCGATATATTAATAGTTAACAAAAAACATAAATTTCAGGTGAATTGGTTTACAATTACAAAGCTGAACTGCTCAACGCCTTTTTGTACGGATGTCGGGATCCCGAACCCGTCATGAGGGCTTCCAGTCTGTCGAATCTTGGTGAAATATGCAAAATACTAACGTTTAGAATAGGAGTTTTTGCCATCAGGTAACAACTGTAGTCTGAATATAAATAATTTATAACTCATTTGATTAGCCTGTAAATATTTTAGGGTGCCCTTTTTTTTTCCAAGTACACACTAAATTAAATTGACTAAGGTCTTGTATTTTTGTCCATAGAGATTATTAGAGAAGATTGCATTAATATACTGAATACAGTTTTTCTTATTATAGTATCATATAACATTTATTTGATCCTGGATCCTGCAACCAGTGTCAGATTAAATTTGACATGAGTGCTGAGGGTAACTTTTTAATTTTAAATTACCTATTTCTGAAATTAAATAAATGGTAATTTCTCTTGACCAGTTGTAAATTCTCCATTGAAAATTTCTGCCATTACAATTTAATGGGTAAACTATTGTTGTAAGCATTACAGTTTATATTGCACAATTTCCAGGTATTTTACAGTGTTCAAAGCATTTTTCAAAAGGGCACGCAGAACTTTGTGTTATATATTTCTGAAATTAAATGATTCATCCAAATAAGCAGAATAGCGATAAATTACCTGATCAGATGTAAATTCACTATTGAAAATGTTCTTGATTCTGCCATATTAGTTAGAATCGATAGACTTTGTTGTCCGTAGTATAATTCATATTGTAAAATTTCAGATTTTTGACTGCGTACAAAGCATTTTTGAAACTGACAAAGCCGCAGAGGCGAGGAGAGCTGCGCTGATGGTACTGACTCTGATTCTCAAAGGGCTTGGTACCAGCGCTTTATCTGTAAGTGCAAATATTTTTTTTTTACAGCTACGGATACTCAATTATATTTAAATCGATGATCGATTAATTCAGTCAAAAGTTCAAGCTTGATCTGGATCGGTTTTCCCATCCTTAAGCAACAGCTAACAATATAAATGTTGCAAATACTAAAAATTACTAATGATCATTTGGTGGACACTTATAGCAGTTTACTGAAATCAATCTGCGAGTTAAATATTTTAGTTTAATATTACATTTTTATTTAAATTAGCTATGAGAATTTGAAATGTCATCACTCTTACAGTTTTCCTTCCCAACTTGCTGGGTAATGAGCAGATTTTGTTTTATTCCGTTGTTGTTTATGAAATGAAATCGAAACATTCACTAATATTATCATCTATCTTGTCTTGTGCATAGTGTATAGTATGTCCAGTTGTGTGCGGCTGATATTAGTTTAAATAATTGTTTTATATACAGAGATATACCTTTTTGTATGCACCAGGTGTTAGAATCGGTGCTATTGGAGATGTACCGAAGGCTGAAGACGGCCTACCGGAATGAGAGAGATGAAATCGCCAAACTCCAGGCTCAATTAGCACTCGAAGAACTCGGTGTATTGACGAGGGAATACCTGATGCCCAAACAGCAGTTTACCAAGAGGATATACGTTCTTGATCCGCCCCCCTAGGTTAAAAAAAGTGTACTCAAGAGATATAAAGTTCATTGTAAATAGTTTTTCTCAAATGTGTTACTTGTACAGTATTTTTTTTTAACTACTCTGATCTGATTTTTATGTCCTGTTGTCAGAAAAAGAAATGTAAAAATGTTCACTTTTATTAATAAAGGAGTTCTCCATTATTAATGCACGCCTGTTTAAAATACATTTTCAGTGTAAAACATCCATCCAAAATGTCTTCAGAATATCTAATCTTATTTAACAATCTTTTAAGAAAATATTGGTTAAGTTAAATAATTGAATTTACTGCATTAATTTCAATCTGTGTTGTCATCAATTTTTAAATTTGACTATCCTCGAGTTGAAAGGTGCATAACTGAAATAACTTTCCGGTAAATTCATCTTGAATTTGTTCTCTCGTATGTACATACAAACAGATTATTTGTTCAAGCTATAAGTTATGTACAAGTTGAACATTTTCAATGTACATTTAACAACTGTTAGACAATAATACAATAAGAAAGAGAAACTGAATAGGCAGGCCTGTGGAAGTTTTCCTTAAACACAATGTAATTTATTTAATGACCCGTTAGTTAATATTTGAATCCATAAAGCTGATATCTTAAAGTCGGTTTTAAGTAATCGAGCATTTGAATTGTTATATCTTGAATTCAATAATCATTTTCCTTCTTTGGAATATGTGTTCACACATAACTGTCTACACAGGTATATTAGATTTTAGAATTATTTCATTATCATTATGCACGTAACAGATATTACAGGCGGAACATCATTGCGGAATAAAAATGAACTCAGGCTATTGCTAAATGTTCAACATGAAAACTTCAGAACAGAGTTTTATAAATAAAAAAATAATGTGCCACGCTTTATTTAAATTCATAATATACAGATCTTTATAAACTCTTGGAATTGAAACAATAGTTTCGTACACAACAATACAATTATAAAATGCGATATATAAATTATTTTCTTTTTTTTTAATTCCTAATATTTCTCTCAGAAACCAGAAATAGAATTGTTAAAAATGTTTTCAACATACTGAAAATTAAAAACACAGGTACGTTGTTTTTAACGAAACTCAACTGTTGTAAATTTAAAATAAAAAAAAAAAGATAATATCAGAGATTTTTAAAATTACATGGTTACGGGGAGTAATTAAATTTATCGCTCCACGAGTGTTGAAAGAAACTGATGATGTACTTCATAACATTCTTCGGGTGCGCAGAGGACGCGCGGGTGTTTTTGGATAGACCCGAGCGGTTGCCCTTCTTCCAGAATCACCCGAGTTAGCGCTGCAGTCTGCGTCTTTTTTGCTCAGCCTTCTTCTTGTCACCGTGTACCTGCGCTCATCAACAGAAACGAAACGGCGTTGAACAACAAACCAACCGGCAGATAAACAAAATTCGAGAGAGCTTAAAACGCCGCCGATATGAACCCAGACTTAGACCTAGACACCCGGAGGAATATTTTGTCGAAAGTGCCATCACTGGGCGGCCTCTTGGTCGAGAGAACAGGATATAGAAACAATAAATTCAAACCGCAATCGTACTCATAACCGTTTGTTGACTGTACAATAGATGAAGGAGAAGGAGAAGAAGAAAAAAATCCCCCGTCTTAATCAGATAAGACGGCAAACACCACAAGTGTACACAGGTTTGATGTCCCTAGTGAGAATTGAAAGGTCAGTTCACCAAGAAATTACTGTACAGATAATTCAACCGTAATAGCCTTTCCACTGGATCAATTAACTCAACAATATTTTGGCATTTAGATCAATTTTATACTGGGATAAATACTTTGAAAACTGCACCCCTTAGTCAACCCTGTGTTAAACTCACCAAACCTTTAAAAATTTTATTGGGTTATTGCTAATTATTCTGGTACTGAAATTTACAAACATTGTATTTTGCATTGTCTATTACTTTGCAAAAATACAGCAAATTTCACAATGTTTGTTTCACTAAACTGCTAGTTGACTTTCGATTCGAATCAATGAGTGTTTTACCACCACTCTAATAATTACGTTTAGAAGTCAAAATATTGTTGATTTGTATTACATACAATGCTCAAATTCTTATTGGTTTTTACATGTCATTTTGAACAGGATTTCCTACATTTTTAATTTAAAAAAATATAATCGGGTAACTATCAGATCTGACCCATTCAAGTACCGTCTCCTTGGTTAATGAAATTTCAAAGGCAAGTTGATAACTTGCAATATGAATGGACTTTATTAATTGAATTTACATTTATTAATTTTAAACTTTTGTTAAAAACTATCGATTTGATTAATCCGTTAATTTAATTAATGGTAATTAATTCGATTAACCCACATTACCACCACAATTCACACACAATATTTGTGTTAGGAGAATGTTATATATACATATATATGCATATAAGCATGCATTTTTAATGTTATTCACGATTGACAATCGACAAAAAGGACACAAATCAAAAATTACATCGTACCTGCAATATGGGACTATTTTAAAATTATGATGAACTACGCATGAATTCTCCTCGTTATATTTAAAAAGCGACACCTATTTTCATATACATCTCACACGGATTCTCGGGAAATTAACTGAAACTCAAAGATCTGAATGAAATACCAATCGTCTGTGGACATAAACGTGAATGAAGACAGAAATTACAGTGTTCCCTCGCCACTTCGCGCGTGTTGTAGTTTTTTACATATTTAAAACATCCTTGTAAAATTCCTAGGGGCAAATCCTACTTTGCGGTTTTTCAGCTTTCGCGGAAGGTTCTGGTCCCAATTAACAGCGAAAAACGAGGGATCACTGTATAACAATGTGGTTGAAAACAGAGATGATCGCACGAAAAAGGTAATTTTCTTTTCTGTCGTGTTACGCTACCGATTTTCGGTCGCAAAAAATCGTAAAGCGCACATCGAAAACGCTCGAGACAACTTCAGTCTAGTGCGGAAACCGCATCTACCAAATAAAAAATTATTTCACTAGTTTCCATTCAGTTTTAAATACAATAATCATTCGGACTGTCATTCTCGAATATTCCATTTCACCTTCTGTATATTTCTGAATTTTCTTTTTTGAAATTCTCTCGCCCTCATTTACGCATTCTCCTGTCTTCGACTGTCCATTCGAGCTTTCGGACGTATCCGCTCTGGACAACCCTGCAACACAGGCGCGATTCGCACTAACATGACACTTCCTGTTTGCCGAGAGCCGAATACAACATTTAAATAAGTCGGCGGTAATTCTACGATTTTATGACAAACGACCTGTGTACAGTACTTTAACATTTATTCGATCAGAGATGACACGGACCAATATGTAAGGGGACACCAAAAATCTTCATTTTCGCATTATTAAAATTTGTTTGAAAGTTGAAAATAGTAGGAAAATACTGTACTTCCGGTATGGGTCAAATTTTGGTACCCAGTCAATTCATATCATTTCAGTTTCATTATGTTTGAAATGTTACGTTAACCCTTTCAATGTGATCGCTGTGAATGGACCGCATTACTGAGTACCACTTTTCCAGAACGTATATATACGCTCTTCATACATGAATTTTCATTTTTCGAGGGCCTGTATATACGTCCGTCGGAGCGAAAGGGCTAATCTCTTATTTGATTACACATTTAAACGAAACTGAAATTGAGCACAAATAAAACCAATTTCGGTTTTCAAATCGACGCACCATCCTATTAGATTATGACAAACACAATTCATTATTTTTTACCTCGTTTCCCTTGTGACGTTGTGAACTTTTTGCGAAGTTGTAACTCTCTGTTTGTGAACTCTGTTCTTGCTATGACTTCTAAGTTCCATCGTGAAATTGAGTTCAGGTTTTCTCTTTGGTGTGGAAACCTTAACGGTGGGCGGGGGGGGAATGAACAAATGAAAGAAAAATTAGTGTGAAAATTTATGTTAATAACAGACATTGAACTGATATTAAAGTTCTCACAAACAGCGCTTTTCAGAAACAAAGAAATCATCAATTATCATTTAGTAAATATTTCTGGTATTATTCAACTTACAAAATTACGTTAAATTTATTTTCTCTCTAATTATTTGTTTCCAATTTAAATTCCACCTAATTCAAATATAAACTGATCGAAGGTTTCATTCAATAACTTTATTTTTCAGCCGTTCAAATCATATTAGGGATACCCAAAAGTAATTAAAATTTGACTTTGGAATTCATTCTATTTTGCTAAAAAAGAAACTTTAATTATTAATCTACTAATTAATTCACCGATATTATCAACAACTCTGTGCCACTTTTCTGGCAAATTTTCGATTCCCCTCTTGAAGAACTCCTCAAGACCAAAATACATCTTATCAAATTGTTTATTACTTTTGGGTACACCTTATATAATAGACTGTAGATGATTGAACGTAGAGTGTACTCAATGAAATAAAAACAATAACCTTAATGACAATGATAGTTGAATAAAACGTTAATGAAACAAAATACGGTGCTCACCACTGTTGTTATCTGTTGTACAATTCGATCATTTCTACTGACCATCTCTCTCGGATGTGTTGGATGGGCTGAAAACAAATTATAAAAAAACAATATGAGAAATAAAATTTCATTCCAACTCAAATACACCGGTTATACTGTCGTGGTAAATCTCATTTTAAACAGGATTTGCCATTCTTAATTTTAAAACCACAAAAAAAAAAATAAATCCGATCTGACCCATTGAAGTATTGTTTCCTCGGTTAATGAAATTTCTTAGAGGCAAGTTCATAACTTGTAATACAAATTTGCCACAGTTTCAAGCGGTTACAACGAAGATGGGTTATCTCTATCCTGAGAATAGTCCTGATAAATATCCTATCATCATATCCTATATGGTAAATATCCTGAGTTTTGAAACTAAATTTCAAAAAAGCATTTTAAATATATACGTTTATGTAAATGATATAATAAAACTAAATGCAAGCCATTCAAACTAGAATCACTGTAACCTATCACTTTTTCACACTGTTCAACAATAAGTTTTTTTTTATTTTTATGTTCAAGAGTGAAATTTCTAGTTAAAAGTAAGTTGTATTATTCCTAATAACTGCGATATTTCACTATTTAACACATCTTTCATATTTAGCTTTATAGTAATCACAAGCCTTAATAAAGTATCAAATGTTTCATTTAAGTATATAAACATGTATGTTGATTAAAGTATATGCTCTAACCTTTAAGCTTCTTACTTTTAGTAATGATTCCACCTGTTCTTTTCCTCTTATTGGAAGTGGTAATATAGCTATTTCTTGTCTGGAAAAAGAAAAATAAAACTTTTAAATTTTTAAACCCTTTTTTTTCTCTTATACATACAGTGTCCACATTTTCCCTGGACTCAAACATGACATAAGACTAAAATATATATATATATATATATATATATATATATATATATATATATATATATATATAGGTGTACCCAAAAGTAATCAACAATTTGATAAGATGTATTTTGGTCTTGATACAGCAGAGAGTTGTTGATAATATTGGTGAATATATAGTAGATTAATAAATAAAGTTTCTTTTTTGGCATAATAAAATCAATTCCAAAGTCAAAATGTTGGGTACTTTTGGGTACCCCTAATATACATCTTTCAGTCATTATTACAATAATATAACATGACACAAGAAATAATTGTTACTAATAAACAAACAAAAATATGGGATTGATATAAATTTTGTTAGGAGAGATTTCTTTTTGTATAATATAAAAAAAAAGTATCTCAATATTTACTTCATATATTTCATGCATTTCTTCGCCCGATGAACCCGTTGACATGTCGTTATAACGATGTTTGTCATAATCCCTGTGTGTTTGAACAAAACTAGGTTCGTCAGGACTTTGCACCATCCTTTCGGAATTATAGTTGTTTCCACGTACTGTAATAAAAAGTTTTTAAAAAAAATGTAATTCCATTGAATCCGGTTGGGTACAATTAATATTTCATCCTAAAGCGAATAATTTAATGACTTATACAATGAGTTAACGGGCTTTACCTAATAGTTAACGTGCCGAAACCACTGATCGATGAATTGAAATAAAACACACGGACAAATAAAACTTAGTTAATAAAATATAAAAAAAATTTGATGCACTCACATTGATCGTTTGCGACCAACGAAGAAGTCACCGTCATCTCATTCAACATTTTTGTATCCCACGGAACTACTCCCTGTTCACATAAATTCATAGTTTGTGACAAATTATGAACAGCGTTAAATGATTGTTTAAGCGCACAGTGGCAAAGCACAATTGCGCTATAAAATAAAAACAAGATTGATTATTAATTTCATTAATTAGGTACCTTTTTAATTTGTCTGTTGACTACATTCATAAAATAAGATTGTACAATATATGTGTAATATTCGGTTTCCACCTGAAAAAATAGAATTTTATAAGAACATAAAAAAATATATAAATAACTATTGTTTATGTTTGAAATAGACACCTGAAAAGGAAGTGGCCATGCGACCTAAATGATTAAATAAAATGTTTAAATAAATAAAATAAAAAATAATAATAATAAATAAATAAATAAAATTAAATTTAAAATAAAATAAATAAAAAAAAGGGGGGAACTAGTGGGTTTCTCCTCTAATTGTTGACTATTGTAGCTAGTGATTTCATAAATGTTGCTTGTTGTATAATTTTACAGTTGTAACAATAAAAGAGACAAAAAAAATGTTTGAAATAAAACGACGGTTTTGAATTTTATTTGAATCAGAATTTTACTAATCTTAATAAACAAAACTAGTTTCACAAGGTAGAAAACCACCAATTAAGTCACAAATTTTGATATCAAACCGCAATGTCATTTCAAATCGATGACAATATCCGGTCCACCGGTGCACAGAATATTGTTCAACTGTTTGTCGTTACTCCTGGCGAATAGAAAAAAAGACCATACCTTATTCATACTATCGGAGAGCGAGGAAACCAAATCCAATAATTCTCTTTCCAATTTCAGGGAGTAATTCGAATGATAGGCAAGCCTGAAAGTTTCTGTCTTTTGAGGAATCAGAAAGCCGCAATCGTCTACGATAAATTTCTTGGCGACCGGAGGGCATTCGTTTCGCGTGTGATTCGCTGGCTGAATGGAGATGTTGCGGTTTTCAGCGACGCTCCCGTAGCCCAAACCCGGGTTCGGTTCTCTGGCCGTCCTGTTCGCGTGGCGCGGGATCGGGCTCTGTTCGGGTACAGTGAACAGGAGAGAGGGGGCGGTGGTGCCGGCTACGCGCCTAGTCCTATCCGCCAGAGTGATCATCCGGTAGTCCGGCGCTGTCGCGGTATACTCCGGGTGGACCCTGCTGTATTCGGCGAGGCCTGTTCTGCTGCGCGCCGCCCTGCTGTAGCAGTCTTCACGTCTGGTATCGTCCACAAGAGTGTCCCCGCGCCCGGTTCGTTCGGGGAGCGCGCTCTCGGGCTCCGGAGACAGCCTGCTGTATTGCGCGCCGCGCCGGTGGTTTGCGGCGGCGTAGCCGGTCCAACCGTCGCCCGGCGCCGCTATCCCGTTTTCGCGGGTCGGCCTCATAAATTCAGTCGCCGCGACGGCCCCGTCGTATACATCCCTTGCCAATTTGCTTCGCCGCGAAGGCTGGCTGCGGTTTTCGCCGCCGGTGTCGCGCCGCGGCATTTCAGGAGCCAGCCTGGTATTGTAGAGGTGTCCAGGCGCTATCCGGGCATGCTCCGAACCCGCCCGGCTGTACTCCTCCGTCGCCGAACTCTTCTTATCCGACCTTTGACGCTTGGAAACCGCCCTTCCGTATTCCGACCTGTCGCCACAAGCCATCTTGCTGTTTTCCAACACCGCCGGCCTGCTCTGACTCACGCCCAGTCTGCCGAACTCCCGGCCGACCATTCTACTCTGATTGGGACCAACCTTGCTGGCTTTCGGAACTACCACGGCGGGTTCTGGACTAATTCTGCTAAAAAAAAGAACAAGCTGCCTAATTATTATCTGAATTAACTTAATTAAAACACAGAGTACAGTGTGTCTCCGCGATTAATGCTATATCAATTCTAGTCGTGTAGCAATACGTATAATTTGTCCCTGTTAGACGTCCGAATCAAAAAGGAAAGAAGATATTAAGTAGGGATAAGCGCAGGAAGAAAAGTGTAAAACAGTCTAATCGGGCTGATGCCCGAGATAACAGGGATGGACTCTTTACTATTACTATCTTTCCTGCGTAGCCTGTTCAGCTCTTTTGTTAGTTCTCTCTTCCTGTTCTTTAACTTACGCCGGCTGTAGTCTGCGATGTCCTCGGAATCCGGCTGGGACGCGAGCCGACACGGCGGAACACGATTTCCTGGTTAAACTTTGGCAGCTGGCCCCCAGAGATTTGGGGGGGGTGAGATTTAATTTCACCCCATGAAAATGCCCGAATTTACAAAATTAATTATCGCGATAAATTAATTCATTTTAACCACCTGCCCCAAATAACTAATTTTGTAAATACGGGCATTTTCACGGGGTGAAATTAAATCCCCAAATCCCTGGAGGCCAACTGCCAAAGGTTGACTGGATTCCCTTTGTTAAAATTGTTAACCGAATTATAAAATAAGAAAGCTGCGGTAATAATTAATACTCTCGGCGACAAAACTCGATGATATTTTTATCGAATGATAACGAAAAATGGGGCGCTAAAAGATAGACGCAATATATTCCTAAGTTGCCTTGCCCAATGTTTTTAACTAACCGGTTATTCTGAGAAGCCCCGGTATTGGAGTACAAACAATGGAGTCGAGGTTAAAATATATCCACGGAAAAAACTTCAAATTTTACAACAGCGATTCAAATGTACGGGAAGATTGACAAAAATGTACGCGAAAATAATTGGACTCTATCCTCTAATAAAGCCTACCTGTGAAGAACAACACTGCAATTCTTAATCATATCCATATCGTTCTTGCGGCGATTAGTGCACGACGAACTTTTGTTCCTTTCCAAAATTGATTCACCGGCACATGCTGACTTGATTTTCTCTCTCAAACTCGTAAACTTGTCAGAGTTTAATATGTTGTCCATTTTTCCACTGAAAACTTAGAGGATCGCATATGTACCGAATAGACGCCGATGATATGATCCAAGGACTAACGGTTCATTTTTGCCCGATTCAAACATCGTTCCCTCCATTTTGTTCAAAATTGCCAACTTAACTTTGTTCACAAGTCAAAATTCGTTTAAATTATAATTTGTCTACTATACCGGAACGATATTCAGCAAAAAAATTATAAACTATACAACAATTTAATTTATATTGCATTATACGTGGCGTAACATTTAGAACATATTTTTTAAATATGTACAATTTATTTAGCAAATCATATTGATTCTCGTAAATACCAAATAAGAAGCATATTTATTCGATAAATATGTCCCAACAATTAAAAGTAATGTTACAGCTACGGCAGTACTATAACGTGGGACAGATTAATAATTACATATTACGTAGGAATTATTTTTTTGAAACTGATGCAAAAATTCAGAAATTTTAAATTCTGATATTCCAATCCAAACGTTCCTTACAAATGCCCCCCAAAAAAATGAAGTGACCCCATGATCTAAATGTATCAGAAAAATAAATAAATAAAATTTCAGAAAAAGGTGAAAGACAGTGAGTTTTTCCTCCGTTATTATCTACTCGTTATTAATGCTACACTAGAACATCAATGTCGCTAATTGTATGTTATTTTTGTGGCAATAAAACAGTTGAACAAATATTTAGTACACTGAAAAAGTATATTTCAGAATATTAGTAAGCACATATATGGGTCAGTTCACAATCTTTTACTGTCATCGAAGATAAGTCTATCATAGGGTGAAATTTCACTATGAATCATTTCTTATTCAAAACTGAGGAAAAGGCTAATGCAAGGGTGAATGAGACAGTACAGATTTGGAAGTGTTATTTTAATTATTTTTTACATTCATAAAAAAAATTATTTTCATTTCATATTTACAAAAAAATGTTCATACATAAGAAACATAACGGTAACTATTAAAAAATGTATAAATTTGGAAATAATGTTCACAATTGTTATAACAATTAATATATCACAATGTTATTCAAGATTTGGAAGGTTACATTTTATTCCATTCTCATAACCTTACTTTATTGTATTTTATTTAAAAACAATATATACACTAAAAATCTATTTATTCGTAATAAACAGTTTTCTACTCCGCACCTATAATACAATGATGGACCACACTGTTATGCTTTCCAAACTAAGCAACACTTTAGATCACTAATTGCATTTTAGGTGTACTTCCGTTTAAAATAAGCTTTTAGTTTTATTGTTCATTTCAAAAGTTGGAAAAACTGAGAAAATATATATCACTAAGATGGGGTGTACTTTCCATTTTTCATTTAAACTATAACAACATGTAATGAATTAAAGAAACCGTAATGTTAAGCCAATACTGAATAATCTTACTGAAGGTTAAACAGAAAAGTGATAATACATAAGTTTCCTAAAATTCAAATGTAAAGTTAAAATTAAATATATAAAATGTTACATCAGCAAATAATTTAAAACTAAATTTAGGCAAACATTTCAAAATTTGATGCCTCAATTAAAATTTAGAAATCATGTATATTTAATAAAATACGGGTGCAATTTTATAAAATGACAGGTATACAATTACCGATTTATAAATTGCTCTATTCTGTTTAGTGATTCAGAGGGGTTTAAAATCAATTAAAATTCATAATATGAGATGAAACATGTATTACATTCTCCTAATTTGTTAGTTCCACTGTTTAATAGTGAAATTTTAATAATTTAACCTTTCAGTTTTTTTGTTTGACTGTAATTTATGCCTTATCCTTCTACTTCCAACTATCCATGAATTTTTCACAATACTAGCACCCGACCACATATAATGTAAACATTCAGAATGTAACCCAAATTGGAGAAAAAGGATTAGCATAAATTAAAACAATTTTAGGTAACTTTTGTTCAGAAATTTATCTCCAACAATAGACTCTTTGATGGAGATGAGAGTAATCCCTCCGCAATGGTTACTATCCAAATTGTTACTGTTAAATTACTCGAACATTATTAGATACATATATGTGAAAATAATGCAACATTCTGCACCATTTCATTCAGAATTTGTTTTACCATTTTTGTCATGCAGTGTCAAGTCCATCACCATTGGCACTAAATAAACTGAAATAAATTGCTCCTAAATTAAAAATGAAGTGAATATCATCACCTTGCGATTCTTCACCAAGCCTTGTTTCTGTTATCAAAATAGTCAAAAACTGACTAATGTCAGTTGCCAATGATGATATTTAGCTGAGCATAGTTTGAAATAAATGTGAGTAGGCAGAGAATCACATGAGTGATGAAGTACACGTTCCGTGTATATATAATAATGTAATACACGCCCAATTTGTAAAATGCAGCGTATTCACCTTAATTTTATTCTTACATAATGGCACTAACATTAATGAATAACTAATAAACTAATAATGAGAACCTAAATAATTTATCCTAACCGTTATTGTTATTATTATACGATATCATTTACAGAATGAATACTGCAACATGTTTGGTGAGTGTAGCAGTTTTATATTGTCGTAAAAACAAGCCCTGGTTACAAAAATATAATCTTTATTATATGTACACTTTGTTCAACATTAAACAGTCAAAGTTTCATAAACTTTGTGTATGAATAGTATTTTTTTTAAATAAGTCGAATTCATATTTTGGACGGGTTTATGCCAGGTAAGGCAAAATCAAAAACTTGGTAAATATATCAGGTGTGAATATTTTCTAAGCAATACAGTTAAATTAAATACAATTGAAACTCGTTAATAGGAGTATTCAATCATTTCAAAAATTCAGCACCTGTGGTTGCACACTTTTTGGCATATCAGAGAGTTATCTCTGTCAAGGAATGCCAAGAGAGATACTCACGAATAATATCTGCAACCAGTGGTATTTTACAAATTTTCCAAATTAGTAGAATTTTCTAACGTCAAAATGGGTTTACAATTATTGGCATGTCCGTATTATGACAACATTTTGTATTGAAGAATTTTCACTATGAAATTAAATCATTTAATAAAAAAAACACCGCTGAGTCCAATTTACTTAAGCACAGATTGTGCTCATTGTACTAAGAGACAGTTTCAAGAGTGAAGGAATCATTTCGGTAACTAATTCTTTTTAAGAATCAATGAAATTAATTAATTATCACTAACTATTACAAAATTGAGGACAATCTGTTTTTTGTTTTCTCTATATTTATAAACCAACCTACATATGAACTCACACACACACACACAGAAGAAAATCAACCTATTATTGAAATATTTACTGAGGTAAAAAAAATATTTTGAACATATATATATATATATATATATATATATATATATATATATATATATATATACAGACTTTCAAAGGTTCAGTATATATACTATTCACACAACACACTGTTTTTTATTTCTTTAACCATTTTTAAATTCTAATTTCTGTTTTGTTTTCTCATAAAAACAACACATCTATTTATACCGGTCAACAAAAGAAAACATTGTTCACAAACAGTTTTCTAAGCAAATTAATTAACTTCAGAATTTGTTATAAGAGCTGATTATATAGAAAGTAATTTGGAATCATTTTCTTTCTCATGTTTAGATGACAGATTTCGTTATAATCTATTGTTGTTAAGTGTTAGTTGAGTTTTTTCTAATATATAATACTGATTTTAATTTAATGAGCAAAATTTTTCATTTTTTTTTCTAGGAACGTATGAAAGTTCACTTATTAAAATTCAGTGAAACGATTTTGCTTTATTCTCACATAACAATAATATCCTATACATATTTACTTGTCATGAATATAAATCAGATCTTACTATATAATATCAAAATTTTTATTAATGCTACTTTCAGAACAAAATATAAAGGAAATAACAACTTAATAAATCGTTATTTTCAGAAATAAATTATGGATCACTAATGCAAAACATGAAAAATCCTAAATCACAAAGCAGTCTTCTAGGCTATTTAACATGTATAATGTTAAAATATAATCTATATAATGTAAGCCATTATGGTTATAAAATAATTTATCTAATGAAGAGAAATGCCTATTGTTACTCCCCGGACCTGGCTCAAAGCGTTTGCAAGTATAAGGCCAAAATGTTTCCTGAATTTAACTTGAAACATCGTTATAAACAACAAATTCTATTATCTTTCCATAAATAAAATACTTTTTCCTCTAACAATACTTACAAATGGCATTTATTCATATTGCTTGATAAGTGCTCGTTGGATCTTTTGATTTTTGTCCTTTATTAATTATTGGGAAACAGGCGGCACAGGAAATAGGAGTTCTTGTGTCCAACTGTATTCAATTCGCCTGAGAATTGAAACACTGAACGCCCAACCTACACTGTTTCGCTGCAATTGTTCTTTGGTTTAAGGTAACATATCTTGAGAGGGAGAACAAACAAAAAGAGGACGGAACGGCATAGTGAATAAATAAAAGAACTGTATAGAAAATCAGATAGACTAGGCTCGCCGTAATCGACATATTGTGGGCTAAAAAATTTGAACTGATTACCAAGAATAATCCTGTGTTGTATGCACTGTTGTGACTAACAATTACGCCACAATTAAAAGTCATATACTAACACACCAAAGTACATAACGCATTGGTTTATATCTGGTAAGTTACGTATGAAAGTTATTACGAGGACCACTCTCGCATCCAATTCCTGGATGTTAACAAAAGAAAAGAGAGATTAACTAAATGGAAAAATACAATGCCTTAATCTACCTGATTTACATTCTGCTATTTGAAATTATTATTAAGTAAATAAATATATCTTCAAATTTTTAAAATAGATAAAAAGTACTGCAGTGAATTAAGTGAATCTCATTATTATTTATACGTTCCATTTACAATTTAATTCAAAATACATTTTAATGCGTTATGAATAATTTTTTAAAAGTTAAAGTTTACAAAGAAGCGCTAAAAGCTAATAACAGTATTATACTTTTAAAATGAAACAACAATTATAGTTCAAACAATGTCTCTTAAAATATATAACAATTTTTATTTTTATATCTTCTTTTGTGTTTTATTAAAAAAATAATTTTTCCCATCTTCATTTTCCTTATTTTTTGTTTAAATTAGCATTACCTCAATTTAATCTAATTTTACTTCACGCTACTTTGGCCTAATTTCTTATACATAAGCACTCAAGTGCAATCAACACTGGATAAGTTATTCGACCACTTTAAATACAATCAAATCTAAACTTGGCAACAACAACACCATTGTTTTCTTTTTTTTTTCTGTTCCTCCACAAAAAAAAGCACTATTTTCCTGTATACTTACGAATGTATTAAATAAATATTTAGGACGTTAAGAAACCTTTGTCGTACACTCATATAAATAAACAGTGGAGAAACAGCCGTCAGAAACGATACAGAAACAACTTTTCTCTACAATACTTGCTAACGACAGTATTAGTTATATGTGAAACACTTTGGTGACCTGCGTATAGACTGAAAACGAGATGATGATTCAACTAAATTTCGACTAGTTTCCACTGTATTGGGCACAAAAATAAATAACTATAGACGACCTGTATTCGCGAGTAGAGTACAGGGCTAGACAATGCGTATACCTACTGGAAGAATCGAACGAGGTTTGAAACATACGATTTAATTCGAATCATTAAAAATTTCAAGAAGACTTTCGATTATTTCTCGCGTTAATACGGACGCACCTTGGACAAGCGATGTTCGGTGTGAGGCACGTCGAATGGTAACAAGCTCCGCACTCTTGACAACGGCTCACTTTACCCAATTGCCAGGGGTAGATCACGTCGGGCGATTTACAGAATTCGCACATGAAACCTCTCGCCTGGCACAGCTAAATACAAAATAAATAATTCAATAATTATTTATTATTATATAGTTATACCTACTTCAATAATAATAAGTAATTCAACTAAATACAATTAGTTGAATCAGTATATTTTTAATTATTTAATACAGCACAATGAGATTCGAGCCTCATCAATCGCCATCATTATTACTTACACCTAGAGGAATGTTTCGATTCAATAATGAAAGATCAATTAACAGTTCAATTTATTCCCACATAACAATAATATCCTATACATATTTATTTGTCACGAATATAAATCAGATCTTGCTACAAAATATCAAAATTTTTATTAATGCTACTTTCAGAGCAAAACATAAAGAAAATGACAACTTAATAAATCATTATTTTCAGAGATAAATTAGGCATCACTAATGCAAAACATAAAAAATCCTGAATCATACAGCATGTATGTATGTATGTATGTATGTATGTGTATATATATATATATATATATATATATATATATATATATATATATATATGTTTACAAGAGCTCTACTCAATAACATTATCATGTGAGACCATCTTTTAAATTTAAAAAAATTCAAATGTGTACAAAGTTTATAAATTAATTCACAAACTATTTCAAGTACAGAAAGCTAATAAATTTCCGAGTATTTATAAAGATGGAACAATTACCTCACACTGTGCGATGTGTGTAGTCGCCTGCGCCATCAACTGAAAGAGTCTTCTGAAAAGGACGCCAGATCTGACCTGGACAAAATCTTGTATCGAATACTTTTCAGGCTCTATAAACATGTGTTGAGGCTCTTTTTGTAACGCCGCTTTTTCACTGCAACAAAATTTATTTACATTTTAACAAAACTGATGTTCAATCACAACTTGTTGTTTGATTGACGTATGATAAACATTGCTGTACAACAATGGTAATTATTAATTTACAGGAATAAAATCAAATCCACTTTTAAAAATATCCAATGTGTTTAGTTAACATTGTTTCACAACCCCTTTTGAAATATGTTTTTCTCCTATTTTAGATGTTATGTAATATTACCAGTATTAAGCCAGATTAAGCATTACTTAACCCCACTTTAATGGGTCTGCAACTATGTTTTAAAATGTCTGCATCTAGCCAACTGTTTACTATCAATAATCTTCAACAAAATTTTTTATTTTAGTTGAAAATCTTATTTCACTTTTTTTTTAAAATTTGAATGAATAATAATTTGAAAACTTACTCTGTAGCAAATCTGCAAGCGATGAGAAAATCTTTAACCGAATACAACTGAAGCCTGAGGTGCCTGCATTTGTCTAATATTCGCACTCTTTTGTACAGACCAGAATTGATTGCAACAACAGAAAACAAAGGATCCGTGTTTATATGCTCCAGAAGAGTGAATGAAAAATCAGATACAGGATATCTGAAAAAAATCATCAAAGTATAAAGAATGCGCATTCATTAGAGAGAATAGACATCAAGCAGAATCATTCAGTATATGCTTGAAAAGGTAAGTTTATTGGGTATTGTCTTTATAATCCAACTCTGAGTTAATATATACGTACTTTTACAAGGCAATGTAACCAAAGAACAAATAGCCTAATAATAAATGAAATGATTCAAATTGTATTTTAGTGGCCTGAACATATAAAGTAAGTTGATAAAATAAAAACTTTGAAAAAAACGCACTTGTTAAAATCCCATTTGGAGAGTATCCGGCCAGGTATGAGTGCCTGGTTGTTGCTATGACAACCTGTACAGAAATACCTACCCAAGTAGTCGCAGTACCTAAACCTGTTGGCATACTCGGGTAACACTTTCACGCCACAACCAGCACAACGGAACTGTTGTTTCTGCATTAATTCCCTTCTCCTGAAACGGTCGCTTTGTTTATTTTAAGTAAAAAAAACAAATAAAAAACATATTCAACAACACAACATATCTGAAAAACATATCTGAATTAGCCTAACCTAATAAGACTAGGATAAATCTATTATTAACCTAACTTAACTAACACTGACAAATATATTATTATTAACCTTACGCAAGTTACATTTCAATCGGCATCAAATAAACGAAACATGCAGGATTGCAAGTGAAAACTTCAACATTAACATGGCAAGACAAAAACATACAATGAAACGATCTGAAAATGAGCATATGTAAACAAATAAATTCCCAATAAAGATTTTACATCATTTAATTAGTGGAAAAATAGGACAAATTACTTTGGTTGAGGATGTATGGTGAATATGATCTGTGGTCTGGGCGGAGCCCACTGAGTGGTCCCCCTCAACGGTGTAGTAGCTTCTTTCATTTCCTGTTCTTCGACATCGTCTGGACTTACGGCCCAACTGTTTGGCATCGGTAACAACTGTAAATTAAAACAACCCGTAATATACACATATACCTAAAAGACTACTGACAAAATATTACAATAGTGCAATCAAAACAAATGTTTAATTTTCAAGTCATGAATGAAAATTAGGATACAATATCATCATATCTTCGGTGCACATGTTTCCACAAAAAAAAAATAGTTTAAGATACCTGTTGTGTGGTCTCCGAGGGGTTGGAATACCGTAGATTTCATGTGTTTCTGTCTCCCCTCGCTGGCAAAAGACCAAACCAGCAAGAGGAGACAGAAACACACGAAAACTACAAAAAAACAGCTTTTGAATAATTTTTCATTGCATAACAATGAGTGTCCCTTGACTGAAATTTGCTGAACCAATTGTGTCTTAACCAAATTTTGTCAAAGGAGAAAAGTTTCCTAGGTGATAATCAAAAGCTGTGCCCATTTTGTGGGCATGGATTCTCAACTACACTTAGTATTATACGCGTTCGAGGACATCTCAAAAGAATCCTGACTAACTTCCTGAGGAGCATCCTTCTCGGTGACTAGCCATTCGATGTCGGACGCTCTCGGTAACCTCTTCTCGCCGAACTTCCTCAGGAGCGAAAGCGCCACGCTCTCCGCTGAAGAGACGTAGCAGTCTGAACAGTTGGAAGGCGACGGTCTGGAAAGATCGGCCTCGGAATATAGAGAAGCCATTGACAATGAAAGACCTAGAGATATAAAAAAAATTTATTACTATCAATTAAATTGAATATTTTATGAATTTAATGTATATTTTACATTACAAATGCTAAACAATATCTGCCTAGTTGTGTAGTCTGTCCTGTCAGTTTGAATGTATATAAAAGAATAATGGTAAATAAAAATATATTTTACAGAAAAATAACAAAACTCTTTTGTTAATTTTTAATTTGTCTTATTAATTTTGTTCAACAGACACAAATGAATTGTGATTTTCAATTTGAAAAACAAGGATTAATGACAAGGCTATTATACTGTGGAATACTTAACTGGAGAGGTGTGTTACTTTAAAAATATATTACTTCTAATGAATAAATTAGGCGAAATAAATCATTAAATATATTTTAGGCTTATTCGGCTGTTATTGCAACATTCATAAAGCATAGACTTTCCTCCTGACAAATTCAAACAATTCGTCATTTTTATATTGCACAATATTTCACTCCTGGCATAAAAAAACTGATATATTTCACTTTTCTGATAATCTTTGACTTTATGATTCACTGTACTATATATAATGAATGATAAAATAAAAACGTAATATCTGCAGAAAGGCTTGGACATTCTTTTTATAATAGTGCGCTTTTGAATGAATTTATAAAATCACTTACTTAGATTAATTTTTAACAACCAAACACATTCCACAGTAACATGTTCACTTAAAAAACAAAAAGAAGTTTTGACTATTTGATTGTGGTGAACTTTTAATTTTCATATTAAATCTAACGAATATTGTAGGTTTTGTGCGTTTCTCTCCTTAGAAACACACAAAATCTAAGGTATGTTAAACTAACAAATACTGTTTTAATAACAATAAGAATAATACTAATGCATACAGAAAAAATATTAATTCAGCATTATCATCAATACAAAATTATTAATCAATTGAATTATATTATATTCTTTCAGATCAGGTTTAATATTTATGTGTATTTAATATTTATAATATTAATTAACCAGCGAGAGGAGACAAAAACACGCGAAATCTACAGTATTTAATATTTATGTTTAATTACCTGAATTTTTTATATCTTCCATGTTGGTGCTAGTCACATTATCAACTTCTAGATCATCAACACCTTCTGTAGAAATACTATCTGTACTCCCACTAGAAGATGTGGATGATAAAGGACTGAAACTCTGATCTGTTGTCGTGGCTAACAAAGAAAATGTAAAAAAAATAGGCTTTAGATATTTATTTATCTTTTAAATATCAATTACATTCAGCATCATTTTTGTGCCAAATATAATTGCCTTTTATTAAAAAAAATGTGAAAAAAAATGTCAATTGATGATGGAGTTTTAGGTATTTGGATGACTCAAATGAAACCTGCCTCAGGCATTGATAACCCAAGTGTGAATTGAGTGATGTGTTAGGTTAGGTATTTATGTGTTGTATATGTATGTATATATATATATATATGTAATATGTAAAATATAATAATAATATATACAATGTAAGAAATAAAAGATGTTGACCTACTGTCACTGAAAGGTGTTGACCAAACCGCATGTTTTTTCTCCTGTTGTTTCTGTTTCCTTCTCAATCGTATTCTTTGTTTTAATTCCTGTATTTCTTCATCACTTTCTTCAATTATTTCATCAGCAAATTGTTCCCACCTATTGCATTTTATCTAAAATAAAATTTGAAAAGGAATCAATTCATCAATTTCATAAAGTTAGTGGAGAGTACGGCTCAGGTAATTTAGCCATTATACTAGAATTTATAATTACATAAATGACTATAACCTGTTCTATAACCGAGATGATGCCTTCACAAATCCTGAAATGGGCATTTTCCCTATCCAGTTCAGCATTGGCCTGAGCGAACTGCCCTGAAGACAAGTAGCTCATCAGACTCTGTCCTTTAGTCGGCACAGGGAAATATCCCGTACTCATCGGTTGCACACTTGTACCTTTTCAAATAAATCGAGACTGTTAAAATTATAAATTTAATTTAATATACCTGTTTTGTGGTCCGCGAGGGGTTGGAATACTGTAGGTTCGTGGTGTTTCTGTCTCCTCTCGCCGGTTTGGTCTTTTGCTAGACCGGTTTCGGCTGCTCGCCATCTTCAGTAGCGGTGTTGGTCACTGTTAGCACTTTGGATGTTTTTTGGGCATCCTCACTGCACTGTCACTTTCACATGTACTGTAATGTTTGTCAGTATGTCAGTCGTTTATATATATGTGTTCTGTTATTGGGGGTGTCTTCGGATTTTGTTAATCAGTTTTCTAAGTGTGAGTCAGATTGTCGGAAGGGGATGTTGTGGTGGTTGGGCGGGTGTGATCCTTTAATAGGATTATAGGGGCAAATATGGCGTCACTCTGGGAATTAATTTTCTCATTTATAATTTTGTTTTTCTTATGTTTGAAGATTTCCAGGTTTTCTATAATATCCATTTCTTTTCCTTTCTTGCCTGGGTGTAATAACTTTAATGATCTTTCGATGTTCATTGTTCGATTGTCCGGAGTTTATGATGTGGTTGGCGAAATTGGAATCTATTTTATGGCTCTGATATGTTCCTTGTATCTGTCCTCTATCTTTCGCCCGGTTTGGCCGATGTATGCTCCATCGCACGATCCGCATGTTATCTTGTATATTCCGCTTTGTTTGTGTTTATTTTGTTGTTGTGTGTTGACGTGTTTTTCTAGTTTATTGGTTGTTCTGTACGATATTCTGAATTTTAGTTTTTTAAAGATGTTGGTGATTTTGTAGGTTTCGCGGCCAGTGTAAGTGAATGTGGCTCATTTTTGGGGGGGTTTCTTCTAGGTTTGTGAGGTTCGTTGTGGGCTCCTCTTTCTTTTTTAACAGTTTTGTTATTGTACTGGCAGGATATCCGTTGTTCTTTGCGACTTGGAGGATTGTTTTATGTTCTTTGTCATATTTTTCATTGGATAAGGGGTATTTGTCTAGTCTGTCTGTGAGGTATTTTAGTGCCGCTAATTTGTGTTGGTGTGGATGGTTGGATTGTTGGTGGATGATGGTGTCTGTGGTGGTATCTTTTCTAAAAATGTCAAATTTGAGTCTATCTTTTTCTTTTTTTATGGTAATGATTACGAAATTAAGACCAAACCAGCGAGAGAAGACAGAAACATCACGAACCTACAGTATAAATTTAATATTACGGTACAAAATATTGGGTTGACAACTAAGTAATTGCGGAATTCACCAACAAGTGGCGTTGCACATATTTTTAATTACGTCAACATCTTTGCACAGATAAGATTCTTCGATATGTTATTATTTGGTCCTTTCTGAAACATTCAGTATCAAAATTACAGTGAACAACACGGTCAACCATGTTCACCATCAAAACATGGTGAAACAAAGTGAGCATTTCCGTCACATTTTGGTTTTTTATTTTCGCAAAGATGTTAATGCCTCTTGGGCTCATATAAAGTTGTACGCCGTGTACGGTGATGAAGCCTTAAAAGAACGGCAGTGTCAGTACCGGTTCGCGAAATTCCGGTCGGGGGATTTTTCATTAAAAGACGAGGAGCGCTCTGGACGTCCAGTGGAGGTCGATGATGACCGAATAAAGGCCATTATTGATTCGGATCGCCATAGTTCGCAACAAGGGCATTGCAGAGAAGCTGAATGTATCTTATACGTGCATTCAAAACCATCTACGGCTTATCTGTACTTAAAAATATGTACAACGCTACTTGTTGGTGAATTCCGCAATTGCTTAGTTGTCAACCCAATAAAACAGTATCTGATGATGAAGTTCTATAGTTATATCGTATTTATTTACTGGAAAGGGGAGGTCTATACTTGAGACTAACTTATAATAAACATCGAAGGGCATGCTCCAGCGGATTTGAACCGCCGACGTCTCTGTTCCCAGATAGATGCTTCTAGGCCACCAAGGCCCTCGTTATAGTCATTAAATAAGATAATGCGCTATTCTGAAACTAGCCGGATTCCTTAGAGCGGATAAATTTTACAGAATTCATACCTCCATCTTCCATAAAACTCGTTTTCGTCCTAATTTTTGACGAGTTTCTCGGCGACGACGAGGGCACAACACTCATCAGACTGTGCGTCTTGCGGACTCTCGACGGTGTCTTCTGCAGCCTCACGGCCGCCCTCGGCTGTTCGAGCTCGGTGTCGGTCGACTCCTGGAGGCTCTGGTTCCTCAGCCGGATCCTGAGGTCGCTCTCCGAGTGTCCCCGCATCTCGACGCTCTCGACGTCCTCCGTCCTGAGGCTGTTGGTGCGCCTCACGTGCCTCGCCTTCTGCAGCCGCCTCATCGGCACTCCCGGCGATTCTTCCTTGTAGTCGACTTTCAAGACGCTCGGCGACAGTTTGGTGACGGTCAACGAGGGCGGGGGAATATCCCTCAGTGGGGAAGACTTCTTGAGCCCTATGGCCGGGGACGAGGGTTCCGTCTTGGATCCGCATCTCCTTTTCGGAACGTCTATACTCGCCGGAGGTTTCGTCGCCCCCGTCAGACATAAAGTTTCGAGTTCGGACAACGAAGGCAGACTCTTCCAAGGCCTCTCTTTGCCCAGGAATTTCGTGAGTATTATACTGGGTTTATAACGCGGTTGGTTGGATTTTTTTGAGGAAAGGCACGACTCCGAGATGGGTGTTCTTACTGACGAATTGGCAGGAGTTTCGGTAACTATACTGGAAAGCTCTGTACTTGTACGGGATGTTTGGATGGGCTTCTGGGCCCACATAGTATACTGGATTGTATCCGGATACGATGAGCACCTCCGATGGAATTTGTCCTGGCCTTTGGGATTCCTCTTTGACAAATACTAAAAACAGAAATACAAAACTAAAATACATTAGTAATTCCGACAAATAACTTTCATCGGTTATTCATTTAAGAAAAATTATTATTTCAACTTCAGTCTCTAGCAAATTGAAATTTAATTTTTATTTTTCATTATTCGTTCATCCCCATACCCGACTGAAAAGAACAGATCTAACTCGTAAATTTGGACTGTTGAGACCTCTTTTGAAAAGGACATCAAAACTGACAATAGTCAACAAACTGACAATATATAAAGCTATACTAAAACCGACACGGACATACGGAATAGAACTATGGGGTTCCGCCAAGAAATCCGACATCGCTCGCATCCAAACATTCCAGTCAAAAGTCCTCCGTACCATCCATAATGCTCCCCCTGGTATGTTTCTAACCGAACAATCCATAATGACCTCAACATACCAACAGTCGATGGATGAAGTCGCAAAATCACGTTTCTTTAAATTCCAGTCCCGCCTCTCTCCACATCCAAATCCACTCGTTAAGTCCATTTCCTCTTTTACCCTTCCATTATCCCCCCCGCGTCGGCTTAAACGCCACCGGCCTAGAGACTTTCTGTAGGCCGGATACAGGTCAAAAGTACCATCACTGGATGGCGTCTTTATCGAGTGAAACAAGTGAAACTAATCAAACAAACCTGAATTGTACCTATAACTGGCATATAGTTGATTGCACAATAAATAAAGTTAAAAAAAAATTATTTGTTCAATTAAATATATTTATTTCTCGATATTCGTTCAAAGTTCTTCAATTTATTCTGTTAAGTTAACATGTGAATGTTATTAACAAATGTTGATGATTACATGTGTCTATAGACATTCACCTTTATTAAATTCATCCGTTTGAACATGAACTGCCTAGGGAAAATTATTGTTTCTTAGTTGAAAACTTACGAGGCTGGGATGTATTTCGGTGAGAAGGGAAGGCTGGTACTGTTCAACTGCCCTAAGGCATATCAAGGTGGCCTCCGAATATTCGGGTTGTCTCAGGTAGGCATTCGGATTGTAGCAGGACGACAGGTGCTGTTCGTCGGAAACCAGCCAAGATAACTTCTCCGACAGGCTGTGTGTCTCCAAACTGGGAACAAATCCCCCCTAAGTTAGGTATTTCGCTCGAATAGAATTTATTTACAGAATTCATTAGGGGCAAAATCGTCATAACCGAAATGACAGCTGTGGTAGCTCATTGTGAGTACATACTTTCGAGAATCGGTTCGAAAGCTTTTATTTATTTAAAAACGATTAGTTTAACATACATGTTTTGTGGTCTGCGAGGGGTTGGAATACCGTAGATTTTTGTGTTTCTGTCTCCTCTCGCTGGTGTTTGGTCTTTTGCTAGACCGGTTTCGGCCATCTTCAGTAGCGGTTTTCGTCACCACAGTACCCAGTGACAGATGGCAGTGAGGATGCCCGAAAAAACATCCAAAGTGCCAACAGTGACTAACACTACGCTACTGAAGATGGGGTGAGCAGCCGAAACCGGTCCAGCAAAAGACCAAACCAGTGAGAGGAGACGGAAACGCAACAAATCTAAGGTAAAAAGGATTATTTCAATACCTATTGTGCAGCCATATCATGGCCTGATCTGTGTGCGGGTGCGGCGGAGATGAAGAGTCGGTGATCGGTGTAGGAGACGTCGCCAGACAAGGCCTCAACCAGTTCAGACCCTGAATGAACACCCAACAGTCCTCCTCGCCCTGAAAATTATTATATTAATTGTCTAGCCTATCAAATTTTACATTTATACAAACTGTATCGTACAGCAAAAGAAAAAAGAACGCTGCACGAATAAGTGATGAATGAATCATTTTCAGTCTGAGTGTTAAACAACTAAAATTATAGATTTTATCTAATATTACTATAGATTTGGATCTAACAGAAAATTAAGTTGGTATTTCGACCTATAACTGGCTGAAATATCAATCTTGTGATAATATTAACAAAGTATTTCTCCACAAATATGCACAAAAATGCTTGATTCTCACCAGGTTGTAGTTATTTTTAACAAATATGAAAATTTTATTTTATTATTCATTTATATTCGTTTCAATTTAACAGTTTTGTTGAACATAGAGCTTCTAATAATTATTTATGATTTTATAAATAACAAAGGTTATGTCTTCCTGTGCATATTTTCCTGAAGATATGTAGTTTCCCATCCAATCTCTCCTCATTGTCTGATGTCGAAGACCTTCCATATCGTGTGCAATTTCTTCCCCTTCACGAAAATCACCAACTAGTGACACGGCTATTTTTCGAATAAATTTCTTATGCGACATCGGTTTAGTCTTGGTATTTTTTCAACCGGCTTAATATAAAATGAAAGAATTTAAGGAGGAGATTTCAATTCCCCAGAAAAAACCTTCCGCCACCATTTTAATGATCCGCCAACCTCAGGGGGGCGCTAGCGTCGCGGTGCTCGCGAACCCAACCAACTTTAGTTGAGTGCATCCCCGCGCCACCCTCAGGGGGCGCTAGCGTCGCGGTGCTCGCGAACCCAACGAACTTTAGTAATAATTCGCCATGATAAAACCAACAACTTACTTATTCTTGAACGAAATCAGATAATCTGAAATTTTGAAACCAATGTACTTATTATTTGTGCCGGCAGAAACTTTCTATGATTTCGTATAGTCCCTGTTAAGTAACATTTTATTTTAAGCAATTCTTTAGCTAGTGGAACACTTGTAAAGTATCTGTAGTGTATCTGTCGACGTAAAGACGATACCTCTCAGAGTGAGGGACTGATTCGAGCAGATTCTTGTACAAATGCAAAACTATCCTTGCACTGACAGGAAGTTCGTGACAAATTAAAGACTGCAACATTATTTTTTAGTGAACAATAATTTTCATTGCTCAATTTATCCCTTTGCAATTATGGATATTTAATTTAAAACACATAAAAACAAATAAATTCCTTTTTGAGGCTTTCAAAAGTGTTGGCATCTTTATACTAATGTGATAAATAAAAAGATATTTAACATTTGTTTGGAATTAATATAGAATCCTAACTGCTTAATCTACTTGTTAACAGCCTTGTATCTACAAGTATACAAATTAAAGTTTATTACTTTTCTAATGGTAAAGTTAGGATCAATATCCTAATTATATGATACTTAGATACCAGTTATTTCTGTGAAAAAAACATTTTTCCCAACAACCAAATATAACAATACACATAACAATTCTGGTATTATTAATAAACTTATTATAAATATATATATAACTTATTATTATAAATAAACTTTAAAAAATACAGATTAATTTAAATAAATAATTTAATATTCATTTTAAACAGAGTACATTTTAAAAAATTGTACCTATCACTTGAAATAGTCTTTAAATTAGTTTTATTATTAAGCATAAAACTACATTATTAATAATGTAATTTTGTTTGTGTTTCAAACATATAAATTGTGTTAATTCCAGAAAAAGTCTAAAAATTAGTGAAAATCCTATCCCGATTGTCATTAATTAAGACGAGGGCTTAAACACAAAAAAATCACTTACATTCTGCTTGAACACGCTGCATTCATGCTTAAAAATCTTCTCGAGTACAAAATGCAACCGGCTGAGCCCGCCGTATATGTTCCACAAGTTCACGACCTGACTGCTGAACAGACCTTCGACCACAGTTTTCAGACAGAGAAGCAACTGTTGGTGGGATTCACCCATTCTCAAGCGAACCTTTCAGCCTGGCCTAGTTATTGAAAAAACTAACTAATTAGATTACCACAGGGAAAACAAGCATAATTAGAGCAGATAAGTTATGCAGATAAACCTATCCTGTCTGTGAAGGTTAGGAAAAACACGGTTTTTGAGATCTGTTTCATTGGTTTGGATTTTAGCTAGACCGGTTTGATTGGTTACCATCTTCAGTAACTTTTCCCCAATAGGGATTCAAGATGGCCGACTATTTGAAAAGTGCATCCGAAATTCCAGAATAACAGAAGATGGCTGGCAGCCAAAACCGATCTAGAAAAATCAAACCTATGAACAGAGATAGATTACAGGAACTTTATACTTTAAATTATTTAATTACTACGTACATTTCACAAATAACTTTTTGAAATTAACACTCATTGGGCTTTACAAAAATGTCTAAACACTGAGGTCATTCAACCGGAGTACTTAATATATATCTACTAATCATTAAAAATATTTAAAATGTATTAGGTGGAACATACAAATAATTTTACAATACGCCTAAGAGTTCTAGACTACTAAGTAGATAAACTAAAGTAGGAGTGGTACTGCTGCATTATCAAAATAGAGATAACATTTAATCAACTAACAATGACTAATTATAACTACTAACATAAATTATATAATTGACACCCTATTTGAGTTCTACAGGCTTTTAAGAAATAAGCTGAGAGAACAAAAAATTGAAGAGAACATTACATAAAAACACTATGAGCTATCAAATTTCTAATAAATAATTAAGGAAATATTTTTTGTGTGTATCAAGAAACAACTTATTCATATAAATACTGCAATGGTCATATAGATAACTTTATTTACTACCTGTTATATAGATAGCACACAATTGGAAATAGGCTACTAGAAAATTATAATCGTATAATAACCTTCACATCAATAACCTTTCACCAAGTCGCTCGAGAGAGGTTGTAAACAAAGGTATTTATTAACGCTTGTTGTCCAAGCCAGACAAAATTAATCGTACTAAATTGACTATCACCGGGCGATAAACAGTCGACGCCGATTGACAAGAACGTAAACGGTCGTACGACATTGAAATCGCGTAAGCGAAATTTAAAACTGAACCTTTTCCGAACAAAACAAGCGGTGACAACGATCGGAGAGCGGGTGAATTCTCGGAGCGGACAATCCGCCGAAATACTTGGCGCGGCTTTCAGAACTGATCGGCTTTATAGCCAAGAGAGATATCAAACACATGACACAGTATAACCTAGCCCTGTCCCTTGACAAACGTCAAACAACAGCTGGCCGCGGGGCGTGTTCCGAAATTCATTGTTCCCCCCCCCCCCCCCAATTAATGTCTTTACAACGTATGTTTCACTTTCCTTTTTTTTGTCTTAGTCTAACGGCATATGAAATAATAAGAAAAGAATTTCAATGCAACGAAGAATTCGATGTCTTCAATAAATCATTAATGCATTTTGGGTTTGCACAGCGTTATTGGCCAGCGACCGAAAAAGAGCATGAAAAGCATTATCTCCCCGAATTCGACCAGACTAGAAGAATACAAATAGTGCTGAAAAATAAACAAAAAAGACTAAATTTATTCAAAGCTCTGATAGTTGTATATGTTGCAAATGTAAATTTTAAAGTAACCGGGGGCAAATAAATTATGTACTTACAACGCGGGCGTTACTTCGATCCGTACAAGTGACTATTTCAAGACACGAATTACACATTTTGGAAAAATTCGGATTGGCGCTGAGCACGATAAACGTAGTTGTTGGCTGGTCTCTTTAATCGTGAGAATCGGAGACAAATTAACGTACCGCCATTGTATCCGTAACTACAAGTTTGATTGGACAGTAAATAAAAAGTCCCTTTATTCTATTACAAACAAAAATATTTTTGTTAAACATGTCAATTAAAAACTAATTCAGATTGGTTCATTTTTTCTTCTCCTTCTGAATTTACCTGTTACAGATATCAATTTCCACACGACTATGGCAAACAATAATTTATATATATCTGAATTATTTATAAAATTCAGCGATAAAAAATAATTCTTCACCTATAATAACTAAAAAAAGAAATGCAGAATTATAACTATATATATATATATATATATATATATATATATATATATATATATATATATACACACACACACACACATACACTCTTAGTTTTGCTTTCTAACGTTCAGTATACATACTATTCACACAACACACTGTTTTTTATTTCTTTAACAATTTTTAAATTCTAATTTCTGCTTTGTTTTTTTATAAAAACAACACATCTATTTATACCGGTCAACAAATGTTTTATATATGTAACCAGTTTTATATATGTATTTATATGGTTATAATTATGCATATTTTTTTAGTTATTGTAGACGAAGAATTATTTTTAAAAAGATTAATTTCGAAATGAAATTCCGCGGTATTTTTTTTCGTGAGCGATTTGGCAGTGCGAAGCCAAAAGTAATTTTCGAAAGCCGGCCGGACCATTTCAAGTTGCCTGTAAATTCCGATCGGTCTCCCACTTCGAGTATGGTTTCAGTTTCGGTTCGTAAACCGGGCCAGTCGGTGTAGTTGTTGCGCCGCGGCCAATATTTCGTTGAGTCGTAGCGAATATTTGAAATTTCCTCGGCCGGCCAAAGACCTGCGGACGGAATGCAGAACGTGATCAATACGGTTAAGGGTACGGCTCTTGGTGTCGCCGAATATCTGACACCCGTTTTGAAGGTAAAAAGAATCGACGACGGCATTAACACTGTAAAAAAAAGGCGAAAAGGAGGCCCACGAACTGTTACATTCGCATATTTCCCCAATTAATCCAAACCGGAGAGCTCTCGTTTGGATCAAAAACAAGTCACATGTCAATATAAAATTAAATACAATATATATATCTTTATACTCCTCTGAGGTATTTGCCCTTGGACAATAATAAAATGGCATATTGCTCACTCAATATATATTTATTTATTTGCGGTGTCCACAAATAAAAGTGTTATTGTAAATGTTGGATAAGTAGAAATAATTTTGATAGTGCGAGATGATACATTTCATATTATAATACACACAAATACATATGCATTAATTGCTAAATATGTTATCACTTGATGTTCGAAATTGAAATGAACTGATATAAATTTCATGATGAGAAGAACAACAGGATAAGGTTTTATCTTGAACTTCTGTTTTTTATTTTGTGGACATTTTAATTTTATTGAATTTGTACAATTTTAATGTATTTGTGTGCTTGTACATTTGTAACAAAAGCTACACCTTCCTGATTATTATATATAGCAACAACTACCTATCAATACACTGTGTATTGAAATACCAGGAGGGATTTACTTTTTTGTTTATAAGTCAACTGATAACATTACTTTATACCTATTATTAATTGAGTATGATTTACTATTTCAATTGATTGATACTTAAATACTAATAGTACTACTAGCATAGTATATACTTTTGCATTACACAGGCAGGAGAAGGTATAGTTTTTAATTTGTTTAGTATTGCAACTGACCTAAAAGTGTATTTCAATGTTAAATTAGATGTCTAAATAATTAGACAATTGTAGACCCGAATTTCAAAATAAGCACTATATATCCAAAATTGTAAATTAATGTAAAATACTCCCAAAAATTGGGGTTTGATAACGATCCTCATTAAGTATGGTATGAAGTTCAATTTATACCTCTCGTATGTGAATTATTATACGAATGTTGCTTGTTTTATGTTTGATCATACTTCGTACAAGTTTTTGAAGGAAAATTTTCAGAAATTAATAGTGCTATTAGTGCAATTGAGGAAAACTACTATGAAAGTTATATTGAATTGGGGAGATTCATCCACTGAATCTGTTTTCATTTGATTTCATGTCCACTGCTGCCGTTGTAAGTTTAAATATAAACAGAAATATGAAGTATCCGAATTGGATTTGATGTAACAATAGGAGTTGGTGTGGATATCCACACCAGTTTTGAGCCATGACCGCTCTATGACTAATCGTACGTTTTTTACTGTTGGGACTGTTCAAGCCGCGATTTCGATTACTCGCTATGGACGTAACGGAACCAGATTAAATTAGGTCCGGTCTGGTTTATTAGTTCGACAGTAAGTTGTATAAAGGCGCGAATAATACCGGTGTGTTTTGCAGGAGTCTAAATTCCGCGAGACCGGGGTAATAACTCCCGAGGAATTTGTCGCCGCCGGCGACCACTTGGTCCACCACTGTCCGACGTGGCAGTGGGCGACGGGCGACGAGTCAAGGCTCAAATCGTATCTTCCCCGCAACAAGCAGTTCCTCATCACCAAGAATGTGCCCTGCACCAGGAGGTGTAAACAGGCAAGTAGAGTATAATATATTACGGCATCGAATCAATAGCTCCCATCGTAGGTGCAATAAACTTGTAATTATTAAAGTTGTTTCTTGTACCATTCACTGTTAACATTGAATTAGTAAATTATCTAACTGTAAATACCTATCTCCACTCGGTTCTGGATAAACAAAATAAACAGGACAGTGATCTTGTCACAACACAAAAATTTGGATTTGTGGGATTAGGGTGAATTTTGGGGTTTATTTGAATTTGTTTGTATTTGTTTGAACTTGTAACACTTTGATAAATAGTTGTGATTTTTATCTATTAACTTTTTACATTCATTAATTTGAAATTCCCTAGCTTAGGATAATGTAAGATTAGATTAGGCTTGAAAAATGCATTAGTGCTATAGTTCTGTCATTTTAATTTAGATGTTTTATTTCGTAATACACAAAATACAAATAAATAGAGAAAAAAGACATAAAATTGATTAGACAAAATGTAAATTTTTTCTGAAAATTTACATTCACAAATTCTTTAAACAATACATTTCTTTGCTCATTGAAGTACATTTAGATATTGTAAAATGCTGCCAGATTTGTAGATTTGAACAAGAATTTAATTTCTACACTCCTAATTTTAACTGTATAGAAGATTATAGGTTACATAATTAGTACTGTATTGAAAGAATGGCAAATTCTTGCCGTACTGAACTTATAATATAAATTCTTTGCTATTTTAATTTAGATGGAATATTGTGACGAACAAGAAAAAGTGATAGATCCGGATGACCCCGATGGAGGTTGGGTTGATACACATCACATGGACCCGATTTCGTCTGTAGAAGAAAAAGTATCAGAAATGACCCTGGATTCTGATTTAATGGTAATTTCATCAAGCGTTTATTATAATAAAAAATTATAGTGGGTGCATACTTTCTCTTCTTTCTATTTAAAATGAATATTTTAAATCTTTATTCAAAACAAAGAAAGGTGGTTTAAACCACCTTTTTCGGAATTAGCTGACATTTCAAATCACTTGTTCACTTTGCCAATTTAAATGTAAAATGAATGAAAGTACGTCCAATGATATCTTTTCTTTGATTTGGAGGATGTGCCCAGTTTTTTTTTCTTATGTAATCCACTCCTCAGTTCTCTAACAATTCTTATAGCGGTCAGTTAGGATTTTTAGAAATGCTTGGGAATTGAAGTCGAAAAAACCCTTTGGTCAAAACCCACCGGCAGACTATAACTTGAAATTATACAAAAATGGAACAATTGAAATTATTGTGGTTATGTAGCTTTTTGAGTTTCTACAATGCATTACATAATGTGGATGTCATTTGCCAAGGACTTTAAATATAAGAGATAAGATATTGATCAATGTGTAACATTTCATCCTATTTTTTTTAGTCATTTGATTAGATAAATTAAATAATCATTGATAATTTATTTTATAAAACAATTACTCAGTAAATGTACTTTTAATATTAAATAGTATCTTATAAATTGAATTGATAACATAGGCTGAGTTATCGTAATTTTATTTTGTGAGTGTTGGAAATTGGAGGTATTTGAAGAAACCGCATACACATTATGTCTTTAAAACCCCTTAAGAGGCCAAACTGTGCACACTCGAGATAATTCGAGCGGCATTATATTTTATCTATGTTTATCATTTACATACGATTGTAAGCTATAACACTTATTTATTCGAGAATAAAACAAGGAAAAAGAAGATCCCACAAGATATTGTGCTGTGTGTTGTGCTAAAAGGGATAGCAAAGGAAAAAGGAAAAGAAAAAAGAGTCGTTACATGTGTAATACTTGCAATGTTGGGCTACACCTTCCTTCAAAATATATCACACAAAAGAAAATTTGATTAATTTTTTAAAATAAATACTAGTATTATTATTATTTCTGTTATAAAAGTATAAATAAATGTTTTTACCGATTAAAATATGTTTTTTTGTCGAAATAGCAATTCGAAAAGAAAGATAAAAAAGTCGATGTATGTGTAACATTGCAATATTCGGCTCTTTTCTGCAATGTGGATCAAAATCCAAAATAAAAATAAATATTTTGATTAATCTTGTATTTTTTTGCCAAGACAATGTTCTAGTGTTTTTTTACATAAAAAAAAATTAATTTTATGGCCGGTTCTTTTCAAAAAAATCTGTGCGTTAAGGGGGTAATTAGCACAGCGGGTTAATTAAAAATTCTATTGTAATTTTTTTAAATTCTGACCTGCGAATCTATCACGAACCAATCGGTCCATGCTTTGTCCGTTGCAGGAAGCCGATGGAAATTCGACAAAGCAGAAGAGAACAACGCAGAACGGCAACAGTCGAAGAAACAATATTAACGACGACGATGATGACGACAATGACGAGGATGACGATGAAGAGGCGATCGATATGGACGATTTTGAAGAGAATGGCCTATTTGAGGATCAAGTAGGTTATATGTAAGAGAAGTTTTTTTTTGCAAGAAAAGAAACATTGCCGCATTTAATTTGAAGCCGATTTTCAGCAAATATACAAAACAAGTTGAAGCGTGAAAGTTTAATACAAAATGAAGACGGTTATACAAAAAAAGAGAATTCTTGTTGCAGTGTGTTAATAGTATTCATTTTTAAAACTCAATTTCAGACATTAATGTTGGTTATTTTGCGCTCTCTACAAAGTTCTGATTTGATAGGAGTTTTATAATCTTGGAATGTCCAATTATTATTATCATTATTGGGTGTTCACCAAAACTGATAATTTCACTCCAGACTAGATTCAAGATCAGACATCTCGGTTAATTATTAAATTCTTACTGTCAAAAATATTAAGGACAATAACCGACGCACCCTACTATGTCTCCAACCTCACCCTACACACAAATCTTAAAGTCCCGTTTGTCCGGGACCTTGCCATACAAAAATAAACACGACGATTTAAATGTTTAAATAAATAAAAAAAATATATAAAAAAATGTTTAAAAAATTTTAAAAAAGTAATAAAAAAAAGGGAGGAAACCAGTGGGTTTCTCCTCCGATTGTTGTCTATTGTAGTTAGTGCTTGTATCAATGTTGCTTATTGTATCATTTTACAGTTGCAACAATAAAAGAGAGAAAAAAAAATTATTAAATTAGTACTTCACAGGTCTGAGAACTCATCTTTAACTTTAATGTTTTATGTTATTTTAAAACAGTAAAAATTATATTTATTTCTATCACCCGCCTCTATTTGATTTTGTTCAGAAATTCTTTTTCGCATCTTTTTGTTTAGTAATGCTCTATAAAAAAAGGTTTTACTGACATTTCGTTATTTCAAAATATTTCATCATTTGCCAATGGACAACGAATGCGTTTCAGTAAATTACATTAAATTCAATATAGGTTTACCTTTTAATAAAGATTTATATCTATTGGTTTGGCTATTATTATTTGTATTAACGCTTTTAATATTTGAAATTTTTTTTTCCGCAGGCCGTCCTGGACGATCCCAAGCAGAAAACGGTGGAAGAGTCTTCCGAAATCTGCGGTGAAATTATTAAAACCAGAACTTATGATTTGCATATAACCTACGACAAATACTATCAGACGCCGAGGCTCTGGTTGACTGGATACGATGAAGTGAGCATTAAATTTAATTTTATATTGATTCTTCTTAGTATTGCGTTGTTGAGGTCAATTTTTTTTCTGTTCCCAAATTGTGTCCAAATAAATTGCCATATTTATTTGCAGTATTATAATACATACATACATATATATATATATATATATATATATATATATATATATATATATATATATAATATGTAATTTTAGAAAATTAATATTAATCCTCTTTATTAAAATATTGTTTATTAACTGTAAGAATTCAAATTATAATATTAATTATTTAAGTTTCAATCTTTGACTGAAAATTGATGTTTATACTATAAACATTGAAAAAGAAAATAGTTTACAGTGAATTTTTTTTCATAATTTATTTGCACTTTGATTAATATTATTGAGCTTTTTATTGTTATTTACTCGCGATAGTTATACAGTAAAATACTCTATTACGCTTATATTTTTAGTTGGTTGATGGATACTTTAAATAATACTTTAATATTTTGTTGTTGAATTTTGATAAAAACTTTTGTTTTGTTGTATTGGATCAAATGATTGTTGTTGTATTTTAGAATAAGGTGCCGCTGAACGTTGAACAGATGTACGACGACGTTAGCCAGGATCATGCGCGTAAGACTGTGACAATGGAGACTCACCCTCATATGCCCGGACCTCCGATGGCCTCTGTACACCCTTGCAGGTAACTATCGAACGGTTGATTATTCGGAAACAATTACTATAATCATGCCCCTTATCGGTGCGAATGAAATAAACTTACCGTAGATTTCGTGTCTTTCTGTCTCCTCTCGCTGGTTTTTTTTATGCGTTCAGGTTGTGTTAGCTTGACCGGCTGTAACCAGTTCGTAGTTTACCTGTAACTAGTCGTAAACGGAAACACACGAAATCGACGGTATTCCAAACCCCTCGCAGACCACAAAACGGGTATGTTGAAAAAATTTATAATTTTTCAGACACGCCGAAGTGATGAAGAAAATTATCGAGACCGTACTGGAAGGCGGCGGCGAATTGGGCGTGCACATGTACCTTATTATATTCTTGAAATTCGTACAGTCGGTCATACCAACGGTCGAATACGATTATACGCAAAATTTTGCCATGTAATTTCGTTTTCACGGGCTCGCGTTTCTCTACGCGACGTACTTTTTTTTCGAGCTTTAATCAGCGCCAACACACGACTAAGTTTTCCATTTCGGCTCTGTACGCGAAATATCGGGATCGCAGATTTGGGCTTCGGTGTTTATTATTGTACAGCGTGAGATTACTTTCTCTCGGCTTTCATCACAAAATTCGATTAGGCTGTTACCACGAAATGCTTTCACTTTAATTTGTGTTGTTGAGGTATTTCAAAACACAGTGTTTGAGAGCATTTAAAATACTCTGTATAGAAACAAAAGAAAAGGGCTACTCGAGTATATTTAATTGTAATAAACATCACGGCAATTCTTTAGTATACATTTCCGTTATAATTTTTCCTTTTAAAGATTTATTATTTTAGCTAATTACAATGAGACATTACAATGTTAATATTGAGTTTTTGTAGAGATATATTCGGCACTGACTCAACAACACAAAATTAATATGGTTCATCAGAAATGAAAAATGTTAAAGCCTCCTTCCTTCTCTGACCTTCTAACATTTTATGTCAAACGTTTTTGGTTTATGTTACACAACAAACTGAATGACATAATTTGTTTGGTGGGTGTATACATATACTCTCATACACTCATCATATGATAATTTTATTCATAAGCAAAAATGAACATGTTTGTATTTCATAATTTATACAGTTAAATTTATATGTAGTTTATATTCATAGATTGAATGATTTTTAAATCAATTTTTAAATTATTTATTTTAAGCCAAAAGGTGCAGTCGAATGAACATTTTTCGTCGAGAAGTTAACATTTTCTGTGATTAAAAAATGATTAATATATTAAAATTAAGTGTAATTTCGTTGAACCTCCAATATAGAATAATAATCAAATGAGTTCTCGTTATTGAAATGAAAAAGAAGATTTAAAATTTTTAAAATAGTGCCCAAAATCTGAAATGTATGTCATATTCTGAACGGTAGAAATTATTACAAGGTTTCTGAATGTTTACTTTTTTCTGGTAGTTTCAGTTGAAATAGTACACTTTAATTTTAAATAGCCACTGTACCTATTTATTAATTAATAGTGAGGAAAATTGTATGACTATGTTGGTTATATTTATACAGAAAAAGAAATCAAATTTAATATATTTATTGGCATTTTATTTCAGAAATAGATTATTTCCAAATTAAAGAAAATGTATTTTTAGAGTGTTTATTATATGTTTCTTATGTTTATAAAAAAATTGTGTGAATTTTGCTGTATTTCAAGTGATGTAATTTTGAAAATGTTTTTGTTGCATAAAAATTATGCAGAATACAATTTGTATTTTGTAGCTGACAAAAGACATTTGTTTTTTTTTTCAATAAATTTTGTGTGGGTATTTATTTTAAGTTTTTGATTTGTACATACTGTGTGCTTAAATATGAGAGTGTAAAAAATAAAATTATGCCGCCGGGTTAAAATTAATTTGGTTTCAGAAACAAATGTCGAAAAATAAGCAAGAAGGTTGTAATTGGGAAAATGAACTGAATAATACAACATTGAAATGGTACAAAAGAATCACATATATTTTTTACAACCCACGAGTATCGCATATTCCGGGTCACATATAATTTATATATATACATATAAAAACTCTTTACACGTTTAATATACAAACTGATATGCTTTTAAATTCATTTTTGACGCAATAACAATTACACTTTAGATTGGATAAATTATATTAGAATGAAGGCTTCCATGACCAGAACTTGAATTGTCATTAAGTTGCTTTTTGCGGTAGGATCGCATAACGTTCCGGGATTTTTCCCGTGTCCGGAAACTGCCCAAGGGTAGTACTCCACCGGAAGGGTTTTACCCTTGACCATCTCGGGTGTTGTCCACCTTATTATCATATTCCATTAAGTGGTTTATGTTCATTGTAGAGCAGGGCGGATAGCACAAAAAGCAGTTGTACAACATAAAAGTAAAAGAAGATAACTAAAAAACATTCACCTAAATGACAGGCTTTCTCCTGGGCATAGAATTTTATTTTCTGTTATTTAAAAATTTCAAAAAGAATGTTCCACCCCTGGAAGAAAATTAAAGCCGAACTGAAGCCTTCCCCTAACTGCCATACTACATACTATCATCACGTATCATTTAACTAGGAAAACCGTAACATTTGCAAATCAATGAAATTAATACCACTAAAAATATTATTTCTACAATGGGAATAAAAACTTGTATTAACAGAGAATATCAATCTCGTTTAAAAAATATTTTATTTAACTAACATTAATTTTTGGCAAATGTCAAATAACTAAAATTAAGATTGCTGATTGTCTTCTCTTATATAATAAATTGTTTCAGAAGGTAAATGAAAATATGCTTTCACTTAGACTTAAAGAATAACAAGTATTGTCTCTGATTTAAAACAAGTAGGTTGCCTTTCAATTAAAAAATAAATAACTAAAATTAAAGCTTTTTTGGGGAGATTAATATTTTTGGTTATTTCTCTTATCCAATACTGAGAAAAGGAGACGGTATGTGTATCGATGTTGAATTTAGTGATGTCAACATTCTGACTTGATTCTCATCTGTGACAAATTCTATATCGTTCTCAGGCACCTCTATTTGGGTCAAATGTCCTCCTTCATCTGTCATCTAAAACAATACAAAAAAATATAATACTCATTTTCTTCTTTGCCTTCGTGCGAAAACAAGGTACGCAAATGTAGTCTGTGTCGGGAAACAATTTTGACTAATCATATAAAATTACAACGGTAATTCTGTAAAGGGAAATAAGTTTCTGCTCCATAACTAAAAATTATTACCAAAGTATTGAGGTCATTCAAAAACGGATATTCAAAAAAAGAACATGCAAGTCATCATAAACAAAATATTGCATTCAGCAAACTACAATTTGGATATCAAAAAAGTAATAGCAATAGCATGTAAAATAAAATAATTAAAAATAGCATGTCCCAGATCTAAAAGAAATATCGAGATGACAGAGACTGCTGAAAATAACACTTGACACTTGATCATTTTAACAACCGTAATTTTAATTGTGAACCTTGACCCACTCTAATTTCTAAAAAACTATAATCATTTTTTTCACACATTGTACACTGTCACACGGTGTAATATGGCTTGAATGCCCCCTGTTGGACGAAATTAGTTCAAGCGAAATGTAACACTTTTGTCTTGCAGTTCTGAGAACGGGCAATGTTGAATGTGAGCAGATGTAGTAACAAAATCTGATATTTGGAGCTTAATGAGTGCTTCGAGTAGGCGTACCTGTTAACCCTTTGCCCTCGAGGCGCTTTTCTGGTGGGTGAACCAGCAACTTGTACTGTAACTGTTATGTCGTACCATGATCACCATATATAGAACGGGATGATAAGGTCTTCCCTTCTACTTTACTTGCAGCGTTATTGTTAGTTTCCGGCACTATCTCAATAACTAATTCCTCGATGAAAAATAATTTGAAAAAATCTATCTGTACTTTTATGTGTGGAAATACGTGCGGTCCTACTTGTCTTTCACCGGATATAAACGGTATTCTTCTGGGGATTTCTTCGGATTCTTTGCACACTGTCCATTCTGAAGGTTCAGTCTCTTCTGTACAGTCACTTTGGCTTCTAGATTCGTCTTCTTACTCCTCTAACGTCATCGTCATCTTCATCACTTCCGTCTTCATTCTTACGGGCGAGCCGTCTATGTAGTGATGTAATTTCGTTCGTTACTGCCGAAAAATCGAACTCATCTTCGCTAGAAGTAATCTCTTCGTCGTATTCCATACTTATTGGGCTCGGTAACTTTGAAAGAAATAATGCGATCGACAAGAAGGTCGAGTTCGAACTGATGTCGAAGCCACAGTTCCGACCGCGCGGTCGCTAGTATTTTTGAGATAAGACATTTTATCGCATAAGCGGTGCTAAGACGTCCTTTATTTCGGATAACACACCCTTATAGCTATTTAGACACCGCGTAATATGATCTACAAATGGCCAGTAGACCTTTCAAGCGATATTCCTTAGGTCAAACACAAATAAACACATCGATTCGAATGGTGCCTCTCTCAGGCACCGCTCGAGTTATCGCATCACATCCAGTGGTACCTGAGAGGCACCGCTCGAGCGCAAAGGGTTAAATTATACGTATAATAGTCTCGAGACTAATAATACTCACAAGATGGGTGACTGGTATATGGGGAAGCGAGTGTACGGGGGTCAATTCCGCAGTGAGGCTTTGCTGTCCCTCTGTGACGGGTATAACCTGACCATCGGATGTTGTAACCTGCAGCGATTTACCATCAGAAGTTGTCACCTATAATACAATAATTATTTTTCAAAATTATTACAACTCGACATATTTCAGTCTTGTATTGGTAATCGAGTCAACTTGCAACAGGCATTGTTTATTAATAAAAATAAACAATTCGTTCTCTATTATGTTAAGTTAACAAAGCTCACATTTTAACACCGTTTCAATTAAATAATCTGTGAACCTTCTTAATAATAAAAACTGACACATTTATTTATTTCATTTATATTCTATATTAAATAAACTATTTTAAAGTGTTTACAGTATTTGTAATTGTGTTCATTAAATCATTACGCTTTACTGACTGTGGGATTCATTACCCAAACACCAGTAAGTTCAATTTTTTTTTTTCAAATAACTATCAGTAGAGCATTGTTCTGAACTTCAAATAAAAATAAATAAGATATGAAACCCATTGGTAAATATGAAATTTCGTGTCATCCAAATAAAAATTTTCTTTTCTTAATGCGATTCTTATTAGTAGATTATGTGTTAGCAGATTTCAAATATGCTGGAGTCTTTTTATCCTTAGGTCAATACTGTACAAATGTTTTAAACTACTTTAAAACACGTTTAACACGATTGTTTATTATAAATAATGAATTCAAATGAAAAATACAACGTTTCTGTTTAGTTTTACATATTAGCCATTTATTTTCCCTAAATGCTTCTAATTTAAAACTTGAGGACCATTTAAAATTGTTTGGTAGTGTCTAACCAGAAAAACAAATTCACAACAGTGAAATTTGAAGTTTTAAAATGTTCAAGTTGGCCCAAAAGACTTTTTTCTCTCTCTCCATACAGAATGAATTAAAACATGCCTGCAGCTGTGTGCCGTCGTGAAGCGTGAAATGAATTGGGTTGCCGTGTTCATCTGTGACCTGCATCGCTATATACGGTTCTGTCACATCTTCCTCCGAGTCTTTGGTGTCCAAACCGACATCGCAGTTGGGCACTACAAAGTACTTTTCGGCGATCTGAAACAAATATTAAACAACGCAATTGATACATTGGGAAGAATGTCTGTGAACAGTTTTCTGAGTGTTACTTCCTATTATTACTGATTGTTTGGACGTTGGCTGGGTAATAAATATACGAATACGTTTCATTGTAATTTTAAGCTATGATAATATTTTAAATATAAAAGTCTTCAGGACTAGAAATAAACACAAATCATAAATTTAAATATTAAAAATATAGTGAAAGAGGAAAAAAAATTGTTAAAATAATATGGTAAATACCGTAGATTTCTCCCCCCCTCAACACAAAGAAGACAAACCACACACCCCAAAACACAATAACGAGACATGTATATATACACAAGACAGACAACCACAACAGTACAAGTGACAGTGACAGTGCAGTGAGGATGGCCGGAAAAACATCCAAAGTACCAAAGTGACTAACACTGCTACTGAAGATGGCGAGCAACCGAAACCGGTCTAGCAAAACGCCAATCCAGTGAGAGGAGACAGAAACACACGAAATCTACGGTATTAATATTTTATATTTTTGTCGTCCTCTGTATTTATATATTGCAAGTGTGTCTAGGCTGATCTGAGGGAGCGCTTATTTCGCTGATCGGCGAATATGGCAGTGTCAGGTTTCTTGTCATTTAGGCATAATGTCAATACAAAGTTTTAGGGAACATATCCGTCGGATAAGTTCGCGGAGGAAGAATGGGTCAGGATAAATTGAGACCGGTTTACCTTGGAGTTAGTTTCGGGCTGGTCCTGATAGGTGACGTATATGAGCTGTTGCATTTCGCCGTCGGCGGCGACCGCAGTTCTGACGCCGTCAGCCGCTTTGACGACAACGCTGTCACCCGACTGTTGTAGCGCGTCCCGCTCGTCAACCTCGGCCGACTGGTCGACTTGGGCGCGTATCATGTTCCAGAAATCTACGCCGGAGATCTCAGAATCCTCCTTCTTCACTTGGAGCGGCGCCTCCTTGCAGTGGACTTTCTTGTGCTTTTTCAAATTTGAACAGTCCGCGAACGCCTTACCGCACGTCTGGCAGACGTAAGGCCGTTCACCGGTGTGCAGGCGCAGGTGCTTCTTCAGGGCCCACATCTCGGGGAAATCGCGCGAACAGTAGTTGCACCTGCATTCATAATTACAGACAATTTTTAAAATCAGAAATGTTTGCATCAATTACAACATGATATTACAGATTTAATATACCTGTTTTGTGGTCTGCAAGGGGTTGGAATACTGTAGGTTCGTGATGTTTCTGTCTCCTCTCGCTGGTTCGGTCTTTTGCTAGACCGGTTTCGGCTGCTCGCCATCTTCAGTAGCGGTGTTAGTCACTGTTAGCACTTTGGATGTTTTTTGGGCATCCTCACTGCACTTTCACATGTACTGTCACAGTACAGCTCCTTATATATACACACGTATATATACACACACAAACAGACAACTACCACAGTACAATTGTGAAAGTGACAGTGCAGTGAGGATGCCCAAAAAACATCCAAAGTGCTAACAGTGACTAACACCGCTACTGAAGATGGCGAGCGGCCGAAACCGGTCTAGCAAAAGACCGAACCAGCGAGAGGAGACAGAAACGTCACGAACCTACAGTATGATATTACAGCTTGTTTTTTTCTGTCAGGAATTATATAAAGCACTTATTTCTCCAATCACTATCTCTGCTCACTACTACAGTGGATTCAAACCACTGATCCCTGCTTTACATGACCTATACATTTTACTTTAATGAAACTTCTAAAAAGAGATATTATTAAGTGTGAAAAACAAAATGTTTCATTGTGTCAACCTGTGGTTCATTATAATTTTATGATATTAATGTTCTTATTTCGCAAAATATTGTTCAGAGAAAAAAATTCTTCAATAACCATTAGACTTGGTAATTATATAGAAGAACCATATTTTTTTTTGACTTAATTTTGCCACAAGGATACAGCTAGAATTACTTAATGAACCCCTTTATGTACAAAATAAAATGTAATTTGATGCATTCAAAAAATAGTATTTAATTTGGCTCAACTGAAAAGTTATGTGCAGGCTTAGAAACAGGACATTTTATTGAAGTACCTAATAATATAGTGCGCGTGTTCACCGGAGATGTCAAAGTCTAAAATGGCACATGAAATGAATGACCCTCCAAGAAGACCCTCAAGGTGTTAAGGTGATTATACTCATAAATTCAAACATTTTAGCTCTTTGGTGACAGTTTATCATTGTACATTGTTTATCATTTTTGCATTGAATACTAACATTAGTATAAACAGGGAGTGAGGTTACCTGTAAGGTTTCTCTCCTCTGTGCCTGCGAACGTGGCATTTCCAGGTGTCCCTGTGCAGGAATGTTTTCTCGCAGTAGTCGCACTTGAAAGGACGCTCTCCCGTATGCCTTTTGATGTGCAGTTTGCACTGGGACGACGTCGTGAACCTCCTCGAGCAGACAGAACACGCGAACGGTTTCTCGCCGGTGTGTATCCTCATGTGTTCCTGGAGGTTGCCCTTCTGCGAAAAGCACTTTTTGCAGACGTCGCACTGGTACGGTTTGTGGCCGTTGTGCCATCTGAAAATTCAAACAAACACGTTGATACAAAGTGTGCGAGGATGATATTTGAATTACTAATTAACTGGCTTCAGGTTGGATCGCATAATCCCCGGGGAAGAACCCCGGTCATCCCAACTTCAGGATATTTCTGGTGTTTGGAAACCACCCGAGTGGGCTCAATTGGGGCCCTTTCCTTCTGGGACCCTCCTGGGGGGGAACATCAGGGTCCAACCGAAGAGAGGATGAACTTGGGGTCCTGTATATACCTGCAGTTTAGGTGTCATTAATCCTCTTGGGATTAATGTACACATATTACCGGAAACACATGTATAAGATATTTCCTATTAAAACCTACAAAAGAAGATTCTTCCTGTATTTGCAGGAGTATATTACAACTAATGTAACAAAGGTCATTGTCGTGTCTTCATATAAAATGAAATTTTGAAAATTACAAGGAAGATAGTTAACTAGAACTGAAAGCCTAAAACCAAAGTCTACCTCTGTGTCCATGACTGCATATAAAGAAGTAATGAGTGAAACTTCATAATCTCCTACTGCTAGTTAAAATTAGAAAGTAACACTTACTATATTTTTATAAAACATTGTGTTCTTACGTCGATCGTATTATTTAATTAATTTATTATTATACTTGATGTTTAATGCAGTGTACCTACCTGTAGTGTAAGGTGAGACTAGTCTTGTGGGCAAAGTGGTTGCCGCAGAGTTCGCAGAAATATTTCTTAATGCCGGTATGCGTCGACTGGTGGTTCAGGAGGTTGGCCTTCGTCTTGAAGGAGGCCGAACACTGTTTGCAGTAGTAGGGCCTCTTCTCCGAGTGTACTACCTGGTGCCGCCTCAACAGCTGCCTGTGCTTGAAGCTCTTGCCGCACTTGTTGCAGACGAAGCGCCGGCCGTTGTTGTGCTCCGTCTCCTTGTGGTAGACGACGGACGAAGGGTGTTTGAGTTTCTTGCCGCAGACGTCGCACGGGTAGCCGCCGCTGACCGACGGCTGCACCCTCTGGCTCTTGTGGCTCGACAACATGTGCCCCTTCAGACTGTTATTGTACCGGAACGGTTTACGGCAAATGGGGCACGTAAATTTTCTCCTCTTCTGTATCTCCGGTACGACCTCCATTTTAATGTTGTCCAAACTTCTTTCCACGGGCTTTTCTGTCGACACGTAATGGAAGTAAAAATAAAATTTTAAAAATTTCGTTTTAAAACCCACACACTTGTTTGTATTTATTTGCACTTAAGGGCCCCAGGAAGTGGAAATCCCTGGCACTGCATACATTTTTGTTTTCAATAGCGTCCGAGTGAGCTAGTAGCCTTTTCATCGGTTACTACCCCTCCTTATATCCTAATTTATTAATTTATACTAACACCCATGGCACTCACACTGTGAACACTCCACTACACTTATGATTGATTTTACAAACATCCATGGGCATTCACCAGTGGATTCGAACCTCTGACCTCTGGGATTCTAGACTCAATACCTTGGGCCACAATCTTAAGTTCTATATCGACAATTTTATCCAATTATTACATTAATAACAAATGACATGAGCAACATCAAAGGTTTCAAAGGTAGTGAAGAAATGAAGAAAATGCTAACTTCAAATTAAGCATCCAGAAATATCTTTACCAAGTGCTTAAATACAATAGGGTCAACCATAAATACAACCGCACAGGGGATTTTTTTAATGATTATTGGCACAAGTTATTGAAGAGCAGATAGTAAATTAAATACAACATTACCTATATCGATAACAAATATGGTCTCGCCAGTATGATCAGTCAACCTCTGGTGTAGTTCTAAATCGTCCTTCATGGCGAATTTATCAGTACAGCCTGCGCACTGATAGTGGATCGCGTGCGTCGATTTGTGCTCGAGGAATTTCGTCTGCTGAGTGAAACTCCGATTGCAGATCTCGCACTGGAATTGTATCTTTTTCTTCTGGTACGAAGTCGGCCCAGCCACGTTGTTCAGAATCACTTCGCCCAATTCCTGACCATCCTTACTTTCCATACGTCCTATTATTTCTGTAAGGTTTCAAAGGGAGATTACTTGAAACTGAAATCAAAATAATTCCTTCTTGAATTTATTATTTATAAATTGTTACCGAATGTGAAAAGGGAAATATATTAATAAGTTTTTTTTATACCAATTTTCATATGTAACAGAAATGTACATTATGTATACAACCTACTGATTTTAAATGGGTACAACACGTTTATTATATATTGTTTATTTAATTGATGCACTTAAATGTTTGTTATAGCAAAAATTTTGTTTCATTAAACTGAATTTCATACAAGAAATCATTTAACCTTGTTCGTCAAGACTAATATCTCCATTGAGTATTTCATTCACTTGTGTATCCGTATCTTTAAATTCAAAGTCATCGTCGACACCTTCCTCCCTGAATATGCGCTCTAATTCTTGACTCTGAACACCCTCTTGATACCTAAAAATACGGAACAAATTTATATTATATAAATATATTATATTTTTGAAAGAAATTTTTAAAGGGTATTTTCATAAATGGTTCTATACTCCTTCTATACACAAATAATAAAAAAGTATTAAGATAATGAAACATTATATAAATGAAACCATTTCCCTAGTCCAAAATATCATAATTTGTATATTGCAATAGATAAAATACAATTATATCTCACAGTTTAGTTTCTCAGAAGCTTGTGTTTTGTTAAATCAATAATTAATTGATTTGTAGTTGATGCATGCTGGCCTAGTTTAGGCTGGATTTTTTTTTGAGTGAGGCGCGTGTGGCTATTATTATTAAAGACTGGGGGTGATGCATTAGTAATATGGAGGGGAAAACTCGATGTAGAAGTGGAGGAACTACAATTTTACCGATTAATACAATAGAAAGACACCGTACCTAATGGGTACCTTCCTCCTACGCCTGGCTTTGCCGTCGGCAGTGAATTCTTGGACAGGTTCAGGTTCGGGTTCGGGCGGGTGTTCAATCGGAGGCGGAGGCGGAGTCGGCGGTGGCGCTTCGCCAGGGTCGCCGGCAACCTTAGAGAATTTCCTCGGCCTACCGCGTTTCCTCTTCGGCTTCTCCAGTCCCCCCATCTTCAGGGCTATCATATGATCGCTCGAATAAAGGCTGTCTCCCACTGTCACCAATCAAGACACACACACAGATGAGTTGATTTGAAACATGGACTCGGCTTTTGCTCATTTGATGAGTTTCGGCTCAGAAAATAAGAACTTACGACTAGATTAATAATGAATTGGTTGAGCAAATTTTCATACTGAATAATCATGTAAAACCTAGTTTGTAACATTCAATTTAAGCATGAAGTATCCATTTCCTTATTAAAATATCAGAAATTATTAAATAATGAAAGCTCCTCTTTTTAAAACCCCAAGACATATAAAAATAAATTCAATTAGCAATAGGGTTGATAATATCGATACTGATAGTAATAACCAATACAAATTATTTTAAACTCTAATTTAGCTTAAACAATGTATATCCATTTAAAAAATATTTGTAAGCATGTGACTTCTACATTGTAGGTCTGAGAATAAATTTGTTTCACATTGAATTCATCACTAATTCAAATTGGTGTCTAGTATGATAACTATAGTGATTTATTTCTTAATCTTATTTTCACCGAAGAAGTAAATTTATCATTTTAAAACTTCCACTAAAAATATTAAGTTAACGCCTTACGGTCCATGACATGGGTCAAATCATCAAGTGAGACTTCTGACTGGTCTATACTCTGTACAGAACTCTTGGATAAATCAGGTAGACCCATATTACTACTCAGTAATTCCAATTTTTGTTCCTCCAAAATCTACAAGAAGAAAATTAAAATTATAACATAATATAAAATTATGATTTGATAGTAATAGATAAGACTATTTAAAAATAACTATCTTTATGTAAGGAAGAAATAAATTATTTATTAAACATAAAATTATTGTATATTTGTCCACAGTAAATGATTAAAGATGTGCATGAGCCATTTTGAAATTCTGAATAAAGTAAAACAATGTTAGCATTTATTGTTACATTGTTTTTTTAGAAATATTTCATAAATCGTAATATAAAGTTTAAAAAAATATTCTTTACAGAAACAAATAAAAAACCTCGATAAAATTCAAAATGGTTTTGATGAAAGTTGTATCACATAAAAATTATAAAACAACAGGTGGCCAATGGGCTATAAATAATGTGCAAAATATATTCGAAAAATACAGGAAGTAAATATAAAATAGAAAACCGCATTTTTACCTCAGCTTGCCTAATTTCTTTCAGCTTTTTTTGCCCTTCAACAATAAGATCAAAGAATGATACAGTTGCCTGCACCTGGATATGACATCCGGGACATATCGTTCTCGGTAATTTTCCGTCATCTTGAATCTGCAAATATCAATAATCAATTACTATTGTTAGCGGAGAACAAATTCAGAATATTCCTTATCTATAATAGCTAGTCCTTACATGTTACTGGAATGTAAATCCAGTAGGTTTTTCGTTCTAGTTTTTCTTCCTGCACACTCAAAACAACAGGTAATATAATAGACTGACATTACAAGAATAACTTATTTGTGTCCACAACTCGCTGGAATAAGTAGCGGAATTTGATCAGTACGAAAACAGAAGCGGTACAGCAATGAATTCTCTATTTATTATTTTAACAATAAATAGAAATAAGTGGGGTATCAGTTTGAGAAATCTAACAGTTGATTTGATTAATTTCAATCTCAAATAACAAATCGGTAATTCATAAATCAGGTACTTCTCAGTATTTTAATTTCAATGATTTTGTTTAAATTTGAGGTTGAAATTAAGGGTGTCAAAGTGTTCTATATATGAGCCGTTTATTTTGAAAGTGGCCCAAGTCCATTTATCTTCAAATCGAGATATCTAAGAGTTTGCGTTTCAATGAATTTAAAAATATACATGTAGGATACTAATGAGTCATACCGCTTAAGTGTATCTGAGGGTGTTGAACTTAGAGTTCCTATTAAAATAGCGGCAATTATTAAGCGAATAATATGCGTTTTCTTATCGAGAATGGAGTTGGGCCACTTTTGAAAATTAACAACCGGATTCATTATAAAATTTGAATGTGCCCAAGTCCATTCGATATAATTTGAGATGCTTCTAATTGAAAGAAAAACGATACCGAATTTATTTTAAATCTCTTTAAAACACTTCGGAAACATAATTAACGCGATTCGAAACATTTTTTGCTACACAACGTACAAAATTACAGACATAAATTTATTACAAAACAATTAACTCATTTACATTTTGTGCGTGTGAAAGGGATTCGAAGAAATCACGATGTTCCGGTGGTATATATCATAATAGGTCGATTTGTTACTATTTCTTCTTCACTATCTGAACTAAATGGTCCTGTTCTGTTCTTCCCCCGTGGGTGAAATAATTTCTGAAATTTAATATTGAATTTTAAGTTTTATTATTAATTATTATTACCGGTTATTCGACTAACGCAATTGTCCGAAAACTGAGGTCAACTCGTAAATACCAATTAATTGAAATTACCTTCGTCGCCGCTTTCCGACAGTAGTAAATATCTCGATTGAAGTGTAAATGGAGTTGGGCCACTTTCAAACTACACAGTTCAAAGTTATGTGTCGTGAATTGTCGTATTCGCTCGGCGGAATATAACCAACCTGAGTAATGCTGATAAATGACACGAAAATGGAGTTGGGCCACTTGGAAAAATAATTTTTCTTTCGAACCGATAAATTGCCGGATGATTTATACGAGTCGGTCGGTAGTTGTACAGGCATTGTGTTTCTTGACTGTTTTGAAAAACGGGAATTGGACCATTTTTTTTTCCCCCCCGTTCGCGAATACGTTTCCACCGATTCGGCCGCGTTTTTTTTCGCCGTCCGACCGTCGGCTCCGGCCCCGCCGCCGCCTCAGCCGGCGGAACGTCCGAAATTTCGGTCGGCCCTCCGCATTCAAATTGAGTCGAGTAGTAGTCAAATCTTTCGGGGAGAAAGGTGCAACTATGATCAGTTGAGGAGACGCCGACAGCCGGAAACACCGGTGGGGCGGGGTGGGTGGGGGGGAATAGAAATATATTTTCCCTGTGGGCGATTTACCTTCAGCGGGAGATATCCGTTGACGAGCGCCAGCAGGTCGGGCCTCTGGTCGTAGAGATCGACGCCGCTCTCGTTCCTCTCGGAGCAGAGGCGGCAGAAAGACGATTCGTATAGGGACATGGCTCTGTTCAGCGATCAACCGGACGGTATCGCCATTTTGACTCACTCGGCCCCGTCCGCCATTAAACCCCACCCCACCCCACCCCACACACACAGCCCGTTCTCTCACAGTAAAGCGGCCGCCATATTCGTTTTCGAAATTTTTCACCGAATTTACGTGAATAATTGAGTGAATTAAACCCGGTTTTCCGCGCGATCCAACAATTCAATTCGCGGACTGAAATTCGACGATGAAACTGTAAGTATCTGTTTATCGGCGCTGCGGACTGTAATTTACGTTCCAACAAAAGTAAAAAAAGCCGGTATGAAAAACCCCTGTTGCGCTGGGACAAATTTAATTCGTCACCAATTTGTTTCTGTATTTATTACACTCAATTTCGCTTTTGCCGATATGCCCTGTATTCTAAATTGGAATCATTTCTTCAGTGTAAATTTCATCTTGATTGGATTAGTTTCAGATTTTAGCCCTCAGTAGCATTATTAGCTGGGTAATCTTTGGTATACTGGTTTTTGGTTATATCTTTTTTCTTTCTTTAATAGGATCTCATTTGGTTTTTGAAGTTTATTTAATGTTCCTGTGAATGTGTTTATGTAAAGATTTTTTTGTAGATGCCCATATTTAATACACCAGATTAAAAAGTTTTTTCTGCTGCTTCTAGGTTTTTCAAATATTTGTCCATGCATTTTTGTAGTCAAATTTAATTGCCAAAGTGATGTCCTTTTTGTTGTTCTTGGATCTATTTATGCGCAGGAAGATATCAAATCGTTTTATTATCAATTAGTATTATTTCTACTTTGAATTTTGATTTACCTAAAACAATGCTTAGTACAAATAATCATTGGCTCCAGCGGTTGGCAACAGCAGTTGTAAATACTGTAAAATAATAATTCTTTTCTACAAATATTAATATTGAAATTAGTACTTAAAAATAACCAAAAATGAGACATATTTTGAGACTGAAACTTGAGATTTTTAAAATCAATTTAAAATTTCAATAATTGATTTCTCCAACATTACTTATAGAATGACAAAATGTTTGTTCCTTAAGGTGCCATGATATCTAAATTTCATACTATTTAATTGTAAATGGTACTGTTCTTAATGGTAATGGTTGGTATCAGACTTAAGTAGCAAGTAACAAATTCAAAGTCTAACGTCTATTTTTTATTTTTAAATATTTCTATAACATAGAAATTATTGCACAACAGAGTGAAATGAGAGAATTTGTTAAGAAGGTACTGCAAACATTTGAAATATGAGCCTAGGAAGGTGATGTAAGCTCTTAGATCACGGTGTAAAATATTTCTCGTTTTGTTAAGGGGTTTAGCCCAATTGAGTGTTTTTGAGAAATACACTGCCCGTACATTTCCTCATTGGCCGACCGGCAGATTGAATAAGTGATGGCTATAATGATGTCAGAAAACGTAGCTCAAATTAAAGGTGAAAGTATTACACCAGTATTTAGGTTCAAAATAGCGTGGAGAATATTTCTGCTATAATAAATATTCAGTATATTTCAAATTTTGAAATTTATACATTTCCCTTCTATTATAATTTGTAGGCATAATTTTTTAGTCAAATGTACCATAAATATGAAGTAATTTAATAAAGTAAGCTAGCACGCAACTGTGTATAGGTTTATTCAAAACTATTTGTAGGATTGTTTGCTATGGAGGTCTTTCAATAGTATTATGGGACTTATAGTTATTTATTTTATTATGATATTTTGTTTTCCTAACAAAGATCTTACAAAATGTTTATTCTACACTTCAACCTTGATTTAAATACTCTAGTTACCTTAATTATTATATCATCATTAGTTATTTTTACTTTGTTTTTTGAAGTAGTTATTTGTACAAGACAAATTACACCATATTAAGAAATTAGTTCCTATTTCAAATATCAAATTTGAAATATTCACCAGCAATTATGCATTTTGAATAGTATCTTTCCATTTACTTAGATAACCATTTATTTATTCTAATTATACTATTTATTTATATTGTAATGATACTTTTAATAGTAACAGTTGTATTACACATTTTGCAATATATATAACTTATAATTTTATATATAACATTTAATATATAATATATAATTTGAAGAGATCATTGTATATGAGCTTACAACTTTTACCAATAGAATGCGCCATCAACTAGCCTTAAAGCCCAATATGTGAGTAGACAGAAAATTACTTCAAATTCAGTGATATACTTCAAACCAATGTAGATCATCCGAAAGCAAACATTGTAAATATATTTTTTTACTAATAATATTAATTTTTATGAACACATCCTTTAATTTTCTTTGGATAGTACATATAATGTCTATAATATTGGGAAAGAACATAGCAATAGACATTGCTGAAATACTTTCGTGGGGTATTTTATAATCATTTTAAAACAATAATTCATTTACATAATTAACACTGAAACATTAAAAAAAAGAAAAGACGAATAAATTATACAATGAACTCAATATTATTTGGTTTGAATATGTGGTATTTTTTTGGCTTACTTTATGACTATATTTTGTTATGAAGTGTTTTTCTTTGTTTTATGTTAGGATGAAGACATTTTCGCTGTCATCCAAGCACTGTGGCGACTTCCGGAGGTGAGTACAATGCACAAACACTTTTAGCAATAAGTAAAATATTATTTATTTCTACCGTTTTTGAAATCCATTAATTCGAGTTCCACACTTATTGTACGTACAATTCTATGTAAATCTGAAGGCAGCTTTCATTTTCATAACCCATTTTCTAATGTTCTAATTTGGCTGATGCGATTGGGACTGGGGTCATTATAATAATAATAAGAAAGATTTATTATGTTGAATATTTTCTGTATCGCCATATTGCTTTATGAATTTACCCCCACTGCACTTCGAAACAATTTACAATTAAGTTTATACATTTAACCCATTAAGTACTGTAGGCCTCAAATGGGGATCAGTTAATTTTCTCTGATATGACATATATGTTTACAGGAAGATTTTTTTTATTAGTTTCACTAATTTCACATTATAAATACTACATTGTGTTAATATACTTGTAATTATGATTATTATTCAAAATAAAAGATGATCGGTCTCATGTGTCGGTTCAACTCTGTAGTGTCCTAATCCGCAAATGGGACTCGATTTAAAAAACAAAATATTTGACAAACCGGTTTTTAAAAACATATTCGAAGGTACTATTTGATAATAGCGAATCGTAATAAGTAAATGTTATGCAAAATTTTCAGAAAAAAAACTTGGTGCTTAATGGGTACCGGGCGTTTCCAATAGGTGAAATATGTTTACAACGACTACAAGATGGAAGTTATTACATTTTTGGGTTAATAATTGATTTCAAATTGACTAATAACAGATCAGAGATAGAATTTTGGACGATATGAATGTCTGTAATTTACATTTAGACCGGGTTCGTGGACAGTCAGACTGTCTCTTCTAGAATACTAGCCCTATTCTCTGTGTAGATCGAATATATTACTGGTCTATTCTGCTTTTTTAGACTCACAGTTTTATATTCAGACTTATATCGGCTGCTCGGTTGGTACTGGACTAGGACGCGGATGCATTGAGCATGAATAAATCGAGGTTGAGCTGGTACAAGGCTGATATAAATATAAAAGGGAAACCAGTTCAGAAGGATTGCTGGCCAGTGCGTCTTGGTCAATAAATCCGGTACAACTCGGGAGTAAAATTGGGATTTTTCGTTTACGAAAGGAGAAAAAAATCTCGCTCGAAATGCGGGGGACAACGGACACTGCAAGGCAGTCCATGTTTCGAATTGAAGTAGAAGTGTAATAATTCACTCCTTTTACAGTTTTTTTTAAGAATTAACGTACAGCAGAAAGTGTTACTGCCTAGGCACATTATAACCAATGTTGACCCTCTATGGGCCGGTGTAACTTTCAGGTCGCATTTCAATTTATCGAAATTTCACCAAATAATTATAGCTTTTTTCGTGCGGTCGCAACACGTGGTCAAGACAAAGAATATCAACATAATTTTTTCTTCATTCGCATATACAGGATTTACAATTGCTGATTTTCGTTCCCCCACTATTTTTGGATGTGAAATAAAAATTCGGCCCGTAGAGGGTTAAAGAAATTCCGAAATAATCGCTAATAGAAATGTGGCCAAACAGTAATCAAAATATTTTACTTGAATAATGTACCGTAGGTTTTAATTTAGGGCATTTCTCGTAAGATTGCAAATAGATGACACTAAGCGTTTCGGTTATTTGAGTGAACGTTAAGCCCACTTCAACACGACTAAGGTTTGTCAGCCTCTTCAAAAAGAAAAAAAACTCGTAACGTAATTATTAGGCAGGAAAAAAGTGTATATACGAATCAGATATTTGAAATTCGTCAGTTACTAAATTCAGTAACTCGAGTTTTAAGGCTGTAGGAAACTTTAATACTTGGCATAAACAAATTGCTAACTGTCTCAAATGGACTAAGCCACTCTTTTACCTGGAGTTTCATTAGGTTATTGTGTTCAAATCTCGCATATACATTATTGGGTTTATTAAATTTAAATAACACGGCATTGCTGAAGTCATAATAAATATTGGAACGTCTTATTTAAATACAACTTCTCGTTGAGTTTTATTGCCTTAAAAATTAGTTGATTTTGTCGTCATTTTGAGTAGTATATAGAATTTCATCGAGTTGTGGTGTTTACTGGAGCAGTTTTTATTCCTGTAAGCATTTCGCTGTACAGAAATAGAAAAAAAAACAGAAGCGTAAATTCTCCTCACAATAGTATGACTACACGGAATTTTGAAAGTTTTTCTTCTACTTCTAACTTGAAAGTTAATCAAGTTCTGCCATCTCACATCCTTCATTGACTCGTCAAGTTGGAGACGTTCGAAAATTTAAAATAAAATAAATCTACAGAGCAAAATCGAATATATTTCAAGTCAAGCGGAGGGGGACATTTTTATAGGAGAATCGGCGAAGCCGACTAGTTTCAAACTTAACTAGAAAACCGGTCTGCTCCGTTGGAAACCACACACAACCTTGCATCCTTGCGACCCACACTACCTCATTCTCTGTATTATTACATTAAAAACATTCGGCGCCTTAAAACTGATATTCACACCAACTATTAGCTCCACAGTATTAACCCTCTATGGGCCCAAGATTTTACCAAATAATTATAGCTTTTTTCGTGATATGGCGCATAAATCATAATCCTATAACGTTGTCAAGACAGCCGATATCAATATCATTTTTTTTCTCATTCGCACATATAGGTTTATGATTTTTCGTTCCCCCAAATTTTTTGGATTTAAAATAAAAATTCGGCCCATAGAGGGTCAAGTTCAGCGTCGTCTGTAGAATTTAGATAGTAACATCGTGAGGATGTGACTTCGTTGTTATTGTTTTGAACAATTGAAACAAGGAAAAAAAATACAATGCAATGCTACCATCACTCGTGCTCTATTTGGATTGTTTGGAGTTCCGCATTTATGTTTCAGTTCAGGGTATTTATGTATCATTTATATGTCTCTTATTCGAAACTATTCGCCCACTTTTGCCGAGCGGATAAGGTAAAATACCCGGGCCTCTATATAGACAAAAGACTGACATGGAATCCACACATAAAACTAAAAAGACTGGAAGTTAACAGACGATACAAGTTACTACATAGATTACTAGAGAATAGATCAAAATTAAGCTTAAACAACAAATTATTATTGTACACGCTGTACTTAAACCGATCTGGACATACGGACTCGAACTGTGGTGGGGTTCGGCCAAACCGACAAATATCCACAAAATCCAAACCTTACAGTCGAAAACTATTAAGGCCACGCCACCTAAATGTTTAAATAAATAAAATTTAAAAAAAAAGTTAAAAATTAAAAAAAAGGGGGGAAACCAGTGGGTTTCTCTTTTGCCTTTTGCCGAGACATATCAACGGAATACAATGCGTACAATCGACGGGGGGAAATAATTTCTAAATGCAAAATTTCATTTGATTCTCGATAAAAATAAGTTACGGTTTTTAATTTAAACATTATTTTTGTATTTATGTAACCGTTGTCTTTAAGTGGGGCCGGTGATTTGCGAGCCGGTTGTCCAGAGTGCGCCACCTTCAACCTCCCGTCCCTTCACCCGATTTGGCGCCAGTCTGACTTCGGACTTCGCGAAGTTAACTTCGTATTTTCGCGACTTCGTTTTCCCCACTGTCTATAATTACGTCGGCCTTCCAGCAGTTTCGCACGAAAGACAGTATTCTGTGTTGTATTCTCTTTTTTTTTTGTTTCGTCGGTTCACGCGAGAAAATGTGTTTCAACAAAAATTGCTCTCTCTGACACGTTCCAATTGATATTCGGTTAATTCGAAACTTTGGGGTGCGCGTTTGTGACGTGAAGTGATCTCAGTTGAATGTGGAGAAAATAACGGTGGGTTTTTGTCTGTCTGTTTCGAAGAGTATCCTGTCCAAAGAGAAGGAAGGAAACGTTATCTGTGAGTACGATTACTGTTTATAATGTTCATCGGCTTTCAAATGATTTGTCCATCCCAATTTCAGCTGTATTGTTCTGACCTGGAACGGCAATTTCGACGAAGCATCCGGACAGCACTGTTATAATAACCAGGTTTAGATTAGGACCTCTCAATTTGTTACAAACTATGCTGTACAAAATCTACAATATTTTTGTGGGAAATATTCACGGAGTTTTGGAGTGTAAGATATTACATTGCAAGTCAAGATTGCAGCCATCCTGTTGAATAGCTATGTAAAGTGTATCTAGTTGATTAAAATGCCAAACTCCTGAGATTCCTAGCGCTTTCTTCGTAGATATTTGTGACTGATGATAGTACATTCCACGGCGGAAGGTGTAGGCGCATTTTTTCTAGGTTGAAGAAATGCCAAAATCTCCCTAATTTTTGTCAATAAGTATTCAATTTTGGCTCTGGCCAGAATTGTGCTAAGATTCTGATCGAATCAATAATTCACTTAAAAGCAAAATTAACATAAAAATCGTGAGTATGCACAATAGGGGGGCGTTGAAAGGACGATCAATCAACGAAAATGGGCGGGGAGTGATCCGATATTGCATTTATAGTTAATTACTATGTATTAAACCTTCTCTTTCTGTTGATTATCCGCTTGCACTTTCTTCAATTTCAAGCCTGTTCATTTAGCGTGTAAGAAAAGAGGGGAAAAAACCAGATTCGTCCTTTCGGTAAAACGGTAGTTCCTGCTTCTCGATATCCCTGAAAACAAAGGTAGATTTCCTTCCACGGTCCTGTTTAACTCATTCACTTTCAATCACTACAGTTTCTCGAATACTGGGATATTAAATTTTCTAGATCTTTAACATTGTTAATGGGGACTTTAGCTTGTCACATAAATTCCCGAGGCCTAGTCTATGTCAGCTCACGGTTTTGCTATGAGCTATAAACGATATACTGAAATAAGCCGAATTCTTTACCTGTTGTAAAGACAGTGTGTTTGAACTTAATTTTGGTTTAGCTTACTAGCATATTGCAATGAATAATACAACCAGTGTAACATACCTGTATTGTGGTCTGCGAGGGGTTGGAATACCGTAGATTTGTTGTGTTTCTATCTCCTATCGCTGGTTTTGTTTTATCTAGACCGGTTTCGGCTGCTCGCCATCTTCAGTAGCGGTGGTAGTCACTTTGGCATGTTATTGTGTTTTGGGGGATGTTGTTTGTCCTATTTGGGTTGAGAGGGAACGTCCAAAGTGTCAAAGTGACTAACACCGGGGCTAGCAGCCGAAACCGGTCTAGCAAAAGACCAAAACAGCGAGAGGAGGCAGAAACACAAAAAATCTACGGAATAATACAACCATTTATACTTGAACTTGATCCCCGGAAAATCACAGAATAAACATTTATTATGTAGTCGGCATTAAATATTAGTATAAAGACAGGTCCCGGGATATATTATCTAGTATAAAAAATAACTGAAACTTTTAGTTAAGAAACTTTTGGTTAGGAAAGTCTTAACCACTTTCTTACTCTGAAGTTGTTGAAAGTTTGAAGACTCGTAAAAAAAGGGAAGTTGTACCGAGTTTCTGGATTAATACTTGATGTTGACACGCGTCCTTTCAGCCGTGACCGCAACTTGTAAGGGATCATTTTGTATAATAATACTGGATGAAATAAATAAGGCAGTTTATTGTTGGGGTATAACATTCGTGATGAAAATATTATGAGGTATTCAGCGCGGGAAATTGAAGTATGCAGATTTAAAAGACCTTTTCTTTGGAAAGTTTTGGAATGCGATAATTCTTGCTATCTCTGTTTCCAGTCTCGCCGATTTGATCCGGTTTCGGTGGGAGTCCAGTGGGGCATCCTGTCGGCACTTGTGGGTTATTTTGGAATTCGCAAAAAAGGGTTTTTTCCACCGTCTCCGGGAGGTGGATTTTCGTTCGGCGAAGTTTCCTCCACCCGTGGTGGACGTCGATTCGGGCGAATGGGACCGCCATGAGGAGGAAAAATATAGTTTAGAACGAAAGGTCGATGAACCAGTCACCTGATGGCAGTCTTGAGAGTACAACTCTCACACATGCCGATCAGAATGGAGAATCAAATACAAAAAAAAGGCATTACATTTACAACAGCGACCGAAGTCGCGAAGCCGAAACCGGTCTAGCATTAGACCAGATCAACGATTGGAATGAAAAAATGTTCTATTAACCGATTGATTCTCCCGATTCAGTTTTTTTCACCATGGCACTGTCTCGTTTATTACCTAGGTTAGGTATATTACCATTCAAGTATGTATAAATTAGTAGAGACGTCTATAGTAGTCAATAGTCATGTCTATGCCGATCTACGGAATACGATTGGCGCGGATGCTGTGAAAGCGACAATATCAATATGATGAAACCTTATATCTGTCTATCTTTGAATGCAATTCAATTTATAAGAAAAACAGATCTACCAAACAAAGTGCATTTATTTCCCAACCAATATCTGTTGTATAATAAATTGGCGCGTATAAATTAACAAACTTATTTTTCCTATAAATATATTTCGCTACTTAATAATACAGTTTGATTTTATAAATACAGTTTGCTCGTTTTCCATCAGATTTTTTTCGAGAAAAATGGGGAAAAATGCACAGAGATACAAAATTCTATATTTTCGACGTCGTTCAACTGAAAGTAAATAGAGCACGATCTCAGACAGTCAAATTAATGTTTAACAAGATTGATATTGTATTCGCAAGTTTAATTTTAATACGAATACGTTAGGCGTCAATGATTCACCGTAGAAATTATATTTAGATCTAGTTTAACGTACCTTTTGTGGTCTGCGAGGGTTGAATACCGTAGATTTGTTGTGCCTTTCAGCAGCGATGTCAGTCACTATTGCCACTTGTACTGTCACTTGTACATCCAAACTGGCAATAGTAACTAACACCGCTACTGAAGATGGGGCGAGCAGCCGAAACCGGTCTAGCAAAAGACCAAACCGGCGAGGAGACAGAAACACAACAAATCTAGTGTATATTTAGATCTGTTGAAACGGTTAAAAATGGCCCACTTATTATGCTGAACTTCCTTGTCGATTGAAATAATCCTATTTTTTTTAACTACTTTCTGGTATACATAATTTAATGAGAAAATTTCATTTGTTGATCTGATATTGAAGCGGTTAATTGAACTGGCGTTAGCGCGACCCAAGAATCTTGTTTCTGTTCCTGAGTTTCACGAGGAGAAAACGCCGACAGATGTTGCGTTCGTTCGTTTGATTTGATCTCCCGAACTCTGAACTATTGATCTATAGTTCGAAACGGAATCGGAATAACAAAGTCGGAAAGGCTGTCGCTCGCACGCGTGCAGTTGAGTGTTGTGTCGCAATGCAAATGCCGAATTGAATATTTTATATGAGCCTCGTTCCCAATTATCACTCGCTTCGATTGCTTTCTTTCTAATCCCGCGGTGTTGCCGCAATTTAGAACGGTTAAAAAATAAAATCGAACGGGTGAAACTTAATTTAAAACACTCGAACGGAAATTCGTCCTTCAGGTTACTTCTAGGAGGATACCGATTTCGGATTATTCGATCACAGTCTCCTGTGATCTTCTATCCATCACTCGACGATAATCCGGTTTCGACCTCTCGGCATCTTCAATTACGTCAATTAATTAGTTAGGCACCTACGGCCTTGTCGGTTGCCTACGGAGCATCCTATACGCACTGACTTTTAATAATTGCAACAGCGAGCCGAATCAGAATTTCGCAAGTCGAAATTCAAAACAGTAATCCTATTTTAACATACCTGTTTTCTTCGTCTCCAAGGGGTTGGAATACCGTAGGTTTGTGGTGTTTCTGTCTCCTCTCGCCGGTTTGGTCTTTTGCTAGACCGGTTTCGGCCGCTCGCCCCGACTTCAGTAGCGGTGTTAGTCACTGTTGGCACTTTGGATATCTTTCGGGCATCCTCACTGCCCACTGTCACTGTCACTTGTACTGTGGTGACTAAGACCACTACTGAAGATGGGGCGAGCGGCCGAAATAAAGCAAATAAAGACCAGACCGGCGAGATGAGACAGGAACTCACGAAATCTACGGTATTCCAACCCCTCGTAGACCACAAAACAGGTATGTTAAAAGTTCTTGTAATTCGAGATTACGGGGGAGAGTTATTTCAAATGTTACCATTGCGAAATCTCAGTCACCACAGTACAAGTGACAGTGACAGTGGGCAGTGAGGATGCCCAAAAAACATCCTAAGTGCCAATAGTAACTAACACCGCTACTGAAGATGGCGAGCAGCCGAAACCGGTCTAGCAAAAAAAGACCAAACCGGCGAGAGGAGACAGAAACACCACAAACCTGCAGTAATCTTATTGTTCGATTAATATCAAATGTCATATTTAGGAGGGTAGAATTGTGACGGACCATTATCTCAAATTAATTCAAGACATTAAATATGCATTATTAAAATGAAGGGTTACTACAGTTTTCATGCGGTGAAAGGAGTTTCATTAACGTTGCTAAGCGAGCGAAAAGAAAAAACTGTTTATGCAAAAAAAATAAATACAACTACAAAGTAAATTTATTTATTATAATATTAAATAGTATCGTTAAAATTGGTGTTGTTTCTGACTGAACAGTGTAAATATTTTGAAGTGAATTTTAAAACATCCAGTTCAGGTTTAAAGACGTAACAACAACCCGACCAAATTACCCTGTAGTAACAGTGTAGTGATATTGCCTAAACCTACTGGCAATTGGGCGGAAGCCGAAACTCATACTTAGGTACTTGAAACATAAATTCTATAGATGAAAATGCAAATATAGAATATGATAAACGGAAATGAGTTCCATTAAAAACTGGAGATTTACACTGCTTGTGGAACTCTAAAAATCAGCTGATTCTGCTTACGCTCGCCTTATCTGAAAAGGTTATCGGCGTCCTTGTCTGTTATCTCTGAAATATGGAAAGCGGGCAGAAGTCGCCCGTCTATTATCAGACCGCTCTAAAATTGGTGAAAATTTATGAATGGACGTTTAAATTATTGGAAAAACCTTTATCTACACCAACAGGGAAAATTAATATTTGGTTAGGCATAATAAATGGTTTATCCGGCTGTTAGCCAGAAATAGCAAGAAAGTTTTGTACATAAAATAATGGAGCCTTGTCTTTCATTATGTTTTTCTGGTATTTGCGAATGAATATTATTTCCGCACGTCTTTACATAAGAAGTATATAAACGTCTAGTTTTTCCCACAGCATTACTCGACTTAATGATACTCCTTACCTAGTTACCAAATACGATTCCAAATACCATAATTCGACTTAGTTGACCAAAAATTGAAACCAATGATTCTTTCGATCAGTGTTTAGAACCGAGCCCTGACAGTTTTTACTGTTCTATGTTTTTTCATGCTATTTCCAGTTATATTAGGGGTAGCCAAAAGTAATCAACATTTTGACTTTGGAATTCATTTTATTTTGCTAAAAAAGAAACTTGGTTGTCTTAAAAACATTATAGGAAAAAAGCTATAATTACATGGTAAAATCTCGATAAATTGAAATGCGACCTGAAAGTTACACGGGTCCATAGAGGGTTAAATTATTTTTATTACGGCAAATTAGCTCGGAAAATAAAAATAATTACATAAAATTATTCGGTTGGCAACTAACTAATTGCGTATTTTTTCCACCTCCTTTGTACGTGATAGAGGGCATTTTTTGGTACACAAGCTTAAAATTTAAAAAAAATTTATTTACTGTCATAAAATTTAACAGTTCGTTACTCCACTGAATTAGTTCGATAAAGACTTGCGCGACTGAGGATAAGGTTAATTAGGGTTGAGAGAAACATTCTGTTCGATGAATATTTCATAAGAAAGATGAATTATAATAAAAATGCCAGAAGTAGGATGAGTACAATTAGGTCTTATAAGGGGCATTCCTGAGATTTATCCGTCGATAACTTGTCGCGAGTTTCACGAATGATTAATGTGAAAAGAATGTGAAAAATCGTCCCGTCTGTAATCCGCGTGTTTCGGTCGTTTTATTCTAAATGTAGATTGATGGCGCATAACGCAAACACATATATTATTCCAGCCGGCTGTGACAGTTTTCACTCTTCCTTTTGCAATAAACGCGACGAACGTCTTCCAACGCGAATTCCTCGAACGAAAATTGAAGTGTGCGCTTTGAACTGAGCGCGATTAGCTGCTCGTTGGGAAAAAATGTAATAAATAGACCCCTTTTTTATCTAGACGTTTCCCGTGCGTCGGCAGTTTTGTTTTATCGACTTATTAACTTCTTTTTTTTTTGTTTCTCTCTTAGGAAACTCTTATTAGGGATTCAGAGAAGTGATTAACAGCAGAGTTCTCTGCCCACTGTCTTATACTTGTAATTATCCGTAGTAGTCGCATTAACACTAGCGTTATTTTGAACCGTTTATGGACCTCGGAATGCTAGACCGCTTTCGGCTTCCTGCCAACTCCATTTGCCATATATATCTTAGTACTATCTCAAGTGACTTGTAGAGAACATAATTTTTTATCAGATTGGTATCTGGTAGTTTTCTGGTTCTTCTGTCTCCTTTAGCTGGTTCGGTCTTTTCTTAGACCTTTCTAGTTTGTTTTTGTTTCTGAAAATATTCGATATTTTCAATTTTTTTTGACCAGTGAATGTGATTATATAGACCATTATTTGTTGTCCAAAGTGCAAAAAGTGTGTGGCGAGCAGCCGAAACCGGCCTAGCAAAAGATCAAACCAGCGAGAGGAGACAGAAACACACGAAATCATAGGATTCTTATTCATTTCTCCTACCCTGGACATTGACTACAGCTTGACACTAACTATAATCCACACAAAAGAAATGCCTCTAAACAGCTCCTCTCAGCATTTAAGTACCAGGGCATTAACAGTATTTACCCGAGTGTTATCGTCCTCGCCCATAACGTGGGCAAGAATAATTTTTTCCTCAGATACGCCTATAAATCAGAATTAATGAGCGTTCAGAGAGGAACAGAATAGAAGGAGTAAAAAATATCCCTCCTTCAGGTGTTCCTCAAGAGAAAGTACGATGGACCGAACGTGCCTGAGAGATGGAAAGGGTGCTACAAAGTCGTGATTTAATGATAAATACTCGATTATGTACCGAATAATTATTATATAATATAATTAATTTGATGGGGAAACAGAAGGAATAAGAAAGGACTTGCTCCTGATGGAGTAATTATAAGACGACGTGGAGAGGCTGAATTCAGAGGAATGGCGTTTACCAGAGGACTGGTATTTTCTCATTTAATGTAATTGGAATTTATTTAGAGTGATGCGAAACTGGAATGGGGGAAAATATCCGATTATAGAACGCCAGAATCACTGCAGAACACGCGGAAAATGGATTTTCATTTCAAAACTAGTTTTCATTGCACGAAGGAAAAGTACAGGATAAGTATTAAACCTGTAGAAAATCCAGGGCCGCTTTAAACTTGACTTTTTTTTATATAATGGAGCGCGCAAAAAAATGAAAAGGAAGCGGACGATTTTAGCGATCGTTTAAAAATATACAAAAAGAGTAAACGCAACGAAAACGAGATGTAATGACGATAATAATAGCTATCGATTGGTCTCACGCGATTTCGTATCAAGTATTCATTACGAGTGAATGATCGGGCAGAGGCCGTTTAAAGAGTTGATGACTTATAAATAAGGGCGAGAAACTCGAGTGGATAAAACAAGATGGGGAAAAAAAATTTTTCACAAAACCGCTTTTACTTCGAATACCCGACGGAAGGAAAAAATGGAGAAAATTACGCCGCTAAATGATAATTTCTAGAGATGAAAAAAAGCGGTTAGCTTTTAAATTAACGCGGACCACGATTTAAGTCTACCATTAAATTTTACCGCGCATATAAGTATTAAATAGCTTGTTGGCGTTTTTCTTTTTTCTAATTTTTTATATTTAAATTGAACTTGGCTTAATTAAAAGTAGTTTTCACGTAGTTTATTTACAATTTTATGGACGTACGGACGGCGGAATATATTCATTATTCATTTTTGTAACCCGTCGAGGCGGCTCAATTTAATTTGAGAATGCAGCGAAGAAAATCCAGCGGTGTTGGACCGTTAGCTTATTAAAGTACATCCAGCTCGAAATTGGAATCGATTTATTGGTTTAATAAGAAAGGCAAACTTCATGATAGTAGAGTAAATTGTGTACTGTTAAAGCCTCGTTTTCCTAAGAAAAAACCAAATATTTTTCCTATTTTTATTTTCATGTTTAAAGCGATTTTGGCCCCTATACGTTAAAAAAATATACTACTCAAATACAGCTCAGTTTCCTGCGTGGTTACATTGACCTATGGGTAGATTCCTAATATTTTTAGAAACTCGAAATAATGTCAGCATTTTGGCATACTCCAAAATTTAATTAAAGGCCAACGGGGGTTAAAATTTGTGCAACGATAATGGGAAATCTTCGTTTTTCGGATAGGATTGGAATTTCAATCTATAAATCAGATCGCCGAATAATTAATCGAACAAAGAGTCGATCGAAAATTGTGCAATGTTTGTAAAAATTTCATTTAGATAATTCATTTAGATTTGACTATCGATTTATGGTTTAACACGATGGTATACGATCGTGAATATGATCTTATGACTGTTTTTATTTTTAAAAATGTGGGCACCACTTTGGCATATTCCAAAATTTTGTGGGGGCTTAAAATTTGTGCAGTGGATAATTGCAATCATCTTTCTTTCGGGTAAGATTGGAATTTCAATCGATAAATTAGATCCGCTAGAAATCTAATTAACAAAACACAGATCGTGGGGGCCGAGACTTGCAGTGTTTATAAAAATTTCATTTAGATATTTCATCGCGATAAAAAAATAAGCGCGCGCTTAACCGGCCTGTTAAATTTATCGCGGCAACGGTTGGATTCGATATTCGATCGGAAACGATAGCCACCTTCTATAGATGTTATTTATTTTTTATTTAATGTCCCGTAATGAGTTTCTGGTTAACGCGTTCCTAAGGGAGATTGTGGTGGGATTGAAATTCGTGTATCGCTTTTAATCGATGCGAGGGATTGTCGATTGGAAATTGGATTCTCAACTATTGAGCTCTTAACGGCCCAGTTATGTTTAACTAGATTTGGACGGCGATAATGCAGAAAGGAGATTAGGCGTTCGGACGAAATGCGTTGGAAGCAATTTGTCCAACCTGGGAACAGTAATTTTCAACCTGTTGCACACCGTCAGCTGATATATACAAAAGAAAAAACATAATAATAATGGTCTAACGTACCTGTTTTCTGGTCTGCGAGGGGTTGGAATACCGTAGATTGCGTGTGTTTCTGTCTCCTCTCGCCGGTCTGGTCTTTTGCTAGACCGGTTTCGGCCGCTCGCCATCCTCAGTAGCCGTGCGTTTGTCACCACAGTACAAGTGACAGTGACAGTGGGCTTTGAGGATGCCCGAAAAACATCCAAAGTGCCGAAAGTGACTACTGAAGATGGCGACCAGCCGAAACCGGTCTAGCAAAGGACCAAATCGGCGAGAGGAGACAGAAACACAACAAACCCCTCGCAGACCACAAAACAGGTATGTTAAACTGAAAATAAGCTCTTGCACCCACTTAAAAATAAGTCTATATTTTTTATTTAAGATAAAACATTTATTGCATAGACAAACGCCGTGTTTATTTACAATATATATTAAAGTATAAAATCATAGCGATATTTATGTTTTCCATTTTGTATAATTCGCTAGAGGTATACATACCTTGTTGGTAGAGTAAAATATAGACATTATTTCGTGCCTTATTATTATGTATGAAATTAATTAGCATCCCCTTTTTTCCCTTCCGATAATTATACGAAATATAGCACTAAACGCTGACTATTGTACAGAGGTTAAACAAGACGAGTCTGATAGTTTTCAGACGTCATGGAACGTGCCGGAAGTTATCGATGAAGGACGGATGTCGCCGAAAATCGATAGGCCTCCCCCTCCCCACCCCCTCATCGCCAATACGAAAATAACTACGCGATAGTTAATGGATTTTCATCGATTACAGATTATCTTCTCTGTTATGATAAAAAGAATATAAGATATGACCATAAACGGGCAGCACTGAGAATGTAACGATGGACCCAATGAACAATACCAACCGGGATAGTAAGGACTATAGATGAACTTCTAGTACCGTAGATTTCGTGTGTTTCTGTCTCCTCCCGCTGGTTTGGTCTTTTGCTAGACCGGTTCGGCCGCTCGCCCCTGTGTTAGTCACTTTCGGCACTTTAGGTGTCTTTCGGGCATACTCACTGCCCACTGTCACTGTCACTTGTACTGTGGTGACTATCACCGCTACTGAATATGGCGAGCGGCCGAAACCGGTCTAGCAAAAGACCAAACCGGCGAGAGGGACAGAAACACACGAAATCTACAAATATATTTTGTTAAGAGCCCTCAACTTATCGTCCCTCCTCCCCTTATCCCTCTCCTCTCGGTGGTTTGGTCTTTTACTAGACCGGTTTCGGCCGCCCGTCCCATCTTCAGTAGCGGTGTTAGTCACTTTGGATGTCTTTCGGGCATCCTCACTGCCCACTGTCACTACTGTCACTTGTATTGACAGTGCTGACACGCGAAATCTACGGTATTCCAAACCCTCGCAGACCACAAAACAGATGTTCTAAATGAAATATATTGGTTTTTATCTTCCACTATTCCATAACGAAGCAGTCCGGTAACTGATAAATTATTCACTCAATGTACAACTAAACGCTGGATATAATTCGACTTTGTCGGTTATTAACTTCCCTGCACGGGCGTTTATATATTTACCTGCGATTGTATTTCCAATCGAATGAGCAGATATTTATTTGGTCAAAGCAATAAACTTCGTAATTAACACGTTAAACCCAGATTGGTGCATGGAAAAGACTGGGTTGGTCATATTGGCAGGTTAGATCTTCTGGGTATCTCAGTGAATACCAAATTCGTACTTGGGCGATCGAGGTTGTTGTAATGTATGTAGGAATTCAGAATAATGTTAAGTAATTTTGTAATTTCAAAGGGTTTGTATTTTGTTAAAGATATATAAAATGTTCGCGTTTCGCCAGAACGACGGGAAATTTCGCTGTAATTCTTGGTCGAGTTTACGACTTGAATTTCATACCGCGGGATCTCTTGATCAGTGTCTCTTCCTCCCGACTGCATTTTTACTGCCTGCAGGGGAATGCCCCTTATATGTCCCCGATCGGCCCTCCGGTTATATAGAGTTGTAAAAACCGGTCCCAATGGGTGGATTGCAAATATTTGGTTTTAATAGCATTAGAAGGTATCTATTGCAGTGGGCAAAGAGAACTCCAACTACGGATCGAAAAGGTTATATTAAGGAAATGTTTCAATATATTCAGAGCAGTTGCATTCGTGAATTTCTTTTCCATTTAACTGCCGCCATTTTATTGCAAATCGCCTAGAATGGAAAAACGAGGATTAAAGGGGAAAATCAGCCGCTTGGAAATGGGGACTATTAAAATTTGTTCGCTTACATTAGTTTTTACAGCCTCCGTTCGAATAACATTTTACCGTGCACACTCTGAATTGGAACATTCATTGCATATTCAATGTATCGGCTTTAAGAATTTTAGCTCTGTCTCTTCTTCTGTTTCGACGACGAGCGTTCGAAACCGGCCTATCCGGGGACCATACCGGCGAAATAACCGTAATTGTACTTATAACACTCTGTACACTAAATAGAGGAGGAAAAATACTAACCAAACGCCAGAAATTTGTTTCTGTGAGGTGTAATATTAAAAAGTTCGTTTAAAAGCGGCATTTTGAGATATCTCATTATATTCGCTGCGATTCGGATCTCAACATCTCCAATAATGTATACCACCCGTTTGCTCGGTCGACTTTCACCGTCCTTTTAAGGGGGGCTCCTATCGGCAGATTTTTCAATTTTTACTTCTGTACCTATTTTAAAAAAGGGCGTTCTAATGAGGGTCATTTGTAAATTCAATAAGAGATGCCGGGCGAGATAAAGGGGATGGCTCTGGCCTGTCTGGATCGGGGTTAGGCCGTCAGATTTATGACCGATGAAAATCGAACCACTCGCGAATGGCGTAACCGATTATGGTTATTATTCGACCGTCGGGCAACGAACGGAGCCCAAATAATAATAATAATTACGCGAATTAATTCGTTCGTAAATAATTTTCGATGACCGGTGATGATACGAGATTTTTTTTTCTGCTTTAGATCGGCCGATAGCGTGGGAAGGTTCAGTTTCAAGAGTTAACCTTCTCTGAACGTGTCGCGCGTCACTTTTGCATAATATTACGGGCCGTTAATAAACACGCATGTTGTTTTTCCGATATGAAAATTCTTTACAACTTTGAAATAACGCGGATGAAGATATTGTAAGCGTCGTATTCCTTTTATATCGTAATCGAATAAACGTCCCGGTTGAGAACCCTGAGATTTAATATTTGTACCGACCGTACCCCAACCGACCCTAAGCCATTTATTTTCAAGTTGCTGACGATATTTTTGAAATGTCTCCTGTAGTATTGATATTTCTATGCGTTATAGAATGATGGAGATATCCACCAAGACATCCGACATCGGTCGAATCCAAAGATTCCAATCCTTCGAACCATCCTTAATGCTCCCACCGTGGTATGCTTCGAATACCACCGTTCACCGCGATCCCGACATACCCACAGTTCCTGTAGTTTCCTTCGTATTCCTCATCCTGATTTGCTCGTTCTATCACTTCCCTCTATCTTCCGGTCCAGAGATACCTCGAAAAAAGTTACCATCATTGATTGGGTGGTTTCTTTTATCCCGACGATCAAAGATATAAATAAACACACCGCCCTTGTACCCATAACTGTAAGGTTGATTGTACAATACATAAAAAGTTGTACAAACACTAACTTATTAGAAATTATGATTTTCTGACCAGATTCCTTGTATATCAGGGCCGATAGGCGGGATTGTGTAGGGCGCCCAACTTCTATATTGAATTTACCGGCCTACTTCGAATTTCTTCCTTCCAATTTGTAAATCGGGCTTAGTCCACGGGATAGCCCCTCCTCATACATATTAAAATATGCTTATTGGTCGAGCCTTTAGCCGCTCCGATGAATACGCATTGTTATTACACGCTCTCGAATCCTCGAACTCCTGAAAATGCATTGCCCACATTCGCTTGGCCCACAATCTCTGTCAATATTCCAAGCGTGAATTACGCGCCCGTGCACAATATTTTAAATGGATCGTTCAGAAATAAATTTATGATTACACAATGGCAAATTGCGTATTCTTAGGATCAGTCGTCGAAACTAACTACGGACGGTTTCAAAATGAAGTTCGAAATGAATATTTAGTGCTTTCGAACAAGATCCTAATCCCTTTTTTTATCCAGGAAGAAAGGCGTTTCTTGATTGCAAATAGAGTAAGTTCATTGCGATCGATCAAAATCATTCTGTTTGAATTTTATTCTAAAACGCTTGATTAAAGTGAAACGGAATTTTCAAAGTCAAAATGAAAGCTGGGTTATAGGGAAGTATGTTCCGAATGTAAAGTAGATTTCTTTTTTATTAGAACTATTTAACGTAGCGTCAATTTCGCTTCTCATTTTGGGCCTCGAAACTGTTGAATGAGTGAATGATTGGAAGTAATGAAATCCAATCCCCCAGTGACAGCCTCATATTGTCAGTGTCTAAATATCGTTTTTGCTGTATAAATAGGCTTTTAAATTATGGCCGATCATATTACTTATATATACATTACTTATACATAGTACTAATATATTATTGTTTCTCAACCTTTCACCCCTATCTAACTTTATTTCACGACGTATATAATAACCCGTAAATACAACTCAAATGTTAAAGTAATAGGCTTCTAAACCTTCTTTTGGCACTGTTCTATTGTCACAACCTGTAAATTACAATAACCGAGACATTGATGTGCGATCAGTACTAATATAACGGGTGGACAACAGGATTGAGGAGAAAACCACTGGTTTTCTAATATTTCAGAAAGAACGTTTGGGATATCGGAAGATATAAATATATTTATAGTATATTACTATTTATAGTAAGGTATAGTGTATTTTTGTATGGCAACGTCTCGGACAAACGGGACTTCAAGATCTGTATGTAGGGTGAGGTCAGAGACACACACACATAGTAGCCGGTTATTTTCCTTGATATTTTCGACTGTGTAAAGTTTGGATTTTGTCGATATTTGTCGGATATTTTGGGTGGAACCCGGTTCTATTATTTTATATTTAATAGTATATATATATATATATATATATATATATATATATATATATATATACACGACGTCTGTTCAAAAAGTATCGCAAATTTTGGGTTTTTTAACAAATTATTTATTTATTTACAAATATCTATCTTGTCCCCGTCAAAGTAATCTCCACCAGATATTATACGCCGTTTTGTCCATTCCTCAAAGCATTTCAAAAATTCATTTTTGTGATCTTGTTAAGCTCCATCTTCGATGCCGTTTTTATCTCCTCAATTGTAGCGTCGTCCTTTCATGTGCCTTTTCAGTTTTGGGAACAAGAAAAAGTCACAGGGTGCCAGATCCGGTGATAAGGCTGCTGCGGTATTATTAGTGTTTATTATTATTATTATTAGTTGTTTTGCCCAAAAATTCGCGCACAATTTTTTTGTCCGTTTTTGACGCGCTCGGGCGTCCGGTACACGCCCTTCGTCGTTCTCGTCTTCACGGCCCTCTGAAAACATTTTGTACCGCCGATAAACGTCGCTTCGGTCTAAGATAGCTTCACCACACATGACACAGTCAACATTCGATACGCTTCCGCGCACTTAATTTTGTTCTTCGCACAAAATTTGTCACGGATTCTCCGATCCATTTTTCGGCATGGGTAAAAATCGAAGACGAACCAAAAAAAAATTGTCGGCATAAGTGAGATACATATGTACAAATATGAGGGTACAAAAACACCGTAGATTGAATATACTTATTTCGCGGAAATCTAAAATTCGCGATACTTTTTGAACAGACCTCGTATGATAGTGCTGGTGCGGTATGTTTGGTGTTGAGTGAGAATGCGGGCTCTCGTTTGGTCCCCCGTCTGTTTGGTAAACAATAAAGCGATTAAACGAGCGAGGCATGACACAACCGCTATTACTGCGAATTGATCTTGAATTATTGATGCCGGTCCCATTGAATGGGGGATCCCGCGTCCCTTTTACAAATTGATCGTCCGGCCCATGGTCGTCCGAGAACAATTGTCTTCAAATCTGTTTTTATTGTTTTACGACAAACTGGAGTGAATTTTCCGATTCGCGCCCTCTGTAAAGTATTCAAGACGGAAGATACCCTGAGTTCACTGTCCCCAAATATGGTGATCGAAAATCAGTATATTTGTATACAAACAAAATGTGGAATGACTTTAATTAGTTCCTTCTCGTGGGGTGAAGAAGCACCCTATTTTTATTCTCTTGAAGATTAAAATATGCGACGATATGCAATAACTTTGACTTTGCCCCCGCCCCCGCCCTCAATCTTGCCCGATCTCGATTAAAATCGATTGCCCGCCAAATTGAGCGTGAACTGATTCCAACTTTGCGGCCAATTCTACTCTGCAGGATTAGTTCTACTCTGAAATTATGTTTCCAAGGAAACGGACCAAGTTTGGGGACTTTGCTCCTAAACTTAAACGCCCCCAATCCCCCCACACCGACCGCCCTACTTCGGACTTGACTGTTTCAAAGGACAATTTTGCGGAACAATTATATAGTTCGCTTCTGTTTATTCTGCAATGTCTACAAGATTAGAGTATTTAGAATGTAGGAAACTAAATTGACGGTGATTTTTTTTCAAATAATAATGATTTCAGTCAGTAACATCGCGTCAACCATTAATAGTACACTGTTACTGTGGTGTTGATGTATGGATAATTAGGATATAGCAGAAATAAAAAACACCACCATAGTAACAGTGATAGAGTTGTTATAGAAATTGTTCTATGGGGAATACATCTTGTTGGAATTTTAAGTATCAATTTAAAATTACGTTTAATTGGGTCATATTTTTGGGTGTTATTCGCTTATTTGTTTTCGCATTAAACTTTTTAAGAACCGATTTCGGAAAAGGGAAAATTATTGCGTTAGAATATAATTTAATTTTTAATCTCATTCAAATACAATGTTGTTAATATATTCAGACAATTTTGTATTTTGAAATCGTTGCTGATCTGAAACAGTGCAAAATGATTGTTCGACCGAGAAACTCATTTGCAGCTGCATGTTCAATCTCTGATATTTATTCTACGAAAAAAATGATCGACTTGTCCTGCTAATGTCGGTCGGCCGACCTTCAGTCCCCTTGGACGACGACGGTCAGAAACAAATCTAAGGCTGACTCAAGATCATTTTAAATTTAAATAATTACTGGAAGGCCCTTCCCTTCGATAGGACGAATTCTTATTTGGTTAATTATTTATTTATTAATCAAACTAAAACATCATTAATTCTGGCAATATGTGCATTTATTGTTCAGAACTTTATGATTATTTCTTGTTTATTACGATTACATTGTTTTTATCTCTTTACTAATAAAGTATAAGTATAATATAGTTCATATTTTCATCTTATTTTGGTCCCTCTTTTAATTGTTCTCAATGGTCATATTTAATAATAAATAATTGTAAGTAATATGTTCACTAGTTTAATATTTGGTTATTTGATATAGCATCTAGTCTGACATACCTGTTTTGTGGTTGGAATACCGTAGATTTGTTGTGTTTTTATCTCCTCTCGCTGGTTCGGTCTTTTGCTAGACCGATTTCGGCTGCTCGCGCAATCTTCAGTAGTAGGTATTAGTAACTTTGGCACTTTGGATATTTTTTGGGAATGCACTGTCACTGTCACTTGTACTGTGGGGTGACTAGAGGAGACAGAAACACAACAAATCTACGGTATAACATCTAGTCCATTAAGCTCTTTTAAATCATTGAAATAACAACACATTTACACAGTGCTTATTTTATGCTCCTCGGAGAAAGTTAGATTTTCTTCTGCTCTCTTGTTTGAATTTGCACTAGATTAAGTTCGGATAATATTCGGAACTCTCGTTGAGCACCCTATACCAATTTTAGTTACAAATCCCTTTTATTTTTACTATTATTATTTATATTCTTAGTTTTATAATTTGTAATGGAATTAATTGCAGAAAACATGTGACTACTAGAAATATGATATTTTCACGTGCCAATGATATATGACGTTTGCGGCCTATTATAAGATAAATAGCATAATTGTTTCGAACTTGAGCTCTCAAAGGGAAAACAAGCTGGGATACTGCTGGTTTCAAGATCGGGTTTCAACTGAAGGACAGTTGTAATTTTCTTACGGCTAACAGGTCAGTCGGTTGAAACTCCGATAAGTCCTGAACCTTGCCGTATCCGGCAAGTTTTGTGGCACACAATAAATAATTATATTTGGTAACGGAATATTTTTAATATATAATAATGGTACAATAAAGTGAGGCGGTTGAAATTTAGGTAAGCGGTAAAACTCGGCCTTGACTGGAGAATTAGTGAATAGAAATAACACACTAGGGAATTCGCGATATTAATTCATAGAAAAAATATTCACTAGAAGTGAACTTTAATAATGAAATATCGCAGTATCTAAAGGAGAGTCTATTTGGCGTTATCATTTTTTATAAATTCATAATTATTATTTTAATTATTTATTGTCTGACTAGAAATAAGCGTGCATCATCTACAGTCAGGTTTAGAAGCGTGCTGATACAGTTTTATTAGGTTAAATATCGGTTTGCAATTTATCAATTTGTATGAGTTTGGTTTGAACAAAATGTCCCCGAATCAACAGTTGTTAAGTCAACATTTGATCGCGTCAATTACAGGATTGTCGGACACAACTCCAATCAATCGAAAAATAAAACGGGTTTACCCGTTATATAAACTAAACATTTGTTGATGTATTTCAGCTTTACCTATATTTTTTAATGTGTACGGTAAACATGAAGACATTTCAAACTGATTTTTTTTGTAAATCAAAGGAATATTGTAAGACCGTAGATTTCGTGTGTTTCTGTCTCCTCTCGCTGGTTTGGTCTTTTACTAGACCGGTTTCGGCTGCTCGCCATCTACAGGAGCGGTGAAGAACCTAACCCGCCCCCCTTTTTGACTGACACTCCGACATAGACTTAAGTCGATTAACTAAATCCCCCCCCTCCATACAAATAAGACAAACAACATCCCCCAAAAACACAATAACAAGAAAACATCAAAAGTGCCACTGGCACCGCTACTGAAGATGGCGAGCGGCCGAAACCGGTCTGGCAAATGACCAAACCGCCGAGAGGAGACAGAAACACAAGAAATCTACGGTATAACATCTAGTCCATTAAGCTCTTTTAAATCATTGAAATAACAACACATTTACACAAATCTACGGTATTCCAATCCCTCGCAGACCACCACAAAACAGGTATTCTGAATATTGTAAGGTTTTGAAAGTTCCGCAAAATTACATCGGTTCAATAATTGTAATAGGTGCGTCTTTCGTGTTAAAATATTGCGGAATTTAATTATGATTATTAGTTATTTTAAATATCTGGCCGATTTCAATATATATGGCCGCGCCGAGTGGCTTGCTCGTATCCCGGTGTCGGGACCCATTTTTAATGCAGCCCATTGTATAAGAATGCAATTTGAACTTCGGTAAGGCCGCGAGTTGGACGAGTACCGCTCGTGAAAGTATAATCTGAAGAAGCGAAAGAAAGGAAGAAGTCCGTCTTCTGTATAAAGAAGAAAGAAGTGGGTCAATAAACTGTATCCCCCGAGATACCGGTTCCAAATTCAATTTTTGGAACACCTCTACTGACTGGACCTCTGGACGAAACTCGTGCGCATAGTTTCGTCCGATGCCTTTTCTATCCGAAACTATCCGATATTTCAATGGGATATCAAGCCGATAACTTCAAATCAATTCTAATATTCAATTACGCGACTACAATTTTTGAAAAATAACACAAATTTTGTTGGAAAATCCAAGACAGTAAGGCAATTACGTGGCCAGTAGGATAGATGGAAGTATTTATGCCGGGAAGCTGCTAAGTTCAAGAACGAACGGGGACTTTCAAATCGGAATGGATCGTGCGGTTAGAAACATATGGTCGGGGGGGTTCTAATTTATAAACCTGGAATTGAAACACTGGGTTATATATAACGGTTTTCTATGTTGGTAATGTATGTTTTGTGGTCTCTTAGAGGTGTTGGAGTACTCGGGTGTAGTTATCAGGTTCTTCCGTCGTTCGGACTTTCGCCAGACCGGTTTCTCCAGTTGTTCAGTGTGTGAGTCACTCTGGCACGTGGGACGCCTTGCTCTGTCACTTACTTCGCTTGTACTCTCCAATCGGAGCAGTGCCAACAAGATGACCGAGGACGCCTGGTGATGCTGCTGGAGATGGCGTCTCCAGCTTAATATAGGTGTCATAAAATTGGTATCTAGACGAAATATTTTGGGTCTGAAACGGATATCTGGGTTTTCTGTAATTTTCTCCACAGTAGAGAGCTCCGTGGAGGACTAAAAATAAAAAAAAGGCGAAAGTCGCGTTCTAAATCCAGAAATGTTCAGCCCCCATCTGGGGTCGTCGGCCAAGGTCCTGTTCCTTTTTGGGGAAGTCGGGGCGTCGCGAATTCCCAAGCTGCGGGGCCTATCATCAAAGACGGTAAATAATTTTCACTTTGATAAATGCCAAAACCGAACGGCCGCTTTTTAAACATCCGCCGAGATCGAGGATGAGGAAGAGGAGGAGAAAATAATAATAACCTTCTTCTCGGTTCGGTCTTCGAGTCGTGAGAGCACGCAGAATACATTCGCGTGATTTATCGAAACTTGAAAAATTGGTTCCGGCTTAATTGGTCGCTCGTGCCCCGAGATTGAAACAGATGAAATATCGACAGTTTTTTATTTTGTTTCTTTTAAGAATAATTATCTTTCGCTTGGCATATATAAAATTGCTTTCAATACTGCCTGGCGATTGGTTCATTAAAATTACATTCTAAATCAATTTGTTCCTACTCATCGTTGTGTTCTGCCTCCTCGCAAACGGCCACGGCGAAAGAAATCCCAGTCCAACCGTCCGGAGACGATCGATCGCTGTGAAAAAAACCCTTCCTAGAGGCCCCGCATGTGTAGATGAGCATTGAGCTCGCTCACTATGACCTGTTACCAGGAACAACAAGCCTCATTTCTTCATGATGTCTTCATCAATCCTTTAATAGGCTCCCCCCAATCAGAAACTGACGATCTCCTATAGTGGATGGATATCCTATATCCGTTGCTGTGACGCCTATGAAATATCGACAACAAGCGAAATACATAAGATTTATTTTAATTTTCGGCAGAACACAGAATTAGTCTGGCACCGGGAAATATGAGCCGCGTCTTGCTGTGATCGGGCAAAATGTTCCGCAAATTTGACCGCGCGGTAATTTATTTTAATTTTCTATTGAATCCCATTCTTTATGCGAATTGAAATTATTGACATGTTATTACAATTAAGGTATATTCTAAGAACACTATATATAATTTTTTTAATGCCTTTCTTATTTTAGAATACTTCTTTTGTCGTCGGCGAGGGGGTTGGAATACCGCAGATTTCGCGTGTTTCTGTCTCCTCTCGCCGGTTTGGTCTTTTGCTAGACCGGTTTCTCTAGACGGCTGGTCGCCATCCTCAGTAGCGGTTTTAGTCACTTTTGGCACTTTGGATGGGGGGGGGTCACTTGTAATGTGGGGTGACGAACACCGCTACTGAAGATGGCGAGCGGCCGAAACCGGTCTAGCAAGACCAAACCAGCGAGATGAGACAGAAACACACGAAATCTACGAAATTATGTACATTTTTATTTTTGACAGGTAGTTTAATTTATTCTATAAACCATTCGTCGGATTGAATAATCGACTAGCTACTGATGCCGGTGCTGATGGGGGGGGGAGGCCTATCGATAGAGCTCGGAGTTATTTCAGGATCCTATTTCCCAACGTGCGGACCCAACATTGTGCAATAACTAACTTTTGGTCGTGAAGGCTCCGAGCCTAATGAGTCGTAAAGCGAAATTGGTTTGGGGGGGGGGGCCGAATTTATTGTATTGCGATACCCACTCGAAGAGAGAGAGAGAGAGAGAGGGGGGGAGACACTCTGTCATTGTCCGGCAACACCAATTAAAACATTGAAGAAAAATAGAAAAAAGAGAAACTGGCTCCGTTAATTAAATCTGTCTTTCTTCTTGTCGCCGTTGTTGTTCTCTCTTTTTGTGTACGAGTCGGATAGTTATTGAAGAGGTGTTTCTTTGACGCCCCCGGTCGGAATTCGGGCCGGAGCAGTCTCTCGGGCTCTTATATCGGCCGACCACCGACTGTGTGGGATTGGCACAATTGAGGCTGGGGATTGTGCGGAAATGTAGCGGAGGCAACAAGGATGACGCGCTTAACACTGCAACTCCGGAATTTTGTCAATTGAGATCCACCCGATTACAATTTGGTTTTTACAAGACATCCTAATCTAATCGATGGGAATGCACTTTGCACTGCACTTTGGATGTTTTTTGGCCATCCTCGCTGCACTGTCACTGTCACTTGTACTGCGGTCTCCATCTTCACTAACAGTGTTTCTCTTGTGTGGCATCCTGTTTGCAGTGTCACTTACTTCACAAACAAATTACATACACGCATTCAACTAAAAAAAAGTGGGGCTGAAGTAATTTCTACGTCAAAACCCAGGCAATTAATTCCCTACAGAACCCCAAAATTTGAATTAAACGTTTATTTATGACGGGACAAGTTCTCGAGTTCACTGGGAACACTGTCACAATTTAAGAAATATATACAGCTCTTGGAGTTTTTTCACAAATCCGAATTCATTCACAAAAAATGTAATAATCAGTTTCATAAACTTGTATTCATTTCCGCAAGTTGTAATGTTTTCCAACTGGGTCTTGAAAACGTGTTCAAGACTTGAGTTACTCAATTAACTGTTTAAAGTTTGGCTTCTCGTCATCCTCTGTAGGAATCCAGTCAGTTACTTTTGTAGCTTATTCTACCTTCTAGTTTAGCGTGTTTGAAATTTTCACTCTCAATACTGCCTGGCTACCGGTTCATTAACTTCTGAACTAATTTATTCCGATAGGCGTCTCGCTTGAACGCTACTGAAGACGGCAAGGAGCCGAAGCGGGGGCGCTGGAATCGGCCGAAATGGTATAAGTTGGTATAGTATGGACCGGGGGTGCCTCGGGGTTCTGTCGTCTCTGAATAGGGATTGAAGTGATTCATAGGATGATGGCGGGGGCCTAGTAGAGCCGATTATGGGCGGGTCACCTCCCCTGAAGCCCGGGCCAGAGCCTGATAAGGCAGCGGACACACTTCTGTCCCCAAAATGTCCGACCTTGTTTGCGAAACATATAGAATACGCCTGTAATAACTCAATAATTGTAGAAATAGAACGAAATCTGAAAAAAAATCTATTACTAGAATATTATATTTTACTTTTGCATTCTCTCCTAATTTTATCAGACGCAGTCAAAATTTATCTCTAACACCACTGGCGTGGTTTGGTTTTCATGTTTAATGTTCTACTTCAAATTTTATGATTTTTAAGGACGCGAAATTTACGGCATAAATCTGATACCTCATGTCCTTCCAGTAGTTGTTATCCATCTGTCGTTAAAAAGTTAATTGCTTAAAATTACTGATAAACGGACCCATTTAGTAAAATATTTCCGTACATTTCGTGTGTTTCCAGCTGATTTTTGCTAGACCGGTTTTGGCCGCTCGCCACCTTCAGTAGAGGTATTAGTCACTTTGGCACTTTGGATGTTTTTCGGGGCATCCAAAGTGACTCTGACACCGCTACTGAAGACGGCATGAGCAGCCGAAACCGGTCTAGCAAAAGTCCAAACCTCCGAGAGGAGACAGAAACACGCGAAATCTACGGTACTCTAACCCCTCGCAGACCACAAAACAGATATTCTAAACTAAAATATATCCGCATTAAAAAAAACCCGAGGAAATTAAATTCTTCACCAGTTTTATTCATGGGGAGACCAGGAGGATGCGGAAGTTCTGTCGGTATCCAACTTCATTGAAATTTGCTTTTAATGTGTTGGACTTGGAAGACAGAGTTGTGCGATGAACTAGTTCTTCAAGAGATATTAATTGTTTCCTGTATGTGGGGGCGTATTAAAACTCACTTTTCAACAGTTTCAGTTTCATTCACTTCTTTGAATAGGGGAACAATGAATCAGTGAATCAATGATACGTGGAGGGGGGAAGGGTAATAGGTCGAGGGGGAGTCTCCTCGTTTTGGAAATTTAATTGGGCGGTTTTAACCCGTACACAAAACGAGCGTAGCGGGCGCATAGTTGAATAAATTTAACGATACGACGGCCGGGGCCCCAGCTCCCAATTAATGAAGGCATATAAAGAAGAAATTAAAGGAACAGACAAAAAGAATGAGAACACGAACGTTTCTAAGGGAGCCGCTGTCTCTGTCTGCCCACTCGAAAATTCCACGACTCCCCAAATTGGAACTCGTAAACTCGGCCGAACCTAGGGGGCACCAAATATATATTTTTTTCCGCCCAGTTGTCATAATACGTTACCGCTTTATCGCCGGTAATAAACCGGTAACTTTTGTTTTTTTATGTGTGGGGGGATTGTGATAAATGGCCGATTATTGCGTAATGACCGTAGATTATGGATAATGGCTAAATCGTTTTTGGGGTATGATTCATGATTTTTGTTTCAGAGCCTCCCCCCTCCCCCCAGGGCATTTAGACCACCCCGAGGTCTTGTCGCCTTTACATTTATATACTATTATTTTAAGTTTAACATACCTGTTTTGTGGTCTCCGAGGCGTTGGAATACTGTAGATTTCGTATCTATCTGTCTCTTTTCGCTGGTCTGGTCTTTTGCTAGACCGGTTTCGGCTGCTCGCGCCATCTTCAGTAGCGGTGTCAGTCACTTTGGATGTTTTTTTGGGCCCCTCGGACAGTACCAAGTGAAAGTGACAGTGACGTCATTAACACATTACAACCATCAAATTACAAACTGTTTTCGTTGCATTAAAAATAGTTTGTATACCGTAGATTTCGTGTGTTTCTGTCTCCTCTCGCTGGTTTGGTCTTTTGCTAGACCGGTTTTGGCTGATCGCCATCTTCATGTTAGTAACCGATGTTAGTCACTTTGGCACATTGGATTCTTCCTCCCAACCCAAATAAGACGAACAACATTCCCCAAAAACAGTTCAGTAAAATGTACTAGATGAATGTATAGTATTCGTAAACATTCTTTGCGAATTACAATTTGTTGTTAATTTAATTATACATATAAACTAATCATTTGTCTGTTTACTTCTGCTTCATTAATGCCAAGGACGTATGCCTCCCGGAAAAAGTACTTTTCCTTCGGTCCTTACGTAATGTTTGCCAGTATTTAAGGTATATTCCTACTTGGTCCTGGTTCTATGTTCTTTTAATAAAATAAAATGTCTCTCCTCACCCGTTCTTAAATGCATTATATAACTATTTCTCTCTTCCCGGGGGCCCCCTTTATGGCGGGGGAATCCGATTACCGCCGATTGAGCTTAAACTGATAAATGTTTTTCCAACACCTAGTTATAACTGCTTCATAAAGTTGAAAATAGCTACCAATAATCTCGTCGGTGTCAAGCTAGAGAAATTTCACGATATAATTATTTCCCGTCTCTCCTATATCGGCGTAAGAAAGGGTAAAATGATTGTCAAAAACGAAAACTGAAATTTAACATTCCAAGTAATCAATTGCGGGGTTCACCAAACGCTTTTGCCGTCGATAAAAGCAATGCGTTGTCAACAACGCCTCAAAGCGTCGGATTTTCGAGGTCAAACGTTTCCACAATCCCACATTTTGCCTGCATATATGTCTATAAACATAATGATTTTTCTGGTACTGAGAACCCACGAAATGAAAACGAAATTGTTGATTATTAGCGTTATCAATCATCTTACATTGTTAAGGATTTTTCGCAGCTAAATAGACACTAGTATAGTAAATTGAAATGAAGTAGAAAATATTTTACCTTTATCTTAATATGGACTTACCTTAACTGTTTTCCATTTTTACCGCTGCGTCATAAAATCCATTAATTAAATATAATATGCGCTGTATTGTATGGAGAAGTAATTATTTTATTGGTATTTAAAAGGTGTTTAGAATACCTGTTTTGGGGTCTCCGAGGGGGTGGAATACAGTAGATTTCGCGTGTTTCTTTCTCCCTCCGCTGGTTTGGTCTTTTGCTAGACTGGTTTCGGCCGCTCGCCATCTCCAGTACACAAGTCACTGTCACAAGTGGCAGTGACAGTGCAGCGGTGATGTCCAAAAACATCCAAAGTGAATAACACCGCTACTGAAGATGGCGAGCGGCCGAAACCGGTCTAGCAAAAGACTAAACCAGCGAGAGGTGACAGAAACGCACGAAATCTACGGCATTTAAAAGGTGTATTGTCGGGTATATTCATAGACAGGAGTATTCGGTAAACAGTCTTTATACACTCTTGGCATTTCGGTAAGGAATTTCTTTTCTTAATGGAAATATCCCATTTGCTTAATGATTTGCTGGAAAATAATTGAGCCTTAACTCTGAAATCGTATTTTACTTAAACGACACTTCTAAGTATAGCTACAGTTTTAATAGCGGCCTACTCGAAGCCTGGGCACGATTGGGTTGTGACGAGGTTTAGTGTTCAATTAGCGCTCGACGAACATTCTCTCGGTTCCTTTTTTCTGAGTTAGCCTGCAATTTTCGAAATTACAATACCGCCGAGAACCCGACCGCGAAACGGAGGAAGATCGTCCGGTTAATGAAAAACTGTCGGGTTTGTTTGCGCTTTGAGTCACGCGCGGCCATTAAAGTTTCTCCTCACTTCCAGATCATTCATAATAATATTGCAATTAAAATTTGGGACATCAATTACGACGTTTTTACCCGCTCGGTCTCAAATTCTGTGGGTTCACAGTTTTTGCTATCCATTGGGGTTTTTGACCGCTGTCCGTCTTAATTTGTGACCGCACAAGTCTCATTTCAATTTTCCGCCGACTGTAAGAAAGATGGGATAAGAAATGGGAAGAACTGGAAAATTAAAAACTAGAAGAAATCTCGGGCGAACCGATGATATCACGAAAGTATTAAATTTCACAAGAAATACAAATACGATAAAGTAACCAGTTTAAAAAAAATCAGACGGCGTTTTCATGTTTTTCAGACATATCAGATGGTATATACTACTTGCCTCTTTTTCGGAAGACCATCCACTATTCAGGGGGCTTTTATCCGGGAGCCTCGAATATCGATGTTTTCCTTCATTCCGGGCACCGTTTTCTGTATGCGCATATTTATGTCAGTTTCCCTCCCGGGTTCTTTCCCCGCTTTGAAATATTCGCCCGGACACGTAAAAACATAAAAAACATAGGCATCGACCTTAGCGTTATGCGCAAGACTTGTTTTCAATGGACCATAAAAAGAATGCAGCTCTAAGATCATACTCTTATCATCAGTTCCATGTTTCCTTCCCCTAGAACATAATTCTTCAACCGATGGACAAAAAAACCTCACGGTAAATAGAAGTGACAAAAGAGACTGTATAGTTTAGAATACCTGTTTTGTGTCTACGAGGTGTTGGGATACCGTAGATTTCGTGTATTTTTTAACCTCCTCTCGCTGGTTTTGTCTTTTGCTAGACCGGTTTCGGCCGCTCGCCATCTTCAGTAACAGTGTGTTTCTCTCGTCAAGTATCCTATTTTGCCTAGTCACTTACTTCGCGAACTAATTACATACATGCATTAAACTAAATGGTTTTCAATCCATCACAATCTGGATCTTACACTTGTTCAAAACTACTCGAGTTACCTAATTAACTGTTTAAAGTTTGGCTTCTCGTCGTCCCCAGTAGCAGTACGTCATCAATAATTTAGGAAACCTTTCGATTAAACCTCTTCATCTGTATACATATTTGTCGAAGACATAGTACATGCTACAGTAATTCTGTCTGTTATGCTGTAACCTTTCTACCTTAACACTATATTTTTCTCAAGAGTATCGCACGTGTGATCATGATTTTTATAATTGGCATGTATCGTAGCGGGAGACGAATACAATAATTATCAGTTGGTATTAAGATGGGGAAATATAAATTGGAAATTCATTTTGTTTGCAATGAAACCTCAAATCCCGAAGGAGTTTCCATTCCAAAGGGGAATGAAATTGTACCAGCGGCGGTAAAAGATGGGAAAAATCTTCTTTCTGACAATGCTGCCGTTGAGCTTGTCATCTACCGGCAGATAACATGTTTTTTTACCTTTCAACCCAACTCTTTTTGTGTTCGAGTCGGGGAGATAAGCCAGATAATCGTTCGAATTGTGAGATTGTCAGAGCCTGAAACCGAGTAGGACTCTTTTCCGTTCGGTCAAAACCTAGAACAGTCTGGAAGAAATAAATCAGACAATATTGTACACTTGACAAGATTACAAACTTAACCCTCTATGGGCCGAATTTTTATTTTAAATCCAAAAAAAAATGGGGGAACGAAAAATCAGCAATTATAAACCTATGTATGCGAATGAAAAAAAATTGATATTGATATTGGCTGTCTTGACAACTTTATAGGATTAAGTTTTATGCGCCATCTCACTAAAAAAGCTATAATTATTCTGTAAAATCTCGATAAATTGAAATGTGACCTGAAAGTTACACGGGCCCATAGAGGGTTAAGTCTTATATAAAAGGAGAAAAACTCAATTACGAATATAAAATATCACTATCTGTCAGCAGTTATGAGTTTAGTCGAAATTTGATCCGCCTTGCGGAGAATCGATCTCGGAGTAAACGTTCGAACGCTACCAACGTTGATCAACTTTCACGCAGTTTTTCGGAATTTAATTTTTATATAAACCGATCCATAACGAGAATGCGAACTACGCAATACTGTATTCCAAGCCATCAAAAAGGGTATTGACGGGGCACTTATCCCGTTCTACCTCTGCCCATTGTATTACATCATATAAAGGATTAACAGAATAGACGATGGGACAGTTTGGGACGATCGTCCGATATTTCTGTTATTCAGTGATTAAATCCTTCTTGGAAACCTTTCTTAACCTTTATAAATGTACACATATATACTTTTGCAGTTTTGATCGTTGATATTATCTGTAATAATCTCCGGGTGTACACTGACAGAGTGTGGAGAACAAATGCCTTGGTTTCACAGCGGTTCTGGGATTATTGAATCTATACTAGGATATTATGATATATAGCTTATAATTCCGGTTATTATCGACGCTGAAAGCTCAGTGAAAGTTATATCGGAGCGCTTCGGAAGTGATGGCAATTGAAAGCAACTGGAGTGTGACCGAGTGGTGGAGGCGTTCTGAAAGTGAAAGTCATCAAAGCGTGATCTTCGCCACCTGTTCACACTCTGTTCGTGGATTTTTCCCCTCGGGCCGACTTTGCTGGAATTTCTGAAAAGGCCCGTACCGCCTTAAATGGGGAATATTTTGTACCGGCGTTCATTTCAGTCCCACATCACGGATTATTTTAGACAGCCGCGACCATAAAAATATGGTAATTTTTCGGCTTTCGACGATTGTCCAATCGGTTCGAGACCGCCGCAGGGAGAAGAGTAGAAATGTGCGAAAAACGCGCAACACATTCAGTATTCAAATGAAGAAAACATTATTACCACAGCACACAAATAAAATCGTATAATAATAACCATATAGATACGACACCAATGTACACAGACTGAGCAACAGTAATACAAATATTAACAAGTAATAATAATCACAGATAGCAAAAGCGCAATAGAAACAATTTACAGCATAATAATATACTATCTTACTAGATAGAAAATTTAAAAAATACGACTGCAGTAACATATACGAGGTCTGTTCAAGAAGTATCGCGAATTTTGGGTTTTTTCAAAAATTATTTATTTATTTACGAATATCTATTTGGTCCCCTTTAAAGTAATCCCCATCAAATATTACACACTTGTGCCAACGTTTTTTCCAATCCTCAAAGTCCAATCTTCAAAAATTCATTTTTCGTGATCTTGTTAAGCTCCATCTTCGATGCCGTTTTTATCTCCTCAATTGTAGCGTAGCGTCGTCCTTTTTATGTGCCTTTTCAGTTTTGGTAACGAGAAAAGTCACAGGGGGCCAGATCCGGTGAATACGGTGGCTGCGGCATTATTAGTGTGTTGTTTTCGGCCAAAAATTCGCGCACAAGAAGCGATGTGTGAGCAGGGGCGTTGTCATGGTGCAAAAGCCAATTTTTGTTCTTCCACAAAAAAACATTCGAATGGCACGAGCCAATCGATATGTTCAAGTCCTCAGCAATTTCTCTAACGGTGATTGGACGATTGGCTAAAACTAATTTACTTTTGATTAAAAATAAAATTCATTAATTTTTTTGTCCGTTTATCGCCAGAGATCCGGTGATAAGGCTGCTGCGGTATTAAACAATAAAAATATCTATTTGAAATAACATAGACAAACGGAAGACTGTGTAGAATACAGACATGAAAGTGACAAGACTAGATAAAATAATTGGTAATGACCAGAACGGCGAAAAGAAGTTATTAGTTTTAACAAGCAATTCGCGCAAGCGGTTAATTGTAAAGTGTATTTCCACACTTCACAATTTATAGACTATTTAACGTTTCACTTTTATATCTTCTCCCGTTCAACAACTACGTTCTCTTTCTTGCTACAAACTCCGGCTGGTCGCACTATATACAGTAGCACAGTGTTTTTTATCGACCGGTGACAGCTCGGATATATCGGAAAGAAATGATTCTTAATTGAAGTTTCAATTTCGAAATAATTTCTCCTGTCTCTCTCTATCTCTCTCTGTCTATCTATCTATCTATCTCTTTATGTAACGGGCCGTTCGCCGTGTACGGTTTTGAAAACAAAAATCCCAGTAACTTTCCATTGAACGTGCCCCCGAAGGTAAGAAAATATGAGCGTCCTTCGGGCTAAGGAAGTGGCACACACAACTCCTCTTGCGTTGAGCTCTCAGGGGCTCAGAGTTTGAAACAATTAAAGTGGCTCGCGTTTCGCGGCCAGCCCACCGTGTAATATCGGATTACCGTCGTCCGGTTTTTACTGGGAATAGAACGGCCCCAACCCATTTAGTGTTCTACTCTCGGTGGAGGAAGCGGTACACGCAAAAAACCAGGTATTTACTTTGGAATACCCATTTTGTGGCCTGCAAAACGGTTGGCAGGGTCTTTTGCCGGACCGGATTCGGCCGCTCGCCATCTTCAGTAGCGCTTTGGACGTGAAATATCCCCGAGCAGACTTTCTTCTAAGGTCCCCACTACTTTTAGCCAGAGACAAAATGTGAAATTGCAATTCATATCCTCTTAGAGCTATAGCATTTATTATTTTATTTAGACATCCAACGTGTCTTAAACCGTGTCCGACCGAATTTTATAAGTTGCTACATGCAAATTTTGAAATGACTTTAGCTAATTGCGAAGATTTAATGATATTTTCAGAATAGCACTGTCGCCGGAATTTTAGCATCGATCGATTTCTTTTTTTTTTTTTATTAAACCCCGTTAAACTTGTTATTAATTTGCATGAAACTTGAGGAATATAAAATTTCATTACTACTCGCCCGTTTTGTATTTGGCTTAAGACCAAACTAAACCGGTTTCGGCATCTCGAGCATGAGGTAACGTAAAGTTAGTTATTTAGGCCTGTCGGTTGGCGATGATGCATCCTGTCAGCACAGATCTCAACATCAGATGTACGAGTGTGGACGGACGTAAGGACGATGACATACGCTTGAGGGGTAATGAGCGCGAAAACCTTCGTGAAGACCCTGATGACAAAATTTCCCTCTTCCTCTGTTTTACCGAGTACAGTGCCAATGGACATTTATAATGAAGTGATTTACAGATCGATTTCATCGGAACTTTATAACAGGCCGGCTATGTTCAAGGCGCATTAATTAGCGCCCGTTCAATCTGGAGTTAATGGTTTTTCTTCGAATTCCAGCCGACTGTGGAGGTTCACATGTGTGCGCCACATTATTATGCCCTTATGTGATAGCCTTCACTGGACCTTTTCTATTATGCCCTCCTATATTAATGAGCTTAGGCGACAGTCCGATTTCACGACCTTTTTGCTCGTAGAAATTATCGCCTTGCTGCCACCGCGGTATGTTTCCGATGTTTCAATCTAGGTCTTCCGTAAACATCTTAGATCATCGATAGGGATAGGTTGCATACAACTAGATATCATGCGTTTCTCTCACTGGTTTGGTCTTTTGCCAGACCGGTTTCGGCTGCTCGCCATCTTCAGTAGTGACTAGTGGTGTTAGTGACAGGAACATTTTTTGGCCATCCTTTTGCGGTTGCCGGTAAGTAGCATATTTGGTACACCTCAATCGGTTTTTAACGAAATCAAAATAAAAACACATTAAATTAACAAAATAATGTTCGGCGACATTATAAACAATCTGTCGTACCGTCCTGTGCAAGTGCTGCGAAAACATGTTTATCTTGCAAACCCTTTTCCAGCTTAGGACTGCGGATTCGGACAGAATGTATGTGTGTGTTTTCGCCTGTGTTTTAAAGAGAAATATCTCCCGAACCTGCCCTTAAGAAAAGGAAATGTAAGGAAACCGTCAGGGGGGAATCGTATTTCTTCCGGCTAAAATATAAGGAACCGGTTTCATTTCCGATTGGTATAACAAATTTATTTTTCGAAATATACCGTTAAACAGAATTTTTTAAGTGGGTTAGATTATTTTTTTTGGTATTATTTAACCATAAATACGAGCAAAACCTTCCAATGAATGTATAAATAATATATTCAACAGTCAGTAATGATTATTTTGGTTGGAAATATAATTAAACGGTTATTATTTCGGAATAAAGTAGATTGGTAATTCTTTTTAAAGATAGAATATCTCAAGGGCGATGATGCGCCAAGTAATTCCGTACTCTCTGAATACAACTCTGACATTATTCTAAACCAGCAAAAAATGAAGAATTTTAATCGTCTCAGCGAAACAGGTCTTGATACAAATGAAGATTCAACAGGGTTTGTTCAAGTAACTTCCAAGTTTTCCGCGTTCCGTAGCTAATGATAACGAATTAGAGACCAGCGCTGGATTATAGGGCTAATTGGAAGTGGGTCGCGTGTATTATATTCATTTCTAAAATAATTCTCATCTCGAAACCCGTGTGTGTAAATCTTATGTTTGTCAATTCAGTTAGGAGGATTACATTCATTAGGTCATTCCAATATTAATATTAGGTTTCATAAATTGTTGATCGGACTGTGTCAACGAAATATGATAGTACAGTGAAAGGTCGTTCAAATTTAGTTGGTACAGTGTCGTCAGTACCCGGTTCTCCGTTAGGGAAGGCTATTTATAAATATACGGGGACACGGGGAGATGCGGGAAGAATGGAAGGGATATAGGAAGATAATGCAGACGTCCTTGGCTAAACTGTTACCGTTAGTTGGTTGACTCCGAGAGGCTGTAATATACATCTCATGTATGCAGCTAGCTCTCGCCAAGTGCAGTTCGCTCCACTTGTGTTAGCGGCTGCAGTTTATATAACTACTAGGTGCAAATACCCAGCTTTGCCCGGGTTTAAAATGAGTTTTTTTGTAAAAGCGTAAAAAACTGTTTATTTTCATGGAATAAACGGGTGCATTTATTTTAAAGCAACGTGATAAACAACATTTTTGGTAGTTCCATTTGGAGTGTACACGAAAAGGTTTTCCTCTTTGCCCACTCTGGAGGCCACATACAACTAAGAAAACATGGTGTCTGCAAGTCTATACCAATCCGAAGAGACTGACCTGCGACTTGTTGATCGTCACAAAGCCTGTATTCTCTTGAGTACGGTGCTGGGTAGTTATTCTTGAATTAATACATCCTCACCCTTAGCACACCCTGTGAGTACTGTTGAACGATATGTCGCATCACCTTTTACACAATTAATCTTGTGCCATTGCACAACCTCGGTGCATCAATATTTCGGATTAGCACAATTGGAGCACCAACTTTCAGAATCAAGTTGTGAGCTTGCAAATCAGGAGTCTGGATGGAATTCAAAAACTCAACGGGATATTGTACCGCTTCATCATCATTAAGGATCCAGTCTATGGACTGGATTACCGCAGTACAAGTGACAGTGACAGTGGGCAGTGAGGATGCCCAAAAAACATCCAAAGTGCCGAACACCGCTACTGAGATGGCGAGCAGCCGAAACCGGTCTAGCAAAAGAAGAAACCGGCGAGAGTACACGAAATCTACGATAAAAAGAAGATTGTAAATTTGTTATTTCCGCCATGTTTGTTCGGACTGCCAACGATGTCTCCATAACTGTCTCATTGGCCTCAATAAGGGAGCTCCATCGAGCCGTAATTACAAAAAATTCTTTAATATATCCCCATTAAAGTTTCTGCAATTTTAACGGACTAGCTTGAACTATTTTTTCATTTAACCCAATTTAATTTTACTCTCTATGATATGAGAGTAATGAGGACAGATAAGAAGATATTACAAATAGCATTTTTACTTTTTATCAGTAAGTAGTTATTATTTTACATATTAAAATTAGGTTCGGGATTCGTCTCCTATACTATTATGTTTTTCCTATACTATTTTGAGGATAAAATTGTTTGCATTTTCTTTTTTTTATGAGCAAATCTATAGCCATATGGGAAAATAACTGATGAATAATGCGATGATGAAATTAATCAGTAGATATCGCAAGTATGGAATTTTACTGAAACCGGCAGCTGGCAATTTACTGACAGTTTCGCCTTTCTTTATGCGACACACTCACACAACCGGTAACGAGACTTATATTCTCTGATTTCCCCTTTCAAATGTCATACGACTTTCATGGACGGATTGGACATCCGCTAAAGGTCTGATTATCGAACCTCCAAGCGACCGATATGTGAAGTGAGTTTTATCGTTTTTTTTTTGAAACACGTCCTTATGGTTCAGGATTCCAGGGATTTCGATGAATCGAACAAGGAGTAATATCAAACAGGAATAGGGAGCGCTGGTAATCAGTTTTCTTCTTTACCATTCGGGATATTTATGACTTGTATATGAAAGCATTAAATATATGTACTTGCTCAGAAATTGTAGAAAATGTGAACAATCTAGGTAAATTCAGATGGACGGTCCAGTTCCTACTTCCGCCAATACGTTGTCCCCCCGATAATCTTTAGAATACAGGGAATACAGAATAAAATTCATGTATCATTACTATATTATGTAGTTGGTATCACCCATCCAACTGTATCTGAACGTGGAATCCCCATATCCTACTCAAAAGAATTGGCTTAAACCGTGAATTTTTACCGTTTTATTCCTGTCTCACTTCTCATCCTAATTCATTCCTTGAAACCCCGTCTTCTGTTATCCATCCATTATAGCGACGGCTTTAAGGCCACCGGCCCAGAAATCGATCTTCTGTAGCCCGGATACGCACGTAAAAAGTCCCATCATTTCGTGGCCTCTTTATAGAGAGAAACAAGTGATATTTATTATAACTATAAAGATTGATTGTACAAGAAATAAAAAAGAAAAAATATTTTATCCTTTGTATATATTATGTTGATTTTTAGTTTTAATCTCTCGCCGATCGCACTACTACGAAGTAGTCAGGTTGCCCGTGTGCTTAAGTGGCATATTGTTCTCCCTAGTTCGAAAATATCGAACCGTCTAATACTACTTGTGGGGGGGGGGGCATTGTTACTGCCTCGCGACAATGAAAAAAAGGGCTCGTTTGACTGTAGGGCATAAAATGTTCGCCGCATATGAGAGAGCCTCGGTATAAATCCAGCTCAGCTATATTGATCTACCTGAATTAAACTCGGTTTTCAGGCACTGCGGAGACAACAATTGCTTTAAACCTTGAACATAACCCGCGTGTACATAGTAAAGTGCACGAGGAAATAAATTAGTTCGAATAGAACGAATTATCTGCGTATAGAACGCAGCGACGGGCATAATATCTACCACTGAGACTGTCATAAAATTTTTGTCATTATTGATTTGTACAATTATTTGCGAATATTGGAATAAAATTGCGTACGATCCTCGATTGAAATTGAGTTCAGAGCTGCCCAAGTCGAAATTCTCTTGTACTATCAATATCTTTATACATAAAAGTATACTAAATTCACCGGGTATAAGTGAATAATGTAGGGCAATAATAATAGGGAAATCTATAACATATGTGAACAATTATTTACCAAAATTTTCAGCTTATTAATACAAATATGGCTGCGTTATATATTTAGGAAGACAGTAACGACATAATTTATTGCACTATTATTACTTTATTGGTCGTTCGCTTATTTGGCGCTATTGTAATTAGTACGTACTTATTCACTAATTTACTGACGGGATACAACTGAAGATTACGTAAAGCCGTAACTGTAAAATAAGAGAATCGATGTCTGGAAGAGTGATGATATTCCAATGCCGGGGGGGGGGGTTTATAAACTACTTTCCATTATATTATGATATTTCGTATGGTACAACCGGCCGTAGAATCGAACGGCGCAATAAACGGAAATTCGTTCGACTTCTGACCGTTCCGAACAAGAGTGTCTATAATCAGTGAAAATTGTTCCTCCTTAACGACCCATCTCGTTGATTCTGTCCGACGTTTGATTATATATAATCGGGCGGATCTTCAGATGCCTAGTTGCCCCGTTTAAATTTGAACGCCTAGACCCCGTCTGAAGGGTAGCATCCTCATTTTCGGGTCAGGACCAGTTCAAAAGCCTCTACTATACAGCTGGCTGTATTAATAAATATTTCGAATTAAACCGATAGCAGAATACATGTTTTGTGTTCTGCGAGGGGTTTGAATACCGTAGATTTGTTGTTTCTGTCTCCTCTCGCTGGTTTGGTCTATTGCTAGACCGGTTTCGGCTGCTCGCCATCTTCAGTAGCGGTGTTAGTCACTGTTGGCACTTTGGATGTTTTTCGGGCATCCTCAGTGCATTGTCAAAATAGTGACTAACACCGCTACTGAAGATGGCGAGCAGCCGAAACCGGTCTAGCAAAATACCAGACCAGCGAAAGGAGACAGAAACACACGAAATCTACGGTATTTTATTCGATAATTTTTATTTCTTTTTAAATGGCTTTAATTTGGATTTAGCATTTTCGTCATTTAATACTAAGTAACCTTTCCTTTTATCAGTTTAACATACCTGTTTTGTGGTCTGCGAGGGGTTGGAATACCGTAGGTTGTCGGCTGCTCGCCATCGTCATAGCATAAGACCAAACCAGCGAGAGGAGACAGAAACACCACAAACCTACGGCTTTCCTTTTATTCCTCGCGTTAATCGTTATTAATTTAACAATTAAATAAAATGGAAGTTTCACTTCGTGCGTGTTGGTTTATTTATCTCACGTGCTCATTTTTATATTTTGAGACAATCACCACCAATAAGTTGTGGAGACCCCAGTTTTTGGACAGTAAAATGCGCTCGGTCATTGCTGTTTTTGCGGCCCTTTTAAAAATAGGTTATCCCGAGTGTAAGTGGGAAGTGGCCCGGTTGGAGGTGTTCACCGCGTGTGCTCCGCGCCCTTGCTCCAGATGGGAGACAAAAACTCTCAAATAAACCGGTTTCCCACTTCCCCATCCTGCTTCCAACTCGCTCACTTCCTCACCTCTCGGCTCGCCCACTCCGTTTCCTTTCTTTCTTTCCGTCCAAACCTCCCTTTTTTCCTCCGCCTATTTTATTTACGATGATCGCTGGAACATCTGGAGTCGCTGCGGCCCCAGACGAAACGTCTACTTGGGGGGAGTATAAATATGCAAATTGATGAAGGGGAAAAAAATAATGGCGTTTAATAGTAGCGCAGTTCTCTGATATAATCGTTCCTTTTATAATCCCTAAACATATGGGCATTATTAAGTTTCGGACAGTTGTTTAATCGCTGTCTCGAACGTTTAGGGGAATTTAGTGTTCCTTTCACTCTTTATATTAGTCGGTCAATTTTTTGTATATCCTGTATTGTGTTAGTATGAAACCGGAATTATTAGAGGAGAAAAAAATCTGTGAATTTTCTAGGTTAACCCCTTGACATCTGAGGCAACTATGTGAACAGCTATGTGCAAGCTTATAAAACAGACTATTTATTGAATAACGTAGATTTCGTGTATTTGTCTCCTCTCGCCGGTTTGGTCTTTTGCTAGACCGATTTCGGCTACTCGCCCCACCTTCAGTAGCGGTGTTAGTCATTCTGGACGTTTTTTGGGCATCCTCACTTGACAGTACAAGTGACGGTGACAGTGCAGTGAGGATGCCCAAAAAATATCCAAAGTGCCGAAGGACTAGCACTGCTACAGCACCTGTCTAGGAAAAGACCAACCCACCGAGAGGAGACAGAAGAACACGAAATCTACAGTATTCCAACCCCTCGCACACCACAAAACAGTTATTCTAAACTGTTGAATAATCGGAAACAGTTCTTGACGTCTCGGAAACGTCAACGTCTACAATGGCACATGATATGAATGACGTCTCCCGGAGGTGTGTCAAAAAATGGTGTGGGTTAAAAATTTGAACCAGTCTGGTTATAATTTTTTATATACTGATGATTGATAACATTATTAATGGAGTGCTGTTGTTTTTAATGTTGCAGGGATGAGCGGGATAAATGGGTATTCTGGGGCGGGGGGCGGAAGCGGGGGCGGCGGCGGCGGCGGGGGCGGTGCCCGCAGGCTGAACATCAAGTCCCTGAACGACGGCGCTTCGACCAGCTCCAGCGGAAGCCCAATACACCATATCAAGCACAATCACCATTACCAACTGCAGGACACGTCCCTGCCGTCCACAAGCACGGCCCACCAACAGGAGGGCATCACGCAGAGGAGGAAAACTAAATTGTAAGCCCGATTTAAAACTGAATATAGCGCTAATTACACGGGCTAATAACCCAGTGTCACTAACATCTGATGTGATCGCCTAATACAGTGCAGTAATAGCAGCTTTTTTCGGATCCATCATCAGGTTCCGACTGGTGGTAGTTCTGGTCCTCTATATAACTTAAAGTGGGGTGTTTTTACAAATGAACAAATGAAGCGATAATCCCAAGACAATTCGTGTCTAATTTATAGTAATAACTTTAAAAGCTTAGAGTACGTGTTTTGTGGTCTGCGCGGGGTTGGAATACCGTAGATTTGGGGTGTTTCTTCTGTCTCCTCTCGCTCTTTTGCTAGACAGGTTTCGGCTGCTCGCCCCATCTTCAGTAGCGGTGTCAGTCACTGGCACTTTGGATATATTTTGGGCATCCCCTCACTGCACTGTCACTTGTACTGTGGTGACTAATGCCGCTACTGAAGATGGGGCGAGCAGCCGAAACCGGTCTAGCATCAAACGACCAAACCGTCGAGACAAAAATACACGAAATCTACGAAATTTAAAAAGGTTAATTTTTTCGAATCGGCAAAAGCAGTCTGAACTCTGAATATTGTCTTCTAATTTTGTTTCTTGTCGCAAAGCCTAGTCTATGTCTTGACTGTTTATGTAATACTGAAACAAACTTATTGTTGAGTGTGAACGAACAATCAGCAACTTGAACTCCTGACGAGTTGTTCGATGTCTCGTTCCTTCGTCAGATGCCGCCTTCGTTAGAGTTATTGTTGAAAACGTAACTTCATTTACGTTTTCATTTTAGAAGAATGATACAGAAAATTGTATTTTTTCGCCAAATAAAACTGTACCCAACCTCGGTTCGTGACGGGAATGCTATAGGTAAAATTCGCGTCTGATTCGGCCCAACCAGTGATGCTTCTTCACCGGGCATATTTCGCTCACGTTTCGAGCACGCGCTCCGCTTGGCAAACGAATTCAAGCACAATACTTTCCGAAAGCGAAATTAATTGGGGAATGGCGCTTTTTTTTATTTCAAACAGAAAAGAATGTTTCAGAAATAGATAGAATTGCGTCCGAATACTCGGCGATAACTCTGTTATAATAATTCAGTGAGGCGGAGATTAAAGCGGCCTATCTATCGGGCCCGAGCAGTGAAAGTAAACAAGGCGGTATGCAATTACTTGCGGTCGTATTTCAGTACGGTTTAGCGTAATGTCAAGTTCGTATTAGCCTAATGCTCGGGCGCGGGGATGGTGAATTTTCTGCCCCATTTGGCGACCTGATTATAGTTATTAGACGTGATTGAAATCTGAAATGTATAACTCTCGGGGTGGGCCACTTGTAGACCAGACCGAATGGGTGGGGACCCCACGATAATGAGCCTTTCATGGAATTATGGTGACAACATATTTTGAACTGATAACCAATGAGAATTATTCTGTCTCTGAAATATACTATTATTGCCAATGTATTGTGTAATGTTTTGTTTTTGAGTTTTATAAGAATCTCAATCAAAGAAATTCACTTTAATTTCTATTTTGTTTCTATATATTAAAGTAAATGTACCTGTGCTTATTTCAATGCCCCAATGGAAATTGGAATTATCCAGTCTCTGTTCTCTTATTTTTGAGTTTAATTATGAAAAAAGTATAAAAATACTATTATTGGTTATTATGACGTCCAGAATTATTCAAACGAAGTAATACATTTTGATAGAATAATATATTCATGTAATTGAAAATAAATAGGTTGAAATTTCAATGGCAGAAACCGTTATAAATAATTCGATGGTTCACATAATATTTATTGTTAATCGTGTATTAATTGTTCCATTAAATGTATTTATATCGTATTCTATAGTTGTATTGATTATTGACAAATGTATCAATTACAAATATAGCAATACATTTTTTTTCAGCGCTACGGAAACTAAAAGCGGCAACAGGTCTCCAGAACACTATAGGGCCACTTTTAAAGCTCACATCACTGAGTCCAGGTATGTGCCTTATTTTGCACTAATTCACTCTAAATTACTAATTTACTACTGAACTTCTCTGGTATTTAATTTTTAATGTCGATTACTGCTTTATTTATTGTCAAAAGACTCTTGGTTACATGAACCGTACCTGAAAGGGTAGTATAGATAATACAGTGTTTTCGTTTATTAGTTTTATAGGTACGACAAATTGTTTTTAGTTCGTTCACTCGTCTGGGTGGTATGAATGAATGTTTTGCTCTCATTCTCCTTTAAAGTTAAGGTCCGATGCTCCAGATAACGCAGGGATAAGTCAAAGTGGACGTTGTTTTCGATTTTTTAAAAATAAATTGTTAATTTATTTTGACGAACGATTTTATAATTTTATAGCACAGAAGCATAAATTTACAATAAAAAATCCCGGCAGGAAGTTCAGTCTTCGCTCCGATTTATTTTTATAATAATCTTGCCTTCAGAACTACTTTCATTACTGAGGATATTATTATTTGCGCGGACCGAAGGTTTTTCCGATTTTCAGGGCATTTCTTAAGCAAGCAAAAACGATAACTTGAAATTGAGCCAAGATTGTGGTTTAAGGTTGACCGGGTCCGAAGCGAATTTCGCAAAATCCTTTGGCCTCAGCCCGCGATATTTCGATCGTGTTCTCTTCTGCCGGTGAACAAGCAGTCGCTGTTTGTATAACTCGAATATTGTAATCGATACAAACTTTAAAAACGTTTTAATTTTTTAAAAAGTACCGAATACTGTCTATACAATCTAGAAACTGTAAACGGAACCGGGAATGCGGATTAATTCGGGAAATAATAGTTCGATTTTGGCTCTCCTCATCTTCAGTAGAGTTCCGTCAGTAGATTAATAAGGCACTCACCGCAAGATTTTTCGAAATACACAAATTTTTGAAATTCTAAAATTTTCATTCGTAGTTTTAATTTCTGTCTTAATTTAATTTCTGTACCATCTTGTACCACCATTCGCTTCCATGAACAAGCCCTAATTTCATGTACAAACGAGTTAATATTTACCATCTTATCGAGATATGATTTGTGGGCGCTCAAAATTAAAAAAAAGAGGATTTAAAAGTATTTTTCTAAATAACCTGTCACCACTGTTTTCTTCGTAAAATCGTTATGGAGAATTCAGCGTGAAAACTTTTAATTTAAAGTCCTTCGATTGTGGGTACTTTTCGGGATTTTTCCCTTGCCTATTTTGCCGTAAGAAAGTCACACATACCATGTTCTTGGATCACGTAGCTGTTACATGACCATACAGTGCAAATACACTACAGTGCTAACAAGATGCTCTATCGACAACCGGAATGAAAATCTACCCAAGAAAATCTCCAATATCTCCAAGTTTGTTTTATTTGCTCTAGACGTTATACTTTTACCGGCCGTACGTGTATTTATTCTATATTATTACCCAATATATCTTGAATAATGTATGCAATAGCATGTTTTAACGGTTTACACTTACTGCCTTATCAAAATGACAAGCTGAAAACAATTATGTATAGTTATAAACTGTACGTAACTATACGAAAGACACGTGTAATCAATAAATCAAGAACAACGACCTCAAATTACCTCTGTAATTGCCTCTTGTTGGGGGAGGGAAAAAAATATGGTTCGTGCGTTATTTGCACGGCTGAATGAATGCATATAGGTAGATATGTAGGTATGTGGCTCCTGTCTATGTCTGTGTGTTTGTATGTGTCACGTACGTGCCGGTTGTAATCTCTCGGCCACGGTGTGATAAGATACGAGAGTCGCTATAGCGGACGCATAACACACACACACACGCGCGATCACGTATTTCGCAAATAACCGGTTGTTTTCGAAATAATGTCCTTTTAATAATTACGGATGAGAATACACGGCGTTTATTTATGCTGTAGCCCGGAATTTGTCGCTAGTGTCACTTTGTTTATTTGCTTCTTGACGATGAAACAAAAGATGAACGAAGGGACATGTTATGAATTGAATATCTCATAACCAAGGACATTGGGATCAGCTTTAGTTGAGAATAACTTAACCCTCTATAGACCCATATAACTTTCAGGTCACATTTCAATTTATCGAGATTTTAACAAATAATTATAGCTTTTTTCGGTTTGGTGTTTTTTGCTAGACCGGTTTCGGCCGCTCGCCATCTTCAGTAGTCACTTTGGCAATCTTTTTGGGATGTTTTTTGGGCATCCTCACTGCCCACAGTCACTGTCACTTGTACTGTGGTAACAAACACCGCTACTGAAGATGACGAGCGGCCGAAACCGGTTTAGCCAACCAGCGAGAGGAGACAGAAACAGTCTACACGTTAGTTAGTTTATTTACTCCAAAGCATATTCGTGTGTTATTATTAAAGGACAACCTTTCGTATTGCATTTATTGTATTTAGAACATTTCCGTCCCATCAACGTGTTATTAAATTGACACTAATTGGCTTGCTGTAGGACCGCGTAATGTTGTGGCAACAAAATCGATCTATTGAAAGAGTTTTTGCCCTTTTCCTTCTAGGGCGTTGTCTGACTGTTATTAGATTTTTTTTTAATCTGAAAGAACAACGGAGTGTGTTTAAGTATACAGTGCGTGGAAGTAATACGTTTTAGGCGTAATCATTGTGGGTGATTAATAATTTTTCGAATCGAGTCCTCGGGATTCGAGTCCCTGCTTTTAATTGGATTATTAATGGTCAGGTAATTTATTTTATTCCGCTAATTTCCAGCGGGCGGTCTGTTTTCGATCTTAATTGTCGCCAAAGATTTATGGAATCCATTAGTCCGGGGGGGGGGGTCGGAGGTTCAGTTCCAATTTACGGGTTTTACGAAAAAGGCAACTGTCCCGGACGGTAGCGGGAGGGGAAAAAAAGGCTTCGATAGATTCGGCAAAATTAAAAGCTTTCGGGATTAATTACGTTCCTGAAAAAAAAAACTGTTCAGATATCTTTCGTAACGTTAGATCTGGGTAATTCCTCTAATTTCCAAGCTTATCCCTTCCAAACCTTTTTTATAATTGGAATTATAGTCAGTGCCTTATCGGCCGACTGATGTATGTGATGGAATGAGTAAATCTGTTGCCCGGTTTTCCCCTTTCATGCGGGGGGAACGACACGCCCATTTAATATACACATACCGACCGTATAGGGAAGAGATACGCGAGTTTTCCAAGTACGAGAAACGTTAATAACGCTTTTGGACTGTGACAAAGTTTCTCCTCCAACCGAGGAGGCGTCAGATGTTTACTGTTCGTCGCAATTCGTCGTTATATTATCTCAATTGGGCCCCTATTAAATAGTAATTAGTAATACTCCGAAAGCTCGATATTGTGATATTATGTGAGGAAGGCGGCTGAGTAGGTCTGTATTACGTTTACCTATGCGAAATGTGGGTATCCCCCCTCGACCTGAAGCGATTTACCCTTCCCGAACACTGCCGAAGTTTATAATAGGAATTATAATCAGCTTCTTGTGGTCTATTAAAACTTTCTCTGGGTTATTGGGATGGAAAGACAAATTGTGTGTTCTATATACAGGGAGTTTGGGAAGGCATTCCACTCAGGTTCTCCCGCCAAATAACTGTAAAATTGTTATGGTACGGAATATCAATATACGATAAAACATCGCGTTCGTTTAAGCACGTTTAACATCACAGTTTGTACGGCATAAACCCAGGTAAAATGTCTAACTTTTATTATTTTCCTGTTTCTCAATTTTAGTCTCAGTACAAAACGTACAAAGGGGTTCAGTAGATTTGTTGTGTTTCTGTCTCCTCTCGCTGGTTTGGTCTTTTGCTAGACCGTCCATCTTCAGTAACGTTATTAGTCACTATTGGCACTTTGGATGTTTTTCGGGCATCCTCTCGCTGCACTGTGACTGTTACTTGTACTGACAGAGTGCCAGAGTGGCTAAAACCGCTACTGAAGATGGCGAGCGGTCGAAACCGGTTTAGCAGAAGACCAAACCAGCGAAAGGAGTCGAAAACACAACAAATCTACGGTATTCCACCCCTCGCAGACCACAAAACAGGTATGTTAAACTACAAAGGGGTTGTACTAATATTTCGTGTCCGGAATCGGATAGTGGGAAAACAATCTTAATTGTTTTAAAAATTAATTGTGTTGCTACACCAGGGGTGTAATTATGATGTTCATTTATTTTATTTCCTGTAAAAAGTCATCCAAAGACTTTTAAATTAATTTTTATCAATTAGCTCCAGACTGAGAGTTGGGCCGGTTAGCGAATAGTTTTATTCCTCTGTCCTGTTTGGGAAGTAAACAATGAATTCTTTTGAGGAGAGTTAAGGAAAACAGAATTGAATTAGTTTTTCGCGGTTTCATCAGCGCTTCTGAAATCAGTTGTTCTATTATTTTTGTAACGCTTGTTTTTGTCTTCTCTGACTAACTTCTTGTTTTTGAACTTAATTTCCACGGCGGAAAGTTGTGCAGGTACCCACCTGATCGTATTTCAAGGTGCCTCCGCCAACAGGTAATAAATTTACGCGTCTCGAACCGTTCGACCGAAACGTTTTTTTCCCCCGTCCGCTTCCCTCACGTATTTTGTTTTCTGTCGACGTTTCATTTATATCTCCCGCTTCCTTTTTAAATAGAACCGAACGCGCCGACCGAGAAATTGCCAATTACGAGCGATAAAAATGCACGCAAGTCCGTTTCGTATAATTCCACAGTATATCAGCTCAGCGCAGTGGCACCGGAGCGCGATACCAAGAGATAAGAGACGGTAAAAGGTATTAACTTTCTGTCGATTGCAGTGTTCCCAATATATCTTTCACAGTCGTTCAGTTTTCATTATCTAAGACGTTGTCCTTCTTGAATCGTGATCGATTACCGGTTGTCGATGAAGGGTGAACGAGGTGAATTCGTTGTGTGTCTATTACACGGATGATTTAAATCTGTCGAAATTTCATTTGGAAAAAAATACATGAGTTGACGACGTTATAACAAAGAAGAAGAATGCCGTTGAGATAGTAGAATGTTGTTATATACAGGTTGCGATTATTTAACCTTATTGTTTTTTAAATAGAAATATAAAATAAATATTTAGAAATTCGAAGGCTGATCTGGACTAAAGTTGTGAGGTGCTCGCACATTTAGACGAAAATGAATCCCGCCGTTATTTCTTAGTGGGAAATGGCCTGTCTAAGATATTTTATTATAATAAAAAAGCTTTTATTTCGAAATAATTTTTTATAATAACTTTTCTCTCCCGCTCACTAACAGCTCAAACCGTTTCGGTTTTTCCTCAGTAGTCCGTAGTATTTCTGGTCACTATTTGGGCAATATAGTTCCAACTGGCATGATTGCGATTAGAGGATTGGCACATTTTAAAACCGAACCTGTTCCCAACTAATATTTCTAGTAGCGTATATTTCGTGTCTCAGTCTCCGTTAGTCACTTTTGGCACTTTGGATGTTTTTCGGGCATCCTCACTGCACTGTCACTTGTACTGTGGTGACTACCGCCGCTACTGAAGATGGCGAGCGGCCGAAACCGGTCTAGCAAAAGACCAAACCAGCGAGAGGAGACAGAAACGCACGAAATCTACGGTATTCCAACCCCTCGCAGACCACGAAACAGGTATGTTAAATTCGTTAGGGGTCATTTTTTTCTTATGTCCGCCCAGTGCGCTATATTGTTGCTACAGTAGTGAGACATTTTCACTGCCACTATTCTACCGTTTATGTCTCATCTAAATCCAGTCCGGCCACCTTTAAAAGTTGTCTACACCGGAGGAATTACGCCCGATTGTCGACTACCTGTAATTGTACCTGCGGACGCGTAATAGGGGCGTTTAGCCCCCCTCCCCCCCAATACCCCCCAATTACGTGGCCTCTTGTGTCAATATTATGCCGCGATATTACACCGTAGCTGAATCGGTCACGAGGAGTTTCTCTGTGATTGGCTCCTTTCGACGTTCGTTCGTTGGCGGTCTGAAAATTACGATCTCCGAACTGGGAAGTGTAAATAACCGGGATGGTGTTTATTTTATGCGGTCAGTCTCCAAGCGGTAGTGAGGCTGTTACCTAACGACCAGAACTGTCTTCGGAAATGTAATTCCTTGACATATTATGAAATGGAAGCGGCGAATAAGTTGGAACCATGTTCTTTCGCGTAACCTGCACGTAGCCGCCCTCTACCGGAAATTTGAATCTTGAAAATTTTTCAATGACAGTGACGCAAATTATTAACTAGCGAAACGAATTTTAAAAGCCTAAATACTAATCTGAAAAATTAAATAGTTTAGAATACCTGTTTTGTGGTCTGCGAGGGTTTGGAATACAGTGGATTTTGTGTGTTTCTGTCTCCTCTCGCTGCCTCCGGTTTCGGCTGCTCGCCGTCTTCAATAGCGGTGTTAGTCACTATTGGCACTTTGGATGATTTTCGGGCATCCTCACTGCCCACTGTCTCTGTCACTTGTACTGTGTCAAGTGACTCAGAAACACCGCTACTGAAGATGGCGAGCAGCCGAAATCTGTCTAGCAAAAGACCAAACCAGCGAGAGAAGAAATCTACGGTATGAGTCTTAAAGATCTTGACCTTTTAGTTTTTAAATCTAAAAATCAAACGTATAGAGGACTCAGTGTTGCTTATAGTCTCCTGTCAAACTTTTCTAAATTGTAACATAAATGAATTCCGAATTCTTGAGCACATTAATCGCGAAAAAAAAGATGCCGATCGATCCTGAGATCGTTTTTTATGTGTTCATATCAATTAAAATGGTCAAATGGAGTATAATGCCAACTGATATCACGTGTGTAATTCTGCATTGGGATTTATTTAATCCGCTGTCATCCTCTGAAAACACACTCTCGTAATAATCAGCCGTCGATAAAACACAAACCTCTTATAAACCAAATGAACTATATAACCCAAATTTATTTTCCACTCAAAAAAAAACTTGTTCAAAACGTTTTATATTAGGTGTACCCAAAAGTAATCAACAATTTGATAAGATGTATTTTGGTTTTGAGGAGTTCCTCAAGAGGGGAATCGAAAATTTGCCGGAAAAGTGGCAGAGAGTTATCGATAATATCGGTGAATATATAGTAGATTAATAATTAAAGTTTCTTTTTTAGCAAAATAAAATGAATTCCGAAGTAAAAATGTTGATTACTTTCGGGTACCCCTAATACATTCTAAATATCTGAATTCGTTTATACCCCGCTCAAATTCACATTCGGACTGATAGTTTGTCTTGTGATTTTTCTCTGTTGCTCCCAGAGGGATATTCCCAATGAACTTATTTCTCGTGGAAATGGTGGAAATTATAAGTTATGTAAATTTAATCCCCAAAGTTTATTAGTCAACGCCCCTTAATGCAGAAGAGGCCTTAAAGTTTAGGATTTTGTTCTGTATTAATTTTTATAATATCGCATTTTTAGAGCCAATTGAGGGACAAATATTAATCATTCTTCTAGCCACACCACATTTATCAGTTTTGTTTCCTCATAATCTTTATATCGAAAAGGTGTACCGTGTTTCATCGAACTCTATAAGTATGAATTTATCTAATTTAACGTTTAGTCCTCCTGTACGATATTGTCTTTTTACTTATAATCGAATTACTTCCAGTTCCAAAGTTTATCATATTATTATAAATGATCCGACCATCAAAACTCCGTAGGTCAAAAAGCCGTTGAGTAACGACGTAAATGAGAAATTATGGTTAATTGCTACTTATTATAAACGGCCACACGGCGTTTTTTGAAGGAATATAATATCGTATAATTATTCGTAATGAGACACCGGCTAATGAGTATTATCGGAGGGTTTCAAATTACGGGTGGGAAAAAAAATGAGTTCCTGTGCCCGTTAATATAAATGTGTAATTTCTTAATAACAACGGCGGCAGTCCAGTGTATTTTATACTCCTCCAATCTGGCCTTTCTGATCGGTGCATTAAGCTGAAAATAATTGAGCGATTTTCGGGAAATTTAGCTCAAATTTATTATACAACTGCTACGTCGGATTTGAATTTAGTTGGATTGTATGGTACACATCGCAATTTAAGTCAAAATGTGCTGTAAAAAAATTTTTTCGATGAAAAGATTAAACCATTATATTTCTTATGAGCCAGATGGTGATAAATGTTTAATATACCTGTTTTGTGGTCTCGACGGTACTTTATTATGATTGATCATTTCGTACGCAGTTACAAATTATATGTCCACTCGATATAATTATTTCGATAATTCATTTATTTTCTTCCGGGGTTTGAATTATCCTTGGGGATTTTCTAATTGGGATAAGAGCGGTGGTAAACCCGCTGCCAATAAGCGATAGGGGTAAGTCCTATCGGGGTTATGGGCCCCGCTTAATAATTACAATTGTTGGGCCGGATATCGAAGGACTTAGCCTCGAGAGGGTGAGGGAGAGGGAGAGAGAGAGAGAGATTAAACACCGACAATGACGCCATATATCTTTCGGGCGAAGAGAGAGAGAGATTGAGAGAGAAAAAAAAGAACTTAGCCGCCGAGAGGTCAGAAAATTTTCAGATAAGGAGGTCAAATATTATTTTTATTTTCCATCTACGCATGCATAATGGTATCGCGGTGACGCCATATAAATGGGTCGTGACATCATTCTAGAATTTCATTTCAAGCCCCGTTTCGGAATTTCGGAACGGTTAGATGCATAAAAATAATGAATATGGCTGGGAAAAAATGGTGGTCGAGTTCGAACCCTACTGGTGGATTTCGTGTGTTCGTAGCTTTCGTGTGTTTCTGTCTCCTCTCGTTATCAACACCACAGTACAAGTGACAGTATCAGTGGGCAGTTAGGACGGCCAAAAAAACATCTGCTAGACCGGTTTCGGCAGTTCGGCGTCTTCAGTAGCGGTGTTAGTCACTTTCGGCACTTGGGATGTCTTCCGGGCATCCTCACTGCACTGTCACTGTGTCACTTGTACTGTGGTAGTTGTCTGTTTGTCGTGTGTATATATAAGGAGCTAGCTTGTTTATTAATTTAATTTTCTACTGATCATAGTACAGTTACGTTTTCATTAAATAACTCCCCTAGTTTTTTCTATTTCTCATCAAACTGACCTGAGTAGTTTGTTCTGGAATAAAATATTTCTCACCGCAATTCTGAACACATTTCAATCAGCGCAATGTGGTTAATTTTCAATTTTGTAGAAGTTAGAAATAGAGATATTAGAAAATATACGAGATTTCATATTGGAGCCAGTCGGGTAGCATGCTTCTGGTTTTTCTCAACGCCGTCTTATGTAACGGGCGTCATATAATAGTGCAGGCGGCGGCGGTATGCTCTCTAAAGTGTTTAACCTGTTGTATAACGTGGGAGCGACAAATTTTTAAAATTTCATGTTTTCTAATTTAGCCCAACTTTCCTGGCCGTTTGTTCCTCAATCGATTGCAATTGACTGGCTCGAGTTTTTGTATTATTTTTTGGACAATGGCTCTACTGCGCACTCGTTACATAAATGATATAAAATTACTATTATTAATGAATGAACTTTAAGTTAAAGATATTTTTCTTTTAGTATATACATATTTAAATGGCCTCTTGATTTTGAAAGTATACCCCTTAATTACTTTGCCGCTCTATTTCGTTTTAATCCTTTGATTATAATTTTTATGCAATACGATTTTCGTTATCTTTTACACGAATGATTTCTTGATTTGTCCGATCTAGTTTTAGTGAATGTAAATTTCAGTTCTCGTTCACCGAAATCTAACCAGAACGTTATTACTGAGTGTTGTCCGCCCTTTCGAAAAATGCGAAATTGCGCAATATATCTTCGAAAACGATACTGAGGGTGAAATCGAAAAAAAATATTGTATTTTGATCAGAAGTCAGTGTATGCGACGAGAAATTGGAGCTCTTATCAGGCCTGCTGCATATCGACCTCATACGTGCTTCAATTTAATCCCTGTGCACCTGAATACGAGAAGTGTAACAGATCTCATCGTAATTTATTGCCTCCCCTTATTCGGAGTATTGGAATAATCATTTGGATTTATAAACGAGGTCCGTAGTGATTAGCGGACGAAAAGTGAAATAGAAAGTAGCGGAGAAATTGACGACGAATGTTAAATTATACCTGAGTTTTCATAGTAATCACATTGAAGATAATTTTAAAAAGTTTCGAATACCTGTTTTGTGGTCTGCGAGGGTTGGAATACCGTAGATTTCGTGTGTTTCTGTTCCCTCACGCCGGTTTGGTCTTTTGCTAGACCGGTTTCGGCTGCTCGCCATCTTCAGTACAAGTCACTGTCATTACAAGTGACAGTGTCAGGATGCCCGAAAAACATCCAAAGTGCCAATAGTGACTAACACCGCTATTGAAGATGGCGAGCGGCCGAAACCGGTCTAGCAAAAGAGCAAACCGGCGAGAGGAGACAGAAACACACGAAATGTACGGTAATTATAATTTCTCCTACCATTCGTACCATTCGTGTTCTTCCTCTCGCTTGTTAAGCATCTCACCAAGACATTACACTGTCACCTACTACATATATTCTTTCGGTTTTCGGAACTATGGCCTACCATAACTGTTTTGCAAGTTTTGTTAGATCATTTTTTGCCCCATATTTCAGCTAACCTGAACGCAGGATACGCTGCAAGAGGAATAATATTACAGCCTGAAGTGTATTTTATCGTTCCCCTCATCCAGTTTGTGAAGTTTGGGATCCGTTTTAATTAAAAGTTCTGTAACGTTTGAAGCGGTACAGAAATGTTAAATTAAGGAACCGGCTTACTTCCCCGTCATGGTTCTGTGTATCAAACTCCTCTTATGGGTTTATATATGTATATACAGGCTTATCATACAATACATACACGGGTATTATAAACTATTATGAAAAGAATTGTTTGACGAGATAAATACGGTGAATGGAGAGACAGTACAAGTGACAGTGACAGTGACAGTGGGTAGTGAGGATGCCCGAAAAACATCCAAAGTGCCAACAGTGACTAACACCGCTCTACTGAAGATGGCGAGCGGCCGAAACCGGTCTAGCAAAAGACCAAACCGGCGAGGGGAGCGAGAAACATACGAAATCTACGACCCCTAACGAAGATTAGGTCTCAAAACTACAAATGAACGTTCAGTATTTTAACGCAGATAGGAAACAATCGTTATATTCGAACTAAAATATTTGTGATATAAATTAAACTTAATTAAGCATAATTTTTTAAAATAATTATCCGACTGATCGATTTGCACCATAATACAAAACTGTAGAAGACTAACTCTTTAGCGTAACTAGTGACTATCTGCGAATTCCGAGGCATGATTTATTCTTTTCATTACTGCCATATCATAATATTGTGCAATACATCCGTGTATGAATGTAAGTGGACGTGTTTGAATATATTTTGTATCCTAAATATATATTTTACCGGCTGGGAATTGTCGCCTTTTCCGTCCAGTCGTGAAATGGAAATGTGGAACGTGCAAAAAATTCGAATTTTCCACAGCGCATGTACAAATTGGGCGTCTTTATCTTATCAGGACAATTTAACATAAATAAAAACTAATCTTGTTATTAGCAAACAATGGACCTCGCCGCCGGTTGTCCGTGCGGCCGCGAGATGGCGTACGGCCACTTTTCTGTTCCCTGAAATTGGAACAAAATTCGAAAAATCGTTTCGAATCTGCGGGACGGGAAACGGAAAATGTCTTAGGAAATACGCGTTTATAGTGAAGTAAATAGTGATATATTTAGGGCACGAAAAGTTTATGAATGACGATTCGGCGTTCAGTAATTTAATGATTCACTCCGCTGACTTCCCACGAAGCATCCTGTTAGCACTGTTACCGTGCGTCGTGACAACAACAAACGTCATATCATCCTGCACCGGTAAACATTAGGTATGAAATTTATTTACAGTATGATAAATGGAAACTCCAATTAGAGAGAATACAGGGCGGACTCCAGTTTCAGCGTACTCGGGAACATATATAAACAGGTATATTCGGATAAATTGATTTATTTATTGGGCAGAATATTGCCGAGTCAGGTTGGCCAACGGCGCTATTAATTTCACAAATGCCGGCTTGATTGTGAACTGTTCGCCTCGGCCCGACTTATTTATTGTATTACGGAGCGCGGCTCCACGGGCTCTGGGCTAAATCGTTTTTCGTTGATTTCAATTAAGTTGTTTTGAATTTTCAACAGCCTGTTATATAGAAACTGCGAAAGCTCGTTAAAACGGGAACTCTTGGCTCGGATTTGCATGTTTATTATTTCGGGCGTTAGGCTCCTTGTTATCGGCAGTTCTACGGCTCCCGTTCATCCGGAATGATATACGGGACGGTTGTCGGAGATTTATAGTTTCGGCCCCATTAGTCGGTTGTTTTCGTGATCATTATTGATCACGAAAATAAAAATAATTATACGCCCCCTTAAACTTTTCGAAGAATCTCTCGATCACGCGAGGATTGTTTGTTGTTAGTTATTAATAATAATACCTCAACAAGTTATGCCTGTTGGTCCTTTTTTTTGACTATTGATTTAACAACTTTAACTTGTAACATTAAAAGTTCAAGTTGTAGTTTAACATACCTGTTTTGTGGTCTGCGAGGGGTTGGAATACCGTAGATTTGTTGTGTCTCCTCTCGCCGGTTTGGTCTTTTGCTAGACCTGTTTCGGCTGCTCGCCATCTTCAGTAGCGGTGTTAGTCACTTTGGCACTTTGGATGTTTTTCGGGCATCCTCACTGCCCACTGTCCCTGTCACTTATACTGTCTCTCCATTCACCGTATTTATTTGGTCAAACAATTCTTTTTATCTAGACCAAACCATCGAGAGGAGACAGAAACACAACACATCTACGGTATTTCAGTTTTGTTTCCGCTAGTTTCTTTGGGGAAAAATTTAAAAACTCAATTATATGGTCCTCCACTAGACTGGTTTCGGCTTCTCATCATCTCACCTACTGAAACCCTGAAACAGTATTTGGATTAAGTCACTTATCTGGACGATAATGTCCATTCGTGCATAAGGAGAAATCGTGGCGTGTTTTTAAAATAGATTTTCGAGGAACTGAAAACCTATTACCCTATATTACCTAGTTTCTACCTAATTTATATCTTTCGGACACTCCTTCAATCCACGCTATGAAGTGGTCCAGGTGTTGGGGCGGAACCCCATACTTTCGCGTACGCGTTTTCTCTCCCACTGCACTCCGGTAAAAGGAAGTATCGAATAAATTCGATATCCATTTAAGGCTGGAAACGATAAGGTTCGGTCGTTCGTCGGGATGGATTGGACAGCGCCGCGTATTTAATCACGTTTGGCCTTTCTAAATTTAAAAAACCCAAACTATCGTCCGGCGACTGATTAATGACGGTCACGTACTCACTGATCGGGGCCTCAAGCCTAAAATGTTCCGGTACACTTAAATATAATGCGTATGGTCCGATCGTTTATACGATTGGTAAAAAACACTCAATTGCCTCTCTCTCACTCCCTCCGTGCAGAAATAATCTGTCGGAAAAAGATTTAATTGAAAATCCCGCATTCGTTCGTTTCCGTTTCTCTGCTCTTCTCCAAAATACAGAAAATACCACCGAAAAAAGGACTTCTTGTCTTAGTTCCTTGAATCCTTTACGCTACCGAATTCTTTCCTGACATCCTTTTATATAATTACATCTTCAGTATTTGGAATCCAAATCCTATTACTTCCTACAACTCCCTACAGAATCACTTCAACCTAATTTAAATATGGTTAAAAAGATGTAGGATAAAAGTAAACCTTGACAAGTGTGTACCCTTAACGCACTGGTCACAGGTGAGACACTTGTTTCCCACCTATTTTATCTCGTTTATCTATTCGTAGTAACTATAAAAGACCGGTTTTTATACGTGAATACTTAATATGACAATAATAATGTAGGACAGACTGAAAAAGTTATCTTGATTTTAATATAGGTGATCTGGTGTACGCCAATGCTGTCCACTTTGAGAACGTTCTTATCAACTAGTTTAACATACCTGTTTTAACAGACCTGTTACCGGTTGGTCTTTTGCTAGACCGGTTTCGGCTGCTTGCCATCTTCAATAGCGGTGTTACTCACTGTTGGCACTTTGGATGTTTTTCGGGCATCCTCACTGCCCACTGTACTGTCACTGTCCCTTATACTGTCACTGACATTGTCACCTACTTGTACTGTCACAAGTACGAAGTGTTGAAAAGACCAAACCAGCTAGAGGAGACAGAAACACCACAAACCCATAATAAATTTACCCGAAACGAAAAATTCATTCAGTTCATTGTTTTGTTTTCAAGGGGTGCCTTAAAATACCTTCCGTCCTTAAATTTTCTTAATAAAGGTACGAGAAATATTAAAACTGTTCAGGTGATTACATCGAATTAGTGATGATGATCTACCTCCTGTATTTTACTCGGCTTTCTCTGTCATATTTATAAGTCGTCAACTTTAAAATTGTCTCGGTTGTTTCGCTCCCGCGATAAAACACTTAATACTGCTGTTATTGCTATTATTATGCTATTATCGTAATTTCTTTTCGAATTCGCGACTTCTCACCGAACCGAAATGATTTCCTCTTCCTTCGTCATTTTTTATATTTCCCACGCATAATTTCGAATGAAACGGACATCCAGAATTTCGCAAAAGTCGGTTATTCCAACTTAACAATGTATGTTTTCACTTCCCGCCGTTTTACTGTTTAAATTATCGCCTTTCGTGACTATTACCCCGACAAAAGGGAATTTAAAAATCATTATTTATGTTATTTTTTATCCAAATTAGACGGACATTAAGCATTTCCTAGCTTACGTAGAAACTTAAATCTATATTATATTTTTAAGGACCCATCTTAAAAAATGAAATTTAATTACGTACAGAGCTCAGAGACAGCTGAAATATACATATTGAAAATTACGAATATTCCTAACTTACATAATATTTACACGGGATGTGTGATCCTAAATAAGTAATGATATATTTAAAAATATGGACGATAGGAGAATTTTGTTCCAATTCAGATCTCGGGAGCATTACAATTGCGCAGATACTTAACTCTAATATGCCTTGTTCATAAATACACCTGAAGTCGTACGCAATCCAGCCAGAATATATTCCATGGATCGAACATATTCGAATATTCGCAACGTTTTTACGTTAATATATTCGAATATTGCGCCAGGATAAGTTCTCTGTTAATATCGTGGAAATGTGGCTATTAATCCTATAATTGGTGTCAGAGCGAGAGTAATAGGAGTTGCGGAATAGCTTGGCAAAGCAATTGCCACTTCATTCAGATAAAACGTTTCCCGCGAAGAATCCATTAGAATAGATTTATTTAAATCGTTTGAGAGGGACAAATCAACGATTTTTTTAATGGTAGGAGAACTTACAACACAGGTGTGTTAGATATCGTTGCGGGTATCTTAGCACCGTAATTTCTGCTTAATGAAATGTTTATATCCTTAAATTATTATAACTTTGTGTACTGTAGTGAAGTCTGAACTCATTTGAGTCGCGAAGCTCAGTACCAATTTTAGTGCCATTGTCATCGATGGAGCTCATCAAACAGGGGCCTAAAACCCCACCTCATCCCTAACATAATCTTAGTGATTTCTGGTGTATGTATTATTTTTGTATTAGAGATTCGACCGTCGGTCCCTGGTGAGGAGAATGGGGGCGAGAGACTTGTACTTTTGTAGGTTTGTAGGTCCGACCCGGTGTTGGTTTGTAGGAGGTCCCATCTGTATTCCGAACGTTGAGTCCACGCGCTTTTATCCAAGCAAACAATCAGCACTGCCCAAATAAATTCATTGTTGTCTGCGTTGGCAATGTATTGTTCTACCTCTTGAACGATTTGTCTTCGGAAGTCTTTGATGAGCGACCGCGGCCTCTAAGAATTATCTCAAGCCCGGATTGGGAAAACCAAATTACAGACACTTTTAGAGCGCTTTCAGAGACCGAAATACTGATATTTTCAGCGTGAATTAATTAGTAAATAAACATCTTCCATTTCTCAGAAAAAGACAATTTTCCGCCCGAGAGGAAAGGGGAGGAAATTAAGCGCCGGTATTTCAATTAAAAACTTTATCTTACTTAAAACTACGCCTGTATTTTAATGAATCCGAGCTTGTGTTTTTAGTGAACTAAATTGAATTTAGTAATTACTCTATTATAATAACCGAACCTTTTAACACTGAACCTTTTGGACATTGAAAAATTCGATCAGTTGGGGTATTGTGAATTTCCTTGAGCCAATGAGGGAGAGAATTTTAAGATATTTTACCGATCATACGTGATTATTAGATATTTGTCTGTAGCGTCTTCTATTCGAAAGGATATGTTTTAATTTGTCTGTTCGTGATTCAGATTGAATGCAACGTAAAATTTTATCTATTCCAGACAAGTGCAATGCAATAATACAAAAATAAATTAAAGTACACCATCATATAGAAACGGTGACAATACTTTGTCAGTACCGTCGGGATTCGAACCCTCTTCATTGCCGTCTAATTTCTATCTTCATCATACTTTTGACCTATTCAAACATTTTTTTAGATACAAAGATACAAATAATTTTTATTGTCTGTAAATCCAAATACTACATCGATAAAACGATGTACAAATGATGATTCGTACTTGCATTCCGGCCTACGGGTCTTTCTACATGTATATACTTAAATATTGTAATACATTAATCTTGAATTGTTTACAATGTTGGTGTAATGATCGGGAAAATTTACAATAAAAGCCCGAGAACTTAAGCTGCACTCACTTCATTCACTCGCGAAACCAACATTTTTTTAGTTACACATATTGCTTCGGTATTTTCCAAACCGGTTTCTGCCACTTCAGGATCTTCAGGAGTTTTCAATCTGAGAAGGTCGGACTTTGAGGACATGTTTCAAATAAAAATTTTTAATCGAAAAATTGTAGTTTCTTCGAATCTTTCCAATTGAAATAAAAGACTGCGGAGAGAATGGGAAGAAGTTTTGCCTGAGGCCAGCAAGTAATAAACTTATAAAGTTGAGTGCTTTATCCTATAAGCGGGTGTTTCCGAACTTTGTTTTAATTCCGAAGTAAAACTTAAAAAAAAGAAGTGGAGTTGGAAATTCGGGATAAGTTTGAGTTAGGCTAGGTATGGAGAATACCCGGCCGCTAGCTGTGGCCGTAGAGCTCTCGCATTTTACCTTTAAGTGCTCTCTCCCATTACAGGACCCTCGTTCTCTCCGAGCTTTATCTGTCTCGGTTCGCTGCCTATGCAAAAAACCGACCGTCGTATTACGGAGAAAACTCTCAGTTCTTAGTCCTCAAATAACAAGCGGAATATTTTCCTCAACCCCCGAGGTTTTCCCCAATTCAAACACAGCGATTTTGATTTTTCATACCCCGTTATATTTGGCGTTCGTCATTTGATCCTGAAAGTGCTGCGTTGTCCCACTTTGGGAAGAAACAATGTTGAAATATCACAAATCGCGTTTAACAAAAAATTAATCCGAAGTCATAAGCGTATGGATTTCTTCTTACTTGATATTGTACATTTCTAGTTGTCCCCAATTACTGCTATAAGGTAAACTGGCAGAATAAATATTGAAATACGTTTTTTTGTTAAAAAAGCCGCGTATATTTACTTTGTTGAAAATGAAATCTTTTACTTTTCTTTCTGTCGGTAATTTAGCCCCGTTTGATCTTATTTGCCCATCTTTATTCGGCGATTACAGACGGTATATTTCTCTTTTTGAACGTAAATTGAGACTCCTATTTGTCCCCCTAACCGAATTTTAGTTCCCCCAACCCTCCTACCTTTTTTTACATTCAAATGGAGTCTCCTCTCTGATTTCGCCTGCACCTATTCTCCTGTTCCCGAGGGAGCATTTTTTATTCCCCCCGCAGGAAGGATTCTGAAATTGGATCGGGCAGAATTTTATTTGGGGCCTTTTCCTGTCGACACGGTCGCTTATATTATAAATTACAGTCGAGTTTTACAGAAACATTCTTACAACTATAGTTTTGCCCAGCGGCGTTGTTCAGTCTCCTCTTTATTTTCTGTTCGCTTATTTTTCAACCTGTTATAATATTTATATTGTCGACTAGTTTCAAGTATAAGAAAGGCCGATAAAACCCAAGTATAAATATGGGCCGGTTACATTTTACAGAATGAGTATTCGGTTTAAATACATCGGGAAATGTCCAATATTTCTGGAATCGCGGTATTATAAAAAACATTCCGAAGATTGAAGCCTAAGCGTTATTTAATTTTTGGTTATCCAATCCCTTTAAGAGTTTTAGTAATTTAATAGTTTAATTGTTACCTGGCCGTGTCCTCCTTTATTCGATTTTGTTTATCAATTCGACCTCCACACGAGTATGTCCGTATCATGTCCGACCTTCTAGAAATAGACAGCTTTCCGATTCATTGTTATATTGAGGGCAGATATTTCGGACCGAATTATTATCGTCCCTGGAAAATTGTCTGTACGCAGTCTGTTATCATCCCCTATCCTGGGCCTAATTAAACGGCCTCCGCCGCCTTCTTATTTTCTGTATTTCGGAAAAACTTTTATACACAACATATCCGACGGGGATGTATGCCCAGGAATAAAATCAATTTTATCGTGTTCAACTCGCAGAAACAGCGATTATTTTATTAGCAATAAGAGTTGATAGTCTATTTTATATGAGCTACCTCTTGTAAAGAATGCGAACGCTCATACAATATCCAGATATCTTATTCAGACCCCCTGCGTACATTTCCATATATGATTTCTCGGTATTGTAGACGCGCTGCTTAAAAATGCGTGAAATAATAAAATGAAATAGTTTAGAATACCTGTTTTGCGAGGGGTTTGAATACCGTAGATTTCGTTTGTTTCTGTCTCGCTCGTCAAGCGGCCGAAACCGGTCTAGCAAAAGACCAAACCAACGAGAGGAGGCAGAAAAGCACACGAAATCTACGGTATAAAATGTAACATTGCAAGAATATTTTCTAAATTTTATTCCTTACAAACTTCATTCTAAAGACGACACTAATATCATCTCTGTACACACTTTTGATTCTTGAATTCGTTTATTGAGGCAGGATTTTATGAGTGGCTTATAGGAGAGGACGCGCCAAACAGAATGGATTGACTAAAACAAAGTACTGATGTAGATATAAAGGCGGTAATGAAACGCAGCGAGTGATTACGTTAGGGCCAACAGGGTACAGTACAGGGTAGAAGCTTTAGACGCCTATCTTTGATGTGTTTTCAGCGTAATCCCCCCCCTACAAATAGCCCTTTTAATGGAGGAGTTTTAGTCCCTCCGGACTCCATTAGATGCGTTTAATTTACAAGAAGAGCGGAGTCTCTGCCCTCCTAATTAAGCAAAGTGCATTGTTAGTCTGAAATTTATTTTTAAAGGAGAAAATTTATCGCCGAGATCGTATTTCGCTTTAAGAATATTCAGGTTCATTTACCCTTGCCAGCAGCGGACAATCGATTAGGGAAACAATTCTGTGGAACAATAGAGGATAATTACAGATTTCATCGGGCCCAACAATACTAACAAATTGAACTGCAATAATTGTCGGAACGCACACTTCCGCGAGGGTTAGTGTCATTAACATTAAGTTAGTATGATTTGTCTGTCACCACTCGCGTTTTTGGTCAATTGGTAGATAGGTTTTCGTGGTCGTTTAGAAGTAAACATGAGGATTTTATTTATAATTTTTAGGTATTAGTGATTGTTTTTAAACTGTTACAGAAAAGCATGAAAATATGAAAAATGTCAATACAAAGGATAAAGCATTGCTTTAGTTATAGAATTCGTGGTAACCCACAAGACGTTTACAGACAACAAACAAAATATGCAAGTACTCATGAGCAACCCCCATTATTCTAGTATAGGATTATATGTTTATTTTTTTTACTAAATTCCACGACCGTTGCGACTTGTAAGAACCAAGTACAAGCAGTACACGCGCACTCTTCAAATTACTTACTTCTGTAGGAAATACAAAAAAATGAATAAATAGGTCATTGTGACTATCTGACACGTTTCTCAGAAGCACTCGATAAACACACACACACACAAATGGAATGACAAGTACAAGTAATTGTTTGGAATAACTGTTTTGAGGCTTGCACAAAAGACTGAAGCAGCGAGGTGGGATGAGATAAAATATTTTTTTGTAGTCGTGAAGCAAATTTTGGTAACGCGTTAAACGAATCGTATCGGACCAGTTTAATTCCGATATTTTTCTTTCTTGCGATTGAAATAAATGACTTATTGTTATAGTAAAACATAGTAGAGGAACACAATGGACTGTTTTTTTGTCCTTTTTGTATTGTGAGAATTGACCTTTCCTCCTTTCCACTCTGTTTCGGCTCTGTAGAATTTCAATTAAGCTGTCGTTTTTATATGTATTGTCCGAAATATATCATTTTTTGGATATATCGTATTATTAACAGAAACCGCAGGCTACAGCTGTAATTCCTAATTTCTGGTATTAAGTGTCTAATAATAAATTGGCATTTTTGTGCCGCTCGTGATTCCATGATTTTCGTAAGTTGTGACACTGTGTTATAAGATCTAGAATAATATACCCCCTATATTATTTCGGTGTGAAATTGTCGGTGAAAACTGCGTCGAAATTCTTTTTTTTACTCTCTTTGTCGGCGTTAATGGTTCATTTCTGGCCCCTGTCGGGTGTTGAAATACGACTGCCGGAAAGCCAATTATCCCTTTTTCGCCGTTTAGAAATTTCTAAATTGGTCCGGGGCCGATATAATGAGACGAGGCGAAAAACCATTTTTGTCCCCCTAATAGGGTTTTTCTTTAGGGGCGTGACTTCCATACAGAGAGTCCGAGTGATATCCACCATTAAACTCCTAATAACGATAATCGAGTATTCTTTTCGAGGAATCGACACCGACTGCATTACGGTGAAACTTAAGTGAAACTAGTTTAACATACCTGTTCTGTGGTCTGCGAGGGGTTGGAATACCGTAGATTTGTTGTCTCCTCTCGCCGGTTTGGTCTTTTGCTAGACCGGTTTCGGCCGCTCGCCATCTACAGTAGAGCGGTGTTAGTCACTTTTGGCACTTTGGATGTTTTTCGGGCATCCTCACTGCCCACTGTCACTGTCGTTTGTACTGGTCTAGATAAAAAGAATTGTTTGACGAAATAAATACGATGAATGCAGAGACAGTACTAGTGACAGTGACAGTGGGCAGTGAGGATGTCCGAAAAACATCCAAAGTGCCAATAGTGACTAACACCGCTACTGAAGATAGCGAGCGGCCGAAACCGGTCTAGCAAAAACCAAACCAGCGACAAGAGACAGAAGAACGCGAAATCTGACATTACTATATTTTAATGGGGAAGCAGAAAACCTTAAAATCAATTTTAGTTTTATTAATATCAGTTTTACACCGCATCAAACAGACCAGAGTAACAATAAAAACTTTTGCAAGACCGGTTTCGGCTGCTCGCCATCTTCAGTAGAAGTGCGAGTCACTTTGGCGCAATAAAGAATCTGCTATATATAGGGATATTAATTAAAACGATTTTTCAACCGATTTTATATATTTTTTCTCATTTTATTACTTATAAATCATTATCTTCTACCGGTAAGAAAAATTGGTGTTTCGTTCATTACATCGGTAGCCCCTAAATTTATCCCCTTTATATTAAAGTAATTAATAAAAACAATTTCGTCGTGAATTTTTGGAAGCCTATTGTAGTCAACTGTGAAAATTTAGTAATATACATTGACGATTGGTCAAGGGCTATTTTCTTGGATTTTTTTTTAAATTCACCCAAAGCTATTTGCCGAAAAATGAAACCGAATGAGTACGTATTTTGGGCCTGGAGTTGGGTTTATTATAAGATTTGCCGCTTTAGCGGGGGACACACTCGCGGCGGCGTACCGCAATTCGATAAGTTTCGAGTTCCCCGGGGCCCAGCCCGGCCAAACTCACTTATCGTCACGGAAAATGGGAAACCCATTGGAAATTTTTTTTTCTTTTGGAGAACGGGTCAGCGGGAAAATTGGTTCGGATTTGTACTGAAACAATTTTCGCCGCATTTTATTACTGTGCAATCCTCTGGTCGAATTTCTTTCCTCCGGCGGCCCAAACGCACATTCTGCATACACGTCGAAAGTGCAATCATTGGCCTGCTTCTTCATCCAGAGAAACAACCGATATACAAAAAAACAGAATATACTTTCCGAAATTGTACTTATAACTATAATTGTACAATAATACCGTAGATTTCGTGTGTGTTTCTGTCTCCTCTCGCTGGTTTGGTCTTTTGCTAGACCGGTTACGACCGCTCGCCATCTTCAGTAGCGGTGTTAGTCACTTTTGGTACTTTGGATATTTTTTGTGCATCCTCACTGCCTACTGTCATTGTACTCTGGTGGTTGTCTGTTTGTCGTGTGTATATATACGTGTCTTGTTATTGTGTTTGGGGCGTGTTGTTTGTCTTCATTTATTGGGGGTGGGATTTTGTTATTGGACTTAAGTCTTTGTCGGATTGTCGGTCTAAAAGGGGTTGGACGGGTGAGGTCCTTTTGTAGGATTAGCGGGACGAATATCCGAAAAACATCCAAAGTGCCAAAAGTGACTGACACCGCTACAGAAGATGGCGAGCAGCCGAAACCGGTCTAGCAAACCGTCGAGAGGAAACAGATACACACGAAATCTACGGTATTCCAACCTCTCACAGATCACAAAACAGTTATGTACAATAATAGAAAAAAGTTTGGGAAATATTTGGAAACTAATGGATTTTGTAAAAAATATAATACCTCAGTGTCCACGAGAAATAGTTTTTCTTTTGATCTATATACAGAGAACGCTTTTTGTCTGTATTTGTTTTCATATAAACACTGTAAAATTAAATGTAGGTTTCTGAACTTGTACTAATGAGATCCGGGGGTTTGGAGCGAATTCCCACCACCCAACGCCAAAGTAATGATTTCCTCGGCCCAGTGGAAATCTTATTTTCCCATCTCATTTTCCACTGGAAAGAGTGAGACCCAATCCCCGAAACATTAATTACGGCCGCTCATTTTTAACTAATTTTAATTACACCTTTTTTATCCCGCAGTGTAAATCATTCAGCGTATACAGAATAATTATATAACGTTGACACGTTATTCTTATAAATAATACGTCGCTTTCAAATAATGTCTCCTAAATTTTCCATCTATTTAAACCTATCAGCATATTATGGTACATAATTTTTAAAGTGTTCACAGTTAGTGGAAAATAATAAGGCCTATTAATTAATTCAAGTATGATTTAACAGAAGCATTCAAGGAAATTTTATGGTTCCACCAGCTTCTCGATTAGTATTGCAATCACTGGCCTATGTACGGGAGGGTGTTCGAAATTATACATCAAATACTAAAATGAATTTAATATCAGATTTTGTATTTCAGAAGAAAGAAGTTAGGGCCATTATCGCAATATTTTGGGAGTTGTTTGTATACAAACTGCATATGTTGTTGGTAAAATGAAGGGGGGTAAAAATTACAAAACGTCAGGAAAACCTACATTTTACGCCGAGGAATGTAGCAATAAAAAATATAATAAGAATAAGTTCTATACCAACGAACTCTCTGGACTCCATTTGTAACTGACTATTACAGTATGGCCAAGACTTTTCGAAACAGTCGAAACAGATGTAGGTAATCGATTATAAATCGACGTTTTAAAACTCATCATCAGAACCAGACGACCTGCTGCCGGCCGACTTGAATAATTTCTCAATTTTCTCGAGTTTTCTTCCCGCGGGTCCGTAACTTATACAGAAGATTGGGGCACAGGATAAGGGCTAAGTGCCGGGTATCGATTTATCGAACTCGAACGCCCCCAACCCCGAGTGGCAAGCGGCTCAACCCCGTCAAATCCATCGACACTATACCCCCACCCCGTATATATATATATATCACCCCAGATCACAACAACCCCCTTTTAAGATTTTTTCAACCCGCACCCCTACCCCCCTACCCCTTATCCCGATAAATCTACAATGAGCCCCCTCTCAGGACAAGAGACAATAGATTTTTTTTACATACTCGACCAATTTTCTGTAAGGCGAATTTCACAATTGTCAACTTCACTTGCACACTCGAGGATAATCGGCGGTAGGTAGATAGGCCAAACTGCGTTCATCGGATTGGATCCAATATCACGTATTTCGATCGCATCAGTCACACAAAAATATATAAATTAATAGGTTTCAACCGAAAATTCGACGCTATCCCTCAGGCACAAAATCGTGTTTCGACCTACTAGCCACCAATAAAAACATTTGCTAATTAAAATATTATTATATACAATTTTTGTCTATTTTTGAATAAATGGTGAGGAAAAAAAGTTGTTCTAACTTTTCGGAATAACTATTGGTAGGTACCGAACTTTCGTTATTTATACCCAAAGTTATTTCTGGCTAGTAGATAGAAGAATTTTGTTTTTATTTTAGATATAAACTGTGATATCGAAGTCCGCGCAGATTACAATACCTCATATATATATATATATATATATATATATATATATATATATATATATATAACACCCTTTGAATATGTACAAATTTATTCATGTATTTATTTAATAGGGTTTAAACGGTGAGCATATATCTTTGCCGACTAACGCTTCGTTGACCGATTCTAGAGCGGTTTTGACCATTTTTGCAATGATCCAGTTATCGAAGAGCCATATCGTCCAGCCAATGATGCGGTCCTCCAGCCAGTAGAGTAAACCGTTATTGGTGGTAACTTCGATGCCTGAGAACTTTGTTATTTTGACACTGTCCAAATGTCCCAGGCAGCCCCCGCTCTCGTCTATCCGCTTCAGGGTCATCTGTCGAAAATTCGTCCGATTGTCATTTATTTTATAATAAAAATAACGTTACGGTAAATGCCAGGTTGACATCTTTTATTGCCGTCCGATGTGATAATAATGATATTCCAATTTAAGAATTGATGAATTAATCGTTCATCCCGATTTACTCTTTGACGTGAATCCCCCTTCTTCTGTCATAAATCTTCTGGCCCAGAGATTTCTTTAGCCCGGTACGCGTCAAAAGTGCCCACTATCGTGTGGGTTCTTTATCGGGAGAACCGAGCGGCTGAATAACATTTCACAATTGTACTTATAAGCGATAAAAAGGCCGATTGTACAATAAATAAAACAGAAAAAAAGGTCACGAAAATCCCACCATTAAAACGGTGTAACAGCATTCGTGTAAGCACAAATCTTTAGGGGGTCAGCCGCACTGATAACCTTATTAAATCTCTTATTTCAATACAATTTTTAAAAACACAATCAAATTACAATCGAATGGTTTTTTTTACAATTTTCAGTAAAAATTATCACTGTTTACACTTCAATTACCATATCATATTATAATCAAACATAATTATAAATTACCGTTTATAATCATAATTATATTTAAAAATTTTTTCCCGTCAGCTTTGAAAACTACGAAAGTCATTGAATTTTCCGTTTTATTTTAATATTCGTATATCGGATTTTCTGAAACCCTTATCCACTGGTTATAGCCAAGGCATCGAAACATATTTTTACAGTGTTCGTCTATAAATAGTGGCTTTCTCAATCTTCCTAATGTCGCGACCCTTGAATACAGTTCCCCGTATTATGTACGACCCCGAATTTAAAATGATTTCGGGACTGATTGTTGGGCCCACAGTTAGAGTAGAGCTACTCACGTATGACGCGAGGCTGGATTATCGATAACTCGAATTTATATTCGAGTAATCGTGACACATTCCGACTAATGTGGAAGCTTTCGAATGGTCGATACCTGTACGGTGAATGAGTTGTCCGCAATTGATATATTCACGGGCTCTCTGACGAATACCCTCTTGTCGTCGTAGAACGAGCACTCGGGGTAGTACAGGTAGAGGGTGGCGAGGCCGAACGAGCCCCTGACTATCACCGTGGTGTTCTTCCTGTTCTCGAGGGTGACAGGGCCGGTCCTCTTCAGCGTGTCGAGGAGGCCGACCTCGCCGGCGTCGCACTTGAAGAACCGAACCGGATGCGAGGCCGGAACGCCCATCGCCCGTTTTCCCTCCAGCATCCAGCGGATGTCGTCCATGGCGTCGTCGATGGCGTCGCTGATGTCTTCGGTCAAATCGTCTTCGGCGCTCGAATCGTCTTGGGCGCGGCCCGAGCCCGGACCGGCCAGCAGGCAGGCGAACAGAACTACGCTCAGCGGTACTCGCATTTTCGGAGACTAACGCGTTCCAAGCCCAATGACGCCGCTTTATAATAACGTCTCTCGAGTGGGTGTCGTAATATCGGCTCTCCAAGAAGACGAGATATAAATATATTGTAAAGGGGAATAGACACAGAAATCCGCCAGCGTCATCGCCGCCTCCCGCAGCAACGATTACGATCGTGTAAAATGCCCGTTTTGACCCCGCTTTGGCCCTTGCCATTACGCTATTGCACGCGTTTCTGAATAATCTGAATAACGGTACAAGAAATAGAAATTGTTATATATATAGCTTGTAAACAGTAAGAGACGCTATAGCCGTTCGTGGTGCGGGAGTTCGACGGTGGAGGTCTCTAGCGAGGAGCTGGGTTTGTAACTTGTAGCGCTAATATAGAAAAAATAATAATTTCTTCCTATAATTTACAAAAGTCACCAGCATACCACAATACTTTTATTTAACTGGTTAAATTAACTTTTATAACCTAATTTGTTCATTTATTTGACTGGTTCGTATAAGCTTTTAGTAATGTTTCTATGACACCACAGGCATGATTTGTTCGTACGATTTCCATTAGTTACCAGGACACCTCGATCATTCTATTACGAGAGTAAGTTTAAATGAATATTTGATTTTAGCCTTTTATTAACGTTTTTGTAAAGCTGTCGGCGGTACCACCGTTTGCGGTGGTCGGTCGGAACAGCCGAAGGCGAGCCCGTTCCTGCTCGGTCCTCGGTGTCCCATTCGGTTGGCCATTGATTTACACGTGTGTCCGGGACGTGTTGTGGACGTTGGGAATGTGCGTGCACGTGTGCGCCGTGTCATACAAGTGGGTCAGAGAACAGAACGGTGAGGGGAACCCCTTCGCTCTGGCGTAGACAATGGGCGCCCTCTTACCGTTACTGCCCGGACCGATATAAAGAGGTTACTCTTGATTTTTGTGTTATCAAAATGTTCCGCATGGCAAGGAAATAGGCGAATTTTGTCTATATTTGTATTACAGAGTTTAGATTTTTCAGCATCTTCATTGTAAGACTAAGACATACCTTCCTAAAATTATATATTTTGATATCAGAATTTACAATGTAAAAGATATTTAGTCTGGCTCCCTTCTAAAGCCCACCAGGGTATTTTCAGATAAAACGGATGAAGGGCGCTGACTGTATGATGGGAAATATAAAATTTCCTATTTGACTCCATCGAGGAGTTATCGTGTTCAGGCCGCAGTATGGGTCTCGTCCTTAATTAACGATGACGTCCAAAAACGATGTTCTACGCCACTTTTAGGGCTATTTTTGACGACAAAACGGTTTTTTAGGCCACTTTTGGAGTTTTTCGACAACTTTGGAGCACTTTTGCAGGAATAAAACTGGTTTTCAAACCACTTTTAGGCCAATTTTGTTGGCAAAAACGGATTCTCAGGCCACTTTTCGATTATTTTTGGAGCCAAAAACGGGGTTCTAGGCAACTTTTAGGACAATTTTTGGTGCAAAAAACGGGTTTGCAGACCAGTTTTAGGCCAATTTTGCAGGCAAAAACGGATTTTTAGGGCACTTTTGGACCAAATTTGGAGGAATAAATGGGGGTTTTGACACTTTTAGAGCAATTTTAGAGGATTCAATAGAAAAATTGAGCTCTCGCTGAAAAACTGATCTTACAATTCCAAGATTCTTCTTCTTATTCTTCTTCTCCAATTTTGCGTTGTAAAACAGTTTTTTTGGGTTGATATTTGATGTAGAACTGGTTTTTGCGGTCTATTTTGTGATGTAAATCGGGATTTTTGGGGGCGGTTTCTTTGTGTGAAGCCGTTTTTTGGGTTCTATTTTGTGGTGTTAAACTGGTTTATCGGGGCGATTTTGTTATTTGAAACTGGTTTTTGGGGACGGATTTTGTGATCTAAAGCTGGATTTTGGGTCCAATTTTGTGTATCACTGTGGTAGCTTGTTTATCAGTAGGAGCGAGCGACACAAAGAAAAAAAAATCCACAATTGTACGTATAACGATAAAGGTTAATTGTACAATAAATAAAAAACGAGAAACAATTTACTTAAAAAGTTAAGTGAAATTACGAAATAATTTGCCGATATTTAAATACGTAATGAAATAGGGAACAGAACGAAGAAAAGACAAATATTTGTTTTTGTTAAGGTTAAAAATAAAATAGATAATAACCTGCCTGATAGGTGGTACATAAAAAAACATGGAATCTCAATTATAAAATGACCGTCTGTTTATTCCACTCGGTGACCACTCAGAATTGTGAACAGTCTAATTCTTTACCAATGTGCTCCACCAGTAGAGATAATGCTGTAGAAAAACAGAAGCGCGAGTAACAGAAACTATAGACCGAGATACAGTATTATTATCTTACGGATATTTTTTTTAATGAATTGCTTAATCAATTGGTAATTCTATTACCAGCCAATCCGTAGCAAATTTATCTGCAGGTTTTGAATAACCCGTGAACTGGGGAATGTTCAGTGGAAATGAGTTGAATCGGCTGAATCTTATTCGAAGCTTTGTGTACGCAATTAAATTAGAACGAACGGTGACTAATAATTATAACTGTTTCCTAGTAAGATGCAATGAGATGATATGATTCTAATTATCTATATAGTTCCTTGAAAAGACTCGTTGAGGGCAAGTATTGAATAAACAGCGGGTTATAACGAACTATGAGGATATAATTTATCGAAATTATAATATAAATGTACATATCAACGAAACTGTTACAAATTATTTCATTATAGAGTCTTTTAAATTTACATATTGCAACATTCGGAACATTTGGAATGAATTGTACTTCCCGGAGCGCGGACTTCTCGTTCGGACGATAAAATTTAGCCTGAATGAAACCAAAAAAAAATATTAAAGAGAAAGATTATCATAATTAAAAAAGTTGTCGTCGGCGAGCTATAAATACCGAGCGTGGGGAGACGCTTAATGGCTCGCGGGATCGTAAAACTGTGCTGTGGAGGCGCGGTTATATTACGTTCTCGAAAGGACTTTACGGCGGCTCTCTTTCGGACTTTTTATTTCTTAGCCGGAGACGAATGACATTTCTCCCTGAGGACTTGAGGATTTGGACCTCTCGTCTATTTGAGTACATGTCTTATCGGTCGTTAGGTGGATGGATTGAAGGAGTGGTTGGAGCAAAAAACTCAAATCTTCGCCCTAGATATCGGCAAATAAAAGCTGTTTCAGCGAATCTTTATATTTATTATGAATATTTATTTATATTCTATGAATGTTCTCTTCAACGTTATACCCTATACCCATACCCGGCCGGTAGCAGATTCGCTGCCTCGGGCTCCACTCAAAGACAAACGACTAACGCGGAACCCTGAGACTAAAAGGATAGATTTAGACCGAAAACTAGGACTACTGTGTAACTGAAACATTGGACGACAAGCTTACAATTTATAAAACCGCATTAAAAACGACGCGGAATCGAACTGCGGGACTCCTACCAAGATTTCAGACAATCCTCCCCGGTATCCAGGAATGCAGAAAGTTGATCGAGGAATACGCCTTTTCACTATAATCTGTGTATTTCTTGTATTAGGTCGCAAAATTCCTTTATACGTACCGTTGGGATGTTGTTTTTTATACAATATTAGCATTGGTCGGTTATATATGAAGCAATGTTTTTCGTCAGTAGAGAAATACAAATAAATGTTGTTGGTTGTTTCAATATATCCTTCACGGTCGGTGGAAACCCGGCGTGTATATTCCGGGAATCAAAGCGATGCGCTTTCCTTTTTGTTCCACAATTGCAATCAAACAATTTACCGCGGCGTTTCAAACAAGGACGAGTGTACCGAGAAGGTGAACGCGATTATATACGACAGCGTTCCTGTTTAATTACAGAAATTTTCGATCGTGGTTTTTCCCTTCTTTATCTAAAAGAAAGAAGAAAAGATTTTCGAGAATCTCTGATTGTTCGGAATACCTGTTTTTTGTTTTGAGTAAGGAAAACAAAAAATATTAACAATAATGTTAATGAGCCGACATAATATATCGGTTTAAATATTGGTTAAAGATACTAAATAGCGCATTTTTTGCATCTTGTAGTACTGTGTAGTAAATCCTAATGCTTGATCTGTATTAGCCGGCCGGCAGCCTAAGTATGACTTCATTGCCAGTAAGTGGTACTAACTGAATACTACTGTACTGACAAGTCTCAGTAAATCATGCCGGCTGTATAATAAATGTCCCGTTAACCCCGCGAATTGTCCGTATTTTGAGATAGGTTACGGCGATACTGAGAACATTGTAGTAGTTGTGCCGCTATCGTTTAGCGGTGGGCATGATCGTTGTGCAAGAGCGCTCCGGGAACAGCAACAGGGAGATAGCCGATCTTGGTTGACCGTTCGGAGTTGTAAACGTAGGGGGGTTGAACAATGCCGACCTGGAGTTAGCCATTGTTTTACATATCGGCCGAGCAATGGACAACAGCGGGGTGGGTTGTCGGTGCCTCGGGGCTAGGGCGGAACTCTTCACGAACTTAACTCGGCCGACCTGAAATTGTCGGGTTACAAACAAACACATTTCCCCATCTGAGATTTAGTCCCGGTGGTGAAGGTGGTTCGAAAAATATTCTAGCTAGGCGGATCGTTCTCTAACATACGAACGTTATAACGTGGTTTTCTAACTGCCGTTGTATACCGCATTCTGAAATAATGCACGTGCCGGTTATGATAAAACAAAGACGACAGCTGTATTTCAAATTATCACCATTACATGAAAATTATTTTTTTTTAGTTCGTTCCCTTGTCCGGCTGGCATTTGTGAAAGAAAATGATATACAAAAAGTCCAAGAGTGAATAATAAAACCGCCTATTCGGGCCATGGATTTCGGTTTGTCGCCAGATTCAGTTAGTAATATAGTGAGATTCTGTGCCAAATGTCACTATCTTCTAATAAAAATACTATTAGAAGCAGCTATATCACGCAGATTTTTTCCTCCGATTCGACTCCAAACTAGGAAATTTAAGAATTTAACTACACTGAGAAGATAATTTTAAACATTACAATAACTTCTTTACCTTCCTAACACCTTTACAGGTTTCAAAGTACCCTTTGAATTAGGCTACCTACGGCTATTGCCGCTGGATAACCCTTTCCCCGGTCATTTCTACACCCTCAGGAGGAAATTTTATTACAATGCTTGTAATTTTTTATTTAGACTCACGACTATAATATTTTAATTATATTCAGTGCGATTTGATGACAAGGACATAGTTTTTATGGAGAATCCCACACATTGATGGTCATCACAGATATTACTCGAGAGGTTGCATGTGGAGATTCCTCTCCACGTCCAATAAGTCGAGCTTGTCTTCGGATCGGAGTGGCGGAAAAGTGGAAAAGTTTAGAAGGGAAGGATTTATATCTCGTGCACGAACGGAACTTTCAAGCGTTTAGACACATGAGGTTGGGACGTTAACGATTTCACGAAGTTTTGCGGTTGCTAGGAGCGAATTTTGTAGGAGTCGGTCGGCCCAACAACTCGATTCCCCTCACGCTAGAGTTCAGTTACAAAATAAAGTTGTAAATTATTAATTTCCTCGTAAGCATCAGTTGTGATCTGAAGTCGGTAACGAAGTTTCATTTCTGTACCTTCGAGTCTTGATTCCCAAGTAATAAGTGTAGTCCCAAGTACCGCACTTGATTTTCAATATGAAGTTTGATGAGTGGTTCTTCTCGTATTTAAAACTAAAACATTTGTAGATATCGTGTGTTTCTGCCTCCTCTCTCTCTGGTACGGTCTTTTGGTAGACCGGTTTCGGCTGCTCGCCACCTTCAGTATCGGTGATCGAGACACGTATATATACGCACGACGAACGGACAACCACCACAGTACAAGAGACAGTGACAGTGGGCAGTGAGGATGCCCAAAAAACATCCAAAGCGCCGAAGTGACTAACACCGCTACTGAAGATGGGGCGACCGGCCAAAACCGGTCCAGCAAACCAGCTAGAGGAGACAGAAACAACGAAATCTACGCGTAATCTACGGTATTCCAACCCCTCGCGGACCACAAAACAGGTATTCTAAACTAAAAAATTTGTACGCTGCGATTCGTTCCACATTTCGTTCCGACGGAACGGTATTGGCGACTGGGCGCGGAACAATAAGACAATGGGTTATTGATGTCAGATTTGCTGGCACCGGCGAGCCGGGCCAATTCCATTGTTCGGACTCAAGTCGATACACAATTTACTCCCTTTGTCGGCGGGGGTGTGGAGGGGGAGAGGGGTAGGGGGGTAGGGATTACCCTGGCACAGAAAATACCATTCGGAGGCCGAAATCCCGGCCCGACAGTCATATATTGGGCTGGCAACTAAATAATTTCGGAAATTGTAGGTTTGTGGTGTTTCTGTCTCCTCTCGCTGGTTTGGTCTTTTGCTAGACCGGTTTCGACTGCTCGCCATCTTCAGTAGCGGTGTTAGTCATTGTTGGCACTTTGGATGTTGTTCGGGGATCCTCACTGCACTTGTACTGTGGTGTTTTTCAGTTTGTCGTGTCTATATATACGTGTCTTGTTATTGTGTTATTGGGGAATTATGATTATCTTATTTGAATTGAGGGGACCTCACCCGCCCGACCTCCACCCCACCTCCCCGGCACCGACAATTTGACTTACACTTAAGCGGATTAAAAAATCCCATCCTCCCCCTCAACTCAAATAAGACAAACAACATTATCCAATAACACAATAACAAGATACGTATATATAAACACTAAAAAGTGATAAACACCACAGTACAAGTGACAGTGACAGTGCAGTGAGGATGATGGAAAAACATCCAAGTGCCATCAGTGACTAACACCGCTACTGAATATGGCGAGCAGCCGAAACCGGTCTAGCAAAAGACCAAACCAGCGAGAGGAGACAGAAACACCACAAACCTACGGTATTCCAACCCCTCGCAGACCACAAACAGGAATGTTGTGTATTTCGGATATTGTTCCCATATATCGATCATTTTTCGGCACCCAAGATGTTTCAAACGGTTTTCAATGCACTGGATACCTTTATTTTCCCCTCTATATATCATGTTGTACTTTGGCATGATCGGTATCGATTATGGACATTTCCGAGCGGATTCCGGATGAACAGAAAGGCGGGAATGACATTCGGGAGAAATCGGGAATCATATGACTAGGTCCACTGTCGGTATGTTGAGGTCGTCCCGGTCCTGAATTGGAAAAGTACCGCGGGGGGGGGGAATTGAGGATGGTTCAAAAGACTTTCTAGAATCTCTGGATGTGAGCACCGATAGATGTCTCAGTGGATCTCCATAGTTCGATATAGCTTTGTATATTGTCAATTTTTTGGCTATAGTTAGTTTTGAAGACCTTTTCAGCGAAGTCCAAATCTAATCTTTTCAGAAGGCTAAGGGGATTCCGGGTTAGTCGTTTGTCTATATAGAGCCCTCGGTGCTGGGTGTGACACTGCGGGGACATGACTGGGTGGAGCTTTGACAATAGAGACGTTCAGAGATATGTGCATTGAGAGACCAGACGAGGCCTTGCCCCTCTCATCATTCACTTAGCCCAACAATTCCGTCGGAATAAGCCGCTATTATCATTATATTAATTAGGCTTCCAGCCTGCTTCGATGGGCAAAATAGAATTGCGCCCCTTCAGGATAGGCCGTAGTAACTTCAAAATGATTCAATGTATTATGTCAGTTATAGCACAGAAATTTGTATTTTTTTTGTAATTTGTTGTATCCCTGCATCAGTATATTATATACGACCGACAATATTACTGATCAACATGCTTCGCGTCTATTTCGGAATATTCTCCTGGAGCTCCTCGAATGTAAACACTATGATTACTGACATATTCCATTCCTGTTTAGTTCCCCCTGCCAGGGGTTGGAATACTGTAGATTTCTTGTGTTTAACTAGGTCATTTGCTAGACCGGTTTCGGCCTCTCCCACCTTCAGTAGCGGTGTTAGTCACTTTTGCACTTTGGATGTTTTTCGGGCATCCTCACTGCCCACTGTCACTGTCACTTGTACTGTCTGTCCATTCAACGTATTTGTTTGGTCAAACAATTCTTCAGTTTATAATAACCGTTTATACAGTAACAAGTAATGTAAGTGTTGTAATACACAGTACAAGTGACAGTGACCAGTGAGGATGCCCAAAAAAACATCCAAAGTGAATGACACCGCTACTGAAGATGGGGCGAGCGGCCGAAACTGGTCTAGCAAAAGACCAAACCAGCGATAGGAAACAGAAACACACAAATCTACAATTAATACGATGGTCCGAAACAATTCAACCTGGCAACAATTGTAAGGTTTCTAGTTCTAATAAATTCGCAAATGCGAATATCCTTCACCGTTGTTAAGTAGACAGAAGTACAGTTCTGTTTAAGTGTTCAAGGGCCTACTGCAAAACCTCAAATCCAATAATTATGCCTTTTACCGCTGAAACTAATCCCCCAGCAATGAAACTGAGGAAACTTTATATGACCGGCAGCGTTTCCCGAACAAATATTTAATCGCGTACATAGCGTGTACTTGGTACTGAAAGGACGGAGATAATAACCAACAAAGAGCCGTGCAAATAAACATTCGGCGCCGTTATTTAAACAACTTTGTGTCTCGACTGAAACATTAAGATGTGCAAGCTAGAATTAGAGCCTTATTTGAAATTTTAAAAAATTTAGGTATTTAAAAAAATCTTGGAACAAATTTTATTTTAATTAAATTTTAAAATCAGTACCGTTATCAAAAAGTGTAGTTAACCCTCTATGGGCCAGTGTAACTTTCAGGTCACATTTCAATTTATCGAGATTTTACCAAATAATTATAGCTTTTTCGCGAGAAAAGGGGGATAAATCTTAATCCTATAACGTTGTCAAGACAACCAATATCAATATCAATTTTTTTTCATTCACATATATATGTTTATAATTACTGATTTTTCGTTCCCCCAATTTTTTTGGATTTAAAATAAAAATTCGGACCATAGAAGGTTAAATAAGAATTTACTCGTAATCGCACAAGGATTTTTCCTCGATGTTGCCGCTTATCGTCAGTAGATTGGCGGGCGACCTACATGAATCTGTTGACTGTTTGGTCTTTAGCAGGAGGGATTAAACATTGAATTTCTGAAATATGAGTATTTATGGACAACAGAAACATTTAAGAATGTTTTATTTTTTTGGGAGTATGAAAAGAATTTCGTAGATTTCGCTTGTTTCTGTCTCCTTTTGCTGGTTTGGTCTTTTGCTAGACTCGCCCCATCTTCTGTAGCTGGTGTGAGTCAATAGTGGGCACTTTGGATGCTTTTGGGCATCCTCACTGCCCACTGTCACTGTCACTTGTACTGTGGTAGTTTTTTTTCGTGTCTGTCTTGTTATAGTGTTTTTGGGGAATGTCGTTTGTCTTATTTGGGTTGGGAGGGGATATCCAAAGTGACTAACATCGGTACTGAAGATGGCGAGCGGCCGAAACCGGTCTAGCAAAAGACCAAAGGAGGAGACAGAAACACACGAAATCTACAGTATACAAACTTTTTTTAATGCAACGAAAACAGTTTGTTATTTGACGGTTGTAATATGTATTAATAACGCAATAGCGGCCCGTCGAAACATTTAAGAATGTGCATTGTTTTATTTTATTTTGGGAGGATGAAAAGAATTTCGTAGTTTTCGCGTGTTTCTGTCTCCTCTCGCTGGTTTGGTCTTTTCCTAGACCGGGGTTTCGGCCGCTCGCCCCATCTTCAATAGCAGTGTCAGTCACTTTGGATGTGTTTTACAGTACTTATATTACTTATTACTGTATAGACGGGTATTCTGAACTGGATGAAAAGAATTGTTTGACCAAATGAATACGGTGAACGGAGAGACAATGGGATGTTTGACGAATGGCAGAAATGATGTTAGAGCGGCAGTGGCGGCCTTCCCCATAGGCCTACACACAACCTATCATTACACAATTCGGCGCTGTCTTTATCCAGTGATGTATGACACCCTGTCCATATCATTAACGCCATTACGCCTGTTATTAACGCCCCAGTTGGAACCCAACAGAAAAGTTTATTTTCGGACTCTGCACTGTGTACGGATTTAAAAAACCCCACGGTATTACGGACTGAAGGTTTTATGTTTGCTGCATAACGAAAACTCTCTGTTTCTCTCTCTCTCAAAGAAATAGTAGGGGGGCGGACTTCGAAGCAAGAAAGGCCTTTCGTGGAAAGAATTTGTTCCCCTCAGATTTGGAAACCGTTGAGGATTTTTTTGAAGCTTTAGTCCTAAGACAGAAAATACGATCGCGCCCAGAGATTGTATCGGAATTTCAGGCGTATCCGGTATATATTTACTCTGCAGTAATAGTACAACAACATACGTGTTTGTGGACACGGTGGTTCTCCATTGTTATATATAATTGGAACAATTACGTATACAATTAATACTGACCGTAATTATTACGAATAGGAAGTTGAACAGGAAAGGATTAGAAGGAATAGTAATTTGGTACCAACCTAAAACGGTTTCCTATTTTCGCCATCTTCAGTAGCATTCCACCAGTAGTGCTCTCTGGGGCACCATATAAGGACCGTCACTATTGTCTTAATAATAATAATGAAATAATTATAACATTACCGTAGTACAAATGAATAATAAAATAGTTAAATGTTATAGTGGGATGAATTACTGTAATTGCTGGAATGTTGCCCTAATCCAAAAATTTACGTTGATCTGTGTTAAATATTAATAGGGAGGGACATTGTTTTAGAAATAATACATGCAACCTTAAATTTGTAGTCTTGACTTCTTGCTAAGAATTTCTACCGTGCAGTAGACATTAGAATTGATTTTAATCTAACTAAAAATAAAAAACGTCCTCACATTATGTTCAATATTTTACGTTTATTTAACACGCGCTCACTCAATTTCTAGGTTTTTAGTTAAAAAGAGAACTTCTAAACTAAAATTTTGCCTCAATTAATTGTCGGTTGATACAAATTAAAATGGCTTGTAAAACTTTGGGCGAGATTGAGGTCTTCGATATAATAGACTTCGGTTGTCGGGTAAATCCTTATCGATGGTTGAAACAAGATCCCCCCCCCGTTCGAAACATATAATCGTCCGTCGTATATATATATTTTGTTCGTTTATTGTCCTCTAAATTTTACCTTTCGCCCGTAAGACATGAGATACGTTATTGATTAGTTTATTATCTCTGCCCCCGTTTTTCTCAGCATAAATTTATGGTCCCCGCCAATGAATTGGCTCCCGGGATTTTTCGATAATAAACTTTAATGGGACGCACGACCGGGCCCCCTCCGACTATGATTTCGATCTCGGAATATTCTCGGCCGGCGATATTTTACAACTTTAAATCGTTCCTGGCCGAATGGTTTTTCTTATAATGGTCTACTAAATTGTCCGTCCGCCGCGGCCGAGACACACACACACAACGTATATGCTCCCATGTTGAAAAACGTCTGTCACCCGGATTTGCGGGGTCCGAAAAATACAGGGGGCGTTAATATTTATGCCCCGGCCCAATTATGCAGCCAGAATTATTCCGTAGTCGTAAATCCTCCAGTCAAAATTTCAATCTCTTAATCTGAACCAGAAGCGAATTTAAAACGGAATCCGACCTCGACTGACGACTTTTCGACGGGCCGGCATTGCGTTATTAACACACATTACAACCGTTAAATTACAAACGTTGCATTAAAAATAATCTGTATACCGTAGATTTCGTGTGTTTCTGTCTCCACTCACTGGTTTGGTCTTTTGCTAGACCGGTTTCGGCCGCTCGGCGCTATCTTCAGTAGCGGTGATAGTCACTTCGGCACTTTGGATGTTCCCTCCCAACCCAAATGAGAGAAACAACATTCCCCCAAAACACAATAACGAGACAGGTATATATACGCACGACAAACGGACAACCACCACAGTGAGGATGCCCAAAAAACATCCAAAGTGACTAAAACCGCTACTGAAGATGGGGCCGAAACCGGTCTAGCGAATGACCAAACCAGCGAGAGGAGACAGAAACAGACGAAATCTACGGTATTTCAACCCATCGCAGACCACAAAACACGTTTTCTAAAATAATTTGTAATTTTTCCGACTGGTTTCCGGTAAGATCGCGCGACATATGTCTTCAATCGCAAGATAATTAACTATACCCTCAACTACGAGTAGTTGATCCACCCTTCGGTCTGACCCTGATGACCGAACCGTTAAGGGTTCCGAAACGTCGGAAGCACACCGAGCGGTTGGAATCGTTGATTTCGAGTGTTTCTTTCTGTCTCCTCTCGCCGGTTTGGTCTTTTGGCTAGACCGGTTTCGGCCGCTCGCCACCTTCAGTAGCTGTGTTAGTCACTTTGGATGTTTTTTGGGCATCCTCACTGCACTGTTACTGTCACTTGTACTGTCTTGGACGTCACCCTGGTTACTTTAGTCGAGGGTCGTCCCCCCGAAACATATTTGTGTGTTATTGTTCAGTGATAATATCACCTTCCATCGAGACCTTTCTTGATTTATATAAGTAAATAATATTTATATGACAAAACGTTGACGTTAAATTTATTTCTGCATAACTCGTTATTATAGCACGAAACATAAATATTAAACTGAACTGAAAAATAATAGAAAACTATCGCCATAACGCCGCTATCATTGTTGCCTCTCGCCGTAGTCAGTATCATTCTGTTAGTAAACGACTTCCCCACGTCGGCACCCAGAACTGATTATCTGTGACCCCTATGTGACCAGCTTCAGTCTCAGCCAGCGGTCTTCCCGTTAGTGGACTGGAGATCTTAACTAACTGTACACTGTATACTGTTAGCCAGTGGAAAGGCATTCTATTTTGTGATCACTGTCACCGCCCTATTATTAATCAACAGAACTATCCTACCTAAAAACAATTCCGTGGAAATAAATAAGCGGAGTTTTCCGCGAACAGAAATTTAATTCCTTATCCAGCTTATCGTTAACCGACATCCGGTAGGATCGCCTAATGTTGTGGCAATGATTAACCTGTTGCTGTTCCAGGATTTTTTCCTGCGTTTGGAAACTACTTGACCGGGTCGAATTGGAAGGGTTTTTCTCGCTTACCTTTTGCGGTCTTGTCTGTCTGCTTTGATTGTAATTAATTACGCTTGTATCAAGTTCTTCATACTGCGAGTGGTTGGAATACCGTAGATTTCGTGTGTTTCAGCCTCCTCTCGCCGGTTTGGTCTTTTGCTAGACCGGTTTCGGCCGCTCGCCCCATCTTCAGTAGCGGTGTTAGTCACTTTGGCACGTTGGATGGTTTTGGGCATCCTCACTGCACTGTCACTGTCACTTGTACTGGTTGTCCATTCACCGTATTTATTTGGTCGAACAATTCTTTTCATCCAGTTTAGAATACCCGTTTATACAGTAATAAGTAATATAAGTACTGTAATACACAGTGCAAGTGACAGTGACAGTGGGCAGTGAGGATGCCCAAAAAACATCCAAAGTGACACCGCTACTGAAGATGGTGAGCGGCCAAAACCGGTCTAGCAAAAGACCAAACCGGCGAGAGGAGACAGAAACACACTAAATCTACGGTTTTACAATCAAAACCTTTAGAACGTTTTATTTAATCTCCTATTCTTCGGGTTATTTTTCCTATCCCGCTGTTGTTTCGGGTCCATTCATCAGGTAGAAATCGTTGCCTAACTAGCATTGTATTTTATTCTAGGCAGGACGCGCGACATTCTTTTACAGAAAATTCCGCCGGTTTCATTCGGAATAAATTACATTTAAATTTGAATAAACCGGGCGGCGGGTGGAAGAGAGAGATAGAGAGAGACTGATTAATGGTAGTGAATCAGCGTTTAACCACCCGAGGCGGAGGCTGAGGTTTTAATTGGTGCCATTTACAAGCGGTTCTCTTTATTTTTGTCCTTTCCACTCCTTGTACAATTATTCCTTATCTAAAAAAGAATTGCCATTGTGGTGACACCGGGGACAGTTTTATTTTCGGACACCCTATTTTGTCCTCCCACTAGATACAATACATGCATACAAGCGTCGCTCGACAGAAAACACTTGTAAGCAACAATTTGATTGCAGAAGGCCTTTACAATGCGCGTCCGCATTGATTATGCACGAGTCTCAAAGTACACGAGAAAATATTTTATTGGGAAACGAAATATTCAAAGTAACGCAGTTTTGTTTCTTGTTAATAGCGACAATACGTTACCGTAGATTTCGGGTGTTTCTGTCTCCTCTCGCCGGACTTTTGCTAGACCACTTGTGCACTCTGTCACTTGTGTACTGTTACTTGTACAAGTGACAGTGACAGTGGGCGGTGAGGTTGCCCGGAAAAACATCCAAAGTGACTAACACCGCTACTGAAGACGGGGCGAGCGGCCGAAACAGGTCTAGCAAAAGATCAGACCGGCGGGAGAAGACAGAAACACACGAAATCTACGGTAATTTAAGATACCTTCGAAAGGGTGCCAGATGATTTCGAACATTACAAGTCCTACGGGGTTGCGTCCCAACTCACTTGTTGTTGTCACTTTGGATGTTCCCTACCAACCCAAATAAAACAAACAACATCCCCAAAAACACAATAACAAGACACCCAAACTGGTCTAGCAAAAGACCAGACCGGCGAGAGGAGACAGAAACACACGAAATCTACGGTATATCCAACCCGTCGCAGACCACAAAACAGGCATTCTGAATAATACGTTAATTATTATACGGCGTTAGTATATTAATATGTACTGGTTGATTCAAGTATTGTCCTGACATGGTTCCCACGATGAAGAACACTTTTTCCCGGGATAATGGACGGGATAACGGAGGAAAGGGAAGGGATTCGACGACAGGATTGGTTGGGAATGGGCGGAAATACTGGAATGAAATTGTCTCAGGGCCGAATAACGATGAGCGCGTCTCGAAAAAAAAAAATAAAACGCACTCAACTCGTTGATTAGGGTGTGTAGTACCTGTAATCGTTTCTCGCGTAATCAAACTCGAGTTTTATTCGGCCTTCGCTGTATATAACCTGCGTTTGGGACGGGATTTCTCACTTTCGTCCGAGACTAATTCGCTCATCAACTCTGACAAAAGTAATATTTTATAACGGCGTTTCTGTCAGTATATCGGACACAATGTCTGTATACGGGTGAATTGGTATCATTTGTCGGCGTACTGTGTTGCGGACCCGAACCCGAGGCTCGGCCATGAATATTCATCGCTGTTATTTTAAAACGCCTTCCCACCACCACCACCAACCGCCCGGAGCAAGCCCGATATTTTAATATCGTACATATTTTAAAGTGTCGACTCGTCCCGACGTAATGAAGATAAATAACGGTCGGGCCCCATCCGAAATGCATTTTGATTTTCGGTCTTCTGTACGCTCTCCGCACCCACTCAAACGCACGATTATTCAAAGAATAACGCTATTCTAATAATAGTGGAGGAAAATTCGATCAACTCTATGTACAAAACTCTGTATTATTTATCAATCTTGTAACGACAGTTTTCTGTAATTTCCTCCCGCCTTATCTACACACGATCCCCCTTTTGCCAGAGTTTTCTTTGAAACGAAAATTCGGTCCTAAATATTGCATCGTGTCCTTTCACATATTTTCGCCTCCCGCCACGCTTCTTTTATACGCCTGTTATGTATGTCCAGTTGGTATTATGAATTTCGGTAACTCTTTGGATGGGTGAAAGAAGAAAGGGACTGAACGAGCAAATTTGGACGGTGACAAAGGCCGGAATGGAATTTCGCGACCTCTCCACCGTATGTTGAAGTCATTGTGTAAATTGTTCGGTTAGAGACATTGAAGAAGAACTCAAGGAGGATTTTGGAACCCTTTGAACCTTTGGATGCGAGCGATGTTGGAGTTCGTGGTGAAACCCCGTGTACAGTTCTATTGCGTATGTCCATGTCGGTTTTAAAATCACTTTGTTATACAGTCAGTTTTTCTCAGTAGTGGTCTTAAATTCTAACCATATATTGTTGCGTCCATATAGGTAAACTTTATGAATTGGATATATGCCAAGACTGGGAACCGAATTATTATTAGCTTGCCATCAGATGAAATTATTTTCCTCAATTTTTGCGACCGCAAAGCCACTTACGTTCCGTTGTTCGGATCGTCTGTCTTCACTCGCCGAAATCGCCGTTATCAGTAATTTTATCTTATCACCAGTAGCGGACAGAGTGCTCCACTGTCAACCGACACGCGTAGTAGTAGGAGGGTATGCGCCTCGATTACCGGGGGCAATGCTACGACAGAGGGCGAGAAGCCGAAACCGGTCTAGCCTAAGAACCACGTACCAGCGAGTTGGGACGCAACCCCGCAAGAATTCTAATGTTCGAAATCATCTGGCACCCTTTCGAAGGTATCTTAAATTACCGTAGATTTCCTGTGTTTCTGTCTCCTCTCGCTGGTTTGGTCTTTTCCTAGACCGGTTTCGGCCGCTCGCCATCTTCAGCAGCGTTGATAGTCACTTTGGATGTTTTTTGGGCATCACTTAATCCAAACAAGACAAAAAACATTCCCGAAAAACACAATTGCAAGACACGTATATATACACACGACAAACAGACAGCCACCACAGTACAAGTGACAGTGGCAGTGGGCAGTGAGGATGCCCTAAAAATATCCAATATGCCATCTACCAAAAGGCCAAACCAGCGGGAGGAGACAGAAACACACGTAATTTACGGTATTCCAACCCCTCACAGACCACAAAACAGGTACTCTAAACCAGTATCTTAAATTGTAGTGATGGTATATATATGGGTTTGGCAAATAAGTCATTGCGGATATACAACACGTTTTTACATGCTTACATTTTCGAACTGATAAGAAAGATTATAACTCGGTACTCTGTCAAATATTCTCTAGCAAGCTTGCCCCCAATTTGTTCAACAGTGTCCAGTTTGACATCGACAGAAATAGGGTGAAATTAAAACCAACATTATCGTCATATTTTGGGAATTTTTTATTGTTTTGGGGCGAAAAATGCGTCGCGCGCTCATAAAATGTTATGTACTGTGTACTGTGATGAAGCCTTAAAAGGACCAGTCAAAACTGGTTTGCCGAATTTCGCAGTGAGCGATTCTTCACTAAAAGAAGAGGTCGTCCATTTGAAGTCGATGACAACCAAATTTAGTCCATAATCTATACACGATAGGCATAGTATAACACGAGAGACAGCAGGGAAGCTAAGTGTATCCAATATTTGAAACATCTTGAGTACGAAAGAAAATATCCTGTGTAAATTTAAAGAAAATAAAGTGTTTTAACATTTGTATGATATTAATGTCGCGGCATTAAGCGGCACCTAAATATGTCGGCCGCCGGAGGAATACATTAAAAGGAAGTTCGTGCTTCACGAATTTCACGCTGTAATCGCACCCGGCCAAAGAACTGGGCCGCGACCAATCGGCCAATAGAAAATTCACGGCTCTTCTAATGTAAATTTTCGGTCGTGAACTTAAGCCGGCCAGTAATGTGCAGTATTGTCTGTCTCCGAAGACTATGAAAGGCCTTCTACTGCCGGCCTCGATTTGGAGATAGTTCAGGATGTACCTTCTGTTATTCTTTGTAGGGTCCTACGCTTGTAGCGGTTGGGGTCTTTGGTGTCGCCGGACGCGAGAACCTCCGCGGACTTCCCGCGTTCCTTAAATCGTATTATAAATCGTTTGTTGTGTGTATCGGGACTTAAACGAAGTAGAAACGGAGATCATTTCCTTACCGGAAGAGACATCTGCGCCTTATTACCTTGGCACTAGGCCTGAGGTCGGCGGACACTCCCCGACCCAAAGATCTACTCTCCAAATATGGAAATATGCGCCGAGCGAATGAAAGTTGCTCGATAAATTTATCGGATTATTTTATACAGGAAAGCAAGTTGCGGTAGGTAAATTTTTATTTTCGAACAACACCGGAATGAGAATATCCCCGGTAGCAGAGTAGGATATATAGTTGAACCGTTCGCTATAGATCGTCGTCAGATTGGGGAAGCCTATAAATGGATTGATGACCTACCGGTTTATGCGCGGTGCGACCTCCAGAGTGGAGCTTCAGCCTGAGGATACCTAGTGGCGGCAATGGACGTAGGGACGTTTTTTCAGCTCCAGACGTTATTCAGGAAGCATTTGCACTGTTCGGACATTTCGTAAGAAGTGTTTTTTTCACCCAGCGATCCACTGTCTCCGGACCTGTGGATTGGGGTTTCTCGGTTACTTTAACTAACCAAAGAAACCAAGATGTAGACGAATAAATTAGCTCAGAATTAAAGATTAAAGAAGTCGCCAGGCATTGTTAGGAGACTCCATCTGAAATGCACTTTGATTTTCGGTGTTCTGTACACTCTCTGTACCCACTTAAATGTACAATTATTCAAAGAATAACGCGTTGTACGGCAGTGAAGGAATATTCGATCAACTCTATGTATTATTTTTCAATCTTGTAAAGTCAGTTTTCTATCATTTCTTCCCGCCTTCTCTACACACGATCCCCCATTTGCCAGAGTTTTCTTTGAAAAGAAAATTCAGTCCTAAATATTGCATCGTCTCCTTTCATATTTTCGCCTCCCGCCACTCTTCTATTATACGCCTGTTATGTATGTACAGTCGGTAGTATGAATTTCGGTAACTCTGTATACTTTTAACATACTATACTTTATATAGTTACAGTCATTGAGTTGTTCCAATGAGAACGGATTAAAAAAAACTCCACCATGAATAACTGGAAACAATAATTGGAACTCCGTTTTTGTAAAATGTTTCAGACTGCTGGACGACAGGAGCGACGACGAGCGGTCGTCGACGGGCTCGACCCAACAGAAATACGAACCGTTGACGAGGGTTGTGGGCAGCCCGTTCAGCCAGCTCCAGGAGTACTACAGGGAGAGGCAGCATGAGGGCGGCGGCACTCCCACCAGGAGGCGCAAGTACAGCTTCCCGATCTCGCTGCACGCCACCGGCAGCGGACAGCGCGTCGCCCCAGGCACGCCGACGGCCCAGAGGCGCAGGTTCAGCAGCGTCGTCACCGACGCCGTCACCAGGAAGCTCTCCACCACAATCGGCTGGAACAGGCCCTCCCCCTCCGCCATCAACCATCTCGTAGCCCAGGGGAAGACACTCTGCGGACAGTTCATCAGGTACTCTATATAGCCCATCTGTCCACCTCCCACGTCCTCTTGTTTGGAGTATCGGCGATGGGCTAACACATCCTTGAAAAGCTCTCTCCTTGATACACTTCCTAGTAGGGTGTAACGACCTATTTAAGACTTCCATGCCGGGTTAAGGTTTTTCATCGTTTCATCGCATCGGGTATTTATTCCGCTCCTGGAAAAAGTATAACGAATTTATCATCCTTAACTGCCAAATTTATCATCCAGAACTTCTCCACTGCGAATCTTAGCAGGATAACGTTTATCGTTTACAGATATAAAGCTATTTAACGAGTATAAAGATAATAAAAGGACGTCTATGTCGCCCTTCTGATGAAAAGTTAGGGTCCTAATATAATTAATAAAGGCCGAGCGTTGAGGTTGAGGAACCAGTAAAGGTTTCTCTCCCACAGGATGCCCCCAAAATCGATGTACGCCATTACCGGCGACCGAACAGAGGCGCTATTAACGCCAATTAGAAGATCGGCTAATGAAGCTCATTTCCGCCCACTTCAAAGAGGCGAATTGAAGAGCAAAGAACTCCGATCGACTGTGAAACATCGTGTCCACCATAATTTGTGAGCTTTCACAATGAGGAAGTTGTACTAACTAAATCGATGGGATGCCCAAAGGTTTGTCATCGTCACTGGTACTTTCCTACCGTGCAGTAAGAGGTGAGAGGGGTCCTCTACCCTCCTACTCGGTGGTAAGAGGGGTAGTCTCATCAAGTAGTCAGGCGGTAAACTGTATTTATACTATAAGGGATATATTTAACGAGCGGTAATGTCTGTTTCAGATGGCGGCTGAAGCGGTGCGGCATGCTGCCCAGGAAGTGCGGGCTGCAGCGCGGCGGTACCATCGTGGTCGAGGTCCTGCCCCAGGTCATAGGCCTGGTCAACGAACTGGAGAGACTCCACCCGAGGCTCTATTCAGGCAAGGACACTTTCATCTTCCGGTCAAGGTCGTTTACACGATTAAAACTGCCGTCCAGATCAGTTCAACTGGAGAACTAGTTGAATCTCCGAAACGGGTCGATGAGGTTCCACTCATTCTGTTTCTTCGACAGCTGTTTGTACCGTTACTATTATTTAGGTGAACCCCTGCCCGACTGAAAAGAATAGACCTAAACCGTAAATTTGACTCCTAAGACCTCTTTTGAAAAGGACACAAAAACTTACAATAAACAACAAACTGACAATATACAAATCCATATTAAAACCGACACGGACATACGGAATAGAGCTATGGGGTTCCGCCAAGAAATCCGACATCGCCCGCATCCAGAGATTCCAGGCAAAAGTCCTTCGAACCATCCTTAATGCTCCCCTGTATGTTTCAACATACCGACAGTCGACGAAGTCGCTAAATCCCGGTTCCTGAAGTTCCACTCCCGCACTTTCTCCTCATCCTAATCCACTCGTTCAGTCCCTTTCCTCGCTTACCCATCCACTATCCCCCGCGTCAGCTTAAACGCCGCTGGGCTAGAGGTTTTCTGAGTCCGATGCCGTAAGCTGCGCATGTGACAAAAGTGTCATCATTGGGTGGTCTCTTTTATCGAGACATTCACGTGAAAAAAAACATTCAACAGTTGTACCAATAACTATATTTAGTTGATTGTACAAAAAATAAATGGTCAAAAAAAGGTCATGGTCTAGAGGAGGTTTTCAGGCTACTGAGGTAGTATTTTGTGAGCAGGTGTGGCGCGGCAGGCGTGTCCCTCTCCCGGCGGCCTGCTGACCAGCGAGCGGCTGGTGACGCTGACGCTGACACGGGTGGCCACCCAGCTGATGGCCCACGGTGTGACATGGCCCAAGATAGTGTCGCTGTACGGCGTCGCCGGCGGCCTGGCGCTCGACTGCGTCGTCCAGGGCCACCCCCAGTTCCTGCAGGCCATCACCGAGGCCATGGCCATAGCCCTACACCAGGCCAACATCGCACCCTGGATCTTCCTCAAGGGTGGATGGGTAGGTACACGGACGACTAGCGCTTATCGCAAGTCGAAAGTTCTTTTTACACCGCGCTGATGTGATACTTTCGCGTTACCTTTACCGGCGGAGTACACAGCAGATATAAAAGGAATCATAAATCCGTATAAAGCCTACAAAATTAACCTTATGTGTTAGTCAAAGGTCAGATTTGAAAGTGTCGCGTGGTCACCAACTAGCAGTTTCCCGATATAAATCCTTCAGTTCAAAACTGTCCCATCAATTCCAGTCCTTTGATTCGATTAATCAGTGGATAAAACGTTAGAGAAGAAAAAAATTAGCTAATTACGATTCCGTAGATTTCGTGTTTCTGTCTCCACCCGCCGGTTCGATCTTTCGCTAGACCGGTTTCGGCCGCTCGCCATCTTCAGTAGCGGTGTTAGTCACTTTGGATGTTTTTTGGGCATCCTCGTTGCACTGTCACTGTCACTTGTACTGTCAGTGACTTGTGTACTCGAGATGGCGAGCGGCCGAAACCGTTCTAGCAAACGACCAAACGAGCGAGAGGAGACAGAAACACACGAGATCTACGGTATTCCAACCCTTCGCAGACCACAAAACAGGCCCTGGATTTCGTGTGTTTCTGTTCTGTCTCCTCTCCCGGTTTGCTGGTCTTTTGCTAGACCGGTTTCATCTTCACCATCTTCAGTTGCGGTGTTAGTCACTTTGGATGTTTTTTGGGCATCCTCGTTGCACTGTCACTGTCACTTGTACTGTGGTGACTAACCGTACTACTGAAGATGGCGCACGGCCGAAAGCGGTCTAGCAAAAGACCAAACCGGTAGGAGAAAGAAACACAACTAACCTACGGTAATTACGATTTCTTTTCCAGTCTTCGACTTCAGATTTTGGATTAGCCGTCTATGTAAATACCTCTATACTCGGTTCTATTGTATTTTTAATTGTACCTTTGTAATTGTGTTTTATAGAACGGGCTTCAGGCCTACTGCAGGCCTCCGAGCAGCGGCCTGAGCGTGAACACGATACTGGGCCTAGTCGCCCTCCTCATAGCGTCACTCCTAGTTCTGGCCGTCAGCCTACGCCTCTTCGGAAGACTGGCCTACACCTCCTCCTCCTCCTCCTCCTCCTGATAGGACGACGGTAATTCGTAATTTAAAATGATTTAGCGGCCCTCGCCAAATAGTCGATTAAAATGCGATATATTGACTGCGGAAAAACGGTTCAAATCACAGAAGAAGGGCCCCCATAGCGACGGATCAATTGTCTATCGATATATCGCCAGCGTTATTTTACTAGGCAATATAATTAGTTGTCCGGAAAGTTCGTGCCGATTTTCCCCCCGACGCCCTTCCGATTCGCTAATTCTGGCCTTTTTTCGATCGCTGTCTTTTAGTAAAAGCTCATAATAGAGGATCCCTTTCCAATCCCACCGCACAGAGAGCATTACCTTCTTCGGATGAAGACCGGCCTGTTGGGGTGGCCTGAAAGTGTTTCATCGCGCTTTCCCTGAGACCTTTTACGCTCGACATTTTTATAAACTATCCATTTTTCATCCCCCGTCACTAATCGCTTCAGAATTAGTGCTCAGTCTCCTCGTTGCGTTTGTACAGCGTGTCGCAAATGCAAACGCGATCCGGCAGATTTTTTTCCGTTAAATCGTGGGAACCCATACATCGAAACGGCTTATGTAGCCAAGCTTCACAATATGGTCGTGGATTGTTGATTTTGATTTATCATTTCTGCTAATTGAGCGTGGATTATTTTCGATTACTGTTTTAATCGGATCTTTGTCTCTGGTGGACGGCCTATCCGGGCGTTCTCGATCTTCAAGATCGAAATCTCCGGCTTTAAACCGAGCAAACCACCACACTTCCGCACAGTTCTTCCGGCTACAGCACCTTCGCCATAAACAGCGCATATCTTGTTTGCCGCTTGTGCGCCATTTTTGCCTTTTCGGAAAAAGTAAAGCGTTAAATGCCTATTAACGCGCTTTGTTCGTTACCATATTCTAAGGCGTATAAAACCGAGAAAAATTAACGTATCGTAACCAAACTTTTTCTAAATATGCCCCAAGTACTGACTTTTAGAATATGTGTGCGTGTCCTTTATTATCAATCATTCTGATATATTCAGACCTGTCCTAATACCACCTATCGAAAATCGGCACGAACTTTTCGGACAACCCATTAAATACGGCAATATCGCGGATAGGAAATATCGAATGGAGAACATATACCGATTATCAGTAATAACCGTACTCTGTGATTTAACCGGGCAAAAACGATACGCGATGTAATCGTCTCAAATCTTAGTATAAACAGACAAGACAGAGATAGAAGTCCATTTGGGAACATTCTGTCTTTAGCCATAAAGGAATTTGGATGTCGGACACTAGTGAAAAATGTTAAATCTAATGTAAGTGTTATAACATATGTATTATATTTTATTTCATTTTTTATTTATTTATTGAATATTATTAATTGTTGCGAATCTATTAAACTGTTTGTTGTTACTATAAATTTAATATTATTAAATTTTTATTGTATTTATTAATTTTTCTTTACCAAGGAAGCGTTACAAACTGCAATTACAATTACGTTATGGCGGAAACAATAAGTACATATCAGATCTCTTTTGTCCGATCGAGTGTATATATCTCCACTCCTTGTTAGTTGGAGAAGTGTGTTTTACAGTATTGTAAAAGTAATTTTTAGACATTATCTTATTCTCATAAGTTCTCATTGCTCATTTCAGTTATGTGAATTGCCGTAGATTCTGTGTGTTTCTGTCTCCTCTCGTTGGTTTGCTGGTCTTTTTTGCTAGACCGGTTTCGGCTGCAGAGGAGACAGAAACACACGGAATCTACGGTATTCCAACCCCCTCGCCACACCACAGAACAGGTACGTTGAACTATTTATGTGAATCGTTTTCACCGTGAAAATGAATATTGCTCTATAAATGACTGTTTACTTTTTAAATATGCCATCATCTTCAAATACATTTTGCGAGCCAAAATGATCCCGCAACTCAGTTTTATTGTTTTCAACAATTCACACGAGTTGCATCCTTCTAATGTCATCTCTTCAACCCTCTGTGGGCCGAATTTTTATTTTAAATCTGAAAAAATTGGGGAAACGAAAAATCAGCAATTATATGCCTATATATGCGAATGAAGAAAAAAAATGATATTGATCGTCCTAACAACGTTATAGGATTAAGATTTATGGCTCTATCTCAGACAAAAAGCTATAATTATTTGGTAAAATCTCGATAAATTGAAATGTGAAAGTTACAGGGGCCCATAGAGGGTTAAGATGTAAATTTTTTAATAATCATTAATACATGCAATGTTCCGATTCACAGCAGTACGGGCATAAAGAACAGTTGACTGATCTAAGAAATATGCGTTGAAAAAAGAATTTGTTGTTTATTTTCTGCGCTGTTTGCATCCGAGAAATATATCGGGTCGGCAGCTAAGTCATTGCGGATTTCGTCGCTAGCTGGAGATGGCGTTATTTGTATAATTTACGCATGTTTACATCTTCAAAACTATAGAAACCATTCTGAAATGTTTATTACACGCCAACTATTCGTCGTGCGTACCAAAAAATGTAATAAGGGTGCACACACCCGAAGATGAGAAGAATCCGCAATTATTTAGTTGCCAACCGAATAGAATTTGTTTTACCTACTGTTGTCGAAGGAAAGTAGCATTCGTTATATTTTTGTATAACAATTGTTATTTTAAGTACGTATTGTGATATTTTATACTTTGAATTAGAATTACAGAAAGATTTTGATATTCCTTGTACTTAGAAAGATAAGGGAACTGATGTTTTCACAGTGAAAACCAGGAATGTTTTGTCGATACAGTTATTTATTTATGCGCTTCATTCATACACACGCACTTCATAATGGAAATCGTGTGTGATGTTATTATCGGTCGTACTCCGTTATCAGTTCGTTTATTTATTTGTAAATATTGGGTTGAAGGCAATATTAATTTCCGACGCCAGTTTAAAACTTCTCGACGCGAGTTAAAAAAAGAAGATATAGGCATAAAGTTTTCTTAGATATAAATATGTATATAGTGATAGATAAATGTTTAGCATGTATTCAATTTGTTTTAGATAAGTAAGATTAAAATTTTAATGATAAAATGACATAATTATAAATAAATGCCCTATTTAAATTATACAGTGTAACAGTTACAGGATGGTATACTACTTTCATACGTGGAAAGACTCTCCTATATTTTTAAGTTTCTGTATAAACCTAGGATACATACTGCATTATATTCTAAATAATAAATCAATACGGAGCAATATATTTATTTTGGTAGACTCATGTGTTGACCGCAATATCAATGATCAAGCGATGGAATAAGTATTGTCCGGCTTTTTTTTTTGAGAGAGAGACTTTGTTCTTCGAAAACAACAAACGATACTCTTCAGTACTACTAGCTGTATTTTATTCGTAATAAAAAAAAATAAAATGAGGGCAGTTTTTATTCTTGTAACGATCTGTCCTTACTTCAAATTGTTTATTTTGCCTGTAATGAAACAGAGTAGAGATAGAAAATCTCTAGGTTTTCCAATTGAATTCATCTTATTACTATATTGTATATTTTTATTTAGGAACAGCTTGGCAGATTGGTCAGTTCATTGTTTTCAACAATAACCTCTTTTTATTTCATCTTTTTTTCAGTTTATTGGAGCAAAATATATTTTTGATAAAACGTCAATTGTCCAAATTATATTAGTTTTAAAAACAACTGATATACTCAATACTTATGATTGTTTGTTTACAGTGCTGCATTTTCTATAATTTGTGCACATAACAGAGTGTTATCGGATTCATTCAATTTTAAAAATTATAAATATTGCTATTTTATCAAATGGCTGTCACTAGGATTTTCAATGCTCAGAATATAAAACAATTCAGTAACGGATCAATATTCTTTTTCCATTAGGTATTACCCAGCTGCAGGCAGTATCTATGCTTAGTCTAACATATAGCAGAATATTAAGTTGACACCAAGAATCCGACTTATAGCTCCAGCAGTGGTTCAAGACAGTCCACTGAGACACCAATTTTAGGTATCACTCATTCGCATTTATATTACATTCCAAATTTTCCTCTTATAATTTTTAAATCATTATTTTGCTTAACTCACAAACTGCTAACTGTAAAAGAAAAGTTCTTGTATCTATAGCAGTGCCCCCTACCTTATTTCAACAGGTATCTGACTGAATTAAAGCCTGTTCCCATTGAAGTCACAATTTCTGTTGATGACACTATTGTACATATGTAACAATATATATGTAATAGTGTAATATATTTGATACCAAGCCCTGCTAATCGAATCAACGTGTATAACTGAACCAGCATAAATGAAACCATCACAATTTTTTTTCATCCGTTTTTATTTTAAATTATCAATAGCACAAAACAAACCATCCACTAACCGACTTTCACACAAAAAGAGGCGTTTGTTTACTACATATTAATCGAAGACAAAAATTCAATTTATTTCCTGAATGAATTGTCGCACTTTCAATCTTTCTAAATCTCAATCTGATATGTGTAGGCCATTTAGAATATCTTCTCATCAGTTTATATCTCTCCACAATTTATTATTCGACATTCACAACAATCATTCTTATTTAATATTCTGAAAGACATTCTTTATAATATATATAGATATAATTCTCAACAATTTACTTTACTACTATTTCTACTAGGAGCGATTGATATAAATCCAAAAAAATTTGTACTAATGAAACTTGCTGCAAACAATTCAAAAGTTGATAATCTATTTTAGTTTCTTACTTTGGATTAAAAAAAGCAAATATTTAAACACAAAACAAACACAGTAAACAAGAAACAACTTTGAAGTAAAAAAAAACAAAACGAAAGTAATAAAAATAATAATTTATAAATAGAGATGAATAAATATGAGAATATATTGTATATATATATTATAACTATTACTTATAATGTTTTAAAGCCACATTTATAATTAACGCTATTATTAATAAAAGGTTCAGTACAAGTAAGACTTCAGTCAAAAAGTTTTAATTCATTTATTCATCGTATTTTTTTTTATTATTGCATTCTCCTCAGTAAACAGGGGGGAAAGGGTGAATATTTGTGTCCGATGCCGCTTCTGTGATTTAAAAAAATGAGCAAAAACTAATAATTTCTCGAATTTTTTGTTTTCTCCAAGAATTCTATCTTTCCCTATCTTCCAAATATTGTCCAGGCATTGCGCTCTTAGAAAAAGTCCGATGATATATAAAATCCTTGTTCGTATTTTTGGCAAGCAGTGTTTTAAACAGCTGACTTTTAACAATTTAAAATCTAGTGAAGGGTGAAGCCGATGACTGATGAAAATGAACAAATTAAAAATTATACAGAAAAACAAATTCGACAGACGAGAATAGTTTTTTAGCATAAAAAAATTGAAAAAGAAAAATACGGTATAAAAAGAAATAAATAAATATCGAATAATAATGTTCTCTTTAAATTGGCAATTTTTATTATTTTTTTTCGGAATCGGTGTGATCTCCAAGTCTTGGGTGACTGCGCCATTGTATCTGGGCATCTGTAAAGGAAACGAAAAAAATTATAAACAAATTGAACATTTTCTATATTCATGTTTTTGTGGCATGTACCATATATATATATATATAATATATATATATATATATGAGAGGAGTAATTTTCTCAATAGCCAGATAATTGTGCTTCCAGCATTCAAAGAAATAATGAAAAATTCTGGGTTATTAGTATACGGCACCCAAAACCAAATATATAACCGCCATCATATTTTGAGATAATCTATCACAATAATATTTTATCTACAAGGGAAATTCAAATAATTTAACAGTAGTAAGAACATTACATTGAGAGATCAAAAAGGATAACTGTTCTCAATTAATATACAGAAAAATTGAGTAAATCTCCTATGTAGAATTCCCCTTATTCTAATGCCTACACAATTTATAAAAATGCACAAAAAATACTCACTCAGTTCACATGTTTTCAGGCGTATTGGTGTTAATATCAGTTTTTTTTTTGAATTGTTGACTTTATTCTCCCGCCTCCTTCTTTTTAAAATTTCTCCTCCTCCAATCCGTGTTTAAAAAACATCATAACCGGTACGCTATCGCTGTCGATGTCTCTGTACTCGAGTAAAGCGATCATACCGTCAATGTCCATCGATTCGCCTGAAATCACAACAGAAAAATGAAAAAAAACTTTATTTTTTATTGCACCTAGGTATTGAACTACACTACAGGATACAGAGGAGAGGAGTGTGTGAAGATCGATTTAATCTAGCCCAATAGCCTTTTTATTAAGTCGGCAGCATTTGAACTATTGAAGTTCGAGATGCGCACCTTTAGCCACTGAACCAACACCCCCAAAAAAATCAGGTAAGTTTTTATATTTCCTTAAAATAATGGATGCAAAAATTATTCAGTATAGGTAGGCTCTTGAACTATAAATATAAATCTAAAAAATCAACCGCTACATTAAATTAGTCCAATAAACCTCATAGGTATGTGAGCAAAAATGAGGGAGCTGACATTCAAATTAATACAAAAAATTAACCATAACATAAAAACAATTGAAAGGAATTTTTTAAAAGAAGAAAAGTTCATACTGACCTGTGAAAAACTGTAAGTCCTTAAACCTTCCCAAAAGATCTTTCATAACTTTGTTCATATTTGTTTTAAAGGTGTCTACTTGGTCGGGCGTTTTCTCTTCTAATTTTGCTACCAATCTGAAATTTTAAAAAGTAATAGGTTATTGAGGGATAATAAAAATTAAAAAAAAACTAATGAAATTATCTACCAATTTTTAAATCAATTCATGAAATTGTTGCTTTTGTTTTCGGTTTCATCAATATAAATGAAACTCAAACTGATAGTGTGTGTATGTTTTAAAGTACATGGTTACAATTTGAAATATCCGAACTAGTTTCTTCTGGGTGATTTTTCTTTCTCTGGCTTGTGCTTTTAAACTTGGTCCTAATCTAAATTAGTTTGAACTCCTAATATATATTTTCCAACGTGAAGTAAATACGTCCTGGCAGTTTCAAAGATCCAAAGAGGAAATGCCTCCAACAAAGTGTCCCTAGTCATATATTATTAACTCACTTCTTCATATAATCCTTGAGGTAGGCGGTATAAGATTTCTTGTCGCCGAAAGCGTAAGTTTCACAGAGCCTGTGGTTGAGCACGATGTCCACCCCGGACTCGACAGCCTCGTCAGTACCTTCGACTGCGTCCTCGGCTGAAGGGTTCGATCCTTCCAGCTGGATGTCGCCCTGTTTTCTTGTCACGAGCTGAAAAAAAAATGCAATAAGATATAATTGTCGATAACACATTTAACAGTGTCCATACATACATATTGTCCATAACGCAACAAAGGACGCCGAAAGAACAGTCCAACAAAACCCAGAAGAAATACGTGTGGTAATTAATAATTTTTTAAATTCAAAATTAGGTAAAAAGCATACATACACTTGTAAATATCAAGATAAAATATTTACTGAAATACTTATATCTCAAATATATAATTTGAACCACGTTCGAAGATCTTAGATTAAAAGCATATGGAATCCAACTTTATTGGAAGGTCCCAAATCAAAATTACTTCCTAATGAGAGAAAATTATAATTTTTTTTATTTTTGATTTTTATGAAAGTGTAAAACGGATTAAATTTTGATTTCACGCAAAATGCAATGTGCCACTTAAAATTGATATTTATTCAATCAAAGTTCTTATTATCTGGATGAGATATGGCGGTGCATCAATTGATTTTTAATTAAGCAGATTATTGACCAATTGAATGATTGATTTTAAGACCATATTGTCAATACGGTTTCTTTGCATTCACCTTTATTGGACACAATTAAGTACAGTGTCTCCAGTTGTGACTATATTTTTATAACAGTGTTTTATTACACACATTGGTAATTCTCAATTTCAAAATTTTAAATAATTAAAAATGAGAATAAAGCTATAATTTCTATAACTGATGGAGATTAAAAACATATTGCTTTAGGCTTTACCTGTTAACAGTATGGACTGCATTAATTTTCTGACTAATTAAATTATAATGTTTTGTACTCATTTCCCACAACCGCTAAAGATTAGAGGTCGATGAATCTTTGGAAATTACATGATTAGGAGAAAGTCAAATTTGGAGCCCATACTTTCTTTATACACTTCTGGGTAACAATCAATAAATTAAAGTGCCACATGTCTAAAAAATGTACTTTCTCCTATCATCAAAATGCTCTCTTCCGATTGCTTTCAATAATAAAAAATTAAGACTACTCCGCAAATTGTCTTCCGTTTTAGATTAAAATCGCGTATAAGTATAAAATAAAAAATTATATTACCTTGCCGTAAACTTCGTACATGACATCATCGACGAGTTTCATCTTGTAGGAGTCAGAAAACATTTCATCACCTGGAGAACACGAAATGAAAAATGTAAAATTGAAAGAACAGACCTGGGAATACCGAGCGTAGGTTATGATTATAAATTATAATTCCGACTGAATATTTTATTCTCGACATACGTAAAACGTTTTCCAGAAGGGGTATTGCATTTGGCCCCTTTTGATAGAGAGAAAATAGATGTTGAGAAATAGGGCGGATACTGGGGAAAGTCCAGTTGGGTAGAACATCTGTCTGACTGGACAATAGAACTTAACCTATACTGGGACATTTTTGAATGTGCGTTGAAAAAAATTAAGCACCTGCAATTGCGACAGGTACCGAAATGGTTCTTTTCAACGGCCAATTGATTTCGCATACTTTGCTACCAGCATTCGAAGGGAAACTGAAGAATACTGGTTATTAGTGTATGCCAACTCACATGTCTGTCACACGTCCAATGGCGACGTTTCGAATAGTCCGTTACGTTAATATGGATGTTTTCGCTTACGGAAAGGTTGACGGGAGTCGTCCAAGCGTTACGGGAACGTTTCCCAATTTTAAAACGAACAGCAGAAAGGAAACGGAGAAATGTACCCGGTAACATATTTGGCCGATTTATTTTATCGATAAAATCCAGTCGGTCGGTTCGGAAATTAACGCCGCGAACGAAGGAGGGGCTCTGGTCGATACTCACCGGTGAAAATATCCTTGTAGATCCTCATGATGGAAGATAGAGAAAGATTTAACAAAAATACGAAAACGGCACGCGCACCTCACCCTGTTGAGCGAAACGGAAAGACAGAGGAGGCACACTTGCACGCCAACATCCATATCCACTTGATCGCAACTTAATTCTTCTCCTTTTCACCCGAAGAAAAATTATATTATTTCAATTTTACAATCCGTTGTAGGTACGCGAGGCGATAAAATAAATCGGCAAATACAATTTTCTATAGCAGTATTTATTTATTACTCAATTTTACAATTGTAGTTTTTTTTATATTCGAAGTAGCCGATATACGCACTTCGGCCTCGTAACCCAACCAATTCTCCTGGAACCATACAGTAATAAGAAAAATTGGAATTACTAAAAAATTAATTTTATGGACGTATTTGTTTCGCTATTAATGTTCACGGATTTCTGTCCGGTACATCGAGAGATACTTTCAAATTGGGGCACTGTATTCATAGAAAATCATTATAAATTAAAACCTCTTAATTAAATAATTTTTAAAGGAAATGTAGGCACTCGAGAAGTGCGAATTTACTACTTCGGCAGAGAAGCAATTTGAATAAGCAATTTGCCATCGTTGTTCTTTGAGGATTTACTTTATTCAAATAGTTTTCTGTAGGCAGAATTTTCTAGTGCTTTGCGTTCATTCAACTCTGCCTCCTGCGCAGGAGGTTAATATTCGTCGATGTTTCCAATTTAGTATCGGATACGGAATAATATTTTTCGACATTCAAATGTCACGACGTTATTGTTGTTCGTCTAAAAACTCGACTTATAAATATTTTTACGTTTCTTTGTTAAGGTCCTACGTTCGATTCGCATTCCGGTTAAAGAACCGGAACAAAGGTAACGGATAGCTTCCCGATATTCACTATGGAGACAAGTTTTAAAATTCATATTTACGGTCGGCAACTTTTTAAACATTTCCAGACATTCGAGTCAATATAAAATTCTGGATACGGCGGGATGATAAATTGTTAAAACTGAGCGAGATATTCGGATTTTGCGGTTGGTACCACTGGTCGAGTGTCTGATGCATTGTATCCTAATCGTAAGTCGCAATATTGTGATAGCTGTAATAAGGACGGGACAGTGTTTTTTAACGAAGTCTTGTGCGCTCCCTTGTAATTATTTGATTTTTTAAAGGCCGGTAATTGTCTTACTTACTTTAGTTTCCATGCCATATATTATAGTACGCGGCAATTTAGCCTCTTATGACAACAGATACCCGTGGAGGGTGCTTGTCTCAGGTTTAAAGGGTATTCAATACTTATTATTTATTTGTGTGTGTAAACCCCGGCTCTGTTTCGGCATACCCGATGTTTATATTTTTCGAAATGTAATTTTTGTACTAGTTTAGCGGAGTTTTAACTCTGTTTTCGTGTGCTACAACTTCGCAAGGCTGTTGGAATATTATTTTTCAAAAATATATTGCTCAAAAATAATCAAGTTGTGAATGTTTTGAACCAATTGAAAAATTGGCTCAGATATTTGATTTGATTTCTATCCTGCATATATGTTTAACATATTTCTACTCTAATAACAATGTTACATAAAAGAAAATATATTTTAGTTTAACTGCATTGAATCAATACTCATGAGGCTACAAAATCTTTTGAACATTTTGGATAATCAAGAAATACAGGCAATTTTGAGATTTTTTTGAGCAATATATTGTTAACAAGTTAACGCTTTTCAATCATCGATGACGTCTCATTTCATTAGAAAAGTGTATTTTTATTTAATTTAACGTCAGTTGATTTAGCTTTCCTTAGGCTTCTTAGTGTTCATTGTAATATCATTAACGGCTCCGCTTGTTTCCTTCATCAATTTGAAACATTCTTCTCCTCACCCATGTCATACATCTAGAGTATATTTAGAATGGAATTTCAAATGATAGAGGGTCAAGTCACCAGCAGTACCCTTAATTTTTACTTTACTTTTATAAATAGATCTTAGACGGACATTGACTTTTGTACAATTATTTGGACGGATAATGTTGTAAAATGATTTTGCGTTTAATGTCAGCCGAAAATTTGGAAATAAATTCAAGTTTCACTAATTATGTACACTATTATTCTCCATCTTAGATTTATATATAATCAGTTTCATTACCCGTTAAAGCCTTTTGTGTAATGCAAATTTAGTGTACTTTGAGCCATAATAAAATATTTGCCCTTTTAAATTAACTTAAAACACAGTCTAATTTATTATGTTAAGTGATGAAAATGGAAGCAAGCTCATATTTCCCCATAGGAAATAATGAATTGCAATAATTAAAAAGTTTGGAATACAAATTTTGTATTTTTATTTAGATAATTATGGTGAAATTATAAATGTTTTATATTTTTTTTTACCTCAGAGAACTGTTTTATTATATTTTTTATTTTTGAAGAGTTTAGAATTAAAATTATCCTGACATAACATGCAGTAAACTTTGTTAACCCCAGAATCTTTTTTATATGTGAGATTAGAAAAAAGAACTTGAAAAATAAAAAAGGTCCTAGCTCTTGGGAGAAGCTTTTTCCACGATTTTCTCTATCCGATGAGAGGTGGATGAACTTAAAATGGGAGCGGGGAGGTATTTGGAACTGTTTCTATCTGTAAAATAGAATCCATGGTTACAGTGTTGTTATTTTGGGGGCACTGGACCTTCGCCTATGTCTACTGATTTGTCTATCACTACAGTTTGGAATTGTACTCGGTTTGGAACCATCAAAATTCGCTTATTGGCAGGTACAAATTTTCAGTGGGGATTTTGTTTTAATTATACTACTCAGTAGAAATCAAAATTGTTGTAGAGATTTGAAAATTATTTTGTTTTTCTAGGTTTTTTAATGGTTAATGCGCTGCCCGTGATTTGTATCTGAATATTATTGATTTGGCTTTTAATTGACCTTTTTAGTATAATTAGGGACAAACATTAATACAATTAGCTCAGATTTCACAATCTTAAATAATATTAACTTCTTCAAGGATTATATTATTTATTTAAATAATAGAATTATATGCTAAATTATATAAACTATTTATTTAGCTTATTAACTTAATTTGTTGTTGGTTGTAGGATTGTATAATAGCCAACAGTTCTTTTAAGATATTAGCCATCACTTTAATATTTCAAAGTTCAGAAACATGATGGAAAAATCTCATTTGTTATTTCAGTATATAAAGTTCTGTAATGTTAAGCATTTTTGTCGTTTGGAAATGATGTTACATTATTTTTTTTCTGAAAACAGGTTATCCATATTGATGGTGTCTAGTAAGTTTATCGGTGAAATAAGTACATTTTGTCCAGTCTGAAGTTATGGCATATTTTTTTGTAATTTAAAAAATGTTGGTTAAATAACTGTGCTGTGGTGTGGGGCATTTTAAATATTTTATTCGCAGATCAATACAGCTTGCATTTTGCGACACCCTTCTAATTTTCTGGGCTTTATATCAAACGAATAAATTTACAGTGTCTATAATGTAATTCTTGAGAACTTGCATGTATGTATGCATTAAAAATAAGTGCGGTTTTTTCAGTTTTGTTTACAAGAGATACTTTTTTGAGAAGAGCATTTACACTGAAAATATGGAATTAATTTTTTAGAACATCTTCCCAGAGCATAAACTAAAGATGAAAAAATGAAATTAAAAAAAAATCATTAGAATATTGCACTGTGAAACCTAATTTTTTTGTTCTTAAAGAAATAAAAGCTTTAAGGAATGTGAAATCATAAATATTTATTGAAAATGTCGACAGATATACACGAGAGGAATTTTTCAGAGGCTTAAGAGAGACCAACTCTTTTGGTTGTTTCCACTGTTGCCTGGATACGCGCAATTGTCACTGGGGTTGCAAAATTCTTCCCCGCCTTCTGGAGGGAACGTAATTATGAACATTTGTTTATATCATTTTTTCGAGTGTGTTTGCAGAAATACTTCACTTGTTGCAAAAGAAAGTTTTGCAAAGAAGTAAACAAACGGTTTCTCTGATTCTGATTCTTCTTTTACAGAAAAAAAACATTCAGTAGTTGGCTTAACATTTTGTTTTTACTGTAATTATCGGTATATGCTGTTATTGTATTTTTTGAAACAATTTTAGTTATTTGGGTGCACTTTGACAGTTTCTTTAGATTATGTGGAGGCAGGGTTTGTATATCTTGAAAAGTAGACTGTAAATGGTAGTTTTTGATTTAAATGTTTTTATTAAACGTTCCATCGAATGTAATAATGAAAATTGTATGTTGATCATTGTATTTTATTATATATTTTTTTTAATTATCTCTTTACATGAATTTGTATCAACTTGATATACTTTACTTAAACCCTTAATAGCTTTAAGGAATTAAAGCAAGAGTAACATGTACAAATAAGCCCCCATTGTGTAACCAGTGTGCCTTTGTAGGGTCTTGAAGAATTGAGTTTTAAAATACATTTTGCAGGCTTCACATAAATTCACTTATTTCTAGTGTGATTTTTTTTCTTTTAAACAATATCTTTGGTTTGTTCAGTATCAAAAGAAGGTATGAATTTTTCTTCATTCATTTACATTGACAATACATATATTCTGGGGTATTAAGAAAATGTTGATCCCATAGTGTCATTTGACACATTCTTCTCTTGCTGAATTTAAGTAGGCTTGTTCAGTCAAGCATAATTGGATGTGTCAGATTGCATGAAAGATTATATGAGTATGGTGATAGGGGACCTTGGGGTAGTTGTAGTAATTTAATATACATCACAAAATTAATACACTTTAAACTTGGAGCAGAACATTATACTAATTGTTTTAATTTATATTGAAGCATGACAAACAGATTAAATTAAGTAGATTAAAGGAACAAATTAACTTGATTTGGAGACATTAATTTATTTGTACAGTGGTAGTTGTTTTCATTTATGCTTCAGTTTTGTTTTCCTATTAGGACATTAGAAAGAAAGTGTTCTATTAATCATAGCTTATTTATGCCCTATACTTCCTACAGATTCAACATGTAGTTTCATTTCATATTTACTGACCTAGGGGAGCAAGATAAACGTATATATACCAAAGTGTAACATTTTTAAATTATTCAGTTTCAAATTATTCGTAATAATAAATGTAATAAATTTTTGTTTTTGTGTATTATAAATTCTTGTAAAATTTTCTTTGATCGAATTCACATTTCTTATACATAGTCACAAATAATGATTATTTGATTTAAAACAGTAACAAAGGCTCATCAGTTTCAATCAACGGTAATTTATCATTTATTTCTTCTAGTTTTTTATTTCTGCATTATAAGATTACTGCAAAACTACTAAATGAACAAATAAATCGATTCTTTTATATTGCCCATTTGAATTACAACTTTTCCAGAAATGTTGAAATTGTCCTCACCCTAATGCGACATATTGAAGTCATAAAGTGAATTCTAAATTTAGTGCAGTCGAGTTTAGCTTTCGGGCTGCTCTAATTTTCAACGGACTCTACTATATTAGAACTAAATTTTGTGTAAGAAAACTCGAACTAAACTGTTTCCCAATCTGTATTGTTTCAAAATGGTACCAACTCCAATTCCTCATTATAATTAATGATAAAAACCGTCCCGATCAAAAGCACACATTTTTTTAACATTTTAATTTCATTACTCGCATATTTTATTAAAATATTAATAATTAAAACAGTAGGAAACTTTGTTCCAATTTTTGTTACTCGACATTCTGTAAGATAATCAGTAAATACTGTTATAAATTGTAGAACATCCGGTTTAAAAACAAGACCATACTGTCAACAGTATGTAATAGAACACAAATTTTATTAAATGTATTTTCTTTATTTACCAGGTAGTAGACCTAACTTGTATTATTTTAGAATATAAAAATGCAATCTTTACAGAGAATTATATATTATATTGTTTTTATTTATTTGAATCACAACATCCCATTAAATATTCATTTAATCACTCAAAAATCTTGTGCACTCGTTGTCTTACCTTCAGCATAGTTTACTTTTCATTAAACCGCTGCACTCATAGTTTTTTTTGCCGCAATTATTACTTGCCGTTCGTAACACTGATCTACTTCGATTTCGAGTAACGTTTATATAACAGTTTTTTACCTTCTTACCGGTGCTTGCAGCCGAAGATATCGAACAGCTGAAAAGATTTCCTTCGGGGGGCTATTGCGACGATTCCACAATAGTCTATTTGCAACACCCGTGCGTTATCCTGACGGCTCTCGAAGTGTTGGGCTATGAGGTCGTCGCCTCTTCCTCTACAGCAATCAAACAGGATTACAATGAGTACATGTGGACTATGAGAAAGGCATTCTCAGAACCTGAACCTTTTCTGGTGAGTTTTCAGTTGTTTTATTCATCGATTTAATTCTATACAAGCAATAATGTAAACAATTCTCAACACGATGAATGTTCGCGGCGCTGATTTGTTTTTCAAATCATTCAAAAGTATTTTTTTACAGCAAAAATATGGAAAGTAGTAGGTTATGGTGCATAACTAGGTGAAATAAAAATTACGTTTCAAATCCTTATTACTCTGGTCATTTTATGACATATTTTTATGAAGTATGATTAAAAAATACAACAAAATAAAAATTTTGTTTAGAATATATTTGTATTCTTCATTCAGCTATAGACATATGTATTTTTTAATTGATTTTTAAACTCTAAATCCTGTAGTGATTTTACCTTTAATACAATACGGAAATGTTACTAATCATACTAGTTAATTTATGATAGGGTTCATTGCTACAAAATATTAAATCCTCGGAAGTGTTTTTCTCTCTTAATTATTTAATTTATGTTTTCTTTATCATTCAATTCCCATTTCATTTTTATTATAATATTTTATTACACATATTATTTGAATGTCTGCAGTTATTTCTCTGTTTATATTTATCAAAACAAGCTATTGTATTGCAAAGATGTTTGTGCCGCAACTGTTGCAGCTGTTATCTGTTTTTCTGATCAATAATGTTGGTATTACCCAGAGTCATATCAGCGATGTGGAGAGCTAAGTAAACAGGAGAATTAGTCATATCCACTGGAATTTTCTAATAGTGTCACGTGTGTGTGTGTGTGAGAGTCATCCAATGAGAGTGGTAAAGTTATTATTGTTTGAGCAATTTGAAATTTCAGGCAAAAGCGGTAGCGGAATTATCCCAAATAGTGTATCTGTTCAAAGCAACATAAGGCTTTGTGTAATCCATATTTATATGGCCCACATATTCTTTTATTTTAAGTAGTTGTGATTATTTGGAAATGCTCTCCATTTGATGAGCTAATCATTTGATCTCTCGTGGTATTTTATTGTGGATTTATCTCTTGTCTTTGTCTCTCTTTGAAATCATGAGTAATTGAATTCACTTTGAAGTGTCAATTTCCTCGGTAAGAAAAAAACGTTTGATAACAAACTTTTGAAAACGATTCTTGATAAGGCTCAACATCGAGAATGTTGGGCCAGTCTTTGAGCTACTGCTGTTCTGAACTGCACATACTGTTGTATTTCTGCCAGCCTGTAATTTCTTTTATTTGATTTTGATCTAATTAATAGGAACAAGAAAATATCGCATTTTGTTTTCCAAACACTCTGTTGTGACAAACTATTCAGTTTCATTTTTCTTTCTTTATTTTTCAGGATTCCGCTGAGAAAGTGAAAATAAAATAATATGACGGAACAGTACTATGTTGCTGTGAAAGCTTCGATTTATTCTTCTGATTCCGCCGTATTTGGATTGACTCCTGAAGAATTGTCGGCGATTATAAAAAGACACGGCCACAGCCCGAACAGAAATATAATCAATGGTGTACTCATTAAAGGTTAGATAATTTTCTAATTTCAATATTAATATTTCATTTATTTTTATAAAATGTTATATTTCTCTTATGATTAGAATTAAATTTTTCATCATTTATATATATTTTTAATTAATAATTTAACAAATCAGTTTTGACACAATATGTTGTGTCAAAACATTTATGACTTGGTTAATTTAATTTTCTTTAATCATATCTTTTGTCAGTCTAATGTAAGTCTCTAAAATTGGATACAGGACTATAAAATCATTAAACTTTTCGAGATAAATTCAAACTTAAAAATAATTTGCCGACTTTGTCATTGAAGGATATTAAAAATGAATCTGTTTTAATTTGTGTTTCAGCCAATCCGCTGATGGTGATCAATTCTCTAAGTGAACTCGGGTACAGAGTTGTCTGTACGACGGGCGAAGGGGAAGTGCTCTGGACACTGAGAAGAGACGTTCTGGTGAGTCGTTAAGTGACCAGTTTTAATATCTTTTTCTTAAAATATTCTGAATCATCAATGGCCCCGTCTCCTGTCTACCTCGCATCTCTTCTCAAGATAATGGTGGTTCAAGATACTCTGGTGGTAGGAAACCTGGATTAGTTTCTCGGTTTTTAACCCACTTAGCTGTGTGTTTTTGGCGAGTAGCAGTTAGAGCGGCAGTAATATTAACGGTGTTGGTATTTATTAAGTGTGAAGGGGCAATATGGACTATCAGGTGTTACATGTTTTCACATTACTGTTATTTCCACATATTATTCTGCTACGACATTTGTTAATTTTGAATGAATAACTTAAAAACTTGTAAAATTTATTGCGAATAAAAATTATTGTTTTTATTTACAATGGTTTTACTCTGTAACATATTTATGAAATAATAAAGTGAAATAAAAACCTAGCTGGAGTTGTGTCTCTCATGATTGTCAGTTAAAACGTTATGTTCTCTATAACAACCCTTTGGCTTCTTTATAAAATAGCAATGTAATTGTATATTTACAGTATAATGTCTATCCATTATAATGGATATGATTTTAAAAAATGCTAAAAAAGTTAAAATAATCTTACACATCTCCATTGGACAATTAAATGGAATTTTTACCTTGAGTTCCAAATAAGAATTAACCTGTATACCATTCTCCAAATTGCCCCTTTGAGTTATACTGACGATGGAAATATCGAACATTTAATTAATATTTGTTACAGCTTAAATTGTTGCTTTCTCACGATTATCTGTGCAGAGAGAAATGGTGTAAGAAACTTGTTGTCGTGTTGTAAACTATAGTCTATAGTTTTGGTAGCTTGATTGTAGTGTAGTAGTAGTAGTATAAAAACAGAAAGTAGTAGAACGTAGGCGCAGAGTTTCATTTGAATAATTCCATTTGGATACGGTGTAAAACTAATAATCAAACAGATTTCAGACAATAGCTTTGACGAGTGAATCAACGGACCAACATATTTTGTAGATTAATTAGGTATACAGTTTGTTATATGTACATTATTTTAAATATTTAAAGGAGTAATTGATGGAATTAAACTATGAGATGTTAAGAATCTGAACGCATTTGTATTTATCAAGAGACTTTTACAAGTGTACAGAATTTATGAGCAATTAATTATTTTCTCTTATAGAATAGACCTTGATATTTAGTGTAATTGATTTACTCTATCGTTTAAATTAAATAAGTTAAATTAATTTCAGTTTAAAACTGAACTGATCTAATAATGAATTCTGAATTGAAAGAGAAAAAAAAACACGAATACATGTTTTGTAGGATTTACAGGAGGAAGATGGTTGAATATTATGTGCATGTAAATTATGTTTTTAAGTCTTCTGGGTTCGACTGTTTCCGTAGGCAACTCCGGTCTAATCAAGGTCCAAGGTGTAACTTTCACCGCCTTCCTAATCAATCACTAAGTGTAATCGGTTGGCGACACATAACCTGCTCCATGTAGTTGCAGTCCGAGTGATAGCCTCCTTTCAGACTGCAGCAGCCCTTCTATTAAACCGAGAAGAACTTATTCGTTTAGGTTAGACTTACTGATTCAATTTTTCTTTTATCCTTTTTTTAACAAAGAATTTTGCCACCTATTTGCAAAATGATTTTTTTTAAATTGTTTGAGTTTAATTTTGTTTTGAATGTTTATTTTTTTTTCAGTAGAAGAGTATGTATTGTATTTCGACGTATATGTTTGTGAAACAAAAATATTTATTATAGGGCAGTTATATAACCCTGAAATAGGAAAAATTGTTACATGGATCTCTCAGTAGCGCTCAAAAAAAATGTCAAGCCGACTTTCGTTTCACAACTCAGTTCTGTATTTGTCGAAAAGATTGCGCGACATCTTATTCATATGAAATACAACAGGGTTTTCATTTTGAGAAGGTTAAACCTTGAGACTCTATTGGACAAAAAGAATTAAGACTGCATGAAATAATAAATTACACACCTATATTTAAATCACTGTGCATTCGAGGCTTTGTGACTAACAATTGTGGTGTTTTTAATTGTACACTAATATTTATGGGTATCCAATTAATTAACTCTGTACTGTCTTGCCTTTAAATGTTTAACCGTTTCATATTCTATTAAAAACCTGTTTTCTCTCATTTAAACATTGTAAATTTGGATTTACACTGAAGGTTATAACTAGAGACACGTTATAGCGATCAAATTCTTCTCTAGTAAACAACAGTAGTTTGTTTTTCCGTTCCAGAGCTTAGGTGTTGTCTAAAATTCAATTTCTAATTTTAATTGTAAATATCTGTTCCGTTTTTCCCTTTAAAACAACATTACAATGGTTTGATTTATTGGAAGTTACATTCAGACAGATTGTGCGCCCTTAATAATAATTGAATAATTGCAGTATTGTAAAGCCATTGCTTTTGTATTCTTTCCGAAATTTAAGGAACATATAGGACAAAATATAATTTGCTTGATACAAAAATTATATTAATTCAATTTTATTTTGACTACTTTTGAAAAGTGATATAAATGTGAGTTTAATCACGTACATTGTAATGAATAGTTGTGTTGTACTTTTTCAGTTTTCTTTCTATTTTAATGATTCGTTGTATCGTTTTATAAAAACGAGTCTCTAGTTTTTAACAGAATTTATTATCGATACTGTGTTGCGTGCTCAACGTCGGTCTGTTGTTAATATTTTCAGAAAACGGACGTAGAGTAGTGTAAGAGAGTTGTGTTTTGGTCGGACTGCAGAACGGTAGCTTGTGAAGGGCGCGGAGGAGGAGGAGGAGGAGGAGGAGATGCCTCACGTGGGCGTTAAGGGTCGCGTCGACTGGAGCGAATGCGTCGTGTTCGGCCTTAGCCAGACTGAGCTGAAGAGGTTGAGGGAGACTCTGAGCGTGTGGGGCCACAGGGTCGGCCAGGACGGCCATCAGGTAGCCCAGCCTCCGCTCCAAGTTGTCCAGACTCTGGCAAACCAACTCGGCTACAGCGTTGTGGCGACGGCGCCCTCCGCCCACTCCACCGTTGTATACACGATGCATCGCCCCCTCTATTAGCAGTGCTTTAAGAATAATAATAGTCGACTCTCTACAATCCTCCCTTAATTGTGTTGTGCTCTACTTTCCTCGCGTTTACGTTAATTTAGACACTAATACGAAAACAGACTTCGTATAGCTTCCCATCCGATATATTGACGCTTCATCCATATTTAAGAGGTAATTTTTAAACATTAATATTTCATCGGTATGCTCGTGTTTATATTTAGTTATGTAACAGTAAGGTTATTTAACTTAGACCTAAGATGTTATCACTCTTGTAATTTTCTCTTACCTCTAAGGTCTTAAGGCTTCTCACCACCGTCCTAATTATAGTATAAAACTAAAATTACGTTTCATTCGGTGAATACTTAACTGATAAGGCCAAAACTAGTTTAAGACCAAAATTACAAGAATGATATTTAAATATGCGGTTATCTGTGTATTTTCTGGACGCAGTTTATTCTAACAACTTGCCTTCACGTATGGATATAAAACCTATACGGTAATAATTTTCTCGTGCATAAAATGCATGCACGATATTTGTTATATTTGTTTTTGTACACACGCCAAACAGTTATTTTGCCTAATTCATCCGGTTTATGAATTATAAAATGTTGACTCAGAACAATGAAAAAGAAGGAAGTAAATCGAAAGAGAAAAAGAGAGTTAGCTGGGTGGACAAAAATAGTGGAACAGATGGTTGCACTACGCCTAATAATAATGGCGGCGGTAGCAAAAATAAGAAAAAATCAAAGGAAGTGAAAAAAGAAGTAGCTTCTGTAGGTAATTAATTGTTTAAAATTAATTTAGATTATTTGTTTAATATTAAAAAGGTGACACATGAATAGTCTGTGTACAACTACAAATTTTTGCTTTGTTCATAATTACCTTCTACAAAGCTTTATCTGTTCTGAATCCATTATAATAAGCATCTTTCTTGTTCATTCAAATGCAGTATACCTGATAGTAATATTGAAAAAAATAATTTTCACTTTAATTTCTGAATGATAAACAAAAAATAGGGTACAGATAATCCATTCACATATGTTGTTTCTGGAAAAATAATATTTAAGGATTAGCCATGTTAATCCTGTACCTGATGTTATTTTAATAATGTAGAATTTTAAATATTTGAACATAATATTAGGTAAAAATGCGACATTAAACGATGAGGCTGAACGTCGGGAAGATTCAAGAATATTGCTATTGAATCCGAACGAGCTGTTGGACAAGAACGTAGATCTGGGCCAAGAAAAGGTTCTACTGAAGACAAACGAGTGCTCAGACGATAATCCGTTTTCGAATAGATACAAAAACGAAGTTCATTTGGTCGGCGTTCAGTCCGTTTGGAACTGTAAACCTATGAAGTACGAACGGATATGTACCAATTTATTACCAGTGTGCCATTATGTTTAGTTAGTACCTACAGAAAAAGTTTTCTATAGGTATTCAGGAAATTTGTTTATTTATATTAGTGCTAGTATAATATTACCACCCACACTACACATTATTGTTATTAATTAGCTGGTTAGGTTCGAACCTCCTAAGACTGCTAGGATGTAATAGTGTTGAGAAGAAATATATAAAGCGGAAAAAATAAGACCTTACCGAATGTGGAAAATGAGGTCTTGGAGAAAGATACAGTCGGAAATTAAATTATAAAGTAACCGATAATAGTCCGGAAAATTTACATCGTTTTCTAATATCTTTTTTTCTCTCTTTTCTTTATTTGTACAATGAATTATAATATAATTAAATGTACAAGTGTTGAGTGTATGTTTCTCACTTGAATGGCTTGACAAAGAAACCATCCAATGACGGCACTTTTCACAATGGATGATCTAATATCGTTAGGAAATATTTCTATCTGTGAAGCGAAGATCCGATGATCCATTCGATCAATTTTTCAGCTGTAGCGATCCGAGCTGTTTGGCAGCATTTAGATTTACATCCGGCCAAGTTGAATCTGAAGCGGTAAAAGAAACAAAGATGTCTGAGCAGTGCTCAGGTCATCAGGCGCCCACCGTTGCGTCGGTCCATCAAACACTCGACGAAATGGACTTCGAGAGAGGCATCTGCTACGCAGGTAATTAACGCTTCCCTGTCATATTTTACATCACGGTCTTGGAATTACGTTGGCTTTATATATTATGAAAGTTACTAGCTTTTGTATTCAACTAAAATTTTTGATCGAATTTCATAAAAAGTGTTCACACTAACAGTGTCCATTGATATTTCATAATAAAACACATTTTTCATAGTTTACATTTACTTTTTGCGCGGATATAACCTAAGAAAAGCTTGCAAGTGAAATGTTTTTTTATCTACAATTCAAATATTAAATAATAATAGTTTTCAGTGGCTTAAAATCTTAGTTTAAATATTTAAGATCTTAGTTTAACTCTATGATAACTCTATATAGTTTACATTAGTGTTCCAATTTATGTGCAATAATAAACTTAGGCCTATTGAACTTTCTGGAAAACTCGTAATTTAAATTTTTTTTTTTTTAATAACTAGCATTTCATTTTCTCCGCCAAAAATACTACAATCAGTATAAATGTTAGGGCAGGAATTAAAATTTCCAAATAATTTTGTTTTTTCGCTGAGATTATTTTAAATTTCCAACCAACGAATAATTGCACATAATATTTAATAAAGTTTACTTAAAAAAATTATAATTTATTTTTGAACAGCTGATTCAAATGTCGGCCTTGTTACCATCCTCTTGTGTGGTAAAGGCATTGAACTTTTAAAGTCATTTTTTTTTTTTTTAATGTAAAAGTCGTTAAATACAGTTTCAAAATTAAAATTAACGAAAAAAAAATTATCGAATAAATTAAATCGACGATAAAATTAAATTATCGAATATATTTTAGTATATTATTTTAGTGATACGATTATTTCAAGTAATACGACGTGATTGGGGTTCGGAGAATGGCCTATTTTGAGTGTGCCCAAAAAATCAATAGAGCTTCACTGAATAGAGATTTCACTGAAATCAGAATATCCAGTTAATTATCCAAAGTTAATTAAATATATTTTTACTGCTTTTATAAATTGTACTAGTTTTTTTGTTTTTCTTTTGTCATTGTTTAGTATTGTTATGATTTTTTATTTGTATCTCTGGAAAGATTCTATTGTACCTTTTAAATTCTATCGAGTTATGTCCCACCATTGATTTTTTTTGTATTTGTCAGAATATGGTGGTCAATGTCTTGTTAAGAATTATGAGTGTTTTAAATTAGTGTGTCCAGCTCTTAACCTATTAATTATTATATTTCCCTAGTCTAGCTGGCTTGATGGGAGAATTTCGTGGATCATTTATTTTTTGTTCCACTCTTTTTGTTGTACGAATTTCGTGTTTTTTTTTGTTGAATTTTTCTAACATCTTTAATATTTATATTTTCTCCTAGCAGCCGTCATGAGGAGATATCCCAATTGTGGCATTTCATTAAGTTCTGTCTAAATTTAACTCGAGCCAATTCCTATTTAACCTAACTGCCTCAACACCATTGGTATAATTTTTTATCTCCAATTTTTAAACTTAATTAGTTTTTTGGAAATTTTCATTACACAATGTATAATTAATAGGGATCACTGTCATAATTAGTTTAACATACCTGTTTTGTGGTCTGCGAGGAGTTGGAATACCGTTGATCTCGTGTGTTTCTGTCTCCTCTCGCCGGTTTGGTCTTTTGCCAGACCGGTTTCGGTGTCATCTACAGTACAAGTGACGGTGACAAGTGCAGTGAGGTTGTCCCCCAAAAGTGGCCAAAGTGCTGCTAACGCGCTACTGAAGATGGCGAGCGGCCGAAACCGCTCTCAGGAAAAGACCAAACCGGCGAGAGGAGACAGAAACAGATGGAATCTACGGTACTGTTATAATTGATGCGACTTGTTTTTATTTTCAGCAATGACTGGCGATTCTGACAGGGTGCGAATGTTGTTGCGCAAGGGAAACTGCGCGAACGCCGAGGACAAGAGCGGCTACACGGCGTTGCACTACGCGGCGCGCTGTGGCTACACGAGCGTGTGCGCGCTGCTGTTGGAGGCCGGGGCGAACGTGAACGCGGCGACAAGGGCTGGCCAGTCGACACCGCTTCACAGGGCCGCGCTTGCAGGTAATCGGCGCTGATTTCGTATATATAGGACACTCAGAGGAGGACAGTTTTAAACGGAGCCCGCCCTGTCGTGTATTCCAGGTCGCAAGGACACCGTGAAACTGTTGTTGAGGTACAAAGCGGACACGGTGGCTATCGACGCGGACGGTAGGAACGTGCTCCACCGAGCCGTGGAGGGCGGCGACCCATCGACGCTCCTCCTTCTGCTCCAGTCCGTCCCTCGGGAGCTAGCCAACTCCCCCGATAAGTCGGGCAAAACACCCCTCGATTACGCTAAGGGACGTCCAAATATCGAAGGAATTTTTGACTCTGTCCAAAACGATTAAAATTCAAAAGGCTTTCCTCCCTACCGAATTCATTTTAACACACCGGTCACATTTTATTTTCTCTAATTCTGTACTTAATTTAGAGCAATAACTGACCTTATTTACTGTCAATGTACAGGCAGGATAATTTATTTTCATCCCGTTTACTTTGATTTTTTTATATTAGGAAATAGGTCGATTACTGCTTTTATTAATGTATAAAAAATTAGAGATAAGATTTGTGTTTGTTCATTTGTACATATAACGTCCTATCCAGTATAATATTAGTTGTTACTCGAAGTAATACTAGCAGTTATTACTTTGTATTCATTCCGACAGATCTGTTGACCTTCATTTAGACGTTAACACCGGATAACTGTTTGGTATTTGAAACCCAAAGTGAGGAGAAAGATATTACATACAAAATTGATTTTTTATTATTGATGAATTTGAAGTATTATCGCCCCCAAAACTCAGTAATTACTCAGCCCTCAAAATCTATTTCGTGTTAGCTGAATTACGAAGAATCCTTTATTCGAAAAAGCCGACTATAATACATATTTTATTGGTTGTTATACATTTGTTTGATTTCTCAGATGTAAGGCCAAAATAATTTCAGATTTAAAATCGTATAGAATTATTAAATGAAGAATAGCGTATACGCAACAGTCAGTAAGTAATGATGATTGAGCACGCTTTGCAGAAACTACCTAAAATAGTTTCTAAATTTCTTTATTCGGCGATTAGTTAAAAAAGTAATGCACGTCATGAGAATATTTGGAGGAAATCCGGGAATGTTGTTGATTTATACACGGTGATATTCTTTGGTAAACATTGATTTCAGTATTGGGTTAAAAAAAGAATAGTCCAAACGAGAGATGATTTAATACGCAAAATGCTAATATCTAAGCATTACTTACAAACTAAGTATGTATTTCTTATTTATAATATTTTTACTTTAGAGAAAATAAATTTCAAGCTATAGATTTTTAAAAGTGTAAAACTTGAAGGACTATATCGGTGAAAAGTGATTGATTGATACGTAATTTTTGAATATTATTTTTTAAGTATGTATATGTGTATAATTTAAGTTATAGAGAAAGGGAGAGGTAATATTTATTTAAATTATACTTTCTTTAGATATAGGTTATGTTCGATGAAAACCTGTTAGGCTCGTTAAAAGGGATAATCTTGTATACATACAGAATATATGTTAATCCTTCGAGATGAAATCGGGTAGGATCGATATTTATATCAATATAATCCTTGCCTGTGTGAGCGTGCGATGAGTTGTTATAGTTGTAATAATTTTGTTGTAACGTTTACGGCTTTTAACCACTTTACGTGTTCTGTTTATTTATGATTGACTCGTCATTAGTTTCATAGTCCCCTTTTGTTCCCTCGTAAGTTCTTTTTCATAAATTGAACTGTTCCTGCTCTTGTCCCAGCTAGTAGTAGCATCTCGTTTTAATTTGCGGGTCACCTTAGCTTGTTAAGTTAGAAAGTATAGAAGCTTAGAGAAAAGCGTGTAAGTTATCAATGTTTGTTTGAAATAGTATTTTTCTGTTGTTGTAATTTTTGATATTTTAAATCGCTAATTGAGTGAACAATTATATTTCTTTTATTTGTGCACTATTTTATTTATGTTATGTTATGCGACTAAAGTTTATATAAAAAGATTTTGTTTCGAAGGTAAACACGTACATGGAGTTAGAAATGTGGGTTTCTGATAATAATTTTCTCGTAGGCTGAGTGCTTGTTATTTCACTTGATATATAATCCGGTATGAAACACGCAAAATGAGTATTAAGCTTCTTCTAATTACATAACTTATTTTTGAAAATAGTTTTTGAAATTTTCGCCAATGAAGTATATTTAATGCGGGGCACCCATTCACCATTTGGGTAAGCTTCTAAACTTGTTGAGGAATCGTAATGGATTATTGCTTTTTTATGGATGGAATTCAATGTTTAATGCACTTTCATTATCGTGTAATTTTGATACACCTTACACAAATAAGAAAATTTTATTTATGTATGTACGAATTCAGGGTGTTATTATGTGAAGAAAATTCGCTTAGGAAGAATACAGTGGAAGGAGAAAGGTATATTAAAAAATATTTGAAAATGAGATGAATATACATTGTTTAGTACATTAATAGAATAACATACAGTTAAAACCAAAGTTTGTGACAAAAAAAATTTCAAATATAATCAATGTTTTATTGTAAATTTCATGAGTTTAAATTAATATATTGAGAATTTGTTTGCTATTGTCATTTATTCCGCTGTGATTTTTGCATGTTGCAAACAAAACAATAAATTAAGTGCCATGAAAAGTGAAATGAATATACATCATTGTATGTACAATTTTGTATGTATGTTAAAATTTAATAGTATAAATAATTATTACGATGAAACACCTAGAGTATGTTATATATGTCATATATTTTGAATTCTTATGAAATGTATCTAGCTTGTTTAAAACACTACAAGAGTAATTTATACAGAATGTGTAAGACAAATTGACATTAGCTAGTGCGAATTATATCCTACATGAAGTATGTCGATGAATGTGTTATCTATATTTTAAAAATTGTTACTCTGCAGGAATGTTATTAACCGAAATCTCATCTATGTTAGCGGATTAAGGCTTATTGTGTTTACATTTTGTACATGTCACCGGCTGGACTTTTTTTCACTGTGTTAATAAAAATTGTTTCCATGTTTAAATTTGCATCGCCTAATTTATTTTGGAAAACACATTAGTCCCATTCGGAAGGTATATCCTTTGTTCAGATATTAATTAGTCAGAATTTTCAAGTTCAAAAAATAATACACTAATTTGTGTAGCATGGAGAGGGCAATAATTAACAAAAAAAAAAGAATGGAAGACAAAAAACATCCAAAATAGTGTATTCTAATATTCATTTTATTTATTATAATTGTTACATTTATTATGTACAGTTTAACTGTACTAACACAATTTAAACTTAAAACATTTCTTCATGTTAAAGAATATTTTTAACTTGAAATTTTTAATTTAATTTTATTAATTAATAACTGAGGGTACAAATTTTATATTATTTTACTACATTTTTTATATTTTATTATTTATTTATATACTATATATTAACAACCAAAATTCTATTTAGTTTAAAAATAATTTCTAGGGGCTCATAAAAATGAATAAAAATATATCTACAAACTGAAGTTTTACTACGGTTTCGATTACAAACGTTGAAGGCAATTCCGGCTTTTAATTTAAAAAAAAAACGCCACTGGTAATGATTGACAGTTTTAGTTGGGAAAATTTCCAGCGGTTTTTCTTTTACGGGCGCTGGTAGTTTCAGAAATTCCCACCAGGTGGCAGCACGGCACGGGAACATGGTAAAATCAAACCGAGCGACCTCCTTGCATCTCATGTTCTCCTAATACAAATCCTGATACTGGGAAAAAATATCAGGATTTGTATTAGGAGAACATGAGATGCAAGGAGGTCTCTCGGTTTGAATTTGGTAACTTCCCGTCAGGTGCTGCCACCTGGTGGCGATTTCTGGAACTACCAGCGCCAGCAAAAACATTTCCCGTGCAGTGCAGCCCTCTGGTGGCGATTTCTGAAACTACCAGCGCCAGCAAAAACATTTCCCGTGCAGTGCAGCCCTCTGGTGGGAATTTCTGGAACTAACAGCGCCCGCATCATTCCCGTGCAGTGCAGCCCTCTGGTGGGAATTTCTGGAACTAACAGCGCCCGCATCATTCCCGTGCAGTGCAGCCCTCTGGTGGGGATTTCTGGAACTAACAGCGCCACCTCATTTCCCGTACAGTGCAGCCCTCTGGTGGGGATTTCTGGAACTACCAGCGTTATAAATAAATAAATTAATTTATATTATTTACTTTATAAATAGAATATGTAAGTGTCGAGTAAATTCTGTGGTTTATCATTTATTTCATTATTCTACATATTTCAAGCAATGTATAAGAAAAACACGTTAATCTCTTTTAACATAAATTATTTACAAAGTGTAAAGTATCGCGTAATGTATAATTATAATTTCTCTAGAACCGATATCTGGGAGAAATTGAAATAAATTGTCTGAAATGAGTTAATAAAAGTGTTGATAAATTCTTCATCCGTAGGCAAATTTGGAATTCAGCGAAGAAAGCGTATCTCTGAAAACCTGAAATAGAGGTGTTTGTAAATTTGCGGGGGCCCCTAAACTGAGATCACCGAAGATATTTTATTCTAAGATGCTTCTGGCGCTGCGGTATCAACCGAAATTTGCGACTGCTGGGACCCGGCTCGCATTTCCCAGAAGGAAGGAGCTTAAACCCGTAAAATACGGGCAGGCAAAGTTCCCTTACACAAAATATCTTTCACTTAATTCAACACAACTTAAGACGGGATAAAATCACTTATCCCTTATTGACAATTGGTTAACTATAATACTGCACCCGTGTCAGACTTTGTTTCGCGCTTTGTTTGTTGTTAAATATAGTTAAAAAAAAATGTACCCTAGATTTCGTGTGTTTCTGTCTCCTCTCGCCGGTTTCGGTCTTTCGCTAGACCGGTTTCGGCCCCATCTTCAGTAGCGGTATTAGTCATTTGGATGTTTTCGGGCATCCTCACTGCACTGTCACTTGCACTGTGGTGGTTGTCTGTCGTTGTGTATATATATATATATATATATATATATATATATATATATATATATATATATATATCACCGCTTCGTGTATTGTCTCCTCTCGCTCTCTGTCTTCATTTTCACTGCACTGTCACTTGTACTGTGGTGACTAACGTCGTTACTGAAGATGGCGAACAGCCGAAACCGGTGGTCTAGCAAAAGACCAAACCAGCGAGAGGAGACAGAAACACACGAAATGTACGGTATTCCAACCCTGGCAGGCCACAAAACAGGTACTCTAAATAGTACTAAATAATTATTTTTCGTATAACTGTTACGTTTTCTTCCCATATCACGAGGCGATCTCACCGGAAGCCAGTCAGTGATAGTGATACTAGTGACAGTCTGGTCGCAACCACCTTCTCTCACCTAACTGTTACTACGTTATTTATCGCGCCGAATTAACACCTCTCTAGAAATTGAGTCCTCGTAAACCTATTCTAAACCTTCGTTCCTTCTAAACCCATCCGTAAACCTGTTATTATTCCAACCCCTCGCAGACCACAAAACAGGTATGTTAAAAAAATTGTAGTTGGCGTAAAAAAAAATTTAAATACTCATGTCGATCCCAGAAGGTATTATAGTTGGCCGATGGAGGTGCTATGATTTACAATTCACAACCGAGGGAATAATGCGAGGAAATACCGTTTCGGGGCCTCAATAGAGATTATTACTGTGTTCCAGATACTGCTAAGTGTCGGGGGGTGAGTCATGAGGGGTGGAGGGAGGTTGGGCACTTCTAGCCACCCTCGGCATCTTTTCAGACGACAACCGAGGGGTGAGATAGATCAAGTTTCAATGAGCTCCACTCATCGATAATCTCCGATAAAAATTAGTTCAATCTGTTTTCCACACTCGGCACTCTGCGTCTGCATGCAGCGGGAATTTCCTACGGCCTCTTCTATATACGTGGCCGCAGATCCTTTTCGGACGTCTGTAAGTAAAGTCGGAAGTAAGTCCCTACTTAGAACCGCAGGATTAAAATTGGACCGCAGGAAGAAAATTCGATTCACGAGGAAAGTTTCTGTTGTGGGTTCGGCCGAACCGACAAATATCGAAAATATCAAGGAAAATAACCGATACACCCCGCGCTATGTCTCCAACCTCACCCTACACACAGATTTTAGTAGTACTGTTTGTCCGAAACCTCGCCATACAAAAAATATAACGCAGCTTTCACACACGAATCACCTAATCCAACGTCCGATATCCCTAAAGTTCCTAATAGATCCCTGAAAAGGTACTGAGGCCACCAATAAATGTGCGAGAAAATAAATAAAATTTTAGAAAGAGGAGGAAAAGCCACTCTGGGTTTCTCCCCATTATTGTGTACTCGCAATTAGTGCTAATCTAACATCAGTGTCGCTTATTGTAATTTACAGTTGTGACAATGAAACAGTGAAAGAAAATACTGTGTAAATAATGTCAAAATATTTTGTCCCTCCGTAGGATTGATTCTAAATCGGATAATTGATTACGGTATAGTATTCATCAATGGGGAAGGTATAACGATTATAGCTCTCGCCGGTTTGGTCTTTAGCTAGACCGGTTTCGGCCGCTCGCCCCGTCTTCAGTAGCGGTGTTGGTCACTTTTGGCACTTTGGACGTTTTTTCGGGCATCCTCACTGCCCACTGTCACTGTCATTTGTACTGTCAACTACCGAACAAACATTGCCAGGAACAAGACACGTGTATATAGACCACAGTACAGGTGACAGTGACAGTCCGGTCAGTGAGGGAGGAGGCCCGAAAAACGTCCAAAGTGACTAACACCGCTACTGAAGACGGGGGCGGTATTCCGACCCACAAAACAGGTATTTTAAACTGATTATATTGTTTTAATCAGTTGGGCCAAAGCCTGAGGCCTGAGGTGGGTGCGATAAGGGGGAATATAAATCCGGCCAATTAGCCTTCAGTCAGTCGATAGGGACTAGTTTTAAACAGGGGGCTGTGGAATATGCGAGGGGATGGGGGAATGGGGGAATGGGGGATGGGCGCAGGTCGGGGTATCGATCCCCGCCGTGTCACGTGACCCTGACTCATTCCCCTCTCTCTCTCAACCCCATTCAATAACGTTTTTGTCCACCGGAGCAACGTCCATGACTCACCCCGATACGTCAAACTTCACGTCCAACCATTTATAGAATTATTTTAAAAAAAGAATATTTCAATCTGCCCGCCGAGCAGTAAATATTAGATAAACTAGATACAAACACAGTGCTATATATATCCATAATATGAGCCGTTTATTTTGAAAGTGGCCCAAGTCCGTTTATCTTCAAATCGAGATATTTAAGGGTTTCCGTTTCAATGAATTTAAAAATATACGTTTAGGATACCAATGAGCCATACTGCTACTAAGGGTGTTAAATTTATAGTTCCTATTAAAATAGTGGCAACTGTTAAGCGAATAATATGTGTTTTCTTATCAAGAACGGAGTTAGGCCACTTTCAAAATTAACAACCGGATTCATTATAAAATTTGAAGGTGCCCAAGTCCATTCGACTTAATTTAAGGTGCTTCAAATTGAAAAAACAATACTGAATTTATTTCACGTATCTTTAAAACACTTCGGAAACATAATTTATGCGATTCAAAACATTTTTAACTACATAACTTACAGAATACAAACATAAATTTATTACAAAACAATTTAGTACTCATCTACATTTTGTGCGTGTGAAAGGGATTTGAAGAAATCATGATGTTCCGGTGGTATATATATCGTAATAGGTCAATTATGTCCTCGAATTTGGCTGTTGTAATTTGCCTGATATTTTTATACACTAGTGTCAATACAAATATTTTCGAACTTTCTTGGTCTACCCCGACGAGGTAATAAATTTGTATAATGTATATAACACCTTCATCGCTGCTTTCCGACATTATCAATAGTAAATATTTCGATTTAAGTATAAATGGAGTTAGACCACTTTCAAAATAAACGGCTCATATATCCATATTGTTTAAACAGATACAATTACCAATGTAGCAAGTTATTTTAAACCTGTATCCATTAAAATACCTGTTTTGTGGTCTGCGAGGGGTGGGAATACCGTAGGTTTCTTGTGTTTCTGTCTCCCTCGCTGGTTTTCTGCTCTTTTTGCTAGACCGGTTTCGGCTGCTCGCCCCATCTTCAATAGCGTTATCAGTCGCTTTCGGCACTTTGGGCATGTTTTTGGGCATCCTCACTGCCCGCCGTCACTGTCACCTGTACTGTGGTCACAAACACCGCTACTGAAGATGGCGAGCGGCCGAAACCGGTCTAGCAGAAAGAAAAATACCAAACCGGCGAGAGGAGACAGAAACAGACGAAACCTACGCTAAATCTCCGTGCTGCTAGAATTGAGAATTTGCTACGGGACGTTATTCGGCGATAAAACATTGGTAAATCCGAAATCGGATATATTCGCGAGTGGTTGAAGCGAGAGCTGCAGTTGGACAATTAGAGATGCTGTAGATTCTGACCACAGACCCCCACCCACCTTCCATCAACCCCGCTCAAAACATATCAATTACGCGTTACGATAACATTTTAACGACTAAACAGAGACAATCGTTCGTTTTTAATGGTCTTTAAATTTTGTTCAAGTAGCAAACAGTCCGAATGTTATTCGGAATATTGGGGAGAATTTTTAAGATTCATAAAAAACGTGGTTATTGCAATGCAAAATTTCAAAAGACATTTTTTCCAAGATGTGCTCAACTAATGATTTTAATAAATATATCCTTAATGCTCCCCGGTATGTCATCACGGGACATGATGCAGCCTGTGTACGCATTGTTTTTTAAATTTAGTGCATGGTGAATGTCGGGAATTTACCGGTGTAAGTCAGAAATAAGTCGACATTCTCCAGATTTCGGTGTTTCACCGCTAACATATATACAAAGTGAATATATATTGACTGTACTTTCGGATAGGCCAGATGGAAATTTCTAGAAAAAAATATAGCGCGTTCGGCGCGTACAGCACTGGAGTCAACGTGCGAGAATTCAATGAGCAGTTGAATCACCCACTGGCGGCGGTTTTACTTCTTCAGCAGAATGGGAGGGAGGGAGGGAAAAGGGTGAGGTCTATTTCAGAGGGTAAAGGGGAGGTAAATGCGTAGCCGAGCCCTTCACAGCGGGGTGCCGGTCCCAATCCCGATGCCCGTAATGGCATCGATAAGCGTTCCCAGATTCCGACTTCCGATGCCGGTGGAGTGCCACAGCGGTACTTAAGCCCGGCGATAGATCGGCGCATACATAACAACACCCGACAGTGTAATTTTCTGTTCACTCTATTCCGCTCTTGAGTAAAGCATACGCTGAAGAGGTTGTCGAGTTGCGGTACGAAAAGAGCAAATAAATATTACTCTTTAACATTACATTAAATTATATATATCTGTGTCTGAGTGATAGAAAGAGAGAGAGATGGATTTTTTAATGCTTTTTCGTTATTTCAAATTTAACGAAACACAATAATATTAGGATAAAAATAGGGATTTTTTTGTCGTACTTTACATACGTGTTTAAAATATTTATGTCCGCTGGAAAAAAATTAATTTCAGGCAGTGTATATAAGAACACAGATTATACGTTTCGTAATAAATAAACTGATTATTCTAAAAAATCGAAATATTAGGGGATGTTATAGCTTCAATAATATTTAGAGTTACTAAATTTCCTATTCGGTCTTTACGCAAAAGGTTAACGGCAGTTTGTAGTATTGTAGGGGGTTTCTTTAAATATGCCGAAAGTATGGAAATCTCAGTTCGTTGAGTCGAACCCCCTGACGACGGAACCGGTGAGAGTTCCGAAACGTCGGAAGCGGGCGACCACCCGAGAGGGCCCCAGAAGAAGGAAAGGGCGAAAACCCTTCCGGTGGGGCAACTCAGTTTCTTCCCACAACACGACGCGATCAAATGGGACTCCAGTTAGTGACATTTGGAGTAAGTGTTTTTTTTAAACATTTCTTCCACTGGCCATGGTGTCTCTCTCTCCCTAGATAACCAGTCAGGAGCTAGTGGGTGATTTCTTCATCGTACGAACCATATCAGAAGAATGCATAAATAATTTGCCCCCATAACATGTACACGATGTTGAGTGTGCAATAAAAAAAAATGGTAAAAAGAATTGAAAATTCTTTTATGGTTCATCATAATTATTTCGATCGATTATCAAGTTTAATTTCGATTATGCGGTATATCTCAATTAACCGGACTAATCAAGGGGAATCCTGTATGCATATATATATGTATGTATGTGTATGTGTGTATGTATGTAAGTTAGGTAAACCCGGGCAGAAATTAGATTTAAAAAAAAAGGACTTACTTTGTTGAACAGTTCAGACAGAAGTACTTACAATCGTTCACAGTTACACTCAGTCATATCTTCACAGACCACAGTTACAGGACTGAGTGCCGGGCTCTAACCCGTCTCGAATATAATATAGCGGAAAGGGATTTGCCTAATTGTTAATCTAATGTTTATATTTGGCCGGCTTTTGATCCTTTTGCTCACTTAACTTATAATATAGCGAAAGGGATTTGTCTAATCGTTAATTTGATGTTTTATGTTCGGCCGGCCTCTGATCCTTGCTCTCGCTTAACTTGTATGTATGTATTTAGGAAAGTATGTATGTATGTATGTGAGTGAGTGTGAGTGTGCGTGTTGTGTGTGCGGGTCGTGTTCTCCCCACCTCCCTGTGGTGGTGGTGGTGGTGGTGGTGGTGGCGGTGGCGGAAGGAAGGCGGCTGAGCTGTGTGCGGCCGCTCAGTCGGGTTGTGGCTCTCCCTCGAGGCTGACCTTTCCTCTAGGTCTAACCCGACATCGTCCACGGCGTTCCTTTCGACAGCTGCCGGGTGCAGGGTCGCCCAATTCAGCCGAAAAAGCCGCGAACGTTCAATATCCTAGGGTCGGCCCCGCTTGTGAAGTTTTCCCCGTTTCCCCGATTCTGTGCCGAATTCTTGGTGTTATTCCGCGATCCCGAGAGGAATAAAAAATATATCAAAATACTGACCATAACAGGACCGAGAATGTTGGTGGATTCAGGGAGCAGCGTGACCGGCGGCTCGCCCCACCTCTCCAGAATGACCACTTTCGATAGGCAGACGTCGGAAACGCCTTCTTACTGTCCGGTAAGACTAATTCGATTAACAATTGATCAGAGGGTAAGAAGAAACATTTTCCGGGAACGAGCTGTAAATACAGATTTAACAGTAACGACACGGTGCGAATTAAACTTCTATTGCCGTAAGTAATAAAAAATGAAGGGGTGTCCACCCCCTACCGGTTGCCATAGCAGTTCTCCCCCGTAGGGTAAACACCGCCTCAGAAGGAGTTCGATATCTCCTCAACGACCCCAACGTTGAAACGTACTGTCGGATTGTTACGATTTTTTGAATTACCACTATTACCCTGACAATAACAAAACTACTACTAATACTACTTATCGCTTGGATGTGACAAACTGAAATGATTTATGTTTCCCGGAAAATGGTTCGATATTTGGAATTTGAAAATAAAAATTATTCTTCTGAAATACGTTGAGAAGTGCGAGCTTAAATTTCATTGTAGAAGGTAAACAAAATATTTATGTATCCCATTTTACTAGGTGTTATGCTTACAAGTCCGTCATAAAACTGAACAATGGGGAATAGAGAGGAGAATCCCCTCTCTCCCGCCCGTCCGTGTTACGTCTAAATATGTTACTACTTCAAAATGATGTCAGTATCGGTTACAATCAGCGTCAATTTAAATGAACTGAAAATGGTCATGAAACGTGAGAACCTTCGCATTGATTTCACTGCAGGGTGGTTTGGGCTCTCATGATAATCCTATTAATAAAACATATATATATATATATATATATATATATATATATATATATATACATATATGTGTGTGTGTGTGTGTGTGTTGTCTACACCCTCAGGATCTCTCATGAAATTCTATAAAATTCATTAAGGTCCCCAGAAGTGTTGATAATCTAATTTGATGGGGAAGTAAAACCAAAACCAGTCTAGACAATATTCGCTTCTGATACTTCACTTTGCATGTACGCCAACAGTGTAATACTAGAAATCCGTATATAAACAGTCTCTTTTGATTGCTTTATATTATCAAAAATTGTCAGAGATCATAATCGGGATGGGAAATCGTACGATTTTCACCTCGAGATAAAATATCGGTGTCATGAGATTTTTATATACTGCCGGGTTGTAAGGTTTTATGGTACTGGGCTATTGGAAATTGATTGGAGAGAACGTCCTCTCCGAGGCGTTCCGGAGACGATTTATTCCCGAGAAGTGAGAAGGAGGAGGTAACATGGACCGTTGAGGAACTGCGAAATTACAATGACCTGTAACGAAGGTCAAAACGGCAATGAATCTGATAGAGATTACTGGGAAAAAATAAAAATAATAAGCGGAGCATTTTCAGTTTAGGAAAATGCTCGAATCACTTGGCAAGTATTGGTATACCGGTATTGGAATACTGAGAGATTTCCTTTAATTTTCCAATTTCCTGAAAATTTGCGGACGAAACATGTAGGTCGTCCACGCGCGCTCCACCATCCAATTAGCGTCCTTATTAACGATTATTGATTACCGAACAAAATATAACGGCTATCCCGATTGGATAATCAAATGTAAATTTAAACCGAATACAATTTGGCCCGCAAGTAACACTAGAGTACTCTATAGAACAAATTCTTTTTCAAATACAACCTAGACAATTTTTGAATATATTAAATTTTAAAAATAGATCGTTATCGACTTTTCAAAAGACCTTTTATGGCATTTATTTCAGTTTGTATTTATCAAACAAATTCGTTTAAAAACAAGTTATAGACCAGAGTTTTATTTAATACTGTGTTCGTGAGGTTTAATTATTAAGAAGTATTTGGGTAGAAATATTTAACAAGTGTTTGTTATTTTTAAAAGCTCGAAAGTTCTTTTTGTACTATACAGGGGATCCGCTAAGAATTGAGTTTTCTGATTCTTACTACTTATACTTGTGTGTTTTTTTTAAGTAAATCTGATATTACTCGGACACAAAGAAAGGAATACAAGTGCTGTTACCGTGCAGAAAGGATAATTCTTTCCCATTTTCTACCGCCAATGGGAAAAAGCGGGAACACGTCTTGGGTCACAGATCGATAACGTGCGCTGGACTGAGGGCTCCATCACCTGTATGATTCCGTAGATTTCATATTACGATAATACGATATGGAACAGCCGGGGCCATTCTACACGGCAATTTGCAAGCAGTAAAGTTTGAACACGTTTCAATATAATAGCTCTTGACTAATTCCCCTTACAGTCAACCGCCTTTGCTCTACGAGAACTATATCTAAGGGAAACTATAATTACGAGCGCTAAGAGGGCAATAACATCAAATTACTTCCTTTCATTAATTCGCAAACCTAAATCGAAAGAAAAAAAATAACTCGGAATGTTATAATAGAGATTGAGATTAAAGCCAATCTACATGTCACTCTGGAATCCATGATATATAGATCTCTTACATCTTGCAGTAACATTCTCTCCTATTTTTCGAATCTGCTGAGTCGTATTTGGGACCGTAAAAAATAGTAATTTAGAATGCAAAATTAATATTGTACAACATAGATAAGACAAATGTTCCATGTTTAGGTCTACAGAAAAGAAAAATTTTTATATATCGCCTATAAGTCGATGGAATGAGAACTGCCATGACAGATTCAGTAAACGGAAGGCTACTGAAGATGGCGAGAAGTCGGACGCGTCGAGCCTAACACCAAATCGGAATCAGAAAAACAGAAAATTGGAAGATTGATGAAAAGCACTTTGAGTTTTAATTTTCACACCGCCATTTCAATGTCCCGTCTCTCCTATAACTTGTTTGTTATGTAGCTAGACCGGTTTCTGTAACTTTCACAAGCTTTAGTCGGTGATCGCTACCGAGTGTTTGTGGCACTATCGCATCAGCATAATTTATATATATATATATATATATATATATATATATATATATATATATATAAAGGACGATTCTGTCGTCGACTTGCCTGTCTTTAAATTCCCCATCTTGGGGCGGGCTAAACATCTGGAAACTGTTTCCCTTAACGGGATCGCAGCCGGAAGTTTTCCAATTTGGTGGGAAACTCTGGAGAAATGTAGGGCGAACCAGCCATCATCCTCCCCCGCCCCCGCCTCCTTACTAATGTCTATACGTTACAAAGTTCTTCTGGGGGGTAGTTTATTTTCAATTACCCTCGAAAAAGAGGTTTCGGCGCGACACGATAAATTGTGGGTAAAAACCGAGAAAACAACGGGCCCCCAATCGGATGTCACTTTGTATAGTCGTCTGCGAATTAGTCGTAAAATGAAATTCCTGAATTACTAATACCGATCGGAAATGGGCTAATTGCGTTGAGAAGTAGTGTGGGTATCGTCGCTGATTAACTATAAAGTCGGTCGAAATAATTATAAACAGTGGCTCAGGGACGTTGAGCTTCGAACGTGGACTGGAAATCGATGTTACTGCCTACAGGGACAACAGTGTCAATTCGAGTGTTCGCTAAATGTAATATCCAAGAACACAGTTTGATAAGATCCTTTATTTTCCCCCCCTTTATTTATTGTGCAATCAGTGTATGTAATAGTTATGGGTACAATTACGGTTTATTAATTAATTTCTCGCGATAAATAAGCCACCCAGTGATGGCGCTTTTTGACGTGTATCTGGGCTATAGAAAATCTCTAGGCCAGTGGCATTTAAGCCGTTGTGGGGGAGGGGGACTTAATTAGGACGAGGAGTGAGGCGAGAATAAAACTTTAAGAACCTGGATTTTATTGACTACTGTCGGTATGTTGAGGTGAACGGTGTGTAATTTGAAACATACCAGGGATCATTAAGATATATAAGATCCTATACCTAGACTTACAAGTCACGATATTTCAGTATTACGATTGATTTAAAAGAGAATACTACTATTACTCATCTGACAAGTCCGACTATATTCCCAATTTTAAAACGAATGGAACATATTTGAGTTATATCATTTAAAATGGCTACGTTGTTACACAATTTGTACCAGACCTTATCAACTAAGCATTGAATAAATTATGCCTCCTTTCAAACTATTGCAATATTCGTTTTCAATTCAGTTCCGTTCATTGAATATTATATTGAGGACTTCTGATGGGTTCGCAAAAATCAATAAATCGTGGACGAAGATATTGCTCGAAAAATTGGAGATAAATTTCTTAAAAGTTCAGTCTAAACTTCGTCTTTCAATTGATTCGATCTCACGTTTTTGTAATACGTCTCATATCGGAATAATTTAGAGTCGTAACATTATGAAACATGTTTTAGAGTTCTCATTAGGCCAACCGTTTTCTGTTTCAATGAAGTTAATTATCGTTATAATATATCATCGGTATATTGCAGCGGGAAACGTTTCTTGGCCAATTTAAGGATACGAGTTTGTAGAAAAATTCCCTACACTCGGGTCTATTGTAGGCAAATTATTTGACATAATTATTACTTGTGTTTATGCCAATTCTGTTTGTGCGGAGTGCCGTTATTTGAAATTCCCTTATTATAAATGGATCAGAATACGGCTGCACGTTGTGTGTTTCACCTATTGTCTTGGAACTGTCGAGTCGGTCCATTATTGTAGTGGCACGGCGCTGCCAGATGTTTATCAAGCTAATTAGAGCTTGACCGCAGAAATTGCCTCTTTCTCTGTCGACGTCCTCAAACTCTCCGCTCTATTCTCACCAGTACCCAGCTGCCGGTTCACATTATTATTTTATAATAATATTCTCTTCGAATTACCCTTGTCCATATATTTCGGACTAGCGCCGGTTTTATTAAAGACTATTTCCTATCGAACAGTCAGAGAAACGCAGAAAGTATTATTTGGTATCTTGGCGACACCAAAAAAATTATATTTTTGTATATACTATTTTATTTCCTCAACTCAAGAATATTGGGCGTATTGAATAAGTTTGACTAGAAACATTGAAACATTCTAAGAGTAGACCAGTCGGTTGTTTCCTTGAGACGTACTTGAGATATCGTCGAATAAAAATATTTATTCCTCCCGAAAATTCAAAATTAATCGATACTTCTATATTGAGATTTTCCCGTAGGACTTGTCCAACAATGGGCTTCCCACATCTTCCCCGGATTCGTCCGGTCTCAGTTCCCACAGCGGATTACATTTCAAACGATTAATTAAATTCGTTATTTCGAAATTGAAACGCACTTCAAGCGCGCTATTGTATACACTCTATACACGCGTAGTTTCACTTGTGAATGCACGCTTCAAGCGAAACAGAAACCGTATTCTGTGATCTGAAACCAGATAACGGAAAAGTAATTATGTGTAATATACGCTCCTCAAATGTTTAAACGTTCATTTTAGCCAGAAGCTTGTGAATTCGGTATTTTCGGTATCCCCACTGTCAGACACAGTTACTGAAGATGGCGAGCAGCCGAAACCGGTCCTGCGAAAGACCAAAGCAGCAAGAGGAGACAGAATAAATATCAGTTTCTTTTTTCTGTAAGTTTGTCCGGATGACGAGCAAAAATATATGCAAATACACATTACTCGGTCGGCCCTTTTATGAAGAGCGTTGTCCAAGAGGCGTGCTCTCATCATAAATGAAAACCGCTTGCAATTTTAAAGACTCAATCTTTCATTTGTTCCTGTCGCATCGTCTTGCCTCCGTTAAAAGTTTTATTTAGGCCTCTCGTCTCTCGTTAAAAAAAAAGGAACAAAATTCCGCTCGGAGAATTCTGAAATATTAAATTCTCATTATAAAGACGAGAGGGATAGAGAGAGAGAGAGAGAGAGAGAGAGAGAAAGAGAGAGATGAGAGAGGGATGTAGGTTGTGGAGTGGGTCTGTGCTTCTGTTTACAAAGGGGATTGAAAACTGTCCCCTCTCCTCCATCTCCTCATCATCGTTCCGATATAATGCTCCGCCCGTCCTTTTTCCTCCCGCGGACTTAAACTCAGTCCTCACATTCTACTCCTGCAATAAACTTAAGTGTACTTCAGTTGTTGGGACGAGCCCGTTTCGTATGTATAGCATCCGGCAGAGGTACGAACGTATTCTTTTCTAACTGAATTCCGGATTATAGCATTAACTGTCGACATCATTCAAGGACTGGAGTTATTCGTGTTAACGAGCGAACGGACAGAACTTGAAATATCAAGTTCTTGTCCGAGCGTTGCCAACACACGAGAGGGCCCAAAAGGAAAAAGGCAACGACCATTAAAATGGGTTTTCCGAACACGGGAAAAATCACGGATGTGGAGGGTTTTTGGAAAATCCGTTATTTTATACGTAGTATTTTTATATTCGAAGATGGGTTGCTACCTAGGATGACGATAGGCCGAAACCGGTCTAGCTTTGGCCGAAAGCCAACGGAGACATGCATACTGCCTGTATCCATGTTGTAAAATTGTTATTCGTTGGGGGTAGTCCAGATATTCCTCTACTATGAAATATTATTATTGCGTCTCTAAAGGGTGGTAGTTCGGCGGGATGAATTAATCGTTCCGGACGTCGCTAAATATTAAACCGGGAAATTTATTTTCAAACCCGATCTTCGCCTTTCAAGGATTCCCAGGGGGCTATTTAAAATGCGGAGACGTATACCGCCCCCTCCCCCTCCTCTCCTTCCCATCCCCGTCACGAGAAAGGTTTAGGGTTCATGGTCTTGAAAATCTGGCCCCCCGTTGAGGGGTTTCATAAGGCACAACGTGATTTGCTGGCGAGATCACGTGTCCCTTCTCGTTCTTAAATCGGGTACGGTACACAAGAAGTACTCTTGCGTCACAGCCACTGTGTCTCTTTATATAGACACCTCCTGACGGAGGTGAATATGTTTATTCATCGTTACTGTTAGCGTCGATGAATTTCAAAACATTTTCATTAACGGGCACATTTATTTCCGACTCGTTCAATTGAAAATCAGCGGTCGGGGGCCGTTTTGAACGGGTCGAAGTGAAATGTAGGCCACAACAGTTCTATAGTTTTCTGTCATAAACTGCCGTGAACATTATGTTAAAAAAACAGTTTTGAAAACCACGAATATTTACACAACACCTGATAATAAAATTACTCTAGCACTAGAGAACTGTGTTTTACAAACTTTACTATGCTCGTGGCAGCTAAATCTTTAACGATTCAAGCGATAGAGTGACCGTACAATTAATATAAAGTAAATTCATTCATTATATTATTTAAAAAACTAACCGTTTAGAACTCTCTACATCTCAGTATTTCGTAGCGATATCAAATTTAAAAGTTTTTATTTCCCACTTCATATTCTCAATTAAAGTTTTATGGTTTCAAAGTCAGCATTGAACAGTTCATTATTAAAATAGATATTTCGCGAAACTTATAATGAATATGCGATCAATCCATATGGAGGAAATATTGACAAAGCCTTTGCCAACGCTAAGCCCCCCAACACTGGCTGTATGCGCCAAGGTTTAATCCTTGATAAGAGATGCACTTTTGTCCCTCGCCTAAACAATACCTTCGGCATAGCGAATGGACCCCTTTTGTGCCCTATATCGGTCTATTATCGGAATTCAGTTTAGTACGCTGTATTCTAGCACGTCCACCGACAGATACCGACCAAGCTGGCCAGTTATCTAATGTCGCCAGACATTTGTTCATAGCTATGAAGGTTTACAAATAACCTATAGCCCTACAATTTTCATACGAATCAAAAATAATGAATTGCTGAGCAAATGACGTTTAATCAAAACTGTTCAGCCCTGCAATTAAGATTCTACGGAATAATATTAAGATATCGCTCAATCGGTCCGTATTCGTACAGTGTGTGTGTTTTATGTAGCCACTGTTACACGTATTTCTGTCAAACGTCAATTTATATTGTTTTATAATCATAATTAATGTAATTTTTGAACTCAATTACTGATCTGATTAATTTCCGCAAAGAAGCGCGATTTCAATTCCGGTCAGTGGTGTGACACAGTATGTAAAGTAGTTTATTATTCTGAAAACTGAAGTTCGATAATAGTTCTTGACCAGGGAATCCTAGTTGCTGTACTAAGCGGATAGTTTTAGGTTTTATTGGCCACTACGAACAAACCAATATCACTTCATCACTGGTCCTAAATTTTATTTTACCGGTGATCGGATGGATATTTCATACACAGCTACTTTATTTTAATTGTTATACAATTGTATGGGGGTTAGTAAAAGATAAATGGGGGTTTATATTTTGGGGAGGGCGAGTATTCTGTGGGCTATGTGGCCCGGGACCGATCGAAGGCAGGACGGTTAAAATTCACGTCCCGATTGTCGGTCACAGAGAACCAAGATGGCCACTCTATCACTGATTCCGGTCACACTCCCTCTTATATATATATATATATATATATATATATATATATATATATCCTCCAAATATAGAGGGGCTTGCCTTATAAGTCCGGCCACCTTATATCTATGTACATTCCTCAACTGGATATTGGCACGCCCACGACCCCTTTTCTACTTACTTTCCCCGGCAATCGAACGCGATTGGCCGTACTGATCCGCTGGCTGGGGAAAATTGAATTAAAACGAAGAATAATTTCAATTCATACACCAATTAGTGATTAATATTGTCATTTATCGGTTATTATTTTACGAACACGTGGCACAGTCCTGAGAATTTCTTAATTTTAGACTTGGGCAATCCGCCAGAAACGGCCAAAAATCGACAAAATCGAAACTTTAACCAGTCGAAAATATTAAAGAAAATAATCGATGCGCCCTACACATCTTAAAGTCCCGTTTGTCCGTGACCTCACCATACAAAAATATACAAATACAAATACATACAAATTTTACACACGAATCACCTATTTTCCGACATTCCAAACTTTCCTTACAGACGCCTGAAAAGGAATTGGACAATGTCTAAATAGTGTAAGAAAAAAAGAAATTATATTAAAATAAAAAACGGCGGAAAGCCACTGTAGGTTTCTCCTCCATTATAGTCGAACATCGATATCGCAAACAGTCTTGGACAAAATTGTGAAATATTCTAAGATTATACTGTAAATTGTACAGTAGAACTCTACAGGTTGTAAGGAAAAAGTGAAATAGTAGACCAGCTATGCGTAAATGAATTAATAAGTATATATACGTATTTTTGCGGTGCACGCATGTACCTATTGTAGTATGCAGGTCCGTAATTATACCCTATTTTGCATATTCCCAGATGAATCGTGCCTCGTGTAATTTATTCGCACCTATGATATGTTTTCTGGCTCTCTCTTTCTCCCACACACACACACACACACACACACACACACACGGATATACACGAGCGCGTATGGCGTAGAGATATTATCTTCTTTTTTTTCGACTCCCAAGAACCTTCGACGGGTAGTGAGAGAGAGAGAGAGAGAGAGAGAGAGGGAGACGTCGCGGCGAACTGTCCGTCGAGGTCGTAGAGATTATCGCTGAAGCCTGCAACACAGCTTCGCGGTCGTTACTATGACGGCTCGTCTTCGTTCGGTTTCTTAATCGGGAATATATTATCGGCATTGTTCCGGAACGGCGTTCGCGTCCTCCGATCGTGACGGCCGATAAGAGAACTCGATATTTTTTATGAACAAGAACATACAATTTTCGGACTTTATCAAATATAAATTCCCGGTGATACATATTTAAACGAGCCTTCTATTGATCGTTAACAATCTAATACGTTCTATCGGTATCTGGCGTCTGGGCCGGTGGCGTCGTTTGGAGGGGGAATAATGGACGGGTAACGGGGGAAAGGGGATTGGGGACGAGCTGAAAGACGGAAATGAAATTTGGAGAAACCGTGATATTATGACTGTAGGCATGTTGAGGTCGTGGTGATCTGTGCGATTTGAAGCATACCCGCGTGATGGGGGTGGGGGAGGGAGCGTTGAGGACGGTTCGAAGGACTTTCGATTGGAATCTCTGCACGCGAACAGCGTTCGATGTCTTTTTTGGATCTACTGCGATTTATAAAACCGCAATTTGGTACAGCGCTCGAGATTGTCTTTTTTAAAAAATTCAATAGTACATTTCCTAGTATGTTCTAGTGTTTTTTCCTCAAGTTTTTGTCCTTGTCCTTTCAACGTCCTCTGATTTGATATCTACAATAAAAAAAATGAAATATGAAAATGACGGCCTCGGCCCATTGCTGTTTTGACGCCGATAAATTAAAGTTCTATAAAGATTTATGTACAAAATAAAATAATACAATATAATAATATGTTGCAACACACCGAAGTGTGAGGCATTGAACGACAGAAATAAGACTAGCTTTATTCATTAGAATGAACGGTTTCGTATATTAATACGTACGTAGTAATTTACTCGTATGTAGTAATTGAAATTTTTGAAACTCTTTTCATTTTTTTTGGAGTTGTTTGGGGGTTCAAATTCGGAGTAAGCTACTATATAAAATTCTACGCTCGTGACGTGTTCACTGGCGAGTAATTCAAAATTAAATCTCCGCTTAAGATTCCGGCCCCGTCTGTCCGTTTTAACAAGTTCGAATTACATTAAACCGGTCGAATATCGAATTTCAAGTTGTCCTTGCGGCCTCCGCTAGCCGGCAATAAATTCAATCGCCCGATGTGCCAACGTTCCCTTTCCAGATTCGTAACTGTTCCGCCGCCCAAACGAACGTCAGGTGTCCGAGAAAAATAAAACGGAGCGAGCTGTCTGTCTCCTTTCGCTTGAAAACAATGAGCCCCGATTGCCGAAATAGGCGTCGCTAATAAATCTCCCCGATCAATAAACATTGTCCACGGGCCAATCTGTCGTTGAAAATGAAAACACGGCTGAACCTTCGGACTTTTGCCAAAAATTCTCGCCCCACACCTTGCCGCTTACGTAAAACGAATGTCAGTTTTTTTACACGAGGGCGTTTTTTTTAATATAACCCGGAATTTCGTAACCCCATTTTGTTTATCGGGTATAACGGAATGACTCTTCAAAAATTGTTTTAAACAGCGCGCGACATTCCGCGTCGATTTTAAGGACAAGAATAATTAAAAATATAGCCCGTAAGATTTTACAATTCGTACAAATTACTTTTACGACTGCTGTAGGACGTAGGAGGAATTTCACGCCCCAAATAGAGAAATAAACTCAACCGATTCCCAAAAAATTAACAAACACAAAAGGGTACGCGAAGACTATCGGTTTATTCTCATTATTCCCGTATCGGTATGACATTTTTTCGGGATATTTCGTTGGAAATTTGGAAGCGGGGGTGACCAACGGTTTTCATCTTTTCTTTACCCATTCTACTTTTTTCTTTGCTGTCTGTACTGTTTCCGATATAGAAAAAAAATATAAACATAGTGACCGATGATTTTATTTTAGTAGCAACATTGCAATGTAAATAATTCAAATATATTTCCACAATTTATAGCCCTATAAATCATTGTGGTTTAATAAATTCAAAAATATTATACCCAGATATATGTATATATTCAATATATTTTAAGGAAATTGCAGTGTCCTTTATGTTGATGCCAATTTGACTCATCAGCTAAACCAGACATTTTCGGTAATGGAGAAAATTAAAACAAAATTAAGAAAAAATGTTTATAATTCCGTATCCAAAAAAACTATAGTATACTCAGATACAAATTCAGATAGTTGTCATTAGTCCCTGAAAAAGGATGGAACGTGAACTCAATATCTACTTATAAGTCTGTATTGTTCCGTTATTTTATAGCATTATACAGTGGAGGAATAGCAAAGGTAGAAAAAGCTGTGGCTAAACGCGAAGATCGTATAACTGAGAACACTTAGGATTATTTTTTACGGTTTACGGAGGTTTAGAAAGTAATTTTTGTGGTGAACGAGTTTCGTTGTGGGTGGGGAAGGCTTCCCCATCACGGAAATGGAATCGACCCCCAACGGACCTATTTACATTAATGTTTCATATTTGAAGTCTAATAAGGTTAATACGCGACCGGGAGGAGACAATTCCCGTCCAAATTGGCCCCACTGACCGCTATTTTCATAAATACATTAATTATGCAACGCCAGGAATCCACTGTGTCCTAAATGTTGGTGAAAATAAGGCTTTGGAGAGGAAGGCGTATTTTATTCAGAACCATTACTTTTCGGAAACTTTTGAACACTTTCAAAAACCGGCATGATATATTGAATTATCGATAATATGTCCATAAATAGGAAATGTTTGCACATAAATTTTCAACTGTTTTAGTTTCAACTAGAATTTTTAAAATTACGTTTAGTTACAGAGCGATGAGGTGATACTAGTGTACCTTTTACGGAGAATCCACCCATTGATGGTACTCCTGCTGCAGCCCTTACTCGATAGTGAGCAAATCGCGCGGTCGTTTCCTCTTAAGGCGGCGCTCGGGATTTTCAGGAAGACGGGATGCGAGCAGAAGTGTTTATATCGCTTCAATAACGCTGCAAATTCACGAATCGGAACGGATCGTGCTGCGGGCCGTTAACGATTTTACGATGGATGATCGAATTCTGTTTGAGTTAGACCCCACAGCTCCACAATTCCGTACTCACAGTTAGGTTTTAAAATACGGTTGTAAATGAATAAATTTGTTCGTTAGTGACAACAGTGATCTATTGTCGAGGAATCTTAGTAACAGTTTGTGACGTCGTTTGGTCTCTGTACGTTAAGAGTTTTGTACGTGGGTTCCACGTCTGTCGATTATTATGAAACATTTTCTTTGGCCGTGTGCGTACTCAGTATATCGATTTCATCAACGCGTTAGGAATATCCAATCGCACTTATTTCACGGATGGATATACAAAATCGATTATCGAAGATCTCTATGTTGTCGAGACTGTGTTAGTGAAACGAGGCTTCGCTCTGGTTGCCTCTCGCCTCACACTCCGCCATATTACCGTGTTGCCTCTTGCGTGAAATCTATGGAGCCGCTCCTCAACAGCAATTAAAAGGCCATCAATCGCAGAATTAGACTGTGACAAGGAAACGGTTCAAAACAAGAAAGAGAAACAGCCACCCTTCTGTTCCACAATCCTAATAACAATGATACCCTACTTAAAATCGAGTTTCAGTCGCATTTCTATCTGTAAGGCGGGGGAAAATAATCCCGATTATGATCAGGATTCATCCACAAGGGACATTTTCTACCCAAAAAAACTATAGTCATGAAATTGATAAATAGCATGTGCTATTACGAGTCTCGGTTGCATTCCGTCATATTAGTTTATATCAGACCAGTGTTTACATAAATATCTCGTGAAGAAAACAGTTTTCAAAACTATATTTTGGGACATATAGCATGCGTAGAACTAAACCGGAATGCCGTAAATTATTAAACATCAGTAGAAAACTTTATAGCCGGAAATTTTTTTATTTACGGAGAATAAAATGGCACTGAGGTTAATTTTTTTTTCATTTATTTTTTATTTTCACAACTACAATTTTTATCAATTATATCAGGTGACAGTGCGCTTACTATACGTTCACTCAGTGAACTCTTGAAGGAGAAGCCACCCAATGATGGTACTCCCGCCGCTCCTGCCCTTACACGGGTGGTAAGGAAATTGCGTGGTCACTTTCTCTCGAGGCGGCATTCAGGATTATCCGGGAGGCGATGTGAAGAAAGCTGTCGGATCAAAGGATCGGATTGACGGGATAAATTTGAACGGAAGGATTGGTATCGGGAAACTGCAAATTCGTGGACTATTAAATCCGAGCGGATTGTGCGGTCGGAAACATAAGGACATTGACTATTTTTCGGAGGATAATGGATTGCAAGGATTGGATTCTGTAAGAATTAGACGGTTCGGTGGACCCCACAGCTCTATTCCGTACGCCCGGGTTGGTTTGAGGATGCAATTGTAAATTGAAAGTTTGTAGGTGAGTGAGAGCAGAGATCTGTCCTCAAGGAGTCTGAGGAACAGTTTGTATCGTCGTTTTGTTTCTGTGCATTTGAGTACTGGTATGCGGATTCCTTTTTAGTAGAAACATTGAGAAAAAGTGTTTGGGCATTATATAACGATTGAGAGTTTATTTTAGGAACCTTGTATGCCCTGGTTCTACAAGGAGTTTAATATTTTTTTAAAATGTACCTTAAATCGCGTGTATATAACATTTGGAAATGTTTCTCTTCGAATTCTCAGAGGCTTGAGAGAGGTCTCCAAAAACTACGGGCGTTATAAATAATTTGATGTATTAATTTATACGCTGTACGAGTTTGTGCGCGGATTGTGCTAGTACCGCCGTTAGAAATAAATCTCTTGCCCGTTCATTTGTCAGAGTTTTTGCGGTACATAGGCAATGCGGATACTACATGTGTGGTGGGCGGGGTCTCAGAGACGGAATACTATTATAGCCGGCCGACTTTTTTCCGACCCCAATTCGGCAAGTTGTGGGCACACCACCGGAAGTTTTCCAATTTTCCAATAACCCGACGCCGGAAATGTTGTAGGCCTAACAGACTCACAGGGCCCCCCGAACGATTTTCTACCCCACCTCCCTCTCCACCGTCCCACAGCGGGGAAATATATCGTGATATATTTTCCCGAGAGGTTTCGGGCCGGGAAAGTTTATTTCCCGACATCAAAACAAGAACAAGAACTTTCCGAGATCAAATTATATCAGTTTGGTAAAGTCGTATAGAATTCTCCGAAATAAGCTGATATCGATATAATATTTATTTAGTTAATTTACCATTAATATTTTAGTGTTTAGTGCCCGTTGGTTGAAACTCGGATTTTTAATTGCGGGTTTTTTCTAAATATACGAATATTAAAATTAGTGTATTTATACCAACAGATATCTGGCTTTGATAAGAAACACGCCACGTCGTAATTTAGATTCGACCGAGCTCTTTCTAATAATTGGGGTTGATCACGCACAACGTGATATATTATACTAACGTTCTATAATAGTACTTGATATGTGTGAATGTAATGAAGTTTGTCATTCATATTTCTTTTTATTATTGCTTTAAGCAAGACCGCCTGACTATAAAACTGTAGACCTAACATTTCTGATACGTCTTCCACAAATAATTGATATAGAATATCTAATATTGTAACATCTGAATACATGATGATTGATACTATGGTGCTGACAGCATCGATTAAAGAGTGGGCAGTAGCCCGAGGCGAATATACGTTTTACGTTACATCCCTTCTTATTATAGTGCAGAATAATTATTAAAAAGAGAGTGAAACAGTATAATAAGAAAATGAACTTTTTAACACATAACATAGTGTTTAGACATTGGTTTCGTATAACTGTTTTGTGGTCTGCGAGGGTTCGTTCGGAATACGGCAGTAGTCCTGTAAACTAAAACTACAGTTTAGTCGCCATTTAAGGTTTGTACAGTTGTGAAAATTGCCTCAGCCAGGTGATATTCTTACGGGGGGCGTATTGCGTACGAGGCGCGGTTTGAAAAAGGAAGCCGTTAACCAATAGGTGTCGGAAGCGGCGCGGGGGCTGCTTGCGACAGATCGGTCCGCATTCGGCCGTTGCGTCCAATGTCTATTTTATCTTGCCGATCACAGCCAGCGATAAATAGACACGTTCGGCTCACGCGCCCCCACGGTCTACAACCGCGATCGGTGAACTGCGCCCATATTTCAAATCCGATTTGGCAAATCCAAAGTCCCGAGTTGAAGTCGAATTATCTATCAGAGCCGACTGAAAGATGGATTATTAAACAATTCTAAATGTATAACCAGCGAGTATTGATTAGTGGGGAAACTCGGTTGTAATAACGATTGGTAAATTAGTTTGGAATACCTGTTTTGCGGTCTGCGAGGGGTTGGAATAGGGTAGATTTCGCGTTTTGCCGCTCTTGCGTCCCGTTTGCACTGTCGCTCATTTCGCTTCTACCGTCGAGTACATTACATCATACGGTACAAGTGAAAGTAAGTGACAGTGCAAAAAACAGTACTTGCCACACAAGCATAACATGTACCGAAGTTAAAGACACTGTTACTGAAGATGGCGAGCGGCCGAGACCGGCCTACGCTATATCTACATTTACCCAACGGTATAATTTTCCTTTTACTAATGTTTTCTATAATTGTTCGACTTTCGTGTCTCAGTGGGGGAACGGATCTGGCGATACTGAAAAATAAAAGCGCAGTAATAAAACACACGTTCGACCTGATAATTTTATGTTAATAATAAGAATATTGCTATAGTCTTCTGTATTTAAATGATATTGAATCTGGTTAAAATCCATTACGGCCGCCCTGTCCGGTTTATTTATTGCGTGTTTGTGTAACGGTTTCGCAATCATATGTCGGCGTATCAGTTCACGTAATCGGGGGGTGGTCCTTAGCGTTACGGGGACATTCGTGTGTTGTTACAACAATCCATTGTTGGGCCGTAACATCGATTGTGGCTGGGCATCAATTGTCGGCCCAATCGACGACCAATTGTCGCGTTGTTGTCGCTAATTGTATTGTGAACCCGGGTGCCGGCGAAACCGGCTTTAAGCTCGGCCCAGACCCATTCTACAATCCCAACAGGAAAATCATCTCTCCTGGCATCATCTTTCCGTAGAATAGATATATATCGATTTGAGGACTGAAATGGCGCCGAATTATATATATTAAGTAAGGAGAAAATAAGGCGTAGTCGTACTTCTCCGAGATCTTAAGACTGTGGTGTGTTATGCGATGATATATATGAAAGAAATTGAATTCTGTGCCGATCTATACAAATTGGGCGTGTGTTTCTGTCCTCTCGCTGGTTTGGTCTTTTGCTAGACCTGTTTCGGCTGCTCGCCATCTTCAGTAGCGGTGTTAGTCACTTTGGTTGTTTTTTGAGCATCCTCACTGCACTGACACTGTCACTTGTACTGTGGTGGTTGTCTGTTTGTCGTATATATATATATATATATATATATATATATATATATATATATATGTCTTGTTACTGTGTATGTGTGGGATGTTTGTCTTATTTGGGTTGGGTCACCGGTTGAGTTACAGCCGAAACCGGTCTAGCAAAAGACCAAACCAGCGAGAGGAGACAGAAACACACGAAATATACGGTATTCCAACCCCTCGCAGACCATAAAACAGGTATTCTAAACTAATGGGAATTGACTTTCGGTTACCTTGCGTACATCATCAGCCCCGCGTTCAGTGGAAGTTTAAAAGAGGATTACACCGAATATTTCTGGTCAGAATAACAATTAGTCGAATAAACTCTATCCAGACTTCTAAAAAGCATTTTCGCCATATTATTAAGTTGCGACAAGTTACGCTTCGACGCTCTGTTCTTTCGTACTCGTATTTTTTTATATTTTAAAAATGAATACCCCATTTTGGATTCGGGGTATTGAGACAGTCACAGAATACTGTTGTATATGGTGAAATGTAAACAAACCTGTCGGTTTTTAAAAATCCGGTCAATCCGAGCGTGGCGACGGCCGCGCCATTTCTGTTACGCGCCAGCGCCGAGAGAATCGAAAGTTCAACTTCGTCGCTGTCCGTTTGAAATTTTTCCTAGCGGCCAATTATTAACGACTAGCCCGAAGTAGTATGAAGTGAAAGTACCGCCGGGGCGCTTAGCCGCCGCCCCAGTTTTCTCTTATCTTAACTCAACTCAACTTAGGCCGGCCACCACTGCCTTGCCCCCTACTCCCTATGTTGTTGTATTATTGTTATTTTTGACGGTAATGAGCTCCTTATGCAACAGTAAGATCTCAGGATAGATCGCAACGATTGATTATTTTCATATATATAATCCAGGTTTCTGTTATCCGCGGTAATACATAGTTTTCTGTGATGTCTGTAATCGTGGAGGATATGCAGGGAACGAATATAAATTTCAGATAACATACGTTTTCGTTTTTTGATGTCTGTAAATGCAAAGCCTCTTATATATACTTATTTAGATGATTATAATGTCAGGAAATGCCAATATTTAAGAATATAACAATCCTAATGAAAGGCATTGATAATGCATTGATAATAATGGTGGTGGACTAATAGTTTGTACTTATCTGAATGCACTATATACTATAGTTTTCTATAGACTTCCAGTTTATTTGAATCCAAAAGCGTACGATTCTACTGCAGGAGTGAACTCTTTGTGCAAAATAGTCGAACTGTGTATGTATAAATTAACATATCCGGGGAACTTTCGTAAGGAAGTCTGTTTAATTATGGAGCCCCGTTTTCGTCACAATCTTTCGACTTCATCCTCCAAACCTTGGCACGATTTTAGAGTGGAAAAAAAACAGTATAAACTGAAATACGGTCGAAATTCTGTGCAATAATACGCGGTTAACGCTCCGGGATTCAACGGCGGTTAGGTGACGCAATGAGCCCGCAACCGTGAGTCAAATGCTTTGTTCCATGGCTCATGATTTAAAGTACATCGCGAGTTTTTTTCTTTCATTTCTTAAGTTTTTATTCAGTGCATTCCCTTTTCTGGGCGGCATTTGTGAACGTTTCACGCTCTATTCTGCCTTCCCTCTGCGAGGTTTCTCCCACCGTCGGTAGGCGGAGCGAACGCTACCACTTTGAGGCGAAATGACATTCCGCCGGCACTTCTTGGCAATTTTGTGAAGTGCAATGTTCCTCTACCCAGGAACGTAGCACTGTTTAAAAAAAACAAATCCACAGATGTGGTGCAAAATAAAACTGCAATAACTCATTGGAATACCATTGTGCTTGCCTACGGTGGGAATCTTCCAGGCGAAAATATTCGACTTCTGCTTAAATATTTGCGACAACCCGTTCGCAGAAAGACCGAGAGTTATTATCGTTTGCGTTCTTTAACGTGCAAAAATAGGGCAGTGAGAACAAAGCGTAAACCGTACGTTGGGGTGTATGCATCCCTGGCAATTTTGCCATAATTATATAAGGGTAGAATTTCTCAAATAAAAGTTCATATCTCATATATCATGGGCTAACATATCATAACATAACAACATCGTACATCTATCATATAATTGAGGCATGTAATCGTTGTTGATGTCATGTAAAGAAATTATACTTTTTATGTATTTAAATAAAATATTATAGGCCCATTGATTAGGTTATATTTTGTCAACAGTGCATACTCATTTTTTAAAGATAATTGTAATAAGATAAACTGTTTCAAAACTCTTACTTGTTGCTTATGCTAGACCGGTTTTGGCTTCTCGCCATCGTCAGAGACGTAGTCATTCTGTCGATATAATAATGTCTGGCTTTGTAATAGTACAAGGCATACTAACGTTCGGTTATACTAGACAGGTGAGATGTATTTAGCCCGGAGGGAACTATTCCAGATTTAGAATTCCGGAAAACATTGCTACAAGTGAAGTTCAGTAGAATTTCCCTCGTGTCTAATGTTATATTTTAGTTAGGGAGTTTCTTCCTGCCGAACATCTGGGATTTTTCCACGAATTTTCCCGAACAGAAGCTTCCTTTCAGCAGAAGTTTATCTCCGCCACACAACAAGTTCACAACTCGTTAAACTGGGGCGTGAAGTGAAATGTTTGTATTCCGGGATAGGGATTTACGCTGGGGATTTATAGCACGCTTTTCTTGGATCGGATAAGGGCTAAAACTATTTTTACTATTCACTGCCAAACCTGGCAAGATTTGTACTTAATTGCTTAGAAGAAGAGGCCCACACCCAGGCGAGCTCCAGCGGGGAAATCGCTCAAGTGTTCTCAGAAAGAATTTCGGATAGATAGGGGTTCAACACCTGCTGTTCGCGATCTTACCGGAAGTTATATAGTAATAATTCGAATTCTGGTCGCAGAAACCTTCGTTCGCTCATTGTGTACATCTACGCCTGTAGCATTCCATTAGAACTAAAACGAGCTAAGCAACAGATAGGTCGGGTGCCCAGTAATCACTTGCTGTTGAAGATGGCCAGAAGTCGGATAAGTTCATTACTAAAACTGACATCAAAATTGACCTTCAGAAAGTCACAATTTGCACCGCCATACTGAAACTGACGTGGACGTACGGCATCGAACTGTGGGTTTCCTTGAGACTTGCAATATCTATAGATTTCTATCACACCGTTCACCACGACCCGAACAATCGGACAAGTCGACGAAATTATAAAATCCCAGTTCCTAAAACTTCAATTCAGTCACTTCAAGTCCAATCCCGACATTTCCTCAGTCCAGAACCTGGACACACGTCTAAAAGTGCCATCTCTGTGTGGATTCGTCACCGAGACAAGCGGGAGGCATGAAAAAGTATTCCACGATTGTACCTATAACCATAAAGTTTGAATTTAGGAAAAAAAGTTTTTGGTAAAAACCAAATAAGATCTCAAGAATCGTTGTAGAACAAAAAATGTATTTTTCGGTGGGTATTTCTGATTTCCAAAAATTGGAATGATCCAACGTGGTGATTCATCGTGGTAGATGTTATGGAGTCAGGGGAGATTGGAACTGGTAACCGAGTAGTGAGAACGTTCCTAGCTCTTTATAATGGCGAGTGAGTAATTGATAGGGGGTCCAGCCGAGTTAACTGTAGTTTTCGTCTTTTTTCGGAACGTCCAGATGGGGGAGTGAGGGAAAATAGTAGTGGGGGAGTGGCGACCCGACTTCATCGGTCTGATTAAGCCGGCCGTCCTCGGATGTACCGTTTTTTGACTGACTTACCCCCTAACCGGTAGACGACCCCTTCCGCAACCGTCTGTATAGCCCCTTGTTTTTCTTATACGCCGGCTCCGTTAGCCCCGCCGGCTTTTATTATGGCGTTTTAACGAGCCGCCAATTATTTTCACTAACCCCGCCCCATAAACGGGACTCGGGAAAATTAATTGGCAGAGGGAAGCCTTCACGGGGTAATTAATTATACATTTTTTACTGTCGGTAGATTCGCTTAGTCATTCTGCTAATCTCCGGTGACAAAATTTATTACGTGTATACGGCAGAATAGTATTAAAAATTATATATATATATATGTAGTCCTGTAAAGCATTACAATATATTTACATTATATTGAAGAGAATCGTGAACTAATTTGGTGGATATTAGGTTCTCTATCACTTATGAGTCTCAGGCTGGATTCTGGTCAGCAGTAAAGAATACGATGGAAATGTATTTATCCGGGCTTAAAATTTAATTAAGCCCCATTCTTTCGAGTTGTAAGTTTTAGAGATTTTTTCTTATGTATTGGAGTACCGTTCGTTCATGAATTTAAAGATCCGTTCGAAACTATCCCATTACTCCTTCGATTCGACAGCTCTCCTCGCGTTACCTTCCTGAAAGTCCCGAGCGCCGCCTTAAGAGAAAATGGCTACGTTATTTCCTCCACTATGTAGAAAGGGCTGGAGTACCATCAATGGGTGGATTCTCCGTCGAAAGTTCACTAGTACACTAGTGTCGCTTGAGCAATACTAGAAAATGTGACAGAGTGCTGACAGGATGCTACATCGCCAAACGACACGGCTGACTGGGCCACTAACAGACTGTTACTAACAAACTTGCCGGACGCTGTTTGCGAAACCCGGCGACGTGAGTAGTGGGGGAGGGAAATGAGATTTTACTTTTCGACAGGAAAAGTACAAGAGCGTTCACTTGTTGAAGAAAGAGATTACGGATATGACTCAAAGGTATAATTGACGATAGAGGAGTGACCAAATAGGAGACGAGGAAGTGTGTGGTGACGCGGGGGGGGGCCGCGGTGAGATGATATCATCGCCGACATCGAGAGGGCCCAGTGAAATTGTAATTTCAGCCAATTGGACGAAACTGAGGGACACAGAGAGATGGAGGCGACCCCGCTTCAAATGATGCCCGATTTAGCGAGGTTGTGCTCCTTGGGCAATTGTACTGTTGAAAGATTGCCCGGAGTAAGAAAGAAAGTTGGCTATGAAAAACCCATATTTCAAGATTACAATTGGGATTATCGCTGTTGTTTATTTGCGCTCAATATTTTCTAGTGATCGCAATTACTGTTCCCACTGGAAGATTCTGAAGGTTATTTCTAAGTCTACAGTAAAGAGCAACGCGAGTACACGAGTAAATAGTTTGAATTTAGCGCAATAAATAAATTCCATAAATAATTAGCATTAAAATTTCGACAATAGTCCTGTTGCTGCAGCTGCAACTGCAGTTGCAGTAAATCTCTTAAATATCCACTGAATAATTAAAAAAGAACTTTTATTCCAAAACAATACGCTGACAACTTTCTTGTTTTTTATTCACTAAAATTTGTAAAATTACATTTTAGTGACACTGCGATTCGATTACACAAACGTACTTTTGACGGAAAATCTAGCCGTTGATGGTACTCCAGCTCCAGCCCTCACTAGATAGCGAGGAAATCACGCGGACTTTTCCTCTTGAGGCGGAGTATCTGGGGATTTTCGGGAAGGTGGCGCTAGGAGAGTTTCGGAATCGAAGGATCGGAGTGAAGGGATACTTTTGAATTGAAGGATATAGGAAAGCTGCTAATTTATGAAGGAACGGGACTTTCAAATAGGAATGGATTCTGCGGTTAGAACATAAGCTACACAGCTGGCCTGCAGGATTCCTCCAGAACTCAATTCTGTATGAATTAATAATTTGTTTGTAAGTAATAGTCGTAATATGTTGTCGAGGAGTATTAGTAATTGCTGACATCTGTGTTCAGAACATTGAGCGAATACACTATGACAGCTGAAATATTTTGGTCATTTATTGTCGGCTATTTTCTATTTAAAGATGACCGTGATGATCTAAGAGATATGCTAATACGTAAGTTACATACATTCATTATTGAGGTGCGCGGTTAAGGTGGTATGAGGGGTTTACTGCATACGTAGGATGCAAGAGAGAGAGAGAGACTTGTCCCGCGGTAATAGAAATAAAGAAAAGAAATGTGACGCCCTAAACATGGGTCTCTGGTATAAATGCATTCATAATTCCCGATGTCCAGTTTAAATAGGTAGGACGGCGTGTTTACAATGCGGCGGTAATTGTGAGAAAAGGATGTAATTGAAGGGGTTAAACGTGACAAACTATATCCGCTTGTCTTTTGAACTAAATGAACATGACTGGATGGGAGGGATTTTTTTACATTCGTGCCAGTTTTAATTTCTCATAACTTCATTGAGACATCAGGTCCATTGGCTATATGTCTGTAAGCAATGTCCACAATCAAAAAATTTACTATTACAACAGTAATTACTAGTTGTTAAATGTTATATAATAACGTTATGTGTAATATATGTTAATTACTGGGACTTTTATATGATAACATTTATCACTATTTATCATTACTTTTTTAATCTTTAGTTCAACTATTTATATACAACTGTAACAATTGTTTTTGTAACAATCCGCACTGTATTGTATATGTTACAACACACTGCAAACATATTACATATTGTTATCACAACATAGCTACTGATAATGGAGGTTACGAGTAAAGCGTTAGAATGAAATAATAGGGTATATTAATAATAATAATAATAATTAGACCCAATATGGGATGTGATTTCTTGAATTGTAATGTGGGTTAGTAAAGCGAGCTGGTTCTAGGATGTTGATCTGGCGGTCCGGCCAAATACTCGCTTCTGCCAAATAGGCTTTCACAACCTTTCAACTTCCTACTTCTCGGTGATATTGCTTTCAAATTATATATGTACTTCTGCGCTATCTCTCGCGTTGTACTACGGCGATCGGTATTCAATTGTGGACTCCATCTGGTCGTCGTCTCTTAGTGACAAATCACCCGAACGAAATTCTAGTGTATCAGTTTTGGCACACAACTTTGTGTTAGCTCGTGACGGATTTGTACCTTTACGAAAGTAAAAACGCAAAATATTACGATAATGTTCGTTTTGTTTCACCGTGTTTCGATTGATGTCGAACAGACACTATTAAAACAGGTCGGGTACTAAGTAGTAGAAGACACTGGAAGGTGTAAACGTGCGTAAATATCCGCAATGATTTAGTTGCCAACACATTATTCTATCGAAATAGAACTTTCTACATTATTGTATAGCTCAATTCTTTGAAATATTATTTTTTACGTTTCAGAACCCTTTTTCACTCACTCTTCCATCCGTCTCCGAAGGAAAATCTGACGTTCCTTCTCGTTTCTTCCTACGCCCGAACCCTCGTTCGAAGCCCTCTCTGGACTCCGTCGGGCACTTTTATTGAAATTCCGATCTCGTCTTAGAACCGAAGTACCGTGGGCCCTAAGGAGGTGCTCAAAACGGGTCGTTTAGCCGGCACCGCCGCCGTACCGTATACCTTTGAGAGAGTGTACCAAGTTTATATGCACTTACGCCCCTGGGCAGAGAAACCTGGTGGCAAAGTTCAATAAAAGTGAGAGGCAGAAAAAATACTCGGGGAATGGAGGTGGCGCATCAGGGAGAGGTGGGGTGGGGGTAAGGGTCCTCTATCTCGTAATTTATAAGAGTAAAGGTTAGACCGCTTACATTAAACGGTGGCCTGACATTTAAGGCCAAAAGGATAGAATTGTTTATTGCCGGGGCGGCTCAAGATAAAAAGATTTCTTGAGATATATATATATATATATATATATATATATATATATATATATACATACATACATAGAACGAATTGGACCGGAACGCCCCTGGTTATCTGAAAGGGTGGACCGGTATTTTATGTTCGGTGATTATTTTGGAGAACGTTCACTTTTCGCTTTTCGGTCACAAAGCGGCACCGCTATCGGAGGATATTAACAAAAATAACGCTGATAAATCTGATTTGGGCCAGTCATAAATTGTTAATCTGAATTATTACCATGTCGGAAACAAGTGGGTATTGCTCCTGGTATATTAGATAACGAGCTAATGATATTATTATCGCCTGTCTTATTTTCTGCCCAGACTTCATTGGAATCAGTTTCTTTGATTAAATAACAGTCTATATTTTTGCCGCTCGACTTCAATGAAAACCCGCTTAATTATCACCGCAGTGTTTTAAACACTTCCTATTTGAATCTGAATACAATACCCGTTTGAATACCCCCAGGAGGACACCCGGCGAATACAAAATTATTACCCAAAAAGCATCAATCACAAACGCACAATGCTTCCAGCCGAGTGTCGAATTATAGAACGGCGTGTGGTCTCAAATTATTGTTGAACTGATTGTCTCACAACAAATAATGGTCCATTTTTAGATTTTGAATTAAAATATGAATGAAAATCAGAGAAGATATAAATCCTCTATATATGCACAGAAATAGAAGTGTAACTAGAGATAGTTCTAAGAGTATCCATTGGCAACAGAAGTGAGTTTGTAGAGGAGCGATAGACAAAGTTAAAACTTTAAATGCAACATTTCTTACTGGTCATTTGACACGACGTCGAATTTATTCAGGAATGCACGCCCATTATATACCAATTGAAACGGCTGTGCTTCATTTGAAGAACATTTAGAATACCAGGAGCGTGTACCGCTCATTAACAGGATTCCTCGGAAAACCCTCTCGTCTAAAGCCATTAGGACTCATTCGCTCAATGGGCAATGGTTCACAGTCATAATGTCCAGAAGAGGGCTCACGCTTCTGCCATTCCTCACGCGAATTCCGGGCACACAGTCATACGTGTAAACTCGTGCCAATAACTCGTGTTAGAACTCCAAATTATGTATTTTCTGCCGAAGAAAGCGCGAATGGAATCGTGCAGTTCTTATAGCGCCAGCCCGTATAAGCAAGTCCGAAGTCACATATCCCTTGATATTTAAAAACATATTACATATCAAAAAAATTTACATGGGCTACGAACTGCTGCAACGGTTCCAGTGATCCAGTGACCTCGAACACTGCCATCAGATAATTCCTTAATTAGAGTACGCCCCCAATCAGAAAGCACTACTACATTTCAAAGGACCCCACATTAACGTCATTTGCGCGTTTTGTAAACTGTAAACGTACGAATAAAAGCTTACAGATGTATTCATTTTAATTACTTAATCAAATATTTACTAGTTTTTTAGTCGAGTTCAATTTCAAGAATTACCAATAGAACAGAAGACAGCTTCATTTCAAAAGACCCCATTGATGTCATTTCCGTCGTATATATAAGGTACATTTTTGAAAACTCTACGGGTTTTATTGAATTGTCGACTGGTCATATTACATGTGATTACACTTGTAGTCAGTTCATCTTTAAAATACATAACTAAATAAATAAAAATCAGTATATCCTGAGATAATATATATACAATTGATTTCCATTCTGGTCGGCATTTGCGAGAGTTCTGCTCTCAATACTGGCTGCTGTCACCAGCTCTTCAACCTCTCGTCCAGAACTGAATCATTGGCCCATTCCCGCCGTCACCTTCCTCTCTCGAATCTCGTAGAGGCGGAGGAATGCAAAAAAATAAAACAGTATATACAGAAATGGCGTAGAAACTAGTTAAGGCCGAAATGAAATATTTGGGTAATGCACCGGTCTAAGTTTTGAGGCTATTTTATTGTTGGTAGCTTTTACAATGTGGGTGGGAGGACACTGGAGTGTAACTAATTCTGGCCCCCGCCGTCCAGCTTGGAAACAATAAAATGTAACATAATATCTGGGCAGAAGGGAGACACTCCAGAGCTAGGTCACGCTCCAAGATAATGGAGTCTGACTTTCCATCCCGACAGGACGATGATATCCGTCCTATTTTACAGCCGATGTCTTCTAGTTTTCTCCTTTTTTTCTTCTCCGGGTGATTTACGCTGTAAAAAAATTGTAATTGAGCCGTATTGGCTCCTCTATAAAGGAGTGGGGAGGGGCGGCGGCCTGTACCAACTTTCTGCTATAATTTCATCTGTCCCTATTTCATTTCTTGGTTGCACCGATTCACTTTCTACTTAATAATTTTCTGCTAAAACCTGGACGGGCCGGAGCGACCGGTTCCGTTACCGTAGAAATCATTTCGGCTTTCGCCGTTTTCAAATTACAAAGACAATTACGTTCACAGTACAGTGAAATGAGCGAAGCGATTGAGAGAGAATATTTTTTTTACATGACGCGAACAAAATTAAGAAGAAACTTTTGGATTCCTTCAGGTAAGATAGGATAAAAAGGACAGCTATCGTATAACATTGAATTGGATAACTCACCTAATTAAAGTCTCAAATAACGATAGGAGGAATTGTTTAATTGAACATACTTAATAAAAGAACAATCGGTTAAATTAATAACTGAGTTAGAGTTTATTTTCAGTAAATAGCTGTAGAAAATGTCTACATTTAAAATATAATAGTTCTAGAACTGTTGGGCTATACTGTGATCGGTAACCTAGAGGTTTGAATGCGGCACGTCTGTGACATACAGAATGCTACTGTCAACCGCTAGAGGCCGAAAACCCCTGGCCAAGGAGGAGAAAATTACATGATTGGAGGTTGATTAGTTTTGAGATTGTATGTCAGGAACAATCGTGGGACCTCTCCTTCTTAAATTGGGACGTCTTACTTTAAAAATTGCCCTTTCTAAATGGGCGGGGGGTGGGAGGTGGGTGAAAACATTACAGTTTATCCTAAAAACCGTATCAAGATCGGTCCATTTCGAAAGGCAAAAGGCTATGTATCGTATGATGTTTCAAGCAGAAATGACACGACTTGGAGCAGTATTGCGAAACATCCGTTCGCGACTGGTCACTCTCTTTCTCTCTCGTCGTCCGTGACACCGAGCCCAGGCAATAAAAGGGTTTTTTAAACGCCATAAAACGAGGCCTACGACAGGACGAGAGCGAGCAATACCGTTTGAAATTGTTGTACATCAATTATGTCCGTTTATGGGCCCCAGGGGCGGGCGTGGGTCGGTCCCCCCCCCCACGGTGGGCGTACAGAAGACAGAGCCCACCGTCGGTTTTAATATTTAGCTCCGGCGGTTAACATCTCGCCTGAATTATCGCCGTTTAGTTGGCGGCCGGGCCGCGGGGGGAAATTGAGCGAATCTAATTGAAGTCATAAATCAATTAGAGGCGTTTAATTACTTTCCCCTCTCGTCGTTTTCCTTCTCGGCATAAACTCCAGTCCTATTCCTATTCCGCGGGGGATCGCAAAACTAACCATTTTCTACGGCCAAACGCATACATGTACATTAGTGCCACTAATAAGTACTAATTATAGAACCTCTAGAGGGGGTCTCAGTCCGCAATTCATTAATCATCTTTAAAGTTTAACATCATTATCTGAAGATGCTATGGGGTGGTGTCTCACTATTTATTTTAATTATTTAATCATATATTTAATAGTTCTTCAAACGGGTTCATTGTCATTTACAAATTTTTGATTAAAACCTTGTAGCCAGCACAAATTCAGTTCGAATGCGGTTTTATTTCACTGGGAGAAACATCGTTCAATTCGCATTTCTAAAAGTGAATTCATTTGAAAACAAATTCGATGTTCAGACACAGGTGATAAACGATAACTAAGGTTGTTCTGATAGAAAAGGAGTTAAGTCAGTTCGTTATTCATTAATCATATTTATGATGTATCATCTTTACCCGGAGATGGTATTATGGGATGGTTCTTTAGTCAGGTTTAATTTCAAGAATTGCCTCCGTAAATCTCCTCCGGATTTCCAAGTCGAGGAATGACAGGATTAGACAATTAGAAAGAACGCGTAGCCTGGAAGGAATCCATTAAGTACGAAATTGGCTGACATTAACAAATAATAATCGAAATTACATTATTCAGTAATTTGAAGAGCATGCTACGGTACCATTCTTCATTTCGCTAATGAAAGTGAAAGTGAAAATTTTCTTGGAAATTTACAGATTTTCCAAACAGTTCAGTCCTCTCTGTATGTTTCTTAGTTACAGAATTGATGCCTTAGTAAATGTTTTTAAAATTGATTGAATGCGATGCCACGATATAAGAAAACCGTATAGAGTCACAGGATCGGAGTAGGCGCTGAGTGGGATAATGCAGTATATACTGCATACGTTTCTTAATATCTAATTGTTTTTATTCTTTATTTTCCCTCTTCTCAGGATTTGTCATCGTAAAATAACTTCAATGGCGGGTACTTTTCAAATAAGTTTCCCCGCGGACGTGAGAAAACTTCCCAGGCGAGACCGGCGTTCCGCGGGACTTATTACTTCCCGGTTGTAAGCGGTGTTATCGGCGTATTTTTGTTTTTGAAAGAAAAAAAATCAACGTAGATTGACAAAACTTTCCTACAGACAAATAACAAAGTTTCAGTAAAAGTCTGCGGCGTGTTTCGAGCGAAACTTCCCAACTTCCTCCGATATAAGTCCCGACTTTCTTTTTCGGCGAACATTTTTTGAATAAAAAACTCCCGAAAAGGGAATAAAAAAACAAAAAAAAGTCTCGCGCAGGATTGTATGCTAATTTTCTGTATCTGGAGCGTCGGCGGCGGCCTCCACTTAACCGGTTATTGTCTCCTCCTGTTATTTTGTGAACTCGTAGACGATTTCAACCTAGTTTACTTTCTTATTATTGGAGGAAAAAACCCGTTCTGAACGATTATGAAAGTTACTCAGTTGAAGATGACTCTTTGCTAGCCTTACTTTCACCGTATGTTGAAAACTGACCCGTTCAGTGTACCAGTATTATTCATAGCTGATTAAATGTGCGATATATAATTAACTATAGCAATTTATAAGGATGAAATCATTTTTTCTGATTTATACTACAACTTCAATTTGGCGAATGTTCAATCTTTCTCCATCGATGTTTTTATTAGGTCTAGTAATTCGTATTTAATTTAAGGAGTTTCACTGGAGATCGATACTTTCCTATTATGGCGCCGGCAAGTGAATCTTAGCCCCCCTCCACCCCTATCCCCATACTCATTTCATATCTAGTAGAGTTAGCTAAATTGCTACTAAATTATGTCGTCGTCCCGATTTATGGCGGTAATAATATTCGTGAAATTACTTATGTTCAAGGTTATAAAGGGTATGTGTTCAGTACGGAGATGAAGTGTGCTGCTAACCGGGATTTTAAGTACACTAGGCTCCAGTTAATAAATAGAAGACAAACATTTATATCTTTATGTTTAATACATAAATGATTTATGGAGGAGAATGTAATACCACTAAAGAAGAAGGAAACACATTTATAATTTAATCAATGCCTCTAAATAAAGCTCGTTAAATTCGATCTAGAATAATAAATAATATTATCGTTATATTTAGTTTTATACGAAAAATGAATCTATTTTATTACTGACCGCCGTTATTACTAAAAGCGGTATATAAATTAAACATATATACATCCTAATCTTCATCTAATTTATACATTTTATGGAACAAACAGATAATTAATAAAAAAATCAAACGCTAGAAAAGGATCTAAACTTAGGATATAATTCATAAATATTGTTTTTTTTACTGTAAACCATAACTCATTTCACTAATGTAGAGCCCTCGTAGACTTTCCTTCAAGATAATAAATTTGTATCTGACAATTTTCTGGTCATAAATTTCGATTACAAACTATGTAGCGGGATGTTAAGTTCTCAAAAAGTAATTATGCCTGGTGTCTAGGTGGAAGGCAAAGTTTTAACTTTTTAGGCTTACTTTTAATTTTGCCTTCTTCTTATGTACGGGGAATTGGGGACGTGGGTCTCTCTTGCCGTGTTATGGAACGCCGCGGCTAATGGAAGCTGAATAATTGATGAGATTTTTATGACACCCTTGAGCCGCAGCCAAATATTGTTAGGCCTATCTGTGTCAGGGTAATACACCGAGCGTTCGCCTTACGTAGGCATGACGCGTTTTGTTCACTCTTTGTTGTTCCATTGCCTGATTGGTTCTATTATATTCAGTACCACCGGTAAGTAGTAATGGCGAGCTTTGTTAAACAATCGTAGACCTCTTTTTCGTTTTATTGGACTTTTTTCATACTAGTAGAAACTTTCGTGGGTATTCCGAAGAAATTAAGGTAATACACATTTAGATTCTGTAGATAGTAAGAAACAATTCTGCGATTAGAATACTCCATAACTATTAAGCAATTTCAATATAGAACATGTTAACATCCCTGAACACTGCACTGAAATATGTAATTGATGAATTTATATAAACATCAATGTTGAAAAACGTATTTTCAAAATTTATCCTCCTACTCATAGATGCCAAACGAGTTTCAAGCCCACGATGAGAATCACATGACGTGCATGAAGAATCACAGGCGTCAACCAAAGCGCTCGACAACATGAATATTAATAAATATCTTTTCATTATTTTACTATTTAGTTCCATTCACGAATTATAAACATTTCTATCAACCGTATGTTTATTTATACGTCACCAACTTGTGGGCGTATCAATGGTTCCTCATATATATATATATATATATATATATATATGATTTATTAATCCATGCCTGCATTATGAAAAATGTTAATCGAATATTTTCCTTTTTTTTCCAGGTAAGTTTAAGAACGGCTGTAATTTGGACAAATATCTCAGATGCGTAAGTTACAAAACTCATCTGAAATTAGGTAAATTAACATATATAATGGTAATTCAATATTAGTTCCGCTCCAGAGACGAAGCCACCGGCGTCCGAGAATCACCCACCGCACTACCGGTTAAGAGGTCAGACGCGATTATTCAAAATAAATCCCAGTCATCGTCCGCCAATATGTTTTGCGCAACTTTCTAAAGCTTTGGGACGTCCTGTGGTAGCGGATTAAATGGAATTATTTACGGTCACGGTATAAGCCTCAAGACGGAATATAATGATGATGGGTAAATTATCAATAGTTGTAAAACTATTGGGAGGACTTGGGGCTCACAGTAATTCTGTCGGATGTACCAATTCGGAATAAGTTACAATCTGTAAAAGTACCGTAAAAAATTAAATTGTGTTATCTAAATTGCAAGATGTAAAAGCTAATGGGCGCAATGGTATTAACTGTGGAGCTCCTAGAGAGCGCTACTTATTGCAACAAAAGTTGTCCTTTGTTTGGCTTAATGCAAGGAAGCTTGATTCTTTGTATAAACTAGGATTATAGCTGTCGGAAATTTTAAAAGCTTCTTATGTTTTTAAGAGGTTAATTTAGAATGCAGGCTTTTTCAGAATGCTTTCCTTGGGTTTTCCTTTTTCTTAAATAGAAGGTTAGGTCAGTTTACACTTTCTTTTTGTTTAGTATATTTTTTTTCAGTATTTGTTTTTTTCGCGCAATTGTGCCAATTGCCGTTAAAAGTAAGTTTTAGATCGCCGTTTTTGTTTGTTTAAATACCTATATCCTTTAATAATTCAAGAATTATGCCTTGCCTTATCTCTCTTTTTAAACATTTTTCAGTATTAATCATAATAAACTCCGTCATTTATTAAGTTTGATTAGTACAGTGTATATATATATATATATATATATATATATATATATATATATATATATATATATCAAGGATCACCGTAGACTTCGTGTGTTATTGTCTCCTCTCGCTCTCTGTCTTCATTTTCACTGCACTGTCACTTGTACTGTGGTGACTAACGTCGTTACTGAAGATGGCTAACAGCCGAAACCGGTGGTCTAGCAAAAGACCAAACCAGCGAGAGGAGACAGAAACACACGAAATGTACGGTATTCCAAACCCTCGCAGACCACAGAACAGGTATTCTAAAGGATATCAAGGATCCATTAACTGTACAAATCAAAGGGTTGTTGTATTTCAGTTCTAACTGTCTTCGAAAAGACAAAAGAACGGCATATCCCCCCCTCGTTTATATTTATGTCGACCAATAGCATAGAACGAAGTTGATAACGAGCTCCTCCGTTCAGTCATCTCAAGGTTTCCCGCAGATCGGCGCAGTTCAGGAAATGCCTCCCGACGCCCCCCTCTTCCCCGTTCTCGGGGATGTCGGATATGAGTATGGCGTACTGTAGTGAGTCAGCCGCTAAATATACTGCTGGTATTTAACCCAGTGACACGGAGGCGCTAGCATAAAGGGAGGTTGAGGGGGGGGCCTTTAAGTGGCAGCCCCTTACAGAGAAGAAATCCGCCATCCCGATTTAGACGCTCTATCGAACCGTTAGTCCTCCACCCCTCACCTCCTCATACCCACCGTGCCGCCTTTGTCGCATCCTGGCAAGTCTGCGTAATTATACGACAGTTCTAGACAATTATGTAATTTTCTTCGCCGCCTGATTGTATCCGCGTAGTTGTTGGAGAATATTCGGGCGCAATTTGAGCCCCGGGGGAGGGAGGTAATTAATTACCTTAAGGATTTGTCACGACTGAAGAGGATCACGGAAGAGAACGTGTCCTAATATTCGAGAGGATTGACGCTGCTTGAAGGAATGTGAAGGCGGTTTGAATTTGTCCCGTTTTGAAAAATGCCAATTCTCCAACGAAAGGGACTAATAAATGTGTGATTACAAATGAAAATCGCTTGCAATAAACATTTAATTGAAGCTGTGCAGAGGGCCGACCTCTGCGAGGTACCCTCCGCCGTCGGTAGACTAAGATATACAAATTACAACGTACGGACTAACGCTTCATTACGGAAGTGTAGGCTCTCTTAATGATGCAGTTTTAATTATCTAGTTCAGCTTAACGGTAAACTGAATTAACAGCTAAACTAACGGCGGCGTAAATATTTTACGAGCATTGGAATTGGTTCCTGGATGCTGCATAATACGAGATGTAGTAAACTTCAACTGTTTTGTTCCAACACTTTTCCTCCCTTCAAGAGTTCCCTGACTGAAAATTCATGGCACACTGTCACTAGTTATAATTAAAAAAGTTTAGTTGTGACTATAAATAAATGAAAAAAACGACAGAATGGATGCAATTTGAAAGATGTTTATTTCAATGGCCCACATTTGAGGGGCCTTATAATTATAGAATGGAATTTTTGGAATTTGTTTTTCGGACGAGATTAACATTCAATTGAGTTAATTGACCGATGAACATGCTTTACTTTCACCTCGTTAATGAACAATCCGTTCGGCCCTCGTTTATAATGATTAAATCCAAAAGTGAAACCTGCAGCAGTGGGGGACAGCGCTATTTATGAATACCAAATATGTCTATGTTTGATTTCGGTCGAAGTTATTCCTAACGAGGGCACGAAATGTGCCGGCCAATGCTGCAGTCTCATGACCGGCTTTGCCGGTCATTACAGCGTCAGGTATAGGAAATTACACCGGAGAAAGGCCGTACGATTGAAACATTTGATAAATGGGATCCATGCGTAGATATTTTACTTTGGTCAGACTTACTGTTCAAATATTATTTTTCATTTTTAAACGTTCTAAATTTTGTATTCTTAGGAAACAGTATTCTGTTCATGGATAACATACCATAAAAAGAAAGAGATTGAGGTACAAACAAAAAATTCGAATAGAAGATGGCAACGAATAACTGGTTAAAACTGTTAGAGCGGGTGAAGCGTTTTAGGTTCTTATTTGCATGGTTTCTCTCATACTTCTTCATTAAATGGATGGAGGAGTACTATCAACGTAATAGATAAATATACCAATCGATACATAATTTAGAATACCGTTCCTCCTATTAGGACGAAACAGAAGATGAAGTACCTGGGCCATTTTCTACTTAAGATTGACAGACGCAATTGACTTAATGTATCCACCACTATACACGCGATACTGTTTATTTTACCAACTATCATATAAAGCAAATCGTGATATTAAAAAATGGAAAAAATATATTCATATCAACATGATTGGCATATATAATAATGAAAGGCAGTCGGACATGTTATCAACGATGTTGTGATCTTCAATGATATTTCGCTACTCGTGAAAATACCACTTTGGTAGTATCAAGTATCAGACATTGACGATGAGACCGAAAAATCGAACTCAAATTGTTCTCATCTCAATAATGTAATAGCCGAACCTCCTGAAAGGGTTGTACCATTCATAAAGTGTGAAATCAAATTTTTATGATTCTGGAAATATTTAGGGTGGAAATTAAGTTTGTTGAGTTGTTGTGTTGAGTGTGATTTATCAGTTTATCACAGCGGGAATATTTTTCTTAAAATTCCTCTAAACTAGACATGTTTCGAAACAGGTCCGAAGTGGAAGGGCGGCGAGCGGGATTTACTTAGTGCAAAGTAGTTTCAGTGGGCTCCTGCGTGCTGTTGTTGTTTGAGAGTGATTAGGGGGTTAAAGTCGAGTCTCTGTCTCTGTCTTGGCAGGGGGTTCTTGATGCCCAGAGGAGTGAGAGCCACCATTAGCGCTGAGTAGTGCCCCTCCCTTCCCCCTCCAGAGTTAAGTCTTTGGGGTTTGAAGCGGCTGCGGCTGCGGCTGCGGCTGGCTCAGAGAGAACGGTGTTGCACAAGAGAGTCTCGAGACTCTCCCGGTTAACCAATTATGGTAAAACTTGGCCGCCTCTCAGTTACCTGACCTTATGTCCCATTAAAACCGGGACAGTCCAACACCGACCCAACCCAGAGAGCCTCTCACTATACAGCCGATGCACAGCCTCTTGTATATAAAGCCTCGCGTTCAAAAAACCATCTTGTCACTACCTGTTTTTTGCCAATAAATTAGTAGGACCAATGCGGGTTGAGCGATCAAACGGAGAAATTTAACAACTGCATAACAGAAAATATTTTACACAGACAATTACCATTTTACGACGAGTTTTTATTCATTTGCTACAAATGCACACAGACATAGACACTTGACAAACTTTTCCGCGGGTTGTGCACCACTATTCTAAATAAATTCCACCATATAACATAATTTGCCATACCAATATGCCTAATGTAATAATATACCCTGAAAGTACTCGAAAAGTACATAACCGCTGAACAGATTGACTGGAGATTTGCCAGATTAATAGACCTAATTTCCTAATGTTTCTGTCCCTGTGAAAAGAATGAAGATGCCGTCACCGACCGCCGGTTCACGCACCACCGAACAGGCCACAACACAATACAAGCGGAGAATGAAAAACAAAAATTTTTCAAAAATAAAACCAATTAAATTTTTAATGCTAACAACATCACGTTTTCTTAGATATTTGATCATTTAATGGATTTGACGTAAACGAACATTGTACTGTTTTTTCGTTCGGCGTAGAGTACGCCTTCGCTAACCTATTTTACGCAAGTCCTTGATTTAATGTGTTGCATGTTCCCATTTTTTTCAACTAAACAAATTTACATTTATCTGTCTTTGCCCACAAGATACTGTCGTCTGGGGTAGTATGAAGGTCGGAAGCAGTTCTCCGTTCAGATTCATCGCTCTTTCCGTAAGCTCCAGGAGTGGGGAGTGCATTTTGTCCGTGTGTTATACTCAGAAATAGGGATAAATCGAGGAATGATTAAAAAAGGAGTCTGTATCGTGAAAATTAGTATAGGATTGGGGCAATCGGGTTGGGGCTGTGTAGAGTGTAGGGCCGGTTTCAGGTAACTTTACAGCTCGAGACCTGAAGCCTGAAGTCGTTCACCTTTTCCCTGTTAGTTCAGGTAAACTACACAACCAGTCTTTGTGCCTGTGTCTCAGTATATGTGTGTCTGTGTGTGTGCATAGCGCCCGCTAGCCGCCGCATTCGAGTGCACCCCGTACAGACAGAGCGGTGAGTCACGTGAGTACAGCGGTCGCTCGTGAGTCATAGCCTCCTCTAACCCAGTTAGTGTGAATCGAATCACTCCGTCGCCGTTTATAGGTCACCGCATTGTACGCCCCATGTATCTCTGATACTACAGAAAATATAAAGTATTTCAATTTCGTGTTTATTTTCAGTTGGCAAAAACTAGAGGGGTTGATAAGAATGAGGTTCTGTCGCTATACTTGACATTTGTCAATTAAGCCTCTATGGGCCGAATTTTTATTTTAAATCCAAGAAAATTGGGGGAACGAAAAATCAGCAAATATAAACCTATATGTGCCCATAATTATGAAAGTGGTAGAAATTAAAAAAAAAATGAATTTATCACTTATTTCACACGACATGATTTTAAACTACATTTATTCAATGTAATTATCGTCAAAAATGAACTTTTAGATAGTAGTTGTAATTACAACGTTATATGGAATTAATTTAGTGTTTATTATGAAAGTGGTCTAAGTCAACAATTTAAAGAAATTATATAAACATAACTTGAAACTAACGCGTGGCAAAAATTCAATGTTCTAACAAGCAAGCTGTATTTTTTTGTTACCTTCTCTCGTCATAGAAATACAAACATACTATGAACATTTTTTTATAATAATATGTTTTATATGAACGTATTCCATTCGCGTATCCCTCACAATAGTGCGGAATGGGGAGCTATAGGAGGACGCTAGTAGACCGGTAGATTAGATGGCGGGTGGCAAAATGGTCGAAACGTGTCCCGGTTACCCGGTAACGCGCTTACGTGCCGGAAGTCGGCTCTCCGGCTAAATACAATGGGCGATAGGTGCAGACTTTCGTTCGGCGGAAGTGCCGAGGGGACGGCCCGATATTTGCCATCGCCAGGATCCGGACGTACAGAAATTTCCCTTCTTATCAAACGAACAGCGAGGTGAGAAAAAAATTAGGTTGGCTAATTGCTGACAAATTGCTAAAGGCGTTACCTCGACTCCAAATTGGGTGAGAATGTGTCTGATCAAACTGCACCAATGTAATCAAATTGTTCTCTCGATTATTTAAGAGATTTTCTTGTTTCTCTCTTGTGTGGGAACTTTCAGCATTCTGAAACTGAAACGTTTTCCGGACAGAAACATTAACTTCTGGCACTCAATATGAATACAACTGAATACAATTATAACGGGATTTGATTGCTTCGACCGTTTTGAGTACCGGCAAACACTTTAGCGTTTACGTGGGAGGTTGTATATTGCGTGCATTTCCATCTACTGTTCTTACACCTTGAGGTTAAATATCTCACACTGCGACTACAGCTACTGTATTGCTTCTACATAAAATAATTAATTGCTCCTTTATTCCAATAAAAGGATTTCAAACCCTTCATTTGGCTATTATCTCATTTGGCTATGCATATTTTATTATTAATAATTTATAGTGGAAAGCGACGTATCTGTCTTATTTCTGGCCATATTACAATAATACGGACAGCAGTCTGAATCCCAACGAATAGCTAAACAAACCATTTGTCTACTTATATAAAGGGGATAATACATAACTAAAATATTTTAGCTAAAATTATAAGTATTTTATTTAGAAATCGCTCCTCGGAGAGTGGCGGTACCTGACTTGTTCAAGTAACCGGAATTAAGATACAATGTTTACAAAAAATGTCCGATTCAATTATTTTAAAAAATCCGATCTATTAATTTATTTTTTAATTCATAATTAATTACATAATACAGTAGATTTCGCGTTATTCTATCTCCTCTCGCCGGTTTTGTCTTTTGCTAGACCGGTCTCACTCGTACTGTATAAGCATAGTATAAATAATTGACATTGCAAACAGAATGCCATCGAGAGGAGACAGAAGAACCTGAAATCTGCGGTATTCCAACCCTCGCAGACCGCAAAACAGACTAGTTAGATAATCCGAGGCATTACAAATCGTCCAAACGTTCTTTTCCCAAAGCGCTGTCTGTGAACGTAATTGGGCTCTGGCTTTCTGTAATATCGCCGGCCGCCTCTAGTCCCTCCGACTGGAGGATACGTGCTAAGATGGCGTAAGTTGGAACGATCTCCTTTAATCGAAGCTCGGCAGACGCTTATACGGACGAGCGCTCCTCCACGCTTTTCTAGAACCGGTGAAAGCCCAAGGCGGAGGGAGGGGAGGTGGGAGGGAAGGAAAAAAGAAATCTTTTCGTGAAATGTGAAAAAAACAACCGTCCGTTCCGTGGACGCAGGTCGCTCCAGTCCGCGCAGTTTATATAACTCGGCCGATTTCAGATTCCTACCCGAGATAGGCATTGCGCAATAATAATTCTGAGCAGAAGAATGCCGAAAAACAAGCGTGTCGTATTCCGCTCCACTTCGTGTCGCCCGTGGCCAATCAAATTAGCTGTCCTACCAGTCGACGGTATCCACTATTTACAGTTGTCGAGAAGAGAGCGCGAACCCGAGAGAAAAGGTTCCATTAGCCATAACATACAATCTTTTGCTTATTAGTAAGAGTTAAAGGAGGATCGACAAAGTTCAGTTTGTGTTAAAAATTAAAAACACCTAACGCACAAGCTCAACTTCGAGCAGTTGAAACACTAGCGTCAACTAAGAGAAAGACGCACCTAAAGGGAAGGTTACGATAACAGTACGGAGGCGTCGAAATTAGTTCGGCCACGTGACACTGAAAGCTAATGTCGACAGGCGGCAAACTGAACGTGTTCCGAAAATGATTAAGTGCAATAAAAAAAGCATTAATCAAACACCGCATAGGCGTAAACCTCCTCTCCTCCGCCGACTCGTTTTTCCATTTTTCACCCGCCGCCGCCACTAATTTATTTGCACTCGGACTTTATTGGCTGGAAGCCGTGCGGGTTTTCTCGGCGTTTCCGCCAGAGCCAGGGCGATATGCCCGGCCTCCGCAATGTCGGCGGTCTACATGCCCGGGCGGCCCGAGCTTCATCCCGAAACACTTTCGCCCGATAACGACCGTTTCCCGCTTATCTGAACAAGTACGATATAGCGTGACTGACGAACGGTAAAGGATTTTTGTGCGCGAAATGCCTAGCGAGAAACTTAACGAGATGTGCCCACTCATCTCTTCACAATCCCACATAACCCGACTAAATCATCAGCATGCTGATTTTGAATGACTTTATTCAATCATAATATCAGTAACATAATAGTATTTCAATCGAACGTTTTACTCTCACTTCGACGTCATTTCAGAATCATGAGACTAATTATTTAACAAAAAAAGAAAGGCCAAAAAAAAGCGAAAATAGAAAGACGTTCATTCATCCGGAGCAGCTGAATTCCACTTATGGAGGAAATTAATTTCAACCTGTTGTGTAACGGGAAACTAATTAAAATATATGCAAATAAATGGACCATATTTATTACGTAATGTTTAATTGCTTCCTGTAGAATCATACAGAGGAATCCCAATTTTTTACAAACTAATTACGTTTCTAATTTCTCGCAAAAAAACAGGTATACGATTTTGATTCCACGCCGTAAAGAGCACATTTAATTTGAACTGAAATAAATTGTCAATTGGTAATTTAAAATTCATTTGCTTTTAAGTCACGTAAAAAATTATATGCCATTCGCAAATACCATTAAATATCCGATAGTTGAACTAGCTTATCTGATTCCCTAAACTCAATGGGGAAGAAAAATAAAATTACAAATTTTATGATTTTTATTTCGGGTTAGAAGGCCACACTATGCTAGTGCGTTGGTTACAAATAATAAACACAAGATCGGTTGGTAATAGAAAATAAATAAGGAGCTCAAAAATGTGAAAGTATGAAATGCGACACCAACGATATATTTATGTCCTCTAACTGAAAATACAGGTCGGTGCAGGTCCGGCGGCCGTAAGCCCCGGATTCCGAATAACGGTAAACGATTGTAAAATGCAAATCGAAAGTGTCCGTATAATATGTAAATAATTGTTAATGTTTGCGGTGGGCGTACGCTGAGCTCGGAAACTATGGAATAATTTTCTGGATTATAACTATAGGCCGATAGGGGCGATCGATTGAGAGGGACTGCCTCGGTGCTGAACTCAGATTGTTCGGCTCCCACGCTAATTCGAGAAAACCCGCTTCGCCTTATAAGAAATCGTACGGAATGTCTATCTTTTAATTGTATCGCGTTTCTGGCTCCTTCGATAAAATGTTGGCGGACAGGCCGCCTGCAGACCGGCGGCGGTATAATTCGTAAGCGGCGAATTTTCAATTTTCCCCGACATTTATATCGTAAATTAGATATTGGAAATTGAAATTTTCCAAAAGAATGTCAATCGTGTGATCTGGCCGCCCTCGCCAATTTGGCCCTAAGCTAGTCGGGCTTCATCGAGGAAACAAACAACAAGAAAACGCCAAATAATAAAAATTATATTCAGTAATATTTCTATCCTAATAAGTTTAGAATTTTGAGGTACTAAATCAGGGGTTCATCACGGAACCTTACATGCGTGAGTACCTAACCATATTACTTAGGACGTGTATCTGGGAATAGAAGATGGAGCAACAGTGACGATATTCCGAACCCTCCAAAAGGAATACGATAAATGAATCCCCATAACGATGAGTCGTATTAACACTACCTGGAACTAAAATATTACCTTAATTCTGAAGTTTTCATTATACAAATTTGAACGCTATCACTATTGTGCGCATGCTGACCCCCTGATATAAGGAAGGAATTCGAGAAGACATAATATATTTACACGTGTTATTTTAAATTTGTAAACGTTTTATTAAGGAAACGGTATTTAGAGGTAACCTGTTGTGTTACACTTGAATTACCTATTTACGGAAGCACGAATTTAAACTAAAGTCCCAGGTGAAAAACAATGTGTGTCTCATACATTCTTTATATCGTCCAGTAGCAGAAGAAGAATTTACATTTGAATTTCCCGAAACTTCCCCCAAAAACCTCTCGACAAGGCGCACAATCGCAATGTTCTTACACAGTTATTGACACTTTTCTATCACATTCGTTAGAGTTTTCATCCGTTTGCCTTAATATCAGTGTGGGTTTCAGGTTGGAATAAATCATCTTAAACTGTGAAATAAATCTTTGTTTGATATTAACGATTATTAAAAGCTACAATCGAAGCAGTCGGAATATGTCAGCACCTATCATCACGGTTATTTTGGGAATTATACGCCCATAGAATATCAGTGCTTCCAGCCAACGTGAACGTTAGAAAAAAAATCATAAAACTGCAGTATTTCGTACTGTCAGGATAAAAATATGCAGGCTGTTTTATATTGCCGCGTTGTTTTGAATTAGCATTGAGAGGGAATGAAAGAGAAAAAAACCACTTGGCAATGAAAAACACAACTGAATGAGTTGGCGTCGGTGATTCACCTGTTGAATCTATTCCAGCATATGTTCTCTCGGTCCCACCGGAGTTTGGCGATCGTAAAATGCTACTGTGTAATAAATATAATGCTACAGATATAATGACTGGATTATTCTGTATTTAACGTCATATTCCTGGTGCATTACTCCATAAATTTATTATAATGTAATAATGAATATGTGGATTATACGAATTCAGTTGTTTTAAGAATTTTATGCTAATTAACAGGGATTTGCTCATTGTACCAAAAATTATGTCTATTACAGAATTTATAACTTCGATACGATACGCAGAAAGAAACAATTAATTTTGTAATTAAGAGCACAACATTTCCATTTATAATTATTTTCAATGGTGTTTTGTTTAATGACAATAAAAATAATGATTCATCATTGTCCATTCAATTTGTAACTCCTATAGAGAAACACCGCACGAGAAAACATTAGTCTATTCTTTAGACAGGGAGTAGAAAACTGTACGTGCTCATTGATAACAAGATAGATTTCGTTCCCGTAATACTCTATAGCGTTCACAGGGATTAGATGTCTTTTAAAGTTCATCCACACTTTTGTTACGACGAGTTTTTAAATAGACAGGTTTTTTGCGCACAGAAAAATTGATAGAAACGGCAAAAATGTGAAAGTTAAACTCCGAGGATATGCAAAGGTGTATTGACGCAACAGCGAACATCGGTGTCAATAATTAGCATAGTGAGCGTTCATTTAGCAACGAATTTCTGGAGATCTTAACTTAAACCGAAAATTATAATGGGCTCTTATCGACTGAAATTAATTATTATTATAATTAATCAGATTCCTTAGTCTTATAATTATTCTAATACATCTCAATGTTTTAATTACAAATTGCGATACTGTTGGAACATATTTTTTCACTTTGTTCCTAACAATTATCCACATCGATAATGCGTAATAAAGTAAATAAAATACGTCAAATATGTGTTGTACACTTAATGCACTATCCTGTGTCACTTCCCATGTTCATTATAAATTTTATGACGATCTTCGAAATCTTTTTTTCCCCTCTTATTTTTACAGCGAAATTATGTCACGCGGTCGCTCATTTCTCAGATCACTTATGACTATCACACTACTGATGACTAAGGTACGGAAAATCGTTGAATCGACTGAATATTTTATTTTGGGAATATCAGATTACGAAATTGTTGTACGGTTAATATTCAAGATTGTTTTGCATATTCCTGTCACTTTTCCCCGTCCGCACTGCTCTAGCTCTACGGGGGGACACGGAGAAAACGGACAACGTCCACACTTTCCGTTTCGAGACAGAAATGCCACCACTAAACTGAAACCTGTGCCGTTTGTTGTGGACGGAATAAGTGAAGCAAAAAGCAGAAACAGGGAGAGTAATTAAAATTCATGAAAGTTTCTCGCTGCGGTGACGCCGCGCTTAGCAGTAGTCGTGCTGCGCTCCCGGCCTAATGCTATCCGTGAAAGTGGATTCTATAACCTTGTCCTCACTCTCGGTCTCTCTTCGCCGGTCGAGATTTCTCGTTATTATTTACCACAATAATCTCCCTATAATACGAAGTTTTATAAATCTCAATAAAGGTGAAATTATAACAAGTTACAGTGAGAAATTTTTCGTTCCGATAATTATTAATTATCTAATAATGAAGTTTATACGGCGGCGATTTGTTTTTCATTTTTCCAAATTAATCTAATTATGTTTAAATATTTTCTTTATAGGTCCGTTAGCTTTTCTTAGTTGTATTATTGTTTCAATAATATTTCACAATTTAATTATTAATCTATAACAATCTCGGGACGTAAGTTACTACATTATTACTGGATTATCTTACGTTTCATATATTTACTTTTATGATGGCATAATCAATTCACAACAAGAACAGTGCTACAGTATTTTAAATTTGATAATGATTAATTATATGACAGTCTGCTTGATAAATTTTTATAATATTATATAAAGAATTACTATTCTGTAGGAATTAGGATTATATTAGTTATTTATTCTTACACGAGGATTTCGCTTACGGTGTGCATATCTTTGTCACTCAGTTAATATCTATATTGAATAAAATTATAATTAATTAACGACACATAATAATTATAACAAAAGTTTAGCTGACACGAAAAAATACAGGAAATAAATAGAAATATATTCGCGGCAGTGTCAGCAGTTTGCGAGGTGATTCACCCGGTCCGAACCGGTCGGACCGAGAGCGCTCTTGGAGTCTGTGAAACGAACGACTGGATAATACCACTTTCACTGTTCCTTATCACTTTTATCACTTTCTCTCCCTCCACCCCTCACCCCAATTATATATTAAGTACCCACCCCCCCGATCGCCCCCCCGGTTTCCGGTTCCGGGGTTTTCGATTTTGTTTTGTACCAAATTGGCTGCGGAACTGGTTTCGAACCGGCCCGGTTGACAAATTTGAATAAACCAAATAATTATCCATCCGCAGCCGCTTGGACGGTTCCACTTTCACTTTTTTTCGATCGTTAAAGGCGATTCGGCAGTCGTTGAACCCATTCCAATGTACCGACTCTACAGTGTCATTCATTCATATCACCTTTTCCTTCTCCTCTATGAGCTAATATTATTATTTTTCGCGTTATTATTCTAGACTTAAATTAGACCACTTACGCGCTGGTACAACCTAAGATTTTATGCCTTATATTTTCCGCTGACCTCTAATAATCGATTACATAACGACATTGGTAACTGACATAATTAATTGCACCCTTAATTTAAACCTATTCACTTTAATAGTATAATTTAATACACTTAACTGTGGATCACAATATGTGTATTCACTTACGGCATTTACCATGAACGTCCACACTTTTAACTGCTAAACCTCAGGAGGTTTTCCTCTGATTTCACAGTAGTAATCGATAGTTAATTCAGCGATAGTGGTACATTAAATCAGTAATTCATACTTCCGATAAACATTGCGATTCACTTCTGTGAACATCCTGATCGTACGATTGAGAGATTTAATTTACCGTGAATAAGGTACATATATACTGTTATATTTATACTATACTATGTAATATTTATACTACATACCGGCTGAAAGATACAAGGGCCTTTTTGAATAACCCTCAAATTACAAGGCTTCCCTACGTTTTCCTAGACCATTCGAGATAATCTTCTGTACAAATTAAAACGTTTATCGTACTGCATTTGGGACCTAGTGTTCGCTCGTGGAATCTGGAAGTTTTGGAACATCGTATATATTTTTTTTCATTAATTGTTCCTACGGACGACTCTTTCACTATCCACTAGCGATTCGGTCAACAGCTTTGTGGTGTTTGAAATGTTTTATCGAATACAAGTATAATAAATACAAAATCGATCTATAATATGATATCGATACCAAAGTTTTCGATTCTGACTCATAATAGAAGGATTAAAGCATCTATTTTCTTGATTTATTTAATGCAAAACTTCCAATGTTTTGTCACTTTCTGACCATTTGATTCTACATCCTTGGTATTGCTGAGTCTTCGCGTAGGCGGTAGGGCCGGTCGATGTCGATGTACTTAACGGGGCACGCGGAATAAGATGCGAAACGCTCGTTACTGCAGAGCCCTCTAGACCCCCTCTCTCTCTCTCTCTCTCTCTCTCTCCCTCTCTCTATTTTTTTACATTTCTTCACCCTTTCGAGTACCACCGCGAAAGAATTTTGAAGTGCGCCTCGAGGACCACTCGGCCACCTCCGCCCTGCCCGCCCGCCGCACTTCGCACCTCGGTACGCCCTTCAAGTGTTTATAAATTAAACCGGGAAATTTGCGCAAAGTTAAATAGAATATATACGGCGTTAACAATTTTAACGACGGAGCATATTTCCGGTTTGAAATTTTCCCATTTATCTATAGTAAACCGAAACCGGTAAACAGACGATGGGCAATTGGAAACTTCCGAACATTTTTCGGAATAATAGAAAAGTTAAATTATTATTATTATTTCTAAACTTATTATTCTTTTTAAACCGATGTCCTACTACCGAAACCACTGAAGATAACAGAATTTCTATTTTGAAACTTTTTTCCAGTGTTACTCCGAAGGACATTGAATAAACATTTGAGGGACGGCAGAATGTTCCTACATAAAAGGTTTAAATTAAATTTCATCTTTTTACACAGTTTCGTAATATTTTCTTCAGAAGTTCTTTTCTTCAGTTTTTAAAATTTATTATTTATTGTGCAATCAACCTTTATCGTTATACAAGTACAATTGTGAAATTGTGACGCTTTAATATTGATAAAACGAAAAGGGTTTTTTAATCCGAAGCATTTTTTAATTCATAAAAGAAAATTACTTCCTGTAATATTGTGGTAATAGATATACCGCTTTTTAAAGAATGTCGATATAAAAGACCCTATTACATACGAAAAAAGTTTATTACGTCACTATATATAACTAAATATGTACTGCTGGTACAGAATAAGTGTGTAAAATGGTAAACATGTAATTCGACGATAAAATGTCAAGACCCTATTCTCTGTACGAAGGGGAAACTTACTGAACCGAGATTACCGGCTCTATAATTTGTTATTTCAGTTTCAAATGCCACTTTTTTTTTCATCGGCCCTACGAAAAACCGAACACAATCTGATCTTACCCGTAATCTGGGAAAGGTCGGGCGGGGATTATTGCACACTCTGTAAGTCTGTAAGTCGAGAGCTGCCGGCCACCTTCGAGGGCTGACGCGGGACATGAATTAGGCTGTCGGCTGGCTATTGCGCAAACCGAATGCATATTGCGAGACACGTCCGATTGTGCAACGGCTAGATTCCAGGACTGCAGTTTCAGTAGGACACAGCTAGTTGTCGCGGTCATTAAGTCCAGCGCGAATGAAGAACACGCTCGTAACACCGGAGAAAACATGGACAAAAAAATCAAACAAATTCAAAAACATTTATCTCCATTTTTAATGTTCTGGCCTAACGTCGCTTTTTAGTAGTTTTTTAATAATCATTATAAATATCGTAAGCATTTATTGAACGGGTTTTCTGTGGCGATAATATTATATAATTATAAGCTCTTAAATCAAGATAGAATAACAGTACTCACTGATCTAATGACTGAACTCTACAGAGGATAGTGAAAAAAAAATTAAACCGGTCTGGCGGATGACCAAATCATGGAGTTGAGATAGAATATTTCAATGAAAAATTATATTTTCCTTGCACTGTCAATCGTTGAGAAATATGCTTTCCAGAAAAAAAAACAATATTAAGCCGACACACGTTCTGATGAAGTAAAGCCACTGGAATAGACGGTATTCGAGTAATCGAATAATCCAGTGAGAACTCGACTGGAGCCTCCAGTTTTTCGAAACAGTCGGAAGCATGTCTGGAATTCAAGTCCCCTCAGCCTACCTACTGCTGCCCCGACTCGCGTTCCGTTTTTTCGGCTTTCCATTTAGAAATTTTTCAGGAGGGTCTCCTCCACCCCAATTTACTTTTTTTAATTATCTCCGGGTCATTTATCAAAAACCTTCACTGTCTTTATATTTCCGAATCGGAAGGAAAGGCAGATAAAGGACGAAAATGAGTCAATCAGTCTTGTTGTTACACTATCTGGACATATCGGACCTTATCCATATGTTTAAAACGTAAAATATCACATGCGTACTTAATATAAAACAGGGTCGACAGCATATACCGAAGTATCAGGATTTTAGTATAAGGCGCTTTAAGGCAGATAAAAAATACGAACCATGTATGATTAAGGTTCATTATTATATACAAAATAGTACACCATAAACGAAATTAATTACTCATAGTCTAATGAAATGCGCAATAACAGTTCCTTAGAGGCAGAAAATCAGTTCTCAATGCCGGTCTGTGTTAAAGTTAGTCCGACACTGAAACTTACTTAGGTTGACAACAAACTTAGTTTCTAATATCGGACTTGGTAGTTAGTTTAGTAATTGATTGATTTTGCTGCCTCGATATTCCAATAATAGACTGCCGTTGAAGTATATATTATGACGATGTATTTCCATATATACTTACAAATATTGTTTTTAAACTGAAATACTGGAAAATTGAATTCCTTCTTACCGTTAAAATAATATTTTTTTATATTGTTGGAGCAAATTATAACCACAATTTCGTAAAATCTGTCCTTCAAACACGATAGATTTGTTTATTTCGATTAGCAAATTAAATTCCTTTAATTAATATTTTTTATCATAGTATAAAAGGTAATTCTTTTTATTTTTCCTTTCCAGGTGAGTACCGACAAGAATTTAAAGAAGAACCTGTCGATCGAGGCGGAAACGTATGCCTCTTCCGTATGTAATTATCTTCATTTTCCTTTTTAAATGCCTATTATAATTTCAAATAAAATATAAAGAAAGAGGAATGACCAATTGAGAGAATATTTATAGTTTTTTCTTCTGTACAAGTTGAACCGTGGGGTCTCAAGGCGAGTAAAAAAGGTGGCCGGGGGAGGAAGAGACCTTGATTGGAGTGCCTTGTAACACTGAATTTGAATAAGGGAAATATGCACAGTGGGACTGAGCGGGGGGGGGTATATGGTTGATAATCTCTGGTAATTGGCCTATGGAACAGTGCATTAGTACCGGACTGCGTGCCAGCCGAGGCGTGTACATTGTTCTCACAGTGAGGAGGGGTACATCGACACCATGAGAACGACTCCCATTTACCTTGACACTAGTCTCCGTCTCTATGTCACGATGTATTGAGTCCATAAATCGATTATATCCACGCATTTATCTTAGGGCCGGTAGATCATTTAACAATTCCAGGTTAAAAATCCAATTTTTTTTTGACGCTCCAAAACAGGATGCCCCCCCGGCCGAAACCGGTCTAGGAAAACAGCAAACCCGCAGACAGGAGAGCGCAAAATCATGAGAGCCATGCTGAAGATGTCGAGGCCGGTAATTCATTGGTTTTGACTTGGGATAGGTCCCGTGTTGGTCAGTTTCTGCAGTCAGCAGTAGTTTAACCTTTAGCGGTAGTTTAACCTGCGAGCAGTAAACGGCGCTGGCAATACAATAAATCAGACGGATGCATAAAACATTCGATCACGTTCGGAGCCCCGCCGAACGTATATTAGGGTTAGCGTCGCGTGTACGGTCGTATCGTCCCCCGGGGGAGGCTTTACGACCCCTGGAAGCCGGGTCCCAATTTCGCGTTATCGCGTACTCCGTCATTCGGCCGAGGACGTTAACTGTTTCGGTTCATTAGGCGCGGGAAAACTACCTCAGGCCGTATAATGTTTTTCACTCGTGCGTCTCGAGGCACGACAGCGTGTGTTGTTACCATGGCAGTTATTGTGGTCATCGCTATTTTACAAATTGATGTAGCATTTCATTGTAAAAGTAATAAAAAAAAATTAGGATTCATATTATTCATTACATTATATGCACATAAAATTTGTATACGGGTAGTATAGATAAACTCTCGAATACTAAATTTCCAGAATGAGTGTTTACTACAAAATTATAACCGAAATATTATATAACCGAAAAACGCGAATTGTCATAAAATAGGTTCATGAAACCCGACTACGAGAGGTTGGTCCATTTTGGCTAATCAAATTTGGTCTCTCTTATTCTGTCGAGGTTGTGCGAGAGTTTGTAAAATCTGTTGAGACCGTCTATACTAATATCTGTGTTAATGTATTGTATCGATTAATTAAAATAAGTTTAATACCTAATAAATTGGGACATTTGGAATCATTATATCTATCTAGATTGGCGGCTCCGAAAGATTTATGGTCGCATTAATGATCCATTTATTTAATACATTTTTGTGACTGAAGTCCGTTATGTTAATGTTGTGAATTACTCCAATACATGTAATGGTTTACGTCCTATTCTATTCGGTGTACGAACGTAAATTTTAACTAGTCGTGGGGAGTACTACTGGTATGGTGCAGTGATAGCCAGATTGGGAAGACAAATTTAGAAATTCCTTTTAATTTGTGGTATTTTTATAACAGATGGAATTGAGTTTTTCTTTTGGATTTCAAGGGGGGGGGAGAGGGCCATATAAAAAAATTCGCGATCCCTCGCAAATAAAAAATAAATAAATCTCCGAATCGATTTCTCCCTCTCCCCTCCCACGAGCCGCGTTGTTTTAAAACGAGTTCTACTAAAATGGCAATGGCGGGCCCCTGTTCAGGAGAGCCTAAAAACCCCCCTCTGTTGTTGTGTTGCTTCAAGTCGGTCCCCATATAAGGGCGCCGGTTCCACGCACACAGTGCATACACACCACAGTAGGTATATCCCACACACATATCTACAACGAGTAAACCTTCTGTAAACGTTATCACTTACATACGGATACTGCATACGGCAGTCTCCAGGAGCGCGACATTTGTATTGTGTCACTTACAAAATCCTGCGAAAATTATCCAGTGAATATTTCTTAGTATCCGGTGTAATAAATATATACACAGAAAAAATCATTATGAAAATATAAACATAAAACGGTTCTTAATTGAAATAATTCATAAAGCTTTTGATATTAGTTTACCAAAGAAATCTTCTTTCTATCATTCAAGATTCTTTCTATCATAAAAATAATGTCAACAAATTATTCCCTTCGTGAATTACTCAATACATTCACAATGTATTATAATATTGTATTATACTAAATTTTAGGTTCAAGTTCTATATAAATTTAATGTTTCCCTGGCACCTAGAAAAAACTAAATTTTGCACGACGGCCTCTGTTAGATTATTACAAAAAATTCTGTCCATTATTAAAATTAATGTTGAAATACTTTGATAAAATATAAACCTAATGTATAAATTATTCGAAGTTGTTCAGTTTTCATTCATACGAATTGTTTTTTTATTTGTAAATTTTTAAAAATTGGATGAATTCAGCCCTAGTTGTACATAGAGAGACCCCAAATATGTATGTGTTTTGTTGCATATGCAGTACCCCCGAGGGGGCAACTCCGCGATCCCGCTCCCCCATTTCCCATTTTAAGTGAGCGGTTAGTTCAAAAGGTCAAGGAGCTTAACCAACACTCAGCCGTAGCGCGCAGCCGTAGACGCACTCCGAACACACTTGGACCGAACACTTACACTCAGGAATGAGAAAGTGTAGTCAATATAAAGTTTGAAGGAGAAGTGGTGGATGGGGGGGGGGGGAATCGCCTAAAAGGTCGGTTCTAACAAAACCGATATGACTTTATCGGCTTTTAAATTTCGTTTATTTCCAAGACCATCTTTTGCTTCCCAAGAGCTAGGTTTCCAATACATTCGCTTGGCTATTATTGATGTCTCGACTTCTAAGTGTTTATGTGTAGCTTTATATATATATATATATATATATATATATATATTTCATTTTTTATATAGAAACAGATCCTGAAAATTTAAATTAACGAAAAAGTGAGAAAATGTAGCATTTTTTGATACTTTTGAATTCAAGGAAGGTTATTAAAAAAATAGAATTCTTTTTCGAGTCGTTTTGGTTGAAAAACAGGAGCTATATGCTGAAGATGGGTATTTTAATTAAGCTAAACGCTTATGTTAGCGAATATTATTCATAAAAATTAGCCTGTAATGAATCTGAGAAATAATCTATGTAATTGTTTTATATAGAAGAAGTGACTGTAGTTTGTTGTTCGCTGCAAATAATTGGTCTGAAGTTATCTAATGTCCACAACTTTTGGGGACTATCTGTTGTTTTTAGTGCTTTAATGAGTGTTGGAATAGGCCTACTAAAAGTGTTAAATATACTTCACTTATTATGCATTATTTGACCGTACGAAGCAACGCAGAATTATGAGTAAGGTTTGTTCAATTATTTATTTAAAAAATCCGAGATTTATACGTATATTGCCGTCTGACCGCTTGTAAACGGCATATTTCCGCGACCATTTAAATGCCGTATTCCGACTGGCTGCCAATAACGTCGGACATTACACGTGTGTATTAATATTTATAAATTCCCGGCGTTTATCATCCTCGAGGGTTATTTATTTCCGAAACCGGCGAGGCGAGGCCGCTGGGTGGTATTTCTGCCGTAATCTTTAATGTCGCCTCCCTCAAAGCGCAGTTCCACTCGGAAGATTCCTTGACCTTTCCCGACGGTAGAAGTCATCGAATGCTTTTAAAGGGACTTCATCTCCCGGCTAAGTCCTCCTCTATCCGAAGCTAGCGCCAATCGTCCCGCAGTTAACCGCCAGAGCCCGATAACCTATCGTTCCCCCGTTCTGTTTACGTTTTTATTTATATGGATATATATATATATATATATATATATATATATATATACATTAGTTCAGCAGTTTATTATATATTTAATCATATATCTCTATAGCAAATTGAATTTTCTTGTATTTTAGCTCGGAGATTATTAGTTATTATGAGCATTATTACATTCATAAACACTTGGCAGGTCTGAACCTGCCGCTTACCATCTCGCTTTTTTCCAATACCCCATTCCATTGGCAGTGCTGACAGGTAGCTGTTACGCTAGGATAGCTCTGTTTGTTATTCGGATAATCGAAGAAAATGCGAAATCTGGGCTTACAATTAAATACACTATAGTATGTCACAAGTGTGAATTTCCAATGAAAATGTGGAAATACTCCGTGACCTACCGAATATAGAATGAAAATTGCTTGATAGATTTATTGCAATCATTTAAATATGAAAAAACACTTTAAATTGTAGTAGGTAGATTTTAATTTTCAACTAACATAAAAATGAAATCATCCCCGAGAACTACCGGTAGCTCGCGATCAACGGTTCGTCAACGCCTGGTGTATACCTTACGGTTGAATATCGGACGTTGATTATTTAAATACGTAATACTTTTTTGTTGCTTTGCCATAAAACAGATTAAATGTTAATTATAAGCGTGTTTTACGCGATTTTAATTTTGTTCAGGACCGAACGAGCCTCGGAGACAATCTAAATTACTGGAGTGCTTTAAAAAAAACTTAACTTGGGGCTTGATGGCCCGAAGCAGGGCGGAGGAGGAGTGGGCGAAGTTCGCATGACTGGCGGTCGTAAATCGGTACCGGTTTCGTTTTATTCTGCGTTTAGCCGGGCCATTGTCTCCGCCCCTCCTAAAAACGAATTTCAAGTTCACGAACACACGAGCCAGATCGGTATCTCAAGTGCGTTTCACGATTGCGGTCACTTAGCCAGAATGAAAAACTTAATTGGATTGACACGCGGACAGTTGGGCGTGTTTGGTTGGGTGGGACCGTCCCCTAGGAATACTGCACACTATATATAAAAATATTTTCAGCTTATAACACTAATGAAAACCCTTCGCAAGTACTAATACATTAACTGTATTTTATATATGCCACTGAAGACAGTTCCTTCCAGTAATAATATTACTGACGATGGCGAAAAGCGGAAATCTGTCTAAGTTGGAGAAAGAAAATCACCGGATAGAATGGTGATAGAATTCGGGACATTCTACGGATAAAAACTTCGTATGTGAAGTTCGAGGTATTAAGAATACTCTTAAATTTTGAGTATTTCACACCAACTATTCTTAAGGACGAGTACTTCGGTTTATGTGTTTATTATACCTAGTTTTAGGTGTGGATTTTAAAGCGAATCAATATTGATTGTAGCCTCTGTCTATTTTTTACAAACTTTTTACTCCTTAAATGAATTAATTAATGCATACAGACGTAACAAAATATTTATAAATTAATGCCACTGAATATAAAATTCGAACAGTCTGTATATATCTGATTAAAATTTTACTAGTAATTTACTAACTTATGGGGAACGAAAGAACGCAAAAATATTATTAATAATATCGCTAATTAATGACGTGTATATACATGAGGTGAGGTTCATCTGCAGGTTTCATCTATCAGTCATTATTAAAATTTGATCCAGAATACAATACATCTTAATTTAATATCTCCAAGAAGATAAGAGGAAAACAAAGATCCTGAAGAATACAACAATAATGTGAAGTATTAGACCGAGGCGGAGGACAACAGTAGAGTAACCGGGAGTGATACTTGAGCGAGCTCGTCGCGAACAATGAATGAGTCAAGGGGTTGTAATTCTACACCCCCGTCCCCAGTTTCCGTTCCATACACCAAGATGATACCCCGCAATCGCCCGTTGCCCGCCTCCTAATATGACACGCTCTCTTTACCCTCTACACTCAGAACCATGGCCACACACACACACACACATTCGCGAGAATTAACATGGATTTTCATACGGAACTCACGGTATTCTTTCGGCGGTATGAACATTGTTCAATCATCATATTGTTCGAAATTAAATTGCATTGCGCGCCACTGGATCCAGAATTTATAGCCATTAGATCAGAATAATGTAGCGACCTTTCGAATATTACTGTACATGTAACAATTACAACTAACTGTTAAAAAAAAACTATTTTTTACTGAATTTGCGAATATCGATTAGTAGTGTATATATATATATATATATATATATATATATATACACACATATACAGAGGGGTCCAAAAAAATGTATCCACTATTTATAAGTCCATAACTTGCAAACTAATTGACGGAGTTGTCTCATTTTTGGTAGTGTTATAGTTTGTAATTCCGGCAATCGCCATACAAGCGTGTTTTATGGCTTATCTCGACAAAAATCTACCAGGAAGATGGATAGGCCGTAGAGGTGGTGTAGAGTATCCACCACGTTCCCCAGACTTAACTCCTCTGGACTTTTACCTCTGGGAGGGAACACTAAAGGACGTCGTTTATCGACAAAAGCCACGCACATTGGATGAACTTCGAGAATCCATTCATGTGCAAATATCCGACTGAACACGTTGCATTCAGTAGTTGTTGCTGCAGTTGGGCGGCATCGTTTCTGTGCGGATGTTAAGGGTGACCATTTCGAACAACTACAGTGATATCTTTAAGTTGGACTTTAAGCCACGCTTTCACCAAAAATGAGACAACTCCGTCAATTAGTTATGGACTGTTAAACAGTGGATACATTTTTTGGACCCCTCTGTATACATACAGCAAGAAACAATTTCTTGCAAAAAAAGTTTGTACTATCCTGAGGTAGTTGTTTTTGTATTATGTCCCCCAAAAACGAAGAGAACTACACCTCATAATATTACACATCAGACATACTAAACTATCGTATTTTTCAAAAATGAGACAATATATTTTGGGACGCATAAAGCCCGTTTGGTTCGCGGTACGTCTTTCAAATTTACGATGAAGTAGAATTTCACGAAGACTGCAAAAAATAAAATAGAAATAGAAGAATAATAAAAATAGAATATCGGTGATGTGACTCATTCAAGTCAGCCTATCCTGAAAATATTCAGGTAAAGGTTTCCTAGCGTTCGGAGCATTATTAAAATATAAAGTAAACCCGAAAGTTACTATTATTTTCCAGTCGGCTGTAAGAAATCGGGGAAACCGTCTGGATCCATTAGTAGTGTTAAAGTTAAAGCACAATTTGTTTCCATCGCCAGTGTCCCTGGGAGCGTTTACCCCGAGCAGGTACCTACCCTGCTAAACCCGAGCACTCGGGGAGCTGTAACTACAATTGGATTTTTGCGAGGCTTCGCCCCTACCTGGCCAAACGGAGCGGGAAACGCCGTCACCTGTCTGCATTAAACAACAGGTGCTTCCAGTTCCGCTTCCTTTTATTTCTTCGTAAAAAAAAAACGGGATAATCTTCGGCGTGCAAGCGGTTCTCGCATTTCAGCTAGTGGCGAAATTAACTATTGTACAGCTTATCGGCTTATAAGGTACATGCTTATCGGCTCCTTAAAATATAAATAATTTTCTGGATCAGAAATACCAGATATTTTCCGTCGACTATGCTTAAAATATGAGCAGTATTGTATGATTATGAACACGTATGTTCTAGTCTAGAACTTCAGGAATTTGATTTATGTTTTTCCCCTGGAAATGAGATCTGTTCAGTCACTGTGCTAATATTTACTCCTAAAATATAATAGTTATTGAAGGAATATAATGTTTAATTTTTTGAAATAGCTTACTTATGTTTATTTAGCGTCAATCAATTTAGTAATAGATAGATGTATTTAGATAGGCATTGTTATATAGGGATTTTATTCGCACACAGAATTTTATGTTCGAATCTGTATTTTTAGATTATTTTTTCAAATCAACAGTGTAATACGTACAAGCGCCATTAATATACGAGTGCAAACGGTTAAATGTATCACATATTCTTCAAATGAGTAACTTTTGTCCGACTTATTCAAATGAGTAACGTTTGTCCGCTATCTTTATATGTTTTATGCGACGGATAAACGCCGAAGTAGGTCTGGAAATATTTTATACACCGTGTCCACCAGCCTGTACTTTTTCATCCGTATTGAAATACCGGTTTACATTGTTATTACCTTCGCTTTGATATTTAAATTCTAACTTGAAATCATTCCTCGAGCCTATTCCGCATTTACGAACACGATAGTTGTTTTAGCGACCGTTTATAATCCAATAAATAAACGGATATCGTACGCTGTTTATGCGGAAAATGACGCGCTTACAGCCGCTCGTAGGCGTCGCGCAGTTAATCAACTTCGGGGTCCCCTACAGGTGACACTAAAAGAAAGACCTGTTCATTCGGACGCTTCCAATTCACCGCCTGCAAAATTCATTTTGTTGAACGTCCCATGCGGAAGGACATGCTAGATGAAAAGGAATTAATTAAATAAATCTCAATTCCTAATATAGCCGGACGTAAAAAAACGCATTATGTCTCCTATCACTCTAATCAAAATGGTTGAGTAATGGCACTTACAGTCACAATTTATTACACGCTCCGCCAATAAAACAACCACTTTCAAGTTTGAATTACACTTTAAAAAATATCGTGTCCAATCCTCAATGCAATAAATAGTGACAATAATGAGTTGTATCTGAAATCTCCTTCAGCCGATAGTAAAGAAATATTACATTCCGTACGAATGGAGATTCATTCGGATATAAAAACTGAGTTTAGTACTATCTCAATTGCATCTCATAATTTTCATTACGGAACTTGTAGCCGCTAAATTCAAGTGGATAAAATATTTATGTATGACGTACCATACTGAAAATAAAGTAGAATTACAAGTATTTTTTTCTTTTTAATTCCAGTTATCGTTATCGGCATAAAGCGTAAAATTCGGTCCGCGTTTATCGTGGTATTTCAAGATATAAGATAGACGGTTGTAGCGCGAACGAAATAGGAAGTCATTTCCGTTGTGCAATGGGCGCAACATTTATACATAATCGGACGACCGATTGTTAAAAGTTTAATTTGAGGAAGCCCGGTAATTTTTTCTCTCTCTCTCTCTCTCTAATTGGTAATTCGATTGCAAGTGTATTAACACTTGCCTTCCGCTTTGTTAATCCGCGCCCGTGTGAAACCTACACTTGAACGCGGCGAGCATTTCCTTATTGGCTGTAAAATACTTTCTAGCTGGATTTATAGAGTTTGCTGCACCGGGTTGGCCCGGGTTTGGACCCGGGCGGCCGGAAAGTGGGGCGCGTTACGTTAATTAACATAAAAATAATAAAAAGTAACCGCGGTCATAAAAACCGTTAATGGCGAACATTTCATTTGCTGAGAATAGGTAGTCCAAAGGGGGAATCATTTTCGGTCGTTCACCTCAGCAATATTATCATTTATGACTCATTTATGGCCAGTCTTTGGGTAATATTATTGAGAATGGCATAGGGTCGGAAACACTTTAAACTTACCTACTTGAGGCCATATAAAATTTAATATCGTAATTTAAAAAGGATTGCACATTACATAAAACTAATAAAATAATAGCTCAATTATTGTTATAATCATTAATATTATATTATATATGCTTACTTATGCGTACGTGCTTGAAACAGTAATATTTATATAACAATTTGTCGTATAATCGGTATACAATAATCTTATTAGAGATTAGAGATACAATAATCTCTAATAACATCGACGTAACGTAATCGACGGTTTCCATCGATGGAATGACGGATACATAGCTATGTCTAACAATTAATTAATTAATTCTTCTTATCTGGAAAATGGAATAAGAATTATTAAATATCGACAGTAAGGTATGCTACAGGAATTAGAACCGGGCCGAGTGTTTTTGAGTATAGGAATTCCTTGAAATTTCTAAAAAGAAATTCCTACCGATACTACTAATCCTGCCGATATTAGTAAAAAGGCTACAGTTTAAATTTATATACATTAATAATATTCGTTGACTACAACTTTTTACCTGCTTCAACGAATATAAAACGCTTAATTTCGCTGCGACTAATATTAAGGGAGGATCTACAGGAACAATAGTTCGGAGGGGGAGTATTTTCTCCAAAATACCAAATCTGGGACCGAATTTCGGAATGACAAACTTTTTCTCCATTGTGAATGAGAAACTACTAACGGGGCGAGCTGAAAACTGAAAACCCCTTGTTTTCTTGTCATCGCCGTCATCACTGCCAGACACAGATTGTTATGTGTCTAACCATCGACCCCGAAACCCGAAAAGGTAGGTACGTTGAAAATTTGTTTTTCTTCTGTCGACGATGTTATAATGAAAATTTACGGCCCATTAACGTTAAACGCATACTCGTTGAGTGCGTTTTTTTCAGATCTATAACAATTTATAACTCTATAAAAATTTGAATAATTGTAGAAATTTCGGCGATGTAAAATCTGTTTTTCTGTTCAAGCCACCGAAATTAACCGAATGAATTCATTTCACTTTTTTTTTATTTACCAATTGTTTAAAAGAAAACGTAAATTTTTGGAACTGCCTTTGGAGGGCAAATATATAACACTAAAATTTCTTGTTTTAAATACCGTCTCGTATACATAAATCAATAAAATTTTAATAATGAATTTGTTTATTATTAATTCTCTAGAAGGAACAAAAAAATACATGAAATGTTACTGTCGTGGATTCTGTCTCCTCACTGAGGAGATACAAATAACTGATAGTAAATTTCTTGATATTCGTTAATTAATTGTTACGTATAGTGCTAATAAAATACGTGCATAGCAAGCAACCGATACACTAAGAGTGAATTCTCATTATCCTCAGTACTTTTAAATATATACCTTTTTTAGATACATGTATGTATACATCTTCCCAGCTACATCCCTCCATATTATAGTATTTTCGGTAAATGAATTATTTTCTCGCCTGGTCTACGAATGGAAACGTTTTAACCTGCAGCGACACAGAAACCCATATCCCATACAAAGGAAACGTGACAGTGTGAAGAACACCAAGACCGTTTTACAGCCAATTAACAAGTCTGTTTTGTAGAGGGGCGATCCGACATGTTTACAGTGTTGGGGCCGACCGGAATCGTGATCTACGCCGGTTAGTTCTCATCCCGTTTCTCGAGCGCGTTAATTCCCTTTCTAAAAAGATAATCCCGTCTTTCTTTCTCCTTCTCCCTCTTTCTCTCGCTGGCGCGGAGACTTTCTAATGGCCGCCGTGAAAAGTTCAGCCCCCTCCGGAGACGTCGACCGAACGCTAAGTTCCGTTCAGTCGTTACGGAAAAGAAGAAGAGGAAGCTCGAGAAAAAATTGGAAGCGGACGACGAGTAGACTATTGGGCGCGGGGGAAGGGAAAGAGCTGTTATCGGTACGAATGGAAAGTTCGAACAGTCGGTCCCATTATATTATAAGGTCCACTCTCCAGAGTAAAAGACCGGCTTAAATCACTTTTACGGTCCATCAGTTCGAGAAGTCCGAGAAGAAAATTCCTACGGGGATTCTCGCGAGAGAAAAGTCCCTCATTCATATTTATTGAAAGTATTGTCGATCGGGGGAAAAAAGAGTTGGAAATCGAATGAAAAACCGGAAAGGCTTCGGACAAGGGGGCCGAGACCACTTCGGGGCTCTTACCCGACTAATGGAGACGTCGACTAATCGAATTATTTCAGGCCATCTCGCACAATGTTATATACCCCCTCTGGAACCAACCCCCTAATTGTATTCCAGTTCTATTATTGGAGCCAATGAGTACAATATTCGAAACACTCTCTTTGCATATCTGTGCTCACGCTTATGACCGAATTCGCGTAATAAATTTTCAAAATTTGTAGAACGATTAATTTTTATCAGGTCAGATAAAAAAAATGGAATGAAAGGTGCTGAAATAACAGGTGCGTTACATATGATAGTGCGTCCGAAAGAACGAAACCGGTCTAGTCTAAAATAAGATATTTGAGATAAATTAATAGATAAAGGTGTTTTTTTTAATAATGTAGTGACTTTAAGGTTAATTAAAAACGAGAGAGATTATATCGCGAGATGCTTCGATAGTACAACATATGTGTCCCAAAGACACCATATGACATTAAAATATGCAATAATAGTAATTAACTAGTTTATTATTGTTAATCTCGTACTCACGATTTCAATAAAAATAAACGAAATACTAATTTCGCATTAGTTTTGTCCTAGAAAAGCAGTCTTATCTACGGCAATGGGGTTGACAATTTCAGTTATTTGTTTTGTGCAAGTATCCCACGTCAAAGCCGATATGTCTAATTATAAATAATAATTCTAGCGAGCCTGTCTTAAAAGGTAATTGATATCGATGCAGTCGGTGTGTGTGTGTGTGTGTGTGTGTGTGTGTGTGTGTGTTTATGTGTGTGACCCAGTTGCTGTTTTTGTCCGGATAACGCACTACGCCCCTTTTGGACAAGTGGACGGCCTTCCCGGTCACGTTTCTCCGGCTCGTCGACGTTTCGAAACTCCACACTTATCCGAATTGTTTTTTCTTTTTAGCGGCCCCCGCTGAGTCTGTTTAGATACAAATCGCATGCAGATTAGGCCCAGAAGGACGCAGTGTCAGAGCGACCGCTCTTTTACGGATTCGTAACGGGCCCAATACGTCGCCGTTTCAAATATAATAGCGTCCTGCCTTCGATGGCAAGTTTGGGAACGCGATACGGATCGCGTTACGATCGGTATGCATACCAATTTAATTAATTATCAAGAATGAATGGGCCCGTCCGAAATGCTTGACTAACCTCAAGCACATTCACCGTATGAGTATATGACTCTTATAGATACTCAGTTCAGGCGAAATAATTTATAAATGAATAGTAATGGCGTGAAAACCAACAATCCTTAAAGTAATAAACTAACTCTCTTCTCACCATGCCACTACATGCCCAATGGGCTTCCAGTCATTCTTACTCTTCTTTATGGCTGTCGGATTTCATTAATTTTCGATTTTGTCCGGTCATATATGAGGCTAGGGCATTTGAGAATAATAGCCAAGTTACAATATTCCGAAAAAACAAAAAATATTACAATATATTGTAAAACAAAACAGAAAAATAGCCCGACGGGATCGGACTCAACAATGCTACCGAATGCAAAGCGGCTATGAACGATTGCGCTGTACAAATGCTACCGAGCCAACAATACGGGCCAGAAAAGAATGTTCTGTTGTTGCAGCCAACAATGCCGACATTTTTTGTCAATATTCGATTTGCAAAAAAATCAATGAAATTGCAATTGCCCAATGTGGTTTCGTAAACCCGACACAATTCTGCATCTCTCGGGTTCAACATACTCGATTCGGTAATCGAAAAACATTCCTAGAGTTTTAATATATTTAAAAGCTTACTATACGACCAAAGAAGCGAGCAGCGGTACCACAAGAGTTTCGATATTCCAAATTCTCCCGAACCCCCGACTGTTTGCCACGTGTTTCATATATTACAGTTTGAAGTACATACATCGGAAACATACGAGTGCGTGTGCACATCGGAATGTATATCGGAGGAAATATCGGCGACTTGTGAGGACGTATCCGAAAACGGGCGGAAAGTGCGCGGCCGAGCCTTTTTTGTCCGGCGACTGAAAACTGAGCACAACTTCCGACAGAAAAATCATATTACCTGAGCCGGAAGTTGCTGCAGGGCGACTTCCCTGAAAAATTATAGGCTTCTTCCGAGGCCCGAGGCCAGCGCCTTATTCGGCGGTCCTTCGTTTTTCAATCGTCAGAATGAACACATTCAAGATTTAAACATTGTAAAAGAAAGCGCAATTTCGTACAGATGAATTTACGAGGGAATGATGTCAGGATCTTTCATAAATGTCTTCGCCATATACAGTGTTATAAAAAAACAACTATTACAAACAGACATCGTGCTATTAATCATGCGATCTCTGTTGGGTAAATTATTGACATTTGTATTGATTGCATCTAACCATTTTTATTTTAAATTGTTCGAGAGTTTCCCGCAGGTTTCGGAATTTTTCCACTCCTGCTTTTCCCCTAATTACATCCTAGACCGGTTTCCGTTTCCGGCTGGTGGGTGGGTCAATAGTATTCTGTCGCTATAACTGTGAAATCGAGCTTACGTCAGACGACGTTACAAGTTTACTCATCGTTACTAACCGATTATTACTAAGTAGAATAGAACCCGACCGGTCTATCGCAAGACCGAGAGTGCGTCAGAACATGACACGTGTGCCCATTCCGGAAATACCGAATATAATACTGTGCCCGGTCTATTTCAGCAATGGTTCAGCGATCTAAAGAAAAAGTAGTATTTCTTGGATCCGGAACACGAATATTTTAAATCTGCCCCGGGCGTTTGCCAACTTCCGCTGTGTATTACTTCGCCGACATTACCAGTTGAGTTTGTAATGAAGAGTTATTATTGCGGTAATAAACGCTGACGGGATAGGCCGGCGTAAGTATGACATCAACCGAACGGCATTACCGATTCCGAAGAAAACTTATTGTTTCAAAAATCGGATTCTTAAAACCCGCATATTTGCAACAATTATTACTCAAACTGTTAATATATTTTTCGAATGGAATAAAAGTCGAAAACGTTTACCAATAAACAAATATTAATATACAATATACCTTTCTCTTGAAAAAAAGAGACTGCATCTTTTTCAGTCCTAGTTAAATCCCAGATTTTCATCTTTTTTTTTACAAAAATCAAGAAAAAAAAGGAAAACGTGCTTTGTTTTGAATGAATTCAGAGAATAGAGTACATGGCCCCAAACGAGTATTCCCCTTATGATTGTAAGAAATTTGGCGGAATTCTACATTATTTGGCGATTTTTCGCTTGCGACCGGCTAACGGAAAAGTATCATTTTTTCTCTAATTTTTTTACCACAGTTTTTAGGCCTATATAGACACACATAGGATATCTGTCGATAAGATCATTAATTCGACAAAATTGCTGCATTATTCGGCCTCCCTCCACTGTCTGGATCCTAATCGTTTTTAGTTAAATTGCAATAGTAGTGCCCGAAGTCTGACGTAAGCATGACTTCAATGTGATACCGACAGAATAGTACTGACGGTAGGGTGAAGCTGAAACCAGTCAACACCGGCAACAAGCTTGCTGTATGCATTTCAATTGTTTTGGCGGCGTTAAAATGTTTGGATAAGCTTTTAAAGTATACATTTATCCAATCATTCTGGCTCATTAAAAAAAATTATTGAAGTTTTAAAAATGGGACCAAGAATGGAGAGGAGAAGAAAATAGGATAATAAATATCGAATGTCGGTTGGAGAAATTTCCTGAGAGGACAGCTCGGCGGCTCCTTAATACTCTGCTTCCTGGATCTACTCCTTTAGAACTATACCATTAGCAGCTCGGACTACAACGTCCGCCCGTTGGGAATAATCTTCAAGGTGCATTTCTCCTAGTTTCCGAACATGCTTTTCTCCTCGTTTCCGAGTAAGAGCAGCCCGTCCTGCCACATCGTTCTATGGGGGGGGGCGTTCTGGAGGCGAAACGTCGAATAGGAGAGTGTGCCAAGTCATTGTTGTTGTCGGGGTGATTAACACAAGTTTCTCTCTTTGTCCCCGCCAAGAACTCTAAATATGGATGCCCCCCCCCCCTCGCCACCACCGCCGATGAATCATCCTGAGTCCATCTAGTCCCCAGACCTCACACCGACCAAACCCCCGAAGGAGGGCCATTCCTTATCTTACATATTGAAGAGTGAACTCCTTTTTGGTAGAAAGCGACTATTGACCAAAATGGAATCTGAGGGGTTCAGGTCAAAGCCATTGACACCCGCCCCACGTGACTAAGCCCCGGGTGAAGCTCTCTAACAAATGTATTAAGCCCGCAATTAACAACTTTTGTGTACCGATATCCTGGTAGTTTCGTAATTAATAATACGTCCTTAATAACCCGGATGAAGGAATTCCCTGTTATTGACCATAAGCAATAATGTGTACTGCGTTTCATTGGCACCTGATTGCTTAAATATCTGCTTATATTTATTATAATTTATCTACAAAATTTTTCAAGTACGGGGTCATTGATTTTATAACGGACAACGTCTCGGCCGGGTTTAAATTCATTCTTTTCTAATTTGCTGAATCGCGCCTATAATTACTGCGCTCCATGAATAATTCAAACTGAAATTTCCTCTGAGGTATTCCGTTTTATTAGCAGAAATAATCATTAGCGAAGGTAATTATCAATCGAATATATGTTTATTCTAGAGATTAAGATAAATTACTAGGTTACGTTTCGTTTCGGTATTTCGTTTTGTATTGCTCCGTTTAATTTGTACTTATCTTGTAACATTAAATTCGCATTGACCAAACATTACTACCGAGCCTGCTTTATGTGAAACTATGTCACAAAGGAGAATTAGACAGTGGCCATAAATCAGAATTAGACGAATTACAATTATTAAAATATATATCAGTTGCCTACATACTTAAGTATGTATATTTACCTATAAGTTTTAATAAACTTTGCTTCTCTAGTAACGAATCAATAACTTCGCATGTGGGTAATTTCTTTATGGTAGAAATGGCCATAACTTTTTAACGCCTCAATACATAATCCTTGAAACCATCTCTCGGTTGCAATTCAGAATGTGTAGATGTACAATGAATTCCTAGACATATAGAAATACGATTTTATCTTGCCACTTATTTAAGGAAAATGATTCCGGATTTCGTAATATAATTAATTTTTTTTTCCTTCAACTAGGACTAGATGTAGTCCAGATATGCCGCGCGGCGAAGCCGTTTCTGTTCTAGTGATAGCCGGGTCTTGTAATTTCCTAGAGATTACAGAGTCCGCAAAAAGATAAGGGAGTCGGAATTTGTTATATCATTTTTGTCTAGGAAGAAAATAATAATTCCGAAAGAGAAACCGCACCGCATGAGTACTCCGGCGGTTGTAAACAGAAAAACTCAACTCTCGGCCGTCTGGAAAATCATTGGCCCCGATCAGTTTTTCAGAAATTGGAAATTCGACGGGTATTCTTAGTTAAGAAGTGTTAAAATGTTTTTGCTTAATTCTTCACCATTCCGTCCGGCTTTCGACTACGGGCTTTCTCCATAATCTTGTAAATGGCCGATAAATCATTCTTAGCCCCGAGTTGTGCTTATGTTGTAATGTCAGTTACCTGGGGAGTATTTAATTAGAATTTAATTTCAAATCAACTCTTGCACATTTCCTCACAAATTTTAGTAAACCTTTGTTCCCTAGTAAGGCATAAATAACTTCTTATGTGGGCCGTGTCTTTATGATAGAAATGGCCATAAATTTTAAAATCCTTAATACTTAATCCTTCAACCATGTCCATTGCCTTCTGAGTACTTCTGAGGACTGTTGTTTAGTGTTATATATTGGCGTTCCGTTGTTTTGCATCCAGACTGCATTAATGTTAGCTGGGACCTACTGGAGCATATATAGTGTCTCCAGTAGAAACTACAATTGAAAGAGGGAGAGAGAGAGAGAGAGAGAGAGAGGAACCAACAGTTCGTACCATTATTCGACCGAGCGATCAACGTAACGACGACAGCAGCAGCAATAGAACGCGTTAACAGGCCGTAAAAATTTACATTTCACGTCACATTTTGTATGCAGGTTTCTGTGTCAATCGTCGGAGTCATTAGAATGGTCGCATTTGAAACGAGAGAGATTTCAGATTGTTGTCTATCTATGATCACAATAGGCGTTCAGCACTTTTTATTTAAATCCTCTCTTATAAAAGAAACACAAACTACTATAAATTAAGTGTTCCAGGAAAATTCCTTAGTAACAATGATAATAAACTACAACATTTGGAGCCATCTGTAAATCAAATCATCCCTGGGGGCGGTTTTACGCCATTGCCCAACAGGGCAGCTGAATTTTTATATAAAGATTTGTGGGCAATAATAAAATTACAGACTAAGAAAATCCAATATTTATCATTTTCGTAAATACGGTATTTTGAGAGTTGTGTAAATATTTATATATATATATATATATGTTTTAATTGTCATTGAGTGTTTCTGGCCTCTGGTTTTTCATTAACGCAGATTTTTTGCGAAACTCAAATTGCCTACCCTTCCGTTTAGAGTTCTATTTGATAAATCTTTACGAATGATATTGGCGCAGTTGTATAAATATATGATATTTATCCCTCTAATAATTATAAACAATTATTTATTATCGGTGGATATTAATGGCAATCACTTTCACTTCGGTGGTAGTTCCACTCGCCGCCGTCAGATTTCGTTTGCGTCTAGAAATACTACATCGAAAATCATGAAAGGATATTTCGATTCCTGGGAACGATTGCGGCGAAATTATCGTTAAAATAATTCCCCAATTAAACAAATTTGACTTATGAAAATATGAATACAATTGAGTTGTCAGAAAATTACATCTACATTTACGTGGAAACAGTTGTATTTCCTCGATACGTTTTTTGGAGTACTTGCATATAAATATATTTGAAATAGCTTATTACAAGCATTCCATCATTTAGAGACCAAGTACACTGAATACAAACTGATCCAACATTTCATTAACAAGAACATTTTCTTTCAAACAACCTTTGTCATTTATACTGGTCATACTGGTATATCAATATTTAGGACACGATTAAAAAAAAAAATACAAAAGTACATGATTCTGTATTCTTCTTCTATGAACGTGCACATAGTCCAGCACTGGGAATGATTAAGTACGGGAACAAACATAAAACGTACAATTCCCCTATAATGGAAAACAAACGGGTTAAATTAAGTTCGAATAATATTTTTTTGGTATAATTGAATAATAAGTGAATTTACTGTTTCGATTACTAAATTCTCAACGCGAATGTTAAGCGTTATTATTAGATATTATGAATTGTAGTACTCTTGTGAACTGTGAACATTTATTTTATGTTTTGTTTCAGGTGAGTGGCTCTCAATTGCGTGTAAAAGTGTCGGGAGAGAAAGTGCTGACTGTCCGTTGGCTGTCCGTAAGTCGTATTTTTCCCTCGCCGGCTATGAAGTAGTTATGAAATTCCGTTTTTACATTTTTCTCTCTCTCTCTCTCTCTCTCTCTCTCTCTCTCTCTCTCTCTCTAATTTTTTTTCATTTCGAACCGTCCGTGCGTAACACAACCAGAAATGCCCCGGGACCGAGGCAAAACCAAAAGCGGTCATCCAACTTCCGAACACGAGTCGGGATTTACTTCGCTAGAAGTCCAGTGATTCACGATGGAATATCCCAATAAACCTTCTTCTAAATAAGTTTTCCACAGTAACTTCATTTTCCATTAGTACAGGGGATGCTTGGGCAAAAATTCATCGGAACATCAGACCGAAAAATGTTTTTAATATCAGATAATGGAATGAACTGTACGAGTCTGGAAGCAATATGCTCTTTCATACAATAAAACATCTTCATTCCGTCATTTTCGGATATCTATATTGGTTTTTATGTTCTGTATTCGCCCGACTTATAAACCCGATATTATACTTACAGCAATCCGAATACCAATTAAGGACATTTTTTAAGTACATTTGGCCCAATATTGATGTAAACTTAGGATTACCTACGAATTACTCCAGTATCCACTATAGGATATTGTAAAGTGTGCCCCGTAGATAGAATAAAAATGAACACGAAATAGAAGGTATATAAGAGACAATTTGTAAGAAAGTTATTATAAATCCCGATGTAATTTTCTAATTAAACAACCGGGGCGTATTGGCCCGCATATTGTCCAACCTAGAAACGATTTTACGGCGGGGCAAATTAGAATGCTCTCAAGAGAAGGGAACTCTACAGAAGTTTCTAACCCCATAAAAGAGGGCAATTAAACGTTGCGAAATAGTCGGTCCGGGAATGTTTCGTTCGACATTTTACTTGAGAGTGTGATTAATTGACACAGCCAGAAGTCTTTCTGTACGATTGAAGTTTTAGTAGATCACCGGGCGACTTAATCGATTTCCGCTTACACTTTTGCGTTTTTCATTATAGAAAATGCATAAAGAATTGAGGTGGTGTGTGTAACCAATATTTTCAGTCTTTTAGGGGGGAAAAATATTTCGTTAACTGGTGGTTACAACAGAATTTTCTGATCTACAGTATTGTTCGTCTTTATTAAATGTACCGTTTAATTTTGACTTTATTTTCATAATATATGGAAGCCATCGAGTTAGTTGTTCCTGTTCGTTTTTTTAACAGATATTCCAATGCGTGGGAACAATTTTCGAAAAAATTCGGGGAATAAGTTGGCTCCCAGTCAAATTGGCCCTCGGTCCATTACACTATATCTACGTACTGACTTGCCTTTAGGATATATGACAGTGTTTTATACAATTTTATTTTAGGAGTTTGAAAAATAAGCTCGTGTTTCGCCAATAAATTCGCGAAAGCGCGAGTAGCAGTCGTGACGAGATTGGGGACATTCCCGGGCAAAAGATTAGTGATGTAAACTGTAACATAACCGGTTGAAAGTTGGGGCTATAAAAATTTTATCGGCCAGTTGATCAAGAGCCGTACAAAATGGGATTATTGCGTAAATGTAAAAAAGTAACATGAACGCCCACGCTCGTTATTAACGAGTCGCATTAATGAATAACTCGGATGTCGCACGATCAACTTTCACGATTGAAATTCAGAAGACGGGTGAAAACCTGTGGCTAGAAAGCTCGACTGGAGGATAGCGGCCTCAGAAGAGCCTTGTTACACGGCCGTGTACCGACTGCGTTTTCCTCGCAAAGGGAAAAGCATCCATGTTTTATATAACCTGTTCGGATGTGTACGGTTACTTACAGGAAGAGGACTTACAAGCATTTAACGGTACAAAGCGTAGAAGTATACACGCGTTTATCCTTTTCAAAGCTTTCCGAAAGATGTAAATAACATAGACTTTTTTCCTAGGCGTCGATTCTTAAATACAAATTCTAATTTCCCAAGAAACACTCCAAATATTTCCCGAACTTGTAAGATTTTTCCCCTGGTATTTTTTAAAAACAGTGCAATTAATTAACGAAATACGAAATTTCTATCGTGCCCTTCGCATATTAATATAGTAAGAAATAAATTAGCAGATACAACAAAATACATAAAAAACATACCTCTTACAGAACATAAATTTATTTCGTAGATTTCGTGTTCTCCTGTCTCCTCTCGCTGGTTTGGTGTTTTGCTAGACCGGTTTCGGCTGCTCGCCATCTTCATTGGCGGTGTTAGTCACTTTTAGCACTTTGGATGTTTTTCAGGGGGCATCCTCACTGCACTGTCACTTGTACTGTCAAGTACCGAATAAGACAAACAACATTCCCGAAAAACACAAGACACAGTAACAAGACACGTATATATACACACAAACACAGACAGTACAAGAAGAACAAAGACAGTACAAGTGACAATGACAGTGCAGTGAGGATGCCCGAAAACATCCAAAGTGCCAAAAGTGACTAACACCGCTACTGAAGATGGCGAGCAGCCGAAACCGGTCTAGCAAAACACCAAACCAGCGAGAATCACACGAAATCTACGGTATTCCAACCCTTCGCACACCACAAAACTGACATATCGGCGACCAGGAAAATTAAATAAATAACCAAATGCAGAGTAAAAAAAGGTGTTTTTATTTATAATGTGCTTGAATCAACGATAAACGTATAGTGCGCGTGCCGAGATTTTGTTTCCGTTTTTTACTTATTTGACAATTACAGTTTTATATATTGATAGTGGCAGCGTGATGATCCCAACAGGTATCCGCCCCAATTAACCTACTAAATGTGTAATATGTTAAAGATGTTTTTCTTAAATTTAGTTCGATGGTGGGCCATAATGGAAACAGGTGGGACCTAACAAAGTAAACCAATAGCTTCCCTTTTCCGTCTGCTTCCTCTTTTTTGCCTTTTAACTAGGCGATAGAGTACCGGACGCCGGGTCGCCCGTGCTCCCTCCGCTACCTGAGGTCCTGAGAACCCGAACCCGAACCCGAACCCCAACCTGAACCCTTAACCTGCCAACTCAACTCTACAGCTAGCCCTCATGCCACCGAATAACAACCAACCAATCAGCTACACCCAATTCGACTATCTTAATATTTACAAAATGTGGTTCGTGTTTTCGCGGTTGGAAAATGAGTTCCGTCCCTCTGTTTTATAAACGTCACTAATATGTTTGAACGCGCATTTTTAAAAATTAATTCTCGAAGTCATCACTAATTCGCGCCACATTGCAACGATTGTTTGGACCTAAAAATCACTAGGCACGTTTCGGCTTCTCGCCATCTTCAGATTAAGGTTGATTGGAGTGAGGCACTTAAGCATTAAGATTGCCGTGCGATAACAGTGCAAACTAGATGCGCCACTCTAATAGTCAATTCCCCATTAATCAATTCGCTACACTGAAGATGGCGAGAAGCCGACACCGGCCTAGCGACTATTAGACGATATCAACTAGTGGGGACCAATTTAGACCTGGTCAAAGTGGCAAGAATGATTTTATTTCAAGTCGAATTGACGAAAACTTTAATATCTTAAAAGCTCATCTGCGGCAGGATAATTGAATTAAGCACGAAAAAGTGCGTGCGTTGAGCTCAGTACTTCAGGCGCGGACACGATTTAATCTAGTTTAATTTCCATAATAAGTGTTCAGATGATCACGAGTGCCGAGCATTGCGTCTAACACATTTCTGGCTGTAAGCGAACGAATGATCGATTATCTGCAGTTAACGACGCGGCGAAACTTAGTGGAACTTTCTTACTTGCCGAAATAATTTTTTTTCCTATTCATTTTAAGTCGCGAGTAAAAGTTTTAACATTAAATTTAGTGACAGTGCGATTCGATAACACACATGTATTTTTGACGTACAGTCCACCTGTTGATGGTACTCCTGTTCCAGCGCTTACTGAGAAATGAGGTGGCCATTTCCTATTAAGGCGGCAATCGGGATTTTCAGGACGGTGACATGAATCGGAGGATCGGAGTTAAGGGATAGTATTGAATGAAAGGATTTATATCGGGAAGCCGCGACTTCGTTAACGAATAGGGCTTTCAATCGATCGTAGGACCGAAAGCATTTTGAAGCCCACAGAAATTATATTGGCGAACCTTCTAATATCGGTTCCTTATGATGGAACTAATTTGCATTGTAAATTACTGACTGGAAAGAGACTTGAAGCTGGTCGAGTCTAGGAAGTTGAATTGCGCTTCAACACCCGTCCGATAAATTCCATTGAACGCGTAGTCAGACCCGGACAAATTGAGTGGCGCCATCCTCAAACCGCAATTGCCAAACAATTCCGGTCTATTCATAGACTGTGCCAAACAGACTGGGCAAACACCGAACGGATATTGTGCAGTGGAACACGTTTGGATTTATGATAGTGTTGTCCCTATATCGGTCCCCACCCCCCTATTGTTTACAAACACGATTGCTCTCCTACTATTCACCTTCCACTCCGGGATAAATTCCAAGGTTTTTCCAATATTTCGCATACGTGTAACGGAAAAGAAACAGAAACAGAATATACATAGTTTAGAATACCTGTTCTTTTCCAGGGGTTGGAATACCAGATAAATTTCGTGTTTCTGTCTCTTACTTACCTCTATTGCAGCTTTAAGGTTTATTCTACAATGATAAAGATTTTAAACACGAACAGGCAGGAAAATGGATAGATAAAACATTATTATTATACCGTAGATTTCGTGTGTTTCTGTCTCCTCTCGCTGGTCTGGTCTTTTGCTAGACCGGTTTCGGCCACTCGCCCCATCTTCAGTAGCGGTGTTAGTCACTTTTGGTCACAGTGCATTGAGGATGCCCGAAAGCATCCAAATTTTACCTTGGTCTAGCAGAAGACCAAACCAGCGAGAGGAGACAGAAACACACGAAACCTACAGAATATATATAATAATAAAAACGGGTCCAATACGTACATGCCGTTGGCGTAAAAAAATCAGCAAACACACAAACCTAAAATCGGTTTACGATGATTTCCTTACATTTCGCCTAATGGAAAACGAAAAATAGACAGAAATTGATTATTGTAATGAGCATTGAGCCTTTCTAGAGCTAGTATTGCACACGTCTCTTCGAAAATTGTGAATCGAAATATGAGATCGATTTGATAAGGAAGGTAAATTTATAAGGTGAATAGTTATTTTACAAGCTTTGGAAAAAATACTTACGGACGGGATGAAAAAATTGGAAACTCCTTGAAAAACTGGGCGTACGAAATTGTTAGGTCCACCTGATACAAAATTCAATCATTATAAATCTATCATTATTCGTAGAATTGTTAACACCCCACCTTATGTTTCTGACAGCACGATCAATTCCGATTTTAAAGTCCCGTTCGTTCGTGAATTTGCAGCTTCCCGATATAAACCCTTCCGTTCGAAACTATCACACCACTCCCAGCCTTTGATTCGACAGTTTCTCATGGGTTTATCAATGGGTGGATTTCCGTCAAAAGTACACTAGTTTTGTCACTGGATATAATTTTAAAAATTGTAGTTGTGACTTAAAGTACAGATAAAAAAAAGTCTGCACTTTTACTGTCGACAGTTGACATTGACAGCCTAAGTGAACCCCGGTCGTCAAAAGGGGTACTTATGAAGAATGACTCCTGTCTACCGTTTTGGCATTAAGTTGTACATTTTAGAAAACGGCACTTAAAAATGATTACCAACAGTGGCAACAGCTGTTAGAAAGCTCTAAAATATCTTATCTCGATCAATTTAAAGAGGCCCCCACCGCAGGTACGGTGCCAAAATGGAAACTAACGGAGGGTAAACCCGGGAAAAACCGTTATCGGGCCTTTCACCAGAAGGAAGAGACGGCCGAACGGAACTGAATTTTCCGGAAGGTACGTAAGGTTAACATAAGTCACCCGAAAAGGGTCAATTAGGTCTACAACATTATTAAGGGGCTAGCGCTGAGGGACACGCCATTGTATAGGCTCGTGGCCTCCTTAATAGTGCCGGGGTTAGGAACTAATGAAAACAAGTCGGAAACGTGGGAACTGAAGAGGTGGCCAGCTTTTCTGTCTACAGCAGCCACCTGCGCTGTGGGGGCGCATTCGCTTCCACAACATCCGCGGCTCAGCTCATGATGAGTTCCTACCTGAGGGTACAGTAGGGGCACTCAACCAGGGACTACGAGTAAACACAATTGCACTGCAGCAAATGTTACAAGAATTCATATAAATAATAAAAGAACTATTATTTGTCATATTTAAATAAAAGAACTGTGCATTACATTTTTAAGAAACTGTGTTTGATTTTATACTAGAATAAATACAAAGAACATTCCTCAAGCCATATACTTCATCTTTTACGATCTTCGCCTGAAGATTTAAATAATGTCTCAGAGCAAACGTTGTTAAAAAAGTGTGAAGATGTTAGATCACAACTCAACAATAACTCGATTCTACTATTTCCTTTATGTAAGTTTAAAATGGAAGGAACTGAAGATATCTTCACCTTACATCATCGTTAAAAAAATTATTACAGTTTTTCGTTGCGCAACTCGAATATTTTGTTTTTTGTCACATTTCGTACAGTACATTGATAAAGATTGTAGATCGATGTATAATAGCGGAACTGCCGACAGATTTGTATACTAAATTATGGAATTAAGACCTCCCGTACCTGCAGTTTCGAACATTCTGAAATGACGCAAATGTCTGCAGGAGTGCCACAATGCACTGTACCTTATGTGTCTTCCTGTATACTGAAGATAGGCCAATATCGGTAATTATAGGAAGTCTGAAACCGGTAATAAACCGGTAAATAATGGCGAATCGAATAAAATAAGATGAAATTCTATCATATAAATATTACATACTATTAACGCACGCATCTTATCCGTTTGCAAATGCCCAAACTCATGCATTGAACATCAAATACAGTAAAATGTATTTATTACACCAATCTCTCTATACGGACCATAATTGTTGTTTTAACTCGAAAAACAAATTTCATGCTTCACCTGATTTTCAGCACAATTTCCTTGTCCCATTTGACCCCAGCGACATCGCAGGGACAGAAAAGGTGTCATTGACCAGAATAACTTGGCGAATGAAGAGAAACGGACAATAAATAATAACGCCGGGGGGAATAACAATAACAATAGGAGGTTATTAGGAGCATGGGAAACGAACGAAGGTTAAAGGCAAGGACTGTTGCATATTTCTCTCTCTCTCGGCTGTTTGGACAAGTGAACTATTTTCATGTTCGCGCCCGGTTCGGGTTCTGGTATAACAGATCCGGAGACGAATAAACTAGCGCCAGGAATGCAGGCGCCTCCCTATGCTAATAGCGTTGTTCCCGATTTGATGCCGTACAGAGACGCGGTTACGAAACAAAGGGACCATTAGGGCGGTGGAGGATATTCCAAGTTTCGAAAAATGACAGGACCAGGTTTCGGGTGATTGAACCGTCGGTAATGGGCCGTGCTGATTACAGCACCCTACCGCAGATGTCGCCTAATGATTTTCAAATAATTGAACTGCCTCGCGCACATTGATCTCCTAATCGAAACAGGCTAAATAGGAAATTTTCTGGCCTCCCTCCGAAAGCGATAATATTTCGATTAAAGGCCACCGGATGTGGTATAAATCGTGTGTATAAATAATTGGTTAATGCGACGTCATTTCGAAGGGCGGGACAACATCGAATGGGACCTTCTTTTGTTCATACAAGAATAAAATAATGTATGTATGAGGTTTTCAACTCTCTGGGGCCACGCATTTTTCGAGACCGGGGCAGAAAGGGTTATATTCATCTCGGTGGGGAAATCTCTAGCAAAATATGAAACAATAATACGTATAATTGGTTACTCCGTTTTGTTACACTGTTATTATATGTATGATGTCCACATTAAATTCTCGCCATGGCGAGCAGCCGAAACCGGTCTAGCAAAAGACCAAACCAGCGAGAGGAGACAGAAACATCACGAACCTACGGTATTCCAACCCCTCGCAGACCACAAAACAGGTATATTAAACTAATCAAAAAAATGTTACAATAATAGGTATTAGAATGTAATGTGGACATCATACATATAATAACAGTGTAACAAAACTGGGTAACCAATTATACGTATAATTGTTTCATATTATGCTAGAGATTTCCCCACCGCGATGAATATTTCGCTTTCTGCCCCGGTCTCGAAAAATGCGGGGCCCCAGAGAGTTGAAAACTGGACTGATTTATAAGCGAACCCCGCCTATTGGACCTTGGCTGACTCACGTGAAACCCGGGTACACTTTATTTATGTCGGTTTTTTTCTGCTCCATTCCCGCCGACTTCTCTCTACATATTTATAAGACTAATTATAAAACAAAGACTCGGTCCGCACGGCTCCCACTGCCCCGGCGGCGGTATCAGCTTTTAAAAACGTTGAAAACAGCTTGCCCCAACCGCAGATAGTGTTTTTATGATATTGGGCAAAGTCTCATCTCAAAAATCGGTTTATGATGTCCTGGAACTTGAATCCGTTTCTGGCAATGCGTTGTACGAATTTTTTCTAAAAATATTTGAGGCTCTTTAAACAATCTATAAAAATACTGGTTATAAATTATCTTCACTGAGTTATTTCGGCTATATTACATTATATGTTTTATGATACTTGCCAACCGATAGGCTACCGGAGATAAACCTTAGTGACCGTTTTATAGGCACATGGTCTTTGTGAAATCACGAACAGAGTAGAATAACGTCGAAATCGTTCAAATAAAAAAATTCCTCAATAAAATAATTTTACATTACACTTACACGCTCGCTTCAAGGATCTCGAATTTACCGTTTAGGGGTATACGTAAGCTTTAAGCAAGATAAAATTACCGCAGGGTATTTTTCCCCTTCTTCAGCTTAAACGGATTTTCGGGTATCTTATGGAATTTTCGTAGTAATTATCAGTTTGGAATCAAGAAGCTGATATTGCCGTACCCGTCCTTATTAATTTGAGAAAAACAAGTACTACTAGGTGACCTAATGGTGGTGTACTTTTGTTTATACCTGAGAAACAATTACCTCTTATTGAAATAGTCGTGATTTTAAATAGCAGTGAACTTAATGTTGAAATGCCATTACTTCTTTGTTTGTATATGTCCAATGGTGGGGGACTAGCTACCAGATAAACTATTAGAACTGTTCTTTTAGGTACAGATAGCTTTGTACATTTCATAATTATTGAGGATGGTACTATGATGTAAACTAGGAAACGTTAATATATATCTTTCTAGTTACGGTTTCTAATATATTGTACCAGTTGAAAATAAGTTAGGTGTTACCGGTTGCTACTTAAACTGCCTACTCTATCTGGGCTACTTCATTTGTCTAGTACCAATCGGCAATCAAATTTAACCGATAGCGGCCTAACCGAGGTCGCAGAAACGCACTTTACTTGCCGTCTCGAAAGTCCTTGGAAGTGGCCAGTCTCCGAGCAGCATTTCTGCTTTGTTTTTTCTACGGCCGTTTATTCACACTCCCTCTATCTCTCTCCCTCTCTCTCTCTCTCTCTCTCACTAACCGGGATATATCCGTCCCCCCTTTTTTTTCGTGCTCTCCTCTCGCTCCGAGAGCGAGGCTGAACATATTTCGCGTTTTGCATTCCTCTTTAAACGTCCTTAAGGCCCGTTATGCCGGAGCGGGGCCCCTGCTGGCGCAGCAGTAGGCGGACTGTCGCTATCGCGTACGCGAGCCACCCCCTCCTCATACATTACCAGTGTATTCAACAGTGAAAGTGTCAATATTCAAAGTGTACGTACGACAGACACGATTTATACTCTGTTAATTTATGACGTTTTTACCGTAACATAGTATTCGGTTAAGAAATAGGTCATTTTATGCGTGAGGTAGGCGTATGGTGTAACTCGGTTTCTTGTGTGTCGGCAGTACGGCTGGATATAGAAACCAGAGATGTATAACCTATTATTTTAGCTCGTTATTATTACTTACTTTATAACGGATGACTCACTCGGTGTTCACTCGTGTGGTATCTTTCTGTGAATTTATTATGTCCATTTGTAGTGTCATTGCTCCGGTCATATAAGGGAGTATATCCTGCCAAATTGACATTTAATGTCTGTATATATACAATTGGTTCGGAACTGTCAACAAATGGAGGCATTAGCACGCCGACAGTATGGACACAACTGTACAATTCGATCGGGAAATCCTTTAAATGACCTTTAAGATTTTATACTGGTTCAAAATATATCTGTTTTTCATTATACAGTACCGATTAAAACTGTTGATAGTGGCTGAAATAAGTCTGATCGGTTTAGTAATTGCGGACAAAATTCTTTTATTTTTTTTTAATTAAAATGTTTCTTTAATTTTGTACTTTTGGAATATGTGTAAATAGAGTAACTCCCCACACCACCACAAACAATTTATTCTAATTCAAACTAAGGTGAATAAGTCTAGGGGCCCTTTTTGTATAATCAACTTGTACTTATAAGTACAATCGTGGTATGTTTATTTATGACTTGATAAACCCGATAAAAGAAGCAAGCCAGTAATAGCACTTACTATGTATATATATTTAACGAATGGCTGTCGTTCATCTATAAAAGCCAAAAGGAAGGTTTTCAAGGAAATTGAGATTATAATATATTTTATGTTAAGGACAAACCTTGAAATACTTTCCGTTTCTAGCGGCCTACGTGGTTTACCGTTAAGGTTTTCAGTGCATTTTAACGCGATAAAAGTCAATTAAACGCCATGCCATTATTGGTTATGGGTGTCGGGTGGACACAATCAGTGTCAGTGCTTCCCCTTATCGGTATCTGGCGGGGATTATGTTTAATTTTTATACTCGAAACGTGTCACAGATAAGCTTTTCCAGGAGTGGGGATGACGTGCCCCAAAAACTGACACATTCCGCGAGGGTTTACCCCACCAGACCAGATAAAATCCGAGGATCGAATATTTCCAATACAAATATACGATCTGATAAGGACACAGCGTTGGACATTAGTAAATAAAATTACAAGAAAAAACTATCAGTTTTGTTTTTTATTCGCATTCCACTAATTCCGGCGGTCAAGTAACCGAGTTACACCTATTCATATTATATATATTTAAATATATGTTTACTGAAAATTTATTTAAGCATTGTGAATTGTTAGAAGATCTGGAAGAACTTTTCGAAATCCGGTTTCAAGTTGGAGATAGTGAGTGTTACATTGTACTCTTTCGCCCGACGTTCGGACCCGAAGAAGAGATGGGGCCTAAATTCGGCAATCTGTTCAGATCATGGGTAAATATTTTAATGGTTTAAATACTGTAGTAGAAATCATTCAGTGCAATCGCTGACTACAGTAGGAAATCATAATTGTCATCACTATTTCAATTTTCATTTTAGCATTGTGTGGATTAAAATGCGGGTAAACGTCTTATGGAAAAAACCGGCATCCTTATTGTGGAATGCGAGCTAATACCTCCTATCTAATACAGTTTCCAGGTTAATGAAGTATGAGACTTCAATTCAGGCCAGTGGAAAATAAATGGAAAATGTCCTTCTTTGAAAGTTTATTCGAATATTTGTTTATAAAAAAACAATATTTAATCAGTCTAATTAACCCAACTCGGAAATTATAATTAAAGTGTTATTTTTTCAATTAATTTCAGACGCTTGTAGCAACAGAGAGGCATGTTTACATCCGATAACGATTAGTTTGTGTACTTAATAATAATTTTTTCATCCATACCAATTCCCCTAGACTTTGTATACCACAATATTTTCATTTGTACATGATACCTGTAAGTGATCAACGATCGGTAAAGTCATATTTAACTTCGTTTGCATCCTATATTTAACCAACCGTTGCCCATTGTATATTACAGTGCTTAGAATGACAATGATGAAATACAAATACCACAGTAATGAAACAAATTTACTCAACATTTATGGAAATTCGCATCATAACGAGGGGTCAATGGTGTTTCTACTTTCTAGTTTCTTGAAAATATTTATAAAGTACGAATTAATATAGACTCAGACGAAAGATAACAAATCTGCAGACGTTGAACTGTCAATATAGTGTATGTATCAGTTGTTTGTGCATTCGATTTAGATTTCTAATCGATTCTGAAAACGAATGCCGTCGCCGTATTTCTAGTCCGCCGTATTTCTTTATCTTTAAAAATAAAATCCTTTCAGTGGAAACCACAGCATTTTATACCGCTGAATTACCTTTACGTGTCTCGTAGGCAGAGATAAGGTGGAAATGGGGAGACCTCAGAAATGGTTCTTACTCTTGTCACGATTTCGTGACGGAGAAAAGTTTAATTGACCGAATGTTAGTGATTGAGGCTAATAGCGAACACGTGTCACACACACTCCGGATCATTGTTCCTTAGGTCCCGGCCGGTCGCACAGTCAACTATTTTCTATAATTGTTTTATTTTAAAAATTAAAATGGGAAAATTAAATTTACGGGCCTTTTGTTTACGGCCGTCTGACAGCCGTAACCGTTCAATTACATGAACCTGAGCGTGATACTAATGATAATATCGTAATTATACCGCTTATTTACACTAGCCGCATAGATATTGGGGTCTGGGACACGCTTTGTGATTTGTGACATATTTTTCTATCTTTATATCGGAAAAAAGCCTTATATCGGCAGAAATAAGGTCGACGAAAACCCCATTCGATTATACGCTAGCACTCAAATAATCCTGGACACGAAACGCCGTAAGATGTTTTGTCTTCTCTCTTTTATTGTTGCAATCCAAAAAATACAATAAGCAACATTGATACAAGGACTAACCAAAATGGACAACAATGGTGGAGAAACCCACTGGTATTCCCACTTTTGTTTTATTTATAACATTAAAAAAAAATATTTAGTTCAAAAAAAGCGCCGGATTATGATGTAAATTTGTCCAAATAATAATTAGAATTAGATCTTTGAGTTTATACTTTTGAGCTTTATATTTTCTGACGCGCTAGACACTCGAAAACAGGGCCGGGCAATTATCTTTTATTCAAATTTCGAACCGGGGGGGGGAAAAATCGTGTCATGAGCGAGGTTCGAACCCGCGACCTATTGAGCAAACCACTGCCCGTCGAATTACGATTTCACATTTTTTGAGTGACCCTAAATCAAATGCAAACATTTTATATTTCTATCAAAATACACGGTACGTCACGTGAAAGTGTATTACAAATCTGAGTAGTAAAATATATTTATAAGAAAATTTATGTGGGAATAATATCTCCTTGAAATATAAATTAATATAGGCCAGAATGAATGGAAGGAATAAATCTGCAGACGTTATACTCTTAAGTTTAAATTTCGAAACACCTTCGTGTTGTTATTTCATTGATTTTTGAAATCTAGAACAGGAATCGTCGGGAAAAATGTCTGAACATATCGCTTCTAGACACTGAATCACTGAACTATTTACCCAGTTCCCTTATTATTATTATAATTACTAGTACACGTTTTCGACAGAATATCGCTAATTCGATCTGTTCTCCTTTTATTATTATTATTATTCATCTTGCCAAATGTCAATAACCTCTGTCACACATTCCGAGCGTTTTATTATCCCCTCGAGATTATCGCGTCGGTTTAAATATCAGCACGCGTTTTCATATCGGCCCGCTCCTTACAGAACGCCGCGTAGTAGTTATTCGGGGCCCTTATCGCCGGGGCTTATCGGTATTCACGCACACGGGCGAAGGGAGGGTCAGAAAACGAGTGGACACCAGCACGCCACCGGGCTTCCATAAGTATTGCGATAAGGTCGCTATGACGACGGGCGATAGCGTCGCCGCGGTTTCTATAGTAGAAACAGAATTTTAAAGGGATGTCCTGAGGGGGGTGGTTGGTCCCAGATAGCGTACGGCACATATGTTGCCCTGATAACCGCTCCGTACGAGGAATACTGATAACGTCCTAGAGTCAGGTTTCTAAGTTTTGTACGACGCTACAAATATTCCTGAGCGTTTTTTTTCCCATGTTTATCTGTCAATGTTTTTTCTTTCCTCTCAGTGTTCCAAGTAATCGTATTCGCTGGGATTCCGCAGTTGTGTTTTGCACTGCACAAAAACAAATTTCGACGAGGGTGTCGGTGTCAAGACTCTTTTAGATGCCCCTCTCTCCTATTTCAGTAGTGTAGGGTGTAGCGTCAGTAGCACTTGTACAGCTGGGGTACTCATTGCGAGGCCAAAGTCATTATCGAAATTGTTTATACAACTCTGCATACCTAGCATAACCGCAGAACAGCTGTTGTTCGTGCCTTTGCCGCCCGAACTGAATTCATTACGATACCTAATTACGCCTTACTAATTTACTTACGGTGGCATAAAGACAACCGCAAGAGTAATGATCTAAATTTATATATTTTCTATTCTTTAGTATCTGTATGCTACTTTCGAGACAGCACGCTACTGTATTGGACTAAGAACACTACAATACAAAACGGTGTAATATTTTCGTGGCCCTCGGTTAAATATTAATTCAAGTTGAAATTATATCTTGTGTTGATATAGGTCATCTATGTCTTGGGTAGGTCTGAGAGATAACACATTCCGTATATCGATAATTTCCCTTATCAAACCGTCGTAAAATCGCGGTGAATACTATTAACAGGCATTCCAAGAATTCTTAACCAAAAATCTAGTCTCATGCTAGTAAAATCGTTCCTTTTCTATCATTTCCCCAGTGTCTAGTCCCTATCCTCAAGCCCATTTTGATTATTGGGATTTCTAGTACATTCGATTAGTTTACCTTATGCTACGACAGATTTACTGTTGTTGTAGGCGAGAAATAAAAACAGGTCTACCACAAAACCAAACAAGCCAGTCATAACCTGAACATGAGATGAATATTTTATCTATAACCGGTTGTTCAAATATAATGCTAAATCCTGATTTTACCTTCTAATTTTCTCCTATATACAGTAAAGAATGTATATTTCTTCTGTACCGTGTTTATTTTCAATTCTTAGTTACGTGCTTTGTATTTAGCTGATCATTCATCTACCGTGAATTGTTTATAGTCCAAAACATAGTCTCGGTCAGTATCAATAATTATGTTGACAGTCATTGCACAACCGTAATAGTTGCCAGTTTTACAGAGCGGTGAATAATGGTGTTAACAATGAGGAAATTCGTGCTCCATTGGAGCAAGTACAACTGCCATAGTGCCCCCTTTTATTCGACTACTCTCGACGGCGAAATCCCCAAATTTCTCCTATCCCAGAACAGGTTTACGCTTAACGACTGAGTACGTACCCCATCAAGTTATATTTAGTATCTACCGCCCACGTAATACTCTGCGTACTCTCAGAGTTGTCAGTAGTAATCGGATACTACTTATTAGCTATAAGTAAAGTTATATGTGTACTCACGTATGCCGGTTGTATGTGACTGCTAATACTGAATAAGTTCCTACCTGAAAACAGAACAAACAATATTTATTAAACAAAATCATGTGCACAAATATATTTATTGTATATACTGGCAGAAATAGTTTTACATCGAAACACATGTAGAAAAATATAATCCATATGTGTGTATAGACAAGGCCAAGACCCTGGGGAGAAGCGCGAACCGATTTAGACCCTATAAAATAAACAAGTGGCGATATTCCAAAACTACATCTCTAAATGTTTAATGACTTGTTTAGATTATGTCCCATATATTGACATTTCAGACAAGTTTATTTATTGTATTTATTACTTTGTTGTATTTTAAGTACATTTTCAAATGTTGGTATATTCTGCCATTATGACGTTCATCGGAAAGCCTGAATTAGTTTCATTCAAGTTTCGGAATTTCACTCAAGTGATGCTGACGTCCCCTCAATGATTGTACCCGCGAAAGTGTACAAAAGGGGCTTCGTGACATTCTAAACTTTGTGAATCCCGAACTGAATTAATTAAATTAAAAGAACGCATGCGCGTTCCCTCAAAGTCAACGCCGTACATTCTCGAAATAGGCTCGGGCGGGAACGTCCCTGAGCGGCGTAGTTCTCTCGTGCGAAAATGACAAGGCAATTAAGGCGATAGAGGAGCCATACGGGGTACGCATATTTGCATGTCCCATGACTTTTTTTTCCTCCGACACGTAAGTAAGATAAGAGGAAATACGCGAGCGTACGCAGTACTTCTCTTTGTGCGGTTGAATTATAAAAAATATGACTCAGTGAGTGAACAAGAGGTGCTTACCATTGGCAATAATTACACCAGCAACAAGTATTTGTTTGGCTTGTCATTCGGTTAACTTAAAACACTCGATTTTGTCGATAAGAAATTAATAAATAATTTTATAACGAGCTAAAAATTATTATGCTATTCTGCCTTATTAGCTATGTAATGATTATTACATTATGCTGTTCTGTCTTTTGGACTTTGTTTGAAAAGAAAATTAAATTATAAACAACTGTAATGTACATTCGATTCAGTACGTTTTGATGAGATTAAGATCTGCCCCATTTTATGACGAGAGTTATGCAAATATATGTACAAGTGGTTTATAATCAAGACAAACATTTCCCCGGGGTCACATCGCTTGCCCCTTGAGTTGAAGAAAATATGCAACGCAATTCTTTAATTATATTCCAAGAATTTGATTTACAAATAAAAAGCTATAAATGGCTATAAAAAGCCATAAGCTTTAGTCGGACATATTCTTTAATTTTATAGTAATTTGGTTCTGCAGAGCTGAATCCTGCGATTTAGTGCCAGAGTTCGAATTGGATTAGTGTAGTTTCCTGATAAAAGTAAAATCACTAGGAAAACTCCGCGTATTTGTCTGGTTTCCTCCTTTCCTCTGTTTAATAAATTAAAACCCTTCCTGCAAATTGTCCGAGCGCTTCAACGTGTTTCCATAATAACGTCGTAATGTAAGAATTGACGAAAATTTGCGACCGGAGAATTTCAAAAGAAAACATTCCGCAGAACATCACAATCAGTTGTAACTACGAGATAATATAAACTTCGTTCTGTAGTCGGGAGAGACTTACGGAAGGCGTGAAACACACCTCCCGTTGCACTGGGTTACGCAATTGGGTACCCGCCTCAAGAATGACCCATCGAGCCCATACAGAGATTAGTTTCCTCGTAACCAGGTGAACGATGATCATTTTTCCAACTAAATCAAATCGTCGGTTCGTTGGTTTTTTTTAAAGAAAAATCCAGCTCACGAAATAATTAGCGTCAATGGTAATTACCACAAGGCGTTAGACTGTCTTACGTGCACAATCCACATTCTCGTGACGCTTACTGACGCTATCGTAATAAATTACCTCAGGCGTGAAAATTACCTCCGTCTTTAAATACCGACTGGACACCTCGCTATGGAATTCGCCTAACGCGGAAGCGCTTCATAACCCGGTAATAGGGTGGGTATTTGTTTAAATTCCAAATAATTAATTAGGGATTGAAATGGTGTTAGAAATATGCCTAAACTTCTATTATTAATTATCAGTAATATAGATGATAATAATAATTATTATTAGTAATATAGACCGGTTTCGGATGCTCGCAATCGTCAGAAAAATGGGACCCTTGTGGGGCATCCTGTTTGCATTTTCACTCACGTGACAAGAACAGAAAAAAGGAACATTATAAATGGGAAAAAAATCCCAAAGTGACCATATTTTAATCCCACTAATAGATGAGAAATAAAACAACTTCCTAAGTCTAGGGTCTAGGTTAGGGGAGAACAGAGTGGAGATAGAAGATTTCAAGGATGAGATAATAATAACTCTCCCAGGCACTCAAATTCCTTAAACTATCCATCATCATAGTCGAGTTAATAAATGAATCGAGGTTCGAATTTTTCCAATTACTAATTTTCGCCGAACCGTCTGTACACTTCATTCAGTTGCTAACTTGAATTGATTACGAGGGGAACTCGTAAAGTTCAGTATAATTATTCAGTATCTTATCATACTTTTTATTTGGATAATATGATAACATAATTACGTATGACATATTCAGTTCAGAATGTTATATGTATCAAGTTGGTCTTCAATCACACTGTAAAAATGACAACTTCTCTTCTATTTTTTCCTCCGATATATGTGTCATATTAATTTAAATAAAAACAAAATTTCCTCTATTTTCAATCTCATTTTCCGATTAACTAATACTATGCTCACTGGATTGCCACCATATGTTACCTGTAATTCTTTTTTATCGAGAGATTAGCTGTAATTTACGTAATTACAGGGAAAAATGTTTTACAAATAAACCTTCGCTAATATAGAAAATGATTCTGCTTCCTGTAATGGAGTGTTCGTTTATATCGATAACAACTATGGAAAATGCCAGTCTAAAAATATAAAACAATATCCGCCATCCGATATTGGTATTACAGTTCACTCACTCTCTCTCTCTCTCTCTCTCTCTCTCTCTCTCTCTCTCTCTCTCTCTCTCTCTCTCTCTCTCTCTCTCTCTCTCTCTCTCTCTCTTCAGCACCTGTCCTTAAAACGCCAACATGCCGTCTAATAAATCGAGGCGCATAAGTGAGGCGAAGAGAAATTAAGTCCCCATTAAGTGTGAGGGACGAAAACAAGTACCAATTGAAATTGGGACTCGACTGAATCTATTAAAATATATTGACCACGTACAAGGTAGTGGTTTAAACTAAAAGTTAAAACCAAATATTTGTTTTCGCGAAAAAAATGTGTTGGCTGTATGAAACACATTGTAACCATACTCGACTTGCTCTTCTAAGCTCTAGTCCTAGCAAGTGCTAGTCATACGTTCCTCAACCTTGCGTCTGAATCAGAACTGGGACTGTCCCATTCTTTTTTTATCGGCGTCGTTAACCCGTAGCAGAATATCATATTTAGGACAGCATATTGTAATCGAAACGGCCAGCAGGAAACTCTTAAGAAAACTCGAGCAAAACTCTTGAGTTCTAGTTCGCCTTTTAATGTAAGTGCTCGGCATGCAGATAAAAAAGGTTACCGATTGCGGTACGATGAGTCCACCGCAATTCAGACAGCGCCCATCGAAAGTTCGGCTGAAAAAAACTGAAACGTTGAAAATAATACGCACCTCGCTCCTAATAAATTTAAAAATACGCAATGCTAAATATGCTGTATTTAAATTGACATTATAAAACGGAAGTAGTAATTTTGTTTACTACTTTGAATTAATATCTTGAAATATCAATTAGTAAACCCTTGATTCGAGTATTTCAATAAATAGTGTATAATCAGTTATTCACAATCGCGGAGCTTATCTTTAAACGGAACCTTCAGTTACAGTTATTGACAGGAAATTAAAAACCGAGCTCCACTCCACCTCCGGGCTAGCCCGGATGCTTCGTCTTACGGGATATCGGATGTTATCGATTCCTGTTTCGATGAAAGCCTGTACTTTTTTCCCTTGATACTGACGCATTCAACGCGCGACGAATACCACGAAATCTATCATAAGCAGACTCTTCAACGCCTGAAGTCCCGAAGAGAACACATTCCGACACGTTAAACCGTTTTCAAAAATATAGGAAAAAGTACTCGCGGAGTAATTTCTAAATAAATATTCGGAACAAAGAAATGCAATTGTTTCTGACCAATGTTCCTGTTCATACACAGAAACACGTACAATATAACGTATTTGTCTATCTGTAATCCGATATTAATGTGCATAAACGTAAAAGGCATATATATCATCGACATTTTAGGCACTCATTTGATGAAAAGAAAGAATGTTGTAATATACGTTGAGTGCCAGAAATTGATAGGACTTTCGTTAAAATTCGCAATCGATTGAAGAGGTTTCTTTTTTAATCCCCGGGTAGTTCCGGTAAAACACCCGTTGGGTGAATAAACTGTTGTCAATGACGATGGACGGAGTTAAGTGCGCCACCAATGGACGACCGAAACTAATTTTCGTTTAATTTTCATTTATTGTACAATCAAGCTATACGGTTATGTCTGAATGTTGTTATGTCACTTTCTTCTCCCAGTAATGGAGCCGGGCTACAAACCTAGGAGAGCTCTAGGCGGTCAATGGGGATAACGGATGGGTGAAAAGGGAGAGTGATTCAACCAGTGCATACCCAGGACGAAACTTTAGGAACCGGGAATGGTTCCTACCGGGGAGCGTTAAGGATGGTTCGAAGGACTCTTTCGATTGGACGTATTGGTTCCAGCACGAATTTGATATCCGTCAGTAGTACTCATATCCGGTTCCATTAGATTCTTCCGAGTCGTGTATTTGTCTGGATAGGGCCGAAGTTGGCGAATCTGTGCGAAAACTAATTAATGTTGACCCACAGGCGGATACTACTACCGCGGCTGTTCCCACGGGCGTTTGCACGCATACGAGCGCAGGGATACGCGCACGGACCAATGCGAGATAACGCGGCGTCGGCCATCAGATAAAAAGCCTTGTCCCTCCTCACTCGGGGTTCAGAGCGGTACCATCGACACTGGAGTGCAGGACGCGATAATAGGCCATCAGTCACCCTGGTGGTGGGACAGTGCCATTAGTTTTGCTCGGGCATTTTCGGTCGACCAGCCGAACCCCGTTCATCGAACCGTTTCGCTTAGAGCGAAAATTCGCCGGTTTCATTTTTGGTTTTCTAAATATTCCGGGCTCGATTAGTTTCATTTCAAATACGAGAGAGATATGTGGACTTCACTGAAAAGGAGGAATTCGTCGGCCGTCCGCTCCGCTAGCAACAGTCGGCCGCCGCCGGTCGACGCTGTCAGGCGAAGCGCCAGCTTCTCCCCGCAGTCAGAGTTCAGCTTTCAGAAACGATGCGAAAAAGAGGTAAATCTTATAACAATGTGTTTAATATACATTATGTTAAATAATTATGAGACCAACCCAATTTCAAACAGGGAGCATTGAGTTCGCGTTCGGATTGTGTAATTCACAATCATAGAAAATGCTTTTAGATTTTTAAACATCGAATTGTCGATCGCTTTTACTAGAACTACCGCCCCGACCATCATTATGTTTATAATATTAATTACTTCCCGTACTATCTCGCGAAAGCACTAATAGATACGCCGTAAGCAAGTACAGAACTTTCTACTGTTTTAATCTTGGTTCTGAGCCTTTTCGCGCTAAATATATAATCTTTACCAAATTCCATAAAAATGCATACATAGAAAACTGATTTTAAGAAAAGAAAACGACATTCGGTTAATTGATAGAATTCGCCGTGGGAGAATAATTTATTTCTAATTAAATTACAAACTCTGACACTTGTAACGTGTTCTTGCCGGCCACTCTTTAAACACTTTATATCCACTCGGGAGGTACACGTGATCTCACTCCGGAGCGCACGTTGCACCTCATGAACCGGTCGGACTGTTGAGAAGCCATTCTCGACCGGCGAGTTATGTACCGGTGCATGTGCATTTAATAGGGTTTCGTATCGAGGGGCGTTTTAAGTGAACGCGGCCGACACACCACTGCGAGGCAATATCGAGCTTAAATTACACAAATGACTCATACTGTACAAGTTAAACATACTCGATATTTATCGCTACTAAGTGTGGGTTATCAGCCCCCGAGCCACCACCGATAATTTGGTCCTAGGGCTTTTCGCCACCCCCAAGAATAGGGTTGCATCCCGTCACGTTATATCGCAACTTCGTGATAATAGTTTGGTGATAATTTTATCCTAAACTTTATTTATTCCTAATGTAAAGTGACATTCCATTATACTGTTACGTGAATTTCGTTCAGGAACAGAAAAATTAAACTTCGACGCGTTCACGCGGTTATACCCACGAGCGTTCTGCGTATAGTTATGTGCGTTTATTTTCAACGGACACGCCAAACGATTTCCGCATTTAGGAAATTCTGAAAATATTTTTCCTACAAGAATAAGACGAGACAAGATAAGAAAACGCAAAACAATTAATCGCGCCATCGGTAACGGTCGAATTGCCGACGCCAACTCTATTAATGATTGTTCCGTTAATCTTGAAAACAATGTCGGTCGCAAAAATTTGGTCGCCAGATTACGTGCGTCTGAAATGGACAATGGTTGTACGCATTGAATGATAGTGACAAAAAATGGTTATATTAAACATGCTGACAATTTTTATGACGTTTATTCCAAGTAACTATTTCGGTGTATGTGAACTTGTCCCTTTTTTTTCATCAGTCGTCCAGAAGTTATTGATTAGCGCAATTGGATATTGAATTACATACAGTTAGAATTCAAGGATGTAATTTTAACGAAAACTATTAAATAAAGGGTCTATTTTACACTCGATTGCGAATAACCCTCGAAAACGCTATTTAACACGGCATATATTTGCATACTCCAACTTTATTGTCTTCAAACTTCATTTATGGAATACATTAAGTTTGAACAAAAGAGATTAGTATAATAACATTTACTGACATTTAACTGTTCACCATTGCTTTCTGTTAGGACCTTAAAAGAAATTATTAGTATTAAATGCAGATAATAATTGAATGGATGATTCCTGTACAGTGATTTTTAAATGGTAAAGCGAGAGACACTTGATGCGCGCGCCCCCGCCTCTTGGAAATAGGCGCGTAGGCCGGATATCGGACATACCTGAAACCTCCAGGTGTGCGTCATACGATATTTTTATAGCATATTCCAAACAATCGAACGGACCATCTGCGCGGATGTGTCTCTTTTCGGAAATATTCCGAAACTGAATTACTCCGAGACGGGGAAACTTGCGTTGTTGAACGATTCGCACGGTATTAGGACTTCAAAGTCCGCTTCGTTAAGCTCGGACGCTTCGCCGGTATGTTGTTTCTGGATAGGAAAAAGTGTTCCTTGAAAGGTTCTAAGGACAAACAGACAGGAAGTCTCAGATATGGAATTGGAATTTCGCAATCTTTCTTTTCATGGAATAAACTTACACTGTAACTTGGAAGGGTAAATAACGTTTCTGTATTCTTCTGCATATATTATCTTTACTATCCGAAAATAATTTTGAAGAAATTCCTGCACATTCAGAGTATCTTTTTTCAAGAGTAAGTATCCCGCAATCAGAAACATGATGCAACGCGGTTTCAGACTATCAAGTGTTCTACCGGGAACTGTCCAATAAACTGCTATCATTAAAAGGAATATAACATTGATGTTACGCTACTCCGTTATTCAATTGTCCGCCGTAACATCGCCGGGATGAAATGTTGTAGCCCATCCTGTCGGAGAAAGTGCCAATTGAAAACGTACAGCCGGTCGAACTCGGGGTTCGAGAACTATTTATTTCAGTAATTCCCTTTTTTTCTTTCCATTCCCCCTTTCCCGAACCTTTCCCCCTATTATACTCGGGGGCTTCTCAGGTGGGACAGCTTTCGAGTCACGATCTCAGGTGCCGGCGAATGGGATCATCCCCAGTTTCCTTCGATGCGACCGCCGCGTTCACCCACGCCGATGAAGAAATTCGATCTCTACCAATTTTTTCTTTTTCAATTCTGAAAGACATTCCGAGCGTCCCTAAACCCTTTACAGACTCGTAAGGGTCTCAAATGTCGTTGAGCACATTTGTCCGGCTGTTTATTTGTACCCCAGGTGTGTATTTCTTACATTTTTCAGTGCTTCATTATTAGAAAAGAATTTCATGATTGAATTTTCCATTAATGGAAGAAGAAATGCGCAGTTTAACATTTAAATTCAAACTAATTAAATCAAAACCATCTATGTCAGTTTTTATTCCCTAAGTGTGGAACTATTTCCTTCTTAAAAGTTATAGTTGTAATTTATGGAATGCAATTGAAGGAAGTACGCCGGCAACATGAAAAAATTATATGGTATGAATTGGTATGTAAATTTGTCAATTTTAAAGAATAAAATGCATACTATACTCTTTATAAATTGACAATCATTTCCAACAAAGAACTTTCATTCATGTAGAATATGTTAGAATTGATAAATGATAATGTGATTTCCTTCTGTATAAATTCCCATCTATTTTAATAGCCATAAAGGATGACACCAAATGTTTTGAAGATTGTTCCATTTAAGATATGAAATCTGAACATAAATTTTGCCTTTTTTTATATATTAATATGCACTAAACAGTTACTTAATACAACTTTAGTAAAAAAATGTACCGCATTATATATTGTACTGCCATAAAATACAGACGCTGCTACAATCATGAAATTCTTACAAAAAACTCCGGTATACCGCTGTACGGTTTTGAATACCGTCGGTATTTCTCTTTATCTTCAGTACGATTCCGAGGCCACTAATTGGCACGAGATCAGATCAGAAGGGAACAAGAATGAACACAATTTGAATTTTGAATCCCTGAGGTTTTTCGACAGGTAATTGGTATTCTGGATTTCTGGAAATGCCACCGCGAGCCCATTAAATCAGAGCCCCAAAGCTGTCCGTATACACTGTCTGCTCTGTTGTTTGAGGCGAGAATACAATATAAATGTCCGACACATCCCGAATAGGAAACATACAGAAGCTCCGGGCTTCGTCGGTTCGTCGGTCGCCGTCGGTCCCCCTTAGTATTCACACCTTGCGCAGTCGATTCATAAAACTGATCACATTCACCGTGTATAAGTTTTTTCCACCCGCCACCCCCCGCCCCCCACTCTCTCCCGCACCCACTTGTTTATTGTATTCAATGCTATATATATATATATATCTACGGTCCGAGCCACCCGTGTCGCGATGTATCATTTGGCCCGACGTTGTTTAAAAACATACGAACAATGTTTGGAAATAGAACTTTATAAATGTTGTACTCACCGGCTGTACACAATAGGATCGAGTCCAGAACTACAATACCGATACAAACAGAACGCTCATCGGTGAACACAACCACTATCAAATTACTCGTATCGGTAATTCAGTGTGATTGTGACTAATGAATGTAAATGAATTTAGAATTTGGCGTGAAAATCGAAGTGCGCAATTGTTCGGCACGCCTAGTATTGCGGCCGCGGGTTGAGTCACAAGAAGTAGAACAGTATTATCGTTGAAGAGCCCGTCATTTCAATGTAATTGGTTTTCAGGCATTTACACTTGGAATAAATCACTGGATGTAACTGCACACTTGGGTTACAGTGAAATAAACGTGTCGTAAAACCTATCACCTCGTGCGGTAAGAAACAAAAAGGTGGGGCGCTAACAATTTTACGAAGGATAATGATTGAATTTTGTAGGAGTTGGATACTCACCGAAGCCATATTTGCGGACGACATGTCCTACATGCGGTAGCCCTATCGCAAACTAATTTCCGTTAATAAAATTGCGTTAAAAATATGCCTAAACATTGAACCATGATCTGTTCGGAACACGGAGTTTATTCTACTAGACTGTGGAGGTCGTCATAATTTTTCATGTATATAACTTAATTCAATTAGATTTTTCGCAGAAAAATCAAAATTTTTTTATAATCGAAATGAAATTTACAAGAATGAAGGTAAATCACAAATGACTCCTCATCCGTCTCCAACAATAACTACGGGAATGAATATATCAAATACAGCACACACAACAGGCCTTCGACTGGGCCATGTATATGGGCGACTGAGAGGGATTCGTCGTATCTTAAGTCTTTGTTTACAGTTATTTACAGTGCCTAAACATAAAATACATATGTTTCTATTTTCTAGTTATTATCGGTGTCTTGGAATGTCATTGTTCCTTTTAGATCAGTTAGATTCAATTACCTCAAGTATCCCGTGTGCCTGATCTTAAGTATCAGTTCTACTGAAGATGGCGAGATGTGGAAAAAGACCGGACCGTCAAGAGGGAATATAAACTAGAGAAGAAGCGTTATTTCGTGGGGGAAAGGCCCGGTCTAATTGGGCGACGAGGGTACCTCATCCCTCTCCTCATGCGGAGGAGCCCCCCCCCACCGTACGGGCCCACTGAAGACGGCCCTCCCACCCGACCGCTCCTAGTCTCAGTATGGCCTCCGCTCTAGTCGCGACCTAGCTTAGCCGTTCTCCACATCTCCAGTCGGTAGATCAGAGTTTCAAGCCGGCATCTAGTGAATTTCACGATTAGCGGTGAATTTCCCTGAGTGATTTCAAAGCCGGACCCACCGCTCCGCCCAACGGAAATGCCCGATAAGGTTGGTCAAATGCCAATATTTTTCATACTATATTGCAATTGACTGGTGGGCCGTTTGTAAATTGTACTGAGCTGAAATAAAATTCCTATCTTCGACTGAGTGATAAATATTTGTAAATTTAACTCGTTTCCTCCTAGGTTTCTAGGACTCCTACTCGGAGTTTAACGAACAAAGACTTTTGAAATAAAAATGGTTTTTATTTGCAACTCCAACATTATAACCATAACAAAAGATTTATGAATGAATCTGTGATAATACATTCGCTATGGGAATCCGTCAATAATAACTCTTACCGTGGTTTGCCGAATTTCTGTCTCATCTAGTCTAGGACCTTCGCAGACCACAAAACGAGTTTTCCGAACTAGTAATTTCTTAATTTGAGGTAATAATATGAATAATGAAAAGTGATTAACCTATTAATCATAAGTCCCGCGGGCACTAAACAAAGAGATCGTCAGTTCCGGACTAAGGGGTACGTCATATAGCAAACCGTACGTAAGACGCTCGCAAAAGTATCAGCACTATTGTAGGAACTGTTACACACTTTTGTGCCAGACTGACACAGTAGATAGGGCCGCCAGCCTATAATATAAGTCGCAGAATAACATTTCGAAAAAAACAGTGTTGTAACGTTCTCGCACATAATACATGTGCGATAGTGATTTCAATTGCTTTGATGGCTTAGATTATCTTGTAATAAATTTCCAATCTTATTTGAAAGCAATATTTCGACTGCTATAATGTTCGCGGTTCTCATTTCTAGTCTTAATAGGGACAAAGTAGAATTTCATTTTTTTTTTAAATTTTACTTATTAGTGACTATTACCGATGTGCTAAATGTTCTGCAAATTGTTTTAATACCGTCTACAGATCGAATTATAAATTTAAGGAACACGTGTGGGCCAAAAGCGGGGCAAAGGCTGCTATCTGTTATCGCCGCTCATTTTGTATCATTTCAAACAGGCTTCCCGTCCCCTTTCTTCGAAAGGAGTCCTTTCTCGAAATTGTATCATGCTGATGATGGGGCTGCCAGCGACACTGTCCTATCTGGCTGGTTTCTTTTGAAAGAAAGGGAGGAAAAAAAATGCCGGTTTTTCGTTTTTGACGCACTGCTGTCGCACGTTTGACTTTCCGACTCAGTGACTCTCAGGGTTTTTGCCGCCGGAGACTAACCTGAATTCATCATCGCTATAACATTCAACACACAATTTCTACACCACTACAGCGCCCAACACAACGTTGGTTTTTCAACGTTTTCTTTTTTAACTCTTAGCCAATTCAACTGGTACATTTCTACAACTGTAGTTTTTAAAAAGTATGCACCGATTTAAAACGTGATAAATTTGTCTCATTCATTAATATTTTTCGTTTATATTGACTGATTAACATTAGCTATTATTCACAGCTGATATATAATTATTATTAAACACTACTTACAGTGTTTAGTTTTCCATTGTACTAATATACAACAAAAGAACATATACAAACAACATACAAATGTATGAACATTTTGTCGGGTATCTAACCCTTAGAACTGGAAAATCAGAATAAAGTCTCACAACACTAGACATTCAGAAGGAAACCACCCAAAATAATGTATTGTATAGGAACAAAAAAACAGAACATCTAAACTATATATTATGCGTATTTTCTAATACTTTTAATTAAAATGACTTGTTAAATGAGCCTGAGGATGGAACCGGTAATTGTTCCGAAACGTCGGGAGCAGAGGACACCCGAGAGGGCCCCTGAAGGAAAGGGTAAAAACCCTTCCAGTGGAGCCCTCTCGGGTGGTTTCTAAACGTAGGAAAAATCCTGGAACAGCAATGGGGGTCAACCCCTGCCAACCGAGGTTCTTCCTACTATATTGCGTCAGTCAGTATCAGATAAAATGATTCGTTATTTAAATTAGATTTGACATACAGGAACTAGTACGGGAGAACTAATAATTATGATTTTATACTCTATATACAATATTAAAACGCATAATATATCTCTATTATCTAATAAAATATAAATAAATTTAAAATTTTAAACTTCGTCCCACTGTATTGCTCTATAATTATGTTATAAAATATTACCCTTCCTCCCTCGTTAGTAACAAGAGCCTGAAAGGACGACCATACGGGCAGTGTATATTTTATGCACGACCGTAGTGTAATGCATCAAAATTAAATTTAATCGCTCATCCGGTATAATTAATATTGTCAATTAAAGGAGACACCGCGTGGGGTGCACGAGGTGGCGGACCCGCATTACACCAATTGCCCCATGCTCCCGCTAGTACTATGGGCGAGCTATGTAAACCGGGCTGTGTACTATAAAATATGGACTATGTTATCTATTTCCGGCCGTTCAGGCGGACACATCATCGCCACCCTCTCAATTAGTGCATTACATAAAAAGAATTATCTAATGTATACATTGTATACGGGATGGGAGGCCGGCCGCTCGAATATTGGTACGATTACAGCTTCTGAATAGGAAAATCGCCTATTTTAGTTATGTACAAAAATTTATGTAGAGAAATCCCTAACTTCGTGCAATGAAATCCCCACTCGAATAGCATATCGGACCGGCTAAAGTGTTTTTAGGGGGTGTATTCATAATTAATACATCTCTGTCAAGATAATAATAATACAAATTCAAATAATCTTGCCCCTTGAAAAGTATTTTTTCGCACTGCACCTTGAAACTTTACATTTAATTGGACTATCGATTGTACAATCTTACCGTTTAAGTGAACCGCACTCAATATAAATTACATACGGCATAATATAAAATAAAACAACGATATAATGGCAATAATAATGTTCATTTTACGAAACGGAGCGTTCCTGAAAAAAAGATTATCTCCGAATATATTAACCGGGAAGTTTTGATAATATTTTGAATGAAATATAGTGTTCTAAATTCACGAGTCACTTTCGGCCGAATCTCACTATCGCGGCAGGAACTGCTGGTGTCGAAGGCCGAATTTGAATGAAAAAAAGAACACAGCGAATCGGTTATTTATATTTTTTGTTCGAAACACATTTTAAATTGGCCTTTCGGGTTCATCAACATAATATCCGCGACGCGTCAACGCGACATGCGTTTCATCGCTAATCGCCGTTTCCTCGATCTCAAGGTTGGGACCTATCTCTATTTTTTTTTCGTTGCCCCTATTATCTTTGACCGTTCTGTATTGTTTGGCCCGATAAAAAACAAATAAAAAACGCGTAATTTCTTCGCGTTATGTCAACCAACGTAATATTGTATATCTACAGAAAAAGTTACTGATTGTCATTAATCCTAATAATAAACTGGTTTTTCGGTTAAACGGTTAGTATTTGTCAATCTTATGTAATACGTGACAAACAATAAACAAAATGTGTGATAAGAATTTGGCGCTAATTGGCGCCACTGGTAAACTCGTCCACTACGTTACATGTGGCTTCAGAATTATTTATTAATTTTATATCGAAGTGTACAAATATCAAGAATTGGAGCGTAGAAGCATTAAATGGTCTTACTTAGTGCGTTCCAATGCAGTTCAGAGTTCGATTATTTATTGCTTGCAAAGCTCGGTTGGAAGCGTATTTAAAAAAAGAGGTATTCTTCTTCAGTAAATTTGCAATTTGATTTATTCGGCCGTCTAAGTGTATAATTCAAATTCGCGATTGTGAGAAAGACGTGAAGAAATTGGGCGTTCGAACCCAACGAACCTGAACGTACAAGGTTATTCCCGCCTGAATAGTTGGACGGATCCGCAGATCAAATTTCTGTTCGGAATATGTTGAATAATTAAAAATTATTTATGCAGTACATTTTAGTATTTTATACTTGAGCGGGTATATCGAGCATATTCAAAGAATGACAAGAAATTGGATACAATTAAGACACATTCTCGCGGGGAACTAATGATTGAGGAGCTCAGGCCGGGTTTATGACCCCCCCCCCCCGGGGTTCATTACATCGAGTGATGTTCGCGTCGAGGAATTCGTCTAATTTCAAAATTCCCGTCCGTCATCCGGATGATATTCGTGTCTAAGTGAGTCAATGGGAGCAGGTGTAGCCTGCGATAGTTGGACGCCTGCCAACTGCCGAGATCTGAGCCGTACGCGCTCCCTCCAACAACTCGGGTGGGCGTCGCGACGCTCGATTTCGCCCCGTTCCGGGCATACTTCGGCGGCTGACTAATCGCGGCCGCCGGGGAAATTTCAATGCCGATAACGCAACGGGCCCGATTTGAATGCGCAATCGAATTCCTTCGAAATGCAGACAGGTTTCGAGAAATTTGTTTCTGAGTTTCTGTGGCAAACCGTCAATTTATTTTTTCCCATTTTTGTTGTTGAGTAGTCTTATTGCGTCCACTTTTGTCGGTTGTATGCCGGGGTAAAACTATTATTTTAACTTCGGCCGGGGTAAATCATTTGGAAAATAAACCGCCGGCTATATCAAATTTATAGAGAAAAAAAGTCATTTTTCGGTATTGTGTAAGAAACTCTGCGGTCGTCCGCAGTCGGTATTGTGCTGTACAGACAATCGGGTGCCCTGTGTTCCCGATTTCTGAGAATCGGAGAGCTGTTGTTCGGCTCTTCCTTTCAAACCGGTCTGGCTGTGTTATCAATGAATTTCCGGGGGAAGTGATAACGGCGGCGATGATGATGATCCGTCTTCGTCATCGGGCCCACAGCGTCGGCCATAACCGGCAGACACTGGGGCTACAGCCGGCCGTTAGAACAAAAAGAATTCGAGATACACTTTTCTCTCGACTTGTTGTTGTGTGCGACGTCACGCCGCGATTGTGTTCGCAAGAATGGAGCTTTTCTTTCCATTGAATGCCGATATGTATAGTATAGGCAGCAGCTGATTGGCATATATTGAGGTAGTCATGCTTTTGCCATACAATCAATTTGATTGGGAATTGGATCTAGCGTGAAGAAAAACCGGCCTTAATTTGTCATAAGCAAACGACACACGTGGAATCCTCATAGCCGTCTGAAAAGACTACATTTAACCCGCAAATTGGACTATCGAGACCTCTACTGAAGAATACTTCAAAACTTATGGCAGCCAACAAATTGTCTATATACGAAGCTATATTGAAACCGACTTGGACATATGGGAATCCACCAAGACATCCAATCCATGCTCCATGACCTCAACATACCTACAGTCGAACGAGTCATAAAATTCCGGTTACCGAAATTTCATTCCCGTCTTTCTGCTCTTCCTAATCCTCTCGTCACGTCCTTTCCTCCGTTACTCATCCATTATCCCACGTCGCTGGCCCAGAGATCTTCTGTGTCGAGAATAATATGTCAGGAAAGTGTCACCGGTGGGAGATTTCTTCATCATATGAACCATGACGGGACAAAACTTAAATCCATTGCGCCTATAACAAGACTGTTGATTGTGGAAATACTTAGTCACGAGAAAACGTTCATTCTTCTTTGTATTTTGCTAACACAGAGGCAAAATGTCGGTTGCTGGCACGGCTTGACCATTTATACTTGTTACTTGATGGATGTGGAAAAATGCCCGCGGCGGCTTGCGGATGTATTTACGGGACTCCGGTCTAGGGATCAGCGAAGGCCTTTACGGGACGGGGTATAACCGTTATATCCCGGTATAAGTCGAGGTTTTTGTCGCTCTCATTTCGCCGGCTCTGACTCACCCGGTTTCCGCCAGCCAGGACCAGGTTTGGAACCCGGGTGAAAGTGCTCATAAATTATTTACCAACTGCCGCGTAAAGGCAGAAATCGAAATTGAGGGGTCCGCGATGGCGCGGTTCCTAGGAAATGGAACTGGCCGGAAATGGATGGGCACGTCTAGACCAGTTAGTTCGAAACGTGAAATTGATTATTCTGAAGCAGACATAATTGCGGCATGATTGTATCCGAAGCCGAGACCAAGAAGGGGAATAGACAGATTTGCCTAACGGAAAAAAATTCTCGCTGAACCCAATCCGAAAATACAATAAACTATGTTTATATATTGACGGAAATTATATATTGGCGGGAAAGCGTATTTTTCTATATTATGATTCGTCAGCTTTTCATCGCTACACTACAAATATTTGGGATAAAGACATAATTATACCTATACAACAATCAACTGTACAGAACAGTTAGCTGCCTACAAGAGAACCGACTGATAAATTAGGTGCCAATAGGAATTAAATAAAAATTTGTGCATGAAACAATGCTCCGTGAAATGTATGGTACCGATTTAGAATAACTCCTACTGTTTTAACAAGTAGATACATTGTTAATATTTATTTAGGCAAATGATAGCTACAATCACCAAAGAAGGACAAACTGGACTATTGTAGACACACAGATTGTATCGGCCCCCCGCGTTATCTTAAACGAGAATTATACAGAAAAATTATCCACACTTCTGTATTGTTTTTATAAAGTATTCGAATTACAGATCTAGTAACTTCGAATTTTTATCTCTGGACGGAACAATTTCGTCTTCGTAAAAAAACATTTGGAAGGAGCCATGAAGCTATTTGAAAAGCGGCCACAATAGTTTCAAACCAGCTTCTGTACCGACCGAAATACAATATTAAATACAGAACGTTATAAAGACAAAAGGCTGAACCTGCCGTAACGGAAGTTTGTCTGAGTTCCCCCACGTCGCCATTTCCTGTTAGCAGGAACGTTGACTCCTCCACCACCTCCTCCTCCTCCTCCTCCACCTCCTTCTCATGCCACCGAGGTATTAACATAGTCGCCACTGCCTTCCAGAGGTAGGCGCTCACACTCACACACACACACGCACACACAGTGACAATCCTTCATAGCGGAATACAATAGGGTTACACGTGGTGAGGCGGCGAAGTGTGTGTGTGTGTGTGTGTGTGCCCTTGCCCTCCCCCCCGGTCTACATGTCGTGTACGGCACCTTGAATATTAAAGCAGATGATGAGACTACTACTTAGCTAAAAATGACCTTAGAACCCCAGAGTACGTAGAACTGTTTAAAACAGATAACGAATGTGGACTCATTATCCGTTCCTTAACCTAACAAAATTTGATTCCCACATTATAAGCTTTTTCCGTTAACAAATAACGCTGTATTCGTATGAAAATAACGACTAAAACACTGGAATTTATCCATATCCCCTCCCCATATTGTAATATGGAAAGAATACATTATTTTGTAATATTTTTGGGCTGTCTACATAAGGTAGGTTAATTAACAAGTAGTAACATTAGCGTTATAAAACCGTTTTTTAAACCTTTATTGCTCTCATTTTTTTATGTCGTCGACCAGAAGAAAATATTTCGACAACATTCTGAATTCTGCCTCACAGTTTTGAGGAAAAATCTCATCGATTCGATTTGTATTCTCCGGGAAAATTTAATTTTAGTCTCAATTGCTGGGATGAACCTGGAATCATGGGGGCCGTTCAGGAAAGGGGGAATTCTTCCTGCCAGACAGAATACGTCGAAATCCCGGAACGAGAGCGATCCTATTTCAAGGGGCGTTCTGGTGAATTTTCAGTTTGTTTATTTAACACCGGAATTTCAGCGTTTTTCCGCCACGAACTACAACGGCGGAACAGTTATAAAATATTTACAGGAAGAATTATCGATGTGTTATTGCACCGTTGGACTCTCCAGAGCCGGTCGTGCAACTCAACTAGGGACACGCTTTTCGCCTATTGTTTTTGCTATAAGGTCACTCGGAGGGCAGTTTGGATTCAGATCGCATAATGAACTGTTAAATAAAGTTAAAAGAAAGAATAACTGAAGGAAAAAATGTCTTTATTGGAGTGTTGTTCGTGTGTTTTTGATTTGAGTACCGATTGACGACCACTTATCGCGATACCTGCATCAGTCCGGCGCCGTTACCGATTGGCGATTGTGCGTATTAATAATTATAACATTATAAAAAAAATTAGAATTGTTTTATGACACCCGTAAGCGTCATCCCACGCGACAGAAGCACATTCATTACGGTGATCGGATAAGACGGAGTGAAAAGCGAATTGACCTTTTACCATTTGGGGAGTGCGTCTGCAGCGCTCAAACATACTCAGAAAGTGATAAACATGTTTAATATGGTTTAAATTATCGAAATATAATGCGATTTTGTTGTTGAAAATTAAATTATTTCGGTAAACTATTCTTCTAATATTATTTCTAATAATTGAAAGTAAATCTTTGTCCCGCGTTTCATGAAATAAAGGCCTACTTTGCACCCGTCGTTATTAAAGGTAAATTATGAAAAAACTGAGATTCCGTTATCGCCGTATAGCAGGCGGCATTATAGGTGGGTATTTCCACATTACCCAGCTTCAATCTCCTGACACGGTTCGGAAATCTTCAGCGTTTTTTTAGGGATAGCCGCTTGTACCTACTTAGTGTAAAAAAACAAAGACAATGCTCGAATCGAGACGAGATTCCAATCGAAAGTCCTTCGAACCTTCCTCGACACATGCCTACAGTCGACCCAGTCATAATATCCTGATATCCCAAATTTCATTCCCGTCTTTCCACTCGTCGAATCCCTTTCATCCGTTACCCTCTACTATCCAAACCCCAATAGGCGACTTAAACTCTACTGGCCTAGAGATCGTCTAGAATAACAAGTCAGGAAAGTGTCACCAGCGGTTTGATTTCTTCGTCGTTTGAACCATACCGGAACAGTACTTATATCAATTGCACGTATAGCATATAGGACTGTTGATTGCTCAATAAAAAAACAACTGAAAATACGATTTGAATCAATTAACGCCAACAACCATCCGACCATTTCTTGGGCCGATGTGCCATACGAGGTGGTGGTGGGCGTCAGCGACAAATTTCGGAGACAAATTGAGCCCAAGCGAAATTGTATACGTCACTCTAATAACTGACATCATTCCACGGCATTTAGGCCCCGGCCTCTTTTGCCAATTAAGAAACGTTATAGAGGAAAACGGTAAATTGAATTCAACCCGCGACTGATGAAAACGCGATACGTGGCCAGGACAAAGCATTACTTCTGGGCCTACAATGTGTTATATCTTTTAGAAAATATTGATTTTTAAACAGATGAAATTTTCCACATAATAAATACGCATATAGCTGTACTCAGTACAGACGTTAGTGCGGGTCACAATTTAATACTTTTTATTACGTGATACAAGTATATCTTAACATAATTACGGACAAGTGTCATTATTTCAACAATAGGATTTTTGGCGCCGTTTTAGTGATCCGTACGAGTTTCATTTAACGAAACAAAGAATGCTGACTGACGGTAGATTGTTGTATCGGAGTAAAATAAACCTTGTACATTGCGCTCGTACGTACTTCTATACATGAAGAGTATAACCTCCTTAATGTTTATATGATAAATTCGTTTTATTGTCACAACTGTAAAATACAATAAGCGACATTTATGTTCGAGCAGCACTAATAACGAATATATAGCAAGGGAGGAGAAATCCACTGGCTTTTTCTAAAATTTTATTTATTTATTTTTCTGGCACATTTAGATTACGTGGGCACTTCCTTCACCCATTACGCGTCTGACCCTAATATTCCAAACTATATGTCGCATCTGGTGTTGGTTATGCCTCAATGAAAAACATGCATGCGATACTTGTATAATTAGAACCGTTTAAAAATATAAATTAAACAATTAAAGGGTAAATTAATAAATAATACACCATAATTTCCTCCGTTAAATACCCTAATGGATTTCTTGTCGAGGCTACTATTAGCTGATTCCAGCAAAAGAAAAAACCACACGTAATTGCTTTTATAAGAAATTTAATATGCTTATGTTAAATAACATTTCCACTCTATTTATTATGCTATCCGGCCGGCCTACATACATATGAAATTTCATGAAATTGCACCGAATACGCAATACCGGTCGTGTTCCTGAAGCGGCCAGCTAGTTTCTCGGCATTAGCATAACGACATCCCATATCGTATTTACGGGCTTTCAGCAGTTATCGACAGGCCGAAATGATACCGCGCCGGATACTCGAGATACAGTGTTCTACGCTGCCTATACCCAGCGTTTACAACAACATATTTATACATCTATCCGAATAAACTTAGGCTCGGATTTTCAATAAATCCGCCCCAACTGATAAACAAAGTGAAAACAGTTGTTTGGCAACGTACTGAACTCATGGTAGATATCTCTATGGGTTAATATTGTAGTTATAATCAAATGTGCACTCGACTGGTCCCCACTGAAGTGTTTTGTTTCATATCGTAATTCATTTCGCATTAAGTCATAATTGAATAAAATAACTTTATCGTCACTATTGCGAATTTCTCGTCAAATCTCGTCAAATAAAATTTTTGAGGGAATTACAGCGGCCAACAAATATAACAATATAAACTAATCTATATTTTTAGGGCCTGCAACAATTTAAAAAAATTACGGACAGTCACAGATACACACCGACCCGGATTCCCATTACCCCAGTACAGTAGAGGAGATACCGTACAACCAGTTTAATAATAATTACGGTCGTTATAACTGGATGTTATAATTGGGCGGCCCTCAAGCTGTGTACACCGGCGTTGTTGGCGAGGAGGGAAAATTATTAATGTTCCAATCAGTACGGAATGACTGGGCCTTGCGCAGGGCTCGTGGGGACTTGCCGGCCTAATAATGGATGAACCGCTGCAAACAACTCAGCCGGGGTCGATAAACGCCGAAAATTGGTTTCCGAGTTTGAAATTCCGAAAGTCCAATCGAAAACGCTCGACTTTCGAGGACCCCTAGGACAGCCGCACTTCAGAGAGGAAGCGGCTGATGCAATAAAAATAACAAGTCAGACAGCGACCAAATAAGTGATGTAACTGTATTTTCAGTACATTTGTGAACGTTAATTTGCTGCTATTCTTAACCATAAACTGGTTATCAGGATTTTTCCTGCATAATTATCAACAATGCATTTAAAATATTCACAATGAGATGCAAAATATGACCAGATTTTGAAAGCAATAAAACTCTACGCTGGGTTATACTTATATTCATGTTACATTTGGTACGTAATGAGTAGATCTTGTGGGTAAAGGGACGAACGTATTGCACTCCTAGTTTAACATACCTGTTTTGTGGTCTGCGAGGGGTTGGAATACCGTTTATTTCGTGTGATTCTGTCTCCTCTCGCTGGTCTGCTCTTTTGCTAGACAACCACCACAGTACAAGTGACAGTGACAGTGCAGTGAGGATGCCCCCTGAAAAACATCCAAAGTGCCAATAGTGACCCCGCTACTGAAGATGGCGAGCAGCCGAAACCGGTCTAGCAAAAGACCATACCAGCGAGAGTAGACAGAAACGCAACAAATCTACGGTATTGCACTCCTTTATTAATTAAAACTGGGCGAAAATTTGACCTGTGTAAAGTGATGGCTAAACTGTGGAAAGAGCGTGGAAATTTGGAAAGTTCTGTTTTATCTTTTCAGCGAATCTGGAATTTAACGTCGAGTATTGAGAGGTTGACAGTGTCTTTAAACAACATTCCACCAAGTCAACAGTCTCGGCCGGACTGCGTTCACACAAATTCCTTTTCAAATTGCGCTTCAAGGCGATCCGGTCGTCGGGGCCAAATATCCTGAAACGGCCCCTTCAATTATTCACGCCGTCGAATTCTTCGAGCCCCGCTTACAATTTCGGTTTCCGCGGTGACGGTTTCATGTCAAAGTGAAAGTGGTAACCTTTATTCCGAGATTTTTTTGACCGCCCGACGATATTTCAAATATTGGGGTACGAGCGAATAATGCATTTCGGCCACTGGATATCTTATATTAACCTATACAGTGCGAATTAACTTTATTCGGAATGAAGCAGAAACCATCGTTTTATGGCTTATGGAGACAGCATGATTCTTATGTCACGCCAGCTTATTAATACAATGGTTCAAACCCTGAGTATTTTATGGTCTAAAATCGCAACTTATAACAACACTGAGAGGAAACCGGTAGCTTTCAGCCTGACTGTAGCCGATTGTCATGTCCCCAATACCGAAATAACAATTATATACGCCCGGTAATTAAAGTCGGTAAAACGGTTAACAATTTACTCTTACGCGGATAGCAATTAAAATTGTAATCAGAGCGAGCTGCGCGAAACGTGTCAGAGACTGAAGGTGTCGTAATTGAAGGTTCGTCATTATCAAATATTGGAAAATCAATAATTAAATAAATTGAATTAATACACGCCATATTTGTACATATCGGCCAAATACAAATATTTATTTCAGCTTATTGAGTTGACCTAGTCTAGAGTGGATCTCAATTGATTCCTGAATTCCCCTAACGACAGTGGACGTTTAAATACATATTTTATATTATAACTTACCTTAATTAAAGTAAAAGCATTATATCGCACATCGTATTTACAAAACTTAATTTTCGTAAAATAAGAATGATTGTAATTGATAATACAGGAAAATATATGCAAGGTTTTGTGCACCACCTCCCCCCTCTTACTTTGAATTTAAGCTAGATTAATTTTGTTTTCTATTCGCGACGTGCGCTGATCCGAGTAACTGCTGTCTATAAAGGACATAAATTGGCTTGGTAAAAATGGGACTGATTGTGCAATAGGAATGAGTCAGTGTTGATGAATAAGTCGCGAACCAGAGCCGAAGACATGCGGAATCTGAATACCGATGACGATCTATCCAGCAGTCAGCTAGGCGTCTGCTCGAATTTCTCACCCTGATAAGATAAAACTCGTATATTTCGGTATCGAGTCCGGTATTCTGTTTGCTTTCGATAATTTCACCCGTGAACTCACACCGGCTCAATAATGGATGAACGGCGTCATTTCTGTCCCAAAGCCTCGATATCCGAGCCAATAACAACTGCTCAACTCGACATCATTACGATTAGTAATACTTTAGAAATTTTGTCAACTCGACACGTCCGACATTGGAAAGAAGTTGCGCCATATTCTGGTTTTATTTATCGGAGTATTATCGCTAGACCGTCCAGAAAGGTGCGGCCGTGAATCACTTTCCTCCACTCGAGCTCGTCCGCTGGATTAATTTATTCGTCAATTAATTCACGGATAGATTAATTAATCTACCCGAAAATAAAACATCACTCAATATTGCAATTGCATTCTCACGCAAGGCTTGGATCGAGGGTATTTGAACGATTGAACGATATTGAAGCATCGGCAGTCGCCGAAACCGGTCTAGCGTTAGATCAAATACTGGTCTATTCTAGATTTTTTTTATTATATAAGTTTTACTCTCAAGACTACCTTGGTTCATTAACCGAATTTGTTCCTCCACATCGTGGGCTCACCTCGCAGAGAGAAAACCCCGATGCACCTGTCCGTAGACAGAGAAAGGGGTAAAGAGTAACCATATTGTGGAACTGAACGTCCTGAATTTCGTCAGGAATTGTGTTTACGCCGAATAGGCGAGCGGAGACTGAAAACAGGTCTCTGAAATTTCGGCCCTAATACAATTGGAGGAGCGGGTCAACAGGGCACGCGTTGCGGTAGGTGGGGCAGTCGGGGGCGGGATTTGTTTGTTTGTTTGTTGTTGGAAGCCCGGGGCCCCAAACAGTTCGGGTTTGTTGTGGTGGACCGCTGGCTCGCTGCTCAGCTCTAGTTTGTTTGCTTTGTCGGATAAGGGAGGTTTCTGTTCAGTGTCACGGGGGTAGGGGCCCCTAAACACTCAACCACAACCCCTCGACAACTCGAATCTGAGAGTCCGCCTTTTAACAGCCCAGTAGCCAATGGAAATTGACGTCCCTCAAGTTCGAATTCAAGAAAAATTAACTGGACAATAAACCTCTTTGCTTTCTTACTGTCGGCAAAATAGTCGAAAACCTCAAATGGGAATAAATTAGCCCGATAATTTTGCCCGATGATTTTCGCCCCCAAAAAGGTATCTAGAATATGGTCGATATGGGCTACCGCTATTCATTCTGAGTTTGATATCGGTCAATATTTCCTTTCGATTCCCTCCAGAGAAGCGTATCTTTTCAGATCTCACTTCCTGTTCCTCTACGGACGATAACTCATTCAAGGATGTGTATGGAGAGGGTTGTTCTCACCCCTCACGGACGGAACAAAGAACGATCCCGATCCCGGGGGAGTTTTCTTTATCTCCCTTTCCTTAAAAATTACAAAAAAAAAACGAGATTTATATCTTCCCTAGACGTGACGGGAATGGGACGGTGTCCAACTTGGGTTGGGGGGAGGGGGGATGCGGAGTTTACCCTCCTCAAATCTTTTTTTTCCGAAATAATAAACCTTCCCCCAAATGTAGGGGGATATGGCCCGTCTGTTCATCGACAGACACAAGTCATCCTTTTTTAGAGATGTGGCCGGCCATCACTATGAATAACGGCACAGATGTTGCACTATATATACAAATATATGGTTGTTGTCACGACAACAACACGTACACCAACTACTATGTTCGATTATGAGAAAAATAAATTAATTGAAAGACTTAAAACGTTAGACACCAAGCACTATCATCCCAATAGGCAGAAAGCTACTGAAGATGGTGAAAAGCAGAAAACTGTGCAGTTTAGGAACAAATAATGGATGTAGAAGATCGCAAGTAATGTTACTTCAAACCTTGGAGGTCGTCCCTTTTCTAGATTATCCCTCGACTAGATGGCCATATATAATGGGAGTAAGTTTGGGATAACGAATAATCGAAGGGAAATTCCGAATTTGTCTCCGATAGTGGTTTGAGTGAGACGGCGTAAACGCGATGGATACTCCAGTGGAGCGGAACGAATTTTCCAACAATCGCAATTTCAACTGTAATAGCTTAACATTTTCAATGTTCCCCTTTCCGTCTCCCCCGCGGCGAACGCCACAGGTGATAGCACAGGTGTAATCGTGTATCGGGTCAAGCGTCACCGTAAATTACATCCTACAGACAGAACAGTTTCAACATTACAACACCAAACAAGGTAGAATTACTACTAAGGCGTTAACAGTACACACGTCAGGTTTACCGTCCCCTAGAAGTGTATTACCCGGGAGGTGGTAGCAGCACTTAAAATCTAGACCGCTTTAGATGTTTGGCACTGGGAAATCGATATTGTGCAATGTCCAGGAGACGCCGAACTGAATTGATTGAATCGAAACAAAATCGGCCCCATTGAACGACTTCGCAAAATATTTTAGGAAGAAGAGTCAAGAATCGATTTTAAATTGGCCATTATTGAAACTTAGCTAACCGATGCGGATTGCTAACCTTTCACAACCATATTTAATGCTCCCCGGCATGTTTCTAATCATACCATCGACCACGACCTCAACATGAAGTTCCCGTTTCCCAAAGTTTCAGTTGAATCCCTCTCCTCTGTTGTCCATCCATTATACCCCCCCCCCCTCCGACCGTCCACGGATGGCTTCACTATCGGGAAAAGCGAGCCACACGAAAAAAATTCCGTACAATAATTCTCGGCGTATTGGAACGTGCGAAAAATTGTCGCTTTCAGCGACACTCGTGGTATCGAAACGCCGCGAAGGCGCGCCTAACCGCCGTCATTATCGGTGATAACAGTTTATTTCCATTCATCGCTTATTTACATTCACAATCTGACACAAGATGTGCAGAAATTACCAGAAAGGTTGATTGTAGAATAAATAAACAGTTTGAAATTAATTTTCCGAATATCGATATTGAATCCGACCGAGATTTGGGGTTTGGAGTTGCTGATGTGTCGGGTGGCCGTGATGTTGAGGGAAACTCAAGATTGAGAGAAACCGGCCGGAAAGTTAATTGGTTACGGAAATTCGAAGGGGCCGAGGAAGGTGGTTAACTGTGGAAAGAAACTCTGGAAAGATAATGGAAGAGGCGGTACATCGGGGAATGTACCGCTGTCCCGGGTGAGGGGGGGGGGCTTTTTTCTTTAAACTCCCGAAGAATGAGCGGCGGCGAGGAAATTGGAGGAGTTGACTTTTTGTGTACGGACCCGACCGAGAGGTGAACGCCACCGACCGTCGAATCCACCGACTGACGATTCTGTTTCAGAAGAAGAAGAATCAGGAGAGAAACTGAATAACAAAATAAAATATCCAGACAAGAATGAGGTTTATAGCATGTGGCCTAGCGAAAATCTGTTAATACGACTTCAGTGGGGCTTTAATAAAGAGCACATTTTCAGCACTAGATTCCGCAGGCCTTACGAATAATTACACAACTTGTCCGAGACGATTAATCTTTACGAAAAGTGAAGAAATTATTTTATATAGTATGTGTGTGTGTGTGTGTGTGTGTGTGTGTGTGTGTGTGTGTGTGTGTGTGTGTGTGTGTGTGTGTGTGTGTGTAGAAGTAGAGGGTAGTTGGTGCACAAAATTACAAACAATGTAAAATGCGATATGGAAGTATATTTCAATTTTGAATAGATGTGAAAAAAACCAAGTATTGTATCGATTTGGAATTGGCGTTTGGCCGTTCCTTCGGTACTTTCAATGTATTAATTGAATGAGCAATTTTTGGAGACATTTCAATTTGGACAGATAACGTTACTAAAAATACTCTCTTGTCGTATATCATCAGCACCCGGATCTGGGGGCGGTCTGGGCGAGTCGGGGGTTCCCCACTTCAAAAATTCGGGTCGGGTATTTAAAAAGAATTTTTAGAAAGCAGAGCGACCATACCTTATCGTAAGGGCGTAATCGCGAAAAAGGATACAGATAAGCCGCATCGAAAAAGAAAATCTTATCAGCCAGAAATACTTCTTAGCTCGGGAATTTCCTCTTTGAGGGTTGAGGTCATTAAGAAGTATTAGAGGGGTGATTACGGGATTCACGCTGGGAATTTATTTTCTCACTTGTTATATTCTTTTGTCCGTTTCTTGAATATTTCCATATTCTATATTGGGTCCATCCCTTTGCCTTTCCTGCCTGGTTGTACCAGTTCTAGTGATTAATGTTGTTTTCTTTTCTGGCCTATGGCGGTATAATGTTGTTGGCGATGTTGGATTCGGTATTATGTCTTATTGCTTTCATTTGCTCTCTATACCTCCTGTGCTCTATTTTTCGCCCAGTTTAGCCGATCACATGTTCCGCAAGTTATTTTGTAACAAAATCCACAATGACATGCCCAAAATACCGAAACAAGGACAGAGGTTTTTTTATAAGGAACTCATATTTATGTCCACACGTCTCAATTATCTGTATCCTAGTGGGAAAGAAAAAATGATGAAACATACAGTGATATGCGACTAACAAGGCAAAACACCGTTCGTTCGCGTTAATTTTCCTCACTGTCTAGTAATTCCTAACATTTTTACAGTGTAGTTTCAACTTTCAGTGTCTCAATTGTGACTAACGTCTGAACTTTTACCAATCCCGGTGCAGGTGAGTCACTGAACTGCCTACCCTTTCACTGGTTCAGGCGCTGTCAGATAAATGGAACAGCGGTTTTTATTTTTCAACGCCGTAGCCCTTATAAAAAAAAACCCCGGCCTTAAACTATCTAAGGTCAGGTTCATAACGGAATATGCCAGCGAAAGATTGTGTCCGAGTTTGGACTCTTGTCAGTACAAAAACGGTCCAGTCTTATGACCCGCTTCTCGATACTTGGACTCGCGTATAAAAAAGCAGAATAACTGAATGTCAACTAGTTAAATTTGGATTTGAAACCAGTATCGGGGCGAATTTGTTAAATGCCTAATAATTTTTCAAGTACGAACTTCTCAAAGCTTCGAAAGATACTTTCCAATTTACTCATTCTGAACAGAAAAATAACATAAATGGTCCAAACAAAAAGTTCCTATTAATCTTAAGAGCTTTCAATAGTATTTTTTAAAAAAGAAATTTCTGAAAAATTCTATCGTGTATTTATTAATAATCAATTGGAATTTAAAGGATGGGGCCAAACCAACAAATATCGACAAAACCCACAAACGTTACAGTCGAAAAAGGGAAATAATAAGGAAAATAACCAATGCACCTTCTGTGTTTCCAACATCACTTTACAAACCCTCAAAAATATAACGAATTTCACTCCTGAATCACCCATCGACCTAATCCAATGATCCAAACCCTATCTTCCGAGATCCCAAAAGTTCATTACAGACGCCTACCAATGAATACAATTTTAGAAAAACGGGGTTTCTTCTCCGTTATTGTCAACTCGTTAATAGTGCTACTCGAGCATCAATGTCGCTTATTGTATTTTACAGTTGTGACATTAAAACAGTTAGAAAAGGGCATCGAAAAATTATGTATATTTAATAGGAGGTGATTTAATTAAACAGAATTTTATTTTAAATAAAGTTAATTAGGGATGTTGATCGACCCAGTTGTTGATTTATACAACACATCGAGGCTATGTGTTTGCTCCTTGATAAATTCGATAATGTTGGCCGTGATCAAATAGAATGAGTTGACTCCCCTAAGACGACACTGCAGGACAATTTGCACACCCATTTCGATAGCGGCTATTTGCATACAGCGGCAGCGTGATTCTGTCCATTTCCGCACGCCACTCGACCCCGATATTACAATCTGAAATATTTACCGCAATTTGTCAATTAAAAATTTCCAGCCGGTATTATCTAATCGGAGTAGACACAGCGGGCAAGAGTGTCAACAGTTAAACGTGCCTTTAAATTACCCGAGGCCAGAACAACAGACCAGTAACGTCCTAGCTCTGCATTTTAACTATTAGCAAAAGAAAATATAACGTGCTAATTTCTTGTATTCTGTAGAAAAATAAATTGCCAAATTCTCGTACATTTATTAAGACACAATTAAATTGTTTCTAAATACAATATCGATAAGTTTAAAGTTTTGAGAATCTTCTCATAAAATACATATGAAACAATCCTATTATTTTGTTGAACTAATTTTATTTTCGTCGTTACGATCTTGGCGTGCAGTCGCTTAATGCCCGACCGGAGGTCCGAACGAAACCACTTTTGACTAATTTCGACTGAAAAGAACACTGTTGTCATTACAGTGGAAATCGAACCCGCGACCGAACATACTGGTTTTTTTTAGGCTTTTGCCGATTTTATCGACGAGCAAAAATAAATGACTCGATTGAAAACTGGGAGAAGAGGAAGCGGGGGAAGTAAGAAGAATGGACTACTCGGTAATATGGGGAAAGAGGACGAAGGAATTACACTCAATCATCATACCGCGATCACATACGTGCAAAGAAATACAGCGTGAAATTCAATACCGTTCTTAATTCAGACGTAGACGACGTGATTTGGCGTAATTTCATTTCACAAGCTAAAGGTCAGCCACGCACGTTCTACGCAAGCGGTTTCGCGCCTCTGACATATTGCCGAGGAAAAGGATAAAGGACGCTGGCGTATTTCTTTTTTCTGTTTCTTTGTCCGGTTTTTCGGTGAGTGTGACTAAGCCGTCCTTCGGCCTTCAATCCTGGGCCTGTATCCTGAAAATTAGAGGATAAGGACACTTGGAAATGTCTAATGTCGAAGGTTGGAAATTTAGAAACAACGCCTGTCATTCCTGAGATGATCCTTCTTCGGCTTGGATTATGACCCGGTTCGATTCCCGGTGGAAACAATTTTGAAGGAATAATAACTCCAGTTATGGTCCTCAATGAGGCATTAATGAAGGGGTGGTGTTTCCCTTAACGGAATATAAAAGAGAATAGAACTTCTGTAATAAAAAATGAACGCGGGTTTCACAATATAATCGAACTACAAATTGTTGGGATCAGCTGTCCAGTGTCAGTGCTAAAATCATATAGAGAAAACTGCAGTAGTTTACAGGCTCTCGTTAAATGGTAAGGGGTGAATTATTGCAGCATAGAAATAACACGATATACGTATGTAAATTACAGCATATAGGATAACAACATATATTATATGTGAAATTTCTGGGTTATAAAGAGCACAATAAGATGCTATAGTGCATAATAACGTTGTTATAATAAACAAAATATATGTACTAAATGACTAGATGTTTAATAGGGATAAAATTATTTAATAAAGTGTCAAATTCCACTCATTACCAAGAATCGCCTATTTGGCCTTAACCTAACCATGTTTTGACTTCTCTGACTATCATTATGGGCCGTGACAGACAACCTGAAGTCCGATTAAACGCCAAGGGCACCTGGACGATCAATCGAATAATATATCTGGGCCCTGATGACGGAACCGGTAAGTGTTCCGAAACGTCGAAAACAGACGACACCCGAGAGGGCCACAGAAGGAAAGGGCAAAAACCCTTCGGGTGGTTTTCAATCACAGTAAAAATGCCGTAACAGCAGGGGCTCAACCCCTGCCAAACGTGAACTTCTTATCACAACATCACGCGATCCTACCGGAAACTCCTCATTGATAATAAAATATATGTAACTTGCTTTCCCCTCACGGATTTTCGTTCCCATTTAACCTCGGATTAAATCGTTCCCGACTGACGAAAAATGTTTACTGTTTCAGTCTGTAGTTTCGGTGGGTACTGCGAGGGAGATGCACGCCATCAAGAAGGGCCTGCTCTGGCAGCAGAGAGAAAGGATATTTTCAAGGTGGAAAGAGAGATATTTCATTTTGACAAAGGACTATTTGCACTGTTTTAAGAGATCGACAGGACTCACGCCGATGGGACAGTTCATATTCAAGGTAGCTTCCTGTGAATTTACTTTGTATTTTATAAATTGAAGGAAATAAAAATGAACAACCGATTTATAAACTAACAGTCATTGTTGATCCCAGGCATAATCATTCTAATTGACTGAAGACCTATGTCATTTTAAGAGCCACAAAATCATTAATAAAACTACAATCAATGTAAAATTAATTTTGTAAACATATAAGTTTATACTGCCAAAAAGTTCATATACCTAAAAAGTGAATATACTAAACAAAAACTTCAATGAAATTTCCTACCCTGACAGATAAGCACCATTACATTTTATTTGTCCGCATAGCACATCTTCAAAATATTAATTTTGCCAATATGTAATTTATTAAATTTGTAGAATCGGATTCCAATAGAATAAAAGACTAAAGATGGGAATAACGGTAAAAAATAGAATATTTATATTTCTAAATATTGGTAGAAATTATTTTTAGAGAAATATGTATTAAACAGTAATCTAAATGCATCCTACAATAAACCAAATCTAACTGAAAATACAGGCAAAGATGTTTTGTTTTAAATAATAAAATTATTTACCTATAATTGTATGTTAGTGGGCATCCATGTAACACAATAGAACTAGTGTGATATTTATTTGAACTGTTTCATAGCAAAAGTTTCATAAAAATATTCTCTTAATAATTTTCCATTAAATCATTATAGAAAAAGAAAGTTACAATATTATTTTTAAGCCTTAATAAGTGGTCAAAACATTAGCTTTGGGATGAACTGACTATAGTATTTCTCCATTTGTATTTTTGCCCCCAAAAAATAATCCGAATATTAATATTTTTTTAGTAATTAACGAAATTAATCGCAGGTGAAATTAGTCGAAGTTGTACACGTCGAATGGATAAACAAAAAGAGTTACAGTATGATCGGATTGTCCCTTCAAGCAAGAGATAGCCGAATTCTACTGAGGGCAGAAATAGGACTTGAAGATTGGTTTGAACTTCTTGAGGTAATATTATTTTGATTATAATTAATAGTAACCAGGTTTTCAATATATCAATCAATCTATAATTTAAATTTAAAAAGACCTGGATGAAGAAATAAATTGAATGAAATTTACTTGTCAGAAGATAGTTACAAAGAGTGTTAATTTAAAAAAGAAATGTAATGTTTATGAAAGAATATTGTGCAAAATAAATTGAAGAAAATATAGATCAAATAAGATATATTTCTTGTGCTATTTCAGGAATGTATGATCGCCAGTAAAGAAAGGCGGCGAGCTTTAAGAAATCTTCACGACCAATCTTGGGATCAAGATTCTGCATCCATTAAATTTCCCGACTGGATTTCACACAGAGGTCAGTATATACAAATAAATCTGTCTTTTGTAATAGAAAAATTCAAATGAAAATAAATACCTCCTGCAAAAAAAAATAAACACTTTCTATTCAATAAAAATACTTCTGGTAAAATACAAAATCATTCAATTTTTTCTATTTTGTAGAATATATCAATTCCTATTTAGCATAATTTCGTTGTACAGATTCCCAAATAAAATTGCATAACGATTTATAAATTTATTAATTATTAATTTAGTGTGCCTTTATCAGTAAAGAAATAAATTTAAATTTATTGCCTCAAGAAGTTAGGTAAACCTAAAAATAATTGAATTTGAGCATATTTTTTTAATAAGGAAAATTCTAGTAAAACAAATTATTCTGTATCTTGTCATGTCAATTGCAAATGATATAAATTATGGCTTCATACCATATAAAATTTATCTTTATATTAAATATAGTGTAGCAGCAATTATTTGTTTTATATGAAGCAATCTTAAAATGAGAAGATAGGAATTATTTCTTTTTACAATATTTATTACACGCTATTGTCAATTCAAAATGTTAAGTCCAGGTAAATTAAATTAGAATCATTGTTCAATTTTGTTTTCTCCAGATATTTCAAGTTGTTTTATGGATTCTTTGCTGTTATATTGTCACGTATTTGTCCAGTACAATGTATGATTTTCCTTTTTTATCGGCAGGTCCTGATCTGGCTGACAATGACAGTGTCAGCGATTCAGTATCGGACATTCAGAAAGTGAGATCGCGCTCAGGAAGGGATTCTGATTTCTGGCACCGCCCCTACGCCGAAAACAGACTATCCCGTGAGTTTTAACTCAGGTTTTTATGCATGACTACGAAGGTATTTACCAACTTTTAACGATCAGTAGTTTGAACAAATTTAACAATCGACAAAATATTAAGCGAAGTCCAAAATGTTATTTCCTATTGATAATAATAAGGATAATTTTTCATAATTTGAATTCTTAAATATTTTTTAAATTTTTTACGTTACATTATTAAAGACAAAATTATTCCCACTAAAAAATTATAATTTTAACCGTCTTGAAAGACTAATATTTAACAAATTTTTATAGCAGTTTTGAAATATAAAAAGAGAGTGCCAAAGTTAATAGAAGTGTACTATTTTTAATTTTTAAAATAATTTAAAAGTCAAACACGCGATGTTGCAAGAAGCTTGTTCCCAGCCTGAGAAATGTTGAGAAGATATTGCACAATTCATCAATTGAATAAGGTTATAATATATATAATTTGTGTACTGTCCGTTGCAGTATTGACAGACATTGATATCAACAGTTGCGGAAGCACCCCAGTTGAGACCCCGCCGCCTTCTGTACCGCCTTCGTTCAGGGGCAAACCTTACCGCCTCAACAGCGACGTCTTCTTCAGAGCTCCAGGTACGTCTTTTTTTGCATCCCGATCTAATGTTGAAAATTTGAAGAAATACAGACGAGAATTACTGATAAAATTTCCGAGCCGATCATCTGTCTGGATATATAAAGCGGTCGCACTGTTGACATTAGAATTGGAGGTTTAATTGTGACTTCTCTTTAAATACTACCTGTTGATCCCTTTTCACGATATAAATGATTGCAATGACTTGCAAGTCTTTTTTGTTCAATTACACCATAATTTTCTAATTTTTAATTAAATTTTTTGGGCTGTCAAATAAATTAGAGATATATTTCAATTGTAGTATTTTTCCTACACTTTTTTCCTCTCACTCTCTCTCTCTCTCTCTCTCTCTCTCTATATATATATATATATATATATATATATATATATATATATATATATATATATGTGTATAGAGAGAGATGGGGGAGAGAGAGAGCAGTTCATTAGATTCCTTAAGTAATTTAAATGTAAAACTTGAAATTCCATTGAAATCAATAAATTGTTGGAATCTTCTAGTGCTAAAATTGAATCTAATAATAATAATAATAATAATAAGCCCCCTCCTGCCTTTCTCGACGAATCCTAGCGGCGATGCTCTGAATTAGGCCTGCTGAAACCTGTTGAATTTCACCAAATATCTATTCAGCTTGGGTTTTTTTCGTAAGCCAAAAATTACGGCCGCTTACCGAATTTTAACCCCGGGGGTATTTTAATAGGACAGAAGACGGAACAGGTGACGAAATATATTAACAATATAGTTAGAGTTAACCGCGCTATCGATCTTAACGAAATTTCAATTTCGGCTCACCACCACCGTCATTTTAACACAAGTACAAATGAAATTACCTTTTTTCCACGCCCCGTTGAATTCCAAACGATGACTTCTGTAATCAGTCCACTGCAAATCCTTCTTTGTTACGTTTAAACGAATAACACCGACTTTAACACTCGCGAACCATTTTTAAGCTGAATGGCGAACAAAGGCCTAGCCTCGAACATGGCGCATACTTGAAAGAGGCTAGATTACAACTAAACATTAATCGTTATATATTCTGTTTTGATACTTAGATTACAATTTATGTTTCGTACTGTACAAATTTTTATATTAGCTCTTTAATTTTTTTCTTCTAGGTTTCGTAAAAATTACAAATTTATAACAGAATATACTTCGTATTTTTAAGGGGCATAACGGGTAAATCTAAATTGTGTTTAATATAAATACTGAAAAAAGTTTGTATTTTTATATATAACGAATATTAATAACGTTATTTCGTTTTTATTGTCAACCAACGAAAATTACTTTCTGAATAAACATATACAAACAAGAGATTATACAGGAAAGGAAAATAAATAGTGTAGTATCATAAAAATTAACAGTAATCAATCTGATAAATAAGCGAAGTTTTCCACGACTGGAACTGAAGTTGTCACTGACTGGGTTCCGGTAGGACCGGTAAAAATAATGAACCTCGGTTGGCAGTGTTGGCGCCCTGCTTTTTTCCTTGGCTCCATTGGAAGGGTTTTCGCCCCTCCCTACCTAAGTAGGCGGTAATCGAACCGTTTTTGGCTGATTTTGAATTTCCCTTGAAACAGGTTGCGATATCGTGAGCAGCCGCTACATCGGCGGAGGGTCTGTGACGCCCTCGCTGTGCGGCAGTGGTGCCAACCACAACCACAGCCACAACCACAACAGCAACGGGACAAGCAACGGGAGCGGAAGTGGCAGTGGCAGCGGCAGCGGAAGCGGAAGACAGCTGCTGACACCGGTCGGATCCTTCCGCGCCGCCCATCACATCAAAACCACCGCCAACGTCCAGGTCAAATACAGAGGTATCATCAACCCCAATCACCAAATACAATACATGACAATATCAATTCTCAGAATTAGAAGTTTTTATGCTAGAAATCCATTGTGGGAGACCCCCACTGAAATATTTGTCTAACTTTATTTATTGTGCAGTAAACAGTACAGTTATGCCCACAGTGGCCGAATCTGTATCTTCAATTGTTGCGATAAAAGAAACTACCCAATTATGGCACTTTTTTGCCTTAAATTATTCTTATCTTGGCTACAGTCTGAGGAACCAGAAGTATTTAAGCATTTTTTTTATGGGGACAAAAGATGTGTAATAGAGGAGAGTGATTTGAACTAGAAAATTAGCGCATGAGTAGTAGGTTCGGGGTAAAGATTATATGCCTTAAAATATAAAGGAATTTGTGAGCAAATTAAATCTTATAGCGGAAAGAAGGATTGGGAGAAGGCCCCTCCCTCCAATGGCACCGAATAGGACACAAACAGTTTATCATTTTAAAAATTTCTTGTGGAGAACACTTTCATATCACCTGAATGAAAAACCTGCTCAGGTTTTATGTGTCATTGAATAAGTATCCAATGAAACTCGATCTAAAATGTGATAAAACAATGATGAAGCCTTCCTATAAATTTTTAAAGAACAAAATATATTTCAATTGTATAGCGATTCGATTAATTACTAGAGGAAGGGAGGTTTTTAATGTTTGTATTCTTGGCAAATAGAGAAACGAAGAAGGCTGAAAAATATTCCGGGGAAGAGTCGGGTTCTCCGAGATGAACTCGCTATTTTCATTCTTAAATTAAATCATAATCAATCGATGTTGCAGTCTAAGTCATCTCGATCTAACAATGTAGGCATTATAGGGCGCGGAACAGATAAAACAAATTTTGTTGCGCCCTTAATTATAAGTCATGAAGGGAAAACAAAAAAGCATTATAACACCTTTTAAGTTGGAAGAATTATTTTGAAAAAAATATATAAGATGAAATTATTTCACGATGCCACTCTCTCCCATAATTAATTTCCATCGGTCAATTATAAACCTCTGGGTGCTAACTTGAACCCATGAAATGCTGAATTTACTAAAAGTAAAATCCGAACCCTGAAATTTCCAGATAAAAATTTGATTGCACCCTTAATTATAAGTCATGTTATAACACTGTCTGTATTGCAACCCTTGTCTAGCTCTTAACCCCCAACCCCTCACCAATTATATATCTTTATTTGAATATTGTATCTGACTCTGTTGTCTGTTTTCAGACAGATCTCAGAGTGATGCATTCAACTCTAAGGGGAGGCTGCTAGAGGCGGACAACAGGAGATCGAGCTACGTGTTTCCGGTCGGCCTTGTATAACATTCTTAATTAGACAAGCATTCGAACCGCTAACTCACCCAGCAGCGGCATGCAGCATGCAGCAGCATGTGGCACACAGCAGCATGCGGCACGCAGCAGCCCAACCCCCCCTGCCACCGCCACCAACCACCCCTCGCCTCGTCATCACTTTAATTTAATATCAATATTAGAATGATATAAAAGATAAGTAAAATCTATCTTAGAACCTTCAGAGTTGGAATTAAAGTTTAAAAAAAAAACCGATCTAACATATTTTTTATCATGTGATATTGTACATTATGTTGAATTGATAAGGGTGACATGTGTTTTTGTTACCAAAGAAAATTAATGGAAAAAAATGACAAAAAAAATTATATATATATGTGTATAAATAGAATTAAATAAGATCTTGAGAAAGCATGTTGTATTCCAAATTTTGTCTCTCATTTTGTTTTGTGGACTATTGTTGATTTAAAGATTGGATTTGATTCGTTTAAGGATGTACGATGTTTGTATCTCTTGGTATTTTTATACACCTGTATTTTTCCAACTGTAACTAATTCGCAGTTTTTTTTTCTAATAAATTAAGTAGTTATCATGTGATTTACTTTGGTGTGTGATATTTTTTATTTTCCCTTCTTACTTCCCTTTTCCAACGGTACTCTATTAATGTAAGGCGTATCACTGCATTGAACATTAAATTAAACATTAGGAAATTAACCCTCTATGGGCCGAATTTTTATTTTAAATTAAAAAAATTGTGGGAATGAAAAATCGGCAATTATAAACCTATATATGCGAATGAAAAAAAATTGATATTGACATTGGTTGTCTTGACAAGTTATAGGATTAAGATTTATCCCCCTTTTCTCAGGAAAAAAGCTATAATTATTTGGTAAAAATCTGGATAAATTGAAATGTGACCTGAAAGTTACAAAGGCCTATAGAGGGTTAATGAATTTCATATTTGGAATTATGTAAATTTAGGAAAATGTTGGTTGTGTATTGCGCATTGTACATTGGACAGTAAATTTTATCTAGAAATTTCAGGGTTTGGATTTTACTTTCGGCAACTTCAGCGTTATTTACAGTTTAAATTAGAACTTATATAACTGTTAAATTAGAACATGTTATATAACTTCCCAGACGCAATTATTAACTTTGGGTGAATAATTAAAATAATAGTTCTAATTGAAAATAACTCATTCATCTGATTAAATTAATTTTTAATGAATTAAATATGTCCTAAATATATCTGAGAAAGAGAAAAATTATTGTAAGATATCTATTGGCAGTTCTTTTTATTTAATGTGACGTTAAACTTTTAATTATTAACTTATGATATAAATATTATTAGGTAAGTATTGCATTTATAGAGTTGATACGGGCGCTGGTAGTTCAGAAAATCGCCGCAGGAGAGCAGCACCTGACGGGAGCCAGTGATGAATGTTGTAGTTGTTAATTAAGTATATAATAACTTAATAATTGTTATTATAAAACAATAATTATATATAATACAGAATACTTTTTTATAATTTAAGATCAATTATGATGTAACAGACTTATAATATCCAGATTTTGTAATTTGGTTGCATTACACATCAGCAATATGTTTCTACAGGCTTATATTCACTATCACCAGCAAAATAACAGATATTATTTATCCAAATACTATTCTATTACTACCAATGTGAAATAAATATTATGTATCTGTCTAAAAGATTGTTACATTAATACATTATTATTATTATCATTATTATTCTACATTATAATGCATTAATATTACTGTTGTAAATAAATAAATTACAATTAGGAATTAAGTGGAAAGTATGTTTATTTATGAGCTGTTTCCTCTTCACAGTAAATTATGTAACAGAAATAAAGATATTCATTGATAATTTTAGATGTACTGCATATATTCTGAATAACATATTTTGTACAGGAAATAATAAGTAGTACTTATGGCTGTTAGATTCGGTTTGTTTTAATAAATAAAATATTCCCAGGAAGAGAATGATAGTGATAATAATAATAATATATTTTATTAGAAATATTTCAAACTGAAAGTTACTATTTGATATTGATATAGACAAAAATTAAAATTAAAATGTTGTATAACTTGATTCTTGATGAATGTAATATTACAAAATTGATTATTACAGATTAATCTTGCATTATAATGTATAATAATAATGTATTCATGTAATAATATTGTAGAAACAGATACATTATATTTATTTCACATTTATATTAATGCAATAATATTTGTATAAGTAATATTTTTTGAATGCACACTTTATGGCTTAAGATTAGTAATAGGAATATAGTATATTACATTATTCCCTCATAATTTTCTGTTATTTTAGTTCAGAATGAAGTGCAGTAATTTTGCAATTGTGAACATTTTTATTCTATTTGTATTTCTAACTATATCAATATCAAATAGTAACATTCAGTTTGAAACATTGCTCATAAAATATATTATTATTATTATTATCACTATCATTCTCTTACTGGGAATAATTTATTTATGAATACAAACCAGAATCTGACAGTCAGAAATACTACTTACTATTAACTGTACAAAATATGTTATTCAGAATGTATGCAGTACATCTAAAACTATCTAAGAATATCATAATTTACATACATAATTTACTGTGAAAAGGAAAGAGCTCATAAGTAAACATACCTTCCACTTAATTGCAAATTGTTATTTATTTATTTCCAACAGTAAAATTAATGCCATGTAATGTACAATAATAATGTATTAATGTAATACTCTCAATAATCTTGTAGACACAGATACATAATATTTATTTCACATTTGTAGTAATACAATAGTATTTGTATAAGTAATATTTTCACTGGTGATAGTGAATATAAGCTTGTAAAAACATATTTCTGATGTGTAATGCAACCAAATTACAAAAGCTGCATATTATAAGTCTCTTATATCATAATTGATCTTAAATTATAAAAAAGTATTCTGTATTATATATAATTATTGTTTTATAATAACAATTATTATATTATTATTTACTTAATTAAGAACTACTACATTTATCACCGGTTCCCGTCAGGTGCTGCTCTCCTGCGCTGCGGTGATTTTTCGAACTACCAGCGCCCGTATCAACTCTACAAAAACAATACCTACCTAACAATATTTATATCATAAGTTAATAATTAAAAGTTAGCGTCGCATTAATTAAACTGCCAACAAATATCTTTTAATAATATTTCCCTTTCTCAGACATATTTAGGACTATTTTGTCCTAGTTCCTGATCATAAAACCAACATTTATTTAAGTCATTAAAAATTAATTTAATCAGATAAATAAGTTATTTTCAATTAGAACTATTATTTTAATTATTCACACAAAGTTAATAATTGCGTCTGGGAAGTTATATAACAGTTACTGTTACATTTTCTTGTTTGAAACATTTCTCATAAAATATATTATTATTATTATCCCTATCATTCTCTTACTGGGAATATTTTATTTATGAATACAAACCAGAATCTGACAGTCAGAAATACTACTTACTATTAACTGTACAAAATATCTTATTCAAAATATATGCAGTACATCTAAAACTATTTAAGAATATTCTTATTTCTGTTACATAATTTACTGTGAAAAGGAAAGAGCTCATAAGTAAACATACTTTCCACTTAATTGCTAATGGTAATTTATTTAATTACAACAGTAAAATTAATATTAATTGTGAATTTGTCACACTAATAGAGGAAGTCTGCCAGATATGACTGGTCAGAGATGATTTAATTTACAAAAATCAACACAACTCTGTGGCTGGAATAGTCTGTGACTGTAAATTGAAACCTCCCCATATTTTCAACTGGATGTTATTTCATACATTCATTAAACTTTCTGATTTAAATACAGTTGATTATTGAAATTTTTAATGTTTTACAACCTCAGTAGGAACTATAATAACAGCAATATATTTCAGGTAGAAGGAAATACAAATATCTGCAATTTCTTTATTAATAATAATTTATTGTAGAGTTTCATTATTACTTAACAATTATTCTAAACAATTTTTTATATGTGATATTCCCATACTATTATAACAGTGATAAAGAGATGTCATGCTTGTTAAACTATGCGTAATAAAATGTATCACAAAAAATATATAAATAAAATAAGCATTAAAAAATATAGCAGAAGCATAACTATAAATGATGGTTCATTAACATCTACTCCAAAAAAATAAATTAAAACTAGAACTTATTTAGAAACAAGATTGTTTGATTTAGTAAATAACATAATAAATAGCCAAGATGGTAATGTAATAGATTATGATTACATGTGTTGAGATAAACTAATAACTAAATGTTTAATTCTAACAATTGATGGCCTAAACATGTTCATTTGGTAGTATAAAAGACTATTATTAATGTGAATTCACTCATTCTTGATGAAATGATGTATTCTTGTACATAAAATAGGCCATAAATGTTATGTTATGAGGCAGTTAAATGTTTCGACTATTGTTACGGTCTATATAAATGGTCTACCAAAATATTGTATTCTACAAATTCGGAAATGCTATTTCTTAAAGGTAAAATAGAATTGTTAAACAGTTTTTTAATGTTGCAAAAGTACAAGAAAGTAATGTTTTTGTTAAAATTTCAGGCCTGTTGCATTCGATAACCCAGTTATCGAACTACTATAGCGATTGAAACATAACGCTGATACCTCTAAAACTTGCATACTATATACATCGAAGATAAATTTATTAATTCAAATTAAATTTTATTAGTGTTTTTAATACACAATGGTATTGTAAGTTAACTAGATAAAAGTAGGAGTTATTACTTTTTTTAAGTAATTATGTGTATACTATGAATTTAAATACAAAATTATTGTTATTACTGTGTATTTATCTGTATATAAATATTAACTTAATATTGAAAAAACCTTTTTTTACATTAAATGAAACTATCTTATGCTAATACCTCATACACATTTCACATACATGTAATAAAACAGCAATTAAGAAATTATATTTGCATTTTTCACCTATACTATATTTTGCATTATATATCTCATAAGGGGTTTTTTAAGAAAAATCAAACTCAATTTTAAATCTTTATTCATATTTCGGGTAAATTTTTAGCTCTCAGTAAAATCAAAATGGCGGGCCGGTAATCAGCGTCGCTTTGTCCTGCGATTTTTGGTAAGCCATTTTTCATTTTATCCCATGTCTATTCATCACGCAAATTTACGCGATAGACGCCTTTTATATAGGTTTATCAGTTTCAACAATTTAAAATGTCTGGGAAAGACTATTCTGTTGGATGATTTACGATTCCTGAGCCGCTGCTGCAGACCGGCCGGTTTTCGGACTTTCCCCATTTTAAACTTAAGTTTAAAACTTTTACACAACAATTTAAGTTTTTGAAGTCTTTTCCTGGTGAATCGTTTGTAATTTATTAAAGATCGAATCAATCGATTCATTACCGGCCCTAAATTTAACTGAAGCTGTCCCGGAACTTTATTGTTAGACCGGACATTATATTAGATTTCTCCTACCCAGAGTTGAATTCTCCAACACTCCTTATCGGTTTAGAGCTAATATCAGAGGTCCAAATAGTTTTCATAGTCTAAGAGGACATTTTCAGTCGTTTCCCAACGGGGAGGAAATGTCCCCGACGCGCAGAATTAGAATGGGGGAAAAAAGTGGGAATTTTCTTCGGGAGAAATTTCGGACTCAGTGAGGCCAATATGGCGTCCGGTGAACGGTGGCGTCCCTTTGCGCAAATTCGGGTAAGCAATTTTATTCAGTTTTCAGAACGCAAATTGATAATATTATACGATAGTATTACTTTAAACAATGACAAAACTTTACAGGAGGCTCTAATATCATATTAATAAACAAATTGCGATAGATTTTATGAAGCACAGTATGCGCTGTGGGGAATGGAGTTCCGGTGCTCTTCTTTTCTTACATTTACATTATATATTGCGAAAAGAAACGTTCCCCTTTCCATATACTGTACAGCAGTCATTTTAAAGATTGAATGAAAGATGTATGTTCTCACTAAAGAATTTTTATTGGTTTTACAGTGTAAAAGTGAGTAACTGGTGGTTCCTGGAATTTTCTAGAAAACAAGATGGCGGTCGGGGAACTGCGGGGCTTCGTCGAAAGGTATGAAAAATTTCATTTCTTTATATTGTTTCATAAAGTATGTATATACGAGAGATGTACTCAGTCAACTTAAATAATCATAAACGATCCAATTCGGGTCCAATTTATTGTTGGAAAAAGATTCAACTTCCAATCGTTACGTTTAAATATGTCCGCCCTATCGGCCCCATGCATGGTCTATACAGAAGCATTATACAAATACCGAAAATTAGTTTATTATTGATATTAACAATCAGTTAATAACTACTAATCCCTGTTAGTGGTGTATGGAAATAAAATATTTAATATACTAAATCATATCCGGCTTATTAGTAACTGAGTTATCCGAACAAAGAGAGCCCTATTGGAGTAGTGAGTGGGGCGATTTCTTGGAATGAAATAGTGTATTAAGAGTGCTTGTTTACTATAGTCCCTTTATTCTTCAAACTTATGTCGCCCGGCTGGAAAAATATTCTTGTTTATTTCCTTATGAATCACGCTTGAGCTGTACAAGCTGCAGGCAAGATAAATATCTAATAGCGCACATTATTTTTTTCTAAATCCCAGTTATTAAACAATAACTTACCTTGAATTTAATTTACAATATCTTTATTTCTTTATATATGTATGTAGTATTTTTGTTTAATAGACATAATAGATAATATTATATATATATATATATATATATATATATATATATATATATATATATATATATATATATATATATATATAGCTCTCAATACTGCCTTGCGACTGGTTCTCTAACCTTAAATTCTGAAATCATTTGCACTTCTTCATAATGGTAATAAGGGTCAGATTATTCAAATCAATACAATGATCCTGATCCTTACATTTTTATTGCTTTATTTATTATGTATATATTGTATGTATTTATTATAATGTAGCCGTTGGATATAAGGTAATGGACAGTTGTATTGAAGGCGATATAATTTAAATTCATGTTTGTAGAAATTAATCGGAACAATATAAGTTACCATAATATGTTACCGGTTCATGACAACTTCAATAAGCCCAGGGAACGCTGTTATAAATATAATAAATCAATTTTTAAAAAGTGCACTCATCGTAGGATTTCTCAATCAAAGCATTCTTAGGAGTTCTCAGAAAGCCGAGTAAAAAGTATTTCTGATTTTTAATTCTCTTTGTATTTTCCCCGAAATAGAAATCAATAAAGTCCCTACTCTATTCCTAGTCTTAGGATATGAAAGTAACAGCGCTGGTTTATGTGAGAAATTAAGAGTCTTAAATTCAGAGTGAATTTCCCTCTCTTGACAGACTTTACTTAACCAATGGAAAACATATTCTCTTTAAGATGTGTTCCGCTTAAATTGAATCCCATTTAAACAAGGTTCCGGAGGCGTTTATACTGGAAAGCCCCATTTTCATTAACATGGACTACCGTTTTAAAGGCCAGGAGATATAGCGAAGTACAAATTAGCATACTAATCGATAGTATTAATGTATGATAATAGTCTGGCATTACTTTTAAATTAACTGTTATCTCGCACATTCATCAAAAGACCTTCGTTATTTTTTTTCCGCAGTACGATTGGCGGATTATATTAATTGTAAAAATGGGGGCTAACTTTCAGCCGATATGCGCGTTTAATGCTTGTAGCGATAGCTGAAAGTGAAGAAATTCTCACTGAAACAATCGTTTCAAACACCTATAAATAGTTGAAAGTTATAAGAACTATTCGGTAAAATCATAGCCAATGCACCTGGGGGGTTCCCACTTCTACATCCAGTTTTGATATTCCATATTCTTAATCAATCCGAATGCCCTCTGCAAGCCATAAGGGAAGTGAGAAAGTAACTGAAGAGCATTGAAATATATGTAATAATAGGTATATTTTATATAGCCTTTAGGGAATCAGCTAAATAAAATTCATTTTTATTAACTGTTTTATATTTGAATTAGGTTATGATTCATAGTTAGTGCATTTCAGCAAAATGTACTAGTTTAGAAATATTGTTTTACAGTTCACAAATCTAAAGGTACCAGTTAACACAAGAAGAAGAAAATATTTAACATATCACATCGAACGCATCATTAATATTCCACTCTAAAAGTTAGTTCGCGTTTTAAATCACTACTATGAAATATATCATTATTATTATTTTATCGCAGTCTATAAAATAGCGGTTACGATAATCTCGATTCAGCCGACATGACCGGCGTTCAACGTGACTCAACCGAACCAAGGCTAAGTTTTCATAGTGTGGCCGTTCTCCTCCTCTTATTGGCATAGGGCTGTCGGTTAGATTTTGAACCGGAGGTTACAAAACCCTGCGGGGGGGGGGGGGGGGGGGTCAGGGGTGGGGGGGGCGTTTTGTAACCGCGAGTGTGTAAAATAGGCGTTAGGCCGGCGTTTTCGCCTCGAAAACCGGTCTAGCGGACATTTTATCGGTGACTCGAACCTAACTCTAATTCTTCCGTTCATGAGAGTTCGGAAACCGGTCGCATTGGGAAATTGGTGTTTTATATATATATATATATATATATATATATATATATATATATATATATATATACAACGTCCGGTTCGCGGTGTCGGTTCCGTTCATCAACCCGGTGGATTGTTAAAATATTCGAAATAGGGCATGAAAGCTGAACATGTGATTTGTATGAAACGAAATGCAAACTGCCTAATTCTAATTGTGTATGGTTCTGTGCCTCTGTATACTTCTGTACGCCTCTGTTTCTCTATGCACATATAATATATAATAAAATAAATGTAAAAAGAAAATGCCGCCTTCAATCTCCTCCGTTCGCCTATTCAGTCTAAGTATTCTGGTCTATTCTATCGGTAGAACGGTGAAGCACCCTCAGGCTATCCTGCCTCGAAACTTTCGTGGACTACTTAACGGTTTTTTTTATTTGTTTTTTTTTTAACGTAATAAATCAATTGCGAGGAGTAGACATTATTATTGTATAATGTCTATATTATAGTAGACATATAATTGTATGGCTCCCTTTCATAAGCAGAAAAAACAGAATGAAATTGTGTTTTCCAGGTTAAAGATACCGCCTCGGCCCGGAAGGATGCATAATTCGGCCGGGCTATGAATTATTGAAGACTTTACTGTTTTTGATTTTTCTGTTTAATGGGAAATTGGTTTCGGAATTTAAACTTTTAAGAATATCATCAGCGTTTGAAACAACAAACCTTAGGATGATAACTGTAGATAGACTGTACGCCATATTAATATTATGGCTCTGAGATAATAATTGTATTGAGGTAATTTATTGCATGTTTTGTGTTTATTAGATGTTTTGCTACTGTACTGTAAAGACTGACGCATAGTGTTTTAATATATCGTTTATAAAAGGAGTTTTAGGGACTTAGGAATTTCTAATAATCACGGAGCAGTTCACCGGTATCGGTCCCTTAATCGGTTCCTTTGTCATACATTTGATGGTTTCCTTGAAGCACTGAAAAGACGACCAGTTTTAGTTGTTATACAAAGTATTCTGTTACCCGTAGACAATCTGTACTCGGCTCCACAGTGAACCTGAGTCCAAGCACGAGTGTGGAACGGCGTGTACTCTCGTACTCTCTCGCGTTACATAAATTAGGAGAGTTTGTTCATTAACGTATCCATTAGCACCTGTTGCCGATGAAGCTTTACGCACCCACACGCTAACACGTACCGCGCTCACAGACACACACATACACACACATACACAGGCACATCGTCTAGATTATCGAAGCAGTAATTAGAACTATCTCTGTATTTATGGTATATACAGAAGTATACCGTAAAGGTATTTATGCATAACAGAAATAATGCGTTCTATTCTTTTATAGTATCTGTTATTGATACGACTATACAATAGGACAATGATTACTCTATTTTGTTAACGAGATTATCGAGATTACAGTTATTAAAACGAGGTAATAAATATCATAATTCTTGCCTCCACTCTTTGATTCGGTTTTGTGATAAACCGGTTTCGGTTTCGCAATCTCCATTCAGTTTACAGTTACGAACTACCGACATGCGACTAATCCACTGATGATCCGTTCGGAATACCTGTTTTGTGGTCTGCGAGGGGTTGGAATACCCCTGAACGAAAATGTTCAGTGTCATGTTTTATTTCAATCCCAGACATTCCGTCTCCAATCTAAATCTCTTATGCCGCCCCCCCCTGAAAAAAAGCATAGACAAAAGACCTCTTCTACACGCCTTTAACAATACAGAACTTTGATTTTTTATTTTTGAACCCTGAGAGTGCGAAATGCGCGACGGTTACGTCTGGGCCAAGATTGAAAAAAAAAAGAAACCGGTCGAGGAGCTCGGCGTATTTATGTGGGGGCCCGCCAACTATGATTGTCCCACTGTTAGCCAGGTGTTATTATTGACCCATTAATTGGGCCATAAAGCCCACATTTAGAACCGGAAGTTTAATATTAATTGGCAAAATCGTTAATCCAAGAATATAACTGGAACCATATATCGGATGGACTTATCACAGTTACATAACTCGAAGATATGGTTATTCTTTCTATTTTGCACAATAAGAGTCGGGAACTGAATAAATATTTATTTTTTATTGTATGTCGATAGTCTATTCTATATATTCTATTGGAAAACTCGCTTGTTATTAGCACACTCTCCTTTAACATCTCGCAGAATCGGAATTTATTTTTTTAATTATTTAATTTACGTATGTTATTTCATCGAGCATCGGCAGAAATTTGAAAGTGTCAATGGAACGCAAGCTAACTCTCAACGTTGTACATCTATTCCCTATTCTTTAATTACGACTAGAATTTTTTATTTTAAATCCGGTGTCGTTATAGTCATTTGTATTTGTTGCCAAAGTTATTATGACGAGCCTCTATATTAGAAATTAATCCCTGACTTTTCGATCAGAAGAGTTTACGAAATTAAAGTCCCTATTTCCCGAAGGAAAACGAGCGCACTCAAATAATTACATAAGACGGTTTGTAATTTGGGCGCACTCGCCGGTTTGTAGATGTTAAACTGGAGCTTGATTTCCGCTTAATTTACCGGCTTCAGTTTCTAATCGAAAAGCTAATTAAATAATTTTCACCGGCGTTAAGTCGGCGATTGTGTAGTTTAAAGGGGGGCCTGTGTTGTGTTGTGTGTTGGGTGGTGTGTGGTGTGGTGGGGATGGGTTTTAAATATTATTTTGGCAGGGGAGGAGGTTTCAAAAAAGACAGTTGGCCGTCGGGCAGTGTAGAGCGCAGCACGGTCGGCGGTGTGTGTGTCCCTCTTCAACCACCGTGTCCGTTTTCTGTTGACAAACGGTCGCAGCATTTTTTTTTTACCCGAGTCCGACCGCCGGCTGAGTTCGACCGGCCGCCAGAGCCCAGCCGGGAGGATACGCGGAGGCCCCACCGCTCGGCCATCAAAGTGCTCCGCGTGTCCTGTGCTCCGTCCAAGTGTGTGTCTCTCTGTGCGTGCCACCTCTCTCTCTCTCTCTCTCTCTCTCTCTCTCTCTCTCTCTACCACGCTCACTCTCTTTCATCTGTCCACCTCTATCTGTCCGTCTCTCTCACTCACACGGTGTGACAGACCTTGAAAAAAATAAAAGTTACCGCCGCCGGGACCCCGCCATGTTAGCGGCCCTCGGAGGACGGAGCGGCCAGGATAAGGTGAGCCCGGCCCCTTTATTTTTCTTTTCCCCGAGCCGTAAAATATCGGGCCGTGAGCCGCCCGTGTGCGTGCCCGCACCATCTACGCCGAAGGTGTACACAGCGCGGGGAGGTTCCCCCGAGGGTTATCCCAGCTTCATACCCGCTTTTCCCGCTTGTCCGACCCGCGATCTCGCACCAAATGGAGTAGATCCGCGGATGACGACCTCCCGACCGCGTCCGGACCGCCCCCGGTGGCCGTCCCTCGTGAAAACAGCGTAAACGCCCGCACGGGCCTACCCGTCATAACCTTATACCCCGAGGGGGGTTGGACCATTTCGCTTTTCGATCTGTACCCCGTTTCAAACTTTTTCCAGTGATCCTACCCCTTCGGGAATGATCAATCGTCCTTTTTTCGGCGACCCCATTCGTGTTGTCGGCATGTCGCTTTCCCTACTTCATTCCTGTAGGATTTGTTTATATGACTGGTGTCACTGTTTCATGATGGAATGTCTTTACTACAATTTAGTGGAGAAAGGTTGTTTATTCCTCGGTAGTACTTATTACAAAGAAAAAGGGCATTGAGCCTTCTTTGAATGACTCTTTGGGCCAAACATGTTGACATTGCAGTTTGAAGTGCGACAATTTTTTGAAGCTGTAGAATCTCACCGATGTGAGATTCATTTTCAGTGCCATTTTTAATCCATATCCAACAGTATAAGCGGGTATCTCTAGTGGGTAGTGTCCATTCAAAATGTGTACAAAATAAGGCCCCCTTAAAAAATGATTGTGTTTACATTTCTGAACTTTTGTCGAGGCACATTGTAGGTTCACTGTCACCTTTGTGGTCTTGTCAGTTTATTGTGTAGCTACGTTTTATCGTGTGATAAACACTTCCAGTGCATACATCGATAAGTTTGATGACAGCACTGCCCTAGGCCATAAAGGACATACTATTCTTAATCGCATACTAGTGAAACTGTTTATACTGTAGTATAAATTTAGTGAAATAAACAATAGTGATAATGTTGAGTTTATAACAGTGGTGCTATTTCCCTTGAAGTGATTTCCATTATTGCATTCTTATAATTGCAAGTAAAATTTCCCAAGATTTTTGTAAGCATTAAAATAGGCTTTAAGGGTTGCATTTTTATTTTAGCTCGATGATTTACAAGAGTACTGCTTGAAGTGTTAAATGTGCCTGTTGAGTGGCGCCACCGTGTAGCAGTATTGTGAACTGACTGGACCCTCTCCACATGCCCAGCAGTCTCTTGACTTAACATTGCTTAAATTATTTTGCTCAAATTTCAGCCCTCTAAATATATCTTTACCCTCGTCTTTTCAACCTTTCTAACTCTCAGGAAAAAAAAACCACTTGCATACTTCATCCAAATAGCTCTATCGTATTGTTCTATTGAATATCTTCAAAGTTCCGTTTCAAATGTTGTATTTAAAGCAGTCTTAAAAACTGGGCCCCCCCCCTTGGTTCCAAATTTGGCAATATGAGTCACAGTTCACAGAATATTTTTTCTAATTTGGTCCCCCTATAATAAGCTTGAAATATTTTGATATTTCATCTTTATGGTCAGTATGTTTCATGTAGGTTTTGTTCAATGGACGATAATTTCTATTTATCAGTTGTATTGTGTCAGTAGATTAAACTGAAAAAGCTTGATCTCTCTTCCCTTCTTTTGTAATGGAACTTATAATTCTTTGAAGAAAATATAATAACAAATATTTATTCTGCAAAATGACAAAAGTTGTTGGTGTTCAGAGTAAGGACAAACTAGAGTTAGCTTATTTACTATGCTATACATAGGCATAGTTTCAAGAAAAAGGACTTACTGTAAATGTTACCAAACTATTAGAGGATAATTACTATATTGTAACAGGCCCTGTTTAAAATTGGATCAGAATGTAGAGGTTTTCGTTTTCATGCTAACTAGGTGAATTAAATTGTATTGTACTAGGTAAATTTATGCAAATGAACAACTTATTCCAGCAACATTTAACAATTCTGTGACTATTAAATTTATTATGAAAGGGAATTTTTTATAAATTGTATGCAATTTTATGAGTTTTCATCAACATGTAATTATTAACATTTAATTGTAAATGTTAGCTTTTAATAAATAAATTGTGCTTCATATTTTTCCATTTGTTTGGGACTCTTGGTTTGGGAAAAATGTGATAATTCCTTTGTTTTATGATTTGAAATTATTGAATTTGAGCTTTATTGATTAATAAACTCTTATTGGAATATATATTCAGGATTGACATCATCTGATGTACTGTCCTTGGACAGGTTCATTGACCTGGTTTTTAATTGTACATTCACTTTTCGATATTGAACCCAAATGTATCTGTATATTCTAAATGTAAGAGTAATTTTTAATTCTTATTTAAGCTCACAATAGTTTAGTTTTACGAAATGTGAATATTACTATTCTAGGTGATCAAACTTATTTTTCTTCCATTCTGATCTTAAGCACTATCAAGACATTTCACGTTTTGTTCTGAACAGAATTTCAGACCATATCAATTTCACCTGATAATTTTGTACAGTTTGTACAATCATTTTACATCTGCTATAAAATAAAAAAGTCTTTTCATTTACCTGACATTGTTATACATGTGATAACTTATCAGTGTGATTACATGTCACAATGCCCAGATACTCTGAACACTGTGAGTACCCAAAGTTTCAGAAAAAACTGATAATTTAATTCTGACCCTTTTTTGTGAATTATATTTCTTTGCATATTTATGATCAGATTAAACATTTTGGCTGAATTGTCGCAAGGAATTTTTGACAGTCAAATATCTCTTGACTTTCTATAGGTCATGTTTGCATATAAAACATTTTTTGGGGGATTGTAATATTTGGATCTCTCAAGAAAATCAGTTTGTCTTTATTAATAAATGTTATCTCATTGGCTGGTAAATGGTAATTTACAAATGTGATGATGATGATGATGATGATGAACTCTTAAGTACCCATATTATTAGGTTGGCTTTCATTTGTTTTTCTCTGCGATACTTCATACTCGAATTAAACCGATATTTTCAAGTACCATTTTCACCACTTCAGTGAAAATTGTCTGTTATTTTCAAGTGAAGGATTCAAAAAATTTAACTTTTACCAGCTATCTAATCTAATACCGTATTTATTAATAGATCGTATTTACTAATTGATATCGAATAATGAGAATAAAATATTGGATACATTGTTTCAGTGTCTTTCCTGTCTATTTTGGTCTATTCAGAGATGATTATGTTTGTCCACTTTTATCTGAAAAAATAATAATCTTGTTTCATCAGTTGATATAATTTATGCACATTAAATGATGTTGACTACCTTCAACATTTGAAAATTAGTTTAAAAACGTTTAATTTCTAAAATTTTAACAATAGTTACGCCCCTTCATATTTATGCTATTTGACTTTTAAGTCTGCGAATAGTTATTAAATGAAAACATATTTGTTGGTGTAATGAGAATGTTGCAACGTCGCTCACATGATAAGAATTTATCACGCTTTACATTCGATAAGGTCTGTTCTAATAATATGTAGCTAAATTTAAATATTGAACTTCTGTTGTACAGTTTGTTGTTCAGTTCATTCTTCTATTATGAATGTTTTCTAAGTTAACAACTCCGTAGTTTTAAATTTGTTGTTTATTTTTAGCCTTTGAAAAATATTTTCCCCATACTGGCTTTATGTAATTATTCATCTGACATGAACATCTGTCATTCCGATTTTTAACTCCATTTTTCTGTCATGTTCTAAGGTAGAACCATGAAAAAAATATACCTTTCGTTTCTTTTAATTTCTCTTATTAAACTTTAATACTTTGTGGACAATAGTTTAATTTATTAACTGCTATTGTAAGTAAAATTAATCACGTTCCCTCTATCTGGCTGTCTGAGACAGAGCTGTGCCAATTAAGCTTGCCTATTTAACGTTCAATGTATAATTTATTAGTGATAAAATATACGTAAATGAATAATACCGTTGAAAGTAGATGTTCTTTCAAAATGGGAATTTGAATTAGAAAATTGTTGAAGCGAAAGAGCTCTAAAGAGGAGACGGGATAACGGGACGTTACGAATGCTATAGGAATTTTATTGAATGCAGAAAGAAAGTTAAGATTGAATCGCTTTTTACATGGGTCAAAGTTTTTGGGACATGAAGATGGCGAAAGTATAGGTTGTTCCAACTCCAAATTGTGAAAAAAAAATTATGGGGAAACCTTGAGACGTCCTTTTCGTCCGATTTTGTCGAATTCGTTCGAAGAACGTTTCGAGTCGATGAAAAGTTGAAAATTCGGTCGAAGAAAATGTTTTTTTTTTCTTTCATCACCCAGATATTACGTTTCGACAATTGTCCAGTGTCTTGTTACGCGGCAATCGTCTACCCGGGGGACGACCGTTGAACGCTAATTGCCATTAGTCATATTCGATTTCACGCTAGGACGAGAAACAGGAGGACCTGGTAAACAGGGTTATGTAACGCGATTGGTGAAAGGTCCCACCGGTTGTAAGTGATAGGTGTTGACGGGTTCATCCCTCCTCCCCCTTATCACTCTCCCCTATTAGCGATGTTATGGCGCTATTTTTATCGCCCATAAATGTTTAGTTCAAAAACAAACTTATTACTACGATAACCCTGGTTTTAAGTTAGTGAACAAAAAAAAGAGATTGTTCCCACAATTTTTTGTTTACAAATTTCTTGCTATCCAACATTGGTCCAAATTTTAACTTACTACTATAATACAATTTGAATTTGATAGTCCGCTTTATGGCGATGACGAGAACTGTTTGTTTTCAGACACCGGCTATTTCTGTATATGTCGATAATTTGTTCCAACATAAGTGTACCCAATTCTACTCCTTTCACTAAGGACATGTATTGCAACCAGAGTGAAACTTGTAAATTGCTATATTGTATTTGTCCGAATTTTTAAGCTTTCAAGTTGCTCTTTTGACGGGTTGAATCTAAATCTGCGTCCTGTTAGAAATAAGTTTCATCTGCTTACGTTTTCAGGGTAATGGAAAGTAATTCCGTCTAAACTTAAAATAACATAATTTTTGTTAACTTGCGGAAAAGTGGGTAAAATATGTCCTGTAAATGACCTGAAGAAGTTGAAAAGTTCTGTTGATTTCCAGTTCTCCCAGGCGCACACTACTGATGATCTACTCTTCAGTCGGACTCTGATGAAGGAAACGGTATGAGTTCCGAAAGTCTTTACACTGGGCCTAGCTCCAAACATGCCTTCACTCGTCTATGATTTTGTTTCTGTTTATTTTCCTGAGAGTCACCGTCTTGACGTTTTTCTCTATTATTCGCAAAAAAGGCTACGCGTTGTTTTCGGGAAAGGCCCACCCCCTTCCCCGCCGGGAAGCTGTTAAACCTCCCCGCGGGGCGCGATGGAGGGAGCGTGCGTTGAGCGAGGGTTTGGGAGGGATGGAGGGCTGTGTTGGCTGTCGGTGACGGTTGGGAAGATATATTGCCGTTCGATAAATTAGTTGGCCCCGGTCTAGAGTTACAATTATCAGGTGTGCACCGTGTAACGGGAGACCTGCTAATGAGACGGCTGGATGGGTGGGTGGCTGGTCCCAACCCCCGTACAAGTCCCATTACCGGCTCTCCTTTGTTGCCGCTAGTCCCGCCAGCCCTTTTTATTTATTTGAATCCCCCCCTGAAATGTCCCGCCGTGATTACTTCCGGACATTTAACCCTCTATGGGCCGGTGTAACTTTCAGGTCACATTTCAATTTATCGAGATTTTACCAAATAATTACAGCTTTTTTCGTGTGATGGCTCATAAATCTTAATCCTATAACGTTGTCAAAACCAATATCAATATCAATTTTTTCATTCGCATATATAGGTTTATAATTGCTGATTTTTCGTTCCCCAAATTTTTTTGGATTTAAAATAAAAATTCGGCCCATAGAGGGTTATGATTGAAACGCTATCTCTAACTAGTTTAGAATACCTGTTTTGTGGTCTGCGAGGGGTTGGAATACCGTAGATTTCCAGTAGATTTTGGCCTTTAGCAAAAGACCAAATCAGCGAGAGGAGACAGAAACACACGAAATCTACGCTATCTGTAAATTATTTGAATGCCCCAGTGCAACTACTACGTACTAAACTTAAACGAAACGTATTGCATGAAACCCTTCTCAATATTTAATAATTGCGCGCCTCTACTGCTCTACTACCATTCGCTTAAACCAATATTTTCTGAAAAAATAATGAACCGCGCCAGTTCTGGCTTGAAAAACGGGTCGGATTCCTCGGTAAACCTCAAGTTCCCATTCGTCGATTTCGGTGAACTCCAATTCACTTTATTTCGTGATTGGAATGCAATAAATAAATCGAATTTTGCGGTTTTACGTTGGGGGCTATTGAGTGAGGCGTGTTTTCGGTCTCACATTCACACAGTCGGAGTGGTGGCATTGAGTTATTGGATTTTCATCGTATGAACAAGATGAAAAAAATCTCATGTTGTACGGCGATAATAAATGAAATAAAGTCCTTAATTAATCTGTTTTACATATTTTATTTCCGCGAGATTTTGGAACCCGTTTTTTATTTGGGTTTAAGCTAGACCGGTTTCGGCTTCTCCCTTTTAGAGGTTTTTTTCATTCGTTTATAGAATCTTCTGGATTTTAATCAGGCGTACAGTTTTTTCTGGATAATGTTTTCTGGCGTACGGTTTTTACTTTAATTTTATTCAGAATAATATGGGTTTATAACACAATTAATAATAATCAGTTTATCGCCATCATTACATAGTTGAAGCTTAATTAGTTCTAATTATTCGCGCTATAATTACTTATGCGAAATCAATAAATTCCTAATTAACCTTCTCAAAGTTAAGAGACGGTAATACAGTAATTAGTTTATGACTGTAATTGAAATGCATTCCATAATCGTGCCCGTAATAAATAGGATATTATTTTGTTTTAATTCGTTCCAAGTGTTCTCCTGTCAGTAATCCAAGTGTTCTATCTCGAAGTCAAAGTTTAAATGTTGATTCCTTTCCTGAAGGAAACTCTACTAAAAATTCGACTTTATAATTTTGTATTATAGGCAGGTCTAACAATCCTAAATATCCCGAATGTATGTCTAGAATATTTGACGTCACTCTGAATTGCAGTGTACCGTAAAAAAACTGTTCCCGTTGTGAAATTTTCAATGTTAAGCATAAGAAAAACGTTTTCCTCCTTCGACCGACTCCTTTCGGTTAGTCAAGAGTTGAATATATGTTCAGACCGTGCCACCCGTATTTCGTTCGGTTTTACTCCGCATATCCCTTCAAAGCCTTATATCAGTGTTAACAGTGTGTGTTACACACACGCACACACGTATGCGTATTACAATGTTTTTGTGACGAGGATTATTCTCGGGCTCTAAACCGTCTGTAAATCAATGAGCTTACAGTTCACAAATGATAAACAACTCACGCAGGATATCGCACCTGTGCGGCGAAAAATATTGTGCCTGGTGTTTTAGTCTTATAACGAAGTTTTCTTTAAGTTTTCTCAGTTTAAAGTATTACTGTAATATCTGGACTAATATATTACATCGATTTAAATCTGCAGGGGTAATAACAGTCGGGGCATCCTGCAAATAATTGCCTAATTAAGGAGAGTTGGGTTAACAGCAAAAGATTCATTATTGTTGGATTTCGCGAATCTACTAACTATAATACTAGTGTAATTAGTGGGCACCCTGTGTGTATATGTCTGGAGCGAATTAACCACTTGTACATTACGCGTTTCTCTATGTTTAATTTGTGTTTTTAGTTTTGTTCAAATCGGAATGACTGAAATATGAACACTTCTATTCTCTCTGGTATCTTATCAGTTCCGTTTATAGTGTCGTTTTCCAAACTTCTTTCCCATACAAGGATGTTATTTTAAGTGTCACGGTCCACCGAACAGAACGGATAGGTTCGGGACGGACTCAGAAGACGCCGCCCTTCTACAGTTTACGTTCCCTTTTTTTCATGTCGTTCTCTCTTAATTTTATTGAGACATAAATCTTGAGACGCGCCGAGCAATTATCCGCTTTTATGCGGTTCATTTTTTTACCACCTTTTTTTTTCTCTAATGTTAACGATTTTCCTCTTCTGAGGCGATAAAAACCACTTTTTTGTGAGCGCTGTAAAAATAGTCTGACTGGCTGGAGAGCGAGGGGCCATCTCTAGTTTTTATGCTCCGGTCCTCGGTGAACACCGCGGGGAGACCCCGAGTGGGCGGGCGAAAAACCCACGTAGTAATTGATGCGTCCTGTGTTTTGTTACATTTTATAGATTTTATAGAACATAAACTGTTAAATAGTTGGGGGCAAGTTTGCTACCGAATATTTCATAGAGTACCAAGCAGTAACATATCCTGTAGACCTTGTCAGTTCGAAGAAAATATAGACAACGCCCTCCACCGCTGAAATCCGCAATGACTTAGTTGCCGACTAAATAAATCCGCGGTTATCACTTTGTACATCTGTCAAATATAACAGGCGACAAAGTATATGCATGTACAACATTTTTTTATTATACATAGTACTGTGTCATACCAATTGGACGACCGGGGTTGCGGCCTAAGCCAGCAAGTATTGCAATATTAAATACAATTAGTATATATATATCATGGCAATTTAGTATAAACTACACACCTGATTCCCTTAACATTCATCTGAAAAACATATTCTGTGATTTGCCCTGTAAGCGAAAATTATTATAATAATAATAGGAATTTGTTCCGTATACATATATTTTTTTCTTAAAACATTCAATCAATGTTGGACGGAAAAATCGTGTCCGAAAATGTTGGCGTTCCACCGAAATTTTTCCTGCACTGGCGGTTGGACTGGAAATAAAGTTTTCATTCTGTATCCCTTTTTCCCCCCGTGTCTCGTCTTTATATACTGTGCATAAAACGCGGTATAAAGCACGCCGGTTTTTACGACCGCATAAATCACACAATAGGAGGAGTACGTTGGGGTAAAGGAATTACCCTTTTATGGTTTTCAGATTGTGGGCACTGATTGTGTGTCTGTGTCTTGTATCTGTGTCCGTGTGTTCTCCGGGGTTTCTACAAGGCTATATTTCAGGTGTATACGCGAAATTACGCCCCGTACTTCATACTCGCGTAGTATATCTCACTCGCGTCCAGTATTGTTGTCCTATGAGATCCCAGAATAATTATCGTACTCCGTCTTAATTTCCTGTACACTCCTTCCGCTTTACAAGTTGTTCTTCTTAGTAGCATTTCTGATTTGTATCAATGAATAAAACAGCTCGAAGAATTACCCCTGTTTTCTCTGATGTTGAAATTTACGTATCTAATGATTTCAAGATGACAAAATGCTTGTGTTTAATACAAATTAGTTTAAGTACATCAATACTACCGTAATGCAATAGTACTGTCAATATTATTATTAATAATTTTTATTTTTGTAGTCTTAACTCTTAAATGGACGATTTTTTTATAATAATAAATCAGTGTTGAAAACGTTGTATATTATAGAAACAGGAACACAATTGTACATGAAATACTGGGTTATTAAAATAAGAATAATTACATTCTTCTTGCGAACTTATATCGAGTGTGGATTACATTTTATTTTGTGCACAAAGTGAATTTCAACTTGCATATGTAGCGCCAGAGGTCTGTATTAATAAATCCCTTTGTAGTTCACAGCAGATAATTGTTGAATCTTTTCTACAGATGAATTATTTTTACATAGAGAAATTTTTTCTGGCAGCGGTTCAGCTGACTGCCGTCTTGTATCTTGTGTAACTTGCGTGTTAGTTTTTTTTATTTCAAAATGGTACTGTTAATGTTCAGCGATAATAGATTCAAGTTCCTTTTACTTTGAAATTTACGCCGTCTCTGGAAAACTGTAGGCCGTCTTTATTGCCTGAGCCCCGTCATGATTTTCCTTGTCGCATTTTTCATTGACATTGAATATAAACTTATGGCTCGTACATGGAATATTCATGTTCTGTAAGGAATAGACCCGGTAATTCGGGAATGGGTTGGGAGGCTGCGGCGGACTTTCTAATCTAGAATGGCGCCCGCCTCTTGGGGGTGGGGGGGCGCACGCACGCCAACCAATTTGCGCTAATGACCAAAATCCTCAAAGAGTTTAAATTGGATGGGACCCGTACGGCGTTATAAATTTACGACCTCAATTTGTATAATTGTAAGTTAAGACGTTGTTTAAACCATATTGTGCAATACAAGGGAAGGCGGGGGTTGGCGGTCATTGCACCCCTCGCGTCGAGTTGTCTCTCCCCCCCTCCATCCTCGGGGGATAGCTCTTCCCGCTTGATTATTAATTCCCCGTACGCAATTTTGAATTAATGTTCCATACTACGGAACCTCGTGAAATATTAATACTGAAGACTATAATCTGAAATTTGGACGGTGGATCATTTTGTGCGTGAGTTCCTACAACTCAGCCGGCATGTTTGGTAACGGTCGTTGGAAACGTTTAACTTTGTGATGCTAGCGACGAGAAGTGAAGCTGAAAATTTCATAGACAAATCTACTGACTAGTAATTTTTGTTCTCCGAATATTTTGTTTCAAACACTGTTTATTTACACCCACCTTTTGAAAAAAAACGGTCATTTCTGTTAGTACGACACTGTAGGTTATACTGTTTTGTTAGATCTTTCAGAGGTAATTCCTACTCCCGGTTTCTTCCACGAAATACATGTGAAATATTTAGTTGAATCGGACGGTATTGCATGTTTTCTCTTATCCGTAAAGTTGGAGCACGCCAATTTTATTGTAATTTTTCGTACACTACTACTGCAATTGCGTAAATAACTAAGCGTGGGGCGATGTTGGAGTGATACGCGAAATTTGTTCTTGAAAACTACCGAAACAGACTGGATTTGTATATTTATTTTATTTTGATTACTCTGCGCCGAATATTTGTCAATTCGCTACAAAAATGAAGGCAATAAAAGTTAACATTCTTGTTGCATATATTATCGCACTTTCTTTCGTTTAAACGTTTAATTCTCTCCGGCTACAATTTTTACGTTCAATTTATTTATCACGACTTCGTGGTCCCACCCAGAGTGCCCTGCACTTCTTGAGGTCGCGTTTGGGAAAATCGATAGGACGCCCTCGAGATTATTCTCTCACGCACAACCACTAGAGCTATCGTCGTATTCCTAATGCTAAACAATAAGAAATTACCTTTATAACCGAACTGACAGATCCGAATGGTGCAACGCTCCACAGTTGATATCGGTTTGCGGTAGACTAGACTGATTGTGGGGACGATGAAATTGTTGACGGGTTTTAGGTTAAAGCGGAAACTGGTGAGCCAATGCAATCGGAGGTAGACTGCACCACCGACTCAATACAGAGAGTGTCTATACATAACAGTTGGTAAGACTGAGACGGGGCGTGAATAGGAATGACGTCCGGCGGCGGGCCGTGATTAAACGGAGGGGAAGGCAACCCGGCAGGGCGGGCCAGGGCTTATTGTGTCGCGTCGCATTGAACAATAATTAATAGGGAAGGGCGGATAAAGCCAGCGTTGGCTGGGGGTGGCGGGCTGTTTTAGGGACGGGGGGTGTACTGGGGTGTAATTAACCCGAGCTCACAATGCCGCCCGGAGGAGCCTTTCTGCCCGGCCTACCCAACTACCTGCTGCGGCTTAATTGAGTTTTCGATTCCGATTTAACGCACAATTTATAGCGGTTAAGACCTGTGATTCGTTAACAAGTTAAACTCGTCTCGCTGATTGATTGATGATTTTAGAAATACCGTCGCACTACTGGATCGCCGTATCTCAGTTTTTTAGTTTTAGCCCTTAAATATATAATTACTTATAATTTCGCCTTTTTCTGTCCCGTGTTGTTCTGTCTAATATTGTGTAAATTGGATTTAGGGAAGCTCGTGACACTCGTGTTTTTATGTGAACCGATTTGATTCCAACAAATTAAAGTCAAATTTTTATTTCATCGTGCGAAAATAATGAACTATTCTCAAAATAAAATATAAAAACACGTTGATGGATTTTAAAGGACAATTGTGGGTTACGGAGCGCGGCTTTGTTTATTTATTACACGTTATATTCAATGGCCGGGGCGTGTAGGTTTGAATGGGATTCGGTGTGAGATCTGAGCCTGTTTACGCGTTATTGCCGCCTCCTAGGGGGGCGGGCGGAATATCAGTAACTGAATTGCGAGAAGTGACCCGGATATTCGGTTTTTTCAATCTGACACTATAATCCGAACTTTATATCCTTATAGGACTTTTATATTTTTATTCCTAAGGAACAAACAAACACAATAATAATTTCGGACTAGTGCAAATAAAACCGAATTTTATTTGCATATTTTGCCGAGTTTTCATTTTTCCTCCGTTCGCCGTTTTAAAAAGAAATATTTTTTTAGTGCCTGTAAAAAGAAGTAAACTCGGCCATCGGCAGAAAAAGAATAAAATCCTTATTTAAGGGCCCGCTTTCATTTTTTACATCCGGTTTAATAAAAAAAAAATAGGCAACGATGTATCGGGTATTTCGAACCGGAAGTAATTAAACTATATTACAAAAGTACGAAATTAAATAATTTACATTAAAATTACTCGGGTATTACAAAATATAAAACCAGTCGAGACAAAAGTAAATTATAGTTAATGTTCATTCCATTTAATTAGTTGTAAAGCGAATGCATTTTTATAACCTTTGAGTTCGGACCGCAGGTACCTTATATGTGCACATAATTAGCATTCTATTATGTAAGACTGTGAATATCTTGCACTGACCTGAAAAAAAATTAAAACTACGTAGAAATATTTCCTGCATAATCCGCGAAATAATTTAAAATTTCATTTTCTATTCAAATTTGCAAATTTTTTTTAATAAGGTTGAATGAATTATCGTTTTCTTTCACCGAAAGAATTCTTTTGTATATTGTATTTATTTCGGATGTTTTTATTTTATTGCGGGCAGAAAAATAGGAATTAACATCGGAATAACAGTTTTTACGATTGTTACGGTCCGCACTTCAAAGGTTGGTTTAGTCTAATTCAAAACAAATATTGGTACGGGCCAATGGGAGCGGTTAATGTCATTATTTGAAATGCGAAAGCATATTTTATTTTCGATTCCTTTGAATCCAGCGGAATATTGATGGTGTATTTCAAGCGGCAAATAAACTCGCCAATTTAAATCGCATCGGGATCGGTTTTGAAATCCTCCCTTAATTTATTTTCAGTGCGTTCCCAAATCAAGTTCCGTTGGCCAGTCGTGCTTCAAATAGCGCACATTGTTAATCGCGACAGTCGACGTGGTGTTCAATATCCTCGTGTAAACACGTAACATCATTCATCCATCATAACTACATAATGGCACGTTAAAAATAAATACATAGTATACAATGGCCGTACATAAAACGGTGATGTGTAGATTGGTTTCTACTTTTAAGTTACGCTTTAAATAATGCACAGCCTTCTAGATGTTTAATTGTTTTCGACCTTATTGATGGCCTCACCCCCAGTTCACTAAATCCCACCTGTTGAGATGCACCGGTATGTACCGCAATGCAGAGACAAGTAACTGACAAATACACATTTTTGTACAGTTAGAAGGGTCGTCCTTCATATTTTTCATGTATACATTATTGTTGAAAAGTATGTAGTTAGAATATTATAATATTTCAAATTATTTTTAAGTCCTTTATCAAGTATTGGTTTATTTGCGTTTACGAACATTTTGTTGATGATTTAATTGTACTTTAGTAGTACCCTATTAAAGTACAATTTCGTTTCTCCCTAAAAACTATGGACCGCGGTTGTTTGAAAAGCCTGTGGGTAAAGGTACCATCGTCCTCTGGAGTAAACTAATATACCCCCTAATACTTTTAAGATATTTATCCTCTCCGCCTTATTTCGTCTCGTTCTGAAAACATTCGAGTGCTGGATAAATGTTCTAAGGCCTGCCGAGTCGTTGGATGGTGATGCCCGTTAAAATCGAAATAGTGACGGTGTTCAGTGATCGACGACTGCACGTCTGTTGATTATCGGTGTTCTAATCTAATTGTTGTATTTATTCGTATACGTCATCGCGCCTCGCCGCGTCTCATTCCCCTTTTGCAGTATTGTCACGGCCGCGGTCTACAGGACAGGCAAATACTATAGGCCGGGAAGGGAGGGGGGGGAGAATTCTCGTTTCTGGAGACCACCCTCGTTTTCTCATTTCGTATACGAAAATGAGGGAGGGAGGGACATTGTACCGCCCAAATACGTGACTTGCAAAATTATTTGCGCCACCGAAACTTCGACGGTGGGTGGATGGGGGCTTTGAGAGGGGGTTCGTTGGCATTTCTTCCCAGTCCCGGGGAACAGTATAATTATGTTTTTCGAATGCGGAGGAGTGTCGTCTATTTTGAAAAGGTTCCCAAATATCGGAATGGTTTCGAAACAGCCCGTCGGAGAATGGGACGGATTCCGTTTCCCCCCCGAATGTGAAAGAAGTCTTTCCCGAATCGCTTCGTCTCCTTCGCGCGGGTCCTTCGATTTTCCCCTAGACTTTGATGTTCGGCGCGCAACCAAGGTGCGTAATTGGTTCCTTTTTTGCCGAGCCGTTCCACAAACGAAGGTGCGGTAACAATTTTCAGGTAGTGCGAAAATTGAGTTCGTGTTAAATACTTCTGACGAGAACACTCGTGAGCTACGCTCGTTTGAATCACTTGTGATTTCATGAAAATTCGGAAGGGGGGTCGAATTTTCCCCAATTACATATTACAACGATTTCCTTTATTCTCAGCGTAGTTAATAGTGTTCTCAGTTTTTAAATAAATGTCCTGGTTAATTCTAAAATTCGACCACTGAAATACGAGACAAAATTTTTTTTTCTTTTCCCACTTTTATTAAGAGGTTTTAAGTGTCAAGTAGTTTCAAAATATCATGTGAGGGATCTGTCTAGACGCTGAAAAAAATAACCAACCGATGCCTGTACACCCGCCGCATAATATACAAGAGTATCGTACACTACTGCAAACCTCTGACAAATATTTTGTCTGGAACGTAGTCTTAGATTTATACTAAACATAATAAATTGTGGAAATAAATATTACCGACTATTGCATAAATTCTTAAGGGATATTTATAGGCTTCGGTCGTACTCTCGTACATACATATCCAGCGTGGAATAATCGATGTTGTGCCGCGATTGTAATCTTTACGGTTGTAAACTATTTTAATGAATTATTGATATTCCATCCGTAATGTTTTCCAGTCAACATTCCAGGTAACTCCCATTTCCATTTTGAAAAGAGGAAGTCGTTTCCATTATTCAGTAGAAATTGTTGACAGTCCGTACGTTTGTCTTCAAGTGGAGCGAGTGGCGTTTCCTGAATTTTTTACTCCGAATCAGTCAACATTTGAATGGGAATGGACGATCTTAATCTTAGCCAGGATTGTTGACTGCAGTGTTCATTTTTAGTAATATTTGCAGCATTACTTAGAACGATTTGTACTGATTCTGCATCTGTTATGTATCTGCATTATGTTTTTATGGGTGCAAACATTTTTCTATTAAAAATGTGGTTCATATCGAATGACAAATAGGATGGAAGATAGTCATTCCGTACCCTCCCTTATCGTATTTCGCGTTTTCTGTAGTAATAAAAAAATTAAAACAAATAGCGACCAGAATGGATACATGATCATTCAACGTAACTTTAAAATTATTTGAAAATATCTCTTTTTAGGATGTTTTGATATTCGGAGTTACGAATACGTACTGCCACGTTGCGGTGAGGTCTTTCGACAATTTATAGAAGCCGCTCTTTTTTCAGACACTCGAGTCGGCTGTTGATAACGTCTTACGACGGTTGGAATCTGGCGGATTCAGTGGAAGCCCTCTCAATTAAACCGGGGTGTTTTTGCCCTGTTGTAAAGGCCCAAAACGGGGCCCTTTGAAAAGCGCTTCCCCTCCTCCCACCCTCATCCCCGGAGAAACTCCACTTTCCGCCTACTTGATCCGCCCAGCACTTGTAAAAGTGCGCCCGCCTTTTAAGAGGCTCGTCTAGTTCAATGATTCGGACAACATGATTGTTCCACTTTGGGACAGGAAAATTATGACTTTCAGTTTTAGACCGATAACAGCGCATTGTGTACAGACGATTGTAGAAATTATATATTTTTAAATGATTTATGACCAAAAGTTATTTGTTTAGAATACCTGTTTTGTGGTCTGCGAAGGGTTGAAATACTGTAGATTTCTTGTGTTTCTGTCTCCCTCGCTGGTTTGGTCTTTTGCTAGACCGGTTTCGGCAGCTTGCCATCTTCAGCAGCGGTGTTAGTCACTTTGTCACATGGATGTTTTTTTGGGCATCCTCACTGCACTGTCCAGTACAAGACAGTACAATTGACAGTGACAGTGCAGTGAGGATGCTCAAAAAACATTTAAAGTTATTTATTTAACTCCATTTATTTTATTATCTTGTGGTTTAAATGTGTATTTATTATTTCTTCTTGCATTCCGATCGTATTTCTTTTACATACCACGAAGGGACCAACAATTTTGAACTTTGTATTAATGGAATTAACCAGCCGGGGATGAATATGCGGTTTGGTGTTGGACATTAAATATGTAAATTGGTGGAGAGGGGGGGCTGCGAATCGGTGGATATAGAGCGACAGTTAGTCGTACGTGTGTATTTTAATTGGCTTATTAATAAATGTCTTGTGGGATGGAAGCGCCCGCTACCCAGTTTACGGACTTTGTAATTGGGTTAAAAACATCCCAGACGGGGACGGTTCTGAGGAACGTCAGTTACCCGCCGCCGGTAACTTGGACAATGACGTTAGACGCGCGGTTACAGGCGCCAGTCTCTGTTACCTGGAAACAACATGGTCCCATTCCGATAACTTTAAGTATAGTTTTCATAGTAGTTTCGCATGTTTTACGAGTATATATGTCGTTACACGTTGTGCGTGTTAAGTTTGGACGCGGTTTTCTTATTTACTGGTCATTATTAGATTTGTATCACTTATAAGTACTGAAAATGACTTGAAGCCAACACCGGTATAGTGGAGACAAAAGGTTGCAAAACTTATATCATGCTGGCTGGACGAATTTTCAATTCAATCAACGTAATTTTCTCATTGTCCATATTTCTGAGGCAGTTTGAGAGAAAAACTTTCATCGATATCAACCGGACGAAAGAACGAACTTACACAAAAACTTTACCCACATTTTTCGTTATTCCAACCTCCATCAAACATGTACCTGAAGAAAAGAAGAGAATGAAACATTGCCTGTGAAGTACTGTTCATGGGACAAAGGCGAAACATGTTGTCTCACTGCGCATTTGTCCGACTCCGATTTAAAGTGCCGTTAAACATTAGTCAGGCGCGGTCTATAAACAGCCTTGTGTTTCACGATATTATTTCACGCACTCCGAACGGTTTCACGCTGTACGAGATTTCAAAAGCAAACTGCCCCACCGTAAATAATAGTCGTTCGAATTGATCTATCCTCGCGTTAGGTCTAGCGCATGTTGAGGGGGGACTCGATTCCTAGCCGCTCTCCGACGATAATCTAGAGACAGCCAGCAGCCCCGGGTCTAGACTCAATAGTTGGCGCCGTTGGTCCGAAACTGAACGAACTTTTATTGCCGTTATTTATTGGGCAATATCGCTTGGAGCCCGAGTTTCTAGCCCGAGAGAGGGAACCCCTCCTCGGATCTATATCGCCATCCCCTCCCTCCTCCCACCACCATCCCCCCGTCGATCGCCGATCGACCAGTAGTTGGCATTGCATTATGCCTTTCTTATCGGTTGGAACAAAATTAGCATTTTGAATGATCCCCCATCGTGGAGGTTGCCCGAAGACGGGATAATATTATGAAAAGATCTGAGCGTTGAAAAAAATTATCGTCCGCGTTCTGTATGCACGATCGATCGGGGGTTAAGAAATCGCGACGAAGAAGCGTGATGGAAAATAGCCGGTATTTTGATCTGGTCGAGGGGATCATACATTTCTCACAAGGCTTGCTAAAGTGCAGAGCATGCATTGCGTTAATGCGATTCTCCAACTTGATACACTTGGGGCCGTTTCACCGAACTTTATGATGCATAAATATTGAATTTATTACCTGATTGAGCCCTGAAACGATTATTATTTACTTGTAAATTAGCATTCCTTCTGTACACTGAAAATACCCAGTGGCGTTGACTTTAGCTCCCGATCTCGACCTTAGTATCAGGCATTGTCATACATCTATAAACATATAATTTATGATTCTAGTTGGGCAGAAATATTCCATGTCGTCCCACTTGTAACGGACATTAGAGCGTTATATCAATCATCCAGTTAAGCCGCCATTTGAGTTTTTTTTCAGTTCGGTTTCTTAAGAATCCGATGTGTTGAGAATCAAACCTCAGACGCGCTGAATGTATGTGAAATAACTATATGTAAATAACAACGCTAAGAACGCGGTAGATTCCACGCGACTGGGGGTAGACCACACAGGTTAACGGTTTCGTCCCCAGCAGTAGCCGTCCGTTAGTGAGATACGCATTTCATCTTTTAGTGCCCACACTAATACTGTTAATTAAATTCACATGCGGATATCAGTAATAATATTCTGTTGCAATTTTTCCGGGGATTATGTTATTTTTACCGAAGCCTTATATCACTTTTTACTTTTATACTTTAATATATGTATATATAATATGTATAAATATATATTTATTTATTTATAAGTTTATTCGATGCTTTCATAGTGCATTGGATAGTTGATAAGCTGCTAAAATTTTGACCTAATCCATTGCTGGGAGTGACACGACAATTTAGGAATTCCTGGGAACGAAAACGAAAACGCCGACGGGCATTTCGAAAGGGAAGAATTTTAGCGTAAAATAATGGAACGCGGCGGAAAATTGTCGGTTTATTCAAATCCGTGGTATATCACCAGTGCTCGCGAAACGAGGGGCGTTCTGTTATTTGGAACTGCGGTTCGATCCAGGGTCGAGTCAAATTACAGGGTGGAAAATGCCGTGAGAGGGAAAGGGGAATCCGAGAGGGAAAAGCCGGGAAAGTGTTGCCCGCGCTGAAAGTGTTTTCGTCGCCGGTCGAAGAGTCAACCCAGTGTCTGTGGGCCTAGATCAGTGACGCATTAATCAATGGCGGGACCCTCCCAGCCCGACCGAAATTCCTTCGACCCATTTACACTGAAAAATCGAGCCAATTTTAAACCTAATCGTATCACTAGACGCTTTTATTTATTCATTCTGTACTTCGCCCCAGGCCCAAAGCTATAATACGGCCTGTATTTATGGATCCCCCTTCCCACCGCCTTTTATAACCCGACTTTAAAATAATCCAACCTAATAAGTGCCCTGTAGTAGTCATTGATTTTTGTATAATTCACCATTAAGGTGAAAGTATTGTTTCAGTTGACCTTAAATTATGGATCTTCAATATCATATTCAAATTTCCAGTTCGAAGGGGAAGGTCGTAAGTTCGATCTTCGCCTTTGGCATCAGTTGAACATTTTAATATGGTAATGAGGGGATCTCAAACTAATTCGAGAGGCCTCCAACGTATCTATTTTTCATCTTTTCCGATAGAGATGAAATTTTCACTGTAGGCTTTCTCGTTTTTAGCAATCATTTGTTCTCATCTGATGTACCAACAATCTTTTTAATTACCTGAAATAAATATATCAAACAACTAATTGATAGTTGAGGCATAAAATTACACACACACACACACACACACACACATAAAGTAATTAATAAATGTTTTATTTATGTGCATTTATATATGTCATTACATTACAGATTACCTGCAATTTTCCGTTGAAAAGTGGTTCCGTTTAGTGGGAAATGTAATATTGGAGAAGTTAAAAAAAATACGAACTCGTGATAATGGTATCGTTTAGGTTGCGTGTTGTTGAAACGAGAGGGCAACAGAATTCTATTTAGTGTTTAATGAATGGAACACTGGGCGCGACTATTAATAGCGGCATGGCTCTATCTCTTGTTTCTGGTTCTCTCTCTCTCTCTCTCTCTCTCTCTCGCTCTCCATCACTCTCCCTCTTTCTCTCTCTCTTCCTCTCACTCACTGCGCCTCCCTCCCTCTCTTTCTCTCTCTCTCCTCCCGGACATATCTTTATCCAGTGGAGGGCCGACTGGGAAGAGGGCGGTTTTTATCGCCTAATTGACGGAACTCTCATTTCCTCTGTGAAAATTACGATTCGTCGACACATCCTCCCGGCGCCCCCTTTTGTCTAAAAGCCCAGTTAGAAAACCTCGAGCCTCACTCGAATGTCGCCACTTCGTATTCAGGTTTAAACTGAATTTGGTGTGAGGTTTATTAAAGGGGGGGGGGTTATTTGGAATGCCATCATTCTTAATTTCTTCCTTCTCCATTTACCGATCGGAGTTTTAATTAGATCCGTCTTTTTTAACTTTGCGCCAGTAGTGAATAACCTTTCTAACCTAGTGAGGAAACTATATCAGATCAAATTTAGTTAATGGGGACATCAATAATCAAGATATTAATTGAATTTACTATAGTGGATAATTTAAATTGAGAAATACTTTCGCATGTCGAACACTAATAAACTCATTGTTAAAAGACTAGATTTAATTGAAAAATCACATTACTCGTGTAGCGTCTGAAAAAATCTTTTGCTTCGTTAATATTTTATTTTAACATAAATTATGTGTACGGCAGGGTTTGCGTTAGTATATTGTACTGTATTGTTTAATTAAATCAGGAACCAATGTAAATATTAGTTTAGCAATGCACGATAAAAACTATGCATTATAAACGTAGCATTATAAGAATTTGCAGTGCAAGAAAAAGTAAATTACTATGTCATCCGACATGATAGCGTAGCAATTGTCTCGAGGTACAATTTGAATTAAAGCGTGTGTAGATCATATCCTTAGACAGCTCAAGATACTAAGTTGTTTTCATGTATAAAACTCCGAAGTATACGGTTGAAGGTTATTTCAATGATAAATTAGAATTTTTTTGCCATGGTATTCAGGTCCCGCATTCCTCTCATAGCAGCTAATATCCTGAAAGATTTTCGGTCCAATTTTTTTGCTTATAAATCGGGCCGGAAGGTCTGGTTGGGGCTAATCGCTCGGTTCCGCTTGTTAAAGGCGAACATCGAAGCGAACACTTTTACGACTGACATAACCGCACTGACGAGTTGTTTGGGCGTAACACTGGGCCAAAAAAATGCAGGTGCAGCAGCGGTTCGGGGGTTAACGAGGAGTTGTGCTGAGGCTGTTGTCGAAGGGTGGAAGGGGGCGGTAGACGGATGGTTTATTGTCGGGGCCCGTTCTCATATTTCCAGTCCATTAGTGGACAATGGCCCCGAGCGGACAGTTCGGTTCCTCCGCCGGTGGACACCCTTTATTACACACACACTGACCATCCACTCCAAGGCGTTTTCCTCTTTTTTTTTATTACGGGGCCCTATCACTTGCACGTAAAATATGCTGCGGGATACCGTCCGTTGTCGGTCGGGACGGCAGTGTAGTATGTCTGAATTAGGCTGAGCAGCGTTTTCAGAAACAAATATGTGTGTGTTTTCTCTCGAGGACATCAAGAAGACATCCATTCCTTGATCAATCACGGCATCCACCTTTCGGCTTGACCGCTTATTCTTGCTCGCTGTGGAAAAAAACAAACCCCCGTACGGGAAACACCTTAAAAGCGTTCAAATAATACCCCTTCAGGCCTCGTTATATAGGTGACGTAAACACGATCCCATGAATTTAATGTAGAATATGTTTACTTTTAATTTTTACAATTATCACCGTTGCCGTTACGCGTTTGTACCCCTGTTTTGTTAGATGTTAAATATAACTGTCGATTTAGCGTCCAAACAAAAGTTACGTACCTCATTTTGAAGATGAAAAACAAACTGACTGCCTTCGAAATCAGTATAATTGAGTAGATTATATACAGCGTTTTAATTATAATATTAATTAACATCCTGTCGGGATTACCGAGGGGTTTCAGCCCGGCCGAATGAATTCACATTTCTGGACTGGGAATGATCTGGACACGGCCGGATTACTGTTACGCGGCCGGGTTCAGAATTCGGGTAAGTTTCTTTTTTTTTCGTTCACCCGGTCAGTTTCCAGTATCTGCTCGGTCGGTGATGAATTTTCAAACGGGGCCCCGGCGGCTCGGTTCGTCTTTTTGTGTAACCCGAGAACAGGTTCAGTGGGCCTTTCATCAGAGAGGCGGGACCGTTACCGGCTCCCGAACGAACTCACCGGCCACTTCCAACTTCCACGGCGTTGAGCCCTCCCCTGGTAAAAAAAAGAAATAGCTAAAAAAACTAAAAAGTGGAATCACTCACTAATTCATTCTGGCGGCGGTGACCCACCTTCCGTTCCCTACATGCGTATCGGGATTCTTGTCGAATAATTCGCATATCTTTGACTCTCGGAATCTAGATTAAAATTTTTTTCTTTCAGTTCTTTATAAATACTGATATTATGCCGATGAATAGTATTCTATATGGGACAGGATTATAATCTGGTCAGTTCTTCCGTAGAATAATTATTTGTATCCGCATTTTCTCTTCAATTTTTCAGACGTATTCCTTTTTGTTTTTATTCCTTTATTTATAAGGGATTTATAGGAAGGCTATTTGGTTTCTCCTTCATTATTGTCTACTCGTATTAGTGTTACTCGAACATCAGTAGTATTTAGTTCAGTAGCCGTTACTATATTACTTGGGAATATCAGTTCACTGGCTGGGGACCGGTATTAATAACATCACTAGTTTATGTCCCCGGAGCGTCTGATTCAGTTTACGTATTTGTACATTGATTACCCGTTCGGAACGGAAGGTTCCACGGAGGAGGGGTTTCTGCGGCGTGGGAAGTAGAGTTCGGGGCGGTTAAGCAGATTATCTACTGGGGGTCCAGCCCCTCTCGCTCTCTCTCTCTCTCTCTCTCTCTCTCTCTCTCTCTCTCTCTCTCTCTCTCTCTCTCTCTCTCTCTCTCTCTCTCTCTCTCTCTCTCGTCTGGCCTGAGGTCACGCACACAAACATATGTCGTCTCCGTAGTCACTTGTTCAATTATACAACGGGCACAACCCGTGTCCATCCCTTACTCAAAACACACACACACACACGCCTGTGTTCTCTGTCCTTCTCTCTCCCTCCCCCTTGTATCGCCCACCTACAGAGATTTCCCATTACCCTTAACACATACACAGAAGCTCACCTAACCTTTTCTTCTCCTTGAAGGGGAAAAACTATATATATATATACACTCACTACATTTAGTAAATTTTTTGATTTACGCTATCTGATACCCCTTTGTTCGTTGGTTTGGTCAAATCCCCGTAAAATTATTTAGTCGATCGCCTCAACCTCTCCCTACCAATTTCCTCGCCCCGACCAGTCTCCCTCCGGGATTTAGGTTACACGTGGAGCCGGCCGCCCCTCCTAAAGTATCGGAGCCGTTCGACCCGTCACGTGTCGAGTGTGACAAATGGACGAAGCGTATTGAATTTTTGTCGCTTTACTACAGCCCGAAGTGTTGTCCTGATCCTCCCTCCTCCTCCCGCCCTCTCCCTCTTCTTCCCTTCTAACGGATCGGACGGTCTCGGTTATTATCCGGCGGAGATAAATAGGCCGCAAACCCCGACACCCCTCTACGCCAAGGTGTAATCGAAAAACCAGATTAACTGTCATGCAACGGCTACTGGCACATTCAACCGCATTACACTGACTTCAATTTACCGGTTGGGTTTAGAATCGTTATTGGATATTGTTTAATTAAAAACCTTGAGAAAATATAAGAAATGATTGATGTATAGATATATACAAACACGGAATGTGCCCTTTAATTCAGATCACGCGATTGCTGTACCTTTCAAAATAGATTTTTAATTTCTCCATATTACGAATGGAACGGTTAACAAACATAAAAAGGTTCCACTGTTTACATAAGGACAAATGTTTGACTGTGGTGGTTTATATTGCTTCCTTATCGGACATTGTAGGATCGATTCCAAGCAGAAAGACGGAATGGAATGAGAAATATAAATTGATATAAACAATTTCCTGGTTCTGATTGGTTTTGTCCCCATTCGGTCTCCAGTGGTCCATTGGGGTGTATGGGTCCGGCAACCCTACAGCCCCAGCTCACATTAACCCCCACCCTACATACAGAAAAACTGCACAAAGACATAATACTAAACACCCCTTGGAGATACTAAAATATAAAAGCACAGACCTTAGGGCTACCGTCCATGAGAATGTCCTCGTACTGTTAGATGTGTGGTCTTATATAAATCCTACCATTGTGTTTAATGCAAGAAAACCTCTTAAATCTAATAACCTCTTTAGAAATCTGGTTTACCGCAAATTTACTACTAATGGGACCATAGAAAATAGGAAACAGTATCGCGGTTGATACTGTGGCACCGAGTCTGCCGCAGTTGAAATGGGCTCCGCCATTAAAAGAACCATTTGAATCCGAGCCATTATACAAAATAATTGTTTATAAATTGTAATAACAATTATATTACTAGCGTACTGTAATACCTGTCAGAATAGAATGCTGCCCCCAATTGTTATGTATTGTTTTTCATTACTCTGTTCCGGTTGCAAGTCGCCTCCTGAATTCTAACGTGCCTGTGTTCTGACGTTATTTTATGATTGTGAGATTAAATTTGCGAGCGTGCCCTCTGCCCGGACACGTTTATTTGCACTGTGAGGGGGCGGGGGGCTGACGTCGGTATGAAAACTCGGTGAAAGCTTACGGTGGGACTTTGTGGGAGTGGAGCACATGCCGCCTCTTCCCGCAACCCAGGCCCACACCTCGTCTCTCGGCGATGGTCATATGAAAAATTTCAGTCGACGTCGGCAAAAACGCAGGTGAAATGAAAAATAAGAAGATAGGAGGGTGCTCTCTGTGAAAGGCACATTGTACTTCGTCTATTCTCGGATAGACACATTTAATTAAAGACACATTTTTAATTAAATAAAATGTAAACGATCCAAGCAAACCACGACGAGTACTTGAACTGTCACTAACTAATACAGGGGTGGATCCCTTTCTAGTCCGGGATTTTGTGCTTCCGAGCAAGCACCCGGAGAGGGCCAGGGTTTCCAAACGCTGGAAAAATCCCGGACTTACCCTAAACCAGATTCTTCCCACAAAAGGGAATTAATTTAGTCCCTAATTTAATTTAGAGCAGTGCCTATCCTGGTTATGTTTTTGATTCTATTTCGTTTATCAATCATAGCGCATTGTTTTCTTGGAACTATAGATATCGGTCCGATAACGCAACAAAGATTTCGCTTCGTTTTTAATTGTATCACTTTACCCCTCTACCTTACCTCTAGCATTTGGTTCGGGAATATGATGTCGGTGTTGGGACAACTTTTGAGGTTGAGCAGTGAAAGCAATTAGTGAAAGGAAATCGTGAAGAGGGCGGATTGCGAATATTCGGGGAAATTGAAGAACTCCTTTAGAAGGAATGGATATAGGCGGAGGGTGAGAGGGGGGACGAATTGGAGTGAGTGAGCCCTCCCTCACTGTACTAGAGCAAGAATACTCCCCGGCTGCGATGGTTATCGGTACGGCGTTGATTGCTAATTAAAATGGCTTTAATCTGTACCCCGCTATAATAACACAATTATTCATTGTAGCGCTTCTAATTAGCCCTGCGGTTCAAACGATCCAAACTTTAGGGCGGAGCTAATAAATATTAAATAATGGACAGAGGGTTCTTGTCTTCTACTCCCGTAATCTTATTGTTGCTGGATAAACTACAAGAAAATATTAAATTCGTTTTTCTCTCAAAGAGGAAAGTTTTGAGACTCGCTCGTTTGAAAAGCACGCCGTGCAGAGAGAAAAGCCTTTTTCGACTGTCTTTTAACCTAGTTAAGAGGCGCCCGTTTTCGTCCTGAGGATTTTAAAATAGGTATAATAATAACGGATGTTAAATTATTTAAACGGGAGAAAGAGAGAAAGAGAGCCACTAGGGCTTAAACAACAAAAGAAAACTTGTATTTGTATTGGAAAAAGTCTTATGTATTCATCTGGAACTTTCAAACACCTGGGAAATCTGCTGTGAATAATATAACAGAGGTCCACTTATATTTTCATTCACCAATTCATAATTTTCGCTTCAAAACGTTTTCGATACTTTTAATTTTTCATGTTAATTCTTCTATCCTTCATTCTGGTTCGCTGAGACCACCGATTCCATTTCTCGGATCGCGCTAATACAATATACCCAATATATTGTATTATAGTGATATTAGGGCTCATGATATATTATAATGACTTTTATGTTTTCATATAGGAGTAAAGACGAATTGGTTAACTGGTTATTATTACTTAGTAGTTTGATAATAATTCTTCTCTTTTCAAACATCGAGAGAATTTAATTTTTGTAATGGAGTAGGGATTTATTAGTAATTTGTTTTTATAGTATCTGCGGGTTTTAAACACTGGAGCGCAGCATCCATATAAAAAATAACTCTTTCTTCATTCGAGCTTAATTAATTTCCGATGGGCCACAGCGCGGAGTAGCGGAACTTTTGCCGGTTTCCTACAGGAAAAAAAATATCAATTTTAAGGGACATTTACGTGTTTCAGTTACGGCTGGGAGAATCGTGCTCATGTGCAGGGTCAGAAGAGAATGTTATTGCCTCGTACTCTCCCGTAAACGGCGATAACGATCTGTTCCGTTCATATTTTACTGCCAGTTCGTTTTCGGGATTTTAATTTTTGAAACTCCCCGCCGTGAATTTCCATTCGTTGTCTGTTTTTAACGGCGCAATTATCATAACGACATTAAACGACGTCGGAGGAGACGGAGGAAACAATGGACGGCAACATGCCCATCGCGACGTCTGATGCCCGTCTTTCCTCCTTGCATAATTCATTTTCTGATTTTATTGGAACATAGACCTGGGACTGGAAAAACAGTTTACTGTTTTTAATTTACCGTTTTAACGCCGACGGTACCTGGCGGAATAATTCGTGATTAACGTTCGTCTAACAGCGTTTTCAAATGTTCTCTTCGGGAAATTACCTCGGTGAAATTTCGTAAGTGGCATTCTCATGGCCACGATCGGTTGTTAATCAGCGCCTCGGTCGCAGATTAATTATATTACTATCCGACCAGCTCGACATGCGCGCAATTCAAGATACTTAAATCGAAATTGGGAATGTAAAAATTATTTTTTGAATAGAAAATCTTCCTTGTTACGTATCTGTTGGTAAACAGGGATTGGAGATTGGGGATTATAGGCCGAGGTTTGCGATTGGGATAGCCCAAGGGCCAGTTTCCGTCTCACCAGCGGCCGACTCGCCCACCTTGTCAGTACTTCTCCTCGGTTTTCCTATTTTCAGCCCGTCGATTTATTTTCTTTTTCGAGACCGATACAGTTTTTCTTTTTTGACAGAGTGACCACTCAAGTAGTTGTAGCATCAACTTTTTTGACGAGCGGTAACTTTGCTGTTATGCCGACAGGTGAACCGGATTATTACAGGTATTTTAGTGTGCTGCTTTACTGCGTTACTGAGTTTTTAATGCGGTCGGGGATTGGGTAATTGACGGACCGTTTTATTTTCCAGACTGACTGTTGAGTTTTTTCATTTTGAAATTAGAGGCGGTATTACTTTTGACGAGCCTTCACTATTGACTTCGTGTAATAACATAACTACTCGTATGTTATAAATTACTGCATGTATTATGATCCCGTGAATATAGTAGTGTCGATTAAGAGATATATTTGTAACTTTACGAATGAAGCTTTAGGGTCGTGTAATCCCCAACACTTTTGTTTATTTCTTTTGTACTTCCAATATCCAATAACAATTAACCGGTTATTGGCGATAATCGGTTATGAAGCCCAAGTCCGGTCCTTGAGCGGGCAGAAGCCGGGTTCACGACGTTGGGAAAATTCCATTTGTTCTTGCGGTTGTCTTGAAGATTGCCCATAATATGTATATGGCTTTGAAATATAATGCGCAATTTCCTTTTGAAAGAGATTGGCTTCTCACCTGGAACCACTCGTGCCGGATTTATTTCTTCCGCTCGGCGCAATCTTTCGGCTGTTTTTTCCTATTGGCTACGTGTCGGAAGCGAACAGTTGAAATCTCCCGCCGATATGTCATACTACCCATGTCGAAGGCCGTCCAAATCATTGTTTGTGACGTTGATATGTGATTAATTTCCTTCCCCCTAAAACTAAAGTTTAATAATAAATTTCGCGTTCAATATCACGTGTATTTTTGGTAATTAGTCGCATCATTAAAATGTTTTGTAATCGTATGTAAAACGGATAACATGTTTTAGCCAGACCAGATTGATTTCGGTTTCATTTCTTGCTGTGATCCATCTTCTCCGCCAATTGTTTTTTCTGTCATTTAGCTTGAAAAAAATCAGGTATAGTGGAAAAGACGCCGATGTGTATGTACCTAACTTTAGTCTTTCAAAACTACGAAAGGAACAGCGTAATAAATCTTGTTCGTTCTGTGCACAAAGAACTTCGACTCTACAATTTTCAGGACGTTGTACTAGAAAGATAAAACTTAAATTCGCTTACGCGAGAATCGTTATCTGAACTTGGAGCTAAAATATTACAAACTTGTGGATTATTGATTACAACAGTTCATAGTATTCGGCGGCGAAGATAACGTTAATTTAGCCAGTAGAAATTTGTTCTGCTTCCTGGATTTCGATTTGGAATATCTATCAGATGAGTTTGTCCTCGTGCTAACATGCTGTTTTTATTACAACACAAAAGGAATGGCATTTATCAGTGTCACTTTAAGATACTATTCAAACTTCGCTTTATATTGTAATTAATGGTCTTATGAACAAAGAGTATATTTAAAAATATGTATATTACTTCATACTAGTCCTTCTTGTTCATACCTTCGTACATTCCGGAGTCAAACATGAAAATAAATTGTACTATATAATTGGATGCAGCCGGACGTCATTATTTAATACAAAAAAAATTAACTTTTATTTGCAAGTGGGAACCTTTCCCTCCGTACCCAGCACTCCGGTTTATTAATATTCAAGATCGATCGCATTGATGGTTCAAACAAGTAATAACAATAATATTGATGAGTCAATTCCGGCCTTGAAGCCCGGGATCATTGTTCATCCTTCAACGTGCCTCTAATTGGCTAGCGGTTTACGCTTTTTTTTCCTGTCTTTTTAATATCCATAGTGTTTCCTCGATGTTTTGTTTTAACGGACGAAAGGCTTCAGTCATCGATCCGTTTGGAATCTAATTTTGAAATTACGAATTCAAAAGTGTGACGCGTAGGTAATGCATTTCAATCGAATTTTCGATATCTTATTGCAAATATTCTGTTACTCATTTTAAATAAAAACAGTTCGATGAGCCATACGTGGCAGTCAGGGAAGACCCGATACTTTCAGTTTAGTTCAAATTTTTATAGACCGTCTTGTAATTATTTATTTTATTTGTAATGATTGTTATCGCCTCCACTCGCATGTCATTTACACCGAATTAAGTGCAATGATAATGTAATTGATTATTAGACGGAGCGTAGGGGATCACTCGTGAGAACCGTCTACCTCCAGCAAAGATGTTCCAAACCCCCACTACATCTTCTTAAAGGAACATAGTCATGTTTGCAGCTATCAATGACATTCAGTCCTCAAACGTTTATTGCGCGAGTTTACCTATTTTGCATGTAATGGAAACGATCTTACACCTTGTGGAAGATGGCGGACCTTCATAGGGCGACGAGTTAAACGGAATGTTTTCAGTGGAAAATCCAAGTTAAATCTGTTGGCTAGAACAATAAGCATTTCATAGCCGGGCGGCTCCAAATAGTATAAGTTGAGACACTAAATCTTTTCTTCCCGGCAGATAGCGGGCTCCAACTCATCGTCCCGTCCGTTATCTCCATCCACTCGGTCCAAAAACAGCGTTGTTGCTCTCTTCAGTTGTTATCGACCGACGTATAACTCATTGTAACGGTGTATTTCTTCTTGCGATACGAGGAAGGGTGGAGTGAAAGCGTTTCGAATCGTGCAACTCTGTCGTGGTTTAACCTTTATTGGACTGTTAACAAATAACTTTCGAATGCAATATTCGATTTCTCAGACTTGAGGGCCCCCGGGGTTCCACCTGTTCCCCAAGTGTCCAATTAACTTCCGGTCTATAAGTCACGATTGCTCCAGCTTTTATGAATATGAAAGAAATCATATTCATAAAACTCCATTTCCCGTTTATTTTCTTATAAAGAACTATTAAATATGATATATATATTTTTCTTATGTATTATATATAAAATATTAATAACTGTTAATTCATTCATTCATTCATCAACTGTTAGAACCCGAAGATTTGGACTGTTACTCATATAGACGCCTCACAAATATACTGTTGATTACTACTGAAGATGTCTTGAATTCGATATCGAACTAGCATAATACCAAATCAGACGAGTGGAGACAAAATATCGCGAAAATAAATAGGAAGAAATTAATAACATGATTCCGATTTTTTTACTTGAGATGAAAATAGAATGATTTTTTTTCATGTTTTATAATGATCCCGAAAACTGTCTTAAAAACTCTGTTGTGAGAAGTTAAAACGAATTGATCGCGAAGTCGATTATTCCCCTGGCAATCGGCTGTATGTAAATATGGAGTGTAAACTAATATGTAAATGTGCAATAGGTGTCTCAATTTTATTCATGCCATGCAGAATAGATAATAATCGCAACGGTAAAAATATCATAAAGACAAGATGAAAATATGTTATTAGCGAATCACTGTTTTTTATTAGCCCTTTTCGAGGAAATACTTTGTAATTGCAAACTTTAGCAAAGTTAGTTTTCATTGCGGTAATCGTGATGATTAGTGGATCTGTTAGGGAAAATAGAATATATTGTAGACTAACATCCTTTTGAAATAAATTAAATTTTGACAATTTATATTGAGAATTTAACGATTGAGAAACCTTGCTTTGTTGAGGAACTAGGATAGGGCACTGTCCTGTGATTCTAGTCGAACCTTCAAAGCATATAAGAGAATACCTTTGTTTACTAACAGTGTATGCACTTAAAGCCCTACTGAAATCGTTTAGTTGCACGAATGAATAAATAGAATTGGATCGATCAACTTTATGTCCACATAAATGTTTGCATAAGGACTAAGAAATGAGTAAACTGCAGCGCGAATCGTCCGAAGGGAAAGTATTAATCTTTTTTCTGAACTTCTGCAGATTTGACCTTTCGGATGATCTAGTCCTTATCTGGAGCGAATTTACTTGGGTTAGGAAATCAGAAAACTCGTTTTCTGTAATTCATCATCTACAAGTTTGATGCTACTCTTCAAAAAAATAAGTGGTGCTCGTTTTTCCTTACTGGATTAGTTCATCAGTTTATGAGTCTGTATACTGGTTTTATTATATTAATGTAGATATTTAGATTTTATTAGATATATTAAATTATAATTACATACAGGAGTATACCTGATGGAATGGGTAACGCTGTGGTGAACATTCCCTTAGGTATATAAAGAGTTAGTGTCTCATTTTCAGGAGAAAAAGCCAGCCGCTAAATTTCTAGTTTATTTGGGCGCGGTTTCACTAAGATCCTACGATTTATCGTGCTAAAATTACTGTGCTTGGTTTCGGGGTTATTAAATCATGATCAAATTTGATATTCTGCAACCGGGTTTTATTTTTTAATCTGCTACCACGAATAGTCCATCCACATCCATATCCACAAGTCTATATAACTAAAATTTTATTATAAATATGTTTCTTTTTGATCATCATTGACTCTGATAATTTTGCTGGTATCAGTCGGCTTTGATATTTTCACTTATGTCAAGCTGCATTGTAAACATGTTGTGGAAAATTTGTAACGTTTCTTTTAGCCGAAAGCAATTATAAAATCCTGAAATTTGGTTGATTCGAGTGACTTTCTGTGTTTTTAATTATGATTTCTCAAATTAATGATAGGATCATGTTAGAAAATAGAAATTTATTGCAGTTGAAAGAATATTTAAAAGTAAAAATTACTTTTATATCCTACAAGTTTTAATAAACCGCCGATACTCTATCCTTCCACACAGCCAGTTCGGCGTTAATTACTCATTTTAAGTTATACAGATGTTTTATTGATATTTAAGTGTGGAATAACTTTAATTTAGGTGTTAAATTCGTATGGCCATCTATCACATAAAGCGTTTTGTAACTTATGAAAGGGGCCGTGGATAATAAGAATTCCCTTTGGGGCCTCGGGTTTCTTCCCGGAATCTCTTTTGAATGCAGTTTCTGTATTGATGAAAAGTTCGTTGGCCGATTCACCCAAGTGCTTCCGCGGGACTATTTGAACACAATTTGTAACCCGGTCCCACTTACAAAGCAGAATGCAATAAATCCCCCGGTTGAGTTTCAAAAACGACCCCCCCGTTTCCCCCCTAGTGATTAAGGGTTGTAATTCGCTTTCGAGCGACGGCATTTCTTCCCACTCTTCCCCCGCTATGGCTTTTACTTTTTCTCGCGATTCGTTAATTTGAGAAATTGCGAGTTTTATTTTATTGAACGGGGCGGGGGGGCCTCTTGTGAACGCTGCTTAGCCCAGTGAACCTCTGTTTTTACCGAGAAACGGGAATTGCAGGATATTAGACCCGATTCTAATTAGAGATAATTAAAATCGAGGATCTCTCTTCTTCTCCTTCTTTTTTTATTTTAATCTGATTCTTAAAGAGCTCTTGGAAGAATTTTTTAAGGGCAATCTGATGATCCTGGTGATTACTAAGCGATGGAATTAAAGAGCCCGAAAAAAATTGTGTAACTTTCGTTTGATTCGTATATTTGGAACTTAATTTTTGTAACCGTGTTAACCTTTATACGTAGATAAGTACCATTATTTGTAGATGTAATCTAAACGTAAGTATTCATAGATGAGATGTCATTGTTTCCATCAAATGATTACGGTAATAACGCTGGTAATATTATTACGATAAAAGGCAAATCGCTTCATTGAGTTTTGATTGGTCTTTTTGTATTGAAAATTAAATAAACAACTAGTTAATTTTCCTATGGCGGGATCGGACTTTAATTTTTTGAAATATCAAACTTCAAATACCGAACCTGTTCTTGGTGTGTTCGTTGAAGCCAGTAGTGACAGTCTGCGTCAAAAAATTGCGCAAGAGAAAAAGTTTATTTCTTGAAAAGTTCAAGGCAAGGAAAATTCAGGTTGGCTTTCGTTTGAAAAGTCCTCGGTTTTTTAATTTTAACCCGACATGATAACAGTGAAATCAGGTTAATAAACTGTCGGCGATTATGAAGAGCGTGAAACCTTGTATTTATTCGACGCACGTGTCTTATAACCTTTGCCCCTTAAAGACACGTATCGAATTCAAGTTTGTTCGCAGGGCGGTCGCCGGTTAATAATTTATTTTACTTGTAAATAGCGGAAAAAAAAATAGCGGAAGTTTAACCTCGATAGATGTATAACTTTAACTTTCAAATAATCCATATTGATCGCATTGAAGAACATCATAAATATGAGGTTTAGGAATATGTTTCACAATAATTTATCTAGTTGATAGAATGGAAATAATAATGTACAATATTGTGAATAATTACAGTACAAAGTGGGGTGCTTCGGAATTCACAGCTACACACAGAATTAAAATTACTACTCCATAACGTACATTATTTGTATACCATCTGAGCATTATTAGGCTCTATAAAATCATTCAATACCATAATTCTTCTGTCTCCTCCCTCTGATTTGGTTTGATCGGTTTCGGCTTCTCGCCATCCTCAGTAGCGCACTATCACTGCGCTGTTACCGCATCGGAGAAATATCGAAAAAATTACGGCATTCCACGTATTAATATTAATTAAATAAATTTCGTGTTATGTTGACTGGTTGGCATTAAATGGGCTGCGTTATACAAAAACTAAGTGTAATTTTTTCAATGTCGTATCTTGTACACACATTCTGCACATTTTGTACATTAACGCTGTTCGGTATAATAGACTGGAAGCCTCGAAAATTCTTGCACAAGCGGCACTTACCAAAGCTGCCAGCGGTATATTATAATGAGAATGGCAAAGTAAGTATGAGTGAAAAGTCGGTCTGACAAAAACAGGGATAAACCATTAGGACGGGTTTGAGCCCGGCTAGACGGGCCTGTCACACTCCACTACTGTTACTCTCCCAACTTTATTATTTATTACAGGATTTACCTCCAGCCGGCCCTCGTCCTTTCTCCCAGTCCACTTGCCGATTACCAACTCTGATTATGTTTTTTACTCTACCCGATTCTTTTATTCATCGAGTTCTGCGGAATGATTTTCTGTTCGCTTAATAGAAACCAACTATGGAGGGATTTAGAATTAATTGAGATCGACTCATTTCATGTCCCAGTTAGGACTGAAATAAAACTAATGTGAGGAAAAGCTAGACTATTAGATAAATAAATAGCCCAGATTTATGTTGCTTTATATTTATCCGAAATACTGAGGGTATGTTGTGTATTTATTGACTCAATAGATTGAGATATGTGGTGGGAAAGCTCTCAATAATGCCTGCCTGGTCATTTGAGCAGTCTAAATCGTTTCAAATTTTGTAAGACCCTTGATATTGAAATGGGTGAAAAAAACAGTCCCGCAAGTTCTTCAGCCGTGTTCCTCACAATCATCGTCCCCTTTCATCCTATGAAGACCTCATAAGAAGAAGAAGTCCATTTTTCATCCTTCGCTTTCCGCACACCGGTACTTTACCTAAACGATCCGGCACTTCATCAATCATCACAGCATCCAACTATTAGGTCACACGGCCAATTTATTCCTCCGGCCGGCTTTGAATAAAACCAGCCCGGTAAATCTCTGAGCGCCTTATCGTATATGCTACAGTCACGCAAGACGCGAGGGTGTGTTTTGCACAGTGGTTGGAATCGAGCTCAGTAGGGTGGTAGTATACTTTCCTTTGATAGAATTCTTTCCGGCAGAATTTTAATTTTTAATAACATTGATGTCTCATAGTTGTTGAACTTGCCTATATGATATGAACATTCCTGGTTTAGATTCTCACTGTTGGCGCAGTTACTTTATTGTTTGCGAATACGTTGATTTTTTACTGAACGTATAGCGTATATTAGTTTAGTTTGTGAAAACATACATAGGCATACTCGCTTGATTTATTCTTAGCCCCGCCAAGAATTTATGTGTTATATATGTGATGTCACTGATAAAACAGCATCAACAGATGAACCTAGGGCGTACCAAAGAGAATGGAATGAATAAATGAAAGTCCCTTCGTTGATTTGGTCCTATGCTAGACTGTTTCCGTATTCTCGTCCTCGTCCGAGTGTAGGCAGAAAGAAGCAAGAGTCTCTGAATCATCGCTTTCCACCTTAGCATTAAGAAAATGATTGATTCGCTAATTTAATTTCGAGAAGAGATGTACTCGGTTTTCAAAATGGAATCGATTTCATCGGCTCCGTTCATCGTTATAGAAAGGTGAACGTTTTTCAGTGAGGGGATTGAGAGATAGCTATCGTCCGACATTCGTTTTGGACATTTAGGAAAGTGTTTATGTACACGAAGGGGGGCGGGAGGAGTGGGTCTATTGGGCGCTAATCTGAGGGCATTAATCTGAAACGTGTTTGGGGCGCAAAGAAAAATGCCGAAATTGACATTGGTTTAAGGTGGTAGGGGTCGGCACCTCCGACCCCGATGACCCCCGTTCGTCCACTCCCACAGTCCCGTTCAGTTCTACGACTTTCCCCCGGCTAAATTAGAGTTTCGAGCCGGGTAGAAATAAAAAGAAAGAAAAATATCCTAGCTGATTTAAAACGTGTTCGGGACATTAGGCTCGCCGGGCCCGTGTAATGTAATTGATTGTTATTCCGGACGGTAGTGACTGGAAACGAATATTTTATCTGAAAGCCGAATTTATTTGACGTTCCCCGCCAAAGTATAATAGCATTAGGGGGCCCTAGGCCACCAAATTTCTGGGAGTAATTAAACTAAAATATAATATACTCGGGTATTAATTAAATTACCAGGCCCCGGGCGAATATTCAATCTCTCGTATCTAAACTATCGAGACATTAATGTTTCAGCATTAATGTTTTAAATGTTCTATAACTTAATGATTGTTCTTTATCACATCATTATCACATGAAACAATAATGCGTATAATAAATTTACTGTTCGCGACTGTTTTTTCGCAAACGAACTTCACTGAAATAATTTTATTTCGTATTACAGGGCTGTGCATGTTTGTACCCGCCCACCCTCTGAAAGCGTCTCTAGAGCACGCTGATAGTAAACAAACTTCTTTTGGTATGTGTGTGTTGTTCGGAACTGTGAACCGGAATGTATGTAACGCAAAGGGCGTGTCTCAGTGTGCGCCCGTGTGTTCAGGTTAATTAACTTGCAGAGTAATTAATGCTTTGTTAATTACTCCTACACTCGGCTCCCCCCAGTCCCCCACGGTGGGTTGGACGCCAGCCTAGATTGCTTCCTTCTGTATAGAAACACGAAAACGTCTTCGCTTTCTTGCTACGCTTTATGCATTTATACGTGCACAAATATGTATGTACGAGTGAAATCCGATAGTATTACATGAACTGAAGATGTAAACCGTTGTTATATTTTTAATATTTGTTTGAAGTTATACAATTCTTAGTTATGACGAGAATTCCCTATGCACTGGGAACGCTAAACGAGTCGACATACCTGTCACAGGTAGTTATTAATTTAGCGTTGATTTCTGTTGGGCGATTCAAAAGCATAATATTACCGGGGAAGTTCATATTTATTATTCAGCCGGAAAGTTTCTCCTTTGTAAATTTTATTTACGAAACTAGGTCTGTAGCGAAGCGACGGCCATAATAAAGTTTATCTTTGAGCTCAAAATTATTCAATACAGAGCCGGGCAATGTCGACTTAATTTCGCTTTTAACTCATTTTGTTTTACATTATTATTATTTCATTTTTTTATGTCCCCAGCTCGCTTTAAACTTGTTGTGAGATGACCGCTTGTTTTCACGGCGGGATTACCCCTAATTTAATGAAATTTTGTAAAAGCGTCGGAGTTAATTTTGTGTTTCCCCCCCTCAGTCTCTCCCACTCGCTATCTCCTCCCCCCCCCGCAGGGTCGTAACTCTCTCCCCCTTCTGTTATAACGGAGCCAAATATTTTGCAAATCCTCGAAAAACTGTGCAACAGGGAGTGAGAAACCAAAGCTTTTATTTAATCAACTGTGAGAAATTATTAATGAAACTCTGCGATAACCTTACAAAAATCCGGATATTTAACAACTTTATGGTTTTTCCAGCGTTCTTTTACTTTAGGCTAGTAAAATATATATTAGAATGAGAAAACATAATACAATTATTAAGAACTTCTTCATTCTTGTTGCATAAATCTTAGTTTCTTGCTTCATGTAACTGACTAATAGGAAACATATAATGAAATCAGTAATTCGAACAAAAAATTGGCCTCCCAGAGCATCGTTTCCGGGTTTTATAATAAAAAAATACGACGATGTTTGGTTTTCTGTGATTGTTGAATCTGATTACGCAATGCACAGTAAAGATTTAGAGTAGGTTGCGTAACGTTTTTCTAAATTCGGCCAAATATACCGCATTATTGCATAATGGTATTATTTCATATTAAAATTATTATAGGTATCCTCTATCAAGTATTTCGTTTGGTACAATCAAATTAACCGTCGTATATTGCGTATTGAGGTGTCCTATTTGCACGGAATTTTCGATGAGCCGGGGCTTTGATGAATAATCTACAAGGTAAATTAGAAGGGTGTCGTTTCGGTTATTTCACCTCGATATCAGCGTTAATTGGTTCTGACAGAGCCTCAGTGTGAATAGAACTAATATACCGGAACGTTAACTAATCGTTGCATGCAATATATTAGTATCGGTATGTAAACATATAACTACAAAAGTTGGTATCCATTTGAATCCCTATAATTTTTTTATAGTTCAAAGACATTATTGACATTGTTGCAGATTATTAAATGGTATTGATCAGTATTCTATATTTCTTTGGTCTTTGGTCTTATGTACTCTTTATTTTAATGTGAGCTATATAGAACACTTTGCGCAGTAAAATCCAATCGAAAGTCCTTCGAACCATCCTCAATCCTCCCCTGTATGTTCCCAATCACATTCTCCACCACGACCTCAACATATCTACACTCCTCGACCAAGTCATAATATCCCGATTTTCCAAAATTTATTCCCGTCTTTCTGCTCATCCCCATCCTCCGTTGCACATCCATTATCCCCCCCTCCTTCGGCGGCTTACACGCCTCTTGTCCAGAGTCTAGAATAGTAAGTTAGGAAGGTGTCACCACTGGGTGATTTCTTCATGTGAACTGTGTCAGGACAATACTTCAATACTTGTATAGTTGATTGTTAATTATGCAATAAAAAACATAGCGCGTCAATTAATAGTGTTATACCCTATTTGTCTGGGGAAATCAGTTTGTGTGAGTAAGATACATTTTCTCTAGTGTGGCTGTAATTAATGAATGACGGAATAATGACTAAAATTAGTCTGTATTCAGTTCAGGCGATTGCTCATGTGATGCGTTAGTTTATTGCTGAAATCTAGAAATGTTCAACGACGATCTGTTGTGTATATTCACGTTGACTGTCGTGGGACGGTAGAATCTTTATTGTTCCTAATTTGTCCCACTCTTCGTATTTATGCCCGGGTTTGTGAAAAACCCCTAGGATATGGCGGGTGTGTATGGTGGCCGTAACGCTGTATGGACAGTGACGCATCATGTCCGTCTGTCTGTCGGGCATGGAACCTAGCCAAGTTGGGGGTTGCCGCTAGCGAGCCCGATGAGGCCCGCATAGCGCACAAGCCGCCCCGAACAGAACCGCCTCGAATTTGGACCGAGACCAGGCCCAACCTGGGTTCTGAGTTACCCGCAGCCTCAAGAATGGGGCTCTCTCTACACACACTGTAAGCTGACACCTTGCTAAATGACCAGCCGTAAGGTATTAGTTAACAGGGTGTCAGACGAGCTCAGTGCCTAGGCTCCCTGACCTGTTATTCAATTTACAACATATCGCTGTCTATAAGACATGGCGCCGTCAAATGCCTGGGGTTGGGTTTACAATCGAAAGGGCAATCTAAAGGGACGATCTGCAGCCAAGTCATTCTGTCAAACATAGTTGTGCATTTGCTTCTAAGGTATTCCGTAACAACGTGTCAGACAATCCAAGTTCACTGCGTTGGCTCTGTGGCCTGTTATTAAATTTATGACATATCGCTCCCTATAATACATATAAAAATGGTCAAATCCCTGGGTTGGGTTTTATAATGCCATGGTCCAAAGACTGCGGTATGACCATACGCAGTGTTAGATCTCGATTTAAAACAGCTTAAAATTCTCTTGCCCTGAACACCCTCAGTTGTACACTTTTAGGAAAGTTTAGGTTGTTCAACTATTCCATGTTTTTGTCGAAAAATGTCCTGCAGGTTATTCACGATGTACTCTGTCAAATATTAATTCTGCATTCGCTTCTAAGATATTCCTTAACAAAGTGTCAGGAAAGCTCACTGCATAGGGCCTATGACCTGTTATTAAATTTATAACTTATCGACATACGACATTAGGATATTACGCATTTCATTCCTTGAATAATGAAACCTTACCCCTTTCTCAGCTTTCGGAATATTGGAATGTTACATAAATATCTGTAATAATAAAATAATACCGCGAATATCTCCTTTAAAAATGTAACGATGAACAGGATGTAATTCACCCTCAACTGCCGCTGTTAATTTAACGGCGGGGTTAAAAAAATAGAGACTTGGGCTTTTTAAATTTTTCAATTTTACAGAAACAAAATTGGCTCAGGGGCTGAATAAATAATTTGTCCTCATTCCAATCGAAAGACTAAACATTCCCATTGTTCTGGGGAAGTCAATTATAAAATGTAATTAACCATCCCAGGGAGAAATAAAATGAGAAAAATGAACGACAAAGAAAGAAAACAAATCAGTCGGCAGAGCCAATTATCGTATGAGTGAAAATTGGGTTATTAAAGTTTAAATTTCATACTCCTAATTTTCCGCTGGGAAATACGTAACGGTTTTAATAAATACAGTATTTGCTTCCCTTAATTGCTCTTTCGACCCCCATCTGCCCAACGTTGTTGCGAATCTGATGTCGGCTGTTCTACGAATGGAAATATTACTCAGCCATAAGTTTTGCGAACTAATCTGTACTTACAATCCATTGTATAAGCGTTAGAATATAGCAAAATGTTAAAGGAGACTATTATTTGATGAAATTTTACGTTCGAGGCAGCGCTTTCCATATCATTAGTGACGGGGCTCTAAGCAAGTTTGTGCAAAATTGATATTTTAATACAGGCGAATGTAATTTTCTGCAGAATGTACCACCATTGCTATTCCGTGTAAATCATGCAAACTAAATACATATAGGATAAATAAATTAGTCAGTTATTCAATAGATTTTACAACAGTATCGACTCTGATAAACTTCCCGCAACATAAAATTTCTTGTACATGTGGACATGTGGTAATTATTACCCGTTCTGGACGGTTGCGTCTGTCTAAAGTATCACTAATCAAAATTCAAATTTTTCCTTACAGTCGCATAACACAGTAATGGTAATTTAGTTTGATTGGTTGTTATAATCGACTCAAATGTCAAAGGTCTCTTTTGCCAGTTATGTTTCAGTGAGCAGGAATTAAAAGATGAATATTCATACGCGTTGTGAACAACGTCACTATTCATTATTGAACTTTTTAGTTTAGAAAATTTTACTTCTAATTTAAGTTATTCAGCCGACATTAAAAAATTCATGAAATTCTAAAGTATGCGTATGATAATTAATTTCAAGGCCTGGTTTAATCTCAGACCCCCGGTTGTTTGCCCTGTTTTCTGTTTTGCATTGTATTGCCTTGAAAATATTTTCAAACGCAATAATTGTAAAGCATTAACCATTTGTTCTCAACTGCATTAATGCATGCGAAACGTCTCTGTCCTGGTGTAGCGCTGACCCATTTAAATTTAACTTTAAAATTCATTTTCGTGTTTTGATATCACACAATTGCGTCCGCAATAAATTTAATTATTTTCCGTAATCGATACACGTGTCGACCTCTAAAGCTGCCCTTCCATACAGAAAATATCGCCATTTCAATATTGCCAGCTGGTTGTTCGTGCTGTCTGAGCTAATAGAGCGGTTACTTAGGTTTTGGGAACAAATTTGTTGCACCTAAATTGCTGGCCAATTTCCCATTTTTCTTATCGGCCTGGTGAGCTGAGTTTTTGCTGTAAATTCTCTAATAGAGTTTCTTAATACTTCGAACTAACAACTATTTTTAGCACGTTTCCTCTACAAAGGATGAATAACAATAGTAACTGTGAGATTTATTAATCGGAAATTACGTTCTCTCAATAAGCAAAGTTATGTCGTACAATAGTTAAAAATTAATTTGATTATATTCCAGCGCTGTAATGGTATTGGGAAATTCGTCTTTCTATTCTATGTGAATCTACCGCTTATATCTGATCCTCGTATGCATATATTTGGTAGACATAAGCTCGGTTTACATTCACCCTATCCGACCCGCCTTAACCCCCCCCCCCCGCTCGATCCTAGCAAGAGAAAACACTTCCGCAGCTAACAGTTTATATCTCGTGAGCTCCCGAATGCGAGGAAACAATCTTGTCTGCGAAACTCGGTATGTGATCTCCTTGAACATTCCCCTTTCCGAAAACATTTTACACTTTACAGATAAATAACATGATGTGTAAATTACTACAATCAGGATGCCAACTGTTTTCAAACTTCAATTTTTATATTGCTGATATTATTGTAAGATAAATGTTGGAGGGGTTAGAATATTATAATTCGTTGAAATGCATACAACTTCAGTAATGTTACTGAAAATGGCGAGAAACCGAAACAGGGCAAGCATAAAACCAAATCAGCGGGTAGAAACAAAGTCCGAAGAATGACAAATATTATTTTTCCGATATGAATTAAAAGATTTACTCAATTTAAATACATAATAAATGTTAAGTTTAATGCCAAATTCTGAAAGGATTTATACCTGCTTATGATTCAAAAAATATAATATTCAATATTTTTATCAGAGGAAAAATTAATTGCAAATAGCTCAAAAAATCAATTTCCTTACATGTCTTTCCAATTCATAACCACTGAATTAGATACTCGTCAGTTTTGTGGGAGAACTACTTTTTATTTTAATAAGTAATTATTTTATTTAGTTTTCTCCCTATTATTTACATTGATATCCAATGTAAACTTTCTGATATTTCACTTTTAAACATAATGTCGAACTTGGTTTTGTCTTACATCCCGTCTGTAATTGATTTAAGATGTGGCAAGAGTTGGCCAATACTCGGATAGAGATTGCCCCGTTGTAGTAAGGTCGACCGAATTGGAAAGGACCTTCAATTTGTTGCATTCAAGTCTGTCTGTGATTTATTTTTCTTAGGGGGGAGTAATTTGAATCTTTAATTGGGTAAGGAGAATTGCCTGCCCCGAGTATCGACTTGGTTCGGTTCGAAACTCATTTACCATCAGGCCGGTGACTTTCCTACTTTAATAACGGGTGCGCGTTTCGAAAATTGTTTGCTCCGTATTTTTTTTTTACTTTCTCTATAAGCGTTGTTGTAATATAGAAGTAGAAGCTGGGATTGGGTCTCAAATTGAAATTGTCTTAAATTGAGCTAAGAAAATTAAACGAATTAAAATTTCTTTAATTAAAATCGAATATTTTTTTATTACAAAATTCTTAAAATTTTGCTCCTTATCTTGTCTTTGTTAATAAGGTGGGATTTTATCATTATAAGAATTATGAGAGAAAACCATCTTATCTAATAAATACCATCCACCCTGTCCTTGCCTATTCCAAGTGTATTGTTTATTCTAGACATTTTTGTTTCTTTTAGCTTCACATAAAATGAAATAAAGTTTTTATTCATTATCAAAATAATTTTAATAATAAATTGTAGGGGAATCCCGGGAAATCACCGGTAATTATAAAAGCGGCTCGGCGTTAACGCGTCAATCCTGGTTCAATTCCCGGTGGCGTACTAAAAAGCGGAAAATGTTATAGCGTAGTCGGAAACAATTAATGCCGGAAATGGGATGCGGTGCAGGTTCCGTGTTGGAAGATAATTTGGCCCGTCTAAAGCTCGGGAGAGGGAGCAGTAGAGTAGACCGTTACACTTGTACCGTGGTCTAGCCGGGCTGGCGGCGGCAGTCTGATGAATAAATCATCAGTTTGGCAGGGAGCGGGACCCGGCTTCACACGGCTAAGACGTCCTAATTCGCGACCACCAAGCCTCCCGAGACCGGATTTCTCCCGATCTCCCACTTCCTTTCAAACGGCGCTCAAATTCGAGTTCGGATGAACGATTATACCCGAATGAACGCTGTAAACACTTCCTGGTCAGATTTCTGTGCACTGTGATCGTTGCCAGAAGAGTCTAAATGACCTAATGTCGCGAAATATTTATTCTATAACATTTAAAGATGTGATTCTGCACATTTGGTTCGAACAGTATTTTTCAGGGGTCCGCGATGGTTAGAATATCATTCTTATTACAATGCACAGGATGCATCAAAAGTAACCCATTAGCATAGATATTTCACTAATTTATGAAAGACTGTAAGAAGCCAAAACCGGTCTAGCTGGAGTAATAATAGTATTTAAACTATATGTTAGACGATTCGAAATTTACTTGTTTACTGTATGGAAAGTCCCTTAACGTTCCCCAGATATTTGCCATATATGAGTATGGCTACGTAACTACTAAGGATTGTGGAAGGTGTTTTGATTTTAGTACAATAACCGCAAATCTTGTGGAGGAAATAATTGTGTTTTTTTAAATAAAATGTATTAAAATGCACATGTGTGAGAGGGAACAAAGAAGTTTTGAAAAAGGGTAATGATGCTTACCGAAATCGCGATCGAAACCGTTTCAAGTTTCGCCCATTGATGTGTCGCGTTTGAACGTTTTATTATTTTTCATTCAATGAATTCTCGGAACTAATTTCGGAACAACATCGGTGCTCCGGCATTTCTTTTATCGGTCTCGGTCTATCTCCAAAATTAATCCGAGTAATAATTGTCCAGATTATCTTTCCCGGCTCTTTATAATGGGGCCGGCACGTTACATTTGCGTCCGAATCGATATGCGTACTTATCGTCCGGTACCAATCTGAGCGGGAAAGCGACCGCGCTGTGCGGGAATTTACGGTCAATTATACGTTTTAATATCTGTTTATTGAATACAATTGGTGGGTCCGATGTCTTTATAACCGGCGTCCCGGGTGGACCGCTTCCGTAAACGCAGATTACACGCGTCCGTGATCCGCCCGTGCATTTTTCTCCCATTCAATCTTTCGCTTCCAATATGGCAATTTGAAGAGGACCTATCGGGGGTTCAATTGTACGGAGATACCCTGATGTACGAACGACCCTAACTCATATTGACTATACCCTGCGTACTGAGTGGTTGAACGTATAAAACTGTGACAACTCGGATGGAAACAAGACTAAAACGCGTTGCGTTAATTTTTATAAAGCGGAATATTTCATTTTTTTATTATAATTCTATTAGTAGAAATATCCAACAGAACGTGGGGCGAAGAATTCGTTCCGCCAACGGCATGGCATTGTACTTTATAATACAAGTGCAGGATGTACGCGGAACGTTAAAATGTGAAAAGCCATTGCGGTTTAATTGAATAGGCGAAGTTGGATGAGAACTTTGAGCGTAACGTGCTGAAAGTGAGCGGAGCTTTCAACAGGTAGGTCGGCCGGGTGAGGAACACCCTCCGGCCTTACCGGCCCCAGGAGCCCCCTCAGTGGTTAAGGGGAGGAGGGGGGTTAAAGAAAACCTCTTCGGCCAGTTTTTACGAGCCCATTAACGGACAGCCCATTATGTAAATGTCTGTCCTAGCACTGATATAGTAAGCTTCACTAAAATGACCAAACTTTTACATGTAAATTGCATCCCCTCGCAGGCCCCAGTTTTTCTTCATATTCGGATAATGATGGTAACAGAAAAAGGATTCTTTTGTTTTGTAACCTTTGTGATATGATATTCCATTCTTCTTCTTTCCTTTATTGTAATTTATTTTAATCGATATTATAAACTCCGTTATGGACGCAAATCAAAAGAGGGAGCAGTATTATTTTATTTTATCCGTTAAGTAGGATCTTATCCTAAGTCCGTTTACAAAAATGTTATTAGGCATTACACATATTTTTAAACATCCGCCTTTTCCAGGAGATGGAATTCCGAAGGCTCCGTGCACATTCCTCTTCGACATCGTGTCCTGGAACTATCGATGCGAATTGAGGATAGAATATTTTATTCTTTTTTTTATTATTTTCTGTTTCTGCCGGTGTTAAAATGAAACGGGCGACCTTTGTGCGCAAACAATAAATACCGAGCGATGCTGAATAATTGCAGTCGGGCTGTTTTCAAATGGCAAATAGTTTCGTAACCCTCACCCGACCGGTGAGTGAACGGCGACCGGAATATATGGGCTATCCGTTTTGACTAATTCACCTCGTATAAAGGTTTCGTCCGTTTTACCGATTCAAAAAAAAGGAACAACTATGACAACTATTGCGATCATCCACCGGTGCAAAGCAAATGTACGAGCTACATTTTATAGCCCGAACGTTCGTTCATCGACTGAGCTTTCCCCGCGCAAGGTCTCTCAATTGCTCCTTTAATTGCCGAGTCTGATTCTTATAAACCGAGATTGAACGAGTCCGAAGTAACTTTAATTATTCACAGATTTCTAATGAGCGTACTGTAGTTAGTGAGATTTTAATGTTGAAATTTGCAATTAAAATTCCCTCCTTCAGCGGCGAAGGAGGTCGGACATAACTCACAACTAGAAGTCGACCCCCAATTATAGTTATATAAATGTAGAAATGCCCGAGGGCCGGGATGGCCCTGCTAAGGGCCGGGAGGGACCTGCCGATTGCGGGGTGGTCCGGCGAAGGCCGTGGTGTACACTTGTGTACACTTAAAGAAAATAAAGTGTTAATTTATAATTTGGGCACAGCTCAGTGGTACGAGCAATTCTGCGCAATCTGGGAGTTTGATTCTCATGTGGCGAATGTCTTCAATTTTATTGATCCAATTGAATAATTTCAATCGCAACTTTTCAGTATTACCATATATTTATAAATCGTTTTTAGTTTTGTATCCTATTGGAATTAAAGTTTATTCAAAATCATATGTATTAATGACGACATTATCTTCAACTATGAAATTATCTTGTAAAATATTCTTAAGCAGTATTTTCTTGAATATAATTCTTGAACAGGAAATTCTGAAGAGAATCTGTTCGGTGCTTCGCGGAGAATTTTGGCGATCTTCCATCTGATTTGGCCTTATGCTAGACGGGTTTCCGCGCCGTCATCAGTTGCAATGAACCGTAAACTTTCAAAGCAATAGAACCGCGAAATGCCACACTTCGAGAACTTTCTTCCCAAGAATTTTGACCCTTCTCGAACCTTTCCTACAAGTGTCTTCCATAGAAAAGCTTGTGAAGTGCCAGAAATGTGTAATAAACATCGCGGTCTGTAACATTTCAAATGTTAATAACCTAGTGCAGGAAACGTATCCCCTATTTAAATGTATTTTTTTCTCCTAAGGTTATAAATTCAGTATATATTTCATTCGTCCGTATGGACAATAACCCTAGGGTGATATCTGTTTCAGTCGGGTGATAACGGATCTGCATTATATAAGGGGATGTGACGTTTCTTACGGACCGTACTTATCTGTTGAGATAGAGAATTTTTTTTCTTTTCAAGTCGACCGTCGGGTCGTTGTGTTGGGGTCTGTTTTATGTCCTAGGTTCTGGCCTCCTCTGGCCTGTTTTCGTAAAACCGTCTAAACACTAAAGATAACGAAAGTCTTCACCCCTCCGGGCACGGCATTGGTTGAAAGTAAAAAAAAATAAGGACGCATTAAGAATATATAATGAGATCATTACGCGACAGAGTGATTAATCATACCGAGGGCGGTAGATCTCCTCGCGCATTTAGGACACAACCAGGTTTGGGTTTCAAAAAAACATGGAAATTATAATTCCGGCACCCGCATCAGACCTTTTTTCTATCGCACGTCATTTATCGACGACGAATTAAAGCCGACATTTTAATTTTTCATGAAAAAAGAGGTAGACTAAACAAGAAAGGAGAAAAATAAAGGCATCGTATGAATTCTGCTGTTGAATTTATTTTTTGTAATTGTGAGAGTTTAATGGATTTCAGACCCCCGAAGTTGATTGGAATGAAAGGATACTACTTTACTAGCTTTGATCTAACTTCCCATTCGTTATTCTCTCAATTGCACATTTCCCCTTAAGTTATGCATTGGACACATTTTTTCAGAAAGACTAGTCTCGGGGACTATAAGAGTGCTATTAAATTCGAAAACCGGCTAATTGAGAAACCGGTTTTCAGAATTTTTCCTTGGCGCACATTTTGATTACGATATTTGAACTATTTAAATTTTTCCAGGAATTTTATTCTTTCGAAGAATGAGGGAAGATTCTGATTACTTTAAAAGTGATAAGTATTAGTAGTGCATGCAATTTGTTAATGTTGTTTAGTGTAATTAAACAGAAAGCAGTAGCGTCTTTCATGTGTTTGAATGATATCGTATAAAAATATTACAATATTATTATTTGATTTTTATTTATGATTAACCCCGTTATATTTCAGTTTACTCGGCGTATTGTTTGAACGGTTATGGGGCGGGTTTTGCCAAACGGTTTTTCGAATGGGAACCGGGCGTTGAATCGAATTCAGTCGGAAAGCGATATTTCGAAGAAAGGAAATGTGACTCTGCACCGGTTGTGGGGTTTTATACGAGTAAGGGCTGCTTTGGGGATTCCGTTTAGGACCAGAAATATCGGAAGAAGTAACTGAGACCCGTAACACGATTTTGTAGGATTTAGATACCGCACATGCTGCGATCCTGTTTAAATAAAATATAAGTGTACTTATTTGATTAATTTCGGCACGAATTGCAACGAAATACAGCATTTTGTTTTGTTATTTTGTAAATGGCTTGTTGTTGATTAGATCGTGGGAATCACAATACTCAATTCGCTGCGACTAATTTGTTAGTACGTCAAATCAGTGTGAAAGTAGAATGAAAGATTTCGAATTCTAGTGGCGCCCGTGTGTATAAGTGAACAAAATTTAAATTTGATATTTCATCGACTGAAAGGCCATTTGATATTTTTTCGGAATCCGTTCGGAGTTTCCGCCGGGCTTTTTACAAAGAGCCGTCTCGATTTAAATTATTTGAGATCCTATCGGGGACCGCTTTTATTGACCATTGTATCGGTCAGTTACATCGCCGTAGTCGCGGAAAATTGACCGAGATGAAGGCAATAAAAGTGTGGTGGGGGTATGGAAACGCGGCGAGTGATTCGAAATTTAATAAAGTCCCCCTCTCCCTTCCCGGAGCCGCCACCCTGCGGGAACCGGAGTCTATTAGGTTAGGCGAATCGGAGTGAAAGAGGGCCAAAAGGGAGCCGGGGACGACGGCGGGACGGAGATTGGTGGGAAAGCGGGAGTGCAATAAAGACGGGCTAAAAGGCATGGGCCAATCAAAAAGACTCGTTTTGTTGAAAGCGACGGAGTTTTCCATATACACTGCGGTAATTGGGGAGTAGCGGTGTGGGGGTGGGGGGTTGGTAAAAATGTAGAGCACCGTTTTGCTTTTATGTTCCTGAAAATTTCATAGCGGCCACATCCTCCGGTTGTAGACCGGACCCTCTGATTGGAATTTTGCGAAACGAAAGAGGGACAAAAAAAAGGAGATAAAAGATATGTTCCGGCGTTCTGTGCGTATTAAATTTGAAAGAATCGAGCCGGGTCCCTGGGTACATAAAGCGCTCGATTTAAAAACTTGTTATGAACAGAGGGGTTGATTTACTCTCAGCCCCTGTACTGTACCGATGTTGTTGTGTCGATAGCATCTCTTGAGTCTAATGAACACTGAATCGTTTGACGTGAACTGCGAATACGTCGTTTTTAGGTTTTTTCTAGCGATTCCGTTTTCAAACTAAAGTGCATTTGTGTATGAAACTCTGTGTGAAAGGCTACTTTTGGAGTCTTTTGCTGTGATGAATGGATGACCATTATTTTCGACAGGTTGCTAAATATTGGATATTATGTCCACGCCTCGAATATTATAAGCGTATTGAATTACACCCTAATAACAGCTCCAGTTTCAAAATAATTAAAAAATGTAAAGGAGAAAAAGCGATAAACAGTCCCCAGTATTCATGTTTTGACAACAATATTCATTGTTTGCAATTACCTTAATAATTTTACTCGCAGATCATAAATTTTATCGCTTTATTTTGATTGTAAAACGTATGTTTTAATTATCTTTGCCAGGTTTAGATTTAACGAAACTCTATAGTAGGTTCATAGTAACGTAATACGAGGATGATTTGATTGATGAGTAAGGCAAATTTATTAGGTGAATAGTTATTTTACAAAGTTTGAATAAAAAAAAAATATCGAATAGGATGAAAAGTCACTGGATCAAATGTACATTCCCAAAACTATGTTTTCTAGCATACTTATCAAACCACCCTCACATTTAAGGGAAAGTAATAAATGCCGTAAAAAAATGGTTCTGAAATCAACAATATTTGTCCAGTGTCAGGTTTAACCCAGGTCGGCCGTGGACCTTGGTCCCTTTTACCGAATTGTGTGTCCCGTAGCCTATTGTTAAATCGAACACGCTCCGGTTTTCCCAGAATAAAGACCACCGGAGTACGCCAATGCCATAACCGCAATATCGTAGTTTCGCATGGTCGCTCCGGCCGGGTTGTAATTTCGCGTAAGCGTTGTAAAAAAGAAATTAAATATAAAACGAGACAAAAAAAAACAGTAACAGGGGTCGGAAATTTGCAGAAGAAGTATAAATCGTGGACGGTCGTATTCGGTCGTTTTCGGTAATTGGAGAGTACCGTGTAAATTCGTGCACGGGACCAGTTAACAGGGGGAGAGAGGCCGGGCCTATCCGACTGTTCGATGGTGCCTTTTATTTTATGTAATGTCCTTTTATTCCAGTAATTATCCCCGTCTCTAGTTTTCCCCTTCTGGCTTTTCTCGTCGAGTTCACGGCCAAATGAAAGTAAGTCCTCTCGAGAGGTTATTTCGCCCTTAATGATGTTCTTAATTTGAACGGGCCCCACTTGACGTTTTATCGACGAGCGCCGAAATTGGGATATTCATTGCGTAATTAGGCACTTCCACCGTCTTCAGATTTATGCTCCTCCGTAAATCGACGAACGATTAGCCTAACGTATATTCGGGCCCCTTAGATGAATACGAATAGATATTATGTTTCCATATTTTTGGCAGATTTTATATTACTCGGCCATTTATTTGATTTAGATTTGTGCAGAGTCCAATTTATAACTAATGTAACACGGACAAAGATTAAAATAATATGTAATTATATTGACCAACTATATGATTAAAAGAAATACTACACTTAATGTAAATAAATAAAACAATAAATAAATAAGAGCTTGGGATATGGAAATCCCCTAAAGTTCTTCAACTAATTTAGTGTCTGTTAGGTGTTGTATCATTTTCATATGTCTACACACGTGTATATATATGCCATTATTTGACATTAATATTACGATTTAACACTGACCGCTCCTGGGACACGATATTTCAGAGATTATATTGGGGTATTTTTTATCCCCATCTGTCGGATATCAATGCCGCCGCACGTTCCCCTCGTTATATTGTACACTCCGCTTTGTTTGTATTTGTCCAGGTGTCGGGAAAACAAAACTGCGACTATAATATTTATTCCTTTTTTTATTTATATATATATATATATATATATATATATATATATATTAAAGTGGCGCGGAAATCGGCAGAGCTACCGGAGTTTACAAAATAAAGCCGCAGTTCGTTGCAAATTTGGTTACTTGTCACGTATCGAGGCCTCTTTTTTGTATTCCCGTTTTAATTCTTCTGTGTGGTTGATGCCTACATATATCTATTAAACACATGATATTATAAAATGAAATGAAATTCCTCTATTGGAGTTTCGAATTAAGAAACATGGTTTCTTTAATAACATTCAAAATATGTTATATTTTATTCGCATATCTAGATAAACGTTGTTTCTGTTAATGTTCATTTGATTTTTAGTTACAATCATATATATATATATATATATATATATATATATATATATATATAGTATATATGGTCTGTGTCACATATAAAACAGTTATAATAAACTCTAGTTTACCAAGGGATTTACTTCATATCTCATTAATTAGTACAATGTGGAGGTAAGGTCCGTGTCCTTGTAAGGTCCCACGCAGAAGCTCGACCGCATTGGCCTATACAGGACAAACAAAACAGGATTTCCCTGATTGGTTGGCAAGCAATGCTACATCGAATGCCGATTTGAACACAGCATTTATTTAATTGTCGCTTTTCAATTAATTAAAAATTGTACATGACTGCAGTTCAAGATGTACTCTATCGTCGGCCCAATTCGAAAATCAGCATATGAATGGACGTTTTTAACTGTCCGAGTATTCTGTTTATTATTACTAGTAACAGTTCTCTTTTAAAACGTTCACGGCTCTGAAGACTTCGAAGGAAAACCGTTAGAATATAAAACTTTAACTTATATTTTAGAAATTTTGGGGTACTATTCTTTGGTATAGAAGACTCACTGGAGGTCGACGCGATAATACGGCTAATGAGCTTAGGGGTGTTGGGGGTTGTGGTCGGGCCTCTGTAGTCCTCTCTTCGCTTTGATAATCGATATGCAGTAGGGGTTGGTTGCCCTCTCAGTCTGCCCCAATGGGAGACCTACCGCCTGGGTTATTCACCTGGATCCCCCAATTCCGGACCCACCCCCCAATATCCGCCCCTGACTTTAGGGTGAAAAGAGGTGTCGTTTGTCCGCATCGGCTGACTTGTGTCCCCCCAGCCTCCTCCTTCCGCAGGATCCCTTCCGATGGATGCCCAATTACAGCTCTCTTTCTAGGGTCTTTCACCGGCCACTTTGCAATGTACACCTTCGTGAAAGAATGTTCTATTGTATAAATAGACGTTTGGTCTTTACCTATGACGTATTCTACTAAGCCTTATATTATTATGACCCCAACCTTTACATTTACTGCTGGTTTTATAATAAGCGCGTTACGGGTGGTACATCACCATTAACGTTTTAGAGTAATATTACTAGGAGTTTATGTAAGAAATTATAAATGAGCGAAGGTTTCAGCAACCCGAACTCGAGTTTTCTCTTAATTCCAGTAGGATCGCGTAATACTGTCTGGGTTTTTTCCTGTTTTTGGAAACACAGTTTGTGAATAATAGTTCATTATTTTTTTAATGGAAATATCGAGTTTAAATTTATTTAAGTGAAATGTACATATTCCTCACCGATTACTTTAAATTATTCAATTTTAATGTGTAATAGAACTCTTTTTTCCATAAAAGCCTTATATCTGCTTTACGGCACAGTAACTTCAACCGGCCCAATTTGTCCGCAGTTTGTTTGTCCCATCCCAATTAAGACCGACAATAATCGTCCTTAGAAGAAAACAAACTGTCCGCATGAAACAAAAATATTTACAAAGTGTGTGGGTTGTATCGTATTTACTTATCTGGAGCAGCAGCCACTAGCCGGTGTAAGGCGGGGCGGGGACGTTTAAAGTTCATACACTGTGTATGCAAATGAGGTGGTTGTAAACCGGGTATTTTCCCTTTTTTCCGTAATTTTTTGTGTTCTTTCGCCGTTATTTTACGGTTTGTGTGAGGTTGGTGGGGGTTCTGGGTCCTAAAGCGATAGTGAGCCCCGGGATTTTACGGTCGCCTCGTAAATTAGGAACGACTCAACTTTCTTCAGCGGAGAATAATAAAGCTATTGGCCGACTAGAAATTTCAACTCCTCGGAATTTATTTTACTACCCCGGGACCCTGAGTTATCATAATACGTGTATAATTTTGTTATACCGTTAATAAAATTGAAGCCCGCGGTCGCGTCATTAGGTAAACAATTTTTGCTGATCGTATGCAACTCGTGCTGTTATTAAGTTAACGACGGGGGCTCGTATTCAGAAATTGAGACGTTTGCAGAACGAATCATAAAACGGGGAAAATATTTTTACTCCAATTCAAATGTACTGAACATTCCAGGCCCCCGACATGATGAATTCTCACCGTCGACTGGATTGGTTTTCAACCGGTTAATTATTCCCGAAACCTTCATAAAACCATTTATATAGGGTGAAATTTTACTAAGAGGTAACACCTAGATCGCACGTGTGATCCAGTGCCAGTAATAAAACCCAATCCCTATAGCCCGTTTGTATTCCTACAAAATTAGAAGCCTCCACATAGTCCGTTTATATTATAACTTATAAATGATTAAGAATTCCCTTAAATCAAACGTTTCGAGTGGTCAAATAAATTAAATGATTAAATATTTTGGCTGTTGCAGGCGGTCCATCGCTAGTTCGATTAGCTAGTTCGAGGTGTTCTTAATCAGTTGAACTTGAAAAAATCTTGGTAACTTTAATTTGTTCAGGACAAGTGTTGTAGGGTGTAGGTCTTGTTTGCAGTTAACCAATGAGTGTGTCGGCCGAGTGCGTGACGTTTTTTGTCCATCGGCACCGTCCATTGGAAATGGACAGTTCCGCCGGTCCAATTAGTGGAATGGGTTGGAAATATTTGTTGCAGTTAATTTGAGTTCTACTTCGGTGTAGGAGGAGGGTTGTGGGGGAAGTCCCACCGGTATTAGTCAATAGGACTAATTGTCCCCATCTCCCTGTGCGAGTGCTGTACTCACTTTTTATACTAAAGTCCAAACTTTCTTTTTAATGAAATGCAACGTATTGCACTGAAGGATATATATATGTTTGAATTTTTGTATTTATATATACCCTGTTTTATTTTCAATGAAATAAAAATTGTGAAAAATTCCGCAGTTATGTTATGTTAATGCGCAAGAATGTTTCTGTGCAAATAGGAAAAGTTCTTAAAAAATCGAAGCAGCTTGTTACTCCTTTTATGTGAATTTATGTATAATTTCTCACGAGCCATTCTAAATGGCAGCATAGACGCGTGCCATGAAATAATTTGAATGTTTCAGTGTTTATATAATAAATATTATTATTATTATTACATAAATAATACAATGTTGTTTTTTCTTTTGTTGCAGGTAATATTCATGGCTTTCATCACAATACGACAGTTTGCTAGTAAGTAAGTAATGTTAAGTATAAACCTAGTGGTCGGTTTAAACTAGCGCTTAGGGCGGCAGTTATCGAAGCGTCGTATCCAATGGGGAGGTGTTGTTCTAAAACCGACCGGTTTAAGAAGCTGGAGTTGTGTGTAGGTTGGCGGCGTTGTTTTTGCAGATGGCGGTGTTGCGGGCATCTCAATTCTCTCCCTCTCTCTCTCTCTCTCTCTCTCTCTCTCTCTCTCTCTCTCTCTCTCTCTCTCTCTCTCTCTCTCTCTCTCCCACGGTGTGCCCTGTCGCCTCGGAGCCAACCATGAATCAGCACTCATGGCGCTAAGCGATATCTCTTATTATTATTATTAGCGCCGTTTCTCCCCCGTCTCCTTTCCTTCCTCATCCCGCACTCTTGTTTCGTTCCTCTTTCCGCATCTCCGCCCGTTAATTATGTCCTTACTGAAATTCATAAAAGCGTTACCCGATATTTTGTTTTGTATCCCTTAAAATGATTTATTAGGATTCTATAGACTATGTACTGGATGGCATTACTCGTTTAACTGACAATAATATTAGGCTATTAAAATATAAATGACACATTTTATTTGAATTACACTGACATCGGTTTACGTTGAAACATAAGACCGTTTTTATCACGCTGAGATGCTGATCTATAGTGTTCTTTACAGACCTTTAAATTATGTGGAACCCTAAACTGATACTTTTGAGACTAAAAAAGGTACCTAAAAAAGATAATTAGGTACTCCAAGAAAAAATGTTTGAAAACAATAATAATGGGGTATGCACAAAAATATCACGTTTTATTTGAATGATTTTCATATCGGTTAAGATTGAAACATGAGATTATATTAATAGTGTTTAATAGTTGCCGATAGTAACAGTTTAGTGACAGGATCTACAGGAGTCCGCGTTTCTGCTTGTACCTAACTACTTCTCTAACCGTCGATCGTGACTGGGGAGTAGGTGGGGACGATAAATTACAATTATAAGTTGAATTTGTACATCGTATTGAGTGTTCTCAAATTGGACGGTCGTAAAAGACACATATGGCTGCAGGTAACGCCGCCTTCCCGGTTTTGATTAATATTTTCAAATTAAAAACAATTTCATTATAACTAGTCCTATTGTGCTGGTGAAAGGGCCGTGCGCGGTCCACGTAGTGGACACTGGAAGGTAGAGATGGAGTCCCCAACCCCCCGCTGGACAACTACGTGACCCTAATAGTTATTTCATTTCTAATGGCGGTCCGTCTCCCCCCCCAAAAACCCTCCGATATAATGGGCGGGGAACATAATGTTCAAGTGCAGCATTCGCCTGAACAACATCTGCCGTTTGTATGTAGGAAATATTCAAAGAAAAAAAAACCTAGAAACTCATTCGAAATGAATAAAGAGGGTTCTAAAAAGGAATTTGACTACTCGTCGTGTTGTCCGTAGTATACGCTTTAAAATTCATTAATACATTTCATGACTCTATTTTCTCCAGCGGCCTATTCCGTCGTCATTAGTTAGGTCACAAGTTAAAATAAGTTCAACATAAGATTAAGACCTAAATAATAATCAGAAGATATGTATATATATATATATATATATATATATATATATATATATACATGTGTATGTATCATGTACTATGCCAAGCTCTCATGAAATAAATATAGTTTAATCTCGTATTTGTGTCAATCTCATCAACGATCTCTTTTATTTTTACGTTGTTTCTGCCACAACAAAAGGCTCAATTGGGGTTCAAATGACCGTAAAAATAATTCAGTTAATTTTTCCTTTACATTTCTATCGTCAAATGATGTGAACAAAAATAGAGAAACAAAAAACTAAGCCACGGCACTGTTGTTTTGTAGACAGCTTTTAATTAGTGTGCGTACAGCCGTAATTAGCGGGCGTGTATCACTATTGGTGGTTTTCCGCGAAAATCCGAACCAACATCAATTCAGTACAGTAGGGAACCTTTACAGAAATATAACTTGAAATAATATTATCGTTTAATTTGTATAAATAATTCATTGCGGATTTAGTAATTCAAAATAACTCGAACTGTTTGGTATTATTAACAGATGACCTTCCAGTAGTGTCGTGGTCGCATATGCACGTTCGTAAGAAATATGCACGTTCAAAATTTAAAAATTTTTATCGAAGAAACAGTTATCGTGTGTGGGGCGTATCGATTTCGTCATTGCAATATTTTCGGATCGGTCCCCACCATTCTAGGATTTTGTCTGTCTCCCACATGCAATTCTAAATCTTTGAGTCGCGTGTACATTTTTGAAAAATCTGTACCATTTGAAAAACTGAAAGACGTAGTTTGAGGAGGAGGAGAAGGTTTGCTTATAAAGCGAGAACTCTGGCTGCTTCGGAGGAGCCGGCATTATATTGTGGAGCGCTCGGTCGGCCTTCGACCGGGTCGCTAACACTCCGCGCTCCTCCTTGACATTATTTATCGGCTCTTTGTCTTCAGTAGTATTGTTATTTGTTCAAATACCTCTCCTTCTGCTTCTCTCTCTCTCTCCTCTCTATCTCTGTCCCGCTCGAACGACCGCGCCGCGGCTAGAAGGGTACAAATCGTGAAAAAGTAAGGGGATAGAGAGAGAAAAAGGACTTTGCTCCGAGTTTTTCCCTTTCCCCGATTAAATTCCATCTGATTCCGGGATTTGTAAAATTTTCATAATCCGGGTTATAATTTTGACTGGGGGGGTTTAGTTCTTAGACAACGTACTGGCTAGACCACTCTTTTAATGCTCCATGGCTATATAAAATTTTACTTTGTTATTATAATATTGTAGTTAATTTATTATTTCAAGCGTATCGCTGTGTTTTGTGGATTCGCCAGTAGGTACGTCCTCTTCTTGAATAACGGTAGCGGGGTGAATTAAAAATTTTATTAGATCGTTGCAATTAATACAATTATAAATGGTGTTTTTTCTTTTATTCCGGCAAAACGTCTAAACGAGTTTGATATTCGGATAAAATACAAAACCGAAAGCATAACTGTAGCAGCTATTGAGTGTGTTTTGTAGATGGGGAGCCTTGCTCCTCCGAGAGAGCCAACATCAATCATCCAACCTTATCAGTATTACAAATTACGGGGGCCCGAAGGACAGACCCTATCACAATTTTAAATTGGAACTGTATTAAATTGAAACGGTTCTAATGGGCACCCAATAAATCGCTGCGTGGTTATTAACCAGAAAAAATTGGTTTAAATGTTTGCGGGGGACGGGCGGTTGGTTGTATGAACGTGTACTCTCTTCCCGAAATGTAGAACCAATCCGACCCTCAATGTGGGGTACCTGTGGGGTTTTCACAATTCAGTAAATCATGGTGGCTCATTGTCCATATGTTAGTTGTTAATATTTCTTTAATGCGCAGTGTCGTCTTAAACATTTTTTCTTTGTTAGGTAGATTTGAATGAGATTCTAAATTAGTTTCGAAAAAATGTAGTGGCCTTATGAATGTAATTGTTTTATATATATATATATATATATATATATATATATATATATATATATATTTTCCTTTAACAAATATGACCTAATAAGATTCTTACTCTTATCTGCTCTTTTTGTCGCTACAATTCCGATACTTTTCGATACTTCAGGTCTAATATTATTTCTTGCCCCCGTCCCGGTGTCTATTCCTCGAATCCATTGGCACTGGCACCGTGTTCGGTTTCCATTTCTTTATTTTCGATCAGTTTTCCGCGAGTCGGAAGGAACTGGTCCGGGGAACAACCGCGGCGGTTCTTTCTTCCTTCTTTGTTTCGCCCCCGATCACAATCTTGTCCCAGCGGTTTTAAGTATTGAACTATTCCCCGCTAAAACGGAATTGGGCGGACGACGTCGTATAATTGGACCGCCGGTGCAAACGGCCGTCTGTTTTCGAAGTCCCGTAGCCCCGGCTCCGTTCTGCTCTTGTTATCTCTATAAATCTATCTCGTTCGCTTTTCCTTGTCCGCTTTGTTGTTTTCTGGACTGTCTACGACGTTCGTCTAGAAATAAATCCACATCGGCGTTCTTTGGAAATATGTATTGCTCCGTCTCGATTCTCTGTTTTTACCGCATGTTGGAATCGATATAACAAATTGTGTTTTAAAAATCAGTTAACAGATAATATTTTTCAATTGGTGGACGATTATGTAGCTTATCACTTTAATATCTGTGCACGTGGACTTCTATCGACAACCATATCTCCATTTTTTTTCTAAGAATGCGTGGTTTATTAATGATATAATATTATCTATTTATATTAGCGTAATGAAATGTAGCATATTACCGGTTTGATAGTACAGTGGTGTTTAAAACATATTCTAAAGCATTAGTGAAGAAGGTAATAATTATTCAAATTATTAATTTTGATAATTAAGAAAGAAAGATTATCATTGCAGTCTAATTTAACAGTACTCCGAAGTGTGAATAACCAATTCGTGTCCAATAATATGCTGGTATTTTTATGTACTTACATTTTTTGACTATTTCTCCCATCGGTTCGCACGGAGGCGTTAAAGCCTACGGCTCGAGTTCTATACAAAACTGTCATTACGGGTAACATTCTATCGAATCAGGAAATTGGTTTTTCCTAAAAATAACTATGAAACGTTGTACATCAAAGAGAGTCACCAGGCAGTTTTGAGAGCAGAACTCTGATGCATGCCAGCCTGAAGAGAGAATCAAATAAACAAAAATATACATAAAAGAGTTGTCAATTGAGCTTGTTGGAAATTAATTGCTTTGGTTATACGGGTATTGAAAAAGACAAAAAAAGAATAGTGTATATTTTCCGTTGGTACATTTTGAAAATAATCAAAGTGCATGAAATTTCGAGAAGTAAAATGGGGTCACGGATAGGGCTGGGGCGAAGGGGTGATCGCCCTACCCTCTCGGATCTGCCCCATTCCCCTCCAATGGGGAAAGCAATTCAAATAAATTACACTGACGTTTGCATTTGTACATTCCAGATATTACCGCTGCATTGAGTGCTAACTGAAATACGAATTCACGCTGTCCTCGCGCCAAAAATACTAAATTAGTTCGATAATTCTAAGAAATAGTCGCTTTATTAAAGGTATTAAGATGGGTCCTTTCTATTCCTTTTACCGTTTACATAATTTCTAGCTACCCTTAGAATTCTACTGATTTTCTACTAAACCCTTCCTTCCACCCTTTGTAAGGGGCAAATTCAATCAGAAATTCGCTTATTAAATTTTACTTCCCCTATATTACATATTAAAATGTGCTCTCATTGTTCACATTCACTTGCAGAAGACAGACGTATTAATTCCTTTATTAGGAATAAAAGTTGTTTTACTAGTGCAATAATGTTAGGCTAAAATAATTGAACTATTAATGTTATTATTAGAACCGGAAAATTATTATATATCATTTGCGAAATAAATACGTCGGATCAGAATTAAATTTTAATTACATTAAACAAATAAATGTATAATAAAAATATACTTAAAGTAGTAAGTCGGATTAGTTCCTCATCTCATCAAATGCTATCTTCTGTTCTTAACACCTTCCAGGATAACGGTGTTAAGATTTTCGTTGCCGTGAAAAATTGAATAATATCGCTGTCGGAAAATTCCCTTTACAAAATTAATATGACTTAATGAAACATTTCTTGCCGGATTCCTGCGGATATTTCAAATGGCTCCTGCTTCCAAATTGAAACACCCCACCCCACCCCGCGCCATCAAATTCCTGTTTAATTAAAAATTTACGACCGGCCCCCGTTTCCATGTAAAGCGGCCCTGATTTGCTCGGCGAGTTAGAACTGGTTCAATCCGAGAGGCCCCGCGGACCAGCCCGTCCAATACCTCAGCTAGGCGTTACCCTTTTGACGTCTCTTCTGAATATTTTATTTGTTCCCTTCTCTACTTATTGCATTTTCTCGCGCTTACACTGCGACGGAACATCTGCTTCCCTTCGACAAAGAAGTCTCGGTTAATGAAGATTCCGATTACAAATAATAGATTAATATATGCTCGAATGTTTTGCATTCATCCAAACGTATTAATATTATGTTTATTGTCAAAACTTTATATATAATTTCAACTTTTACTTTAATATATTCACTCTGCCAGGTTTATATAACCGTTCTAATCAAAATTAAATTTCTTATACGCATTCGAAGTTTGATTCCTCAATTCTAGGACACAATGTATATAGCTCTCATATTCATAAACTTATGAAAAAATTGTAACTCTCCACCTACAGTGGGAGGGAGGGAGCCAAATAAGCAAGAAGAGAGAGAAAATACGGATAGTAAGGATCAATTAGACTCTTATGCCATGTCTCACTTCTATCATATTTATCTCATACACTCTAGCCATTAGCTGACATTTAATTCACTTATAATTCTACATAACATGTATTCTCTGTAGTATTATTAACATAAATAATACTCTTTTCGTAAATGAAGTAGTATATTAAAGTAAAGAGGGGAATAGATATATGAACGATAAGCTCAGTAGTTGGAGTAATGCGGTGTAAACTCATTGGCCCCGGAGTTCGATTCCCCGGCGGCGGACCGAATTTTCCCATAAATTTAATCCGATTTAAAGAGCAGATCCTGGAAGTAGATATATACTAACGGCGTTGTATTCGAGCCGTTCTCGAATACAAGTTATATTCGGTGCAGCGCCCGAAGTAAAGTAAGGGAAGGCACTTGTTTCATTAGAGGGTTGGGACGTGGGGCGGGGGAGTACATTTTCCGCCTGTCGGAAGTGTTCGACCGGGAATAAAGCCGGAAACGCGTGAAACGGTTAAATGTGGATCGCGTTTGAGAGGGAACATCTGGAGTGATCTAGAGAAGTCGGGGCCAGAGACAGCTGCCGCTCTACCATCCTCTCAGCTACATCATCCCCATCCTCTCTCCCTCTCTCTCTCTCTCTCTCTCTGTTACAGCCCCCAACCCCGTTTTCACCTTCCGGTTATTTATTCTGGGCAAAAATTGCAACAGAAGGAGATCGGATGGAAAAGGTAGATTGGAACTCACACCTGGGGTGGTTGTTGTTCTCTGTGCATTTGGATGGTGAAGTGTCAGTACTAATGGAGCATTCTTGTAATTTCTGCTTTGAAATATCATGTAGTCTGCAAAAAGTTTCCTAATCAATGAAGAATTATTATCGTAATTTTTCAAAGGATGTAAGCAATGCTATTAGATCCCTTTTTGTCTTTGTCTTGTCCCCCTACGTATTATACTGAAAGAATATTCCTCGTTTGCGTATTAGATTACTCAATCGGATTTTTAAAATTATTCCCCCGATTCATATTCAAAATTGAATGTTAATATTTCGGTATATAGCTAATTTTGTATGAATTCTGTATGAATTCAAATATAATTTTTGCGACGTTCTGTTTCCTCTCCCTGATTAGGTCCTATGTCAGATACGCCTCGGGTTCTCGCCAACTTCAGTAGTACACCGTCAGTGAATACCGCATAAGAGAAATTGACTTGTGTAATATTTGTTTAGGTGTTTACTATTTATTATATATTAACTGTGATCAGGGAGTAGACCCGCTTTGGCTTTTCGAGATAGTATTATTCGTGTATTGTTACAGATTATCACGTGTAACAACATGAAAAAGTAGTACAGTTTGATTAGAAATTAAAAGTATATTATTCTACTCATATCGGGGGGAATAAACACAACAGATATCACGAAATACAACCAAAAAATTAATTCCAATCGTAATGAAATTATGTGTAGAAGTTTTATACTGCGAATAAAATTGTTGTTCTAATCATATTTTGTATATCGGAGACAGGGGCGTTAGCGCTGTTTGATTGAGGCGGACAAGTGTACAAAATAGTGGAGCGGGCTAATGCTTGGGTAGTCATCGATCATCTGGCGGCCAGTGTTGTATTACCCCGGCGGCGTATCGTGGGAATAGGTTCGGTTCTGTTCGGCTATGAGGGTCCGAAATCTGGCTGGCAGGTGCCCGCAGCGGCTATTAGCGCGGCTCGATTTCCCGATAAAAGCGGAGCTGGGCTTGAGGGACACCGGAGACACCCCTCACCCCTCGCCCCTCGCCCCGGCCGCGACTGACTGAGTCGCATTTTCTTAGTGCCCAGCGGTGTCGAATTACGCCGGGGGTCTCCTTCGCCTCCTTCCAACCTTTACAATCAGTTCATTTTTTAACATTGTTTTTGTTTTCAACCTGTTTTCTGTCGCTACGCTAGTCCATTTTGAGTTCAAATTATCTATTTCGGAATAACTGCGACGGGTTGGAATACCGTAGATTTCGCGTTCTTCCGTCTCCTCTCGCCGGTTTGGTCTTGTCTCTTACTTATATGATGACGAAATCTACGGTATTCAAATTATTTTTTTGGAAATTTTTTTTTGGAAAACGGTGTATAATTGTTAACTAAACAATTATAAATCCTAGACGTTATATACAATATGGCTTTATGGGTTACTATAACAGTTAGTAATATTGAGTGGTAGACATAAACGCTTGTCATTACGATATTTCTGTACCACGCTAGTTTTATTAATCCTCATATCTGCGGCCTCGTCAACTTATATTACAATTTGGGCTCCACCGATTCCGAAATATATTTAATTTTCAATTGGCAAAGTGTTCCTTTGTGAACGTCTTTTATGTTTATTGTTCTTTCGATAATATTTGAATTCGAAAAAGCCCTTTCAATTACTGAATAATTAAACAACTCTTGATAGAACGATAAATCGTTGGTTGGCTGTGGGCAAATATATTCGTTATAGCGTGTTCGAGATATCCTGTTTATTTTTAATTACTGTGTGTAACTTCAACGCGCCTTATAAAATTACACGAGGATCGTCATTGGAATTACCGTCTTGGGTTGAGGTACGCGTTTTTAATGTACGGCGACAATATATTCACCGTAAAAATGCATTAGCTACAGTTTTTCTTTTAATTGTTTCATTTTACTGCCCAGCAGTCCAAGGGCTCTGAGAACGCCCAGCGTCCCTGCACAGTTTATAGCCCTGGAAATTATAGTTTTAATTTTAATTAAAACGACGAGTTTAATTACTTTTTTTTAGCGAATTTGGCTTCAATTTTAGTTTAATAATATCTCCGTTTCACTCTCGTCTGTTCATTATTAGGTTGATTGCGTCGTTATTATCCTGGGCGTTTTAATTGGTTTTTTCTTGTCCGAATTTCGCTCGTATTACAATAAAATAAATATAGTGACCATTTTTTTTTTCAAAACTGATTCTCTTTGGCAACAAGTGAGTGGAAAATTCAAAGTGGGAGGCGCTTTAGTTAAAAGAATATCTTTCTAATTGAGTGTACAGTATTATATCGGTACAAGTTTTCTGGGTTACCTTTATTCTTACCAGTTTCCGAGTTCTGGGTCCCAACTTACACTGTTGTTACGGTTGGACAGTTTAAAGATTAAGTGCGTTGTTGTTGTTCGACGTTGTATTGTGTATACACGGAGGTAACACGGCGGTTGTATATATATACACACCGGTTGTGTATAGGAGGGAGATTTCACTTGAGAGTTGTGCGTCCCGGGCTCTCTGTAACGTGTTAACGTTACTTCCACCAGGACTCAACTTTGTTAATTACTCAGACTTGTCGGCCGGGAGTGGGAGCGGGGGGTTAACGGGGACTTAAGGCTTTATTTACCCCGGAGTAGCTTCGGATTGAATAAATTAAAAAAGTTTTATTCGGCAGAGGAGTGAGGCCTGTGTTGAGCCTGTCAGTTTCAGCGGCCGTGATTGATCGAGTCCTTTTTCCTGCCAAGTAATAAACAGCTACTGAATCGAAGAAGTTTATTTATTTGTTACTGGCACGATACCAATTGCTTGGTTCCAGTTCAGTGTTTTCTACTAGAGTTCCTCGCGTACTATGATCTGTTATAATTTGTCATTTCAAATTATGTTCGGAGTTCATTAATAATAATTGAACGGTGGCAGTAAGGTGTTTATGACACCAAAATCATTTAAACAAGGTAGCATTTTGTGTAACAAAGAACTTATTTTCTCCTTCAATAATAATCGCGTTTACAAGTAGTAAAACTCAGATATACACATAAATCACTCACTGTATACGTTCCGACTTTTTGTAGTGGTCGTCATGATTTTCCGCCCGAATGGAATGCAGTACAGAGGCATTAATGCCAAAGAATCCAGGTTAAAGCTTACACTGAACATGGTAATTCAATAGAAAATCTCCCCCGCCGTAATCCGGGATGACTTGTACCGTGGAAATAGGAAGGTTGTATTCAGCGTGGAAGAAAAATAAGTTCGAAGAAATATTTTGCAATCGTAACTCATTAGATAGCCTCGACCTGTCGTGGGCGAATCAGAAAACCGGTATTTTTCTAGTCTCTCTGCCAAACGTATTTAACGCATACAGCATTCCTTTGAACGGGCTGAAATCCACCTGCTCAGGTCCCAATTATCTATGAATATGGAGGAGATGAAAGAGCGGGACACCACCCGGAAACTACGTATAAACATCAGAATCCGCTACATAAGGCATACAAACATATTTTATAGCGTATATAAAATATTATAGTGTATCACAAAGGATGGAGAAATCAAGTAAACAACAACAAATTAAAAATAATAAAAAAGCAAACAAACTCTGGCATCCCCCCAGTTCTCTGACTAGAAAGGAAACAATAATTGTAAGGGTACGTTCCAGAAACGTAAGACTGAGTGTCTTCTCTACTGCTGTGTTTGGTTCTGCTATCACTTGTATAACTTCTATTTTCAAATTGGGGTTATATTGAAGGACAATATCTGTAATTGTAATTGAACTGTTTAACATAAACGTGACAACATCACTTAAATCAAATATGAATTGATAGTTTAAAACGTGTTTCAAACGGGCGGTCTTCAGCTCCCTCCCGATGTATGTAAACTGCAATTTGCGATGATGTATTGGTTGGTTGCCGCGATGAATTCACGCCCGATTGACTTCTGAGCACTCCTCCCCCCTCTCGCCCATTTCAGTTTACAAACTGTTGAAACGAGTCATGCCGTAATGTAATTTACCCCATTGGGGTGAGGGGGGATTCAATGTTTGGGGAAGTGAGGAGAGACGGTTATGCAAGGGCTGAGAGTGACAGGCGTTGTTTATATTCTACCTCTTCGTCGAGTTGCACAACCGTCTCCGCAAACGAGAGCGGAATTGTTTCACCCGCCAATACGGTCAATTAGCTAGTCATACTAATGCGGCACTCTGGCCAGGATATTACTCGGTTTAGGATTTGTTACGCTCAATTTTTCATGAAATAAATAACAATGCTAACCGGGTAGACCACGGTGTTGGCGACCTAATTATTATTTCTTCTCGAAGCATTGAAGCTGATTGAGGATACGAATTCGTAGCCGGTCTTCGGCTATAAACCAGACAACAAAACAGATTTTTTCAAGAAATAATATAATTAACGCTATAATATAACGATTGGCCGGTTCAAATCGAGGACACTTTTTTCAATCGGTTAAAATTCTCGTCCGACATTCAATTTGGGTCTGTTAGAAATTGGTTTGTGAGGGCGTGATGGTGGGAGGGCGGGGGAGGGTTACGGTCCCCGTTAGGAATGACAATGAATCGTGGGCGCTAAATTCGGCTCCAAATACTGATTAAGTCCGGTTTTTTTCCGACCGTCCCAGGCGCAGGCGCCCACCGGGCTCCAATAAACGTCGGTGTTTATTCGGGAGAGTGCTGGCCGAATTACGTCCCTCGGGTGGGGGGGGGCGGTCCCGAATTGGAAATCCAATCTATATCAATCTGTCCCGGCGCTAAAGATGCCCTCGTCGGCTCCGCACATTCATTTGTCCGGCCGAGGGGCGATGATGAAATTGTACCGTGGCCCGCCACTCTCACGTCACATTACCGGGGCCTGCACCGCCTGCCCTCTCTACAATAGCGACGATTGTCGTACGGCTGGATGCGATTAACTCGTGTCAACGGAACTCTTTATGCCAATACTTACCGAGGGGCATCGGAGATTACTCCGTACAAAAGAAAATTAAGAAAGAAAAGGGGGATGCTTGTAGTGAAACCGGTCTAGCGAAAGACCAAACCGGCGAGAGGAGACGGAACAACTCACTAAAGACAGTTATTTAGTATATGAATCATCTACACCGTTTAAGGTGTAGACACAACTGAGTCCGCGTTTTGTGCTCTGCAACCCAGATGTGTTGTCTAAAAGATGACGTTGCGGTCCTGGACGATAAGACTTTGGAATTAATGCGTGCCGGTTCGTGGAAAAATGGAAAGGCCCATTACCGAGTACCAAGGTCTTGGTATTTATTAAAAATTCACGCTTGTAATGCGTGCTATATTTATATCAGGTACTATAAACTGGATATTAATTCATTTTCTCAATCTACACCGGTGCGTAATTTAAATAAGTTCCTCGTATTTTAAATCGGTGAGGCCTAAATCGCCCCCCCCCAAGTAACCACTGTTGCATAACTCTGTAGAAGTGTGGGTTGTCGAAAACCGGCGTGGGTTGAAGCGCCCCGTTGATTTTTGATAAACACTTTAATTTATTTGATTTAAAAATATTTTGTTTTACGTTTCCCAACCGATTCGCCTGTGGAATGTTGCCAGAATATTAATTTATTATTGCTATTGAAGCAAACCTTTTCTTTTTAGCAACCACTGAAAGTATTGTACAATTATTAGAGTCAGCTGAGATTTCTTTGGCTCTCGTTCAGCTCTGAAACACTTGGAAATTTGATATTTTGTAACACTTTTTGTAAAACTTTGTGTTTATGAAAGGGATCATTTAAAAAATATGTAAAGATTATTTACTGAGATAAACAACGTTATCTACGTTAAGCATTATCTTCTTCGTTATTCATCTAGGTTAAAGGGCGCCAGTTTGTATAGTCCCAATAAAGTCGAATGCCAAGAAACTTAATGCCAAAAATACTTAATTTTCGTTAAATATGTCTGTGGGAAGCGGGGGTAATTTTATGGTCCCCAGTGTGGGGTAATAACGGCAGCCTAATATCTTAATAGTTGGTAATTGCGACGGCTCGGTTCCGTCTCCGTCTGCCCGTGCCTGTGTGAGCGTTCGCCAGGTCTGGAAATAGACAATTAGGGGAAGGATCCTGTTATAATCCCGCCCAGAGCCGGAGCCGCGTTTATAATAATGGCCGACTGTTATTAGGGGAGCGGCGAGGCGCTCCCTCTATTGGCGAAAGAAAAAGGGAAATTAATTCCGGGCCCCTGTAATTGCCGTATCCGTTGACTGTCTTTGACGCCTGCCAGTCCAACCCCCCACCCCTCTCTCCCTGATCTCGGGTATCGTGCTCAGCGTAGATTTATTCTCGGTAGAATCAAATAGGTAGTTTGCATTGGCCAGACCCTGACAGTATTATAGAGGTTCCCCCATTCACATTGTGAAAATTTAACATTTTTAATCACTTAAATATAAATTGATATTAGGGTGCAATTATTATTGATTTATGTATACCAATATGAGCAGACGGCTAGGAGCTTACTAAAAATAATATACTTTCATAAAGCACAATATTCAGACTGATTAAAGAACATTGAATTGCGCTGTCCAGTCAAGAACGATATGAGATTTATATTGTCTAACATAAATCAGTTTGGAGAAGAATATCTTCTCAGTTAGTGAGATCTCCAGATGACGTGTTCTGTTTTGTGGATATACTCACGAAATAATTAATAATTGAAATATTTTGTGGCACCTCCGAAATTTTCAGTTTTAAAATGCGCTCTGGTTTTAAAGTTACATATGCCGTCGGTCTAACTGCGATTTTTAGTGCTGCCCACCGAACGAAGATGGCGATGAACAAAAACAGTTATAGCTCTAGATCATAAACAGAAATACTCAAATATACAGTTTTAATTTTCGTATCGCTTTCAGCGAGTGGATAAATCATTCTGCAATACATATGCAATGCAGTTTTAGCGGGCTGTCGTCGTTTTCGGGAATTCAGCCTGAATGTGACCGCATTGCAGTATTTCAGTTTCCAAACAAGATTAGCATTCTGAAAATGGCCTATTCTTCATCTTAAGTAACCACAATAATTAACGACCTCAGAGAAATGGCAAAAGATTTCCTATCGCACGCTCTTTATCCTTTCAGTCATTTTTTAATTAATGATCTTTAAGATCTGATCGCCTAACAGTGATTCTATATGCGATAGAATTGAAAAGAATGGGTGGCTCTCTGGTGAGGATGTTATTGGGTACAGTTTGATAATTTTTCGTTGGATGTTGGATGGCGAATCGAGCGGCCGATGCGCCAGTACTGAAAAATTTGACGGGGGTTAAATGGTCATCCTACTACTTGTGATGGGTAAGTTATTGGCGACCTGATATTATTTCTCTTTGAAGTCCTGAAGGCTTCCCTTTGAGTTACGATTAGGAATTCATAGCCGATCCTGGACCATGATGCAGACACAACAAATTTTTTTTTTATCAAGAAAACGATTGTCCGATTCAAATCGAGGGTCGGCACTCTGGCAAGGATGTTATTGGGTTTACAAGATTAGTTACGCACAATTTTTCGCCGGACGTTTCACAAAGGAATTAAGAGAGCCAACCGAGCGGCCGATGCAATGTAAGGTGAGGGGTGGAGGGGGGGAGGGCGTGATTGAAGCGAGCAGATGTTCGGGAGTAGATTGAACAGGTGGAGAGAAGTGCAGTAGTTGGCGGAGCGCATTCAGGTGGCCGAGTTTCCCACACCGAGCCGCAGGCCGAGCCACCGCCTTCCAGGTGTTCCGCCCCCCGAAGGAAATACCTCCCCCGACGGCTTATTTTTTTGCCCCCACCCCCCCAATCCCCTAGGGGTGTTGTTCCCCGTCCCCGAGGGTCGATTCTACCTGCCGGTAAACATTCTAGGAAACCGTTGAGAAACCCCTCGACGGGGGTGGTTTCGGAAATCTTTATTTTCCTCGTTCCATAATTGACGGCCAATGAAAAATGTTCCTGCCTAAGTGAGGGTGATGGATGTCTTGTTGTATTGTCGGTGGCTGGAAATTCAGTGGTTGGCGAATGAAGAATCTCTTTTGAAGATCCGGAGACCTATTTGGTTTCGGTTGTACGAATGGAATGAAAAGGTTTTATTATGAACATTTTCTTGAGTAGGGGCCGCATGAAGAGACACGAGGAATTTGTAAGATTAGACAAGAATCTAGATGGGCTGTTCAGAAACTCGTGACTTGTGAGGTTTACGGTGTCCCTTCGCATTAATGGTACACATAATAGTAGCTCGCATGTACCTCACTATATTACAAATAGGACACAGTATTACTGTCTCTAGCTTGTGTTCAACCATTTGAGAACTGTCAGAAAATCACAGGCTTGTAAATAGTGTTTTTGCTATGTATAATTTTGATCAGTCATCACCCAGTAATCGCTCATCTTTTCGTTTAAGCTATCAATTGTCTAGATGACGCCTGAAGTACTGGAGTAGTTGGAGGAGTACAGATAGCGGGTTATTGAACATGTTGAGGAAGGTCCGGGTCTGTTGAAGAACCTGTAATTAAGCTGATTGTTGGCAGCGGACTGAAAATTATGAATACGATTTAAACTCGAACCTCGCTTTACTCTCAGACCTTTAAAGTTCAAAATGGAAATGAATCGGGCGAGGCCGGGAGATCCATTGTATTCGGAGCTTCTCGGCGACAAAAGGTATCTCGATCGCTCACCTTACTGTTTTATAATATTTATATTATTATAATACTATTTAACGTCGAAACGTTCGTGCAATGTGCAAATTAGAATTATATTCAAATTTCTTAAGTAGTTTGAAAACTAATATTGCATCGTTACGGCCCTTTGTGGTTATTCGTGTGATACTTAAATGGAAGATGGAAATGTTGTGTGTAGAACACTGGTCAAGTAGTATATAACTGACAGAGGTGTCCATAATTTCTCCACTTGAGGCACTTGTTGAACAGTTTTTATCCGGCGAAACCTATTTCATAGTGTCGGACGCAGGCTCGGTACCCACTATACATTCCCACATGTCCGTGGCTCCCTGTATCTCTTTGACTCTGTTCCTGACATTTAGGTGACTTCACTCTTAGACCACCTCCAGGATACCTGGTAGGTATCCTTTGGCATAACCCAATGTGCGGAAGTTAGAATGGACATTGTGGGGGATTTATATTTATAATAACGACCTGTGGTGCACACTACTGGCCATTTTCATTGTAATATAGACTATAAAAAGAACGTTTCGGATTGCTGGTGACATACGCTTAGTTGTCTGTAAGAATCTACCAAATTTAAGCGTAAATAACGGAAAGACACGAAGAATAATTTTCGAATAGTTTTGTCGGTCAAATTTCTCCTTAACAAATGGCCGATCGTTAATGCTACTATGATGTGCACGAAAGGAAACATTCATTAGCGCGGGCAGGATATCGGCAGGTCGTGATAAATTATATTTGCGATGATTGAGTTATAAAATATCGATCTGAATTTTGATCGCCCGTCCCAGTCGGATTTTGTTAGGGGGACGATTTTAGAGTTGTAGGGTTTTGACGAGGAGTTTAAAGCGACAAGAACCGGCGACATAGACGCTCGATATTTTCTATTGGGGGAGGGTAGCCTTAAAAGTTGATGGGGCGTATTCTTCCCCTGTATATCTATCGGGCTGGCAATAAACCAGTTTGACACTCCCCCGGCTTCTAGAGCTACGGGTCTGCTGAAGAATGGCCGGCCCCGGATTCAATTTTGACTCGCCCTAGGCCTAGGCAGGGCGATTGAGGGAGGGAGGGAGGGAGGGCGTGCACTGGGGGAGGTTCACAATCGTCTTCGTGGGGTAGGTCGCGTCCGATCCCCCGCAACATCGATTTTTGTTTTACCCCCGACGACTCACGCAACCTTATCTGTCTCCGTCTTGGATCGAAGCAACTACGTACTTTGAATTAAAATTGTGGAAAATACTTTCAGATGTGTAGAACAAAGGGCGCGAAATCAGGAGAAATGGGTTCAAACTAAACGTACGGTTAAATTAATTAGAATTTAACGAATTCGAAAGGACAGAAACTCATATCTAATAAGTATGTTAATTAAAGTATACACAATTAAAAATGTCTGTAAAATACCCTGGTTAATTACTGTTAAATTAAATGAATCTGGGTCCTTATATGAAACCGACATATATAAGGTATTTTTAATACAAAATAGAATACGATCGGAAATTCAAACTCGGAAAAAAATTATATGTATGTATGGGTGCATACATACAATTTGAATAATGAGGCGTAGCCAACAGGCTGGAGTTCGCTCACGCCTTTGCATTAAATTTTACGAAACAACTTGAACATAATTAGGGTTAAACTCGGGAGGGATCAATGAAATAGATTTTAACAATTCTGACATCATAGTCAGTCTGTTAACACATTCTTCATTTAATTAATTGTTAAACTCACATTTAGAGACAACAAACATGAGAAAAAAATAGTACTAGTCAAACTAACCAATATACGCGTGAGTGTGACAAAACATTACAAATTAACATAATATTAAGAATCAATTAGGGAAATGGAATATTTACTGTTTGAAATAACCAGTCCATCTTAAGACCGACGCCTTTTCCCATTGAGAAATAGAATTAAGATGTTTTTATTCGTCCATAATCATCTTTCCCGTTTCTCTTTTGCGTCCATGCTCTTTCAATTTGGCGTTATTCAGACCCTCTGTACGTTGCGACTGGGCCTTTCAATACCACTCGTCAGACTTGTCATTTCGCCTCTTTAGTTCCCTCGACAGGAAACTATCAGGGACATTCAAAATTTTCGATTCCTGATTGTAAATTGATAAACACAAACTAACATTTGGTAGTCGGAAATTAGGGGTTCTTAAACGATAGACTGTTTTCTGCTTCTTATGCCGATACATATTTAAAGATAAATTCTGAATAACTGTTTGGAGTAAATTGGAACGCCATCGCTCCTGCAATTTCCTGTCTCCTCCACACTCTGATATGGTCCGATGCTAAACCGGTTTCTGTAATAACAGCTCTGTGATAGTGCCGACAGGATGCTCCCCGACGTCGTCGTCCGACATGCGAAGGTGACTCACTTGAACGCCGAGAGGCACACTAACCGTTCTGGCTGGCGTTGTGGCAAATCAGCGAGTGGAGATATGATGAATGGTCGTATTCATTCTTCATTCCGGTATATAATATACCAGAGTGTGGTCATATCTGAGTGGAATCGAATATTGTTTACCGACTATGTTGTTAGAATGAATTGTCAGAGATCCAAGTGTTCCGCTTCACGGCTTAATTCGAGACTTTTGTACCCAAAACCTTGTCTGCCCTCGCTTTAATATTTCGGTGCATATCATCCGGGACCGATTATATTTATAATTAACCGACGTGAATCTGGAGCTGTTCTTGTTTAATGTCCTGGTAAATAACCAGTGCAGCGGAGTGTTTTAAAAGGACATTTATCTAATTAACCGTGGCTGACAGAGCGGACCGATAATTTCATACTTCTGAAATTGTATTTAATTTTACGCATTTAATTCAACGGATTATTTCCGATGCCGCAACTCTTTCCAATGTAATTTTTTATCTTGTAACAACCGTAAACCTTATAACTGTTTTTATTGCTCTTATAAAAGTTTAGTTTTATATAACTTCTTTCTGAGCCACACTTAAATACTTTTCTTGTTGATTCAAAACTTTTCCGCCAAAAGATGAAAAACTATAATCTAATTTACTTCAGCAGTTTACTCCACTATATACTTTAATACAACAATAAAATTCATTAATAATTATGAAGGATGGGTCGTCCAGTAATATCGCTGGAAATACTTAAAAGGGGACTTGTTGGTACATAGTGTCAGAAATCAGACTTATTTCATAAATTCTTTCCTCACTTTTTTTAAATCATACTGCCAAACCTATAAAATATTTCTTGAACACCGAAGCTGTAACTCCAGTTTCACTCTTCTTATATGAAAATTCATACATAAATTAGTATATTTGAAAACATATAAAGCGAAAGGGAGAACACGTCACGACAAAACTGAACCTGCGTTTAATATTTAAAAGACACTAAGTGAAAGGTACACCCATTGGGGTATTTTGCTTTATATAAAAGGATAACGAGAACGTCTTTATAGTAGTACAGATTTTGTTATAAGTCCGCCTCTATACGTGATACAATAACGACTTATTTTACTTGTATAAATAATAATGATATTGCATTATCTCATTTTCTCATATTCTATTATCTCATATATAATCTGAATATCAAAAGATTCATCCATTTATATAAATATTTACTACTTGCTTTCTATTTGCTTCTTTCCCCGGCATATTAGGGCTTGGAACTGTGACCAGAATACAGAATGAGATCCCTTGGCAATACTCAGGGGATGAGTACTTTATTAAATTAAATTTTTTGTCATTATCATACTTACATGCATTGGCCCCCCCTCCCCGGTACTATTTATTTCCATTTCGACAATACTGACGTGCACTTTACGGTGCGCCGTCCAGTTAAAATTACGGAATCTATCCGTTAAGTTGTTCCTGGAATGGCGTCGCCATCTGCCCGTCTGTCTGGCTGGCAGTGAAGTCGCGTGACCCGTCTCAGAAGTGAGCCGCATTAACTGACGGATATTATTCCCTTCTCCCCGTCAAATATTTCCCTATGAAAATTCCAATTTCCATTTTGTTTTCTCCGACGGAATACAACCGGGGGACCAATAAGCCTGCTATGGGGGTACCCCTTATACTACAGTATTTGTGATTATAACAAATTATAGTATTAATAAGGGTTCAAGATTGACGCCTATGATGTTTACTTTGTCTTTCGATAAAATGATACAAATCAATTTAACAATAACAAATGTAAATTAGAAAATACCCTAAGAAACTAATAAAAGCATTATTAAATACTATTTTTTATATTAACGTAACTTTTTCTAATTGTGAATATAATATTTTTGTATATGAAGCATAATTGGACATTTTTATACTTATTATTTTTTAATTCTTTTTATCCATCTTGTTTACATTTTTCTAGCAACATAAAATTTTTATATTTAAAAACTGTTAAACTTAAAAATTAATTTTTTGTTTCAGGTAAGAAGATGTTGATTAAACAATAATGATGCTGACATCCATGAACTTCGTACGACACCATGTATCCCAAGAGGTATCCATGCAGTAAATATTAATATTCCCATTACTTATCGCAGAGACTCTCTCTCTCTCATTTGATTCGCAGCAGCCCTAATTTTTGTATCGTGTTTCCCCTATTTAATTATTGGGATATTATTTTTTAATTTACCTAATGGTTCCAAGTAAATGTGGGAATGTGTTGCAGCTTGGGGAATACTACGCTGTATCCCAACGGGAGAGATCTGATAGCTCGGCTATTTTTTAATTGTAGAAATTTGCTTAATTGTACATTGTGCATGTAGGTAATGAGTTATGTTAGTTTAACGGCTGTCACGAGCCGTTGACGAAGTCCATCAGTTTCTGTCTGTCAACTATCACCTCCCGCCGTGTACATGCAGAATAATCTGTTTTCCCGAGATTGTCCTGATAATTTAATGCCCATTTTTAAATTACAACTGCATTCAATTAAAGCTGACGTTTGAAAACAAAACGCCTGACGACAAGTACATACGCACAACATATTTTTGGACGGACTACTCTGACGTATTCCAGACACAGTCCTGATACAGTTTTCTGGTAATCAATTAGAAACGTTTTTCTCGTAGTACACGTTTGTAATAATGAATGCGTTATTCACTGGCCGTTTGCACCTGTTGTACCCGAAATATTGAACTTTGTGGCGCAGCTGTGTCAATAAGCAGGGTGGGGCACCCGTGCAGAGTGTCCGTTACACGGTAATTGTACTTGATCTGTGTTCAACCCAATCTGTGTTAATCTTCTAGGGAGAGATAGAGTGAGTGGGAGGGAGTGCAGAAATCGAAATATAATTTTAACTCTGGGGGGAAAAAATAATTGGGGATTTTATTTTGGATGCAGTATGAGCGGAATTTCGTGGATTAAAACAAATACAGTAAAGCTGCTTTCCAATTTCGGAAAATTAGTCTTGGAGGTTATTCCATGTAATTGGCGTTAGAGGAAATTAAATATGAAAACTATTTAGTCCTGTATCATTTGCCTCCTCCACTTTAGGTTCGGTCATAAAATTATAGAAATATCAGAATGGTGTTATTATGTATTTAAATAAAATAAGGAGTGAAATTAGTTCGTAAATTCCAGCATCCAGCTAGACTAGAAACTAGAAAATTGGGATTCTAATTAATTGGTGTTGGTGAGAATCACAGTTTTACTCAATTCAAAATAACAACTAAGTAAAATTGCTTTCTATTTCGTACTCGTCATTTTGTACCATATTATATTACGGAATGGTATATTTTTCTATTATGTTCATATTTACTATTAAGCGATTACAATCACTTAAATACTACTTAAATACTTAAATAAATAAGTACAAGGTTACCACCTTGTCAGCTTAAAGTTACGTAGGATCGTTATAGTTTAAATAAATTTTAAAAGAATATAACAAAAAAGGTTTTCGGTGTCTGATTACGGTCGATGAGATATCATGAGTATCGTTATCCTGACTAGGACCGCCCTCATCCGCGCTTTAGTCTGTGCGATTAATGTCATAATACCGGGTACATGGAACGTATGAGCAAATACAATATTGGATACAAAAAATGAGGACGATATCTACAATAAAACCATTGGGACCGATTTCTCCCTCTCTCGGTCGGTTGGTGATGTACTGCTCGAGGGAGGAGTTCCTTTGTAGTCCCTATTACCGGGTGAAGTCCCGTCGTTACTATCAAAGGCTTTTACGTCGTTTTATTTCATTTTTTTGGGTGAAAATACTCTCTTTTATGGTGAATTGAATTTTTAATAGGTCCGACTCTTACTGAGTCGTTGGACCGGGCCGGCCGGTTTTTTCTCCCCTTTCCCGCTGATTCAAATTCTGTTCTGATTCAGTAATTTTAGTGAATTGATATTCGTTTGCGTTTATCCCGAAGTCGGACATTTGAGGGTCCTTTTACTTAATTCATAGATTTTGTCCAATACACTTTTGATTTCCTCCTCGAAGAATCAGTTTTTCAATTTTTTCCAGAAAAATAAATTACACCCTTTTTATTTATGGTCGCTTTTTTTCATTCCCTAAAAGAACATTGAATAATTCAGAAAATTTAAATCTGACGGGCTGACAGAATAGAATGTGTAATTTTTCTCAATTACCAATTTAAATTTTCTTGAATTTCAATGTCCTCCTCCTATCTTTTCGTGGAATGCATCGAATCGTTGGATGCTTTATTTGTAAGACGGGTAAAGTATTATGTATCGCCTACCTATTAAATACTGTCCATTTTAACCTAATAAATTTCCAAAAATTGAGTTTATTTTGGTAAATCAGGTATTAAATCGTTTCCAAAATTTATATGGGTCATTATATTGAAATAAGGTTATCATGTAATATTTTCAGTTAAAGTGTTATTGACTGATTTAATCCTTCCTAATTACGCTATAAGGTTTTGTCCTAATGATGAAATTTATAATAGTACGTTTGCTTTGAAACCAGCAGAGAATCGTCTAGGATCTTTCTGTATTCGTTTTTATATTTTTGTAAGCTACATTTTAATGCGGCAATTATAGTATTACAGTTCTGTCGTAGTTTACATTCATTATACTCTCATCTTTAATATTGGACTCTGGGGAATTGTTGAGAATTATATTTCAGGAAAGGTCGAGTTGTGGGCGGTTTGAATACGAAGTTCCATGATTAAAACGCATTGAATACTATTTATGTCACCGCTATTTAATTGTTTTCCTGTTTAACGCAAGGAGCGAATACGGCGCGTGTATAATTAAAGGCAAGCCACTTAAGTTCGGATGAAATACGATTTTTTAGAAGGCATTTTCCGGACTGCTAAATTGACGTCAATAGGTGACTTTTCCCCTCTGCCCCTTTTTGATTTATGCGAGGGGCACGTGTAGAGGGAGCCCAATCCCCCAATTAAGGTCGCTTGTTATCATATATATGATTGGCAGTAATTTTTCGGGAGTGCTCCCCCCCAATATAAAAGGAATTCCTCTGAGAAGACCGTTCCATTTACGTACGGAATGGAAGTCGTTGCCATTTTGCTACGACTGTTTTTACAAGGACTTGCGAAGCAAAAATGAAATGTTCCGCATGAATGAAATAATTGACAGCAAACACCAAACTTCTATATTTTTGAGTGAGATATAAACACAAATAAGAACGGTAAATATTTTTTTTTCTAGTGCATTATACTGTAAAATACATATTAATACGACGATTTCATTAATTTATATGTTGTATTCCTGCGGCAATAACCGTGCAATTAGAGCGGACTTATTCGGTTGTGATGCGCGTTTTAATTAACAGCGCTTTGTGCTCTGGTCACTCTGCAAAATTGGAATCATTAGAGGGGTATTAATATCGACATTTCGTTAGTTATAATTGACTTACAATACAGGTCCGCGACTTTCCATTTTTCTATCCTAATTTTGATTTTTTCTCGTCTTATTTTTGAGACGTTTTGAAAAATAATGACAACTCAATTATAATGCGCACACAATGTTTGTTAAATATATAAATCAAATACATTTTCACTTGATATTTAGAGCGATTCAAGTTTTTGTAGTATTTAAGGTGTGTCTTGTAATGAAAATTCGGATTCCCTACCTTTGTGTGGGGATTCGCACGCCAAACTGCCACTCTTAAAAGAGCGGCGTACTTAGATTCAAGAAGCGAAGCGAGCGCTATTTCAAGTGAAGTGCCTCCCCAAGCTCTCATTAGGCGCTCGTATCACGATTACTGAAATTGAAAGTTTAAGAGCGGAAGTTTTATCGGGCCCCGCTTCCTCCGCCTCCAGTCCTATACTGGATCTTTAAATAAGGTCGGTGTTCCCCGACCGAATTTTGTTCGGCTGTAATTTTCAACAAAATTTGTCGATAAAATGCGGCAAAATATTCGTGAGTTAAAATTGTTTATACACTCATTTTTTTATAAAAATCTTATATTAATGTTATATCTGTTATCAGTTAGACAATGGGCGTATTTGAGGAACATAGTCGTCGTCGTCCAAATACGAGATTTGTATTTTTTTCGGACCCATGATATTTAAATTTTCCAGAAACCACATGTGGGTATTTTAAAATAAGTTAGTAGTTCAGTGGGAATCCTCCAGTTACAGCCTAGATGGTGTATATTTATTAATTGTTCCTCTAATACTGTTACGGGCTTATATACAGTGGCACTGCGTTTGAATAGCGTTTAAGTAAACTTCAAAGCAGCTAAATCTTGCCCCGCTTCCATACATAATGCGCTGGTCCCCTCCAGTCGGAGGAACAACGGGTATTATCTCTGCGATAATTTTCTACTCATTTTAGCAATTAATTACGCCCGTTAGGATATGGCAATTGGCGAATTCCTTTCGTCTGTTGTCACGTAATTGAGCCGAGAATTATTCCAGTGTCCGACACGAAAAGGCCACAGTTTTACCTTATTGGAGTGCCCCGTGGAAGGCTTTGAGTCATCCTGTGGCGTTCGCATACCGCACCGCCACTCACAACTGAGTCACAACGCTCCAAACACAATTTGTGCCCCGTCGATCGTTCGGTTGCCATGTGGAACTGTTAAAGCCGGCAAAGGAATATTTTGTGGGTACCGTGACTCGGCGTCGAATGTCTAAACCTTATCTTAAAAGGTTTTTGGTATTCTCTTTCCTCTAGAGCAGCGGTATCAAACTCGCTTTGGTTCAGGGGTCATATACAGCCTAATTGATGCCAAATGGGCCGGAGAAGTACAATCATAACATTATTATCTATAAACAATAATTAGACTGTTTTTTCCCTGCCGAGAAGTACATTAGAAAATCTTCGTATTAATCGTATATTCTTTTACAAATCATGTAAGGACTACAGATTTCTGAACACGGGTGGATGATTCAAATCTCCGCGAGCCCTTCTATTTTAAAATGTTTTATAGCGTTAATTAAGGGTCGACGTAGCCCCCGCCCTGTTAGCTGTGGTACCGGCCGGTAGAGGGCATCGCTGTGATACCAACCGGTTGCTAGTGCAACAAGAAACATCCAATTGAACATATAACGTACACTGTTCATGTCTTTTCGATCCGTGCATAATGAAACCACGCCTGTAAACTGGTTGAAGCAATGTTCCGTAGTAGTGTATAATGAAAGTTCTCTTTGCCGGACGACTATCATTGCTCGAATATATTGAATTATTATTCAGATTGACTGATCGGATAATCGTCGTCGGTTGTCCAAAGGTGGGGGGCGTCCCGTTTTTTGGGCCCGGGATAGAAATGAAACGGTGGTGAAAATGGATGGGAGCCGAAGGGTTATTACGCGCCGGACAATTATAGGGGAAACCCGTCTTCCGCTTATTATTACAGTTACAGATAATTCGAGGGGGAGTCATTTATTGTGTTCGGTCGCATTTAACTGCACGACTGACGGGATACGTAATTGGCGAGTAGGCAGCTCCGCATCCCCGGCATTAGCATGTTTTTATTTCAAGACCCACCCGGGTGCCCATTTTCTTAACTTTTTCTCCCATCCTAGCATCAGCTGCAAATGCTATTAGCGCCTTTTACTGTTCGGCCAACGGTGCAAAAGAAGTATTTTAAAGCTTATCTTACTCTAACTTTAAAGAGAATCTAACTCTATTATTTTAGTAGCATTAAATAATTTTTTTATAATCTTAGCTTTAAAATAATCCAGTTGTACCTCTCATTGTATAGTGTTTTGTGCTATCATTTGGCAGAAATTAGTGATCATTTTAGAAAAGCGATCCTGTCATATTTTAATAACTACTGTGTTAAATCGTGTTTAAACTAGCGGAATAAATAGGGATAATAATTTCCAGCTTGTATTATGGCTGTGATTTTATCAAGAGGAAGAAAAGGGGCAGCATCGGTCTGACTATTGGGCTGAATAGAGGGCGGCTCCTGTGTTGTCATTCAAAATAGCTGTGAAACTGAAATAGAAGCCTTAATATCCATTGTTCCCTCTTGAAAAGGCCCATTTACATAATTATGGCTTCTCCCTTTAAACGGGACTACGCCTTACTCAGGAACGATTGTTACACTGAATTCCGTTGGGTAATTGCCTTCTAACTAATATCGACTGAAATTCAGTTTTTGGAATGATTTTTAATTACTTTGTCGTTATACCCGCCTGATAATTAATTCTGTCGCTTTTGTAATTAAAGAGATGTTTTAACGGGTTTTGTTCCGAAATCAAAAATAGATTTCACTGAAAAGAGATAGAATGCAAAAGATGTTTGATGGACGATTTATGAATTGTCGACGGCTAGCGATGTTTCGCTTGATTGATACTTGCATTGTCGTAATGGTGAAGAGGCCTATATTGCGCGAAAACAAATAAATGAAAAATTATACTTATATTATTTACACTTGATTAACTGTTGATTAAATTATTCAAACAATTTCTTGGTTATTATTCGATTATTATTTTATATATATTATAGGTTGTAATTAAATAATTTTCTACGTATGTAATAGGTACGAGTTCACTGTATTTTAACAGGAATTATCTCCAACAATACCTTCATTTACATTTGCTTTTAAAGGAAAGTATAAACATGGTTACTAAATAAATATTTCACTTTATTTATAAATAAAGGAGAATTAATAGTTTGTATTCTACGAAATTAAATAAACTAATTCATTTACTTTATAAGTACGACAGATCTGTTTTTAATGCAATTGGTCGGGAATTTTTATTTTCTTAAATTTTTATCCGATTGAATGAAACAGGAATAACAGACTTTTTGTTTCACTTCACACACTGTATTTGTTTTACTTCTTATTTTTTCCTACTTAATTAAATTGGTTTCCACCCCTCTGTTGTTTGTCTCAAACGAAGGAAGTATTTGTTTTAATTTTCCTATACTCTTTAATTAATACGATTCCGGCCGTTATATAATTGTAACTGTGTCATTTGATGGCAAACGAACTAGGCCTGAAGCATGTCTATTTGATGGTACATTTGCATCCATTACTCAGAGAATATGATATAATTAATTCAATTATACTAATTATAATTGTATCCCCTATTGTACGGACATTTCGAACTTGTCATTCAATCTACCTGTAATTTTTGACTCATATTTTTTTGAGCCACAGTATAATGTCGCTTGGGCAGTGAAATTTATTATTAAACCATCACCTCAGCCTCAACAGTTTAATGTTAATTCTAAAAATCCCAATATTTAATCACCACTAAAAGTGATATATATGTATATATGTACATAAGCTTTAGAGGATGTCATGACATGAATATTGTCACCATAAAACATAGCCGTAGAAAGACGCCTCACGATTCCTTACAATATTGAAAGATAGTGTTCTCTTGTAACGGTGGTCTAATACTGCATGGATAATGTTAATTCTAAAAATCTTAATATTTAATATATCGAATAATCCTTTTATAACATCACCCTCAAGAGTACAGCGGGCGAAGAAAACCCTGGGCAGTCGATTGTTCCAGAGATTCTGGGTCTTGGTGATTGAATGCTCCTTCCGAATGCTTAGAAGTTCTCTCCCTTCTTGTATAAACTCGATAATAATATTCGCAACTGGTCGGATCGTTTCTCCTATGCGGATTTAACAATTATAACTTAATGGATTTGTATCCGGGCTAGGACAGCGTTCTTCGCAACGATGGCGGAATGGGGCTAGTAAGTAAGAGGAAAATGTTAAAACGGCACTCGGCGGTCCGAGTGAGCTGAATCGTTTTATATTTCCAGGGAACCGGTTCCGTTCCCCGGGAGTGACTTTTAATGGTGGCTCGGGTTCAGCTTATATCCCCGAGTTCTTATCTCTCTTCTCCCTCCCTCCCTCCCTCGGCTGAGTCGTAACGGATTAGGACCCGCGACCTAACCCTACCCTAACAGCCGCTCGACAATTTGCGGTCCCGTCGTTGTAAATTTTCGGCCTAATTGTTTCCTCCAATTATTCGCCCGCCTGTCTTTGCCCCGCCATCACTGTCCGGGCTAATTTAAAACTCTGCCAAAACGAACTGTCGGTCGGCTGTAAATAATTGCCGTATGTTTGGCCAAATACTGAAACATTTGACTCCTATTAATCAACCACTAAACGTGTATTTTATATATATATATATATATATATATATATATATATATATATATGTTTCTATGTGTAGAAACAATTCGGCATAGTTCAAATAGCTGTAGAGCTATTAACAGCCATCAACATGACATGATTAGTCTTACTATAGAACATTACCGTACAAAATGTGCCTCGCCATACCATTCCCAATTTCATGTTTACAGTATTGAAAGACATTCATCTCGTGTAACGGTGGTTTTAAAAAGATTTAAGGTTGTATATACATTTCACTATATAAACGGGAGAAAAAACAAGTCGTTTGCCTTAAATTATCGTCACACAGTTTGCTGAGTAAATACATTTACGCTATAGAGAAAAACGTAGATAGCATAGCAGCATAACATAGCAGAATGAATTATGTATATAATGATGTATATAATTTTGTGACATGGTTACTTCAGTAGTGTACTGCCCGTGTCTTTTCATGTATTTTATCTTGTATTTCCTACTAACCCCAACACGGTGATGTCGATCCGGGGCAGTTACCGATTACTAAAAATAAATAAATGTGTGAAACAAATTCTTTTATATCGTTGTTATCGATTGAATAAAATAGCAATTATAGTTGCCATAAACTATTAGAATTGAAATTCTATAATATAAAAGCTGTATTCACGATTTGACGTTCACCGTAGGTGGGGGCGTCTTATAATTGTGCCTATAAATAGTGGCAGTGGAAATGAAATAGGTCTTGAACTTCGTTTTGTGGAGGTCAAGTCTTTTGAATAGAGATTAATGTCTGAGTTCTCCCAGAGCTCTCTGATGTTCTCTACAGTTCTGGCTGCTATCATTGCGTTCTAACCGCTGAAAAGTATCCTTCTTTTCAAGTTAAATTATTGATCATCCAAATTGTAATTGAGTTTCTCCTCGATGTATCGTATTGGATCGATGTATTGGAGGCATTGATGAAATTGGTAGTTGTTAAATTAAAGTAATTAAGTACATCGAACGGTTTCCAGTTAAACACTTTTCAGGAATGCAGGAACTGGCACTTATGCAAGATCAAAAAATTCATCTGATTTCAAACAGGCTAAAATTGTAACTGGCTTAATTGATTATTAAAATCATCATAATACAAGCAACTTCGGTTTTGCCAAGTTGACCGCTCTCCACAAATATTTTAGCGTACGAGGCGCCCTTCTGATTACTGATTCCATGTCATCGTTAAATTATTAAATCAGTTGATAAAATTGCAAACGATATAATAACGCAAAATGCTTTACAAATATTCCATGGGCGAATTTCGCCGCTTTAGGATTTATCGATAAATGCCAAAGAGGTCTCGGGGGAGTTTTCTTCCTTTACATTCGTGTTGTAATAGCTTCTATAATCGTAAGTTTGTATTACCAAAATACCACCGGGTTTTTATGTTCCGGTTTGGAAATACGAATTGCGCGGGAAATTTTCTTAAGACGTAAGACGTTTATTAGTCGTATTGGTTTAAGTAGTAAGTGAATAGAGTTTAACGTGCGGTCAAAATTGAGCGTATTTTTCTCTCGGGACGGTTAATCCCGAATTGCGATTGCAATCACAATTTAGGCGATGCCCTTTTGCCAGAGACGTCGATCCCATTGACGGCCCTGTTTAACAGAGCTAACGGACAGACAGGGTCCGGACCCGTGGAGGAGGGCGCTGTGTATTATTAATGGCGCGGGATATACAGCCCGGAGCGGGATCGCTCTTTGGAACGTTCTCCCGGTCGACTCCCACATAAAGCGGTAATGTGATTAATTATGCGAGCCACCACCCCCCTTCCCCTATACAGCCCCCACCCCATTGTTAGTCGGCGCTCCGAACACTGTATAAGTCGCCAAAGAAGAAGAAGAAGAAGGGGCTTTTCTTTTGTCCTGTACATAATACTTTATAGAATGTGAGAAAAGCGGCTGCGTTCATTAGTTACCCGTTGGGGGTGAGCGGCGAGGGGCTATTAATACGTATATAGAGGGGCGTTTGGAGCGTGCAATCAAATTACGATAATGACCGGGCGGGCGGTTGAGGTGCGACCAGGTATCGGCGGTAGTGTTTGCGTTGTTTATACGCCAGCGGCGGCGGATCCCAGTTGACTTTAGATGAGTTTTGTTGACCGCACGACCGGGACAGAAATGGAGAAATCGTGTTCGGGACGCCTGAATATGTAAATTTGTCAAATATTCACCGGTCTGAAGTTGGACGAGGTGTCTTCGGACATAACTCACCGGATGGAAACTGACTCAAACCGGTGATCGCGCCACCAATCTATACCAGTCTGTAATATTTTAAATCTGCGTCATTAACATTGTTCATTTCATGTCTAAATTTTCACACGAGAGACCTGTCTTAAACGATATGTACATTATAAATGCATTGTATCACATTTTGTACTCGGTAGGCGTGAAATAGAGATTATAGTAAGAGATATTTAATAACAAATTAGGATAATCAAGTAAAGCACTCCTCCTCCTAATAAAATTCGTTTCATACAAATACATTATGCTACCGTTAACATTATTTTGTATGAATGCCTAAAGGATGCTTCGGTCCGTCACCGTTACATCATATTCTGATCTCGTTTATACTAAACTCCCAAGTTCCTATATATATTCGGCCCCTTGCAGCCGTTATGAAAGGTATAATTTCATTACCGTATGCATACTGTAATTACTACCGAAGCTATTACCACAGTTATATTAATACAGTCTTGTTAGCCTTATTTAATGAAGCGGGAATCCCTTGTGTGAAGTAGATGAAAGCTGCAATCGGGCAAACTATTCATTCCTGGACAATGTTGTAATGAATTTTCTTTTATATAATAACCCTTTTGGGGATATATCAAGCACGAATCTCTCTCGATTCATTTTGCTACCTTGATGAGTACACCGGAGCGATACAATAAATGTATCAGATATTTATTGAACATATAACCTCCACCGGGGGCATAAACAGTAAATAAACGCGTCCGTCCGATATCTTCTTTATGGTTAAATAACAGGTTTGACCGTGCGTTAAAATATAATAATGCCCATATATTACCGTCGGGTCTCTTCGGCTGCGTAACGGAAGAAAGCCCCCGTAATTCAGATGACAAATAAATCGTAATATCGACTAGGTCGTTTCCTCCTTTACGATGTCCGATATATATTTTATATTTTGAGGAGAAGAGAGAGCCGATGGTTTATGATGTGTTCCTCTTTTTAGCCCCTGAAAAATGAGGGTGTGCCCGCCCCGTTGTTGGACGTCTCCTGAAAACGGATGGTCGTCCCCCGCTCGTTAAACCCTAAGATACGGACCGGAGAATACGAGTAGGGGGCAACTATAGTTTTAAGCCTTGGGGACTTTACGGGGGTATTCCTTTTATCGAAGCCAGCTATAAAAGTAAATGATGCAATACTTTGGGGGTTGGAGAGAAAAATTCGTCTTTCATCTTCTGTTTACTCGGCGTATGCAGCCAAACGTTGAACCTAGAAAGTGAAATGAGTACATTTCATCGTACTATAATTCTGACGGGTTGGAACTTAATTTGTCTGTCACCGACAATATATCGAGTTCCCAAAGTAATTTACGACTATTTTACTCTAGTCTACCTGCAAACCATTCTAGTTAATGTACGAATTAATATCTGTTAAACGTCTTTTCAATTCAGTAGGCATGTACCCGTTACCGTACGTTTCGTTTGCGTCATATTTATTTACGATGATCCAACAACCAAGTCGGTTTGATTATTTCGCAACTGAACCGGGCCACTGCGTCGATTATACAGCAATTAAGTTTGCGAGGGCACGGAGAGAATATATAGTTGTCCATATCGGCGATAGTTCGAGTTGGGATGGAGGACTGGTGTCGGATGGTGCGTTGTTTAATTGGTGTCTATTGTTGTTTATTGTCTCCCAGTTGTGTTGCCGTTTAGTTGTACTGAATTCTGAACTTGTTGAACCCAGCGATCTGCGGTAGATCGAGCCCATCGTCCTGTTCAGTACTCAATAAAACCGATATTTCCACTACTTCCTATTTCCGGATGTTTTTCATTTTTACATATACAAATTCCGCGTATAGTAATAATTATTCTAGTAATTCGAGAACCATTCGGGTAATATGTATATGTATATAGAGGTTATTCAAGTGCATTTCATCAGGCTGTAGTGAAGGAATTTTATCACTTATATCAAACTATCAATATATACACTCACATCCGAGTCGTAAAAGCAGTGAAACTTATATTGCACAGTAGGAATTTCGGAACACACCCCGAATTTTTTATTATGAGTTTCGTCCTATATGTTTTCAGTTCTCCAGATGTCTTAGAGAATTTCTGGTTAGAGTTAGGTTAGGGCCAAATGTTTTCGTAGACAGTAGAGGTTCTGATGGAAAATGTCATTTCTACATTAATAACTTCGACGGTTACTTGGAGTAAAGTTGAATACAGCTTTTCTGAATTTTTATTCATACTTATTCAGTCTGAATTGTTATTTTGTCTTATAGCGGAAAATTGAAATCGTTAATAATAAAACCAAAATAATGATCATCGCCCTAAAATCATAAGTAGTGAAATTAGAACAACTGATATAAATTAATATTGAAATATTTTTAATACCATCCAAGGAATTTATGGAGGATTTTACTTGGAAAAAGGTGATAATTTCGAATAGGTTTGTAATAATGACCTAATATTTAAAAAAAAAAAGTCCTGTTATATATTTAAATGATAGCAGCCTGTTTTACCAGATATATTATCCGGTTTGTGAAATTCATGAAGCTACTGCGGTTTTGAACGAGGCTTGATTGTCATTCGTTTTACATTGTAATGCCATAAAAGAGAATTATTCGAATGTTCCAACGCAATTAAACACCAATTAAAATCATTTAATATTCACGCATCCGCCCCCCACTCTACAGTGCAATATCATTTGCAAATTAGTCACCCTCAAAGTATTTTAATTTTTTTTTATTTCTTGTACATAATTGATAATTCATAAAATATAACATTTTGGTAGAATATTGAGGAATGTGTAACTCTATGTGTAATTCTTTATTTCTATTGCACCACAATAAGGTTATGTACAAAATTGATATTAGAATATAGTTATTATTGAATAATGTGAAGACCGCAGAGGTGTTGCATATGAAAACATTTCTTTTTCATAGAGAATTGGCAATGGAGGCATTATGCACATATAGTCTATTTGCATGTGATTCCGCTCTATAAATAATGTTTATAACACCATATTCTGTTTCATAGCCTTTAAAAATGAGATGGCTTGTGAAAAAGCTGAATTTTGTCCTTGTGCGTTTTGGCCCCAGGGGCAACAATTCATTTTCAACGGAAGTTGTGAGGATTTTAATGTATTTTACATTTACATAATCATCTTCTTTGCTTCTTTATCTCCAGATTTATAATCCATTATTCATGCTTAGTTTAATTATTTCTCCATAATAATTGTTAAATGTATTTGGAATGAAAATTAAGACCAAGACGCATGTTATTATTCAGGGTATCTATAAGATAGCTATTTCAATGAAATACGGCTTTATTAAGTTAATTAATTAGGGTTATTACAATTATCTGAAAGTGAACAGGAGGCTTTGATAGATTGTAAAAGGAGAAGTTGTATAGTCTATTAGTGTTTATCCTGAATATCAAAATTTTATGAAAACCCTTATCAGCCAGCTTAATATGAATTAGCTCAGACAAGTAGTAAGACGGTATACAGATTTTCTATTTTCCGTAACGCCTAAACGTGTTAATCCTTTGAAAATTAAGGTTTGCCATAGTCAGTGGCATTTAAATGGTGCCGGTTGGTTGCACCCTTCAGCCCAAATTACAGAGACAGGATTGCTTTATACTACTTATATATTGCACTATATAATGCTCAATGATCCATATTGAGTAGTCTAACGAATTAGGCAAATTTCAGATTAAGCCTTGTTTTAAAATTATTAAGATTATTGAAAATCAATCAGCACAGAACACATTATGGTATATTTTTTATGGATGTGTATAAATCTTATTCTGCAGACAAATAATATAGAATCTAAGAGTTGAATAAAGCGCGGCAACGTATTGAAGAATTCGGTTTTATTCGGATCTATTTCGGAGCACAAACTCTCGGGATTGTTACCATTTAGCTGTGAGTTTCTATTAGTCGACCAGTCAGTCAGTCTTAACATATCAATCAGGCTCGAAATTCCACTTACTTCTCCATTCGCGTTCCACCGCGCTGATTTACCCGCTTGGAATCAGCAAAATACATCAATAATAAAATTATTTGAATTTCCATGAGTACAGCGTGGGCTTTGGTTGTAGATCCTGATAAATATGAGAATGAGTTTAATATTTTTTACTTTATATCTAAAGCGGAAACGTGCATATCCGATTTGATTCTATATACAATGTCGACACCACTTAATCGACTTGGCATAAATGATCATAATTGTTGGCTTAAACTTAGGCATAATAATAACTTAATTTGTGTAAATAGACAGGCTCTTATAATTGCTTTAAACTCAAAAATGAGAGTTTACGCACTTTTTGCGGATATCGTATAGCAATCAAGATCGAAAGTGTTACTTCCAGACGGAATTTTCGACGAAACGGACCAGTTATAGTTTTTAGTATAAAAAAATCGACATTTTATAATATTATTTTGAACAGTAGGTAGGATAATAGTTGTACATTATTTTATTTATGCTAAAATCACCTAAAGGGTCTTTAATAAAAACAAGCCACCCCGTCAGTGTTGAAGGTGTACTTTAATTTGAATTTACAAAGATAAAATAAATAAGTCATGTACTACAGGAGACGGTTGTAAGCCCCATTTTTCTCGAGGTGTAAAAAACAAAAAGAAAAGACGGGATTATTCTTTTATAATAACTGAGGTCAGGTCGGTTTTGAGCGCGGTTCAACAGCGGGTAACGTTTAAAATGACAAAAAGGAAGGTTAAAGAGTTAAGCGTAATTCTCTACCTCTGTCTCTCCTTTCGGCTATAATTATTCAATGTTTGAAGATAAATAATGCATAAGTGGTGGTTGGTTGTGAAGAGGTCGTCTCCTAAATTAGGGCCCCGGCGACACTTTCAAAACTCTGACCGACACAACACCTCGGACCCACTTTTCCGATTTAATTTATTTACGCAGCACCAGATTCCAGCATCTTTGCGCCTTTTAGAACTATCGTATACATTTTCGTCCCTCCATTTTTAATATCAGATAAAAAAAATAAGAAGAAAAACACGGATATTGTTTTTTTAGCCTTTTTTATTTTTGTACAATCAACTGAATGTTATAAGTACAAATGCTGTATGTGTTTCTTCACATGAATGTCGTGATGAAAGAAACCACAAATGATGGCACTTTTGATGCAAGAACAATTATGGTCTAAGGGCTAAAAAGTCTCTAGGCCAGCGGCGTTTAAGGTGGTCCGGGGGATAATGGATGGGTAAGAGAGGAAAGGGACTGAACGAGTGGATTAGGATGAGGAGAAAGGCGGGAGTGGAACTTCAGGATCCGATATTTAGCGACTTCGTCGACTGTCGGTATGTTGAGGTCATTATGGATTGTTCGGTTAGAAACATACCCTGGGGGAGCATTAAGGATGGTACGAAGGACTTTTGACTGGAATCTCTGGATGCGGACGATGTTGGATGTCTTCGTGGAACCCCATAGTTCTATACCGTATGTCCATGTCGATTTTAGTATCGCTTTGTATATTGTCAATTTCTTACTTAAGGTCAATTTTGATGTCCGTTTTAGTAATGGTCTTAGAAGTTCAAATTTTCGGTTCAAGTCGGTTCTTTTGAGTCGGGTATGGGGACTCCACGTGAGTCGTTTGTACAGGTGGGGCCCAAGATAGCGAATCTGCTGCTGAGTGGGAACTGATATTGTACAAAAGCTTGAAGAATTATTGGAGAATATTATTATTTTTAATTAATACCGTACTACTTTATTGCTGGTACTCACGACTGACTGAAAGTTACTTCTTATTCAAGGAAAGGGGCGGTAAGTCCCTACTGGAGGCTAGTTTTCGAAAGCGTGAGAATACAATTTTTTTCGCAAGGGGAACATGGTCACAGTGGGTGTTTAGGCTACATTAAATTATGATCGCGTATGCGTGGCTTTTCAATATCTAAAATTGCTGGACTGTTGGTTTAGGCATTTTATCAGTTGTTTTCTTTTATTATTGTACTGTGTAGAAACAAAATAAATAAAGCTAAGGGATTGTAATTAAGAAGAAAGTTTTCAACACTTTTTTCTTGTCAGGATCATATTTAGTATACTTCATATATGTGGTATAAAATTTGAAATACCTTTTTGATGATCTCCGCTAGGCTTCGGAACGTCCTGGTTCTTGTGATGTTTCTTCGCCCGCCGGTTTTGTGTTTTGCGAGGTTTTGGCCGCTCGCCATCCACATTATTTACTGAGTCGGTAAATTATTTCTTTCATCTGCGAAGAAACAGAAGGGGGTCCTCACCGAAATTCGCTAGTTTCAGCACTAATTACGATTGAATATAAGATGTATAGATATATCAATGCTATTCTGAATTGGAAATGAAGGAAAACTACTATTATAAAATTCACCGTGAGATAGACCAATGTTTTGATCGTTTGTCACCGAAAAATCTAAAATAAAATAGATGTTAGTGCTACTAGACTTTAATAGTGACTAGAATACAAACTAGGAGACAGTGTTGATATAAATGAAATAAAGTTGTTTTTGTTTCCTATCATGTAACAGACAACAAGTAAAATAAATTAAAATTGTTTTAATCTTAATAATCGATCCACTGGTCCGCCGTGCAGTTCGTTGTCCGGGGAAAGGAGAGTCGCTTTCCGTTCCGGCTGGAACCTGGTGAGGAGGTCATGTCGACAATCACGAATAACTATCCGACATGGCGTACGGTCAACGTGACCAGCTACTGGAGGCTGCTGCCGTGTTTATAACTGGCGGCATGACCCGGGCCCCGATCAGTTTGTCCTGTTAGACAACCGGCTAATCGCAACAGATAATGTCGCCGACCGGTGAAGGAGCGAATATAATCAAACTATCGCCTCAACTTCGTTTCTTAGACCGGTTATATTGAAAACTACGCTCTATAATTGGGCTAAATAAAAATAAATAACGATTGGCCCGAGTTTGATATTTATTTGTATGAAAATAAGAGAGATTCTAGAATTGTTTATTTACCAATCCGGGTGAGGACCGGAAAAGATTTTGAAACATAACTTTTATTGTGTTGTACCTCTTTCGGCGTTTGTCATACTTCTCTCTGTCGCCGTACTAGTAATAATTTTAATTTTAATTTAATGTGTGCGTATACTGATACATTTAGTTAGCTTAGGACAATCGACGATCGCAAATACTATTTCCAAGGCAACCGTTTTCAAAATCGTACAGATTCATATATAAAGGAAAAGGTCGGTAGGAATCATGGATAGTGTTTACATTTTAAGAGATCCAGGGACGGGAAGGAAACAGCGTCATAAACCGACTCCGAAAAAAGAAGCGAAACCCGAGAAACCGGAAAAGGATGGTCAGCCAAATAAATTAGAAAGTGATATTGCTTTTTTTGAAAAGACGTCTATAAAAAATAAAATTAAAGTACAACGGGAACGTGTTCAGTCAGAATTAATGAAGGCTGACGATGACTTGGAGGAAAAGAGGAGTAAGCTTCGTTCATTTCTGCTCGAGGAAGAATCCGATCTCGTTCGTGAGACTATCCACAAGGGTCAAACCGCCTTGGATAATAAATGGGAATTATTAGTGAAAAGGGTTAAAGAAATACAACACTCGAAAGAATTAGCGCATCGTGCTTTAGTTGAAGAAAAATTAGAACAATATTTCAGAGAAAACAATCAGGAATTCAGGGAACATTATTCGGCCCAGCTTAGTTTGGATGCCGCCGAAGCTCAAAAGTTCCAGATGGAACACAATAAATTGAAAAAAAATCAAGAGAAATTGATAGATAGGGCTCTGTGGGGTGAAATCGAAGCCAAAGAAGTGGCCGCACAGTTAGCGGTAGAAGAGAAGAAAAAATTGGAAAAACAAGAAGCGATAAAAAGAAACGAGGAAATACTCAGATTGCAATTATTGGGGCGCCAAATTACGGCCGAAGAATATAAATTTGTTCAGAAACAAGAAGCCGAAATGGCGGGCAAATCAGAGGAGGCTATAAAGTTAAAAGAATTGAAAGAGTTAGAGAGAAAACAATCGGAGAAACTCGAGAGGTATAAAGTGATGATCGGACAGTTGAACGATAGGAGAAATCAGATAAAAGAAAGAGCGACGCGCGAAAAAGAACTAGACAATGCTTACCTCCAGATTTTAAAAGATAATATTCTTAAAGAACAGCGAAACCAAGTTGAAGGAAAATCCAGGGCTAGGCAAGAAATGTTGCAATATATGGAATATAATAAGAAATTTAAAGAATTCAAGAATCAAGAAGAGGACCTCCACGCGAAGTTATGCGACGAGGAAATGAAAGCGGTTGAGCAAAAGAGGCAAAAGTTAAGGCAGCGAAGAGACGAAATAATGAATAAATTAAACGAGGAAGTTTACGAGGGTCGGAAACAACAAATATTGGATAGACAAAAGTCGCTGCTGGACGAAAAGAAGTTGGAAGAAGAAGAATCGAAAATGACCGAAATTTGCAGCCGGGCTGAAGACGCTATTCTGGCCGCGATCAAAGAAGAAGCCAGAGCGGAATCCGCGGAAATGAATGCCCAACTTCTAGCGCAAATCGAATACAATAATATGATGAAGGATCGAGAGAAAGCGGAAGACTGGCAGTTTATAAGGGACCAGGAAAGGCTGCGACAACTAGAAATGCAAAAGTTGAACGAATTCAAGTCAAAGCCTGTTACGCAACATCTACACCCCTTTTACAAAATTCTAAAAAAATAATCTACCCTAAACGGGGTCTGAAATACATATCATTCGTATAATGGAATACTTTATTATGTGGTTATGTGATTTTTCCCCCAGTTTCATGTTTCGAATTTTATCTAACCAAATTAGATGGGCCGGTTTCCGAAAGTCTCTTCTATCTGATCCGAAACCAATTACGCCTGGAGTCCAGGTGCGGATATCCTGGATTTTTTGCCATTTGATAACATTATTGTTCTGAAAACTAATTCTTACGGGGAGTAGCAATTAGCGCCGTGCCGGAGTGTAATTATTCACGGGAGATAAACAAGGCAACTTGTTCACTGACCAAGTTCACTTTCATTTTGCCAACGTTCCCCAATTTTATTTTTCCGAATATTTTGTGCCAATTTTCAGTGATAACTCGGCTCTAATATTTTTTGTTTTGGCGATGCTAATACTTCTATAAAATTTAGAACATTAATAAGGTACAAATAAAAAGGTATTAGTTTAAAATACCTGTCTTGTGCTTTGGTTGGGGGTGGAATACCGTAGATTGAAGAATACCGGTACGAAGAATGGAGGCGATATTAAATCATTTAACCTAATCTTGACTGATTATAAGCAAATTACTGATCATCTATTGAAAGTTACCCCGGCGGTTTGAGAGGGAAGTTAGTAGTTTCGTAATTAATTGAGCAGAATAGATGCCAAGGCTAATGATTCAGTCAGTGCCCGCCAAATAGCGATCATACAGACGGGGAAATGTCAAGACGCGGAATGAAATTATGATTAAATAACTTTAATCACTTTCCGCCGTTTGATTTTCATTATTGGCGCCGGTAAATCCATAACTATTCCATGACCACTTATATACCTGGGTTTTTTCCTATTCAATCGCTACCTCCATTGCCCTCCTTAGTTCATAACTGGATTTGAAATTAATGACTGACATTAGATACAGGACTTTTGCATGATGAAACGATGTGAATGCATTCTGAAGCAATGAATTAAATCTTCCTTTGCCATTTCATTGTATATAATAGACCTTCAAAAATCAGAGTAAGATGAATTTACCATGTCACGGTCGATAAATGGCATTGTACTTCAATTAGAATATTACGCATAACATAATTACGAAAAGTAATTAGTTAAAAGTGAATATACCTAGAAAAAAGCGATATCTATCTAAATATTATTAGTATTAGCGCAAACAGGCAATGATGGCTATAGTGTAGCTTTATCAGCTATATTATATTTTGATAAATGTCTTAGATAAAAATTAATAATTGTGGAAATAACAGTTATTAACATAACGTTCTTCTTTCTTAATCATAAGTTAGAAAAGATCAACTTGGTATTGGATATTTGTTTTGTGAAATTTATTTCCCTTTCTGTAAATTCAGTTATAATCCGATTCTCTTCCGTAGTCTTTTCTTGGGAAAGAATAAAGATATATACGAATGTTTAATTGAAATTACAAAAATGACTAGAATGACTGCGCCAAACGGCGGAATTTTAGTATTTTTCTCTATGAATGGAACGCATTTACGTTTTATTAAATTTAAAATTAATAAGCGTTATTTCTGTTAAATCGATTTCAAGAGAGGCATTCAAGAATATGTTGTTCAACCGAGGGGTATTAATTATATATGATGGGATTACTCTCGCCATACATGGTGATGGGATTATTCTCGATACAATCTGGGTTATATACATGATAATAGAGTTGGGGGTACATGTCTGGAGCAGGTATTGCTCCCCTCCGGGTGTGTTGTCTCCTTCCTGTCTTTTCACGTCGCTGCCTTTTGATGTTAACCTAAACCCGTTTCATATACCCGAGGCGACCGCAAGCCGAGCCAAACCCCGCCCGAGATTTTAGTGTCCGTGTAATTCTGGCGCGTTTCCCCCTTTTCTTTATTTCATTCCCTTCTGTAACAGCGGCCCGGCAAATTACCCCCAGGTCTCCAGTTTCTGGCTTCTTGTCGCCCGACAGTGCAAAACACGGAACAGCATAAGCCGGTGTTCTAATCAAAGCCATTATGCGATTATATACGTCGAATAGAATCGATATTACACTCGGTATATTTGATATGCGACAATATAGAAGTTTATATCGCCTACAACAACAATTCCTTTTTAGGTGCGCCCCTGTAGTTCACTTAAGTTCTCGGGTTTTTATTATGTAACTTAAGAAACAAAATTTTTAGTTTCATTTCAGATATGAGTCGGATGATATATAAAACCGAGTATTCATTGCCTTTTTACTGCGATAAATGGAGGTTTGGCTCTCTGAACCGACTTTAACATGAACTCAGTGTGGATAGCGTGTCCTACGTTATCGTCCTCCGATTCTGGGTACCAACGTGATCACTTTTAGTAACCTCACTGTCTGTTAGAGGGCGGGTACCGCGGTCCCACCATATGCTACTTTGTCACGTCCCCGACGCTCAGCTATTACCTATGTCTCTGGTTCGGTTGTGTGGTACGCTGACGGCTATTCTGCTATTTCCTCCGGTTAGTTACTGCGCCGACAGGTAGGGGCGGGGAAAGCGCTCCTACCTGTTGTCGGCGTATACTTCTGAACTTACGTCACAGCCCTCCTGGAGATAAGCTGTTGATTTCTAGACTGAGCACAGTTTATTCAGAACTGCCCGACTGAGACTGTGGGCTCTATGGTCCTTAACAAGGGTGATAAACACTATATGGCTGAAATTCCTATCGAACTAGAACTAAAATAAAACATACATAGAAGAAACTTAAAGCAGTATCGCCCTATGACTTCAGTATGAGTGGCAGTTCCTAAGAAAATACAGCTGAAAAAGACTATATATTATATATACAGATATTATAGAGCCTTAGTATTTTCATTATGACGTTCAAGTAAGTGAACATCTGTCGTCTATATAATATTATTGCACGGTAAATGTCCTCCAAGTGGAGAGAGGTGTCGACCCGAATTGTTAAAATATGCGAGTATTGTCTTTGGGCCCGTCTGCAACGCTCTCGAGTAACATTCCCGTTGTTATATTCCACTCTGAATGCGACACGACTTTGGCTTTGTGATATAACGCGTTGGGTGGCAGATATGTAATTTCAGTTAACGCGACAGTTTAATCCCGGCCCCGCGTTTGGAAACGCTATTCCACCCTTCTTCAAAGTCTATATGATGTAATGGAGAGGAAATAATTTCTTTTAAAGTTCCTCGTAATTGGAATTCGCGATCTACTACTTTGTAGTTCGATAAAATAATTTCCTCGAAAACAGCGCGAATTTGGCATTTATTTGGGTAGAAACATGCAGTCTTCCTTGTAAATAAACATCTTGCGCAATGTTTCAGTTTTATACCTGATTTTTTTTTCTCGAAATCGCGCCTTCGTGAAAAGCCGAAAAACAAGAAAAAAACTTTCGACCGACCAGTTCTTTTTATTGCCCTTCATTAAACGCCGTTTTAATGGCATATTGTCGGTTGGTTATAAATAAACGAAGAGGACCGTAAATATGGGTCTTGTTTGCGCGGGGCTCATTTGGCACGGGCTACCTTTACCGCCCTCGCGTCACCACTCAATTTATGCCTTCGGTCTCTTATTTATTTGTTCCGAACCGAGTTTAATTACCCCACGCTGATCCGATTCGGTTGTCCGTCATTTAACCCGAGGATCGTGTGAGAATTTAATTATATTTTCGCCTCATACGCGGTACAATTTATTTTTATGAAAATTTTAAAAATCGAACTCATTTTGGTTTTCGTTAAGAACTAAATTTCGATTGATCATTGAACCATTTTTACGTATCAAAACGACGGTAGCCGTTAATAGTGCGGAATGTAATAAATACACTGTTGTAAGCTATCCATTTCCTCGTTAATACGACGTTAGTTTCAAATCGTGCCCAGCACGATTTTAGGTCTCAGATGAATTCCATAATATCTCCTTCTGTCGAACAGAAGCTCGCTTATACTTTTATCATTTCTATGAAATGTCGTCATTAATTAACCTATTATTTTTTATTTAGTTAAATAAATTGACTTTGAATATTATTGCTCTATATTTTGAATAAAAATTTTATTTTTTGAGTTAGGAGCCATACTAGGTAAACTGTACTTCAGAATCTGATGATTACATTGGTCAGTTATTACGAAACTTATATTGGAATAACGATGAAGTCTTATCATCCTGTCGAAAAATCGTTTATTGGCAGACGAAGCAATAAATTTACATTAAAATGTAATAAACTGCTGTTGTCTGTTCCTGTTATCTGTTTATGATATACTGGTTTCCCAAGATTTCCGTTCTGATAGTCAACACACTTTATAGGGACACAAAACATGCTGGTCTATATTTCAACTTTGAAATTTGAATGGATCCTGTCTATTGGTATCCTTTTACACGACAGGATATATTACAGGATCGTCATTAATAGAATACATCATTCTATTTTCATTATCTTACCAGGCACAGTGTATTGATTCATCACCGACGTTATGTGCGTTACAACATGGACCGTTACGAGGACGGCGGTTAGTCGGACCATTGACTTGGTCTCTAATGCAGCCTCCGGAGAAAGGCCTGTTAGCTTGCTTGAAAGCAAAATTATTTTAATGGTATACGCGTCAGAGTTGATTCACCACCATATAAAGCCTAACATTATGTGTAGAAAGGCTTCCCAACCTATTGCATGCAAGGTTTGTTTCGTAGTGCCTTACAAGATTCCTTTTGCCCGTGATTCGTCGGCAAATTGGTGTTTTCAATTTCGTTACAAATAGAACACACAATCCGTAGATGATAAACCGGGCGAGTTACGTGCTGATAGCGAGTAGATACATTTATTTATGGCTATAAATCCGACTACAGGATCTATGATGAAATTGTTTCGAGACAATACAAAATACTTTGATACAAATCGTCATGTATAAAAACAATTTTTCAAACAAGCATCGGTGCGTATTCTATTTTCAAATTTCTTTAAGCTTAAAAACAAATATATTAACACGCTTTTGATGTACGACTTCAGCAGTCTCAAGTCTTTTCGGAAACATGATTTCAATACAGAGCTTCATTTACATTGGACTATTGTTTCATGCAACTAAAAAAATTTAATTCTGCCCAATAATGAACATAAGCAATACACCACTTAAGCAGCCGACACCACGAGATAAAATTCGCGTTAGAAATAGTGTCTTAACAGAAAATTACCATTTTTGGACGTACAGGTTATTAACATAAACTCACGGTGCTTATGAATAGTAATTTTAAAGGGTTATTTGGAGGGTTCGTGGGATTATCAAAAGTACCAATTATCAATTATTCCAAGGTAATTTAAATGTTTTCTGAACGTGGAGTGCGACAATTTACGCAGCTTCTCCGTTAATAATAAATCTTTAATTTTATACCCGCATTCAGATGCCGACGAAGGCCTTTATTATTGCAGATCAAGCCAGGTCTTAGTCTGCGCAGAGAAGTCTTGAAATTTAAGGAATGCGCTGCCTTTGACTGTAAATTATTAGCCATTTTGCTACCGGCTTTCGCTGTTCGCGGACGTCCGTTCCTCTGGATTCTCGGCCAGGCAGAAGTTGAAACCATAATCGAAGCGAAGAGGGAACACAACCGCGATGTACTTATATAATGTATGCAGTTTAGCGGCGTGGGGCCCGAACCGGGAGGATCGGAACCGCCTCTGCCGGCGGTGGGCACCTCAACTCCGCTAATTAAACTTGAAGTTCACGGCCTCCTCGCCCCAAGAGGGTCTCCGATATTTATTTGGATTCCCCGGACAAGTGCGACTCTCCCGCCCCCCTTGGGGACTTGTATGGTGCTCGGACTTTGAAAATAAATTGTAGTAAATAGAACAAGAGTTTGTCGTCGGAGTGTTGTGTAACAGCCGGCCGGCTTGAACCGTGTTAAGAAAGATTGAACTGATGGCGCCCACTATCTCAGCCTGAGAATCATTAACGGACGATAATGACCAATACCGGCATAAACATATAGTGTTGTCAATAATCGTCATCATTTCATCATATTTACGTCATATTACAGCCATTTATATTCCCCGTTTTATTCGAATAAACACAAGACATGTGATCCTTCCATATGTTCAAACGGATATAAATTTCCTTTATGTAGTACCAGTGTACCCTGGATGAAGGGTTTGGGGGATCAGTGTGGACTCTCAAGTATTGTGGGCTTGGGTGTTGTCTAAAGACATGATTTCGATATATATCATCATTCACTCAGTACTTTTTTCATATCGGAATACCCTGTACCCTTTTCCGGAAATCCCTTCCGCTTTCATTGAAATCCATTTATTTTATATCAAAAGAATAATCGTGTAACATTTTCTTGTAGTGAGAACTGATGAAAATAATAAAAGTTAAGATATCAACAATGGGTGTCTGTCACATGCTCTGGTTGGGAGTGAAATTCCCCGGGACGAAAAGAGAGGCCATATCATCGTATCGTGCAATTTAGGGAAGTGCAGTATTTTTTAGATTAGTTATGGCAATTGTCTGGACGAGATGGAAGGAAATTCTTTTTCCTCCCGGCGGACACGGGCGTTCCTGAGCCCCACTCGGCCGCATTTCACGCGGCAGAAAGGGAAATAAACGAGTGCGCGAACACAGCACTGCGTACTTAGCAGTATGCCGTTCACGTATAAATTGGTCCCCAATGTGAACATTTAGATTGTTTTATGATTGTTGCAGTTCTGTCTCCTGCTGAAATAGAAAAAAAATCTTCTTGCAAATTGTGCTGGCTCATATACATTTTTTCCCCCTGCTGCATAAGATTAGTGTGTTTAATTTAAGAATGTAAATTATTGTCTTGTAACAGAAAGTAGTTGTGCTTAATGTTTTGGAACCCTAATAAAATTCTGTAATTAAGAAATCTTAATTTGTAAGAAAATTTAAGTTCATATAATCTTACAATGGTGGCTAACATATTGGTAAATAGCAATGCTACCGTACAATGTACCGTTATAATATTTCCATTTCTTTTATATTTTATTCAGATTTACGTTTTCGTCAGCGGAACATTACCTTAATGCCAATATCTGTAGTGTATCTTTTCACGAATCGTTGTGTTTTTCTTTCTCGGTGTGTTGTCGCCTACGGTTCCTAAAGTTTCATCTCCCTCTCACTCTGTCCCAATTCACTCGTTGAATCCTCCTCTGATACCCATCCATTATACATAAAACGTTCCGATTGTACAATAAATAAAAAATACGCCTGTTTGTTGGTTGCGAATACAGAGCGTTAATCGTTTACAGGGTACTGGCCAAAACATCTTCTGAAACATTGGAGAGCTTATAAGAATGAGTGTGCACAAATAACTAGTATTCTTCATCAGTGTCTAACGAGTTTGGAATTATTCAGAATAAGGTGTACGTGCAATTTTGTCGGTCCGCTCCTATCGATTGTTGAGAGGCGACGGGCGCAAGCCAACTTCAATTTTGATTTATAATCGTTTCTTATTTATTCAAATGGCGTCTGTATAGTTGTCGTTTTGCAATGCATCGATAAACGAGAAGTGTTTCTATGATTGACTGTTGAGGTCAGACGTCGGAAGTCTGTCTGTCGGTCTGTTTGTCTGCCCGGCTCTCTCTGGTTGAACGCTGTCCTGAAATATTGCAAACGGCACTTTCCAATCGGGGTGTTGTTAATATGTTTCTTTCTTTTTTATCAACTCTTACACCCAGGTGACGTCTTCTCGGAATTGCAGAAAATCGGAGTTTCGGACGCCGTACGATAGTTTACAATCGGAATGAAACTGTCGGTCTGTTTTCAGCCGATTACTCAAAAGCATCTGAATGAACCGTTCCGAAACATGAATTATCTAAAACAATATCTCTTTGTTTATGAAATACGAGTTTTCTCCCTCTATCGGATTACAATAAGATAAGGTAGAGTTAATCACAAGTAACCTTTAAGTGTAGCCTGAGAGTCGCTCAAGACGGTCGTATAGCATTTTCTATTTCAGATTTTCATCTCCATAGACAGTGGCTCCTGCACTGGCCGTATATCTTTATGGCACGTAATTATAGTAATGAAACGTAAGTTATCTCGAATATCAATCTAGTCCCCGTTTTTCGGTATAGATCAGCTCGGGGATCAGGGTCAGTCCGCGTGTTGATTAATGCAAGGAGTTGGCAACTCCATGCATGTCCACACCCTGTCCGTAACGATGTTAGTACAATCTCTACTCAACAGTCTCACTGTTTCTTGTATAAAGTTTTCTTTTGTGTTTAAAGTCGGTGAGTAAAGGGAAGATACTTCACATTGATACAAGGTTCCTCCATAGCAAGTTTTACCTACCTGTACAACTCGATGGATTCGTGCATTGTCCATTATCAAATAAGTGTTCTCTGAATCCGTCAACTTTCGGTTGGAACATTGAATTTGACTTGGAAATTATCATACACAGCGTTACGGGAGGATACCCCGTGCTCTCTCTACAAACTGGCCTCTGTCGTATAACGTCAAACATTATACATTCCGTATTCATTTGTGATCTGCGTTGTTTACTGAAGTCAATTATTTAATTATTTGACGCATTAAAATATCTCTCGCCATGAAAGAGTTACGAAGTGAATATGAAAATTATTTTGAACATTCCTGGTGGTTCAAAATTGTTTTTATTCAGCTGCCCCCGTGAAAACTCTCTTGCGGCGATGGATATTTAAAAAAGTAATTTCGCCGTTGTTTTTAAGATTGTAACTAAAAACAATGTATAAAATGTCTAAGGTCCTATTTGAAATATCGCAGGGGTCTACCATACTGTTGCTAACGAATCTTAATTCCGTTCAAAATAGACTTTATATTTTATTTATATAGAATAATTTTGAGTCAATACCTCAATACACGAAGCCAGGAACTGCGCTGACACCGAAAACCTGTTATCGGCTGTTTACTTACGCCCGGCAAGAAAGTTATACAGAGTCCATCCGGAGTGTCGAGGCCAGGGTTTGGGAGGTTGGCAAATTTCGGCCGGGAGTTGGGAAACAGCCGGCGGGGAGAGTGGGAGAGGCGGGGATTGTGAAACCCGTGACAATTGGGATTATCATGTGGAAGGACACTTTCTCTCCTCCAGTCGCCACAACACTCCCTATCCGCTACCGGCCACTACCTGTTCCAACAACCTTCAAGAGAAGCACACTTCTCACTGTTTGTATATATATATATATATATATATATATATATAAAACAGCCGGTGGGGCAAGTTCTTCGGTAATATATTAGTCACGCGTAATACTTTTCATGCAGTCTTGCATATTCAAGAGTCGCGGATAATATTATTTTACAAATTTAATTTGTAATAAAGAAATTCGACTATTTAACATAGCGCAATTAGAATAGGGGTTCTTGAATCCCCATAGCCGTCCTCAATCTTCCCCCGTATGTTTCAAATCGAACCATTCGCCTCGACCTCAACATACCTACAGTCGAAGAGTTTATATAATAAAATCCCGGTTCCTAAAGTTTCATTCCCGCCTCACTCTGTGTTAAAGCAGTTAGAGCAATAGGACCAATTTTCAATTCATATTGCATTAACCCCCGTTGAATATTTTATTCATTCCTATAGGGTCCGTTTTGACTCGATTTCTCTTTAAAAAAAGGCACTTGCGGCGGTTAAAAGCGCAGGTTTAACGATGTTATTCCTAGGTTTCATTTGATGACAGATCGACTGAGGCGTTTTACAAAAATGCCTTCTTTTTCAAAGCCGTTTACAAATTTAAATGCGGCCCCAACACAGGGAGCGAGCGACTTTTTGTCAATTCAAATCCCTGTATTGAATTACAATGACGGGGAGGTTCCATGTTTTCCCAGTTCAGTTGTGCTGTATCTTCTCGGGGTTCCATTTTCTCACTTTCGTTCCCTTTTGGGCTCCAATATCAGCGACAGCCCTCTTCCACCTTCTCTCAGACTTGTCTGTTTAAATTTCGGTTTATTTTGGCCTATACACAGTACAATCATCATTATCAGATTTTTTTGTCCATGAGATGGACCATTGAGCGAGAACATGCTACACATATTCAGAAAATTTGTCTTTCAGCAAAACATAACGATTTTAGAACTATTATGAAGATTTTGAATACTATGAAATTGTTGTTCGAGCTGTCGTCGAGCGATACCACTCAGGAAACGGAAGACATACTTCTTGCTTTGAATTGTCCCTGTGTACCGGCCGTTATCGGCGGAATCAAATTTACATGTGTTTGTTTAGAAAAAAATCTACAACTAATGATCGTATCGTTTTTTATCGTGCAGAGCCACGCCACGAGTATGTGTTTCGACACGGTTATGCATAAAATTGAAATAAATATGTCGTCAATTGTTTTATACGGGAAAAATAATCAAATAAAATACGTTCGGCTATATGCATAAATAAGGAACACTATTATTAAACATCGTAATGCAAAGAAACCAGTTCGATTTTGCGCTATTGTAATTCTCATTTACTACTTTATTGTTGAAACGGTTTCTTTGCTTTGTTTATGGGCATATTTTCATTACATTGGACATTATAATACGCCCCAAACATTATTAGTGTTTCCTTCTACTGTTTTGGATTCTCACTAGAGAAACTAGTATTCCATTCATAATCGTATCCACACTGGTGCTGAATTTTTCTTTAAGGCTTAAAGACTCTGTCCACAAACACAGTTACTGCATTTAATTTTTTGTCTCTCTATTTTAACTCCAATATATTATGCCAACAAATGGAATACATAAAATATTAGGCGTAACAGCTGTGTACATTTACTTTGAAATGATTGGATGACAGGTTAATTTAAGTGAAATAAGTTGAGTGGTGGGTATTAAGTTATCGAATAATGTTCTGGCCGAGTGTTCATCACTCTAGGGGGGCAACTTTGTTTCCCGTTCGGCCGGCCCCTCATACGTCACTGTCCAATCAGCTTAACTCACCTTTTCACTCAAGAGTTTTTCCAATTCTCCTTAAAAAAAAAACCTCCCGCACATTTTTTCTCCGTAATATCCCGCCGGGGAAACCCGATTTGACACCTTCGGGTGCCCCCATCACAATTTCGGGAGCATCCAATTTAATCTCATCCGTCAAACGGTGTAAATTGTTAAAAGTCCCGGTCGTTTACTTAAAAAGATCCTGTTGAAAGTTTTGGGCGAAGAACTGCACCGCACACAGAGGAATATTAAAAATGAAATGGCAAGTCGGTTCGGCTGGCACTGCTGACTTTCTCCTCCGTTACTGTCTGTGTGTTAATAGTGATACTCCTACATCAATGTCGCTTATTGTATTTTACATTGATAATAAAAGGATTAAAAAAGAGACTAAGTTAAGTTTTAATTAAGATTAATGCACACAAGAGTAAAATATAAATAACATGACAGGTCGTGATTGCTTCAGATTGTTTATACTGAAGAAATTCATTCATATTGCGTGTAGGCCGTATGATTATTATTACTGAGAAACACACGCATATCAGCAATGTCATTGCACTGGTACAGATAGTAACTGATTAAGTCTATTACTATTTTCTGTTGTCCTCATAAGTCTGTCATAACAAATTAGATATATGTGTATTATCGACTTGTATTCATACATAGCTAAATATGATATTTTTTACAACATAATCGTGCCACCTGTTATATTTATACAGCCTGACAGGCTTTCGTTCGTACAGTCTTTGTCAATAGTGCTTGCAGAGTTTTTTAAGTTCAATAGACCGTATAGATATAATAAGTTGTACGATTTGGGTCTTGTTAAACTATAGAAATAAATCTCGAATATAGTCAAACTGATATTGTGAGTTAATGAAATTTTCCATGAGTTAAGGAGAACATGTCTATATGTTTCGCGAGTGTGCGAAAGATGCGTTCGCAGGCCGAATGTTATGTTAATAATTTACGCCGTCAACAAACTTATGTCATTGAACCGCACTGGATAAATAATGAACACTGTTAGGGGGATCGTTATAAACGTATATCAAGTCGGACTGTTTCAGCCAATATCATGCGGAGCGCTGGTAGTGGAGTTGGCGGTCAATAAAGAGAATCGGTTTTATAGCCGCACTTAATTTATTATTGCCAGTCCAACGATACGATTATATAAAGAGCTCGCTGTCGACGTTATTAATTGTTTGATGGAGGCAGCGGGATCAACCTTTTAATGTATTCTTTGTCACGAGCTACCGAGCCCTCCTTCCCCTCTCCACCCACCCCCTACGATTTTTATTTATTGATCGGGAATTAAACAATTTGTGTTGAATCCCCGATCACTGAATTTTTACGGGGATTCACATGCTTTCGTATTAACACGTCCGAAGTTGCCGTTTAACGAAACAATTGTTTTACAGAATATAAATGCGCATTATGAAAACATATAATAGGCATACTTTACTACAATATTTAATTATATTTACGATAGGTAAATCATTTAATAACTATACTGGCGTCTAAGAACATATCTTTTTTTTGGCACAATATTCAATTGCTCAATGTACAAGTTAGATGAGGCAACGGCGAAGGCAACAAATGAAAATTTCAGAACTTTAACTCGCGATTTTGATAATCAGTTGGTGTAAATTTCAGAATATAGTTGTTACGTTATTTTAGTAAGGTTCAGATTATTAGGTCGTAAGGTATGTTCTAATGATAGTAAGTAAATAGGCTGAAGAATATTCGCCCAGACTATTACCGAAGCAGTACAAAGTTTGAAGAATGACCAAAATTCACTGGGCTCAGTATTGAGTGATTATATTAACCGTCAATCCTTTCCACCGCGGAAAAATAACTGCTCATTATTCTCTGGTTCCGTCACAATGATGTTTTCGTGAAAGTGTTTAATTACTATTTGTAGTGTCGAGTATTCGATTATCATTGGAATATTAATTGATCATTAAACCGATCATAATCAATGACCTTCCCAATGATGGCATTGAAGCTACAGCAGTTATCGGTACATATAATATTATAACGAAATCCGCGAGGGTTTGGGTCAACGCCACAAATTATGTCAAATACATACTACCACTCCATCGTATCAAATTAACGTGAAGATTAATAGTAACGATATGAATAAATCATTAAGGATATACTGTTCTATTATCTATCTGATCTAACTGATGTAATTACACAATAGGTTATTGGGTTCAACATTAATATTTCATTATAATGACAATTTTGTTGTAGCCGTTGATTTGTCATATGTTATTAAAGTATGTATTAATCTAAATTATGATACATGTTACATGGGGAGGATTTGGAATATCACCACTGTTGCCTACTCCTGGGGACACCAGAGGTGTATATGTCAAGCTCCCATTAACATTTACACAACAATTACACGCCAACATTAAACACTAAACAACACCCCTCACGCGTGTATTAAGGCATTAACAGGACACGACATGAAAATGGGACTCGGTCAGAAGCGAAAATTTGTCTTCGTTAAATGCGTGGTCTCGAGACGCTCAGAAATCAGGATTAATGATCGGCGATGGGCGAAAGCCTTGGAGGCGCAGTCCAAATAACTGTGCGCGGAATGAATAAGAAAAATTCCACTCACCGATTTGGCCCAATACTAGACCGGTTTCGGCGTTTTGCCATCTTGAACAGCATTCCGTCAGTAAATTAGTCAGTCAGGTACCCACCTCCACATGACCAGTGGTTGCCAGTGGTGGGGCATTGCAAAAATTATGCTGTCTAATGTATATTATTTAGCCATGACATGTTATTATATACATGACTCAAACGTACAAATTGCTACTAAGACTCCTCGACAACAGATCACAACTTTCACCAACGAACATATTATTAATAACTGTATTATAAAACCCAACTGGACGTTCGGAATTGAGCTGTGGGGGTCCTTCAATCGTTATAATCTATTATCCTTCGTAAAATTTTAACACGCCACCTTATGTTTCTAACCGCACGATCCATTCCGATGGGTGGATTCAGTTCAATGCATTACTTTATCTCTTAATGATTTAATTACATTGTTAGTCTAGTAATATTATTGGAATTTATTTTTGTCCACCCTAGTGTTGGACGAGTATAAAAAAATTTAAATTTATTCCTCGGATATTGTTGATTAAATCATGAAAAACGTGAGAAAATCAATTTGCGCGAATTCCAATACCAGTGCCTTGGATTTATTTGAAATACATCTGTTGGATTGGATGTTGAAGATGCGGAGTCGGTAGGTGGAAGTCAACAGGTGAGCGCCCCACCGCCGCTGCAGTAATTCGATTTTAACGAGCGGACATTCCCCGGCCAAAACGACAAAACAGTTTTGAATGCTAAACTGCGTACAAATAGGACGTACAAACTTTTGTCTTCATGATTTTCAGCAGCCAAAAATCAATTCCCCACCTTCGGAACTGAAATTATAAATGGCTATTCCGCGATAATCATCTTTCGCAGGCCCCGCGAAACAGCCACTGTAGTAATTGTTGGATTCGAATTAGTCATTGGAGGAAAATTCGTTTTGTCGCCGGGGAATCGAATTACGGGTCCGACGCTTTTCCAACGCTCTTAATACTACGCTGAGGGAATTTCCCTTCATGTGCTCCTTATATCGTTATATAGAGGCATCTCGGCACTTCTACTCAGAGCGGAGCCCCTACGTTTGGTGCTAATTATATATATTATATTTATTATTTATAATAATTTTTTATATTATATAATACCTCATAATTATCTCAGCAATCTGGAAATAAATATTTCATGCATTTATATATAAGAAGCTAATATAACATTTTAAGAAGATATTTTTGTATTCATTAGATGAATAGAACTCAAAATAAGCAGCAGTCCTGAAACGTTAAGCGTATATCCTATGTTCCCATCACAAATTTGAAACAATCGAGCCGATAAATATATATGTGAATTAAATATATTGATTTATGTACGTTATAAAGCGATGTTCGAAAACAAACAGTAAGAACTTCTGTAAGTGTTCTTCATATTTATTTATTGCATGGAAGCAATAATGCGGTATGCTAATATGAAAATTTCCTAGTGTTATACTTCATACAGTTAAGGCAGAATTTATTTTGTGTTGCAGGTGAGAAGAGCGGGATCCACAGCGCGATAACAACACTACTATAAGGTAACATTTCAATCAGCCCCAACCTTTTCAATATGCCATGAAGTAAATGGGTAACTATCTTTAACGTAAATAATTTGAATTCTGCAATTTAAATGAGACATATCGTGCTCTCTTCATTCGGCTATTTGCATTTATAGTTCGTCGAATGCCAAAGGAGAACCGGTATATATTATAGGTATCGCACTGACTCATTAGCAATGCTACATTTGTAGCATGCTGCAAATGCTTTTAAATGATGCATTTAATCTGTATGATATTGTTTCTTCATTACTATTTAACAGTGTAGGAAATGTACTAATCCTGTCTTCATTAGAATCTGACGTGTAATGATATAATTGAACCACATAATGTTACTTGGTTAGTAATAACTGTACATATAATTGTTTCAATTATAAAAAAATTATTTCCACCGCCCCCAGATATATGCTACTATATTGTTACTGTAGAATACCCCTCGAATCAACCTCTTGGCAGTACGGGCCCGAGCCCCCGTTTTCATCTCCCGCTTGATTTACTTCTAATTGGGTACTTGAAGAGGATTGAAAAAAAACTCCTGAACGGTCGATTGAACCCGAGACGCCAAATCTGCGGGAATATTTCCTCCCCCAAAGTCCTTTTACGTTTTTTTCTATATGGATTCATTTCTAAGAAGTTTCTTATCAATGCAGATGCGAATCGGCAGACGGATTTCGAAAATTCGGGCTGTGTCGTTGACTCAATTGGGACGTTAGTGTTTCGGACGTTTTTATTTATTTCAGTCGCGACTACAATTTTCAAATTACTTTTGGCGGAGAATCCACCCATCGTTGCTACCCGCTCCAGCCTTAACTAGATAGTTGAGAAAATCTCGTGGCCATTTCCTCTTAAGGCGGCTCTCGGGATTGTCATGAAGACATTTCTTAAAAACACTCCTCTACACGAATTCTATGTGTATACGATATTGCGCGTTTCAGACGGAGAAGAATTAAATATTAAAATCGCGGTCGGCATTCGGTAGCCAGCCGGGATTGTGCAACCGGGGGAGGCGGTTTGACGAGGCTTGGCCCAGTGCCCGGAGACACGTAGTCGCTTTTCAAATTGCTCAATTTATTTGACGCTGCCGCTCTCCCAAACGGGGGCTCGCTTATCTCGGCAAAGGTCGCTAAGGAAAAGGACGTAGTGAGGAAAATATTAACATTGCCGTATTGGTTTTTTGTCGAAAATGGTCCCCGCTGTAATCTGAGGAAATGAGCACGCTCCGGTCCAAAGTACAGGGTAGTTTCGTGTGTTTTCCTCGTTCATTAAACAGATTTTTAAAACGTGTTACATGAAATATTGGTACCAATTATATTACTGTATAGCGGTTATACATTCAGCCGGTTCTTATTAAGTTTGAGTGCTACTCGTGCTATGCCATCTATATTTTCGGAATAGGACCTGACTACAGATTGAGTCATAGCGTTTTTCCACTGAGATTTTACTTACTATATACATCAAGTTCCGAGTTGTATAAATAGTTTACATTGGTTTGAATAGTGGATAAAAAATAGGTCTATAATAATCTATATGTGGATGAATTACTATTACCCATTTTGTCCCCGCTTCGGACAAAAGTTTTATTCTGCGCAGTAAATTAAATAGCTTATTTGACTTCTAGAAAGTTAAGTTTTCAAAGCACAATTTTAAGCGTGGAATCTAAAATAGGTATTGTTAAGTCACGTTAAGGGTCAGAGGACCTCCGGCAAGGTGAATCTAATACGTTAGAGGAAGTTACGAGAAGGTATCCTGCGGAACGTGTCGCAGGGGACGTATCAGTCCGGGGTGTATACACTTTGCGTGTGGGCACATTATCGAATGACACTTAGCGCCCGGTGGAAAAAAAAATATGACCGCGCCGGGCGTTGAAGGAATAGCAATGGGGTGAAGTTAACATGGGACTCGTGGGCGCGTCCGGGACACTACGTTGTAGTCGAGCCAAAGCGTTTGCATACTTAACAAACTGTTATTAAGGTCGAGGGGAGTGTAGACCCCCTCGAGGGGGGGCATGAATAGACGGGTTCGCGAGATGTGTAAGTCTGTCCGGGACAGCTAACATTTTACCTGCGCGTCGAGACGTTCATGATTCAGAGACTGCTCGGCATGTCCTGATACTAATTTAGCGCGAAACAAAGTGTCTACTTATCTCATGAAGACTAACCGAAGTGATGTCGGTACCACTCTTATTACGAGCCTAAGCCCCCGAAATATGTCTTTAAGAGAAATGTTTATACGAGTTTGTAAGCCACATTTGCTTATTTAAAAATAAATAATGGCCGTACACTATCTCTGGTATCCCCTTAATCGGATAATCAGAAAATTGGGCGATTGAGCAGGAAACAATTCAAAATTTACAAGTAAATTTTGACTGCGATACCGCCATTTAAAATAAAAACTGAGCTATTTAACATAAGTATAAAATATTTAACTCCAAGTATCGCGAAAGAAAATTAGAAGTGTCCCAATTAAACGAATTATAAAACTCTAAATTGTAAAAGTTTACATTATGCTAATTCGTCACTAGTTTGTGTTTGTAGGATGTCGGCCAAGTTTTGAGTCCAACTGGTCCGGCCAGCTCAAAGGGTTAGAATTTGATTTTCCCCGGGTACGAGATAAGCGAGCCCCAGGATAAGTTTCCACGATGAATATTAAATGGGGAGCACTGTGTCTGGAAACCACTTTCTCCCTCTCTCTGTCTCTCTCTCTCTCTCTCTCTCTTGCTCACTCTCTCTCCCCCTCTCTCCTCTATCTTGGCTCTCTCTCTCTCTCTCTCTCTCTCTCTCTCAGTCCTTGAGCTCGAAACCGACTCGCCCATTCTCTAATTTCCACCGCGTTTCCGTTTCCAACCTTCGGTTTATCCTGTTTTCGGTCCAGGTTTAAAATACACCACCGTTGGAGTGAGCCTTACTAATGTGAGACTGCTTCAGTACTTGTGGAGCAGGAATTTTATTTTGGATATTAAATATATATATATATATATATATATATATATATATATATATAAAAATAAAATTCCCTGCTCCACAAGTACTGAGGCAGTCTCACGTGTGTGTGTGTGTGTGTGTGTGTGTGTGTATATATATATATATATATATATATATATATATATATATATATAATGGGGTTTTAAATTTTAAATAGAATCAACTCATAGGGTCTGAAACTTTATATAAATCTTGGAAACCTTCTAGTGATCGTGTTCTTTTCCTTGTAAGAGTCAAGTTTCTTTCCAAAGTACCTTGAACAAGAGAACTTAAGCCGCTTAATTTCAACTGGCAAATAGCGAGGGGAAACTACAACTGTCTGTTACGTCGACAGCGGTTAGTAATAGGCAGATTAGTTATTGTGATAAGGCCTTGGGAATTTTATAGACTGATGGGAAAAAAGTAGAAACAGTATGTTCTCAGACTAAACAGTCTTGCAGTAGTAAATGGTCATCATTCTCATTATACTAATATCGAACTGAGTATTAATTAGCGGATGGATAGACGGGTAATTTATTTGGATAAGATTCCATTTCGTATTATTTCGGGAAAACAAATTATCCCTGTTTTGTTATTCATGCATTGACTACAGCACTTGGCTGCAATGCAGTAACCCAGCTATTACTGACCGATCCACGCTAGCTCGTATTTTCGGTTTTTCTGAAAATTGAATTTTCCTGTATAATTTATTTTGTGCTACGAATGTTTGACGCGGAAATTCGACTGTATTCACATTCAAGGATAAATGGATGCGATGTCAAAATGTCAGTTTAGTTTAAAATCGTATTTCGGATGTAACATATTCAGGTCAGATCGTTGGACGACAATTTTAATGAATTTTTACATTTTCCCAGGACTACTACCTCGATCCATAAAATATTGTGTTTAGGCAACATAAAGTAGGGAATTTGAAACTTTTTCGCTACGTCGGACTTTGGTCAGTGGGTCTGGAAGGTCTCCCAGGTGTTCACCTACTCTTTTTGTATTAAGGCGGGGTTATGAAGAATAATATCAGAGGTAGTTTTCCCGATCTTGAGTCCTCTCATCGTTGAGTACTGGTCTTGCTGACTTTCGGCTGACCGGTGTCTCTGTCAAGACAATCATACTGACTACTGTAGGTGGCGAGGATTCAAGCCGACGCGAGGAGAGAGAAGATCGAGACCTCGTAGACCACAGAACAGGTATTACAAACTAGATATCAGAGGTCTTTTTGATTTAGGAATGATGCACTGTATCCTCGTGTAAAACGGGGTTAGTGGAAACAAATTTGAAACCCCCTCTCTACAGTAAGACCCAATTTTTTTTCTGGTATACTTCCCCCTTCATCCTTCCGTCTACTATTATAGCCGAAAGTCATCGTTAATTCTGTACGCAGAGCGTCGGGGGGGGGCCTAAAAATAAAAGGAATCCTAAGTGTGGGCGGCGTGGAATGAATAAGGAAGAGTAGGGCAGTGTTTAGATGATAGCGGCGGAGTGATAAAACGGTATAGGAGAGAGGGGTGCCTGCCGGCCTAACAGAGCCAAGGACGGGGCCCCCATGTCAATGACATTGAGCCGCTGGCTCGCTCGCCTCCTCCTCCTCCTCCTCCTCCTCCTCCTCCTCCTCCTCCTCCTCCTCCTCCTCCTCCTCCTCCTCCTCCTCCTCCTCCTCCACCACCACCACCGCCGCCTCCTCCACCACCGCCACCTCCTCCCGCCTCCCGCCTAAACGCCAACCAGGCCCCAATTTCTGCCGCCTCTTGCTATAACAGGCAACTTGAACCGGCCGCGCGCACTCCACCAGCCCCCCGGCGCCACTCACCACCCTGACTTTTGCATCTTGCACTTTGAAATTGGGATTGACCGGGCTTCTGGCGTGTCCGCCGTTAGAGAACCAGTCGCCAGCCAGTACTCAGAGCAAAAGACAGAATGAACTAAAGAAATTATAATTGTACCATAAAAAAACTTAGTTACATAATCTGAATTTTATTTCGAATGAAAAGAAATGTAAATTTTTAATCGAAGTTATAATTATTTAATTTATGGCAATTTGAGGAGAACACATTTGTGTGGAGAAGAAAGAGATAAGTGTACTTTACCTGTTCTTACCTTACTGTTTTGTTTAAGATGAATTTGAGTTTTAAACATTACTCCTCATGTTTTCACTGCTAATTCTAAGATAAAACTTGAAATTCGCACTGGGTAATGACGTTGAGAACACATTATTAACGATTGTAGGGTATTGCACTCCTTTGTTTTCGATTACTTTTTAGGAACCTTTCCATTTCTTACCGAGGTCAAATTTTCATACGTGTTTGTTACATGATAATTATTAACAATTTGACTATTTATAAATGTGTGCTTAGGTCTGCAGTTGGGCTAGTAACACTGTTTCATCAGAAGACATCAGGATGATCGGTTGTTTAACATAGTTCGTAACTTGTGATTGAGCCTAGATTTTTTTGTGAAATCTATTTCAAAGTAAAGTTAGTTTTGGTAGCTTAGTGACACAAATCCGTTAGGTTCAGTTAAGAGGTTCATCAAGAAGAAGTTGATAAAAGTTGGTGGGTTCTGCGAGCCGAGTGCAGTGGTACCACCTGTGGCTGGTCGACTTTCCCCAGTGGGGGTTCTGGGGGCCCATGTTGCGCATGCTCGGGGAGCAGGGCTGCCACCACACCTCCCGCACTCAGTCCACCTCTGTCGCTTTACCAGTACGCTTCTCAAGTCATGCTCGTCTTCGCCGGCCGCCGTGTCTAGTGTCATAGCGTCTAGGCCAAAAGTTCGTTGGTGCGGCGTCGGGCCCGATTCAAGACCAGTGTCCAGTGCCATTTGGATATACACGGGGAATAAGAGGGAGAGAGAGTTGTGCCCGTAGAGTTGTCGGCGGCCTCTCCGGACACGACAGAGCGGAGAGGAGCCACCCGCGTTTCCCCGCCCAGTGTGCTGTTGGATCAGTGGCGTTCTATATAGTTTTTTCGTGTCAAATATTAGTGTTATCAGTGTGATCACGGCTAGTAGAGAGGGGAGGAGTGGTGGTGGTGTGGGGGCGGTGGGGCGGCGGCTTCCTAGACCGGGCCTTCGACAGCGATGAGTACCTCGAACGACACATGTCGACCGTCCTCGCGCACGACAATGCAGGGTAACTTACATTTTAACCTAACGGCCTAATACGCTTTCATTTAGTACACACTACGAATCTAAGGAACTCCTGCGCCGGGATGAAAGTTTGTCGACGGACTGCCAGAAGATGCATGCGAAACATCGTTTTATGTTTTAACTTATGGTTATGACTTGATTTCTGTCTCCATACTCTTAAGGTCCGCTACGCCATCCGCGGATGACCGCTTACTGCCGAGCGGTCCTTCGCCTCTCGACCTCAGCCCGGACGGTTTCTGTTTCGAAGAATTTATAAATTATGTAACATTGTTTATTCTCGGCCAGTCAAGCACCAAAACTGGCAAATTTACGTAGTTCGTAGATTGTTACCTACACTTAAGTCCTCATATTTTCGATTTGAGAGTAATTGTCACAGTCCGGTCTTTTGAATGTTATGACATTCATAAAGACGGGTATTAGGAAAACTTTTGTCGGTGCCAACCGTTGTTATCTGTTTCTTCTTGGCGTTATCAACCTACGGCGTTGGACGTTTGACGCCGGGTCTTGTGGAGGAAACTGGCAACAGACAAGAGTAACGGAGGAATCTATTCTGTACATTATTTATTGAACTTTCTATTTAAAACAATACATTTTAATTGTTACTAAGTTCGTTCTGTATTTCCACGATGTTGAATTCTTATTAGTGATTTAGTTCTCGATTGGTAAATAACAATGAATGGAGGCTTGTTTGCGCCTATTATTCCAGAATTCCATTAGGATAATGAGAGGCATTCGGTGATAAGGCGAAACCAATTTCCAGAGCGAGCGAAGCACAATACTGACAGACGACACCTGAATCGTGGGTATAGAGTTAACCCACTTGAATCGTATTTACATCGAAACTACCTTGCAGTCGGGTTATTTGCTATTGGTAAATTTCAAGTATTTGAAGGTATCAGAGGACTTAATTAGAACATGAATATGAAAAGCATACATGCACAGTGTAAGGTAATCTCTTTTTTTAGTTTAGTCAACTCGAATGTCCTCCTTGATTGGAATAGGCGTATGAACAGGCCTTCGAAAGAAATATATGGAATTCATTCTTTACTTAATTCTACGAGTGTGTTGTAAACTATTTCAAGTATGCTTGTTGAAAACATTTCAAAATTGTTTCTCTGACCCGGTCGTATAATGAGTGAATCACTTTCTTTGGGTCTGCACACCGTGGGGTTGGTATCGGCCGTTTCGAAGCAAAGTTGTGCGGTTCGCCATTGTACAATTGCCATGACAATCATCAACTGTCAGCCATTTTATTTTCCATTATATTCCGCATTTCCGGTGTTTCCTTTAAAACCAAGAAAAAAACACGAAAGTTTGTATTCCCATTGAGCCAGTTTTGCTGGAAACCTGTAGCTTGAATGCCAATCAGAAACCAGTCGGGTGGGATCCTCCTGAGATCCTCCTCCTCCTCCTCCCCTCTCCTCTCCCCCCGCCCCAAACTCGCCTAAGCTGGACCCATTTTCCGTTCACAGTCCTGAGGATATTTCGCTCGCTTTTTGTTTTCTCTGCATGCCCGAGGTAGAACGAATTTCTGTACTGTTCTCCATTTCAACTCCAAGCTGGAATTTTGTTCGAGTTTTACCGACGCCTTCTCCATTATATTGTTCTTTGAGGAGAGAGAACCTCTTTAACACACTTAGCAGGTGGTAGCTTCATTACGATTTTTTTTTAATTTTCTTTGCTCTTTAATACTGTTTACTAATTACTGGACCCATTCCAATTCAAACTCGTATACTTGACGGAGTATTTAAATTTGATTTTCCATCGGCGGTTAAATATGTAAGTTTGTCTTCGACGAAGCGGTTTCCTATTTGAGCCGAGAGGAGAGTGGCGGCGTTATCTCTCGTATAGATAGGAACGAATGTTTGTTTCGTGCTTATCGACATGGTCGGTTCGTGTGTCCGAGGTTTATTTTTTCTGTACTTTTCTCTATGGTCTCTACATTTCCGTGTATGGTAAACGGTAGTCGGAGTCTCGACTACTACACCTTTCTTCCTTCTTCGCACTCGGAAACCGGGAGCCCGATGTATATTTTCTATACACTATGACATAAGTATACAGTTAAGAATATAAATATTCTAATGCTTTATCCTGAATTCCCACTATTAGTCCTGAATATTGATCCTAAATGCGGAACCGATTATAAAAAAATCAGTATTTTATTCGCATTTAAGATTTTAAACGTTAAATATATTACCGATTCGATATAAACATAGTCAATCTGAAATTAATCCAAGAGCCGAAAAAGCTGTTTGTTTATACATAGTACAATATATTCCTTGATATTTGACTCTTTGGCTGACCGTTCACATATTTGACAGGTTAATGCTATAATTTTCTTTTTGAATCTCATTATCAGTTACCACATCCTGTTATCATCAGCCTATCATCAACATTTATAGATAGGGGAGTCAGCAATGGATTGGAAGTCAACAGTTATTCAAACAGTCGAGCCACTCATGTATTCGGATATTCTCCATTTTGCTGAAATAGATTCACTATTTGATGATTTGTCTATTGAAACTTGGTACAGTCCCTGACACGAAACTGATGGCCGGAGATTTTAACAGGCGATTGCAGAATAATTTTTTAGTTTAGTTATACATTTTTAAAACGAATACGCAAGTTCTGGTTATCAAATTAATTTTAGTTCAAAATAAAAAAAATCAATATTCAAAGTGGTATCTATTGATATTTCAGTACATAAGACATCCAGATTTCATACTATTGAAGACTTCACTTATAAAGGGTGCACTATATATAATATTCATAATATACTTTATTGTATACTGTAATTGAATACGTTGAACTACTTTAATTGGTAAAACTTTTGTCCCTTCTTGTAATTCTGTCATCACATTCTAACAATTTTTACACACCCATCGATTTTAGTTTTGACCATATAAGAGATATGCTATATATACTTTTGTTTATATATTTGGCTCTACTTCTGCTCGGTTTTGAACTTTCGCAGCTTTGACACACACTTGGAAAGTGGATCGTATTTAAAGAAAAAAATCGCTGAATAGACGCGGGGTTTGTTCACGTCTAACGGGAATTTCTGTAGGTACGTGTTTTCTTAAGCAAGGGAAGCCAGATTCATTGGCACCTTTTTTATTCATTGGATTCAGTTTGGCATGTCCCAGGCGGTGCAGTTAATGCGGCCCGGTGGCGGTGGTACGCCGTACACCCAATTGGCGTGGAAAGACTCCAACAATTCCCTCTCTCGAGCGTTCTTCGGTATTTCGGGTCCCTCGTACGTAAAAATGACCGTACTATTTTTATTTACCCGAAGTTGACCGGAACATTTGGTGTGTCGTCGATATTCCCGATCAATTTGCCGTTCAGGAGGCAGTTCAGGAGCATGCAACTGTCGTTTCTATTTATTTATCTTTCATTTTATAGCCATAAAAACGCGATAAAATTCCATTAAGTCGCCTGTGGTTTTCGGTGTCAATAAAGTCGTTGGTGACAGTAATTAATCGAAACACGAATGCTGACGGGCTTTTACTGCCGAAGATTTATTAAAGCCCGACACTTATTTGTAGCGACAACGTTCCTATTTTGTATTTTGTTTTAGTAAAGATCTTTAAAAGTTTCATTTGAGTTCAGTCTACAACAAAATTAAAACAGAATTATGACTGAATTAGTCGTGAATTGTTTTTTAAGTAATACCATCGAGGGCTTTGTGATGAACACTGCGCTCTGCGATGTTATTCATTGTCTTGCCGAACGATAGTTTATTACAGGCGGACGTACGGCCGCGGACTTCCCAGAGCCATAAACAAAGCAACTGCAATGGGCAATTTGCCTTCAAGCCCCGTTTACAACAGCGCGTCCCAATCCATTTGCTCTGACTTGAGTGCAATTATAAAAGTGGAAAAGCGTGGAAAATAAACGCGGGGTGAATTGGCCTTTGGGAACATGCCCTTGTAAATTGCAGGGCTTACACATTTCTGATGGGGATAGATCGAACACTTTTATAAGGTTGTGTTGTTGAGGAAAAATTGAACTTGTTTATTGAAGCGAGCGAATGCTTATTGAAGTTTAATATTGCAGTAATCCGTTGTAAAGCCCCGAGACCCGTCCGACTCGTCTGGTCGGTTAACTCCCCCCCCCGCTCCTCTTTTAATTCGCCCACTGAAGCTTTATTTACCCCCTGGTATAAAGGCGACTTTCTTTTTATAAGTTCAAATTATCTCGCGATACATTTCATACATTTTTGTATTCATCGCCAGAAATGTATGGGGTCAACGCCCACTACCTAGACCATTCTATTCTGCGTCACGATGAGATGGCGGTTTTGTTAACTAAATGTTTTGAAGGCATTTTCACGTTTTAGGGATTCGTGGATGTCTTGTACAATGCTGAGATAAAATTAAAAGAAAATTTCCTGATCTTGGAAAAAATGGCCGCTTAGGAATAATTTAATAATAAAAAAATTGCAAATGACAAAGGAAAAACTTGATTCAGAATGTATAATAGTTGCTCCAAATGGATGATTGACTTACGATTGTATCCAGAAATCATCAGGAAATAAAATATAATAATGATTTCAGTGTTTTATATTACCATTGTATCGGGATGTCATTTAAAAATCTATCTTGTAATAAAAAATACTGTGCAACTGAATGGGTTGTACCAGTTCTGAAACATAATTATTGTTCTCACTATTTCTTTTTTGGTTTGGATCGATTAGTAGTTAGTTATTTACGCTTCAAGTGGTTTTGGATCGGCGACAATAATTAAAAATAGAGTTACCTTTTTTCGCCTTACATACCTGTTGTACTTCGCCTCTTTGCCAACATCCAAAGGGGACCGACTTCAGACCTGTCGACCGTGGGCCGTTTTAATCAATTTTATTCCTTTCCGTAACTCTCCTCGGTTTAATTGTGGAAGGTAATTAATAATTATAAAAGTGAAGTGGAACACTTATTTAATTGCGCGCAAAACTGGAGAATTGTTTTTCTTTATATGGTTGCTCATTAAAATTTGTCCGGTTGTATCTGGTTCCTATATATTTTGTGCCTTAATCAAGGCAAAGGTCGTTTTTTGTAGGATTATATTTTACTGTAGTGTAATTTGAAGTTATCGTTTCCTGTTTACTGATTGAATGTGTCGCAAACACTAAAAAATTAAATCACTATAGCGTTTTGTAATTTGTGAAAACTGATGTGTCCTACATTCAGGAGGGATCCTGTTTGAAAACTTGCCAAACGGTCTTCAACCGCCTGTTAGGAGCTTTGTCTCCCGCCAGCTTATTATATTTCGTTATTCTGGCGTGATCATGAAATTATTGACGTTTTTACGACTTAAGGGGTATATTAATCAAATAAATGTGAGAATTATAAATACCCCTTCAACAATATAGAACTGCTCGCTATGTATATATACTTGTGTGTGTGTGTGTATACGGTTAAACCATAACGATTACTCTGAAAAAGTTCTAGGGTGATTTTCCTTTACAGCATATATTATAAGTGTCATAGAAAACAAATAGCAGCTTATGAGAGAAACAAGAAACGTTATAATGCATTTTTCATTCCTATCTGGAAGGCAGCACTCGTATTATTTTCTCATCATGCAGGGTCCTTAGTTCTTTGCATTCGTTACAAGCCTTGCATCCGTCCCACTCCTGTTATTGGAATAAGAAAACTTATATCAATGCGATTTTCCCCCATATAATCGCTAATAAATCGTAATCTGCCGAGTAATTACCCCTACCATACTAAGCTGTCTCCAGTTTACAAAAATAGTGTAAACTAATAAGAAATTAATTATTAATTGTTTCAATGTATAACCCATTCTCGAGTCTAATGTACGTAGGTTAAGGAATAGAGCTATTAAGGGTAGCTGAACACAGTGGCGCGATTGGATTTAAATCCGTTCCTTGGCATCTTTGCTATTATTAGATTCTGTTAACATGAAGCAGTACTGTTTGCGTACGTAGACTAATGCAGCTTATGTAACCTGTATACATTTAACCGGCATTTATAGTTTCGCCTACACTACGACTCATAAGCTGGCAAGTGTAAAGAAGTACTTTCGCTCAAAAAAAATACACATGCATACAATGCAGTTTTTACATCTCTATAAAACATTGTAATCGATTTCAGTATTGGATCGATATGTCATTAAAGTTGGACACATTTTTTTATACATTGCCGCTTAGATTAACCGATACCATATTTTTTTAAATGTGTTTTTATTTCACAAACAACAACCTTACATGTTACAGATGCAATTGATTTATGCGCTGATATGATTCTCTAGATGAAGAAATCGCCAACTGGTGACGCTTTCCTTACTCTTATTCTAGGCGTAGTAGAGAATATCTCTGGGTCAGCGTCGTTTATGCCGTCCAGGGGGCGAGCGAAGGAAAGGGAAGGGATTCGACGAGAGGATTGGGATGAGCAGGAAGACGGGAATTTGGGAAACCGGATACCATACGATCCTCGTGAAATAAATCTCCCGTCTAGTTAACATCAGTGAAAGTTTTGCTTTCAAATTACCTGGCGACTGGTTCTTGGAAATCAAGGGCTTGTTACCACTTGTTTCCTCCTCATCCTGGGCTCGTTCCTGCGGGAGTCGGTTTCTCACCGCTAGTCTTCGTGAGGGATAGATTTCCTCGTTCCCGTAAAAGGAACCCTGTCCTTGCCTCGCCGTGTGGAGGCTTTCGCGTTGCCCACTGGCGATGGGAGAAAACCTCGCGCAGGGAAAACCTTAAACTTCGCTGGGAAAAACCAGGTGGCAGTAAGGGCATAGCCAGGAGTGCGGAATGTATACGTTCCTATGAGGTATGGCAACGGCAATCCGACTGGTGAATCACCGAATCCAGCTGGTTTTTCAATTTAATAATGTTGTTAATATTAAAATCGGGCGACAGTTGCACGCCCACGCCCCGTTCAGCCCGTCCCACGCGGCCCAGTTCCTCCTTCTCCCAAATCCGGCCCCATCGGCCTCATTTATTTTTCGTATTTAAATTTCATGCAAAATTTTGAAAAGACCGATCGGAATATCTCGTGTGAATGTATCCGATGTTGCGAAATAAATCGTGCGGGCAACAGTAATCCCTGTTTCTGTGAGAAAAACTATTCTCATAAAATTGGTTTCACGGCTACGTACTTTGAATTTTGAATCGCGTCTTTTGTCGTTACCACCCTTGCGGACCACCAAGGCGGTACTCCAAATAAATAAAAATAATTTCGTTGCCTATATTTGCAAAAAATAACTTTTGACTATTTAAGTATCCCGTTTCTAAAACAATTTTGGATTATGAATCAGACCATTTATGGAATAGTCCTCTATATATTTTTAGTTATTTCGCTGTACTATCTTGTAGTTCGCATCTTCTTCGAGACGTATTATAATGGACATACTCATGCCTTGCGTTGTTTTTACAATGAGGATATCAGAGTAGCTCCCACATTGAACGAAGTTATGAAACTGGGCATTATTGTTTGTGCCAAAGGACATTGACCCTTGGGTTGGGTGCTTATCAATGTGTAGTTTTCATCAATTTATTAGCGATCAATCTACTGGCGACTGCAGCCGAATTGATCTAGTTTCTATCACTATTGTTTCGGGAAGGCGAAATTTACATCAGCACGAAATGATGCGGTCGGGTTTGAAATTGTATGTGCACTGTAAAAAATAATCATAAAAAGTGTGATTATGTTATAATCATTCGAACAAAAGTTACTTTTTGAATGAATTTTTAATATTACATATCCTGATACAGAGGATCCATTTTTTCCAATTGAGGTTTTGAATTTGTTTCTATTATATCTATGAATACAGGATTTGTATTTTACGGCTCTCTGTCATGTGGATATGCTTAAAATGTCTACGCGATTGAATATAGCTTACTTTGTAGTAACGAGCTGTAAAATAATCATAAAAAGTTAGATATCCGTGATGTAATATGTTGATTCAACATTTGGGATAACAATTATACGCATAAAAGGATGTTAGTTGAGTCGATGGAACTCAATTTCCGTCAACTGTGTGTTCGTCATCGTCATTGTGGTTCTTTGTTCTGGAACCAAATTGTTGATTCAACACAGCAGCGTTGCATATAATATGATCTGAATTACGATATATCGGTTTGCGGTTTTTATTTTTACTTCCGAAGTATTGTTAGTGAATTAGAATGCTGCTTATTCGTTTAAAACGTGCATTCTATATAAATAAATAATGGAAACGTTGGATAATTATTGGTGGAACGAGGACAGAAATGATATCCAGAAATAGCGATATATGTTATGTATATGCAATTCTTATGTTTGGTGCCATTTATTTATTTAAAACGTACTTTCACTCGAGTCTTTGACTGTCCATTCATTGTGCCACCCTTACGGATTTATTTGTAGGCATGTTTTTCTGTTGACCTGTTCGATTTAAATATAAGAATAATTATAACTATTAGTTCAGTGCCATGGGGAGATACGCGTTTGGCGTTTTGTGCTGAAAATGTGGCTTGCGTAGTCCTGGTTAAAAGAATTTGTAATTTTATGACGTTGTTATATGTTCTAGCGTTCAGCTGTGTACGTTTTCTATTCAGCATCTTGTATAGCTGTAATGCTGCTTGATATGTAAATTAAAATAGCTGTTTCTTCGGATTTACACGTCCACAGTTTGGACTGTGTTTAAGAGTATTGTAATGATAATTTTCTTTGTCAGATAAAAGCATTTTTTTGTTTGGCGGCAGTTTACTGTACGTGTCTTCATTTTCTCCTTCAATTTCAGTTTTCGAACGTTAGATTCGAAAAGAGATTTCTTGTTAATTTGCTATCTTTCGCACTACAATTACGGAAATTAAATTTTTGATCTATCGCAAACCTGACATGCCACACGTGCCGTGGTCCCACGTGGTGTGTTTGTGTGACAGCAAAGTCCGAATCTGGAAATTATTGCACCGGAATTAGGAGGTGTCGCGGGCGAAAATTAGCGGGCCACAAATCGAGGGGCCGATTTCAGTCGCTAAACGCCAAATGAAACTGTCCCAATGGGCCGCCAACTGTTCTTCAATTATCGATACACCGATAATCGAGTTTCGCTCTGGACTAGTTCCAACTCGGTCTCCGTCAGAACTCACCTATCTAGTTTTACTTTTTCCTTTTAATTTCACCCAAATGTTGCGAAAACCCCCGATATATATATATATATATATATATATATATATATTTTTTTTTTTTCGATTTTCAATCCCCCAGACTGAAGTTATTCGACTTGAAGGCGTTCGGAGATAAAGTAGTGTACCGGGGAATGGGGCCGATCAAAAATAACACGGACTCGCACTCCGTTCTGTCGCCGCTCGCGTAAATTTCCAGCCCTGGGTTTGGCCTCCTGCCATCGTCAGTAGCGGCACAGTACAACGAGGTACCGGGGCGTATAAAATACCCCTGGTGTGTGTTAGCACTGAGCCTAATTTCGCGTGATTTACAGTTGGATCTTTTCCGCCCGACTAACCCCCCTTCCACACCGCCTTTCGATGACCTGTTTGTTGTCTCTTGACCCGTCTGGACTGGTGTCGGCATCATGCCATAGTCAGTTGCATTCTCAGCTTGGGTCGTATTGATGATAGACACCCCGCTGGGAAGTGAAGAAAAATTCCAAACTTCTGTTAAAGGTCTAAAATATAATATCTCTATACATTAGGACACAATTTATCATGTAGTCTTGTGTTGAAGGTCTAAAATGTAGAACCTAAGTGAATTCTGCGGATGAAGGTTGCAATTCAGAACGGTATTATTTTGAATCTTCAGAACAAATGTTATTCAATTGTATAGTACTTTCATGAGTGGAAGGGTTTTCTGTTTATTAAGGAATTCTTCCGTTAATTCTAATATATCTAGAATATAATAAACGTTCGTTTATGTGATAAGTCTAAAAATTCGTATTTCTCGTGTTGTATTGTACACCGGCCTGTACAACTTATCTATATAATCTTGATTGATGATGTATTAAATTTAACTTATATTTATGTTGTTATCCTCTTTTCACTTCTAATGAGACTGAGAACACGTTTTTAAAGCATGACCACTGTTGAACACACAGTTCTAGAAGCGGTTATCGTGATTTTAAGTTATTAATTTCCAGCCTAGTTCAGGGTTCGAATTCGGCTGCGAGTCTAATTAGAACGGCGAGGCAATATTTTTCCACAACGACGTCCGTTTTATGTAAATATCTCCTTTTTTAAGTACATTAATTGGTCCCCAAATTATGTCCGCATCCCATAATTTGGGACAATTTACACCTCAAAACAAAAGAATACGTCTTGCCTGCATTCTGCCACGGCTCCTACGATCCGATATTACGGTAATTTTAGATTTGTTGCGACGATTATAAATAGAGGAAGATATCCCATCCGGATAAGAGATCCGACCGTAGAAACCTATGCGGAATTCCTTTCTGTCCATATTTGGTAGGGATTTTTTTTTAATTTTATCGCTCGAATTGTCGATACAATTTTAATTTTTATTGAGCGCGGTGGGGAATAGGAAAGGGTATTTTAAGTGAAGCGCGATTAACTTTGTATTTATAAAAATAGCAAAAAACAATTTTATTTTAACGAGTTCAGATAGCAAGCGGATGTGATTAAAGTTAGTTGAGAGAGAGGGGGAGACTACTGAGGTTAATTGCTTCGACGGTGTGTATGTGTGCCGGTTTCCTGATTCAGTGCTCATTTTTCCCTGTCGTTGAAAATTGATTTAATTGTCGATAATTTTAATAGAAAAGTATAATAACCCCTAGTCGCGCATTTATTTTCAACGCTCACCCCGCGATATTGCTATTTGTTGGTTGTTTCAGAGTAACTTGTATAAACATAAAAGACAATTTTTTTAATTATATCTACGACGTACATTTAACACTGCATAGTATAAATGGCGTGTATTTTTTTGTTTTTCCAAGCGTAACTAAGAAAAATGTGCAAACACTGTTACTAACTAACCGAACACGCAGGTACGACAGTTCGTTCACAATAGTTATTGTATAAATCAGTAGAATTGAAAAAATATATTCGTATTAACTCTCTCCATATATATTCCTTTAATTATAATAAAATTATTTTAAGGTATTTATTTAGGGGACAGTCATGGGGAACTTATATAAGAATAATGCGATAAAATTATCTCCCATAAATTATGTTCTTCCTTTATCGACAATAAACTTGGTCTGTCATTTAAATACAAAATCATTGTATTGAAAAATTTTAAGTGCGTGACGTTGTTGACAACATTTGAGATGTATCAATAATATGCCTGTTGATATCTTCGTGCCAAGTCGTTTTAGTACTTGCGAAACATCATTCGTCAACAGCGGATAGGGGGGATTATTACGGCTTTCTTTTTCGGTTAATACTTGTGTATTGGCACGTAATCCATACATAATATATTAGTGCTCATGCAATCTCATGCACTTATCGTCAATTTTCAAGAGGGGAGTCCAAATATATCGTGCACTACACTCTATTTTTTAAGTCCAATGACGTGACGTAAATACTGCTCTAGAATATTCAGATTTTCTTACGAGGATATTCGAGTCTATGACGTCAAGCAGTACTGTAGGGGATCTCTTATCACATAAGCCGTGCTTTTGAGTAATAAATTGAATATTATATACATACGTACTTCATTGCATTCCTCTGTACCGCTGCCCTTATTCCTGCAGCTTCATGATCCGACGATTGGTCCTCTTAATAAATATTTAGGTGGATGGATGAATGGGTCAAAAGTTTCTTTTATGCCAGCACCAAGAAGCTTTCCGAACCTTGAAATAGCCACGGACTATATACATACAAATTTCGTCCTACTAGAATCGACTCTTTGACATGCCGGTATACATTTCAATACTGCTTGTAGAATTTAAAACCGCCACCGTTGGGGAGTTGATAACGAAGTTGAGACTCAGGTAACGGTTTACCTATCGACCCCGAAGAAACAATCACCGTCGTTGATACCGGTTAGCGTTGATGAATCTGTAAGCCGGTGGTAAAATAAGTTAGCGGGCTGTCGTCCGCCAAGATAGTAAGTAGGTATATAAGGTGTCGGCCGGGGAGGTAGAGCTGGCAACATGGCCGTTTGGCCTCTTGCCGTCTGCCGGCGGCCTTCCTTCCCGGACCAGTCCGTCTCCCTTCATTCCACCGACCGACGGGGCCCGCCATTAAATATATTATAGGGAAAAATATATAATTTTTTTGTAGCTAAACCCCAAATACCAAACCCGTTAATATATACCTAGGCGGGATAGGGCCTCGGTATCCCAGAAATTCTGTCAGTGGGAATCGGTAAGGAGAGTGTTTCCCATTTTTGAACGTGTTTCATATAATAAAATCGCATTGTGGTTCTGAATATTATAGATATTTTGTAGTGTCAATGCATCTAAAGATAGCACTATATATGTTTAGTAGATATTGTTTTGATCGAATGTTTACGCGATTTACAAATTACTGCCGTAGAAACGGTATGCATTGAAAATACATTGTATGTATGTCTCGCTGATACTAACCCCATTTTCTGTAATATTACTTCGATGGAATTATACGCTGCGACGCACTAAGTTATTCACAATACGGAATCTTGATTAAAACGCGAGAACTTGTAACGACAATTGCCGACAGACGAGCCATCATTTCCAGCAGAACATTTCTTTTCTATACTATTCTCTGCGTTCCCTTGGAACTTTAAAATCGTCGGGGATTGGATTACGTGTTTGTGGACTGGTTGCCATGACTTCACTTGAAATTGAACGTAATGACGTATGATTTTGGTTTGAGTGCTTGCCAGGTATTGGTTGCCATGTCAGTTGCTTTAGAATGTACTCTAGAGACCCCAGGGGAAGGAAAGATTCTTATTCAACTACTATACAAGAGTAACAAAATTTCAGTCCTACACGATCTTAAAATCCTTGTATTTAAAACCCAATTAGTAGTTGTGTTGAGTTAATCTGACTCTGCTATATTATACTTCGTGATAGTTAGAGCCAAGAAATGTTATGTTGTGAGAGTGCTAGGCTGGCATAGTTGGCTTGTGCCACTTGGTACTTTGATTAGGAGGGGGCCGGGACCGCGTTATCTGCCCGTCTGGAGGGGCCCCGACTCCGACGCACAAAAAAAGGTTACCATAACCGACCTTATTGTAGCTGCAGCTGTCTTCGGAGGCTTTTTTTTTATTCCGCCACTCTTCTTATGTGCTCGGGCCTCTCTTGGATTTCACTCCAAGATACACTTGAAGTTGTATCCGGCTAATTTCCCTGCATTAGCGGATACCGTAAAAGGTTTTCATTCCTCCCAATACGGAAATTTTAAGCGCCTTCCTTGTCTGTGTCAATACGAAATGATAACAAACGGTAGTCGAGTAAAGTAATAAATCACAACTATTACAACATTTGGTATACGTAACTACTACGAATCAATTTAGTTTTGTGCAAAATATGAATTTTAAAGACAATAGATGGGTAAAATGTACTATTTTGTAAAAGTATTTATGGGGATGTTAATCTGAGAGAGGGAGTGCGTGCGTGAAGTTTATGTACATAGGTCATGTATAGAGATAAAATTTGCAATTGAAGGGAAATTCGTTCGGTGTCGGATCGTTATTTTATGAATACGAATTACTTATTTAGACTTAACTTATATAGAGACTTCAGTGCCTCAGTCGTGTTTTAAAGCCGTTGAAATCTATTTTTCATGTACCTAATTTAAATATGCCGTAAGGAAAAGAATTGTAGGGTCCTGCACACATTAGGCCCTCCGTACCTGGCCTCGTAAATGTGTTCCGGGGGAATGCGGGGAGAGTCGGTTTCCTCGATATTTTTTCGGCGGGGACTCGATGGCGCGGAGAAAGGTAAACTCGTATCGGGTAAATGGAGCCCGGTAAATGGTATTGGATTGTCTCCGTCTCCGCCCCCTACACCGCCGCTAAGCTGTTTGTGTGTATACCACTTTTATTGCCGCGTCTATATAACGTGTGTATACGTCCGATGCCCCTCCGATCGAACAGTGTTTACCGTGAGGGGGGTGGTGGGAGTGCCGTGGGTAAAAGGGGGAAGTGGAAGGGATTTTTACGGGTACGACCGATCATTGGTTCTATGTAGGCGTTGTTGTTTTTGTACATTTCATTATCCCTGTACTCTGCGTACTTTCGAAAATTTTCGAAAAACGAATACGAAAGCAGAACTCTTTGGAATTAAGTTTCTGGTCTCACTGTTTCATTTCCTGTTCCATAACTCATCACGTGTTTGTAAAATAATATTTCTGCTGTAAATCCTTTTATTCACTCAGTTGTGCATTGTAAATTACAATAATAGGGGCGCTTATCAGGAAGGAGAATTTTCTTCCCTTTATTATTTTTTATGAGATTATCAGACATATATTATGAAATACTTAGATCCTTTTTTTATTATATTCTGCTTTATTAGTTTATTCTTAATTAGATCTCATTATGGTTTATGTAGGTACTAAGTACACTTGAGCCGGTATTCCTTTAATACAGTTTAACTTATTCAGTCTATACGTCCTTCTTGATTTTTTTTCAAATTATATATATATATATATATATATATATATATATATATATATATATATATATATATAACGCAGTTAATACCTCAGATGTAATCTATAATTTGAGCTGGTTCCCCTTAGTGGGTTAGACGGAATCGTGTTTTAGATGCTTAATCGTTTATTGGTCATTATTATTGCTATTATTGACGTTATTACCATGTTGTCAATAATTATCCACGAATTCGGATAATTGAAAGGAATCGGAAGATACACATTTAAATTGGTCCCGGGTGCTGCCTGTCGCTCTGGCCGGCGGTAATTTGCATTTTAATCAACTCGGTTTTCCCTTTCGAGTTCTCACACGATAAAAATCCACTTATACACTTCTTTCGTCTATGCGCATTCCTGGCCGCGCGCTCAGCCTCCAAGTCCCCAGGGCCCGATAAGTAGCTTATAGAAAGCAGTATTTTTTCAATTAAATTATTGAAATTATGATTTAATTATTAATTTGTAATTAATTAATTTTTGTGAATCGGGTAAAATGGCAGACGAAATACGGGAGGTACGTTGGTTTCAGAGCGTGAAACATGCAAGTTACTCGAGTGGTAATACCACGCACAGATTGTAGGGCTAAAAGGAAATTAATTTTCTATTTATTTATTGACACAATCCATTTGTCGGGACTTCCCTGATTGCTGTCTGCGTGTAAAACGCTGTGCTTCTGAGTATGCTAATACCGGTTTTTTAATATGGAACGGACAGTTGCGTCATTATTGTATCTTGATGATGGTATAAAAAGAGTAGCGGGGGTATTTATTTACCGCTCGATTTTAATAGGAGCGGTAAATAAATCAATTTGTCGGCAATAAGTGTAGTAAGCTTCCGTAATATCGCACAGCCTCAGTGTACAAGGAGCATAGGAAACTGTAAGAAGTGTGCTGTAAGGTCGTTTCGGTCTGCAAACTAATAGGACTTGGTCGTGATTTGAGTGTCACAGTTGTGCGCGAGTTCACTCTCCACCTGCAATATGCAGTCTCTTTACGGTCAGGTCGGGTTTTACTCCTTTAGTCCAGTTTACTGTTCTTACATTGTTCGTAAGGCCACATGTTTTCCAATCATTTTAGAACTATTCTACACGAGTTTCTGTTTAAATTAAACTATCTTTCATACCCGATTCATTCGTTACCTGTTTATTCAGCGCGATGAATAGCTGTTAACCCTTTTAAGTAGTGACAAAACAACCAGTCGAATACGGTAATATCTTCACGTTTCTGAGTACACAATCTGATTTCTGGTTTGGACATCAAATCGGTAGAAGAACTCATAAGAACACATGTACACATTCCTGTAAGGCGAAGTCATTAACCCGGTCAATGAACAGCTTCAGTTTTCGATCCTTCCTCGGTACCTCTAAGAACACACACGCACACACACCGTGTTTCCTTTCTTTTGTTGTTAATTTGAATAGCCCATGTGAACTTCGTATGGAATATTTTACATGCGCGAACAAGTTAAATATATAGTAGGTGTATTTGAAATGGGAGGAAGTTTTGCGGGGTGTAATTGTATAAAGTGTGGCCAATTGAGATAGTTGTGAAACAAGTTGAATCCTCTCCAGGGCCGCCACCGCTCTCTCTCTCTCTCTCTCTCTCTCTCTCTCTCTCTTCCCCCCCCTTGTCCTACCTCTACTTAACAATTTACTTACAAACATCTCTTATTTAATTGTTTTTCACTGGGAGTTGGTTAATTGAAGCAACGACCCCTTTTATTCCTATACCTAAATTTACCGTTTATTGAGTTTTTTCTTTGACAATTAATCGGCCGTTTCATTATTATCCGGAATGAATTACTGCATAAAACTGAACTGTTGTTATGCTTTTTGTAAATAATCGAAAGAATTACCATGAGTTATTATAATAATCTAAATAATTTATACAAACCGGCAAATTTCTTTTCAGACAGGTTACTACTGTGAAATGGTATAGGCTTGATGTTGTAGTAATATTATAGTTCAACGAATTACCTTTTTGGTGATCCTGTTGTTCTGTACGAGGGATGTGTTTAGTTTTACTTTTAACATTTTTTAACGTATTTCGCTCCTGTCTCCCCTCGCTGGTTCGGTCTTTTGGTGGACCGGTGTCACCGTCTTCAGCAGCAGTGTGTCACTTTGGCACGTCGGATGCTTGTTGGGCATCCAGGAGTGTTGCACCCCCCAAAGCATCCAAAGTGCCAAAGTGACGGCGATCAACCGGTCCGAGGGCCCCTCGCAAACCACAAAACAGGCATTCCAAATTACAACAATTGTACAAAATGAATGAAACGGTATGAGCCGTACGATGGTGTACCATCGAATCGGTTTCAGGTTCACCGTTGAGAGGGACGATCGGTAGCGGCGCCGAATGATGAAACGTGGGTGTAGCTCTATACGGTAGTTAGAGCGTGGCCGGTGTTCAATAGGGCCATGAATGGTGCCCCAATTACCGAAAATCCGGGCGGCCCTCGTCCCGCCGCTGCACGACAACTTGAATAACCGGGGGACAGCTCCGGTTTATCCCCCATTAATTCAGGATAGGAACTGGTTAGGGAACCGGCGAGACCGGCGCCAAGTCCGACAGTTGTTGTTGTCTCCTCTCCTCAACTTGCGCCACTGGCCTCCTAGCAGCCGGTCGCCAACCTAATGCCCCCGGGCGGTGGAAGTTCGCTGAAACGCGAGCGCCGACATTTAATTTAATTTATCTGCCGGGAAGTCTCTCCCCCCCCCCGCCGCGAGGGGTTTTGAAATATAACCACTCTTGAGATTTTCCGTCTCCAAGACCGCCCGCTTCGCCTGGAGCCGGGTCGGGACATTCCCGGCGTCGTTAGCGTCCTATCCCGCCACTGCATTGCACCATCCTCGGCACATTACTGACAGCTGCTACTGACGATGCACCGTTTCGACGGTCTAGCGTAGGACCGAATAGCGGGGATAGAATATGGCGGGATATAGAGTGCTCCCTTGTTTTTAATAGGGTATTATAACTTATGAGTTATACATGGCTGTGAGTTTTTGTTGGGGCAGTGGAGAGGCGCCGTATTACTATTAAATTAAACTTGATTTATCCAGTGAGGCACATTTTTAGGTTTTTCGTGAATATAGACTACCTTTATGAGATCTTAGGAGACATATAATTCTCAAAGGTATTATGTTGCTTATTCGCTTACTTAATGGATTTTAATATTGAATGGAAAAGTATTAGGCCACCGACAACATCGGGCACATGTCCTGTGCACACAAATCCCGTGCTTTCGTAAAAATTAATTATTCACCTACGCTAATGCGGAATTTCATTTTCATTCCTAGGATTTATTTTATAATGCATGGAAACATGAGTTGACGAATCACTGTCGTAAGCCCGTTTGCCAAATGATGTGTTCCGATACGAAGGAATCCGGGGGTTGGTAAATTGAAGGCCGCAATCTGTTATCCATTCCTCACAGCTTCGCAGTCAAACTCGTGGACAAGAGTTGACTCCCCATTGTTATTCCTTTTCTTTTATGACCTCTGCTCGCCGCTAGCATATAAAGATTCCAGCTTTTACCCGCGGGATTTTCACCCTGTATCCTAACACTGGTGAGAAATAAATTGCGGATGTTAATAGGGCAATAAACATTTCGAAATATCCGTGGCACTTTGAGCCCACTCTTTTAACAGGTCTTGGTGGAAACTACCAAGACATTGAATACTACTAAGTCGGAATCAGTTATCAATCTATTATGTACTATCTTACCCGCTCTTGTTTGGTTCTATTACACAACGGTTTCGGGTTCTGGCGGTGCAATTAGGATGTTCCAACGTCAGTACACCACTGTATTATTATTAGCAATACCGTTACCCTCCGCCGATGACGAGAATAAGAACCCGATACCGCTACCTTTGAGTCCATTACGAAGGCTCGTTTACTGATTTCATGCATAACGGATTTAGACTCGTTTTCGAAAGTTAATTGTCAGGAACTATTCGCCGCTGTTAAGAAAGTATGAAGGAGAATGACGAAAATAGTAGTGGAAGCACTGAGTAAATTGCAGGGGTAGTTATGGTTGTAGACCTACACAAAGTTGGGCCGCTGCCCTTATCCCAGGCGAAAGGGAAATCATGATCTCGTTAGACCCGAACGGGCGGCACGCTGGAAAACGTAAGTTCAAGTTCTCGGTCGGGAGACATTGACCGTCCAGGCGGGTTTTATGTAACGCGAAGCTGTTGGGGTCTCACTCGGGTGTAATATAATTGTGAGGGCTCCCCCCCTCGGGCCGCCAGATCCTATCTCGGAGCCTATCGCGCTTTCCGATCGCATTTCTTCCCCGCGTCACAATTAAACTTCACAAAAGCCTTTATTTCTGTTTTTTTTTTTTAATGATTGCGCGAAGCCCTTTAATTGGCAGCGAGCCAACATATAGCTTTTTTCCCGGCCCGCTCGCGTGTCTCTCTCTCTCTCTCTCTCTCTCTCTCTCTCTCTCTCCTCTCCGCCCGATACGGATCGATGGGAATGTGCCGTGTGTATGAATTGTGTATACGCTTTTGTGTAAGTGTGGAACGGAGCGAATGTTTCCCACTCGTGTAGAAAACGAATTTTGGGGGTTGCTCGGAAAGCGGCAGACGGAAGGGGCCCACCCGTACAATGTGGGACTTTGGTCACGAAAATAGACCCACAAATAGCCCTGCGTCTCTACCGCTATGGCTTCTTCTCATCCCTTCTACCCACCCTTCCTATTATCGTTACACATACGTAGCACGCACAACGTGTATATATACATATATACCATTTGTGGAGGGTAGAGCGTTCGATTTGTGTCAATTGTCACTGATATTTTATTATATATTTATGTATATGGGAGTGAATATGGAATATTACTTACGTGTGTGAGTCATACAGTTGTCTGTTTGGTCCTAACATAGATCGTTTCAGCCTCACTTCAATAACAGGCCGTTCGTACTTGTGCTTGTTAGCTTCGTTTCCGCCTTGTTAAAAAAAAGTACAACGGCGTATTCGTACTTTCAATTAATGTGAAGAATTTGTACTTAGAGCGAGCGAGGTTGGAGTAGAGATAAGGGTGGTGGCTTTGAGTATGATATGAGAGGCCTCGTACATTAACACGGCTGCATCTACGAATCATTTACAGTTCCGACTGACTATTCGCACTTATATACAGCCACATTATCTGACAAGCAGTTGATTTGTCGGAAAAATAAAGTTTAAGTGGGCTCTCGCCAACTGAGTACTGCTTGGAGTAGGTCATAAATTACATTGATTTTTTCTACCATAAAGTCAGATTTATGGGATCACTTATCATAATTTCAAAAATACTAATTCATTTATTAATACTATCGTATATGGTATATGAAGGATTGTACCCAATTGCCCCCTTGTTTACCATTTCTATCTGCCTTGTAAAGAATTAAGAATACACGGTTGAATCACTTCTGCACTAAGTATTGGAGATCTTGTGAGTATGCGAAAATATTATTTTTATTCTGCCGCCTTTTATTAATCCGAAAAATTTTAAATCAGCTTAAAAAACTAAAAGGTTTTAAATGTAATAAAGAACCTTTTGGTCCAATTCGATTTTGGAGAAAGAGCTCTCGGGGTGGATTCTCGGGGGACATATTTCAAAAATTGCTTCCATCAGTTTACATTAGACTTGCATCACTAATTATGTTCACTATTCTTATTTTTTTATACGGCGAGAAACCGAAGGCGATAACTAGACTAGGGCCAAGGAATGCGTTAAAAAAATTTGCTTTATTGACTATTCTTGTTGAAGATACAGTCCGACTTCGTATATGATATTATAAAATTGATTGCTTCGAAAGAAAAACTTTTCTGACTGTCGAAAAATAATTTTTCAGTCGCAATATTACCGCATCGAATAACCAATTCCGTCTCGTAATAACAGGCAAGAATTCATCTTCCGGAAGTGATATTGTTGTTCGCGAACAATTTGTCTCGACGTTACGGTCAATCCTATTGCTAGTTCGTGAAAGATGGGGCTTTTTAATTTTCTCACTTTCTCGTGTTTTTATGTTTATGAAGAATTATAGATGTCTGGAGCAATGATAAAACGTTTGTAAATATGCCTGATAAACGGCCTGCTATCTATGATTATCATAATATCAAAAATTGAATTTTTAATATAGCTGGAAGAAAATTAAAAATAGCGAGGTAACGGGCTATTAATAATTAATGCATTGCCCCTTCCCCTCCCGCTCTTTCTTCCCCCCACCCACCACTCAGCAGTAATTATGTTAATTAAATTGCATTGTTTAAATGGTGGAGTAATGGCGGCACTCTCCCCTGTCAACAGTAATCGGCTTTTGTTTGATGTCCCCGTCCGCATTTGTATTATTGTAATTAATTATCGGGCTTTATTTTACAATTCGGTTGGAGAATTTAGCGCTATAATGTCGACTGTCGTCCCACGTAAATAAATTCGTCCCACCCGTTCAGCTTTGTCTTTAATGAAAGATTATGCCGATAAAAAAAGTGTAAAAACAGTTTTCTGCCAATCCGTCCGTAGTTTAAAAACATGTTGAGATTGAGTGGGTGCGCTATTTAAAATAGATCGTCAACAATAATACCGCTTTTCTACTAATTTCTGGAGTTCATATTGCCATATACATCTGAAAAGCATCACGGGTGTAGAATTCAGAGCAGTTTACGAGCTCAATTCAAATTTGAAATTGAAGGAAATTTCCGTCCACCGCCAATATTTGAACCCGGGTTTGGCACTGAGGCACGCCGGACTCAAAGGCATTCAGGCTTTGACTAAGGATTCAATTACTCGTTTGCCCGGATTTGGGGTCGGACCCAGCCTACTGGTCGGGGCGTTAACCCGCCGTAAGAAGACAGTTAAATTACCGTATGAAAATGTTTCCCAGTTGTAAACGTGACTTCGGATCGGTAGATTGTTCCGCGACAGAAGGTTCAATCATAAGGCCGCCGCTCTCGGTACAAGTGGCGAGATGCCCATACTTAAATGAGAGCAGTTTCGGAGAAAAGGGATTAATTCGAAGGTAAATTTCGACTTTCCTGCGATTGGGGTCCGTAATTAGTTAGGCTGACAGTGTTTGCGATAAAATTTGAATTTTCTTCCCTCTCACCTCGTTGAGTTCATATATTTCAGCAATTTCACGCTTTCCATTATTATACCGGCTTTTCAATCTACTTGACGCAGTTGAATATTAACGAAATAAACATTGCGGGGGTAGATCACTGTACCCTTTAAATTAGTGGTCTCGATAATTAAAAAATCGGAAAGCCCTTCCCGGGCCCGAATATTATTCGAATGTAATCGCTGCATTTCTCGGGTCACATTGCTGGCCTGCGGGGGCGGCAAAGTGTCCGGAATCTGCGTGTTTATGGCCTTGTTTTTTTAATGAGTGCTCGAGAAGTTTTATTGTCTCGTGAGAAGGGGGTGGGTTAGCGCCGGAACGCGCTAACGTTCGTTTCGTTCCTTATTAATTTTCCTGTTGGGAGCCACTAAAGGTTTGATGGTGAGAGGGGGGCGGGCGGAGGGGCCTCGCGTGTTCTACCTGTATACACACGATTGCATTCATTCTTAGGCACGGCCGGCATAATACGCTCTTTCAAATCGAATATTGCCGCTTCATAATAGCCGAGGAAATTATACCGGCCCTCTCACCCGAATAAACGACCGAATTAATGATTGCAAGAAGGAAAATTTACTTTCTTTTATCTCCGATCCTTCTTACATAAAATATCTGCTTTCTTTTTTTAAATAAGTAGAACGGAGTGTTCTCAATAAATTTCCTTTTTGTATTTACTTCTTCCCCTAAATAAGTATTCCAAGGAGCTGGGTGGTAGCTCAGAGGCTTAGTTTAGTGAACCACTGAATGCGCCGGCTGTAGAATTCCATTTCTCACTGCCCAAGTAATAAATCTGTACTCTGGGTTAGAAATAAATAGGTTAGGTTAGATGATATATTAAACCTGGGTTTAGATCGGGCTTAATGAAAGTAATTTGGTTATTGAAGCACAGACTAAATTATTGTCAGGTTTTATCAGTTTGCTACGCGACACATTAATTATAATATAATAATTAGTCGAGTACTATTATTCTAGATATTACTCCTGGCTCTTATATATAACTGTAACAAAAATGGCAGAAAACCGTACAGTCGAATTTGCGATTTGTCATACTGAAAAAAAATTTGAAGGGAATATCCCAATCCCGGGTTGTGTTTACATTCTTGTGTGTTGATACGCAGAACTGGGTCAGTTTATAAATTGTGCGTGTGCGTTTGTGTGTGGGCGGGACATCGCCAGTGGACCATGCCCTAGCCCAACATATCGACTTTCCTCATTCCCCTCCTCCTCCTCCTAACTCCATTTACGTCCTCTGTGTTATCCCCCAACAGCGTCTGTGCTCCCCCCCCCCCGGGGCTGTAAGGTTCACGACCGATCATATCGGCTAGGGGTTGATGATTTATAGCTCGAGATAACCGATGGTATTGTACGTATGACCGGCGCCACAAAGAAAATGGGGGAAATTCTTATTTACAAAATGTAGGAAAAATACCCGCCTCCGGCAAACCAATGGCACGAACACACAACAGTTACACTCAGTACATGTAACACTAAACAGCGCCCGCATTGACTGTACGCACTTCAGGATCGCGTTCTGAAGCTGGCAGCTGTAAAAGAACTCTTTCCTTTAGACCTGTGGTCTTGAAACACTGAGAAATCAGGATTAATGACCGGCTTTAGGCGGAAACCTGGGATTATTCGAACTGAATGGAATGAATAAACAGAAAAATACCTGCTACGATTGTTCATCACTGCTCATGAATGCCCAGCAAGGCTGGTAGCTCACGACCGAACATTGTGATTTAATATTTCATTTTTTGGCCGCAGATGAAATACTGATATATTAAATTTGGTTCTCTGACTTCTAATTTATCGGAAGCCACAATGAAATTTACTAAGAAACTATTTATTTTTCATTATAATATGAGAGAACAAACGCAAAATGTAGCTAGAATACGTATCATTTTCACAACTTTAACACGTATAGAGCGGTAGAAATCTACTCGGAAATCAGAACATTTATTATTTTTTAAAAGAAATAAATAATACAAAGCTGAGCCTTTGCAGAAAAAAATACACACATTAAATGATTCAGTTGACAGAACAGTAACTGCTTAAGGGATAGAATACTTTGAATTAGAAGCCGGATAACGCTTAAATTTAAGTTGAACTCGTTCCCCAACCCTAGGATAACGGTTATAAGTACTTAGCTTTCCCCCCTTAAGGTTTGAGGTATTTACTACTCGCACGCAACCTTTTAAGAGTGAGATATTATGTTTTTTCGAAAGACAAGCTAAATCAGGTTTGGACACAACGGACATTTTGCGTGCTTATCATTCGGCGCAATAAAATGTTTTGGAATTCATATTGTGGCGGCTTTTCATGTTATTCTCTTTGCTGAATTATAAAGGCGATAGTTTAATGTAGGTGGCGGATTTAAACAAAAAAGGTATAATCCACTATTATACCATTATCACGAGTGCAGTGCAAAGACTACGGGACAGATGACCGTGGTCGGTTGCGCGCCTTTCGTGCTGTAAAATCGGGTTTAACGGAGCCTGTAAAGGAAACCGAAAGGAAAATGAAAGGGCAACGGTGAAATGGGAAAAGGAAATGGAACTTTATTGGAGGCGTAAAACCGGAGTTCAAATCTGAACCACTCTTACCGGGTTTTACACCTTTGTTGGAATGCACCGCGATCCCTTCAATCCGCTGGGCGACACGATAAAAGTGCTTTCATACTCCGTGCTAAATATACGGACGAGAGAATAGATTGTTTCTTTTTTTGCTGGGGAAAGTGAAATGGGTTGCGACATATTGTTTCTAGTAGAGATGCTTTATTCTGCCTTACGGGTAAAAACTGAAATATTTTGAAAGAGAAGGCCCAAAATGATGATCGATCTTTTAGAAATTCATCCATTTCGGTTTAGTTCATGTTATATAATTTCTACAACATATGAATTGTCTAACCATATATACATGGCCTTGGGCGCTGTGGATAAATTTTAAAGTACCCTGATTGGCACTACGGGTTGCTGATTTTATCCTGTGGGTTCCCCGTCTTTGTGGGAACTGTATTTTGATACTCAAGAATTCTTGGGTTTTCGCACCACGAATTGGGGAATTTTAACCAACCCCGAGTGCGGTTTCTCTAGCCGAAACAGGGAAACCGTTGTTTTCTTCAATAGCGAGGGTGAGGCCTTGCGGCGGCGGCGTTTCGTGATTCAATCTAATTAATTAGAGATTAATTAGCGTTCTATAACGGAACCGCACGCTCTCGGGTGCCGGCTTTCCGAGGAAAGGCCAGCGCTCCACGACTTTATTCTCGAATTATGCTGGAAAAGGTTCGGTCATCTGCAAACGCTGGCATTATAAAGTTATAACTTCGGTAGTATCCAGAGAATGAACGTTTCGTACAAGTACAAGCCATAAACAAAAAAGAAACCGTGTTTTTAAAATTATATATAAGCGTTATTAAACAATCACTTTGTACAGATTAAAGGCTATGGCAAAACACTGAGAAGATATATAGTAAGGAGTGAGTTGCAAAACTTCCTAGATATATTTTTTTGGGTTTATGTTATAAGTACAGTATTCTTTCAATAGGGAATTTCGTAAGTTGGTTTAATTCTTTTTTAATACCCTTCTGAGAGAGTTGAAAGAGGTTGAAATATGGAGTTGTTATATTAGTCTATTATTTATTTGGCAGATTCAAAACAATAAAAATCGGGATACCATTTTATAACACTGAGTGTGTGTATTCCTGAATAATTGAGAAGTTTTCATGTGGGTAACTGGGATATACCCGTGTTTTTGATTTTTCCTGAGCGTATTCAACGGCGGTGGATATTCATAAATTCATAAACACTGGAAACCGCGCTTCGACGTTTTCTCGATATTTATCGTCTCGTCGTAGTCGTCGTTTCAAATGGCTTCCCCGCCCCGCCCCTCCTCTTATTTCCGTTTCCCTTTTCCGAGTCCGATAACGTAATTCGCTGTGCACGCATTCCGCCGTCGGTCCATTTATTATGGAAAAGAAACCAGTAAATATGACATTTCTTCGGAATAAATCGCGATCTTGCTAGGTTAGTCCACGACTTCGTTCGAGTCAAGTGGAAACGTACTATTCCGGAAATAAACAAGATCGACGCTCAACTATAAATTTCCAGATAAACCTTGCAACATTTTCCTCTTTAACTTTTTGAATCCTGTCGTAAGATCGAACTTTGTCTCAATCCTTTTGTTCTAATATCTGAGAGGGTGATCTTTGGAGTAATGACAGGGGGGAAGTGAAAGTACAGGTAAGCGTATGCCAAATTTATTTCCTGATTTCTTCCCTGGTCTTTCCCGTTTTTCGGTTTCAAACAACTTAGTATATTAATACTAAGGTCTAAACGAATCGTTAGCTTCATTATTTCAGAAGTTAACATAATTATGAAACGCGTAATGTGTTATAAATATTGATTATCCCTTTGTTCAGGGAAACAAAGTAATTTTTAGGCGTGGCCCTATGTGCTATCTATCGACGATCGTTTAATGAAGCATTTTCTTGCGGCTCGTTCCGAAGCACGTTGTCGGTGGTGCGTTCCGCATGGAAAAGAGAATTCTGTAATTAATTGAGCACAATAGACGCCAAGGATAATGATTCAGGCTACGGTCCCGCGATCGTACAAAAACCGAAAGGTCATGACGCGGAATGAAAGTATGATTAAATAATATTAATGGTGTTCCCTCGTTTGAGTTTCATTGGGATCCCACAAATGGAGCCGAGATAGCCGGTGCGATAGCAAATGGCTCCTCGCTTTTTATTCCACCCACCCACCTATCGTGCACAGAAAGAAATTAATATCTTGTTCATATTTAGTAAAGTCCTTTTAAATAAATTTTTATAGTTTCGGATCTATTGTGTCTTCTTACTGAATGTAGATCTCTGAGCATGTTGTTCAGACTCTGGGTTGTGCTGCTTCATCGCACAGTCAGCGAATTAGGAAAGAATTGAAAGTTTGGAAAACATGTAAGGTACACACTGTGGGATATTTACTCCCCATATTTAGTAGTGTTTTAAAACCTATGTTCGATTTTTCTGTGGGTAGATCCTTCCACGTTACCGGATGTCGCGTTATGTTTGTTGATTTTGTTGTTGTTATTTAAATAAAATCATTTTTACGCTTTTATTTTAACGTAAAATTCCCAGTTTTTGAAATAGCTCACCTAAACCTTTTTCGGGTTTTAACTGTCGTCCATATCGCCCCGATTAACGATAATTCCAAATACTGGCGGATTCCCAAACGGAGCCGATTACGTGGAGTTCGGCCGCTCTCAAATTTTACCTAACGGTAATCTCGGGAACCATTTCCGAGAATTGTGTAGCGGTCCTGAAGGATGTGTTTTCTGGGTATTGCCGATTTTTTTTCAAATCGGGCTAACGGCCGGCGAGAGCCCCCCGTGACCGGGTCTAGTGGACCGGTTTCGGTTGTAGTGGCGGTGGCGCTTTCGAGCCACCTTCTAATAATAACCCAGAACCGAAACCTACCCCGATCGACATTCCAGCCGGTTGGTGGAGGCCCTTCTACCACGTCCCGAGCCGCCCGTACGTTCAGCGAACCCGGCAAATTAACTGTCCTAACTGGCCCCCTACGGGTGAAGTATTAGAATACCCAGAGAAGAGAGCATTCTTTACCCAAAAGAGGGTCACGAACATAAAAAAGCCACTCGGACCCTTGAAATAAATGAACGCTAATAACACTTTACTAATTCTTTAACTAGCAAATTTCACATTACAAAGAATCTTATTGTTGTATAACATACTGACTACGTTTTAGCTATTATTTGATTTAAAGGAAAGTTTTTTATACGAGGGAAACTTTTTAAAAGCACCTTGTCACTAGACTCGGTAGTGTCAAATTCTCCACTTGGCGTACTGACGAAAACCCCTTTTACAGCATAACTATCTGTGGATTTTTTTATCACACTAGCAGACCACGCCCTTGTAACAAATAAATACTAAAAACAACTAAATCCACATTATATATATGTAATGAATTATTCATGTGACCTGACTAGATTCGCTTCTTACTTCCTCAGCGAATTTCGCTCTCGTGAACTCACATACTAATCTTTGGATTAGTTTCCATCTCTCGGCGGACTCCATCATGATTTGTTACCGTGGTTTTCTGCCGTTATTCCCCGCCCCAGTGCGGTACTTCCTGTAATCGTTACCTAGTAGATCTTTTGCGTAATTTTCTCCCTGATAAAATCTTTGTTTTCTGTTTCTATCAATAAAACGTTTCTGGTGAAAGTATTGGAGACATTCATGATTCGAACCGTAACCTAAACTAACCCACATTGTAACTTGCGCAAGAGACTAGTATGTGGCCGAGTTCCGTTTGCTCGCTTGCATATGCCATTGAATACCAGGTATAACTTTAAAATTGAACAGTAATAATATAGTCATTAATTTATATATTATAATGTGCGATGCAATTGTATTTGCATTTCCTCAAAAATATTTATCAATATTTTTGGAAGATATTTTGTGTATAAAAGAACAGATATTCTATCTTATCGATTAGCACTACCGATTACTCGTTTTTTCTTTGCTTTGAGGACCGCTACTGTATATTGAGCTACTGTGTTTGCTATCGCTCATTGCCCTTTAATTTTATTTTTATTAAAAACTAATCTATATTATTAAAACTATATTGTTACGGCTTTCATTCGTAAACGGCTAATATGTAAACAGTTTCCGCTATAACCTAAGTATCCCGAAGTGACAGTATCGTTGTGAGAATATGTAAAAGAGAAACCCGATGGATTGTTCAAAACGACTCCGTATTTATTTCAAGGCGAGTGCTGTAGAGAAGCTTGGATCGGGAGCGTACTGATGAAGTAAATGGTAGAGGAAGCGTGCCGGAGAAGGGTACAGTCCCTCCGGTCTGTCATTAGTCGGGTTGATGTAACGCTGATGACACGCTCACGGAAATTCTTAATGTACTTGCCCGGCTCGGTTGTCCCTTCTACTATGCGCTTTTCCTCGAGCCCGAAAAAAAAGAAATAGAATATTGAGAGGCCGACATTATTAAACAAAAAAAAATTGTTCACCTCCCGACGCTTTTAGTGATTAAATATGTATGGGATACATTTAACTTCTCTGCTATCTTTCGTGTTGTACTATGACGATTGGTATCTTCTACTTGTGGACTTTATCTGGTCGTCATCGACTCCAACCTTTAGTGAAAAATCGCCCGAACGAACTTTAGCAAACGAGTTTTGACACTGACGTCCCTCTGAGGCTTCATCACCGTACACGGCGTATAACCTCCTGAACTGTTCCCTTCGTTTGCACGAACGCCTGCGGAAATAGAGGTTCCAATGGGGTAAGCGCCCGATTACGTCGTCGTCCGAGTCGAAGGTCCACGATCCACAAATGGACATAAGATTATGATTAATTAGCCCTAGCCGAAAGTGGCCGGCCTGTTGTGGGACGAGGGTGAAAGGGCGAGCGCGCTAGGTGGTTGACTAATGAAGGCCGCATCGTGTGTGCACATGTGTGGGGGCTCAACTTACGGTAACTCCCGGGTTTCACTGCCCCGCATATCAATGTCCTTCGTCGGCAGCCCTCTTACATTTCAAATCCCGTTATATACCGGGACATTATACCGGCCAGTCTTTTATATATGTGTATATATAAATTTGGTAGACTACACATATATATATATATATATATATATATATATATATATATATAGAGAGAGAGAGAGAGAGAGAGAGAGAGAGAGAGACGTGTGCGTTAAACTCTCCGCATGTTTATTTGAGGTAGTAATTGAACGGGATTGGAACCCGAGACAACTCGTTGATTCGGATAGGGAATATTGTATTGGGATTAGGCCTAAATTTTTTATATATTTGATATTATCCTTTAAATATGATCAATTCAAAATAAGGCACTTGAATAAGGCCTTAAATCATAGTGTCTGTCCCAGTGATAATATAATTAATTACCGTCGTATGTTTATTTGTATTACGAGAACGTGGGCGTTGGAGTGTGCCTGTTTGTGTATCTTCGAGAAGGCAACATGGGACTACTGGTGGTAGTAGCCCGCGATCGGCACTACTGCTACTCCACAATAAATATACCGTTAAGCGTCGACTTCCGCCGTTTGCTGCCGGAGCTAATGTTTAGTTTCCCCCTTTCCGGTCTGCCGTCGTATATCTTCACTGTAGATAAATCGAGATCTATAGAATCGTCGCTTGGGCACAATATTCTATATGTTAAGTGCAGGTTTAATGAAGCGGGGAAATATATGATTTATTACAGTATCTGTACTTTATTAAGATATTGTTACGTCAGTATTGTTGTATATAGAACTAATTCGAATAGTATATTTCCTTAGTGAGAGAGGAAACACTGGAGAAAATACTTCAGTGTGGGCTCCTTTTCTGAGAATTCTTCCGTCAGCTTAGGGCTTAGTTGCTGTTCTTTGTTGTTAAGAGTATAATGGCCAAATGAGGTCGCGCTTTTCTTTAATTGGTCATTAAGCTGGGGATATTAAATCGGTGTTTCCTTCTGTCCCTACGGTCCAATTTAACGCCGGACTTACGGAAGGTATCCGACTGTGACATCATCGCCTGGAGTTCACCGGTCACTGGTCGCGTTTTGTCCTCGTCATCAAACACCTTTAATTAGGACCGGCTGTATCAATTAGCTCTGTGCAGAGGCAAATGACGGGGGGTGTTCCCCTTTCCAGTAATTGCCAAAGTACTGTTCCCGGATTGTTGAAGATTTGTTCTAGTTTAGAAGAGTTTATTTAAGAAAATAGGCGGTACCTGTAACGACAGTATTATATGATAACATTTGTTGCTCATAAATACTAACATTTGTCGGTAAATATTTACCTCTAATTTGTTGTGTTGGAGTACAATTTACAGTGCCCCGCTTATAACAACGCGGCTGCGTTAGCAACTCCTACTTAAAACAACGTTCCGATTTAATTAAATGTATAATAACATGAGAATATCATTATACTTGAGCTCTCTTGTCTCCGCCCTCTCATTTGATCCTATGCTAGACCGGTTTTCGCCATCTTGAGTTACATTCCGTCCGTAAATCATTGAGGCAGCTGCCCATACCGGTTGCCGATATTCCGTGCCATAATAGTACAATGTCAGTATAGACAGGATACCCCAACGTCAACCACCATGCATAGGTGTCTCGCTAATTTACCAAAGAAATGCCAGCGAAGATGGCAAAGCGAATGGCGATTCCGAGCCGATCCCCTAATTAGTGCAATTATCTTAAATGCAGTAATCTAAGCACAGACGAATTGTTATTTTAATACTATTATAATGTCGAACATAAAAACCCGTAGAATGAAAAACTCTATATAGCTGACTACCCCTCATGACTTCCGTATTCGTTTTTCTATTGTTAACATTTGTAAGAACAAAATGTAGCAATGCTGTCGAGAGATATACTTTAATATTTATTGGTTTCGATGACACATTCATAAGCGATCACTGAGGAACAGTGGGAGAAATGTAGGGAGCAGTATACATCTGTACTGATCGTAGACTTAAGTGTTTGCCAGTGATAAATGGCAGGTACCAATTACTAGATGCTTTGGTCCAGCCGGGCATTACATTGCACTTGCATTTCGTTCCGATAGATTTTTTACAGACGGTCCATTTATATCTCGGCGTTATCCCAATATCACACCATTTATGTAAACAGAACCGACTTTGCCAGCTTGCTGACGTCTAATGGCGGCTCTAACTGTGCAAGTTTCGTCATAGACCTATTGAAGTACCAGTGTACATTTCTGGGTGTAAGTGCAGTACCATTTTCGTCGAAATTACGACAGACCAGTGTTCCTATTCGAATAGAGACAGCTGCAGATAAGAAATTGAACAGCGTCGTTTGTACTTTGTACTTTATATTCCAAGGATGGCACTGTGCCGAATCCTAGGTAAAATTATAATCAAGTTAACAAACAGTGCCTCAACATTTACCGTATAAATCTCTATTCCGGAAAAAAGCTTTCACCGAAAAGGCAGGACAGTCAATATTTGGGATTCCTGTTCAACTATTTCAGTGGGAGGAGGTCCTGTGTCGGAGGTATGTCCAAGGCATAATCGGTATTTTATGGAAAAAAAAGACAAGTATGAAATTTTAGTGTTGGCATTACGCAATCAGAACCCGTAGCTGATTTCTTAGGAAAGCTTTTCAGGTATTCGTCCACCTTGTTCAGTGTGGACGAAGCCGCGGGTGTAGCGCTCCTCGTTGGTCGGTACGTGCCGCGAAATGAAGCCGGCCGTTGGGGTACATAAGAGAGGAGGAGGAGGAGGAGGCGGAGTTGTTACTGGAGTGCAGGCAATTGATATATTTTTAGAGGCTGCGGTCGTGCGTCATGCCGGGGAGAAGCAGCCCGGGCCCAGTTAGAGGAGAGAAGGGAGAGCGGAGACCCTGAATCGGTCGGTCGCTATAAAGAACTGGTCTTGTAACACACTGTATAAACAAGAGGTCGACAACCCGACCCCGCTCCGACACCGGCTTATACCTAATGTCTCGCTGAGCTTTATACTTTTAATCAGATCCGAGAGACCCGATCCCGAGCGGGGGCTTTCTCGAACTTTATTGTGGGTGTCGCAACGCGTTATTTTAGATATGACTGTAACGGGTCGAATATAGAGATCTCTAAACCGATTCAAAATAACTATTCGCCATTATTATTTTGAAACAGCGTAGGAATTTAAATATGTTAAATAATAACAGTGCCTTCGCTTTTTACAGAATGAGCTTACATACTGAGATTTGGTTTTTACGTCCTGGATGACTGATCATGTTGGACATAATAATCCTTAATTTATACAAAATATCATCAATACTGCGATATTCTTCACTGGCCTATTTGTATTATTTTATATTCCGGTTACTACCCGTTTTCGAATCATTAATCGTTAGTAATACTAGTTGTTATTGCAAGTTTATAATTTTTGTAAGGGGATCATGACAACATGTGCCGTTTACAATTTTCAATCTGTGCACTAACTGTCACAGTTAAAAACTGTTTGTTTTTATTATGTTTATTAAATTCGTTATAAACCATTGGAAATCTAAAATATATATCATTATAGCACCCTCTTGATGAAAAATCACTCAAGAACTGTTTTCAACTGTAAATCTGCTTGTTAATAGGAAAATTAGGATATTTTCCATACAGTGAAATACATTTTGAAATTGCCTACACATGCAACGTGTTTTTTTGTGATACTTAATTCTTCAAGTAGTTAATTTCCTCTTTTCGTTTTTCTGTACTTGCAATATTTACACGTTACATTATTATAGGCGTAACCTGTGCCTCCCATTTTCATATTTCGGCGTGTGGGAAGAGAAACCGAAATAATTGCGAAACGCCGCCGTGAGAATCCCGGCAACTTTACGCGTAGGCCCGGCAGCTTGTTAACACGCGTATATAACGCTGCGGTTATGTTGAATTAAATATACTTAAGCGCCCGACAAAAATGTGCGCCGTAATACAAGTGGGCAATTTGGTCTGTTATAAAAAAAATTGTTAGTTACGTAATAAAAGAGGCTGTATGTTTACAAACACTTTCTGTTGTGGAGGATTGAACTTTGTGGGTGTCGAATGAGTGGCCTGTATTTAACAGGGATTAAGTTAAATCTCAAATGCCTTTCAGAACGTGTAGGATGCCTCAATTTTTCGCGTCAATTGGTCGGACGTCGATAAAAGAGAAAAGCAAAAACCAAAACTCTTTGTTTAAACTGTAAAAAGAAATTTAAAGTTCACAGATTACTAATTGAAGTATGAAATATAACAAATTCAGTAGATTGGAGAAAAAGTTTCATCTTTGCGAAACAATTATAATAGAGTATGTCCAGGGGGAATCGGAGTTTTAATACGCTTAGAATTGTAAGAAGTCGCCTGAATTAAAAATTTAACTTCCTTCCTCTACCTTTCGGTGGATGGAATTTGAAAACTTTCAGTCCACAAAATTGCCACACTGCAGTGGGTAACTCGTACTCGAGTGTATACTGATTGTGTAGGTCCGATTTTCAATTAATGCAGAATTTGACAACAGGTCCTAATTTCGTACGCGGGACACTTATCTATTTTGTGCACGAATAATCCACCCCCACTGATAAGTCGGTCGATCCCAAGGGCGTATCGGTGTGCGCACTCCGCCTAGCTAATTACAAATCAGCCCGTATTATTTCCCCATGAATATATCGTCATTACAACCACCTCCCCCATTCATCTATCTGTATACATATTTACCTGTAAGATAAATTGGGTGACGCGAGGATATTATTAGACGGCCCGTGTATTAAGCCCGGCGGATAGGAGGAGGAGGAGACCGTGAACGTGACGATACGGAGATAAGACCGATTACCGGAGCCCGAAGCTTGTGTCTCGTGTTGCATAAACCCGCGAGGTTTGCTTTACCCGGCAAAATTGTCCAGGGCTTTACCATTGTAGAGATATCCACAGTCCGCGAGGGTTCGGGGATATCATCAATAATGAATTGGAACGGAGTGAAAAGTGAAGGTTGTGTGGCTTTTACATTATTTGGTACAATTTTAAATTCACAACTGAAGGAATGCTTCTGTCCGCCACAGTTTTTGGAAAACGGGTCGACCAGTTATTCGGAATTCCCGTTCAAAGGGTCAACCAGTGTTTCGGAATATCATCAATGTTGAATAGGAACGGAGTGAAAAGTGAAGGTTGTGCAATATTAAATATGCAATCTAAGGAATGGTTCTGTCCGCCACTGGATTTGAAAGACGGGTTGACGCGTTTACGTCTCGCACCCCTTTCACCTCTTATTTCGGAATTCCCCTTAAAAGGGTCTGTGAGTGTTTGGAATATCACCCATCTTCAATATGAACGGAGGATAAGTGAAAGTTGTTACCATTTAACATTATTTGGTACAATTAAAGGAATGTTCGGTCCACAGGTTTTGGAAGATTTGGAAGGTTTGACGCGTTAACCCCCTCCTTTAACCGGTTATTTCCGTTCAGTTATACTATCCCACGTTTATTATATATGGGCATCTCGTCACTTTATATTTGAAAAGCAGTTGTGTTACGTAACCGACCGCCGAACTGAATGAGTGGGGCGTCGGTTCCGGTGTAGCTCAGATGACAATAGCAGCCCAGAATGGGAGAGACTATTGTTGTTTTCAGTTAATTCCGAATGTGAATTATATAAGTTAACGCAAAGTTACCGCAATGTTTTTATATGAAAATAAACAGTGTAGAACAGTGCTTTTTCGAGGTTTATCCAAACCATAGTTTAGTGAAACCATATAATACAAAAAAGTATGTCCGGTTCCTAAAACCTCGTACATATTATCACTTGTTGGCGATCTTCTGTGCCCAGTAACTGATTACTTCCAATCCTAGACTGGTTTCACCCATGGTTAGTAACATTTCCCCAGTAAATTAGTGAGGCTTCTACTGTAAACATGAAGACATTTACAAATGTTATTACAACTTACTGCATAAACAACTCGTATAAAACCTCCTTTCCACTGTTCTGAGCCATTCCCACGCTTTTTCGGTATTAGGGTTATACCTTTATCAGCTTCTCGCGATCTTTAGTAGCAGTTGATTTGCATTTATTTACAGTCGTACTTGCGTGTCGGCCTTGATTGTGATTTCGGTTAGCATTATGGCACAGAAGAAATATAATCGCACTGTGAAAATATTCTGAAACAGCGGATTTTCTCTATATATTTTGTCTATACGTGTGATATAAGTGAAGTAGGTTTTATCCCGTAATATGGATTAAATATTAAAAAGGTGCTAATTGTTGTGTTGATTCCAATTCAGCGTTTAATTTGATTTTTTGTGTATTGAAACGCCTCAAAACAATTGTAAATGTGAGCACAACGTTTATTGAAAAAGCTAAAGCCTCATTGCTTTCGCATGCTTTGCCTCATTTATCAGTTTGTTTTTAATGGATTGAAACCATTTTTTATTTCCTTTATAATTGCAGTTTCAAATAATGTTCATGGGCCTGTTTTTGATAACACAGAAAAGGAGATCAATCGCCTAGTCTACGTTTGTTCCATATATAAATAATTTTTTTCAAGATGCCAATTTTAATAAAGCAATTATTGCCTTTAATAAAAAATAATGTTCAAGGGGAAAAAATTAGATTCATAAAAGGAAGGAAAAATGTAGTCTGTTCTCATTGATTCATAATTTCGGTTTATTTTCCGGGAGAGCGAACACACCACCCTCTCCCCCTCCACCGCCTACAAGTTATCATCTCAGCTTCACCTTGGTCTTGAACATTCATCGTTATCGCTTACTCCTCAGTTTTATTTATCTTTGCCCAACCTAAACTATGCTGGCCCACAATTTCTATTCTCCGAAATTTTGTTCGGAATTTTTCTGCTTAGGGTTTTTCTTTGATTTTCTGAATAATATTTAAGTCTCGTTTGTATTCAGTGCCGAAAAAAATATTAAATTTTAAATTTAAATTATATTCTAGCGATCTCATTCGAGTATAACCAATAGGACATTAGGCAATATTGCCAAATGATGTGGATTGGGCAATCCACGACTGGCAGAAGGGGTGAGGATAAAATCGATGACAAAAATGCGAAACCCTTTCAAATAAGTAGATTTTATAGCAACTTGTATGATAGTTAGGAGGAGAACAAAGTGGGAAATTGGTTAAGTCGGATACTTAACCAAAGTCGAAACTGCTTCGTGTCCTTATATAAATATTATTTGACACCTTTTTAATGTAAATAAATTTTTAGGTTCTTTTGTCGTATTCTTTATTTAATTTTTATTTTAAGAATAAAATAGTAACATTTCTTAATTCTCACCGTACATGTGACCATGCTTTCATCACCATTATTCATAGCCTCTGAATGTTGAGAAATTTCACATACCTTTATAAAGTATGAGTTACTATGATTAATAATTATTACCTCGATAAATTTGATTAATCTTTACATTTTTTTTTTATTTTCAGGTAAGTTTTTGCTGATATCATTGGATTATATGAAATAAGAAAGACAGGACGAAGAAACGGCAGATGGTCATTTTTTGCGTCTTTGATTTGATTCCTTCCTGATTTGTGCAGGTATGTTTATTTGTCTTCAGTAGTACAATAGTATCTGGGCCTACCTTGGCCCCATCTCGAGCCTTCATCAGATTGCATTGTTTCGCATGCTCTTGTAGCGAGCCTTGAAAGCTATCGCTCTGTGCCCTTTACTGTCGATATTGGGACCCGGTTCCATTCAGTTTCCTTTTGATACCTATTCACTTTAGATGGACTATAGTCTTTTTACATTATATACATTATATTATTTGCAATTGAAGGAAGTGCCTACTAGCGGATAAGTGAATCAATGGAAAATTCCATTTAATGGTGCATATACTGCACCCAGCATTTGGGCTGGATAATATTGATAGTACGTATGTCATTCTATTTATACATAAATATATATCTATAAAATATTTGTATCTATAAAATAATTGTTATTGAAATGATATAGCGCATAAGCGATAGTCATCAAATCTCTTGTTACAATTGTTTACTAGAAACTCATATAGTATAAGGTATACGTTCACGTTTCAGTCTAATTCTCAAAACGAGATTAAAGTCAAGTCAACATTTGGTCGGTTGTCTTTGTTCTCATAATAAAGTTTATGGAGAAGTATTCATTGCTGGGTGATGTTAACAGGCAAATAACAAGGGGGTGTAGCCAGCACTTTTGTCTCTGGGTTAAGGTCAAGCCCGCCACGCTTTTTTCACAACGGCGTAGGCGGCCGTTGTGCCAGCGTTGTTCCCTCCTGTTTTTTTTTTGTTTTGTTTTTTCTTTTTTCATTGGACGAAGCGTGGGATTAGCATTGTCCGATCCCTACAATCGTTTGAGTCCTGAGCGCTCGCCCCCCCCGGAGTTATTAGCGTGGATGAAGGAAAACCCGACTGCCAGGATGGGAACCGTTTGTTTAAATAATGCGAGATGGTCGCGATTGTAACATTTTTTTCGTGTTTCGTAAGTTTTACGACGCTGATTAATAATAATACGGTTACCGATCTGGACGGACGTCCCCCGTTGGGTAAGCATTAAGTAACACTATCGAATAGTTAAATGAGTTAAGGTCTAAATGAGGTGATTCATCATTTAATGGAGCGAAGTTAAAATTATATTAGTATTGTTACGGCAGTAAAGAACGCATTCTGGAACAGCCCATCGCTAGGTTCGGAATATCATCAATCATTCATTCCATTTTCTGCCTCCTCTCGGTTATACAGTTCTACACTAGACCGGCAATAGGGTTCACGCCATTCAGTTTGCAGTGTTGTGTAGATTTTCTACACATTTTCTACTTTAAAGTGTACTACCAGATATACTGTTAGTCTACAGTCTAGTAATTAATAATTAACGGATTGCCATTGGCCATGGTGAAAAGTCGAAACCAACTATGTCGCTGGTGAATACGTATTTAGAAATTTCAATTTTGTCGCCAGAATAGAATACCGTCTTCAAAAGATTTGTCAGTTTGAAAATCTTCGCTTCCACGTTTTTATAGGGGGGATTCGATCGTAATTTGAAGCTTTCACCGAGTGCCCGGTAATTTTGAAATTCAACCTTGATCCTAACAGTGAAAAGTGTAGTAGTGGTGTGTGTGAGCCTGGCGTGACTAATAGTGAACGGGGGAGGAGGCGCACCGTTTCTTCTTATAAGACGCTCGGTTGACTTCACGCGGCTGCAGCTGAAACTGTTGTTGTCTTGTCTCAGATACAGTGGTGTTCGAGCGTAACCGTAGAGCGGCACGTCCCCGTTCTTGTCGACACCCCCAATTTATAGGGCGGTTGGCCAAATGCTAATGTTTCTCTCCTTAAACGAGGAGTAAAGCTCGCGGAGCAATTAAAGCCGGTTATGAAAGCCGTGCATTATGCCCTTGCTAGACAACGTGCATTCCGTTATCGTTTTCGTAAACAAAGGCTCTGACTTCATACACACAGTCTGCTCTTTAATGAAGGCAAATAATTACTAGGGAGAATGATTGTCGTATATTTAATTGATATTCTAATAGTAGACAGTCTTGAATTACTTGTGATGTCTGTATTAGAATGTCCGCGCTACTTACATTTTTCAGCCTAGGCCAAGACTTAATGTCAATAGTTTCGGGGCTTTAGAGATTACTTTTCGTATTATCCAAACCGGAATTTGAATGTTTATACCTCACCTTATTTTTTGTTTGACATATATCTAAAGTAATGGCGAGACATTAGAATTATATACCAATTAAATCGGAAAGATATTTGAATTGATCATTTTAATTCTTATATTTTGTTATATTTAATAGAAATAAAAAACACCGATAAAATTAACTTTGAGAAACAGAAGTAAATTTATCTTTCGTGGAACCAGATATTGGAGTATTTTTTTGTACTTGACTTACCCACCTGTCAGACATGCTAACATTGTCGTACCTGTCTGAAAACCTGTTATTATCATTGTAATTTATATGGAAATTTATTGTTGCGGTACTCTCGGAGCACCACGATCTTCCAGATCCCTGTCTGATTATTTCAATAAATTCTCGTAATAAAAAAAAATAAAAAGAATTACGCTTCTGCGCAAGAACAGTTATTATAATTGTTTTTCTCCAACGAAGCGTTCAACGTAGAATTACAATGGTCTAAGTACCGTTTTAATATGTTAAAATAAAAGAGTGTAAGATATATTTCAGTAATCTTAATGCGCACCTGTTATCTTTCCTCTATCTCCCCCACAGTGGCTTAAACGCCACTGGTCTAGAGATCTCGGTCTGTAACCCAGACAGACGTCAAAAAAGTGCCATCACTGGGTGGCTTGTAGTACACATTCCGTAGTTGTACCTATAACCATAAAATTTGATTGTACGATAAATAAAAAAGAGAAAAAAGGAATTTCACTATCACTAGAGGCAACTGCAATGGAGAAATCTCGATTGTGCGAAACTTTAAGGGACCAAAATACCGCGTTTTTTTCACTTTATACTGCTATAGTGGGCCCGTTCATTCGGAAATAGCACTGTTTAATTGACGGAAAAACGGGGGCCGGTAGTTCGCGACGACGAGTGTGGGCCGTCTCTATTGACCGGCTGGGTCGATTGTTGGCTTAGGTATAGTGGGAACCTATTGTCGAGCTAAGTGACTTGTGATGCTGCGCCTTGTCTGTTGTAGAGGACTCCGGGTTCGCAACCGGCATAATGCGTGGATGACTTTCAACTTCTTTTGTGGCCTACGGCCTCCGCCGTCAGTGGGCCTCCTCCCCCTCAGTCGACGTTCACTCGGTGAACTGTGAGCCTCTATTCGTTGACTTCTTATTTTTAGTTCAGCTTCATCGAGTAGTTCTTGCTAATTTTTACACGCTAATCTCTTCCCCCGTTTGAACGTCAAATTATAAAGATATTTCAACTACAAAAAAGACCGGATACGTCGCTATTATAGGAAAATATCTACCGTCTCACTTTTCACTATTAATTCCTCGAAGTTAGCTTGGTTTTAGAGTCAACATTTTAATGATTAAAATATTTTATATTTCATTTTTTTTATTGCAAGGAAAGAAATATTCGACCTTAACGCCAGGATGGTTTTTCAGCGTCGGAATAGAGAACGAAACCTACTGGTTCATCTTTTTGTCCGTCATGTCGGAATTAATCTATTCTTTTTCGGTCGTTGAAATAAATTAAGATTTTTACGAGAAGCCGTGAAACTATTGCGACATCTTGACCGGTCCCGGTTCCACCTTTTGTGTATCCCGGCTTGTGGACGCTGCAACGGTGGGAAACCTTGGCCGTGTTCCAGCCGAGATATTACAAAAAAACTACTTTGCCGGAAATTCGTTAGAGCTTTGAGAGTTCATTTTTATACTTTTATAATCAAACAACTCGCGTTTCGGAAAAGTCTCAGCTCGGTTCTGAAGATCAAAAGAAAACTGAAATTCCCGGTATTTTCATTTTACGTGTTTTCAGGTTTTCGTAAAATTACGCTACCCTCTCTATCCAGTGTGTATCCACCTCTCAGTAGTATACTAATTACGAATTTGTTATTAGTATTTAATAAAATATATGTTTCATTGTTCCTGAGAACTTTATAGGTGAGGTAATGTTTCTGTAGTCCAATTCCGGTAGTTCAAGCATCGTCCGGAAGATTAGCCTTGGCTGGGGCCATTAACTTCTCATCTTGGTAGGTTTCCAGCTCTGATTCCTTTAATGTCGTTAACAAACTTGTACCGGTTCCATCTTTTATTCGCCGACGGCGTGGGCGTTGTTGAAGTTACCCTTCCCCCACCAGCTAGTTTCGCTCCCAGCCGGACAAAATAACTTCTACTTTTGATTTGATGTAAAGCGCAGTAATTTAACTTGATATGGTTTCGTCCTCTTTTAATCAGTCCCGTTCCCCGACATGTTTGCGAGACTAACGGGTCGGACAATCCGTAATGTATTTTGCTTCCGTACGGATGAATTCAGAACTCTTCCTAAATAAGAATAATTCTATGAGAAGTACTCCGACTGGCATTTAATAATTTTCGAATTACCATAAGTCTTTAGGTTTTTTATAAATAATTTCGTCTCAACTTAATAATAGAACAAAAGGAGCTCTTATATTGGGTCGGCCCCTCTTTTATTATACAGTAACTACTACTCTCGACTTGCGTATTATGATTTATTAATAAGGTGTTTTTACATTAAGTAAATTGATAAAGACCGTGTAATCATTAATTTGATTTAAAGCCATGTATCAGTTTTGGAACGTTATAAGTACACATCAAATAGTCAGATAGTTATGTGACTCTTAGTTTTATTTATCGCGTTTCTGTATAAGGCACTCGAACAAAATTATCCTCGATGGTAACTTGGAGAGCGGACGCTTGGATTTTTCCCAAGTAGTTTTAAGAGTTTTCTTTCTTTCGGTCGACTCCTATTTCTTTTTTTTTTTTCAATTTATTTAATGGCCTGGACCGTCTCGGGACTCTCGAGCGGCGTGAGTCATCCGAGACCGGCCTAAGACAGGAGTTTATAGCGTCTCTTCTTCAGCTGAGAAAGGAAGCGCGTTCGTTCGTACCTGTTGCCTTGTGCTCCCCGTGACCTTTAAATTATTATGCGGATTGCTCGGTTTTATTCAAAGCTGTGGTGGATGTGCACCGGCGGGGGAGTCGTGTCGCACGCTATCATATCCACACGATTGAAATGAAATATCGTCGTAGTGCCGGCCGGTCCGCACTAAGTTCACTTTCCCGACCCGAAGAGTGGCCTAAGCACGGGCTAAATAAACGCACGACTTCACCTCTTTTGTCACTTGTGTATATTCTCGATGTAGTATCGACGCATCTAATAATGATTGTGAGATTATTTCTGGCGTAACGTCATACTTTTCGACAGATATTCAATATTTGAAGCATATAAAAATATTGATTTAAATAAAAAATATTTTCAGCTTACAACATACTACCAACCGTTGATTGTCATATTATCCAACGCAGTTAACACTATTGAAATTTAAATTTGTGTTTTGATCTAAGTATTATCTATTTATTGCGCAATTATGGATAATATAATTTATTATAATTTTATTATATTTATCTATATATTGTAATACATCAGTAATACTCGAAAATTCCACCAATTTGGATTGGTTAATATTTTGTTCATTGTTGAAACTAAACGAAAATGACGTTTTATTCTTTAGTATATATTTTTTTACTATATAGGCGGCAGTTATATGACGAAATATATACATGTATCGATTGGCAGTGTCCAGTCCTACAAATAGTACTCCTTGTAATATACGTAAATTCCTGTAGAATATATTGCAAACGATTTCTTCGGATCTAGTTTTTCCGAAATACCAGTTTCCTTTTTTATAATAAAAGTCATTCTTGGATCCGACAATAAACAACCTGGAACAACGGAATAATTGTGGACAGAGTGGAAGTAAACTCGATAAGGGGGATGTTTAGTTTGTGAGGCGAAACTCGTATTTCTGGTCCTTATAGGCGCTGTAAATTATAAAACGCCGGGCTATTCGTTTTCCGTTTCTGCACGAGAAGTTAGCCCGTGTGGGACGAGAGGTGGTGGGTTCCGAAGCCTCACCGGGAAGGTTACTCTCCCAGTACCTGTACTCACTTTCTCTCCTACGCTTTTAGCATCAAATTCACCTCAGTTGTTCGACTCCATTTTACTCGTTGAGACCGTGCAAACGACCCTCGTCGGCCCTCAATTACAAAGACTGTCGGTTGTTCACGGCAGAAGGTACTTTAAATGTCTGCCAGAACTTTGGCTATAACATTACCCTTCGAATTTCTGTCTCTATAGTAATATAATGCGGTAATTATGCCGTTGAAGAATTCTGTAATCATTGTCACCTTATTCGGTCATACAATTTATATTATTGTATTTTCGTGGAAATCATTATTCTTAGAGGTAAAATCGTGACTGTTATGTCATTCAATTATTGACCGAGAGAAACCGAAACCGTTCTAGCTCAAGTCCGAATAAGCGACTGAACCCACGAGGACCCCCAAGCAAATATACATGGACCTGAAAGTCCTTTCCAGTCGCAGTATACGGTCGAAGTACATACGCGGAGTTTCATCAGTCTGTTTGGAGCAATAGTTTACCGACCAAGTATTGGTCCAAGTTTATAGACGGGCCAGTTGATGAGTTATTAATATGGGGGTAAACTAGGCATCTCCGGCGGGTAGTTTACTCCGCTAACCAGAATCGGCCCTTCAATTTCGAATTCGGTCGCGAAATTAGATTCGCGGTGGACGAATTATCCGAACCCATAACGGAACTCGCTACTGGCCACGTTCTAATTAATGTGCAGTCGGCCGGTTGGCCACTCGGAAACGGTCCCATAGTTGGCCAAAATTGTAATATTCTCATGTCACGCCATCGTTCTGCGGTGACTGAAGTAACTTCACCGGACACACTGCCAGTTTTGCATTGGTATAACACGAAATTATCCTCAAAACTAGACTTTCCTTGGCTTTAATCATTATTTGTTGTAGGCAATCGTCCATCGCGGCCTAATCCCAATCGTTTCCAAGGAAACCATAACCCAAGAATTTACTAAATTTATTTATTAAATTTTAGCGAGAACATGCTACTTATAACTCAGAGCCAAAGAGATAATATAAAAATATATGGCGTAACAATTAGAATTAACTATTAGTTTACGATACCAGTTTTGTAGTCCAATACCACGATCATCTGGTCTCGTGCTGGTCCGGTACTGACAATAAACAGCGCAAACGGGAAGTTAAGATCGTCCGTCCACAGGCAATCAGTAGCAGCAATCTCATGCACGTCCAATGTAACGCCCGCAATATACATTACTTATTCACGATTCGCCGAACCTAATTAGGCTACATGCATATTACAAATTTCCATTCGCCACTCTCCGCCGAATATTCATTTAGAGTTTTATGTTGATTATACACAAACGGACGTCGATACATGCGTGTGTCTCCGGCTGAACGTTACTCAATACTGGCTGGCTAGATGGTTATTTTAACCTTTAATTCTGAGCTAATTTATTCACTGTGGGCTCATTCCTACCGCGTATCCTCGCTGTCCCCGCTACCGATGATGGCGAAAACCGGCTTAGCGTAAGATCAAATCAGCGAAGAGGTTTAATCATTTTTTTTTCTAACTGACTTATTGCCATAACTGGAGAATACAATAAGCGAAATTGATGAGGAGAAATCCTCCTCCGTTTTGGGATGTCGGGATATAGTAAGGTTTGGACAGTAGGATTAGGACGGTGCGTAATTCTAGTTAATTATCTTAGGTATTATTCTGTTAATATTCTATACGCCGGGAAAATTCAAAATTAACTCGATAAATTCGTCGGTGATTTAACGCGAAGGTATTCAGTGCACATTGTACGCTTGCACACATTGTCTATGAATTAATTGCCTCCATGTCGCGGTTGTTTAAATTACAATTTGTCTTCCCCCTGGGGGTCACAGGTGGGGCGGGGGTTGACGCATATTTCTCCGGCGACGTACCTCTTTAGTTTTCATTCTCGGATTGTCGCCCGGTTGGTATCGGATGCCAAACTGTGCCGCCTATGCCAACATCCGACCGCGGCCGCAACGACGTACGACCGTCGCTTGCATTTGGAATCGGCGCACGAAACGGGCCGATAAAAGTACTCGAATCCGCACCAAGAAGGGAGAATATCTGCCGGCGGGGCGACGTTCGGGGTTTCCCTGTTCGACGGGCGTGTTCGCCCGTGTTCGGGCCGCCCCGACGAAACGGCGAATCCCGCAAAGTGTCGAAGCTCCTGGAATACATGCTTCGGAGCGGGGTCGATACAGTTGTAACCCCTCAAAACTCTATTCCCACACGTGTCTGGAAATGAAGGGAGAAAATATAGCGATACAAAAATGTTATCAGCCAGCTATGCTTTGTAAAATATCCTATAGATAGGGATGAGAGATGGTTGGCGCTATTACTGTCGGCGACGCTCAAGACCAAATCAACAAGTCTCTGCGACGTATTCTGGGAATGTATTTTTTTATTTTCGTCCGCTGGTGAAGGTTGTCCGATGCGTTTCGACGGCGCACATTTACCTCTATTGCGAAGTTCAATATGTAAACGAAATTTCTGCCGGTTTTAGTTTCGGATTCCTCCGGTATGATGAATCCGCTCGATTCCGGAGATCGATTCATTCCGAATACATGAGATCGGGGGGGGAGGATCTGAAACTCTAGCGGCTATCAGAACGATCGGTATTCAGCGGCCATAAATCTGAACTCAGTTGCAAATTCTCGTTTTAACGCAGTCCCCTGCGGTACCCCTTCGCAGTGGCAGTTTATTCTACCGTATTTATTTGTATTAAGGTTTAGGGATTGCAGTCGGGGCCAACTCCCGTGACTTTCCGTCTTCCGCCGGTTGTGTATAATTTAAAAGAAGTCTACTTTGAAGAAAGATAAGGGGCGCCGGTTTTACGTCTCAATAAATCTCGTTTCGAGAGGGCGGTCTCGAGTGCTCTCTCGTCCGTTAGACGGAGCTCCATTATTAAATGAGGAGAGCCTGTATGCTGCTTAAGTTATAACCGCGGTTGACTAACATCTTTAGGCAAATAAGGTCTTCTCGGTCGTTAAGTTTTAAGTCGCAGCCAGTCCTTTAGAATGAATTAAGTCCGGAGTGTTTTTTTAATTTAAACCAAGGAGAATTCCTAAGACTGGTGTATGCAATAAAAGCGTCGATTCTGCTGTTGTTTAGGTAATTGTTTTTCTGCGTAACGAAATCCAAAATACACCGTAGTAACTATAACTAATTGTAACATAAGAAACATAAGAAAACTGCAAGTGGGAAACCTCCTGCGCTCTGTAGACAATTGCTGAGTGTTTCTGGGTGAACAAAGAATTTCTTTGCTCATAAATAATAGCTTATATTAATCACAATCGGCAATATCAATCTTTTTTACCTGTAGATCTGTTTATATATTTATTGGCGTGCTCAATGTTTCGATATGGGTGTCTGTCAAGAGTTTACTCACTACTGAATAAATATTGATATATTTGTAGTGTTGGAATAAACTTGTAGTCGCCTGATAGAGCGAGCTGGGTTTCGAACTGGGGTCCCAAATTGCTTTTTCAAGGACTTCAACTAAAATAGAAGGGCACGTCATGAACATAATTTTCACCACCTGGAGGTAAATTTTGTCCTTCCTGTACCGCGGTGATACAATCCTCCTATGCTGAGCCACTCAATTTATTTGAATGGAATATAAACACACCGTCACTATATCATTATAAGTTTTTTTATTTGCCAATTCTTAGTGTATAGCTACGTACAATAAAATATATAGTCGTATTTCAGAGATAAATTAAAATAATGTAACTCTCTTCTCCCTGAGCCCTGTTCAGGCACCATTCGTGACATTTAAGGAACAGGCAATAATATTATATTATTATTAAAGTCGACACTGAATTGTTTTGTTCGAAAGGTTTTCTTTTCGATTAGTATTCAGTGCGGTAGTTGCGAGTAGCAGTTGTCAGGTACAACCATGTTAACAAACTTTGTTGGTTGCTTCACAACGGTGCACCGTTTTGCGCGCACGGTCGAATACCTCGTGCTGTGCTCATCATTTTAAACGCGAAATTTTTATGTCGAGTTTCGTGAGGCGATCGATTATTCTTCGAATTCATGAAAAGCATCAAAGTGCCCAAGTTCAAATTGCACACACAAGGAGTTGTTACAATATATATTATAGATATTTCTTTTTAATACCAACTTTGGCTAATTGTTGTACCGATTGTTATACAGATGTTATCGGTGAAATTAAACGGCGCTGCAACATTACCGGTTGCATTGTTGCGATAATAAAATGTCATCGTACAGACTGACAACGTGTTAATGTATGAACGGGCCCAATATGTGCGGCGCGGGCTTTCGTGTTGTTCTCCAGTTGTATCTGAATTGAATCGAAGCGCGTGGAGATCGGCCGCCGATAAATTCCGTTTACCATAATGTGTCATTCAACGGCTTGCGCCCTGAAGGCGCCCTTTTCTTGTCCCACAACCACTGTTGATACCAATCTCTAGTTGGCCGTTTATTTAGTTTCCTACACTGAAGATTTGCGGAATGAAATAGTCTAATTTCCGCGAACCCCTCCGTTTAGCGAAAGTAACGGGAGTGAATACGAATATAGAATCGGGTTCTGTTTCTATTGTCCCACATTGTACACATTTATACATTTACATTCAGCAACAACTGTGGAATATAGCTAACCAGTCTATAGTAGTTAGTCACTTTTTCACCAATAATATAAGTAAACTACGATTTAATTACCTGAATTATGTCTATAGTCCAAATTTACGGTTTGAACCGGTTGAAACCTCTACTGAAAAGGATTTCAAAAATACCCGACAAATTGACAATATACAACGACATATTGATACCGACGAGACATAAAACGCTGCTTGCATCCAGTGATTACTAATCACTGGTATGTTTCCAGTTACAGTCTTCACCATGACCTCAACCTACCTACAGTCGACCAAGCCATAAAATCCCTGTAAAAGAATGCGAGTCCGTGGACAGAAAGTCCCTTCTTATATTTTCTTGTAGCATGTATCTGTTCTCTTACATGAGAATTTCAAAATGTTAAGACGAAGAAACGTTAACGCGTTTGAGGAAGTCGGAAAATGTAGATGTATTCCAGAGGTGTGTGTTGATGCGTGTTTGTATGAACGCGTGGGCGGTATATGTGGAAGAATTCGCCGTTGTATACCAGAATTAAAGAAGAGACCACCGCCGCCTTTCATTTCATATTCCTCTGGGCCGAGCTTCGCCCAGCGGGTAAAGCCAAACGGCGAAAATGTGTAAATTTTCTTTTCAAGATTCGAATAAATTAAGTCGGCGATAATTTCCGCCCGCCGAGGCTTGGGGCGGGGTCCGTTTCGGCGCTATCATTATGCGTTATGTGTTTTTAACGTTTTTAGAATATTCATAGCCGATAACGGCTGGGTTGAATATCCGGCAACGTGTTTTAATGCCGACAGGATTTTATTTTACGTCTCATCGCTCTGTCTCAATTTCGTCCTCTTCTGCAAGTTATTATTGTCAAGACACTTTTATTAACTTGAGGGCTCGCGTCGACTTGAAATTTATCCCGTTCGAAATTTAATATTGTCATTATGAATATTCGTGAAAATAACTCCCGGAAGTTAAAAAAAAACAACAAATAAATCAGGTTCAGACTTTATAGCGGTTCGAAAGAGCGGTCGAGGCATTTTATTCTTTCTTTTGTTACATAAATGGTGTGACGCTTCAGCCTATTACGCAATAAATCGGATAATGCCGGCATAACGAGATTCCGTTTATGTCATTTACCTGCTTTTTTCCTCCAGCGCCTTGAGCACCCTTTATTCCGACGCCCTCATAATAAATCCCATTTTAAGATTGTACATTATTTGTAATAATTAATGTAATTTTTGTTTCCGTTTACAACACGGCGGGTGTCAACGTTATGTGTATATAATTTTTGGCGTCCCTTGAAATAACAGTGCAGAGCACAGTGATTTTCAGTTCCTACATTATCGTACTAATTACCGATGTTAACGAGTTTTAGACTCGATTTGAATTTTGATTAATGGCGTGTCTGCGGACCCATTCTTTGGATTTAAATATGCAGAATTTAGTTTCGTAATTTTAACCGAATGGAGGGACCTTGAATTCCGGAGGCCAGCCGTGCAGAATTAAATTCGAATTTGCAATTTGAAACCAGACAAGAGGAACATTTTTTCCAGACAACATTTCTAATTTTAATTTAATTGTGCGGAGTGCATATTTGTTTGCAATATCCGCAGTTGGTTCGCCCTGAAGGGATTAAAAAGGGCAGAATTGATGCCGCCGCTGTCGGGGTTGATGGAAAACGGCGCGTCACGAACGGACTCGGAATGACTTGAATGTCGCATGATCGACTCCTGCTAATTACATTCCGTTAAATGCACGCTCTTAAGTGCTACTCTCTTTCAAGCCGTTTTCCCTACGGAACTGAGCTATTACTTTTATTCACGTCTAGCGTTTCTTTTCCTGTTATTTATTGTACAATCAACCTTTGTCTATGGGCGGGGGTGATAGTTGACGGGTAACGGAGGAAAGAGATTGGACGAGCGGATTGGGATGACCAGAATGACGGGAATTAAATTTGGGAAACCGGGATTGTAAGGCTTTTGGTGGACTTTCGGTATGTTCGGTACCAGGGAACATTGAGGATGGTTCGAACGACTTTAGATTGGAATGTGAGCAATGTTGGTGGATCCCCCATAGTTCGATGCCGTAATGTCCATGTCGGTTTCAGTTTAGCTTGTCAATTTGCTGGCTATAGTTAGTTTTGGAGACACATTTTCCACATTTTTCAGATGATTGGGGTAGTGTTTCTAGACGTCTCGCTAAGAGTTTTGTTTCTGTTAGCCGGTGGGAGTGGTGGTTGCAGCAGCCGGCGAGGGCGTGGTGCTGGGGGCACGCCCCATCGATACCGTAATTCCAGAGATAATAACTTGAACTGGGTGAGGTTCTCAAGTGTGGATTCCAATCTATGAATTTTTTTTTTTTTATTATTTTATTCGTTTCCTCGCCTCCGAGATGCGTTTATCTTGTTAATAGCGGTTCATTAAAAAGTGATGGAAAAACAGAAACCCCCAACAATAATAAATTAATAGTTACCGCGCAAATTATTACCAAATTACGCAACAGCGATCGCGAAGAAGAAATATATTCAAGAAACACAAGGGAATATTTTGACAGGTGAAAAGGTAATTGCTATCTCTCCTGCTTATAGTTCTATTCCAGATCGTTACATTGGCGTAATTTATGTCATTTATTTCTAATAAGATAAACTAAAATAACATAGAACAATAACCTAACGTTACTCATCATGTATTAACACAGGTGTCGCGGTATAATACTTTTTCCATCAGGAAATATTCGAGATGTTAGGTGTATATTTTTTTTGGTTTTGCTGTATATCGTCGAAATGACATTGGCAATTCACGAAAGTACCTGAGTGAACATGGAATTATGAAACACAGTCAGTTTTATTCCGCATTTCTGATATATAATTTAATTCGAATAATTAAATTTTCTACGTTCATGTTCGGTTAGTTTTCACATCACACCTTGTAAATATAATTGTATGTGCGCTTCTTCCCATCTTCGTGTCCATATCTACAATTAAGGATACTAAAAATACAAACCGCAGGATATAATAATTTAATGTAACCCCTGTATATATAGTAGATTTAGACCCAGTTTTCCATTTCCCCGCCCTGTCTCATTATCCAGCTTATTTAGTCAAGATAATAATGAGAGAGGGATTATGCATTGTTTATTTATTGACTCACCGACTAAATATCCCGGGATATGTGACAGGAATTACTTCAGTGCTGTCTGGCGTCATACATTCGAATAACCTTTCGGAAATTTGAGCGCTCCAAGCGGTTATGTGCGTTACGGGAATATAAATTATTCCTCAGGGACGAAAAAGTTCGTTGTATTATCGGTCGAAATATCTTAAACTTTGAGTTCAGCCCTCTGCAGGGAACAATTGAACATATTTCTCCGTTAGAACGCATCGAAAATAAAATATTTTTTATTAGAATTTCCTTTTTCCGGAATAGAATTGAATATTCGGGTGGTATTTAATGTTTTACCGGTGATTTTAACGCCGGCTGCGGACTGAGTGAGGAACAACAGGTAGTAGCGGGGGCAACCTTGTCCCCGATACGGCCCGTGGATCGTCGGCCGTCCCATTAGACCATAACCAAGTTAGGTAATTGGCCGGCACACCGGATAGTTCCCCCAATCAACTCCGCTAATAAATAATTATATCCCCGGGCCGTTTAATTGGTCGGCTGCGCCCCCCAAAGAAATTTTACGCCCGCACAATGGGGATTTTCAGTTTCGGCATTTCCGATTTACAGCAGGACGTCCGATGATCCGCAGAGAAAAAAATTGTTCTGGTGACGCCTCAAGCCTGAAGTTACAGTACATCCCCGTTGGGAGGTGTGCTTCGCGATATGTGTTATAGGAAGCTTTTTTAATCGACTCACTCAGAACCCTAGAAACCGGTTATATCTTCGTCGTAGTCACAAGATATCTTGTGCGTATTAGCTTTTTATATTCTCAGTAGATTGTAAACTTGCTCACTAAAATACGAACATTCAAGACATTCAAAACCCCCTTGATATTCGAAATTAAAGTAATTTCACTCTTCATGTTGAACGGAGTAGTACCGTGGAGTACAAAATATATTTATAATTTCATTGAGAGATTTTTATATACGCTTGTTTCCTGTATTCTGGCCTGGGTAAGAAAGGATAAATATGTGTTATGAGAGTTTTCGTAAGCAAACTGGCTGAGCTTGTAGTATTTGCTCTGTAATCATACATAAACCAACCTAGTCTGGTGATAAGCAGAAGCCTAGGTGTTTGATCCGGTTATTATCTCACAAATATTGGTTGTCGCTCAAACCATACGAAATCAACTGTCCATATTGCTCGCGGTAGTATTTCAATAGTATCATGGTGTTATTATCCATGGTTATTATTCATATCGGTTGTTTGGCAATTAACTATTAACTAAAACCTGAATTCGTGTATTCTTTTCCGTATCCTGGGGCCGAATGTGGCCAGTGAAGTATAATAAAAGATATGCGCTTACAAAAAAAACGAAAATAGACGAATTAGCTATTCTAAGGTAACTAAACATTATTTTCTAGGTTAATTGAAGAGGCGAAAGCAAGTTCTAAATCAAGTGTTGTATTATGGTACTTGTTTCCTGTTTCCTTTCCGTCGTCTTAATTAATTGCTCCTCAGACCCCTACTCAACGACTTTTTTTAGCCAAAAGCCCTCTACAGATGCCCGGGATTATTTTTTTATTTGAGGGTAAATTCCTTTTTTAATAAATCTTTTAGAATAATTGAAAAGAGGTTTAGGCAATTACGTTGATTGGTGAGGGTCCTTATTTCTATTTTTGAACGCTATTTTTGGCAATCCTTCACTCTAATGGGCAACCGATGGCCTCTCGATGGGCTAAATAAAACACACACAGTTATGTATTCAATTCTGTACGCGCAAAAGTTCGAACCACGTAGACAATTATTAAAAAAAGAAGAAGGGATAATCAACTTCTTAAGAAGAAAGGACATATTGTTAAAACCGTACAGGGACCCCACGGCCTATGGCGCATAACAACAAATAGCGCTCTTAAATACAAATAAAGAAAAAAAATTCTATATGCGCGGAAGTTTTTATACTTGTGAATCTCATTTTGAGTATTATTAAAAGCTGTGTAAATACTGAAATATTCTTTGACGAATTTAGTTTATGATTCATTATTCCCTGTTCCTGTTCAAGAACTGCCTCTATTTCATGCCACCGAAACTTTGCGGATGTTATAACTGACTCTTGGATTCTTCGATATCTTTTACAGTGAAATATTCGTCGCACGGTAGATACATGGCACTGTGTTTTATTTGTGTACCTCTCTGTTTAACTTAGTCACGATGACGAGATGAAGCTAGAATGATAGCTTAAGACTTGTAGCTTACTTGTTACTTTTAGTTATCATCCGGTCTCTTCTCCTTCAATATAACTTCGCTCGCACGCCAAACATTATACATCGTCGGGTAGTAACGTCATTATTGTTTGTTTCGGATTTCTGACCGACATGAGAAACAGTGTCATCCCGACTGACTCATAACTTGGGGAAAGCCCAGGCAGGTACTGCTCGCAGCCTCAAAACATGTATTTAACTCGTCCGTGCACGTACTGCGTGATACGTACACGTGCACTGACTGCTGGAAAGGAATCAAGAAAACACACGTCCAAATAGATATAGTAAATTTGAAAACGTAAATGGGGCGAGCATTACGTCTATTGCCGCTCATTGAATCCTGTCCTCTCAAGTTTTACATGACCACACAGTTATAACACAAATTACTGTGTCAAGTGCAAACAACGGTGTTGTTTAGTTCGTTTTTTGGTTGCTGTGTAATAGTTCCGCACGTGTACATACACAGCGTGTACGACGCTCTTACTCTTCCTGTTTCGTCTTTTGTGCATCAGAGTAGTGGCATTGAGTTGGACCGCATTGAGCAGTATCGTGGTTAGTACCAAGTAAAAAACGAAAAGTAAACTAACGTTAAGGAAATTACATCATCTCTCGTTTCAGTATTACATAGGATAACTGTGATTAGATGCTCAAATTATTTCGTGATTACATCGGATAGTTTTATTATTTTATTCGGTTGTAGGCCCGTCCATGATTATACGTCAGCGACTTGATTACACTTACGATGGTAAGTGGGGTTACGTAATCCTTTTAATTAAAGATTGTAACTACAAATTCTATAATATGAACATAACTGTTCCTACATGAACAAATTAGCATTGACAGTGGTATAATTAGATGCAAATGAATTGATCGTAGACTCTTGTTGAAAACCTTTGCACGATACCTAGTTTCGTACTGACGACAAAAGGTTGCGTGTTTTGCGTAAGCGTTTTTAAAAAGAGTTGGGAAACATTACAAAACGGAGCCTAAGTCATGTCCCAATTCTAGCTTTACCAATCTCGCTGGTTATCGGATTGGATACGGGGCGGATTGGCTTTCCGCATTCTTAAACCGGTTTCGGCTTCGCCTTCGAATTTTCGGTCCGGTTGTATCTCCCAAGTGTATTGCGTTTCCTGCAGTGAACAAAGCGTTCCGGCGTTACGCCTTGTTGTTCTTACCACTTGCCATACCCCAAAAAATATAAGTAAAATTGTTGCATAGTAACTGTTGGGCCGGTTACGCTTTATACACCTTTAATAAACATGCCTCATAAGTGGATAATTATACTCAAAGGTTTTTGGAATTATTGTGACACATTTGCCTTGTAAATGATTGGTATGGCACCGTGTTATTGTTTCTTTTAACTACTGTCCATCGAATTATTCCACCAGCGCGCCTGTTTACGGTGAGCTGTAGATAAATAGAGCAAGACCTAAAGCCCTTTCAATTCCATTTCGAAATCATACAAACAAATATTAATAAAATAGTTTTTGGGAACAACTATTTCCACTGATTATATTGGTTTTATGTTAGTTCTGACGGCTTCTCCCCATCTTCAGTAGAATTCCATCAAGATATTACTAAGCCCATTTCAGCGAGTGGATATAGTTCATCACCGAAATTATGGTATTCTAACCTCTGGAGAGTCACCCAACAGTTATCTTAAATTAATTAATCAGATATACACTTCTAATTCAGATCCATTTAGGAAGTCAAAATACGTTTACAAAGTAATACAAGTGTCATAAGAATTAAATAACTCCAGGGATATAACTTTCCTCCTTCTTATTACTTTTAAGGCTGGACAGTTTGCTTAGTGAAAATTAGAAGAAAATGAAAACTGAGTAAAAAAATATTGTTTGGGGCCTATTTTTGAAGAGAAAGCTTTGGATATTTACATTGTGTAGCGTGTTGTGTTGGTAACGTGAGGCAAGCGCGGCGGCGCGTTGAGCAATGCGCCCCCGAACATTGTACACGCACTCGCGCACGCCTTGTTAATCTCACGTTTCGACATAATCGACGCTGCGTCGGTTCCCCGTCGCTATGACAATAATAAAAACTATAAAAGACGCGGTCATCCCTGTTATGCCTTCCACCAGGCCCCAATCTGTTGCGGGGCGTTCACGGTCTCATTCGAATATTCGGTTTGTGTAGCCACGGTGGAAATTTGTCACGTCTTTTGTATGGCAGCCCCAAATACCATTTTCTTGTTAGAAATTGTTTCACCAAGTCCATTTTCTTTCCAGTCTTTGCAGAGCTGCCCCCCTCCCCATCGGTCCATTGACTTAATCCTTCTGGTATCCTGCAGCATACACTGTTGCCTTTTAACTTTCCTGTCTTTATTTATTTATCTTTTATAATTTGACGATTTAAACCTGGCTGTTTTTCTAACACTGTTTGTTTTGAGCCTCTTTAGAACGTGTTTGGGCCATAAAATGTTTACTGGGGGATTTTTTCCACTAGGAGGATCACATACTTTGAGGGGGTTTAGATACTGATAGGTTTATATCAAATCCGTGTTGGATTTGAGGAAAAACCTTGAGAAACATTTTAGTTCAATTTTACTATTTTCGAATAGATTCCTAGTCCAATGTCCTTTGGTGTAGTGCTGCACAAGGCACTTATTAAGATCATGGGTCGTTTCCTTATTGTTTATAGTGCTGCTCGGTCCTAATCCACGTTCGACCGGACGTTACAACGCCTCTTTTCTTACCGTTCATGTTGTCCAGTAACTAATGGAATAATACATTACGCTCGTATTGTGCAACCCGTGGGCGAAGGTGAAAGTCGTAAGTCAAGGTTAAATTGCAGAAGGGGAAAAAAATTACCCCGCAGTTTCTTATTGTGGCGTGCGGTAGGATATGGTGCTGCGGTGGTCGAACGGACCATTAAATTCGACACGTAAGTTGGCAACACCGCTTTTCTGGCCCACTATTTCGGTCGCGCGCCTCCTTCGCCCCAAACTCTCAACACCTCGGCTTATGATTTATTTATCGGCCGGTGACTATTTTAAGATAAAAGGGGAGAAGAAAGAGACATTTTTCTATTTTTATATAGCGGGAAGATTTTGATAAAAACGATGAACTTGAACTTGAAGCTTCCGTTCAGTAATTCATAAATCGTTCTGTGAATGCAAATGAACGAAAAATGAATTTTTTCTACAAGTATTATTCTCTTATCTAAATGACGCCAATGGGGTAAAATAAAAATCGCCTAGCGAATAACGAGTATTGAGTATTATTTGTTTCATTCTATTATTTGATTGAAGTAAATTTTTATAGACTGTATGCATATTAAAGTTAAACAAAGTATTAAATAATATAAATTATGCAGTAAATAATGGATAGTAAATAAGCTTATTGCGCCTAATGTGCCTTCCCCCTTAAAAGGGGGGAAAAATGTTGGAGCGCATAACCCAAAAAGTAATCCCCCAAACATTTTTGGTACTAATGAACACTTATGCTGAAAGCTTAAGGCACATTATATGAGGGTCCTCCTCTATACTTCAGAACTTTGCCTCTTTCAAGAAAACCGCAGGTATGAAAATGCGGGCGGAAAAATTTATCGAGTTCTTTTAAATCCAGCGGTAGAGCTAAAATATACAAAGGTGCTTTAAGGAACAACGTATTCATATATTTGTAGTGAGTTTTGAACAGTCCTCGTGACAATTTCCGTTGTATCAAAAATCGTTGATTTGCCCCCATTTCCTGTCCACCTTCCCTTCGTCCCACTTATAACGTCCAGGATCGTTGTGTAGTCCGGTCACAAAGCACCGTTACGTTCCTTTATAATTAGATACTGCGTATACTCGACACTATTAATATTGTTATGCGGTTACATCATACTAACATTTCCGGCTGCGCCTTCACAGAGATTTCTGTGTTATGTGTTATTGTTTTATAAAAACAAATATTTGCAATATTGAGGTATTCCTGAATTACGCTCTATGTGGGATTTCCCTCAAGGGAATGTACCATGCCAGTAAAACCGCGTATTTCACTGATTTTTGCAGTGTTTATGGTATCCATTTTCTTTATAAGTATTTATATATCATATCTAAATATGATATTAAATGTCGTCTGATGCAAGTGACTAAAAAGATGATGTTCGAATATCTTCGAGGAGAAAAATTTTTCCTTAATAAAATACAAGGAAATTTTTCAGTCCATTGAAAAATTGATATTCTGGCGCTTCTGAATAGAAAAATTATATTGGCTAAATTGTGTCCTTTGAACAACAGTGGGAAAATTCTTGAAATATTTTGCTCGTTTCTGACTGCTCCCGGTACCCGAGGAAATGGGGAAAAACACGATGGTCTCCCTCGTAATTGGGAACCGCTACATACATCCATAAGCTTTCGGACACAGACTAACGAGCGGATGCTTGTCCGTTGTAACAATTTAGTAACCTGGTAGGGATAGTAAATGTCCATCATTGTAATGGTGCAATGTAGGGCTGACCCGAACATGTCAGACACGCGGCCGGCCTCCCGGCGTAATCACCGACGAGCACTATAGATAGGAGCCCTGTATATCATCTACCAGTCCCAACATTATTACGGTGGATTTTATAATTTAAGTAATCTTATACTGTCAGTAGGCAGCAACAATTAATAATGTCTGAATGTGTCTGTTCGCTTGGTAGGAAGAAGGTTAAGGTTTTACCAAGTAGTTCGTATTTTTATTATTTGGTAATTCAAATGGATAATGACTTGTTTTGTATTGAAAAAAAAAATGTTTGACACGGCCGGCCGGTCGGGTTGTTTGTTGAGCAAGAGCGGTCGGGACATTCAGAAAGCCGAGGAAGCTTTCACCTGTCGTGCTGTCAGAGTTGGCTCTGTTGCCTCACGGTGTCCCACTGCCTCCCAACCTCACTTTACCACATACCTGCATAGTCGAACAAATACAATTCGCGAGCCGGCCGCCTACAGGGATGACGACAGCGTTTTTCGCGCTAATTTGTCGCCTATAAACAAGGCTTAATATAAGATTCGACGGGCGAACGCCGCGTATACGTCGATTCGTCATGTCGCCGGGTGTACACATTTTCGTATGAGTCATGTTTTCTGGGCCTATCTTTGGAACCGAAAAATAATGGTTTAAATCCGTTTATCGTGGGACTTATACTTTCCGGCCAAATAACAATGAGAGATGGAACAGTAATTCTGTTTAGAACTGATATTGGTACATCGACCGATGATGACGTTGGAAACAGGAATTCGAAGCACACATTAGCTTGACGATAAATCATGTTGATTCATAGGCGTCAGGAATGTTGGAAAAATATGTCTTCCAGGATTGTACTTGCCGTGACGTTGATTCAGTCGCACGTTGATTCCAGCTTGTTGGTTTTTTTTTTTGGTAGTTTTCAGGAGTTAACTACCACTCATTTCGCCGTCCATCTATCCCCATCCAACTTCGTATTGGTTTCTCTCTCAGAGTCCGTCAGCTACCTCCCTGTTCGCCCCCCGTCCCACCTACCTGGCTCAGCGCAACTTCAATCTCGCTTTCCGTTTTTTTCTTTCTTAAAATGCCATTTGCAGACCAATCTCGCTTTGAGCGCACCCTTTTAACTGCTGCAAGCGTTCGCATTTTTTGCCATCTCTACTCTCAACATTTTCATTTCGAAGGCGTCCGGAAAATTGTACATTTAATTCTAACCGCGTATTGTAAAAGTAAAAAGGCCACTGCTGGCGATGATGAGATTGACTGTTCGTTTACGGTGCTGATTAAAATTGTTTTATGATTGAAAATCGCCGGCATAGCTGAGGTAACAAGAGGCGTCCCGTGCAGGCGGGTTCGATACAGCGGACCGAATTTTCATACGATCGCTAATAATGAGTTGATCTCCAGTTACAAAGTACAGTTGAAAAAGGTTAAATCTTTGTTACGGTATTAGTAAAAGTCCGTTTCTGTCGTGTAAGCCACTAAATGAAGTCAATTTTGTTTCACTTTTTATTTTAAGTCGGAACAACAATTTTTTAAATTATATTCAATGACAGTGCGATTTCTTAACACAAATGTACTTTTAACGGAGAATCTTCCCATCGTGAACTCCCGCTCCAGCTCTTATTAGATAGTAAGGAAATCATGTGGCCAGTTCCTCTTAAGCCGGTGTTCGGGATTTACAGGAAGGCGATGAGAAACATTCGGTTAGAAACATAAGGTGGGTCGTTAACAACTTTACGAAGGATGATAGATTGCAATGGTTGAATCTTGCAGGAGTTAGACAGTTTGGCGGATGCCCACAGCTCAATTACCGTAATTCGTCGCTTACCGAGACCGAGTAACGATCTGCGATAGTCGAGCCCGGGGCAAAGATTTACCGAGGGCGTTTATCCTCTACTTAATTAGCCCAAAAATAGGTTTTTTTTATTTATGAGCGTGCGGTTGGGGGCGGTTTAGATGGATGCTAAACGGGCGCCGTGATACCCAGTTGGGCTGATGACTAATTAAATAGCCGACCTGCCGGCAAGTCGATTAACCGAGCGGCCCTGCAGCTCGCGCACCCCCAGCGTTATTACGTCCGCACCGTTACTGATGACCCAGTCGTTATCTCTCATCCTGCCCCTTCCTCCGTTTACCAATTTAAAACCCTTCCCCAACACCTTATTGCTGGAGCCTAGATAAAAATGAAACGACGTACACTAATATATGTTGAAAATATTATTAGAAGGTATTTAAAACGATTTGTTAAGATTTTCTGTAGATGATTATATATATATTTTTAATTTGTTGAGCATGCAACATAACTTATCTATTGTTAATTATGTTAAATTTTAAAAAAGACTATCAATTATTGGAGTCATTGGAGATCGCCAGCGGTGCGAGTTCTATTATCGATCATAATAAATCCTGGGTGTTAAACATGAGTTAGATTAAGATAAGGATAATTCTAGATGGGCCTTCTTTTTTAGGCAGCTAAATATTTAATAGGATTAGGGGAGTTTTTATGGAAAAGTCGGTGTTCAGTAAATTCGTGGGAAAAAAATTACTAAATTAATGGGACTATTAATAATTCAATAATTTTTTTATGTACAGTAATAAAGTGAAAAGTGCCGTGTTTATTATTTGTTGATATGTTTCTTTTATTTATTTAATAATTTGGCTTTATTTGGCGCCTGAGTCGGTTCTACCTTTTACGAATTAGGTACGAATTTTAGTACGTTAATTTTATTGATGGAATAATGATTATACGTATGAACTAAAGTGACCCCCCGAGTTCGATGCCTCCTGGCAGTAGTTAAAATGTCCATTCAATTATAAATTTGAAATTATCTCGGTCTGTTATTAGGTATATATTAGGTATATATTTGCTACCGGATTCATTGTTTCCGTTCCTTGCGTTATGTAAGTAAAGACACAAAGAACAACAGTCTGTCAGTTAACTGCGTCTTCAAAGCTTAATCTGTGTCGAATTCCTGTGTGCTCTTTTTAGTTAATAGTTAACAATAATTACTCCTTCCTGAATTATACGGGAGAAAGTCAACCCCGTTGGTGAGAACTGTGTGATTACTATTGTTAGGATAAATAAATCCGGTGTTGAGGGTATTAATAATGATGGTGGTGGGGTTGGTGGCGGGTGGAAGGAACGGGGGGGGAAACCGGTTTTATCGTCGAGTTCTAATGAGAGCGGGTCGGGGCCCGTTAAAATTTAATACTGCCATAAAAGGAGTGGCCGTCACTGTAATTAGCGCCGTAAACCTGGATGAGGAGGCCCCGGGCCCCTGAAGAATTAACGACCCGCCCATTTGAATATCCTCGACGACAGTGTTGTCAACCCCATCTCATCCACTACGCCGCGCGCTCAGATTTTGAAACATATATGCATGCTTTGAGACTATTTAATGGGGTAAAATAATTACGGTTAATAATTACGGTCTTGCTGGCCCGTAAAAAGACTTATGGCCAATCCATTTTTTCCTCTTTTTTACTTTATAAACCCGATTTCTTTTACCTCTATGTATATTAATAAACAGTTTTATTATGACGTCATGATTACAAAATTAAAGTAAAAGAACGATCGCGTGAGGACTTGCATGGTCATCTCTGGAATTTTAAGGCTGGTTGGATCCCCAGCTCTCTGCAAAAATACCGGGGGCTGATTAGAAAGGAATATTATCGCGTACAAAATATTCTACAACTACTACAAAAAACAATAGAAACTAATATAAATAGGTATAAATTTGTACCTTTCAAAGGATAACTGATTAGTGAGGTGTCTAGACGGTGGCCGGTGAAGCATCCCAAATGGCTTTATTGTACGATGGAAGAAATTAGTAATGAACTATTTTAGTAATAATTTCTCTTCCAGGATGATATCGAACCACACATGGATCACCAAGCAAAATTGTTGTACCGTAGACATGTGCTCCTTATTTCCTCAGATCTTTATATCGGAGATTCATACAATTTTTCCGACTACGCACTGAATTTTGCGTAACGAGACTGCCCATACTGGCGGTTTTCCTAACCCTAACCCCCGCGTCCCACTTTGTAACTTTACAGCTTTTTTTTTCAAAATATCCGACAAATTAGAATGTTTAAAATTTAATGGGACCGCGGGATAACAATTTCCCACCGGGTCTTTTGAGAACCTCCTTTGTTTTATCATAAATTCCCACCCAATTTATTCTCGTTTTAGACGCGCGACTCGCCATTAAATTTTAATCGCGAGGGCCATTTTTAATCTTGAATATTATTTATGTATTACAAACACGTATATATACACGTATCATCAATGGCCAGGAATTCGAAATACGGATTACTTTAGGATAATGGTCCCAAATAATTGTGGATTTAGTTAGATTCTTACAGACTATTTATTTTTATAATTGCACTGCAAGATATTTATGGATAAATACGTGAGGATTTGGAATATCATTTTTTTTATGGTTTTCTCTGTGAGAAAAGAAGCTAAGTAAGCTAACGAGCGTTTTTTTTATTTGTATTTATTAAAACCAATACATTTGTCATTTTTGATCATTATATCATATTGTATTTTTCTCGATACTTTCTACAAAACTGTATAAATGCTTATATCGCCTGACTCGGTGGTGATAACACCAACGTCATTTGACGTTGGACAATTGAATGTCAATCGTTTAGCTTACGCTCCAATCAATTCCAAATTGGATTGCGTCCTACACTTCAATGTTCAACTTTTGTTCGAACTTTACTGCAAACTTTTATATATTTAGTTTTTCTGTCTCGGTTTTTTATCCAGTACTTTCTCTGTCGTTTTGTTCTTGCTCACTTGCATCGGACGCTGCAGATCTCTATCCAATAATCCTTTCCTCGCTTCGTCTTCGAAGTAGATAATGTGGAAGGAGGAGAAGAAAAAAAGGAGAGTGACAGAGAGATAGGGAGATATGGTGTGTGTTAGCGAGAGGGGGATAGAGGGGACCGACCGTGTCGTTTCAATTTCGGGATCAAGGTCGACGCGCTACCGAACGTTTGAGGTTTTCCCGAGCCAGTCCAATTTCCACCACAGACCGCCCAACCTAATAAAACGCGGCCCCGTTTTATTTATCCAACAGCACTTAGCCGACAGTTCCACTGGTAATACAGGAATGTTATAATTAGACGTTGTGAAACAATAATTTTACAGAAAGTACTGCAAAGAGCTACACACGAATCTACGTTTAAGAGACAGAAATATTATTAGTCTTTTGATCTACAATTTCATCTTATACGGATCTGTTGGATCTATTAAATCTGTAGTCTTTGGTTAGCGTTATTATTTACAACACGAGTTAGGTCCCACCCAAAAGTCAATCGTTCCTTCATGAATTGTTCCTTATCCGGGCCTACTCGTCTGTATAAGGAACCAGTTGTAGAGGGATCATCTGGAATTAACGCTATATTTATAATTTAAAACGATTATATATATTAGTGTGAATCTTATCAGTGCGAACATTTTCCTGAACTAATCGGGACTAGAACCAATAAGAACTTATATCTAAATGAGTATGCATTCTGATTATATGCAGGCTAAAATTATACTTGACAACCTGCGGTGATATTTACATAAAACAATTTGAAAGAGTCTAACAAAGCGTATTACTCGTCCTCCGCGATACCGTTCTCAGGTACGATAACGTGTTCCGTCCGAACACTGGGACACAGTATTGTTTTAAAAGCTTGTGAGGCTCGCGTCGGGTGGGAAGACTATATTTACTTTCGGAGGTAGAGATCTTATTGTATTTTTAAATTGTGAGTCGGACCAAAAAAATAAAAGAAAAAACTAAACCGCTGGCAAGCTCCCTTAAGAAAGCGGTCGAATATACTTAGCGGGACATGGGGTTTCTCGGAGGAAGTAAGGGCGTTCTCGGGTAATGCCCGTATTAATATTCCGTCAGTGGCGCCGCTCCTTAAAAGCTTGTCACTCCGGTTCACAGTCAAACCGGGGTCCCCTTTCTCGCCGACCCCTCCGTCCGAATTATCCGCCTATCAATTAAGAAAGGATCAAATGAAACGGATAATCGATCCTTGAGTTGGTCGGTGGCGGCAGGGATTGGTTGCCCGGTCATTAAATTGTTGCCAACCTAGCCCAACCTGTTATTTTTCATCCGCCGGGAATTTGACCGCACCGCTCGGAAAGTACGAGATGAGTACGACCATTAAGGATCTATTCTTTTCTTTTTATTTATCGTACAATCAATGTTTATAGTTATAACTATAATTGCGGAAAGTTCATTTTTGTATCTCTTGTTTCTCTCGATTAAAGAAGCCACTTCTGACGCCTATCCCGGCTGCAGAAGATCTATAGGCCGGTGACGTTTATGCCGCAGTGGGGGAGATAATGGATGGGTAGCGGAGGACTCAACGATTGAATTAGGATGAGGGGTGTGACTGAAACCTTAGGAACCGGGATTTTATTAAGTTTAAGAAAATATATCTGTTCGTTGGACAGCGTGTTTGGTTACGATCACGTCAGAGTTCTTCCATACTAAATGCGTTCATTTTATCGCAACCGTTTTTGCTAGATTCGCATCGATTACTTAGTTCTTTAGCGCTTATATATTACATTTTTATTGTGGATTCCTTTTATCCATGTATGCGTAGGCCGGTATTTTTTGTGCATATTATAACAAATATCCTGTACTAATTAAAATAAGTAAATATTATTTTACATTTGGTGTGGCTCACGTTCGATCCCAATTAGTCAGTTTCCAATCGATTTCGAATTTGAAATAAAAATATATAAGTTATGCAAAATGTTTATTACGAATGATATGGTGTTCTGCACACATGTATTGCATTCGATTTGATAGAAAAAAGTATGTGGCGTTCTTTAGTAAAGGAAGGTTTACCGAAACATTAGAGAAACAGTGGATACACGTGTTCTTATTATCATTCTACAAAGAAGAAGAACAACTTTCCTGTTACACTTTTGTTAGTAATGGAGACCAACCGATGGCGACAGGAAGCTATATATATGTATATATGCGGCCTTACTTGTGTGTTGAATACTTATTGACTTATTGTTTTGGTTTGTACACAACTTGTTTATTAACTTATGCGAGGGCGCAATAAGAATTGCTATAAGAAGTGCTAAAAAATTCCTACCAGTTGGTGTTGAAACGATATTTTTCTATTTTTTCAATGTTTAATACACAAACCAAACATTGTAATTATTCTATGCGCACACATTAATTGAATCCGTTGCTAATTTTTATTTTCGTTTTACAGGTAAGCCGATTTGTCAATAAATTGATTCAGTTGGAACCGTTGTGAACTATGCAAAGGGTAACTATGTAAGTACACTTCCTGCATGAATATTGATTACTATTTTATTAATTAAAAATAACAAATCTGAAACTGACCACGAAGTGAACGCATGACGGAAAAATGTAAAAAAATGTCCGTGCTTGTCTTTGCTTCTGTTTGTTTGTGTTAATCGGTATTAATATCACAAGTATTACTGTGTTCAGATACATGTTGTTATAAGGGTTTAAGGCATAATAAGCAAATTACGTTCCAGCTGACTTAGATTAACTTAACTTAAAGTAACCCCTCGCCCCACAGGTTATGAGTTTTACATCGTCAGATAGTTCAAATATATCGTTGTATTTCTGCGTCTAAACTTCCACGTATGTCTGCTTTTCTTATTTTCTATGGCGCAAGGATATAACTTATCTGTTACGCGGTTTCTTTTTTATATGTCCCTTATTCGAATAGTTGGTGTATTGTCTCTGTATTATTTTGTAGTATTTTTTAAATTTTTGGTTTACATTTTATTAGAACTTATGGATAAGCCAATAAAAAGAATACTGTTTATATTAGCGAAGACGTAATTGAGTTAGCGTTAATTATTTAGTCACAAATCGAAGACAAGGTCGGTGTTAGGTTGAAAGTTATATCCCGTACACCGAGCTTGGCAGGAAGGAGACCCACCCCACCCACCGTGTACGAATAACCTCGTCGTGTTATTGGTCCGTTAGTTTTGCCGATTGCTTACGACAAACCGGAGTGGTTTTTAACTGGTGAAAAATTGCCGACCGGCGCTGACTAATTGCCCGTAAAGCGGAGTTGTCGGGCCGAACATTTACAAGTAACGACACGAGATAAGAGAGCCAGCCCCCCGCACCCCCACCGTTTGCTGCTACCGTTATGCCGGCCAGATAACGGCGTTCTGCCTTTGGTTACCGCCGAGTGGAACATTTCCAGAGAAATAATTCTCCCGTCAATCTGTGTCCCTCGCGAAGATTATTCGTTGATTCCAACAGCTTGGCACATTCTAAACTTGAATAATCTCTCGAAAATGCGAGCGCTCCGAGCTGTTTCAGCGGTAGAAGAACGCTTGATTTAAACCGTAAATCGGAATTGATCTGGGGTGTAAGAAAAGAACTAGTCCTGCCTATTCCTGATACCTCTCTCACTATCTCGGTTTTCTTCATACTCTTCTTTCGGCTCTCAAAGACTTCACAAGAAGACGAAGTTCATTATTCTTCCTTCGGCCGATTGTTCTTTGCATTTTTTCCTCCAAAACGATCTTGCAATGCTTCGTCAAGTATCGTCCGATCCCTGTATTTTTATCCGAGCTTAACTGTTTGTAGAATTGCCCACGAAGTATTAGATTCAAAGCACGTGGGGTAATATTAGCTTCCTCTGAAATATTAGCTTCGATTTCCCATAAATAAGAAAATTACATATGACACGTGGAAATTAAACATTAGGACCATTATCGCATGCAATTTACTATTTTTATGTAGTGCCTATAAGTAGGAGTCAAAGTGGCCTAGTATATATGAAAACGAAAGCAACAGTAAGCGGTAATAACATTTGCTTCTCCTATTTCTTGATACAATAGTCAAAGTACTTACTCGAATTGAATCGAACGAATAACTGCTGCCGAAATTTGAACAGAGAGAGTACGTGCAATATTTTCTTATTAAATAAATGTCGAGAAACAAACCCATGTTAGCTGAATGTGCAGTTAGCTCGAACCGATCAAATATGGGAGTGGAGAAAGTTCGCGACGCGGGTTGTAATTTGCTTTCACAGTTACAAGATATAATCGGTAACAGGTAACAGTTGGTGGAAACTGACAATTCTCGTGTAGTATCTGTAATCATTTTCGCAGTGGGTTGCTTCATGGACGGATCGAGAGGCTGAGGACAGGTATTCGGATCAATAGTCCGTTTTCTTAATTTTTGGCTGAAGTAACATTCTGTAACATTCTTTAGATTGTTTCTGAATTTGATCACAGAGGAAGATTGTGATGTTCTGTTCATCGATCTGTCGAATGTCCCTTACTCCTGTATATCTGTTACTACTGATTGATGAAACGCATTGAAAGCATGCCATCGATGGTCCGTCCGTTCATTTCTGATTTTTGCACTTCCCACAGCCCCAACGAGTATGAATTGAGTTAGGGTAGGCATGAGACGGCTGGTAAAAAACTCTGGGCGTATGCCCGTCGCTTTTTGTACGATCATCTGGGCGAGGAATCTTATTCAACCTTCACTTTCTCCGTTGGAGAATTTTTTTTTCGAGCCCCGATAAAACGTATCTCGCCCCGTAGAAAGCCCCGGTATAGAATTTTGTTTTAAATTTATTTTTATGATGTAGATGAGACCGGAGCGATATGTCGAGAGGGTGCCCGAACCAAAGTGTTTTGATCCGGGGGTGATTCTATCCGCGCTATCAGATAGTAAGGCCCATTGTTGGTTAGTTTTATTTATTCAGTTCAAACTAATATTCTTTAGTCTGACCGATAAAATCTAGTTAGCTGTTCGCTTTCTCTATACTATTAGCTGTAAACACACTTTATGTATTATTATTAATGCGCCTAAAATATATATTTAATTATATATTCCATAATATATTATAAGAATATTATGTATTTTGTACTCACCTCTATTCGTAATAACCGATACTACTGAACATTACCTTCATTAGTCGCATGAGTGCTTACATGAGTGCCGGATGTCTGCGTTCTTAGACCGGTTTCGGCTCATGCTTTTCTTTAGCTTCGACATTGTGCCGCTTATTTGAAATTGCCGACGGAATTCCTGGTATGATTGCATCCCAAATATCTTTCAAGCCGTCTCCGCTGTCTTAAGCACTTTTCTTGTCGCTGTACAAACTTAAAATACGCGTCGACCCGTACTGCTTCTGTTTCCAAACGAATTCGATAAACTATTGTTTCTCTTTACTTCCTGTTTGGCACCTCATCTAGTTAGTTCTCCGGGGTTTAATACAGAATGCCAAAAAGACGAGTTGAGTAACTAAAAAAAAAATCTCTTGGTCTATGAAGTCCTATTTTGGTCAAGAGCTGCCCCAGAATAGGACTATATTCTGGGACCTTCTTCCTATTTTTGTCGTTATTGAATATATCTGTAGAATGGGTTAGTAACTTGTATGTTGAAGTATCTTTTTGTGAACGTTTAAGCACTTTTATGAAAATCTACAATGGGTGTTCTCCTACTAACAGGGCGTAACGGTGAATGTTAGGAATGTAATGTTAATTTCGTTACTTTTGATGTTTATTGTAATAACATCTTCCACATCTTTCGCCTATATTAAATAAATAAATATCACAGTACAGTAACTCCTAAGAGACTCAAAAACCGTTACAAATTTTAATACAGACGTGTTTTTAAAGGAACAGAATTTAATTTTTAAAAACCACAAAAAACTGACTATCTATAAATATATATGTAGTCCCCTGCTGATCGGTAATATCGTAACCAATGAAATATTAACTGAAGTGCGATTATTGTTATTTGAAAATATAACTACCGAAAAACTGATAGTTGCATAATCCTTTCAAGCAGCAGAACATCTTGAATTGATAATTGCGCTTAATAAATAACGTAAAACTAATTTTTTAGAGAATCAGTAATAATTTTAATATCTGAATGCCCTTTGTGAATTGTTGTACAAATGTTGCTGTGGTGGGGGTTATAATTAAAATGAATACTGGTGATTCCTCTATTAGTTGCGGCTCTATTATGTCGTGACTCATCAATTGATATCGTTTGAGGCAACGTTGAAGAGGGGAGGCGTAGAAGAAGAGTTACATTAGCACAGTTATATGTCATGATCAGTGTGGCAAGATCAATGCGTAAAGAGCGCGCGCGCGTTGAAAATATTTGTGAGGCCAGCGTTGGCCGGTGTTAAGCGGGTCAAGGATGGCAGCCCTGCCTCAATCCGCTCTGATGTAACACACCAAACCAGGCCTCCCAACTCACCGACATCAAATTTCACTCGACAACATTGTATGGCCCAGCAATAGGCCGTAGCTGTTTTCTTGAGAACGACGATTATATATGAAATACTTAATTAATTAAAAACATAATTCGTTACCTAGAGTTTTGAATCTACTAATTGTGGGATGTAAGACAATGTGAACTGAACAACAATTTTACAATCCTAAAATGCTGCAATTGTGTCACATTTTATAAAATGGAGGAATGTTTCCTTTGTTCATATCGTTCGTATAAATCATTCCCTGAAGGAGGAAATAGCACCAATTGATTTTGTGGCTTGAGCACGCCTTTCTAATAACAAAAAATTCATTGAATTAAACAACACTGATGTGCGGTATTGAATTTCAGAGAAAAAATAATGGCGAAAAAAAACCTTAAATAATTTTTTTATTACGAAATATTTTGCGTTTATTACATTTGATTGGAGGGGATAGGAAATGGCGTGATTATAACGTATTTGGCGAATCATAACGGGTACTGTATTTAATTGTAAGAATGCGGACTTTCGTTAGGGTTGGACAGAGATAGCCAGCAGCCGATCCAATGCCGTCTGGAGGTCGTGCATCCTAAAGGTTAAGAAGCATTGCCCTACTGGGTTTCCAAAATGGTCGAAGGTTCTCCCTTACATTCATTTAACCCCGTATCCGCTTCTTGAACCAACCGTTCGTTTCCTGTAACCCCATAGAAAACTGGAGAATAGGTGCGGCCGCCTTTTGTGTTCTTCTGGCTTTCTTCACCAATTTACGCGCATTGTGGCGCTGTACATAATAAAGATGGTCAGTCAGTGAGATTGGTTTTGTACGTTCGAACCGTGACGAAATATTTATTTAATGACCACCATTGGTCATTAACGTTAACATCAATATACTGTATAATATGTACACATTATTTTACTACTCACCAGAATTGTTATAATTTATCAATCAGCGGTTGATGAAGTACCCTACTGATACTGTTGTATGAACAGGGCAGTACTTTAACTCTGGTAATATTTCGTTAACAGGATATGCTAATCATAGCTCATCCTGGCAATTTTTCTCTCAATACTGCGTAGCGGCCGGTTCTACTGATTTCCATTTCTATAAAAAATGTTGAAAGTTCTGCTCGAGTATGTGGTTGTACGGGGGGAGGTCTTTGGTGGGGCCCACTGCTGGCCGGGTTTTCTCCTTTTATTGTCGGTCTTGGACTATCAAGGCCGCCTCCGACTTTTGCTCTCAGGCTCCTCTCGACTTCTCTTTCCCTCTCTCTCTCTCTCTCTCTCTGTAATCCCTGCAAAATCCTTTATATGCACTCCTCTGAACTGGCCAAGAAACTAGTTTCATTCGCAGTTCAATCGTTGCGAGAGACTACTTCTCTGTATCGTACATAGATCAATTTTGTTGTCGAGAGTTAAGTTTTCTTATGTTCTTTCTTGTTTCGTTTGTCGTCGTGACAATATTTAGATTGTCTGGCATAATCAACATACCATTGGAGCTTATTTAGTGCATAAAACATATTATAATTGCTACAACATTTAAAAAGTTGAAGGGAGCTCAAAAAATTGTAATGAGGCTCTTCTTCATTACCGAATGTAATTACTGTACAGCATATTACATAAATTGACTGGTTGTCACAACTGACTCTCAACGATCCCTCGCACGGTGGTTCGGTATTTAACAGTGAATAATTTTTACAGGATGAATAAAACAGGATTTTGTTTTAATCTTTAACCTCGTAGACACTGGCAAACATCACTGGTCCAAAAAATACATATGTGGTTGGTCCTTACATCTAGAAGAACGACAGATTAATTAAACCTGCGATCACGATGGTGTAATCGAGCTATTACTATTTTCATGGCACTAATGGCGACGTGTGTCCCATACTGTCTCGACAGAGTGCACGGGACAGTGTTCTCAAGTACGTGCTAAGAGCATTGGTTATTAGAGGGAACGATAAGTTGGTAAGTGCGCGGAATGTGGGCGCAAGTACATTTTCGTGGTTTCCCGATTATTTATCTCATCGTACCTGTGAAGCAATTATTTGTATTTTTACGGGCAATGCTTTTACTGGCGCAGATGTGGGAAACAGATGTTTGCGCTCTATGCTGTGAATATAAGCTGCGGATTTCGGATCATTAGTGCCGACAGTACGTAGGTCGTCACTTGCTCGGGTAGGCAGCGCCGAGTACTAGTACTATCTCGCCCATTAAGAAGTAACGCTCGGCCGCGATGGGCCATTTGTTAAGACTTTAATTGGCACGGGCCACCGGCGACTAACAGTCACCTTTATGACTCTCCCGGGTTAACTACCGTAATTAATACGTTTCCAGTCCCAGTCCTGAGGCGGGGGGGAAGTCCCAATCCGATTAATTATTTCCACCCCGCGCCACATCTGTTTAATGAAAAAAAGGAAATCATACGATTTATACTCTCCTTTGTGCCTAATCGTTGTTTTATGAATATGAGTTGAATTAGAAACGGCACGTTGTCAACGATGCTATTAATCCGTCTTTAGTGATAAGCTCGGCTCAATTCTTCGCCCCAAATTAATTCACCGTCAGACCGCGATCCGATATTAATTATTAAAAGATTAAGTTATTAATTACCATTTGGCGGTTGTAACTATAGCCAAAATCACGTCATTATGTGAACGTAGATATTTTGTGAGGATCGTTGCCTCGTTACAGAAAGCCGATGATTACATCTGTCTCTTGAATGCAAACCAAAATACGCCACTTGCTAGTGTAAGTTGCTCCTATATTTATAGACGTATTGAACATTAATTAACTGGAACCTATAAATATCGCTAATTGTTTCACTTTTTCCAAATTACCGTTCCTGGGCCGGGCATAATTACTCTGAAATAGCGGACTTCCTTTAAAGAGACAGTAATTATTTCGCTGTAGTATTTTATATCCTTATTAAAATATAATGATTTTGGACCGCCCGTTAATAATTATAGTTTTAAATTGAAGCCAGGGAATGCACAAAATTCGGTAGCACCGTAATTCAGGCGTCTAGGATTTTAAGTGTTGTCAGGTTTTTCATTTCCGGGCACTCGATGTGAGGTGGTTCTCGGGTCGAGAAACAATTTTTCTCCGAAATTTCGATTTTGAGCTTTACAAGCTGAACAGAATCTTTCCATCTAAGAAGAAGCAATAAAAAGCGTAACGGATTTCCGAGCCGACGAACATTAAAGTGATTCGGGCGGAGGGTTTTATTTCAAGGATAATATTATCGCTCCCCTTTCCAGAAAAAAGGGAAGATGAAAAGGGGCGATATCGCGTCTCCTTCGGTGATAACCCCTCTAGGGTTTTATATTTCATAAATTTAATTACCCATTGAAGTTACATGTGAGAAGCTTTATTATTAGGCTGAGATAGACAATGGTGCGTATAATCATTACTAATTCTGCGTTTATCTGTGATTACATGTAACAGTCTCAATGTTATTGAGTGGGCGTGTAATTTGATTAATTCCTGAAAAGAACCTTCCGCCTGTACCCTTTTATTTGTCAAATTGTATGATGAATTCATCTAAATTATTTCCACTTTCGCTATCGTTATTTATACCATTACTTCTCGATGGAGCTTTTGTGGTCAATATCAAAGTAATTTTGTTAGTATTGTCACTAACGTATATTTATTACTTTCCATTGTCAAATGCAACGTCACTATTGAGCCATACGCATTATAGGCTGTGCTACTTTTCTCCATGCGCAAATTAACGCGAATGTTCCACTTATAACTTGCGCTTAGTATGTGCAGACATAATTTACTGTACAGTTCAGAGTTCTCGTTGTCCTTATCCGAAAGTTCAGTTAGAAAATATCTACCGCTGTTGATAATTCATAGCCCGCTATCGCAAGGGAATTTATCTCTTACTTAATGATAGATTTCTTTTGCCTTCAATGCAGTTTAGTTGCATTTTCATAAAATTATGCATTGTCCAGTTTAAGCTAAGTTATATTGACGTTAAATGGACGTAAACGAATTACCTTAGAGCCGAAGTTTTTGTTTGCCCCACAGAAACAACGAATATCATTCGCTTAGATTCAATACAGGTTGGTAGAAACTGCAGTTAAATTATTGTATTTACATAGATATATTCTATTTGTACACTTTTATATTTCTTAAATTTAAGAACACGATGAATGAACCGTGTTAATTGTGTATCCGGTATTATTGCTGGGATCACAATCAATTACGCGTCTACTAGAAATATAATGGCTGGGAAATAGAATGACTGGGGTAATTTTTATGACATGGATTCAATGCCCTGCGGGCAGTAAAGGGGCGGGCGGTGTGCTCGAGGGAGCTGTAGAATTTTATAGGGCGTCGTCTGACGACAAGGGGCTTCAGTTTTAGTGCCGGTTGAATACCGGTCACCGTGACGCTCCACTTCAATAATAACAAAAAGGGAAGCATAAAGACCGAGTGAAACTGAAAACGGCTATTTCGTAAAGGCATAATATAAGCGGAGGTTAGCCCACCAATAGTTTATCATGTACCTGTTACTTAGAAATATGATGCGATGACTTACTCCAACTTGTCGGACGGCTCTATCTTGCTGTGAATGGACAAAAAACCAAAACGTTGTTTTTTGAGGCATTTATTGTTATAATATTTGTGTTCACCTACGCAAGCAGTACGGTCCAAATAGCCAAATTGTAATTAATAATAATTATATTACGAGCAATGGTTACGTATAAATATAACATCATGTCCGAAATTATCCATTCTGAAATATGTTTCTAAATATCTGGCTCGTTCAAATCTTCTTTTTCACTTTCATTCTTTGAGCATTTACTTATAGTTATCTTGTCAAAATTCATTTCCTCGGTCTGAAATGCGCTTGAGCTAATTTTTGAAAACGGTCCGTGCAATGATGGATTTACCACCCGTGTTTCCTCCCCCCGTCCCGGCTGAACCTGGAACTAATCGTAAGGGAAATTTATTAAACGGCCGGATAAAAAATGGAAATTGGCCGTTAGTCTATAAAAAGAAAGTGGAATGGAGTCGACTTTATAGAGGGGCGCCGGGCGTTGAGCGAGTTCAGGTTTGCTTCCAATGCAAAGCCCTACCCTCTTTCCTCCCTCCCTTCCTCCCTCTCTTTCTTTCTCTCTCTCTTCGCCACTCTCAAACTTGTTCCCCGTAATTGTTTTCCCACAGTCGCCTCCGCCCGTAGGTAGTCTGAATTTATTTTTTGCCCCTTAATTCGATTCTCGGCGAATTATAATATCTTCTTCTTCTTCTTCTTCTTTGGGCGTTTTATAATCTTATAATTTCCCGTCGTCTCGCCCCATTGGTAACGGGAGAGGGACCGTCCCCGTCGATGAGTCAGAGTCACCTTTATTGCAGAATTTGCGTACGAACCGCTCGAAACTGAAGAGTGTAGGCCAATTCCCACAGTTTTCCGAACTGCGTCTGCCGTTTAAATTGGTGGCCGCTTTGTGTCAGTGGAACTGTTAAATCCCCGCATAGCCTTTCGTGTTCTTTTGCGGGGGCGGAATTCCCACAGTTCGGACTAATTGTCCGTTTATTTTCAGAGGCCCCAAACGAATTCTAGTAGCCTCCTTATTAATACAGCGCTCCTTTATTGGTTCTGCACCCGTGTGGGCCAAATCGTCCAAATTCCTAGCGCCCTTCTTTTTTCCCCTTCGACTCGTTTTACATTTATTAGATAACTATTTTCGGCCGAGTTCGAATTCGGTGTGGGCCAGTTCCCACAGTTTGGGAACGTCGTTTAAACACCGGTTGGAGGAATTTCGATTATAGAAAATATTATTAAATCCCACAATAATTTAGTACTTTCTTTTTTTTTTACTAATTTTCCTGGCAGTTGTGTGAGAACAAAACTTTTAAGGTTCATAGAATACGTTCTAGAGAATAAAGTTCCGGAGTACGTTTTAAAGCTCGTCTACTGAAGAAGTCACAGGATAACATGAAATTTTTGTTACTCTCTTTTGTTGTTTGGTTGAACAGATTTGTGCTACTCTGCTTGCAAAAACATCATAGCCGTGTAAGTCATTCTTTATCAATTATTTAACGATTAGCATCGAGTATTCTGGTTGCACGACTTCATTTTGTCAAAGCGAAAAAAGAACGCCCTGTACGTACGCCTGTATATGAACGCCTGCAGAATGTTTGGTCGAAATTATTCATCGTTGTATTATTTATTCAGTGTGTGTCGCCAACCGAAAGCATTAGAGCGTGCTTCATATAGTTTCGATTTTTTGTTCTGTTCTGAAATAGTTTTTAATTGGGCGGCATTAGTAACTTGTCCTTTCAGATGTAGTTGCTTGATTTTGCGCATTCAGATTTTATCTGTCTTATTCCAGGTCGGAAATCTTCATGATCGCATTTGTGTCGAAAATATATGTTTGTTAAATTAGGACAAAAAGTTGTCTGTATATAAAAACAAAGAACTGTATGTAAGAGTAGGATTAGTATTGTTCATTTCACCCACGACTGTTTACGCTGATAAAAGGTGGTGAGGTGGCTTAACTTCTGAGTTGTGTAAATAGCAGCATTATTGACCTGTCTGTCCAGCTGACATAACCACAATTTCATCCTAAAATTATGTCATGTACTTTTTCGAAATCGTCCCGCGTTGAAGCCAGTATATTTTAATCAAACCTACTAGATATGCCATGAGTTATGACCACATCGTACAACAGTCCTAAACTGATTTAGCTACAAGGTTTGTCCGAACAGATTTGTTGTTCCTTTTCATGAATCCAAGCTGAGGAGGAGTAGTTAGCCGGAGGCACTGAGAACCCCTGGGCTCTAGTCTGTGACTTTTTTTCCTACCTCCTTGTTCAGTGGTTTTGATTTTTCAAGGGAGATAAGTTTCGATCGCCTATCTGAGGCTAACGATATTCGTTTTATAATAATAACAATTCGATAATTCAATATCGGTGTAATAATCTGGCCGCAGCACATAATTAGAATGTAGATAATAATAAAATTAATCTTATTTTAAAAACATCTCATTGCCTTATAAAAATAACACTTTGTTTGTATTTTATCTTGTAAAATACCGGATAAAAAAATTCGCAAATTTAAACGTTGTGAAAAAAATCATATTAGTGTTTTTGCAGTCTGATTTCTCGCCGTCGGCCAGTAACATTCCGTCAGTTCGTATAATGAGTCACCTACAGCACAGCATCCTGTCTGCACTGTTACACCAAGCCCTCGATGAAACGGTTCGTCCGGGTCAAATTCCACCGTGAACTCGGTGGTGACGTCGGTCGTTTAAGTAACCGCCGAGGCTAAAAATAATTATTGTAATTTGTGAGCCGAGAATGTGAAGAAATGTTGTTTGTTTCCCGTCCAAGTGAGAGTGCCGGCTGATAACAGGGCGGTCCATCTCGACGGGACGGGTTCATTAACTGATATTAAGGAGCTGTTATCTGCCGTTTCAAGGGCATTGGGTCAACCGACCTCTTCCCCCCTCCTACTCCCACCCGTATTAATAGGGAGACAACCGATATTTTTACATAAAATATTGTCTTCCAGTAAATTTATTGTCCGCTTCACCTCCATCTACGACTTCCTCGAGATAGAAGCCAGAAGGAAACATTAAAACCTGTTGGGGATCCGCGTTAGCCACGGAATTTGATTATTTTTACATCCACAGGAAGTATAAACCTATATAGATCTGACAGGTATCATTTCATTAGTGCCAGTTCCGGCTTTATTTGGCGGTCACTTTGGCAATTTAGTGAGTAGAGAGATTGTTATAACATTAAAATTTATATGGATTCAAGAACATTAAATGTTGCCAACACTAATTCTGTTCAACATGTCCGTGACAATGTCATAAATTTCAAAGATTTACATATCTATAAAATGTCTGTAAAATCGATAACGAGGCTAATTAACGTGGCAGGTGTAAAACTGCTGGCCTATATTGTCTCTTTTTAATTCGGCCTACAATTCGGCTATATCCAGCGTTTAGTTGCCAGCCAAATATAACTAATATTCGCCAAATATATAAAGTTGGCAGTCGCCGGCCCGTGAAACACGTCATCAATCCGAAAAGCGTATTTGGTGGCACTCCCTTTACAAGTGTCCCTAATATCGAGTTACAGCGCCCCTTTATGGCATTAAGTGCAGCACTGCATTCGAACGCGGTCCCGTTATCCTGCCTCTATTACTAAGTCTCAGACCCGCCGATTACAGTTCTCATATAATCGTTCTGAATAGTCCCGAAGATCTTTTATGGACTCTTCCCAATGTTCTTGATACATGTTTTCTGTTAAAGAAACAACGAATTTATTTTATTAGTTCATGGTTGCAGTGTTAGAAGCTATCATACTGGAACATCATTTGAAAAACTGCCTGCTATGCCTGTATTTGCCTTATTGTGACTAGAACGTTAAAATAAGTGTACCTCGAGAAAACGAGTGGAACAAGCGAGAATAATATTTTAATTGTATGCGAACTTTATTGATAGTACTACTTTAGACCATGAAACGTTTTATTTCACATTTCAAAATAGAATTGTTTAAACAATACACGCAGTAGTAGAAGAACAACGCATTGGCACTTTCATTCAAGAGAAACAGGCGCATCTATAATTTTGTTTACAAATCTGTATATTTGTGACATTTATATTTGACGATTTCGCACCAGTCCCGACAAAAATGAGAACCTAAAAACCTAAAATCTTACCTTCAGCCAGCATGATATTTGTACCGGCGTGTACTTTAATTATGAACGCAGCAATTCTCGTACCCTGGTAATATTTTTATAATTCTTTAACAGGATTCTACCTGGAAAACACCGAAGATGTCATTGTCCTTTTTTAGTAGCACATTCTCTCTTCTGGCTGGCATGTGTGAAGGTTATTTTCTCGAAACTGTCTTAACCTTAACTTTAACCTCTCCGTTGTTGCCTCACTATTGCCGTCGGTTTCGCCCCGCGGTTTCACCCTACCCCTATGGCCTTGTCTACTGACGGCGGGAGAAACCTCGCAGATGGAATAGTTCTTACCGCTCGTTCGGTTAATGAAACCCTACCTGCGAATTGTAGATGTCGCAGGTTGTTTTTTTTTTACCGCTCGTGACTAGACGCCGTTAATACATTTTTGCTGGGTCGAAAATGTTTTTTATAAACGGTGCACGTGACGGTGCCGAACACAATAAACCCAGATCTGTATCGGCGGGACGCAAAAAGACCAAATGGGCGTAATTTGCCTTCGGTATACGAAGTATGTGGTAACTTCCCGGAGTGGGCGGACACGCTGTGAATTTCGATTGTGGCGTACATGCTGTGAATGATGTAGCTTCCTTTTCCTGTCCTACTACTGCGTCTTAGTACCCAGCTCGGCTCCCAGCGTATTCTCGTCTCATTCTAACAGTCCCAACCCCTCATCCCCTCCTCTATTGTCCGTTATAGTCCGGCTTATTTCGGACGAAACATGTCCCCTTTGTTGAACGCCATCATATCGCCGAGGTGTTGAATGGAAATGTTCGCTTTCTCGATTTGCTCGATTTGAGTTAAAAAGAATAACACCCAGGATCACGTCTATCCCCGTTGAAAACTTGTCGATAATTTTCTGTTTTGTGATAATTCTAAAACAAAATACATATCATGTGCAAGTAAACACTGTCCGCCTTCCGTATACGCCTTGTAATTAAAAAAAGGTATCGTTTAAGTGCTGTCGGTATTAGTAAAGCGTAGAGTCTAGACAGTGGGCTAGGAAATCGCTTTGGGCTGATGCGCCATTAAGGGTGGAAACATTTTCTGGCTAGAGCGAGTGGAGGTAGCCCAGTATCTAGGAGGCGGTGGTTAATCTAGCGTAAACCAGCAGTGGCTAAGTGCCCGACAGAAGAACAACTCACCGGCCGGATCAACTCTGTCCCCTTCCCTTTCATTTTCTTTCGTCGTTTCGGTCCCTCCGTAATTTGTAATAGGGAAAAGAAACACTTTCGAGGGCTTTTCGACGGGGCCAAAAGGGTTTTTAAGGCTCGGCGCTTATTGCCCGCCCTATTATCTTGAACGTATCGACCCGAGTAGTGCACTGGGCCTTAGGAAAAGATCTATGAATGTTCGTAATGGTTTCGAGATATATTTTTATTATATGTTTCAGTGGCCTCTAGAATAAGGCAAGGCCAAGCAGATCTCAACTTTAAAGAATGTCTGTCCGCCGTAAATGTAAGGAGAACTTTGAAAAAATGATACCACCATATAATACTATAGCTACATATACTAGCCGACATATCAAAAATAGTCCTCCCAAAACACCCAATAACATATCTCAATATGAAGCAGGTTGACAGTTTGAATACATTGTGATTTATGATTTTTTAATGCGAAGAATAATGGAAACATTTTTGATAGGACGGTATTTTTGGATAGGAATAATGCTACGAGACCGAGAAGTATAAATGGTATTCCCCCGGTACTTCATGTAAATTCAATCATCCTTCCGTGGGAATGAGAGTGTTAGCCGTGAAATAAACATTCCAATTCGTGATGTGTATAATAAAAAAAGTTTTGAAAGCTCCCTTACATACATTGTTAGATTAAAACAGAAACCTAGGTGGAGCCCGAGGTGAGTTACTGCGTAGTCGGGTGATGTGATCGACGGACTGTGACATTATTTTGGACACGTGTGTCTCCCGCCGGTCTTGGCCTTGCCCCGGCCGGAACAGGAAACTGTAAACTTGTATTCTGGCAGGTCGATCTAGTTGTAGTTAATTGTTTTTTTATTGCCACCCGCACGCCCTCTTTTAATTGTTGTATTGTACCGTTATGTTTCCCTCGTGTCGGCTCGAAGTAAATTGTTGATCGAGCTTCAAGACCGGTTTCAGGTAGTTAAATTCATTCGAATCTTGGCTTTCTGATGCTGGGAAAAATATTTGGCGTCAATTGTTATAAGAGATTGCGATTTGTATTGCGCTCGGGGGTTTTAATGTGCAATGCACGCTTATTAATTTTTTACTGACGTCTTCAATTTTGTTTTTACTACGTTTCTGTTCACCCATGACACATCGGGGTCCGGCGAAACGTTATTGACCCTTTAACTGAGCAGACGTTTGTATGAGGGGTTCTGTTATTCGTACAAAATGTATTCTGACTAATAATAGTATCCTCGATTTTCATTTTTATTTAAAAATAAACCGGTTACAGGGTTAAAATTGCGGAAGCTTCTGAAGGGTTGTAAATGTACAATAATTAAATCATCTCGCCTGTATCCCTTCGAAAAAAGACATTGTGGAAATATTAATCTTACGGGTTAAAAGTATAAATCCGCAAATAATTTATGGTTCTGCTGTCCAGTATTTTTCGATTTTAATCGCGAGCTTAGTGCTCAGTGACTCAGCATCATATTGGCTTTCAGATGTCTAAATATTGACCCAGTACGCGGTCCCAGTTCCACCGGGGAGCAGTCTAGACGGTGCCAATGCGAGCTCCCAGGCTTAATTAATTAACGACAGTTCGGATGCCAAAATTATTCATTTCCAATTTGAATCCAACTGCCAAAGGTTATTAATACAATATATACATTACGCGGGCGGGTTGTGCGATTGGGGGGGGGGATATAATATGGAGGTATGCAGGTAACAATACTCAAAGTTGGGATAATTAATTAACCGAAGGAATCAAATCGGGATCCTTCCAGCCCGCCCGTACTGTACAACTACGGTTGTCACTGTCGACAATCACGTCCTATATTGTCTGTATATTATATTTCCGCGTTCGAGACAAATAGTATATAAAGTAGTGTGTTTTATACGTGCAAGAGACTGCAGTATACAGTTTGCATTGTAAACGAGTTCGTTTTAAAATACTAAACGGATAGTCGGTTGAACAAATTTCGAATGTCGAACTGAATAGGCGGCTGTAACTCGGCGTACAGATCCCACGCCCACGGTAAGCCTACGCGCATTTCATTTTTGTAAAATAAATCTTTTTTTTCTTCCCTCTTACGACTGGCGTTTGGAAAGGCGGCTACGGCAGCGGCGACGGCACTCATTAGTAGAACACCGCGCGCGCGTTTTCAGGTCCCGCTCCCGGAACAAAGTCGAATTAATTGCGAGCATTGTTACTCCTTTCTCGGGGATTTGATCTTGAGAGGGAACAATGAACTGGACGCGGGGGCGGGCGGCGGCCGGAGGGGGCTCACAATGCGAGAACGAACGAAGGCCCCCGCCTCCGTTTGTTGTGGGGCGATGAGCGGTGAGGGATGAGGTATGAGGGATGAGCGGGGCTCCTCCCTCCCCTGTGATCAGCCCGCCGATGCCGATGGCGATGAAGTGACAGAGGCGGGCGGGGAACTCGAAATATTGTCATCAATAGTGTCGGTAACGAGGCCCCCCCTCAGGCCACTAATGAGGCCCGCAAAACTCATTACTTCCTCATTATCGCTTCGGCTCTCCGCCAGCCTTTCCGCGGACCCTTATCTAATTGGCCGCCTTCTTCAAGCCCGGCCATTATTAAATCGTGAAACCGACCAATGTCATACAAATCAAGACGGGCATCAACAGGTCGTTTACGCTCTAACATTTTTGATAGGACGGTATTTTGGGATATGAATAATGCTAAGAGACCGAGACGTATAAAGGGTATTCGCCCCGGTACTTCATGTAAATTCAATCATCCTTCCGTGGGAATCAGAGTGTTAGCCGTAATATAAACATTCCGGTTCTGTGTAATAAAAAATGTATAATAAAAATCTTGTCTTCTAATACTCATTTTAAACAAATTGATCCCAGTATAGAGTTGCGGCTTGTGGCCCAGTTTCCTACCAAAAACACCTCTGGCGGTGTGGACATAAGAAAATCCCGCAACCTGGGCGTTTCGGCTGGGCTTCAAACTAGCTTAATGCGCGAAGTATTTATTTTTGGTACTCGTTTAAATTAACTCGGAAATGTTAACGCTCTAAAAGGTTTTTGAGGAATGGAAATACCTTCGTCCAAAATGTAAATCCGGACGGATGCGGGTTGGAGAAAAACAGTTCTGCTTATTACTGTGCGCCATTCCTCTCAATCCTTTTCATCCTGCTCCCTCATCAAGTGAAATTGTCCTCCAATTGATCAATCATGTGGTTAAAAAAAGATCGCATTAGTTATGTCGGACGGATTTAGCTGTTTGTTACAATGACGCCAGTGTAAACTGAATTCTCTTTTATGGGGCTATCTGGAACAAGAATTGTTTTTAATTTCATTGCAGTAATTGGACGAATATCTGTGCCCCTATTGGAAATTATTTTCGAAGCCACGATAAAGGGAGAAGAAATGTGCTTCATTATGACATATAGTTAAATTATAAATGAATAAAATAATACACCGATTAATTGCCGTCTATGTGATGAGTTGGGAACGGGAACGGGTTTTGGAATTTGTAAAAATTACTATACAAATTAATTTTTTTAGTAGGCATCTTGGCAAGAAGCTTACTAACACAAAAACTCGTAAGCGTGTCATCGTTGTAGTTGCGTACTACACGAATTACGCTTACGCACGCTTTATAAAATTATACAAGTCCGCCCTTGATTTGCGCTTAATGATCTCTATATAAACCGAAATACTTAGTGATAATTGGTTATGTAGGTAATATTTGTCCTGGTGTTAGTTCCACCTGAGGTTGCCTAATTGGCATAATTCGTTCTGTCTTCTATACCCTCGTTTTAGGTTTAATGATAGCCCTTTTCTTCTTTTGTCAGATACGGTGATTATAATGAAGAATCATTTACATATTTTAATTTCTAACTGTTATATGAAAGCCAGTATACTTTTATGTCGAATAATTTCATTCGGCATACTATGAATATCTCATTCCATGTTTTTCTAATGGTTAATACCACCCTTTGTAAGTTTTAGATCGTATATAATGATAATTGTCAAATGATCCTAAGATGATTCTTTGCCCCCATTGAATTCATGAGGTAAGCCGAAAAGTAAAACCCGTACACCGTAGTTTCTTATAAAACGAGAAATGTGAGACAGAGAGGTAGAAAAATGTTTCCCGGCAGTTATGCGTTCAACGAGTGCGTCGTTTATTCTATAACGTGGGGTTGGTAGGGTGCGGTCGTCGTGAGTGTGTGTGTGTGTGTGTGTGTGTGTGTGTGTGTGTGCCAGTAGAGTTATAATTGGCGGGGGCGGTTGATATGGTAGCGGAGGGATAGGCGGGGAAGTGGTGGAGGGGGGGGTCTCATTTCCTCCGGAAAATGTCCAATTTCCCGGCGACAAAAGCCGTCCAGATAGAGCCACTATAGAATTTTCTTCCTTCCTCCGCCCGCTGTGTCCACTCTGTCCCGCCGCCCGCCAATTTCCTTCCTCAGTCGATGTTTTCAATCTCTCGTCTCTGGTTGTTTATTTTTGAACCGAAATGATTTAATTGAATCCACTGCCGTATTCAGCATGGGACCAGTCGTGAGCTACCCAGCGTATAAATCATTCATCATTGTCAGCAAATTTGAAATTGAATTTTTATTAGCCTCTACCTTGCAATTTGTTGTCGCTGCAATTTTTGCTGCGATTTTTACTATAATAGTAACGTACATTGCCATCTGAGCTTTACATAATGCAAACAAACTCTACTTTAGAACTTCATAATATTCATTAGCTAGTCTAATGCACTCGGTTAGATAACAAACTCAGTACAAAAATGCGCATAATTAGACCCTTCTATACTCTGTTTATGCTTTGAACGAATTCGTATATTTTTTCGTAGAGGGAGGCGGAATAATTAAAGGGGTTGTTTAGTGGGGTGGACAGAGAGTTAGTTGCCTTGCAGTGCATTTCTTGTTGCCTCTCAAAGTTTCCAATAGCTCGGCCCGCCCTCGTTTTCGTGTTATCGAGTCCAGTATTTCCCCGCTTTCGAATAAAACCGAGTTCGCGGCGGTTTGTCAAAACTTATCTTACGACCCTCGTGGGGAAGTCGTTCGAACTTTTGTTTTCGATACCCCCCTCTCGCGTCATCGTCATCTGGGGCCCTCTGACGACATTTTTATACCGACTTGGTTTTATTTACACTTTGTCGATCAGCCTTCAATAATATGACCAAAAAAAATATTGCCATCGTATCGTACTAAAGTTGTAGACTGATTTCGGATCAAATTAGGATTTTATTTGGCACAGAATAAATAATTTCTTCCTATTTCTTGTTTTGGTTTCAATCGTCTTCATTAGCGTTTCATTGGTGGATCTGTGAGGCGTCCTGTATGCACTTTGTTCTCCACCTCGTTACTAATGATGCTCAACAAATCAGCGAGTGGAAACGTATTTCACACGGTCGTTCTATTTTGAATATTGCCTTGGATACCGATGACAATTAAAAATATAAGAAAAATAAAAAAAAACCGTCTTTTACTCAGATAAATTAATTAAATTATCAATAAGTTAGGAATAATATTGGATGAAGAATCTGAATCGTATTTTCACAAAGCCTTTATCTTTACGATGTCAGCTCCACCGCAAATCCTGTTACTCTTTCGGTACTAGTCGTAGGTCCGAAATTCCGTTAGAGGGTCGAATGCTATTGGAAAGGGATCAGTAAGAGTAAGTTGGTGGGGTTCCGACACAGAGTCGGCACTGTCAGGTGTAATATTAATTAGAAATTAAAGTGACTCGGCCGCCCCCGTCCACGCGTATAAACTTGGCTCATCCCTTTAACTTTCATGAGCACCCACTTCGGGGGCTCCCGAACTGCGCTCTCGGGTTGATGAAGCCCCAACTTTATGACGTCTGTATATCCGTGAGTAGTAGATTCCGCGCCGCCACCACCCGAAACCAACCAAAACATTAAACTTCTTCTTTCGCTGCTAATTTCTTGCTTGGAAATCTTTCAGCGTGGCGGAGTAAAGTTCCACAAGTTCTTGATGTTCTTGACGTCTCTTCTTTAATGTGGAATCGTAGAATTAACCTTACAAATATACCCCGACCTCAATGTCATTATTTACTGATTTCCATACTGAACTCATTATTTACTGAAATGTAATAGTATATATAAAAATTAAACGATTTTTTTGTAGAGAATTTTATTGTTCAAACTATAAAGAATAGGTCGTTAATAATAAAGAAATTGACTTCGCGTTGTTATAAAGGAAATGGAGTCTGCCTGTACTTGTTGCTTTCAAACGGGAAGTACAGAGGTTCCGTAGATTGTAGCTCCCATTTTGATCGAAGCCAAGCCCTCTTCATTCTTTACCGGGAAAGTTATTTCCCGGAGGTTGTTCACACCGTGTTCCATATTGGAGTAGTAGATTTATATTAAGCTACCTGCGGGGGAAATTGAAACGGTGCTCAATTACTTACGAATGATGGTGGAGGGGGGTGTTGTGGCGTTGGTAAATGGATGAAGGGTTTCTCTATGAGCGCGGGGTTGTACCACGTAGTACCGTCCTGTACCATTGAACCCTGTGTGTTCGGGTATCGGATGTTCGCCGCTCCCGGAAAGCATTGAGGACCCGATCCTATTGAATAATCCGGTACCCAGTTTGGAGTTTCCCGCTTCGATTTTCTTCGTGGCAACGGCCTTCCTCCATTGTCACCGCCCTTTGCGGATGAACACAGGGGTATATATTAGACCCTAAGAGCCTTAAAAGCACTTTTAGTCCTTCCGTCACCACTTTATCTTGCCGGTGATACGAATAAGTTATCAATGTTTTATATTACTCATAAATCAAAAAATAAACGTTAGCTAACTACAAAATTCTAGTAAATGACAAAATGTCTGGCCAGTGGAATCAAGGGGGGGTAATGGATGTGCAATATCGATTGGAATGTCTGGATGCGAGCGATGTTATGGAACAACATACTTCTATGCAGTCTGGGTTGTCAATATTACTATACTCATTTACTTCCCCGATAAGTTATTTAGTATTCGCCTTGTGAAGCTTTAGGCTTCCCACGGTTGGACAAATAAATTGATTCTGAATGACATGCTAACGACGCTAGTTAATATTCCTGTTTTATTACAGTAAAATCTTATATAGAATATAGAGGGAGTATGTGGGAACAATAGCGGATAATGCTCAAAGGCTTACTCGAAAGGACGCTGTAACGCTGTCGACAACTAACAAACTAGCCTAGTTACAGGCGGCAGCTAGTTTGTATGTTAATAGGCTCATGCATGTTTCCTTTGTATTGATTATCGAAGCGATAATGACTCCATTTTGTGTACATTTTAGTGATCACCATACGAATTATTAACCTTAGACAATTATTACATTTTACTACACATTATAATGATTAAAACTGTGAGACTAACCGAGCTATTTTCTTTGTGTTGCAGGTAAGGGAAAAGGAGTACTAATTTTAAATGACGGTTCTTCCGTAAGGCGAAATACGTAAGTTAAAAATGTTTGTTTAACCCTGTAACTGATGGTTGAAGAGTGTGGTCAGTTCCAAATGTTTACCACATTTTCCAACTAATGTTTGCCGAAGGAAATACAGCTGTTAATAGGGCTACTATTCCAGCAAGGGCATCGAATCGGTTCCCAGGACCCCGTAGATAGCTATAATATATATCAAGAATGTCTCGCCATTTTCTAATCTGTAGAGCCGGTAAAAGATTTATTCGCGCATGACTGATAATATTCAATACACTTGGAAGTTTGAAAAATATAAGAGGCTTAACGGTGTCTCAACGGTCGCAATTTCCTTCAGCTCTTATCCCTATCCTAAAGTGTTCTGAGATTACCTGAGATCCAGTCGTAATCAATTGAAACCTTATTGGTCAGCCGGATACACTGTGTCCTACATTTAGTGTTCACAGAATTTTGTGTGCTTGCGATACACACAACAGTTCGGACCCCGATTTTTGTTTGGTTCGTGTTAGGGGGATGTAATTTCGAAAAATTAACTGTTAAAGTCGAATGGAGTTGAATTGTAATGATACAGTGGGGGTAGAGTGAAGAATGTATTCAGCTGATTGAGATAGACCGGCTCTGGTCGGGTTTATAATAGCGTCTGTCGGTTGACTAATTAACGGAGGGAAAGAGAGAGAGAGAGAGAGAGAGATTGAGTGAGTGAGTGAGAGGGTATGACGGGCCGGCGCATCTTTTGATCTTCACCAGCCCGCTTCCGTTAGTTACCTCACTCAGTGTACACCGCATTAGTCGAGCTTTTTTTCCATCGCCCGACCAAAAGAACGCTTTCTTTGTCTTCGGTTGTATTAGACTAATAGACTCGGTAGGAAATACTTATTTCCGGATCCGTCCCCAGTTAATTGAATTATTTTTTGTGGTTCCTACTAGTCACTATTATACGTGAGCACTACAATTTCTTCTCAACTTTATTCATTGTGAAAATATAAACGGGGACCTGCCCAGTAGTTTCTTCCCCCATTGGGCGATCTCATAAAATTGTTATTTTTGTATAAATAAATGTAAGTTAAATTGCTATTGTCATTAAAAATGTCAAATGGGGGTCTGGTAGAAATAATCTATTACTGCCAGGGGGTGGGAAATGGGAAATTTGGTTGAAGGGATGAAACTAATGGATTGGAAAATGTTTTTTCTTTTTTTGAATTACGATATTTTATCTATTTTTAAATATTCGTTAAGTTTTCTTTCCAGTAATTGTTTAAAAGGGATTATTTATAGTTATAAAGGGCATTATTTACCACGAATAGTTCTTGCAAGTGATGTTATTCCAAACTTACACCGCACAGAATATTTTCTCGAACTTTCGATCGCGAAATACTAAGGGAAAATTTATTATGTGGATTCGAAGTCCCTCCAAATTGATGAGATTAGCCTACTGCACTTCTACTGCTACATGCCTCAGAGAAACGGATGGCCGATAGGTATGCGGGTGGGAGTATTCTGTACGTTGGTAATCAAAAAGTACAAAATTAATTAATACTCCCTAAAATAAGTTCACGGGAATTGTTGTAATCGAAACTCGCCTTAGATAAAATTACTTAATTCATATTTCTATATAACACTGCTTCTCTTTGTCTTATATAGGCTGATCGTGGGTAGCAGTTTGCATTTTTTAAGTTGGGAATGTTTAATTAACTATAATTAGGTTTTTACGTGGTCGTTAGTATTTTATCACTATCTGATTGATACCACGTACCATCCTGTGATGGAATATTCTATTACGAGCGTTGTTATACTGAACAGTACCGGGGGCGTGATGGTCCTATTAATTGGTCTTAAATAATTCATATTTACCCTTTATTAGTTCCATGTTGAAGATTGCCCGCGGAGTATGCGACGGTATAATTTTTCAATTTAAAAACGCGAAATCTTATCGAAAAGCGATCGGTAGATATACCTACTGGAAAATTGGTTAACTCCGTAATTTGAGGTAGGCAACCAACCTCTCCCTCGTCATGTTTATTATTGTTATTTCCACCTGCGTACGAAACTGCTGTCGGTAGTTCGGCGGGTCCGCGGGCAGAAGTTTAATTGCAAGTGTTATTGAGTTGGGCCGGAGGTTGTTTTAAAGCCGCCCCACGATTGGATTAAGATGTTGAGCTTGTTATATACGGAACTTCTTTTGGTCACGTCCCCCGAACCCCTCAACGCTCTCCCCCCCCCCCTCGTCACTTCCCCTTTCCCGGACTTCTTCTCTTGTTCAACCACTTGGTGTTTGATTAACTGGCGGGGATGTGGAGAAAACTGTAATTAAATTATACAGCGGGGACGCTTCGACCCAAATGACCTCTCGAGTCGCCCCCCTCTCCTTTTTTACCATTCAATTAAGGCGATGAGACACAGAAAATATATGATTTTTTGTTTTCATTATTTGTTGTAATTATATTCCTGAAAAGGAAAATAGGGACGAAATTTAACGATATGTGTTAATGTGTGATTTTATGTCTATGTTTGATATATCACTTAAACAGCGAAGGCCTGTGTATAGAGTAGGATTGTTTTTATTTGTGACAAGTGTTTGGGTGCGATTATGAATATATTAATGTACTCGCGATATTCCTGTGTGTTTACATTTTAGTGAAATAGGGGACCTGAATGTTTAACTATAAAATTTTGGTTAGTGAATGCGTGGTTTAGTTAATGTTTTGACTAATGGTTACACATCGAACAAGAATCTGCAAAAGTATCTTGAAATTTTTCTAATAAATTTATTTTATAAAAGTTTGGTTTGTAATAGTTTCCTTGAAATGTCCACCGTGTCTTAACACGCCATTCTATTTCATTTACAATAGAACGATTCTTTTTTTAATTAACGTGAAATCAGGAGACCAGGTATGGATATTCGCTTTCACTGGAATATTTTCACCTATTACCTTATAAGGTCTAAACCTTTTTGTAATGGAAAAGTATTTGTTTACATTCTTTTGCTATTAAAAATGTGGAAGTATTAAAGTTAAAGTGATCATGAACGTTTGTCGTTGGATAAAAAATCGAAAATAGGCTATATTATTCTAATTTGTTTCCACCAATAATACTAAAGTCTTTCTTGGGGATAATTTTCTTAAGGGATGTTTGAATAAATGATGCCGAGGGTAAGAGTCTTGACTTAATTGTCCTTTTATCATGGTCTCGAAGTCGATAATAAATCTAAGAGTCGAAGTTAATGAATTCGAGTCGGTCAGTTGTAATCATCTTTCGTGATCGGTTTCTAATTTTCACAATCCGTATTTTATATTGTATTAAAAATAATAAACTTCGTTTAATTCATGCACAGCATGATCGTATTCTGCTTTGGCTTGTATATATGCAAAATTCAGGGGGAAATATGCAAAGCGATGCAATTTTATGCCTGAACTTATGCCGTAACCGAACGTCTATTGCCATATTTTAGCGCCTCGTCCGATACAGCTTAACGGCGGGATAATAGCTCTATTATTATGGCGTTAATTTTCTGTACGGATAACCACAAACGGGAAATCATCTGTTCGCCTAGTGGATAATTCGTTCTGAATTGCATTCGATATGAACACTATTTGTTCGTAGATTGAAGTTTTCTGTTTAGTTTGAACAGTCAACCTGACTAGCTATAATTTCAACTGTGGAAAGTGTTTTTCTTTATAACGCTTGTTTCACCCGATAAAGAAGCCACCGAGTGATGGCACCTTTGACGTGTATACTGGCTACAGAAGGTCTCTAGGCCAGTGGCGATTAAGTAGTCGTGGTGGGGGATAATGGACGTGTAATGAGTGAATTAAGATAATCAGTGAGACTGGAATGAAACTTCAGGAACCAGGATTTTATAAATTTTAATTTTATTATGGTTTGATTTGAAACATATCAGGGTGAATTAAAGACGGTTAGAAGGACTTTTGATTGACCTAATAGACATATTACCCGTTTATTATTTGACTCTGCTTTCTCTCTTCGCTCTTGCACTTGTCGCTTCTCCTCTTGCACTTTCTCCGACGGCGTCCCACTCCCCGATTTACTTTCATCGTTCATTATTTGTCATGAAGTAACGTCCATGGATGACTTCATCGCCCCCGCGCCAGCGTATATATGCGCCTGATGTAATAATTAATCTTCCGCATGCAGTGGCGAGATGCGAGGACTGACGTAAGCGATAATTGACGGAAGCTACTAGTGTTAGTATTTGTTTTGATTCGACTCAACTGCGTCTGTTGACACATTCTGTTATACACGGATTCCGTTTCCGCTATTAGTTCCAATTAAATTGTTTTTATTAGTTTGTACACATATTTCGCGTTCAAGTATGAATGTGCGGATGATTGATAAAGAAAAAAGGTTAGTCCTACAAAAGGTTATCCTTGTACATTCTAGTTATCCTGCCTACTTAATTTAAAAATGAAGTTCCAAAGGACACTTAAGTCGGAATGGATTAAATGACTAGAACTGGAGAAGAATTAAAGTGGGAAATTAGATGCAGGCTTAAAAGGTTTAATGCAAATTATTCTCGGACCGCCCTTCGCATTTATCCTCTGTAAATTCCTATTATTATTGACCCAGTTTATCTCAAATCTGGAATATCTTAATTTCGACATCTCCACGTTTCAAATGAACGCCGTACGAAATTAATCACCGACGCCGTGTAGTTTTCATGACGTTTGAAACATTGATGAAACAAGGCGATTAAGGTGTTGGGCCACGGGTTAAATTATAATGTAACGTATCGCTCCCATCTTAATTAGGAGTTTTATTGAAATTTATTGCCGATATAACGAAAGAGATGTAAAACGTGTATTAAAAGATATCCCTTTTCCCTCAACTAATTCCGGTCCGGCTTTATAACCTGGCACCGAAATGGGAACGCGCATTTGAAAACTCGAACGGACAGTTTGTATTTTTTAAATTGGAATCTGGAGTGCAAACTGTTCACTGTAATTAGGCCAAAAATAGAAGTGCAATGGAGCCAGCCGGGCTTACGACAATTCCGGATTACTCGATTAAACAGTCCGGTTTTCGTGCGCGTGAATAAATTAAATAAGTATAAATATATAAGGCCTTCATTTAATGTCAGTTATGTTCATGGACCGAGTAATGAGAGACCGTTCTCCGACGTTGCTCCCAATTAGGCATAGGTTAACTCCGCTACAATAATCGCTTTGGTTAGCTTAACTTTTAATGAATACACACATGCACAAACATATATATATATATATATATATATATATATATATATATATATATTCACATTTTACCGGAAGAAATAACCCCGTTGGGCGAACGGAAACGAAATTAAAGGATATTTTTCCTCCCCTTAATTTTGTTAGTTATTTTTTCTTCTGGCCGTTGTTTTAAAATCTTAGTATATTGTATGTGAATACAATGAGGGTACGGAGTTAATACGATTAATAATCAGTATTTAGTATTTTTAGTATTAAGTAACATTGTAGAATATGATAAAAGCGTTAATTCTCATTTATGAATAAAATAATTGCTTTACGAAATTATACAAACTTAAGAGCCACAACTTTGGTCCTGATTTAGCTCTGATGTGGCAAAAATGGAAAACATCATTGCAACCACCTAGCAGTTCCTAAGCCATTGAAATAATGTATGTAGTTTTCTTTCTTGAGTTGCCAGAGGAGCGACTATTTTCACGCTGCCAAGCGCCAATGGCAACGTAGATGAATCATCCAACTACATTCCGCTATCATTCGCGTTAAATGTCAATAAACGGAGCCGGTTCTCTCTCTCAAATATCATTACCCCCAGTGATGTATGTTGCTGGGTAATAACTTCCCGGAGTTACTGCATACTAAAATCCGCATGAGTGCCGTGGAGTAGTCTTTTTTTTTCAATCCTTTAACACAGAAATATCATTCTCAACGGCGATATTAAACAGTTAAAGAGTTATAAGGGACAACTGGGTCGTGCATATTTTGGACTGGCTTGAAATGTTGAGGTCGTTGAAATGTCCCGCGTCAGTGACTTATATCGAGTTGTAAGTGGTGGTAAGCGCCGAGATCATGCCAAGTCCCCGTTCTGTTAGATAATGGGCTTAAATTCTTTCTCTCGGGAATTGTCGTTAGAGAGAATATTGTAAAATCATTGAAAATATCTAGAAGTTAGAAGTTTATTATCGTTGGAAAGCGGGGTTACCGCAGTATTTATATAGTACGAATTACACTCCATCCTAATCCTTCGGTCCGTACCCTGCTATCTCGTGACATCCGAAACATTTCTTACAGGCGCCTGAAAAGGAAGTGTCCACTTGATCTTAACGTACCAAAAAGATAGGAAAATATTTTATTATTTCGTTAAATATTTTGTTATTGTCTACTCCTTAAGAGTGCTATTCGAACATCAGTGTCGCTTATAGCCTGTATATTCTTCTCAGCTCGTTCAACATGATTTGACAATCCGAAAATGAATTGACTCGTAGGCAGGAACAAGGTACCCGAATTCATCATAAACGCGAGTGGTATTAGTATGGAAATTATTTGTATTGGTGGCGTTAAGGATGTTATATTAAACATATATACTATGAAGTAGTATGCTTTATAAGCACTCTCTTTGACACACAAACTCACTAACATATTATATATAAAATTACATCTTGTTTTTTTTATTGTAGTCAGTGAGCACAAACTTGTACAATCGGCCACATTTAAAAAAGAATCGCCACGATATAAATATAAACAGCCCCACCGGTTTAATAAGACGTATTTATAACTTTTTGATAGGTAATGGCTACGACGCGGTTTCTTATTGGGTTTTTGTACGGAGTGAATAAGCGTCGGTGTAGGAATGCGGGCCTAAAACCGAGCAGAGGAAGTGAATTACGCCAAGCAGTGTGCTGTGCTGGGCCATAAATAGGGCCGTGTCATTATGCCCACTTGTTTATAACAGAGTCTCGCTCACCTCTGAACGTAGTCAGTCCCTGTGTACAACCCGCATCAGACCCTCAACCCGCAACCATCACCTATTTCCACGTTAGTAATTCGGTTTAAGCGGCCCCCCATTTATGGTATATTGGTAATTCTGTAGTCGCATTATATATATATATATATATATATATATATATATATATATATATATATATGGAGGGAGGTGTAAATCTGAATTTTCTTTGGTATGTTTCAAATCGCACCATTCACCACGACCGCAACATACCAAAGTTGACGAATTTATAAAATCGCGGATCCTAATGTTTCATTCCTCATCCTAATTCACTCTCAATTCCTCTCCTTTACCCATCTATTATACACACATAAGCGCACAGATACAGGTCAAATGTGCCACCAATGGGTGACTTCTTTTATCTTGCCAGAATTGTTGTATTGTTTTGATAAAACCCCTAATCGGATTTACGTACGGCCATTCAAAAATTTAAATAGTAGAGCCGAATCGTGTCACCTTGTGTTTCTAATCAATATATTTGTGTCCGGCTATTATCAGATATTATCACAACCGGCGATCAGTATCACTGCTGGGAGTGGGCTAACACTGCTTCTTCAATATCCATTCCGTCTAAATAAGTTTTCAGAAAATGTCTTCAAATTTGTCAGGCCGCAAAACGTAGGTCTCTTTGTTCTGTAATTTACGGACGATTGCGCTGTGATCGCAACCCGTATACAGCCGGCAGATTGTATCGCGAATTTTTAACGATCAATGCAAAGTATCCGTTAGCACTATCAGTTTTACAATCTTCCGATTAGTCTCCACTCCCCGATTTGGTGGTTCTACGTTTAGACCGGTTCCCGTTTCCCTTTAAGTGAACGCCTACGCATTGTCGGTTGCCAATGGATATTATTCTATCCTCGATGCCGGTGTTACACTATTTTACGCCGACAGAATGCGACTGCAAATGGCGATAAGCCAAGGTATAGTATAGGACGGAATGAGAGAGAAGACTCGGTCCAAAAGGCCCCCACGCGGGGTATTTTACATACATCATGGTCATTTCATTACTATTATTGTTTTTTACCTACTTTTTACGATAATCGGCTTTATTTCCTTTTTCGGGTAATACGCTCACGCATCTGTCGACTATCGACTATCCAAATAATCTTACAGACGCTATGGGACCAGCGACACGATGAATTTTTGTCCCTATCTCTCGGTAAATTGATTTCTATATTTTCGAACCTGTTTGCGCTGCCCGGAATAGACACGGTTGGGACCGCATTTCGAAAACGTTAGTTGTTGCGGCGGTGGTGATGTGGGCTTTGAGAAGGGTGCGGGGGGGGGTCGTACGTGCCCGTTCCCGAAACATTATAATTACAGTAATGGGCTGTGTGAAAATTCGGGGGTCCCGAGCGGGACACAGGAAGTCCTAATGAAGAGGAGGAGGGTTCTTTTTTGGCTAATTGGGTTGGTGCGCGCTGCCCGCTGACTTCATACAACTTCGCCCGGGGCCTCCGCCCACCAATTAGCCGACTTAAATAGCCACCGTTTTCCCTGTGAGCGTTGCATTTTTACACCGAAAATATAATACTATTTATTATTCTCCAAACGAGATGTTTCGCAGTTTCATATACGTATATTTTTATATAGCCACAATTGTATGAAGAAATAAGCGACATTGATATTCAGGTAGCACTAATAACGAGTTGGTTTTCATCCAGTTTTTAAAATTTCATTTATTCGTTTGATGTATTTGTCACTTCCTTTTCAGTCCTCTGTAAGGAATGTGCCGGGATTAAGTAGAGTTTTGGCCGTAGGATTAAGATTTTGTGTCCATTAGGTCGCAGTATCGAATAGTGAGCAATAATTTCGCAGATATAATGCAGCATATCTTCAACCAATAATTGGGTAGTCAGTTCAGCAGTGTTACCGCTACAAGAAGGGCGCTACTATTGAGATAGAATCAGGAAAGTTGTGAACACTATCCCTTAAAAATTGAATTTTTTATGGCTTCAGGATGAAACTGTTCACTGATGCGGAAAACCAATCTACATTGAGATGTGGTAATTGGGCGAAAGGCTCTCGTAACCCACACCCAAGCGTCACTATACCAGTAATAAGAACGCACATAAAAACCGGGTCTTTGACATTTTTTATTTATGATCTTCCCTACTCGAATATAGTCATCTTATGTCCTGATGTTTATGGTATCACTTACTATCGTTTCAAAATAGGCAGCATTAATTAGTATTTATATATAACAAACACGGTAAAATTTCAAACTGTATTTATAGTTTACCATAACACCAATAATAACAATAATTCTACTTGGAATCGAACGTCTCGATTTAGTAAAGGATATTCGGTTTATGAGTTTTAAGCATTTATATGCCTAATAAGCGTATAAAGAAAGCACGATGCTTACCTTTTTCACAAATATTGATATACACGTAATCGTGTCGCTATTTCAGGGTGAAATGCAGGTGCAAAATCGATGTGAAATTGATCCCCAGTATCGAAAGATAAAATGATAAAAGGTAATAAAGTATCTAGTTCGGGCAATCATGTGAAACATCGGTTCCAATATTTTATTTTGGCTTATAGATTCTAGTCTAGCAATTTAATACCATCATTAGGAAATAATTAGCTCGTATATGTTTGTTTTTAATCTCTAAAACAATTGTGATACTTTCGGAGGTAGTTTGTAGCGTTTTGTTCATTCTCCTTAATTATAATTGACTCTTCAAATAAAATGTTTTTTTAATTATTCTATTAGTCGTTGATAATAACATTGTATTAACTGGTGTCATCAATTACCAGAGACGTCTAAGCTTTAGTTCCCTTATTCAGTTTCGCTCATATATTTAAATTCTCAAGCACGCCATATTTTGCAGATGGGCTACTCTGAAAAATTCTAATTCAACATAATATTATCATCTTTTACTCCCGTCCGCTTTAGTGGTGGTTGTGTGGGGGGGGGAATTACTTTGTTTGCGCTGTGTAGTTACTTTCCTGTGTATAAGGTCTTTCATTTTTTTCCCTCCCATTCTAAACATTTTCCCCGCCGAGTGCATGGCGGAGAACAGAAATAAGGCGTCAAAAAACTCGGGCCGTGGTAAAAAAAAACTTCGTTAAAGTTTTACAGTCGGGAGATTTTTGTGGGCCTTTTTAAAATGGACGGCGGGCGGGGGGCGGTTCATTAGGGGGGGAAAAGAAACATGTAAAAAAAAGAAGAAAGAAAGAACGGAAGAGGATGATGATGATGATGATGATGATGATGGAGCATCGGCGACAAGGCCCAATTATGAGAACGCGGTGGCTCCTACTACCATGGGGCTGGCCATCTTAGGTTTAACCAAATTTCTCACAATAAATTGGTTATATAAATCACGTTTCAAGCATAAACCGATAAGAAAGGGGTTTATCTTCGTGCTTTTCACCTTCAGTAGTACCCTGTCCGTATTGCTATTGTGATAGTAACACTTTATCGAAACTGATTCAGCTTAAGTTTGAATAGGCGAATGGAATCCCAAAATTGAGTCAGTATATTTATATATACGGAATAACTTTTTGTTGCTGAAGGAGCTATCCTGGTTAGAGTATCATTTAACAGAATTATTTAAATATTATAAATTAATATCTAAAGAGGATTAAAAATAGTGCCTGGGTAGTAGAATTTACAATAAAACCAATGACAGGTGGGTGTACAAACCCAAACAAATGTCCGATAGGATTAAATACTTTCGTAAGAGGTTGGTAATTATTATAGAACACTAGTGTAACTACTGAACCCATTGTTGCGTCTAATTTAACTCAGTACGGGGCTATAAATTCGAGCAAGTATTTTTCCGATGTAGGCGTCCGGTCTCTCTCGGTTTCTCGTGTTTAATGACTGCATACATTATCGTTGTCTCAATTCATAATTCATAACTATTCAACCGGCCATTGGGATATAGAGAAGGCGGTATATTCAATCGAACCATTTATAAAACTAGTCCGGTGTTGGCCAACTTTGAATATGAGGAGTTGAAATCGTTGCGAAAGAGGGAGAATATTATCCTTCCAACAATGACTAATGTGTGATTTCCGTTAACAATAATTCACTATTTATATCCATACAAATATGGCTGGTAGTTTTAATTGATCTTTCTTCAGCCGAGGTCCATTGTGCTCATAGGTAACAATGGAGTGGTAATGATGTTTAGAATGCTATGTTATATATTCGTCTGCCTATTGGACCTTAAAGTGTTTACAGATCTTTGCGAGTCATACTTACAGTAGTTTGAGTATGTTTTTACATAATTCATCAACTTGTTAATTAATGTTGCTTAAGCCGTATGTTGCTAATTAAGCCTTGATGTTGCATTGTAATAGAACACCGGATAATTTTATACATAGTGGAATTTAATTACACATCAGCTGATTGTAGAGGGTAGGCGGTAACTTTAAACTTAGTGATCGAGGCAGTTATTAAAATGTATTTTTGTTGAATAAGCATAAAATCAACGTAGCCCAAAATCCTGAACCTGATAATGTAGAATAAGATCTGATTATTTTTCTAGTCTAGGACTACGATCAGTAATAAACATTTATAATATGATACATTTTATTCACATTGAAAACGCAGATATGTAGCATTGAGCTTTAGGTTTTGGTGCACCTTGAATCCTAAAACTTGTAAAGCAGTTGAAAAGTAAAAGTCAAAAATGTACACCACAAGGACGCTATTACATGAGTTGAGATGAATGTAACTGATAAAGTGGTACAGGCTTGTGGTTCGTTAAAAATAATGACCTGGAGTATAAACACTACAGGAATTTTTTTATTTATGCAGTGACGTGATAGATATTGTAAATGCATCGTGTTCTTTAAAATGTGGCCTAATTAAGGCCTGTTGAGATTTATTGGTTGTGAATTGAGACGGGTATATTTTTTTCTATATACTCGTTCAATTAATTACTTGAATTGATCACGCGAGAATCTCTTAAACTCCAGTACGCTCTTTAGAATTAAATAGAGACATGGCGGAGGCTAGATATAGTCGTAAGGCGAACAAAAAGTAGCCATAATTAAGGCAACAGGAGTTTACTTTATTCGGAAACTGTTTGTTCAGAAACTGTAACATATACTCTATAGTTTGGTTGTCACTTAGTTTCTTCAGGGTCGTTAAAACCCTTCAGACGGTCTTAGTTTTTGTGGTGGGGTTATTGTAACAAAAAACCGAGCGACAAGTTGAGTTGACTGATGTAATTTTTAAAAGACGATGTTACGTCTTGACGTCATGTAGAATTTATAAGAAATTTAACGCTACAAATACACGCTAGAATAACCCCAAAAATATGGAGACATATATAAAAATTGATCTAACACAAATAATTTTTTTTTGTCATAAAATATCAAATATCCATGAATTATATGAATATTGCGATCATTTAATTTGGATATAAGTTGCTGTTAGTTTGGATATGTTGCTGAGATATCGTTACTACCTGAAATTGTAGCCAGTCTTAAAAGTAACAGTTGTAAAATAACTTTCGTTTAATGCATTTGTTGTGTTCATAACTATTTCTTCTTATAAGTCTATACATTGTCAAATTAAAATTTAAAAAATGGTTTATACCTATTATGCCTTCAGAAAGGAATATTTGAATGAATGTTTTGCTTCACTTTGGTGTTGGGTCTAAATGTTGCACAGTGTGTTTCGCTCTCATTTTTCGACCCGGCTTCACCTTTTCGCAATCCTCAGCCGGCGTTTAATTTTGAAAAAATCCATATACAATTCAAGCCGCATTGATTGCTTTTGAATTCGCCCGGCCGAATTCCATTCATGTTTCAATTATATATTTGCTTTGTGCACCGGGTTCTCAAATTGCCCTGGGCGGGAGCTCGAATTTTGTGAACCCCCAGCGTGTGGTGCCCATATAGGGACCCGGTATATCTTTTCGGGACATGTACATATCTGGGTGTAATTGCAAGTCGGCGAAATCTTGAAAGGGGCAAATTGATTGCTTTTTGGCTTTCTTTTTTTTTATTATTGGGATAGGAGGTCTGACGTAACGCGGTAGAGATCTTAGCAAATTGCCGCGGGCGTAATTATATCAGTTGCGCAATACGCTACTCCCTGGGCTCGATTCACAAATTACTTAGGGTCCATTGTCCAGCCGGTACATAAATGGAATGCCACAAAATTCTGCAGTTTCGTTCCGAAATTTTGAAATGACACGTTTCTTCTAATGTAATTTTCGGCTGAAATGTCTATTGAATGCAGTTGGAAAAAATGCTATATGCCACATTATTGCGACCTTTTAGTCGCATGTATAATTTTTCCAAAATTTTTGATCTCACGAATTAATTATTAAAAATGAATGTCTATAAATGAGTCCATGAATTTTAAATCGAATTATGTTTTACATATAAGATAAGTATTAGACCGTTTACAGTGTTAAATACTAGGGCAATAATGTTCGCACACAATATCTAAAAGTAGAACAAAACTCTGGTGTTTTATGTTATGTATCTGAAATTTTATGATGAAGAATGTACGGAATTTATCGTTCCAATTTCTAGTTTCCAATACGTACAGTTGTTGGGGCGGGGGGAGCCCGAAGGACCATTGGACGTGAACTAAAACATCCGGTCGGGAAAGTGTTAATAATGGTAATTGCGGCTCCGTATGTAGGTTGTACCGAGTGGAAGTTTGTGAAGTGGCGTTCGGTCGGTCGGTGAAAATAAATGCGGTTCGTATTATGCGGTGAGGAAATTTGTTTAGGCTGAGCCCAAGCGAGCAAACCGGTTGGCACCCCCCTCTCTTATACACGCCCGATCATATACACGAGTGCAGCCTCAATGAAAGTTCCCACTTCATAATGCCCCGCATTACAAACGCTCCTAGAACGCTGCTATTAGCGCTCTCGTGACCGGACGTTTTAAGCCGATCGTAGGTATCTCTTCATCAATCATTCCCTGGCCCCTCCTAATGCATCGCTCACTAATCTTCAGATTCCCCCACTGGCCGTCGTCCGGCCCGGGTCACTTGGACCGATTCATTTTTTTAAAAATGCCTTCATCGTAAAAGAATTTGTCGCACAAATTACAGGAAAAATGTGTCATTTATTAGTGCGCATCATTAATGGCATTTCGTATTTATATGGTTCGTCGGTGTAATTTGGTGAGGAAACTAAAATACAGGATATATTGATCCAAATTTTGTATTTATATTCCATTTTATTTTATGAATTGTGGCTTTTTACGCTTTGGGGTATAACCATTTTCCTATTGACAGGCGGCGATTATGGCTCGTAGACGTGACAGCTGTTTCCATAGTAAAGAAACAAATATGTACAGCGAGTAACGTCGATATAATAAAGAACTCTTAAACTCTGTTTGAATTTAGTTTAAAAAAGTGACTTCTTCTATCGCGAGGATGCCATAAAATAATATCATACAGCCATTGTGCTTATTTAAGGTCGATTGTACAATAAAAAGAAGGTTAACAGAAAAATAAAGAAACATGGGTGTTGAATAGCGTAGTCGTGATGATGGTATACCCTCTTGAATAGGAGGGAAAGGTTCCCGGGTCTTGTTGCGATACCATCGCTCGTTGACGACATTTCTCTGAACAATTTTGATATGGCTGGATTGTTAATCGAGCGATGTAAATTAATTTTAATTCTTTCCGTTATTGTCGCGCTATTTATCTTTCACATAATTGTTATTTCTGACAATAACAATGATGCAATATCTGCATTGTAAGGAATATATTTTTTTGAGTGACATGTAGTGGAAAATATTTAGAGGTTCACTGGGATTTATTGTCCGCTTTAATTCACAGCGCTGTTATGACACCGTGCGCGCGTACAGGAAGCACTTGATTAGTGCTGTTAATGGATCCTTGAGATGTACTGCATTAATCAAACTTAATAAGCAATGGAAATAATTATGACGAATCCTGAAAAATTATTTTTAAAAAACCTTATTCAAAATGTATGTTGAATTAATATAATTAAGTATGTATGTATCAAAAAAGGGTGATTTAAATTCCATTTCGGTAAATATTTCTAGACGGTGGTTCCGCATTTTTTAAGCAGTGGTAACGAAACCTTGGTGCACATTAATTAAAACCTCATTTTCCAAAACAGGGCTTTTCTGTATACAGGATGGAGCGAACTAGATATTTGCGCCGACAGTTGCCTGTTTCGGGGGCTGGTAAGTTTAGTGTATATGGAGGTTAAGGGGAGCGCTAGCCGCGTGTTTGAGGGGGCGGCGTGTATATATATTAAGCCGGGGCCGGGGCCGAGGGGTATAATTTGGCGGTGATTCAGTCTGAGGGCATGCCGGCAATTAGGCGGCCGCCACTACAGATAGCGACTACCCCAGACACAGTCTGCATTTCGATTTGTTATTCCCTAATCTATTGGTCCGGTTCCGACTCAAGACCATTTGTCTACGCGACGGTCGTGCTTCGTGAGAGAGCCGAGTTTTAACGGGGGGGGGGCTGTAGAATTCCCCCTTTATCCGCTCGGACGTCGGGTTTCGAAAGCGGATTTATTCGAACCGCTCGGCAATTATATATTTAGGGTTGACATCTTAATTGCGTGACTGAATACAGTTAGTAGCACTCTGGCGGGTCTGGACCAGAGTTGTCCTTTTTTGTCCGTACTCTCCGAATCACTTATAATTTATGATATTTGCCGGTATCCTTCAATAATATAGTGAAGCGCATACCTTACAGATGTAACACTGTAGCGGTGATGGTGAAAAGCTAAAACTGGAGTGGAAGGGGCGGAAAATCGCGAGATCGATATTTCAAAGCCTCCTGGACCCTCTCAAATTATTCCATAATATCATTTCGAGGGAAAATAATTATTACGTCAGGATTATTAGGGAGGCGGTAGAGATCCAAAAAACTAACGACATAAATAAGGATATTGGTTACGATATCAGTACTGTTACAACTGGGAACAAATAATCCATAACATTCAATATCCGTTAACAAATAAGTAGATTAACGATAGCTACCATCGCATATATCCGTGCTGATGTACTCTTCTGTCGGATCCAGATGATGAAACGGCGGAAGCAAGGAAAGGGCAAAAACCCTTCCACTGGAGTTCGCTCGGGTGCTTTCTAAACACCCCCGAAATCCCGTACTAGCAGCGGGTCAACCTCTGTTAATCGAGGTTCTTCCCACACTATTACGCGATCCCACCAGAAGTTAGTAGGATAATTCAATATTATTACAGTTATTTAAAGTATGCACCGTTCCTCTGACTCTTGCATCATTTTTTGGAGCCATGACTGTGAATGTCCTTTCAATTGTGTGTTCCGCGTGTGACTAAGTAGTGGACTTGGGAATTGCAGAATTGTTAACCGACTAACCGACGATTCGAAATTAAACTAATCACAGTGACATTCCGAGAAGTCATACTTGCGACAGTCGTAGGAACTGCTCCATGGTAATCTCGCCTTAACATGACTACCAACGTCCTGTCTTAATGAGCGGCGATAAAAATAATTGTCACGATATCATGTGATTATTACTTATTCCTGTCGTAACATTTAACATTCGATGCTCGATATTTTTTTATTATTTTCGTTACTGCTCAATAATCTCCTAAAAAATTAGTGTCAGTGTCACTGTACACAGAAAAATCGGCAGGAAATTACGCAATACCCCCGGAGTGTATCGTTGCGAAACACGGAGGCTACAGTGAGACCCCGAGATAATAGATAAAGTATCAAAAAACCGAATTGGCCGTTTTGATTATTTACTGCCGCCTTAATTAACTTCCAAGAATGTTTTATCAGCGGCCAGGTTCGACAAAGGAGATAGCCTTAAAATCATTGTTTAAATACATCGTTACGTTTTATTTTTATATTTCGACATAAATGGGCAGAGAATATTGCCGATATTTTGTCAAGATAATTTTGAAAATCATTGGCATAAAAAAGTAATTATGGTCTTCTCGCTGATAGTCGGGATAAACGAACGCCTGCAGTAAGTCTTGAACACAAACCATTACAAACAAAATCAATACTTTTAATTTTGCTCAAGAAGCTATTATTGCGGAAGTATGTGGCAGTATCGATCGAGGATAATGCGATCCTAATTCTCGAATCTGAAACTGGATTATTAATCCCGTTTTCTAAGTGACTAAACATCTAAGGGAGAAGTATAATCAATATGGTTGCCCCCATCTGGGCGAGCCCCTTCTCAGGTCTTAGTACTTGTGAGGGGTGCTGTTAATGTGAGCTGGGGTCCCATGCACCTGTGCCATCCTATACCACCGGCGTCTCCTACTGGGGATTTTCGGGGGTGATAGCCAGTTCTTAGGATTTTGTAGACATTTTTTAACGAAAGTAGAGACAAAAATATGAGTTTCTTCTGGTATGTTTGTTCAGCTCCTGAGTTGTGCTTTCTTGTTACATATCTGTGTTTCCAGTATTGGACAGCTGTCCTCGTCGTTAGGCAGGTAAATGTAATTATAATATCGTTAGAGGCGGCAAATTTCTTGTCCACCCGTACCGAACCTGCCTGTTTCGAGAGGTTGTGTTTGCTCGCTCCCTCGAATATCTCGCAAATTGAGTGGAGTTTGCTAGCGAAAGACTTGCTCCGTGACGGAGTTTATGTTTGACTTGGTGTGTCGGTCCCCCCTCGTATCGATTCAATGTAAATTCAACCTGCACAGGAGGGATCGGTTATCTCGAACGATGATGCTAATCGAAATTAGCCGGCCTATTAGGGGGACGATGTCTCAAACATGATCGCCGTTGCACGGTATCCAAAGCAACACTTTTTATCCCATTGTTTCCTCAACATTCGTAACTGATGGCTACATTCGTGGAACTTTGCTCTGCCGTTTCCCATAAACTTAATAAAGCCGAGTTTAACACTGAACTTCTAAAGTTCAATAGCTGCCAAGATTCATTATGATCATAATTTACCTACTGAGGTTGTTTGAAATGCAATCGTAGTTCATACTTGGAACTACTACCTTACTTGGCTCTACCAACTGCTGCTTGTTAATCTGGTTTCAACTTGCCCGCCAACATCCTGTATGCTCACGTCGAAGAAATAAATATGTAATATTATGTTCGTTTTGTTTGGGACATCTATATTGTTTGAGATACGTCATTAATTTTATGCAAATAAATTATGCTAATTCAGACGCTTATTGAAATCAATCCGCGATTTTTTAGTTAAACGTTCGTTCAGATTAATTTCAAGCTGTGTACCTTATACCATAAATTATCATTTGTACCCAGTTTTGTGATATAAATCTTTGTCTATCACCCCAAAACGGCTGGAGATGAATTATCTGGTTGTGAGTGTGTTGTCGAACACAGTCCGGTAAATAGTGCTATCGTAATTTACTAACCTCATATGTTGGAAAAAATGAAAAAGAATTTTAATGAAAAACTAGTCGTTTTATATAAATCGTATATTTTTTTCCAAGAGTGACTTTCATTACTTATGTTTTATGTACAAACTACTTTTTATGTATTTTTTGTGTATACTTTTTATCTACTTTTTACTTTGCTTTCCTTTATTTTTGGTTAATTGACTAAGTTCATTTCACCTTCTGCACTTAACGTTCTGGTGAGATTTGCATCAACAAAATTATAGTTCTGATAGGCTCTACTTTTCTGAAATATCAATATCTCTACAGATAAAGGACCTGCAGGTTCTACTAAAAGTATCTCATTAATTATACCAAAAGTGCATATCTTGGCTCAAAATATGAACAACCAAAGTACATGTAATCGATAAACATGAAATTTTATGGTGAAAATCTAACCTGAACTTTTGTCCTTAACGTTGACAGTCTACAACTCAATTTGCATTCCTTATATTGAAAATATATATTATGTTTCTAAATACTTTATGACTACTTCCTTATTGAGCTGTATAATTTAAAAAAATATCATTTCCTCAGAAAATATTCTAAATTAAAAATCTCAGTGAATATTAATCGGAAAGTAAAATTAAAATGAAAGTAATACACTCAACCTGTGTATATAATAAGTAATTGCTCAATTGAACTCGGTTTTGAATAATTGCCCCGCGAAATGAATGATTCATTAAGTGTATTCTGCGGCCGGAGTCCTTCCTGCAAATAGAAACTGAAAATTTCCCCACGCGTCAAAAGACGTATAAACGGGAAATCATTTTGTGGTTTGTCGCTATCTATTCGCCAAGAGTGGCAATTTAAAAGAGTTTTTCTCCCCATTTTTTTCTCCCCGCTCCCCGAGGTTGGCCAACCTGGCGGGGCCGCGGAACGTTGTGCAACATTACCTGCCGAAATTCTCTACTGTAACGCGTTGAAATCCCCGCGGACAAGGCCCGCCTGTTGCAATCCGTGACGGATCGTGAACTTAAAGGCAAATCGCGGATCGTGAGAGTTAATTTTGGCATCAACATTTTTGCATTAATACAGATCTTATCTACAGAGAAGAAAATTAAATTTCATAAAATAAGATGGGTTTTCATATCTGTTCATGATGCTGGTGTTAATTATACACTCTGTAATATTTACATATTTTTTTACTTTCCTTCCCATCTAGCAAGGGCTGGACCTGGAGTATCATAAATTGGTGGATTCTCCATTAAAAGTACATTTCTGTTGTCTTTAGTGACAGTGCAATTTGATCATTTTAAAAATTGTAATAGAGACTTAAATTAAAGGAAAAAAGGAAAAGGTGGATAATGCATTTGCGGTTTTTTATTCATTCTCATTCATATTTCCTCTTAACATGTTGGAGTGAGATTTCAATGGCTTGTTCTGCGCTTATTTAAAAGAAATAAAAGGAATGATCTGTGGAAGAATAAATGAAATATAGAATTAGTAAGTCTCGACAATAGTGTACTTCAATACGCTCGTATAAATCGTTGAGGATTACGTAATTACAATTACAGTGATTATTGTAATAAATCTCCCATGTTCTGTTTAGACGGAAAGCCTTCGCCGTGACTTATGAAATCGGTTATGAAATCGTGGAATATGTATCGCATTTGTAGACGCTCTAAGTTCGTCAACATAAAACCGATCCAGTTGACAAGGGTGATGTCGCTATTGGAATGTTTCTTGCTTGCGGATTTATTTGTAATGAAAGTTCAAAATGTCTCAGGTATAATAACATTGCATCAGCATATAGCGCGGATACACATTTAACGCTCAATTTAACAGAGCTCTGTTTAGCCTAAGTTCTGCTACTTCTTATTAGGGATTTCGATTTTCCAAATGAAATTCGGCATGGAGTTTCTTCGGGCAAGCCGGGTAATTGTTAATTCCCCGCCACCTATTTACCGTATTTCCGCGATTGAATATTATTTGCATATAAACGATTGTGATGCAGTCGCTTCGAAACTCGGGGAGGCCCGATCTCGTCGCGTTCGGGAAGTTTAATGAATTCCATTTATAGTTTAAACAAAGTTCGGAATTTGTGAAATGGCGTCTGTGGCTAGCGGCCGACCAAAATTTTCAACGGCTTCTAATTGTTACTTACTGCTTTCGCGACTAACCGATCTGATGATTACGTATTTGCGGGGTTAAAATAAAACTTTTTGATCACAAAATATACTACTTTTCAGCTAAGGGGAGCTATCACATTGAAGGATTGCAATATAAGCAAATTCCAGCGATTTTTTTCTAAATCGGTCGTATTTTAAAAGACTATAACAGTGGAAAGGAAAAACATATTTTGTTTTTGATAAGAGTTGAAGAACCCATTACCAATGCTGTATTAAGCATTTAAGGCATTACTTTCAAGTTTTTAAATTTCAAACTCGTGGCTTTCACAAGAAGGTTTTTTAAATTAAAATTTTCATACCATAAGGACCATAATGGACCTACTGGATGATGATTTCGCTTCTTTGATAACGAATGTAATCCAGTGATAGATATCACTTAATAAACCCGCTGAGGGAACCGACTGGGGCTCCGATTGTAAGTCTCGAACCGTTCCACTTCCTCCAAGTTCAAAATACTACATGAAAAAAACCGCTTGTTCTCCCTTTTATGGTACCAATTACAGTTGCCATACACAATTAACTGTACCTTTGTCTAAGACTTGTTTACCTCCAGATAAGAAGGAGATTCCTTAATGATCCCAGGCAAGTATATCTTAATCCTTTGGTCCGTTACCTGTTGTTCCTACATCCTGATACCCATCGTGGCTTTCAACTTATATTGGATTTCTTTACTAAGTGAATGCTAATTAACAACAAGTACATACAAAGCAATATTAACTTTAATGTTATAAAATAAAAGGGGAGTTTTAATGCATTAAATAATTGAGTTAAGAACAAAATATATTATAAACTGTAATTTACAACAAGTAGTAATTACAATAATTAAGAGCTAAGCGAAAACTGTAATTGTTCCTGTAAATTAACTGTTTCTTAACCACTGGTCGTTTTTTCATAATTTATACTTCGTGTAGAACATTTTTACATTTAATTATGTATCGTTGGGTATATCAAATTTCGAAAGAGGGTCGGTCACCATTTTTTGTTCGGTAGCAGATAGTTCTAATTTTGAGCATAGACATTGTTTAGATCGAAATTTTTAGATCATCCTAAGCCCCTAGTCTTTGAATCATTATGTGAAACTAGAGGTTGATTCGGAGAACCCGACTTCAATTATCATATTCAATTCCCGAATTCGTTCTCTCCATTCGTGTATCATTTTTATCCGAAAGGCGCAGCATTAAATTATGGTTATTGAATTTTCCCAACGCATTTAATCAGCCGATGAAATATTTCGTGGAAGTCGGAACGGCTCCTTGTAGCGATATACGATGTGGGATTGACTTTGTGTGGTCGGTAGCTGTTTGCTGGAATTGAGAGGCGGCCATTAAATAAAAACCACTCGAAACTCAAGAGATAAACCACTTGATGAGTTTTACCACTCTGTGCTCGCGCCCACCGTGTGGTTTGACTCTAATGGAAGAAGGCATATACATATATATATATATATATATATATATATATATATATATATATATATATATGCCTTGTTCGTCGAAGACATATAAATCATCCAGCGTTGATATACCGTTCTTGGATAATTTCAGCCTATTTCATTTTGCCGTGATTTACCTCGTTTATTTGATTGTTTAAGTATGATGTCTAAGGTAAGGTACCTATTTGGTTTCTCACCAAAGGCTTCAAGTATCAACGCTCTTACAGTTTTCCTTCATTAAATTATTGAATCACTTACACACGTTGGCTAACGTCCTAACATCAGTTTAATTTTATTAATTATACATGATTTCGTTTATAGTTTTGTCTGGGAAATAAGAATTATGTTTTGAACTCCATATATTAAAGGACATTATCGGAAATGTTTAATATTCTCTCATCATATAACCGTCTGTAAATATGATTGCCTATGATGTCGGTAAACCGAAACCGGTCTAGCTGGAGACCAGAAAACAGGAGTGGAGTGGGCAGCTTCCCCCTTTGAATTGAAACCAGTGGCAAGTTCAAGCGGGCGAATGTTTCCAATGTTGAGGTGCGTTCTTTTTTATCTGTGCCCACCACTGAGAGCCTGCCTACTGCCAGGGAACAAGACCAATTTGGACGGGCTATTGTTGAGGGCCCATCGCCTTCTTCTCTCCCATCCTTATGCAATAACCCAGCGGCTTAGGCCGACTTACTTCCAGACAGCTAATTTCCAGTATTACTTCCAGTAACAACGTTTAAGCATCCAACAGGGCATATCCCCCGTGTGTCAAACACGAGTCTGAATATACGAGATATTGTTGTATATGAAAGAGGTAGTAAGTATATTTTAATATTTTTGGTCACTTTTTTCAACGAATTGTTTTCATAGAAGAGTATATCGATCTGAATGTTAATTTGAGTTTTATACACCGACATATTAATAATTGTCTAATATTTTATCTCTACAGAAATAAGTGAAATACTTGTTGCGCCGCGTTAGGGCGTGAGTTTTTTTTATAATGGATGCAGCTGGGTTTTTACTTATCTCAACGTTTAAAAATGCTTTCCAACGCGATTTCTTTTTTTTTTGTCGAATGCGACACTGTTCCTATATAATTGGTGTCAAATACGAGCAGATAGTGTCCGTAAAAATTGAAAGGGAAATGAACGACAGACATCGATTTATAAATGTTTGCGCGAGATAAGGTTGGAAATGTCAGGTGGCCAATTGTGTGCGCGGGAGGTTATCCCGATAGGCGGCGGTTATCGAACTCGAGTTTCGCTATCGCATTTTTTTCGTCCCACTCCCCGCTCCACCCCCGCCGTTGGATTGGTACGGTATTTTTATCTTATATATAAAGCAGAGAGTATGAAAGAAAAAAAACGGCAGAAAAAGAAATTGGGAAAGTGCTATTTGAGGCTCGGCGTGTGGCGAAATAAGTGTGGAAGAGACGCCGGTGCTCCGGAGATTTTCCAATCCTCGGGAGATGATTTTCCTCGCGATGATGAGAAAAACCTGAAGGGGGTATCGAATCCGCAAATTACGTCGGCGTGAGGGGGGGGGCAGGAAGGATATCATAGCCCAAACGCACACAAAGACACAGACACACATACAATGGCCGTACGTGGTCGGCCCACCGAGAATGGCGTCTCTGTTAAAACGATCAGGGAAACTGTACCGTAACGTTTTCTAGCGGGGTAGGGGAATAAATTATAATGATGCGATGAAGGTTTCCGATATTGGTTTTCGAAATTTATGAATATTTGCACCTCGTTCAGCGCAACTTTTGTTCGGTCCTCAGAAATTACAAAATTAATAATTTGTCTGGAATCGAAATGCTCGTTTGAACTAAGACGCGTATTTACATATGTGATGTCATTTGTAAATATTTTCTCTAGGGCACACTGTGTATTTAGCAGGTAGAAATCCGGTTATCATAATCTAATAGTAACCGATGGAGTTTTATAATTGATCGACTCAACCGGATTTATAGGTTATTTATTTTTCCGTTCCAAGTATCATTGACGTATTTAATTTTTGATCGGCTGCGTTATAATTTACCAAGTTACCAAGTAAGCGTTCGCAGATGTCGCAAGGCGCACGATTTCTTCGCGCCTGCATTGAACCCATTTGGCCGGCTCTGGAACATAAATTTTTAACGAAACGGAAAAAAAATATTGTTGCACTGAAACGTTGTTTTCAACCTCATTGGTTTGCCCCAGTTTAAACTTATTTTTCCAGTCCGATGTAAGGACACGAAATGTGCGGAAAGTATTCACCTCGCGATTCTGACATCTGTGGACTTTAAAGATGAATTAGACCAGTTGAACATTTGCAGTCTGCGATTGATTAATCAGGAAATATTTTGTGGATGCCTTTAAATAGGCGAGTCATATCTCGACATATTTGACTATGTTGTGTTTATATGAATAGCCATTTAGAAATATATTATCATCGGAGGTTCGTCCTTTGTGTGAAACATCCCAATCGTCGGAGTAAGTGTTTCCACCTGTGAAAATTCCGTCATAACCGGCGGAATTGTTTCGCCCTGTGGGGGGCATTTTTTTGCATGCAAAATCGCTCAGTTAATTGGCTTCGTCCCGTTTGAAACTGATCGACACCAAATAAGGCGATACGGGTTAGTCGACAAATTTCTGTTTTTGCATTGGCCTCTCCCATGTTTGCGTATGGTAACGCTTTGCTGATTAGACTAATTGATTTAGTGACTTGCGAATTAATACGAAACCTGGGGTTGTAGAGAAAAATTCAGAACACATGGTAAATCTGTAAATCCGCGGAATACGCAGCAAATTCTATCGCTTGCGTAAAGTACCTTCATTTTTACAAAACGCTTGACTCTTACGTATAGAATATTGTATACCTATAACCTTATAAATAAATAAAAGTATTTTAAACTGTTTTATATTGTCAGGATATTTCGAAAGGAATAAATATTTTTTTAAATATTATTGTAATAATATTATTAAAGATTCCTGAGGAACACAAAATTCCTGGACACTATATCCATTGCACAATAAATTCATTTTCATTCTGTTCCCAACAGATGTCAATAACACTTTCTGCGTCCATCCTGGAACATCTTCCAGATAATATTCTCTCGTAATGCATATTCAATTCCATCATTATCTGTCTCAACGTTTGTTCCTGACGTCGACCAGTATGCCTCACTGTCGGTTATTCCATCTCTGTTATTTTACATACGATTATTGTTTGAGCGACTTTTCTTTCTATTTACTCGTTTTCTTCATCAATAATAATCATTTGGAGGATCGTTAACGCTAAGTCGATTGGGTACTCGGAAGGGGCAGGCAGGACACACAGACTAGGGAATAAAACAATTTTGTTTCTTTTATCGTATGTGTTATAAAAATGTTTCTCATTCTCTTTCCTTAGATATAATTCGTTTCGATCGAATGTTTAATTCAGTCCAAATTCATGCCCTGACGATCCGGGATGCCGTAGAAGGATTTTCACCAAATTTAGTTTTACGAATTGTGCAGCTCAAACGGCTCGGAATATCCAAGTCTTCAATTTGTGTTGAAGATAGTGTCAACGAATGGTCAGCGTTGGTTTCAAAAATTTCTAAAATTAAAATATCTCGACAGCTTCTCCATCAAACAAGAACATCCATGATTTCATCACATCCAGTGCCCCAGACTTTTATGCCGCCGGGATAAATAAACTTGTTTCTCGTCGGTAAAAATGTATTGATTCGGCTGTTTTTATTATTTCGATTAATAGGGATAATTACGAGTTATCAAATTCGTACCGGCCTCGAAAATTTCAACGCATTGCGGGTTGTGCATCACTGTTGTTGTAAGGCATTTAGCAACGCTTAGATAACAAAACAAACGTTGAACCGTGGAAATAAATCAGGTGGACGAAAAAAGAGAAAACTGAATAGGAGGTATGATGAGTCTGGAAACATAATGTGAAGCGTACTCTGGTGGTTAGGATTGGTCCCGAAGAATGCGGCTCCACGGAGTCGGCTCTAATTTATGCCCCCCGCTGACATGTAATATCTAGTAGCGCTTATCTCTTGCGGTCGCTCTACACCTGACGTCATCTCTCTCAACTCTCCCTCTCTCTTCTTACCTCTCTCCCTCCCTATCCTCCTTCTTTCTCTCTCTCTATCTCTCTCCCTATCCCTCTCACTATAGCACAGCCACAAAAATCTTTTAGCGGCGCTGGTACCTTAAATTATTATCATCGAAATTACATTTAACTCGGAAATTATCTAACAATTCGGTGGTTGTATTACGAAATGAATTTTTACAGCGTCAAATAGTCTTAACGACAACATTTAGAAAGTGATGCATAGTACCGAGCGAGCATAGTAATTTATGCGTTTTAGCGGATCTCCAGGCTGTAGATGCAAGTGATGTAATTAATTACGCCTTTCGGCCGACATGGGACCGCTGTCCGGCACTGCCACTAAACTGTTACATACCCACTTGAGCGTATCCTTAGACTACGGTCTTCACTGTAGTGACAGTATAGTGACAGCGCTGACAGAATACTTCATTAGCAGATAGCATGTGTCAATCGGCGTGTATAGTCATTAATTGCTAACAGCGAGTTACAGCCATGTTCGGTACTGTGTATCACAAGGGTAATAATATTCGTTATACCTTTTATTGTTCTTTGTTCTTATGCTCAAGATATCGATCAATTAATTAAGATTTGATATCGATAAGTATTTATAGTTGGATCATAGTTACATTTTATTAAAATTCATATAATAATAATATTCTGATACATAATTTCATTTTGTGTGCCAAAAAATAGTTAAGTAATCAAGAACTGTCCCTGTTTCATTATAGGTTGTTATGGAATTCATTATTAGGAAATAGTGAAATTTATTAAGTCCAACGAAATCGGCACAAATAAATGGTTATAAAATTTAATACTAATCAAATTGAATAATAACTCAACCAGTTTCTTTGTTAATAAAGTGAATTTTCATTTTATCGGATTTTAAAGCTACAGTGAGTGTTGACGGTAATAAACATTTTCTTTTACAGTGTTACCTTTACTCGATACATGATTCGTTCCGACTGGGAAATTTGGTTACCCCGTTGATTATTGTCCGTACTTGGAAACTTGGCTGGGTGCAGAAGTGGCGACCCAAATTGGCGGCCAGCGGGGTCCGATTAGATCGCCCATTTTTATCGCATCGGGAGGAGCCGCTCATTGAAAACCCATCGGCCGGCGGTCCGGCTGGCGACCGTCGCTTTCGGTCGCCCATATACATATATATATATAAATAATTCAGGAGTCGCGGCCACTTGAGTTCTGGCGGCGAAAAAAAAGAGGAGCGAAAAATCTTCGTTTAAATTGACCGAATCGATAGCTTCTTTTTTCCCCCGGCGACCACCGCCATCAGGATCCGGCCGCGATGTGTAATATCGAAACGATACGCCCACGTGACGCGCTATTTTATATTCGCGTCGGTCGTCATCGCTTTGGCCCCTAAATTGTAACCGGGGTCCCAATTTATGCCATTTCAATAGTGCATTTGAACCCCCGAATGCGTATATTTACGATCGGCCCAATAAACAATGTCGATAAAACGGGTTTTTAATTTTTTTTCATTTTCACCATTTTTAATTGTCTGTAATTCTAAACCTTCTCGCGGATTAGTAGTTATTTAAGCTTGTAGTTAATTAACCAAACACCTTCAGTGGTAGAGAATACCAATCGTAATCTACAAACCTGCCTGCATTCATCCGTCTATCTACCAATGTATTTCATTAAGAAGTGTAAGAATTAGAATAGAAATTCCAGCTGGGACCCAATCTCTCGGTTGAACTCTGAGCGCTTTTGTTGCGCTTAGATTATGCTCAGGTGCATTTCTGTGATTTCAGTAAAATTATTTCTTTCTTTTCCAAACTGCTTTATATTTTATATTCCAATATACTAGAAATTGTGAAGGCGCAAGATCAAAAATATTCCCTTTGCGTACTTTTCCCTCTAATTGCAGTTTTGAATTAATCATACAGATCCATAAATAACTGTGCGCAATATTATTACTTTAATATTTATGCCTTTTTGAACATAAATAATTAAACGTTGATTTAGTCTCAAATTGAAAGATTCCACAACTGTTAATTGATTAGAATATCGTTTTCCACGTATTATGTATATAGGCGTTATTGGATTAATGCACGATGGAATATTTAAAATTAAATTCGGTATGTTGGATATCCAACCGCTCATTTTAATACTGACACGAATAACGATAACCGAACATTTCCAGTAAAACTTGTCGCATAACGATATAAAATTCTGTTTTCACCCGCCCGATGTTCTACGTTAGAATAATAATGCTAATATTAATTTATTGTATAATAACTAATTATATTAAATTAATATGTCGGTGTTATACGAGGCTATACGCCCCGAGGTTATTATCGCTCGCGTTTTTCTATTCGCCAATTTGTGCTTTAGCTAACATTAGCGGTTAAATGTTTTAGTAGAGATATGTACACGTTTCACTACAAATTTGCGAGCACACAGCCAGGCCGGTGATAATTCTTCGGGTCCTCTTCGTTTTAAACGAAATTATCCTAATTGGTCTCGTTTCAGGACGGCAGAATGTATTGCCATGCAAAATTGTTTCCGTTGCCGTTATTTACAGTATAAATTGCCGGAGAGTAGTGTAAAGGAAAGGGGGGGGGAGGGTTGGCAGAGGGAGGGACAGGAAATAATTTTCCCGTCATTTTTGACACGGTTTTAAATTGATACTATCCCCCGGGGCTCGTGCAGTCGGTGGGTCTTCCTTTTACCGCACGGTTTACTGGCCGGCGGCGGTATCGACCCCTCTCGGTATTAATTTCATATTTTGTTTTTGTGCGGGATAGGAGCGTTTTCGGTCGGTTTGCTCGGGCGACACCCCGCCGGCCGCACGCACAAAAAAAGGAAAATAAATACGAGCCTAATAACGGAAGCGGGGCGGGGGTGTCGTTAATTAAAGGTGGTGTGTGGAGGGGGGAGGGTAGGATGAAAAAGAGCCGTCGACGACACCGGATAGGGCGACGCTCGATTACCGGCCGGAGCTGAGGTATCGATGCCCGATTTCAGATGGAGCGTGCAACTAATTAGGGACTCGTGTTACACTCGGCCGCTGGGAAAGGACCCTAGTTTTATGAGCAGCCGCCCCTCTCACGTCAGTATCTCCAATAGTTTTCTATAAAGAAATCTGCGAAAAAATAAACCTGGGGCGAATGAAATAGGGAAAACTGCGCCATGCAGGTACTCATACTGTGGCCTTGCTATCGACGGCTATCATTTATCGATTGTTCTCCATTCGATGTATGCTATCCGCCGTATTGCCGTATATATGGCCGTGTAAAATAACGTGAGCGGTATATCGATATACAATCGGTCCGTTGTTAAGGGGTTATTATTATTAACCATTTCCCTACGGGCGGGTACTTCCGCTGAACGGAGCGCCGCGACATCACTGCACACTAGCACTCAGAGAACCAAAGCTACTTGAATGTTTTCGGACGAAAACAATTTTATATATAAATATAGAATATATATTTATATATAAAGAGTATTCTAGGGTATTCATAACGTCATAGTATGCGCTCTTTAATTTATAGTAAGAGAGGAAGTAACATTATGCAATATAATATAACATAATATAATACAATTCTAATAATGTAACTGCGTATGATATTTTTTTATGAGGCCCGTAGTACCTCAGTGGCATCTTGTGGAGAGCTACTATAGTGGCCCGTAGTAGCGAAAGGGTTAAAGAGGGTGGGAAGTGTGGGAACCCCTTAGTTCGTGAACTACGATTTTACCAAACGAACGTATTTCCCTGTTAATTTACCCACCGGGTGTAACGAAAAAATTGAGATTTGGGGCTGGTGAGGGTTCGGAATATTTTCTGCCTGCGCACGCCCATCTGGTCTCAAGTTGGACCGCCCGTGTACGTCTAATCGTCGTTCCCATCATTAATGTACAGGTGATTAGGCGTGCCGGCTGACGAAGCACTGTTGCAACACTATCAGTCACTACCGGCTCCGTGACTGGGACCAACTTTAGTTCTTTGAGTAATTTTCCCTCCGAGTGACAGTCGTGCTCTCGGCATCTGGCGCCGGGTAGGATGTTTCATACATGGCCAGTCGGTATCCGTATAACTACATAACTGATTGAATGTTCCTGACGATTGCGAAATCGGTTTATCTTAATATTATACATTAGATGAGAGTGGAGGTAACAGCACGAGTGACGATATAGGCTGATGTAATTATATGCAGATTAAAAAAAATTATTATATTTAAAACTATAGGCAAAACCTCAATATTCTCTTTATTATATATGTTATTGAACACGGGTTTTTATGATCACAATTTTTAAATGTTTGTAAAAAGAGAATTTCTAAACATTCTGCTGGATTAGTGGGTATTGGTGAATCGTGTTTTCCCCAATGAAAGCGTGTAGTTAATTGACCCAACACCTAATACCAGGCGTAATTTACAAACCTGTGCGTGTCCATCCGCCTATCTATATACGAATGTATTCCATTAATAGGAGTAAGAATTAGTCTAGAAATACAAGCTGGGGGAGACACAAACGCTCTGTACAACCCCGAGCGTTTTTATTGCGTTTAGATTAAGCTCAGGTTAACCGAAGCTTAATACCTCGAGTAAGAACAGTGCGAGCCGGGTTTTTTTCGCGAACAGGAAATATTGTATTAGCCGAACTGGTCGTATTAATGGTTGTTATTACGGATATTAAACCATGAGTGGAGGGGGCGAGGCGTTTGAAGCCGACTACGTAGTTGCGGTCGGTATGCGATGGGGGGAAAAACAAAGGCGGTCTGAGGCGCGATTATAATCTGGTTATAGACCGGTGTGTTCCCGCCTCCGGTCAGTCCACCTGTTTGCCGCTAGACCGGTTTTTTGGACGGCCGCCATCTTATTTATGCGTCGATAGGGAGGCGGTGGCGGCGGCGGTCCCTACCTATTCATCCGGGGTGTCTTCGCTAAGTTCTTTCTAAGTCCCCCCGTACCCCTTGCAATGGTCAATTACTGAGGGAAGCCCTCACTTACGTCAGACTTTAGAATATTGTCTTTCTACAGACGTATTTTCCATCGAAATTAACATTTAAATCAATACGCATTGTGACGCATTTATTTACATTCTTGGTACCTTTTCAACTATGCTAATACCAACAAACAAGGGACGGGTTATCGGCAGTTATTACGCTTTTTCCTAACCGCGCCGTGCATGTTCCAACTGGATGTTCAGTCCCTCTGAGGGGCATGTGTTTTTAAGTAATATTTTTTTCAATACGACCACGCATCGGGTCACGTTCTTCGCCATTTGTCTCCCAGTTTTTTCTGCGGAATGACATACATTAGTTTTTCTCACTGAGAGCCCGCTGGCTTTTTCTTATCATCTTAAAGTTAAAATCGTATGTAGGGTACGCTGTTCTGTTACGTTAATTTGTTTTCATACGGAGTATGAATAGATGCACAAATATCAATATTTAGTGCGTATAACAATTATTAATACTGGCCCGAGGTATTTTTTTCGTCGAGCGGGCACAAAATTCATATTTACTCCTCCACGGCAATCGTACTTTACCCGCGATACGTTTACAGTTAGCCTTCCTCGATAATATTTTATCGACTGTATTAAATGGTTTATCGGTTAGGGTTATCACTCTACGGCTACAAACCGCATTGAAAAAAACAAACGTAAAAAACACTCGGTCAAACTCTGCAAGAACCGACATCCTGTAACCGACGAAACACGATAGTAATGTTCAGGGCCCAATCACAGGCGTCGTGGTAGCTACGTCCATAAATGATTTTATACATTTTAAGATCCTATTTACGACATAGAGGTATCCTTTATTAATTACAAGTTAATGTAGCCACTAGGAATAATTATACAGCTATATCGTAAAAATATTATCTTTTCTAATGATACAGTACGCTATATTTATTACGAAAATAAAAAATAGGTTCGTTATTATTTTTCTGTTATAATTCTAAAGTTCTAATTACATCCATTTTGTCCAAATTAGTCGGAAATATTTTAATGGGACATTGTTCGAGCTGCTGTTATCTGGAGTTGAATGAAAAAAGTGAACGATTTAATGGCGGAGATACGGCGAATTGGGTTTGTAGAACTTAAAATTGACTGGTTGTCCCAATTAAATGTTAATTGGATTATTTCGGTTTGCATTATGTGCCGCTCTGGGCTGGATTATATTAAATGTATTTCGAAGGACATTCGCTTTCTCGAACCGTTCCGAAAATGGCATGTTAATTCTTTCAAGTCTGCCACCTATTTCGTTTTAACCAGTTTCCAGGAAATTTATAGTGTTATAAATCCTGTATAAAAAAAGTTGCTACGAAATCTGATTGCTTATATTCGTTTAATTGAGTTTACACTTAATTGATTGAAAACAATTTTGTTGGGAATTCTGTCTTACGAATTAGTTACAAAGCAACGAAAATTTTTTTTTATTTTTTAATTTGTTGTCACTCTCGATCTCGTCTCGGACTACTGACGGTGGCGAACAGCCGAAGCCGATTTTTCCCCTGGAAGAAATAGGCCGGTTAATCTAGAGGATCTCAAGAGTGATGACTTGTACTGATAATGTGTCAAATAAAATCGATTAACTATGCAAATGTAATGATTTTAATTGTGCATAAATGCGGTAGGGAAAATGAAACACGTGTTGGCGAGACGTCACTCGGACGTCATTTTCAGGAAGCCAGATTGCGTTAATTTCAGAAATTATTGCTCATCGTCTTGGCAAGGATACAATACATAAAGCAGTTGAATAACTTAACACCGACGTCAATTCGTTAGTACTGACTATTAATTAAAGGTCCCGACAATAGATGCACATAACGATTAGTAATAATTGTGAAAATAATTACGAAGATTCAGTCGAGAGCGAGATTTGATTTAAATCTTCCTCCGCGAGTCTATCATGCACTTACAGAACATAAAATTAAAAAATCTAGTGATTCCAAATGTCCACGTCCATATTGGAAATTTTAACACAGTTGTGTAACTAGCCTGCTGTTAGCAAACATGTCGTATTTATTCTGCTAATCTAATGAGCGACTTCAGTCTGTTATTCCACAGTTAGGTGTATGTTGTAGGCGTAACTGAAGTTATGAAATAGTCGGAAAATTATGGTCGAACTATTTGTAATTTCTGTAGGTAATTCTGAAAATGTATATCCAATTGTACGTTGCATTATTACAAAATATAATGAATCCACTATAATTATAAATACTTCGTGGTTTATTGAGAAATGATTGGCTGCAATTTGTTATGACAAAGGTATTAGATACCCCACTGTTTAGTGCTATGGTTGTAACTGAACTGTATGGAAAATATAGATTTATTCTATTTTTCTCATTTTGTAGCTGGCCGTAAATTTTACCGACGGGTCCTCCGTATCGCACAAATCAATCAAATGGGGGCTGAGCGATTGATTGCGGGACGGCAAACTGTAATGCGAGACGCACACTCTGAAATATCCGTTCGGCCCCAATATCCCCCTCACCCCCATCCGCCAGCCATCTGTAAATCACCGATTAATACCGCTAATTGGACACCTCTTCTAATTACAGTGTATCGCTTTTGAAAGCCCGGCATAAAACATCCGTCGCCTGGAGCGAATATGCCGGCAATAAAACTGGAAGAGCGAAACAATGCGAACAATTTTCAAGTGCTATCGATGATAACTACCGCACTCGACTGATGTGGTGATAAAAACGCGTGTAAAACTGTCGCGATGAAAAACAAATATTGTCCAAGCTTCAAAATTGTTTTACATATAATTCTATTTTATAGGTCTCTCTTGAAGTTCTGCAGAATTCGATTTGAATTTCACTTCCGCTAAAAAGAAATTGTATTATAACATTTTTGTCTTGTATATATTACTGTATATACTCAATATATTGGTTTCAGGAATTGATTTTATGATCCGTGTTTAGATATAGACAACATGGATCCTTTAATTTCGGCCAGACCGGTTTGTGAGGATTTCATTCCATTCGTTCCAATCCGTTTTTTTTGGCGCGTCCTAGACCCTCGGCTAGATCGTATTCTCAGTTTCATACGACCTGGACAAGGGCTGCCGCTAACAGGGCCCGAGCGTGTTGTGCCTCAGTGCATGTGAGCGGTGTTGTACGTTAGCGTGAAAATGTGCAATTAATGCGAGCTTGGGACGTGGCCTCGTTGGGCCACTATGGTGTCCTCTGGGATGGTTTGTGCGAGGATATTTCATTGGAATTGAGCACCATTATACGAACCATGTACGCGCATATGTGCGTACGACTTTTGATACTCGATTCTGCGTACACCTAATTGTTTTCCCACTCGTTTATTCCGCATCGGTTTTATTTAAAAACAAATGGAAAATATTTAATCTTGCGCCTTAAAACACGTTTATATTCACCGGCAACATGAATATAGGCAACAAGGTTTCCCCTAAACGTTCTTGTTATTTTCATTGGGCAATGTTCAGTTATTGCAGTATTTTGTATAACGTGTTACGAATTTATTAACAATAATTTTTGTACAAAAGCCAAGCGATGGGTGTATTAATTTCGATTCGGAGTTATATACAATCATATTGATTACTCTCTCAAATATGTTCGGCATAATTGACGAATATTGCATTTTCACTACTCCGCGTTATATTTCAATATCTATATAAATACGAGCAATCAAGTCGGGCAACAAATAAGCTTAACATTGAACCATCTCTGCTGTAGTGAGCTATAAAATCGCGCTCCCTTTCATGCGGGAAATATTCGGCGGTGTACTGTCGTCAGAAAACAGTCTCCGGCCAAGTCGGATTTTATTATCGTGTTAAAAATATACAATAAATTAGCGAAGGACGCTATTTTTAAGTTCGCTGGAGATATATGGGAGTCACAAAAATATATATACATCGGAGTTAACCTTGCGAGATCGGTTAACCCCTCGATGTTTTGGGGGGGGGAGCGAAGCCAAGATTTTGGCTCTGTGTCGGCGGTCTCCCTTTAGAAATTAAAAGTAAATTCCTGGACCCTTAGTTGTAAGCACGTATTTTTGGACTTGTTTTTTTTTCTTCATATATTCTAGTTTTCTTATCGACCTCTATTGAGGTCGCCCAAGTTTTATTTTTGTTGAGCGTGCGGCCAGAACGAAGTTTGGGCTGTGGGCCCGCAGTTCCCCGCGCTTGTCAACAGCACTTTTAGTTTCACTTCCCTTTCCTCCCTGTAGCCATTAATCCCTTTTTCCTTTTCCACTATTGTAGCCGAACTCAGCGGCGACATTTGCTTTCATGTAAGCGTGTGCTTAAATCCCCGGGGATTTTTTTTCATTAACCAAGCGCATAATTGGTGCGTTCTTGATGTGGATAGCTAGAAAAAGTAACAAGTATTAGTATAAGTATCCTGAGAAAATCAGAAATACGTCGATAAAGTTCAAGTATAAGTATCCTGAGGAAATACGTCGAAATCAAGAATAAAACAAGAAATTTATCATTGCATATATTTTGAATAAAAAACTTCAGTTCAGTGGTCAAACACACGAAGTCTAATGTAAATTGATTGTAAAATGAGAATAGAAAGGAGGAAAACGAAGTGCGGTGAGGCTGTTCCTGAACATAGGAAATGTTGTGTATTCAAATTCCTTTCTTACAGTTACATGTCATATAACATATTCTATTTCTATTGAATGTAATTCCCCAACATCTGATCCGTACATTTTGGCCCATTTTTATTTCTACCGTCTATAAATTACCACGATAGGACGACACAATCTAAAACTTCGTGGTTGTTTTAAATACGGACTTATATTTTTTCTATATTGCATTTCCAGATTCTCTCGTTCATTGAATTTCTGAAACCAGATGCGGACAACATTTGGCAGACCCGTCCGAGAGAAATGAGCCGTAGGGCTTGCGCTCCTCGGACGGAGGGTTGTCTAAACAAATGTTGGTACGTGTGTATGTCAACCCCCGGGGTGCGCGGGGGATGGTGGGAGGGAGGGAGGGAGGGGGTGGTCTTTTGAGACATGTGCTCGACATATGGTGTCCCTCGCCGGGATTGATGGCGGGAAGGAGAGCCCCCGGCTTCCAGCCTGATAAAATAAGGCCTTATTCATTCCGACAACACGTTTTCCTCAGTCTTAAGGATTTTATATATATAGCAAACCCCAATGTTTATTGGTTTTTGAAAATTAAACCATAAGCCCTCATTTGTACTTGAGAACATTTGTGATGACCTCATATCAGATCGGACTGTCGCCACACGGTACAGCGAACGAAAATTCTTCTCGTGATTGGCCCTCGGAACTGCCGTTTGTCGGTTTCCCATCGCGTAGATGATACAATATTTTCCGCGCGGAATGTTTTATTTTCGGTGCTGGAAAAAAAGAACCTCCCCGGTGGCCAAAATGACTAGACCTGTTTTTCCTCCCCAAAAAAGTTCACGGTAAAAAACCTAATTTTAGACGTCGGTTCTGTGTGAGGAGCCTTCCTCCTACTCCTCCTTCTCCCCCTGTAGCTAACAACTTTCGCCCAACTTCAAAGCTTTCTTTCCCGCTCCTCTTTACCTGCCTTTCTAGACGTCGTAATTTATCTCTCTCTCTCTGTTTCTCCCCCGTTTATTTCTGTTTCACGACGCTCTACGGTCCATTCTGGGGACAGGTAATTTACTGTCGTTGCGTTTTATTAAATTTCATCGTGTGCGCCCGCGCTCGTTTGATGATTTCTCCGGGTCTAATTGGTTTTCCACAGTGCTATAATGATCGACTACCGTGTTTAGGTGGTGTTCGGAAGCTCGTAAGCCTCCTCGATCCCCCGACATTATCCCTTTGTTCGAATTTCGAGTAAACTTTGTATCCGTTTGCCCGATTAGATTTCTGAATTTTGATTCCACATTTGTGCTCCCCATCGTCTTCCTGTAGAGCCGCCGTCTGGTTTTCGATGGTCTTCCAATAGAAATTCGATTCCGCACCTCCCAACCTCGATTATCCTATTTACAATGCACTCCTGCCACCTCGGTTCTCATCTGTTGAATTCGACAAAATTAGTTTCTTACATAGGCGTACTGATGAAGAAAATCGGTAATAAGCAAATAGTTATTATCTAGACTTGAAAACTAAGCGGATAGTTTTTTCTTTAAATATATTTGGCATACCCAGCTATTCTCGATAGCGGGTTTGGCGGGCACATTCTTGGAAAACCTTTTTCTGCAGTGTTACATGAAATCTACAAGCCTGACAAAAGTTTCGAGGTCTTTGGAAATCCGCGGTCATTTTTTATTTCGCCAAACGCCTGATTTACTCCTGACATTGTGTAAGACTGGGGAGAGTTCGCCCCTAAAAATACTGGTAAGTATCTCTCCCTGTGGTGGTATTTTGGTCGGGGAAAAAGGGCCCCCGTTGTCAGGCCGTATATCATTGAAGAGTGAGGGGGCCATAAAAATTTGCGACGAGCGCCTCCAAGCTCGGTCCTTGGTCACCCTCCTCGGTTGTCCTCCGGCCTCCAGTTTTAAATCCCCGCCCAACTCTTCACGCAGAAACCCAGGTCAGTTCCCGCCCTCGGGAATGCTCTTCAAATCTATCTATATTTACACTTTAGCACCCGTTTTTGCCACCTTTCCCTTCTTCGTTTACTACTCAGTATTTTTGCCGGCTGCAGGATAAAAAAAAACTCCGCAAGGGGTGTTAACAGCCTTGGCGGTTTCGGCAGTAAACCGGTCATAATGTCTCCTTTTAGCTGCAGTCACGTGGACCCACTATTCATCCCCAAATCTATCATATTGAAAATTTACCGGAAGAAACATACGGCAAGAATGAGCTCACGATGGTAGATAATATATTTTACATTGAGTAAAATAATAAATCCGCGTTCTGAGAACTGAAGAACTGAATTTGATAATGATCGAAGTATATAGAATTTTTTTCACGCTGAAGTCTCATTTTTCTACAGCGAATCTGGGTATCGATATCCGGTTGAATTGTGGTTAAAACAGGATTATTTTTTATCTCTCTCGCATTCCTCCCTCCAACTTTCATTGTCTAGTCAATTCGTTTTCGCTCTCCGGTCTGTTTGCAGAGTTGTAAGACGAGAGTGAAAAACTGCGGGAAAGGAGTTTTCCGATCGAGTAAGAACACCGCGCCGCTCCCATCCCCTTTCTCTCTCATCTGCTAAACGCTGGACAAACACAATTATCACCTTTTCCAAGGATAGTGGGAGGGAAATTTAATGGACGGCCTTTTGCCCCTTGATTCCTTTTCCATTAGGGCGCGGGAATATTCAACAGTCCATTGTTTTCGGGAATCGACTGCCCGGCCAAAGCTCCCGCTTTTTTCCGGAGATTGAAGTCCTTTTTTCTTTTTTTTAGAGAGAGATATAGAAAGAGGAAGAGAAGGACTAAACTTATATATAGCTTTGTCCGTTATATAGTTCGCATATTTTATGCCAACGTTATTTAGAAAACTATGTATATTATTTTTTATATCTCTAAAGTGACATTCCACCAAGGTTCGTGATTGTTTATGTAGTCGTGTACGAAGAATCGAACCAGACAATAAAATTAGCCGCTTCGTTGACTCCCATTTTTGAACTGAATCCGGTATTTCACTGAATTCTTTGAAAAACAAATAAATATATTTTTTAATACTCAAATGAACGAAACAGCAAGAAAAAGAACGACAGCCTTGATTCTTTGAAATTGGTAGAGGAAAATAAATTTAAACCTACCCCATGAGACGATATGACTCGTTTGTCCGCGTATTTGACTTGCCTAAATAACCTTTTGCGTATTCATAGCTCAAAGCTGCATCGCTGCGAAGGGATTATGGAACAGTGTAGGAAGCAGCGAATTTTGCTCTGAAATTTCCATCTTTTCGGAGGTACGTCTAGACGGAGAACTCGGCGGGTTTACAATCAAGATATAAATGAGTGGCTGTGTTTCCGGTTGTGTGATGGCGTAAGGCACGCATGGAAATTCTTGTTGGGAAGACGAAGGCCGAACGTCCATTATCTCATTCCGCTACAGGGCTAAACTTCTATAATCGTCAACTCTGCAATAAGTTTTAACTCGAATTAACCAACAGATATTGTCTACTATTTTCTACCTGCCGTCTTAAATATTGGCTGACTCCTCAAAGAAGGGGGCTTCCTCCTTAAAATTAGATGGATTGAAAAACAAATACAAATACGCGTGATTACCGAAAACCGAGCCAAGGAAAGCGACACCGACCAATTATTTCGCGCCTGCTTCCCTTTCTAAACAAACAGTTCGGTCGATCGGGTTTATTTTGTTTTGCCCCTCGCGATTTCGATACTCGTTTTACCGGCTGTTCTTTTTTGTTCGCTTCCCCAGTTGTGTTCTGCTTTGGGCTATTAAGTACAGGCGCCGCTTATCGCTTTTTTCCTCATTATCTGGCAGCCGTTTAGCGTTTCTGCCTCCGGACGACGGTCGGAGGCGAACCAGTTTTGGTAATAAATCTAAAAGAAAAAATTTGTAATATTAAGAAAATGTTCACGTTTAAAATTTTAAGTGTCTGTCAAGACTGAAATGGGAAAATTTTATTTTATTTTTTATTAACTGAATTTAAATTCCTTGTGAAATTATGACATATGTAATTATGCTCCTAGTGACTTATATACTTTTCTTAAAAAAAGCCAACTGTAAAACGTCTTCCATCAATTGTAAGTGGACGTAAACTGTGTTTATACACACATTTATTATTGCATATATGGATTGGTTTTTTTTGCATGGTTACTACGTCAGACCTAGTTTCTGTATTTTACCGTTGTTGGAAGCAAATATCGCAATTCACTTATACAATTTTGTTGTAAAATTCCTTTTTATTTGTCTGAACGTTTGTTATACCGGAATCAGACTTGGTCGACCAGTAGTTTGTAAACGGCCTTCGTAAATATCGTTTGTTAGTTATAAATGTATTTCAATTATACTTGTGCACCATATAATAATATGTATAACTTGTAATTCAAATAACGATTTTCATTAATGTAACGCGAACCAGATGATTTAAAACAAAACTAATAATTAAGCGTGCATTTATGTACCCTGAAAGTATCCATCGTCCTGTGTAGCACATAAAAGCTTCACTGGAGGTTGTTTATCGAGGGTTTAAAATCGTTGAGTGGTGTCCAATATTGAAATTTAATCTTTCCGCGGTACCGGGTTTGTCGCGATCCCGAATCGAACCGGTCAATTTCGACTTTTTCACGTTTTATTGTCTATTGTTTCGATTAGTTTTGTCGCATAAATATTTCCGTTTTGAAATAGATTTACTTGTCCGACCTGGGTTTGGAAGAGTGTACTTAACTCTGTTTAGCAGACCGGTTTCGGCTTCTGGCTGTCTTCGGGAGCGCGGGGCCGCCTGCATATTATTAGTATATTATTCCTCGAGCAAAGTAACGGACCAGAGTGATGAATGAAATTATCATTTTATTCTCCACGTTCCTGTCCTTTGTTTAAGAAAGCGACGGTCGTTGTAATTAAAAAAATAATGGGGGATGGAACGGAGACGGTTAGGCGATCTGGCTATAGGAGGAGCCGCTCGTCATGCATTCGAGTCGTGAGCGTCGAAGAAAACCAGTTTCGAAAATTGGGCAAGTGGTCGGGGCCCCGTCGGTATTCGTTATTTTGCGATCCAAGCCGTTCGCTTTTATATCGGTAATTAGAGGTTGGGGGCTCCCCGCCCCGGTGCACCGCTACATGTATGTATGTCCCGCGCTACAAAACTTATCGCCCGGCCATATCGTCCATTATTCATGGTTTAACCGTTTCAAATCTCGCCCCCCCCCTTGCCGATTGCATCCACCAAAGATGTTATCCTTTTTATTTTGGCTCTTCCACGTCTTTATCGGCCGTTTCCCGTCTGAAATTCAGCCCGGCCGTTCGCAAATCACGACCGATTATATTTTGTAATACAATGAATGTTGACCGTTAATACAGATCGAAATATGTTTTGGGCTCGCTATAAAGTTTGCTATTAAAGGAAAAGTGGCGATTCTCTATAAGATGAACAATCTTGAATCTTGAGAGCGTGCGATCTATATTTCCTTATGAAATTTTCCGTTAGAGTAATTGATCAATAATTGACGATGCTGATAAATTTTAAACTCGGGAAAATTTTCATTCAGTTAAAGTCCATCAAATTTTCTAAAATTAGGCTTCAAAATTTTTTTATTTCAAGTCACGATTACAATTTTTAAAATTATATTTAGTGACAGTGCGATTCATAACATTGTGTCAAATGCGAAAAATCTACCTATTGATGGTACTCCTGGTCCAGCCCTTACTAGGTAGTAATGATCAAATGATCGGAGTTTTGAATGGAAGGATTTATATCGGTATACAAATAGGAATGGATCGTGCGGTTAGAAACACGAGGTGTGGCGTTACGCTTTAATCGAATCACTAATTTGTGCTGCCACATTCAAACGATTGTCTCGCATAGACACACGCGCGTATTTCTAATCCCTAAATATGCGATATAGCCCAGCGATCTTGGCTGTAACGCTGCGGAGAGTTAGGTATGTGTAATGCAGTATGTAGGGGGCCGGTGAGGCATAGGATTGTGCATGTGTCGTACATGGTTATGTTGTCGGGCCGGTCTTATCTACAGCTCGGTATCCGACCGACTCAGCGCCCGCTCCTGTTACATTATGTATCGTCTCCGGCTCGCTCTCTGCTCCAGATAACGATTTCAACAATGCTTTGCACTTTAAAACAAGACCCTCTCATTTTCTTCTCCTTTCGATCGAATATTTCGGAGCGAAGAAAAAAGAGGAAAAGTGAATGGAGCACGGACGGCTGCCCCCTAAGGACAAATTTCGACGGCCCTTTTACTTTATTATTACCATAAAAAAAGAGGTGTGATTTTTTTTTAAAATAAAAAATGTATCCAGCTTTCTCCCTATAGAGCTCATCCTGCCGATTTATCGTTAGAAGGAAATTTATAGCAACTGTTATAATAATTATAATTACCTAAAATAATTGCCTACTTAACAATAGTAATAATTATGTCATTAATTATATATGAAATGATCTATGTACTAAGACAGAATTTGAGAAGTGGGCGAATGTTTTTGGAACGCTTTTGGAGTGTAGCTTCATTCATCCACAAGTATAACTGCAGGTTATTTTCCCAACTGTTTCAATTCTAAACATTTGCTGGTTTGGTTTATTCAGTAAATAACTATATGCCCAGAATGGTGAAATTACAATTGGACGTCCTGTAATTTTTAAATAATTATGTTCTCTACTTATTACAAGTGACGCGAGTCGAAAGCGTGTCACGCCGGAGAAACGGAAAATACCGAGTTTTCCAATTTTGTATCGTGGAACTAACAGTTTCCCGGTGTAGAGAAAATCCGTCCATCGGGGGGAAACCTTGCGTCTGGGGCTTGCGGTGTGACACAACTAAGCCGGGTAGGAAGGAAGACCGCCCGGATCGCTCCTCTCTGACGTAATTGGCCGTGGTAGTAACAGCTCGCCTTGTTAACACGAACCTACCCGTTGTGCAACCCCCGTCCGACAACACGGCCGCGGCAATACGTGTCACGTAAGTTGTCGTATCTTGTACGGGTTGAACGTTTGTATATTGGCGGCGTCAAAGAAAACTGAGTAATTCAACCGTACAGTTTTCTTAAAATTTATATATTCAATTACAATTGGCTTTCGCCAGTTTTCATTCAATAAAGCCGATTTGTATGCGGCCCCGAACGAAATATCTGAAGAAAATCCTGAAGATTGTTGTTTAATGTTTTATGGCGGTGTGTTACTGGTCCCATAGACAGTTCTGACACACTCTAGGATTAATAATTTAACTTAATAATTATGTACTCACTTTTTCTGAGTGGTCGGCATGTGGAATCATATATGCGAGGATTTTCGTTTGTCTGTGACCCGAATATTTTATTTACTGACACTGTCAATTGGAAATTAATTTTTTATTTGGTATTCTATTGGGCCTCACTTGAAAACAAATAAAAAGTGGAATTCTTGAATGCAATTTTTGGAAGAACTTTACACCTACCATAATTTCTACTTTATTTTAAGGATATAAATTATGAAAAAGGAAATCCGAGGCGGAGTTCTGTCGTGTTCTCTTTTTTTGTCTGTCTTTTGCACAATGTTCGCCCTACAAGGGTAAGACGAATTAAATTAATGTCCTTTCGGTGTTAAAAATTAATCAAAGGAGAAACCCGTTATTTCTTCGCGCGGTGTCCCATTTTTAAACCCATTGACATTTAACACATAGGAGGTTAATTTATGTGAAAGGCTAAGCCGTTATTTGATTTCCTTACCTTTACTTTATAATCCCGTAACGTTTTTTTTATATCCAGCAGGTATAATTAGACTTAAGTCGGGGAATAAAAAACCCTATTTATGGCCCGTACTTAATGTCTGTTTCTAAATTAGATTTTCTTAAACCTGCCTTTTTCAACTATAAATTGATGCCGATGTTTTAAAACTGCATAGAAGCTCCTAAAAATTATTTAGATTTTAGATTGTGGCGAGAAACCCTTCGATAGATAGCTGTTGTTAATTGGTAAATCAGAATTAATTATACAGTATATTCATGCTAGCATTGGTGTGAATAATTTTATTTCACTCATTATACTTATTCGTTAATTTCCCTTGTACTGTGATTAAAGATTATTATTACGTTCATTATTAATTATCAAATCCTAATTAATTATAAAGGTTTAAGAATAATTTATTGAATATTGAATTGATAAAATGATCTCAGATCGAATATCTTTATAACAAATTTATTTTCTGTTTCAGGTGAGTGCTCCCCGTATTTTAAAAATACAAGATATAGAGAATGCGACCGCAGCCGTAAGTGCTTTTGTTAACTTTTCCTATTATATATATATATATATATATATATATATATATATATATATATACACACACACACACACACACACACACACACATATATATATATATGTATATATATAATTTCTGATTAGGACAACCTTATTTTTGATAATAAATTCTTATAATCAACAGCCGTGAAGTCTGTTGCAAAATGTGGTGGTAGAACTTGTAATGATTCATTAGTATTCTTCCGTTTTGAATGATCCTTTTCATTTTTCGGAAAGTTTGTTGCCATTTTTGTGAAAACTTAAAGTGCCTATACTGCCGTTACGGAATTTACTTCTTGTCAGGATTCGGAAACATGTAGTTCGACTCTCTGCTCGTTTTTCTGTGATAAATAAGTGAGATTCATCAATTTCGGGGTCCATAAAACTGGTTTTCCCCCTTTTTTCTTTTTGTCCTTTTTATTATAGGTTCATTAAAAAGCCATAACACGGAAGGAATTCGTTAACATCTTTGGGGTGGGGGGCGTCCTATTTCACGAGCGGCCTAAAGGAATACAAATTATTCGGTCAATTAGGATTCAATATGTGTAAAATTTCGTTCATTAATTTTGACCGGTTCTGCCCGGTCCCTGGCTTGTTATGAACTTTTTCTTATAAATATGGCATCAGTTGGATTGCCAGCATTTTGGCATTTGGTGAAATTGGGTGAGGAATACAAATAATTAATTTTATCATTCTTGCGATCTTCCACTCGATCATCCGATCATATACTGATCCGGTGTTGGCTTATCGCTATTTTCATTACATGAATATTGGGCTCTGTATTCTCGAGCTGGAATCGAATCTTCCCTTTTTCTTTTAACACTGTTAGTAATAATTAATATTAATATGATAATTGTTCGGGTTTTTACTGAATTATTTTCAAGTTCTTTAGGAAGGTGAACCTAAGACAAAGTTTTCGCAGCGAATATGAAACGCAATTTTGTATATTGTGAAACACTTGTGTGTGTGCGAGTGAATTTAAATTCATGGAAAATGATAATTCGCTTTGAACCTCCTATCCGCCAGCCTGTTAATTCTCGTTTATCCCAGAACTTTATCTTCAGTGTTAATATGTACAGAAATACCTCCTGTTTTCCAGATATTCCCGTTGGCTACAAACTAGAAAGAGAACCCGCACATTCATTTCGCTTATTTGAAACGTTTCATCCCGTCTAAATTATGCTTGCATCGTGCTGTTTACGTATGTTCTCGATATTCTGGGGGAAATTTTAGATTCCATGACAGAAAAATCAAAATAAGACTCCTTGGAAATAATTGTGAAATCTCTCTCCAGAACATGTCTTCTATAGATTTACAACTATTACTTACGAACGAATTATTAATTTACAACTGTATTCTAAAACCTAACTGGGCGTACCGAATTGAGCTGATTGGGGATCCACCGAACCTTCCAACTCCTGCAAAATTCAATTGCAATCTATTATACTTTGTAAAATGTTAACGCCCCATCTTATGTTTCTAGTCTCACTATCAATTCAGTTCATTCATGAATTAGCAGCTTCCCGATTTAAATCCTTTCCTTAAATCACCTTCCTGAAAATCACGAGGGCCTTAAGAGGAAATGGTAACTTAAGGAAATGGTGATTTTCTTACTGTCTAATAAGGGCTGGAGGACAGGGTACCATCAATGAGTGGATTCTCCGTCAAAATCATCACATCGCACTGTCACTAAATACAATTTTAAATATTGTAGGCATCACTTTAAATAGAAAGAAAAAAGTAGAATATGTCTTCTGTAGTCATTTTCACTACTGTTTAGTTTGTTATTTGTGGTTTCATAATGAACACCGTCTTTGTTTAAAAATTCATTCTTAAAAATTCCCTTTCTTTTATTGTCAGCCGTTTTAATTCATTCAAAATATTCCATATAATGTTTCTTGCCATAAGAGGGTTGTAAATGGCGCTACACAGAAAAGCCCATTGAGCCCCGTCCCCATTTCAATTTCAATGTAGGATCAGATTCCTCGCTCCGCTTCTGCTCCGAAGTCCAGTCCCCCCCCCGCCATGTTTGAAGATAAGTCACCCCCTTGCCAAGTTTAATTAAATTAAATGTTGTTTTCTAGTATTTCTCCCACCACCTGGCGCGTATTGCGTACGGTGGGACTTCTAATAATACGGTCGGTGACTCGTCCGTCCCCCGGATAATCACCTCGCCCCTGTCCAATATTCAGGGGCGGATTCGGAGTCGGGAATTCGCACGTGGATATCGTACAATGTGGCGAACTCTAATAAATACTTAATTCATATTATTTATATATATATATATATATATATATATATATATATATAATATGAATTTGTAGTTTCCATTTTGTAGCCCCATTGTATAACAAAATTGAAATGATTTTTTTAGGTTATTTACGATTGAAATATTGTGTGAAGATTTTGCGCAACACAGTCAATAATCGTCCCGTTATCGTGGGGTTCTAGAGATTATCGACATCGGCTAATAGTGTCACAGTTCGCTCATTTTTTCGTTACTATTTATTCTTACGCCTCCATTTATATTTAGCCTTTACCGATTATAATGTCGAATTATATTTGACCTTTCTTGGAATTTTCAGTTATTCTCCAACTGCCCTAACGTAGTTGGAACTCATTGCTCTCACCGCCGAAGTGTATAAGCCCTTCTTTCTTCTCACGGTGACTACAGACGAAGAAGATTGCAATTTTTCCCATTTGGAAATATTTTTCGATATTGTTTCTTAACGGATGCTAGTGATTAGTACTCTCGGTCGGTTTGGGATGTGTCCCCCGTTTCGGGTGCACTATGCTAGGGAGGTCCCCCCCCCCTTTGAGCGGCAGTGCGACTTTGTTTAAAACCTTACCGGAGGGGGCGAAATTGGATGCCCCGCGCCCCCTCCAGCGATTTTCCCAGGTCGGGATTAGACTGCCACGCCCCCGCCCCCCAACAAAATATCGTTTCCAATTTTCTCCAATGGCCCCTCTGTCCGGTTTAATACCCGAAAAGCTCGGCGGGGTAAGTCGTGACATTATCTCCGTGCGGGGGTGGGTTGAGGGGTTGGCGGGGGCGGGGCGACTAAGCCCCTCCTTCGGGTCGCGCCCCGGGACTTGATACCGCAGTTAAGCGCGCTGATAGTTAAGTCGGGAGTTCCGGCGGGGAGCCGACAGTTAAGTAGGAAATTGGCTTCTATAAGGGAGTCTGCCCTTGCGATATGCTTAGTTTTAATCTTTCCGGTTTAAACTACGCTTGAAAAAAGAATAAAACTGAGATTTTCATTTAATCGGAGGCAGATAACGGATGCAACAAATTTGGTACTGTGTTATTTTAAACTATAATTCCATGGTATATTGCTTTCTTTATATTTCTTTAAGTGAATTCTAGTCTTGAGTAGTTAGTTGAGTCCACTGATAATCACTTACATTTGGTTAAATGTCTTGGGAGGATTCAAAATTTGAATTGAAGTTAACAGCTGAGTAAGAACCGTGGATCATTGAAGTAAATAATTATTATTTGCCTTGTATAAAATAAAACATACGGACGTTGAAATCGAAAAATAAAAAATATTCTAAACTTCTGTACAATTTTTATTACCGAGGCTTATTTATTCTCTCCGCTCGTTAGGTTTGTTGGGGACGAGAATTTAAAGTAATAACACTTAGTGCTGGCGGCAATATCGACTACAGTGCCAACTATGTATGATGCTCTGTCTAACCCCAGAGCAACAACAATAGGCGTTCTAACAACAACAATTTGGTCTTTGCGTACAAATTTTTCCTTCACATTTCAGGTGAGCTACTCAAGTATGTTCTTATCTGGAAAATATTACTGTCACGGCTTATACCGTATCCCAGTACTGCAATTAAGACTTATCAATGCGCCCTGCATTTCGCAGGGTCTTTGCTGGAAAGAGAAAGGCCGCGAAGTACAACTTTTTTACTTCTAGTTTCCTTGAATTGTTTCCTTAAAAACTTTTTCAACTTGTCGGCGTGACTTGGGGAGCCCGAAGTTACAAAACATAGTTGGACTGTAGTTCAGCGCCGTGGGAAGAATAGTTGGGATAGTTTCGTCTCGGGCCCGACGCTATTAGGCTGGAAATTGGCTTTCGTCGCGGCTATCTCTCTTAAGTATAATGTCCTCACTTTTTTAATATAGGCACCAAACATATCAGAAAACGTATATTTGCATTTACTTCGTTTGGGGACCAGTATTGAGATCTCAGGATGTAGCGCAAAATTGCGGGAGTATGGACAGTCATGCTGAGACTGATCGTGGTAATCTAAGTCCGAGTAGGGAACATTAAAGGACGAAGGAGACGATAAATTATCCCCGAGTTGTTCCATTATTTAGTTAGTGTTTCAGGCCCAAATATTTCATCGGATTGGTCCAAAACGGAGAATTCTATTTGTACGATAAAGAAAAGCTCTGTTTTCAAAAACTAAAACATTACACGTCGTTCTGGCGAAGGGTTCCAAAACATAAAACGCATTTCGAATTTCTCTGTTATATGTTGTCGTCTCGGTTTCCCCGACTGTGTTTCTGGTTTTGGCCTGGCGCCTGAAAGTTGTCTTTTTTGTTTTATTCTTCCTTTTTAAATCCCCCCCTCGTCCGACCTCTTATATATTTGGTTCAACCTCGGCGTTGAAGTTTTTCAGTTCGATTCCGCATTCGTATGTTTGTGTGTGTGCCTAGCGCTGTCCCCTTCATTTGGAGATTGGCCAGATATAAATCCGGAGTTTCCCTCGTCGGACGTTTATCGGAATGGGCGCCGATTCGGGTAATTTTCTAGGGTGGGCGGGGGGTGGATGGTTGTCTCCGCAGACGATTTGAACGTCTAACTCTACCGTTACAATAAATTATCATACCCCTTATATCTTTCTTCAAGTCGGCCTTAAGTATAGGACTTGAATTAATTGAACGCTGAGCGTATTCGGTTTAGATATTCCGTGTAATTCCCGTCATCAATTCCGACCTGGGGACATTAGTCTCAGGATGCGGACGGTTTACGAAATTGAAATAAATGGTACCAGTTGTTATATCAATTAGTTATACTTCACATCTGGTCACTATTCGTCCGATGAGTTCAATCTCCCCCGCTTAATTGTATGTTATGATTATTCATCTCCGGATAATTTCTGTTCAGAAAGTTTCTACGTATTTCGGTACCTAATTGTTGGGCGTCTCAAGAGCACTCGATACAAGCTTTAACCTAGTTCTCCCTAGGTCCCTCAGTTGGGGTAATGATTTAGTATTTTGCAACATTTACTTTTTGTATGGAATTTTGCGTTGCGTCAGTGAAGTATCGGGTACCTAAGCGTGTTACTCTTACTGCAGTGGTGTTCTAAAAGTCCAAGAACAAAACTTAACGACCAAGAAGAATGTCAACTCACAGTGACAGTGCACTGTGATTGGTCCACTGGCAACTACCGCGCTTAAGTGCTTCACTAATCCACTTGACGGAACGCTTCTAGGACGGAATGATCTAGCAAGCGACAGAATCAGCTAGTGTAGACAATAGGTTTCAAGGATCAAAGACAGGTTTCTTAAAGGGATACCGGATTAATTCAAACAATAAAATGTCACGGGTTATCGTCACATCGTCGTTCAGATTTAGTTATTGGCACCGCTTTCGATTTTCAAATCGATAGAGCCGATTTTTTAAAGATATTAACGGTTGGCAGCGTATATGAAAGAGGAATTCAGACAGCGGGGGCCCCCCGAGGGGGCGGGCGTGAGTTATTAATTCAAGCATTAAGCCCTACTCACGATCGCCCCGGGCACTCGGCTCCGAACGGACCCCGTTAGCTTTTTGTCAGCCGGATATTATAAACCGAAATTTAATTATCCGCAGCGTAAAATCGATTGTTTCTCGAATTAATTACACCGGTATATCCGCGCGCTGTCCTTTTATTGGACGGGCCGATGATATCGAACTCTCTCTCTCTATCTCTCTCTCTCTCTCTCTCTTGTTTTGCCTGGACCCGTCGGTTCAATTTAAACGACGGCTAATTGATCGTTTGGCATTGGTCCCCTCGCTGTGGGCTTTTTTTATCGGTTCGTTTTTGTCGAAGTTGTAATGTAAGCGGTGACCGTGGTGAGGGGGTAGAAGGAGGCTGTCCAACGCCTAGGTTTTTAAGTTCAACAGGTGTCGACGTTCCACTTATTTGACGACCCTTGAAGCAATAAAAAAAGAGGTGTCTGTAACGGTATTCGAGCTATTTTGTACTTATTTTTAAGAACCGAGCATATACAAAATATATATATATATATATATATATATATATATATATATATATATATATATAAGTTTATTTATTTTTATAAAATACAGTATATACGAAAAATCTCTCTCCTATATGTTTGAGGTTGGGCGAAACGACGAAATAAAATCTGTCGCTGCCGAAACCTAAAACTAGGATTTTGGTGGCCTGTAATTAATGAATTAATTATTACAGTGTATAAGACAAGTAAGTCACTTGCGTGATCTCCTCTCGGTTCGGTCCCAATCTAGAAATTGCTTGACTTTTTTTCTATGTCAGGGATATAAGATTTCAAAAACTGTTATGGGCCGGGGCACACTTTCGAAAGTGGTAATTTTTCAACGATCCTCTCGCCTGTAACGCCTATTTTAAAAGGTGGGGGCTGAATACAAAATAACGCTGCGCTTAACTGCCAGTAGTTCCCATGACATATTTAAGCGAGTCGACTTTGAATTGTCCAACCGACGATTCTCGATGAATAAAACATCACTAATGAAGATGCAAACTACTCTCATATTTTATCATTTAACGCGAATTTCGGAATCGATGGTCTATCTATAGCGTTCTTTTCCTAACGTAGTTGGGTACTCAATAACGGTACCCTTGGAGGTATAATAATGGAGGCGCTATCACCGCACCGAGCTCCGTAATAATTAACTGCACGCCGAACGATTCACTCATTTTACTGGTCTACAGACTGTATAAGAGTAAAAGTGTAGTAAAGATAGTATCCCTCGTCGAGAGTGTCCTACACATCTCCCTCTCTATTGGTTGAGACTGCGAAACTGCTGTAGCCCAGAATGAAACCACCGAGTAACGGAATAAAGATTCTCGTAAAGATTTACGCAGTTAATGTCTTCGGGGCACAACTCAGACTTATTCGGCAGATATTGCATTCATGTTGGCGTCATCCCAACATTCTTCTTTCTGAGCAGTATGTGTCTTGAGCAAGAATGAAATTATTTTTAACATTATATAGAGTTCTACAAACAATTAGTTGCATGCTATACAAAACGCGTTAAATCTATTTTCTGATATTCTCATTATGTAAATTTATTTTCATTTTATAATGTATATGTAATATTTCTTTGTTTTAACTGTTTTTTCGCCCTTTTTTAAATTTTAATTATTTTTTTCTATTTTTCTGGTATTCTTAGATCACATGGCCTTGTATTTCCTTTTTAGGCGTCAGTAAGGAATTTTGGAATGTCTGGAGATAGAAGGGCCTGGACCGTAGGATGGTGGGTTATTCGGGAGTGAAATTCGTTACATTTTTGTACATTTCGAATATCCGGATATATTATATATTATATACTGCGGATGAATAATTATACCGCTCATTGAAAGTTAAAAATAAAGGAAAACTGTCTTACCAATGTCATGCTTCGCACATAAGAATTTTTCGATGGACTAGATCCTTATATTTAATTTCAAAAATCTTGATTTTCATTTCTAAAGCAGTTAACTGTTGGAAAATTGAATTTTTCCAGCGGCGTTTTCACCGGGACTATGTTACATATCAAACAGTTCTCGGGCGTTGTTCGCGCTCCGGTTGTTTCTTTGTGTCTGTAAAAAGCTCCGAGTGTTCATTCGGGTTTTCCATTTTTTATTTCTTGGTACCGCGCTGTCGGCGGTGGCCGTTCATTTGGCGGACGTTGTTGTTGTTGCGGCGCTGTCGCGGATTGAAACGGACCCGTAATTGAAAACTAGAACCGCCGTCGTGTCGTCATTTTTATCGCGTGCATAATATGTTAGCCAGTGTTAGCATGCGGAGTGTCCTCCGGGCGGAACCCATACAATCCCGTTTCAAACATGCTTCGTACCCAGTCTCTGTTTTACTGAGTGTACGGTAGATCGAAAATAGATAGCTTTGTAGCGCGACTGTGTTCCTTGGTTACGCGATAGCTATGGCAGTAACTTTATGATGTGAAGGACTCCGAATATAACGTAATCTATTTTACTGTTTTTTTTTAATTTTTTCTCAATTTGTGAAGCCTACTTAAATGTTACACACTTCGTAACATTATTATTCGGATATTAATCCTTTTTTTTTAATTTAACAATCTTGTTTTATTCCTTTCATTTCCAAAAATGAAATCTTGCTTCGGCCATTAAAATTTATAAAACTTCAAGAACCTTATGAGCATCTCACCGATAGTATTCGCTACACTCTTGCGATGCAATATTTTAGGAACAAACTACCGGACTGAAATCTAATTGGTACTGTGGAGTTAGCGAGGTCCTTTTGAGCAATTGAATGGAAAAAAGAAGAAAAATATGTCGAAACAGAATGCCGAAGATGGCCAACTCCAGTGTGGTTATTAGGTTTAACGCCCTACTAAACATAAGTTACTTATTCTGTTGCGTCCTATCTAATTCCTGAGTCTGCTTCACGATAGCTCGATAAATTTCTGCGGCATCTAAATTTTTTTTTGAGCGTTAAAATTAATATATTTTTGATGGGACAAAGTACACCCCTTGTTTCAATTCTATAAATTGTCCCCCTCCTGCGGTTGGTAAATTGTGAGTGTCCGTAATGTAGGGGATTGGGTGATTGAGTTTAGTGTAGGGCATTGTCTCAGTGGTCTATTTTTAATGCCGTGGCACTCTCCAACCATCTCTATTTCCTCCCCGGATCGTCTCCGGGATGTCAATCACCCTGGCTGGGCATTTGACCATGCGTCCACCGCCTAAGCGGCGGCCATATTGCCCTTTTATTCCGAAGAAACTGGGAGTCCGCCTAATATACACATTTATTAACGCACGAACCACCTACACAAAATAATAATAATATCCTTTTTTACCTTATTAAATTGAAACAATTTTTAAACATTAAAAACTAATCTTATCTTTGAAGTATACTGCCACCTGCTGTACTATTTGGGAGTGGGCGTCCCGCTGAAATTACTATTCCGAGCGGTGTGATTCAGACAGTGTTACGAAAGACATCCGCAATGGTTCAACATTGTTCTGTATTACTGATGGGTCGAGATAATTTCGCACAATGATCGGATATTTGTTCAAACGCGCGGTCACGAAATGCAAAACGAATTTGACCGATTTTTATTTATGGCCGTATCGGTCGGAGCATTTCATAATTCTTACAGTAACCGGCAGGGCGTTATCAGTTTCTCGACAGTAGGCTGTGTGGTCTGCGTTGAGCAACTTTAACCTTTTCATTTGGATTCGGCGACAAAAGTCGTATATCTTGAAATTGAAATGGAAAGTTTAAACGAATGTCAAGGTACGGTTCATAATGGCGCAATTATGAAAATAGCAACTAGTTTGGAATACCTGTTTCGTGGTCTGAATAGCATAGTCCTTTCGATCGTAGAATGATGATCAAAAGAACTATCGTACTGTTGTGATTACGAAAACATTTCAATTGGAAGAAAAATAAAAATAATTTACCTTATTTACTATAATATTAGTTTCTTGAGTTTTCGGTTGGAAAGACCGAGGTGTCCAAATAAATGGCGCAGATCATTCGGCAATTTATTTTTCAATTATAGGCGTTCGGCTCAACGTATCAGCCCGTAAAATGGAACAAGGATATGTAGTTAACGTTGAATAATTGTTTATCAAACTGGGTCAGGGAAACCTGCCGGAATTATTCATGTTCGAGAATTCGGCTTAATTCTGTATATTACGATAATAATATCTTTTTTCAGTCCCCATTAGCCGCCTCTTTGCGACTTTAAAATCGCATTTCGTCTCGCTTCTTTATCAACGCAAGTATTTCCCGGGAATTGCCGCTTGTTGCGAACGAGCAATTTTGATTCGACATTTCGGACTTTATAAATGTATCTGTAATGACCATAAAACCTTTTGAAAGTGGTATTTTCAAAATCGAAAACTCGTCAACTCGCTGAGAGATTTATACGGATGAAACGCGATATCAACAAATTAATTATTTGAAGGTAGAATTTCGTGGATAACTTCTAGTGAGAATCAAATTTCGCAGCAAACTTCTGAAGCCCCGACAGTAATTGAGAAGTTTACTCGAATAGGCTTTCCGTTTCTTTTCTTATATACCTTCAGTGTTCTGGAAGCGTTGCGAAAGGGTTAACTTTCATACTAATACCTATATCATTCAATATTTATTGATTGTTTGCACATGTGGCAAACTTTGCAGATGCTCTGGGTCAGATTATACGTTATTATATATACATATTTTTGAGGATACAATTTGCGATATTGAAGTAGTAGTTTTGGTGTAGATGACTACACAGGATACTTATTAGTGGTATAAATTAATTCCAACAAAAATTTAGAGCATGTGTTTCTGTGGTAGGAAGATCTAGGGCGGGGGAAGGTAAACCATCTATAGCGAGCTACGGGTACCTGGAGGGGTTATTTTTTGTTATATTAGTTGATTAAATACCGATTATTTTAAAAGAATCCAATAAATTTATGAAACAACATTCATTCTATCTTCGGTAGCTCGGTGCGAATTTCCTATATTAGGAAAGTCTCTGGTCTATGATGTGGTGGAGTTAAACTAGATAGGAGGGAGGATGGGTCTTGGGGCTGTTTGGACGCCGAGTCCAATTTGACCGGGATAGGACAGCTGGATATTTGTCATCCGTGCGAGCGCTCTGGTAGGACCGCGGGGCTTTCAATTTTGGACTGGGAAGAGGAGGAAACGTGCTGGGGGCCAAATTAATGGTGCCTCTACCGCTCCGGCTAGCCCGGTGGGCCCGCTTTTGCCCATTTAGGTTTATTTTGGAAGTGTCCCGACCGCCACCTGCCCTACAGCTGCACCTCTCGGCCACGGCAGAAGGAAAAAAAGAGAAGTGACTCGCGCAAAGCCTATATTTATCGATAACTTAATTTATTCACGATTGTATCGAGGGGCCGTCGAGGACAGTTCGCAACTTTGCGGGGCCGAATACCACTACAGTGTCCAACACCTTGTTATGGCCGTGAACAGCAGTGTTCAGGGGATAAGGGCCAAAGGAAAATTACTTGACAGTAACAGTGACATTGGCAGTGCAAACAGCATCCAAAGCGCGGAAGTGACTAACAACGCTACTGAAGATGGCGAGAGGAGACAGAGGAACACGAAATCTAAGCTATATTACAGCTGCGGGAACGTAGCGGCCAATAAAGTGGATTTTATGTGATTAGGGAGGAAAATAATCGGTGCGACTAAAAGCCAATTCGGACCAAGACGAAGCTGTATATAGTAACCAAAACCTCGCTTCTAAAGGATGAAAAACGGAATGAAAAATAGTCTCGTGAAAAGTCTAGTTTCCCTCATTTTGTTGGCCGCGCTCGACTAACTAAAAAATAATTATCGTAACATTAACATATGATAGGTATTGATGCTTTTGAAGTTTCCCCTTCAGTATCTTCGGCCCTGTCCGTTGCCGTTAATGTCCGTCGAATTGGGCGAACAGTGTAACTTGGATGGGGTCCTTTAACTTGAAGGAATAACTCGGAGTTGGTGGGTATTAACAGAATTGAGCGATAACAGAGCGGTGTGACCCCGCGGCCCCTCAAACATCTCTTCCCCCCCCAACCTACAAGCAAAGACTCAATACCGATAGTCGGTATAAAGAAATACCCCGCGCTTTATTTATATCCAGTAGTAATATTTTTTAGAATACATTTTAAACCCTTTTTTAATTTTATGGTTTCTTGTTTAAATTTCAAATTTGAATTCATCCTCGGAGGTAAATTCCCGCCACGGGCTTGAAAAATCGGTATCCCGAGTTTTTAGTCACAGAGAAAGGTTAAGTGATTACATAAAATGCAAGTAGTGTGCCGAATTCAATTCACTACATCTTTATTGCACACTGCGGTCTATAGTGTACACTACTAATTTTACTGTATAATGCTTTTTCTAAGATTTGGCTCAGTACCAGGTTGGGGTTTCCGTATGCATTAGTAATGTTTATGTACAGTTCAAGTATGTTAACCATGAATATATTATCGGGAAATTACTAATATTCAAAGATATTTTGTCATTGACTGAAATTGTGATACAGTTCCTATAAAACGATTTATACGTGGTACTTATGGCCAACCTATAAGGAATGATAAGGGACATTGTTCTAGAGATACGTAGAGGCGTAAATTAATTCCACAAAAATTTTTTATAAGAATAACTTTATTTTCTTCAATTATTGTGCGTTCAGAAGATTCAAACCTACAAATCAAATATTCCCAATCTAAACATGATACGGAGAATACATATATGACTAATAATAAACGTGTTTAATAACGTTATTTACCCTACTTTGAAATGATGTTGACGTAATAAGTGGTATTAAATTCCAGTATGTTTTTCGTATATGTCAGTATATTTGCTGATGAGTATACGTAGGCGTGAATAGTTATTTTTTAACGGCTGATTAGGAGCGACCGGTCTATTAACAAATACTGATAATAATATTTCGAGATAAATTAATGCGGCCGTTATCTTGTCTTGAGGGGGCATAAATTATGGTCGAATTTTTCGATAATTGAGACACACAGAAGCTAATAGCCTCTGCCATCAACGTTGAGTAATTTGGTACTCCTGATTTATAAAAAAATGATAACGCGAAATGTAATGTGGCAAATTACATCGAATCATCTCTGCGCTGTTGTTTTATAATTTCGGACAAAAAACATGCCGTTTTGTTGTTTGAAAACTAATTAGTATTTATAAGATATATGAATGTTCACGGTTTTTTATGATGTTGCGGCTTTTTGTTGTTTATGCATATTAATTTCCTCTCTTCATATAGCCTCCTGGAAGCACAAAGCTCGATGGGTCCAACACGCGAGTCAAGTCCGTAAAATTAATATGCTTAGTACTTTAATTAGGGTGTACGGGATTATATATCTTCAAATAAACCGTCCCGTAATCATCGAAGATTGGATTTATATTTTAACTTTGTACCTGCGTAGTGAAATTACATTTTCGTTCATTTGCGAAATTCATTTAGTTCATTGGACGCCATTAATAAATTCGGTGAATTTTGTAATTTATGTCGTTGATGAAGTTATATATTACATAAAACAGTCCGGATCGACTGTGATTACTGCATTCACTTTACAATAATATGCAAGACATGTTCTGTCTACACTCACTGATTACGGTATCGAGAAGATACCGAACGCCGAAGCAGTGGGAAGGCCGCAAGAATTTCTGTATTCAAATCCCCCCTTAGGGCCACCAAACAGGTTTCCCAAATTAGTGTACAGGATATTTACATACGTCACAGAAATTATAAAATATTGTGACCCGTTTGCCGCGCAAACCATATGTCGAGTGGATGTCTGTAAGGCCGTGGCTTAACGAAAAATAATTGACTGTCCAGTTTTATTTAAAATGCCATAGGTTGAAAAGCCACTCATTAAGGACGTAATAAGGAAATTACGAAAATATATACTTATAAATTAGGTTCCACACATTTCAATATAATTTCTGCATATGCGTTCAAGGACTGCTTAAGGTTTTTTACCGACACCTCTCTATGGGTCGGTAATTCGGTCCAACGTGGTACTTCAGCGCAATCAATTTGCAGTAACGCCCGGGCTATAAATTGAGCGTCGACTGTGTAAAGGACGTCGGTGAACGGTGTGCTGTTGTAGGTGAATCAACTCGTTTCAGTATTGAGCCTATGGGAGTAGGCTATAAATAATTCATCCTCCAATCTGAATGTCTGCTAGCTCGGGCCGGTCTCCGAGCGCCCCGGCGAAACCGATAACAGCGATATGAGGCGCCCCTTTTTATAAAATTCAGAGAGCTCCGCCGTATTAATATTCGATGGAAATGTTTCGCCAATAATGCGTTTAGTGGTTGTGAACAATTCGGCAGTATTTTGTCGGACTCAAATTACATGCCTTCCTGGCCGTAGGCTTAAAAAGGAATTAACACATTATTTTGTATATTATTATTCGTTTATTTTCTACATTTATATTTTATATCGTAGTACAAGTTGCCACATTTCTCGGCTTGAATGTCTACCTTTGGTTCTCGCAATACTTCGTGAAATAAATTGTTAAATGCATGCCATTGCACCTCTATATAAGAAAATAAAAAAAATAACTGTCGGTTGTATTTCGATATTGCACATTCTACGTTTCCATTTTAGTGTATCTCATATATTTATTTTCCTTTTTATTAGTAGTTCCTTATATTTTCACCGTAGGCATTATTTGTTTTTCAATAAGTGACGGTAGTGTCGTAGCACCTCATATAACCCTCATTGGGATTATGAATATTAATAATAGATAGAAAAGATAAAGGAACAAAAATAAAAATTTTTTGATGAACAGAATTATTGTTGGTTATTGATTCGTAACACCCTTCAGTAGATTTTGACGATCGTGATAAGCGTTCAATAGATAAGAAGAAAAAACTAGTAAAATACAAAATGTTTCATTCGTTTATTCCTTGTTAATTTACATTGGACCCGCGTGACGCTGAACTGGGGTTCTGCACGAAAAGTGAATGAAATAATTACATTGTTTACAGACAATGTGTTACGTTAACAAAGTTACCGATTTTTGCCTAATTCCACATATTTCAACATTTCTGCGAATTAAATAGTTAGTATCGGGTGTATTTATTTTTAATATGGTTAAATAAAGAAAATGTAAAATTTACCATTTCGTTATGACACTATCGTCCATTAGAATTTTGTTACCATCATGGTATTTTATAGGAGAAATTCATATTGATATATTTATCCTGATATAAGATGTATTCTTATAGATACTATTTTATTTTCTGAAAGTAGATAGTGTTTTCTTTCATTACGCCGAAGCATTTATGTGCGTTTCGTTTTGGAGTTAATAACTTGAATTATTTATCCCGAAGCTTTTTCAATATTTCTTGGAAAAATATATCTCGAGCGGTAGCAATTTGTCGGTTATTTACTTCAATAAAAGAAACAAAATATTTTTAAAGAAATAAATAATTTCTGGAAAATTAAGAACTCAACGCGTTCGCCGTACCCGTAGCTCAAAAATAGCAATTAAAACGAAAAACATATCGTACATTTCCTTTCCTTGAAGCAGCTGCAAGGGTACGCCTGGTATACAGGTGCCACTCAAATATATTGAATAGTGCAGGCAATTTTTAGTTATCTCGATGTCACTTACACACACTGTGTAAAGAGATTTCTTTGAAGCAATTTGATTACTTCAAATGCTGTAATTAAATTCACTACGTGGTATAGTACATTCAACGTGATAATTAAATTAAACTGAAGTGCATAGTTTCTTCGTGAAAAAGATATTAGTTCATAATTGATTACTGAGATTAATTTACACCTTATGCGTTATCGTAAATACCTTTCCGTTCACATGTATGATTTAGTCCACGTATTTCTGTTATTCGTGGCGCGACTCATAGCGTCAGGAAGCGGAATCGAGTCATTAAAAATCTCCGCTTTGTTGGAAGGCTGAGAGTGGTGGCTGAGAGGAGCGTGGGGCTGCGGCTGGGGGCCGACGTGGAAGGCCGGTTCGACTCCCCCGCTAGAGATCATTCAGCCGATATCGTTCGAGACCCCCTAAAGAGATACGGTCGATTCTACGCTTAATTGAATACTCGGCCGTCGTCGATACATAATAATTATTTTCCGCGCGGTCTTACCGCGCTCACTTTTACCCTCGGCGCTTTTACCATCGTGCTGCACGTTACAACTCTGATAAGCTCCTCGTCCGTACTTGCAGTTGGCAGTTTCTAGTAAAATTACAAGCCTAAATATTAATATAAAAGACAGTCTTATAAAATTTATTTATACCGTACTGCTCTACCCTCTCGCCAGATTGGCCTTTGCTAGACCGGATTCGGCTGCTCGCCATCTTCAGTAGCAGTGTGACTCTCTTTGCACAAATAGGATGCCGTACAAGCATCTCCAGTGACTCACACTGCAACTGAGACAGAAGAATTAGGGTATTCCAAACCAATTTATTTATTTTGCGTTATACCGAATTTTAAACTCGATTACTACCATATGTCCTGTACGTTTACAGGATGGGATTTATTTATTTGAGGGCGATTAATTCCGACCATTCGGAATTATTGTTGCAATTTTTTTCTGGACCGGTTCCCTTTCACCGCTCCTCGGCCTATTGCTTGTTTAATAACCGAGAACTTGAGATTGTTGCCCGTCAATGGTGCAATAAACAGCCTACTTTATGCTCGCTTGGCGCACACTTATGAAGTGTATATTCCTTTCGTCGCCTACAGCGCTGACCATTGAGTCCCTAATAAGGGATTTGGCATTAAAATAGAATTGGTTCATTAAGTGAAATATCCGCGTTCCATCGAACTATGGGCTAATACAGTGGTGTCCCAAACTGTGATTTCCAAATTTTCCTATAAAAAATATTATTAATATTATTCCTTTATAAAATATTACTAGTTTTTCAATTTCACATGAATATCCGGAGTTTTTTATTGAATAAGATTGCGGACAACATAAGAGGTATAGATGTATCGATGCTTTTCTGAATTGGAAATTAAGAAAAATGTATTATTAACATAAAATTCGTCCTGAGACAGAACAATTTTTTTTTATTTGGGGGCCAAGGAAAAGTTCTGATATATTAGGGGCGCCTGAAACTGAAATGTTTGGGAACTGGGTGGGGGCTAATACCGGGACGGGACGAAATGGAGAGAAGGGTTGAGAGAGTAATGGAGCCGCGTGGAGGAGAGTAACACCGACTGGGCGAGGATTTGAGAATGGAATTTTTGGAAGCCGGGCTCGTCCAGGAAGGAAAAGTCTGTTAGGACACGGCCGAGTGTGCACACGATTTATACGACCGGGTCGAAGGAAGGGGGACGACGACGCCCGCTTTCCGAACCGGTCTAAAAATGGAGGACCCCGGATCCTCAGGAGGAAAGCCGAAAGCGATTCGTCTTCCTTTGAGGGCTCGTTTCAGTACATTAATAACAGACCGACCGGTCGAAAAACAACGATACATTGTCGTATAATTCGACATTGTTGTACCGGCCCTGCTCAAGTGGATGTAACGATCGTAGGCGCGCAACGCGGTGTACTGGAATTGAGTTTAATCCGCCTGTCGAAAGTTTTACGTTTTCGACTGAATTCAATCGGTCGAAATTGCTACGTAACTGTCGGAAGTGTTGGTCTAGTACGGTTGGGGGTGACTCGGCACAAAACTTTAGGTGAGCGTGGAGTAGTTCACGAAGAGGTTCTTGAATGGACCCTATCGATTTTATCCTGCTTTGTACCCTACTGTCAATATTACTTGTGGTTTACTTTGTTCTGAATATAATTACTATAATGCCATATCACATATATATAAAAATGAAAGTATGTATGTTTGACCCGGGTAAACAGCAGTGGAGTTTTTTTTTGTTTTACTGCGAAGAGATAATTATTCAATATGTTCGTTGTGTACAGTTAATAATGGCAATGAAAAGAAAATCGTAAATTAATCTCGTGGTATTTCTTAGTATTCGAAATTTCACACCTATAGTTTTTCTGCAAATTTTGCTCTCTCATTTCATTTATCGCTTTATTGCTTTGGCCTTTATACCGGCTCGAATCTTTTTCTCTCCTATAATAATGTTCTTATGTTCGTTGTACGATTACATCGTTATTCCGCAATTAAGAACAAATAATTCTGATGCATTACCATTGGTTAATAACATATTGGAACGTCAACTCTATGACGGCAATGGGTGATCCCTCAGCAGGGACGGCGCTCTAGAATTAAAATACGCGGACCATTTTTGTAGATGTCCAGTCTGGTCCGAAACGACTTTGTCTGAAATTTATGGCCGCCGCCGGCGGTAGGTCGGTCTGGAGTACAGCTAGTTTAATTCGCGTTATTGCTTTGCTTGGTTCCTCTTTGTACCGCTGAGCAATTTAATGGAGGTCGTGGGAGGGGGTGGAGGGGGCTTTTTTTAATTCTCCTTCTCGTTTCGCCGGCGGCAATTAATATAATTAATGTAGGAGGCATTAGTGGCGGGCCGCGACGCGTACGCACTCATTAGCCCAGCCGCTACGCCAGATTATTATGTTAGATAGCGTTTTACTCCCCTTTGATCTGTCTTCTGACCAAACCCCCCCCCCCCCCTTATCGAGGCTCGCATCTCCGCTCATAATCTGCCGTTTAGTGTATTTTTGTCGCGTGGGTTTCCTTTTTTTCCCCCCCTCGTCCCGCAAAAGCGACCGATGACGTCACGTATACGGAAACGACAAAATCTGCATTTGACGCATTTTGATTTGAGCGAAAACTGTGAAAATAAGCCTAAATATGATCTGGCGCCGTTCAGAAGGGACAATTCCTACATTACCGTTTATCTTCTTTATTGAATTAAAAAAAACATTAATTCTGTCCTCATTTGATCCATCCATTTATCCAGTAATCTTGAGATAGAATAGAATAGGCCGATAGAAATACCGGGAATCGCAGATATCACAGTTTTTAGCCTCCCATTTTATGATTAAAATTGGTCATTGTTGCTATTCATACACAGTTAGTCATTAAGAATATTTGAAAACACAGAGTAAATCACATTTGAATTTCAGTGAAGTAGGAGAAGCTTACAAATAGCCATTAGGCACATAGCCATGGCTAAGTGCATAACACTGTTAATATGAAATGAAAAAATGCTATTATCCCAACACCTAGGCAAATTTTGTATACAGTTTTATTCCTTGGTATTATTTATATTATGTTTTCATATTTTACACTTTTCATTCTCTTTGTTTCAGGTGAGTGCTTCCAGCCATTCTTTATAAGTTGTACAGAGATGAAGCTACCCGTCGACGTAAGTTGTAGTCTTTGTTTTACTAATAAATTATTCGTTCAAGAGTGTGTCATTATTTTTCTTTCGAGGGTCTTAATGATCCTTGATGAGAGGTGATGAGTCTTGTGTACATCACAAAATTCGTGTTGAGCGATTATATGCGTTTCGTATATAAGAAATATAACCAAAATTCGTTGATGATTTAAACGGTATTTTTAAAAGTTATAGTTTCATTTCTGGGAACTAATAGTATAAAATTAGACATAAAACGAAAGGAATGGGCATTAATTGACCATAAACCTTCACTATATTTGTTATTCCAGAACCCCATCATTATCATGCGTACGATATCTATGTCCGTCGATTGAAAAGAAATATGACCGCGGTTACTGCGCAGTATATCAAAAATTCGGACGAAGAGCTCAATTAATAATGCTATTAAGTGTGTTCATAATAACAGGATTTATTTTGTCATGACCATTACTTGTTGGAGTCGCTGATTTTAAATTTCTTTAATGAAATTATACACTCGGGTGTAATTATTACGCCCGGGGTCACGTTTTGTAATTACTAACGTGCGAGTTTTTCAATTTTTGCTGAACCGAAACGATTGTTCAACTTCAGATTGGAACTCGGCTTGATGAAAATATCCAGGATTACCAAAATTGCCGCATTTTTGTAACAGCGCATTCCCCGGTGAGGACGGGATATGTGGACACACGTTTTTTTTTTAATTTAACCAGTATCCACAGCTTCTGCTTTCAGCGACATTCCGATTTCGATGGAGGACGTTCTGGAAAGGAAATAGAGAAAGGGTTATCCTAGAAATAATTAGTTGTTGTCGATTGTATAGTTTAGCAAGTAAAATAGATGAAGCCTTTCCAACTTGGATTTTCCTTATCTGGTTTTTGGCACAGTGATCACCCATGATTTTTCCCTTGTAGGTTTATAGTTCATTCTTTTTTAATACCAGTTACATTTATGCGAGAAGATTGACGCGGAAGATTGATTTCCGTTTTTTTAATTCTTTCCATTCGGTTCATTCCTGAACCTTTTTAAAAAAACGGTAAAAGAAAGTAATTAATGAAATAAAATAATTTTAATTAAACTTAAATTTAATTAGGAATTACTTATTTCCACCACCAAGTAATGGTCAACCTTAGCGGAATTGTTTGGCGGTTCCCCCCACGCTATCGCATCCCAGCGCAAACCCAGACCGAAATGTCCAACGAAGCGAATTATGACATGGGGAGGGGGATGGGTGGACGAAAGTCCGTAGTTGGGGCTTTTCTTCCGCGCGGTTATTTTCGCCCAACTTATTTTAGGGTCGCCTCGCGTGTACAGAGAAGGAGCGAGAGAGAGAGAGAGAGAGAGGGAGTTTGAGGGCGGGAGGGAGGGAGGGATGCACACATACACAAAGGGTTGAAGGGGAAGGGAGATGCCGTTGTTTGGGGGCGCCGGCAATAAAAGCTGGTCCCCGGCCGGTCGCTACATCTAATGAAAGCAATTCCCATTCGGTCGAGAGACAGTCCAAACATCCCTCCCTACCAACCCCCTTTTCCCTTAAAAGCTAACGCGGAATTTTCACTTAGCTTTCTTCGCCCGATCCCCTGTTTTATCCGCCCTTGTTTTATGACTTAATTTGAATCAACCCCCACGTCCCCTTGATTCTCTTTCACGACAGTTAGCTTAACGAGTAATGCTCCGGTTGTAACTGCTTTAGCTGTTCGAGTTTATTTTAGTAAACCGGTTACGAGTGTTGCATTTTAGGACGAGGGCTTAAGAGGTCGAAGAATATTTGCAATTGGGACTCTCTTGCATGTACATTGTTATTGTACTGTGCGCGGCTACATACTAATCGCTCCAACTAACTATACCTGACCGACTGATGAATTTTAGACCGATGAATTGAGATACGATGCCCGATCATTTTTGTCGATAGGCTGCCATGTAATGTCCTTTTTAAGATATTCCATTGAGTGGTATTTGTCGACATCAAATCTAAATAATTATTAAGCTCTAAAAATTATGACGGCGGATAGTCCGTAAAGTCCGGGAGGTTGAATATCACAGTTTTGGAAACGTTTCAGGCCGTTATTCACGATATTGCCGAAAGAAGGAGTTTAGTGCGTTCGCAAATAGGACGCGGGGTGCGAAATGAGAAACACGCCGGACATATCGGATTTCAATTTTGCCTCGGCACCGAGAGGGTACTGGTGATTTGTCGAATGGTGTGTGATCCGGTAATTGTTAACCTGTGGGGGGAGCGGTGGAGGATTACGAGGCGCGGCTGGGGTTTATACGCGGGGGGTTATAAAACCCAATTGATTTCGAATCGGTTTAAAACGCCGTCCTTTAATTATAACAGCCCCGTTGGGAAGGTATTTATACTTGCCCGCTTCGAATATGGTTTCACGGCCACGTAGTCACAAGCCCCCGCGCTGCTGTGTGATATGAAGAGTAAAACGCGTGTACCAAATACATAAAATTGATTGATAAAAACAAGAACGATGAAAGGTTAGAAGCGCCGGTGGTACGTTTATAATCGATATTATATCTTTGGGAGTATCACATTTGGTTTTATTCTTAGTATAACATCTGGTTAATGAATTGAATCTTCGTAAGGAGGTACCACTACCTAATTTCCGGCGAAGCCGTTTAATACCGACGGGGGGGGAATCTCGGCCAGCAGGTGTTCATTTGTTCAAGATTCTTTCCGGTTTTGTGGGAGTTCGAATATTATTCCTATTATACCCCTATATTAATAGAAATTTAACGTATTATTTGCGTATTTTTCAATAAAACTGTAAGTGTCTAAACATTATTATCAGGTTTCAAACATTAGAAAACATTTGGCTTCTTGCCTGTTTATAGTTAGAGCAAACTACACTGCAAACAGTGCTTGGTGCGGCTCCTCATGCAGTGATTCTGAGCTGCATTGTATATATTTTTCAATTAAAATGTACCCACTCTCAGTTTGTGCCAATCGGTCAGAAAAATGCGTACCGATATGAAAATCCTCGTCCGCTAACGACAGTAGCCCGTCCGAAAAAACCCGTCCGAAATGGGAAGGAAATGCGTAATTTTTAGTGGGCGGGCGCCAATTTGATCCGCAATTTCAGATAATAATAATAACAATAATTGCGGCGTTCCTCCGCTCCGCTCGTTCACTCAGTTCCCCGCGTCTAATTTTTTTTCTCCCTGTCGAAGGAAAGTTAATCACCGGTTTGCGAGCGGGCACCCAACAGCTGTTTCCCGCCACCATTATAACGCGTATCCTAATGTCCCTTCGGTTATATTGGCGGTATGATTTGAATTTATTTTCCGGGCACCGAAGCCAGCGATGAAAATTCGACGGGAAATCACCGGGCAAATTGGAGAAACGGAGTGTTGCCGGGAACAGATGTTAACACACCGAGTTCTTTATATCTCCTTCGACGTTTTCTTTGTTGTTGGCTAACTTCAATCCTGGTCCTAATGAAGTATAGCTCCGTGCGAGGTTTCGCCCACTGTAAGTAGATTTGCTGGAATAATCAACTGCTAGAATTAGCCCACGATGAAGAGGAAATAAGATATCTTGAGAGAAAAGTTTCACTGAATGTTGGACTTATAAGATATATTATTGCGTCCTAGTGCTAAATCGTTTTCAAGTTACATTCTAAAACAAACTGCCAATCGATCTCCCTTCCCTATAAATCCGTTTGTGTGCATCCAAAAAGTCCAGTTATTGGGCATATTTTAGATCTCGGACCTAAAGCATCTCATCTACTCGTTTCTACATCTCACATTAGGGCAATTCAGGGAAAATACCTATCGGTTCCGTTTCCGAAGTACCTGGTTTAGATCCGTCCCTGGTTATGTTCGACCCTAACCTTTAGATCCAGTTGATTACGCCACCACGTCTCATTGAAAGGGTATGCGTCATCGGAATGCCCGTGTAATTGCACAGGGTTTCGGTCTCTTATTGCAATAATTACCGAACAGTCATGTTCGGGTGTCGTTCGATACGAATTTCCTTAGTCTATCAGTTATAATTCCCGCATAAAATAAACAAAAGGGTCTGGAAAATATGTTCGATATCTGTAACCGTTTTTGTTCTACCGACGAAACCATTTCTTTTTCTCAATTTCTGGAAATTCCTTCAAAAATATTATGTACGCTCTTACAATTCCCGAAATACCTACTCTGACGAAAGTTGTAGTTGCGTGCTGAACATGCCCGTTTGGGAGCTGACCACACTTGTACAGAGTTCAGCGGTTATTTAATGTGCTAGTTCGTTATCAATGGCAATAAGAACAAATATCTTTGATAACAAAATTCGTCATCAGGATTACAGAATTCAAAAACAGTGGCCATAATTATATTTTAATTTGGTCTTAACGCACAGCTTTTTATATTTTCACTGCATTCGCGGACGTAGTTATTTTTATAGACCGAGGAGTTGATAATGTTTATTCAAAGGTCTTCTAGTCCTTTCAACATGTCTTTCGATGTTAATTTATATTGAAACTGAAGGACCATTCTGCGTTCTCGGTTTACTGTTGTACAGACCCCAAAAAGGGACGAAGAATTTTATCTGGACGCGTATGAAAATCGAACGTGACAGTGATTCTAAAAATACGTCTATCGTTCCTTAATTAATGTAAATACTTACGATCTAAAAAAATTGTTTCTTAGTGGACATTCCTTTTCTTTATGTTGTGACTCAGCCGAAGGAAATGACTCTGAGCGATGGCCGGTTTCCCTTTTTAGGCGGGAGACCATTTTTGGTTCCAGATATTAGAATCGGCGCTGACGAAACGCCGGACTGCGTTTGTCGTTTTAACTCTCAGCGAACAGGTGGTGGGCCCCAGACACGGTCTTTAACTCCCGGTGGGAACCTCGGCAGAGGGAAAACCTTAATCCACTCGCCCGTACAGGGCCCGGAGAGAGGTATCAATAACTCTGTATTGTAACTACCTCTGTAAACAGCGGAGAGGGGCGAATGTAAACTGAGAGCGGGCTTTAAGGGAGGTTGGCTGTTGTACCCGGTGGGAGGATCGACTGTCACCACCAGACTCCTGTATCCACTGATCTACAGTCCTTTGTATCACATCCTGTTTCCACAAATTGTACAATGACTTTCACGAAATATGACCACGAACAATTTTGACATCGAGTATTTGACGTACGCAATAATAACGTTTATTTGTGCATATCCATACGAGTTAGGAAGGCCTCGAAGAGGGGGTTAATCGCAGAATAATAAGGCTGAAATTGGCTTCGGAGCACGACCGTCGGCTAATCTAACCGGCGTGTAGTCTAAGATTGTCCGCTCATTTATTTCCTTGTCCTTTTATATGCTACAATACAATGGGGAGAGGGAGAGGGAGATGGCTAAACGCAGGTGTTCCGGGGGTCCCGTTAATACCTCCTTTGATGCCCGCCGCTCTTGATAGAGAAGGTGAATTTCCGCGTACCCTGCCTGAGTAGAGTCCCTTTGTCCTTTGCGGCACTGTCGTTAACTTTTATATACACAATTTTTGTTCATTGACTAGTTATATTGTTTGGCATATTTCAGAAATGTGCGACTATAAGTTTTATCATTATGAGCCCGATTAAGTTAATAAACCGTGGCCAGATTCTTTGATTCGAAATTGTGATTTTGGATGTCCCTCGACACCGGTGGGTAAACTACAGTGGGTCAAAAGCCGGTTGCATTATCAGAAAAATCCTTTGTATTCTCATTTTCGCCAAATTCCTTTTGTATTAATAATTCTAGTTAGATATCCGAGGGAAAATGTGTCAATATTATAGGAGTATGTGAAATTATACCACGGTACGGTCCAAGTTTCGAGTTAACTAAGCGGCATTATGCTTCCTCGGTCTGTCGTTCGTATTTCTCAAGTGTCTAAACCTGATTGGCCGTGGTATTCTTGGGGTAGTGTAGTATGTGCGAGGGGCCATCGGGAGGGTCTATATATGGATCCCGCTGAGTGAGTCAGGTTCGCTGGCTCCAGCTCCAGCTAAAACTAGTAGTAAGCTCGGAATCGCTCCCCTCCCCACATACCTCTGCCGACATCGGCACCGTTCGGACTATTCTCTCATATCCTGAACAGCCCTACGGTTTTCCTTTGTACAGACGGTACGAGGAAAAACGATTCCTGATTATGGGCAAATTGTTTATATTAGACTCACTGTAAATTAGGCGTTATACTTGGCGAAACTTGAAGCGGCCCGAGACATTACGCAGTTGTGGGCATTTTAAACATTATTATTTTTTACCCCGGCTCAAATATATTCGAACCACAGTGGGGGCTTAAGAAACGTCGAATAAAAAAAACACCTTAAACATCATTAGGAAAAATGATGTTTAACACAGCAGACAACATTATTGATTCGCGTCAATCAAATTCGGGCAGATATGTAACCGATCCCCGAACGGGTTTATCGTTCGGAAATTTCAGGGCCGGATTCTAATTGGATTCAGTTTGAAACCGGTTGCGCCTCGTTGAAGAGGGTGCCTTCGATTTTGTATGCGGCGCGACATTTGTTCCGAAAGTTAGGCCTGGCTTCAATATCGGCGGTCGCGATTCGGCAAAAACTCTTTAAATTGTGAAATAGGCCTTAGAAAGTTGTGCTTCGGTTGGTGCGCGCTAGTTGGGCGCATGGGGCACGAGCGAGAAAGTCTCTTTCTTGTCCGTAGGGCCTTCCCCCTGCCCCTCCCCCATCCCTCTCTCTCTCTCTCTCTCTCTCTCTCTCTCTCTCTCTCTCCGGTACAAAATTAACTTTCTAATCTTGATTTACATAGCCACTAAGTATATACTGAGAAGGGGGTCTTACCCCTTCCCCTATCCCCGCCCTTACGGTTAATTACACTGCCTTGTGGTTTAGGCTGCGTCGCTCTATTTAGTCGATCAGTCGGGCAGAGGTCCACGTAGGTTCACGCACGGTCACGTACCTCCACACCCAATTTCCGCCCCCTCCTAGAACCAGCTCTGTTCCGGCGATAAAGAGGTCCATTAAATTGTCGGTGTCCAATAGCCTGGTTATGCGAAGACAATTTTAATTTGATGCAAATTGTACCGCATTAACGGTTAAATCGAGCGTTTACATTTTTTTAGTTATTTTTCATTTTACTTTATTTATTACGCCGGCGTTATGCAATGAGCGTCATTACCCACGGAGGGTGTGGCACGGAGGTTGACTTATTTAATCTCTTATTTTATTTATTTGTTCGTGATTTGTGTGGCATATTGACCAGAAATACGGGTTGTGTGGTACACGAACACGCTGACGTATGTAGACATCGAATGAAATGTAATTAGTGTAGGTGGAATTGTTCTACAATCCATGAAACTAAAATAAAGTGTACGCTTCACGCTTAGGTCTTAAATAAAGTGTTATAATAATGACAATAGTGTCTATCAATAACAGATACTCTATATCAGATTCGAATTCAATAAGAGAATCAGTCCTGTTATTACCTTTGTTGTTCACAGTTGTATAAAATTTCATTAATGTACAGTTACGGTCTCGTGGGTGTGTAACACGCGTCAGTTCAGTTATTTCCATGTAGCTGCTTCATAATTGTGACCGTTTTGTTTTATTCAAACAATATTTTGCAATAAAACGCGGACTTTCAAAGATTTTAATGAACTGAAAAACCCGATCGAGCTCCAGTTGTTGAGCACGCATTTCTAATATATAAAGCGGAAATTATTTAAGTTCATTTGTTCGGGGCAAACACCAATATAATTTGCTGTCCGATTGCCACAAACATCGGGATGGTCACAAGGTCTATGAAAGAGTGAAAAAGACCTGGACTTGTGACTTGAACTTAAAAAAGCGATCCATTTCTATGTTCGTTATCTTCTTGGGAAAATTCACCGTTTATGTACTCCCCGACCAACGCCGCGTAAATCAGTTAGTTTTACAAATTAATTGGGCACATTTTCGGTGTTCGGCAGCGGTTTTTTTTGTTCTCACTGCATTAAGTTGTGGGGAGAAAACGCATACCCGCCGGGGCAGACTATTAAATTGGAATAAGCCAGACGGCTTGGAGCGGAAATACTGGAAAAATTATTCCGGCCGTATTTGCCCTTCTGGGGGCCGTACCTGTACGCAATTTTATTTTCGAAAATGAAATGCCAGCGCCACCCCGGGGAAAATATGCGAGAGCGGTGACGCGCGCCAGTATCTGATAAATTGTTACAGTTTTTTTTCCACGTCCTAACATGAAAATAGAATCGGGTATTCGCCCCTGGAGGAAAACTGGTTGGAAAGACCGTAATATCTCTTCGCGGTGGGTACGATCCGGTCGCCGCCGGTAATAATAAATTGCCGCTTGTTTTTTTATATATATTTTTTGTATTTCCCGCCTCTCAGATGTATTCTTTCATACATAATTTATCGGCTAAAATATGATGCGTGATGTTGAGTGAGGCTTTTTCTCTCGCGTCTTGTAATTTGCCGCCCGGGGGAAATCTCCTGTCTTATTTCACCCCTCAGATTGGGGTTTCACACCCTGACCCCGGGATTACGTTTTGACTTTTCCACCGGAATTTATCGGTTTCTCGCCGGAATTCCGCGTTAAACTGCGACCGGAAATAAAGGGGAAATTCTTTTGTTTTCTTATTCAGTCGATACGCCGTGCCACGAACAAAACCGATTGTGGATCTCCGAGTAAATAAATACGGATTAATCGTTCAATAGTCTTATTTTCTAAACATCGGTTTCCCACTTTCCTCACTAGCATTCCATCAGTGTCATTATACTGTCGCTGCTATATAAAAGAGCTATAAGCAAAACCTGTCTAGCTTAGGTTCAGGTATGAGTGTGGATAGTCCCACCGAGCGAGGGCCAGCTCCAGTCTCTCCTATCGGATTCTCGTTGTAAGATCTAACCTTGTGTAATTTTGTGTTATGAATTATATTTGATTTTTTTAAATTATAATTTATTTCTTACACATATATACACGTAATTTTTTTATGTATATTATAAGAAAATAATATATGTTTGATTGTAGAAAATGTAGGCCACCGAAGTAGTAAAACTGTAGTGTATTTCAAACATAAATGGGCATTTTTGGAGGCCAAGGAGAGCCTGAATTTAGTATAAACAGGAAACCTTGTTCATATCGATATAACTATGAATATTTCATGCCATGTTTCAGTCTTGCGAATATATTATAGAACGAGACAACGTAGGATTTTTCTTTTTACTCTATTTCTTATGGGCAATTATGCTTGTTGTAGCCTTTATGCAATATTGTTAGCTGGAGGTTGATTTGTCGTACTATAATTTGTCAGTCAGATTCGTGGCCGTTACAAAAGTCGGTAGTTCATTTCGAGTCAGGGTTGTTGCTGTATTTCCCTTCGGCCTTTGTGTAATAGACAATCTCTTACTGAGCTATTTTTTGATATGTTCGGTTTTGGGCGGTTTTGGTTCGTTTAGTATCATAATTATGATTTCTGCCTACTAAAAAAGTATGTCTACAATTTTAATGCTAAGTATTAGTTTTTCTTCCACTTTGCCAATTCGTCAGGATTAGTTTTAATGTACCTTATGAGCTTTATTATATTGCACTATTTGGTTCTTATAAGTTTCATTAATTACTTCTTCTGTCCACTTCTTCTGTATAATTATTATAACTCCTGTTTACTGCTGATAATTTTGTGATGTTCGGCGATGAGGGGAACTAATGGACTTCGCGAGAGGGAGCGCGAGCGGTGAAGCTTGACACCGTACTCAAGGACTCGAGCTTTTTAGATCCCGACCCAACTTTGCCGACCTTGAACATTCTACAATGGAAGGATTTATCCTGTTTTCGGGACAGGAAGGCAAATTAGTCTGTCCAACGCTATCACAACGCTGTCCGTATGCATTTTTCTCGTCTAATAAAAATTTGTTAACCTTCGAGGCTCAAAGGAACCGGCTTAAACCGTAAAGTAGCACTACTTAGGTCATCACTAAAACGGTTATCGAAATTGGCCTTAGCTAACAAACTCGCAGTCTAAAAAGCCGTATTGAAACCGACGTGATCATACGGCATTGAACTGTGGAGTTCCACCGAGACAGCCGACATCGCTCTCATCCGGAGATACCAATCAGAAGTCCTTCGAACTTAATGCTGCCCTGTATGTTTCAAATTGCACCATTCACCACGACCTCAACATACCCTCAGGTGACGAAATAATAAAATCCTGGTTCCCGATGTTTATATATATATATCCGAAAATATAGCTGGACACGAACTATGCGAATACTGTCGGAGACGATTAAAATGTAATTTCCTAGGTAAATGCAGTGCATACGAAACGGAAACCAGCAGGTTCGTCTTGTAAAACCACGCTGATTAACCCTACAGTGCAGAGTGAGAATATTTACAAAATTTCCTTTGTACGCGATTATCCTTTGTGTGTGGAACAAAAGGTAGAACCGATCCGACAGTTTAGGTTTAAGAATGCTGTCAAACCCAACTGAATCCATTTCCTCATGATGGAAGAGAACTTCGAAACGCTTAAGACCTGGATTTTCCCCTTCAGATTTGGAATCTCAGGACCCTCGGCCTTCATCAAGAAACGAACGATAGATACCTTGCGCCATATCCCTTCCCAGTCTCTGTTTTTGCTTTAATCATAATTTAAGAATTAGTCGGCATTACCGGCTAGATGACGAACCGAATGAAAATCACGTCATAAATAAGCCGATCGGCCGGCCTTCCTTTTACTTCATGCATAAGCGCCGCGATGAGGAGTTATTGCGGTGAGATCATTATTTCTATTTAGAGTTTTTCTCCCCGTCGAGTTAGGTATTATGGTTTGGGGGTCTACTGAACAGGATTTGACCATATCGGGAGTAGTACGCGAGTGCATATACTTGTCCTGCAATTTATAAGTGTCTGAAAAGGTTTTTTTCACATTTTTGAAAGATCATGACGGTGAGAATGTATTATACGAAATTAGGTCTCTCTTCACCACTAGAATATTTAAATAAAATTAAACTAGAATTACTTAAAGACAGAATCACTCTCTCTGGCTTGTGCTTCTCTTTTGCTATTGCGGTTGGAGGAGGAGACCGACCGTCCGTTCTGGATGAACCTTCTTTCTTTTCATAAATATTGGTCGACGGGGAAAATAATCTGCGCGAATTATCTGAATAACCTTTTATGACAGTCTTTCGTGTAACTAGTGCGGTCTGTAATGGGCACCGATCGCGCCATTCCACTGTAGCGTCTTTTTGGTTCTTTGGTGGAACACCTCTTCGGAATCTACATTATTATGGGGAATAAGTTTTCACGACGTTTCACATTATTTTTCCCTGTCGGTTGGCTCAAATTTCGAATTGAGCCGCCGCCTATCCGTCGGGAGAATGACGAATTTAAAGAATCTTACGAGTGCGCACGATCGGGCAATATGCGTCGGCAGAAAATCCGCCCTGAACAGAGGTTTTTTTTCCATTACGCTCTTTACAACTCTATTTATCCGCCCGGTTGAGTATGAATAATAGAGGAGAGCCGCCGGTTTGAACGGGATTGTACTCCCCCTCCCCCTCTTTCTCTCTCTTTTTGCCTTCCCCCATTTTGCCGAATAAAATACACTTTTGAATAGCGCTCGCTGCAGAAACGTACTTGGAGATGACAGCTTTGTCGTTCGAATGACGCCCAGCCTTCAACTGTCCGTGCTATATTATTTCTTTCATTGTTTCTAATTCAATTCTCCGAAATGAAAGAACTCATTTAGATTTACTTCTATTTCCGGTTGCTATATATATATATATATATATATATATATATATATAAGGAGAAAAGAAACTACAAAAAAGAAGGATTTATTATTTTCATATCTATTCGGCAATTATTATTTTTACATTAGAAAATGCAAACTATTACCTGATAGATGAAACAAGGCATCAAGCCATGCTAACAGTTGTTACACCTAGGCATCGAAGATTTGCAATTTTCTCACCCATGTGATTGTCCATTGTCCCTTCAGCTTGTGTTCAGCTTTTCGTCAGCTCTTTTGTTTTTGATCTGTAACAGCTCCGTCAGGATCAAAGCGGCGTGTCACTAGTGTTTTGAAGTCGTATTATAGTCTGAGAAGAGTGGACGAAGAAGAGTTATAGCCCAAAATTTAGGGCTGGGTTTTACGTGTTTTCGATTCCTGTAAATCTCAAATTTCCCTCCGGATATTCAAGGCTGTGACATCAGGGAGCTATTCTATTAAACGATAAATTAATAAAATAAATGTCTAAACAAGGACGGCCACCTGCCAGTTTTGACTGAATTTTATTGAGTTTATCGAATGCAGGCAAGGAGAAAACATTGAATTGAACCGAGGAGAGGAAACATTTTCCGGAGTGGGAGGATACTAATACTAGCGCCATGGTGGAAAAAAGCAGCGGAGGAGAGCTCACGACCGGTTAGCGACGGCAACCTGTTTAGTGCACTCAACGCAGAGGTCGAAGGGGCCGCCGGGGAAACTAAAATGGAGCAAATCCCATCAATCGTCGTCGACGGGCCGCGTCGCTGACATGAAATTATTTCAGTCGCGAACGGTCGTCATAAACAAAGTGGCCGTGAAGAGCACAGTTAGAACTGGAAAACTAGAAAGTCCTGGGGGCCTGTACATTTAATGAAATGAAATGTAAATTAGTGTAAGTTACAAATCGTAGTGGTTAAACCACGTTCTCATCAAAAATTTTTTTTAATTGAAAATTTGATATAACTCCGTGCCAATCATCCATATTCTTATTTTCCCGGACCCGAGCGAGCTATTTTTCAAACAAATGATCAGAATGACATATTGATACTACAGTTATTCCGAATTTTAGAGCGGGCACCACGGGGCGATGAAAAATGTAATTTGTCTCGTACATGGTGTCTGTAATGCGGGTTTTGTAATTCTCCCAGTACCCCGGTTGTATTGTCTGCGTATCCACGACGCAAAAAGTACAGAACAGCCCCGACTTTATGAAATGCGAGTTTGGTAGAAACATTGAATTTTCAGTCTCCGCCCCCAATTAGCAAGCGTGAAGGAGCCGCGGGAATGGCGTCCTCCGGGATTCGCGTGGCGCCTGTATTAATCTCGATTAGAGGATGTAATTGTGAAATACGGTTCGGACCGGTAACTAACCGAATGTCATAAATCATTGCCATTTGCATTGGCCAACTATTGTGATTTATTAGGTCCCCCCCCTCGATATATCCGCCGACCCCCTCAAGGCTAACTCCTCCACCTACCTGTTAGTGGCCCTTCCCTTCGGCCTAGCAATAGTTACTGCATTATTTACACTCCCGGGGTAATGAATTCGATCGACTGTATAGCCCTGTTTTGCAGTAACAAGGTAATGGACCATAAACTGAAAGCGACGGCTTTAAATACTTTTAACACAGGTCGATACATACTTTATACTCTCAGGAAAGTGTCACCAGTGGGTGATTTCGTCATTGTGAGAACCAGTCAGGACAATACTTAAATCAATCGCACACATATAAGATTGTTGATTGTGCAATAAAAAAGTTACAAAAAATGCATTTACCCTTGTAATGACAGTTACCTGCCATTTTGCTGTTATCCATTGAACTCTAATCCGTATAAACAACGAGAAATAAATTAATTAATTGAACAGGGGACGTATACTGATTAACCAAAATACAATACCGTGTATTTTTATTTATAAAATTTTTACAGTACCTATAATGAAGTTAGGCTAACAAACAAAACTGTAGACAAAATACACTGTAGAATTCATTAAAACTACGAACCTGACAATGGTGATATAAAAAAAATTTGCGCTATACAGGAAACGAAAACAAAAAACATATTTCTATCAGACGGTATTTCTTCGAAGAAACGTTAAACGGATAAAAATGATTTAATTCAGCGAAAAGTATTTAGCAGCTAATATGTGAAACCCGCAGATGTTTCGTTGGACACAAGTTTCCGTCCCAACGACGGCCGCATAAGTTCCCGCATACGGCTTTGGGCGATTTGATAAAGAACTGTAAAACAATTTCGGCGTCCACAGTATGGCGGCGGTCGCCCCGAACTCCGAATTTTAATTCGTTTTACGACCACATATTTGGGGTGGACCAGCCGATTGCCCACATGGTCCCACCTGCCTTCACTTTACCACCCGCCTCTCTAATTTGTGTTCGCCCGTAGTTTATTTTAACAGACCAAAGAAATTTAATGAATATCCCCACTGTGTGGATGTCTTCTCGGAGAAGCCTACAGTAAATTAATTAACCGGTCCGACGTGCCTTTCTGATCAAATAACGGTGTCGACTTCGCGCCACCATCGTCCGAGAACATATAATACTAATATCTTTCGTTGATGATCTATTCTATTAGCCACAACAATATTTTCGTAATTAGGCAGACGATTTACGAGGAACTCTCTTGTGTAATTTTGTTATTTGTATTTATAAAATAAACATTTATGAATAGGTGTAATGTAATGGGCTACCACCTTCAGACCGTTACCCTCGGTGCCGGACAATTCGGCATTAATAACGCTAATAATTACAACGTCATCGCCTAATTAATGCGGGCGTGTGCTTTCTGGCGAACACTATACAGTTTATTCGGGGCTCTACGTTATTTTCATCCTTATATTTTGTCTGTTAAACTATAATTATCCGAACTATGTGAAAGTTGTCTTACATGTATCAATTAAGGCAATTATGGGTCCAATATCAATCTCCTGTACCCACTCGCTGATTTATACACGCATTACTTATCTTTTCGAATTGTGCGCAAATAGTGATATTTGTAAACCTAGCAGACTAACCAGAGAGATATCCTAGAAACCTAAGTAGTAAGCGCGAATAAAATCAATTCGATTGGTTCCATTTTGTGTATCGATTTTTCGGTAAGTCGAAGATGCCTTCGCGCAGACACTGCGGTCCAATTTCCGAAATTGATCGTATACTTTTATTTTTGGGGAAGGGAAACGGATGAAGGACGACGGTGTCGATCTGGCCGGGGCTCGTTTTATGCCGGCCCTCATAACCGGTTCCCACTTTATGACTTCCACCGAAAGCTCCGAATATCCCTTAGTAGTTTTTTCCGTTTTGAAATGCCCGTCTATTTCCGAAATTTCTCCGAATTTTAATCCGCCGGTAAGTTAATTATTGTCGGTGCACAGTCCGTTGGTACCCTCAGGTGCTCCTAAGTCAGGAATAGGAACAAATCTTCCCGATACTCAAATTCATTCAAAATTAAGTCCAGGTTTCTCTTAATGCAGTTTAAATTAATATATTTGTTTAATATGGACAGATGCTGTTGAGCAGTGCTGTTGTTGAAATGTTGCTGTGTAATTACATAAAATATGTTTAAGCAATTGGTCCTTTGGTACTTATGCTGATATTTACTGTTTATGTTCGTATAGTTAAAACCTAGATTTGAGTACGCCATCTCCCTTTGTTACATTCTATTCAGAGATTATATTCAGTGATTTTCGCATTCACGTTTTTGTTGATAGTTTTGTGTTATTCATTCACTCGACTGTTTGATAATTGGGCATTCTGAGCATAAAACTGACTAAAGTAGACGCACTGATTTCACGTTACGTTCACGGGTGGCCAATATGGAAATATGAATAGGAAAACCCGTATCATGATTATAGTGCCATAAAACCCGTACGTATGTAAAACGTCGTGGCCGGAAGGTTTCACGATTGCCCGACCGCGGAATATCATTATTCGGACATTTGAATATCAAAGCAGATGTTCATGCTGTCTCGCTAATTATTTTCTTTAATCCGGTATCCGTAATATTATTTAATGGCGGTCGTAAATCCGCACGAAAATTTGGACGCATGGAAATAGAATTTCAGATGTTACTGGCTCTCCTCATTCTTCTTGTTCATTCCCAAAACTTCAAATTAAAAGGCTCCATTCTCACGCGATCTCACTTTGTGTTAAATCTACACCAATCTTCCCTCGTATTTCATTCACGCGCACCACTCAAAATATGCCACTTAAATACACCGTGAATATTTCTTTTTCCCCTTCTTTTTTTCGCCCATGCTGTTAAAATGAACTTATCGCATGACCGAAAAACATGAAGTCTTTCATAGAATCGACTTTCCAATGAGCGTTAACACGAACGGGAAATTTCAGTTTCCGGTAGACTTTATAATTTTTGTCTTCGAGTCGCAGTTTAATTAATATTCGTCAACAGTGCGGCGCCCGCATCTCGGCTTGGCTTAATTAAAATTTAAACGAATGTTCCGAAGACGTTTTTGGTCGTTTAAACTGACAGATTATCGTGTTATATGTTAAGTTTAGGAGGGATTACCGAGTTCATGTCTGTACAATATGTACTTTGTACGTTTCTAGAAAGTTTAACCTGCAGTTTTAGCGTTTACAATCGTTATGACGAATACTGTGAAACAACGGTATCGTATAGAGTTCCGTGAGCTTAGAAATCAGAAAAAACTACTATTCCGACAACCATCACCGATGTTTTACTGCATTACCATAGGGTAATAGTCATGCGGGTTATTCATAATTAATGAGGTTCCCTAATCCTGACGACGATAGCTTCTTGTTGAACATTTCTTAGTTCTGGCTTTTGAAGTATTTTTGTTTATATCCCATCCTGCTTCAGATAAGAGCCTCCACTCGCTAATTTGCCGCGCTCTTATGCTCCGTTAGTAGATTCCTAGGGAGGGTCTGCACTGTTACTGCGGTGGAAATTGGCGAGAAGCCGAAACCGGTCTATCAAAAGGCCAAATCGGCGGGCAGAGACCGCATGAATGGCCGGCCGTCTCGAACGTCTTTAAATACCCGCCGATTACAAAACAGAGGAAATATATTTCGCCTCGCAAAATTGGCTCCCAACTGGAGTGGACTTGACCTCCTGCGACACCTTAAACGCGCTAATGTTCCTTCTAACGTCGTTGCCCAAAGTCGGAAGTTAATTGGGTGGTCGGGAGCCAGGGCTGGAGGAGATACACCTAGTTGTTAATTGCTGGAGTTAATTTGAATATTTTAATTAGCGCCACCATTATTTCGGCGCCCTGGTGACGGCCTGTGTCCGTCCGAGTGCGAGTTGAACACGCACCGAAATGAAGCAATTTATAAACCGGGTTGGGCCGTGCCGGCTGCAATGTCCGCCTTCGCTTATTGTTATTCACGGGACAGCCGCCGGGAGCGCTGTTCTTCCACCCGGCCCCCCTCAGCAACGTTTGTGCACGTTCTCCAGTTCATCGTAAGGAAAAAGCCTACAATAATCGATTGTACCGAGGGCGGTATAAATTATTTTCTTTCGTTTAATCGGTGCGGGTCATGAATGTACCAATCCATTAGACATAGGGTGGCCTCTATAGCTTCCAACGGAACTCTACCGGTACTGTCTCGCTGTTTTTTAAAATAATTTTCGTTTATGCTACCGACATCGCCCCATTTCTTCGCGCGAAAGAACCATTACAGAAATAAGAAATCTTTTTGGATTCAATTTACTCTAATTTAACTTAATGCAGCCATCTTGTCAGAACGTTTCTTTTAGTAGGTTAGTATAGTTCATTTCCGAAGTAATTTATTCATAATAATGCATCTACTTAAGTATTTCTATTAAAATCATAAAATCGTATGTAGATCCTAAATTTTTGGCAGGAATCTTTAGTGTCATGACTTAATCCATTCAGTATAGCTATTCATACATGTTTCAAAAAAAATTCGTGCGTTGAATATTTTTCCTTTCTTTAATCATTCGTTTATATAAATGGATGTCTACCGCTTGATGTAATTACTGTTCTCGTATATACAATACATTGTAGTAATTTATTCTGCGAACGGATGTTGAAGAGTAAGTAACGGCCTGACCATATAGCCGGATGGCCACTTGCCGCGGTCATCCTCCGGATTTGTTGAGTTTATTTAATTGTGCGGCGAGTGTAGCGGTGGGGACGACGCTACCGGGGTTGTGGCCGGATTGCAAGTAGAAGAACGCGAAGCCGGGCATTGAATTATTCATGGGGGCATTTGTGGACATCTGTTGCCCCGTCCCTCTTGTTATGTTATTTATGCCACGTGGCCGCGGCCAGCCTAATGCTCTTCACCGGCTCTAATGGTCCGCCCGGATAGCCGAAATTCGGGAATGGAGGGAAAAATCCCCGCTCTATTATGTCCCTATCGTTAGGCCGATCTTCCAAAAGGCATTAATCGTACATATATACATATCGGCGGTACTGTACCGGCATTTTTAATAACGAGACACGTAGGAGTGATCTTTTTCGAATTTTTTTCTCTTCTGACCGCCAGACGCCTAAATTCATGAAGATAATGACACCTTCTCAAATGCACAATGCGAAAACTCGCATTGAATGTTAACGACGGCCTAGGTGTGAATACCAATGTGCGTACCGTATGTGTATATACACTTGTGTGTGTGTGTGTGTGTGCGCGAGCGCCCGTCTCATTGTGTGGTAATTAAATATGCTAGTTCGAGAGCGCAAAGCTGTGTTACAGCACTGTGCTAGTTTTCGAGGTGTGTGTTCATAAAAGCGAATCAAATATCGGTCTGATAAAATTGAAAGTACTGAAATGTTTTGATACGTGCATTGATTTTGTCCAATAGTCCAATAAAATTGCAATTTTCGATAATTCAGCACCGGTTCCTTCGACCCAATAAATGTAATTCGTCGCCCCCGATTGGAATTTCTCGGTGTAATTCGGCGACTCTGGATAAACTGGGACGAGCGGTAGTGCTCGGGTTAGTTTTTTCTTTTTTCCTTTCGCCCCAACACCGATTTACTTGATTGCTACTCGAGTCAAATAAAGCCCGAGTACTTTAAGAAAAAAACTTGCGCTGCTTTAGAAGAAGAAGAAAGGGGTTGGAGGAGGGGAGGGAGGACGTGTGTTCAATCTAGTCGCGGAACTTCTTTTTCCCGGGTCCGCTTTTCATTTGATTAAAAACGTCCTTTTAACGTCTCTTTACCGATCCCTGTAAGTAGACCATCACTCTTGTACCACCTAGAAATTTAACTCCATCGCTCTTTTACTTTTCTCGTAGCAACGAACAAGCATTACTTGAACACATTGTGAATGCTCCTGACGTACAAAATATAAATTGGAATTTATTTATTCAAAACTCATTTCCAGTATAATCACAGCGGTTTGACTTACCTGCGTTGACAATTTTGTTACGGCGTTTCTGGGATCTTCATCATTCCTGTTCCGAAAATTATTTTCAAATGCGTGTTGAACTCAGTGTGCAAAGCTCTCCTATAGCGGTAGTTATCGGGTGGTTATGTAAACAATAAGTATAAACACTACACTGTTGAAAACTAGTACCCTCTTAAATTGTAATCCCTCAATACTATAGGGGTATGAGACAATGAGCATTTGATGGAGGGAATTGCGAAGTCGATGGGCATATTGTTGTTAGCATACCTAGCTATTTCACAAAACTGTACATATTTAACTGAATAAAAGTATTTGTAATATATATAACAGAGTGTATAGCAATAGTCCACCAGTTCATCCCATTTGAGTTTCAGTGGCCATCCACGGTTGTTACTCCGTCGTTGAGTCGGGTTTTTCCCGAAATGATCAGGATGTAATCGATGTAACGATGTAATCGAATCACGGTACAAAATACAGAAGTCGACGTCAGTTTTATAATGATGGGTCGCGCTCGCTGCTTGGCATTCGTATGTATAATGGCGGTAACTGTCTCCTGTGGTGAGGGAGAGAGTCTGGCAGGAAACTAAAGTATGTCATAATTTATGACACAGCTCGGGCACACCGGCAATGGGGACGAAATTCTCCTTGTTATTTCAACATTCCTCATAATTTAATTGGATTTTCGTTCTCGCCTATTTGGTTCCAAATTGAAACCAGTTTCCTTCCGCCTCGCTCCATCGCCTGTAGACAGGAGCCATGTAGTAACAAACTAGCAGACCCCTATTATAAAATTTTAAAAAATTAAATTTATTTTAAAACAAATTTTTTAGGCTAAGTTCTACTTACCGCCAGGTCTAGGTTAAGTTTAGATGATCGAGTGGAGACACAAAATGGAACGAGCTATAAATCTTTATTAACCGAGTTCCCAATACATAATTTTAATTAAAAATACCTGTCGTTAAATATTTTCAGTATTTATTACCCCGTACGTACTACGCGGTTCCGGCTTTAATTTTGCCTCATTGTGCGCCCCATCTGTTATCGCTATTTAACCTAAAATGCGATATTAATTAAATAAAACCCGTTTCTTTTGCCGGTGCGGGCCCGCCAGATGCAAACTGTCGTGAAATTATTTTTTCCATATTAAACGTGTCAGGGGCACCCGCTTTATTAGGTATTTATTTGTTTTTTTTTAAAGCGCCCCGTGAAAGCTAAAAACTCCGCGGAGCACAACGCGGGGTACATTAAGTGCAATGGATCGAAATTAAATCCTTATTAAAACTTACACTCGTATTGCGCTCGCGTATTTGACTCGAATTACGTATTTATCATTTAGCCGACACATAATTAATTCCGACTATTATTTCTGCCACTTCTTCGAAGGAATTTTGGTATTCGATAAAAATTTTCATCGAGCACTTCGGAATGCCCTTTCAATTATTCCCTTTAGCTTATTAAATGACAGGAGCTCGTAAGCTCCAGTATTCTAGACCCTAGAAACAAAAATTAACGTTTGGTGTTTCAGTATATGGTATTCGATTCTGTTTTTTCCCATCACGAAAACATTTTTCTTGTTCTACTTATTTTTGCACAAAACAATAATTAATTCAATCATTTGCGACTCATTATTCGTTACATTGTAATTTAAAATAAATTTCGAACTTTGGATAAAATAACGCAAAGTTATTCCATTGCCCTGTTGGCATTTGCATCTTCTGAGATAATGAAGACAAAAAATGAAATCAAACATGGGGGTGATTGAAGGATCAATTAGCGTGGTTAATAATAAATTGAGCTCGGAGCGCCAATAATAAATCAGATAAACCAAAGTACCGTTTCCTGCTGCAGGAGTGTCCCACCTACTTCTCTATATGGCTATCGAGTCTGAATTTATTGCCCTTAATTAGAGATACAATCAAATTTTATGGCCTCGATTGGTTGCTGTCCGACTGCTATCGTGGACTGCTATCGGTTCACTATTTGAACATATTTATATCGGACCCGCCATCGAGCCAGTGGCCAATTTTAGTTCCCGAGAAGGTAAAACTCGGCAGTTTTAGTTTTTCAATACGGGGCAAATCTGGTATGCGCTCTATTGAAATTTCATTTGTCCCAACAAACTGAGCGGCGAACGAAATAGGCTTTTGAGGGCTTCTTAATTATTTGTTAGCCAATCTTTTATTAGTGAAAACACATACTACGTTCATGCAACTATCCCTGAATTGTAGTTTATGCGTAAGGTCGACTTTTGTGATTTTATAGTAGAAAAATAATTTCCTCGAATATAATAGAAATATCGAATCGTTTGAGAAATCGCCAGATTTCTACTAAATCTTTGATTACCGTATTGTATATTTAATTTCAGGAATGAGAATTCGTAGTATCCCATTAATTAAGTCCTAGACTATCGTATTAACATGGGTTGTTATACCCCAATGGGGGGTATGTTCTGTCGTGTTCGAAACTGCTGGTCACAGTATATATCTGAAAAACATATTTACTATTACGTAATTGACTGCCCATAGTAACTTGTACTAACAAATGGAAACATAGCGTATAATTCAATACCGCCGGAATTTAACTGGGAAATAAATCACTTGTTGTTTTGACTGTTTTATGATAGTTCATAGTCATGTATTGAGTGGTCGAATTCTCATCTGGAAATCAGCGAGTCGACATACGTGACGGCAAAACTTGAACAGAACTTTTTCGCCCGCGGGAGATTCCGCTGGGCGGGATACCCTATTAGGAGAAGAGGGAAAGAGTAAGGAAAAAGAGAATGGAAAAACATAATAAATAAGATTTAAAGCGTGATTTCAGCCGGCCGGAAATGGAGACAAATTGCGGTTCCGCGTATCAGTAATGGAGCCCGCCTCCCAACTGAAATTTTAATTTAAACTCTAACAAATGAGGCTCAAATTATCCCGAACCCCGGGATTTATATACCCCGTCAGTGGAATATTTGGCCCGGGGGGGGGGCTCCCCTTCTACGGAAGGTTGGAGTTATGAATGTTGAGTTCCACGTTCGAGCGGTTCGGATATGCGATAACTGTTAATTTATCGGGCGCGCTTTTGAATTTAATTTAGCGATTCCTATAATTCAAAACTCATTCGCCAAGTCTTATTTCATAACGGGGAAGGCGAAAGCGTAATTGTACATGCATTAATTTACGGAAATATAGATTTGTGGAGTGATCAATTGTGTTCAAATATCCATTCATAAATCAGCATGTATAACTGTAAATGCATAACGTTAATAAGGACAAAACAAAATAAGATTTAGATAATCTGAATTTTTTATCTAATAAAGTATAAGATTGTTCGAGTCCCACAATTGCAAATTACGGGGTAAAGTAGGGTTAGAGAGGTAACTCAGTGTTTTGGAGATATTTGCGCGTTCCCTTAATGGATATTTATATATGTATAGTATTATATGTATATATGTATATATATATATATATATATATATATATATATATATATATAATATAAGTAAATAAGGCGGTAATATTTCTTCGAAAATAGTATGTTTAGAATTTTATAGTTATGTCTGTGGGACACCATTCCGACGCCTTTTTGTTAGACTAAGCTTTAATATCTCTTTTGAAATAGTAAAAATTCAATTTAATACTATTGCAATTTGTCGTGTTTTCTTTTGTCATAATACAATGATTTTCTTATTGTTCGAAGCGAGTCTCATGATTCTATTGAATCGTCCGGATGATTATTTCGGAAAATAATTTCGTTCGTCATTTCATTTACTCCTGTGTCTGACGCGATAACGTCGTTTCCAGTTGAAGCCGGCCTGAGTCCGATTTGAATACATTTAAATCAAGCAGAAAGTTAAGTTTCAAATTAGACTTCGCTCGTCAGACGAAACCGCGAGAGTACATAAATTTGTAACCCAAGTTTCTAATGGGGGGAAAACTGGCAGTCAAAATAACGAAAATTTAATTGTCCACAAATCGCCCGATGTAGGCGAGGACGTATGGTACTGGTAACAGAATTAGCCGCTCGAGTGGAGCTCTTCAGTTTCGGCAACGGCGTTGAAGAGTTTCACCTTATAATTACATTCATCCGTTATCATTCGGAAAACCATTAATTTTTATGAAAAAACAACAAGAAACAATAAAAAGAGTTATGCAGTCCGCGCGTCATACAGGGACGTGCAGTTTATCGGAATTAGAAATATGCCAGTGCATTATCAGTGTTCGATCCCACTCAATCGGTGCGCTCCTATAGCATACCTATATTAAAGGTATTCTTGTGTCACTTAAATTTTTTCTTTAGCCTGATACCAACCCAGACTTCTTGTCCCCGATTAGTGTACCCATGACTTGACACAGCTTCTTCTAAGGTACATGTTTTTTAACAGGGCTTTGCAATATCGTAATTCTTACTGCCTTCTGACTCCACACTCATTACGCCACTGTTGACTTTACTGTTAGTGCGGACGCATATTCCACACCTTGGCGGGGTTAAAGCACGGTTAGTGAGGTACTTAGATATGTCACTGTGACAGTAACGGTGTAGTGACATAAGCTGGCTTCGTGCGAAAGATTGGAGCGAAAAAATCAGAAGGGCGACCCTACTTTCGTTCTATTGCACTCCAGGGGGTAATAGGCTCGGCGGGCGAGATGGCACTCTTAATGCTTTCATGTTATAACCCGAACATTACCTACATAACCTCCCCAAGGGTGACCTCGTTCTAGAAAAAATATTTGAAATTATATCTCAAATTCAAAATAAAATGCAGCGTGTTCGTACATCATCCCCCTGTTCTTATATTCACTGATTTCATTCTCTTCTGAACCCGGATTGTCAAACCCATTTATTGATTTAATTAATCGATTTTTTAAGCATCAAATGAAAATGTATTTGTTTCCAGTAGTCTCGGTGTTTTAATCTTTCGATAATTGGTCACATTTTTTTTTGCCAGGTGCACTGACTCCGTGCAAATATGACTCCAAAAAATTAGGACAAAAATGGCGCCCCTTATTGCCTTTTTTGTCAGAGGACACTATTGTAAATTAATTAAAAATTTTGTGGAGGGCTGTATTTTAATTAACGCCTGTAGGGGGCGACGTCCTCAATTAAATTCTTCCGTTGAGGTTCAATATTTAGAGAGCTTATTTTATATCACCTGTTCCGGTATTTCTTTTTTATATTTTTTTAATACCTGGAGGATAATTTTTCCTCTCTCGGCTTTATTTGGAGGTTTGACACTGGAACATTTTTCAGCCGTATATTGAAGAGGACTATAAATAACGAGTTAATTCTAAATTAATTAATTCGATGACAATTTATAAAATTGGAACGTAATTCGTTCGCCGTTTTCGATGTCATTAAGATCTTTACAGGTTGCTTATTGAATCGTGATATCATAACGTTCAATTGAAAATTGAGCTAGACGCACCGTGGGTCGACAAAAAAATTGGGTAAAACAAAGATATTCGAAATGGTGGCCCTATTATATTGGCAATAATAAACATATATTAATTATAATAATTTTGATATTTATTTTAATAAAAAGAACTTTTAATGCGTGGTTTATCTTAAAATATCCAAGCTGGAGTGGTTTTTTTTTACTTGTAAATTACGATAGAATAGGGACCGAAGGAAAATTGTTTACTTCTAACAACGTTCATTTTTTTCGAGTTTCTTTACAATTTTCGGTTGTTGGTAGCCCCTTGAAGCCCTTCATAAAAGGGCTGTAAGACGCTCCAAGGGTTTCGTAATTGCATCAATATATAGGTAGGTTGGTGGCGCCCCTCTCTACAGGACCCACCGCCAACTCGTCAAAATTGGTTTTACACCGATATTAATTTTTCTTTCCGTTCTGATTGGCAAGAAATTTTATATATATAAAGGAAACTATTGAGTAATGCGGTTTTGCAAATGCTGTTTTAGTTAATGCGTATTAAGTGCATGCATATACGTACATCAATGTGGTATATCTCGTGTGATAATTAGTTCGATATTTTAAACGGTAATTAAAATTTGTTTGTCATGTATAAAAAAAACAAAAGGTACATTTTCGGTCAATTGAAGCTTAAAATCACGCTTCCCTCATAATTTAATTGGTGCTCAGTATCGAATAACTGCTCTCCCTTCTTACCTATAATTCCGTTAATCGAATTACTTCGAAACCGTAGAGTGGATGGAATAATTTAATGATGCGTAATTTAATGGTACGTGATGGGCTCCAGTAATAATATTTAAGCACAAAGTTTCCCCTATTCATTTCCTTTCGTTCCAGTCAAATATCCGACACATAATATATGATATTAATAATAGTATATTAATTTGTGATAATTATTATAATCGGTTGCGTTATGTATAATTAAACTGTTACAAGGATCATTGACACCATTAATTTCGTATTTAGAGTTATGAATTTTTTTTATCGGGCCGTTAGCTTTTTCTTCATGTAACTTGGGTTGACAAATTGCCCAAAATAAAATGTTTAAATTTTAGGAATTAATATTAACGAGGCATATTTTACGAAATGATAATGAATAATAATTCACAAAAAATAACTATAAATTCATTCTCGATGTCCGATCGAGATCCAAGTCCGTTCAACAGAGTTGCGAAATCTTTTCGCTTAAGCATTTTTGTTTCGCTTTTAAAAAAAATTACGAAAAACAATAGCTTGTTTGGATCAGAATATTTTTTTTTTGCAACCGACTTTTCAAGTTATTGATTTTTCGTGGTATTCTGTTTTATTTTTCCCTTACCATCTCCCTTGCCATTTATGTCGGATTCCGTCGAATAACCTGAGCTATGTTTCTATTTCGTCTATCGGGGCGTTTCTGAACACGACGATCCTTTTCGAAGGTATTCCTTTACAATCGAACGTCTCTTACGCGTGTTTTTATTTATTACAATATACAATTAAGAAAAAAAGGGATGATAGGGCAGTCGGGTGACGACCGCATCGGTTATAGCGCGGTTTTATTTAACGCTATGAAGGAGGATGGATTGAACGCGAAGAGAAAGAGACGGAGGAATGGGATAATAACGAGCGGCGGTTGCGTAAGCGACTGGACCCCGGCTTCAATGAATATTTAAAACGGAATCGTGACTAATTTTTACGAGGGGGAGATCTATCGAGCCGTCCTTTTATTGTCTGTCCTTCCCGTTTTCTCTTTTTCCTTTCGTGTTTTTCACTCGGGGCGACCTAGAGGCACTACCGAAGGACTGCCCAAGAAGGAGAATTCGACGCCATCCATAAATTGTTTTCGGTTTTCCGCTGCACTTAATTGCGGGCAGAAGATTCCTTTGGCTGTTCAATTGGTTGTATTGGGGTTAATTTTCTGTTGTGGGTTTTACAGTTAACCCTCTTCTGTCGGTGCGTTTGTAAACATTACTCAAGACAACAAAAATTAACAACGGGCATCCGATGCTACAATTATTATCGGAAATGCGGCAAATAAAAAAGTAAAAGATTGTGAATTTGTCCAACTTCGTCTTCCGGCTTTGTAAATGTTTGTAAATTAGTGTAGGTTCGTGATGTTTCTGTCTCCTGTAGCAAAGGTAGCAAAAGACCAAACCAGCGAGAGGAGACAGAAACATCACGAACCTACAGTATTCCAACCCTTCGCAGACCACAAAACAGGTACATCAAATTTGTAAATTATCTTGTATGAAACAGCTACATCATTCCGCTATGCGTTCAATTCATTGTACAATCATTGTTTTTTCCTCTCTTCGTATATCGTAGGTTTTATTAAACGAGTTTGTAACAGTTTTAGTTGGCGAAATGTGGGTTTTTTTGCGCGGCATTCCCGCTGTCATTTTACCGTTAAAGCTCGATAGAAATACGTTCAACATTCCAGAACTGTTGCATAATGAGAGTTCGTCGATTGTAAACTACTTTCGAGACTATTAATTATTAATTGAAAACGAAAACTACTTTTTCTTAGCAGTAGTGAAGCATATTATCGAAAATTTGTTATACCCCCTTACATAAAAACCTATTACAGCGCGAATCGCAATATAAATAATATAGAACTGCTTCAGTTTGCGCTTACATTCCTAACAATCAAAGATTACTCATGTTTAATACCGTAATACCTAAAACCAAATGTGAGTTAGTAAATTATTAGCATCCACCTCTCATTCCATAAATATTTACCATTTTCACTTTTGTTTCCCTCGTGCCAATTACCGATATAACTTGGCGGCTGAATTGGTCTGCTTCATAGACTGGAAATAAATCTATGAAAAGCTAGAATTGGAATGAGACCAAGCACTGTAATTCAGTGTATTGCAGAACTGAATGTCCGCTAGCTGTTGAGATAGCAGCTGTAAACAGAGGATGTTCGGGCCGCTCCGCCAACGAAAGTGCTGAATTCTGACGGATTTGCCTGAACTAAGTGCAGACTCAACTTCTCTGCTGCTTAACTGGTTTTTCGTCTTTAGACTTCTTTTCATAACTAAATAATAAATTCTACTTATTTGCTTCGGATGTAATTGCTCTAGTACTAAAAAAGAATTCTGAATATTCCTTCATTTACATCCCTTATTTCAAATTATTTTGCTGACGGAAGAAACATAATTCACCAGTTTAAAGACTGTTTGAAATTTTGATCTCTGAAGTCCAAAATTTTTATATTCCACAACTAGGAATTTAGCGTGAATTGGCACCTTGCCTGTAACTTAACTAAAGCGGAGGCCACCAACGGAGTAGGGAATACCGTTCGTTTCGCCGCTGGGACTATTTGTTTTCTTTTTTTTTTTGCTTCGTTATTTATAATATTTTTTAACTCACCGAAAAGCAATAAATCATCGTTTTAATTCTAGACCGAGGCCCGACATCAACGGTGGAACTAATGAGGCCGCGCGGTGTTTCACTTTGTTGTGTGTGTGTGTGTTATGAAAGTTTCCAGCTGAGTTATGCTTCCGAAACACTCGGTGGTTCCGGGGGGTTTAAACCACTATCGAACTGTTTGAATGGCTAGTTCGAGATGATTTATCTATCATTTCCTATCACTAGAGTGGGATGTTTTATTACTTATGCTCGGCTTTATTAAATTGCAATGAGGTGTATAGATGTATATATATAATACTTGTAAGCATCCTTAATTTGACGCAATTTATATTTATCTCTTCACATTCTTCAATTCAAATCTTTAAATATACTAAACTGAGGAAGCTTATTCTAAAAAAAATATAAATGTATCGACATTTTGCCAAACATAAATATATTTTACAATTTAATGAAAATAAGTCGAAAGTAAGAATGGATGTTTCCGTTATTGTTTTAAACACCGGTATTAAACACTGTGAATTATTATTTGGGTGCACCTTGGTTGCGTTTTTACCAGTAGTACAAAATGCCGATGATAGTTTTCACTGCTAGACAAATGAACCTTCCGGAAAGTGGTTCCATTCTCTATTACGTGGCTATTAAAAGCAGATAGACCAATTTGATCATCGTGCGAGTTTCTATATCCACTCGCCTATTTGTTCTTAGGCTAGACTGATTTAGGCTTGTCGCCGTTATTACGGCGAGGTAATTAGGCGCGTAGTGGATTAGGCCTTCGGTACTTTCACTGTTACACCGATGGCGATAAGTTCATAATTTCGATTCGCCATAATTATACGAGTGGTGCAAAAAATTGAATTGGCAGTACATGTGCTCATCGCGGTCGATGGTTTTTTTTGGCACACACAGAGACGGGCTTGAAGGCCTGTGTTTCGGGACACGAGATCAAAAGGAGTTTTCCTGTTGAATGACATTATTTTTCATCAGTTATATCTACTCCAGATTAAAGCTGAGAAGGAACGACTGGACATAGTGTCTCTGAGTGAACATCCGATTATGGTCATTTTTCGCCTTTGTGTATAAGGTATTAACGGCGCGGGGGGGGCCTTAATCGTGTCGTTAACTCGCCTACTCCCGGGCGGGTTGTTTCGAAATTGTTGTCGAAGATAAACTTGGAATATAGGGGACCTCCTTTTTAGGCCCCAGTTTTATAGAGCTAGGAATTAACGGCGGACGTCTCCGTTCGCCTAGGCAGTCTGCCGGATGATGGGAGGGCCCTTTGTTGGTCGGCTCGTAAACCCGGGTCGGAGGGATCTCGCTGTAAAAAGGCGCGGCGGCATTGTATCCAAACTGTAATATGTGCGGAGTAAGCCGCTATTTAGGAGGCTAGGGGACTAATCACACTTAAACACTTTTAGTGCCACCGATGTCCGGCTACCGCCTTTTATCTGCCCTACCTATTGACCCCTGTACACTTTTTATGTTACTTTAACAATCTCGCTTATAAGCCCCGTTCTGTTGTCGGTTTATAACATCCAATTTGTCCCTCGATAACATCGAACGTTCACGGCAGGCCTTGGATGTCGAAAAAATAAAAACAAATTTGAAATCGAAATTTCAAATTTCTGGGCTGTACGACGCCCGCAATAGGGCCCTTAATCCGCTGGATAGAGTCGGGCAAAATGCCTATCCGACAGGAGGACGGCGGAGAAAAAAAAGGGATTGGTTCCCAAACTGGCCCGCTCAGTGATATACCATTTTCTTCAGCTCCGGTCCGTTTACGGTACTCCTTCTTGAGTTGGGGGGACAGAAAGAAAGACTTCGATATTAAAGTGGACAGAAAGAAAGAAGAGACTGAAATGTGCACTGTACGGGAAAGGCCTGCGGTCCCCCGATCGCGTCCATCTATTTCTGGTCATACATAATAGACCTCGAGATTCTTATTTGGCGCAGCGAAAAGAAAGACTTTATTTGTTTTCGAATGAATCCAACCACTGCGGCATCGACAATTAAGCTAAGCGGCCGTAAGTTTATTCGCAGTTTGTTCTAGGGAGCGTACTCGTTTATTTTTTTAGGCTGCGGTAATGGGCGCGAAAAATGTATTTCGAACGTCCCCAGATGATATCTCTAGCCGCGGAGGACACTTTACGGTTCTCCAAAGCACTATAGAAAGTGGGGCTTATGGCGGCCGTGAACGTTTTGACACTTTTACTGCCAGATGTTGGGCCCCGGAGAAACAAAAACAACGTCTTTATTTAACTCACCAAGAGTAAACAAATCTCGGGAAAATATGATTTCAGAATTACGAAATGTGACGTATTTGTATATAACACATAATAAGAGATATAGATTGTTATCTTACTCTGATAATCTCGTCACGCTTTTTGCTTTTGCTCGATTAATATTGATATATAAAGAGAATATTACAATTCATTACGGTCGAATTCTTCCGACCTGCCAATTTCCCTCCGGTGCTCTTAACCTTGATCGATTTTAGAATACATCTAATTTCTACTGTCAATAGAACTAATAATGTCAGTAATAGTTTTCTTTGATTCGTCCCATTATGTTTGAATACTCCTAGTCTCTCGTCGACGGCCACTCATCTAATGCCGATTTATCATCATTTCAAGAAAGGCTTTTACCACCCGGTCAGAACCCATGTTATTGCGTGTAGTAGGGCGATGATATTCCGAACCATCGCGGACCAGCAAACAATAAATTGTCAGTTAATCGTAGAAGGCAGTCATCGACCGCATCACCGTTTGAGAATAATGTTTCGTTTGTTGTGTCGACGAATTTAATTATATATCTGAAGAACATAAAATGTTTCTTCTAATTGTCCGTAGTTAAATGATGACGAGGGGCTGGTGTGAGGCGGTATCGCAATAAAGTGAAATTGGAGAGCGGGCGGCAGGAGTGAGGAGGGAGGAGGGAGGATATTGAGCTTAAAAAGATAAGTTATTTGTTTGTCCAATTGAGCTTGTTTAGGAGGCTCTGATTTACGAGGATAACAACCAACAAGAACTGCGCCCTAGAATTTATGATTATGATGCCCCCCCCTCACCGCTCCTCTAATGCCCCCACCAACTCCATTCTTTTCGCACCATTTTACCCGCCCACCATTACCATTGCCATGGACAAAATACGAGCGCTGCACACCGTCGGTCGGTCACTATGATGATTATCTCGATTTAGTTCCAGCGCCCAACTGAGGGAAGATTATTTTTTCTGTAAACGATGTTTCATTCCGTGCAACGGTTCCTGCATGAACGAAAATCTTATTTTTTATAAAATTAGGTTTTTAACATTCCAGTTATAACTGATGCAAAATGGCCTGGAAGATAAACGATTAATATCGTACTTAATGACGTAACAAAAATTTATCTTACGAATTATGTAATAAAAAAAATCAGAAATTCCTTCGCGCAATATTAATTTATTCATTACTATTGACACTTCCTTTTGACAATTTAAATTTCGACCATAGCTTGTTCCTACATATGTGGACATTAACAGTGCTGGGATAGTACAGGTGGGACGTCGTCGCGCGCAAGTATCCCAATCACTGTATTACTCACCGAACGTTAATGACGATCGTGAAACGCCGAAATCGGTCTACCTTGAATTCGAATTGACGATTGGTGGAAAACACTCTTAAGAGTGATGATGTAACAGTATAAATGGTCTGAATTATACGGATGATGGAATCCAATTCCTTAGGTTCTCGTTACGTGTAAATAGAAATCAAGTTAGAGCATTGCTAAGTTGGGATTAATATATGCATAAATATGTATACATGTGTGTGTATGTGTCTTCAGTATAATGACAACAGCCAACTTCTTTTGGCACTTGTCGAAAATTGACCTAACGCAAAATTAATTTTCAGTTTTCAGAATCAGTTTATGAAGTTGTTTTTGGAAGTTGTCCAGGTGATAAGCGTAATGGAGTGAAAAAATATTAACTTCACTTTCCGTTTTGTTGAAGCGAGATTTTCAGATTTGGCACAGTTGATGTTGAGAGGTTCAATTTTTTTTTTGTTAAAAAGTTCTTTATTGATTTAATAGTTCCGTATTTTATGGTTTAGACTAAAATCGCAGCCGGCAAGTCCTTACATTTGCAGCGAGCATTATTATTTATTTCCATATATTCATTTTTATGACGCAGTTCAAACATTAAATCCGGAAAATGATTAAATGAAACGTCTCTGAGTGTTCTTCCTTGTGAATACAGGAAGGCTTTAAATGTTCTTTGATCAAAAAAGCGACCTCAATTGTTATAACGGTACTTATATTAAAGTCAAAACTCCTGTAGGTAATGGCGCTTACAAGGGCGCCCGAAATTTTGCCCGGGTAATATTTACAGTTACCTTTTTTACAAGTGTATAAAGAATGAAAGATAATTTATTGACAATATTATAATCTCTGTTGGTATTTAAGTGGTCTTACTGTTTAGAAGTAGCCTGTTAGTTGTAATTAGTATTGTGGCATGTGTAGTATTGTCCGGAAGATGTAATGTTATGTAATTTCACCTGAACTTATTACGTTAGGTTTATCCCGAATATCTTTCCTTCCCACCGTGTGCCGAATCCGCACTATTTTCAGGAGCATATAAAGTCCCCGACGATCCTGTTCGGTGAATAGGATTTGTTGAAATTGCCCAAGTCCCCCACCCTTGTTGCCCGGGGGAGTCACTTTCAACTTAGCTGGGCCAACTCGTCGACCGTCCGGCCGGATAGGTTCAAATTGGCAAAATTGAAATCGAGTTGACAACCTAATTTCTAAGTTCCCGCTGAGTTTCCCGAAAGGAACTATTTATCGTAGCAGTGGTTCCCTCGGAAGTTTTATCCGAATTTGGCCAATTCCCATTTATATCTGTTGGATGATTGTTTGCGCTGTCTATGGATTGGAAACTGCGCTTCATCGCTGTCAAATGGACCCTTATTCCTTGGTTAATGCTGCTGTAAGTGTTTATGGACTAAATCTAAAACATACATCATCCTTATTTAGTATTACGGTAAATTTTAATGATTTGAGATTCACTTTACTACTATATGAATTTTTTAATAACACAACTATAACAGTGCTATTTTTCATTTCTTCAGCGAAAGTATTGCTCTCAAACAAAAATTAAGGTCTGAAATACACATTTCGTCTTCATTGAAGGGTCATTCTTGTTGGTGTTTCCCCGCGAATCTTCGTTTAAATGATTTTCCTCGTTTCTAAAGTTAGCTTTGGGATGCTTAGGCATCCTATCCCCCGTCCCGCCAAATGTAATCGTTCTACTGATTATGGGAGAAACCCCGCTGAGGGGAAACCTTAATCCTCATGTCCGCATAGTGGATCGGGATTATAAAATCCCTCCTAACAATTGTTCTTACTTAAATCTTCTTACGGACAAATTAGCAAATGAGGGCAGAAAATAGCCACAAGTTTGTTTTATAATAAATAGTGGAAATATTTTTAGTCTCCGTCGTTATCGCCGTTCTGTTAATATTGGGAAACACAAAAAAAACATCACCGGTGAAAATGAATCGGAGTAAATACAGAGTATGTTCCCAAGACGAAACCCGGTTTTTTTTATCGACATTCCCCAGACCGTAGTGTGGACGGCCCTTTATCCGGGCCGGATCTCGTTCAATCTTTGTCCACGTCCTAGGTGGAGTCGAGACGAATCAATTTATTACTGGGGGCCCCTCCGCTATTTCTCGGGGCGGATTAGCGCCAACATTTGAACCTCGGTCAATTACGGTAGTTAGGTAAATTACCCTGGCCCTTTTATATTTTAGTTTTACACATATTAGATGGAATTACACACAATCCTAATTCTAATGGCCCAAAACATTATCTCTCGATTTAAATACACCGAGTAAATAAATAAAATACAAAAACGGTGGCAAACCAGCGGATTCTCCTTTAATTTAGGAAAAAAGTACGTCATATTGTTCCATGAGTCGATCATTGCCTAGCGCGTACACCGGATAATTTCCTTATATATGTTGCTATGCGTGTTTTACGTTGGATTAGGTTCGTGCAGATGAGAACGCATGAAAAAGTTTTTGAACAGAACTCATTAATATGCCCTATATATGAATGTGCAATACAAAAAAAATATTGGATTCGTGTTAATGAGACAGTTTCTACGTGTATTTAACTTGCATCCGTCCAAAATTGGCCGTTGGTTCTTGTTTATTTTTGATATCGAAACATGCAAACACCGAGTAACTACACGCTCAATTATAAAAAACTACATCGTTTTCCTTTTCCTCAAATCGCTTATAAATTCTTCGTATCCGATGCCGGTTAATGATTGCGGGCAGGAAAATGACTTCCCAGGAGATTTTTCTCCAAGGCTCATCTTGGCCGACCGTGACCAGGAAAAGTGGACGGCCGCTTGTTTTTTCCTCCGTTGGGGCTAATGCGAAACGTCAATCGCCCTTTGTCACGATTTATTCTGCCCCCCGATATATCATATTGTACACCCGTATATCATATCGGATAGCGCTCTCTGCGCCCCCTCGCCGACGGCCTAATCGTTTTCACGATTCATCCGCGCTGAAAAACTGTTGTCCGCAGCCGCCATCTCATTTATTATCCTAGTTGTGGTGGTTCATATGCGCGAAATTCATTTGCCGCCGAAGTAGGAACAATGTCAGCACACGGCGGTCATTTTGTAATGTTTTTATTTCGGTGTTCGTGCACAATTTTAAAGTAATAGTGGCAATAATTGATTAGAACATTCTTTAATTAGTGAATAAAACTTATTTTTAAACTGCCTGAAGCGCACGCCCACCGTTGATGACCGCGTAAGACCCCGCGTATAAGCGAGAGGCCGAACAGCGACGCGATATTGGCCGCTGTTACAGGGCCGCCGCCGAGATTAGAGCAGCATCGCAATTAAAAATATCTCGGTAATTGAATCTCTTAATAACCAACGTTAATTGCATTATTGTTTACGGCGTTGCCGTGAAAACTGAATTACGCGAAGCTCGACCGACGTGTGTACCCCGCCCCACATGAAACTGCAGATGCCGCCCAATCGTTATTGAGTTACAAGCCGACGTTAAATTTAATAAAGTTGGAATATTTTCTTTATTTACAAACCAAATATTATTTCATTTACAATTCGTCGAATTTTATATTGACTTTTCTTTTACGATACATACAATAATCTACCTCAATCGGTGGATGCCATTTTTTTATTGCTCCCTGTGGCTTCTATGGCACAGCCTATTTTTCTAATTAGGCATTTTTGCATTCTACTATTTCGATAATATATTTCATATTTGTTTTCGTTAGAATAATATACGAATTCCATCGACCTTTCTCACGATCAGAAAAGCTGAGGGTCGTGTACGTATGGTTGGTGGGGGGTTAAATCCCCTTGTAAAATTTCTCTTTACTACGTGCGTAGAAAGCGTAAGTGCCTGGCAGTATCGATCTAACGTTGGAAACATTAGGGCTCTTCTTGTATTCCGCTGGCGGCCGTAGGAGTGCAGTTTGATTTAGTGTAAAGCCTCCGGAGCCTGTATCCGACCGAGATTTATTTGTTCTATGTTGGAAAATCCGGTGTGGGGGTGAGCTGGCCGGTTCTCCGTGGAGTTTCGTACCGCAAATATCGGAGTTATTTAAAAAGAAAAAAATATTTTTTTTTATTTAACAGCGTCCCCAAGAGTCATTTATAAAAATACATCATTCATCGTTAACTATGTTAACCGACATTCAAAAAATCAATTCCCTGGGTGTTTTAATTGTTTGGTTAAAAATTCAGCTGATGAGTGATGAAATTTTATTTGGTCGTGGAATATTTAGCTTTTCAAATTGGAATCACACATTTTTTCACAGGTTTAGATTTTCATTATTTCATAAACCATGTAAGTTTTGAACGTGTTGCGACGGAATTTCTAACGTTTAAATTTTTGAAACTTGTTTGACTTTGAAATGGAGTATTCCATATTTTCTTAACAATAATAATAATACACTCGCAATATTTTTTTCCCGACCGTTTAGTAAGAGTTTGCAATATTTGGTTCGTCCTATGTACCGATGTACTTCTTGATAGAACGTTTTTACCTCTCGGCACGGTTATTCTAAAAGATCTTTAAGCCATAACACGAAGCACGTACACCGTCAACCGAAATGAGGCGAAAAGCCGCTTCGGGTTATTACATAAACCGAGCCGTTAAATCTGAAAGTTGTATTATGGAAATCACATTAACGGCCGTCCAATACTGATGTCGAAACACTTTTCTTCCCGTTGACCCCCAATTTGGCGCAAATTGACGGAACAGCCTCCGTTTATTCAACTTGTAAAATAATTAAACTGTTACCATTTCTGATTTGAAAATCAAAATAGGGCAATAAAATAAGGCTGCCGGGGGGCGTTAATTTATTTTTTCTTCTCTCGTAACCGAGAATGTGTGGCCGATTTGAGAGTGGCGAGTGGCCGGTTGTAATAACGGCTGAAATCGTGCTCTCGGCCTAATTGCATACGAGCGGCGTCGTTTTTCCTTTTTTCATCTCTTAATTTTTTTCGTTCCTGGTCATTTTTTCATTTATTTTTCATAGCGAATGCAGTTTTATTAGCGGTGTCGCAACAGGAGCAAGTTTTCGGTTCATGAATGGCCCAACGCGGTTTTTTTACCCACTCCCGTTAACTATTTAGAAAGTACCCTTCTGAGGAAGCCCCGATGTCGAGAGTTTTTAGCGCATTTAAATATTATTCGTCACATGATATTAGCGGTACCTTAATTAACTCGATTTAGGCGATTTAGAATCGAATACAATTATAATTCGCAAAATTGAAACAATGTATTCCTGCGATCGTTGTACTCAATTCAAAGTTGCAATTGACACGGTCGTTGGTCCGAGTCTTCCTTCAATATTTCCGTGTTTGTCTCCGATAGAGCTTAGTCAGTTGTAGCAGTCGGGCGTTAAATACAGGTGGCGGACAAAATGAATTTTCGTTGTGAACAAAATTAATATTTAAATTAAAAAAGTGGCTTAATTAACAATCGTGTCTGTTGTTACCACATAAATTCGCAAAATTGTGTATCCAAATGGTCGAGTTGGACACTCATTTTTGTCGATTTCCATAACTTTTTTCGTTCATTTGAGTAAATGGTAAATAGGATAGCTCATTTTCGAGTGATCCACACTTGGAGTGTTCGAATTCCGTTGTAAGCTATTCGAGATAATCACGGTCCCGGGCGCTGTGTTGGACAATAATTGATCATAAAAGAATAGTAATTATTTAATTCCTGTGTACTGCGTTCCTCTTTATAAATTAAACTATTCTGATGTATATTCCTCCATCGACAACTGGTAGAAGTGAACCTGAAGCTATACCAATTATGTATGACCATGAAGTAACACATTTGCAATTATATCAGGTAGGTGCAATAAAGAATAGAAAACAATAGTTCCTCTGTCTGTCAGTCTTAAACACACGTTTATGTAACGTATAAAAAAACAAATGATTTCCTAAATTTGTAATTGTTCCCGGTTGGAAGTATTGCGCCTTTCTCGTTAGTATTTGTGTGTCCGCTTGTTCATGTAATACAATAGGTTGGACGTTGATTGAACAAAACGACTGTTATTTGTAGCGCTGTCAGGCTTTAAATAAACGCTTATCTATGAGCCGAATAAAATAAACTTAAAATTATTGCATGGACAGCCAGAATTTTTTTGTTTCGTTTTTTATCTGTTTAATATCAGAGTTACGTTTGGCGTTCACGGCCGTGCAGCAATAAAAACAGTCAATTTATATACGGACTATTTATAGTCTTCTAAATCAACTTTATTGTTCTCAGCACCGTGGCGTTGGTTACAGTCGGTTTTTAATAATTGAAACTGCATAATGGAATTTAATTGATGTTTTGTTAACTCGGACTAACTCCGTTTGGACTCGGTGGTCCAATTAATAATAAATAATTTTCCAAAACTCTATTGAAATAATTACAGGTTTTCTTTGTATTAAATTTATTTCATTGACTCGCCCTCCTGCTGTAGACTGTATCTCCTTTGCGGATTTACACCAGAGGTCTGAACTTCCCGCTTATTACTTTAGTAATGGTTTTTTTTTGCATATGCCGCGAACGGGATAAAATATGAAATTCGAAACCTTTAAATTGTGTCAAAGTATCCAAAAACAGCGGGGCAGAAAACTTTATACTTTGTTGGTGCCGCTTTCTCGAAAAATGAAATTTAATACCAATTACCAAACTTGCATCACTACGATAAGTACACCTGAGCCTAAATTACAGCTTTCAAGTCAGTTGTTTCAATTTCTTGGTCTACTTGTCCCAGTACTTGTTTAGCTGCATAAACAAATAAATCAGTGTTGTAGTTCGGATTTTGTCCCTTAAAAAAATAAAACTGCAGCTTCTATTACAATTTATCGGCAACGGACGTTTTTGTGGAATTAATTTCTCTGGTAGCGCTGTATAAATGATTGAACGCGTATCAAGGAACCACCGATTTGGAAACCAGACCGATCCGAAGGTTACACATCCGCGACGGAGAATTGAATCCAGTTCTGGGAGTGGGGGGGGGTCCACCCATTCATGCGACTTGATTTCATTTTATCTGGGCTACCGCAAAAAGAAAAAAGAATAGCTGGTAAGAGAAATAAATTATAATAAAAGCGCGGCCATAAATGCCAAGGCCCACCCCTCTCGTCGTCGGTCCCTTTGACGGCGTGTCCCGCCCCACTCCCCCTGACAAATGATACGCTTCATCAGTGTCATAACCGTTACTATTGTGATTGGTATCGTGGGCTACGCCCGAGGGAAAGAATGTCGGCCGGCAATGTTTCCACGTCAATTCACAACTATCTGCTAATTGCGGAAGTCCGTTCGTTTCTTGAGCGCTGACGAATTACAGCTCTTACTTCCTACATTATTGTATCCCATCTGTCAGTAACTATTTCCCCTGCTATAATATACTCTTAGTAATATTTCCCCAGTAACTATATTTGGTACAACATCAGAAGAGGACCACGAGAGGATTTTCGAATGGAATCCTGTCGCTTCGGGGTTTAATCCGTTTTATTCATTTTTGTCTTCCAACCGTAAAACTATTGTACTTCGGTTTAAACTGCCTGACGAAACTTGGCGATAGAACGTGCGTTATTATAGAGGAAAAATAAACGAACACATTTGTTCCAGAATGTTTTATAGAGTGGGCGATATTGTTCGATTAATGATCCGAAACATTTTTATCGTTTAATTCCGGCCTACCGGTTTTCATTTCTCTCGTCCTCACAAATGGCGCAAACAAGGAAGGATGTGTTTCTTCTTGGGAGTCCGTAAGAAGACTCCGTAAGACTAGGGATGTGGATCAGGAAAATTGAGAGGGGTGGCGTTCAAGAATTCGCACTCCGATTTACGGTTTTGGATCGGGGGTTTTTCCCATTCCAGAAACCCTCGTTGGAAGCTTTCAAATTTCCGATGGGTTTATTCAAGTGCGTGACGTCACTCTCAGGGGGGGGGACTCCCCCAATCACACACGCCCAGTCGATTAATAAATCGCCAATACCGGTCTATTTCTTATACACTGAAGTCATACTCAATCGATGCCGACGGATAATACTTTCATCATTGTTACAGCACTGAGTCACGAGTCGTGAGTTTTCCAGACATGATGGAATTAAATAACCTCTACACTGGAAATTGCCTACGCTTTTCCCCGTTTAGTACCAGTTAATAAGTACTAACTGGGCGTAAATATGACTAATAAAATGCCGTAATAATGATTCGACCTTGTCGAGAAGTTGGAACCGAGATTGTCAAGTCGAGGCTGAAAATCGTAAATGGTATATTCCACAACAACTCCATCTCCTGTTGTTTTTGCATCAGGACACTCCCATAACAGTGTTCTATACTGCGTGAATGGACTATTCGGTGATTCACTTGTCCGGCTTATCTTCGTCCTGTTGTTTTAACATATCATATGAGTTTAGTGAAATATTGTATTTAATAATGTCTAAACATTGTTCCTCGGAGCCACAATTTAGTTAATCGTCAAACGTATGCGCATTTGGCTATTCATTTTAGTGCCATGATTCAATAATACTTTGTAACATTTTCGTTTGATCAAATCTAATTTCGTTTCTTTTTTTTGTTTGCAGGTAAGAAAATGTTGAGTCGGTTCTGTATGTCACTGCAGTTCGTAAGTAACCTATAATTAACCTAGTATCTTGTGTTTTCCCCAGTATTTCCAGGACGTATATAAGGTATTTCGCATTTCTTTTTCTTTTTAGATCAGATATAAAAATATTTTTTATGATAATATACTGAAAAATTTCCTGGTTGCTGGTTTTAGTGTTGTTGCGTTGACCCATTGATGGAATTCTTTGATGTTTTTAAAAGTTCTTTTTGAAGAAACGAAAGTAAATTTTATTTTCGAAGAGAGTAAACTTGATCTAGTTACTCCTTGGACCGCCTACAAGTTTGGCAGTCTTAACGATATAACTTGCGATAGGTCGGTAGTGTTCTATACTACTAAATACCCATTTTTCCGATGAAACTAAAGGTTCCTTGGGCTATCATATTAAGATCTGATAATTTTTATATTTTAAGGACACATGATCTGTAAAAAAAAATATATGACGTCTGCCATTTGTGGGGTCCAGAACGTAATTATTATTGCGTTAAGTATTAGTATTAAGACCTATACTATTAAACTCCGTGGGTCCGCTTTTGGGTTTTCGATCGCGGTTTTGAAGCTAGCCGTAATTTATATAGGGGAATTTCAAATTGGCCACCTAATAGGCCTTCAAAGTATCAAATTCGAAACCGGATTGCCGAAACTCTCCGGCTTTGATGGGGGGAACGGGGGTTGTGATTAATCTCATTCGGAGGACTACCCCCTCCGAGATTCATTCACTTTGTGACATCCGAGCACCGCTTATCGCCCGTCTCTGCGCTTACGTCCGTCCGTACGCGCTTGCGTGCGTGCGTGAGCCTTAAGTACTCCGCTAAGTTGGCACGGGACTTGGATTTAACAATTTGGAACGGACTCAAATATCTGTACGCCCGATTCATTTCTCTTTGTCACTTTGTCTGTTTTTTTTATTCACCCCCCCCTCTCGCAAAGCCCCTTCGAAGATTTGTTGTTTCGAATACGCCGGCCAACCGGAAAATTGTTTTCGGAATTGTGCATCTCCGTATAGGGGAATTTGGAAATTATAGCCCACAAATCAAATTTGTGTTTTTTATATATATGATAAATAGGGCTATTCGAACGAAATTTTAGTGTCTGAGCGTTTAATGTTGTTTTGGCCCAGAAGTATTTTCCTCGAAACCTACAATTTGGGTTCTTTCCACTCTATTGTCCCTCAATGAAAATTCGTGTCGATGAAGCGAATATTTGAATTTAAAATGGTATATAATGGTATTGCTGAGAAGCTTTGGCTTTTAAAAAAAATGTTAACGTAATTTAAGATATGAATACCTTAGACTGTACCTTAGACGGGTTTCGGCTTTTAAATAAAATCTACATACATGTCGGTCGCTTGTTACGAAAAATTAAAAAACTGATGAAGCAATACTTAATTGCTCTCTAGTATGAGGGTGTTTTGCAGGGTGGGTTTTTGCCTCGGATTTGGAAATCCGTTGACCGGTCGACCGTAGGGGGTCTTTTTCAAGCAGTGCCCTACAGACAAAAAAATTCAACCGGCTCTAAGTGCCGAGATAGAAAGGGAAGGGGGCCACCCGGGTCCGCCTAAGTGCTATTCCAGAGCAATCCTATAATGGCTTTTATGTATGTTGTGGACAGGGCGCTGGTATTTCTTTACTATAGAAACAAATACTATGTCATATTATGTATCTTTATTATATTATTGCACAGAAGAATGGATTCATTTATTGGTGTAGGCGAAAGTATAGGACACTCTAGAGAGAATGCAATTAATAAAAATTAAATTAAATGGCGATCATTTTGGGGTAATTCACAAGCCACTCACGGGTTCATAGCGTTCGTTCGAATGGGACTGGGAAATACTGTGTGGGACAATTATTTTTCAATGAGTTCAGACGACAGGAAGTGATCGTGGAAACGTTTTAGATTTTCCTAATTGGAAACGACGACGATGGCGACTAACCGAATTGGATGCCAGGTAGTAGAACTCGAGTCCCGTTTCGTCCATTTTTTTTGGAGGGGATTTTTTCATCGGCCCTATTTTTAATCGCGTCTCGTTCTTTCGTCTGCCTTTACTCCTCCTCCTCTCTCTCTCTCACTCTCTCTCACTCTTTCTCTCTCCTCTTCTGGGGTATAAATTGAAACGTTTTTGTCTCGGTTTGGGGCCCGAATTCAATTTGCCCCCAGCCTGAGTGATAGCCCAAGCACTCTCTAATTAACCCCGGGGGCGCACGTCTATTTTCCCGTCCCACCGCTAACCCCGGCGTGCCCCCCATTTCATTGTTTTCGGCTATTAATTCGTAATCATTATTCGGGTGAGGTAACTATTTTGCCTGAAAGTTTTTTCGTTTTCAGACCGGAAGTAGGTCGTGATTTACATTTCAATCGACCGTATTTTACTACAACCGATAAATAAATGTCGTAAGGAACTGTAGAAAAGGGTTATAAAATATTTCGTTGACGTTTTCGTTTTTCGCCATCTTCAGTAGTACTCCGTCGTTAAATTTGTGCGCCATTTAGATATGAGCTGAAAATTAAGACAGTTAAGAAAGTTATTTGTTACATAATTTCCTTGTGTACACGCGCAGTGCTATAATTGTATTATTACGGTATTTATTGTTAAAATCCCACCCCAGTTTATATTGTAGTTCTCGTTCGGATTAAAATTGAATCCAATACAGTTTTCGGGAATAATTCTCTGCGGATACCGAAGCGTTTATACGTGTACTGACACAAAAGGTAGAATAGTTGGAATAATTAGGAACTGTTTCAGTAACTCCGCACTTTATGACTGTATAATTGAAGTTTGTATAGGTTTTGTGCAGTTGGCTCATTCCGTTTCAAATTCTTAATTAATATCCGGCGGTGGGGCGGTAACTTTTCTCACTCTGTTCCGAGTTTGTTTTGCTGGTAGTTGCATCAACAAGTGACTTTTCGCAGCTTAACTTTTTCGCTCACGGACGAGCTCAATTAACAGCGGAGAAAATAATATCTTCGTTTATTTCGACTACTTCTGAGGACTTTAGTGTAGTGTCTATTATCAGAAAAATTCTGTACTTTATTAAAGAATATAACACACGTTCTGGTCGCAAGGTTTCACACGAGGACAAATATGTCCACCTGTGAAGAAACTAACGTTTCTTAATAATGAGGGTTTATATTGATGAAAACAAAAGGCAAACTGTTTTAGAAAAATAGAAAAAAAATGTTTCGAGACGGTTTTTTTGGCCTACACCATTGGTAGTCAGCTTTGTATACCGACCGTTCTAGTTTTCCCGAAAGAGTAAGACATCAAATTAACACTGGCGGCAGTTTGAGAAGGGCTCCGATTTCAGACTGCTTTTCGAGCCAGAAAAAGGGAGCAAAGGGGGAGAAAAAAAAATTAGGATAGCCGACGTTGAAAAGGAGAGAGACGGGATTTTGAAAAATAGGACTGCCCCGAAACGGGACTACACGAACCGCTTTCATACGGAAATGGGGGTTTCGCCTATTAAAGACGGGCCGATTTATCTCACTATTTTACGATCCGCCTTTAAAAGGCGGCCGACATTAATTTCATTCTTTAATTAGCTCGACAACGAAAGGGATAGAATTTACACGCTTCGCACTTGTTTGAGGACGCGCCTCCACTATTATCGTACACGATATGAATGTTGAAATAGTATAAATTTACCTAAACGTAATAACTGTGGATTAATGCGCACTCTTGTTATTATAACAAGTAGGGTTGTAGTCTGGCTTCTATCAATTATCTCTTCGTTATTCCAGCGCCCTAATTACTTGTTTAAAAAATTTCTCCCACTCTTTTAATCAGTTGAAAAGTGTAACTGATGGAAACACCAATCGGAGAATCTAATTATAGCACCGTATGTTTCACTCGGTCGACACAATCTACAGTTCAAACTGTAGGTTATATATTTAGAATAGGAATAGAATTTACATACTTCGCACTTGTTTCAGAACGCGCCTCGATTATTATCTCCATAACTTCAATTTTGATATACTATAAATTTACCTGCAAGGAATAATTGTGGAAGTGCGTCATTCTGAAACTCAACTGTTATAACAAGTAGGGTTTTAGTCTGGCCAAAATTCATTTCATTATTCAGACGCCCTAATTGGTTCTTTAAATATCCGCCATTCTAACGTGTTCGTTTGAGTTATAGTGAGTTCCACTCTTCGTAGACTATAGAATATGAATATAGAATTCAACTGATTTACTGAGTTCTTCCGGTACTCATATAGTGGGAGTTTCATCTCACATATTTTGGACCGAAGCATCAACTGATGCTGTGCCGCTAATGGCCGCAACAGGTTTCTTGTGTCTAAGAGAAAAACCAGTATACCTACAGCATATCTCAAGTCATTTAATTGCTTATTGTACTGCAGTATGAATTTTGAAAATAATTAAGTTACTTGTGACCTTGTGAAATCGAAATTTGGCCAACTTCAAACCTAATAGAATAGGCCTAAAGGACGCATTGTCCTGTAAATCGCTAGGCCCCGTAACAGATTCCCTCTGACAATTGATACACGTCGTGACCCACTAACGTGTACTATTGTGCGAGCTATTGCTTATCAACTTGTCTCTCGATGTTAGCATTTCTTCAGAAGTTTGATAACCCACATTTTCAAACATTATTACTAGATTATCTTACTGCGAATTATTTTGAACGCGGAGCCTACGATTCTGGACCAGTACAAGGCAATCGGAATATATTATTTTATCGAAGCTGTTAAGAAGTTAGCTGAGACTCTTGCAAACCTCGTTGAAGTTCCAATCTGCAATTTTTCAACTTCTTTAAAGTCCTCAGTTGTTCAGCTGTTATAATAATACGGCGTGGAATCACGAACCCCGCGCTAATCTACATAATTATTATACGCGTAATTATACGTGTCGACGGGATCTTTCTCTTTGTTTTTTCTGTTTTTTTAGCGTCTGTTCCCCTTCATTTTTGACTGGTCACGCCTATATCGAATGTGGGGGGCGACTACAAAGCCGTACAAAAATAAATCAGCCGTTTAATAAGGTCTCTATTGTTGTATGACGTCAGTTTGCTGCGGCGGATGGGCACAAAATTATCGGTCATTTTACGAAACGCGGAGTGGTGGGGTGGAGGATAGAATGAGCCGGCGTGTAACGCGTGAAACAAAGCCCTGTCGGCGTGAAGCTCGGACCGAATCCCGTCCCTGGTCGTCTTATGCCGCAATAATAAAATTAAGTCCCGCCCTTGCTCAACAGGCCACTTATGTCAGTGTATTTTGGAAGTTTTATATGAATTGGCCGTTATACTGGCCGGAGACTGCGGTGGCGAACAAGCGACAGACTGGAATTCCGTACTGGATTCCACACATAAATAATTTAAAATGATCGAAACATGAAAAGTTTTTATTACCCGCATTATTTAAAAATCTACTGAACGTATTCCGTTGGCACAGAACAAAGTAGCAATCATTTCTGCTGTGCTCTGCTATATTCTCTAAAACGTGCAAATATCCGCAGGACCATTGGTACTGAATTAACTTGCGGTAGGATCGCTTAATACTGTGAGAAGAAGCTCGGTTGGTAGGGGTGGACCCCTTGCTATTCTGGATTGCATGTAGTTATCTTCATGTCACTAGCGTATTACATTTGTACAAAAGCATAAGAGACAGTTTTGGACGATACTGTGGTTAGTTTAGTCCATATTTCTGTTACTGCTCAGTGATTAAACCCTTTTTCGAAACCTTTCTTTACTTACATAAGATTTCGGCGGGTGCTCCTATTCATTGATTTATTCTATTTAAATTTTAGTTTATATTTCAGCAATGAACTTCGCCTATTTACGTATAAATAATTGAAGATCGACAAACATTCCTGTGCTTGCTTGATTCAGTTAATACACGCTTGATCTTATAACTTCTGTGTCGCTCATTTTATTTCTCCGAGTGGTTTCCGTCCGTGTAAATTAAGCGGCAGACGATGGGCGAAAATTGGGTGGGGCGCCATTTTTCGATTTACGAGAGAGAACAGCTGTTCGTTCTGCGCGGCGATTATTATATGGCCGAGGATGATTGATGAAAGGATTTGAAGGCTGGCACTCGACTACTTGTGCCTTTTCCGTGTTATCTTAGACATTGATGTATCGGAGCGGCGTCACAGATTTTATTGCCAACCTAATGAAACGCTCGGTTCCCGGGACCCTTTCGTCCCGATTAGAACGCCCCCAACGTCCACGAACCCGTCGCGAATCGAAAAACAAACAGTAATACGCCCTAAGAACGCGTTTACGTTACAGAGCCGCTCTGGGCCTTCAAAGAATTCGACGAAAATATAATCGGATTCCTTTATAATGAAAAAAACTCCGACCCCGCCGCTACGGTTTCTCATAAAACCGGCGTTCCCGTTATGACGGAAGAGTTAACGAGATGGAAACGGCGGGCAAACGTATTGATAGCAGTGAATAGCAACAACCGACTTATTTCCAAGAATCATTACAAACGCTCATAACTGTATGCTTTATATAAGTGTATGTTGATGCAAAATTATACTGACACTCCGATGAGATAGTTACACGTGATAGGGCCTGTTTGGGAGCTTGGGGGAATAAGCCGTATTTCATTTTTTATTCAGAAATTTTTTATATGTTTGAATTCGTTAAATAAAAATTTTGCGAATCGGCAACTGACGCAGATAGGAAAAAGGTAGACATATTCTGTGTTAACATAGACAAGAACGAAGAAGTAAAGAAAAAAATTCTTCTCATAAGGTCCCTCATAAGGTTCTCTCTTAAAAGTCCCTGAAAAAAATATTGGTACAACAGGTATTTGGGAAAACTAATTCAACGTTGTAAAACGTACAGAATTTTGAATTTAAAATGAAGGTTCAGTTGTATTTCATCACTGATTTGTGAAACAATCCCTCCTTATGAATATGAAACATAATTGTAGGCCGTGTACTGGAGTATAATACTAAGCCGTTTGGACGTAAAATGTTGGTAGCGACTATACTCTGTAGTTATGAAGTCGTTTTCATATTTGATTCGATTGTGGCCGCTGTCTCACTTCAGTGGCAATTTGGGCTCATGCCGACATCAGATATTCCTCGCTTTATTCCCAATCTATTTCTTCTTTTTTTCTCTCTTTCTACTCGAGAAAAATAATTAACTGATTTGAATAATAAAACTGAACCGAACCGCTAACAGGAGCCGGTTGCGTAACGGTGTTACATAAGAGAAGGGGGCGCACTATTATCTCAACGTTTAACTTATCTCGGATTCTTATTTCATTTCCATTTGAACTATAATTAAATATAACAACTCTGTGTGTATACACATACATGTACATATGTATTACACAGAAATTATTTAAATACCAATTAGATATACGTAATTTGTAATCGAATTGTATCCCTATAATTCTGTATAATGTTTTATATTATTGTTAAGTGTCGAGAATTTAACTTGGACTTCGGTTTATATGAAACTTAATTATTTTTTTACTTTAAAAACCAACGTTGCCAAGGTCCACTTCCTCGGAAACTGGTTATTAGACTGCTGAACCGAGTCGATGACCATTAATCTAATTGGTTATTTATTTAATTGGTCAGTTCTCTGTGCTTCAGTTGTTCAATATTCATTTTAAATTGCTTATTTCAAATGTAGGGAAACTAATATTAGGTTTCGCAATTGTTTATTGATTTTATTTATCGCAAACAGAAAATGATTGGTAGGTACGTCATTAACAGGCATTTTTAGTCACTAAAACTCTCAATAAATCATTCACCGTATTATGTTGGAATTTTCAATTTATTTATTTTGTTTTTGGTTCAATTTTCCATTTTTCTTTATACAAAGTGTATGCAATTTTAGAGAAATAATTATATTATAATAAGATTACTGTATGGTGGTCCGCAGGGTATAGGATACAGTCATTCAACAATCATTTCTACTTCTCGCCAGCAGATTAGTGAGTCACTTATTTATGTCGGTTGGTGGGGACATTGTTTTATAATATTGCATCGCTACCGCATGTACTTTGACAACATTACAATCATTGTATCCCATCAGGCATGCAACATGCTTAGTTGCTCTGTAATTCCGTAATTTCTTCTATCATTGTGGGGATTACGTTATAGAAACAGGGTCTTACTGAGAATACGATCCATTTAACGCAAATAATTCCCGTGTATCATTTATACAGTGTTAAGAATTCTGGAAATTTAAATCGAAGTGCGATATTTAAACGCAGGCCTTTTTCATGCCGGATTTATCAATAATTGAAAGTCACGTTTATCTGAAAATTCGCCTCATCATCGGTCCCGTCATTGCTAGGATTTGATTAGTACAAAAGTCGGCACTCTGAAAATCGTTCACTTTGAGTGGCTCCTCCTTGAGGGAAGGAACGAACGCTAATTGGCGTTAGGAACCGAGCCTGATAGCTACCGTCCTGAATTTATATTATATTAGCGCTTAATTCACGAGGGCACGTAGGCTTGCCTTCCACTCTCTATATTTATTGCCCCAGTGGTTCTTGCCCCTCTCGGCCTTCAGCTCACTCCTAACGTTCGGTTTAAAATAATGTTACACTCATTTTAAATTACACGAAAATGTGGGCATTTCAAATAGAGTTGCTCGGTCATAATGAAATTTATGGGCATTTGTGTAATATATACAGAAAGCATATTGGAACTACCAGTGTGCACAAAAAAAATACTGAGTATGTTGCATTCCAATCGTTGGACGCTATATGCGCATAATCTGAATTACTCTTTCAAATTAAAACCTTTCCCCCCTTTTCTTCCGTTTTCTTTCTATGCAAAAATATCTAGTATACAACAAATTTTGCTCCCGAATTGCACAGTATTCCGATCCGATAGTCCAAAACCTAGTATCCTGACGTCCCAAAATATTCCTTACAGACGCCCGAATACCTCCAGCTGGCCCGAGTGGCCACGCGATTTAAATATACCTAGTAAATAAATAATATTTAAAAAAGGGGGAAAACCTGTGAGATTCTCTACTCAACATCAATCCGCCCATTGAACGTTTGTGAAAAACGTAGCTTGGCCAAACCAACATTCGATGCAAAGCCCGATCCTATCTTACTATAGGTTCGGAGTTATAATATATTCCCAAACTGTGTGTCGTTCGTTCCGCGTGTTTTCTCTGTCGGTCGATCGAGCGAACATCGCCCGGATATTTCGACCGTCCGTTCCACCGTCATATAACTCATTCAGGCGGACCCTTCAGCGCGTGCTCTCGCACGTCCAAAGGGGATTACCGACGCGATGCTATTTAAATATAACTGGGCCCGACTGCTGTTTGCGATATTTTCTTCCGCCGCAGGTGGAAACCAAGTGGGCGGCTCGGATTTAATTCGGTCGAATTCAGTCCGAATATCCGTTCAGAACGCGGATGCGGGCGATTCACTGGGGTCGGGAATTGTCCGGGCCGTTTGGCGTCGTTTTCGGTCGTGGTTCTCGGATCGGGATATATTTCTTTTTTGGGGACCGCCATCAGTGGGACACCGCCCGCCGCGGTTCCGTGCTGTGAATAATAACCGGCGAACCGGGCTTACAGGAAGCACGCAATGTGTGCCCCGCGAGTACCGCTATCTTCCAGCGAAACCGCACCCACCCGCACCCGCAGCCCGCTAACGGATATACTGTCGCCTACGCTGCCTAGAATTAATACAGCAATCCCGCCATTAGCGCAGCTAAGGGATCCTCCGGATATACCTTATTCTACAAAAAATAACCCATTAATGGAGACACTTTTTTCAACGGACCGATAATCCCACCCGATGGGAGATCTGTCCATATATCATTGATTTTTTGTGGAATAGTTACATCCGTAACTAAGTAAAATGCCCCAGTATGTGTATAAATTCTCTTATCAATGATTAACACAATTATTGGGTAATAATGTTATAGACAACAGTTGAGAGCATGATAACTACAACCGATGCGTGAGTTATTTTAGACCAGTTATATGGTAACCGCTATATGAATCTTAGAGATAGATATAGGCCTACGACTAATACATATATATGACTAACATTTCGCGCGGCAAAACTTAGTCATGTGAGTTAAAAGGGCGGCGTGGTGGCGCCTCGCCAACCGTACGCGGAAACATCCCGCTTATTAGTTTCACGCTTGGTTAGAGCAATATGCTTAAAGGAAACAAATAACGCGGAAGACGTTTGCCAATCGTTTAAAAATTATGCCCAGCCACGATGAAAATGTTTGATATACTAATTAGCATACTGACAACGCTAGGCGGCCGACGAGCGTTTACGACGCGTGTTAATGTGATTTAAGCCGGCGTATTGAGTAACACATAGCTTCAGAGAGTATGATTTAGAAAAGGCAATCGTTTATTTTATAGTTCACAACATTTTAGTTCATATAGAGGAAAACCGAGTAAACTAAACGAGGATTCTGTAATAAATATAGACTATTTAGACTATATTTCTCAGGGCGTTCTGGTTCCAGGAAGTTGAGTATAATTATTATAATTTTTTATAAACAATCCGTTTCTATTTGGATTTTGTTTCTATACCAATCTCGTAGCTGTTTTTTATTGATTAAAAACGACAGAGTAAATACTTCAGTTATCTATTAATTAATATTAGTTTTAACGCCCCAGGTATATTTCCACGACCAAAGTATGCAGTAGTTTTCACGTTCTTCTCTCACTTACTATTGTGCTTTGGGAGTGTCAATGCTTTTTGTATTGGGAGGGTTTTTCAGTGGGGGAAATCGAAACATGTATTCCATGAAATTTTGCACGCAGATACCTAATTCTGTATTCCGTTCTGGCTAATACAGGAAGAACCTCTAGAACTGTAACCTCTGAATCGGTGCTTACAGGTGATAACATCTGTAGTTTGATTAAGTATTCAAAGGAGGGATATTTGTTGTTGCCGGCTTTTCTGAATTAGCATTCGGTTATAGAATAGGGTCCGTCCGGTCCATCAGCTGCTGCCGCATGGCTGGCGTAACGGGCCTCCTTCGAGCGGCAGTTTTTCCATTAGCGAATTCAAATGGAAACCGATTTGTAAAGAGGCAAAGAGCGAGACGCCAGTCGGGAGCAGGTGAAGGGGTGGTCGGGGGAGGGGCTTGTCTTCAATTCGAATTTGCCCCGCGTATTGTACTCCCGATGGAAAATTCATGATACAGAGCCGGGTCCGCAATCGTCATTTGAATAATGGCCCGTAATCGAAGTGTAAAACTGCCGTTTCGACAGACAGACTCGTCCGATGATGCTTTCACGAGTTCCCGATAAAACAATCCTCGGAAAAAGGATTTTTTATGCTATTTCTTTGTACCTGTAAGGAATAACTATCTGTTTGATCGCGCCTGACTTTCTTTCATCCCCTAGTGAACGCAGTAAACAATAATAATATTCTTTCAAACTCAACGTTCAAGTGCTTCCAAAATTATCTATTAACCCGTTTAGAACGAATAATCTTGGTGTCCATTAATTTATTCCTTGTAACTGATCACTATTGAGGATTTACAGATCGAAACTACCCAGCATTTAGTTTACAGCTGCGTACTAAAACCTTATCTGGGTCGTCTAACTCTTGTAGAATCCAATCCTTGCAACCCATAATTCTATGGCCCCTCCGTATATCTCGAACCGCGTAATCCATCGCGTTCTTTAGGCAATTGGCGGCTTTCCTGTATAAATCCTTCGGCTCCAATATTATCCCATCGTTCCAATGCCGTAATTCGAAAACATTCCTCGCTTCGCCTTCCTGAAAATCCCGAGCGCCTCCTAAAGCGGGACGGGAGTACCATCATCAGGTGGGTTCTCCCTTCCATAGTACATTTTGCGAAGAATTTTTTATTTTTTTAACGCGATTTTCTATTTATATCTGCCCGGCTGGTAGTTAACAAGGTTTGAGCGCGTTGTCTCGAGAGAGCCGTGTTTTACTGTTCCAACAATGAATTCGTCACGAGGTCTATTGCAAAAAAGTCACCCTTGATTATATGTAATCATCGAACGGAACTAATCTTGATCTTCTTGCGTCGGACGGGCGCAGATATAGTCGATTGGTCAACGCAGGGCCGGGGGCTCTCGAACGCATTGTTACCGGTTTTTTCTGATTCTTTTTCGGCTTGGATTTGCCCCGTACAGCCGGAAATCGAGCGGGCGGAAACCATTGTTCGGACACGGGCGCAATTTACCGGCTGGAATCATACGGTAAATTACGGTTTTTTAACGAAGAGGGGAAACTCATAATTATCCCCGGGATAGTGGTCGAATTATTACAATATCTGAAAGTAAAGCTTCACCTTTTTTCATGAAGTATTTTTTGCACTCTAACGCCAAACCGGTTCCGGAAACTCGAACTGGGTATTTGAAATTAATTAGAATAGATTGGACGTCGATTCAGGATCGTTTGCATTATTAAATACGGGAGCGCATTACAGCGCTCGGATAATTCGCGGGCGGGTTTTTTCCCCAGTGATCCACTATCTCCGGACATGTTGAGGTTTTCTCTCTGCGGGGTTTCTCCCACCGTCAGTAGACAACGCGAACGTCTTCGCGCGTTGTGAAAGGGGTCGTTTGTTGGGAAACGAGGGAAAGTTCCCTTAGGACGAATCGCGGGGAGAAATGAGCCCAAGATGAAGAGGAAGTGAAATGGAATAGTAGTAAGATGAATCTCAAATTATTCAAATTTACCGTAGGACTTAATATATTGATATAAGGGTGAGTTTCTTATGGAGATTCTAGGGGAGAAACCAACAAGTTTACGATGAACAAATAATTTAGTTCAGTCATTCACTTTTAAGAATCAGTCGCGAGGGATTAATGAAAGAAAAATTATTGAACTCCGGCCGAGAGAATGAACTAACAAAAAATGTATTCATCGACTGGCTATTTCTCTGAGACGGTCAACATACGGACAGACGGGAAACTGTCTCGAATTAAAAAAATTCTGGTATTTAAATTGTCGGAGCTATTCTTTTTATTTATTTTTCATTTAATGTATTTCTGTTATAAGGCGGCAGGGGAACTGCGCGGGGCCGGTGGTGGGCCTCCGGCCTCGCCGGTAAGTAATGAGTTTCCTGCACGTGACACAGCCTGTAAACAATACCCGGTTGTGTTAAGGGGGAGGGCCCTGTTTCAATTCAGAAATTTTCCCAACGCTCAATATATATATATATATAAATCCACATTGTTTCAGGGTCTTTAGACACCCCGCGTTGCATTTTAGCCCGCGTAATTGCGTTTTTTATTTGAAATTTAATCCTCGTTTGAAGAATATCCCGACCCAATAGCAGGTTCACTACCTTGGGCTCTATATAGACTAACTTGGAATCCTCATACCCGTCTGAAAAGAGTAGATTTAAATCGCAAATTTGAATTGTCGAGACCTCCACTGAAATGGACGCCAAAACCTACTGTAGCCAAAAATTTGACAATATTAACAAAGCTATATTGAACTGACGTGGTATCGAATTATGGGGATCTATCAAGACGTCCAACGCTGCTCGCGTCCAGAGGTTCCCATCGAAAGTCCTTCGAACAATGCTCCTCGGTATGTTTCACACCTCAACATACCGACCGAGTCATAAAATTAAGGTGTCCCAAATTTTATTCCCGTCTTTCTGCTCGTCCCAATACTCCGGCCGAATCCCTTTCCTCCGAACATCCGTCCGTTATGCCCCCTCGGCGGCTTAAACGCCACTGTCTAGAATAACAAGTCAGGAAAGTGCTAACCATGTCAGGACAGTATTTAAATCCATTGCACCTGTAACATGTAAAATTTATGATTGCGCGATAAAAAAAAATTACAAGTAAACTACGAAGGCACCGTACGGAGTGTGTCTATATGCCACGTATGCGGTTCAGTCCCAGTTTGGCCTAACCGACCAGAGGATTCCGAGTTTGCGGTCACCGAATTACACAATGCTTTCACCGGGCCACAAGAGAGAAAGTGTTGGAAAAAAGGAAAAGCCAATTTCCAGATCCTGTACCGGTGCGGACGCCAGCTTTTCCAATCGGTTGCGTCACTCGCATTAATCCGGCGCGTCGTTGTTGTGTATCTCCTCCGATATTAATTAGCGATCGTTACCGGGTCTCATTGTCGTCGGTGGCTCATTGTGAGGGTTAGCGTTAATGGCGGGCAGGATAAATAGCGTTGTGCCCCCCCCCCCCTACACCCTCCTCTCGCATAATGGTAATGGGCTTCGCTGTTGCATTACCAATCTGGAGCCCGCACAATGACTAATTAGCCGGATAAAGCGTTAATTAAACCGGCCGGCCTCTTCTACCCCCCCTCCTCCTCCTTCTCTCCTTAGTTACATCCCCAAGACTGTCGGTGTAACCGATATTGGGAAATAGACGTGTGTAAAAAATGACGATAAACGTCTGAAAGATTGATGTTCGGACATCTCTGTTACACGTTTTACATTCGGCTCATTCTATTGTGAAATATTTCACCTTCGACGCCCCTATCGACACTGACGATTGTTGGAAATCGGTCTAGCAAAAGACCGAACCAGCGAGAGGAGACAGAAGATCGAGATACCTACGATACCCCAATATATTCAATTTTGACCCAATATTCAAATTTGTTTATATGCGTACATTATTTTCTAACGGTTATTTTATAATTGTGAACCGAAATATTGAAATTAACTTTCTAATTGTGTACGTTCGCGACTGAAATGGTCTAAAGGTGGTCTCTGTACTTTGTTCACTGCATGTAAATGATACGATTCATGGGACTCCAGGTAATACAGTGTAGCGTTAATCTAGTGATGCGCTAATGGGATTATGTTGAAGAATAAAAGCGTCGAAAAAGTAGACTGGTTGGTATGGCGGTACTCCGGGCGGGACCATTATGGAATTAACCCTTTGTCTTATTGACCCACAATTTAGTTAACTTCGCGGAAACGGGTCGCGTGCTTTCGCCGCTGTGAAGTATCGCCCCTCGATATGATCTAACAGCGGCGTATCGATTCAATAAATTACGTATAATAGGGCAGAAACGGGTATTCGAGGGGATATTGACCGAGCCCCGGCCAAATATGTTCACTTGTACTTGCGAACAAAACTCTGTCTCCCGAGAAATCGCCAACAGAGTCTACACGAACGACCCTGTTATCAACTGGCAGAACAAAAAACTAAGCCGTGCTATTCGGGAATTTTTTTTTTCACTCTTTTATTGTTACAACTGTAAAATTATACAACAAGCAACATTGATATAGGGACTAGCTACAATAGGGAACAATTAGAGGAGAAACATACTGGTTCCCCCCTTTTTTTTATTACTTTTTATTTATTTTTTTAAATTTTATTTATTTAGGTCGCGTGGCCACTTCCTTTTCAGGCGTCTGTAAGTAACGTTTGGGATGTCGGGAGATAGTAAGGTTTGGACTAGTGGATTAGGGTGATGGTGGAGTCGTGAGTGGAAATTGCTGTATCGTTGTATGGCGAGGTCAAGGACAAACGGGACTTTAAGATCTGTGTGTAGGGTAAAGTTGGAGACATAATAGGGTGCGTCGGTTATTCTCCTTAATATTTTTGACTGTAAGGTTTCGATTTTGTGGATATTTGTCGGTTTGGCCGAGTCCCACAGTTCGAGTCCGTATGTCCAGATCGGTTTAAGTATAGTGTTGTACAATAATAATTTGTTGTTTAAGCTTAATTTTGACCTATTGTCTAGTAATCTACGTAGTAACTTGTATCGTTTGTTAACTCCCAGTCTTTTTAGTTTTATGTGTGGATTCCATTTCAGTCTTTTGTCTATATAGAAGCCCAGGTATTTTACCTTATCCGCCGTAGGTAGGGGTGTTTCGAATAGGGATATTGGGGGACAAGATTCGGGAATTTAGATTACATAAATTGAAATCAAATCGATGAATTACATGAGGAAGATGAGAATACAAATAAATATAGAATATAGTGTCCTTGCGATCAGTCGATGCTACTCTATGTGTATCTAGTATAGCTTACTTTCGTTTATTAATATCAACTCATTTTGCATTCTATACAAATAATAATAAATACAAACTCGAATGCAGTACAAAAAATTACTGCGAACGGGAACATCATATCAGTTCGAAGATGTAAACAAAGCCATCTATCGGTAAAATGTCCCCAATGACAACGGCGAAATAAGCTGCTGTAGCGAAATTCGGTCCGCCACTGGGGAAAATCTAACAATTGGTCCAATACATTAAAAATTCCAACGCTCCGGAGTAGCATCTTCGGTATAGATTTTATTTAGTATTGTTTATTAGCTTTTTGAAGATAAAAACTGCGTTCTGTCCTGGGTAACTTATGGTTGAATCTCGGGTCAATCTGTACAGGGCTTGTATGATAGTATATTGGCGGCGGTAATATATTGGAGGGGTGGGGGGCCGGTGGGCAGATAGCGTCCAGAAGATAACTATTGTTTAGGTATGGTTAATGGCCGTCGGGAGAGGTAGGAGATGCATGTTGGAGGGCGAGAGCGAGAGAGAGAGAGAGAGAGAGAGGGAGGGAGAGAGAGAGAGAGAGAGAGAGGCCGGATAATTCAAGTTGAAGAGTGGAATGCGCCTAGCCGCATTGGACCGCAACTCGGGTTCCCTCCGTCCACAGTTTTACTTTCTTTCGACGGGGGCCCGTCTTCCTTTTATTTTCTTTCCGCTTTTATTCCTTCCTTTTTCTTCTTTTGTCCTCTGGTCTTTGTTTCGTTCAGCCGTGTGGAAATGACGCTCCCTCTCCGCTCTTTCTTGACCGCTGACGTAATATAACCCCCCACTGTTGACGGGCCATATTTTTAATTATTTCTTTTCTTTTCTGTTTATTCCCGAGAGATTCACTATTATACGCGGCTATAAATTTCATTTTTCAATATTCGCGATTCAGTTTTTTCAGAGCTTTTTAAGGACCGTCCGTCCTACGCACTCTCTGGACTAAAGTTGTTTTTCGGTGAATGTAGAGAGCAATTTCTGACTGACATAAAAACAATAGATATTATTATTTTTTTTAAATATATTTAGACCTAGGTTTAAACAACATTACTGTACACTATACTACAACCAATCTGGACATACGGTCTTGAACTGTGCAGTTCTGCCAAATCGACAAATATCGACGAAATTCAAACTTTCCAGTCTTAAACATTGAGGAAAATAGCCAACCTCACCCTACATAAGGATCTTAAAGTCCCGTTTATCCGCGACCTTACAGTACATAAATATAACAAATTTCACTCCCGAATTGCCAAATTATTCGAGTGAAAAAACATTTATGTTTAGGAGCCTGCGATGTTTTGGAATAGTATCTTCTGTATAGTGTCTGCCTCCACTCGCTTATTTTCCAACTCGCTTATATCAGGAAGCGTTGCCTAGTTTACCAACGCAACAAAACCCAAATAACTAACCGAATGTTACTGACGATGGCGAGTAGCAGTGACCGGCCTAGCACAAGGCCAAATGGAGGGAGAAGGTTGCAACAGTGACGATATCCTTTAATATTGTATTTATCCTCATTTCTACGATATCCATTTTCCTGTAGCGATTTGCTAACAGTTTAATTACTATTATTATAATGGTCCTAACTCGAATTAGAAGTTTTAATAATGAAACAACTGTCTTTGTTACAAGCCCTTGGAAGTTTCCTTTAAGTTTCAACTAGTCTACTCAAATAACTCTGATATAACTTTGGAAAATACAGTAATCATCCAGCGTGATCAATTCTCTTGCGAAAGTTTCATGAATGGAAATGTTTATTAGTCCATGTTTGAGCTACTCGGAAATACATTTAAAATTTCTCTATTACACTTTATATCCAAACCAAAAAAATATTAGCGCCACAATTATTCGACACCGTTTTTCGTTCTTAAACATGTTCGAGAGATGGGGTTTGCTAATATCCGATAATTAATTGATTTATTGACTCAATAATTGTTGGAATTTGTAATAGAATCACCCTCGGCTCTGCGTGATGTCATTTCAGTGCTCAAGTACGGTTTCAGGAGTGGAAAAACCATTGGTCCAGACCATAAGCCGGAATCGGTCTGAGTTAAGAAAAAAGATACTATTCCTCCCCATTCCCGAGCTCTATTAATCCTCATTTCTTCATCCCCCTTCTCTTGTTTTATGAAGAAATCCCTTCTTCTTCCTCCTCTTCTTCTTTTTCTTCCTTCAATTTACTCTTCTTTGTATGTTTCTGTCCAGCGGCAAAGGAGAATATCTAGTGTAAATCGCTGCGTCCAATTAGTCGTCAACATTACTATCGTCATTATTCTTGCTCTCTGTGCAACAAAACCGTGCCCTCTAAGTAACTTAAAAGTAATACAAAAATACTCCTAATACTCCTTTCTAGTTTCATCGATTAATATAGCGTGACTTAGCCCTTAAAATGATCGTGTATCCGATCTGATAAATGTATTGTTAGTGTCTTGACATCGCGGGGAAACCCATACGTAACGACTGTACATACAATGACACGTGTAAATTTCAATTCCAAAACGCAGAATAATGTACTTTAAGTAGATAAACGACGCCTATCATACCCAATTAACAGCGGTTCGGCGCTAACAATTTGTAGTGATTGAATTTTGTTTGGAGTCTGACGGATTTGTGGATCCGCGGAGGCGGTACTGATGATTAAATTTAAAATACTCGAAACAATATACCGACAACTCGCTGTTAAAAACTAAGTGCACCCTAAACTGCACAACTAAATAAAGAAACGCGCTATATAAAGCCGCGTACGCGTCTAACAGACTGACCTGAACAAGCACCGGCGTCCAAATGTGAGCAGAAACAAACACAGAAACAAGCACTTAGGCACACTAATGCACGGAATAGGGTTAACGCACAACAAAGTACGCTCTTCATTGATGTTCACCCCGGGACATGAATGTTGTGACAAGAAGATAAATATTTATTGCAAGTTTTATTTCCGTTCAATTCTGATCGCTGACTTATCTTATTTACGATAAACTGAAGTTTAGTGATTATGTTCAATCGAATGTTCAAGTTTAGTCCCAATTAGAAATTTTAGTTTCTCACTGAATTGTATTGTTTATAGTTAATTTTCAGGCCGGTTCGCCGTTTCAGGAGATGCCCCCTAAATCGGTTTCTCGGTGTCGACTGGCGACGGTAACGCGGGATTGATTTGCAGTTGGTTTTGACGGTTGATTTGTGGGCTTTGTACGGCCGATTGTTGCCCACCTATCGGCCGTCACAATGGCGATTGCGCCACCGAACCCCATACCCGTATCCCATACTAAGAGAGTCCTCCCATAGGCCTCACCGGTACCCAACAGTCCTATCTCCCTATTGGTATGGCCCAGCAACTTTTATTCTTACTGCGGCCCGAACTTTCTCCCTGTTTCGTATTTCGTACACAAAAAAAGTTCGGTTGCAATGAGAGTATAGATTTAAAAACTTTCTAAAAAAATTGTTCTTATAACTAAGACAACAAAACTTTTTAACGTGTGTAGAAAAAATAAAAATTCAACGATTCCGTGGTAAATTATAGTAAAGTTTCATGAAAATAACCCCAGACAACAGCATTTTGTTACATCTCGCAAATATCTTAAAAAGCGCTATATTATTAAAAGAACGTTTAATAATTGCATTATTATAATTACATTAAATAAAGAGTAAAAAAATGTATCATTAAATAATTGGTCGTTTAAAATAACTCAAGGGTTCAAAAACATGACGTGCCGAGAAGTAAGGATCATTATTTATTTCCTTTTATTAGAATATAAAAATAACAGTGGAAATAATATAAGCGATACAATTAAAAAAACTGCATCCAATGTTTACAGTGTGTTGCAAGTAATAAATATGTATAAACGGTTTTTCCGGATGTTGGATTGTTATTCCTTGTAGTACTATTATTTTAATCGTTCCTAATTATCCGAAATTGACTTATTTCTGTTGTGCATTGCGAAACCGTCCGTTGATATATAAGGTTATAAAACTTTCTCCCTGTTTCGTATTCCGTCGCAAAAAAGGCTGACATACAACAAATGAGTAATAGTTGTGTACATCGGAGCTTTTGTCAGTGGCAGCTGTGAATACCGAAATGTTAGTGCGGCCGAGAGAGCGAGCGGGATAATAATAAAAATAATATTAAAGGGAAAAAAAAGGGTGGACGAAATAAAGGCTGGAGGATTGGATTCGGGTTTGAGGCAAGAGGCGGCGGCGGCCAATCCAGCGTGAACGGACCGACCGGTCGTGACCAATCGGTGCGGACACCGAATTTAGGAGTGTGACCGTGCGCACTGCCGGGGGGGCACCTCACTCACCGCGGTGCGCACTGCTGGGGGCACCTCACTCACCGCGGTGCGCACTGCCGGGGTACCTCACTCACCGCGGTGCGCACTGCTCGGGGCACCTCACTCACCGCGGTGCGCACTGCCGGGGGGCACCTCACTCACCGCGGTGCGCACTGCTGGGGGCACCTCACTCACCGCGGTGCGCACTGCTGGGGGCACCTCACTCACCGCGGTGCGCACTGCTGGGGGCACCTCACTCACCGCGGTGCGCACTGCTGGCGGGGCACCTCACTCACCGCGTTGCGCACTGCTGGAGGTGCACCTCACTCATCGCGTTGCGCACTGCTGGGGGTGCACCTCACTCACCGCGGTGCGCACTGCTGGCGGGCATCTCACTCACCGCGGTGCGCACTGCTGGGGGGCTTGTTCAGAATTCCGAGAATTCCTCCCAGAAGTATTTTCCACTCTTATGGCTTGTACTAGTACTCTCCGTACCGAGTACTCTCGGTTTCCTTCAACCTCGTTCTAATCTTGCGATCGAGCAAAAATAATCGGCAGTGCTGGGAATTTCATTTTATTTTAAATATACCGTATAAAATATTTTATTTGCTACTCGTATGGTTTGAAATTAAAAGTACACTCAAATTTCTTCGACCCCGTTTTAATGCTACGATTGAGGAAAAATAACCTAAATAAAACGTGGTTAGACTCGTTTAATTTTTGTATAAATGGTCATATTAAGTTCTTTAATAGTCATTTTCGCGTTGTAGACCCTGGGGCAGTCTGGTTTAATCGCCTATGTTTATGTTATTAAATATCTAGAATTCTTAACAGAGTATTACTGTTACTTCTCTTATAGCTTGAAGGAAATCCTGTTTCTTTAACCTCATTTTAGTATTACAAAAGAGGAAAAATAAAGGTCAGTGTTGTAAAGATTACCCTCAATAAAACATGCCTAGGCTTCCTCTAATTTTTGTATAAATAGTCGTATCAAGTTCGTTAATTGTAATTTTTGTGTTGTAAGATATAATTTGGCATGTAGATCCCCGGGCAGTTTTCTTCAATGCCCTTTGTTATTTTATTAAATACTTGGAATTCTTCAGAAAGTGTTTTTGCTACTCTTATGGCTTGAAGTGAAGAATAGTCTCGTTTTCTTTAACCCTGTTTTTATGGTACAATCGAGGAAAAATAATTAAATAATTTATATTTGTAGATCCGAGAGTGTAATTGAAACCGACCGTTTTTATTGCTACCGTCGAAATTTTTAAGACCATTTCAGTCCTCACCGAATTTCTCGTATTGAACCGACAATGAAGAACAAAATCTACACAAATCAATGAAAATAGCCTCATTCAAATGTTGGTGGTTAAGTTCGGCGAAGGCGAGAAGCCGTAACCGGTCTAACTGAAGAATAGGCGATTGAAGTCACAAGATACCAAACGGTTCGGGGTTAATTGGCGTATCTGTCTACTTGTTTTAATATACGGAAGATATTAATATTTAATATACGAACATATTATTACGGACTAATTAATAACTACCGTTATAGCAATATTCAAATTTATTTCAGCTCGGTATTATTATTCTAGTTATATGCCACTTTCGCCGAGCATTCATCGAAAGCTTGTACTGTGGACGGGTGTGGCCGAGTATTGAAATAGAAGTTTGTTTTTTTAATGCGAATAAAAAATTGCGAATACTCGAATTTATTCAGACACTTTTAATATTCAAAACGTTGCAGGGAGCCCCGTTCGGGTGAACGACCCCCGCTCCCCTTTGAGGGAATCGCGTCGGTTTTGTGACGTTAGGCCGGTATTCAGTCCAAATGGCGGAATTAAAATTTCAGCTGGCAAATTGTACCGAATTCACGGACGTGCACGTCGAATTTCATTAGTAGCGAAGCCCCGCCCTACTTGTGCCCGGGTTCGACAAAGGCGGTGGAAATATTTCATTTGAAGTCGCGACCGGCTCTAAGTCACTCGGTTATTCAGTCCTAGGGCGTATCAAAGGGAAGACGCTCGTCGCTTATTAAAAAGTTACCCCGTCGCGTATACCTTTTATAATATATTGAAAATATAAAACTTGCCGAGAGCGAGTGGGTGGGAGGGGGCATGGCCAATTTCGTAAAGCGCCCCCCCCCCTCCGCGGGGCCAAAAAAAGGAAAACTGAGATGCCGCCCTTTGCATCCACGTTTAGAGAAAAATCATTCCTTTACCATCGTTATTTGGATTTATAATTTCTGTTCGAAATTGCTTAGCAGTCACTATGCTTATTACCACCATATTCTGAGCATAATTGTACATCACTTTGTACATCAAATTTACGTAATTTGGAATACCTGTCATGAAACCTCTTCGGGGTAGGATAATTCCTTCTTTCCATTTCTTTCTACCGGTAGTTCCTTCTTAAAAGAAACAAAGAACTACGTAAAAACAGATTTCCTCGCGAATTTATTATGCTTAAGATGATTTACCCGAGTGGAGGACACCCACATTTGCCATACGCAACGGGTTCCTACTTTTAGCCCAGCCTTGAAGACATTTGGTTAAAAGTTGCGATAGCTTGTTCTTGCGTTTTTTTATTTTTAAATACTACTTTATATTCGCGTTATCTGATGTCGAATATGCGGGGCATTTGGTGCTAATTGGAGTTATTTTCGGCAGGTGTCTCCGTCAGGTAGTGTTTGTCTCTAATTAATGGCGGCAATGATTGGTAAATCGCTACTGTCCGAACGTCTTTATTCGCGTATTTATTTTTAATTAAAATTTTTAAAATGTACCATGTTGATATTTTTACCTTTTCGATTCTTTTCTCCAACGACCTTCCCTGAGCTTGAAGAATTCAAGCATGTTTATATTACTCAGAAAATAAATGACTTTTATTTCTCCCGAAATTCAATGTATAACGCGGCTTTACGAGCGTGGGTTGATAAGTATGTTAATAAAAAAGGTTTTAACAAACGTTTTCGGAACAAAATAATTTTTTAATATATTCTCCATTTAGGGAGATACACTCAAGCGAGTTTTCAATTTTTTCATCCCATTCGAAAAATATTTTTTCAAAGCTTGTAAAGTAACTATTCACCTTATAAATTCACCTTACTTATCAAATTTCCCTCGTACTTTAACAATTTGACGGTGACGTATTACCGCGATTTTTTAATTTATTCCACTTGGAACCGATGACGTAAGTTGAAAATCTTTCTGAATTAATTTCCTTTAAAGTTGAGTTTGAGGTAGTAGTTATACGAAAATAAAATATCTGAAATATTTCTCTCTCAGAGGTGTATTTGACGGCAACGACTTAAGGTAATATTACGCATTTCGAATCCCTGTATAATATTTCTAAAGAGACGACAGTGCACTTGAGTATCATTGAACGAAAGAGCTCAGCATTCCAGAATACGATTTTCGCAGGCATCGTCAAGTTGCCAAAGTGTTATAATATTTCAAAGTGTCCAATTCATAGAGATATGTAGGGTTTTTTTCATTATACTTTTCATAACCGAACACCGACAGCAAAACTAATTTAAATAAGAAACTTCCGATAGTAATTAGCTTTCCAATTTTACTTGATATTAATGGAAAATTGAATTTTTGTTTCAGGTGAGTGTGGCTTGTGACTACTTGTGTTTTGAAGATACTCCAAATACCATGTTCCCTTCTCATGAGTAAGTACTTTTCGTGGTACTAGTTTCTGATCATGTTCTGTACGCATATCTGTGACAATGTTCACGAAACGCCAAAAAATAATTCCATAATAGTAACCGATAATTACCCTACATCTGCTGGCTGTAGCTATGTTAGTAATAACTAAGATCCCAGAAGGTGGCGATAATACAAACGTTTACGGGATCGTTTGTTTGTTTAAATTATCTTTCATTAGTTTGCGGAATTAATAAGGCAATTGAATTGAAGTCTCCAATCTGATTCTTAAAAATGGGTGGTTTATTTTTCAAAATGTGGTTTGATACCGGTATTTGTTCCTGTCGAGCGTGCTTTGTCATCACTAAATGTGCGTTATTTTATGAAAATTATAGTTATACGCACGCATTCCATACCCGTCGTTACATAATTTGTCTTGCGGATAGCACAATATTCTTGGTATTATCATTTAATAATTTAATGATCCAATGCCAAAATCACACAATAAAAAATCCAACAGTTATGTTGGGAAGTACTGTCCTACCATATGCCAATGAAGAATGAAATACCGTGTCTAATTTGAGCTTAATGTCGGTTAAATTTAGATCGAGGGAGAGTGACGTGAATTAGTGGAGTTGGAGGGACGAATAAAATTTAACGTTTATTTAACGAACCCGATTACACAGTAGCAGTTGGGGTGGCCGGCGGGTCAGCCGGGAGAAATATATCGCCGCCTCCTAAATATACCGGTCTATATTACACGGCTGTTGTGTCTCGAACTGGCGTTTATAGGGCGCTTTTACGAAGAAGGCCCGAAGAGTGGACACACCGGCCGTATAATTAAGGCGTTGGGCTCTGCCAGTGAAACTTAAATCTGCCCGCTTGTAAACTAAAGCTCCCTCCTGAATTATGCGCTCCAATTTTATTTATGCGCAGCCCCCCCCCCCCCATTAGCACGGTCGCTCGCGGGACTTCGCCCGACCAAGTCCGCTGAATCGACCTCGGTGTAATTATTTCCTCGATTTCAGCTTCCGATTCCAGGCCCAGCGCCGTGTTTCGATTGGTCTGACGATAATCTCGAAGAAAGTTAAACCTAAAGAATGGCCTTATCCGTTCTTTTTATTGCGCGTAACAGGTTTCTGTGGACCGAATATAGGATGGATGGAGAATTTATCTCGCGTTCTTGGCATCGCGTTATTCGTTAATTATAAAAATGGGACGAGGATAAGTCGACTCGATAAACGAGGTGGTTTCGTTTGTAGTTTCATCATATAAATTTTACGGGGAAGGGGATAATCGAGTAGTAAATTACTTATACGATTCATTATTTCAGCATTTAAGCTTCATTTACTCGGTGTTACCTACTGCACGCATCCATTCTATTTCCTTACATATACGTTACCGCGCAGGTTAATTGCGCCTAACACCCATTAAAAGTGAGCACCTCGAGAAGGGCATTTTTCCAGAATTGTCAACGGAACCCGGGACACGCCCAACATTATGGAATTAATACCACAAAAAAAGCATATAACTGGTCATAAGTATGATAAAAAATAATACCACGAAATGTACGTAATGCTAGGCACTTATTGGAGCTGTAAGGAAAGGACAGAGTGATGCAAAAATACCGTATTGAATTCTGATTAGCTGGCTGTAGTGAAAAACCTGTAGTGAAATTGGTGATAGTAGGAAATGACGGAAAGTGAGTAATTAATATTTTGTGGGATAGTTTGAGGTAATAAGACATTAGGACTAGAAATATATACCTGAAATAGATCTGTAAGGGGCGGATCTTGAATCTGAGCTCCGAGTTTCTCTACCGCATAGACCGGTATACTGCATTGCGACGTCACCTGTTTTAACGTAGACATTTTTTGAAATTTATTTCCCTCGTAAAACTATCCGGCATATTTTCCTCCCTACTAACACGAAGCCGGCGAGCGGCTTCTACACAGAAGGCGCACAACTCGACCGCGTATTATTATTATAAACGGTTGACGTCAGATAGTGTTTCTGTATAATGAATTTTCGATTCCCCGGCGTTCAAACCTTGACCAACTGACCCCGTGGCACCCATTGCAGTTGCCCGCTTCGGGTCGATTTTTTTTTAATTACCTGTTCTCGATACCCGGTCCTCTCGGTATCACTGTAAATTGTACATTACGCCCCTGTCCGCCTATTGTACAGTCGGTTGCACAACGGAAATTGCGGTCCTACAGTACGCGCCACAAATTGGCTCCCATCTACACGAGCGAACGCCGTTCAGTTCAGTAGTGGACGATTTAATCAAATATCACTTGGCGGATGGCACTCTATCCAGTAATTGTAACGGTAAATATTGATAGTGATTGCTGTAAATGGGCACTCTCGCTAATCATGTTCAAAACAATCGACGACTAAAGGAAGCCACATTAACATCATGCTTTGGTCAGGAATGCAGAAATGAATCTCATGAATAAGAAAATACGAGGAAATAAAGTTTATCGGTTTTTATTTCTTACTAATGTTACTCGATCCTGATTAGTGTAAGAATATTCGCCTTTGTCTCTTTGTTTCAATTTAATCGACTATGTTATCGATACTTATTTTAATAAGTATACTTTTATGTAATAAATAATTACATTGAAGAGTATTAAGAAACATATTTTTCTCTTTATTTATTTATCTGAATAATTACATTGTTTGAATTATAGAAAGGAAACAGCATTTTAATCAGAATACATGTTTATAACGCTTTACATATGTATGTAATTTATAATTCCCCATCTGTATTTAATGCCTGATTCCTATTTATTCGAATATGATTAATATCTTGAAGAGTTGGTCTTTAGAAATGTAAGCTATTTTGAATTTACAACATAATTACAATATTTCTTTTCTTTGAGAAAAAATCAACCGTTGTTTATCAACTTTAAAAAAGTCATCGAAGAAAGTGAATAAGTTACAGATTAATCTAGGGCGGGACGGGGATTCGTTATAATTTAAGCGATTATAAAAGTAATTTGCTAGCCGAAGAAAGGTCGTAAATAATCGGTAACGCCAGCCAAGAAAGTAATAAGGAAAGTAATAGTGTCGAAGTCCCTCTTACTCCTTTATGTACAAGAGCGGACAAAAAAGATGTCGTCTATTTGCACAGTTCCTTAACTTTAATTAGCTTCTATTCCCCTTCACAGGATAGCGAGAGAGGGAGGTTCTTAACTTAAGGTTAAAAAAAAATTATTAATTACGGAGTGTTCCAGTTTCCCTTTGATACAGTCGGAAGGACTTTAATTTTAATGTCCGGGCCTTTTTAATTTTCTTCTTCTTCCACTTCTTCAGGGTCTCCTAATTATTTGAGGGGCATCTCTCTCGGGTGGAGATTTCGACTGCACTTGTGAGCATGCATCGCCCCCTCCGGCTTTTCTAATTTCAGTTTCCACTTTTCTCCGGCCGTCCGAAATGGGCGAAATAAAATGAGGGAAGAAAGACCTTGGCGGACTCGCGGCGTAAAGTAAGTAACTGGGAAAGTGAGTGCCGAGGGCCGCCCGATGTCATTTGCCTGAGGTGACGAGGATTTTTCTCTATTTAATGTCGGGAAAAGTCTCCCTCCCGCCGACCACTTGGCCCGCCTTTTATTTCCCCTCTCCCCTTTCTGAAAATTACGCGGAGGGAAATTCATTTTAATGGGGCGCGGAAATGGTATTCTTTCTTTCGAGGCTTCACTCCTCCAGTCTCGAGAGGAGGCGGTTTCACTTAGAGGAAGTTTATTTCGTAAGGACACTTATTCGACCGAGGATTTCCGCCCTTCAACAACTTGAAACAAGAACAACTTTAAAGGAGACATGGATTACAATATGAGCAGAGGTTGGTTCCCGGTAATAATTAATTCCCAAGAGGATTGACCTCACCTCCTCGTGTATATTGATCGCCGAGTTGATCCACTCTTCGGTCGGACCCTAATGATGGTACCGGTAAGATTTCCGAAACGTCGAAAGCGGACAACACCCGAGAGGGCCCCAGAAGGAAAGGGCAAAAACCGTTCCGATGGATCTCACTCGTATGGTTTCCAAATATTAGATATTTATTATATCGAGACAATGGTTCATCGAGCCTTTTTATAATTATAAGCTCGTAAGTAAAACTTTTCTTAATATTTTCTTATTATTTTCACAGAACTCTACCTCTACGGTACTTTTGAATAAAAATTATAAAACGTATAAATAAGATGTCGTCTTTTTCGGGTGCTCGTCTTCGTCAAATTTTCAATATAAAATTTGTAATTCTACTTTAGACTTTCTTTAATATTTTCCTCCTGCTTTCGAAGAAGTCTATATCGCTACATTGCATTCGAATATAAATGATAAAATTTGTAAATAAGATGTCTCGAGTATCTTTATTTTTACGAAATTAAAGGTTTCTTCTTCTTCCTAAGAAGAACGCAGTCTTTTTTACCGAACCTTGACACAAATGATATCTACGTCGAAACTTTCTCGACATTTAATAAAACGTACGTTTCTCATTTCCATGTAATGTTTGGAAGTAAAATAAAATGTTTGCCCTAATTTTGTTGGATGGCGAAAGGACATATTTGTTTGACGCTCCTCATTCTGTTCGTGAAATCCATATGCGCCAGTGCCTCTCTGATATCTCCGCTGGGGTTAATTTCTAAAACGAAAAATAGCTTCTGGTTGGAAGTTTTTCGGGTATTTTGAAGTTGGGCTTCAAGAAAAGAGAGAACTCTTTCACTCGCGAAAAAAAGGCGTGTCCCGCACAGAGCCAAGGTCGATGAAATCACTTTTCAGTATTGTAATCCGTTTTAGATGACCAAAGCGATAGGCGGTTACGGACATTTTCATCCCTTTGTCGGCAAGGAACTCTGTTAACCGAGTCAGAAACATTATGCCGGGATAACAAAAAACTTGTACTATAGAAGTTTTTTTTTTTTATCGGCCGATTTCGTAACTTAAGAATCTGCCTTTCTGAGTCTGAGTCATTTGTGCATCACCGCTCGGCATTGCTTTTAACTCAAGGTTTATTATTATATAAAAACATTATATTGCTGGTGATCGAATTTTTATTTATATCAAGTACATTTTGGGATCGTCTGTTCTGGTCGCTTAGAAACTTAAATCGCGTACAATATGCTGGTATATGATACGTTTTAATTACTGTGGAATAAGAAGATTGACATCTCAATTCTTTCTGCCATTTGATTTGATGCGAGAGCTAGACCGTTTTATGCTTGTCTCCATCAGGATTATAAAATTCTATTGAAGTTGGTGAACAACTAAAACCTGTCTGGCATAAGAGCACATCAGCGAGTGGAGACAGGAAAGTGCAAAAATGCCGCCAGACAGGTATGCTGAACTGCCTAAGTGTAGGTATAAACTTTAGGAAGTGCTAATACCGACTTAGGGACTGAGAATATCTTTTGTCGTGGAGAGTTTTTTTCCAGACCAGTGGGGGGAGGGGAATGGGAATGTATAAGATGTATCGATGTTGTCGCGACCGGGCGTTAATGCGCTTTTAGGCTCGCTTTTAGGGGCCTACGCGTTTGTACCCTCTTAAAATGTGTGCAAATATAAAAGTGAATTACGGGCCGTATTAACAGGCGAGATGGTGGGGGTGTTCCCTCTGCGGCCGCAATTCATCCACCCGTTTTTTAAATAATCGCCCTACTTACCTGGGCCCAAATTACCGAATTTGTTAACCAGCTCGGGTTCAGGTTATTTGCTGAGAACGAGGCGTTGGTGTTCCTCTTTCGTCTGAGAGTGGTCGCTACGAGCGCCAGTGAAAAGAACGCACCATTGAAATATGTAAATGAGAGAGCATCACGTCTGGACAATTTGTTTTTATAAGTTTCATATATTTTTATAAGTTCTTATGACATTTATGGAGACGTTCTTATGTGGAAACCACTAAAGCCGTGGTTTCCAAAGTTTTTGGATTCGTATTTATGAAATCGCAACGACCCTTACCATCAAGGCGAGTGCAAATTATTTAAATAAAATACGTTTTATGTTAAATTTATGTTAAGGAAATTACATTTCATTCAACTTTTTGCGCCTCCCTGGGAGTCGGAATGCCATTTATTTAAATTTTCCTTTTCCTGTCACCTGGAATTTGGTACTAGCCCCGCAGGAATAAATTGATAAAAATGTGAGCGCCACCGATGCAAGGTTGTGGCTAGACAGAAGATTACAGGGTAGATCGACCGGTAAACCTGGAACAGACTTTGCTTTGGTTTCGGATACTCTAACCCGAAACCGACGTGTCTCCTCTCCCATTATCAGAGCCAACATCGGAATTCCCGTCCAGTGCTCCTTATCCCGAACCTCGTCTCATTATGTAGGGGCGTCTAGCCGCTGGAATTGAGGGCGGTCTCCTCGTAGCCGAATTTTCCCCGAAGTTACCAAATCCAATTGATTAGTGGCCCGATGTGCGGCGAAGAGCCGGGAGATCGCAAGAATGGTGGGAACACAGTAAATCGATCGCATGGTGATTGGGAGAAGCCAAGACCCAAACATGCGGAAGGGTTCAGATAAACGGAACGCGCGACGTCATAACTATAACTCATCACTATTTAAACTATAATAACTTATAATTTAATACATTATATTTGTCACTCAAGATAAAGAAACATAACGCGTATTGTAGATTAAAGTTCTCCTCCGCCCGTCCTTTATTAGATTGTTTGACACGATGTTAATATATTGGAATATTTATGGCTTATATTAAGATTTTGTAATGTAAATAATATAACGGGCCTCCGACTGTTCGAATACTTTGAAATTTAGAATATATGTATATATAATGCGAATTCTAATCGGGTAAGATATTATTCATGAGAGGTCGGGCGTTCTCCGGTTTCCTCTATTCATAATTGATGTTTAAACGGTCAAAACGGATAAAGCAATTTAGAGGGGGACGCCCCCGGGGGCCTCGGCAGTGGGCGCGGTGCCGGCCGAGGGGTCAAATTTTGTCCCGCGAGAATTTAAAAAATTTAAATTGAATTCCCCCGCTCTGGCTTAATTGGTTTATTGTAAGTTGTAGCGAACCGCCGGGGGCAAAGGCGCGGCGGCCGAGAGTTTAATAGAGGGTGCGTTCACCCTCCGACCCAGTTAACCAATTCCAAATTTCCCAGACAGAGGGATGCACCGTACACTTGTATAATATGTTATAAGCCGAGTTTCGCGAACTAGAGGCTCGTCTCCATAGACCAACGGCCGGATACCCCCGGTTTGTCACTGTCGAATTGTCGAATAACACACGTCCTGAGTCTAACGAGTCGGCCTTTTAATTAATCTCACTTACCGCTAACATGAATAGAGTACTGTGATTTTCCTTTCCCTTACAAAATCATTTAACGGATAAATACTTTCGTAGAGTTTGCCACCTGCTAATAAATTTGATTACACGAACGGAACAACTCTCGAGTATTATTCTTTTTGTAAGAGGAAATCTCAACAGCAATCTGGGAAGTTTAACCCTGAACAGATTGACAGAAATCTACACGAAAAACTGAAAGCAGCAGCCCCACACAATAAATCGAGTTACGAACGTGTAAAAGAAAAAGACAAGGTTCAATTTGTCCCTTCACTCGTTCACATTAGAAATATTATACAAAATCGACGTTAAGTTCCCATTTATTCGTCCCGAGGCCATTTCCTTTCCAGGCGTCCAGGTCCACTGGCACATTAGGAATAACAGAAGTGAGCGAGGGTTTTATTTTTACCGGAGGGCTGTTGATATAATGGCAGATTCGTGTGTGAAATTTATTATATTCCGCGATGGCTACATCACGAACGGCCCCAGCTCTAAGGCCAGTCCGCAGTCTGAGATTGGAGACCCGACAGAGCGCCATTTCATTTTGATATTAGTCCTATGTTGTTGACTAACACTAGTCTTAGAGTAGGTATGGTCAGTCAGCCTCGCTTATCAAGCTTTAATCTTACTCAACAGTTCCAGTTGTTTCTATACGGCACTATACAGAAATAACTGGACAATTAATGTTTCAATAGTGGTCAATTTTCTATCGCACCTAACGTTTTAGTCCGATACGCTAGTCCATAGGCGTCTCGGTTTAGGAAATATATGAATCGATATTTATGTTGTTCAGCTTAGAGCATGGTTGCCACTAATAACTGCGAAGATAATTGAAAACTCTTGTTTACACTTTATCTTGAAAGGAAACTGTAATTTTAAATATTAGCGAGAGCCACACCCGGGTGTGGAAACTCCAGTTGGAAAGATAATTAATCATTGTACAGACATTTAGTGGGACTGCGGCCAGAGGTTCTGCTCACGACCGCACTCGATCTCACAGTAACATACATTGGTAGTAATGAGAACTGATGTAAATTTTATTTTCATTAATTTCCCACTTCTGTTTATATAAACAGCCATTTAGGAAAGTGTCGTCGCCAAGCGTTATTTTCCACACGGAGTATAAATCCATTTGATGTGAGGGTTTCTCAGTCCACGCCTACTGGGCCCCGGTGGCACCTTTCTTAACTTGACGCTTCATCCACGACGATACAATTCTGTTCATTCATTCGATTCCGTTTGGAAGCATATCCTGCCTTCTTTAGAATCTCTGCACATTGAGTATACCAATGTACTATCTACGGTTATTGTGTTTTTATTTAACAAGAAGCTAATGGGTACATTACGCTCCAATAATGTGAGTTGTACACATAATCATTTGCGTTATGTACCATGTAAGTTATCATATTATTTATCGCTGTCGCATTTCTTAGCGTAATGAAAAATCGTTGCGAAACACTTGTTCTCCTCTAGCGCCGGTTTTGGCCAGTCTCCAAATCATCACTGACGCAAACACTGGAAACGCGCGCGCGCGCGCTTCTTTTACTGAGACAATGGCGACGGTGGGAACGTTTTAAAATTGCGTAAAATATCGTCGGCGAGGGGTGCCAATTAATGCCCGGCCGTAATTAAATGCGGGGTGGGATCGGTCCAGCGTGGAAGAGGAAGAGTGGGACCGGTAGTTGTCCCATAATCAACAATTATAGTTGGTAGGACTGTTGGAAGCCCGGGGCCATAAAGCCGGGTGGACGGTGATGAGCGTGACCGGCAGTTAGAGGGTACCGCCGCGGCTACTTTAGTGCTCCCTAGTTAGTGCCCACCGCCGCCGTTAATTAGTGCCGCCGCTTCCACTTATCATACGACCGACTAACAGAACTGATCATTACCACCAAGCCCGCGTCTACGCCACCCCGTACAGTTAGACCCGGGAAACTATAAATATCCTCCAGGATTCCGTCGACAGTTTCCAATTTCGTCCATTATAGACACTTCTGGGCAACGAACGCTATTAAGTAGCGTACTGTCATAAATGACACGATTGGTTGGAATCGGTACAGTTATTACTTCGACGGACAGATAAAATACAGTTTATTCTTCGGATGGGCGTGGGGAAACCGCAAATATCTTCCGGGATTCTTGTCGCGGAAACCTTCGCTCATTAATCAGTCGTGCCCTGACGATGGAACCGGTAACAGTTTCCGACCCTTCGGATGGAGGCCGCCCCCCGTTGGTCAACCCCACAACATTAGGCGGCCCTACCGGAAGCCAGTGATAACGAAACGTTGTTCATTTATTGGCCGAATAGCTCGGCGTACGCCATACTTCTGGCCTCAGTGCTTTCTGACGTCACACGCTTCAACTGCCTCTCGGCGATGGGGACGCTCTAGACCGTTTCAGGAGTGGAAAAACCCTCGATCGTAACCGTAAATCGGAATTGATCTTGTGGTGGTGGGGGGGGGGGGTGAGGGGTGAAAAAAAGAGCGAATACCGCATTCCCCCGAGCGCTATTCCTTTCAATCTTCTTCGTCCACTGTCTTATGAAAATTTACAACTTCTACACCGGTTTTATTCTGTTTTAGTCTCCTTTCGGAAATTCGGCACAGAGTTACGCCTATTTCTGTCTGCCGGGAATAGCGGGATGCTGAAACCGGTCTACAAACAAGCGGTAGGATCACACGGGGAATGACGTCCCGATCCGCATTTCAAATCCTCGTAATATTCAAACAATATGTTTTCCCCTGTAATGAAAAATTTTGTTTAAACGAAAATGTAATTTTTCAGTATTTAGCAGCGCCTTTTTTTCGGGTTAATTAGCAGCGGCGATTCTCGCGTAGAATGCTATAATCACTCTAACACCAAATAGATTCCGATCACATATTGTTTTCAAACCGGTCGCGTTATCGCTTTTAACACATGAGATCTATACCGAGAAGTGGAGCAGATCAGTTTGAATTCAAAAGAAACAATAAGGCTTATAAAGAAACTATAAGAACAATTATACTCAAAATAAAACTACAACACAAATTGTTTTCTAATAAACTTGTGCTCTTATGGGCCCACGTATAAGACATGTTTTAGAATTGATGGCCTTTGCCACCATTTTATATTCATGCTTCTACTCAATATAATGCTACCATAAAATGCTATTCCTAGAAAATATTTTTTCTTTTTAATATTTATTCTATAATTACTCGAAGGAATGTACTTGAATTGTATCCCATAATATTTTAGTTTCTTCGAAAACTAACGTATGTAGGGAATAAGAAGAATGTTCAACTTATAACGTGGGAGGGGGAATATTTCTGTATATAAAGTGAGTATAAATAAAATATTTTACGATTGATTGTTGATACGCCTTCTCAGATATGTTTTCCAACGCGTTAAACATTACATTAACAATTTCCTCTAAATTCAATTCCTCAGATGTTAAAATGTCGAATGAATGCTCCGACCAAGAACGTAGGTTTATCAGCCTTATATGACAATACCGTAAGCGTGCCACGATGATGTGAACAAAGCCCTAAACCTCTCCCTCTCCCTCCCTCCCTACCCTCTCTCTCTCTCTCTCTCTCTCTCTCTCTCTCTCTCTCTCTCTCTCTCTCTCTCTCTCTCTCTCGCTCTCTGGTGGGTCTGGTTCAATGCTACGCCAGCCATAGAAAAGGTTAATTATAAGGTGCGGACTCGCGCGTCTAGTCCCCTAAATAATGGCGTATATTTCATTTGAGGTTGACGTTTATTATTTTCGTCTTCGGTATTGGTTGGAGCGCCTCGCTAAATATCAAATTTTGTTCCGTACGAAGGGGATAAAAATCGGCGGTTTTGGTTTATGCGCACCCGAGTGTAAATTATTAGTAGACATCGGCCGAATACAGATTTTGTGTTCGTATTTATCGGATTCCTGTTTTAGAATGTTAATAATGTAAGTGCCGTTTTTCTGTGATGGCGGCTGACCATTTGTAAATTCGCCTCGATTGTTAAAGGGCGAATACAGAACGGCTGAACATTCATCTGTCGTGTACATTGGCGCGTTTCTGCTGTTCTGACTTATCGCCACCATTAATCTGCAGTCTGATACTCTCGCGGCCCAGAATGACGCCCCATTAAAAGTGTTCGCGTTCGGGGTTCATTTCGAAAATCGGTTTTGACTCCGATTTGAAAATCGCTACCCTCTTCCTGAATCATCAGGTAATCGGGACACTGGAAGATTGCAGGGAATTTTCTCAAAGGATACTCAATGAAAATATAATTCTTCCACATTAAGTCAATTAGTCGGGCGCTACTGAAGGTGGCGGGAAGCCGATTCTGAATTATGCTGTTCCAGACCATCGCGTGTACCACAGTGCAGGAATTCTAAATCAATCTCACGAAATATACTCAAAGCCTTCGCCCTATTTATACTCGACTTCACCTTGAAATTTCCAGAAAAAAGGTTTCTAGTTCAAACAATATTAATAAATTTCCGACCGATCTGTTCAGCGGTGGCAACAACATCGTAGTCTGTTGAAGACAACCTCCAGCCCGGAGTCCCTAATTTTAATTCAGAATCATTTGTTTCGACAGAAAGACTGTCGATATTTAGGCTTCATTCTTCGACTCGTTTCATCGCGCCATTGTACTAAACAGTCGAGCAGTTCCCCAATGTTTCAGCTTCGATTGAAATCGGCAGACGACCCTTTTCCCGCTTTAATGCACAATCCTGGAAACGAATTAATTACGCCGAACCCGGCAATGGGTCCCCGGAGTGTCTCATTCTTTAAACTGATTAAAATTTAATTCGCCAATTTTCCCTCCTATTTCTTGAAATAGGAGAGCGAGGAGTCGCGTTGTAACTATTTTAATTTAACACAAAAACTTGTCCAACTTCCTTCCTGGTGCCCTTACTACTTGTCTTAGCTCCAAATCTAAATTGAATTCTTAAAATTGTATAATTGTAATGCTCCCATTTAATCTAATAATTCGTTTGGGTCGTTATTCTCTCCGGCGGAGGCGGTAAGCGCCACTCCACAATAAATTTTACGCCTGCTCAGATAAGAAAATTTCTGTTTACCTGTGTCATTTTCTCTCTGAAATTGTTCTAGAGTGCCCAACTTATTTCCTCTATTTCGTTCTTAATTTTTTTTTCTTGGAAATTAAGCAAAGAGTACATTTTTAGCATTTTCTAGTGTCAGTGTATTAACAAAATCACTACAGCAAGAAAACGTGATCGTATTCGCATTCTGATAAAACCGAATTACAGAATATAAAATTATTCCAAAGATTACATTACTAAGACAGAGATAATATAATAAGATTAATATATTCTTAAACTCATTAAGGAAGACAAACCACCCCCAACATTTTTTCCTGACGTGGTGTGCTATAAATATACATATATTTGAAGACTACATTAAGTTTTTAGTACGGGTACGTAACTTGTAATAAAATATTTTGTTGTGAAAAGTTCGCCAAGTAAAGACTCTGAAATTATTTTGGGATTAAGATATCTATATTCATTAAATCATATCAAACAGTCCCCAACATTTAAATTACGGAACGGTCCGAATTGAACATTGTACAGCCGCACCGAATTATCTTTTATTAACGTCAGATATAATTAAAATTAAATCATATTCGACAGGCGAGAGGTTTTTTACTTGCCATTAAATGGCCGGGGCATAATTTTGTAATTCTCTCTCCATTACTGATTCTGGTAGCCTCTGGTGTTGTGTTGATGAGAAGGAGCAGGCTCTACGGATAATTTGCTCTTCCGCAATTGTTTTATTAGCCCCATAATAATTGTAATTATTATTATAACTGCAGCGGCGAGTTAACGAGTCTGTAGGCCGGCAGAATAAAAAGTAATTGTTCGAATAGATTTCAATTAGGAAAATTGGAAGGCGGGCCACTTTTCTCATCGCTCCCATAATAGCGACAAAATATTATTGGGGATTACTTTTTAAGGTTACACTTTTTATTTTATTATTTCCCGATATACAAATGGAAATGTAAGAAACATGCGTGTTTTTACATTGTATTTTACAGGTAAAAGTTAATAATATGTTTACGATTTTAATTCAAATTTACAATTAATTTCTAGCATTCAACTTTATCAACCAGGTAAATCTGCAACGAGATAAAAAAGAAACCAAAATACCATTTTTTTAGGTAATTGATATCAATGTTTTCAATTAAAAGCCAGTTATTAGGGTATTTCTGGTGACGTTGACGTCATGCAAAGCTTCCTAGCGCCGGTGACGCACTCACTCGTGTGCTTCGAGCCTTCCTTATAAGGAGAATTTTGTATTTTATATCTCCATTTTTTTTTATTTAAATAAACTGTTTTACATTACGATATGTTGGACGTGCGCCAATGCTATAATATCCAGTCCGCGTAACTGTAAATAATAATAAACGAAGACTGAATTAGATTTAAATTTGTAAGATTTTCGGATAACATAGTTCCCATTTTTTTTTATATTTCATGCTGTTTAAAATTAAGACAAAACGCTTTCCTGTAATACACGGAAGATGTGACCGGTTTTATTAAAATTTGTCTCTATGCGATACGTTTATAGTGAAACGTATCATCACGTTTATTGTTTAGGCCTATATCTTATTGTAGATACTATGTTGAGTGGTGTTTCTTTGTTTGGAGGTTCCCAGTGACGCAGTGGGGGTTGCACTATCTGCCGGGTGAAAACGCGATAGTGATGTCAGCCATCTTATCGCGGCATTCTTTGTCCTGACGTTTCAAATCCGACCAATCGACACCGGCTGTTATCTCTTGGTAACAGTGTAAACCAACCTGTTACGTGTTTGTTCGTAACGCTTTATCGGTTAATTCCGGTCGATTTAGTGTCAACCGGAGAATTACCGAAATTTCGAAATTCTGACGCACCGGGGGGTGCGAATGAAGGAGGTCGCCGATGAAGAAGGAAGATTCTTCCCCGTCTATTTAATAGAATAGGTCACTATAGTGTTGCAATTAATATGATTACTATATCCGTTTCGACCTCTCTCCTTATTCCGGGTCATTGAGGCATCCTGTCTGCACTGTTTTTGTATGAGAGCAGACATTATGATGCTATTCTCTGGTCATCGATCAACTGCGGTTGATCTTAGAAGATATTCGACAATGTAATTATTCTCTATTAAACGGGTTACGATCTCTTCACTCTGTAAGTTACAGTAACTTACCTGGCTTGCGGTGAGATCGCGGGATCCCGGGATTTTTCCCGTATTTGGAAATCACTCGGGTGGGCTCCATTGAAAATTATCGGTTTTAGAATCTTAGAATTTTAGAATCACGGGCCTTTTAAATTGCATATCTAGGCTGCAACTCCCGATTTCAAGATGTATACTCCATCATTCGTAAAGCAGATTGAACCAATTACGGCATTATGTAAAAGCAAACAATTTTTGCACTTAATAACTTTTATTTCGACGTCGCCGACGACAAACCGACACGGGGTCTCGTTCCTGTAATTGGTTCCCCGAACCAGAAATAAATACAATAAAAGCGGTTATATGAGAAATATATAACTGTTTCCTCCTCTTAATAATAGGTTCTTTTCGATTCTAATGAGAGATTCCGACGATGAGAGCGACTCCTCCGGTTAATTGAGGTTCCCCTCTTGGCAATTAATTAATTGAAATAATTGGCTCGAATCCCCGTCCCGACGGTTTTTATTTTTTAAATAAAATGTTTTTATTACTGGAGCCGATTTTTACAAATTGGTGTTGATCATACGCCGTTCCATTTGAATATCATTTAGTTGATTGGTACGAGTCCTCGTCATTTCCATAATTTTCTCTGTATACATTATAATAAGTACCGGCATTATGTGTTTTAATATTGTAATATTTTCTGAATCATCGATGCCCTTTTTAATAAAGGTATTACAATCAAAGCTCATCCCGGTTATTTGAATATTTTCGCGTTGCGTCATTATCGTTACACATTTCTTTTAAGTTTATTTGATTCACTTCTTTTTGTTAAACGTGTACAGAGCACAAGCACACGAGCACTCGTGTGTTCCCCATTACAATTAATATATATGTATCGGTCTTTTAACGCAGGACTGCGTTATCTATTTAATTTTCTAAATTTTCTAATGTGTCGGTTGATGAACCGAAATAGGAAGATTAGTGATAATCGCCTTGAGTTAAATGTTCTCCGAGAATGTAGCTCGAGTGTTACTGGTGAGTGGGTCGCATCAAGCCCCCTTTAAGTCAACCTGTAACAACCTCTACATTCCGGATTTCGTATAATTTATCCTAATCCTCGTTTTAAGACATTCGAACAGAAAATAATTAATCGAAATTAATTTTATAAATCAGTCCCCAAACTTGCCTTACAAAAAATATAACAAACGCCATGTAGACGCCTAAAAAGGAATTGGCAGCGTGATTTAAATGAACCAGAAAAATAAATAAATAAAATGTAAAAAAAGGGGGAAAACAAGTGGGTTTCTCCTTCGTTATTGTCTACTCGTTAATAGTGCTACCGTGTTTATATTATTAGAAATTTAAGGAAAAGTTTGCGGGAAATTAGAATAGTTTACTGTATCTACCTTGTGTTCTAGAGATCGCTCTAGAGGGTGTTGAAGATACTGTTTATGATCTATATCGCGGATCTATATGATGCACGTTGGCCTAGTTCCGAATCTAATAATACATAATGGAACAGCCCGCGAATCTAATTCTACGAGAACGTCCTAGGAGGATGCCTATTGACTGAACACCGTCCCAATATTAATTGGAGCGCGTAAGCGGTCTTTAACGTTTGTAATTATCACAGGACCGAAAGCACGTTTAAAAGTAAAATATTTACTTTCTATAAACAGGCGACCGGTTTTCAACAGAAACCCCCTTATTTATTTCGCGTTTTCCTCTGTGGCGTAGCGGTTTATGCAGGCGGACAAAAGCCTGCAAGCAAGCACACACACACACACACATAGACGCGCGAGTATGGACTGTCGACCGATGGCTTTTATGAATTATCGGATTTGGACGAGAACAATGGGGCGGCTGGGACTCGCGGTCGGAGAGCGCTGTTCACGTTTCAATGGCGGCAGTCCCCGCGCTCAATATTGCAACCGGCCGTCTAATTGTTTACCGCCCCCTGGTTGTCGGTCCGCCCGATGGCGCCGTGTATTCCTTTTTTCTATTTTCATATTTTCCGCGCGATCCATCAATCGCGGAAACGGGAGACGAACAACTGCCAAATGGATCGTGAACAACACCGGTCTGAGACCCCCGAGAGTCACAAAGTAGCTGCTCGCTTTGATGTACCCAATTTTGAAATGTGCCCAGCGATGAGCCCCAAACCCATTTCCACATATTAATTGCTTATACGTATGCAGAATAAAAGTTTCATCAGAGAGTTTTCAGAGAGAATTTTCACGGCTTTTTCCTCCTAATTTCATTGTACCCCGCTAAACAACGCGTAATGTAATTTAAATGTAATATTTCCAAAAAATTCAGAGCCCCGAAATCCCGGCCATGTAATTGTAACGTTGTTTACAAGTTGTTCTATGGTACACGTAAATGATCACAAAAATATTTGTTTACAAATATTCGATTGTAATGTGCAATTAGATAAATTTGACAATTCTTTATTAACCCTTTGCACTCGAGGCCGTTTCCGCGCAGACTAACCAGCAACTCGAAGCGTTTCGTAGCGCTTTTGGTGAATTTCTTACCTCTAACTTAAAATGAATTAAATTTTTATATTTTAATATTTAATGTATCTTTACGAAGATAATTCCTTAAACATTAGTCTTTGTAATTTTGCTTTGTGAGGTATTTGATGTAACAACTGCCGAGTTGCATGCCCGACAGGCTTGTCGGGACAAGTGTCACAATAGTTGTTTGATGTCTTTTGCCGGGCTTATTTCTTTGAGAACAGACTGCAATCTTTTATAACTCCAGTTAGAATGCTATGCAGCTTTCCATTTAGGCGGATGTTTTCGGATTCGGAGATTGAAGTCGAAGCTCGAGCACGTGTCTGACAAAAATTTCCAGTCAATTGCTGAACTAAGGTTTTCACATACCGCGAGTGGTTAAGCGGCTGTTCTCCTCTCTGTTGTTTAGTGATTTTATAGAGTATATATGAATCTATTGAGCAAATTTCCAGACAGTTTACGCCACCATTTCAACGATTTTGTTTAGAAACAATACGATGATACAATAACAATCACCACATAAGGAAACATAAATAGATTACACAGCGCATCGAATTTCCGCACCAAACAAAGTGGTGAGCGAGAGTCACCTCTCGAGTTGAGGTATTAAATCATATGGTCAGCGAGACTCACCTCTCGAGTGCAAAGGGTTAAAAATACAATGCCGCATTTGAGAGCTGAAAAATATTTGCGTTTTGTGGGTCTGTTAATTGAATGGCTGAAATAAATAAACTGGGACTACGGTCGTACAAAAGTGTAGCAAACTCCGAGCGGCCGCGGTATAGCCCAACTGGATACGGGTTAGCCCTTGGGGGGATGAGAGCGTGAATGAAGTCTGAGATCAATAGGGGGAGGAGGGGGCGACCGCCTGTTAACCTGTGCCATCTCAAGGCCGCGGCCCCACGGCACAAGGTCAAGGTCGGCCCCCTACCCTAACCCACCACCCCGACCCCACACACACACACACACACACCGGTGACAGCCACAAATATATCCGCACCCGAGTTTACTTTGGATTCCCGCCACTGGACGCATTTAGAACGTTTCGTGCCCGAATATTCTATTTCGGGACCGGTGGCGGTTGCTAGGACGGGAGAGACTGAGAAAAAAAATTGTAAATGAAAGATAAAAGTAGAAAATAGTTTAGATTGAAGTGTAAATCCGTTCCCCGACTAATTTGTCATCAACGGACTGTAAAGCTAACTAAATACGGTAGTGGGCGACTTGTCTTTGTTCCGACAACTAAGTATCAAGTTGTAGATTGCTTTAGGTTGGCTAAGGTTGCTTTAGGTTTCCTGAACTGACCCTCCAGTGTCCTGTTTATATTATTGCCATCTAACTTTGGTTAACATCGCCCAGTACGGGGGCCCAATCCTTGGCCGGGTCCTGATGATGGAACCCAGGGGAATTTTATGGCAGAGGTTAATACAACTAGTGTATTAGATTATTCGTGAAGAAAAAATGTTTGCGGAGTGTATATCCATATGTGGGACCTCAAAGTTAAACCTATCTACTCAGTTTCCCTACCTGCTTTAGATATTAATGCCCGCTTGGATAATGCACCTTTTATTGGTCTGGGGGGGTCATAGAAGTACACTTTGTCCAGTAAATATTTACTTGGAAGAGATCTTTGATCAAGTGTAGAAGTAGGTCGGCGATAAGGGAAAAAGAAACAGCGGCGAAGCAATTTTAATTTCTCTGAGAGTCTCGATAGGAGAATAAATTTTAGGAAAGGCGGTGTTGCAGCCCTAAATCAGGTAGCCGCCCTACTTCCGAACATTAAATATTAAACATTAGTTTTCCATTATACTTCCGTGGAATGAATACCAACTAAGGTATTCATTGTAAGGAAGTTTAATCTGTTCAAAAAAGTAGGAAGTATCTCTTCCTGATACCCTATCTGTCGGCGTATCTGTTTCTCCGTAACGAAATACCTCGGAGGGCTATGAACCGCCAAATTAGTTAGTATTATCGCGGTCTTTCTGCGAGAGATTAGTGGGATTGTTTTTCAGCCATTGGGACCGAAAAGACTTTCACTTTTCTGAAGGATTTACTATATATCTTGTTTTTATAAAATGTTATTTGTCTTGGAAATATTAGATGACGGCAGAAATGAATAAAACGATTTTTATCCTGGTCATAATAAGGACCGTCAGGACCTGTTAAAATCCGTTTTTTCCCTTCATTTTGCGGCAAAAAAGCACCTTTTAGTCCTCATTTTACGGTGAAAAAACTTTTTAGCTACAATTTTGCCTTGAAAAACAACTTCCTAGCCCTCATTTTGCGGTGAAAACCACATTTTATTTATTTAATATTATAGGAACCTTAATAGAAGAGACTTGTATCAATATAAAATATCGGGGACATTGAATATAGTTATTGTATAAAAACATAGCTTTTCATCTTGAAATAATTACGTCCTTGTTTAAATAGGATGTATTTTTGGTTTATAAATAATTTCAAATGCCGAAAGCGGACTTTAGTCTTACTAGAAATAAACCGAGAAATTAGGTTAGGGATTATTGTGTTGTAACCATTTATATTCAGTGTATTTTCCAGACTTTTTAAATCTAATAACTGTTGGTAAATTATCTACATTTTATGCACTTCATTTTAAATTAAAAGAAAACTTTTTTCTTCTGTTTCAGGTGAGTTCGAATCATAACGTTTTGGCCTCGCAAATTGCATTGAGGAAAGATTTACCTTTATGTAAGTCCCTACTTTAATTTGATTTTCGAAGCGAAACTTCGCGAAAGTAATTCCGAGAAAGCAAATTATTGTCGCCGTCCCCGTTCAGATTTGAAAATGATTTACTTCATGTCTGGAGTGTATTCCTGAGGCGAGTTTCAAGTCCTCGCGTTTTAAATTAAGACTCTGATTAGTACTCGAAATCTTCATAATTGAGTTCGGTGTTTCAGTTATTGCTTTAATGTTTTCCAAATTTTTGGCGAAATAAATTTCAATTTCCACGAATTTACGTGTTTGCCTACAAGAAGGGTTTCAAGTATAAGATATCACCTGCTCTAGTACTAGTAGTCGTATCTCATTGAACATTTAAATAATAAAACATCTAAGAAATTGAACGCCCCTAAGAAAAAAAAATTAAGCCGTATCTATGAAAAATTAGTATAAGTTATCTTATTATTAATGATAAGTCAGTTTCTTATTAAGAATTAATGTAAGTATTTGAAATCCAAAAAAGATCCAAATTGTATTTGAAGTAATGAAAATATCGCACCTTAAGGTGCTGCTATTCTGAATTAACTCCAAGCCAGGTTGGATATAGAGTGTTTAAACAAATTTTGAACTTTAAACCCCTCGACGGGTCGTTTATCTTCTGGCGTTTGATATATATCGGTGTCCGATCGAGGATTAAGCGTTGGGCTTTAAGCGGATTAATTGCAGCCGCCGTCGACCTGCTGCAAGTCCCCAATGGGGGCTTATTTTTAATTTTTTTTTAAAGAAAACTTTAAAGCTTGATCATTTAGAATGGGACTTCTTTTCCCTGATATTTTTTGTTTTAATATCCGATTATTATAAAGTTACTCTTTCTCGCGGCTTTAGCGCTGACAGACCGAATATCCTGTCCAGTTCCCCCTCCAGTTGTTAAATTTTCATTGGTGTATTTTTATTCTCTTCCCGATTTAATAAATTGGTACGATTTATTCGGCCAGATCATAAATCAAAACTTATGACACTTAGGAACTTGGTGAAGCAGGTTTCTCATTTCGGGGTTAAGGTCGAAGAACGCAACAAACATTATTTTGCAATTGATGGAAAATTCGAATCCGGATGGATCCGTTATTCTTTCGATCTTATTCAGTTTCATGCTGGACCAAATTTCAAACTCCCAAGTGCACAACCAATTATCTTAAATTTTTAATTCTAATAATTTCTCTGCACGCGTAAAAGAAAAAAATATCACATCTGTTAAAGGGAATTTAGAATCTTCTGTGTCGGATTCTCCAGTAACTATCCCAGTTTCACAGTAAATAAATCCCATTAAAAGTTTCATTAAAAATTATTATTGTTGGTACAAACATAGTGTTACTTCTATGAATGTACGTAGTTTCACTAATGAGATCTCATATGTACTTTTACCTCTTTTTTTAAATCCATATTTCAAAATAATTAAACGTTTTAGATAACAGCGGTTTTGTTAATAGGCCTTGTATATTTTTCTTATTTCTGTGGTTTCACTTATCGAATGAACAGACGATAAGCGGTTAAGAGTCCTAGTTATTTCTCAGAGATTGGTGACCTTATATTTAGTTTTAATTTTAAACGAACAATATTTGTTGTATGCAAACGTACCGATGGTACATTCTGTTCCATAACACGCTGAGGAATTTCCACCATAAACTAAAACATTTACCGCAGGATCTTTAAAATCGAACCCAGGACTACACTTTAACTTCCGGATTTAATAATATGTTTTATTCTTTTTCATTTTAATGGAATCCGTAGTGCAATTCGGTTCAATTCCTTTCTCATCAATTCAGTTATGACAAATAACGCCAACTTCGATCTCGCTTGGCCAATAAGAATTTTCTCGCTCGATTAATATCATTAATTCGGCTATGTTCTCTGGCTAAACATGGAAGCGGTGGTCGCTCACTGGACCATTATACGCGGGGGTTCAAGTTCTGTTCCGTCATAAAAATTAACGACGCCCGCACGCAAGAAAACAAAAAAGGAAACGGTTAAGAGAAAACCAGTTTTTTTTTAACGCGCGAATCAAATATTTACGGCGGTCAGTCGGTCCCATTATTATTTGGGAATGGTTCTCTTAGCATTCTTCGTTTTTCTCCTCTTCGCCTCCGCCGAGGCCAATATACTTTTCATGGCATTTGGGGTTGCCTCAAACACCGGTAGCTTTTTTGGCGTCGTAATTTTTCAATGTTCGGAACAATATTTTGAGAAGTCCCTCCTTTTTTTTATGTCCGCAGACTTAATTTTTGAACTGTTTCGTACCATAAATGCGAGATTTAAGAACCTGTTCTGGACGTCTTAAAGCGCCAACCAATGGCGGTTTAAGAGGTTTTTTAATCCCTCGCCAATTGGTTAAAATATTACGTTTGTTCGCATAAATAAATATATACTGAAACCTGGCTATTCCGAAACCAGCCCGAATATCGTATCTTATTATTTTTTGCTGAAAGTAATTTATACCGTATTTGTTTTGTCATGCTTGTTTATTTTAACTACATTTATATAGCGCAAATAGTAATAAAAATGTTGCTATATATTTTTATTTATGTACATTAGAAAATAAAATTGAACAGTTTTTTCCTTCGATTTTGAAATTCCTAGATATCCGTTACCTGATTGCAGTGTTAATAGGGCGGAGGGGGGGGTCGTCTTCCGAATTTTGGTAATTGGTCGGGTTAACGAACAGGTCTATTAGCTGGCGGTAGGTCCCGGTGTGGCTCCCGCCATTAATTTAATGCTAAGTAACTGTATAAAATTATTAGCTGCCTTTATTATTAATAAAACTGTAAACGTATACTCCGGTCTCGAATTCGCCCAAGGTAAACAACCCGGGTGTATCGTGCTCGGGGGGGGGGGTTGATTTCTCGGTAAGTTCAGTTCCAGGGAATCGGAGCCCGATTCTCGGTTATAGGCAGGGGGAGTTTGAAATTTAGACTTGTTTAGTCCCGAGCCGGAGTCACGACATCCCTCGCTCTTTGCATATTCATTTATTTGTGCGGTTCTACTTTAATAAAAGGAGCCGTTGTTTCCCTTTTTACCCGCTGCAGTGTCTCCACCTTCCGATAAGTGCAATAAATAATGTTGGAAAAAATGTTCCTATCGGTTTCTGTTTCCCGGAATAGGGCTTGCAACCCTTTGTTCCTGGCAAATTTTTTCATGGCGACAAAAAATGTTATCTTAGTTTGGTCTTTATAAACTCCGACTGTTCGGATAATCGTCGCGGTCTAAACATATTTGCTTAATAGATTAAGAATAGAAAGGTTAATTTAATGATTAAGTTATTTTTGTAAGTTTCTACAAATCAGATGAAAAACTTATGATGATGGGGGAATTTTGTGACACAACTTGCAGACCATTCACGTACTTTTAACACTTTTTATTTCTTTTATAATTGATGAGTATGCAGTCAAATATAAATTTGAACTTTCGGTGTCACAATAAATAGAAATAGAATGAAGATAGGTGGACTGTAGACGATTATACCTCGTATATTCCATATATTGGCTGTATCGACTTGTAGTGTAGCTCTGCAGGGGCTCCGTCCAGCGGTGTGTGTTCACCCACCTGTCATGTCCATATCTTATCTCGGAGGATATTTATTTCTATGACCTGTTGCATGTTTTTATTATTGCGATAGGCGGACGCTGCTGGGACGTCTCGTTTCAAGCCCGAAAACCCGTTTATTACATTTAACGCGGCCTATTCGATGGATTTAAAATTGAAGGGATTCGGTCCTAAACACTCGTGTGTCAATTGCCGGCAATTTCCATTAAATTGCAAATTCCGACCAATCTGACCGAGTACAGCGGCGACGGTGATCGTTTTTCATTAATTTCCAGTTTCGTCGGAATTCCTTTGTCATCTACCGATAAAATGAAACCGGTTTTAATAATGTGTATATTCGAGCCGCGTATGTCGTCGGTGGTCGGGTTGAAAAGCTCCCAGAAGTGTACATATTATTCAAGACGTGTGTTATGCGTAGCGGTCGGTTTATGCGGCAACATGACTCTAATGGCCGCCGCCATTAGGCGGGCTGAAAACCCACAACCGGTAATCAGTATTATTTCAACTATTATTGTATCATTATCGTCGCCATTACTCCACTCTCTCAGCCTACATCGGCCCAGTCTGCCTACTGTTATTTGACACAGCTTAAATATAATTAACTCTTTCAGTTGATGTTGTATAATGAAAATTCCCGAATGGCTTCCTCCTGTCTGATCACACAATTATTAAAATGGAATTTTCGAAACATATATTGCGATGGATAAAAAAATTATCCTGAATGGGTTATGAGATTGCAGCTGCACAATGTATATAATATAGAATACATTTTTTTATGTCCTAGGGATAGGTTTACATTATTGTCATGTGGTCGCAAAATGACCGGGTATACCGACCGGTTGTCGTGGTGTCTGACTTTCACTCTGTGACTAATGTTTTTCGTAGTCATATTGGATCGGCTATTCATTTCAGAGAAAAGCTTGAAATCAATGCGATACACGCTTTCAGTATTGTTAAATACTTGTGATTACTGCTGCCTTTCAAATTAAAAACAATTTTAAAGCAATCAACTTGTTTTACTCTCCGGACATATTTTGCGGTTTCTCGGAATAAAGCATTACTTAGGAAGATGCGAATGATTGGATCGAGGAAAAAAAGTAAATTTTCAGAATACAAAAATCTTGTTAATTTAAGTGAATAATTTTTACTTTACACGCTGCGTTCTATGAAATGAAATCTCAACAGTTTTATTTTTGTATTTAATCCTGCTATTTATATTCGGTTCACTTTATGTGAAAGACCGTTTAACTTCAAATTGTCTACTATTCTCTATCGGTAGAATTATCGTAGGGACGATTGAAGACGAAAAAATAGTCATTTCATTAATGTTATCCCGTCGATTCGAGATTGTGGTTTAAGACGCAGATCGGGAGAGAAGTGTACAATGTGTATCGTAAAGTATTTAGTTGGAGAGGGGCATCGCTGCTGCCTCTGTAACGGGTATGGGGGCTTTTTGGGTTCGGCAGAGCGGTGGGCAAGTTGCCACGCTCGTTATCCCCCCGGAGATAATGTAGTTTGCCTGTTTCAAATTTATACGCCGGCGGGTCGACCGAAATAAAAGCCGAAAACAATATTCGGACAGTACGAAGAAACGGCGCAAGAGAAATGTCCAGGTCCCGCCACACACAGCCGAGATAGCTTTAAGAACAGTGTGTGTGTGTGCTTTTAGACTGTTGTCGGGAGCGATGGATTGAAATTTGAAACCGATAGCCCGTATCGATTGCTTTAGCGCGCTCTTTATCTTAAACGTATCTGCCGAAAGGTCAGTCGATCGAATCGCAACTAGCTTATTGTCGGGAATTTGGGTCACGGTGAAAATTACATTTCGACTGAGGCCTGCCAGCGAGAACAACGTAATATCCGACATCCTGTAATACCCGTCGTCGGTGGGTCGTCTTTCCTGTTCAAGAATGTCTGTGGTCCGATATTTTTTCCGTTCTGTACTGAGAAAAATCGAACTGGATTGCATTTTTTTTCTCTAAACCGTTAGTCCAACTCCTCGTGGACTCGGACACGATTCCAACTGCTGTTCAAGCTGCGCACCTAGGTTTTAAAGGTTTTCAGTTAAATAAAAAGCCCTTTTAGTTTCATTTGGTAGGGAAATTATAACACTATATATCACTGACCCCTCCCGCTAGTTGTTTCCCGAATTAGATTCTTTTTTAAAGTCACAACTACTATGTTTAAAATTATATTTAGTGACAGAGCGATGAGGTGACACTAGTGTACTTTTGACGGAGAATCATTCCATTGATGGTACTCAGCCCTTACTACATAGTGAGCAAATCGCGTGGCCGTTTCCTCTTAAGAGATCTGTCCAATTGGAGTTATGGGATAGTTTCGAACGGAAGGAGTTATACCGGGAAGCTGCAATTCATGAACGAACGGATAGGCCAAATAAAATCCCGCTAATAATAATTATGCGTAGAGGGACAGTCCCGTCCAAACTATTGTTCTTGCATACAAATTGAAGCTCCAAGGTTCCGTCTAAGCTAGGACCTATTTCTGCAGTAGCATTACTGACCCCTTAGTTGTAATATTATATGAATAATATTCCCGACCTTGCTGGTAATTAGCTTCCCGTAATATCGTCGGAGCATCCCATTTCTGTATACCTAATTTTGTATGTATTCGGTTGATGCATATTGGGTGATATTTGTCCGGCTGTAGAACGATGGCCTCCGCAACCACTCTCGATTTCGGCTCCGGTCGGCAGTGTCCCCGGCCTAAACTATAGACGGTGAAAGTAATTGGTGGCCACCCGAATAAGGCAAGTAGAAAGCGATATTACTTTCTATTATGCGGCCGACATGATACTGCGCGGCCGCATAGTATTCCCCCTCGCGGAGGACAACGCTATTATATTTTTTTTCGTATTGTGACGACTTCAGGAACATTTACGCATAAGCCCCGAGACCGCAGGATTTCCCGTTTGGCCCAGAAATATCGCTTACCGTCATTTTAGATACAATTTTCTCTTCGCTTTCTGCGAAGTTCAACTTTTATTTAGTAGGTTTTTTCTCTTGTGATTTCATCCGTCGACTTTCTAATTCTAAACTGCTATTGGTTTAACCGCCTTTCTATTAGTATTTTTATATTACTTCATTTGAACAATATAGGGCCTAGTGATGGTTTACTGTCAAAATAATGTGACAAACATCGTAAAAAATATATTAAAAAACGTGGTATACATACTGTAGCCAAATCGTTCAAATTAATTAACCAAAAATTAACTTTTGTTTATTGTATTTGAATAAAATGAGCTTTTGGTAAATTTAAAGGAGTTACTGTGAGGTTTGGGTTTTGAATTCCTGTTTATATTTCATTCGTTTGATTTTTCTTCTGCAGTTAATGTATTTAAAAAATTAAACTTAATAAAAAGTATCTACGTTTCTTTCGGGGCCAAATGAGTATATTTCTACTTTGTACTGCTGGGTAAATATTAGGCGACACGAACAGCGTCTTGAATCGTCAACAGTTGTTTCTTTTTTTTGACCCGTCTCATAAATTCCATTTAAATTACGATGGCCGGTGAATGGAGTTTAATGAAAGTATATGCGGCGACATTGAACGAAGACGCGCGCGGATATACGAGGCCGAATAATGAATAGAGGAGTTAATCATAAAAGGGTTCCGATGGAAGGATTCATTATAACTCGGTTGAGAAACCTTGAATTCGCTGAACAAATAGCCGTCCTTATTATTAGACGCACACAGGCTCGTTGCCTTTTCGTTTCTTATTCCCTAACCTAATTAAAATTGCGCCCACGCTTTTTCTCGCCACCATAATAAGTTCTTTTATTGATGATATCGTGGGTCACAGCGTCGTATTATTTTCTAAAAAAATAATGTAATTTTTTAATGGAAGTTAGTAGTTAGAAATTGGATTTCACTCTCTCCGTTTTGTGTCTAGAATACCAGAAAATGTTAAGGAAAATATTTCGATATCTAATAGCCGTTATACAACAAATTATAATATATTATCGCCTAACAATCTATTAAACATATCTGTTAATTAAATAATCTGTCAAGCCTTTAGTCAAAAATTATAGAGATTATATTTATCGATATTTTCGAATTTTCCTCGCTTTTGTTACTCTGATAATGTAGGAATGTACATATTTAATGTATTTACTATTTTTCCTATGTTCCAATGTGATAGGGCGTAAACATTAGGAAATGTGATTTTCCGTACAGTTTCCAAAACAATTGTTTGATGTTCAAGACCACCCGGGTGACTTGCGTTTCTGGCTAAGTTCAGGTTCATTAAGTCCGCGACAAAAGCGGTCGGACCAAATTCGGCGAAAGAGAACAAGGACAAACGTCGGAAGGAGAAAACAGAATGAGCATTTCAAAGGTTTTCTCAAAGGGTAAATGTAACTGTTTTCTGTACTCTCACCGCTCAAAACTTTAGTTAATCGTCCATTACCGGGGCAAGGATTAAAGAATATCAGGATTAATTACGTTTGTTTATTCGGCTGTTCGGTGTGCACGTGTTGTTTCAACGGTGTCTCAATATTTGTGGCGGCCAGCATAGCCGCCCCCCCCTCCATGTAATGGCGCGTCCGAGTTTATTTATTCTGGGCCGGCGGGTAAATATTGAAATGTCAAATTAAAGGATGAAACTGAAACTGTGCAGGGCTCGTTGAGAGGCAGGGGGATCCATTGTGCGTCCCGTTTAAAAATTAACGCTATGCGCGGTACGTGATATCGATTACTTTTTCATTTGGTAAGAAGAAAATCGAATTACATTATTTCTCTCCTACAGCGATGTCGCTTCTTGTATTCTACAGTCGTGACAATAAAACTGTTAAAAAAATATATTATTTTATTGTTTATTAAGCCGTAAGCGAAGGAAATTTACGCGGTATCCAAAGAAACGATTTGACTATGACAGAGAGTACTAATTTTAATTTAACCTTCAATGGGTTGTTATTGTTTTTAATTAACTTAAATTATATTTTCCGCATATCTTATTGGCACGCTTTCCTCCATCGAAAGTGTTTATTCAATCGCAATTTTGAATTCATTGCACATTGGGATTAATTGCACGGATGGGATTAATTTCGAAGGAGTTGTAACCGTCCAACAGTAGCAGTCTAAATCAACCCCGTTATAAGGGTTGGGGTGGGAGGTAATCCGGGTTTTGAGTGGCGGAGCCTCCATCCACTAGGTCGGTGGACCCGACTGAGATAAGTTTGTTTGTTTGTGCCATTTCGCCGTGTTCTCCCTCTCCCTCCCTCCCTCCCTCCCTCCCGGTATCGGATGTACCGTTAAGAGAAATGCAGGAGGGGTTGGCAGCCGGCCACGCTCGCTCTTCTTGTCCGGCTTTACCGCATTTCATTTAGTTTTCCTATTTTCCTTATATTTAGTGCCCAAGTTTCCCCGACCCTTATCTAACAGGGTAAGCTAGGGTGGGGGTAGTGTACCGATATAACTATCTCGATAACGTTAGTTATATTAACATATAATTCATTCGTATTGCTCCGGAGAGGAATTAAAATTTAAAAATAAGCTCGGTCTGATATTTCGGGTCGCAGTGTGGGGTAGCGTACTTAAAACCAGGTGTCGGTGATATAGTGGGGAATTAAGTTCAAGTTATCAGTAACTTACTTCCGGTAGGATCGCGTAATACTGTGGGAAGAAACCATGGGTTTACCCCCTGCTGTTCCACAAACCACCTCAGCGAGCTCCAGTGTCTAAGGGTTCTGCCCTTTCTACATCTGGGGAGATTTTCGCTCCCCGAACAGAGAATAAATTTTGATCGACCATGAGGATCTTTTGGAGGATATCTTGCTCTTGGGCGTCATAAACAATGAAGAGAAACAATAAAGAAACATAATGAAGAAGGATGGACCTCTCGAAAACTTGCCAGGATGAGATAATGGGATGAAGGAAATTGAGAGGAATATCCTGGACTGGAATTTTTAACGCCGGCTTATTTCCGATTTATGGTGTCGGATCTAGGGGGGTCGTACCGCTCCCCAAACAGTTTGAATTTCCGAGCGTTCATTCTATTTAAACAGTACTGAGGCAACTCCCGTCGCCTGTGCCAAACTGTTGAGCCAATAAATAAATAAATTCATCCCTCGGGTGATCCGTATTCGTTGGTGCAGCTCCGGCGATAGCGATACCATTAGCCGTCGATAGTTTAGAATCTTTATTAACCAGTTATTGTACCGTGTAATTCGTCCCGATTACCGCTCGAGTCCGTCCCGATGGAGACGCGAGATGCCGCCAAGACCTCTCTGTATCTCGAACTCTTACTTCTTTTATCGAACTCTCCCGTCTTCATTGTGTTCATAGTGAATCGACAAAAAACGATCCGTGAACGGTTCATTTTTTCCTTGTTTAACTATGACGGATCTGCTAGTCATCTTCGGTAATCTGTACTTAATTTTTTTAAAAATGTAATTACGTTTTATGTATCGGTCCCGGAAGTTATCTCAGTCAAGCATTGAACCGGCCCGACTACTTTTTTCTCCCTACATTAATCAATCGCTGAACCCTCTACCTTACAAAATAGAATTTGGTAGGGCGAAATATTCGGTGGCCTGCATAGTTTTCTTGGTCGTGGAATGTCCTACGAGCATCCCATGTGCCAGAGTAACTCACTACGATGCTGGCAGACGGGGGTACTGAAGAAGGCGAGAGGCCGAAACCCGACAGAAGATCGAGAAAACATCGGAGTTACTTCTTGGGAGAAATATGAAGACAGCTTGGAATTGGAGGATTTCAGACATTAATCAAAATTAATTGACCGTATTATCGTGTCCGGCCAAAAAAAATGTCAGGCTGTTTTAAATAGCATTACTCTGCCGATTGTAATGAAAATTATACCGTTCTGTATTTCCACAAACTGCTGAGATATCTCGTATTTTCATTATATCAATTAATTAGAATCCGCGAAATGGACATTCATTTCCACTTGATAATAATTAGCCGCTAATATTGGAATGGCAACCAAGCCTCAACAAAATCATGTTTTGTGCTTAAATCGAAATTAATTTTGTTTCACTTTGTTCGAATGTTTATTTAATTATAATAATTATATTTATTTGTAGCAGATTCGCGAGTATTTGTGCTGTTATATAATCGTTTGCACTGTCACAAACAAAGTAGGGAGTTTTAAAGTGTCCAGCTACCGTCGCTGATCCAATTATTATTTCATTGGTATGAGCTCGTGGAGGTTCGCCGAATTGCTGGGGTTTCTGCTTATATATGAATGGAATTTATCAAAGTCGTAAAAGTAATACGATTCTTTTGGCCCTATTTCGGTTCAATGATAGGTTACGATTTTCATTTACTGTTTATTTAATGATCTTATAAAATGCAATTAACTCTAATCATGAAACGATTGGGCCAATGAAATTTCTCAATTTCAAACGGGAAACACCGATTAAACAACTGATAATGGGTCCCGTAGAAATCATATAGCGCCAAATTTCTATTAGAGTTATTATATGAGAAAATGAATCCCCCCCCCAAATGATTGGAGAAGACTCGGATGAAATTAGAAAATAAGTAAATTGGAGGGTTTTTTACTGCGGAAGCTGGGGCTTATTAAGTGGAATGAGGTTGATCTGACCCAGCTTAACCTAATTCCTAAGCCTGTCTGAAAATCCGTTGGGATAAAGAATTTTTAAGTCTGCAAAGAGAATGAAAGTCTTAAAGTCAATAGTCGGAGGCGCTTAACTTCAGCAGTGCCTATCAGAGGCCAATTTCCGTTAATCTTTATCGCTAAATTAATGCAACATTTTTTTATGTATTTAATACATATTTGTTTTACAGTCTGGTTTTAAAGCCTTTCTATGTTCTGAGCTACAAATTTCAGGAATTCGTTTGGTGGTGAGTCAGGTTTTGAATTATTGTAGACTATAGAATAAAAAAAAATCAGGTAGACCGGTTTCGGCATCGTGCATCCTTGTAACACTCGGCGTCAAAAGAAAATGCATAAACCTTCACGAAATGTATAATATAAGCCGCTGTTAGAAATCCGATTATTTTGTTAACAGATTCCCTGGGATTGATTCCCAGTCGAAGGTGGGCAAAAGCGCCAAGTTTGTAGAGGCGACCTTACTGAATTCTGTATAAAGCCGACTTAAGCGGTTTAAACTGAAGTAGCAGAGAGGAGGAGACTGGGCTATTTAAGTTAGCTTCTCTCTCACCCTCCCTCCCTCCCTCCTCCCTCTTTCTCTCTCTATCTCTCCCTCTCTAAACGCCCCAATAAACGTTTCCCATTTGTCTTGGCACAATTGCTTAGCCTAATTTAAACGAATTGAGAATTGGCAACGAATTAAAACTTCTCTCCGCTAATTGTTCCCCCGGGGGAAAATTTATTGTTTGACTTCAACAATTCAATGGTCGACTGTTGTGGAATTTTCTCTGCCGTTTTTTAGTCATGATCGCTTAAAAGAGTCTCACCTACGATTTTATTGGCTCTTCCCTGTAATCGCATAAAACCATATGTCTTACATCGATGTCCTCCTCGACATTTCTTATTATTATTTTATTTGACTAGTCGACGTTTGAATCTTGAAGTCAAAACGTAGGTTACGACTGGCTGCTAGGTAAGGCAAAAATAACTAATTACAGCAGATGTGAAAGTATATATTATTAATTATTACACAATGGTTGATATCAGAAAACTTCCCAAAGCCCGGATGCGGAAATGTTGACAATATGGATTCATGAATATGCTTCAATATTAATGTCTGTTCATTCGTGAACGCCAGACGGTTGGCTCCTGCCCCGAGAGCCGGATTTGTTTATTTCATTGATTCTGAACTGTGCGAGGAGGACGACTCTCTGACGTCACGCACTTGAATACCCTTTCGCGAAATTCGAGCGCACAAAAGGCACTAATGATAAATTGAGCGCACAATCGGTCAAATACGGCGAATAAATAGTCAGAATGAATGGGATGACGATCGACTTATTGGGACAGAATAAAAGGAAATAGAAAAAAAAGCTACCCGCGGCCATATTGCATTGTCGATGTCGTTCGTTCCCGGCGGTTTCGGCGAATCCGGTTAACGTCGCGCTCCATCGACTTCGGCCGTGAAATTGCCACCATCTTGAGATTTTTCATAGCCAAAGGTGCCAATAACCCCGCGTTTTATTTTATCGGCTCGAAATACTTAATTCGACTTTTACACCGATATCATATAGGAGTTATGAAAGGGGTCTCACATTAATCACAGGATAATACGACTGAAATTGGCTTTCTGAGGGCGACCGTCGACTAATCTAAGCGGGGTGTAGTCTAAGGCTCTTTTATTTCATTATCCTTTTATATATTATAATACAATAGGGAGAGGTTGAATGCAGGTGTTTCTGGGGTCCCGTTAATACCCTCTTTGACGGCCGGCCGCTATTGACAGAATAGGTGAATTTCCTCGTACGTATCCTGTGGGATGGGTTCCTTTTGTCCTTATATATATCTAATTAGTCCATGTTTCGCCCTTTCATTATTTAGTATGCTTCAAGGATGAAATGTCGAGAGCAGATTTCCAGGAATGAAAAGTGTGTTAAAGCCCGAAACCTTAGGGTGAAATAAAATTTCTTAATTGGAAGGAAGTTTGGAGTTAGATGGAGAGAATCGGGCGAACGTGAGAGGGTGGGAGACTGGGAACGGGTTCGAAGATGAGATGAGCGAGAATGTTTCAGGTAGGTATAAGATCGTGATGCGTATGCACCGGCCTCCCGCCGTGATGCAACCCCAATTTATAGACCTGCCAGCCCCCCTTAATGACATCACCGCAAGAACCCCCTTCTGAGATTCTGCGTCCCAGTAATTATTATTAGAAGTGAGCGGGCTCACGCGTCTCTTCCCTAAGGAGCACTCGTCGCCCTCCCACATCGCCCGGAATTATTCATGTGTCAGAAATTGCCATAAAATGGAGTAAACGACAAAAATTGACGTGGGTTTAAATTCATTTTCGTGGGTTGTTCGCTTGTTTGGGACATAATTTTATCAAAGGATTTTCTGTTCCATGCCCCGAATTTGGTATGCCATTCCATATTTAAGTATGTTTTTTCTATGTTGGTGTAAATTGGTGATTATCTTATTGAACTTAGTAAGGCGGTAATTATTTAGCTAGAAGTATGTCTTATGAAGTATTAACACAAAATCCGTACAGTTTTTATAGTTCACTCTCTTGTGTCTAGCGTGTGTGAAATGTTTGCTTTCATGATTGCCTGGCGACTGGTTCTTTAACCAATCTATTCATCTTCATCATGGGGAAATTCTTGCCCATTCTCCCCTGGAATCTTCGTCGGGAACACTTTTCCCTGTCTCTGTGGCGCCACATGTGGAGGCGTATTCGCCTTTTCTATTGAAGGTGGGAGTAACTTCGCAGGAAATAGTGGATCGCTGGGAAAACATTCTATGTACAGCTTGGCATATCAAACCCTCAGCACCTTCTGACGTTACGCACCCGAATGTCTCCTGGGAAAACTACACCGTCGCGGTTTAGTATCGCTACTGTGGTATGCATGAAGTTCATCGTTTTCGTTAATTTACGACGAGATCATAAATAGATATCTTCGATCAGTTGTTCGGAAGACTTCCGGAATTGTTAATTAAGTTTCATATCAGACGGGGGTGAGAGAGAGAGAGAGAGCGAACGCGGTGCGAGTACTTATATTTCAGCTCTACTTCCTGTTCCGCCGTATATAGCAGATAAAATTAAAACTAGGGTTAAGAAAAAAAATGAGAAATAATCTCGAGTTATGGCGTATCTGGTCGAGTATAAATGAAAAACTGTCCCGTCCGCCCTGGGACGAATGTCGTACGTGGGAACGGAATGCAATGGGGCGCTGTCTCAATTAAGCCCCGGCGAAAGGCCGTATTGCGAAAGATTGATTCAAAATTAAACGCCGCTTTTGTACTCGCCCGTTTAGCCGTTGCCGGCGGTCGGACATTTTGCAGGCCCCGCGCGATATTTGCAGTAAATTAAACTCCACATTTCCCAACACCTCTCTATACGGTCCGCTACATCCGTACACGCCTACCGTACACCTTCCTCCAACCGTACGCCGAGTAGTCAGTTGGTCCGTTTCTCACACCTTTAACAATTAATTTACAACGCCAGAAGGGTGGAATAAATATGAATTTGAAATGAGATTGAGAGATAGAGAGTTTGCGGGAAATCATTAAACGGCGCAAGCAATTATGAACAAATTTTTTTATGTTGTTTATGATTTCCCGTTTAAAATAAAATCAATTAAGTACGAATTAATGATAAATTTGTGAGCACGACTGGCCTCAACGATAATAAAATCAAAAATTTCGCGTAAAAGAGCGAAATAGAAAATTCGCTATATCGTTGCTTTGTGTTGCTGCATTCTGTACACAGAAGTACAGAATTTCATATTCTTTTGGTTTTGCAATTGTATTTAACGTAAAAGGTATTTAACATAATAATTACTATTCATTTTAGTTATACTTGACTGAAATAACTTAAAGTTAATAGATTTAAACAAGGAAAAAGTCTGCAAAACTATTATATATTATGCTTAATTGATTTTTGTTTTGTAAATGATGTTCCAACTCTGCGATTAGTGCTACTGCAATGATTTGTTTGTTGGCCGGGGCCCGCACAACAGATAAGTCTAACGAAACATTTCTCTTCGAGATAGGCGAACGTTGATGCGCATCAATCTGTAACTTTTGACACGGCGTGATAAGCCGACAGTCCGAGTTTCCGGCGGTTTTAGAATGGGAGATGGGATTTTCTGAAGGACAGCAATTTTACAAATTCGATAATACGGTTTGAAATTTAGACATTTTAAATCAATTTCATAAAAAAAAAAACATAGACATATGGACTTATTCCATGGACAACCTCGAAAAAACTGACTTTTAGAACTTAACAATTTTGTTCAATACTCAACATGTTCAAACATGCCTTTGTAAATTGTGCAAAAATATCTGTCACATATATGTGACACAGCTTTTTTTTACCACAGCCCAACGTCACACATATGTGACAGATATTTTTGCACAATTTACAAAGGCATGTTTGAACATGTTGAGTATTGAACAAAATCGTTAAGTTCTAAAAGTGTAAAATGTATGAAGTCTGTACTCGGTCTGCTCTCGCATTAGATTATTTAGTCTTCATAACAGTTGAATAGGTCGTTTTAGCAGGGTTAGTGATATTAACAGGTAATAAGTTAAATTTAAAAAGGAAAAGATTTTGCGAAGCAAAATTATTAAAATTGTTACGTAAATAGCTAGATATAAGCGAGCTATAAAAATTATTATTACATTTAATATTTTTTAACAGAACATATCTCTCAAAAAAATGACGTATTTTCGTAAAATAAAATGAATTTCGTATCGATAAATTGTATTTATATTCTTTTGTCTTACAATCAATTTCTTCTAATTTAATGTGACAAATATATGTGACACGTGGGCTACAGCGCTTAGTTTTTATCTATAACCCAGCGTCACATATTTGTGTCAGTTTAAAAGAATACTTATTTTACTTTTTTAGACTGTTGTAAATACACACACGTAAAATCTATTCCAATTGATTTCATATAATCCCGAATAAAATGTTGCGCTATGGTGGATGTTTTCTCCAGAAAACCCTGGTAGCAAACTGGTTAATAGAAAGGTGCATAAAGGTGCAGAATGTTCAATACATATTTTAAATTCGAAAACATTTTGTTCGATAATATTTTAATTGCGAGGAAATAATTGGTATGTAACTTTCAGCGAGAAATCAAATGAATGGGACGGCTTCAGTTTAACGGGCCCATTAACGTTAGCGAAAGTTCATTCCCGAGTAACCGAGGGTCAATTTTAATGCAATCCGTTATATAAGAGTTTTGAACAGCGAGAAAGTGTTCCTTCTTCCTACTGACGTCCTTTCCCAGCTCGCCTGTGACGTGTCGCTGGGCCTCTGATTCACGCCAAATACAACACCCAGTCAGAACTGGGTCACTGGGTTAGTTTACCGACTGCACCACCCCACGCACTACTCGCGTGTCTCCTCGCGTCCTTACATCACGCCTCCTTCCCGGCCTCACACCAATCTGACCGATCTCACAGCCAGTATTTATACCGCGCCCGTGTCACATTCCTATAGACTGCCGGAAGTGGTCCACAAAGAACACCCAGGACGTATACACGTACGGCTGTGAATATGGGAACAACGATCATTTTCATCGCCCTCGCCAAACGGTCACAAATCAATTTTTCGATAATTACAAATAAATTAGATCCAAAAACAACCCTATTCGGGGATTACATTATTTAAAACCATTAGAGGACACTTGTGCCTAACGAAAATACGATTTTTAAAAGCCTCTGGTGCATATTAGGCCTCATAGAGCCGATTTAATATGAATATAATAATGAATATGGTTGAGATAATACTGACAGCATTCAAGGAGATGAAGGTTTTTCTTAGTGATTCTTTTTTACTTGTGAACCGTCCTTTAGACTGTCTGACAGCATGCTTTGCTTCACCGAACGCCGGATCCTTTCATGCACGTTACCGTATTACCGACAGTCTTCTAGCGAGAAGACGAAACCTATTTGGCATAAAACAAAACTCAGAGACGTGAAATTGCACGGAGTTGTAATAATGTAGAAGATAATTTTTTTTTTTATTTGATTCTCTCTTCGGTCTCTTCTGGATGTGTGAGAGTTTTCGCTCTCATGACTGCCCGGTGACTGATCCATTTACATTTCGTCCTGAATTGAATCGTACTCCTCCTCATCGTCGGCCCATAACCTCCGTCGGGACCTCATCCCGGCCTCGCCCCTCGGAGTCCCCCGGATCGTCCACCGACGAACCTCGCAGAAGGAAAACGGTCATTTCATTGTTGGACCTGTTAATAATCCCTGTCCTGATATATTTTTACTGGAACTCGTAGCAAAAACGGTGTTCGGTGTCCGTGATAATTCAGTGCGTAAAGGGCTGCCCGACGTCATACGCTTCTGGGTAGTGCCAGAGCTGTGAACTGTGCCGCGATTGGAAAAACCCTCGTAATCTTCTGAGCGGATCCTCCAGTTCTTCCCCGGACTGGTAGCCCGGGACTGCCGGATGCAGGAAGGCGATGGTTTTTACACGGTGCGTTATGTTAATACGGCCGGCGGGGATTGGGGTCAGGGCCCGGGCAAAGCGGGCTTCAATAATTTCCCCGCCATTTTTTACCGTAGAGCTGAAAACCACCTCGGAACAGGCAATACTGGTGGTGGCTGGTGGCCGAGTGTTTGAGCAATGTCATGCTAAATGGCGCAATGTCGCGCTACCCAACCCACTAACCCAGTCATTCCAGCTAGACCCTGTCACGCTCCTCTATTCCTTTATCTCTCTTACATATATTTATTAAAAATATTATACGGATTTTTATCTACTTGTTTCGTATCTTCTCTATCTGTATTGTGCAGTTCTAAATTAATTATATCTTCATTATTAGTTTGGAATATCTGTTTTGTCGCTTGCCAGGGGTTAGAATACCGTAGATTTCGCACGAACAAAAAAAGTTTGTATGTCACAGGTTAGTAAAACCTCAATAATGTCCGACTTTTTGTTGGTGGTTGAGGTGCTTTCGGTTGTATTCCAGCTCGTGGTAAAACGTGATTACGTGCAGGAATGTAGTTATCTATATGCAATAACGTCGGTAGCATCGGCTTTGTCTCTGGAGTGTTTTTAAGGAAGGGGGTTGTAAATCGGTTGTTGAAAAATAAAACGGTCGTTCAATTCTTATTGCTACTCGGTAGGATCGGTCCTAGGACCACGGTCTAGGATCGAGTCGGAAATTCGCGTTTTGTGTAACTACTCGACGCGAATATTCATCAATTTACCCCGAGTGTAGACTTTGGAAGTTGTACCAAATATTGAGGATGGTGAGCCCGCGTAATTGAGATTCGGACAGATCTGTGGTTGAGGATCAGTCAGAAAGCCCGGTGGACTTCTCTCGTCCGGGTGCTGGGCCTCATTCGTGTCAAGGCCGGCCCGGCTTTCACTTTTATATTCGAAACGGAAATTTTTTATCCCCCGCGACGTCCACCGCAAACTGCTAAGTTTAAGTTCAAGCTCCCGTCACCAGCCCCGAACCTATTACCGTCCAGAATATATACCCACAGTTGGGTTGCGTAAGAAGAAACCCCGAGGACATTACTTTAACCATACCTTACGGCCATATCATAAAATAAATCTCGGGTGAAATATATATGGATATTTAACACGATCAATTAATATTTATTTACTACATGGCCAGGATTTCGGGGCGGTTGATCCCAACGAACTCGATTCCGTACGCCGAAGTCGGCTTCAGAATACAGTTTTAAATTATTAATTTGTCCGTAAGTGATAGTTCTGAGTTTTCGAGGAGTGTAAGTAGCAATCTGTAACCAATTAATTATTCTAATCTTTGCACTTTGGCAACTACCAGTTAACAGAACGGGTCATATTTTTGAAAGACTAATTTAATGAGATATATTAGCGGCTTGCTGGAAATAAATGGCGGCAACTAACCTATGACATTTTAGGGTCCGTCCGAATCCTTCGGGGTTCGGGGAAAATGTAGGGCGGGATTCCCTATCGACTTTCACTGCCCCAAGAAAATGCAATCCGAATTTGATATCGCGTCATTTAGGTTAGGCTTCCTAGATCTGGCCTCTCTGTGTAACTACGGAATTTCCTGTACCGGTTATCCTTCTCTCGGAAGGGAAACGAGTTAGCACTGTACCAGAATGATAAATATTATTGCAAAATTCGTATTCCTCCAACCGTGAATAAATCGATAACTGTTATTTCCACAGAAATATCGATATTATAATCAATTTTGATTTTACGCCTATTTTCAATACCAATACTTATTGTACGAAACAAGATAACAAAGCTCATTGAAATCTCTAGGGGAAAAAAGGATTGTGAAATGTGTTTGCCTCTGAAAAAATGTACAGACGGGTTTCTCAATAAGAAACGTTGTTGGACATGAAAAACTCCGTCTACTTCGAGTTACCGATACGTTTATTTATATGGGCCACTGACCGGTACAAATCTCGCCAATCTACAGCTATTAATATAAATTGATCGGATGCTAGTTCTTTTAATGAATGTCTATAAAAAAAAAGATTTGTCGGTACTTGAGTTTTATTACTCCTCCCTGAGAAGTCTATTAACCGTAGCGACTTGGGGCTGATGCGGGGCGGTGCAAAGGTCAGGGGGGGTTTATCGCGATCAGACCCTTAAACCATTTAATATCACAGCAACTTATACAGATGACGCGTGAGTAACTGTTAAGCAGAATGACTCTGTTGCAATATCCACTCACACTAATTAATTCCGTTATGACCCTCAATTAAATAATCAAAGTCTCACCATAAAAGTAATGTAGATACGCGGGCTAAAATAATAGCATAAGAGACTATATTGAGAAATTGTAAGCACAAATCGTAAAGCACTACGTACAGATCTTAAAGTTCTGTTTGTCTGCGACTTTGACATACAAAAACAACAAATTCGCTCCCGAATCACCCAAATCCAACGGTCCGAACGCTACTCTATTCCGACATCTAAACTTGCCAAAAAAATAAATAAATAATCAACATTTTAGAAAAAAGGGGGAGGGAAAGCCATTGGGTTTCTCCTCCCTTATTGTATATTCCTGCTCGAACATCGATGTCACTTGTTGTACTTTACAGTTGTGATAATAAAACAGTGGAAAAACTGTGACTGTTAAATGGCGAAACGTATGGAAAATAATGCGTACGTATACTGTTGGGGATAATGGGGTCGGCCGTTTCCGCGTACTCGGTACCCGATAATGTTCCATTCTTCGACTCCTTTTACATTGAATTTCCTCAAGACAAGGCTACAAATTTGTCGGACAAAAGCTTACGCGCTGGGCTGCCATTATCTGGCGGCGTTTCAGTTCCCCCCCTTAGTTTTAAACTCGCTGCTCGGGCCGGGTAAGCGCGGTTGTGAGGCGCTTTAAGCCCCGTTATCCGACAACAAAACTACAAATTAGCAATTATAATTTCGCCATTTGTTCCACCCACCCCCCGACCTCCACCCCAGCGTGGCCTATTACCACTGTTCGACGTGTGCTTAATTTACTGCGCTCCCGCCGGCTCTGCTGTCAGACTTACGATTCTTCCCATTTCATTATCCATTCTCGTAATAACAAAATAATAATTGGTACCGAAAAATAACGCCGATTTCTTACGATCGGATCGAACGAATGTGGTGTTTTCAGATTGGGCTTGAAGCACCCAATCCATTAGAGGGACTGACGTTACGAAAATATTATGACTGTTGGCGCAACCGTCACGAAACGATAACTTTTCAACAATCGCACCTTATCTTTTCTAGATACAATTGTCGAAGAATTGTCGCCGAATGATAGTTGTGTTTCAAATATTTTCCGATTGTATTTTTCAATTATTATTTTCTAATAAAAATATAATGTTTTTGGTGTACAAGCAACAAAAATGACCGTTCCGTGGCTAACAAATTTCGTCTACAGCAAGTAGATCTCTGGGCCGGTGTTGTTTAACCCGTCGTGGGGGAAGGGGGAATAATGAATGGGTAATAGGGGAAGTAAGGGGGAATCGAACTTGAGGATTTTGCGACTTGACGAAGTAGACTGACTGTCGGCATGTTGATGTCACGATGAATTATGTGATTAGAAACATTGGGCAACCTAACACGAATTAATATTCTCATTTCGCACATTTGTTTTATACTTATATATATATATATATATATATATATATATATATATATGTGTGTGTATAACTATTATTTTATACTGTAGTTAACCGGCGCTGGGTGGGTGATGATTGGAGCCGATGTGCAACCGACCGTTATTTTTCGCTCGAGTTTTCCCGACCGAGGCCTTCGGTGCCGACAATTGGCCCATTGTTCGAAACGGTGGGATTCGACACTGACATCGGACGTTAAACCGGACGTTAAAGCCGACGGCTGGCGGTGATTCACCCGACACCGGACTGTTAATTCTCTCGCCCCGCTATCAAATATTTTGCACGTTCTGAAAACTTTCCCAGGAATGCCCCTCGCGACGATCCGTTTACTGGAAACAGATCATGACGTGACACACGGTTATATTTTTGTATATCTCTCTGTGCTGTAAATAAATTACGGGTTAAAATCCTGAAACAGTATCCTGGCAGGATGCGTGAGGGGGCATTGTTCACTTTCTCTTGTAACTTGTTAATTGTTGGTACCTTACCAAAAGAAATTGTAGTCCACTTACATAAAGTATATAAATAGACATAAAGTATAGACCAATAGATACATTTCATTGAAATGAAAGAAAAATTTAAATTGAAAAGGCGTATTGGCATAACGCTTGCGGCTTTTTAGAGTTTAAATTTGAAGTTGATGGAACGATCGAGGTTGGAGGGAGTTGGGCGTATGGCCGAACGCCCACCGGTGTTCCGCGGCGGGATGACGTAAAACCGCGCGCCCGCTCCGCGTGGGCGGAACAGCCTTATATTTTCAAAGGGGCTCGTTATAGTCGGTGTCTCGCCAAAATAATATCCGCCCGTTTCGAGGGACGTTATTCGGGAAGCGCTTCGAGGCGGTCGGACAATTCGCGGCGAGGGGTTTTCCCTGTTTCCGCTGGACCCCTCAGCGAGGAAGCGAGGAGGAGTGTCCCGGGGGTCGATTCGCGGGAAGAAGCTGAAGAGGGACTTTTCAGTTCGGATCGAAAGGTTGATGAACCAGTCACCGGACAAAGGTCTTGAGAGCAGAACTCTCATACATCGCCCCCTGAATAGAAAATCAAATTTAAAAAATACTACCCGTTCGACTAAATCACTGCTGCGACAATACTGAATGATTACCGCTGCTGTGCTTCTGTACGGTTTATAAAACCGAGTCTTCTGTTTTATCCGACGAATTTATCCGTTATTTTCTCGATAGATTCCTGAATAAGTGGCACGTTCAATGTTGCAGCGCGTGTAGACTTTAATTAGTGGGCTCCACCTTGACTGGTCGGCGGCCAAAATGCCCCGGGGGGAAACGAATTCGGTTCGCCGGCATTCGAAACGTCGAGAAACGCAGCACGGACGTCGTGTAGCCGATTGATCGAAAACAACCGCGAGGTTATCCCGATAAGCCGGATATTATTAAACTGAAAAGAAAAAAATAACCGTTCGAAATTCGGCCAATTAGTAATTTTTTCTCGGCTCCAAATCCAACCCCCTTTTCGGTCTCCGCTTTCCAATTAGGGTCAAGATCGATACACGAAAGTGGGACAGATTTTATACGGTTCCTTTAAAAGCGCCACCATCGGCGACGATTCGGGATTTTGGTATTCCCAAGGGACTTTTTACCAGCGGGGACTTTGTGCTGCATCCCGGATGCGGAAGTGATGTTCCTCTGGCGCGCTTGGCCATAACCTAAAACGGTGTTTCCTTCTCCCCACCTTCAGTAGGCTTCGGTCAACAATACAGTGTCAGCCGCTGATGTAACTACATGTCTGAATTGTTCAAAGAATGTACAGCAAAAGGAGAGTTGAGCAATAAAAGTCAGGATGAGTCAAATAGAAATGTTAATAATTTGTATCCTTCTTTTTTATTAAGTTACGGGCAGGAGAATAAGAGTGATGACACTCCTGGGCGTCGCGTCACCTGCTGGCGCTCGCCTTATTATATGCTTCACATGTCTTATTTGTTCACCCCCGGAGATTGTTCTCCCCTTGACTGTATTATGAATCAAAGCGCCGAACTCTAATGAGTTCCGAGGTTCGGAGTTATTTTCTTAATTAAAATGGACCCATTTTTTTTCGGAGAGAGGTCGATCGCAATTTGAGTGGGACGGGTTTTTTGCTCGCGTCAGGGAATTGTGGTCATTAATTCGCCCTGAGAAAGGGGTCCCATGAGTTGGACTCGAGTTTTATCTGATTTATTCCTATAACGTCGGGTTCATTATAAATTGTATTTTAATTCGGGTTTCCGTTTGTATGTACAGGCTTGGAAACGTGCATATTTCGACCCATCCGGGTACGGGAGATATAATACGTTTATGCGCGGTATCGCGAAATGAATAATCATTTGAACCGAGGGTTAGGAAGATATACAATAATTGTTGCCATTTCCATTACAACTCAGTTGGGACAGGAGATTAGTGACTCACGCATGTCGGGCGGAAATCAATTAGGATAATAATAACTCATCCAGGCATATGTACTCGTATGTTAATATATTTTACATTTTGAATCGACAGAATTGAGAAGGTTCAAAATACGAACATAAATCTTCTTAGTAAAGACTTATAATAGTTTTCTTAAGGTTTTGGATTTTTTTATAAATTCGGGAATAGTTTATTTAATTTTTCTTTAAAGCACTCATTCTTAATTACAGCAGCGGTAGGTACAAAAGTGAAAAATAGCCGGGTTGTAAAATAAACGATATAATTTCACGGAAACATTTTTGGCAGGCCAGTTCAAACGCGTTGGCATCGACCATTGTTCTTGTCATTTTTTATGCTCATCCCATCTCACGATACAGCTCTATCTGTTCTTATAATCAGTCGTTACATTCTTATCTCGTTTTTATATAATATTTGCTTCATATTAAATGAAGTAAAAAAATAATATCCGCAAATGATATTTGTCCCTTTTTTATGCCTGATACGAGATATTTAGATTTGAATTCCATAATTTTATACTCTGTCTCATTCTTTCTCAATCATCTAAACGTACATCTAGGTCTCAGAGTTTGGTCAAATTAATCAAGGAATATGACCAAAAGAAAGTCATGTGAACAGTAAAATAAATAATGAGGGCATCAAATAAATAGTGGTTAATAAAAATATTGTTTGACAGATATCTGCAGGAAGTACGGTACAGAGAGTTTATTGCACTTACGCCATTTTAGCTTAGGCTCGAACCACTTATATATACTGGAAATGTTTTTAATTATTTTACACTGATGATTCGCTAATAGTGTGATCATTTTTTAGTTTATAAGTAACGATAAGATCCCCTATCTCCGCGCGATCACAAAACCAAATCAGAACCGGGTATTGCAAAACCTCGCGGCCCGCCTAATAACTCATTCCTAATAAGGCATCGGGTGCCTTAAATTAAAGATAATTCAGATATTTCTTTTTTGTATCGCTAGATTGGTGCCAGAAGGAATTGTTATTTCTCCCTGTGACGAACTCTAATTTCTTATTGAAAGGTTATGGACATCCGATAGTAATGTTATCTATGTCTATGTTTAGGAAACACGATTTATTTATTTTTAAATAAAATATAAAATTGCGTCTGAACGTGGAAAGATTTATATCAGGTTTCTTTGATGCGAATAAAGAATTTCGTGTTCCTTTTTTCATTCCTTACTTTTTATTTCTCTCGAGTGGATACTGCCACTGATCTAAGTGTTCACGATACACGCGTCTGATGCATAATATATCCGTTTCCCAATTCGACTTTCGGTTAGAACGCCCCGATTCAAAGAGCCGGGTTTTTTTCAAAAGTCGGCTCGAAAGGCGTATTTTTTTCCCTTAAGATACATTTCCACGTTCCGTACCGAAAATCCAATTTCAAATGCTCATTTCCTCCGTCTCCCCACTTTGAGAATTACAGAAGGGAATAACAGTAATGTACTACACGCAGTACGCACAAGAATATAACATCTAATTTAAACTTTTCTGAAGATGGAATTTCCCACTAAGTCGCGTATACGTTTGTGTTATATTATTTCAACGCCTGGGCCTCGTGTGAACGCCCGACGCGACTTAATTCCGGGACTTGAAAAGGCAAGACTTTAAAGTTTTCCAATTGTTGCCACCACTTTATCTGAACTTTCTCTCAAAAGCTGCAGCGTATATACGATTAGGCGACCGGTCTTCCCTTTGCGGTAAGCGAAAAGGAATTTCATCCATTCGTCAATGCAATTGCTGTGAGGAAGGAACATTATAATGGGAGCACAGAAATTCGGAGACTCGGTTCAGTATAAAAAGTGCTTTAATTTGTGTTTCAATATTAATGATGATTCATAAAATTACTTTTTCTTATTATTTAATTTTAATCCCGCAGGAGTGGTTCGAATTTGATTGAAGGTTTCTATTTCATATAGATTTTTCTAATTCTTTATTATGCTATTTTTCAGGTGAGTAATGATGTCCCTCCAGTAGATGGATGGCTGTGACTTTGGTTGCTGGCATGGATTTTCAGTAAGTTTTTTCTGTACTTTACGTATGAACGTTTGATTTTGTATTACGCGATTCTAAAACTACACCCCAATCTAAAATGTTAGGAAAATTATACGTCATAAAATTTCTAACTTAAATTTTACTGTAAAAAATGTATATTAAACAAACGCGACCGATCGGCAGCTCTCATTTTTGATAGTATCGATCATTTTTGTTCTTCACGTTGAAGTTCCTGACAAATTGCTTTAGGAAACCTCAGTGATCAGTGATCCGGGTTGTGCGGTGAGCGATGCCCTTTCCCTCCCTCCCTCTCTCTCTCTCTCTCTCTCTCTCTCTCTCTCTCTCTCTCTCTCTCTCTCTTTCTCTCTCCTTGGATCTCAGACTCCCATCCCGCAGCCCAAACTTACTTCGGGACACAGAAAAACTAGGTTTTCTTATTAGCTCACTCGTGAAGTCTGTCCAACCACCACTCGCCCCATCGTTCTCCGCTTCCTTCCTCCAATCTCGTTTTATATTCTATTTTTTTTTGTTTTTTAACAGTTAAAATTTGCAGTCGTTATTAGATAATAATAATAATAATGCGCAGTAACCATTTTTGAAAATATTGTGTGTATATAATCCGTCGCTTCGTAGACGATTTATCGATTTAATGCCGATGAATCTGACGTCCCACCCATAATATTTATATGTGATGAGGTCGCGATTTTGCGTGAAATTGATATCACATATATAGTTTCAATACAACCTATTGATAAGATTGCATATGTTCCATTATAGGTATTTTTGAAATCAGTGCAGCTTATAACATTCTAACGTGTAAATAAAATGATACAGTATCTTTCGGATTTCTGTTTTAATATCTTAACCCTTTGCACTCGTATATTAATTGTATTACACTGTGCTTGTATTAATATTTAAGTAAGTTATCTATCAGCTCGGATTTTTTTTTCACATTCCATCAAAACAAAAACATTTTTATGGTAACATATTTCGTAACAACATATATATTTACTAAAAAAAAGATGCGAATTTTTTAATTTATTTATTGATTTAGAGATCAGGTTGGCCAGGGAAAGTAAAAATCTGTACTGTATGTATTAGAATAAGTAATAATTTTTAAGAATTATATAGAAAAAATAAAAAAATAATGTAGTTAATACAAAATTGTAAGAAACCGACATGTAAAAAAGATAACGAATGTGAAATTGATTTGAAAAAAATAATCTAAAAATACAGATTCGAACGTAAAATTCTGTGTGCGAATAAAATCCTTATATAACAATGCCTATTCTAATACATCTATTTATTACTAAATTGATTGAAGCTAAATAAACATAAGTAAGATATTTCAAAAAATGAAACATTATATTTTATAATTTTGTAATGTGTGGTACCGATAAAATGTATTATGTCGCCTATATGGCGACATACGAGTGCAAAGGGTTAATATTGCATTTGAATGCCAACATTTTTTACGTGCAAAAAATTAATTGCATATAAGCGAATTACAATATGCTAGATATTACAGAAAATCCGCGTTAACTCGATGGGCCACTTACGTCCGAGTCAGCTGGGCGGTGACGTCACACGCTGTTATCACGGGCAAATGGCGGCCACTCCCTCTATCAGCAGTTCTTCGTCCTCTAGTAGCGCGTCCGCGATTTGTAAGTTCCTTTCGAAAAGAAGTGGTGCCGCTTTGTTTCCCCTCGGTTTGCATACTGTTCGAGCGCTATTGCATTCTTTTTTTCTCTTTATTAAATCCCTTTCCGTTCGTAGGAGACAAATCGTTACCGGTCGGGGATTGATATCTGGTCGGGATTTGGCCGTGTTTACTCGGATTAAAATGCAGTGCCCGGTTGCGGCGCGGTTTGCCAATGCATTAGCCCCGGAAGGTTGGGAGGGAAAGGCGCTAACCGGGGTGCCTAATGGGGCGGCCGCTCGGTATAAGTGGACGGCTCATGATTGATGTGTCAGCTCTGCAATTGGGATTGGGACAAACAGTTGCATAAATCAACCGGCACAGCGGCGGCCCCACACTGGGTCACTTCAATTGCACGTTCAACCGCCGCCGCCGCCCCTCCTCCTCGTGAACGAGGGAATCCGGTCTAATTTCTTTGAGGCCCTTCTATTTTTTTACCCGATCTTCAGTGCCGTCTCGAAATAGGCCCACTGTAATGACCATGGCGTACCGGCTCGATGTAATAGTGTCGTCGTCGTCCCCGGCCGCCGGTTCTACTGCGGACGCTGTACGAAGGTATGGGCAATTTTCTATCTCCACTCATGCAACAGTAACAGTGCGATAGGCCGGCTAGCGTAAGTACATTACTGACGGAATGCTACTGACGATGGTGGTCTAACAGAAGACCTAATACGCGGGGGAACAAATTATGACGTTCTAAGCCACGAATTAAAAGTACGCGGGTTCCATCTGTTAGTTTTCCTTCAGTAGCCAATATAAATATGAAAACGAGTAGATATATTTCCTCGTTTATAAGACGCATGTTTTTTCCTATCTGGGGGGACAGGGAACCATATGAAAGCTACGAAATATGGTACTAACCGCTTTGTTGAAATAAGCATCTTCGATTTGCGTATTCACTGCCCAATACTACATAAATAGTGTGCCGAAATTTAAAGCGTTTCCGTAATGATTTTGTGACTTTTCCCATTTATAGGTAATAAGTTTTTCCTCTGAAAATAAGGCTGTCTCTTATAATCGAAGAAATACGGTATTCCGTACGGTATTGGTTTCGTACCGTCAGTGAAGTCCCCACTATCACTGCGGTTACTGTGGACACTAGAGGGCGAATTAAAAAGCGTGTGGGCAATGGAAAATAAAATCTACGATTATCATAACACGTCCCTGTTATGATTCTCACCTAGATACGATGGGAGCAGTCCCGAAAATATTTCGGCGTTAAAAAGGCAAAAATATCAAAGATGCTCGCCGTAAATATTCAAGAACAAGGTACTTTCTCATCCTGCTGGTTCGTCAGGACCAGAGATGGCCCAAGATAAGATTGAGCTACGATAACGGAATTATGATACTTCTTGAGGATACAGCTTATATGAATATATTTCGGTAACCTATAGGTATTTTGCTTTTATCCGCCGGCGATCAGCTGGTCTTTTCATCGCCGTTTTTATTGCCTTTTCCCCAGCGGTCGGCGCCAACCAACGCGAAATAAACGTTTTCAGGCCCATTGTGTGTAAAGATTAATACTGCGAGATAATATTCGAGCTGTCCTTTTTTTTTCTATTTTCATCGTCGTATGTAAGGGTCGTAGAAATTTGTGACTAATTCGTGGGATGTAATTCAATGTACCGTGAAGAGTGGAGACGAGACCTCAGAAAATATATTCATTGCAGTGAAGTACACGGTGCTATATCGGGCCCTCCCCTACACGGGACAAGGCCCTACTTCGGTTTGTTAAGGATTAAATAAAGCCAATTTGTAGTTTCCCTTTTGTGCGAGTTTTTTCCTTATACCCTTAGACAGTACTGGGATCTATAAAATGTTAGATGGCTGCCGTAATGTTTCATGTTTCTCTCTAGCTTTTCTATTAATTTTCGTGTTTACATATTCTTCGCTTATTAGAGGACAAATTGATTTTTCAATTACTTCACATCGTTTCAGCAGCGTAGAAAATTTGGGCGAAATCTTTCTCCGACATCTCCTATTGTAAGAGCCTGAATTTAGACCGAATTAAATGTTTGTTCGAAATGGATTATATTGAAGTGAAAGGGGACGAGTTTCGATTACGTATATGATAAGATATGTAAACAACGTACATATGTGTCAAGTTAAGTAAGGAAAAGTGACATCACTTTACTTTTTTTTTTATTTTTGTAAAATCAATCTTACAGTTATAAACGCAATGGCTGTTTCTTTATTTCTGACTCTAATTGTCCCGATAAATCCAGCGGGGAACTTTTGACTTGAGCTTAAGAGCTGACCAGTCTCGTCCGAGACTGTGGGTCGGCGGCGTTTAAACCGGGCGGTTTCTTTTATCGCGAAACCGTAACATCATTGTACCCATAACTGTAAGGTTGATTTTAAATGGATGAAAAAATTTAAAAAACATAAGAAATGTGTGAGGTATTGCGGCCGGAGGAATGGCGGCGACCCTAATACGAGAGAGTCGGCCAAATCGAAGAGGTCCGCGCGGGTTTAATTTCGGAGGCCGCCGGCCGACCTAGTTGTCGCTTTCGAGCTCCGATTAGCCTGTCGTCACAGCCCCGCCTATTATCTCCGCGAACAGACACTGCCTCAAAAATTGCGCAACACCTTCCTCTACCCTACTTCAATTTCAAATCGCCCGCCCTAAGTCGGCCGTCCCATCGTTACCCCCTATTGTACTTAGGCACCGGTGAAAGTTTACGAAATGGAGTTGCCACTGCCAGAAATGCTTTATTTTTTGGCATTCTCGAGCTACACTCCCCCCATTGTACTGTCCTTATTTAATAATGGCTTCGAACAGTGTCCTAACCTCAAATGCTCGAAATCGACATTGGTGCTATTGATGAACGATTACTACCGTCTATACTAGAATTGTTCAGATATCTACTAGCCGCAGCTTGGGGAGTGTGAAGGGAATCACCTAAGTAGACTATCACTCAATGACTTATCCTCTCAGAAATGAAACAAAGTTGCGCTTTACTCTGCCGGGAGTTGAATAAAACCCCGATCAAATCGCAAATCGAATTCTACCATTGGTACACTAGGTTGTAGCACTCATACAGGTATATATTTTATATAGAATGATACATTGATACATAAGTCATTTGTTCTAATAACGCCGACAGGACTTATGTACCTAAGTGCACATGTTGACAATAGCCTATTGGTGTAACGCTCATTTTAGTGCCTATTCGCGGCCTTGTTCATCGGAAAACACGATTCCGGTTATGACGGGTAGTTGATATGCAGCGTGGTCGGGACGAATCTGCTAGACCGGGGAGCCCTCTCTCCCTCTCTCTCTCTCTCTCTCTCTCTCTCTCTCTCTCTCTCTCTCTCTCTCTGTTACTAATTCTCATTCCGTGAACCTCCCGGTCCGACCTTCGGCCGCGTGCTTCGTCCCTACCCGTCTGTCCGATTCGAATTTTCAACGGCTTATTTTCCCCGCCTCTAAAAAACACCTCTCAGTTCACACTCCAGCAGAACTTGGAACTTGGTTGTCGCTAGGTTGCTAGGTGAGAGCTCTCTCGACCCTATTATAACAAGTCAGGAAATTGGTTTATTTCTTCATCGTGATAACCGTGGCAGCACAATACCTAAATCAATTGCGCCTACAACATATGATATTGTCGAGTGTTGATCGCTTCAAGTATCAAAAGCTTCAAAGTTCAAATTATTATAGGGACATAGAATAGATTCACTACTGTTTTTCTAGCCCATATTTCATATACATATTTCCCGCGAAGATAAATTATGGGAAGAACGCTGGAACTATCCCCACTTGAATGGCCGTTAAACGAAAATGAAAAGTCACGGGTAAAATCGACGACAGAAAAATTAATTTAATTGCATCATCGTCAAGAGAGTCGGAAGTTTCGAAAGATTGCACACGTAACGGCGATAACTGGGAGTGATAACGCGCTGAAGGGCCGATGAACAGAAGTAATCAGTGACTAAGTGACTGTCACTGTGGGGGGAGAAGTGGACCCGCGAATCGCGGCTTGCATTCGGCTATCTCGGTATCTGGGTCACGATTCAGCGACATCCCGAATTAGCCGTGCACGTTAATTTAGCCCGCCCCCGCCATACCTCTAGGCCGTGTTCTTGAAATTTCGTGTTTGGGTCGAGCGGCTTTTCCTCAAAAACTGTGTCGACTCCAGCCTGTCAGGCAGATAAGAGATGCCGGCTTCCCCTTCAATCGTCACACTTGAGCATGTCTGAACATGTTTCAACGAATAACTGAGTCCAGATTGCTTTCGGACAATTGGAAGTAGGCCACACTTTGTCCGTGTTCTAATAAGCAGATATTCAACAATCCTGCGGGATAGCATTATTACGATACCAGTTTAGGGAATACCACCTTCTGTGTTCTCGAAATCGGATTCCGTAGGCCCTGCTTTCCTCGTATTCGTTGGCTAATCTGAACTCTCACCGCGGTGAGTACGTCAACTCACCAAGTATGAAGAACTTCCTTTGGAATGCCTCTTAGGGATAGGCACGGTAATAGGCCGCGAGAGGAGATCGAGAGAATTAACGGGAAGACTTCCTTCGTTGAGTGTTGATACTTTGAAAATTTTGAATAATACTGTGTATGGTAGTGCGGGGATTGAAAATGGTTTTCGAAACAGGATTGTAATTGAAGGTGAGTTTCGGTTTAGTTCGTCCTGCGGCCGGTTGGGGGCGCGCGTACGACCGCTTTCAACCAGCGTTTGAAGGCCGCGAACCGTAGAGAAAAGTTAGAAGTTTTTTTCCCCCCCATTTCGTGTTGTCAGAGGGGGCTTAGCGCTCTGGGGGAAGAACCCTACGGAATGAAATCCCGATCGGAATCGGAATAGAGGAATGTCCCTGGTTATGGAACGCAGCTGGAAGAAGTTTATTCTGTACGCCATCGCCAGTAGCATTCAGTCATCAGTAGGGAGCGGAGGTGCTTAGGCATGTATGTTGCCGATGAAGCCTGTCACTGCACTGTTGCCGTCATACTAGCCTTCTAACGTGTTGCCGTCGAAACCAATATTCAACGGGGGTGAAATCATGATGTTGCCCCTAGTCACAGGGTAATGGCAGTTCTGACAGGATGCTTCATCGGGAATCGACAGGCGCGTGTCGAGTCCCGTATCGATAACAGAATTCCACTTGTGGCGAGAAGCCCAAACCTCCCGACAAATTACTTAAATTATTTCATATATTGTTGGACGGGCATAGTTCAGAACTTTATATAAATAGTATGCTGTATGTTACTAAAATAATATAATTGAAGATTGTGCGGAGCGAGCGAGAGAGAAGAGTGTTTTCTTATTGCAGTTAATTAGCGCTAATGTGCTTCTGTCGCCAGGGAGCCTAACTGTTGTAGGAAATTAACAGTAGTTATAAATAACACATAACTGGTCAAATCTATTGTATAGAAAAATGTGTAAGAAATTTCGTGAAGAACTGTGACAGAATAACTGTCCTATTTATGCTGGTTTCACAAAGTATTTACTTATTGTCTTATTCCGATCAGTATTTTTCCGTGAGTGCTGCCATTTCCCGTTCTTCGAATTTCTGGAGAGCTCCCGATTCTCTGGATTCTATAGAATTTCGAAATTCAATTAGCCGCAGACCAGCAGGAACAAGTTTAAAATGTATACGATTGAACCCGGCACCAAGGTTGAAACTATGAAGCGGAACAACTACGAAAGCCCCCCAGAGCTCGAAGTTTCACCGAAACCGCATTGTTCGAAAGACGCGGGCACGTTTTGTGGGGGGAACGTATCGCGTTATCGCATGAAAAATTCAATAACTAAATTCTAAATAATAACTTTCTTTAGTATCCTATTTTTTTACTTAGTCCGAATTGAGCCGAATATCGAAATTCATCGAATGTCCACGAAACTTTCCCTCAAATTTTGTAATTGTGTGAATTATAGTGTTACGATTGTAATTGAATTAATAGTTGAAATTGTTACTATGTTATTATCAGGTCAGGTAGGTCGTTCATATTCATTATTCGTTTATATAAAATAACCGTCGTTATGAGTATTTTGTACAATTTTTTTTCTCCGAAGTCGCCTCTAAATTTACCGCGTTTTTATTGCGGATATCTGAATTTAGTGGTGCCATTAAAATGTTCAACCTTGGCTGTCGAGTGGTCCTCCTATCGTTGGTTTTGTGCACTGAGGTTGGAATGTGAATTGAGCTTAGGGCGAGAAGGCCACCGCCTGAGCCGCCACTCTTCCTGTCGTTAACTACCCGGAATAAATGCGGGTTTGTAAAATCCGGATTTAACTGACCGTAGAACAACGGGTTTGTCTGGGTTCTGGGGGACCGGGTTCGGGTTCCTCGATCCCAACATCGATCCCCTTTGTCTTATTCCGGTCCCCGCCTTCAATAGGCTTGCATATTTCTCACGCCGTTTATTTCAATCGAATTACCCTTTTTATCACCGTTAAAACTGGTTCTTCCCTCGCGCAAATAAACGCCCCCCCCCCAACCATTGAATGGAGCTGCGGTCCAAATGCAACAAGTCATTCTTTCCACTTTCGATTTAGTCAATGTTTGGTTATCAGCTAGTAGCGTCGCTTTAAAACTGAAATAGCCGAGTAATACTAAGCAATAACAGTTTAAGGAATTTACTTTCTCCCCTTTCTCATTTATCCAAGTAACACAGTTCCTCAGTTCTCGCGGAGTTTCATTTATTTTCGTACAAGCTTGAGTCTCTTGAGAGTGTTTGGTATCGATGTTGAAAAATAAACTTTCAACTACGTGAAGAATGCGGCAGAACCTGCTGAATTTAAATGTTTAACCATCATTTTTGAAATAGGACAAAGCTCAGGGCCCTACCTTTTTCTAAACATTCCTACCCCACACTATTAATTAATAATCCTATTTTCTGCCAGATCGATTATCCGTTTATGGCAATCCGGGTTTTTAACGTGGAAATAAAAAATCAACTTTCATAAGTTCTCGCGATATTTATCCCTGACATTCGATGATGCTCGTACTGCATCGCACTTTTCAATATAATGTCGGGTCAAATCAAGCGACCGGTATGTAAATTATTTTGCATGTTTTTTTACCTCGTTCGAAAATAGGAAAGTGAGAGCCTTCCCGGCACGATTGCTAACGTGTTTGAAGCTTTTTAAGGAAACGGCTTTATTAGCATTATGACATTAATTCCCGTTTAAATCGATTGAATTTCTGTTTGGTGTGAAGCGTATGCAAATCTCTTAATTTGAATTTTATCGTAATTCTTCTATGTCAGTATGGTGTAATTCCTGTTTCCTGTTATAAATTAATTTTTTTTCACTTTAAGGATAGAATTACAAGCTAAATTGGTTGAACAATGAATGTATTATTGTTTAAAAGGTCGTTTATATTAAGGGATCAATGTTATCGTTGTGAGTGTTCATTTCTTTCGCTACTTCAGTCATAATTTTACAAATACGTAGTTAATAACAGAAAAGTAATTTAAGTAAGTGAATCGAGATTCTCTTTTGCTCCCCTAGCATCTTAGGTTGAACTTTCCATCGCTTATATTGTATTATTACGTTATGGTACGAACGTTACTCTTTCTGGTTTTCTAGGGTCACTCGCCTAAGAGCTATACCGGTTTCGGCTCTTCGCCATCATTCCGATGGCAATATAGCGAGGGGACCAAAATGCTAACCGTCGAACCCGGTTTCAATCCCGGGACACACTTTTCCTCCAATTAAAATTCTGAATTCATTGCATGTAGCCGAGTTATTATTCCATTTCACCCATTATAATTCAGTTTGCCGGCACCGTCAATTGCGCTGTCACTAGAGGCGGCGGTGACATTTTTCTTTTTCTTAATTTCCTTAACAGCCCGAAGTATTCGCCATTGATCAACTTGCGTTCTAAGGTAAATATCTGCCGCGTAATATTTCGCATGTCAAACTGCTTTCATGGAAGCAAATTTCCGTATTTGACCGTCGAGCGGGGGGAAGTGGAAGAATGTGAATGGATGCGATGTCAGAACGGAGAAGATTGGAGGGGGGAATAGCGCTCGCAAAGTTGAATATATTTTGTCACTCTTTTCCAGAGTATACTCCGATGTCCCCTCTGAGGGGACATTAAGATTTATTAGCGATTACGGGGAATTAAGTTATTTCTGCGCAACTTTTTGAGACGTGCATATTTTGCCCGATGTTTTCTCTTGAAATGTGGCGCAAGACATCGAATCAAAATATAGTAAAATTACTGAGATATATAAAAGAGATGTCAGCGAGTTTTGAGTTTCAAAGCTGAGCTCAGTTCGGTTCGAAGCGTCGAGCGGTATATATAGATTTAACGAGTGAGAAAATCGGAAGTGATTCTTCTCTCGGTAAATAAGTTCTTTCGGTAAATATCATTTTGTAACAGACTTAGTAATAACAATTAGAAATTTTAAACCCACGGATTTATTAATTTTTTTATTAGAACAATGGCAAAACGTTCAGTATTGAAAAACAGGATTGAGTCTCATGGTACAAGTAGTAGTGAAGATGAGCTCCAGATAGACGTTTATACAGACACGTTAGAAAGACTAAATCTAGACCGAAAAGATAGCGGTGACAGTGACATCGACCAACCACCAAGAAGTAGCCGGTAGCCAACATCCAGAATGCTCCGGAGTGCAAAGGGTTAAATAATTTTTACTGTCAAGGGTCGGTGCCATTTCATAAACAGTGGAGCAATTTAATGACAAAAATCACGTCCTTACTATGTGGGGCCGTGTCAAATTTTTTTCTGAAAAATATTCTAGGCTTTTACATTATGTTAAACGACTGGTCTAGAGCGCGTACATTTTCGAGAGGATATTCAAGTGTATGACGTCAGACTGTACCGAGGCGATACCCGTTAGAAGGGTGGTGGGGGAGCTGGCCAGCCAATAAATCATGGCTGGAGGAGACTATGGAGGTACTTTTAAAATTTTTCAAATTTCTAAATTGATAGCGGCAGTTTTTCCCTAAGTTTCCTCCCACCAGTGGTGATGTGCGTGTGGTGCGGTGCGGTGCGGTGTGGTGTGGTGGGGCGGTGTGTTGCGCGCGCAGCTCGGCCCACTGACCCCGATAGGCGGCCTACTCCCCACCAGCCGAGCCGCCAGTCAGGCCCCGACCGCCGTACAACACGTACAGTCACAGACGCCTCTCTCTCTCGTCGTCATGACTTGATCGTACAGATCGCCGGCCACAGACCCCCCACAACACTGTACACAGTGCCAGCCGCCCTACTACGCCCTCTCCGACCGCCTGCGGGAGGACCGCCCGCCTCCCTCTGATGTAAGCCCGTGGGCCCCCTGCACCGACGGGAGATCGCCACCACGCCGGGATTACACACTGCCGTCACCAGTGTCCGTCCAAACAGTAACACGGGATTAGATAGAGATAGAGAGAAAAATATATTAGTGTTGAGCTAGTGTTGGTTGAGTGTTTTGGTTGTTGTGTATGGCAGACTTGGAGTGTCAGAGGGTCCCGACCCTCCACGGCGATCACCTTTTGCTATCGCCGACACCACACTTTTTTTCGGATTCCCCGCCACTGTAAGTCTTAAACTGTAAGATTACTCGAATATTAAACGGAAGCCAACATTCGGTATTTCTCTGAAATGCGGACGTTGCGCTTCCACGCCGTCCTTCTTCTCTAGGAGTAGGTGAAGCGGCTTTGTAGCCGAACGCTGCGTATATATTTAATATTGAACTTTAAAGTATGGAAACGAACCGGAGTAATATGATATATGATACCGGTCCTTTTCCCTTTCGTAGGGAGAGTTTAAATCCGAAATTTGAGTCGAATTAAAACACGATTTTCGAGGATTTGGTATACATCTGTTGGGTTAGTGCGATGTAGCGACCCGCTGGGGGACCGGTTTTGCATGCCGGACAGTAATCTCGGGGCCCACCCGACCGCGGTGGGTCTCTTCTGGGTTATTGGGGAATATCCAGCCGGCGGCCGTACCCCGATCTCGTTCCTCCGCCCTTAGGGTCTAGAATTTAGAAATTGTATCCGATTCCTATCGTTGGGCCCTCTAGTTGTTGGCCTACCACGCGGTGTCTTCACGCGGGCCGTCCGGCAACGTGGCCTTTTGAAACCTGCAGGCCTACAGGTTGCTAACAGAATTCAATGAAGTGTAGAGAACACCTTTAGACAAGTTTAGAATACCTATTTTCTAAAAGAAACACGAAATCTACGGTACGTTTAGTCAATGTTTGCTGCTGTACCTAAACCCGGAAATTCGCGTTAATACGACAGGTTGATAAAAAATAATCACATCGGAACGAATGAGAACTGTTGAATATTGTGAATAAGTAATACATGAAATATTGTAGAACGGTTCCTGAACAAGTATCATTATTTGAAATTCCAACCTAATCGGTGCTGTAATTTTTCATTTCTGTGTATTTTGTTGGGAAAATAATTTAAAAGTTTAGAACCATTAATTTTATTTAAAAAAACGTAGGGAAAAAATATAGGAGTAGAACCGCGAAGATTGAGAGTAGTGAAGACATTTTATTGTCATTAATGCGGATAATTATCTGCAAGTTGAGAATGAAGAGTTGGACTTCACCCTCTTATTGGGCTCGAGAGTTTTGAAAGTAGCGGCTTGAGCCTCCTTCACCTCGTGGCACAATTACTTGAACTTCAATCCTGGGCTGGCTGTAGGCTTTATAATTTTCGTGTGATTTCTAATTTGAATGAAGTTTATACACTTATTTTTTCTCTGCTTCCGTGTTGTTTTTCTACAAGCGAATTGGTACTCCGCGCAAAAGCAAATTGTTACACTTATTTTTGTAAGTTGACTTTGCTACACTTATATTGCAGTAATGTTTAAATTCAGTAGCGACTTACTTTTAAAATAACAAATAAAATTCTAATACAGATATTCCTGTGTTGTGCAATAAGTTTGTTTTAATTGTTTATACAGAATCCTAAATAGTTTTCAATTGGTTCGCTTTGATATAACTGAAATGTTGGTAATTAAATTATTCGATCTGTTACATGATTACATGAAAATATTATCATTTTACCGATTGTAATTTGTTCTGGGAAGTTCAACAAGTACATGGCCGTTATAGCTGAACTCAGAGTACTAACTTTCCTTATTAGTTTCCAGGACAGTGCATGAAATTTGTAATTTATTCTTTTTTTATATTCGTTTTATTTCTACTTGACAATTATTTTGAATTATTGTACCTACTTTAATATTTAATTAATAAGATATTAATTTAGCTCTCTTTCAAGCACGGATATTTATAATGTTTCTAAATATAAGACTATCCCGTTGGGAATCCAAGGAATAATTTCAAATGTTTTGTGCTGTTAGAAGCAGCTGTTCACTACTATTTCAGTGTTCGCTTTAACTTAGTGCTTTTATCAATTACTTTTCTATTTATTGCAGGCCGCTTTTTCCAGCTTTCGGCCCAAAACATTTCAAGTTCAAGTCTAATAAAATACGGATTGATAGTTAACATTCTTTGACTGATAGGCGAAGTTACTTTGTTTCACTGCTTCGGCGTAAGCAAAGTGCTGTCCTGCGGCTTCAACTCCACGGACAGCTGTTAATTTGACTTTTCGAAACAGTTCCAAATAAGCGATCGGAAACTTATCGCGGTGACGCAACACTTTTGTCGATGAATCGTTACGAAACCCGGTTTTCTCTCTCTCCGGTTCCGCGTTCGAATTTCCAATAAGCCGTCTGCAGGGCTGGCACATCAATTTGCACACATCCGAACCATCTTATTGCTCGCTATTTATCGGCAGTTGAACTGTTTAAATTTATCTCGCGGTATTTGGGAATAGGTTCCGCGCGATAGCCCCCAACCCCCCCCGACATCATCAGCGTCGGTCCCAGATGAAGGGCGTTACGTAACCCCGGTTCTCTCTCTCTCTCCTCCGCTCTTAGTTGCCACTTCGGCAGTTTTAAACGGCCGATAATTGAAGTTCAAACGGCGTTGTCTTTTTGCTTTCTTTTCCCCTGCAATTTCGTCACTCGGCCGACGTGTGCGACATTGCGCCCCCCACCCCACTTTCCCCGTCTAAGTCTGAATAATACGTGCGTGTGGGTGTCTGATAGCAAAGAACACAGTAACGAGTACTTCAGACCGACCGGTATCGCTGGACTCTATAAATTCGACCCTTCATAAAGGGAAATTATATTTATCTTTTACCTAATATCTTCGATTATACCATATTAATGAAATTAATGAATATCTTGCGGATCTTGAGGAGAACAAAGTCATCACTGAACTACCTAGTTGTAATTGTATTTGAAATTAATGATAATTTTTGTGTATTATAAACAGATTAATTTTTGGAACACTCCATATGCATTCTGAAGATAAATATTCAGAAAGTATGAATGCGAATTTTAAGTTAAATTTTGAGCTCAAATCGGCACTGGAAAAAATGTCAGTTTGTACAAAATTTTGAGGATTTACAGCTATATTATTTTCTTTGTCGAATATATTTCCTTAATTACTAAAAGTAAGTAAGACCTAGATAAGTGTTTCTTATGTACACGATTAATTTTTATCTAGTGGTTTGGAAACTGTCAATTTCAAATTCAAGAATAACATAAGTATAATTATAATCCAGCAATTAAATTCAGCTTATTTTGTATTACTAATTTAACTCTTGGAATCTGATAATGAGTTCAGTATCGATCTGAGGCACATGCCTATTCCCTTAACCTGTTTGCTTGGTTCGTGTTCGAATCGCAGTAATAATATGAGTGACGTCATTGGGGGACATGACGACAGTCGAGGTATACTCAGCGACTCAGTTCAGGTAGCGGTTTGGGCGGGGCGGGGGGTGGGTAACTAAAAAAAATTGAAACTCCGTCAAATTGCGCCTTCGCCAAATTTTATATTTATAGGTTTTTTTTCCCGCTTCTATCGGATGCCCGGGCTTAATTCATTGACCCAATACGAAACGGTTGGGCCTAGGCCGTTTCCGGCATTCGGGTAATTGGAATTGTGATTTAATACGAAGCTCGGGTGTAATTTTAGAGAGCGGGATCTTTTTCGGTACACCCATTTTACAATTGTCGCCGTGCGCCAACTTAGCTGCTGATAAAAAAAAATTACCGACGTAAGAAGTAAATATATAGATTTATTATCGCTTGTTTCGGTATCTCGTCGTTGTCTTTACCATTGTGGTGATGATACGAAAAGGATTGAACCTGTTCATTAATCTATTTTATTAACTCTATTGTGAGCAACTATAATCTATTTTATCCGAATAATTAATACTGTAATTTTATTAATACTATTAATTTTTATTATTGTTATCCGGGCTTATAATACCCGACCGACCATCGGGAGCTGTCCACCTCCTGGTTTTTGTTATCGATTGGCCACATTTCTATCTATATATTATTTCAAAATTATATATGTATATTATAATATTATTTATAAGTATATTTGAATTTTTAATGTTGAATAATCGCCGAGTTGTTGTAAGGCCGGGAGAAGGGGTTACAGCACTGGTGTAAGCTGTGTTAACCTGTTTTTGTCTTATCCAGTTAACGGTTTTGGCGAAACGCGCGTTGCGCAGCGGCCTTGTGCGTGCGTGCGTGCGCGCCCGTGCGGAGGTGCGCCCCCCCCACCACTTACACACCACTGTGGTTAGACGAAAGTTCTGTTCCTCATTGTCCCGAAAGGGACTTCGACTAAGCCTTTACAGTCCTCGATTACAGACCTCTTGGCTCGAAGGAATTCAGTACACTATACTCTAATAACACTTTCAAAAATGATATTCGGAAATTGATTTAAATTTCATATTTTCAGAAGAATTTCTACACCTCCCTGGTGTCCATATGAGTTAATAGAAGCTGTTTGATTACTTTGGGACTTTTCCATTCTCTGCAACCCTTTTCACCGTTTTATTATTCATATTTTATTTAGTACATTCCTAATATATAGATTTTTTGTTTTAAATTGAAATTGTAATCGTCATCAATAACACAATGATCGCATTGACTATTTGTCAACCTAAGTTTGCGTTTTAAAAAAGTGGGGAAGCCTGTGGGTTTCTTCTCCATTAATCTCTACTCGATAATAGTGCTTAGTGTATTCTACAGTCGTGGCAATAAAACAGTTAAAAAAAATACGTTAACATTTTTGAACTCCTCTCGCATTTGGGGAATTCATTTGTATTTCATATTCAACAAAAAGGACTCGAAGTAATTGTTTTTCAATTTTATTTGTCGTTAATCTTAAAGCTTAACGCTTCAGGTTTTCAGGTTTTGTATAATTGCTCCATTACGGACTCTGTAAAGAAAACATTTTAATATATAGAAATAAAATAGAAAACGCTTTAAAATGTTTATAGTTCTGTCATTGCTTAGATGAATTGCCCCCGGAGGGGTTCTTTTATTTAATAGTCGAACATCATGAATGGATAGCCCATAAAAATAACATCTTGCCCGGGGGTTTGAGGGGGAGAGGGATTTTACGGCTGCCATAAAACCTTCGGACTGAATTTGCCCTTAGAAAAAAAAAGGAAGTTAACTGTTCCTCAATTCGGGTAGCTGGCAAAAAATTGTACGGATTGTAGGAATTGGTAGGGAAAAATTTATCGGGAGGTTTAGAGCTGTGCCGAGTCGGTCGGGGAATTAAAGAGTTAAAAGCCCCCGGAGTGGACAAACCAGATTTGACCGCTCTGCCAAATGTCCGGCACAACATGTATGAATACGCGGCCCCACCAAAACCCAACCGACAATGCCTCAACCCGCACTTGAAAACACCTTATTTAACCTACCCTCTAACGTATTATTCGATTTCGACTACACCCACTAAAAATTGGCAACATTAAAAAATACAAACAGTTTTGGAAACAGCTTGACATGAAATTTGTGCCCAGAGAGAAAACCACTGTTCTCGTTATAGCAACCTTTGTATATATACTTACGGGACAGATTATGTTAATAATTCCAGTATTCTTCCTGTCCTTCCGGGGCCCTCTCGCGGGTTGTGTCCGCTTCCGACTTTTCGGAACTCTTACTGGTTCCATCCTGAAGAATGGATCGAATTGTGGTTCTATATGTAAGTGGAGATGTGAGATAAACGAGACATGTTTGTTCACGTATTACTGGGAACCAGCTGATATTGTAAACTATGTCCCTGTTAAAGTTGTCTTTTGTATCGCTATTACCTCCCTGATAATCCTGTTAAGGTAGTTATTTTCCCTAGGCAGTATTTGTGTCCTTTCCAACTCTATTGTATGGCCTTTTGTCAGGGCGTGTTAGGTTTATAACATGAAATAACAATGACGAATGAAATAACAAATTTTAACAATGAATTACTGCCATTAAATGGTTCATTATACGGACTAAGCCTTAAATTTTATTTATGTGGTTATTAACTCTTTCAACTGACTCGGGAAGATAATCGGAAATATGTTTTACTAAGGTATCCGTGTCAAGCTGCAGCTATTAGAAACAAAAAATGAAGTGCCTCTTGCCAGTTTGAATTTGTATTGAGTTGATACAGAGTGAACGTCGTGCTGAGAGTTTTATTATTCTCTTCGGCATTAAGAATAATCGCGGAGGTTGGCGTTCACGCATCGGCTGTCCCCTTAGCCTTCCCCAACCGCCCCGGCCACTACAAACTGGCGAAAGGTCGGAATCATTAGAGCCAGCCGCTTTTATTGTTGTTATTGTTTATGGAGCGAGTTTCTGTACCGAGTTAATTTGGCTCTAATTAAATTAATTCCCTTTCCCCTACCGCATCGCAAAACCGGGGGATTAATCGGAAATACGGAGTTGCCTAACAGCTGTGGAAAGTTTCCGGACTCTTTCTTTTCCGAGTCATCATTTGCAATAAAGTCCGCTTCGGAAAATTTCAGATTCTTCTGTTACTATTTCATTAGGCGACTTGTTCGTTTAGTGCAAACATGAAAAATATATGACCTAAAGACCAGTTGTAGATACAATTATGGTTTATTAATAATTTTCTTGTTAAAATCTGAGCTCAGGATTGATGCTAACCGAGCCTCAGAAGACTTCCGAATATATGGGCGCTCCCCGGACGCGTTAAATCCGCGTTAATTGTCGCCGGAGTGGGCTCGAACATTGTATAGTGTTGTTGTAAGGATGTGGGGCGCTACTTGTTGTGAGCGGGACGGGGGTTTAAAGTGAAGCTTAGAAGGGGGCGGTTTAAAAATAGAAGCCGGTGCTGGACAGGGAGCGAGCGCTCGTGCGGTTGGTGGTGGAGAGTGGGCCCACGCTTCTATTCCTTCTGTCCACCGACCCGCCGTCCCCTCACAATATTTTATCCCTTTTGTCCCAGTTAAACCCCCCCCCCCCCGCGGACAATGCCCAACCCTCGGACTTTATTTCTGCCCAGATCCGCCCGCAGATAATACCCAGAGATTTTATGTATATAGCTCGCGTTTTCAAGAACAGCGTAAATTCTGCTTCCACCGATTGTGTTCGGCCACACCGACCGACCTTACATAGATGAGTTCATAAAAACTCGGTTAACCCTGCTAAGCCAATGTACCGAGTATTCGGATTTGGTGGATACAGTAGTAGGATACCTGTCTAATATATTTATGGAATTATTACCACCCACCGGGGTTCGTTAATGTTTATTTTGACACATGGTGAAAGACATTTTGATAGGAATTATTTTTAAAAACTGCTCAAGATTATTTCGGACATTAAATTGTTCGGTCTCCAGCTATCCGGTCGTATACCGGATTTACAGTTTACCCGTTATACAAAAAAAATGGCTACCTGGGGAGGGTTACGGTGAGTTGTTGGGGGGGGCACCCCGGGGGGAGACAAAGGCCGCCATGCAAATGATTTAGACGACTTCCTGACTACCTGGAAGTCCCGGGCGTTCTTTCATTTTCGAAAGGGTTACGCTTTGAAAACGCTCATACAGCGTTGGGTCACGATTCGGTGATCACGGCAGCTATTTGACTGCATCAATCTGTCCGAATCAAATAGCGCTGTGAAGACAAATCGTGGAAGCGAATTGTTTACCTCGCAGGGTATTTTGAAAAATTCTAAAATATAAAGGTATACAGCCTGTGTTATATTCGAACGTTTCGTTCTTTTTATGAGCCCACCGTCGGTTAAATCAAATCTGGGACCGGAAGACGATTGAAATTGATCGAGCTCATATAACTGCAGAGAAATCGGTTAGGTATTTGTTGCGCGCGTTCTGGTTCCCGGTAAAGTGTGGCGGCGAGTGTAGGTTCCGGGATAGGGAGCAATTTGGGAGTGACCCGAATCCCTGCCTCGGTCCCAATTATCATTTAATTGTAAGTTTCGAACCCAAATGTTTACGACCTGTTCCAGGTATCGAGTCCTAAAATTCGAAATTTTTTTTTACAGTCGATTCCATACTTCTCCTGCCCAGTATGTTCAATACGATAAATATGTCGGGGTTTTTTCCCAGCTGTAATTCTCCATTTTATTTTATAGTATTCCTGTTATTTCGGTGGTTACTTGAAGTCAGTTAAGAGCGACTGAGAAAATTAATGAAGAGACGAAGTCGCCACTGTTGTACTGGCTGTGCCTATCTTTCTTTAAAGCGGGAAGGGCCGGGACTTGGCCCGGTTGTAAAGTCCCGGCCCGCCCCCTCGGCGTTGTAAAGTCCCCTCTTGTAAAAGGAAGTGCTGTTGTAGTGTCAATAAATAGTGACAGAGAGTATGCGAGTGTGAGAGTGAGTGGTCTCGTGAGTATAACGGTACTCGGCTCTGACGTCACCGCTCCTCTCCCACACCACCTCCGCGCCGAGCGCCTTCGCCCCTCTACCCCACCCATCCCTCTTTAATAATTAACAAATACTTTTTTTTATCCCTCCAGCATTTTCTTATTCTCAGTCCTCCTTTTTTTTGTGATTTTTGTTCCCCGGCCACTTTTTGTGATCCCGGGCCAAATTGATTAGCGGACTCGCCGCGCCTACAGTCATGGCATATGTAATCGAACCCCTTTAGGGATTATTAATGAAATGATAATTTATGCACGAATTCAGTCCGAAACCCTGTATTTGTTGGTAAATACGCGAAAATAATTTTGTGGCGGCCGGTAATTATAAATTATTTGAATAAAACGTTATTTCGGTCAGTATGACACTTGATGCAAAATAAAATCTTTTTTTAGATATGGCCAGCGGGACAGTTTAAGGATTATATAGTTCTTATCGATCCGAAGGTTGAATAATTTTTCTATGTTACCTTCGAATATTTTGTTTCGTCAGAGTCATAGACCCGGGAATGCAGCCTAGGTTTTCGTGGAGTGAGATTAGCGTCGAGATTTAATTCGCTGTTTTATTTTCGTTCGGCAAACCAATCCTTGGAAACAATGGCCGAGGGAACGAGGCTCATGAAAGGCCGTGAAGCTGATGAACTAGACGGCATTTTTCATAATATTCTCCCGGTCTGAAATATGTAAGGAAACGGAGACAATTAGTGATAGCCGGTGTGTCGGTCTCGCGCTCTAGTTTCACTTGAACTTGGCTTACTCTCTCCTTTTCCCATTGCCTCCCTTCCTTAGCCGCTTATTTTTTTCCTTTATCCGCTTTCTATTGTCTCGTTGCTTTCGTTCAGAAATATTGGACCTGCCCGGTCTCTGTTTTGCTTCCATAATTAGTTTTACCATTTTTCATTGGCACGACATAGTAATAATGAGAATAAATTTCGCGGAGTCCAAGTCGTCCAAGGAACATACGATTGCTTTTAACATAAAACATTTATAATAACTTATATGTTACTATGCGGTACGCATTTAGTTCACACATACAAAACCTATAGATTGATTTTTTAATCCAGGAACGTTCGAAAAAGCTGGCTGAAATGCTGATTATTGGCCACTTGTAATAATGTAGTAATAATAATAAATACATTGAAGGCCCGTATAAGTCCCAACTTTTAACTCTTAGACAGATCTTAGACAAATTCTGAGTTTTAAGAATGTTTTCAACACGGAATATCAAAAAACCCATTATAATCTTGGACGCTCAAGAAACATATTGTGTTCGCCGCTTCGAAAATGTCGAGCTATTACAGGAGAGGAACAGGCACTTAATTCGATTTCCGAAGGCTCCTGTCGAACCTTGAGCAGTTTCCGGAAGCAGACAACGGCCACCCGAGGGAGCCCCAGAAGTTTATTCGGATATTTAATGTTAAACGCGTATACGAAATCTGTATTTATCCAGAAGAAATGACTTCCGACAACAAATACGTACAATAGAATTATACTCGGTTTCAAATTATCGCGTAACCGATAAGGTTATATCGCCGATAAGGGAGTAAGAAGGGACGACTGGTATACGCTATCTGTATATTGTTTCAAACGCTTTCGTCATCCGCAAAGCACTTCAGGTTCGTCAGCTCTTTTTCTTCGGCTCGGCCGTTCTCTTCTCTCGCCTTTTCCTTTTACCTTTTTTCAAAACTTTATCTCCTCCGCGAAGCATTTTTAACGCGTCGGCTTTTCTACGCTGGAAGGGCTGGCGGCCGACTGGCCGAAAATGTACGTCGGCAGGATAAAAAAAAGAAGTTGACGGGACTGTTTTATTTATTAGTTCCAAGTCTATCGCAAATTTCCTCTTCCGCATTGTGGAATTCGGCGATTTCACTTTTCGTTCGCTCGGTCAGTCCTATTTGGCACCTAACCGAATAGGCCCTTTTAGACTCACTTATTCGGACTGTAATAGGTCGCGAGGGCAGTCCAAATTTATATATATACCGTGCATTGTTTCGTATTGCTGCGCTTAATTCACCTCGGCAATCAACACCCGAAGTTAATACACTGTACTAGTCGTGATTTATAAATAGCCGCATTCGGACTGCAGCCGATTAACATATGCAGTTGCCTTTACTGGGCGTTCCACTTCAGAGCTGTACCTAGTGCCAAGACTCTGCTACAGAAGATGTACCTACAGTCTGTTGTGGAGAGGCGAAATTCGATTATTTGCGGGCAAAATAAGAAGTAAGAGTTTTTAAACCGGGCTAATTTTAAATATTTCTTTTTTCGTCGGGAACCGCCGGTTAATATTTGTAGGCCTTCGGAAACTAGTATTATTCGCCGCAGCCTCGGTGTGTGCGTGCGCCCGTACAGGTGTATATCGTGAGGTTGGCTAGTTTGTGGAAGCGTAACTATTATCCGAGCAGGTGTTCTTCTGGTATCCATTAATGGCGGTCGCTCATGGTATAAGGCAGCGGGCTGTATACCGACCAGCTCAGTAAAGCCACCTTTCTTGTTTATTAATCCGAACGTTGTTCCGGGCTTTAAATGTTCCCCGGTAAATCTATTCCGGCGTTGTCCCCCCTCAACTTTCGTATGTATTTCAGGCTGTACTCGATATATCGTCGGTTCCAGCGTTTGTAGTCTATATTCAAGTAATTAGAAGAACACTTCCCTCTAGTATTATGTCTCACTTATAAAAAAATAAAAATAGGTAGCGAACAAGCGGAATTGTAGGGCTCCACTAGCCTACAAAGCATAAATACAATCCAAAACCTGTATATTGAGAACAATCAAATTCTCATTATACAGTAATATACTCAATAATATAGATAAATTGACTGTAATTGTACACATAACCATAAAAATCCCGTTATTTCAATATTCTGTGCAGAAAAGATCCTGGACCAGAGGTAGTTTGTGGACACGGTTATTTCTTGTAACTACCTAAATTATAAGTGTTACGCGTGTTGCCTAAGGGCTATTTTGCGGCAAATCAAAAATCATTAAATAAAAAATAAATAAACGAATATTGACCAATGATTACAACAATATAAAAAAGTGTATGTATGCGTATATATTCTGGGTTAAACATTTTTGCATAATTAAATAGATTCAATAATAATTAGAATCTTTATTAGACGTTGTTTAAGGACCCGGAATAAATTGGAGGACCGGTGTAAATGGGAACTGTCCGATTTAGTAACTAACGTAGTTCTAGCTTTTTGGATCAGCGAAGAGAATTTTTAAGGCTCTGGGTTTTGTGCGGAACTCTGGCAAAAACAATATTATAGGGTGAGCCTACTCGGCGCATAATTCTATACGAATAGAATCCAAATTTCCAATTCACTAATTGAAATGATTCCGAATGCAAAATATCGGCTTTTGAGATAGGGCCGCCTTCGAGTGTGAGTGGAATTCTCGAAGTGTTCTTTAATATCGAATCGGCTTTTATCTCATTCCCAGATCCGAGGAGCGGGATAGGGGGCTCCTTTAAACGGCTTTTCTCTATTCGTTTTGTGTAATTGCATAAAAGTTGTCGGCTGCCTATTGTGTAACCCGGCGGCCATTTATTATGTACAATTACCGGGCGTTATTATACCCCCCTGTCAGTGTGTGTGTATATATCTGTGTGTGGGTTGGGGTAACGCCCATGACTGTTATGTCACCGCGATTGTGTGCCTGTGCCCCCTCTGTCGCTAAGCCAAGGTTAGAAGTGTGTGTCTGTTGCTTAATACCTGCTGATTGAAATTCCCGTACGATCAAAATTAACCGGCCGTATTCATAATTCCAGAGATATTTCCGCGTTGTGTTGTGGGGGGGGGGAAGGAAAAAGCGATGGGAAAGTTAGAGTGCCTCAAATAGGAAACAAAACTTTATACCGGTGCAAAATCAATTTGCAGGACACAAACATTGCGCAGCAGCTGTATACTAGTATTTTTATTCCTACATAAAGTACTCAGAATACATAAAATTCGTGCACATAAATTATTTACTCTGTCCAATTACTTCGCTTAGGGTTGTACTGTCGGTCTTTCTAGTACTCGGTTCCAGTTAGAATTTATTCCAGAATAAAATTGGCAGAAATAGGTTGAAAGGAAGAGCAAACAGAGATCAATTGATTATCCCGGTGTTCCACTGTTTAGGCATACGAATAGAGCGAGGCATCTTGGGATATTCGGTTGCAGATTGAACGAGTAATTTGTTCTTCCGGAAATTAATTTTGCACAGTTCTATTTCTCATCAACTTCATTCATCCCGAGCTTGATGCACAATTTTAAGCTATTCTTGGTCTAAATACAACCCCAATGAGAGTTCAATCCGGATAGCTCTATGCTGGGTAAAACGTGTTTTTGTTATAAATTTGATCCTGTACGAGCTCGTAAACCATTTTAGCTACTAGATACAGTTCTTGCCGCAAAACGTGAAGATATAGAGGCTTAAATACAGCCGCAATAAGAGCGCTGATCTGATAGCGGACTAACATTGGTTCTACAATGTTTGAATAACGGATCTTGTTCTCGAACGTTCGAATAAATTTGCGAATTGTAGTTAGCACATCGGGATACGTGTCGAAGGAGCTTTCCCCTTTTTGACGAGGAAAGTATCATTGTTGCTGTGATTGATTATACATTGAATTTGCAGAGTGAACTATCGGCTGTGACCAGTTATGACGCTGATAATTAACCGACCGTGCGGATATTATGCATTAGCGCGGGAATAAAAATGCGGGAAGACGACGATGCCTTGTACTTGTATTATTTTTTAAATAATTACACGCTCATAATTTCTTATCTCCCGCATCGTTTCGCAACAGCCCTCGGCTTCTTCGTACTAATACAAGTCGTGGTCATCATCTCGAAGCTTGTTGTTGTGCCGCTGCAGAGTTATGAAACGTTATTACGTGCCAATGACGCACTTATGATTATGGAAGGCTCTTAAATAATAATAATATCTCGAACTTCCTTTCAGAATCCCCTTTAGTTTGTTCGTTTCATCGATATTTATTTATATTTTTCTTTTGTTTCAGGTGAGTAGTCAAGTATAGCCTAAGGACTCTGAGGAGGCCACATGACCAGTATTCGGGTTCAGTAAGTCTCCTAGTTTGTAGTTGTACAATTGGGGCGTATTAAAATGGATAGTGGTAAGAAAATGAGTACCACTCGATGTTATCACCGCATTAGTAATTCTAGTAGTATACAAGCATCAGCACTAGCGTCACTCCTGCAGACTTGAACCATTTGCTGGCAGTAATTCAGGGCTATTCTATTTGGTTTACGTTAGTCTACAGATTGAAAATCGTCGAGTATACGCGGAATATGTTTTTCCTGCGATCCGCCAGAGAAAATAATTGTTAAACTAAGAACTTTAAGAGGGGTTTCGGTTAACGAGTTTATAATTCGAAATATTTCTCCCAGAAATATTGGACGGCGTCCACCTTTTCAGTTGATCAAGTGCCAAGCATTTTAACGACAGATAATCAAAGTTTACGGTTTGGCGGAGCGCGCGTCAGAGAAATTGTCGTCCGGCCCGAATATTCGAGAACGCGGACGTATTGCGTAATAAGGGGATAGATTTATTATTACCTAATTACAATAAGAGACAGGATCGTGCCGGGTGGAAAATTTGACAATATCGGTACTAAATCCGGTTAATTTCGAAGTGAGGAGTTTTCTCGGGGACGAAATTCTCTGTTATAATGGGACTGTGTCGTGCCAGTAGTGGTGTGTGAGGGCCGCTGAACGGCGCGTAGGTCGCTAATTTGAATCCGGCTCACGAAAAAACGCCTGTACAACTCGAGTTATAAATTCGACGCGTTGATGATAGCGGCCCGAGCTCGTCTCCCAACACCGCTACGTATAAATACCCACCGGCCGAGTATACGACAACTTTTAATGTATCGACTAAATATAATTGAATCGACGTCTGGCCGTCGGTGTCGGCCGGCGTAGCGGAACAGCGTTTCTCGGTCGTGTCCTCTCCGCTTACATTGTTAAAACCAAGTCACACAATACGCTGTACGATGACTTGCAATAACGCCGTCCTACCTCTTTCATCACCGCCTTCACCCTCCCGCCCTCCGTAGTCGGATACGGTCACTGCACTAATGTGGTACCGAACCGAACTAAATCAAATTAAATACTTTCTAAATTTTGTCTGTATTCGTTTTGACATTTTAAGGGTACACGGTTCCTTAACATCGGAGTGTATAACTCCAATGCCAATGTTTCCGTAGGGCACGATTTGAGCCAATTTTTCAGTGGGGGTCGTGGGGTAATACGGGAGTTGGGTTTTTGTTCGAAAAGAAGAAACCTATCCGAAACTAAACGGGTGCTGTGAGGCCAGTTTTCGGCCGGCCGGCTGAGTTTCGTCAGGTGGGCCTGTTTCATAAGACGGGCGGTAGGTAAGGTAGGTAGGTAAGTGGGTAGGGGTGAGGCGAACGGGGGGTTTCACCTTGTGTTCGGAGGTTTAGCCGTGACAGCGAGGAGCTTTCACCTGTCCGCCGCCATCGAGTGGGGGAGACCCGAATTGTGTTCCTCTCTTTCGGAACCGCCGAACCCTAGGTAAATAGCAGTCCGAACCGGGACCGGATAGGGGTAGAGGAAACACCCCGACTTTAGACCCCTCCGGAGGGGTCCGTCCCACCGAGAAATTTCCATATTTTTATTCGTAATAAAAATTTCCATATTTTTATTCGTAATAAAAATCCTGAAGCGGAGGTTTCAAATCCCCTTTCGATGCCACGGCAAAGCATTCGCATTCTCTCTCACCTCTAAATATTTGCACGATGAAGTTAATGTTGTATTGACAAAAAGCCCTTGTTGTAAGTTAGATCCTAGGCCGCCACAGACAACCGATTACTTCATTGTCTCGCCGGTACTTCGGTTCGTCCGACTGTTATCGTCCTCGCGATTTCGAGGTAGCCAGTTTTTAAAGTGCCGGTCCGAGAAAGTGCACCGACCGGCCGAGCTTATTTCCCAGGAAGGAGCCGTCGGGGGCCACCTGCTCGGGCGAGACCGCCTGCCCTGAGTCACTTAGACACTTGAAGGGACGCACTTGAAAATCTGTAGTCGAGTGACGAACAGAAGCGGGTTGAAGCGGTATATTGGCCGGAGCAGAGCCTGTTATTTTCCTGGGGCCGATATTCGTCGCATTCCTATCCCGTTCTATACTTTATTTAAAGTTTTAACACTAAGTAGAGATCGATAATGGATATGAATGGCTTCCCGAATCATCTATAATTTGGACAACGCGTTTGAATTTTAAATTGGCAATATCGGTTGACCCGCGAATCCTTTATTCGGGCGTTGAATCGAATCTCTACCTGTGGAGATGAAGGGTAGGAGGGGGTGGAGTGGCCCCCTTCCTCCGGGGCCGAAATAAGAGGGAGGGACACATGTGGCCGGGACGCGAGAGCAGGTGGCGACGGGTTCAGCGGCTGCCCGCCGCTATTACGATAGTTACTATAGTTATACTCCCCGGGCTCCTCCACCTGTCCGACACATGTCCCGGGATAATATTCATGGAAATCGGTCCCGTACCAGCGTCTTTCCAATTTCGAGGAGGAAGATTTCCCGGGCGCCATTAAAAACAAAAAAAAATAATGCCCCCCCAGGGAAGTTGATGGTTATTCTAGTCGAAATTATGCGCGCCTTTTTTGGATAACAATCCGGGCGGGGGTCGGATATAATTATTTTCCAAATTAAATTCGGCTCGAGGAATTATAAAATCGGAATCACTTCCTCGGGGATTTACATCCACTTACCGTTTTAATATCTACGTTATATACCATGGCACCGTCGTTTAAGCTAAAGGAAGAGTGAACATTTCATAAACCTTTTCGTTAAATTTTTCCGTCCGGCGGCGGCCGTTCGGGTTTTCAGACCATGAAAATATGATTTTCTAGTCGCTCTGTCAACTCTCCGCGCGATACCTGTTGGTAAATGTCATGCAGGGGTTTTGGGAGGGGGGCGGACGAAGGTGGGGGGGAGTGTAAAAAGGGTTGGGTGTGAAGTTGTGTAAAGGGGGGGATTACAAGTGGCCCTGGCTATTGTAGTGCTAGTGGTATAGTGGTGGTGGTGGTGGTGGTGGTGGTGCAGTGACGTGGCTCACAATAGTGTCAGCTGAGCGTGACGCCATATTACCGGTCGCCCCACCACCGCACCATACCCCATTGCCACTGCCATCTATATCTCCTCCTCCTCCACCTCCTCCTCCACCTCCTCCTCCTACTGCTCTCTTGCTCTTGCCCCACTCTCTTACCTTAACCCACTGGTTCCCTAAACTTTTATCGCCGCTTGCTTTCTAACCGGCCCGTCGTTTGCAATTCCCTCAGACAGAGAGAGAGAGAGATAGAGAGAGGCCTTTCGGATCGCGACGATGTTAAATACGTTATCGGGGCAGCACTTCGAAAGTTCGACTGTTTTAACTGCACATAAAAGATAATATATGTTACCCCCTGGAATATAGTAGGGTATATCCGAACATTCTGGATAATTTATGAAACTAAATAATATTTTGTTCGTCGATAAATTCATATAATTCTAGTATAATTAAAGTTTTAACTTGAACTTTCAATTTTTGCAGAGTATACTACTCTTTTCAGTCAGCGTCCTGTTTCAGTTTCTCTGCTACAAAGGGGTAACCAGGATATACAAATAAAGCCAGACTGGTTTCTGATTCTAGCAATGTTTGAGGAGCTAGAGTCATACGGTGTAGTACTATTTATGTCCACGAAACATCCTGTCAGGACTCTATTAGTAACCTACCAGGTTGTTCTTCCTTACTGCATTGCCTAAACAAAAAGGTCGGGAATTCGAATTACTTTTTATTGATTTAAATTCATTTTTAATTCTCCGTGAACCTATTTCTTGCCTACACATTATTGCCTTAGTCTTGATGAAAAAGTGCAGCGAATTTATTTACCCCGGTTTATAAACTATAATTAAATTTTTACTCGCAAACATTTCTCATAATTCTTGTAAAATAGTCGTGACAAAAAGTGATATTTTTCTTCCTACCGTTTAAATAATTGTTTTATAACTATTCCGCGAATAATCGCTATTCGGTTATCTCCGGTTGAAAATTGAACGTGATGTACTTATATAGGCCGTTTGCTTCATCGGTCCTCCGGTTATTGATTAGGCCCCTATTGTAACTACTCTTTGTCCCGGCGTCATCTGTATTTTGTTTACGAATTTATTTATATACCAATTGTTTAGTTCTTTTACGTACTTTTCGAAGGTACCGTCACATTAGGTGGGAGCGTAGTACTACAGGAAAGCGAAGGGCCACCTGTTTTGTCTCGCGTGGAATCAAAGGTACTGGGAACAGGTAGACTAACGAAATGTAAAACGTATTTCGATTTAATATAAATAACGCTAAAAGCTTATTGAATAATTGTGGATAAACTGCCTAAAGTGCGGTCGTTAGGTTAAGTTTTAAGTTTATACTTAGATTAGTCTTTCTTCGAGTATTTATCGAGTAACAAATCTGCGGTTAATCCTTTTTACTTCTACTAGTGCATAATTGTGATTTTTAATGTCCGTTTTTCCTCTCTGGCGGTATTTGTTCAGTTATTAATTACTTGTACACTGTTTAATGTTCAGTTTGAATTGTACAGCGTGCAATTTGAGGTAAGGAATAATATTTTTAAAAATCTCCCAATGGTCTGTGTTGAGTGTTGAGAGAATGGTAGGGTGGCTTGTTGGCCGAGGAGGATATTTACACGGGAGGGTGTTTTTTTTTGTCGCCGGCCCGGTTGGGGATGCTGGGGGCGCAGCGTCTTGCAGGAAAACAGCCCTCCTTCGGGGTTGGGGCCACCCTTTTTTCGTTTTTTTTTTGTTGTGTGCGTGTGTGCCTTCCTCCCTTTGTCGAAACCCTCCAGAGAGAGAGAGAGAGAGAGAGAGACAGAGAGAGAGCCTCTGGTCGTGGGAAAGGGAAACTCCTCCTCCGGGCAGCTGCCCCCCGCGCGGCTCTCCCACACATCCACCCGATCGGCGGGCCCTTACGCCTAATTTAAATAACCCGACACTAGGTTGAAGGCAAAGTTTTCGGCTTTTTTGCGATCGGATATCGAAGAAAATGCTTTTCCAACATTGTTGTAAGCTGTAGTTGGATCGGTCACCGGTATCACTCTATGTTTTCGGAATATTTAAATAAATCCGAAACCCCGATGAGAACGTTTGTTGTGGTGGTGTGGTAATAATTGCTCACAACGTGAGAACATTACCTTTTGAATTTAATAATTCGAAACGCGAAGGGACTGGGCAATCGTTCAAGTATGCACTTCCCGCCATCGAATTCCCCAGTATATGAAAACAATTTAAACGGGTGGCAGTAGGTTTGGCTTTATAGATAAGGAATGGTCATTCTCTTCGTGCGTATTCTTTGGGAAACGTAATGAAACCCAGGGTGTTATATAATTTTATGGCGATTTATTATGTTTTCCGAGTGTACGTTTTCCCCGATAAGGGTAATTTGGCTGCGAGCTTTCAAACGGCTTTGTCAAGTTAAGTATACCATTAAAGTCGGTCTGGCGGTCGCCTCCGCCAGCCGAAAATGTCCGGATCGTCTCGTTTTTGTAATTTTCGAACGCCCGAATAGCCGGCTCCCCTTCAGGTTTATCCGGTGTAGGAGACGTCGGAGGAGGAACAATAGAAGGGAGGGGTGCTGGATGTTCGGGAGTGGGGCCGAGGGGCGGTACCCTCCGTGTTTTTGGTCTATCCTTTTCGTGGTTTTCTTCAAACTCGGCCTGTGGCTTCTCGTCTTTTATTCGGTCGCGTTCCACCTTCACTCCGGTAAACCGATCGGTCGTGCTCCTTTATGCTTAAGGTTCGGCGAGAGGAAAGAGATAGATTCAGAGAGAGAGAGAGAGAGGGAGGAGAGAGAGATAGACAGAACGAATGAGAGGGTAGCGAAGAGAACGAGTGAGTGAGAGACGAGTGTGAGAGAAGAATGAAGCGATGTCTGAGAGGCGGTGTAGAGTGAGGGGGGGGAGAATTCATACCTGTAAGAAACAAGACTGCTAGAACGACCCTATCCAATCCTTAACAGACACAGGAATATAATAACGGCTGGCGGTTTAGAATGTAGCATAAAAACGCAGCTCTCCCCTGTACAATTATTTGAGTATACCATTCCGGCATCCGTCCAGTCCAGTGTTACCCAATTAGTGACTGGATCGCTATGTACGCCGACTTAGTCCAAGAATAATGTCTCTGAGAGCGCTAGAAAATAGGTAATGAAAAGTTAGAAGAGTTAATATCGTATTTTTCTAAATTCAGAACATAAAGAAGTTCCGACTCCTATACCGGAGATCGAACTCGGTACCTCCACGTGAGGCTCTTACCACACAAAATTTTCAATAACCATTATATCCATTTTAATCGTACATACTGTCAGTCGGAGAATAATAATTCTGTTTACGTACATATTTTTTTCTTCGCTCGGATAATATGAAAACAATGAAATTTCATAACGGATATATTGACATTACGGGTGACATTTAATCCTCCAATCAATTGCTCCTTATCTCTTTGTCGTGATTGTGATTGAACGCGCGCCAAGAGGAACAGATATTTTTAGACAATTCCAACTTAATGTTAGAATGTTAGGGGACTAATATAATGTTTTATACTGCCTACACAATTCGTGATTGATGGAAACTGAAGAAAGGTGGTTGTAACATAGTCAAGGTGGAGTGTGGTGGGGCGGTGGTCTCGGAGAGGTTATTGGAGGGGGACTCTTTCAGTCGGGGTACTGTGGGACAGATATTGGGGGGATGGCCGGGATATCTGGAGATCTTCTGGTAGTAGTCGGAGGACGTCGCTGGTGAGTGTAATGTGGTGGGGTTTGTGGAGGGGATGGGGCTGGGGCTGGGGGCTGGTGGGCTGGGGGCTGACCCTGGCTGTAATCATGATGGCAGTGGGTAGGGGCGCCCTTAACCTAAAAAATCCAGTTCCCCGATCCACCGCCGGGGGCGCCACACCACTCGGCCATACTACACCGGCAAATCCTATCTCTTTGTTTTCAATCTTCGGCTACTTATTCGAACGGAGTCCCGCCGGAATTTTACTCTCGGGGTTTCGGTAATTCTCTTATTTTAAGACGACGAAAAACCCTGTTCGGCCGGACCGACAAATATCAACGAAACATTACAGTCGAAAATATAAAAAAGGCCAGGGAGTCAAGGGACGATAACTGGTAGTAGTTTGCCACTACATAGATTGCTGGACAATGGGTCAAAATTGGGTTTAAACGATAAATCATTACTGTACAACGTTGACTCGACTAGTGGCCGTCAAATATCGACAAAAGGAAAACCTGAAAAGGAAGTGGCCGCCCGATCTAAATGTGCCAGAGAAATAGAAAAATAAATAAAAAATTTTAGAAAAGTGAAGGGCCAGTGGGCAACAATATTTTAGTGGTAAATACCATTGTACACACTCCGGCGACGATACGATATTTTCGGTTGTATTTTTTACGTCCTCGATTGGTCCCCATTGTCTGTAAAATATTATTTATATCCTTAATGCTAAGAATTATCGTCCTCCGAAATTTAGTTCCGTGCGATAAATAAAGTGGGAAAGGACGAAAGTATTTTTTTATGGGCCTTTCCGTTCGGTCGGTCCCGTACCTGGGACTCTCATTGTCCATTGTTGGCGGGACCCGGGTTTACCCCCCGGGGGATATTAATCTCCGGCCACCTGTAAGAGGTATCGTCAATAATGGGTAATAATGGGATGCGGCCCGGTCTCGTATTTACGACGGGTGTTCCGAACGTATCCTTTCATCCCTTTGGGAAACGCTGCTTACTATGCGGCTCTCAGCACGGGCGGGGGTTGCTTTTTTCTATTTTTTTTGTTTCTGGAAATAATGAAGGAAATTTGAGGAAATCGTGGGCGGGGAAGGACACCTACATTGGATGGACGATTTCCGTTGGCAACAGTAGGTCTCCCGTGGTTACCCGCCCCGAGAACTGTCATTGAGGATGTCTCTTCTTTAGATATGTGGTATTTGAGCTCTTAGAAATCGGGATTGATAGGCGGAAACCCAGGACAGGCCAATTAATACAAAAATAATTCCCATCCGAACTTCGCCGGTCACGATTACCGTTGACGCCGCACGACTATAATCATCTTGCTCCTTTATTAGTCACCTTATGACCGTGGAGTATGTTTTTATTTTGTTCTTTTATTTGTTTTTATGCTTAGTGTAAAAACCAAAAATGTCTACTAAACTGCTGAGCTGCAACCGAAGCTCCTTGAGTCTTCGAGTTTGAGTCAAAATTCTAGAGGGGAGTACGAAAATTGGGTTGGCTTTCGGAATAATTGCGAAATGGAAAAGAGTTGCGAGATATCCTCCCCGGTTGCGTCGAAATATAAATCGGCCGGATTTCGCCGACAGTTCATGAATCCTCCCTTCTGGGCTGTGGAATTCGCGGTAATGAAGGATTTTATTTTCAATGGTGGGGGGCGAGTTATGAAACAATGAGTGTGAAGGTGAAGGGAAATGAGTGTAGAGTTTCCTACTGGGGAGCCGGCCGACCCCAATGAGTCATCCGGCTCTTATTCCTACCGCATCTCGGAGTCATGAGAACCAAGTCATGTACCGTGCATCAGTTATATGTCCGCAGGAGCCGTAGGGGGCGGGGCTGTCGTAGGGGCGTCTCTAGCCACTCTCAATAATTCACTCTTTGTCCCCCTGTTCGAAACCCCGAAAACGGTTCATACATCAACAGTCGATTAATATATCTAATCTGTCGAAAAATTCATCCATTATTTACACGAGGATGCTTTCATGCGGCTTCCTCAAAGCTGTTCGAAACTAACGAACATCCTGAAATGGAGCAAACTTTGTACGCGCCGACTATCGCCAGTGTTATCGACTTAATCGTTTTTCGGTCGTAAACTCGGTTCCGGCCGTAAAAACCGCGAATGATTATTTTGCGCGCATATTTGCGTCCACCGGTCGGGATTATTAGATAGGAGAAGACAGCTCATGGCTTTGAGGTGGGGCAAGTCCTCAAGTCTCTCTAAGTGGGACAGGAAATACGCGTGACGGCGACAGTTCCCGAGAAGCTAATTCGGAAAAAAATAAAATGACTGTTAAAATGTTTTCACACTTGTTTCCTGTTAAACCGGTCACGGGTCTATATATATAAAACGGGGTGCTCGGAACACCCAACTCCTTATTCTTCGGTAGTTTAAAATTACACTTCTACTGACGACCGGGAAAAACCTCTGAAAGCGAGTTGACTTAAAGCCGACTCGGGACTAATTAGGCAATGGTATATCCGCGCCTGTCACCCAGTCCTATTAAAGAGGCGATTCTACGGCTGATCCCCCCCCCATCCCCCACTGTTTCCTCGGGAATTACATTTCGATTGTAATTTCATCCTTTTTACGTGGACGGACGGAGGACGCACGACCGCTACTTGTTATGTAACCGGCGGTCGGGCTCCAGGTACGGCCGCCGCCACCAGATGGACCAGTTTCGCAGAAATCGAATGGATATTTCTATTCGTCACGGTGCAAGATTCAAGACCCGGCTTGTCGTGCGAGAGCCGAGTACGTCCCGCGGAGAAAATAGTATATCCGTCCTACTTCGACGAGTAGCCTGTGCTCGCGTGCGTATCTGCACCGGTGGAAAAGTTCAGGAAATGTACAGTTATAAGAGGTTTTCCGTTTCAGTTTAACCAGAAACTGAATTAAAATTTATTTTCGTGGGTAGGGGGGAATTTTAGCTGGTTACTTTGTCCTAACTAGAATGTGTTCTATCCGTTTGTTCCTCGAAACTAAATATAAAACTGGGGTCCAAATATATGCCTTTCTTCAAGTTTTTACTAGGTTTTGTGTAAGCTGAAGGTCGCCGTTTCAAAATCGTGAACTTCATTTCAATTGATAATCCTCCCGCCGCTTAAAGACCAGTACAACTGTTGCGAATTCAACCGCCCTAAGAGCCGCGTCCAAACGGCCCAGATTGCCGTTTCTCAGAAAAATATTATCCGGCCGTATTTTTCACGGGCCGAGGAATTCACGGGCCCCGGACCTTGTGGATCCGATTGGGACGCGGCAAAAATATCCCCGAGTTTCGGTGGCGGCATTATTTAAATCGCCCGAATAAACCGTGCCCGCCGTCTCCCCTCGTTCGACCTCCTGACACATTAAGTTTAAAATTGTCCCGGCAGTAAAATTGCGAGAAAAACAATTCATAAAAAAAGGTTCGCCTAATTCTTGGTCCGTTGTTTGAGGTTTATAACAAATTTGAATATAAAATTTAAATTATATATATAGGATAAGCGAACAACTGAAGTTAGTGGATGATTGCTCGTAGGATACTGTCACGGGTGACGGGTTCTTGGAACGCTTGCCCTCAGAACAGCAGGAAATTGGAAATACTTTTTTCAGTTCGCGATAAATACTGGTTGGCATCCCTTACGATTCGCCACGCACGATCATTATTATCATCCGTCGTCCCATATACTGTTGAAGTTGGCTATCTCCAGCGGAGCTATCCCGGGTGCTGCGTGCGTTCCTATTAGGGAAGTATCGATGGCAATCTCCCAGGAAGCCGGCAGTCGTACGCCCAAGTTACATTTCACGGCGGTAAATATATTTTCAGCGCGATATCGAAATAGGAAAGTACCGCTATTTCCGAGGTGAAAGATTACCGCTCTTAGCGGCAGACGAGATCCGCGATCGTAGATCGTTTTCATTTACCGAGCGGGTTTGTTACTGTACTCGTTTGGAAGATTTTACTGTTTCAGTTATTGATTCCATTCGCTCGACAAATCCTGCCTTCTCATTGGACAAGAACCACGGCAGTAACCTTTGTACTCTTGAGGATAGCTGTTCAGTGTCCTGTGTACAGGAAAGGATACTTCAGGAGAAACGCTTTTTTTAACCCGTTTCCTATGTTAAACGCGTGCGTGATGCGTCGTACATCGTTTCTCAGGCGGCCGCGATGATGTCACTGATACACTTTTGACTTTAGTTCCCAGTCCATTTTTGTTGGTCCCCTTTGTTCCGCCCAGTGTTCACCGGCGTTAATCTATGCCCCTTCTAGAGGGACACACAGTGCCGTATATCATTTTAATTAATGGTACGCCTTTGTAAGTGCGCCCCGGCCGGTTTTTTTTATCTGCCGTCTTCCCCTCTCCTCCAAAATAACCCTGACGGGCCACTAACCTGGAATTCGATACGTCTTAGCGCCACTCCGGTGTCCCAGAGGGTTTTACCCCCTGTACGGGGTTTTTCCCTCCGGGGGCTTTAGGCCAAGATAACGTCAAAAATGAATAGCGTGAGTATGCATTTTTTAATCGTTAACGTTGTCAATAAAACGACAGCTATCTTCTAGTTGGAGGAACCAAGAATTGCCGTAGGCCTAACACTGAATAACCGAATGTCATAAATAAATAGTGCTACTGTACAATGCGATGAAATATTTTTATTACGTTATTAATGCAAGAATTATCTCGGCCCTGCAAGTGGTGGGACCCTACCGCTAGGTAGAATCCGTAAGGACAAAGTAACCGAACGTCAGACACTTTAGGAGGTTTTAGAGGTCGAAACCTTCGCCGTACCTCTGTGAAGGAGACAGCGAATACTCTGTCTTTTGGCTTATTCCCGCGATATCGCTCTGGGATTTGGAATAGTCATCCGCGTTTCCCCATTTCGGATTTTATGGGAAAAATGTTTTTCAGACCACCCAGAAAAATATCGGAGCGGCACTCTGGATATCTTTAAGATCGTCTCCGGTCCGTAGGGGGCCGGAGTGTCATTGGGAGTGTCGGTGCGGAGTGGAGCTCGGGGATTTCGTATAGTTTTTTTCTTGTCTGCGGGGGCATTCCGAGGAGGCATTGTCTGCGGCCCATTATCGGTCCGTCATCGCCGAGCAATGTTTCGCGGCTCCGTTCTCCGCTTCCTGGTCCACCCCGCCCCCGCCACCATTTGATGAGGTGTTGGCCCGAAGGCCGGCTCGATTATTCGCGCCGTCCAGTCATCCCCCGCTCTACAATTTTCTCCGGTACCGGGCGTAAAATAAATTAAAAGAACGAAAACGGAAAAAAGCCCGGCTTAAAGAAGGAATCCTGCGGACGGATCGGCGAAAATGAGAATTAAAAAAACTGCTTCTTTATTTTTTTTTGTCTACCGAAACGTTAATATTTCATCATTTTAATAGTCGTGATGACAAATCACGCTGGTGGTAATCTTCCGCGTTTCGCGCGGATCGACGTCTCCGATCCGAGATAGTATTGTAATTTTTTTCACGCCGGTACTCACGATTTCGAAACAACCGATAAAGCGGTTGTCAATTGCCGTTTTTCCACGTATTATTATTCCCTCCGTCCGAAATATATCGCGACGATTCCGAAATAAACTCGGCGATAAATCTCTCCGCCGAAACAATTCCTGAATTTCTCCCTTATATTTGGCGTACGTTTTCGGCATTTGCTATTACGTTTGCGCGAATTGGAATTTTCACGGCCGGCTATTTGATTGAGACCTATCAATTGAAATTAAATTAATTCCGGTAAATTCGATCCCTCCGATTTCTAAATCTGATGCCGGGCTCGAGGGGGTAACCTCTCACCTCCTTACCCGAGGCCGTACATTGTTATCGCTTTCCTACTGCCGTTAATACAATTTTGTGTTAGATTGTGCCCTCGCAATAATTTCGAGAGGTTGTTTGCCTCTTGAAAGTGATTATTTGCTCGTGCTTATTCTCAAAAGCCGGTCGGCCTTTCCCTCCGTTTTCAATAGCGGACATTTTAATACAACAAATGGACCGGTAATTCGGTCGATAAATTATTTGAGCAATTGCCGGCGGGGGGCGGGCATTGAATGGGAGTCCTAGAATCCTGAGCTCAATTACTCCCGGAGGACAAATTACGGTCGTTTCGAGTTATCTTTCGTATAAAAGGATTCGGTTTTGAAAGAACTGCGGGCGAAGAGTGGTTGTGGCGACACTTGATGCACTCGGTGAAATAAGACGACTGCTTATAACAGGATCTTGTGCTACTGGAACCGGGTTTAGACCGCTCAGCAGTCTCACTCCCATTATCTATCTCTCTGTACCAGCTCCGCTTTTATTTCAAATCTCGTAATAACCCTCCCTCCCACCCCTCGCTCGGGTAACACAATCCGCTTCAATTAGCATCCAATATTGTAAATTATATTATGTATCGAAAGCAATATCGAATTTTAAAACAGTCTTAAAATACATTATTTTTGGAATATATGCATGCTTTCTCTGTTCAGATAAGAAAGTAGACTTAAATCGCATTTTTTTACTGTTACTACCGAAAAGGACTTCAAAACATATTATAGCCGACAAATTGACAATACGCACAGTCACCTTGAACTGCCAGGTGAACAGTCCTTTAAAACTTGAAGTCTGAACTAATTTTTCCCATCTTAATCTTGGGGGAATATACTTGCCTGTCTAAGAAGGCCAGAGGGGTGAAAAACTTCAACCACTCGTTCCTGTACAGTGGATAAAACTCTCCCCCGGGACAGAACCTTCCCTCACCGCCAGCGATAGTCATTTACTTGTCGGCTGCCAATGAAGCATCCTGTCAGCACTGAAACTACGGATTTTTTTGGTCTTAAAAGCTTCTTACAAAGTTCCGATCGGGGGATTTCGCGATATTGTGGGGGGGAAATTATAATCGAAAATGTCCGTTGACAGGCCTGAAAATTTACGGATCGGGGGGAGAATTTCATTAAGAAAACGTAATACTATCAGACTGAAAAGAACTAATATTGTATTTCAGATAGAAATATATTTTATGTAATAGACTTAGATGTCTCTAACTCTTTAGTTTTGACATAATGCATTGTAATCCTAGTTCCAGGACATTCTGTCCGCAGTGTCTTTCTGCAACGTATTAGTAGGTTAGTCCATGATTGCACCATTTTATTATATCGCTAATCACCCGTTATTTAGAAATCGGGCAACGCCTGTGCCTCAACTAAGTTTATAATATTATACGCACATAAAATACATCGTCTATCCCTTATCTTCTAACCGGTTCTTTCCACTCACCTGTCGATTCGCGGATTATTTCCGTCGTGTGGGTTTTTTCTTAATTCACTTTAAAATAGAAATATAATAGACAGGTTGCCTTGTAAAACAAAGTGTAAAGTCTTTTTGGACTTGGCCCTTGAAAATTTGCCAACTGGAGCCGGGGCCTGTAATCCCGGCATACTTTCTTTCGCGTCCCCGTCCGCATTTATATTCACTCAAAAACGTGGGGCAAAAATTTTCTCGTACTTAAACAATAATAATGAAGAAGAAATACAAAGCAACGCTAGAAATTACACTAGAATCGCCCATCGCTTGTACAAAAACATTGATGCAAAAATAACAGACAGTTAGGAAACAAAAAATAGTGCGTAACAAATCACAGCACATCTTCTTGCGCTATATAATAAAAGGGAATAATAATAATTACCCTTCTTACCGTATACGAAGTCCGAACCAGCTGTTGCGTTCAGTTGCGTATTTAACACTCCGAATGTAATCGGCTTTTATTATTTATTTTATTATTTATATTTCGGCTGTTATTAGACTGGCGGTTTGGCGCTTATTGTTCTCCGGCGGAGCGAGGCGCGAGATGTAAGAATTAATTAAGAAGGGAGCCGCGCGGTCCCTGCCGACTTCCTTCGGACCCGGCTAACAATGGCCTCAATTAACATAGGAATATTAAGCCGTTCATATTCCGCCTTTATTGCCCCTAGACTACGCTACTTTTTATCCACCACGGGCCTCTCCGCCTGCCCATTTTTCGGCCGTTCGAAGCCTATCTCTTCTACAGTTACCTCCTCTGGAATTTTACTTTGGGGAACTCATCCTACAACGTACATCCTGGTACGTATTATTGCGGCGAAATTAATTATTATTGTCAAAAATTAATAATATATACGTTTGGAACCAGCCTAACCGGTTTAAACTCCTATTTTAAAATTATTTGCAGTTATTCAATGATAAAACCGTCGGTATAACAAATTAGCGGTATGACAATTCATTTAAACATATTGTACATTACTATTTAACACTCTGCACACGCAGCAGATAAAAATTCGATACTTTTAGTTGTTTTTTTTAAATTTTATTGCAAGGGAAAAATGAAACTTATTTAGGTCCATCCGCATACCTGTTGATGATTCGAATCAACAACCTGTAGTACCTAAGACTGCCGAAATAGCTAAATAGGAAAGTAACAATGCCCTTCTTTGGTGTATGCTCGACGTGTGAAAAGTCGATGAACAAAGTAAATCCGTCTCATTCTACGCAGAGGAAATACTACCTGATACTTTTTCGTCCCCTAATTAGCTTATTCAGCGTGCATTCAATTTAAACGTACCCCCGCGCCTATTTATCGTTTTCGTATTCATTAATGTCGCTGTACGCTCGCGAGCGTCGGTTATCGTTAATTGAGTCGGAGAATCGAGAGCAATTAAAAAAAATAACGAAGGTACAGGAAATTCTTTCATATTATAATTGCCAAGGTAATAGCCCCACTGTGGACTGTCTCGGTCGATTTTTATTTATTTATTCCCAAGAAATTTATGATGTTAACAATATATATATGTATATTCATTCAGGACGTTTTTCGGTAGCGCTAAGGAGATTGTTTAAATTTGTTTTTTTCTTTTAAGCTAGCAAACAAGCGAGGCTATTAGAAAGACTTTTCAAATTCTAATTACGTCTTTCTTGTCGAGTGAGGTCGCGCCAGTCTATAACTGGACAGAGATCCAATAGACACATATATCTATGTACTCGGAGTGGAAAAATGTAGTAGTGTTGTCGGGTTAACATTATTCAAGACCGAATCGCGTACACCGAGGCCGGTCTATTCTGTGTGCACATATTTGACTGTTGCCAACGCACAGCGGGACGGCACAATTTGTTTGTTCAAACCAGGTGTCAGTAGGGTCTGTGTCGCAGGCGTCCCGTCCCTATGAAACAGTCGGGTTTGTACACAATACGATCCGATTTGTAGTAAATCCTGTAAAATATTCGGAGTCGGACATACGCTGGATTTATGCGGGCGGTACTACTCTTCCGAGGGCTCGGAAGAAACTGGGCTCTCCTTATTGTAGTCCCAGTTATAAAACTTTTGAACAATTGAAATTAAATATGTAAGGGCACGTACGTGTTTGAAATGTACGGCACTTCTTTCCCTATGTAATCCTGAAACTACTTTGGAAATACTGTAAGCCCCGTAGCTCAGTTGAATTTAAATGGCTCATTTACGCCTTATTAATTAGAATTTATAAATATATTTTATTAGGCGCAATTCTGGCCCCCTCCTGATGATGAGGGGGAAGGGAGTGGCTCGGTTAGCATAATACCGTGCTGTCGAATCGTGCACACAGCCCGTCCGATGCTAATACGCGGCGTAATTCGGAATATATATTACATATTAAAATATAGGCTTATGTTTTTTTCATAGACGGAACTCTACGAACGCCTGGTGTACTCTGGTCCCAATGAAATGACGACAAAGCGTACCCAACACTCGTTCCATAGAGTTATTCCGTTACATCGATAATTGAAGCGTGTGTTTAATTATGTAACATATTAATTTTAATACCCGCTTCGCCTGCTCCGTTATATTTTCTAATATCGTTTATTCATTTTTGTTCCGTAATTCGAGGTTTTCAATTGGCATGTACAGATTTGGTTAGGTGGTGGACCCACTGGGTCCGATGTCGATTCTCCCTACAGTCTGTTACCCAGGTGTTTTCGTCGTTCATTAAAAGTTTATAAAGTGTTTAATAGCTGTAACCATTACCCTGTTGTAGTATAATAGTATATAGGGGGAGGGGAAAGTACATAAAAGTCGGGGGGTTGTAATTAGGTTTGCTGTCCTGCCGGCAGTTACGCAAGCCCGCCGCCATCTTTCTATTTCGGGGTTTGCAGGTTTCTCCCCGTGGCCCTAGCGCGCCTACCTTTTCCCCGATGGTACAATAGGCCGGGTCTTCTGGCCAAATTGTGCAATCCTGAAGTCGATTGGGAGGACGAAGGATCGGCGATAATTGGGTAGATAATGCCCCTTCCCCCTTCTCATCTTACCCAATCTTCTTTCTCCCAATGCCAGTTACCAAATTTACCATTTGATTATGCCCATAATCCTACAATTACACTAGCCATGACGAAAAAATACAGAGTATTTCTCCCGGCAACAAAAACGGCATACAATTATAATAAAGAGTATCTTATTAGCTGTCGAATGTGATACGGTTTCTTTTGTTCATTTCCCCTTCTGGGTGGCGTGTCGAAATTCAATTTAGTGTTTACGACAAATTCATTTTAATATCAATTTTTCATTCCATTCTGTTTGGCGTGTCCTAAAAATTCGCGTGCATCGTGCCGTACTTCTATTAATATCTTGTGGGACTCCGGTAGATCGGTGTCGCCTACTCACTTCTTACACGTATAATATTAAAAATACACGTCTTGCAGTATTATTAAGTAGGAATACTCGCGACTACGAGACTTTCAGTGGGTCGGTAGCCAAATTGAAGATGGCAAGCAACCGAAACGTGTCTTTCAAATGGGTTGTTCGCGAACACAGGGGGATTTGTTAGTCGAAAGAACCGCTTTGCCGTTTATAGTTATGGAAAAAACGCGCTTTGAAATTAATAAAGAAACTGTATTTAGAAACTCAATTGACGGTCGGAGTGTAAGATAGAGAGGTCGCACAGTTAAAGTGGCTGCTGTTGCGGTAATTCAGGCGCACTTAATTTCGCAACTTTTCAGGAAGAAACTCGGCTGTCCTCGGTTCAATTTGGCGATAATCGCGCGGTCGTTTGAAACCGGGTCGGAACGTGTCGGAAACAATAAATTCGGTTCGGGGCCCCAACGTTTCGACACCGCGGCCCCTTATCACCGCCCCACCGCCCCCTTCAACCTTGTGATCCCAATCGTCCGGTGAAAGTGTTTCACGATTCGGTCTATCTTGATATGAGGAAGCCGGGGCATAATCTCCGCGTGCGAACGGACATGGCGACTTTGCTGGGGGCCGGGGAGAGAGTTGAGGCCTTTGAGGCAGATTGCCCGGCCGTTTAATGTGGGCGACCCACATTCTGCGCCCCGCCGCTGACGTCACAATTCGCAGACGCGCGCTGGCTTTTTAAACATTTCTGACTAACGCTCGCGCTTTCTCGGACCGTGTCCGTGGGGTTTTCTCTCTCTCTGTCTTTATTTTTATCGTCGCAGCTGTGATTTCCCGAATCTACGCCCTATCGGGAGTTAATTGGCGTCACGTTAATTAGAGTCCGGCGCGGCCGTCGGGCCTCGTAATTAAAAAATTAAAAGATGTTAGATTCGTTTACCGGTTTTAATTTTTCTTAATTGTCATTTTCAATATCGCGCGATTTGTCTTCAGTGATTACTCAACATCTATAATAGGTTTTAGCTTATGGCCGCTCTCAAGGCAACGCCCTATTTGGGGTATAACCGGCCAGATCGCGAGGGTAGTTTTTATTTTTATTTTAGCTGAAAAATAAATTTTTTTTAACGTATTGAAAGTAGCTTTTTGGGTCGGGGAGCGCGCCAACCACTGCCAAAGTGCTTGTTGATACAGCGAAACTAACATAAGATGATATTTGCTAACAATAACTACGTCCGTGATCTGTCCTAGAGCAATTAGAATATCGCAAAGTGCTCTATATCGATGGAGTAAAAAACCAAAATTTCGGTTCGGAAGTGCCTCGAAATTTCGCCCCGTTTATCGCCCTATTCCTACTGTCAATTCCTATCAACAACTGTCCGTAACAAGGGTCAGTATAGCCGATAAGGATAGCCAGAACGGAGCTCATAAGAGCTCCACTTGTAAACTAACGCATAATTTTACAGTGGGCAGTTTTTAGGTTTCCTGTATTTTGAAATGTCCCAAGTTGGAAGGCTAAACGGTTGGGAAAACTTCGGCCGATGAATCACCGGCTGTTTATCTGAATACGGATGAGGGATGCCGTTGCATACAAATTCATGAGGATGGGAGATCCGCACGAAGAATAATTAATTCGCTTCTGCATTACAGTAATTTCTGTAATAAGCGTTTGTATCGCAATTACCGCCCGTGATTCTCTATACATAACTGACTGTACGTTCCAATACAAATACTAAATAGGTTTAATGGAACTGTAGTGGACATTTTCGAAAGTCCGGTTATAAATTTGTTTCTGTATTACTGTCGCGTTATTTACATTTTAATAAATGCAGCGTTGCCGCGACCAGAACTCGAATTGTAAATGACTCGCTTCCTGTAAGATCGCGTAAGGTTGTGGTAAGAACCTATGTTGGTCGGTAATGACCCCCCTGCTGTTCCGGGATTTTTCCTGTTTTCGGAAACCCCGTGGGTGTTAGTTGGAACCCCGTGGTTCGGAAACGTCGGAAGCGAGTAACAGGAAAAAATCCCGGAACAGCGAGGGGTCAACCCCTCCCTGCCAACCGAGGTTCTTCCCACAATATTACGCGATCTTACCGGAAACCAAACAGTGACTACATTATAATATTTCATACGGTCCAAGGAATTTATTTGAATATCCGATTAGACAACTTACTTATGTTCATAATTGAAAGAGAAGTGACCTTTCAGTCGAGTTTCCGTTCGTTTGAAACTGGAAGAGGCGCTGTTGCATTGAGAAGCTGGGACGTTGGACAAAGCGGACGAAGTGCCCTCCGGTATTAATCGCGGCGTCGGCGAAACGTTGCGGTCCTTGAACAATTCTGCAAATTTAACAAATCTCCCACCCGGATGGGATCGGAGAAGGGGCGGAACGGTAGGAAATGGGTCGGTAGGTTGGGCGGCGGTGACGTCACCGCCGGCTTTGCCACTCCTAACCGAGACGGCTTTTTCGCAGCCGCGTTTTCGGAACCGATCCGCTGGCCAGATTTCGCAATCTCTCAGTTATTCGGTGAATCTTCGTCATTAGGTGTTTTGTCATCGGCATGAAGCGTTCACTCACACAAAAAAATGCTCCAAGATTTTTTTACTGGTTGGCATGTGTGAGAGTTGTGCTCTCAAGACTGCCAGGCGACAGTAAAGATACAGAAACATATTGTCGAGTTAAGGGACAGACAAAACGGTAATTGCTTTTCCCACTGTGATATTTCCACGGCGATCTATTAATCGGCGATGGCCCGTTTCTAAACTACGGAATTTAAGATTTAAAAGGGAACAATTCCCGGACTCCTCCTTAAATAGCCGACTGGTGTTCACTAGGGACGGGCGGTGTTCACGCAGGATGCTGTCGCTTTACGCTAGATTTATTGTTGTCGACTGGTGGCTGTTAGGCTCCTAGTCGTCCCCTTCGCTGTGGAGAAAGCCAAACCGACTTCCTGAAATATGCCGGGTATTTTTACAGTTCAAGTTTACACGGGGACCCACCCGGGAAAATTGTAAGGATTTCATTATAAAAAAAAATTATAACACAACCCTATTATACAAAGTCTTTTGTTGGAAAATACTTTTATTTCAGCGAACACAAATAACTTATTTTTATTAAGTCCTTCAAATTCGTACTTAATGCTTGTTTCAAATCTCACATTTCAACAAGAACTCAATGTACCGAATTTATTAAATCCCGGTTCCTGATGTTCCATTCCCGCCTTACTCCTCATCCTAAACTGGAAGTGTATTAAAAATTTTGAGTCTACAAATATTTTACATTATATTGATAGGAAAATGAGCAGGAAAAAATAGTTATAGAGGGGAGGGTAGAAGAGTTAGGGTAGGGTATCGCCGTTGGCTGGATACTGGTCCGGTATCGCCCAACGAATTCTAACGACTTCGGGGTAAGCCAAAAGCCGAAGTGAGAGTTATATGCGGGGGGAGGAGGCTATATCGTACGTTCGATAATAATAGTATATCCATTGTTTTCACGAAAAAAAGGTACGGAGATTCCCACGGGATTACAGCGCGGAGTGTTGAAAATTAAAACATTTCGCTTCAGTTCGGATACGGGCGGGTCTCACGTAGGATAAAATTGTGGCCGGCCATTGTGTAACCCGAGTGGAACACTCGATATTGGAGTAGGTTCCGCGCTATCTCGAGATACGGAGATGGATCCAGGTCGAATCTGCCATTTGTCTCACAAAAATTACAATATCTTGTTCCCTGCGTGGTATCGAAGGAGGAATACTGTTCCTATTGGGGCGATTTTAGGCAAACTATAGACTGTTGACTCCGGGCTATACTGAGTGTCAATTAACAGTATTACTTAACAGATAATGATTGTCCTCACATGGCTCTCACGATGAAGAAATCTCACACTGGTGACACTTTTCTGACTTGTTGTTTGTCCTAGAGACTAGGACTAATGGAGATTCTAGACCGGGATTTAATGACAGGGTCGACTGTAGGTATATTGCGGTGGTGGTGAAGAGTGCGATTGGAAACATACCAGCAGGCATTGAGGATGGTTCGAAGGACTTTCTGGAATCTCTGGATGCGAATAACGTTGGATGTCCCGGTGGATCCCCATAGTTCAGTCAATCGCATCTTTTAATTTATTACAATTTAACATTGGAAATGTACGCATTGTACATTTATTCATCATTTGATTCCTCTGGATATCAGTCATTGCCAGTACGACGTCAGTCGAGTTTGAATGGGTCGGAACCAATCCGAACTATCGGCCTCAACTTCCGACGATCCGAAAGGAACTCTCGAAACTTCCCGCTATAGGTTTTATTTAATACAACCCAGTCATGCGGCCATTTTATGCTTTCTACGAAGAACAGGAAGCGGAAGAACTAAGGGATGAACTTCTTATTTTACATGAAGACGTTTTCATAAGACCTTGTCGAAAATACCGCAAGAACGGGGACCGATTCGACAATGTTTGTTTCAACAATCCCAAAGCCGAGCAGACAATACCTGATTTTTTCGATTGCAAAAAATCATTGTTTTTGAAATTTCTTATTGCGTTGCAAGATATCCAGAAACGGCTTGGGGATTCATAAACCAGGCATTGTTTGGCGCTACTAATTTTTCGACAGATAAACGTTATTACGGACTTTTAATATATTAAAGATCCCCGGGATCCATTCCAATTCCAATTTTTACGCTCCCGCAACCGTGTTCGGAGCGCTCAAATTTCCTCGAGGGCTGTCGAGTGTGCGATACCTCGTAGATTACCGGCTGGAAGGGGATCAGATATGCCACGTAGCCGATAACATAACTCTGTGTCGCCTTTCCCCAACTTTTTGTTGTTTGGCCCATAACTGTAATTTAAACTGCCCCTTTGGGGTGTTGCGGGTCGGCCTAACTGTGCCCTGCGGTTTCGTCGCTGCGGGATGTTCCCGGACGAAAAGACCGAAAAAAAAGTTGCCGCCCCGTTATGCCAACAGTGTCGTTAACTTTTCCTCTGTTTCGAGGAAGCACGAGCGGATACGTCGCCCTTTTGGGATACGCGGACGATTTCGATTGGACCGTTCGGTCCACCGTGAGCGTTTCGCGTTTTCAATTACTTTCATCGAATACCGCTCGGGACGGGTAAAAATAAATTGATGTTAATTAACTGCCGGAAATTCAAGCGCGGCTCTCCGGTATTGTCCGCTTGACGTCGATCGTTATCGACAGACGCGCCTAACGCTCCGGTGAGTAATTACTTCGGAACCGCTCCTTATCGAGCTCAATTCCATTTAAATTTAGCCGGGTGGATTTAACTATATAGATATTATTTGTTGGCGACTATTAATTGTTCCGGACAGTAATCACTTCGAGGTATGGCACCCCAGTGACCACTAGGTTACGGAGTTGATTTATATTTCCTTTCATTTGTGAATCCCACAATTTTGTTAATAATTTTTGATTTTCTCTTTAATTTTCTTAGTTCATTCACTCCTTTGGTTAGCATTAGTCAGATGGACTGATTAATCTGAGAATTTATCGAATATTTGAATACATAGGGATCCCAGGAGCCTTGACTTATAAAAAACTAGATAAATCGATCGTAAATTCACGTTTCGAAACTACCACTCATGAAAACGAAGAAGAAAATACGCCGAGCCTTGACATTTCGATATCGCTTTTCAAGAAGCGGGAAAAAAATTATATACATTTAAATAGTTTACAACGGTAATTTCTGGACATTTCTCGATTGTAAATAAAGACGCGGGAGTTGAATGTAAACACGTTAAATGCCTTAGGATCGCGGTTGCGACTGTACTCCTGGAGGCTTTAACAGCTTACTTAATTGCAGTTAAATGCCCCTAATCGTATTCCATTTAGTGACTCTTTTACTTATTCGATGACATGATTCGAGGAGGGTGTTTGTTTTTATGCGAGGCCTGAGGCCAACTTGAGTTTCTTTCCCTTTTCTTTTACCACCGAGATTTACTCGGTGAGGAATTAAGCGGACAGCTCTGTATATTTAGATACATTTATTACTCATTTCGACAGCTTACCAGTTCTGCTTGATTTTTTATTCCTCCGACTTTTTTCAGTAATTAAAATTATGATTATAAGGTGGTCAGAGTCGGTATGGGTTAGGTCGGTTGGATTCTCTTATATTATTGATTGAGAAGGCCATGACACGGTTTCCAGTGTGCCCCACTACCCACGATTAAATCCTACCGTCGAACTGCCGCAGCCGTATTATTTCCTCGTTATAGTTTCAATTTGAAAAATAATAACCGACGGAAATAAGACAAAATAAAAAATGGACGAGCGTTGTTGCTGATTTAAAGGTGCAGTATTCGGGGCGCTGCGGACATGTAAGTGCTTCCCGGCATGGAACATAATTCAATTTGAGGTTTCTAAAGGACAGCTTTCTGATAAAGTGTGGATATATTGCTTGGAGTGCAGGTGGCCGTATTTCATTAGAGTGTAGGGCCCAGGTAATTAGCGGCCGATTAAATAAATTGAGTTGCTGGTCTCTGGTTCGATTCCCGGTTGGTTGCCCTTCAGACAATTCGAACCTCGTACATATAATTTTGTTTCAGTCCAATCGTTTAATATATTTAGGTGACCCCACGTGCCCTGAACGTTTCACTAATCGAATTGAACTACAAAGCTGTAATAGCCGGTTTTTCGCTGCGGAGAAAGTTAATGCTAAACATAAATTTATTGCTGTAACATGAACAGTTTAGAGAATAAAAGGAAATTCTGAGCGATACAAGAACACTTGTAATATCTACTTATCTGGTAATATTCGTCATAATTCTTAGCAGTGAAGGCGGTAAATAAGCAGCACTAACCCAGTTTCTCTTTTAAATGTCGACTATTCCATCACTTAAACCCATTTTGATTGAAGTTTTCGCGTTCTTCTGTCCCCTGTCCCTGGTTTGGTTTTTCGCTAGACCGGTTTCGGCTGTCCACCATCTTCAGTAGCAATGTGAGCCACTTTGTTGGTGCACGGGACGCTTCGTGGGCATCCTCTTTTGTACCGTCACTTACGTCACTCGTACTTACTTCAGTCTGAAACCGGTCTAGGAAAAAACCAAACCAGCGAGAGGAAACAGAAGAAAGTGAAAACTACAGTATTCCACACCCTCGCAGACCGCAAAACAGGTATTCAGGCACTCTACATGTATACAAAACAAGTACTGTGATTGTTCAGTAAGACTATTTGTTTATTTATTGTGACCAATTATATTTTAGTTTAATAACTTCAAAAAAGTTAAGAAAAAACGTTTAAAAGTTTTGGTCCATAGATTTTAACGGTAACTTAAATATTTATTAATAATGATACGAATTTCATTTAACGGGGTCCGGTCGGATTTGGAACGGGGGATTTTCATTTTGTTAAATTTCCATAATTCCAATTAAGGTTTACGGATTATTAAATTATCTTCCGAATTATTTGTAGAAATAATTCATAAAAAATTCATGGGGGTCCGAAAACCAACCAGTCGAACAGCCGTCAGTGTAACAAAATGGTAATGGAAAGGTCTAACGAAACAAAATAGACATTAAATACAAAACACGTGTTTCCTGTCTAGCCGGGCTCTACTATTTTCGAGATAACTCATTTTATTATTATAAAATATATTAATTCGCACCTGTTAAGTCGAATAGCTGATTTTTTTTATTAATCAGCACTCATTTGCATTTACATTTTTTTTTCAGTTGGGCGTTTTTGTCCCAAAATCGAAACGACTACCCAAAATTAAGCGGCCATTATTTTCACGCCGTGAAGCGAAACCCGGGTTTTTTAATTTTTTTGTACCCCTCCCCTCCCCCCCCAGTTTCGTATTTTTATCTTTCCTGAAGTTTTTAATGGGCCCAAACAACAGCGCGGAGGAAGCGGTTAATAATAGTTTGAAAATGGCGGAAGTTAATGTCTTGTGTGTGCGCGATGGTCCCTCCGTGCGGCGCTGACTTTTCGTTAATTAGTTCGACTCTCGTGGAGAGGCCCGCTCCTTGCGCCCGTTTTTAATTGACAATTAGGCCCTTTTTGTAGTATTACTACACTGCTAGTGTTATTATTTCCATTGTGTACGTTACTGTAATGGGTGGAGCGAGCCAGGTGTGAATCCACCACCGTCTCCTGTCAAGGCCGCACGCGCCTTTAAACTATAGTTACTTTGAAGTACAACATAGTTCCTAGTTTAAACTATTTGGTCGTCTTGTGTGGTTCTGAGGCAGACAGGTTTCCTCTTCTCGCCATCAACAGTTCCCACCGGTAGTTTATTCCAGTTAGTTCTAGTTAAAGGAATTGCGCTATGATTGGTTCGGTAAGATGTCAACGTACGGATTGTATCTTGCGGACAGGACAGAATGTATTTTCCACGAATTTTTAAATTTCATACTGAAATAATAGCGCATACGAAGATGATCCGATAAGTAGTTTTCTAATTCGAGTTCATTCCTGTGTTCCTTTTTTAAAATTTAATATCGTCCGTGAATGTGGTTTAAGGGTGATGGTTGCACGGAGGTAATAATGTAACGCGTACGCCTTGTTTTAAATAAATTTAAATACAAAATAAAACAAAATTGTCTTCAGCCCTTCTTCCGAGCGCAGCATAATTTCTTAATCTTATCTGCCCGTCTTATCTTGACGACGACCGCAACAAGTTTTCTCTGAACGCGTTCGAACAAAAATTATAAGGTCACTTTCCGTGGGCAAACTGAACCTTCAGTCGTCGGCCAGGGCGTCGGTGTGTGGAAGGCGAAGTTCTTCTATGTAAAAAGCCACCAAACAGTTTCCAATAGGGACTATTTAATGGCGTGTGTTCGGTTGTGACAATACGTTCTGCTGTATAAAACTGTAAGACGAATAATAAATACGAAAAGTTATCTTCAATTTGAGAAAGTTTCTAATTTACGATATACTATTTGTTTCTCCCCCCCCACTTGAATTTGACCAAAGTTCCTTCTCCTTAAAATATTTGTCCCGTTGGCCACGTTTTGAAAATTGTGTTGTTCTCTTTGTACTGCGGGTCCTCTGAGTGGAATCAGAAAATGTTGTGAGGAGTGTGGAAACGTGAGTGAAGTGGTGGAGGAGGAGGAGGAGGAGGAGGAGGCTCCGAGGGATCTCTGGGGCAGTTCGGTCACGCTAGGGCATAATCACGCTTCCAGCCCGGTCTCCATTCCCCCTTCCCTATATACAATAGTTACGACGCGTTCTACTGTTACTCTCCCGACTATTTTTTAACAGCTTATTACATTAATAGCGGCGCTCGGGGGTAAAAAAATGATTATAATTTATTAACGCGTTAATCGTCTTCTCGCATCCATCTGTGCGTACTCCACTCGATTGCCGGCTATTGTTTTCTAAAAATGTCGAGTCGAATGAAAATTTGTTTTCGAACAATTTTGTAACTTATCAATGATATACATTTGTCCTTTCCGGCATTCTGAGAAACTAAATCTGATCTCTGGGAAAATGTTCGAGATAGCGACAAATAACGTACACACAGAAATCGTACTCTGGTTCTTGTTTGGACAAAGATATGTTAAACGAAGGAGACGCACTCCGGAATGTTGGACAAAGTTAAATACAATCGATTATAAGACGCTTCCTTATTTTTAGAGGAGAAGAAAATTTTATTATATATAAAAACGGAAAAAGGCACACTATTTATGCACACGAACATGCTTTCTTCACTTCAAAAAGCTCTTTTTTTTCACTCTTTTATTTTTACAACTGTAAAATTATACAACAAGCAACATTTATATAGGCACTAGTTACAATAGGCAACAATTAGAGGAGAAACCCACTGGTCCCCCCCTTTTTTTATTACTTTTTATTTATTTATTATTATTATTTTAATTTTATTTATTTAAACATTTAGGTCGCGTGGCCACTTCCTTTTCAGGCGTCTGTAAGGAACATTTGGGATGTCGGGAGATAGTAGGGTTTGGACTAGTGGATTAGGGTGATGGTGGAGTCGAACAAAAAAAAGCTCTTGAACAATAAAAAAAGTTCGGTTATTACAATATTTCGTAACTTCACTATTACACACCCAAAATTCAGGTGCACGCTTCTACCTCTTATAATACGGAGGAAATACGGTAGTTTTTTGGGGAAATTTTTTTTTTAGTTAAACATTACAATACTCGATTGATTGTTAGTGTAATATATTGTTAATATTGATACGATTTGTTTGATTGCAGGCTGGGCCGATGTGAGGTGCAGGACCCGTTGTGGGCTAAGATGAGCTCGGCGGTGACAGGCCCAAACAAGAAAAGGAAGAAACCTGATACCAAACCACAGGCTCAGATGTAAGTCCAATTTTTTCGTTTCTTACCGCATCCATACCACTGGTAGTCCTCCCGTCGTTCCTGTTGTACAATAGCCCGTATACAGTTCTGTGTATACATGTAGCCTCGTGAAGGAGTTTCAGACCTTATTAATGTGTACGGTCCCGAAATTTTTGTTACTGAGCGATAACGGGGTTAAAAGGCATATAGGCCATCGAGTCAGTGTATTCAGCGTCTCTAAGCGTTTAATACAGGCTGATGCAAAAGTTAGTGCCTATAATTTCTCACTGTAAAATTACAATTGTATTTATCGGGAACGACATTGATGGACCGCAAAACTGTACATTCTTAATACTTAGATGGACGGATTTGTCCAAGTTTAAAGTTGAAATTTTAATGAATCATAAAGATGTTGAATGTTGGCCTCTGAGTACAACAATCTGTTGGATTATTGTCGCCCCTCTGGTCTATTGTAACTCCGGTATTCCCGGTTGTAACTAATATATATCCTTCTCAAGTTTAGTATTCCTTAAAATACTTTCACCGCGCGATGAACGATTGGGCCGATAAGGCGGTAGGTTTGGGTCGGGATCCCGGCGTTAGATAAGCCCGAGTGTTATCTCGGGTCAGCCAGTCCCCATCCCCCGACCGTACTCGCTTATCTTGGCCGGCTTTATTATTTTATTTCACTCTCCCTCGGGTTTTCTCTCAAATATTCATATTGAGATTTCACTTTTCTTGAACAACCCTTACGCCTTAAAAACTCTACGCAATTCATTTCGAATGTTAAGTTCGAATTCAACTTCTCGCTCGAGAGCGGTTATACCGCCGGTTTTGCTGAAGTAAAAAAAATTCTCGCTGAAATTTGTTCAACCAAAATTATAGAAGCGGGAAACAGTTTTTTTGACTTAATAACCATCCATTCCAAGTATTATATTATCAGAGGCAGCTATCTATTAATTTCGGTCGGATCCATCAACCCGAAAAAGTTGTTACAACGGAAGTCTAGTTGGAAATTAAGTTTTTGTTAGCCTAGAAAACAGTTCAGTACGTGACTTTCGTACACTTCCGCCTTGATAGGAAAACCGGATGCAACGTCGAGTGATTAGACTTCGTGGGCGGCAGGGGGGGGGTTGAATATTTAGAACGCCAATGAAGATCAACTAGTGAAATTTATACTTGCGTGATATAATCGCTGTGGCTTATAAGGCCTGTATTTATTTTCTTGTGAACGTACTTTGTTAACACAGAGTCGCTTGTTATTTATCATCGCGGTCCTGTTATTTATCAAGGTTTCCGTTGAGTATTGCACATGGAAAAAAAGGTTTGTTGCACATATTCGCAGAAGGAATAAGAAAGTAGTCGACCTCAGGATGTGACTTCCCTTCATGATTTATACAAATTGAAAGTTTATATAGCTTCTCTGAAAAAAAAATTCTCAGCGTCCTCAAGATCCCTTGTTTTTTCCTAAGATAACTGAATCTATAAATCCGACGGCAAACTTTTGAAGGGAAACTCACCGCGGGATTCAAATTCATTTTCAAAGGTTTCAAGCAGTTTTTCTTGTCTGGAGGGGAAAAAAATTGTTATTTATTGTGATACATACTCCGGGAGAAAGAGGCTAAATGCAAATGGGGTATGTTAATGGGGGTAAGTTGGCTTGCTAGGAGAGAGAAAGGTGAACGACCTCTCTTCTGGGACTGTTTTAAGCCCGGCACAAAAACCACTCCTTTTACTTTGGCCTCAGGAATTGGCGAATAAGACGGCGGAATTAGCCGTTAAAAAAAGGGGGAATAAAAGTCAGGAAAAAAGACGCCGTGGAATTTGAACTGTTCGACATCGCCAAAAACGAGTTCCCGACTGTCGATTTGGCCGATTTTATTTATGGATACCTCTTATTTTTCGATTCATCCGATCGGTGCGTTCGTGACCGTACGTTTTCAAATTCGTGTATCCAAACAGTCGAAATGTTAAGTGGTCGACACCGGGAATTGAACCTTGGACCAAGCCGGCAGGAATTGTACTGCCGTATAATTCGATATTTTTCTGATAATTCTTGGTGTGTATTCTAGACAGCTGCCCTCGTAGATTAGAGTAGGGTACTTGGTTTTATTTAATATTTTATTTCGTTAGCGCACGCCAGAAAATGTGTGTTTTGCCAGGCGTCGTTGGGGCCTTTTAGGCCATTTAGCGGAGGCCTGCTAAAACATTTTAAAAGGGGTGGGCTCGCTAAACCCACCCCCACCCCCAAATGCTTTTAGAGAGCCTGTTAAAATATTACTTCGCAGTCGCAAAGCCCGTTTATTGCCAGTCTCAGAATAGTGCCCCGAAAATCGGCTACTTAGTTGCTCTATATCCGTTATAACTTATTTTAATGCTTATCTCGATCACTCGAACCGATTCCGGCCTCACTTCTCGTTCGATAGGGTAACGCGTCGGTAATAATGAACCTTCCCGCATTTTAAAATTTATCTGTCCGCGATAGAAACATATTCATATATCTTTAAGGGGCCTCTTCGGCTCAGGTATTTAAGTTCTCGAGGTTTTATCATGTAATATATTACCGTAATAACATTTTGCACAATAAAAGCATATTTAGTCTTAATACTCATTCACATGAATGTATAAAGCCGTAATCGACGTACCGATCAAAATTTGTGTATCGTCGGTGGTTCAGGCTTTGAGCTTAAGTCTGTGGACTCAGATTTCTGCACTTCGTATCCACCCTAAGATATATTTTATTTACGAAAATAAAAGTAGTATTGGCGAACGAGCCAATAATTTTGAACTGTGCTCTAAGCAATTATTTTCCTGTAAAATGATAAATCCTATTTTCTCCCGCCGATCGCGGTAGAATGCAAAGGGAAAGTCCCAACATGTATAACGGTCCCGGGTGCAGTCGACGCTGCCACGCACTCACTCACTCACACACACTCGCGCACAACCCGCCTCTTTCTCTATATATCTTTCTCCCTCCCTCCCTCTCTCTCTCTCTCTCTCTCTTTCTGTGTTGAACTTTCGCAATTCATTATTGGGCCGACAACAAGGCTAATAGGAAAATGGAAATTGCCTTTCTCAGTTTAAAGAAGGCGGTTGAACCGGTCCGCCCTTTTAAGACACCGGCGGCCAATCTCCAACGAAGTTCCAGTCAGCCTACGGAATTAGCGGGCGTTTTTGACGAATCCTGAGTTTCGATTCCGCGTACGACTTCGTTATTCAATCGCGTTAAATAAACATTTTCACACTGCTGTATAAAAATAGCACCGTGTTGTTAGACCGTCGTATTTTTTACACGACAGTTCGACCCTCGATGATTTCACCCGATAGGCCCCCCCCCTTTCCTTTTAGGTGAAGGGTAGCGTCGACGACCATAAAGTAACGGTAATAGTATTTATTAATACCTGGGATTTTATTTTTGGAAAATGAAAGGTTAGTGTGCCTTCCCGCTAGGGTTGAAGGACCCGCCCAAAAGTCAAGTTTTTCAGGTATACAGCCCGTCAGAGTTTCGGAAACGTGTTCTCGAAGACGCCTATAATTAATTTTGCGTCTTCATTTTTTTATCACCTTAAATCGCAAAAATAATAACTGTTTCTGTATTTAACTTAAGCCGTAGGTTTTTTTGAGGTTCTATCGACAAATGTTGTTTTTAATTTTACGCTTGTCATTTATTACTTTCAATACGCTTTAATCGATATTGAAACGAAATGAGTTTTTCGACGCTAAACCGAGCGGCGGAGTGTTGAAAAGAGGGAACGATTGCCGATGGGGCAAAACAGCTCGAGACGAACGAAGGTAGAAAGTCGAACTACTCGTGATGTTTCTGTCACGAACGGGTGCCTCAAGTCGGACACCGAATGAATTCTATTTTCACGAAAATATACCGAGTTTTACTATTCAACTTTCGTCCCACCTAAAACCGGCCGGCTGCAACATCGGGACGTACATCTGGACAAACGTTTCGAACAATTTCGAATTGTCGCCGGGCACAAGGGAAGGGGGGGGGGTGCGCCCGGACTTGTACGGAATCAGGAATGCAGTCCGATTGAGGGTTTCGTAACGCTTTAAAAATCCAGTCGGGGCCATGCCCGGGGACTTGTCCCGAGCGGCTAGTAAGCAAAAAGGAAAAACCTCCCGAGGGAGGCTTAATTGCAAATTAATCGTGGCCAATTGTGCGCGACTAACGCGAGATTTGAAATATTGACGGCCCCGCCTCTCGATACGACTGTTCGACACGAGACTGAGCTGTTTATTTTTCGCGTTTAACACATTTATAAAACTGAGATTGGCGGGCAGTATTAGGGGCTGGTCATGGAGGTATTCAGTTAAGCGTTAAGGAGTAGTCATTGACGGGTCGTATGTATTGTGGTGCCAACTATAAATCATTGCAGATTCCACCAATATTTAAACAGATCGCGGGCGAGTCGGCTGCGAACGTTTCCTAGGGTACCAGTTAATCAGATATCGGAAGACCTTGTCGGTTCGAAGATGTAAACACGCGTAAAAATAAAAATGATACCACTTATCGGTGAAATCCGCAATTATTTAGTTTCCAACACAACACATTATCACTACATAAAATAAATAACTTCGTAATATCGATGTTTTGTGAAATGTTTGTGTGCGGGACTCCTTCAGAGTTCGGCTGGAGGCAACTTAAAGCGATGCGCCTTTTCCAATCGTACAACTTTGTAAGTTACCACTCGGTCCGGTAAGTTTTCGCGGGCGGTTTCCTTTTTTTTCAATTCGTTCGGCAAAAAATAAATGTATTTTAATAGGCCGGGAGAGCGAAGAGAAAAGTTATGCCGAAGAGAGTTGGGTTGTGTGAATGCGCGGCGGCTTATCTTATCGGCCAAGTTGGCAGAGCGCGAGAGGGAGGGAGGGCCCGTCGGTGTGTCACTGTGCGAGATAACGTTTTAGACTTTGTATTCACCGTCTTCAACTTGGGCGCTCTAATTATTTTAACGAGTTATTAATTCGCCGGCGTAAAATATAAAATTTGTCGATAAAGTGTCAAAGTCGGGATTAAAGTGCTTTTCTGCGTTGACCGCTGTCGTCGAGAATTTTTAAAGAATATTAATTTCGTTCGTAGAAGCACAGAACCCCGATTGGAATACTTCACGACCTCCCGTTAATATTTTATATTTCATTAAGTAGGAAGTCTTACAGTCTATTATAGTTCTGTTTTTTAATTAAATTCGTTATAATTATTCTCGGTCCGCGCGTTATAATTATGCGCAGGGCGGAATGCGAACAACAGGGGAACGGAATAATTGAGTTTCCATTATCATCCAACGCCGGCATTGTGCCCGGGTTTATGACTCAAGTTCGTTTCCAAAAACGGCCGACGGTTAATTAGGGAAAAATACAGAGAGGAGACCCGGCGTGTAATCAGCGTGTAAGCACGAAAGTTGGACAGAATTCGCGACCAGTGCCAAATTTCGACTTCGCCTAGATTTAACTACGAGGAATGCGCAGTATCCTAGGCGTTTCGTGTTTTTATAAGGAATTTTATCATTTTAATTAGTTGAGACTGTGTGCCTTTTAGGCAGGCATCCTTCCAACTCGTTGCGAACGGGAGCAGGAGATGAAGAAAAAATGAAAAATACCAGTCGAGAGATAACTCCGATGCTGAAACCCGCGTTTGAGATTTCGCTATTTGGGGAGGACCATCCAAATAAGCAATTAGAACGGTGTCCACTTTCCTCTGGATAGTTTGCTCGGGAATGGGAATGTTGTATTTTCTTAGCGAGTTACATATAAAGTATTATGGGGCCGGGTGGGCGTTATGTCATATCCTACTTGTGTGGCTGTGACTCCGGGGCTGACCTTTAAAATCCAGAGTCGGGTTGTTGTTTAAACAAAAAAAAAGAAAAGAAGGAAATAAAAAGAAAAGCGCCCGGCTCTCGGAGTTGCATAACTTTCTCAACTTGCAAAGTTGCCTAACTTATTTCACCTCCTCCGGTTTTGTATCTGGCATATTTTAATGTGTTTCTGCGCGGAGCAATTTACACTTCATTCCTCGAAGGAGGTTGTCCTTTTTTTTTATTCTTAGAGAAGTTGTTAAGTCGAATTTCATATTTCATTATATTCGCAGAAGCGAGAGTACAAAAATTTAATGTGGGAGATTTGATGGGTCATCTGAAAACGAAACATTTATTTCATATTTTGTATTTTCTATTGTTGAAAAATGTCTGCTACAATATTTCGTATAATTGAGTTTATGATACACGCGCTAACTCGTGTTATGGTAATCGACATAATTAATACTCGGCTAAGTGGATTACTTCCGGTAAAATGCGCGAGTTAATTTTCGGTAATTAAGGCGATAATTTATAAATAATTTGTTCAATTGTTGAGATGAATAAAACACGGGGAAGTATGGATAACAGATAAATAGCTGGCCAGCTCGACCGCTATTTAGTCCGACAATTTATAGTTTCCTTTGCTTCCACTTTCTCCCCCTCTCTCTCTCTCCGTTTGCAGTAGTCATTTGTGCTGCTGAATTTGAATTGTAAATAAATTTGAATATCGGTAGCATGGTGGTTTTATCTCGAATCTAAAACCCGAATGGTCGGCGGGGAGGGGGTGGTTGTGCCTTATACGAGATATTTCTGTGAACACGTGGAATGTGCGCGTCCAAAAAGAAGTATTTCCTCTTGGAGATGAACATTTAATAATAAATTTGACGAGTTGTAATTCGGATTAACACTGGATGTTTCGATTGCGACAGAAATACTGAATTATTAAAAATTTAAAATTTTAGAATTTCATTTTTCAATGGATATATCCATTCTGCATCCACGCAGGTCGGAAAATACATGGTCACGCCTTTTCTGCCAGTAAACAAAATACCTGAAGACCCGCTCTCTCTAAAATAACCAAATTGCTTCGGATGTCATTGATGTTCTTCGAGTTGTTTTCCGGGGAAATCGGTTCTAAAGGAATTTTTTTGGTCGAACTGTTGCGATTATTCACTTATAACAAGTGTTTAAACCCGCCTGATTATTGACTGAATCCTAACTAAAATTTTTTCTGAGTGAACTCGGTAATCCGAATGTGAGAGTGTACAGGCCTTTACTAAATTTTTACTTTAGGTAGGATTGAAACTCTTTCTTAAAAACATTTTTTCTTTTTAATTCAAACCCGGAGGCCTGGGTGGTCAGTTGGGATTTCGCATATCCTCATTCTTACAATAATAATATTGTGTATATACTGGCGACAGGAGAAAACCGAATTGTACTAAAGACCGAGACATTAGAGATAATTATTAGAAACTTGTATTGAAATTTAGGATGAGGGCGGGTGTGAGGATTAGAGCGAGGGTGTTTTCGGGCGTTCGGTAAGGAATTTTGTTTTGCGGCAGCGATTTTTCCAGTTTGACTTTCATCGGCGGCATTTTGAATGCGGCCGGCGTTGGGTCGGATGAGGAGGGGCAAGGGAGGACGGGGACACTTCCTCACAGCCCGGGTACGTGAATTTTTAATTTTTCCATTTTCCACTCGCCACTGTCGGGCCGTAAAGCCGGTATTTCCCGGTGGGGCAGAGAACTGTAAATCGCCCGCCCCCCTTCGTACAATGTGGGCGACGTTTAGGCCCCAAGGAGTCAGCTAGACCTACAACAGGCTTATTGTTGTATAGTTGGGTGACGGCTTTACGAGGCATCAATTCCTGACCGGAGTACCGGTACTCTAGGCCTACTGTACTTCGCTACAATTAGTTTACGATACGGCCATTACTTCAGTTTTTACCTCCCTAGGGAGAGTTACCTGAATGTCACAATTGTCAGAATGGTATACCGTTCTTACGGTAGCACCAATTTCCGAGTTTGGACGTAAGTTATATTTTGCTTTGGTTTAAATTTATACAAAATATCGCTGGGCCATAGTTGGCGAGAGACGTCGTTTTCGAACGTTCGAGTTTAAAAAAAGTTTCTTTCATTTATCAATTCGGGTATTTCATAGATGTAATAGAAATTACCTCCGGTGTATGTCCTTATCTCAATCAAATTGATTTTTAATAATCTCTGTTTGTTTTTCGAACAAGAACGTTCGAAAGAATTTGCGCAATTTAGATTATTTCTCTCGAAAATTATGATTACATAATTAAATTAAGATTTGATGTCATTAACGTACGGACCGCCCCCAACATCGACACGCATATTTTTGTTGTCCCAACCCATTGAGTATGAGAGTTTCTATATAGTTCTTGTCCTTTCGAGCTCTTGAATTTATCGGTCATAAAACTCTTTAAGACCAACATCTTAAGTCTTTAATCTGATATGAGCCGCGATGCTGGCGGTAATTATGTGATCCCAGCCTTGGGAAAATTTGGTGAAATGCCGAGGTGCATACAGAATGCGATCGGTGGGTGGGGGCTATCAGAGTTAAATGGGGGGATGGTCGGAGGCGGGGGTTGTTTGTGGCGGCCTCTGCGGTGTAACCGAACCACCCCCCCCCCGCCCAATTCAATTCGCAAATGGTCCAGAGGGGCGGTTAATGTTTAAAATTGATTGCCCTTTCAATTTTGTTCCCTCCCTTCAGAGTCGTTCGCAGCCGTTCTAATCGGATCCCAGCTTAAGGATATAGCGGTTGTATAAATTCTAATAAGGATCGAATTCGTTGGGGCAAAGTGTATTTATGTACAACTGTTCAACAGGGAAAGGGAACAATGGAATAATTATTTTATTATTAAATACTCGGAGCATTTGCGTTGGGGCGATATGAAAGTTCCTTCCTTGTGTCGGGGCAATGGAATCGGCCCGCGATTAATTCGCGCTAGGGTTCGGCGTCTCCTGCAAAGCTCCCTCTCCACTCCGTCTCTTAATTGAATCCAGAAAATCTAATTTTCCGCGACCTTTTCTTTGCCGGTCGGGTCGGATTTTAAAATTGAAAATTCCGCGTTCTCCGCTTCGATTGGAGTCGGCCGTAACAAAAACTGGACTCTCCGCCAATTGCCATCGGCGGGCTTGAATTCCAAGCGTTACGCAACGCCGAGCGGCAAAGGAGCGCGCCCGCCCTACCCCCGACCGTATGGAATTTAAAATCTGTTAAATTTCAATAAACCGAAGTTCTCGGTATTTCCCTCTGTCCGTTTGCGCCGATTACCGGTAATAAAAAGTGTGTTTCTTCTTAAAATTAACGCCCTTATCGCGTGGGCGTAATTGATCAAATACGTAAGCGGTTTCCGTTGATGGTAAAACGACTCCGACCTTTCGTCCCGTGCGTTATTTGCTGGCCGTAACCGGTCTGGGGATTGAATGTTAAGAGCGTCTATGACTTCGGTCCGACTCATTTTTAAAACTCATACCTTTAAAGTGTCTTTTAATGGAATCCCTCCGGCCTAGGAGAGACAGAGAGAGAGAGAGGGGGGGGAGATTGTGAGCCCGACTGTATAGCGGTGACTGTAAAAAAGGAAACGAGTAAAGGACTCGGGGAGTTTTATTACATTCCTGGAGCGTGAGAGACCCGAGGGGGGCCCCTTCTGCCCGAGCCCAGCGCTCCGCCTCCCCATTTGTACGCCCCTCCCAAAGCCAATTCACCCGATCCTTCTCCCTCAGGAAAATTCATTGGAAAATCCGCGGCTCCCAACTGCCCCCAGTGCGCTAACCGCGTGGTAACCTCGTCCTAATAAGGTTTATCGTAAAACAAATCGAATTGTACACATTCGTCGTGAAGATAACCGGGCGTCAGGTAGTGGTGGATTTAAACAAAAAATACCACTTTATGAACGCTAATTTAAATGGCACTCGGTTTGGTTCCCGAACGCAAGAGTATAAATAATTTATTTTTATCGCTCGGAAGAACCTCGATTGGTGCGTGTTGACCACCTGCTATCCTGGCTTTTTCCTGTGTGAGGAAACTGGAGGGCTCCGGCAGAAGGAAAGGGCAAAAACCCTTCCGATGGAAACCGCTCAGGTGGTTTATAAACACAGGAAAAATCCTGGAATAGCGGCGAGGGTTAGACACTTGCCAACTTGAGGTCCTTCACGCAGTATTACGCAGTTCCACCGGAAGTTAGCGATATTTCCTAGTCGCGGAAACCTTCGCTCATTTACAAATACATTATTTTTCTTACAGAAGTAGAATATTGTGTGCAAACTTTGGTTAATACATACATTTAGGTATGTACTTGTTTTATGCGCAATGTTGTTATAATAATTGGTAAAGGTGCTATAATAAAAACCCGAGAACGAGGGGCGGGTGTTACCATCGTTGGAACTATGATTTCTAAATGTTCGATCCCTTTCCAAATGTTTATCCCTTATTATATATAATTTGAACTGGTCGTGGACGCCGTATATCATGACTATGTGGAGGTCGTTTTTTCGAAGCTTTCTGGCGGGTATAATCTTCCGAGTTGAGGTCGTATAACATCAGAAGAACGCAGGGTTATTCGAAAATTTCTAATTTGTACTGCCTCGTTACAACCCTGTCGGCGGAAGTATTTATTGGCCGTCTATTCGAAGGGCAGTATCTCATAATGCTAATGCTTAATCTACCTTTAGTTTGTTAATTCTTAGTAATCGCAATATGGATTTGCATGTGACAACAATTCATTGCATTTTATGCCAAAATCTCGGTGAAAAGCGTTTTAAAAATCCCCGACCGGAGGTACAACTTTTTCGCGTTATGAACGGAACCGCAGTGGCCTCTCTGCTGTGTATCTCTGTATTATTATTATTATGAGCTCTCAAGGCGCCAGGTTCATAAGCGCGGTGTTATCCCGGGTCGTTTTATATTCCCGGAGACTGGGGCAACTTTGTACAGTCTTAGATCGTACCGCTGAAATGTTCGAGAAGCGATTGCCCCAGTCGTGCAGTAAGTGAGGGGCGACCGGAAAGATCCACTACTGTACTTTCTTCGAGTTTTCCCGGAGACTCGGAAAATAAGAAAAAAAAAGGAACGAGTTGACCCTCGTCAACTTTGTTGCTGCCGCGCTAGTAGGGGCCGGTCCAACTTTGTTTCCGTTTCCCGGCCGCAACTTCGGAGTGCGATCCCTGAAAATTCCTGTCGACGATTCAATTTGCGCCCAACTTTACTTCCCGGGCGTGAATTTTGTTATGTGCACTGAGAAAATTAGCACCTCGCACAGAAGATTCGAAATACTTTGACAATACGTTAATACCTCTGAGGAAGTTTTTGTGATAAATAATCGAGTTTACTTATTAACAAAGGGAAGTTATAATATTCCGTCAGCATCGAAGTATGATGGTTTTCAGATAACTTTGGGGTCGGAAATTGTGCGATTTCCTTGCAGCGGGTATTGATTATTTTTCGTTTCGCAAGCTTCAAGAACGGGTTCTGGGAAGTTAGGTCCAGGGTTTCTAACAGGTATTATGATGTGAATAATATGCGGTGTTGAATGTTAGGTGGATGTGGGTCGGAACGTCAACTGGGTGAGGGTCACTGGGTGCTTCGCTACCCCTACCCGCTCCCAACACCGCTCAGTTTTCCTTTTCATCTATAAATCGCCAAACATTAAACTGCGAATCCAGTCGCGACTAGTACTTGAGAAACCGGGTAATTAGCGTAGTTATGAATACGGTCAGAATTAATATTCTCGTTACGGGTATTTTCTTTGATAATTCGTAATATTTTACCTCGTCCCCGTTATAATAGTGACGTTGATTACTTTATTTTTTTAATAATTCCCCCGATAACTAACCGGTTGCTCCTAGATTCAGGTCTACCCAAGACCTCAAGGTATGCCTGTTCCCTAGTGTTTAGAGGTCTGCTGTATAAACCCTCAATATTCTGACTGAAAGCCCTATGTTCTCTCCAGAGGAAATCGGACATTAAACTGGAAACCGGTTGGTAATTCGATCATTAATGCTCGATAAACGATTGTTGCGGGCGCGTTTCGAAATTGTAATATTTATTAAATGGAACGAAAAAATACTTTGCGGTATTTATTGGCTGCGAGTTACGCAGCAGGGTCGAGAAAAAAAACCGTCGTCGCGCGCCCGGTATTGGCGGGCCCGATCGGTGGGTTTGCAACGAACGGTCGGACGACGATTATCGACGCCGGAATCGATTGTTCTTAGCCGAGCGCTGAAATTGTGGTCGCCGTGTACAAATTTGGTGGTCGAAATGTGGGTCATGTGGAAGCCGGAATGTGGGTGAGGGACGCCCCACCCCCACCCTCCCATTCTATTATACCTCAACCGAACGAACCCCCTTCCCAACTAGCACTATTGAAAACGATACCGGACAATAATTTCCAGTCATAATTGCGCAACTGGCAGGTCCCCCGTTATCTAGACACCGGAGCCGACGATTCGACTCGACCGCAAATGCCGCTCGGACTAATATAAGAGAATAGTTCCCGAAATGTGACGGCGAAAGGTCGAAACACAAGGGCGATGATGTTATTTTATAAAGGTTCTTCGATAATAAAATAAAATATTAGTAAAGATAAGCGTCCCACGTTAAATTTATTTTATTCATTCCATTCTCGTCGGCCCGACCTAGGTTTTCACATTCTAACCTCCCATTAATATTGACTTCTCAGCATCAAAGGACGGCACATTTGAACGAGGCAAAGAGCCATTGCGTCCTGGGCAAGTTCCATCTTGTGAGGGAGTGTTAGTTAAGTGTCGATTCTTGTTACTGGTCTGATAGATTCTAGGTAAATAAAATGTAGCCTATCATCCAGCGCCGTTTTTCGACGCCATGGCCCGCCGTTTTGAGGTTTCGGTAGTTAATACGCCGGGCTCCGCGCGTTGGGTTGCACAACTTCAGAAGGCGCGTACAACTGGCACGAAGACCGCATAACGCCGTGCCATAATAACAACGTTTGTCAGGCGGCATACTTTCACGTATCTCTGACATTTAAAAAAAGGTAAGAGATATTTTGGCTGATGTTGGGGAAGCCACGAGCACTTTGCCTTTGGCCAACCTGTCGCGAAGGTAACATCGCAAAAATAACCGATGGATATGAAATAACTCTGCACAACATTGACAGGTTGTATCGTCGACAGTGGCGCGCGAACTTCAATACATTGCTCATTGAAGCACCTGAAGTCGGCCCATCGTAGGGTGAAACAGAGGAGCCGAAGCGGAAGCATCGAAGGCGTTATATTCCACCTGCTGCTGGGGGACCCCCTCATTCATGCATCAAATTGAATGGCCCCCCACACACTCTCTCCTTACGTCAGATTTCGGGTTTAGAAAGTCGGTTCGGACGGCGCCCGAATGGAATTGCTGAGCGGCTAGCGGTGACATCATGAGTCGAATAGGTTTTTTTTGGGGGGGGGGAAGAAATTTTGAAGTGAATCGTCCAACGAGCCCCTGAACTGTTTCAGGGCCGGAAGGAAACCGTTTGGCAACGTTCGATTGCTGGGGGGGGGGGGATCTGGATTGCGAAAATATCTTTTTCTAGCATAAAAGCCCGACTGGGGCCTGTGTTGCGGGAGGTCGGAGGTCCGGGGGCGACCTGGCCCAGCTAACCGTGTTAAGGTCGATCCCGAGCGACCCTGTCCCACTCACTACCGACCACATCAGTTTCTCGTTTTACGCGGGTTTTTCTTGTTCGCGCCCCCCCCTCCGCGATTTAATTTCCAGCAGGCACAATAGTGCTCGCGGAGGATCCTAACCTTCAGAACCTGTGGAATCTCAGCTCTGTTCTTCAGTTTTTAATGTTGAACTATCCGGGATAAATATGCAACGATAGTTCCATATTTCGACAGTTTTTTCGTCGGGGGTATTTAAAAATGTAGCGAAATAGGTGCACGGAGCAAAGAAGAGGCGATCCCTCGGCTTTTCCGAAGCGCCGAACAGTTTATACCGGTCTGTCGGTTCGATTGTAGACCGGCCGAGGTATGCGGGAGAGTGGGTATCGGCGGCATATTTAGTGTAAATAAAATTGCGGTCGGTGGACTGAGTGGGTCTGAGGGGGGCCCTGGCGGGTCGGCAGCAGTTTGGCAACGCCGCATGACTGACCTTGTTATCACACTTATGCGGGGGCCTCACTCCTCTCCCTCCATCCCTCCCTCCCTCCCTCCCTCCCTCCCTCCTCTCTTCCTACCTCTGGGCCGGGGCCGGCTTTCAGTGCCCGGACCCCTCAATTTCCCCTATTACCGAGGGAGTAAAAAAAAACCCCGGCTATAGGCTCTTACGTGCCTCCGGACCCGTTGCCACTAGCGATACGAGACGGAGGTTTGTTATGCCGGACGTCCTCCATTTTACCTAGAAAAATTTCATCGACGGTCGTCCATAATCCGACGACGAAATTGTTTGGACTGATGTCGAAGGGTCGATATATAAAAAACAAACTGGAAGCGGAATAAATCCTAGAGAGGTCTTCGAAAGAACAGGATTAAGAAAACTGGGCGGAATTGCGCACAAGAATATGCTCGTTCGCCTTTCCGATTTACCGTTCGCGTCGACGGTTTTTTCCGCTAGAGAAATCGTTTAGAGTTTATGACGTCGGGGTCGGTTCGAAAGGAATTCCTTTCACGTAAGCCGAGCAATCGTGTCAATGAGTGGACCGATAAATAAATGACAGGTCGCTAGATGAGGGTATTTAAATGCCGGGTGGATGATGCGTAACGGCCTTATTGGCCAGGCGGAATACTTTTTAGTGGTAAATTTAACGGAATGCGGTAGTAGTGTAGTCCTCTGATGTGGCATAAATGTCATTAAAGTACGTGAAAACGTCGGAGAATTCAGTATGGCCGGGAGGGGAACATTCATATGGTCTTATGGGTATCCACCAAGTTAGGTATTATGTATCATTTTGAAAATTTTGGGGGTAATTAAGCGTACAAAATTATAACAGTACGTATAAACTAAGATCTACACTATTAAAATTAACGAAGCAAAATAGATATTAAAAAGGGAAAAGATGTAGCGACTTTATGGAAACTGTTGCCGGGAGGGGGGGCAGTTGGAGGTTCATTTGAGGTTGTGTGCCAGTTGGCGGCGGCGTGTTTACTATAGAACTGTGGACACTTTACGGCAAACTCGGTCTCGTGTGTTAACCGGCGTGTTTACAGAGCTGCGGGACGGTGCTACCGGCCGGGCGGCCGTGGCGCAAATCAATTTTGAGCGGACGTCCGATTTCGCCACTGGGCATTGTTACTGGCTTTTTTTTGTTTCTGTTTTTTTGGCTCTAACAGCGACCATGAATTCGCGCTAGAGCGTACCGCCGTCGGATCCGTCTGGAGGACGGCCCGGTCCCGCTTCCGCCATTCCTGGAAAAAGGTCCCGCGGGATATTCGAAGCAGGAGCAGGTTTCTGTCGCGCAATTCTGATTGGACTGGAGAAACGAACGTGGAAAAATAACACTTTTTTCGAGTTTTTCTCGTCTATCCTCATTACTTGTCTACGTTTTTTCTTATTTTTGGGCACTTGTGGCATTCTGGCTGACCAGCTTTAGAGAATAGGCTTTCGAGTGTGTTTGATACAATATTTTAGTCAGCGAAGATTGAACGAATTTTAGTTTCCAGATAATGGATGTTTGATGGATGGAGAGACTAAGATGGCAGTTTTTGTCCCTTGCATATTGAAAACAATTAAAGTGCGAGGGCCTACACAAGTTCCTGTGTTATTGTGTGAAAGTTATTGTGACAGATATGCGGACTTGCTCCCTCCGGACTGTAGATCGCAAACAGAATACGTATTCGGAAATTTTATACACTACGAAGACCGGGTTTTTATAAGGCTCATCGATATTTTCCTCCATTTTCCTATAACGGCATTTACGGTTGACTTGAGGCGACAGCGGTGGGTTCACAAAGGAAAGTGGGACCCAAATCGACCGGATATTTCACGATATCAAAATACAGATCCTGAGTAGCGGGAGATTTGATATATACTTTTATTAATATCCTGTGTACTGGCCTACTTAGATTAGTGTTCTAGTGTAGGTAGAACTCTCTAAACGGAAGTAACTAAACTCTAAATCTTCTCTTTGTTCCTAGAAGAGTTTAAATCCATAAAGTTTGTCCATCCGGTTGTCGCCCCCGACCGATACCCCGCTGCTTCGAATTCAGCCGGCGGCACGCTTGTTTCCTCTAAACAACCTCTGCAGTTGTACAACAATGTTGCACACGTGCTTCTGTCCAGGGTAGGTATTCGGCGATGTCTAAAATTCGAAGGCTTAACCCTTTGCACTCGTATATTAATGGCGCCTGTATTACACTGTACTCGTATTAATATTTAAGTAAGTTATCTATCAACTCGGATTTTTTTTCACATTTTATCGAAACAGAAACAAAAAAAAGATACGAATTTTTTATTTTATTTTTTTGATTTAGAGATCGGGCTATTGAGGTTGGCCAGGGAAAGTAAAAATCTGTACTATACGTATTATAATAACTTTTATTTTTAAGAATTATAAACAAATGAAAAAATGAATGTGAAATTGATTTGAAAAAAATAATCTAAAAATACAGATTCAAACGTAAAATTCCGTGTGCGAATAAAATCCTTATATAACAATGCCTAACCAAATACATCTATTTATTACCAAATTGATTGAAGCTAAATAAACATAAGTAAGCTATTTCAAAAAATTAAACATATTTTATAATTTTGTAATGTATGGTACCGTTCAAAAAAGTCACGTAAAACATACTGTGTCGCCTATATGGCGACATACGAGCGCAAAGGGTTAAAGCCGCTTTAAGCCGGCTCCGATATAGTCTTATATATCTGTTGTCCCGTGATTGTTATAAGTAAGTTATAACGTGGTTAATTGTGTTTTTGTTTTAAAACTTATTTTATAAAGACTGCGAGTTGTCTATTTGCTCGGACTCTGTCTGAGACTAGATTATTTACTCGAAAGGGAGCCCGGGTTGGCCCGTTTGACTTCCGCCATCTGCCGGACCTCTTCCCCCGTTCGTTTTTATTTTCGTTTTCCCTTTCTCGCATTTTCCGGCCTTGAAAAACCCGGTGCAACGAAAACACAGCGGCCGGCTTTTAAAAGCCCCTCCCCCCCTCCATATCGACTCTCTCGTCGGGCCAATCATAATAATAATATTAGAAGTTTAAAATCGGTCCAGGGTTAAAATATTATGTTGTAAGAGGGACGTTCCCGTCGAGTTCCCTTATAATTCTCCCAATCCGACTGTCGTCTTTCGTGTTATCCCGATGCCCCACTAAAACTACATTCGTGAAGAGCGATTTTTCTTGTGCATTCCCGGTGAGTTGACGACTGTGTCATTTAATTATCAATATAGCAGTAGAACATATATTCTAAACCCGCAAAACAGTTCAAACCAGGAGATAAACTGAAACCAAAAAATATTACAAAATATCGCAGAGACACTAGATCGGCTACTAACATTCATAAAAGAAACACACACTACTAATAATGAGAACATATATATATAAATATAATATAGAGTTCTCTTTAAAACTAATAGACACTATTCAGGAAATTCCCAAGATCGTAGCCTCTCGTGGTGGACTTGTATGAGTGAAATTGTCTAGATTCGAACATCGATTACACACATATTGAATCTTCTCGCATTTAAAAATATAACTCAAATCAAATTTAAGTTGATAATAAACCTATAAACATCTACAATTTATGACTGAATGCCATCAACTACTGAGCCTATGGCTATGGTTGGATATTTGGGACTTATGACTAGTTATATATATATATATATATATATATATATATATATATATATATATATATATATATATATATATATATATATATATTGGTGTATCTATCTCCCCAACTGACTATCTCCCGATAGCGCTCTTTGAAGGCGTCCGGAAGTGGTTACGCTGTTTCCGTTTCATTTGTATTTAACTTTTACTCTAATGGTTTTCTGTCCATGTTTTACATTTACCGTTACTATAGAGGCACCGGGAAAAATGATTTCTCTCCTAGACTCTTTTAAAAGGCATACGACGCGACAATTCTTAAAATATTATAAACTCAGAATTATCGTTCCGAGATATATTAATTCTTCGCGTCCAGATCTAATTGGGATATAAGGTTGAAACTAGTTTTTTCGTTTTTGGAATTCAACAAATACTTGCTGGAAATTCAATTTTCTAGCATAATTGGTATCGTCGCATAGCAGACCTAGAGTAGCCGAGGTGTTAGGCAGAAGCCTTTCAGCTGACACATTACGCTTGTGTTGTGTAATAGGTTGCCTACTTCGCCCGCAATTTCCCTGTATTTTTTCTCAGCTTATTAGGACAGTATTTTAATCATTCCTAAGATTTCAGAAAATTTATACCTTCCAGGCGGACAATATTTATATATTTAGTTTAAAGTTTCAAAGTGTATTTCTCGGTAGCTACGTTTCAGGCCACAAATTAATTAATTTGAGATATTTTTTTGGCCTTAAGCGGAACGGTTTTTCGCTACCGTCAGCGTTTTGTTAGTACCTGTGTTTTTCGAGACACACTATCAGTGTTCTGAAAGTGCTGGCAGTGGGCTTCACCGTTGTTGGGGTCCGGGAATGGCCGTGTTCCCAACTTCCCGTGTACCGCATGACGGGCATTCTGAGGCCGTTCAGAATTGGTGACCGCGTTTTTACGGCCCATCGATATATTTTCGTACAACCGCGTAATTGCGCCCTTTAGAACGGCTGGGTGAAGAAGCGGAGCGGCTGCGTCTTCTGAATGGAGTTCACCGGGGGACCCGATCATCCGAATGTTTTCATAATATTGGAAACCAATCCTAGCCAGGATCGTGTATTGTAAATCACCGGCTGTGATTGTGGCTTTAACCCTTTGAGGACGGGCCAGCTTCTCTGTGGACGGGAAGTATTGGTGTGGTGGGCGCAGTTGAGAAAATATACACGTTCAACGTTTATTTTGAAATAAAACGTATCTTCTCGTTACTTGTCTTCGCGTCAATAGGGGACGATTTCATTCTTAGCAATTTCCGGATTTTTTATTTAATTCGATATAAATTTCCTATCGGTTAGTTCCATTTATGCGGCATTTCGTGTAATGCATCGGCCGTGGGAATACTTGCAAAATAAGGATCGGTGAAATGGTTTGTATGTAACCTATATTAGCATATCCGCAAGAAAATTCTCACTTTGAATTTTATAATCGATTCTTCCACTGATAACTCCGCCCCGGATACAAAGTTTTCCCTACATTGACTATCGATATATTGCCGATAAAAAAGTTTCGTTTACACGAAGCATCCAAAATATTTGTAATTGTACACGTATCAAAATATTTTGATTTGTCGATATTTGTATTGGCTGCGAGCCTATCCCCCAAAAGGGTTAATATATTTCTGTTAATGAAACGTGTCGATCCAGCATGGCCGCCGCTCGAGTGAGGTCTTCCGAGCGTAACCGACGTTCCTTGGCTTATTCGGTAGCCGGGCAGGAAGCCCTCGGGCGAATGTAAAAAAAATGGACCGAGGAGAAGGCGAAGACAGAAAAAAGAGGAAGGCCGAAACTCCAGGAAAGAATCCCAAAGCAGATTTGTTCGGCCGAATGAAGCGCTCTATCGCCGGACCGCCCTTTGAAGTCGAGAGATCGGATCCTACATGAAAATTCATCTCGCCTTCTCCGAGGTCCTCCAATTTGCAATTCACGGGCCGAAAATTAGTGTCTATTTTTTTCTTATTTTAAAGGCAGGAACTGATATTAAGGGTGGGGGAAATATATGCGGAAATGTTGATCGTTTCCAGGAATAAATTTAATGGCGAGTAGTTCGCCCTTTAATATATCGCTGGTCTTGTTGTTTCGCTCGCCAATCGACACTCCAATTAAAGATCCGTAGTAGTCGAAACAAATTAAAGATAATTGGTTTCGAGCGCCCGCGATAATGTTTTCTATGTAGGCACACGCGCGATTTTCACGCTCGACTCGTCTGTTGCGGTTTCGCTTGTGCTACTGACGATGGCGAGAGGCCGAAACCGATGTCGTACGCGCGATTGAACGGCATTACCTCACCGGTCGTCTTGTCCCCTAAACCGGTTCGTTTCCTCAATCCCGCAAAAGTCGATTTCTCTTATTTTCGTTCGTATCCTCGACTCAGAATTACCCAAATGAGGTTTTTAATGAATACAGAAAATTCTAAAGGTGAACTGTTTGATCGAGCGCGCGGTAAGTCTGTAACAAAATACCTCGAACATATCCGTAACAAAATATATGCTACTTAAAACCCATACGACTCGATTACAAGAACAGACCTGTTGGTCCGATTTTAAATCTAATTCCTCGAATATTAATAGCGACAAGTATAATTCAACGTATTGAGTGTTGTTACACAAGAGATCGGGCGGTGGCGGTGCCAATTTTTCGCTGATTGTTCAAAATCGTATTGAGGCCGAGCCAAAGGCGGGGAGCCTCCTGAACTGGGTCACAGTATTTACACTTTTCTATTATTAGTAGACTCTCTAACTGATCCCACTTTTACTTATTATTTCCTGAAACATTCCAACCCAGTAGTAGCCCACGGACCGCCACGAACTCAGGGACGTTGGGCCAGTTGGTGCGGGAAAATCGGAAAACAACTTACTCGGGTTCGAATAGCCCTTCGTAACTTCAGTAGAAAAATTATAGTTTCCAAAAATACATCAAATGCAGTACACTCACTACTGAGCCAGAAATAAAATTTCCTCTTTTTTTCTCACTTACAGAAGTTTATCTGTAGACTGAGCGGTCAGAATCCAACAACGGATGAAACAATATGGTTAATAACATTCTGCTGTACTCAGTATAGATATTAATATATATATATATATATATATATATATATATATATATATATATTTATTTTAATAACTATAATATTTTTTAATGACTACTGTAAAATGATTGAACGAAATTGAATTTTGGGGTGGATCCGTTCTTCTATTTGTCCGTGGGGAATGACAATGAGTTTCAATTTTTTTATGGTTATAGAAGAGGGAGGGAGAGAGAGAGAGAGAGAGAGAGAGAAAAGAGAGAAAAAATGTTGCAAAACGCTGACCATAGCGAGGAGCCCACTTTTGTTTGGGGCAGGGGTCCCTTCTACATTAATTGTACTACAACAGTTAGTTGGCATGTTGTCCGTCCTCGATGTCGTCGCCATATTGGTTGGGGCCCCAAGTATCGCTCTTAGAACACCCTTTACTTGGTTGATCATTTTGTGAAATCGGAAATCGGCGGCGGATGGAGTAAGTAGAACACACACGCACTCTTAGGACCCAATTTCGGAAGCTTTTTCTTTCCCTTTTTTTGAAATTTCCCTCTCACCGAAGCTTATATTGTCGGTTTCCTCGATTGCGCAATATTGCGAACGACAGGTAAATGTAAACAAAATGACAGAATTTTATATTCGAATTTTTTTAACTCCCCGACTTAGACTCATGTCGACTTATATAATATTTATAACTCGGCCCGAGTACATATTTTAAAGCGAAGGAAAGTACAGCCGCGTTTAATATTCCGTAGGTTCTCGTTTTCTTAAGACATTAGTGTGTCTGGCCGAGCACAACTGGCATTTAAAAGAACTTCACCGGGGTCATTAATGCAGGGATGCTTGTCTCTGAGGTTCTCCGTTCTTTTATTGTCCGTTTAATTAAAATGCGCCTTAAAAATAATTCTACTTCATTTCGGATTAGATGCAACAATTATCAGTTTGGGAACTCATCGAGGTCAGTTTGTAGAACCAGTTCTTGGAATCGTAAAGCCTCCAAACTTAGTCAACCTTTCGAGTGCCAGTTTTGTAATTTTCATTATTGTTTCGGATATAACGAGAAGAGCGGCTGCAATTATTTTTACAACAGTCCGAATTGTACTCGTTAAGACTCGAGCCCTGCACTGAGGGAGTTTTATTGTGACCGGATGATATGGTAAATTTTATTCTGGGACTAAAATTTACCTGGGTATTTGAATGTGCTACCCGACTGCTGCCAGTATTGTTTCCTCGCAACAAGTTGTTTTTCTTCAAGGCGAATTCTATTCGGTAAAAACCCGAGTATTAAGTATTATGGAAGAAAATTTGGGCGCGCTACCCTCTTTGGCATCAGTTTTACTCGCTAGGCCCCTCATTATGTTGCCCTTTTTAATTTTTAATCGTGTTCCGCAATGAAGGCCTGATAATTATGCGTAGTTATTTTGTATGGTGGCCCGACGCGGACAGTGTAATTCCTATGCTAATGAATACGAAAGAGCCCCGGTCCCCGGCTTATGAATATTCGCCGCCATTTTACTTAACGCGCGCACCTTGTCCTGCTTCGACTGGACATTGTCCTTTGTCTTTTATGGATAGGCGTACACCGGTTACAATAGACACCGCTAGATTTACGGCGTACATAACGGATTTCTATATTATTTAAATGATATCTATTCGCTGTGACGAATAGAGTGAACTTCTCGAACGCCTACTTCACTTCATGTTCTTTGGTGAACATGTGAATTCACTGGCTGTCGCAACGTAAAATAGATAAGAGAAAACAAGGTTTAATTGGAAAATCTAATGATTAGGGTTTGAAGTGAGTGAAATTTATGTTTTCGGATTGTTATTATGTAACTTTTCCGATTACCGTCCAGAAGTATGTTACAATCAAAATTTGTCCAGTATGTATATTCGCAGGAAATTAAAGTCTTAAAGAAAAGAGTAGGGAATGAAACTGAAAAAACAAAATGGAATAGATAAGGCGGTAGGTAATGTGTAATAGGATCACCCCGGCGGTTGAGGGAGGAATGGGATTGTTGAGGCTCTCGGCCGGCCCCTGTGACTGCCACAGGCTTTCTTTACAATAAACAACTTGGAACAACAAATGTTTCTTGTCTGGTCGTAGAGCGGAGTTTTAAAAGTAACAACGGAGCCGACGTGATTACACCGGCCCCGTTTTCAGAATATCCACTAGCCCCTAATGCGTTTCAGTAGACGTAAAATTGGAAAAGATTGGTGTCAAATGTTTATTCAGTTCACCCTAAATTGAAGGTCATAGAAGGTAGATGGAATGCCTTTTATTAGGGCGTAATGGAAAGATTAGGGCAGTATCATTCGTCATCAGTAATATCAGGAAAGTGCATTGATAAGTATTCAGATATATTCAATTGTATTATTTAGTTATTGACTGAATAGCCGGTAATAGGAATCCCCTCGGTACTACCCGGCGTCGTTCACTCTAATTTCCTCTCGAAAATAAGTAGTGCTTGAACACCAGCACACATTTGGATATTGTAATAGCGCCAGCCCAGATGTTATTTACCTCAATGTCAACAACACTAATTATGTTATTTATGTCAAAACTTTGTCCACGAATACTTGCTGAAACCCTAATTATATTGCGGTCTTTCGGAATTCATTCGAATAATGAATATATTTTCGTTGCTGCAACTTGTAATTTTTAGGTTCGATTTTAATAATATTCAAGTGTCCACGGGTGTTTTCGATCTATCAAAGGTAATCATCCTCAGACTTAATTCTCTGTAATCTCAATTTTTTCCTACGCTTGGACGAATTAAATTGCTCCAAAGCGATTGCCGAATTTGTGGTTTCTACTACAGCTCTCAAGTAACAATTCGAAAATAGGATTGTGGATGTCCAGGCCAAAATTTTAAGAAACTGTCGCAAACATATTCCGTTGTACGAAATTATACTCATATTTGATTTATTCGCCACAACCACGTTTATACCCAGCCGCAGCATCCGCCATTCAAAGCTGCCGGCAAATATCCGGCTTTTCAAATTATTTTTCAAATTTAATTATACATTTTTTAACCCCTTAAGATAATGCCCAGAGCAAACTTCCAAGTTAGTCCAAGTTGGGTTAAGGACTCGATTTTAAAAGGGGGCCCAATTTTGAAGCGTTATTAAACTATAATAAAAAGAAAATGAGCTGGCGGCGGCGTCTTTGGCCGCCACTTTCTTAGGGCCGGGATTTTGAGCCTTTAAAGTTATAATTAGACTGTCGAGAACATTTACGAACTTTAAATGTTACCGATTAAAAGTTCACCTGTCCGATGACAGGGGGGGGGAGGAGGGAACGTTGAAATCGTGGAGTCCGAAAATCGCGAAACGCTCGTTTCAAGGGATCGTGTGACTTCTTTTTCGCAATTTATTTAATTTTTTTTTTTTTAATTTAAAATGAAATGTTCTCGCTCTCCTCAATTATTTTTCATCCTGAATGTTTCCATGTCGCATCCAGCTTTTGGATACGCGGCGCTTCGCATTTGTGCATGAAATATTCTCCCGATTAATGTTGTCGCTAAACCCGCGTTTTTGTTATTCGCGGCCGGTCGTTTTTGAGCCCGTCAATGAAAACTGGGCCGTTTCGCCGTCGCGTTTCTTCTTCAATTGCGAACTCGTTTGTATCAATTCCTCGTGCGACCGATTCTTCTCCTGTCGTTGGGCAAAAAATTGAGAACAGTCCGGCTGCCAAATGGAACGCCGACATAGTCGGGCATTTTTTTCCCGTTTAAATATTTTTTTTATGGGCCCTGAGATGTTTTACGCTCGCGGATCCCGAGAATTCTGGGCTCGAAAGTGCTAGCAGCCGTGAAGCCTCCTACTTCTCGTTCTTCGTTCCGAGTTGTTTGCAGGACAGTTCAGAAATTCATATTTCTCCGTTGTTTATAACGAATTAAAAGTTGTATAATTGAAAAAACGCTCGATGTAATGTAATCAAACAAAAATACACACCTAGAAATTCTCCCGAAACAAAATTCACTCATTTTGTCTTTATTTCGCTTCGGCTGTTACTTCAGTTTTCATACTGAACACTAAAATAAAATTGAACACCCGGGCACTTTCCTTTGAGATTTGTCGTAATTTTTTTCAAGATATTGAAATGTGTTATAGTCTAACTGTACTTCTGAATGACTAAGGACTTTAATTTGCGAACAATGATTAAACGTAATTTCCATTTGAACTTTGTAATAGGGCACCGCCGCCCGAAAATTGAACCCCGGGTCCGATACCACGCATCGCTGTACCCCCTACATGTTTCAGAATTCTCCTTAAATTATCCCTAAGAGCGCTATAACTTTCATTATATACGGGGTATTTGTTGAGAGCGGCTTATAGCTGCGTTTTGGATGCAAATCGGATGTTCATGAGCGAGCTAATTTTTCCCCAATTATAAATTTCAACCGATTAAACGACTCTCTCCGGCTACTCGTTAAAAGTTATTTTCTTATCGATACCGGCAATATCTAATTTTGTAACGCCGCGTTGACACTCGACGCGTCAGTGTGTTTAACTTTCTGACAGATTGAGATTAGCTTTTCCAACTTATCGGACCCATGTAATACGGTCGGTGACATATTTTGAGTTTATTTACGAATTATTTACACGATGAAATTATACACTGTAAACGGCCGAAATAACTTGAGCTGGGCCGTTTCGCGAATATAGACGACTTTAACTGGAAGATCCGGTACACGATGTATCTCATGCTGGCTGGCACGTAGTGATTCTCGTTGACCCGATTGATTAGTTTCGCGCTATCTCTGTTTTTTCTTCTTCTGTACGGAAAAAAGATAAGGGGAAAAAGAGTTACAATTCCTTTGTCGCTCATCACTTGACACTATTGTCGGGGCCGATTTCGGCCAGATAAAGCGGAGAAACAAGACCGCGCTGACCCAATTATTACGCTGGCCGTATTTATTAATGCGGCACAAAACATGCTCGATTGGCCGAAGATTATACACGAAGGGATGACTATATAGGCACGCCGGAGTTCTCCCGTCCAAACAAGTATGAGTTCATAAATGTGACTGAGGTTTACTGTTAATTGCGTCAAATTTTTCACTTCCAGATTTGAAAATGAAGATTAAAAATATCTTCGGGCATTTTTCGCCCAAATATCGAGCATATCGTTAAATATTTATCTTCCCGCTAACCTGCTGAAGTCGTTCCGACTCGGTTCCTTCAATCATTATTATGCATCCAAAACATCTTTTGACTTCTGTTTTTTTAATAATAATGAAACTGACATGAAAACCGTTGTCTGTTCACAGTAATAAGTGCCTTAATGAGAAGCGGCGGAGGGAGGAGGAAAATATCCGGATTGAAGAGCTGGCGGAGCTGATTTCAGCGAGATTCGCTGACATGAGCTCACTCTCTGTCAAACCGGACAAGTGCGCCATACTCCAAGAAACAGTCAACCAGGTATAGAACCGAGAATTGTTCAATTTATAAAAATCGATGCTAGGAATCCCCCAATACCGCTCACAACGCGTCACCGTAAAAAAAAACTACCGAAGAAGTTTTTGACATCGGATTTAAAATGGAATCTTGGCCCCAGTTTCTAGCCATTGATTGTTCTTAGCAGGCTGCTTACTGAGCCGCAGAGTCCTCATCAATTTAGCAATTTAAAACCTAACAAAACGCCTTAAAATATCTTATAGATCACGACTGTCACTTGTTGTTAATTATCTTCTTATTAGTTTTATGGTTCTTCCTCGACACCTCGTATATTTGTGTTTAAGAATATTTTCTGTTTATACTGTTCAGTTTTCTCTTATTATATTATCCTCTTGTTAGACTTTCAAGCCGCAATACAAATTTGGTTTAAGTAGATTTGATATCGAGTGCTCGCGGGTTTATGCCTGGTGGCCTTATTATTATCGTATGTACAAAGTAAATAAAAAGCAGTATCAATATTGGAAAATAAGATATCTTCGAGGAGTCATTAAATAAGTACTTAAGGCACGTTCCTTTTAATTATATTAAGAGAACAAAATTATTGCGAGGAAGAAACCGCTTAATTTTTCATTTTAATAAGGCTTACAGGAGTTTAATAAACAAATTGTTTTATGCCTAAAATTATATACCGCCCTAGAAATGTTGAGGAACCGAAATCTTATTTATACCTCATTAAGTTTCAGATTATCAATAATGAACGGCAATCACCCTTTTTTAATTATATACAATAAGTGTCCGATATTTTCTGTCTAGATTCGTCATATAAAAGAGCAAGAAGCGAACGCAGGTAGCGAAGCAGTACAACAAGGCGAAGTGTCCTCATCGAAACCAACTATATTAGCCAATGAATTGCTCGGACCACTACTTTTGGAGGTAGAACAACAAATATTTGATATTTTAGTCGCATATTTGAAACTGAATATAACGTGTACAAATGGCCAGATAATGATAATAAATCGCTTATTCAACTTTGTTGTAAAAATACCTTCTCGGGGCAATAATTAATGTCAGATTTTCGATATAAAGGTTCATAAATTTTAGAACGGGAAGTTTGAGCTGCCAATATTTCATGTTTTTTTTAAGGTTTTGAAAACGTCCGATCGTTAATTTATGGCAATGTTTCTGCACAATTGTCGGTTAGTTTTTCCCCCGTTTGTAAAGTCGAGAGGTTTATACTTTTTGTTGTAGATTCACTACCGGAAGTGTGCTCTACAGAGACAAGTGCTCCTTGTTGGTGAAATATCTACTCCTTTATCTGTTCGCCTAGTCCTCCTATTTAAGTTTTCACCTGGGCCAACCGCTCAAAGTAATAGTTTGTCTTCCGCCTGTATTTGCCTGTAGTGGGGCAAACAATACTTGTCGATTCTGTTCTCGGCAGGAGGCGAGGGCCTCCAGAGGATTGTTGAGCTCGAGCTGTGGCTGGTATTTAGTGATGTTGGTTGGGCTATCGGCCGACAGTGGGCGCTCCCGTTGCCCCATGCCCTACTTTCAGACCATATGATCGAATCCTTCCACGCACCTCTATTTTTACTACACGGAGAGTTGAAAAAAAAATATATATAGAAAATTTAATTTCAAATCGCTCTTGTTTCTAAACGCTGTTTGTGTCGCCCCGCAGAATATTTTTTTCAAATTTTTATCAGCTCGAAAACTCGGCCAACCAATTCAACTTATATCAAATTATTGAAGTTTCAGCAAAAAATTTGAAAATACTATATTATAGGATTAAAGACTTAATTTCAAAATTGAAACCAGATTTCTGATCTGTGAGAAAAATGTCTAAATATAAAATTAGTTTCCCTTGTTGAAAATAAAAGATTTCTGTAATTATTAAAGGAGTTGAACTCCACAAATTTTGTTTTGCATTATTTCCTTTACTACGATAGATTTAATTAAAGATAAACAAATTAGAAATAATGGCCGCAGTGTGTTGACAATAAAACTAAGAATGCTTTCAGTCAGTTATGTAGGCAGGTCCAAAACAAGTGTATAAATTGCCATTTTTATATTTAGGATTTTAAATGTCTGGTATCGCATTTTTTAAAAGATTATTTAAATTATCCGCATTAAAGTAAATGGATATTAGTGTTTCATAAACAATTATGTGTTTTTCAATTCAGCTAACGCTGAATAATGGAATATTAGATTTTTTTTGGTACGAAGTTGGTTAACCTGTCCAGTTGCGACCGAGCCGCTCCTCCAAAATTCTACTTTTTCGGCGTCTCGTCTTTTTGTGTTTCTTTCTTAAGTAAAATTGCAGCAGTAGTAAATTGTAGTAGTTCAAACATTTAAAATGGAAACCTGGATTAAGATTGAAACTGTAAAGCAGTATGATTACTTGAAAAATGAACGGCCGCTTCAACGGATTTTTACCTGCCTAAGGTTGAGGAAGATGAGCGGAAGAAATAGGGACAAGGACAAACGGGGGAGGGTAGTCCCGTAGCGACCTTCGATGGTGAAAAATTCCTCATTAAATATCCCAGTTTATTAAAAGAAAAAATCTATATTCGGCAATATATGCTAATATTGTGATAGTAGGACACTCAACATTGTAAAGTTTATATCAATCCTACAAATTATAGATGTATTTCAGTGCAATAGAATGAATGTTTTCTATAAAACAATTAATTATTAGAATTGGTTCCTAAACTAATTAATACAGGATGATAATTATTGACAATTACAGACGGAAGGAGGTATTTTTATGCCATATAGTATTAACAAAATTAACCTTTCCTCTGTTCATCACTTTCCTCCAGCTACATTCTACCTTCTCATTTCACCATATGCCAGTTCTTCTGCACATTATGTTCTGTAATGATTATGTTTATTTGTATGTTTTATGATACATTGTATTCATGGGATGCATTGTTTGTTACAATAATAAGCGATATATTTTCAGGCTCTGGAGGGTTTCCTTTTTGTGGTGAATACCGAAGGCCGAGTCGAATACGTGACCGATAACGTGTCTCAGTTTATTAAATTTGAAAAAGACGAAGTAGTAGGTAAGAGTATTTATAACTACATCCATCATGGAGACCACGGGAGGTTTTCTACCATCCTGTTGCCGACACTAGGCTGGACGCATCACCACCAGTCGCAGTCGCAATCGCAGTCGCAGTCACTTCAGCTAGTCGGCGACCAGTCCCAGTCCCAGTCCCAGTCCCAGTCGCAACAGCCTTTGTCCTCTTCGAGAAGTAAAACGTTCAACTGTAGGTTCCTCATCAAACCTCCCGATGATCAGGACGAAACGATGGAGGAAAAACAACAGAGGGTGTCCAAATATGAAAATATGCAGGTTAGAAAAACTTTCATTGCAAAGTATTTTATTCAATTATACCCCTCAGCATTGCGCTAAGTCGCTATTTGTAGGGCTGTTGTCACTTGTGTGAGAGGGATTAGAGACTTTTGTAGACAAGCAGTATTTTTCAGAATAAGTTAATAATGCTGTCCCCTGTTGTAATGCAACAAGTGTGTTCACTTACCCACAAGTATAAAGTTTAATGTGTACCCAATATTACTGTGTCGAGTGGAGTTTTACCTTTCCATGCCTTACATTTAAGAGAGCAGATAAGTAATTTGAAAAGCGCTAACTGTCACTACTACTTATGAATGTTGATTGCTGATGTACTGTCTTGTCAGCATTTTCACTGTACCTTTCTTTAATTAATAACTTCCCAAATTAATAAAAAATCGGAATTGGAAAATTTGTTATAATGTGGTGATGCGGTGTGACAGATCTCTTCAGCGCAGCTGCCCTACCCGAGTGACAAGGGAGGAGGGAGTGGTGGGGGTACCGGTGAAGAGGGTGGGTGCGGTAACGGCGGTGGCGGAAGTGGAGGTGGAGTCGGTGACTCTTGCGAGACCGGACCCTGTCTCATCTGCGTCGCGAGGAGGATACCGCCCAATGAAAAGCACCTCGGAGCCACCGTAGAGCAGTTCAGCGTTAAGCTAGATCTCGCCGCTAATATCATCGGTATAGACACCAGCGGAGTCTCCCCCACCTATTCCCAGTTCCTAAACAAGGTACCGCATTCATCCGTCCGTTAAGTATTAAAGGAAATCTCATTTCATAACAACCAACTTTCTAGTATTAAACTCGATTAACAAAATCACTGTTTCAGGACCTGGTAAACAAGTGTATTAAAGACTTGGTCCATAGGCACGATAGGAATAAATTAAATTTGCACCTCAATGAAACCATGACGATGAACCAGAGCACCAGTGTCATCTATAGGCTGAGGGTCTCCTTGGAAGAGAAGTACATCCACGTACAGACCAAGTCCAAACTGTTCAAAGGGCTCAACGACAGCGACTTCATTATGTCTACGTATTCGATACTCGGGTACGGTCATTATATTAAAATTTATTTGCATTCGAGTTTATTTGAATTCGTGTTTCTCTTCGGATAAGAGCTTTGTATACTATTAACGTATTCATTTTCATTTTAAAATTTATTAATAATAATCTGATTTATAGGGACGTGGACTTGGCTAGTGACGCGAGTTCTCCGTTGGGATTGAGCAGTCAAAATTCGGGAAGTTCCGTCGGAGGTCCGCTAATAGCGAATGTGAACGGCGGAAACAGGGGAGGAGCCGTATCGGAACTGACCGCTGGGGCAATGACGCTGAACAACGCGGGAAGCGGGAGCAGCACGTTCAACACGGCTGTGTCGCTGACCGCAGACCTGGGGTTCGAATTCGCCGACCTGTTCCCGTCATCCACTTGGGACATGATGGGTACGGGAGAGGACAGGGGCTGGGGAGGGAGGCGGGCGGTGGAGGGGCGACCGACTCTAGGAGCCTGACGCCGGCTCAGAGCCCGCTGAGTGTCGGCGGCGGCGGAGCTGGTGGCGGCGGCGGCCGTCCGGGCGGCGGGGGGCCGCCCTCCACGCCGTCGTTCAGTGGCGCCGGGGGGCCGGCGTTCCCGTTCAGCCCCCTCCAGGAGGCGACCACCCCCCACCCCCACGACGCCGCCAAGGAGAGCCCTACCCCGGGCGACGGCGGCGACTCGGCCCGACTCCGCAACCTCCTCATGACCAAACGGCCTAGCAGCGACGGCTCCGACGACGGCTCATCCTCCGCCTCTCGTACCAACAAGCATCTCATCCTCAAGGGACTCCTCAACCAGGAAGATGACGACCATTCCTCTCATCACGCCGACCACTCTAACAAATCTGCGGGCTCTAACAACATGCTCTTGAAGGTACGATATATTTTTGTACTCTTTTTAATGTTAAATAACATTGCAATCTTTGAAAGGAATGATTTGTATACAATTGGAGATTTTGTATATGCGTTGAACAAAGAAAATTATATTAAAAAGAATTGCGTAAATGTGAGTTCTGTATTTTAGGTCTTGGGAATTAGTTAATTTTATGCTCGGGAGTGCACACTTTGTCCCTTATGGGGGCCGATGGTGTAAGAATTAACCAGACAGAACCCCCTGCATGTTTAGGCTAAGATAGGATGAATAAGATAATTTAGATTGATCGGGTAAATGAGCGTAATACATGTACTTTGAAGACACAACATTTTGCATGGAGCAATTCTAATTAGACTTGTTTATTACCTGTAAACTATTTGAGAATTTGTTAATGAAAAAAATATCGTTTTACTTTTATATAAGCTAAGTATAGAATGTGAATTCATTTAATGGGATGCCACAGATTTTTATATTATTTCCACATATTTTAAATGTGAAAATCTTCATGTTCATTCCTCGTTAACGCCAATTTTCTTTAAACATTTTTGTATTATTATATGTTTGAGATGGTTTCATTTCTCCTTTCCTCAATACCACAGATTTAATCACATAAAAAAAGCTTCTCGGATGGTTTATTTATAAAACATGGATGTTTCTAAGTACCACCAATGGCAATTCTCTCCATTTTCTTTCTATTAATGTTTTTCCATTAAATGTGTATAAAGTGGTAATTTATCGTGCAAATAAATAATAAATTTATTGTTTAAAGGTTAATATAATTAGAATTGCGATATAATCAACATTTAGTATCAAAAGTACTTCTTTTTTCCTGTAATTATTTTTCATTTTTTCAAAAATTCATATTTCAAAATTTATTGTTCCCCGGCAGTTGTTGAATGAAAAGAGTGATGACGATGATGTCGAAGCGAGGGCTGGGCTTAAGAAGCAGAATGAGCTTTTGCAGCAACTGCTCAAAGAAGACGAAAGTAATCAAGAGGTATGGACAGCTATAACTTGGTTTGTTTTATTAAAAGAAAAAATATTGAACCCCCGTCAGCCAAAAAATGGATAGTCGCACTCTGAATTAAGACTGCGATGCATTCGTAGAAGTGAAATCTTCTTACCGGTTTCTTACAGTGTTTTGAATTCCCTTACCGTTGTTTTCTTAATTTTTCTAGTTCTAACGGCTAATTTTCACAATGTATCTCTTTTTCTTTTTAATGCAGAACAACGATCCTCTATTCAAGAGCCTGGTATTCAGGAGTGGAGGTGGGGGTTCTCCGGGGAGCAGCGGCGGTGGCGGTGGAGCCGTGGATGGGTCGGGGTCGGGGTCGGGCGAGGAAGAGGCCCAGCGAAGAGGGGGACGACGGCGGCGGCGGCGGAGGCACCAACAGTGGTGCCAACAGCGGCGCCAACAAGCGGGGACCGGCATCGGCCACCGCCTCGGCCGTGTCCCTACTGGACTCCCTCCCTCAGGTCCCTCCCCCGCCGCCTACCTCCACTGGCAACAGCAAGCTCTGGGAGAAAAACAAGATGTTGGCCTCACTGCTGGCTAAGCAACCGTCCACGCCCGCCACCATACCTCCCATACCTGCGTCTGTCATATCGGCCACCCCTCAGGACAAACTGCCAAGGCTCATCAAGCAACCGTCCACCGGTATTTATCATTATTATACGTCATTTCGGTCGCTTAATAAACACGATTAGTTTGTGGGCTTGTCAAAAAAAAGAATAATGCTAGAAATATTGTTGCTCACATCGGTGAGAATGTGTAATTGTTATTGTCCTTTTTACTATTAATTGTTCCGTCAATTGTATTAATCCCATCACTGCTATATATACTGTATTAATTTGCTGTTAATTGGAAACATTAAAGGGGAGTATAAGCTTTATGTAACAGGCAATATTCTAAACGGCCCGGCATTGTTTTAAATATTTAAATTTCCCGCCTAGTTTTATTTCTTTTTATTTTGAAGAGAAAGAACAGTTTGTGTTAAAAAAGAATGAAGATTAAATTCTAGAAGAATTTCAAGATCTCGACCTTTCTTCTTGTGTTGACTTAGTAACGTCGTTAAGAGTGCGGCACATAAATCATGTGTCTGTAGGCTGGTGCCAGCAGCAGTCGCAGCAACAACAGTCGCAGCAGCAGCAACAGCAGCAGCAGCAACAACAGGTCGGTGTGCAACAGCAGCAGGTTGTTTCTCGGCTGAGCCAACAGCAACAACAACAGCAGCAGCAAGTTGCCCAGCAGCAACAACAGCAGAGAAGTCCTGCACCGGCTATCAGACCTGTGGTCAATACAACCACACCGTCATATTGTTCTCAGCAGAGTTGGGAGTCTTCCGATCCTGTCTTATCTGATTTATTGGATCAGGTTATAGAAACACTACCTGAAACTGTACCCGGTCAGTAGTAGAACTATTTTTAGTGGCGGTTAGATTAGATTTGGTGATCTAAATAAAATTCCTGTTCAGTCAGAAATTATAACACTAAGCTTGTGACTATTTTAAATTATTGAAGGAAAGTTGTGTTATCGAACTTACGATGTTTGATGTTTTGAATGTTTGATAAACTAGCCAGTTTATAATAATTGCATAAGGATATACTATTTCAAAATAATTATATGATAACAGTGATAGAAATCAGTTTCATTGGTGCTATTTCATGAATGTTTTCCCTATAACATTCATAAAATGTTTCATTTGGTAATAGTTTTTTGATTTAGTACTAATCAATGGGTAATTTTTTCAGATTCACCTGCACTTATTATAAATATGATGAATTCGATGGATTCACCGAGTAGTGGAGGTTCAAGTTCGAGTACAAGTTTCCAGCAAGACCTCAACGAAAAAATGGCAATAAATGCTATACAGAAATCTTTAATGCAGTGTGAAACTGCTGTTAGGAGTCCTGCTTATAACAGCACAGTAAGTTCTATCTCTACCACTCAATTATATGCATCAACATTTCCCAACATGAAACTCTGTAATCAATTTTAAATATTAAAAATTATTTTATCGCCAAATTAATATTAATACGCATATTCAGATTCCTCAGGGTCAACAACAGTTCCCACCTCCTCCTATGTACCAGCAAAGACAGAGGTTCCCCATTCAGGGCCAGTTAGCAGGGAGACAACCTAATCACCAATTCACTTTAGCCAATCAGGTACTCATTTTTGTCTTAATACTAATTATAAACATATTTACTGAGCTAATCTTAAAATTGTAAATGCGGTCACCTTTATAATTGCTGTATATTATAAAATTCAAACAAACAATCACACGGTTTTGATGTTTGTTTCAGCAACAGTTGTTGCTACAGCAGCAGCGCAACAAATTGTTACAACAGCAGCAGCAGCAACAACAACAACAGCAGAAGCAGCGCCTCCTCCAACAGCAGCAGCAACAGCAGCTGTTGATACCGTCCAATGCTGCTGCTGCGACCACTGACCCTGCCGGCATACACAATATAGATTCCTTGATCAACAACACTGTAGCTCCTAATGTTTCTCTACAGGTACTACCACTTTTCACATTTCTTTATCAGCCCACAATTATAATTTAAAGGGGTGGCAAATTGGATTGGTTAAGTTTAATGAAGGGGAGAAACCTGGGCAAATTTTTTGAAGTATCCAGTAGTAGTAGTAGTAGTCTCCAGTATAGTATTTTTTGATAAATACTATATGGTGAATTTAAAATATGCTCAAATTCAAATCCTAAACATCCATAATAAACTAGGCTTTTCCCATCTGGCCAACAGATCTGTGCCTGCAGCAGTTGAAAAGGTGAAATTGTGAAAAAAGGTTACAACATTCTGGAAAAAATCCGTGACTGTTAATTGACTACTAATTTAATTTGTCTGTTTTGCAGAGGTCAGGAAGTGTGGCAGACTCTCAGCTGTCACCTGTGGGTGTGGGTAGTTTCGGGAGTGGTGGTGGTGGTACAATCCTGAATTCTGGAGGGTCGCAGATATCCCCAGGACAACGCCAGCCATACTCCCCTCAGCCTTTTTCCCCTGTCAAGTATGTTTATTTATCAAATTTTCTAAAACGGACAATTTTCTAAATTCTAACGCTTTTAAATTCAATTTTTCATGTTTATATTTTTTATGGCTGTCTTGCAAATGTACATTGTAATAGTGGTTCTGAAGATGAATTATTGTTTGAAGTACCTATCCATGGCTCCAGTGGCTTAAAAATAAGCCGCTTAATATAATAAATATGTTTCTATTTATTTTATATTTGTATTTTAGTACATTTAAAACACTTTGTACAAGGCTTTAAAATAAATATAAAGAATTAAAAAATTAATTAAGTATATGATAAAAAGAAAATTTATTTAAAATTTCTGATCTCAGATTCTCCTTTACTTTGGTAACAATTTTTGAAGGAAGAATTGTTTTAAACACACATTTGTACCTAAAATTTAAAACTATTCCTTAAATTAACCAGAAATATCAGATTTGGAAACAGAATTTCATGTATTAATTATCCATTATTCATTTATTTGAAAGCTAAAATGGAGTAGTTCCATTTTATTGGGAAGTACAAGCATCAAAAATATTCATTGCACTATTCTATCGAACTAATTATGTTTCGAAGTTATTCCCAAAATGTTGGTATACAATTTTTATATGATACTTACGTTTCATTTTTAGTGGTGGTATAAACAGTTTCCAAAGTTCAACAACCCAACAGGGTGCTCAACAGGCCAGGTTGTCACCCAGTGGCCTACCTAATTTTCAGCAAGCTCAACTTTCACCTAGAGTTTCTCAGGTACGATACAGTTTTATAAATATTATTAAATCAATTAATAATCGTTTGTATTTGAATTAATCAAATTATAAAAAATAATCATTTACCTCGAATAAATGAAATAATTAAATTAATATTTTAACAGGGACAGCAGGTGTATTCAAGTCAGGGCCAAAGCAATTCATGGTCCCAACAAGCTAGTAGAATATCCCTTCAGCAACAGCAAAACCCAATGCTTAATGCTCAGCTTACGGTAAGTTTGAGTTACTCTATGATATGCACAAAAAGTTCCGGACTAGCGGGGGGCAATCCCCAATAACCTAAGTTCTTCCCACAGTACCTGAACAGGTGACAGTCACACCTGTCAACCAGGAGAGAGTAAAATATAACTGTTACTACAAAATGTTGTCGGTATGCAGGGGGGCAATGGGAGCAGTAGCACGGGAGGATTCGGGAACCAGAGAGGCGGTTTCGGTGGGGGCGGACGACAACGGGTCGGCAGCAGTTGCCACCGGTGAGGTCCCTGACTAGTCCAGGAGGGGAGGCGGCGGCGGCGGTGGGGTGGAGGGGCGGTGGTGGAGGAGGGGCGGTGGAGGAGGGGCGGAGGGCGGGGTGCCTGCCGGAGGCCAGCCTACTACCGCTTCAAGGGCAGTCGCCGTTCGCCGCCCGACCTCTCCCTCCGCGCCGCCAACGCCCCCGCCAGTTACCAGTTCACCAGGCTCCAGAGGACCATCAGTGCCCCACCTCAGGCCACCACACAGTTACCAGGTAAGTCACCCCCCTCTCATATAGCCCCACAGCCACACCTACCGTCATTTTATTCGACCATCGATTTACCCCGATTAACCCTTTAACCGCCGGTATTTATTTTAGTTTCGCTACATTTAACTTGAATACCGACAAGGCAGGTATCTGTGTGTTCCATACTTTTTGTGCCGCTTTAACCCAGGCCTGGTTGGCTGAAAACTAAAAGAAAAAGTCCGATATATTTCATTTTATTTTTGTCCGACTGGTAATGGAAATAATTTTATGTTTATTTTATTTGATTGCCGGGAGTGAGATTTTTCCGTTTGTTTACTAATAGGGTAATAGGTCTACGATGAATAGCAAGATACTGGTGAATTGGGGAAATTGCTCGAATGATTTATTGTCTAAACTTATCTAGAATGTTCAATCGATATTTGAGTGTTAATCTAATAATTTTAGATTACGAACCAGCGAGTGCATTTTAATTCTTGTTCGATTTAACAAAAAAATGTATACTTTAGAAACATGTCTCTTCCATTATTGCGATGGACATAATGGCTTTGACTGTATAAAAAAAAATACTAAATATATATGTATGAGTAATTACAAAATATCATCACGGAGCAGATAATTAATGGTTCTGTATTTTATATTTTCATCTGATCAAAATATTTCTGAATAAAAGTAGTTATCATAGATAGGGTAGTTAATTTTTCACTGGCTGTTAAAGGGTTAAACAAAAGGTACCTTATTCGGCTTTTTTTTATACAGAAGTTGTGGTGCAATAAACAAATTTAATTTATAATTTTCGTATTGTTAATTTTATAAAACATATCATACTAAGCCATTTCAATGGTGACTATGATAATGTCTCTACCACTGTCCTTTATGCGCACGAACTACTTTTATTTTACCTTATTATTTTTAATTTTTGGTGTTGGATTTTATTTAAGATTAATTCTCTTAAAACATTAATTTTACATAACAGGATGGTACAGTTTCTCACAGTAGAAAGTAGGACTAATATGTTAATTATTTATTCTAATTATTATTTTCGATCTGTACAAATATTTTTCCAAGTGTATTTGCAGCTGTCGTTTACTTGAAATTCAAAATATTAAATGCCCAAAATTAAATATATACAAGAGAAATATATGAACCATAAGTGTATATCTAATTATTATAAATGTGCCCTTGAACAACAAATAGAATAAGTGCTTGTCACAAAAAATAGTAGTCCTTTGAATATTCTTGCTACCTTTAAAGTTTCTTAAATTTCTGTAGAATATTTGATAAATATATTTCAGTGCGTAGAAAATAAAAAATTCCTTAGGCTACTGTACTACTTAGTTGCTTAACTTCATTCAGAGTTATGGTGTTCATTTCATGAGCAAACTTAAGTAAAATTGACAGTTGCAATCTCTTAATTATAGGTTGTATGTATCCCCTTAAAAAACATTGACTATGTATCGAATGAATTATTTTGAAATCTGTTGGTCATTCTATAGATTACATGTGATTTTCCTGGAAGTTGGTTAGGTTTTGACAGTTCCTTTGCAATTCTCTTGCTGTTTGCTCTCTGCAATTCTATTTAGCTCCTCTCAGTAGATCAAATTACATTGCTTTGGAAACTCCTTGAAACAGCAGTTGGCACTCATACACCAGAGTTGAATCCAAGTGGCTGAGACATGTACATAGCTGTTGGAAACAATCATTTCTTTTCTCTTCTGTATTTTCATTTATTTTCCTTTCATTTTATTTCTTTATTTTATTAGTTTTTTTAGTAATGAAACTAATCTTAAGCATGGTTTGATACGTCTATTAGATATAGTTGTATTTTCTTAGTTTTGAATTGATTTTTTGCATTTTATTGCATTAATTATTTCTTCGTTATAATATTTTTTTTTTTTTTTTTAAATTTCTTTTACTGCATACTAAGTAGTAGTACGTGTCTTATGCAATTTATGACAAAAGGCAATAATAAACAGTTGTTGAAATACAAGTTAACTGGAATTTATACTTGCATCTTACAAGCATATATGTTGATGATTTTGAGTAGTGATCCCCTGAAGTTAATCTTGCAGTGCCCTTTTAGGTTTTAGTTGAATTTGAGTTTTGTATGGTAAATATCACCAAACAAGTCCTGGATGACAGACGTTACGTCTTCTGGCTTTTTTAAATGAAGTGATAAAAATTATTTCACTTTTTTGCATGCCACAACTGATACTATTTTTTAGAGTGTATTAATACCAAATTTAAATGCTTTTATTATTTGTAATATATAGTGTTGTAATATAAAAAATAATGTAAATTACATTCTCTGTGGAAAATTATTGGAATTTATCTTATTTTAGTCTAAAAAAATGAATATAGTCTTTAGCCCTTATGGTTACATAAAAAGTATAGAGAATGTTTTGTCTGCACCTGTTGACAAAGTTCTCATGGAATTTTTAGGTTGCTTTTTGAGCCTCATAATATAATGACCATTTAGGGTGGTTATTAAATCTAACTCTTCTACATACTTGTTAGTACAGATTCCATTTAATATTTCTTTAAATACGGAAAATATTGTGGCCTATATATTAAAAAAAATTTATCTTTAGTGTGTAGTTTCTCAAAATGAATATACCCTAAAGTAATTGAACTTTACCTTTCCCATAAATTGATGTAATAAAGTGGTTTTTCAGTATTTAAGTTATAAGATTTTAACAATCAATTTTTGCGGTACTTTTTGTGATTGAACCTCTATCATACAGTTTTTATTGGACAGTTGAAAAATAAATGATAAAATAAATGCAATATAAAGGTTTTTATTACTGTAATGGTTATGTATTAGCCCATTTATAATTTCAGTTAATGATAAAGTTATTCTTCATCAGTATATTTATTTTGAATAACTGGTACACGTGTAGAAGATAAATGGCCATATTTTCATTTTCTTGTGTAACTAAAATATACAAAAGTTCTGTTGTGGTTTAAATATCTTTCCAAACCCAAAGAGAATGTGTTTCAATGATTTTTTTTCAAATTAATAATTATATATAAAAAGTAAAAAATGGGTTCTTTGCAAGTAATTTAAATTTGCCAGTCAGATTAATATTGTTAAGTTCTTTGTAAAGGTACCTTATATTTATGTGTATTTTAACACATTGTCAAATTGTTTGTTATGATTTAATTATTTCAATTCATTAAAAAAATAAGGTATCTATTTGCTTATAAGGTATTGGAAATATTGTAGATTTAAAATATGTATTCTAATAACAACAAAATGTTTAAATTGATGTTCTTTTTGTGCATTTGAAGTCAGGATCAGTTTTGAGTACATTTTCTGAAGGTTTATACTTTGCGGGAAACTTATATGACACTAAAATATATATTAGAGCTCATTTTAAAAACTTCCCAATTTATAAATTAAACTTTATAAATTAAATTCACAGTGATTAATGGATTCACAAAATTAGATATGCAAATATTAAAGTAAAAAATAAATAATAAAATAAAAATTATTTATAGCAATTAAGAAACTTCTCTTATTAGAAGAAAAACTTATTCCTTATAATAAGGTGGATGGGAAAAAAGTAAAAATTAATATATTTAAATTGTTTGTAAATGTGAACTATTTTGGTATAAATGTATTCAATTTTAGTATATATTTCTATAGTATGGACATTTTTTTATAACAATTGTGAAAGGATCCTTTAAAGTTTATCAATCAAGGAAGTCCCTACTGGAATATAACTGACCCCAGATTTATTTATGTTTACCTTTCTATAGAACAGTTTCTTTTTGCAAAGTAGCTTTCTTTATTGGGTGCTGCAGTTTTCTTGTTACTTAATTACAAAAGTTAGGAAAACAGAAATATTTGTTATTCGTTAATGTGTTATTCAAAACTTGAATTAGAGATAAGTATTAATAGAATTGTATGTATTCTTGTTGTTGCCAATGCTAAACGAATTTGTCGCAGTCCTAGGGGTTAGGATAAATAGTTCATGAATCGCACCGCTTACATGTAGATTTAATTAATCATTATCCATTATTATTATGTAATTCATTATCCTTATAGCGGTATAAAGAAGTAACGTATTTATAATACTCCCCGACATTTATTTGGAATCGTTCATAGGAAAGGCCGGCTTGATAACCTCGTCGAACATTCCACATTCTGACGTATCGACAGGAAAAAATAACGGTCGAAGGTGAGAAGACGTTCCGACGAAATTCTTTTATAAAAAAAAATCGGAAAAAAGGAATTCTCGAGGTAGAAGTCACAGAACAAGTACCCAGAAGGTAGTGGTAACACTGGCGGTAGCATTTTCCCAATATCCGCTACTGTCCCCGTCGTCGCCAGTTATGTATTTCGACCCAAGCCAAAAAGCAAAAAGGAACTCTGTCGAAACCTTCAAGTTCTATCTTTCTGGACGCTTTTTGGAATTGCATCGATGAGAGGGCCTAAAACAAAGAATGGAATTGGCGTAATTACAGTGTACGGCTGATATCATCACAGAGTAACCTCTTTCATATGTCGATATTTTCTATCCGCCATTTTCTCCTCGCGCCCAAGAATTCTCGGCCTTTTTTATTGTTCCAGTTATTTTACTTGTGTCGGCAATGTCTCAAATTTGTCAGGTTCGGCTTTTTCATTTTGATTTCTTGTTTCGATTGCCGTTACGTGTTATCGAGTTTTGTATACGGATATCGGCTCGATTTCTCGGATTTATGTATGGCCCTCGTCCGTCAAGGATGTCTCTCGGTTTGCGTTATACTTTCATCGGGTCCGTAGGAGTAATTCTGTCCCTTTCCATAATGTACAGAGGAACATCCGTTCCGGTTTGAGAAAAGCGAAGGTTCGATATAGCGATATGTGACGTCACGGAATAATCTAACCGTTAGGGGGTTGAAGTTAGGTGGGACTGTATTCTGCGATTGTACCGAATTCTTTTTTTCCGCCGTATTTATGTAGAAGCGAGTGTGCTTAGGCCGATATTTGTGTCTTGCGATCGGATGCCACTTATTTCTCCGATAGTCCTCCCTACATATTATGGACTAGCTTAATCGCATCGCGATTAAGAGGTTAAAGTTAGGCGGGACCGTATTCTGTGATCTATCCATGGAACGTTCCCGTAGGATCTAGAAATAGTGTTGTGGCAGTGAGGGGACATGTTTCAGGAGGCGGTGGGCTCCGCCATTACGTGGGCAAAGAGCAGCACCACCACCACCACCACCAGCAGCAACAGCACCAGCAGCAGCAGCAGCAGCAGCATTTGGCGGCCCTGCTGCAGCAGCAGCAACAGCTGCACCAGCAGCAGCAGCAGCAGCAGCCGCCCCACCATCACCACCACCACCACCACCACCACCTGTACCAGCAGCTGGGGTCCCCCTCGGGGTCGGGGGGCGGGGGCGGGGACGGGGGCGGTTCGGCCTCCCCCTCCCCGCTCCTCTACCCGCCCCGTCCTCATCACTCGCCCTCGCCCTCCTCCTCACACTCCCAGGAGGTGCCCAACCCCCACCACCAGTTCTGTTTCAATCAGAACACGCTCCAGTTGTACTCCCACCACCAGCCTGCGGGCGGCGCACACCCTGACAGAGCGCGCCACTCCGGTAAGTCACCCCGACCTCAACCTACACCTCATCCACCTCCACCTCCACCTCCCACAACAACCACTCCTCCCCATCCACCCCACCACAGGGCGCACCACTGCTCCACGCATGTGAACACAACTATCCACTCAATGTTTGGTCAAGAGACCTAATCAGGAGGGGACACTGCGACATATGCTAGCCAATAAAGCGGATACCACTAAAAGGACAATACATTATATTAAAGATATAGGAATGAGGAGAAAACTTTAGGGACATCGCGTGGGTCCCAACAAGCAGGCTTGTAAAGGCACAATTGTTGTTGCAAAAAAAGTGTTTTGTAAAAATTCTTACATAATAATGGATAGGACCGACTCTACAATACAGTATGTAATATATTTAAAGAAATATGTACAGACTAGAACTCATAATTTATTGACTAAACTCATTATTATTGGCTGAAAAAATACATTCGACATGTGCCAAGGTCTTCGAGGATATTATTATGTTTGGTATGATGCTTATTTTTACTTTTGTTAATCCGTAATTATGCATTTTAATTAAACATTGAGTGGCATTGCGGTCACCTAGTGTGGAGCAGTAAGTACATTGTTAATTATCTCCTTTTGTTCGCATGTTTATTATTATTGTCCCCGTCATGGCACTTCCTGTTTTTTGTAATTTTTTCCCTCTTATGTGTTTTATGTTGTCAAATTAATGTTTTTATGTTGCAACTTTTATTTATTTATTTACGTTACTCCCTCTTGGTGGGCACAAAGATACCGTTGTGTTTTTATCCCCTGCACTTTGTTTCACACAGGGTTACTGTCCATCCTGAAAGCAAATTCCAATAATAAATTGAAATTAAACCTCTGATAAATTGAAGCTCTGTTCTCCTTGGAGTTTTTTTAACCACAGGTACGCACATTTATGGATCTTCACATGGAGGGACTTAACATTGCTTTTGCATCTTCGGAACTGCTTTAAATTGGTCCTTTTAAGTATATGTGTTTTGTGTCCTTTTTTCCAAATGTGAACCATTTTATTACTTAAATGAGTAAAGGGGGGGGGGTTAACAAGATTTTTATTCCTATTCGTATGTTGGTTTGGATTAAATTTGTCCATAGATTTAATATATATAATACTTTGAAGTAAATTATTCATCATTCAAAAATAATCTGCGAGGGAAGGGAAGGGTACTTTAATCAATTTCATTTACTTTTTCCTAATTTAAAATGCCTCAAATATTCCAGGTAAAAATAACTAAGAATCTAAATGCCAAGAATGTAAAAAAGAAAAGAAAAATCAAAAGGGGGAGGTCATACTTTTTCTCAGATAATGATAATAACGCATTGTTTTATGGATAAAACATTTACATCATGTATTCATTCCTATCCTCACTCGCTTTCGATATGTCCTTTTTTTATTATTTTTAATATGTTATAATTGTGTGCACTTTGTATACCTTGGCCCATTACATAGGAAAAATAAAAGAAGCTGTGTTAACCTTCAGAAATTATTTTTGGAAAACTCTTGTGTTAATAATCAATGTAATTAACTCATAAATGTTTAAAATACTAAAAGAAACTAGTTTTTTGGTAAGACTGTGTTTGGAGAAAAACGAAAAAGCGGTGTGATTAGAAGAATGTTATTTTTTTATTATGTGTCTCTTGAATCATGTTTATTGACTTTATTAGAAAATTAAAAGAAAACTGATCTAGTATAATAATGTCTAAGCCTTTTGATCCTGTGTTGTAAACTGTATTCAAGTTTTTTTTTGCAATGTGTGTTTTGCAATATTTCACTTGTATTCCCTGTTTTTGTTTGTGTTTTATGTTGCATGTTTATTTTGGTTCTTTGTAATTGATGAGTTGCTTATTTGTATGGAAGCATGGTGGTGATTAGACTTAGGGTTATGAAATAGCGACGGACTCTTGGCATGTCTGACAAACTGCATGCTTCTCTCTTTTAACATTTGGATCATAGTAAGTATTTGTTTCACTGTTGTCATCTTCCCGTTGTTTTGTGTATTAATTAACAAACAACCATCTGTACTTTGTTTGTATATTTGCATGCCGCTTTATTTGTTTTCTACTAATCCCCCATAATCTATTATATATGTTTATCCCCTCAAAAAAACCTTTGTTCAGGAGTGGATTTGCCTTATTTTATAAGACATATTTATAAATTAGTATTAATCGTATTTAGTTTTAAGGTTCGTTTGTTAAATTGTCAAATGAATGAAAATTGAAAATGCAGACACTATCTATTCAAATTTAGTTTCCTCTTCTATTTTTTCTTTTACAATATTTCTTTTATTTTGGCAGCTTTGAAATTATGAATTAAAGTAAAATGTAGTTTTGAAAAAATAAGAATTGGATCTTGACGCATGTTTAATAGTAAAGTAGTTTATTTATTTAGTTTGTCTGAAAAGGAAAAAAATTAAAACTTATACGGAGAATAATGTAGGGATAATTTTGAGGTGTGATTCACAATTTATACATATAATGCGTTTTATTTATTATTTTCTAGGTGCCATTACAGAAGTACAAAACAAAAAATTCAGACTCCCAACAGACTGATTTAACTTATCCGCTGCATTATCAACTCTTATTTTATTATAGTTTCGACTTTAGTTCGAGTTTCGTGTTTCTGTTGAGGACAAGTTTTTAAAGATTGCTCGTAAAAATTATTTTCACTACAATTTTGTCAGACTGAGCGTGATGTAGGGGGTGGGTCATAATTTTCCTATAAAGTTTCCAATAGAGTTCCATCATTTTCTTAATTCTTCAAGTTGGTTAAATTGTTTGCAGCCTAATTGACTTGTCCTCCGTTCAAATCGCAAAGACGCACACAAAGAGATGAACTACATGTTGTGGCACCTCGAGACCGTATATCGATAAGAATTGAGGTTTAAGGTATTGAAAAGACTCTAAGTGAGATGTTGTCTATAATCGTGCTTGTATCTGAAGCAGGAGGTAACAACGGTATGACGGAGTACGTGAGAAAGGAATTGAGAGCGATGGTGGGAGCGAGGACGAGTAGTGGCGGCGGTGGGGCTCCTGGCGGGGGCAGGCAGCAGCAACAACAGCATCACCTCCTACAGCACCACCAGCAGCAGCAGCAGCAGCAGCAGCAGCAGCAGCAGCAGCAACAACAACAACAACACCAGCTCCAGCTGTTGCCCACACAGCAGGTCTCATCTGCGGACCTTGAAGCCCTCACTCTAGCCCTTGACATGGCCTCTCCTGGTGACTACTTCAATTTTTGTAATTCCCTACCGTAGCTAATGTATAATTATTTAATGGCGAAGTTTTAGTCCCTTAATCAGGGACCAACATTTTCAGGGGGTTGACCCTTGTCAAACAAAATTTTTCCCACGTTATTGCACGATCCCACCTGATGTTAGTGACAATTCAAGTTCCGGTTGCAGAACCCACTTTTCTTCAAATTGTTCTTCGATATTTGCTTTTTCTGACACTATTGTCGGGACTTGACAAGTGGTGGCAACACAAAATAGCTTGCCTAACAAAAATACTTGGACGACATTATTTTATTTATTATTTAAATAGTCTCAGGACTGTCTCAACAAATATATAACCGCGTCATATTATGGTGCATGCCCATGGATATTTGTAAAATCAATCATAAGTACGGCTAGTGAATAGAGAAACAATCTCTCATTCTGTATTATATACATAAATGAAGCCTCAGTAGCTCAGGGTGTTTTATATATATATATATGTATGTATAAAATCATAATTGTCGCATTATAATAGAGTAATTATTACAGGGTATAAGTCCCCTATTTTTAGGGGACCCCATAGTCCCCAAACTTTTGTTTGGGATTATAAATCCTGAAATATTTAAAAAAGCAATAAAATTTACTTAAAATTTAAAAATTGGTAATTATTATGGGTACTGATTTTTATTTTGAATTTATCAATTTATATCTAAAGGTTTGTGTTTTTCCCATTTTGTAGCCGAAAGTCCGAAACTTTGGAGTAATATGTCAGATCTGGGAAACTCATCTCCTCAACCTGGATCCGCCCTTTCAGCAAGAGTAAGTTGCATTTTGATTATGCTGTTTTAAAAATTTTTAATTCTTTGTCGAAATCGATTTTATTGCGTAAGTTTTAAAAGAATTAAACAGTTCATTTTTCCGTTTCAAAATGTTAAAGAAAATACAATATTTTTATTAGAAAATTTGATCGAATCTCGCATTGATGTTATGCCTTCACAGAAGTCACCTCCTGTACAATACAGTGACAAAGTTAATGTAGGGCTAAATAATAATTCACGCAAAAAATTAAAGACTGTAAACTGTGTATCAGTGAGAAAATGGAATGAGCTGCCCAGAAGTGGTTCTATAGAATGTGGCTCCAAAACTCTATAGAATATATAGTACTAAGTATATAACTATTGCCTTAGTATTAGGCAAGTCTTATTTTTTGTTAAAATAATTTTATATTATAATTTATTGATAAACTGATATTTTAGTATAATAAAGATACATATAAATAATATTTATAAGTGATGTTTGTAGATTAATTTTGTTGTTAATTTTGTTTCCAGAACTCACTAGAAGAGGTGTCGAGATCAAATGACCAGAAGTCATCGTTACTCCAGAAGTTACTTTCTGAGTAGTAAGAGGCCTTCTTGTGGCGTGTACCTGTTGTTTAATTGTCAAAAACATAATATGAAAAAAGTGCATTATTATAATTATTATTATTATTATTAATTATTAATTAATTGATTAATTATATAATTGAATGAATGAAAAAAAGTATAGAAAAAAGAACCAGACAAAAAAATCATAATTATTAATATTATTATATTTGTTCTTATACGGATTATTTCAGATATAACTTAAATGAAATTCAGGTTTCTGGTTTTGTTGGGTAGATTGGGCTGTCTTCCGTATACCTCATAAAACCGGATAAACCCGAACTTATGAACTTGTCTTAATGTCAGTTGTTCATTTATAAAAAAAAAGAAAGTTCTATTTTAAATTGTGTGAATAATGAAATATATTTATATATACTTGTACACAAGCTATATAAATATACAAATATAAATATATATATATATAATTTAAGAAGACAAGAAATTTGGAAGAAAACGATATATAATAATTGTATAGATTATATTTTTTAAAGAAAAAATGCGGGTGTTACCATGCATTGTTTATTAATAATTATATAAACTCCGGTACATAAAAAAATAAGATGGTTTTGTTTTCTTTTTGTTATTTCTATTTTTTTTTCATCATCGACATTTGAAAAACTGCCACAACAGTTATACAAGTTGTTTTGTAGTGAGTTATGTTAAGAAGCCTCTTTCTCATTATAATGTTATCCATTCTACTTTTACACTTCCCTCGCTGTTGCTGTTGTGCTTCGCTGTTTTTTCCTCCCCTTTACCAGGAAAACTGCGAACAATTTAAAATCGGTTGTCACTTTTCTCTTATAGCTTTTCTTGAAGGATTAATTTCTTGGACTCTGAAGGAAATTTGATAAAAACAAAAATTATTACCCCGATCAGTGCGTGTATCGGATACCGTTTCTGTTCTCATGTGTTCCACTTTGGAGGAAAGTAAATACGCCTTCAAAAATTGTCGGCATTACAAACAAAAGATCACAGTTGTTTAAACATAAGAAATCTATGTTGAAAATTGAAAATTATTTTGCAAACTCTGTGAATCATCAAATCTGTGATCTGTCAACATTTTCTCATTTATTTTTTTTTAATTGAAAAGTAAATGATAACTAAAACTTTTGGCCTTTTTTAATTTGTCTCCTCTTAAAACAAAGCAGATTGGATACTAAAAGTATTTTAGAAAAAAAAGAAAAACCACGAAATGCGCTGCCCCTTCTTTTCGTGAAAATGATTTTGATATATCTTTTACCTTTGATATATTGGATGTCTCCATGAGCATGTTTGTCTCCTTGTATTATTGTCATTGTCATTACTTGGAACATATTTTGAAAAATTTTTAAACTAATTAACTACTTAAAATTTAAAATTACAAGTTAAAATTAATAATTGCGTGTGATAATGGTGCTGTAAATGCGGCAGTTGTAGGTAAAAAGGAAAAGATATTTTAATGTGGTATGAAAGGGAAATTTGGTGTACGCGATGATGCCAATGAGAAAGTATGGTTAAAATTTTAACTTTTATTTTAAGTTTATCCGAAGACATTATACATTTGAAATTTTTTAATAATATCTAAACCATTTATAAGGAAACCAAAAAGATTCTTCAAAATATTTTAAATGTAAAATTATTACCTATGTAAATATTGTTTTTTTTTGTTAAGTTTCTCGAATAATTACATAATGAAAAATTTTATTAAAACTGATTTCTTCCGCATTTTTTTCTAATTTATGTTGAATTACTATATTGAACACTGTTTATTTCTAGTAAACATTTCGCTCGAGTACCTTCTTTTTAAAGGTTTTGAAACAACTCCCAATAGTTCATTTTGTTTAAGTTGTCAGTAAATTTCTGGTTTCTGAATAAGCTGACACTTTCTGTTATTGATTTTTGATTGAAGCATTCTGTTCGGTTGTTTCTTTCTTTTTGGTTGAATAAAAATAGACTAAAATAATCGAATTCTCGAAATACTGAAAAGATTGAATAGCGTGACTTTTCTGACAAAAGAGTTGGAACAACTCAGAGCAGGTGCTACTTTAACAAAATAAAAATAGATTTGTTAAATATTTTTTTCAAAGAAGTTGATAAAAAAGTATATATTCAAAAAATTACTAAATTAACTGCACTTTTAAAGAAAAAAATATTCTTGTTGTTTGTACAGAAAATATTACTCACCTTTTCGAATGCAAAAATTCTATATAATATTTTGTATAGCTGGGGTAGTAGTTTAAAAATAGATATATATGTATATATATATGTAAAACATAAATATAGATACATAAATACATTAATATATATAATTGAAAATATTTAAAAAAAGGAAAAATGACTGGTAAATAACTCATTTGAATTCAATGCTCAATCTTATATTAAAAAATGTAGCTTTATTTATTAATTGTGAATTGAACAAAGTGTTTCCACTTACCAAATTATAAAGCCTATATAGTTTTTCATTTTTTTCTTGACTCACAGCCCACTGAAATTTTAAATAGCATTTTACCATCATAGCAGAATCTATCCCTATCAGCTGTCCGCATTTTAGTTTTTCCAACATTTTTCATTTTTATTTTTTTACTAATTTCTACCCGCAGGATGTGATAGTTGGTTAAAATCCAATACCTCGGGATTTTAAGGAGACAAAGTAGAATTTAGACAGAATTAGAAGACAGAAAAGAAGGTTTTTTCTGATCAAGTGGGCAGTGGATCTGGCTATTTTAAGTTATTAAGGTTTATAAAGGTCTTTTATAAAGCTGATAAGTAATATTACTTGAGGTTCCTACAGACACTGCTTGCTGAATATTTTGATTAGGTCATTTCTTATCTGTCATTCTCCCTCCCTTTCTTTATTCTTTTTGTTTTGTTCCTTCTCTCTCTCTCTCTCTCTCTCTCTCTCTCTTGTTCTTCTATTCTATTTTCGTAAGAATAGTTTTGGAGAGTGCAATAAACAATTTGCTTATATGTCATGACTAAACACTGAAATCTGATTAACTGACAGTAGACAAATTTTATGAGAACTCTCATTAACAAATATAAATATCTAAGTATGATAGGGAAGTGTAAAAAAAAATAGCAGTGGTGTCCAATTACTGTTTTTTTACTATTATGTATGATATTCACTACCTCGAGAATAATCTCAGTAAAGCAGAAATTAAGGAAAAAGTTTGAAGGAATACACTTTATCTTCAAATGAATTTTCAAAAACAGTTATTTATTAACCTATTAGTAACTTTGAGAAATTTTTTCCTGTGTCTTTTCTATAATGTTTCCTCGATAAATGAATATCAAAATATGTTACTGGTGAGTCTGCAGATCTAAAATTTTAAGATAGGAAACTGATAAATTCCGATCCCAATTTTTAACTAATATACAGTCCTATATGTGATAACTATTATAAATGACTATTATTAGTTTACTGTTTTTCATTGTTTAGTCATAGCATGAACTAGACAAGAGGAGAGGTGAAAGCAAGTACAATTTGAGCTGAAATACAAAACACAATTGGGGCAGATTTGCGACAGAGACAATTTTATAAAGTAAATGTTGAAAAAGTGGAATTCGTGTTTGTTTAAACCAAGAAAAAGTAAGAAAGTCTTCATTCTTTTTTAAATTTATCATTTTGAAATATGGAATGCATAAGAGAAAGAAAAGTCTTGTATTTTTTAAGTCGGAAGCCAATAGATATCTATTGATAATGATGTATAATGAGATGTGCTGTTGTATTTCAGCCTTGTACAGATTACATGTGTATATATACATGTATTATAAATACATACACGTATATACTGTAAATTCTTATTTTTGTACATACTTAAATTTGAAAGAATTTCGCATAAAAAAAAGAAAGTTGTTAATTACTTATTAATTAAGGAAAAATGATTGAATATAGTAGTTTATAATTTTGTTTATTTTCTTTTAATTAAATCCAACCAGTCTTTATTTTGATTTTTTATATTGTGGCTGGAAGGCTTGTTATTATTCTTATTATGCATTCGTTTTTGTGAAATTTTGGTTTGGTTTGGGATCAGAGTTCTTTTTATGTTTTTATTTGGAAATGTGCAATCGACTCTCGATATTTTTATTATTACTCTCAGAGACAGATAAATTTCTTGGTCTTCCTTGTTTTCCAATAACAATAATAACGGTACCTTGGAAAGTGAAAATAAAATGTATTAACATTACGGATAGGTACATTTTCAATCCTTCTGATCATTGCATTATGAAATATTACAATTTTGGGAAATTTTTTCCTATAATCTTTTAATCTATGTTTGGGAAAACCTTGTTCGAAGTTTTTTCTTCTCTCTGGGCCTAGGTGTAACTCAAATTTTAAATCTACGGAATTGCATTATATCTTGAAATTTGCAAATATACAACGAAGAGCACATTTCTTCAGTATTCAAAAATGGGGGTTCCGTGAGGTTTTCTGTTTCTTTTCAACCATCGGTGCTAATTTAATTGGAAAACATAATGAAATAGGGATGTACTATGTTGTTGCGCTCTATGACTTATTTATATAGATGACTACTATACATAATGTGTATATATACATATATATTTTTGATTATTATATATATATATACTTGTCAATTTTTGTACATTTTGTGACTGTGCTGGCTTATGTGGCAATGTTGAAGGTTTATATAGAACACCCTCCCTAAATGCTGTTTTACTCCACTTTCAATCTTTCGAATCTTTGCATACGACTATAAAATATTTTACATCGTTTATTTTTAATAGCTCTATTTTTCAGTATAAATATAACATAGTTGTATACTGTTACTTTACTGAAAAAGTAATGAAATACAAATTGTATATATATATATATTTCTCTTTAGCAATTAATTATGTGATATCTTTTACATACATTGTAGTACTGCAATGATTTACTGTTTGTAACAAATTTCTTTGTTTGTAGTATGTAAATTCCTTCTTTGAAAAAAAAAGTTGTTCTATATTATTATTAAAAACTTTTGAAAATACGGCTGTCAGAAAGTAACAGTATAAGTGTTGTCCTTTTATCGTTTTACTTCTCAGTTTGTCAAAACTTCTCTGACTAAAACAAAAATGATTTCTCTCCGAAATAGCACGAAGACAGTTTTGTTCGTTTTTATGTTTTTTATACATGTAATATGTGTATTTGAAAAATGTGATGTATACAAAGTACAAAACTAACCTCCTCGAAAGCGATGGGATATAAAAAAAAAAATATGAAACTAAAAGTTGTGGGGGTTAGTAGCATGCTCAGTTTCTCAGTGTTTTGACTTTTTTACAGAATTGAAAGTTAAAAAGTAAATTGTTTATAATTAAAAAAAAATATATATATATATATATATATATATATATATATATATATATATATAGATAAATAGATTGAAGTAGCAAGTCAAGAAAGTAACATTGACTTATTTCAGCCCGTTTGTTTTACCGCGTTGTGAAAAATTATGAGGAACAATATCGAGAAATCGATGGAGAGGAGAAGATGGAATAATGTTGTGTGGAGATGGACAATGTGCATTGTTCTGTGGATGTTAAAAGAGATGAAAAATTTATGCTCGGTTGTGGTGTGAGACTGTCGGTATTTTCAGTTGCCCAAACTGCCAGATTGAACGAAAAATGAAAACTCCAATTAATTGAAGATATTTAAAAAAAAAATAAAAAAATGCTTGGAGCAACAAAAAACTGGAAATAGTTCAACTAACTCTCCCCCCCCCCGCCCTTCTCAAAAACCAAAGTGAATTGTAAAATATTGTACAGACTTTATATTTGAAAAAAAGAGATAGGGAATATACATTGTTTTTTTTTTGTTTTAGTCAACAGTTTGTCCCCCCTCCCCATTATTTGATTACTTAAAAAAATTTATATATATGTGTGTGTGAGTGTGTGTGTGTGTATGTATTTTAAATAAATTCGATAAAACAGAAGGGGAATTATTTGCAATAGATGGAAGACATTTTTTGTTGTAAATTATTTTTTAAACTGTTGGTTTTTTTTTTAGTCTGGTAAGTTTTTTGACTCGAGACAGTCTTCTAAATTTTAAATTGTCGTTTTCTTCTTTTTTTTGTATCGCCTCGAAAGTAAAAAATAGTTATTGTAAATTTGTTCGACTAGGGAATTTAGTTTTAAAACAAAAATTTTAGAAAATTGCAAAAAAAAAATGGAAATAGTAGTTTAAAATTATATCAAGATGTAGTCGGGTAATATTTTTGTATTTAAACGAACAATAAAAAAAAGAGAAAAATGTGAACTAAAAATTGAAACGTTTCGGTGAAAATACAACATTACAACTGAGTTTGGGAAATAATATACTGTAATTGTGTTGTATTTGTAATGGGCCTTCGAGAATAAGAAAAAATAAGAATCTAGCCACAAATATTTTTTCAAATCTTTCTCTCTTCACATTCTCTCTCTTTATCTATTTCTCTTTCTCTAGGAACATTTGCAAAGGAGGAAAATTCAACTTGTATTATATTTGTGTATAAAAAAAAATTATTATTTCCAATTTGCCTCTTATATAGATTATGTATAATATGGAAATCTTCATTTTTATGTAATATGCGGCTGTAACTGGCCCTGTATACATATGCTATATGCATATATATATATATATATATATATATATATATATATATATATATATATATATGCATTTATTAAAGAAAAGAGTTTATTTATTTGGAATTTTTTTCTTTTTTACATTAATTTGATGTACAACTTTGTATATATTGTAGATTTAACAATAAATTTGATTTCATTTCTGATGTAATTTTTGGAATCAGAATATTCATGGGGTAATAATTGGTGATGGTTATAGAGCTGTAGTTATGTAAAAACTGTGCATGCTGCATGCAAAGTATAATTTTAGCACAGTTCTATTGTTCCTATAACATTGGATATTTTTAATCTAAATCCTCGTATAATGAAAACCTTGTGTAACTGGTGTCATTTCATCAATATTTGTTTCGCTATCAAGCGCATTTATTGCATTCAATGAAATATTTTAGTTCAAATTTATAAAATAGATACTCGGTATTTTCATTTCAAAACTCTATTGAAATTGGAATTTTACATCACTTCAAAAACATTATTACAGTGAAGAAAATACAAGTTTCCTACTTAGAAACTTAGAAGCTAAGGTAAACACTGTATGCACAGTTCCATAGTTTGAGTTGTTGAGATTGTCAAATGGTGAATACTTAGGATAAATTAAGTTTCTGATATAATCAACAAATGAATTTTTATCCAAAAACTTGGTAAGTAGATTCGATTATTTTTTAGTAATGAAAATGAAAGATTAAAAGTCCTGATGTTGACAAATATATTTAAAGAATACAAACTGTATTGAATTTTATATATATATATATATATATAAATGTCGTAAAACAATGCCACACATTTCAAAATGTATATTTTATATTCACGTTTATAATATAACTATAGATTGGTCAATATAAGGTTTTATAATAAGGACGAATCTAATAATTCGTGCAAGGCAGATGAAATTCGGTAAATTGTACTGTTTTGAACATTCAAGAACATTAGTATTGCCGAAGGAATAGTTTATCATTGAGCCGAATTAGTTCAAAGACGAAATGAATACAATCTACGACCACAGAAATAACTTCAAAAAATTATTGCACGTCGGAAGTTAAACTTCACGGACCGCTTAATTATAAAGTTTAAAATTAGTAAAATCAGGGTGATTGGATAAATTGCAGCTATCCCGGTGATTCGGGAAGCGGAAGAATTAAAATTTAATGTAATTTAAAGTACAACGGAAGGAAGAATTTTCAAAAATTTAATTTAATCCGACTTTACGGGAAAAAGGAGAATTAGGAAGAGTTGGCAGTCAATTAATTGGTGTGATGTAATTAAAAGTTTTTGACTAGAAATGATGCATTGTTACTAAGGTGACCGTCGGTTAGTAAGCTTTCTCTGTGGCGGCTACTTGTTATTATTTACTGGCCCCCGCCGGAATGTCCGTCCCTCGCCTTTAATTCGGTTATTTTCTAAGTCTTTCAGATTCAATCAAGTTTATTTTACTGCTGTAGCCGGATTATTTGACCTGCCTGTCTCCAAATATCCAATTATGGAACCGACGAATTCCCAGCCCGATGATCCACCGGCCGAGAAAAATGTCTCCTTTGTCAAAGGTAAGGTTATAGTCAAATGTCAGATTTGTGAAAAAAAAATATATATATTTGCGTATATAAATGAATATATATGTCTATTTATTTATTTATTCATTATTTTTTATTTGAGCTTTCTGCAATCGACAACATTGTCTAAGCGGTTTGTTTCGCACTCGGATAATATTTGGGACATTCAAATGTGATTCATTTGGTGATTTTCATCCGTCTTATTCTCTTCAGTCATAACAATATCGTCACATACCAAAGGCTAAAAATCATTGACAAACGCCGCTATTTACGAAAACGATAATTGTACCACAGACCTAATTCCAATTTGCCCGAAGGAAATACACATTCTGAAAGAGAAAGTTAATTGTGGACATATGAATGTTTAATCAATTACGATTAAAACTCTAGTGGTGTTTGTCGGTCCGCGATGAAATTGATTATGTAGAAAGAACCAGGGACTCCTTTAAATCAAAATATGTGAATGTCAGGTTTAAGAATCCGCAAATTGTTTTCTGATATCTCGCTAGAAATTGCAAGAATATCGTTTTATTTTCTGATCAGTCTATATACCCAGGCCTGGATAAGTTCCTTAAAGTTTGTATTTTTACAATAGTCAAATTTAGATTTATGTATATTGGTTTGCTGACCTTCCTATGTATATTTTGCACGAGTTTTTTATTCTTAATTTATCGCTTAGGAAATGTGCCGGAGCCATTGAGGCCCGGATTATATTTAAATAAATAAATACTTAATTTACATTTACGATTTACTGTAAAAAATGTGTTACTCTTTTTTGTAGAGTGTTTTTCAATCTCTGTCGAAAGCTATAAAATTGATTTGTTTTTCTCTTTTTTTTCTTTATTTGTACAATCAATTATAACATAATTATATGTACATGTGTTGAGTGTATGTTTCTCACTCGATTGGCTTGACAAAAGTAACCATCCAATGACGGCACTTTTCACAATGGATGAAATAATTCTACGGGCTAAGAAGATCTCTGGGCCAGCGGCGTTTAAGCCGACGCAGGGGGGGGGATAATGGATGGGTAAGAGAGGAAAGGGACTGAACGAGTGGATTGGATGTGGAGAAGGGCGGGAGTGGAACTTCAGGAACCGGGATTTTGCGACTTTGTCGACTGTCGGTATGTTGATGTCATGGTGGATTGCCTTTTTCTCTTAATAGCCATATCTGTTTGTGTCTATTGCAGATGTCCAGCTGATGATGTTCGGGCTGGGCGATATAAGCGAGCCGCTGCGCGAGACAGCCGAGCTGGTCGAGCACATCGTCCTCAAACAGATGATCTCCATCATCCACCAGTCGCTGTCAATCGCTCATATGAGGGGACAAGAGCTCATCGGACCTGAAGACATCTTGTTTCTCATGCGCAAAGACATGGAAGGTCTCAAGCGGCTCTTGGATTATTTGGGTTAGGTTATTTAGGAATTATAGTTTCTTTTTTTTTTTTTGGCTGATTTACAGTGTACTGTGCCACCTAACCTTAATCCCCCGACAACAGATTGATGGTGTTATATATTGTGGATAGGAAATACCGAATGGAGAACATATATCGATATATGAAAAAACAATACCAGTAGTGGGATCGTACATTGGGATTTCGTTTTATTTTTATCTTTAACTTTTGATGTTATGTTAAGCGCTCATGCATTATTTGGGGAGTGAGGGATGCCCTTACTTATACGAACAAAATTTTATAGTAACAGTTGTAATGGAGCAATAAATGAAATATCTATAAGATAAAAGGGACATTATTAAAACAATATCTAACTTAACATCAGTTTATTGCGAGCAATATGTTGACCCTACTTACAAAGAAAGATTCATGGCATACTGGCGGATTTGAGCCACTGACCTCTTTTATAGTTTTTAAACGGGGAACAAATTTGCCCTCAGGTATTAAAGACGAAAGGCAGATGTTGAACAAGACGATAAGGGTGATGACTGAACCGGAAGAGGTGCTGGACGTGGTTGTGGCGGCGACTAGCACCACTGACGCCAACAAAGTTAGCGCCGCGTCCACCACCAGTGTCGCCCCCGTGGAGAGCGCCGTCACAGACACTGTCACCAGTACTGTCCCCAGTACGGAACCCGCGCCGGAGCCGGAAACGCCGATGGCAGAGCCGGCGGCCAAACAGGCTGAAGAAGCCAACGGAGAGGGAGCAGTGGCGGGGACTGAGACTGAGAAAGAGAAAGAGAAAGAGAAAGAAAAAGAAAAGGATAAAGATAAAGAGAAAGCGGCAGAAGACGGGGATAAAGCGGGAGAAGGTGGTGGCGGTGGGAGCAACGAGGCAGAGGCGGCACAGAGTGAACCTCGGCCTGCCCAAGTGCCGACAGAGACCATACACGGCTTCCCTCCCGACGCCACAATCCTCATGATGCTGACCGAGGGCTGCGTGCCCATCACGTGGGACAAGAGCCGCCGGCTCTTCTGCCTCGACTTCCTCAGGAGCATAGGCATCGACGAGATTGATATAGAGACCGCCGATGACTCCATCAAATTGGAGCGCCAGATGAGGGCCAACAAAACTTCACTACAGCTCTCCCCTACGTGAGTCCGCATTTTTCATTATCTCGTTACGCTATAACATCTCTTTTTTCCTTCCGTCTCCTCTCGCCGGTTTAGTCTTTTGCTAGACCGGTTTTGGCTGGGTCTTCGAGTTTTTCTTTTATGCGCAGGGCCTATGAAAGTTTCCATGCGGCGAGGCGAGCTTCGTTCGGAGCTTCGCAGTTGACTCCGAAGCGTTTCGAGAGTTGGCTGAAAACGAAAGGGAACGTTATCTACGAACTGAAACCTCCTGTCATTGAAATTTTAGTCTACCTTGCAAAAGAGACAGTGGCTCAACTTATCGACAGGGTCTTCGTTCTGAGGGATGAGAAATTAGATAGGGATAATCAGGTTTGTAATCGTGTAATAATCGGATTTTTTTAAGTCAACAAACATTGAACTGGCAACTTGCAGGTCCCAAGGCACCTAAGCCACTGAGACCCCAGTACAAACCTTAATAATTATTATTAATACTCAGGAGTTGTGTGCTGGTTTGAAATTTTTTTACAATTAAAGATAAACCAGTTTTATATACGTGCAGAATGAAGTATATTTTACTTTTACACATTTTAGCTTAACTTCTATCGGTTTCATTTAATATTATGTTTAAACCATTTGTATGTTTGTCTTATTTACAGATGCTGGAACCGCCCGCTATCAGCGTTGATGAAATACTCGAAGTTATCCGCCGTTCGTGGATGCCAACTTCGATTCCGATGTCAGTATTTACTTGCGACGTCCCAAATATCGTAGAAACAAGGCTTATAGCCATTTGAGACAACTTCAACGAAATGATTTAATTTATTTTTACTTTTTAATTTTGTAAATATGGTACGGCGGCGGTACATTGAACCAAACGTATGTAAATTTACCATTTAATATGTGATAAAAACTCTTATTATTGTTTTAATTCTCATTTCGACTTTGTGTTTTATTCAATGTGATTTTATAAAATTTTAAGAAAATGGTTTTGAGACTTATAAAAAGAATGCTTATTTTGCTCCTTCCTTTCATTTTCAGCACACAAACATGTAGAGAAACATTGTGATAGTTTGAAAGTTGAAAATGCATATTTCTCCTTTCTCCTAGTTATATTCATATTTGAGTGTCGGGATTTCACTAGACATATTCTGGATGTTCTTTAAACCCACAAACAAATTAAATGTTCTCGTATCTGTGTTTATACAAATTTTTGTCCATTCAGATATACTGCATGTTAATAATAAATGTTCTATTAGGGAAAATTCACTTTTTCAATTAAACGAATGTTCCAAGAATATATGCTCAATATAAATCTTTATGATCTTAACGTAGTTTAGTGGCATGCTCGATGTTTCATACTTTGTAAATAACTGTGATTGTGATAGTATTAAATGACAAATCTGAATATTTAATATTGTTCCGTTTATGTTTGTCGGTTATTTGAATGTTCCTCGACACGTGAGCCAACTTACTGTTGGACCCAATTTCTATGTGCAGTAGTAAATGAATTGAATAGAATTAGTTGTAGTAAAACTTTAAAAATAATGAGTCTGCAATTTCAGCTCGATTGAAAATTATTTTAATTTCAACGTTTAAAGAAATATATTTAATGAAATGAACTAAAAGAAATATTTTTCCACCTTACGCTTTATGGACCTTCAAAACCGACATCGTGTTTCGATGAACTGTGTTCTTATTTGCAGGGGTCGTAATAACATGTTCACATTTTTCATAAAATTTGAAACTGTTTATTTACACTGTACCTACGAACTGATAAAAAAAGGCTAACGAAAATAAATAATATAAAAAAATTAACAACAAAGCACTCACATACGCACAATTATGTATGAAAACAATGGAACAAAGTGGTGGGCTCCTTGTCGATGACTGTTTCTCAGGCCAATTGTCTCTAATCCAATCCACAGTACGGACAGGAGAGGTTCACTGGATAGACAAAGTGAATCGATAAGAATAAAATTAATTTACGGTAAATGCTCAAAATTATGAAATACAGATAGGTTTTATGTTGTTCTTAAACAACAGAGTTGACTGTAATATAATAGCTCCAACTCGGGTTCAGATATTTTTCTTACTTCGGATGTACTGTTCGCGTAGTCGTGAACAGAAAGAATAATACTTCATACGGTGGTGCTGCCTTTCTGCCTGTGATGTTGACCGTTTATTGATTTGTAGCCGCCGCCCTCAGCAATTGATGGATGAGTGGCCATTCCCAACATACGCCGCTTCCAGTAGACCATGTCCAGTCCGCAGTACACGGACCAAAAATAATATTTCCCTCTGAAATAGTCGACCGATTTTGTACAGACAGTGGGGGAATTCAGAAAAAACATAAAACTTTTATGTAGAAAATGTTATACAAAATATAACTAATACTGGTTATTTTTACATATATTTGAATTCCTTCTCATCAAAGGAGGGGGGGATTAGGAACATGGAATATAACTAAATTTAGAAATGTGGAACCCCTGGGTGATTTAACGCTAAGCATTTATTACTTCAATTTCTCTCGGCTTTCGGGCCTTCGAAGCACGGCTAAGAGTAAGTAGGGCGATTATTATTAAAAATGCTCACACGAGAAAAACGAAAGCTGTGGCCAGCACTATGCCGGCCGACGGGGTTCTCGGGTGTTTGTTCCACGGCGGCGCCTCCCTTCCGTTCTTTTCCATTTAATTCTGACGACCATACGTTATTATGTTTTGAATTCAATAGTGTGACATCGAAATGCAGATATTACTAACTCGATAACAGATATAGGGGCGGTGCCAGCGAGATCGGAGAAACCTAACCTGGCTCGACCTAACCTCCCTACTGCGCAGTACACAGGCCTGCCTCCCGTTATCCAACTTTTTATTAAGTTTTTATTAAATTTTTATTAATTCCAAATTACGAATACTTACGTTATTTTTCTTCGAATATATAACGTAGACGATATAAAAATTTTCTTCTACCGAAAATTTCTATCCGGTCTATCATTCCGTAGGTTGCTTCTATTTTCCTTTGACTATTGTTCAATATGTGTTGGTAGGAATGTAAATTTTCTTGTTGATGGAATGAAAAGTTGGATTAGTTTGAATCGGTTAGTTAGCTGCTCGGAAATGTTAAATACTGTTGCAACTCGGAATATTGGAGTCGCCCTCCAGCTAACCGAGGTCCTTCCAACAGTATTACGCTATCCAGCCCGAAGTTAGTGATAATTCAAGTTCTCTGGGCGCGGAAACCTTCGCTCGTTTAGCTCCTGTACAATGTTTATAAATCGAATGCTGGACACGATTTGAAATCACCTTGTCTCAGGTAAGACAACTCTGAAATATTTCTTCTCGAAATAATAAAAAATTAGTGTAAATTATAAAGCGATCGGTGGAAGAAACAGTCTAGTAAAACAGGACTGGAGTTCTCTGAGCCGCCCTAGAGGCACAATATTCGACGATCGACTTTTTAAAGTTCGTTCCAATTCTTGGTGTTCGTGTTCCCAGTCACCTATCTCTGTTTACTTAGGGCCGAAATTACTAGTTCGACCCTATCTATACTTCGTTCGAGCACTCAATTCTAAGTACGTATTTGAAACGCTAACCGAAGTCGACAGTCGGCAGGCTCTGGCACCGCCAGGGACCACCTCACTACCCCGTCATTAAGCGATATTAGATAAACCGGAGCCAAGTATATTACTAATTCCTAACTAAAATTTACATTAAAAACTTACAATATACGCCTCTCGATATCAATTCCAGAAGGTCACAATTTAAGGATAAAATTAAAGAAATATTTCGGTACAATAATGAACGTACCACTATACTGTTTTGATAGTCTCGGTCATGCCGTTGCGTTTTTGGTCATGTTCCGATGGCGCGGAAGGTGAAGAGAAAATTGCGGCTTAGGTGTCAGGTGGTCTAATATAATGGGCCGAGATAACATAATTGGGGTTGATTGTTGCCCCACGCTAACTCACACTTCGGGGCAGATTCCCATTGGCATTCACATTCTGACTGCACGTTGCCGGCTTGCGATTTAAACGGGGAACCGTCGGCAGAGTGTTCAAGCCCCATCCATCCATCATTTTACAGCCGGATGTAACCCAGCTCTCCCAGCTACACGCACTCGCGTAAATATTCTTTAAGGTTCAGGGTCCTAATACACAAGTACTAGAGAAGAAAAAACCTCATTTTGGGGCCTAAAAACAGCATTTTGAGGCCGATTTTACGTCTAAAAACCTCATTTTTGACCCTAAATGTAGGCATTTTGACAAAAATGCGGTTTTTAGACTTAACTCCAAAGTGAGTTAAATTTGCCATGAATATGGGCCTAAAAACCGCATTTTTGGGCTTATTTTGTGCCTAAAAATACATTTTTGGGCCTAAAAACCGCATCTTTGGGCTTATTTTGTGCCTAAAAATACATTTTTGGGCCTAAAAACCGAATTTTTGGCTTATTTTGTGCCTAAAAATACATTTTTGGGCCTAAAAACCGCATTTTTGGGCTTATTTTGTGCCTAAAAATACATTTTTGGGCCTAAAAACGGCATTTTTGGGCCGATTTTGCGCGTTTAAACCACATTTTTGGACCGAAGAACTGTATTTATGAGCCGATTTTGGGCCTAAAAACCGCATTTTTGAGCCGTTTTAGCGCCTAAAAACAGCATTTTAGAGCCGTTTTTACAGCTAAAAACCACATTTTTGGGCCTAAAAACAGCACTTTGGAGCCGTTTATGCTGCTAAAAACCCCATTTTCGCGCCTAGAAACCGCTTTTTTGGGCGGATTTAGCGCCTAAAACAAAGGTTTATACAATAAATTATTGCTGTACAATGCTAAGCTTAGACCAATCTGGACACACGGACTTGAATTTGTGGGGTTCGGCCAAACCGATAAATATCGAAAACAATCCCAACACTCCCGGACGGTCCAGGTATGGATCTCCGTTAATATTAATGATATTTGAGCGAGGTTTGTTTCAAACGGGACTATGCACATAGCTCCGGGCTGGAGGCGATAGATTCAAAATTACCAATTTCGGCCGATTCGAGGCACATTGCTTCGGTTTAAAATGCGGTTTTTAGGATTAAAAATGAGGTTTTTAGGCGCAAAATGGACCCAAAAATGCGGTTTTAGGCCGAAAAATGAGGTTTTTATGTGCAAAATCACTCCAAAAATTCTGTTTTTAGACCGAAGAATGAGGATTTAAGGCGCAAAATACGACCAAAAATGAGGTTTTTAAGCGCATTTTTTGACGCAAAATTGGCCTAAAAATGCGGTTTTTAGGCACATAAATAGAATTTTTTGACGCAAAATTGGCCCAATAATGCGGTTTTAGGCACAAAAATGGCATTTTTTGACGCTAAATTGGCCCACTAATGCGGTTTTTAGGCCCAAAAATGGCATTTTTTGATGCAAAATTGGCCCAATAATGCGGTTTTTAGGCACAAAAATGGCATTTCTTGACGCAAAATTGGCCCAAAATGCGGTTTTTAGGCACAAAAATGGTATTTTTAGACGCAAAATTGGCCCAAAAATACGGTTTCTAGGCAGAGAAATAGCATTATTTGACGCTAAATTGGCCAAATATTGCGGTTTTTAGGCCCAAAAATGGCATTATTTGACGCTAAATTGGCCCAGAAATGCGGTTTTTAGGCCCAAAAATGGTATTTTTCGACGCAAAGTTTGCCCAAAAATGCGGTTTTTAGGCAAAAAAATGGTATTTTTCGACGCAAAATTTGCCCAAAAATGCGGTTTTTAGGCACAAAAATAGCATTTTTTGACGCAAAATTGGCCCAATAATGCGGTTTTTAGGCAAAAAATGGCATTTTTAGACGCAAAATTGGCCCAAAAATACGGTTTTTAGGCCCAAAAATGGCATTTTTGACGCAAAATTGGCCCAATAATGCGGTTTTTAGGCCCAAAAATGGCATTTTTTCACACAAAATTAGCCCAAAAATGCCATTTTTAGGCCCAGAAACGGCATTTTTTGATCCATAATTGGGCCAAAAATGCGGTTTTTAGGCCCAAAAATGGCATTTTTTGACGCAAAATTGGCCAAAATGCGGTTTTAGGCAAAAAATGGCATTTTTAGACGCAAAATTGGCCCAAAAATACGGTTTTTAGGCCCAAAAATGGCATTTTTGACGCAAAATTGGCCCAAAATGCGGTTTTAGGCAAAAATGGCATTTTTGACGCAAAATTGGCCCAAAAATGCGGTTTTAGGCAAAAATGGCAACGCAAAATTGGCCCAATAATGCGGTTTTAGGCCCAAAAATGGCATTTTTGACGCAAAATTGGCCAAAATGCGGTTTTTAGGCAAAAATGGCATTTTTGACGCAAAATTGGCCAAAAATGCGGTTTTAGGCAAAAATGGCATTTTTGACGCAAAATTGGCCAAAATGCGGTTTTAGGCAAAAAAATGGCATTTTTGACGCAAAATTGGCCCAAAAATGCGGTTTTAGGCCCAAAATGGCATTTTTGACGCAAAATTTGCCCAAAAATGCGGTTTTTAGGCAAAATTTTAAAACGCAAAAAATGGGTTTTTTGACGCAAAATTTTTAGGCCCAAAAATGCGGTTTTAGGCCCAAAAATGGCATTTTTGACGCAAAATTGGCCCAAAATGCGGTTTTTAGGCCCAAAATGGCATTTTTAGACGCAAAATTGGGCCAAAAATGCGGTTTTTAGGCCCAAAAATGGCATTTTTAGACGCAAAATTGGCCCAAAAATGCGGTTTTTAGGCCCAAAAATGGCATTTTTAGACGCAAAATTGGCCCAAAAATGCGGTTTTTAGGCCCAAAAATAGCATTTTGACGCAAAATTAAAATGCGGTTTTAGGCCATGGCATTTTGACGCAAATCAAAATTGGCCCAAAAATTTTTACGGTTTTTGAGGCCAAAAACATGGCATTTTGAGGCCCAAAAATAATTGGCGAAAAATTTTTACGCAAATGGCCTCAAAAATGGCAGGACCAAAAATTACATTTTTGATGTTTTTAGTCAAAATTTTAAAAATGGTTTGCAGTTGAGGAAAAAACGGCATTTTTGCATGTATTGCAGAAAAACCTTTTTGGCAGTTTCACCTTGTGGGTGGAATATGGGATCGATCTGAAAAAACCTTAGAGGCCCATGGCATGGCATTTTTGACCAAAATTTTCGATTTTCAACCCGCCGTTTCAGGGGCAAGTGTAACTCACTTTGGTACACTTGTGGGTGGAATATGGGATCGATCTGAGAAAATTTTCGAAAAACCTAAATTTTCGATTTTCAAACCGCCGTTTCAGGGGCAAGTGTAACTCACTTTGGTACACTTGTGGGTGGAATATGGGATCGATCTGAGAAAATTTTCGTAAATTTTCGATTTTCAACCCGCCGTTTCAGGGGCAAGTGTAACTCACTTTGGTACACTTGTGGGTGGAATATGGGATCGATCTGAGAAAATTTTCGAAAACCTAAATTTTCGATTTTCAACCCGCCGTTTCAGGGGCAAGTGTAACTCACTTTGGTACACTTGTGGGTGGAATATGGGATCGATCTGAGAAAATTTTCGAAAAACCTAAATTTTCGATTTTCAACCCGCCGTTTCAGGGGCAAGTGTAACTCACTTTGGTACACTTGTGGGTGGAATATGGGATCGATCTGAGAAAATTTTCGAAAAACCTAAATTTTCGATTTTCAACCCGCCGTTTCAGGGGCAAGTGTAACTCACTTTGGTACACTTGTGGGTGGAATATGGGATCGATCTGAGAAAATTTTCGAAAAAACTAAATTTTCGATTTTCAACCCGCCGTTTCAGGGGCAAGTGTAACTCACTTTGGTACACTTGTGGGTGGAATATGGGATCGATCTGAGAAAATTTTCGAAAAAACTAAATTTTCGATTTTCAACCCGCCGTTTCAGGGGCAAGTGTAACTCACTTTGGTACACTTGTGGGTGGAATATGGGATCGATCTGAGAAAATTTTCGAAAAAACTAAATTTTCGATTTTCAACCCGCCGTTTCAGGGGCAAGTGTAACTCACTTTGGTACACTTGTGGGTGGAATATGGGATCGATCTGAGAAAATTTTCGAAAAACCTAAATTTCGATTTTCAACCCGCCGTTTCAGGGGCAAGTGTAACTCACTTTGGTACACTTGTGGGTGGAATATGGGATCGATCTGAGAAAATTTTCGAAAAACCTAAATTTTCGATTTTCAACCCGCCGTTTCAGGGGCAAGTGTAACTCACTTTGGTACACTTGTGGGTGGAATATGGGATCGATCTGAGAAAATTTTCGAAAAACCTAAATTTTCGATTTTCAACCCGCCGTTTCAGGGGCAAGTGTAACTCACTTTGGTACACTTGTGGGTGGAATATGGGATCGATCTGAGAAAATTTTCGAAAAACCTAAATTTTCGATTTTCAACCCGCCGTTTCAGGGGCAAGTGTAACTCACTTTGGTACACTTGTGGGTGGAATATGGGATCGATCTGAGAAAATTTTCGAAAAACCTAAATTTTCGATTTTCAACCCGCCGTTTCAGGGGCAAGTGTAACTCACTTTGGTACACTTGTGGGTGGAATATGGGATCGATCTGAGAAAATTTTCGAAAAACCTAAATTTTCGATTTTCAACCCGCCGTTTCAGGGGCAAGTGTAACTCACTTTGGTACACTTGTGGGTGGAATATGGGATCGATCTGAGAAAATTTTCGAAAAACCTAAATTTTCGATTTTCAACCCGCCGTTTCAGGGGCAAGTGTAACTCACTTTGGTACACTTGTGGGTGGAATATGGGATCGATCTGAGAAAATTTTCGAAAAACCTAAATTTTCGATTTTCAACCCGCCGTTTCAGGGGCAAGTGTAACTCACTTTGGTACACTTGTGGGTGGAATATGGGATCGATCTGAGAAAATTTTCGAAAAACTAAATTTTCGATTTTCAACCCGCCGTTTCAGGGGCAAGTGTAACTCACTTTGGTACACTTGTGGGTGGAATATGGGATCGATCTGCGAAAATTTTCGAAAAACCTAAATTTTCGATTTTCAACCCGCCGTTTCAGGGCAAGTGTAACTCACTTTGGTACACTTGTGGGTGGAATATGGGATCGATCCGAAAAACCTAAATTTCGATTTTCAACCCGCCGTTTCAGGGGAATGTAACAAGTGTAACTCACTTTTTGGTACACTTGTGGGTGGAATATGGGATCGATCTTAGAAATTTTAAATATTTGCCCTAAGTTTTTTTCAACCCGGTGTTTAAAAATTTTTGGCCAATTTAGCGTCAAAAATGCCATTTTTGTGCCAAAAATTTTGATCAATGAAAATGCCATTTTTGGGCCTAAAACCGCATTTTTTTTGCGGCAAATGCCATTTTTGCAAAAATGCCATTTTTAGGGGCCCATAAAAATCGCAATTTTGCCAATTTGCGTCAAAAAATGCCATTTTGCCCTTGGCAATTTTGCTGTCAAAAATGCCATTTTGGGCCAAAAACCGCATTCGCTAAAATTTTGGCCAAAAAATGATTTGTTCTAAAAAATGTGCCTTTTATTTTGAAAAGCATATTTGACAAAAAATGCATTTTTTACGGCGTGGTCATTTTTTAACCAAAATGCATTTTTTAGGCCAAAAATGGCATTTTAAAAAATGCATAAAATTGGCCCATTTTTAGGCCCAAAAATGGCATTTTTCACTTTTTAGGCAAAAATTTACCCAAAATTAACAGGCCCAAAAATGGCATTTTTTCGACGCAAAATTGGCCCAAAAAGGGATGGCATTTGACGCAAAATTTGCGGTAGAGGCCCACATTTTGACGCAAAATTTGCGGTTTTAGGCCCAAAATGGCATTTTAGACGCAAAATTGGCCCAAAAATTTTTACGGCCCAAAAATGGCATTTTTGACGCAAAATTGGCCCAAAAATGGGTTTTAGGCCAAAAATGGCATTTTTGACGCAGGCCCAAAATGCAAAAATGAAAAACGTCACTACATGTAGGACATTTTTGACAAATGGGATCGATCTGAAACGTGGTTTTGGACCAAAAAATGGCATGGCCGTAAAATAGGGGCAAGTGTTAGCCCAAAATCGATTTTCGTCGTCGGTTTTAGGGGCAAGTGTAACTGGTACACTTGAATATGGGATCGATCTGAGAAAATTTTCGAAAAACCTAAATTTCGATTTTCAACCCGCCGTTTCAGGGGCAAGTGTAACTCACTTTGGTACACTTGTGGGTGGAATATGGGATCGATCTGAGAAAATTTTCCCTAAATTTTCGATTTTCAACCCGCCGTTTCAGGGGCAAGTGTAACTCACTTTGGTACACTTGTGGGTGGAATATGGGATCGATCTGAGAAAATTTTCGAAAAACCTAAATTTTCGATTTTCAACCCGCCGTTTCAGGGGCAAGTGTAACTCACTTTGGTACACTTGTGGGTGGAATATGGGATCGATCTGAGAAAATTTTCGAAAAACCTAAATTTCGATTTTCAACCCGCCGTTTCAGGGGCAAGTGTAACTCACTTTGGTACACTTGTGGGTGGAATATGGGATCGATCTGAGAAAATTTTCGAAAAACCTAAATTTTCGATTTTCAACCCGCCGTTTCAGGGCAAGTGTAACTCACTTTGGTACACTTGTGGGTGGAATATGGGATCGATCTGAGAAAATTTTCGAAAAACCTAAATTTTCGATTTTCAACCCGCCGTTTCAGGGGCAAGTGTAACTCACTTTGGTACACTTGTGGGTGGAATATGGGATCGATCTGAGAAAATTTTCGTAAATTTTCGATTTTCAACCCGCCGTTTCAGGGGCAAGTGTAACTCACTTTGGTACACTTGTGGGTGGAATATGGGATCGATCTGAGAAAATTTTCGAAAAACCTAAATTTTCGATTTTCAACCCGCCGTTTCAGGGGCAAGTGTAACTCACTTTGGTACACTTGTGGGTGGAATATGGGATCGATCTGAGAAAATTTTCGAAAAACCTAAATTTTCGATTTTCAACCCGCCGTTTCAGGGGCAAGTGTAACTCACTTTGGTACACTTGTGGGTGGAATATGGGATCGATCTGAGAAAATTTTCGAAAAACCTAAATTTTCGATTTTCAACCCGCCGTTTCAGGGGCAAGTGTAACTCACTTTGGTACACTTGTGGGTGGAATATGGGATCGATCTGAGAAAATTTTCGAAAAACCTAAATTTTCGATTTTCAACCCGCCGTTTCAGGGGCAAGTGTAACTCACTTTGGTACACTTGTGGGTGGAATATGGGATCGATCTGAGAAAATTTTCGAAAAACCTAAATTTTCGATTTTCAACCCGCCGTTTCAGGGGCAAGTGTAACTCACTTTGGTACACTTGTGGGTGGAATATGGGATCGATCTGAGAAAATTTTCGAAAAACCTAAATTTCGATTTTCAACCCGCCGTTTCAGGGGCAAGTGTAACTCACTTTGGTACACTTGTGGGTGGAATATGGGATCGATCTGAAATTAACCCAATTAATTTGCGTCAAAAATGCCATTTTTCGGTTTCAGGGTACCGCATTTTGGGCCAATTTTGCGTCAAAAATGCCATTTTTGCCCGTGTAATTTTGCGTCAAAAATGCCATTTTGGCCTAATTTTTTTGAAAAATTTTTGGGCTTTCTGCCTCAAATGCCAATTTGGTCAATGCTATTTTGCAAAAATCATTTCTAAATCCTACATTTTGTTAAATATTTTAAAAAATTTTTAAGGCACATTTGACACAATTGTTTTTGTTTTATGCCAAAAATCCGATCTTGATCCAAAAAATCGATTTTCAACCGCCGTTTAAAATTTGGTCAACAAATTGCATTCGGGGTAATTATTTTGTACTGGTAAAATGCTATAAATTGCTTGGAATATCCTGAGAAATGCGGGTTTTTGGGGCAAAACCTAAATTTTCAAAAATGGCATTTTCCCCGGCAACTTTTCAGGCCCCAAAATGGCATTTTTCGCCCATTCCAATTGGAAATTGGCCTTTAGAAAAAAATGATTTTAGGATTACAAAAGGCATTTTTGAACGCAAAATTGGCCCAAAAATGCGCCATTTTCATGTAAAAAATGGCATTTTGACGTTAAGCAAAACAAAACTTTTAGGTTACAAATGGCATTTTAAGCAAAATTTGCCATGCCTAAAATATGGCATTTTGACGCAAAATTTGGCCCAAAATGGTTTTTAGGCCAAAATGGCATTTTTGATCATAAATGCGGTTTTAATTATGTGGTTTTATGGCGTTTTTTGACGGCATTTTCAACCCGCCGTTTTGAAGGGGCAAATATTTGGTACCCACTTGACGCAGAAAAATTGCATGTGTTTTGCAATAATAAAACTAGAAATCTTTTAGACCCAAAAACGCAAATATTTAATTAAATTTTTTTGCGCAAATTGTAAATTGGTTTTTAGATGCATAATTAGGGCATTTTTGACGCAAACCCAAAAAACCATTTTCGAAGTGTAATCACTTTGGTACTTTTGCGGGAGGGGCCAAAGACCCATTTTTTTTGACGACAAACAAATGTGGTCCAATATGGCTTTTTCCAGACCCGCAAAATTGCACTTCTGAATTCATGGTTTTTACGTGATTTTCAACCCGCCGTTTTAAAATTGGCCCAATATCACTTTGGCATTTTGTGGGTGGAAAATGGCATTTTTGCATAAATTTTGAAAAACCTAAATTTCTTTTCAACTGCCGTTTCAGGGGCAAGTTAATCACTTTTGGTACACTTGTGGTGGAATATGGGATCGATCTGAGAAAATTTTCGAAAACCTAAATTTTCGATTTTCAACCCGCCGTTTCAGGGGCAAGTGTAACTCACTTTGGTACACTTGTGGGTGGAATATGGGATCGATCTGATTTCGAAAAATTTTCGATTTTCAAACCGCCGTTTCACGTGTAACTCACTTTGGTACACTTGTGGGTGGAAATCTGGAAATTCGATTTTCAACCCGCCGTTTCAGGGGCAAGTGTAACTCACTTTGGTACACTTGTGGGTGGAATATGGGATCGATCTGAGAAAATTTTCGAAAAACCTAAATTTTTGATTTTCAACCCGCCGTTTCAGGGGCAAGTGTAACTCACTTTGGTACACTTGTGGGTGGAATATGGGATCGATCTGAGAAAATTTTCGAAAAACCTAAATTTTCGATTTTCAACCCGCCGTTTCAGGGGCAAGTGTAACTCACTTTGGTACACTTGTGGGTGGAATATGGGATCGATCTGAGAAATTTTCGAAAACCTAAATTTTCGATTTTCAACCCGCCGTTTCAGGGGCAAGTGTAACTCTTTGGTACACTTTGGTGGAAGCATGGGCAAGAACTATTTGGGTGGGTGGAATATGGGATCGATCTGAGAAAATTTTCGAAAAACCTAAATTTTCGATTTTCAACCCGCCGTTTCAGGGGCAAGTGTAACTCACTTTGGTACACTTGTGGGTGGAATATGGATCGATCTGAAAACCGCAAAGTCAAATTTTCGAAAAGTCCTAAATTTCGATTTTCAACCCGCCGTTTCAGGGACGCAAGTGTAACTCACTTTGGTACACTTGTGGGTGGAATATGGGATCGATCTGAGAAAATTTAATTCGAAAAAATGGCCTAAATTTGGTTTTGGCGATTTTCAACCCGCCGTTTCAGGGTGGTTTTTAGGACAAAATGGCATGTAACTCACTTTGGTACACTTGTGGGTGGAATATGGGAGGGCAAGTCGATTCTGGGAAACCGCCGTTTCAGGGGCAAGTTTTCGAAAATCGATCCTAAATTTTCGATTTTCAACCTGCCGTTTGGGGCAATGTAACTCACTTTGGTACACTTGTGGGTGGAATATGGGATCGATCTGAGAAAATTGAAACCCTAAATTTTCATTTTCACCTCACTGAACTTGTGGGTGGATTTCGATGCGTAAATTTTCAAACCCGATTTTCAACCCGCCGTTTCAGGGGAAGTGTAACTCACTTTGGTACACTTGTGGGTGGAATATGGGATCGATCTGAGAAATTTTTCGAAAACCTAAATTTCGATTTTCAAGCGCCGTTTCAGGGCCAAGTGTAACTCACTTTGGTACACTTGTGGGTGAATATGGACGATCAGATAATTTTCCATTCTAACCCGTTTTGCAAGCCTGTACTTTGGTACCAAAATATGGACACTTTTATCAATTGCGCGTCCTTTCCTAAAAGGCCAATGATCAAAAATGTTTTGGCCAGGTTTTCGTAATTCCATTTTAGGCCTAAACACCGCACGTGGCTAATTTGCGCGTCAAAAATTTTGGGCCCTTTAAACCGGTAATTTTGGGCATTTAGCGTCAAAATGGTATTTCTAGCCTAAAATATTTAGCGGCAAATAGCTATCAACCGCCCTTTCTTTTTGGGCAATTTTGCGTCAAAAATCACCATTTTTGAGTCAAAAAACCGCATTTTTGGGCCAATTCCGTCTATGCACAATTGCCCACGGCAAAACGCTTATTTTAGGTGGCCAAAATGTTGTCCAAAACAGTTTTAGGCACAAAATGATTTTGGGCTGACGCAAATTAATGAAAATGGGCTGCCATTTTGGCAACGCAAATGGCAAAATGGTTTTGTGCCAAAAATAAACCACATAACGTTTTTTATGGGCGCAAAATTTCGTGTGCCAAAATTGGATTTTGGCCATTTGAAAAACATGGTGCCCCAAAACATGGGATTTGGAAATTTGCGTGGTCACTTAGACAAAATGGATCACTTTGGGTTGGATAATCGATCTGATTAATATAAACCTATTTTAATTAAGTGTACCGAAAATGCCCCAAAGTGTATTTTTGTGTAACTCAAATACGGTTTTAAACCACATATAAAAATGGGACGATTTCACCGAACACAAAACCGCCATTTTTTGGCCATTTCGTGCAGATTTTTTCGCGTCAAAATGACATTTTGACGTCAAAAATGCTGTCGCATAGATTGGTTTTACCTAATTTTCAGGGGCACAAAAATGGCAAAATTTTTAGAAAAACCTAAATTTCAATTCGAATATGGGATCGATCTGAGAAAATGCTATATTTTGCCAAAAATAGCATTTTGATGCATAATTGGGCCAAACCGCGCGGTCACTTCTGGGTGGAAAAATTGGATAGATTTCATAATTAGATTTGCTAAAAACATTTTGAGTTTCAGGCCTCATTTTACACTTTGGGTGGAATAATCGATCCGAAAATTTTTGATTTTCAGCCGTAATGTAAACTAAATGCGGACGATCCCTCTAACGTGCCAGTGCTTATTTTGAGTGCCTAAAACCACAATACCTAATTGAGGCCAGGGAATGCCTTTTAAGGTCCGTAGTCAGATTTTGGACAATGTATGGCATCGACAGAAAAGGCGTCAATATAAGTGCCCATTTTTGGTCAAAATACATTGTGGAGACTTTTGAGCCAAAAAAGTGCCATTTGAAAATTTTGATTTGCGCGTGGGCCATTTTGCCCAAAAACCCGGGTTGAAACCGCATTTTGCGTCAAAAAATGCTAATTTTTGTAAAAACCATTTTGGGCGCATTGCGTCAAAATTCCTTGGGCATTTGATAATTGCTAAAAATGGATAATTTTGCCAAAAAATTTTGTAAACCACAAAATTTTTTGGCAATTTTGCGTCATTTGCCCAAAATTTCCATTTTGGTCAAAATGCCTTTTGGGCAAAAACCATTTTTGGCCAATTTGGTCCAGAGTAAACCGCATCCCGAATGCGCCTTTAGGCCAATTTTGCAAAGGCCAAAACCATCGTCAAAAAATGCCATTTTGGGCCTAAAACCAATTTTATGCATTCTCCGGCCTCAAAACCATATATTTGTCTAAAACTCAATTTTTGGGCCGATTTTGCGTCTAATGCCCCATTTTAGGGCCAAAAACCCGAACTTTTGGGCCTAGAAACAGCATTTTTTGGCCGATTTTACGCTTTTAAGCCACATTTTTGGGCCGAAAAACCGCTTTTTTGGGCCGATTTTGCGCCTAAAAACAAAGGTTCAAACAATAAATTATTGCTGTTCAATGCTACCCTTAAACCAATCCGGACTAACGGACTTGAATTGTGGACTACGGCCAAACCGATAAATATCGAAAGCAATCCCAACTTTACAGTCGAAAACACTATTATGTCTCCAACCTCACCCTACATACTGATCTTGATGTCCCCTTCTTTATTGGCATACAAAAATATAAGAAATTTTCAAAACTCACCGTGCTAATAATCCCAACATCCCGAACGTTCCTTGCAGGTGTTTACCTTTCAGAAAGCCTCACGGCGACCACCTAATAGGTACCTGAAATTAAAAACCTGACACGCCGAATTTGTAGTCGAGAAACTATTACATATTATTTTTTTAGGAAGCCTAGAGTCGAGGAATCAAACGGAAATTTAAATTAAATAAACTAATTGTCGGGAGGGAGTGTCGGTTGCGCATGAGCAGGGTTGGGCGCTTTGTTGAGCTGTTGCCGGCGTCATCAGCCAGGTTCAACAAAGCCCAGTTCTTGCCCAGTTCCGGTTCCGGCGGCCAATCACTCCTCCTATACAGAGGTAATTTTACAGTTATTTCAACTTGGCCACAGCTAAGTCGTACGATATTATCCAATATTAATGATACATGATCCAATGGTAATATCCCGGTTCTCCTCCACGTTAACACTCGTGGCTGTAAACAAAAAACAGACGGGACTGTTTGGTAAAACCGATTGACCGATTATGAGCTATTATTTAATTTGCTATTAATACCGAATTGAAACAACAGACTGTAATTATCGTACGACTGCTTTTTCCTGCGTTTGAAAACCGTCTGAGCCGACTCCATTGGAAAGGGTTTTTATTACTGGAAGTTAGTGATAAACCTGCGCTCATTAATCGACTGTAATTTTAACCTTCCATCTCCTATTTCAAAGTCCCCAGAACGAGCTTTATCTGTTCGTCTATTTCAGGCCTGTAGTAATATACTTAGATATTTACTGAAGCATCCTGTCAGTTTTGTAAATAAAATTGTTAGCGCTTGAAATTTGAACACTCCTCCAATATACACTCTACCCGTGAATATATGGTTTGTTATCGTTTAGATGGGTTGGTTGGTACATAAATGTTCTTGTTAATTGAATGAAAAGTTAGATTGATTTGTTATTTATATACTGACTAACACCGAACTGTCGGGTGGGAGTCGGACCCTGACGATGGAACCGTTAAGAGTGGTCCGAAACGTCGGAAGCTGACAACATCCGGGAGGGCACACAAAGCTCACGCTAACCGAGCTTTTTCCCACAGTATTAACCGATCCTACCGGAAGTCGGTTAGCGATAATAATATTTTTTTATTACTTATAAATTAACATCAACGTCAAAACATTTTGACCCACCAAACGCTATTTCAAACATAACTATAGCTATGAAACTTGAGGATGGAAATTGAAAGATTTAATTTTAAATCTGCGGTTGACAAGAAATAGAGGAACTCGAAAGAAAATTGGGAAGTGAGCAAGACGAGATTGCGACTTAAGAAGTTCATCGCCGTAACAGTGTTTGTTTTTGTATACACATTATGTTTCCCATTTTATTTACATAAAAACAGCCGCATGGAGATAACTAGTCATATATTTTATGCGCTCACTAACATAATTTTCAGTTTTTTCACCGGCTTGGCTTTTCAAACTATTTGATAGTGTTTTCAAAATTTGGAAACGTTTGAGTTTCGCCCAAACACGCTATTTTTAACACACTTTTGTGTGCTTCTAACTGTTTTTTTTTCAGGTTTCGCAGGATTTTGAACGCTAATGTGCCCTTTTTTTATTTTCTGTCACTTCGAGTAGTTTATTGCACCTTTTAAAAAAACAGCTTCGGGATATTTCGATAGTCTGTTCAACCGAATGAATTTATCCGCGGACTATTTCCCCGGAATTTGTGAAAGGATTTCGAAAACTTATCCTGCAGGTTCATATAAAATTTTGAATAATTATTCGGCTGTCAGTACTGCCCCATTCATCCTTCCCCATTGGTTTCGTCCCGTCGAGCGCTAACGGGAAACTCAGTGCTGACGTGATGCTACCGACGGCTGGCGAGAAGCCGAAATTAGGTTGAATCGCGCATCCGGTTTCCGTTAGGAGACCTCTCGTCTCCGGCTTAACGAATCAATCTCGTCCGGCCCCAACGTTCGTTCGGCCCGTTCGTGGTTAACGTTAATATTCTTCAAAACGATATCGCTCTATTCCTTCGAAAATTATTGCAGCTTGCAGTCGAAGCGATAAATTCCCTCCCATCTCCCCCCCCCCCCCCCCCTCCTGCAGGGACCCGCCATAAATTTTCCCGTTTAATATAACTTCCGAGGCGGGGAAAATCTATTGGCAACTGGGAGACCGAACCGGGGGTAATTGTTATACACCGCGTTATTGAATAGACAAATATAAATATGTATTTCGGGTAGCAGGGTGGGGTTGGAGAGACGGGTAATGGCCGTGTTGCATGATACCATCATGCCGGTTTACATTATATCGGGCCCATTATATCACAAATCGGTCCTGATCACGTTATATACCCCACCGCCAGCGTTATTAACAAGCCCCCAAGTCACATTTCATTTATCTGTCGCGTCCCATTTCATTTATCTGTTGAAGAAGGCAAATCCAACTCCGCTACTCTGCCCCCAACCTCCTGTAAACGGGAAAATAGTTTCTACGCGATTCTGGCCATTTTTTAAAAGACAAAATTAAACCGGGAACATATATTTTCATAATATTTGCAATGTTTCGTCCCGGAAACGAAAATATTACTGTCACCCACCGACTCGTGCGCTCCATTATCGAATTCAGTCGAACGGAATAGTTAACATAATTCGTTCTTTCTTTTAACAAACTGTTTTCTATTTCAAAGTTGGGAATTGCGACAATGTTGGATTAGCCACCGTTTAATAGGCAATACATGAATTACTTTGTTTAGAAATATTGAAAATTGTCTCGTTGTTGAATTACATTTTTCAAATCTCACTTCAGTATACTGAGTTATTTCCAATACCCATTTACTCATTACATCATTTTATTTCTATAAGACGAGGTGCGTTTCAAAAACAATGTCCCTAATATCGGGTTACGTCACAGGGAACGTCACGGGGCGTTTTACGTCAAAATAAAAATCTCTGTCTGCAGTTGAAAAGGTCGAGAATAATTGCAGGAAAAAGGGAGGCGTTATTTTGAATAAAATGGAATAATTTCGGCCGGTAATAACGGGGTTTGGGGGATGGGCGACAGCTGTCACGCTGTAATCAACCCGATATTAATATCCTCCCCTTACTCCTGAATACAGGAATATTAGGAAAACCGACATTTATATTTACCTTCACCGAATAAATTGCGCTGTCCTTCCCTCTATATAAATCCTACGACAACCTGTGACAGAGTAGACGTGCCGCAATTACATTGAATTACATCAAGAATTCTGGAACCGGAGTTGGAAGAAAACTAATTAGAAAACTAAATCAAAATATAATTTGGAAAACTAATTAGAAAACTAAATCAAATATAATTTGGAAGATAACCTAAATCAAAATATAATTATATACCGTTAACAAAATACACTAAATTATTGTGGCCCCTCGAACGACCCTATCTTAAATTAACCCTCTATGGGCCCGTGTCACTTTCAAGTTACATTTCAATTTATCGAGATTTTACCAAATAAATTTTCGTAAGATGGCGGGGATAAATCTTAATGCTATAACGTTGTCAAGAATTTTTTTTCATAATATATATAGGTTTATAATTGCTGATTTTTCGTTCCCCCAATTTTTTTGGATTTAAAATAAAAATTCGGCCAATAGAGGGTTAAACTAAGATAGTCCAGATAATCGAATGAATTATCGAAGAACATAGATAGTTGATTCTCTCTACCGGTTGGTATGCGTGAATGAAAGTATTTTGAACGCACTTTCCTACTTGACACAACTGTTTTTCAAGCTCAGAGGAATGAAGTGTCAAAAAGCCTGCGATTTTTGAACGCTAATTGGCCCTTAGTTTCATTTTCGGTCACTTCAATGAGTTTATTAAAACAGTTTTTTTGAGATTTTTAGACAGTTTATTCGACCGAATGAAAGGTATCATTCGAATACAAGATCCTAATACCGCTCTGAGAGAGAGAGAAAGGGAGTTTCCGTGCTCTCGCTACGTTAACCGCAATGTTCTTCCAATTCCTTATAATATTGTATATTTTATTGTTTGTAATTACTCCGATATCTGCCGAGGTTTATCGCGAGCTAAACAGCGGTTGACATGTCACCGCTGGAGTTCAGTTTCAGCGTCACGCCATCACAATAAATAACGGCCATTATTTATTGGGGACGACTAGAAAAGGGCATTTGCATGTCCCCACCGAAAATTATTCCTCATCTCTACTAATGATATATATATATATATATATATATATATATATATATATATATATATATATATATAAAATATATACCTGGGAAAACAAACGGATTGTCACGAATCGGTGCATGTCTGATCAATTTAAGTGAAATTGCCACACTAAAGAACTAATACATCAGTGTACATAAAAACTCTATAATTATGTATTTCTTCTTATTACGATCCAACCACAGGACCGTTATAAATATACCTGTTATCGCCACTTAGTTAAAACGCATTTCATTTCAGATGTTGGCGCTAAGAAGAATTACTTCCACGGATTAAATGATTCGGCCTTTTTCGGTGCTGTTGTTGTTCGACAATTCGATTGTTGTATTGTAAATCGATACTCTGTAAAATGAACGACAGAAGAAGTCGGGGCGGTCACAGACCGAAAAAGTCGGAAAGGTTGAAGGAGGCCAACCGCAAAGTCTACTACGACGAAGCGCTGGGGCATCTCAAGTCGAACAACTACCAAAAAGCGTTGGTCGCTTTCAATACGGTAAATATAGTCAGCAATTTAAAACGATTTATATCTCATTTTATGTATTAAAATAATTGTTAACGACTTCGTTCTGACTTATATTAAAAAAAATTGTAAAGCTGCACAAGACTCCTTCCTGAAATTAAGTACCCCCGCACTACAATATCAGGAATAATAAATATTTAAATACTAATATTACTCATTATTTATATATTTGTATTCAATAAATAAGTCTATGACCTCATCCACCAGCCCCCCGAGTCCAGGTTCGATTCCCGGTTGTGAACTTGAATTTTCGTTCAACTGTAAATCGATCGACGGTTTCTCAAACAGGTGGGTGGTATAGCAACAGCTTCAACTAAGTAAGGTGTTTTCAAGAGGTATTCATTGAAAGTTTGAGAAAAAGGTGGGCGAAAATGGTGATCAATAATGACCGTAATTGTCGATCAATCTCGTATTATTTCGAAATACAATTTAATTTATTTTCATTTCCCTATGGACGCCCCCTAATATAATAAATGTAACCACTGAAATATGCAATCCATCCAGTAGGCATTATAAATAATTCAGATATTTAAGTCTTTCTTATCGCTGCAATTATTGCTGGTTATGTACTAATTTAAAAAACATTTTATTCCTTAAACTATCAATATATATACTGTAGCTATTTTGACGTCAGCACTTTTTTACCCTAGCTTATACGTAATTAGCTGCTATGGCTTTTATAAGTAGGGGATTAATTTAGTACACACATGTAGTGTGTACATTTTTCGAATCATAATCTATAAATTGTAGACAGGAATATAATAGGTCGCCGCCCAGCTTCCGTAAAAAAATGTATTCCTCTTTATTTATTTACATCGCCTCGGTCCCGGATCAAGGTTCTGAACAGCTGGTTAAGTTCCTGAATTTCCCCACGATGTATTTAGGTTTGTTAGCTGAGTCGGCATAGTGACCCCCAGTAACGGTCCCTGTATGGATCCAACTGGTGGAAAAAATGTCCACCGGCCCCATTTAAAAATGCCCCCCCTTTCCACGAATTACTTTCGCACCCAACAATTGTACCGGTATTGTACTGCGGTATTTCCCTAGTGATTGCGCCGTTTATTACTGTTTTCGTGTACGGCATCAATAATACAACAAAGGTAAACCAGAAATCCAGAGTCGCTCGCGGAATATCCCAGGTACAAATAGGGTAAGGAAGAGAAAAGAGGAGTGATTGAGGACCCTTTCATCCGGCGTCGAATTCAATTCATTTTTAAGTAAGGCTGAAATTCCAAATTCCGAACAGTTCATGCGAGCCTTCGAAAAAAAGGTAAAATAAGAAGTAGCTCAAAAGATAACCTATCCAGTCTGGAGCTAAGTCCGGTTAAATTCTTCTTAGTGGTTATTAAAATACGACATTTTTAAGTAGGACTCCTATCTGTAAAATGAAAAAATACGAAAATAACCGAAAATGTGTGCAAAATTTCGATAAATTGGTGCGTTAAAAGATCCCCAAATTGAACAATTCAATTCTGTATTCGCGGATAATTAAAACGACCAGAAAATATTAGAAAAATGTATCTTTAAATAATAAATTCTAGCCGGTTCCTAGAACATTCGACCGGTCTTTAATTAATTTACATAAAACTGGATGCCCGGAATGCGCGGAGATTTACTCTCCGTTCGTTGGAAAAAAGGAAATAAAAGTACGATTCGTTATTAACATTGTTAGAAAACCTCTAAGAAAAATTATTGTAATGTTTATATATTGGTTGAAAATTTTAAATCTCTCTGTAGAATAGAGTTCTCAACCCTGTTGTTTTCTCTTATTCCTAGATCCGCGTGTCCTCCATTCTAGTGCCCCCCGCGAACGTAATTTCATACCCCCAGCAATATGACGGGCTAATTCGTCGACAAAGCACACTTTTTAAAAGGAGAGGAAACGTTTTTCTTGGTATAAAAATTGGGTAGTCGCCGCGTAAGGCGGTGAAATCGGCGAGTCATGGCCGGGCCGGAGGGAGGTTCGGTGGAGATGGGCGACCACGCGTTCAAAGTGCTGCGGATAGCCAGGGAGACGGAGGTGCTGCACAGTTTCCTGAGGACGGAGAGACAGGCGGAAGAAGAGGAGGGCGGCGGAAGGAAGAAAAAGCAGCAGGACAGAGAGGAGGCGGAGGAGGGCCATCCGGGAGGGGCCGGGCAGTGGTCGGAGTCGGCGTCGGGCTCGGCGTCGAGGAGCGGCTCGAGGAACGCGGCCAGGAGCGTCAGGATAGTGACGCCGACGTCGCAGCGGGCCCAGGGGCAGACCTCCTTCTCCGAGCTGAGCAAACAGCTGAAGCTGAAGACGAGGCGGCAGGAAGCGGCGGCGGCGGCGGCCTCCTCCTCACAGCGGCGCAGGAGGCAGGAGGAGATATACACGGACAAGGACAGGGCGGCCGCCGTCAACATGGGCTCCAGGGACATCAAACAGTCACTGAAGATAAAGAAGAAACAGGAGCGCAGCAAAGCGCTCCAGATACCGGAGGAGACAGAGCCCTCGACCATGATGGCGTTGGGCAACTACGAGCTCAAAATAGGAAACGTCGATTTGGCGATCGGATTTATCAACAAGGTCCTACCACACACCAACTAAAACACCCACCGAATCAATTAGGGAGGAAATTCATTAATCAGTCACACCGAATACTCTAGAATATTTCTCACCTTCTTTGAAAATAAGCAAAAATATCGCCTTTAGGAAAATAAAGAAATCTATTCTAAAAGTCGTGAAAAATATTCCGCACTTATATTTTGGAGACACCAATTAATACTTTGTATGTTTCAGGCATTAGAATTAAGCCCCAACGACAAAACTGCATTGGTCGCGAGGAGCAAATGCCACCTCCTCCTTGGAGATGCGAATGAAGCTTTAAAAGATGCAGAATTTGCCCTCTCTGTAGACAAATCCTTCATAAAAGGTTTTATTATTTTGTCCTAACCCATTATTAAACTCAAAATGCCTTGTTTCTCATGTAGTTTTGGAACTTTTCATTTTGTTAATACTGAATTAGGCAGTAATGTAGGTCCTGTATATGCCAGTACAGGGCATTAGAAAATAAAATAATCTGTCCGTGTTCACAAATTGTAACATATTATTTTATCTTTAATGTACTGAAATTCAAATTATTACTTTAAATACACAAACAATATAATTGTGCTTCAGCGTTATTTCAAAAAGCTGAAGCCCTTTACCATCTGGGAGATTTTGAACACAGTCTGATGTATTATCACCAAGGTTTGAAGATTAGACCGGAAATGGAAGCTTTCAGGCTTGGAGTTCAAAAGGCACAGGAAGCCATTGAAAATGTTATTGGCAGTAAGTACCAAACACAATAACCTTTTTAAAAGTGAAAATAACGAGTGATTTTAAACAATTATAGACACTAATTAATATAACATCAATTGCTATTTAAGGCAATTGACTATTAAATTAACCATTTGTATTATGAATTTGATATTTTAAGTTAAAAACCTCAATAATAAATTTCAAATTCATAATTATTACCCCAAATATAATGGATCATACACTATCCATATTGTGATAAATGTTTATTTATCGAATGTTAATTATGTTAGGTACTAAGTCATTAATATTCAACTTATTTTATCTAATACAAGGCACATTTGAATTGCTGTAAACAGTTACAAGGACAGAAGAACGGGCTCCATTTCATTTATATTTTTATTTGAGTATTATGATCATAATGATATACAGGTCAAATTTCACCATTTATTTTACAGACAACAAATGTCCATTTCCCACATCCCCTAGACGGATAAAAGAATTGGTGATAGAGAGTCAAAAATTAAATGAAAACAAAACAATTCTGGTGAAACCAGTCCCTGCTGCTGTACCGCTGCACAAAAAGGAGCTTAGAAGGAGTACAACGCTGGCCAAACAGAATGAAAGACAACTACTGGGCAGTCTCTACAAAGATAAACAATATTTAGAACAACTTTTGCAGAATCCAGGTAAAGATGCCTTTAAAAAACCTCCAATTTCTACTTTATTATTTTCCACATGTAAAGTGCAACTTTATGAGGTACAAAAAAAAAATTAAGAAATGCTCAACATTATAAAAATACCCAACATAGGTGTACAATTGAAAACAAATGATAAATAAAATTATTAATTATTAATATTTTAAGAGTTTAAATAAAAACAAAATGACAAATATTTTGTATTCATTAGTCCTCAAAACATTTAGTTCTGCAATAATCTTATCAATTTTCCGGCGCAGTTCTATCACAAATATTATTATACTTTATTTTTACATTTCCTTACCGATTTCAGATATAATATCCCTGAACCAGGATTTTGCTAACAATGATGTTGCTGAACACGCCAAAGAAGGAATAGAATTTCTCAAATCTCGTCAAGAATTTTGGAGGCAACAGAAACCAAATGCGATTAAAAATCTAAACAACAAGGGAAAATCCAAAAACAAATGATACACATTGAATAGTTCAATGTATTCAATTCAATTAATAAATTTGCAACTTCATAATTTTTCTTTTATTTCTATACTAATTGATGTGTGTACATGTACTAAGGCAAATATGTAAATGAAAGCGAATAAAATTTAAGAAAAAATTCTTCCAATTTTTTTACCTTAAAGTCTGTGTGAAGTAATTCATTTTCTAATATCAAAAATAAAGCATAAATTGTATGCTATTTAATTGTATGTACAATAAGTCTCCTTTAAATTTAAATCCTAATCCTAAATTATGTAATAATCTAATGTATATTATATGGAATACTGTTGTATTTTTCAAAACTAAAAAAATAATACTATAATAAATAATAATGATACAGGCTACTTATGCTGGTGTCTTCAAAAAATGTATGTTAAAATTAAGGTTCTGTTAAATTATTTAACATCAACATATAAATATAATTTCAAGTACGTTTTAGAATGTCTCCTTTTTATATCATCTGGTTATGGATATCCAAATATTAATAACAGACAATCTAGTATATATAATGGCTGCTGCGAAACCTGTGATGTTCCAATTATGTTTTCGTCCCATTTATTTCATTTGGGCCAACTTGTTAACAAAAATACAATATTTAAAACAAATAATCAACAATAAATTTGGCATAAACATCTGCATTAATGGGGATGTCATATTAAAGGAGGAAGCAAAGGTATGTAGTTTTTACTACAATCATCTCTGAACATTTCTAAACCACTCTTAATAATTAATGAAACTTAAACAATACAATCACTCGCTTTACCCTAAATAGCTTTTATTTTCAAAACAAGAATTTTAACGAATATCATTGTTCCAGGTTTACTTACAATTTCTGAGAAGTCATATCCTTAAATTTAATTTAATATTAATTCAACAACAAGGTGAATAATTAATGGTCGGATACCGAAGAATATATCTGGAAAACAAAGAAAACAATTATGAGTAAGCAATACAACTTCCACTAACAAGCGATGGCTTGTTCTAGAATATTTCTTCACCATTGCCTTTTGTGACAATCCTGATCTAACAATAAAGCATCCCAATCTCTGTTTCTAATCTCAATTCTTCTAATCTAATACCTCAATAGAGAGGGCTCTCAAAACACATTATTAAACATACAAATCATTTAGATATTGAGAACTGGCCATCTTATATTTTATAAATGGCCACATCAACCTAATTCCGGTATATGTTAAAATTTTAAAGAGACAATTCCTATTTGCCTTTAGATACAAAAATTTGTGCCAATCCTGTGCCTTCTAGATTATCAGGCAGCCATGTCTTTTACATAGTACTGGACTATTGATGGAAAATAATCACGGTGTATAGCAAGGATGACAGAGTAAGGGTTATAACATTTTAACATAGTAATTACATTTTTGAAAGAAATACAGAAAATTCGAGTATAAAATTGGATATATTTAAAAAATTCGAATAATAACTTAAATGGCAACTAGAAGGCAATAAGTTCACGGACTATCGCCGCCTTACTGATTCTCCTACGGAAAATACATTTTGCCAACACGTTCCGATAAAAAGGTTCCATGTGTGCGGAATATAAGTTGTATTTTAGAGCTATTCTTTCGCTAGTCCAATATCGCGATACGAATACAATCAATGAAAAATTTTGACAAAATTTCCGATAATTAATTAAATATTATGCAAGAGCATTTACCGTGCCTTAAATCGATGTAAATATTACGGAAGCAGGAGTGATATGGAATACACGTTAGACGCTGAGAAGTTAGTCTCTGTCTAGTAATATACAGCGTTCTAAAATGATGTTCCAATATTTTAAATATCGTTCAAACTCACCGGAATAGGCAGTTTGATTTTTTATAATAATATTTGAAGGCGAAGTGTTATTTGTTTCAGTGGACCTTCCAAAATGGACGCGTTTTATCAAAAGGATATGTCGGTTTTCAAGTTACCAATGGAAATTGGTCGGAACACTGTTTCTATTAGTACCAGTCACTTATATTACGATTTAGTCATAGAACTGTTTTCGTAGATGAATCGGTCTCACATTTGTAATGTAGGTACGTATTCTGCCCTTCCCTTTCTGTATTATATCTAAGATTGTATATTCAGAGAGGCACGGTATATACTGTTCCACTTCGGCAATCGAATCTACACTCTTCGAATTTTAATATATATACGTTTTTTATATTAACCTAATCGCCGATAAAATTTATTTGGGTTTATTTCCCAAAGGTTACAAATTCTTGATCACCTGTTCTCAGTTATTTTATTGAATAACAACTGTGGAATTATAGGATTGGTTGAGTCTAAATGTGCATGAATTTGTAATAAATAATATCTGTGTTGTTTTAACCCAACACATAGTATTGGTTTAGACCTGAAATATAATGTGAATTTTGTGTGTTATAGTAGTCGATGTCTAACATTCCAAAAGTTGAATTTAATAATTTTTTTAGGTATTAAAAATTTTAGGAAAAAGTTCACTGTATAGAAATAAAAATGGCTCGTAAGCGAAGGAACACTAAGACGGGGAAATCTCCCATCAAGCAGACGGATAAGAATGATTCCACTTTAAATGGGATAGCGATCGAAAGGGAAGAATCTAGCATCGAGAGTCCGGACGGCGGGGACTCGGCTGCTGAAACCTACAATTCAGCAATTTCAAACAACGGGGAGAACAGCCATAAAAAATTCGGAAAATATAGATTTCTGCAGAGGTCGAACAGCAGCAGCCAGGAGGATATGAGTGAATGTGAATCGTTCAACACTCGAGAACTGCTGCCTCAGGACATACAGCAAATAGTTGTGGGCGATGTGAGCGCCGAGGTGACAATAAGTCAAGACTGTGATGATGATGACGATGATGTTGCAGAAGAAGAAGAAAGAAATGGACGAGAACAAAGAGGCGAAGATAACAATGATGATGATGATGATGATGATGCGGATCCATGTCTTGGTGAGGAAGAAGTTGTTTACGAAGAGGTTATCGAAAACACAGTACTCTCCGATGAGGAAGCTGTAAGCTATGAACACCACATGGAAAATTCTGTAGACATTCCATTTTCACAGGAGGTAACAGTTGGTGATGGGAATTCCTGTAGTGACAGTAATCAATTTTCAAATTATGGGGACAACAATTCGAATGTTGTTGACACGAAAAAAACAACATTGAACGATTCTATACATTCTACATCATCCGAAGTTAGAGATAGTGGTAGTGAGAATAATGTTAATAGCAATAGGGATAAAAAAGACTCGGGTATTAAAGTGTTGAGTGATATTTCATTAAAACCCGAGCCGGAGTGTGTACCTTTAGTTCAAAATGATAATTGTGTATCGAGAATGGACACTTCAGAAAGTTTACCTCAAGAAAAAGCTGTCAAAAACAATAGCAATGACAATACCATCATCGCCGAACAGTCTCCCAAAAGAGTGGAAGACTCTTCGAAAAGTAAAAATTCCAATATCACGGATTCTAAGTCAAAATCAAGCCATGTGAAATCGGAAAAACGGACAAAATCGGATTTGCCAAAAGAAAAAGTGGTTCTCAGCTCTGTAGTGAGTGAAGTGATTGTGAAACAGGAAGGGAGTGAAACCACAACCGTATACTTGACCGATCCAAGGCTGGCCGCCAGGGAAGCGGCGTCTGAAAGGAAAAAGTTACCCGAAAAACACCAACCCTCGGTAGCAGTTGTTGCAAGCACCGAAAAGCAGAATGCAAAATCCGACCAAATTATTTCGGAAAGTCCAGTCCCTGATTCGCCAGTAAAAACCGATTTTACCACTTCATCTTTTACTTCAAGCACGGAATCACCCGAAGGAAACAAAATTGTGAATGCGATAAAAAGCCCAGCGAAACAGCAGGAAGAAGTGAATTTGGGAGGATCGGTAAAATCGGCGGTGAATACGCTCACCGATATTATAACCTCTTTCGGTTTCGAGTCCGACAAACCTGTCAAAGTGAAATCGAGGTGGCGCAGGTCGAGCGAACTGGAAATGGGGAGTAACACTAATAGCAATAATAACGTTAACCACAGTGTACAGAATAGTTTAGACAATACAAACAGTAGCATTATTTTAACGACTGGAGGGAAGTCGGAAATGGCCCATCCACCTTCTCTCCCGCTGACCCAAACTCTGCACGGAGTTGCCAAAGACCCAGAAATCGAAACCCGACTCAAAAGCTTCGAAACCATCACTGCCAACCAATTTTTAACTGAGAGGTAAGCTTCTGTTTATATATATATATAGTAGCTACAATACAAAATGTAGGACCTAACTATCTAATCTAAAAATTAACTGTTGCATTTATACTCAATATACTCGTGTGAAAGCCATTTTAACATCATTGTATTTGCACCTTTACTCATAACCCAAAGATTATTATTATTGGCTAATTTAAATTAGTTTTACTTGTCAAAAATGGTGCATATCCCATATTTGACTGTACCGCAGACTCAAATGAATTTATATACCACCCCCATAACCTAACCTGCGTGCACATTTAGTGATGTTCTAAATATTACTCTCTCTGTATATTTCAGTGAAGAAGAACTTTATGATGAGTTTAATCTAATAATAGTAATTAGTTTTGGGATACACGAAGATTTAGAGCGGCATTACTCTTGAGATTTTCTGTTTCTATTCACGTATTTCATTTTAACCTTGTCGGTGCATGGTTGCTCTGTATACCTCTACAATACTGTTGTGATAATGCTGACTGGATGCTTCATCAAGGCATACTGATACTAGATACTGAGATGTATAAATCTCTGACTTGATTACTGATAAGTGAATGAAGTATAACAAGTACATAGGAGTTAATGAAGTCATTAACTCAATTTCTTTTAATCAATTGCACATAATTCCAATATTCATGAAGAATAATGCTTTCAGTATTAGAAACCAGTAATTGCTATAATACCAATAAGGGTTATTTTATAATCAATAATTATGATAGTTGAATTTTTAATAATAGGTATATCCTATTATTATATTGTAATTGGGATATGTTTGGCTTTCTAATTTACTTAAATTAAAATAATCTGTTAAGAAGATCCATTAAGATTCAAATAATCGTCAAAAATTATGTATCTTGACTATTACTGTTTGTCTTACAATTTTTATTGACTCAATAATTTTTCTAAGGAAATTTATTTTTTCTGTTAACAGGTCAAGAAGCAAGGAAGCAAAAAGAATGGTATGTGACTGTTCACTAACAAAAGAAGAAATTGCTCGCAATGAAAAAGGTTGTGGTGAAGATTGTCTCAACAGGCTGCTTATGATTGAATGGTAAGCCGTAGATATATGTGTAAATATTAGTTTTTTTTGGGTTCAACTTTGTAGAACCGCAGTTTTGTAGTTGTACAAATTGTAATGAGGTGGCTCTGTTGAGTGTGTACCTGTGGACCCAGAGGTCGGTGGTTCAAATCCGCCCAGATATACCATGGTTCATAAGTTAGTCATAAGTACGGATAAATGATCGGAGAAATAAGCATTTTTAACATTTTAAAATTCTTTTAGGATTTTAAACATTTAGACTAACAATTGTACCATTGTAAGGTCATTTCCTAAGATTCTTTGTCTAATAAATAAAGTATTATAACCAAAGTTGCTTAAATGATAGCCTAATGATCGTAATATTATTTTTCTATTTGAATTATTTCTGTTTAGTATTGTACTGGTCATTTTTTCATGTAGTAATTAATTTGCAGTGGATCAAGATGCAGTCTGGGAAATTTGTGTTCCAACAAAAGATTTCAAGATTGTGAATACACAAAATGTGAAGTGATTAAAACAGCAAAAAAGGGGTTTGGCCTTATGTGTTTGGAAACAGTGCCCAGGTAACCAGTCATTCTATCATACCATTTTTTAAGTAAATAATAGAAATGGAATTCAATTTTAGAAAGGGCATCAGTGGCTAGAGGCAAATATTGTGCATCATCATTGGACTTGAAAAAATGCTATACCCTCGGTGTTTAGGCTAAATTAGGATAGGACTAGGCTTAGGTTAGGTTTAATGCACATAAGGTGTGTAAAACCACATACGCTTTTATAGTATATATTAATAAACAAATTTATTTCAGCGGTCATTTTCTGATGGAATATGTAGGTGAAGTGATAGATCCAAGGGAGTTCAAGCGGAGAGCGAAAGAATATGCAAAGGACAAAAATCGTCATTATTATTTCATGGCGCTGAAAGCAGATAGCATTATAGATGCTACTCACAAAGGCAATATATCACGCTTTATCAATCACAGCTGTGAACCAAATGCAGAGACACAGAAGGTATGACATAATAGCAACAATTCATTGAGCATATATAATAATTGGTATGAGTCGTTTTTTTTTTCTAATAATCTGGTATCTTGCATTTATTCTTTCTTAAATTGTTTGGCATTATTTATTTACACAGACACATACATATAGTGAGTGTTATCAATATTTCTTTATTTTTCAGTGGACTGTCAATGGTGAACTGAGAATTGGTTTTTTCAGCAAAAGACCCATTTCACTTGGTGATGAAATCACGTTTGACTATCAGCTGCAAAGATATGGGTAATTTTACATGCCAAAATATTCATATAAATCAGTAATAAATCATTTATTAATTTTATGAAAGCGATTTATTATTGAAATATCGATATTTCATTTGATGTTTTGAAATTCTCTCAACATATTGGATATTTAGTTGTGTAACTTACAGATGCATTTAATTTAATTTTTGTCAAGAAAAATAATTATAATTTTTCCGGAAAAATTAAATTCCTTCGATAAACATGGTTTTCTCGTCATCAGTTTAGCATAACATAAGTTGTGTATTAATGATAATATCTCAATAGATTAGATAACATGACATTATTCTATATGAATGTCCACGTGGTTCATTTTGAATTGCAGTAAAGAAGCGCAGAGATGTTACTGTGAGAGCAGAAACTGTCGTGGCTGGATCGGTGAAGATCCTGAGAAGGAAAAGGAGCGCGACCGGAAAGATTGGGCAAACAGGAAAGAGCAGAGGAAAGAAAAGAAAAGGAAAGAGGAAAAGAGAAGAGATTTCAAAGAATACCTTAATGATATGGATGTAAGAGACACTAGATATAGGTGATCTAGTAACTGAGGCTATTATATTACAAGAATTTTTTAATTATTAAAACGGGAAAGTTTATTATAGACTCGTTGTCTCTTTGTACAGCATTTTCTATTAATTAATCTAGCAGGATACATTTTGTAAATGATTATTTATCATTATTTCTGGATATAATAGAAGAATATACAAACTATCCTAGAATCCATAAAAGTAAATTATTTATATATTTTTTTGTAAATTAATTTGTAGCCCAAACCTACAGTAACAAAATGAACTAATTCTAGTCCAGTTCATTTAATGTATCATGGCGGGACCCTTGACCTTAGATCCAAATAAGATAAATAAATTGATTAAGCTTGACACTTGGGTTAGGTCATGCGACATAAAATCCTATGTGACTGTAAACATTTTTTTCTTCATTTTATTTGCAAAATCTTCTATATGCCTCCGTTCTGAATATCCGGCTCTGCTTGTCAATTTAGCTGGAAGAGGAGGTTGAAAAGTTGTGCGGTACCGGTGTTAAAAATCAGGCACATACTCTAACGTTATGCCGATTGATGGTGAGAGCGGAGGATCACAAGTGCAGGTCCCGACTCCTGGACATCACCAGGAAGGGCGACACGCGCTGCCTCCGCCTCTTCCTCGACTACCACGGTCTCGCCCTACTCTGGAGCTGGATGATGGACAACCTTCTACCCACAAAACTCAAACTGCAGGCATGCGATTTAAATTCTTCTAATTTATTGACTTTAAAATCGATAATCTTCCGACATCCCAAACATTCCTTACAGACGCCTGAAAGGAAGTGGCCACACGACCTAAATATTTAAAAAAAAATAGTAATAAAATAGTAAATTAAAAAAAGTGGGGAAACCAGTGGGTTTCTCCTCTATTGTTATCCATTGTAGTTAGTGCTTGTATCAGTGTTGCTTATTGTATTTTTTATAGTTGCAACAATAAAAAAGAGAACAAAAAATTGATACATGCTAGCTTTCATTTTAGAAAATCACTCAAGTGGATTATATTCAGGTTAAATCAGAGTTATTTTGTAGGTAACTGTTTTTAACGTAACTCACCGATTTTACAGATCTTGGATACACTTTACGCACTTCCAATTCAAAACAAGACAATGCTGAAGGACAGTAAAGTGCTGAGTATTGTAGAGAAATGGGTCAAACCAAGGGTTGACGCAATGGCAGTACACGATAGGAAAGAGAGGTTTGTTTTCATAAAATAATTTAAATAATGTTATATGCCACATACGTATGTGTTATATGAGTGGCCTCATTGAAAATATTGTGAATAAACTATATTTTTTTGTTTATATGGTTATAAAGCTTGTAATTACATGATGGGTAAATTATTTTACTAAGTGAAGTTCCAATAGAAAGGTTGATCTGATCATTCTCTCATGAATGGTACTGTCTTGTTTTCAATGGTTCAATAATTTTTAATTCAATTATATACAATATATATAAAACCGTATAAATAGTTTTTTTATTTAGATCTATTATTTGAATATTTTTTTAAGACTATTTGTAATAGACATAAGCTAAAAATTTAAGGTCAGAAATTCTATTTTCTCATTGACCTCCACGCAAGTGTTTTGCCTGGAAATGTTGACGTAAAAAATTGAATTATTACTTGTTTTACCCATAAAAACTATTTTTTCAGAAGTTCAACAGAAGATGAAAATAGTGGTTCTCCCACTGGTGAGAATTGTCTAGATTCAAAAGCCAGTGAAGAAACACCTGTTACGGTTAGAGGAGGTGAAGGGGAAAATAATGAGAAAAAGATTGATGAAGAAATAGCACAGTTAATTAAGGATACTTCGTCTGTGGAAACTGGCGACAATAACAAGAGACCGTTGAAAGAAGAGGAGCGTTTAATTGCTGAAAAGTCAAAGAAACTTGTGCAGAAGTGGTCCTCATTGAAGGAAGAATTTCGAATTCCAAAAAAACAACGAATTGAACAGATGAAAGAACATGAACGAGAAGCCGGTATAAAATGATTTTGTTTTGTATATAGTATCAATCTTGGTAGAAATTGTTTTGATTACACATTCAGACAGCATTAAATGTCATGTTGTATTTAGCAATTATTGAAAATATGTTCAGCTGATTTTATACCATTTCATCAGTCTTAAATATCTATTAGCCATTATTTGGTGATTTTTTAATATTAAAGGATTTACAGGAATGAACCCATTATGATTTTATATGATAATGAGTTTATATTTATTGTATGTTAATACATTTTTTCTTTCTAGATATGGGCTATAATAGTGATCCTCGAGACAGCCAGTCTTATGACAGGTAGGGTTTGGTTTATATCATAAAGAACTTATTTTAGAACATAAAATAATTTTTTTATAGTTATGTAAAACCTTAAAATAGGGTATCAATTCTAAGATCTTGTTTTGTTCAACGATTGAAATAATGAATGTTTGTATTTAAGCTGTAAGTCATAAATTTACGAGTGTTGTACATTTGTTAAAATTTCAGGCACAGAAGTTATGACAAAGATGGAAGCAGATTTAGGGAAAAGGATAAAAAGAGAAGAGAATCACCGGATGTGGATTGGACTTCAAAAAAAATGCAAAGAGCCGATGACAATAGGTAACACTAGATATGAGCCTAGTTTTTTTTATATAATAAATAAGTAATAAGTCTGGTGTCTCTGTGGCTCAAATATTGAGCATGTGCCTGTGGACCCACATGGCAGAATGTCATGAATGTTAGTTCATAATTTAGTAATACTAGGGATAAGTGATCGAATAAATAAGCACTCCCTCCAATCATGAGCACATATCGTATAACAAAATATTAAGACTAATTATTAAACTCATAGTTTCTATTACTATTTTGTCTTATCTCACTATCACAATTTGGGATAGTGATTATGAACAACAATGGACAAATTCCGTATTGGGATAAATAATAACTAATTAAATTGAATTTTATCGTTTTATACTTAATTAACCGTATTATATCTTTTTCATTAAATAGGAATGCAAATTCTATCGCTCGGATGCCGAAAGCACAGAGGCGTCAGTTGTTCGCAATGAAAGTAGAGGAGGAGGAGCGGCAGAGGAAACAAATGGAGGAGATGTGGCAAAAGCATCAGGAACAGTGCATGGCTATCGGCGTTGACCCAACTCAGACGGCCATGTTCAACCCCCAGACGGGTTTCACCTCATACTACCATCCGGCCAACGGTACCTGGAACCCTTTCCCACCGCATCCGGGTAAGTTTTACGATTGTATTATAAAACACATCGGGCATTTTATATAACTAACACCGTTTTTTATTTATTTTTGCAATACCCTACATTTTATCATCGTTTTATGTTATTAGACGGGGCTAATATAGGTTGTGAAGGGATGGAAGGTAAACCTCCGATGAATCCCGGGATGTACCAGCCTCCGCCGGTGATGCCGATGAATATGTATCAGGCTCGGCCGATGATGAGACCTCCATTCATGGAGCAAGCAGTGAATCCGTTCGGGGCGGGAGGCCAGTGCCCGCCTCAAATGTATCACCAGGGGCCTTCGGGGGGCCCTTACCCTCCTCCGCAGGGCGGTCCCGTATACCAGACTAGGCCTCCCTACCAACAGGCATATCCGGGACCCGGTCCCGCACCCTACCCCGGTCAGGCCCCGCCGATGATGGCTCCCCCTCCCATCTACCCTCCTCCGCCGTGCGCCATGCTCCCCCCCCAACAGCAGCCTCCCCTCATCCAGCCGGCCCTGATGCCCCAGCAGCAACAACCGCCTCCCGCCCACCAACAGTCGCCCGTAATACCTCAGCCCCAGGCCCAGATGGTACCCTCCCAGCTCACTCCTCCGCTACCGCACGGCCCCCCGCCCCCACCACCCGTCTTGAAACTTCCTCCCAAGTGGAAGTCCGCCAAAGACAAGGAAGGCCGCACCTATTATTACCACGCCAAGACCCGTAAATCCCAGTGGCAGTTCCCCGTATTTGACCCCAATGATGCCTCTGAATCTTCGTCCGAATCAAGCGAGTCCAGCGATGTAGATGATTCTTCCTCCGATGACGATGATGAAAAGGTTGCTATACTTTATGTATTTTCAATGATATATATACAGATATTCCTTTAGCAATTATGATTTTCATTATCCATATGTGTGGATAATGGAATGGCCATAAATGTGAATTATGAAGAGATCGGATCTTCAGTAACATTAGTTTAGACTCGGCCGGTATAAAAAATATATTTTAAGAGTCATTAAACCATTCATTACCTGAGGATTGGGAATTGATAGTTTTTATTAAAAAGCAGGTCCAAGACGAGGACGAAGAAGAGGAACAAGAAGAAGAGCTTAGTGCGGAAACCGGGAATGTGGGTAGTGGAAATAATAATGCCATGGAAACTGATAACCAGGAGGGGACTACTACCAATGCCACTCCTGCGACTCCCGGTAATCAGAAACAGGAAGTACCGAAGGACAAAGAGACCCAAGATAAATCTCAAGAAATTCAAGAACCCGTGCTCAAAAAACGGAGGGAGGGACTGGTTCAAGTCGCCATTATTAGTGTAAGAGATAACGATGTGATAAGTTTTGGAGATGATGAATTTTCGGTTTTAACCTTTTCCTGGGTTATTTATTTATTTGATGTTTTTGGCTTATTTGAAATTAGGAAAAAAAGGAAATTTGGGTGAAATGTTCAATAAAAGTAAGTAAAATATCGAGAAAACAAAAAAATATATATATAACAGTTTCATCATACATTCTTTAATATCTATAAGTTTCTTGATAATCAAGCTGACATATTATCTATCAAATATAAATCTTTGACAAGAAATGTTAATAAAAGATTTGATATTCCATTTATAATTTCAAATTGAAAATGAGTTCAAGACTATACATTTTTGAGTAACTACTGAAGGAGGAACGGTTGTGATATTCAATTCGACATTTGTTGGATTTTCTATAAAGCACTTTATCCGTTGTTCGTTCAGCCTCGAGATGACGACTACTACGGAAAGGGTGTTAGCAAATCGAAGATCCGGGACGCCAAAGAGAAGATCATGCGGCAGAAGATGAAGCTGAAGGCGAGAGCAAGGAAACGGCACGCGAATTCGACTAGCGCTAAATGCGAAGCGGACACTTCGAGTGGCCCCAAACGGAGAATCAAGGACATGTTCAGAATCAACATGGCCAACGTCGTTGTCGCACACCTCAACGCCTACAGGAAACCGGATTGCAAAGTTGCCAGGATAACCAGCACGGAAGACTTCAAGCATTTAGCCAGGAAGGTAAGACAAGAATTTGATATACCTGTTTTGTGGTCTGCGAGCGGTTGGAATACTGTAGGTTCGTGATGTTTCTGTCTCCTCTCGCCCGGTTTGGTCTTTTGTTAGACCGGTTTCGGCTGCTCGCCATCTTCAGTAGCGCTGTGTTGGTCACTGTTAGCCTGTGGTAACATCACTGTGTTGGATGTTTTTTGGGCATCCTCACTGCCCACTGTCACTTTCACATGTACTACAGTTCAAGTAGTGCTAACAGTGACTAACACCGCTACTGAATATGGCGAGCAGCCGAAACCGATCTAGCAAAAGACCAAACCAAGATATGTATGTGAAGGAGGAAAATTTGTGAACCTGAAAGTGTTCAGGTGTTTTTTTTACATGTTAAAGTAGTATATAATCTGTGATACAATATGTGTACACATAATAGAAGGTATTGTTAGCGACTGAAAAGTATAATCCCTTCATATAATATTTCTAATATTGCATTGTTCAACCATAAACTTCGACTAAACATCATTGCATGATTTTTTTGTTCAAACTTTTTCAAGAATATTTTCAGTGATTCACAAATTTTATTTGTCATCCTGAGGATTAAAATGAAATGTCTAATAAATCATTAATATTAAAATGTATATATAAAATAGCAATATCAAATAATGTAATAAAACAATAGTTATTTAAAATCCAACAGACATTTTATAATTTTCAGCTAGTTTCATTATAGTCCTAACATTAATGTAAATGAGAATGATGATTTCACTTTGTGCAAGTCATTAGACCAATTTAATTGTTTGTTGTTCCATGGCTCATTTACAAGGTTTTGTATCAATGAACCAAAATCATATGATTTCTCAGCCCTGTTAAAATTAATTATTTTGTTTCTTGAAGTTGGAACTGAGTTATTTCAAGTGTAAGTTTCAAAATAACATTCATCATTGACCTGCAAGTAAAGTTCATTATTTAATAAATTTATTCTCTGAGCACACTTTATTTATGGGGAGGGATACATCCAAGTGGTAAATGTTTCTGTTTTTCATTCAATTCATTACTAGCATTAGCTGAAATATCATTACTGTAATTTTCTTCCAGATTTCTATCCTTTCTCTTCATTTATTTATTTATTATACATTCTATGTTTCAGTTAACACACTTTGTGATGTTAAAGGAACTTCGCCATTGCATGAATGTAGAGGACCTCGAGTGCAATGACAATGTTAAACATAAAGCGAGAGACTTTATAAATAAGTACATGTCCAAATTCGGAGCTGTTTACAAACGCCCGCTCGAAGACTGATAACCAAAGTAACCTCTCGTGTTCTATACATGTAACACTATACTATAATAATGTATCTATTCGTGTAAACTTTTAATGCCCTCATTCGTTCCCAAACTCTCAGTTCATTTTTTGTAGAATTGTTTCATAACCTATTGGGTATGACTTGTCCCAATCTATTCGGCGGTGTTCATTCGTGTACTTTTTATGTATAATTGTACATAATATTACTCATAATTTAAATATACATTAAGAAGTAGGTAAGAATATAAATTGTTCAGAAGAATATGAAGAAATGAAGAATTCCCCAGTGACTCCTTCAATTCTGATTTGTGTTTGAAGATGGGGCAATAATTTTGTTTTGTAAAGAAATTAAAGACAAAGGCGAGAAAGGAATAAAGCCAATTGTGATCATAAGTAGGTGACTCAAAGGAAAAAACATTTTAAACAAATTTTTCAATTTCTGTAAATATTAAGATAAATATAAATATATATGTAATTATTTATCTAAGTTATATTGAGAAATAGAGCACATCCAAAATGGTTATTTTCTGTAGGTTTCTTTCTGTATCAATTATGTTCTGAATATAATTACTTAAATTCTAGTAAAAGTGGAACATTTTGTTCAATAAAAACTGAAGATAAATTATTATTTCATCGAATGTTTTGGAATAAAAACTAATGGTTATGATCATTCTTTAAATTAGTCAAAAATATTGTTATTTGTATTCTTTGTTTTGTATACAAGATCTTCTGTAACATTGTTAGTGCATAGTTTTGATATACTGACGGATGTTTTCATATTGAATTATTTGAAGAATTTTTTTGGTTAACACATTTAAGAGGAAAAATATGCTACATAATACTGCATATCACACATATAGTAAATATTCAATCTAAATGTATATGTGTGCATATAACTTGTTCACAAGCATTTATGCAACCATTACTTTTATGCCTAGTATTTTCCCATCAGTATATCATTCTGACAAACCCATCGTGTTTGGTCTTCTTATTGATAAAGATTTTGTATTTATTTAGAATATTGAAATTTCGTTAATATAGAATTTTTATTTTTGTCTGAACATTATTTTTGTTTGAACAAAGTCAAATGGATAGACAGACAGCTGTTTCTGGTTAACAAAGAAGTTATTTATTATTGTATGTAAAATTGTTCACACATCTGCATACATCTGTATGTGTGCAAGTGAATGGAGGTTATATCATGTTTTTGTTACTGGGATTAAAAAAACATCCTTTTTCATAATTTAACTATTGAAATGTTCATTGATACCCCACATTCTATAAAAATTACTTTCTTCATTTATAATGCAAAGCAATTTATAATTGCATAAGCAAAAAATTATTAATATTTTCAAAAAAGCCCTTCTATTAAATTGAATATTAATTTTTCTGTTTAGTGTATATTGAGAAAAAAGGTATAATCACAGTTAATGATTCGCACTCTGGTGTTTCCCAACTTCTATATCTAACTTTGACCTCTATTCTCACCCCACCCATTCCTACAACCCTAATGGAAGTGGGAAGAGCAAGAATTAAAAGATATGAAAAAATAACTAATATTAGTTACATTTTATTGTATCCTAGGGTTTTTATGACCTAACCTAGCCTGAGTGTGTAGACTGGGAATCAGGGGGGAAAAATACCCCCGGTTTAAGAGTCCAGATGGAGATTAGCTGACAGTTTTTCATTAATTTTTTATGTTATTATTTAAACAGTTCAAAGCTATTCATCCTTGGTATTTATTGTTATCACGAAAAGAATTTTGAATTACAGCATCTTTTTTCTCGAGGTTTACAATACTGGGTCTGTCCTTGTGTGCCTACCATTACATGTAGCCGGACATTATTTTTCCTTTTATTAAAAAAATCGTCCATTTTCTCTGCTCCCTTCTCATGTAATGGTTCCAGTCAACAAAAGTGTTCTTGTTCAAGTGCAGTCCCAAAACAATATTGTTTTCTCCATGAATACACAAAAACCATATAGCCGTTTTGAATTAGAAGACTTTAGAAGCATAAGATAAAGATAGTTATTTTCATTTAAAAGACCGTCAGGGACCAAAGGTAAAAGTGTATGAATGGTGGTCCTAATTTTACTTTATCCCATACAACAAACGTTCATTAATCTATATTCCTTGATTTAGTAATTACAAAGATGGTCAACGAATCAGCAAGGATTAATAATGTTGTTATCGTTGAATTATACCTGTGAGTAATGACTCGCAACAATAGCTAAGTTATCGTTAACATACTAAAGACAAGGTGTTTTATTAGTAAATAGCTGGAAACATTGGTGTAGTAATTAAGCTAAATAAATATATTATATATAAAATCTTTCCTCAATATTCATCTACATCCTTGTATAGACTAGATGTTTATTAATATTTTATAAAACAATTCCACAGAATATTAGCGAATAATTAAAAAAAAATATATAAAACTAGATTTGGAAAACGAAGTCTTCCACTTTATAAATGTATGTCCAAAGTGAATACTGGACTGTACGCGGTTTAGAGGTTGGCAACACTGGCGGAATTGTTTGGAGCCCGGTTAAATTTCGCGGCATATGCGTGACATGGTTTTTCAATTAATTGGCAATAGTTTGTGAAAATATTGGTTTCAGTCATGACAAATTTGCTCGACTGTGAATATGAAGCTCAGCTCTACGGGTTTTCTTTGCTGTCGGTAAAAAATGCTAGTAAGCAAAAGTGGCGTCAATGTTCCTATTTTATGCCATCAACTGTTTCAGTGTGATAAGCCGACCTTATTAAATGTCAATCCGTTTCTGGATTCCCATTTGTGATTCCTTTAAAATGTCGTTTAAATGTATATTTATAACGAAAATTCGCTAATCGAATTAATTCTCGAAACTTTCAGTCCTCGGCACCATGGACGACGTGATAAAAGCCATAATACCGGGTATGAAAAAGAAATTGATGCAGAAGTTTACGGACGAACAGCTCGTCGATAACGTTCTGGAGAAATTGACCGAAGCCTATAGAGCGACAGAAGAGGATGCGGAGAAAAATCTAGGGGTATTTAGCGTAATTGTTTTGTTAGCGTTTCACGTTTTATAACATAAATTTACATCCGGAGAGTTTTCATACTTTGCTGCAAAACAACAATATATTTGTTCCGCGTCTCTTCGTGCTCATTGTCGGTATGAAATGGTGAAAGTTTCACGGATGTATGGTTTCACCAAAATATAGCAAGGCGCCAGCTAAGATGTGCATTGTGACTATTCTCATAGCATTGTAGTACCGAATACCGCTGATTGTTGAACTAAGAAGAGACACAGAATGGAGTGACGTTAGGACTGTTATTCCGAAATTTTTCCTGTGTTCGGAAACCACCGCAGTGAACTCCACTGACAGGCGTTTTGCCCTATCATTCTCCCCAGAACAGATAGTTACCGGTTATGATATCCATGAATTTTATTAAAAAATAGTACATCGAACAAAATATAAGAAAAGGAGAAAATTGGGACTAAATTAATGTAGAACAGTTAATATTTGTATATTGAATTGTTTTAATGTAAATAAGTTATCACTTTTTAATTTCATAATTATTTTTTTTAAGGATATCGTATTGGATTTTTTTAAAATCGATGAAAGAATCCTGCTGAACGGTGATCAGGTTCAAAGAGAACAATACACCAGTGAAGATGAAGAAACACTTGATAAAGAAATTGAAGAAGAAAGAAATAAACTACTTGGTGTAAGTTCACTATATATATAATCAATTCATTTGTTGTTTTACTTTTGTTAATTCAATAATTCTAGCGAATTTGGCCTATCATATTTTTAATCTGGATTTCCATTATAGTATACTAATGAAAATGTATACTGTATTCTTATTTAGAAAATGCTTTTGGTTTTACTACTGCAAGCTCAAAATATATAGTTTCACTTTTCAATTAATGCGAATTACATGAATATAATAAAAAACATAAATAATTCATTTTTATTTATACACCTTTGTTGCAGAGTTAGGAGGAACTTTTATGTTAACGTCAGAGTTTGTTTTTAATGAGATAAAACTGTATCCATTCAATTTTGTTTGTGTGTTTTAGAAGGTGGCCATGGCCAATGAATTGAATAACATTTGTGAATTGTTGGAGGGTTGCAATAAAGTAGAGGAGTCGCTGGCAACTGCAGTGGAATATTTAAAAATGGTTGAGGAGATGGAAATTGACAGGCAGAAAACTCTGGAAGAAGCCGCTAAAATTAAAGAGATGATCGAAAAGGCCTTCCCAACCATAACCAGCGATACAATGGAACTAGAATAGTCCAGATTTATTGGTTCGAAAGATCATTCAGAATCAATGAGGCAACTTCGGTGCCATTTTTTTGCCATATCAGTTTCCACATTACTGAACTTGGCAAAATGTATTTTTTTGTTAATAAAATTTAATATTTTTCTAAATTGGAATTTGTTCCCTACTTTCTGTATGAGTTTACGACTGCCTGCGCTTGTGGTTTTGTAATTTTTCAGTCTGGAAACTGTAACCCGCTTAGATATTATTTTACTTCTTCCCAAATTTTTATTTGGGCAATTGTGGTATATCCTTTTTCCAAGGGCGTAACGCATCATAAACTAGAGCTGGCTGGTAGCTAAGTTCAGCCAGGTATAATAATTTTCAAACATTTTTGAATGGTAAAGAGATTATTACAATGTGAGGTTAATGCTCTATTCATTGAAGGCTTTGATTTAGTTTTAACTTGTGAAGTTCATATTTTAAAACCGGGCCAGTAGGATGTCAAAGTTGTTTTAAGCAGCTCCTCGGCGATGTCGCCACTGATGAGGTCAGAACAATCTTAAGAACCAACAAAAGAGATGTTATTTTACAATGAAAATAAGTTCACAGCAGTAAGTTGTCCCAAAGAGCAGAGAATATAAAACTTCTTGCTTCTGCATAATAGAAAACATTCTGATATTGGCACATACTATAGACTATTAATATGAAAAAGTAAGAGTACATTCAGGCCAAATAGCTTGTAATGAAGGAACATGGATGTGAAATGTACACTTAACTCTAGGCCTTAATCAATATGTACAGAATAATAGCAAAAATTATCGAAATATATTTTTCTACAATACATCACAAACAATTATAGTTTTTTGTAGTTCTATTATATAAAAATGATCATAATTAATAATTGTGTACAAGAGTTTCGTAGAAAAATATTTTCAAATGTAGATAAAAAAAACGAAATGAAGTCCATACGAACAGGATATTGTAAATGTATCTTTCGCCCTTTTTAATTCAGCTGTGACTAATTGAATTCTATGAAACATAAATTAAACAATCATTAATTTTCTTGCTCTTCTTCTGCATCATCAAATTGCCCATCTACGTCCATTTCTGAATCCCTAGAAAGTCCATTGATTCTGTTCGGGCCTTCTGGAAAAAACGAAATTGTATGAGAAAAACCACAGCGCTGTTTCTGTATAGATTATTAGCTGGTCCACATCTGACAAATAGGAAGAAATATTTGAGTATTTCGAGACCCGTTCTTAATTTTTATATGAATACATCTTTCTTCCATTTTCAGTTTTGAAACACGGACGCTGAATGCGCATACCTTCAAAATATTCTTTTTCCTCATCATCTTCATCATCCTGATTTCCATCTTTAACAAAAAATTTTAGTAATTAAACACTTTGCGACAGAATGTTAATCTATATTTATAATTTGTACACGAACTTTAGCGTTTTTTTTTTTAAGTTAGGTATTCTCAATACCTTCAGATGAAAAACTATCGTCTGTGTCTGGATGCAACGATTGGCAGTGGGACATCGCTTGGAACATTCGATCCAGAACCGCTTTGTCATCGGGAATAAACCTGATTTCTGTTATGTCCAATTTTTCTTCATCATCCTCTTCAGCCCTGTTCATATCACCATCTAAAATCATCAAAATATGTATCAAAAGATGCGGTATTTCGAATTCTGCATTGAAATGCAGTTCACATTTTACTTATATATTGATTGGCGAAAAGAAAACTGTTTAGAAACCGTGCGTTACAAACAGAGGGTTGGGGCACACAACAGATAACCGCTAGTATTATGCACCTACAGTATTCCCCATTTCATCCCCACTTTTAGGCTAAACCAGGCCCTGGGGTGCGTAATCTGTGAATCAGCCCAAAATTAAATCCGTACGATTATTAAGGGAATTAATTCACAACTCCCGATCGCGTAATTTGAAAATGAATATAAATAAAATTCAAATACATACCCGCGTTTCCTTCGGGCAAAGCGGTGTCCAACATGACATAAAGGCATTCGTGCGGATATGCCTGAAGGTCTCTCGATATGGCGTGCAGACTTATGTGCCTGTACCCGATTGAAAAACCCCTCTCTGTAGAATCATCGACCCATGCCAGGCGACTAGAAGGAAAAAAAAAATCAATGCTTCATTTACGCAGCACATAAAATCGTATCAATTTATATCCTGCAACGTTGTTATACCAATTCGTATTTCGTTTGAACATTAGATCCAGGCGTAATGAATTTCCCGTTTTCCCCATACATTTATTAAATACCGGTATGCATTTTTTATTGACCGCTTATGACTTTTCGAATAAAATGATTGTTCTTCTGCTGAGGATTGAGCGAGCAAATTAGGACGAAGAATAAAGAAGGGAATGGAACTCTTGCAACAGCGGTTTATTAACTGCTTGTACGGTGAATGGTGTGATTTGAAAAAATACATACGGGGAGTGTTAAGAATGGTTCAAAGGACTTCCATTCAAAATCTCCAATTTAAAAGCTTTTCTCTATTATTTTTCAACAAGACAATCTCAGTAGCAGTTACACCTTCAGACACGATGTTTAATGTGTACCGATTATAAATTAATGTTACATATTTACCGATATTTTCAATAATCAGAGACTGAAATATATAATGCCAAAAATTAAACTTAAATCGAACCTCTCTGCAATGTAGAGTGTCCCTTTTCCTATATCTCTGCTGTTTATGAAGAGGCTGGTCGACGGTTGTTCGTGCCTGATCCCCTCGGTGGGCGGCGGCAAACTGCTCATCACGACCATTTCTAAATCTGGAAAATCCTTCGGACTGAGGCGAAATTAGAAACGGCGTGAAATATACCGAGAAGACAAATAGTCGGGCGGACAGATTGAAGGATGACGTTCGCCGGCGACGACTTTCAGCGCATCGTCGCAGACCGGAGACGGGGCCGATTGGGGCACTGGAGCGATAACGGTCGAAATTTCAAGAAGAAAACATAAAATCAAACCGGGTTCCAGTTAAGCCGACAGAACCGATATTGTGTACCCTCCTCCTAGTTCCGTAACTGACCGCCCAAATTGATTCGCATGTGTGCGGCCACGGCGCAATAGATGAACATTTTAATATTAATCGTCTTCGTAATAGTTTCATAAAATTGTCTCTACTGTCGTCCGCGGGCGCTTTTTTTCTCCTATATATGGAGGATAGGAAATACCGAATAAATATATCGATGGATGAAAAAATTCGAAACCGATTTAGCCGAATTTCGAGTAGGTACAATTTATATAGTCGGGTTGGCAACACTACAATCGTAACCTTCCAGTAGGTTATTTCTGGTCAGGTTTTGGTCTTATACGTGCCGACTGTCTCTAAACGACCAGTTTAAAACGAGCGTTAATTATACGGTTTATAGGACATGAAGGGCGTAACGAAGAACGCGAAGGGTTTCGTGAAGAGGGGCGGTTACGTGCTGCCGGAGAACGTGCCGTTCAAACAGATGCTGCCGCTGAAGCAGAGGAACCTGGTTTCGTCCAAAGGGAAGACGAGCACGGCCCCGGCCTGCGTACAGGAGATGTCAATACTTTTCGCCTGCCTCAAGACCAACGATTTCAACGACATCCAATGTTCGAAAGAGGTGGAGAACTTTAAAAAGTGCTACGACCAGCAGTCGGCGGCCAAGAAGAGCCAGAAGGAGCAGGAGAGGCGCGGCGTTCTACAGCCGGGCGAGAAGAAACTTTCCCACGGACAGGTGAACCAACTGTTGAAACTATATCCCGTCCGTGACTATTGATCACCAAACTGTGTAGAAATATTAGTGGGACAGTTCGAGGCTTGTAGTAAGCCCGTATTTGAATTTTGCGGGGTAAGAACTGAAAATCTTCAGTAGGATGAATTTCCACTCGAGTTGAAATTGTTTCCGGAGTCAAATGGTCATTTATTTCGATCTCAAGCCAAAGTATCTAGACCTATTGACTACTGGTGCAAGAGAAAATTCCAATACATATATTAATATTACTATTGAAACAAACAACTTCTACCCTTATAAGTCAACAAATCTGGTTACGGAATAAACACTATTTTCAAGAACGTTGTATGTGTTCTGTATTTTTAATAGCCCAAATTACAGAATGGGAATGAATGCAAACAATATATCTCCACTAACTTCCAGTAGGATCGTGAACTACTGTAGGAAGAACCTTGTGTGAATTTTTTCTGTTTTGGGAACCACCCGTGTGGGCGGCTCCATTGGAAGGGTTTCTGCCCTTTCACTGTCTGATGTTGTCTGCTTCCTTTTCAAGGAAAGGGCAAAAACCCTTACCAACTCTCTCTTTTCACACCATTACAAAATCCTACCGGAAGGTTAGTGAGTGATAATTCAAGTTCTGGTTGCAGAAACAACTCAATAAATTAATAATTTAATATATACATACATACAGATTGCCCCTGTATAATGTTTCTAGTATTTTGAGGAAATATTCAGATGCAAGTAAAAGTTAGTGTGTCTAAGTATAAAAGGCCAGACTAACAAACTTACCCTCTTGTAAATTGTTATTCATTATTAATAGTGCAAAAATAAAATAATATATGATTTAATCAGCTGCCACACAAAGCAAGTAATCAATGGTAAAGAAGGAAATAGAGGTACACTTTTAAATACGACGATACTTTTAAATAAAACTCATTTAATTTAAATAAACCAAACAGTTGTTATTGCACTTTGAACAACCATTCATCATTTTATATGTGTAAATATGTACAGATATAAAAATATTATGCGATCAATTTTTTACTTCAGCATCGTGTAGTAATATAAGCTGTCATATTATTGCATTTTGCAAATAAAAAATTACGACAAAACAAACAATTCAATAAAAGTTTTTTAAAAAAACAACAAAAACCTCTCCTACTATCTCCATACTTTCAATTTTTTATCTTCACCACCGGTAACTATAACACTGCCATCATTGGCAGCACATATCGACAGTACAGCTCCTGGAAAAGCATCAGAACAACTTAAAACAAAAAACAACAACACATAAACAAGAATAAATGTATTATAACAACATTTCACATTCAGATAAATATATTAATACATAAGGCACTTCTGAATTACAATTATATCATTTTGATAAATTCACTCAAAGCTCTGTGATTGTTTAGAATCTCTGGTACTAGTACTAATGTGCCAGTTTTTGTCCACAGAATATTGAGCTTGTCCCTATCAAGTTGTAACAGTAGTGCTGACAAGATGCTTCATTGTCAGCATACTGTTTAAATACTATTGATTCTTCTTAATATCAATTTTTATTAACAACAAATATCTTGATATACTAAACAGACAAATATATCTGTTTATCTATAGCTTCATATATATATATATAACTACACTTATAAATTTCCAATGTGAACAACATTATCACTTTATAAATAAAACGTTTTAACTCAGAACACATTTATAAAGTTTTAATTTTACCATATTCAATTTGCATAACTAGATATAATTTTATTATAATAATTACCTTGATGAGCATTGAATTGTTTGACAAGTGTCACTGTTAAAAGGTCCCATAAATAAAGACTGCCCCCACTTCCACCTACAAGAAGTGACATACCATCCCAGGCTAAACACCTGAAGAAATATATCGTCAATATAAAATTCAATGGTTAAAAACATTATTAAAATTTATTTGATAATAATTTATATTAGTTTTTACTTCTTTATTTAGTTTAGAATATTTAATTGCGAGATAACTTACTTCAATTCTTCAACAAGATACTTGCTGAAAACAGTAGTTCCTGTACAAAGGTCAAATACCTTGAGCATTTGATCATCGCTGCAAGAAACCAATTTCGTGCCATCCTGATTGAATTCCAAGGCATTTACAACTGATTTGTGACCTTAAAAATATACGGTTCATATACAACTGCATACAAATACACATTGAGCTAAATGTATCGGCCTTGATTTTAGAATACAATTATTTTGTATAATCGAATAAGGTTTGTTATACTGGTGATTTGTTTTGTTTACGTTCGCGACCAAATTATACTTTACCGGGTAGGTTTTTAACAATCGAGTAAGACTTCATGGACCACAAGAAAACGTCACCATCGGCAGTGCCAGTCACCAAAAGTGTATTTGATCTGAAATTCAGAATGAATCATCACTGAAAGAGGCAATTATCAGAGCAGGACACTAAAAATAATTCCTTTTTTTTGTCACGTTTTCACTAGTTTTCTTTGCAAAAGACTGAACAACGTGTATGATTATCACGATTATTTACTTTTACTTGAGGCACCAATTAATGGACAAATTTTCTGCTCTGAGGATATTTGAAATAAAATGAATGTTGGCAAGTTTCTCTTACTTATTGATGGCGACTGTCGATATTTTGTCGTCATGATCCAGTTGGGCTATGAGGTCGGAGACGGGTCTGATGGTCGTGTAGGGTGTGTGCAGACGCCAGACTCTGACCGAACAGTCCCACGATCCTGAGACCAGCAGACCGACAGAGTCGGCCCACGTCAGACAGCTGACGGCGTCCGAGTGACCCCGTACGCTGTCCAGTATCCGACCGCACTCTATGTCGTACACTACACTGACACGCACAATCAGATCCAATTACCTCAATTCTCAAATTACAGCCAAGAACGAAGGAGTCACGATGGCGGAACTAGTAAGAGTTGCAAAACGTTGGAAGTGGACAACACCCGAGAGGGCTCCGCAAGGACCCTTCCAATTCGATATACCTGTTTTGCGGTCTGCGAGGGGTTGGAATACTGTAGGTTCGTGATGTTTCTGTCTCCTCTCGCCGGTTTGGCCTTTCGCTAGACCGGTTTCGGCTGCTCGCCATCTTCAGTAGCGCTGTGTTAGTCACTGTTAGTACTACTTGTACTGTAGTACATGTGACAGTGGGCAGTGAGGATGCCCAAAAAACATCCAAAGTGCCAACAGTGACCAACACCGCTACTGAAGATGTCGAGCAGCCGAAACCGGTCTAGCAAAAGAAAGAACCATCACGAAGCTACAGAACCCTTCCAATATCCCAGGGTCAACCCCTGCAAACTGAGGTTTATCCCACAGTATTACGCAATTTTACTACTAGTATAAATAAATAAATTTGGTATTTCCCACCACAATACTTTGAATAAGTGTGCTTGAAATTGAATTTTACCAATTAGATTACAGGGTTACAAAAGTTTTTCTTTATCACTGGCAAATTGAACTCTAATGCCGGTATAATAATGAAACTTACAGTGTACTGTCCCAAGAGGCGGCGACTACCGTATTCGTTCCCGGTAGAATTAGAACAGCGGAGAGTGGCAAAGTGGAGAGTGAAACGCTTCTCTCTCTTGTCGCCGATACCGTGTTGTGTATCTTGAGCATAGTGTCCTTGCCGACGCTGGCTATAAGCCGGGTGTCGCACGACAGAACGATGCTCACAATTGACTCTTTGTGGCAGGCTATCTCCGCCGTACAGCTCAGGTTCTCTATGCTCTTCCATCTGTCTGCATCACACCGAAATTAACTTGACTTTGACGAACGTGCCTTTACACTCTCCACAGTACGCAGGCGCTGACAAAATAACTTACCACAGTTGTTCGAATCGATCGACGAAGGTATACTCGAACAATTCCTGCGAGGGTGCGGTTGAAAAAATATCTGTTTGGGCACCTGGCCGAATTCCATAATTTGAACCTCTTTCGAATGCCTTTCATTCCAGTCTTTTATGTTTTCCAAGTCTACAGCGCCCTCGTAGCACAAGTAGTAGAACACTGCAAAACAAATATAAACTTGTAACGGAATTTCAAAACATTTCTTCGCTTTTAAACTGACTCTAATTTTATATTTACAAGATTATCATTTGACCTGGTATTATCAAAATTAGTTACACATTTCCGGGTCTTGTGTTTGAAAAAACAACAGAAAATTAATCTAGAGTTAACCTGTCGAGGAAAACGTAATAGTTAGATATTTTTTTGTATTATATAGTAGCTAATAGCCAATATGACACATCTGATCCTTTAAAGTACTTAAATCAAATGTTCACCTTAATATGTTCATAAGATATAGAATAAATGAAATTTTTCTTTTTTCTACAGATCTACACCAATTACTTTTATGTGTTATTACTTGTGTTAAACTGTATTACTTGGTGATTACTGTTAAAATTTGTTTTTATGTCAAGTCTTTTAGTTTATTCTTTATAAATATGACTCATGAACACGAACATTTTACCCTTTATTGAAGACAGCAGATTAAGACCTTCAGCAACTAACTACTAACCATTATTGGCTTTCACAGCTTCTTCACCGGACTGTTTATAACCAAATATGAGATCAATCCAGTCATGTAACATAGAAGACACATGGTCAGACTCTAAAGCCTCCCTCAGTTTTCTTACGAAATCCTGTCTACCTGAAAACAAAAAAATAAATTGGCATTTTATACATTCCAAAGTATGTCTTATATACAAGGTTCACTGATATACAAAAAAAAGTATCTATAAAATACTTACTCTCTGCCCAAGGAGGCAAAGTAACATCATTGACTTTAGTACCGTCATGCCTATACCCAAACTGGATGCCTTTTAAATTTGTCAAAAAGTCTCCTTCACTTTCAACATCATAAAATTCAGGAACGAGCTCTTTGAAATCAGACATATTGGTCTGAACATTTCTCCATACATCGCTGATACTAAACAAATTTACATAAAATGTTATTACGAGTGCAAATATAACTTCCAGAAAATTTTAATATAAAATCCCACAAAAATACATAATCGAATAACTCGACTGATAACATTGATATATTTGGTAGTTGCTTAATAGATTTATGTTATATTCATTTAGTGTTCGTATTTTCTTTTGCCTGAAATAATCATGTAATCGTATCAGGGAAGAAAAATTGTTTTTCTAAAAAATATTGATGGAAAAACTGAATCAAAAGAAGTTTGAGATTTGTGAAAGAACATAGGTTTCATCAGTGTTTATAATTTTTATGAAATGAAAAGTAATTTCCTACCCAAAATAATTTTCAGGACATCAAATATTATCATTCGACTTGAAAAAGATTATCTAAATCAACAATTTATAACTGTACAATTTAAATTTTACCTGTTGAACATCCTGTCAGGATGATCGAATCTTCCATTTTGAAGACACAACATGTAATGAGGGTATTTCCTAACTAAATAGAACAGTACAAATCCCGGTGCAGAATAGTGAGAACCGTACAGGAACTTTGGAGGTGCCATTTCATCATATCTCTCCTATTAAAGTAACAATCATAAAAATATAAATTATAGTAATATACAAATTAGGAAAACTGTTGGCTTGAAATTTCAAAATGTAATATCTCATCTATACACAATAAAATCAGAAAATATTATAGTCATACTGTCTTCTATTATATCAAATACAATAGCGGGGTCTTAAACGAGGTTTTCAAATTTTATTCAAGTAATATTAATGAGTACATCGGCGAATTAAAAAATATTCAGTACAACTCTATTAAATCAGGAGACAACAATTATCTCTGAAATATTTGTTTTGTGGATCATATTTATTCATAAATGCTCCACTCATATTTTTTATGATTCTTACTCAATTAAATAATAAAAACGGACATTTATTAGTTGTGTTATTCTTTCACCTATTAATAATTAATTGTAATGAAAACAATAATATCCTGAATCGTGGAATATTAAAGAAAATATATAACTAAAAAGAACCTTTAACTTCTGTAAACGTTCCAAATTCAAAGCCCCTATAGGTTTACTTAAGTCTCTAAATGACCGGCTGCTTTCCAGGTCCAGGTGAGGCGACGTATAATCAGAAACGACCCATGGAAATACAGGATACTGAGTTAAGTCGTTGAATGTACGATCAGCCTGGCTGAAAATAATTCATTTTCTAAAGAATTTCAAATATCAAATTGCTAAACAAAATGAATAGCTTCTCATTATTTAATACTGAATTTTAAAATTAGTGTCAAACTCACTTTATTATAGAATAATGAAAGCATGCACTTGTACAACCGTATAACTAATAAACACATCAAAGAAGAATAATGAATAACGCTTTATGGTGGTTTAAAAATGCACCAATGTTTACCTGTTTATGTAGAGTAAGTAGTCGTAATTGGAAATTATTCTGTTCTGCCACTGAAGAGTCATAATTTCCTGCTGAGAGTCTTCAAGTTTCAATGACGGCTGTGCTAGAATACTGTTGTATAATAAATCCCTATCGGATTGTGAATTTAAAGACAAATATAAATGTGTGTCCTTATAACGAAATTCTAAACCCTAAAATCAAAGAAACATCATTTACTGCAATGCAGAAATAACTAATTATTGCTGGGGAACGAGCAGGTTCTTAGAATCACTGTTTATTTCAATTTTATCTGTAACATTTGTTTATCTTTCGCCTACAAGTACACTAATATCATATATTAAAATGAAATGTATACACATTTAAAAAGGAATGTATACTTACTACATGTTGAAGTAGAAACCTCCTCCTAGTTATGCTTTTTATATCTGAAAGACTAATTTTTAGAGTGTGATACTGAAACATAAAAAAAACACTGTTAGAATAATATACGCTACATGTATCTAATTTCGTGAGATGCTCTAATTTTAATAATATGAGCAAAATAAATTATAACTTCAAAAAAAACAATATTATCAAGGACAACAATCCTGGTAGCCTTAGGATAATGTGAAAGGTTAATGGATGTAAATCAATCTAAATTTGAAGGGTAGCTTATATTATAATAGATGTAAGTAGGTAAACTACAAAAACTTACTAGTTCAATTTTATTAAATGGCTGATAATACAACGTTGTTGTAGACAACGTGATTCGGCCATGATTCACTACAAGCGGAGTTATTTTGTTCCCAGTTGTTTCGAGAACTATTTTTTCATCTAAATCTTGCAGCCACAAAGGATCAAATTTTACTAGGATCTGTCTCGACAATTCAATAGCAGCTACCTGGAATAACCAAAATCAAGATGATATCAACACAGCTAAACTAAGAATAATTTATTATAGTATAATACATATATGTACACAACCTATTATAGTATCATAGTATACTATAATCAACTTGATGTGGAAATGATTTGGGTCAAAAAATATTTGTATCTATTTTATATACCACATATTTTTATTGGGAACACCCATGAGGGTAGCACTTCTCAATTGTCTGCCACGGGCTTATTCTTTATGGTTAATAATACTCACATTATCATATTTATTTGTTAAAATACTCACCATATTGTTTTGTTCAGATGCTGGAAGAGTTGAAGCCCTATGCAGTTGGCTTACAATGGGAAGGCAATCGTTTATGTGAGCATAATTGAGTGCAAACAAAATGTTTTAGACTCCTAAAAAAGAATAAATATAAATCAGCGACAAAGAAAATATAAATAGAAGTACGTATCTAATGTATGCATTACTTATTTCGCACAAAACAACATCAGTTTAAAATATGCTCAAATGAAAGCAAATTAAAAATCGATGATGTAAATGAATAGTGGCATTGGGTTCACAATAAATTTTATGCATATACAAACTGCGCCTGTTGATATAATTAGAAACATTTAATATTGGAGACCATAAATTCTCTAACAATTTAATTACTCAATTTCACCAATAATCACGAGTCTTCATAAAAACACATGGCCAACTGTTTGACGGAAAAGAGTGCTTATCGTGCTGTATCAAAAATTACAGGCCAGCTCACAGTCAAAAATAAACATGTATACGCACATATATTTGGAAAAAAACAACTTACATTTTTGAACTTATATGGAGCTAAGATGTTTCCTTCAAAAATTTCAATGTATTGTTTGCATTGAACCATCAAGACATTAGGATTTGACCCAGTCCTTGAAAAAAATTCATGCCATTAAAATTACAAATAACTAATCCAATTTTATCAAATCTGTATAATTCTAACAGTTATGTTATTTATTATACTTAATTCTATAATTGAATTATAAATTAATAATAACTCCAGAAAATTATTTATAATTTGATTTGGTTTTATTAAAAAAGTAGCATTTTAAAAAACTGGTTAAAAATATTTTTTCTACTATACTTATCAAACCACCTGCCTAAGTCAGTAAAAGGTTTATTTTAAAAAATATTAAATAATAAGACAAAATTTTATATAAAACAAAACCTTATTTACCCTGAATGTAGATCAGGTACATATCCTTGGACTATTGTTAAATAACCAGGGCGATGAGGCACAGAACTGTAACAAAAACAATAACTTTAAATAAACTGATTATTCAAACATCAAGGAATTTATGTATGTAGACAGTTTCCTATGCTTGAATCTTTTTTGTCTGGTCTAATGAAATTTACAAGTGCATACAAATATTGCACTTAGTCCAACTTTAAATAAAATCCTAAATGAATTTAATAAGAAAGACAATACAGAATCATCTTCCGTAATGTGTTTTGTGTATGTCTTAATTAATATAATACCATATTTTCCCTTAAGTTGGTTAAAATGTGTCAAAACAATGTTACAATGTCATGTTTCGACTGATGATAAGGTTATCAAAAAGTCTTGACATGTAGAGAAGAAGGATGTGAACTAATAACGGGGCAGAACTTTGTAGTTTACTACTCTAAAGAATAAGCAATGCTCTGCAATAGTGGAAAATAATTGCGATACTTACTTCGGAGACAATAGGCTCTCGTACTTCTTAATTTCAACACACTCTTTGAGAAGTACTTTGATAATAGGCTTGAGATTATCCTGCGGGTCATAGACCAGGGATTTTGAACAGACTTTGAGGCGTCCGAGTTGTGGGACTCTGCTGACTTCATCTCCTCTTCCCGCGGCGGATGCACCGATGCTGCCATCTGCCTTGCCAGTCGAGCTCGATCTTGAAGTGCACAGAAGGTGTACACTGAAATCTTCAAAGTATATTTCGCCAGGTTCGAGCAACAATAGCGAGAACCTAAAAATGTAACCGCGTGTATTAATATAAATCCCATTAAGCAGCAGCCATAAAAAAAAGTTAACCTTTCTGTACAAATAATGAATATAATGTTTTTGTGCACATTCAGGCACTTTTTTCATGAACAACTTGAAATATGGAAATGAATCAACAGGAAATCATATAACTAATCAGTAACTTCTATATATGGTAGAGGTAACAACCTCTAATTGAAATACGTGCAATGATTATTTCTATTCCCACAATTTTTGTGCCTAAAAATAACATAATATACCATTACTTATATACCATTTATTATTTATCTGACAGGTTATGATTAACAATTGTCAGCGACTGTTTTTATTTTATTTGTTTTATGTTTAGATTATATGTATTGATGAATTTATAATAAAGCACTTTTTACACTTGTTGTCATTATTTATAATTCATAAACCTATGTTACACACTGTAAACATTAGAGGCCTTCTAATCATCAAGTTGTAATTGGGACCTACTTTTATATTCATGCAATATTTCCTTATCACATTTCCACTTCTGAAATGCAAGATAATTATAATTTAAGATAGATATAATTTAATTATTAAGAGCGTAGGCACTGGATAATGCATGGAAATGAATTAAAAATGTTTAATTAAGTTGTTTTGGCACAAAAAGTTAATTTAAAATAATACCAACTCATCTGCTATAAATTAATTATAATTATAATAATAAGTATATTTTTATCACACAACATGCCTTAGTCATTTGTTATTAAATTGTAACAATATTTATATGTTATTTTCATATAAACTGAACATTCAGTACTGTCCCTGATTACACCTAGACTTATAATTTACTACAGTTTCTACATACTTCTTGAGGCTATTTACAGTAGTTTTAAATTAAATAATTAAAATTATTTATGAAACAATTTATTTTTTGTACATAAACAAAGATAATGATCATGTCATTAAAGAGAGGTTCAATAAAAGGTATTCTTTAAATCTGAAGACACTTATGATTGAAGATAAATTCAAGAAACATCCAGCTTCTTGAATTTGATTGAACAACTTTAATGCAGCATAACACTCCATTTCTATAATGATAATTTGTTTTTCCATAGTACAGTAGTTATTCTTGACTACAATATAATTATTTTTAAAAAACGTCATTTATTTAACTAACTCAAAATATTCACACACTGTTTCTTGATTAATCCTTTTTTATACTTACAAACTGGATTATTGACATAATTATTTAGATCTATTAGGATGTACAAAAGGAGGATGAAAGTAAATTATAATATAGACTGATTTACAGCAAAATTAAAGTGATGTGGATATAGGGGTTGCACAATTTATTAGAACATAATTCTAATTGTAGGAAGAAACGGAAAAAACAGACGGCTATACCTTCTGATGGAACCGAAAACATCGCAGCTCAAAGAATTACAAAATTGACAAATGAAAATTGACCAATTTCTAGTGACTCCATTCTGGCCGAGCCGCTGGCACGTCATGTTCTGTCGTTCAAGAAATGTTAATTTTATCGAAAAAACAAAATGGGAGAATACGAAATAAAAGGGAGGAGAAGTCTTCAACATACCTGTGTTTATCCATCGTCTAGTTCAAAATCGGTGACATCAACCATTTTAGAACGAACCTCAGTATAACCTACCCTTCGTGTCGTATTTTCCTATTATGATCCTAAAGCGAGCGACGAAAAATTCGTTTAAAAAAATATTATACACTTACGATGGTAGCCTGTTTTTTTCAAAAAAACACGAAATATAAGTTTCAATTTTTTGTTAAATTATATCTATCAACAGAGTTCGGACACGCTTCCGATACATCAGGCATTGTTCCAAGTTTGCGGGTATTTTCAAATAGCCTCTCGAAAAAAAAATTATACGCGGTCAACGATGAGCCGTCAAAAGGAAAGTAGCGTGAGTCCGATAAATCTCGATTTTCCCGACGACAAAATGAAATTTCCGAGGAAACTGTGGGAGCTGGCGAACACCTGCAGTACGGGCGCCGTGGCGTGGGGACATGACGGCAAGTCGATCCTGTTCAACTACAACCAACTCGCTCAATATTTCAGGAGCCCGCAGTCAATTTTCGTGACGAAGAAGATAAGCAGTTTCACGAGGCAGCTAAATATTTACGGTTTCAAGAAAGTTTCCCAGCTGAAGCGAGGCCCGCTCTGCTGCGACTGCACCGATGCGAACACGCACGAGTTCTACCACAATTTTTTCCTCGAAGGACGCGAGGACCTGCTACAGTTCATTACGAGGAAATCGGCTCTGAGTTGCCGTAGTGTGAAGAAGAAAAGGAGCGTAGGCAATTGTAATGTAGGCACATTTCAACGTGCATTGGCATGGAATTCCTTATGAAAACATAATTATCTCTTAATTAAACCATGCGTATTTAAATTTTAATAATTCATAATTTTACCTATCCTTATGTGACCGCTGCTTGTTTGTTAACTTTTTCATGGTCCGCGGGAATCATATACTCTCAGAACTTTTTAGTTTGTTTAATTCCTGGGAATACCCTTTTCAGATTTAATTCATTCATCTGGCCATAAGAGCCTTATGAAAAATTTAATTATGTTAAACATTTCACAATAAAATTAGTTCCGTTACAATATTATTATATACAGTATTAGAATGTCAATTACAATATTTATGTACCTTGTAAGCTGCAGGAGACCAATATAAACTAATATTTATTCAAATTTCACAGAATCTAATGGCAACAATTGCTAAAGCAAGTTTACAGATGTCTTCTCTGTCTTCCAATGATCAAATAACCATGTATAAGAAACCTGAAGTTAAACAAAGTAATGATATAATAGATCATTCGTATAAAGAAAAATCAGGTAATAAATTACTACTTTTCTGTATTTTATCATTCTTTTCTCTGCTTTTTTTGTCCTCAGTTCCATTTTTTCTCTAATTCCAGAGATAATAGAAATGAAAATGGAATACATAAAGAATATCGGTTGGGTACACTTGGAATCAACAATTACTACACCTCAAAAAGAATGAATAAATGAATGAATTTCTTTGCATTGGTATATGCAACAGGTATATAGTTTTGCCACTAAATTCTGTCACATTTCTGTAAGTTATTTTTTGCTATATAAAGTGCATACAAAGATAATCCAGATTTAAACACGTTGGCTGTAGGGAACAATAAGACACTAGGGTGTACCCATTAGAATAGTTAAAGTTAGTGCACTTTTGTCTTACAATGGGTTAAATTATAATTTGGTAGATAAACCTACCAACGGGGGTGTTAGGTTCCCATAGCCTGGTAAATAGAAATTATTGGAATGATTTTTTCATTATATTAAATAATCTGTTTTGGGGTGGATGTCTGAGAAGACAGTTTTTGTATTCTTCCAACATACTCTATGTAATTGATTGTGGTTTATAGTCTGCCACAAATTGTAGAACAGAAGTTCAGTCCTATACAATTGTTTTTAATATGCTATCTACATGCTACAATAATTTCCTCACACATGTACATAAAAAGAAGAAATGTCAACAGTCAAAAAGCAGGTATAACAGATACATATACAGTACATATTATATAATAATGTCAGAATGTGTTTACAGATGGATCTGGTCTTAGGCCCCATTATTGAGTTCAACAGTTTAAACATATTTGGTTTCTCCAGATGATCCAAATATTAGTCATGTTTTAGGATAATGAAAATGTCCATTAGCAGTGTTTTCTGAGACATACAGGAAATCATAAGCACCTTGATCCGAGTCATCGAGTAACATCTTACTAAATATGTTTAGAGTCAAACAACCAAAAAGAGGAATAAAATAAATGGGGACTAATAGTTAATAGTTAAAAGAAATATAACCATTAACTTTTGTCAGATTTTTTCCTGTTTTTAATAATAATAATAAAATAGATGTGCTTTCAAGCAAAATGTATTTATTGTTTGGATACAAAAACCGTGTAATTTTATAATGGCAAAAACCTACCACTGAAATTGAATTTATAGTTTTATTAATGACCAACCCTAAATTTATTTTTTTTGTTTCTTCTTTTCGGCTTCTTCTTCTTTTTCTTTTTCTATCTGCGTTACATATGCTTCAATTGTGTCAGGATCAAGCATCTAGAAATTGAAAATAACAATGCAAGTCTATGACACACTGATTCTAACGAGCTTCTAAATGAGTATATAAATATGTAGCAACAAATTTAAGACAAATATAAGATAACAAACTGTTAAGCTCAATGAGTACCTTCATAGGTTCAAAACGACGCATAACTGCGATTTCAAGATTCTTTTTGCCCGATTGAACGACTTCAAGGAGAGCTTTTATGGCCAACTTAACTGTCCCCTCTTCGCTGGCCAAATCTGCTTCGGGGTAGGCTTTTTCCAAAAACTCTCTCACAGTTTTTGCATTTCTACCAGTTGCATTAGCCTGTTAAATGATAAGATTTAGATTTTAAAAATGAGTTACAATTATTTTTTAAATGAAATGAATAAAAGATAAAACATCAATTATTAAATGCTTCAACAATTCAAAAAGTTTGTCAGTATAGTTTTAAAAATATTGCTTGCACAATGGATGATTTACACTCCATCAACAAATATTACACATACACACACAGTATACACTGTGTTAATAAACTACAACAATATGTTTTTAAAAATAAATATTAATAGTTTATTAAATATATCATAAGACTTGCCAATAACACAAACAATATGAAGCTACTAATGTAATTAGTTATGTTAATTTGAGATGTATATTATATGACATCAATCCACCTAAAAAAGAAGCAGTGTATGACACTAAATTAATTATAATTATTTATAAATGTTCTCAATGCTGTTTTCCATATTGTTATGAGAAGTGATGATGTTTTAGTAATATTGATAAAACAATATTGATCAAAAATATACCACAGTTGGATAGGGCAGAAATGTTTTTCACTCTTTAACTTAACACTCCATTTTATGTTAATTTAAATTGAATATTCCCATAATTATTTTTTACAAACATATTAAGTCAATAAGCCAAGAAGTGTGATATCTATCATCGGATTATGCGCATCAGCAGCAAGCATCAGGCTAATAATTATAAATGCACCATAAATATTCTTACTTAAAGAAAGTGACATCATATTTTTGGCCTAATGTGTTTTCTACATGTTACAACCAAAATAAAAAAGAAACATTTATCAATATTGCAATAAATAAATAATTTATTTACCTTCCACTCATAATAAATCCCTGATGGCTCAGTTTGATACAGATGTTGTGTACCATCATAATCAAAACCTGCCAAAAGGCAAGAAATACCAAATGGTCTTCTTCCATTACTCTGAGTATATTTCTGCTTTAACCCTAAAAACAGAAACATTGTTTTATATTGGTTGTAATGACTATTGTTCCATTCAGTTCATCATACGGATAGTGATCTTTTTAGTTTATTCTATTTTCTGTTTTGTTCCCAATATTTCCTCTTCATACGGATACGTAATACTCCTCTGGTTCATTTATCACATAAAGGGTTAAGCATATTTACCAGCAATATATCGTGTGATATACTCCAATGTCACCGGATCTTCTACAGTAAGCCTATGAGATTGACACTCTATTTGAGCTCTGTTTATTAATATTCGAGCATCTGCCGTAAGACCTGAAATGCGACAATAAATAATCACGAAAAATAATATGATTTATCGACAGAAAGATTGCAAGTATAAATATCTCAGTGCTACCCAATTATGATTGTTACCTGCAAACGCCATAACAACATGGTCATCCAACAGGCAAATTTTGCGGACAGTCCTCTCTTCCTGTAATTTAGCAACTGACTTCTTCTCAACTCCTAAAACGACGACATCTTTACCCCTAACTCCAACCTAACAAATATAGGACATTCATTAGTGATACAGGCATACTTAGGTAGAACATACACACTACACATACTAATTAAACTGTAAAATTTGTAGGTTAAGCCATAAGAAATTATAACAATAATCAATTATGTTATCATGAAACTTAAAGGTGAAGAAATTATGAAAGTAAAATATATGTATATTTAAATCTGTAACTTTTTTGAAATTAATAATTACATCTCTTTAGGCTAAAATGCGTAGATATTTAAACCTCTCAAATATAACTGGTAACTACTAAAAGGCTAAGCCTATGTTTTATTCCAACTATAAATAAAAATAAAAACGGTTTTATCAGCAAGTATATAAATGGCAACCATGACGATTCTTTGCACCATTGTGATTCTGTGTATCAATAAAACATTTCATATTCGACAAACTAATTATTTCGTGTCATGTCGACTCACCGCCGTTGAACCTTTCCTGACTGCTTCTTGGGCGTATTCAACCTGAAGCAGATGACCGTCGGGTGAAAATACAGTGATGGCTCTATCGTACCTTGAAGTTCCCATTGTAAATGTAGGATAAAAATTTAATCCTGTTCCACGAAGAGATTAAATTACCGCCTACCGAATTCGTCCCGAGATCACTAACCTTAACCTTACTGGAGTATACACTACCTGCAAGTCAGCTTACACAGTGGTGTTACCAACCAAAATTATCAACAAATTTTTCGTTTTCGCGTTCGGTTGGGTTCAGGAGTATAATTTTATTTCTTAAAAATAGAATGTTGAATATAAAAAAATAGTTTACCACTGTAATTTTAAACTGATTATAAAACATTTTTGATTCTGTCAAAAAACAGATTGTATTTTTTAAATATTACCGTATACGTTCAAACAGTTAAATCAGTTAACAGCGCTTCTAAAATAGAGTAATAATAATTTAATAACCATAATAATTAAGCTTATTTCACTGATTAATTCAATTATAAAAATTAGCTCCAAATTATATGATGAAACCAGGAAAATTATTTTAACCTGTCCCTTAAGGACTAACATAACAAAGTATTAACTTTATAATTTTTCATCATTTTAAAATTTATTTTATATATGTTCACACTTTTTCGATTATTGATGCGTTAAATGAAGATTATACACATGCTTCCAACATAAAAACAACTTAAAACGTATAACTTAAAAGTTACCGTATATTTTTTTAATCAAATGCCAGAAAGTGAAAAAATGATATACAGCATTAAATCTTTTATCATTAATCACGTTTGTTCAATTATGCAGGCTCAAGCATTTTCACCTTAGTTGCCGCGTACGTTTCATGGTTATGGCGACGCTTGCTCTCGTGTCATTTGGCGAGATGAGGGCGTCTTTGTATTATTGCAATGGATGAGACCGTTAAATAAGCCTTTTTATTATGATCTCCATCAGTGCAGTAGGTTGGATTACCAAATAATGGTAATCCCCAAGTTGCAGATCTAATATTGGACTGAGGTTGGAAACCTCTCGACTATTCTGCTCTGTGCAGAGCCTCTGTCTCAATTCTTCGCATTAATATTCAATTGGGGACCAGCTTGGTATGAATACCTAGAGGAAACAATTAAGTGATTGGATTTTGTAAATGGCCAAACTGTCAGCCTTACTTTGTTGTATGTGTCATAGTAAGTGTCGATGGTACAGTGCCTAAATTAAAAGTAGAATCAGGTACAAGGGTTTGTTCAAAACCTCAGGCCTCTGTGTATTTTCTGCTGACACACACACACACACACACACACACACATGGATAATATATATATATATATATCGTGTGTGTGCATACATTTTTAGATTAATGAATCCATAGTTACAAAAAATAGTTTAAATTGCAATAATAAGCAAAGGCAGAAAACTTGTCTTTGTTTCAAAAGATTATTTCAGAGTTTTTGAAGTATAATTTTTATATTTTGTGATCTTTGTTTCAGGAATTTTGCTGGTATGAAGAAAACATTTATTTATGTCATGCTTCAACGCAAGCTTCTGCAAGATGTGTAACATAATAAATATATTAAAAAGTCAACATTTTAGCATGAAATACATTTGTCCTGAAACACAGGATTTGTCTGTTCCCTTGTGAATACTAAAAATAAATATTTTTACAATGAGTTTTTGTTGTTTATCTGGGTACAGAAAACTTTTCCTATTTATCATTCAAGAGTATATAAATATCCACATCATGATAAATTATTTTAGAATATTTACAAAAATTACTGAAATACTTTCATTAACCTCAGGCAAGTTTTAACCAATGAAAATATTTCAATCATTACTATGAGAATATCAGTAAAAAATTAATAATTAAAATTATTCAATCAGAACTAAATGGATACAAAAATAAGCAAACCAATTTAAAAAACCTAACAAATATTTTGGTAATTAATAAAAATTGTGTGTAAGAATCTCGATCAAACCATACTTTTGGAAGGCATTTATCTTTGAATGTTAAACCTTTGAATTTCAGATATATTGATAAATAAATTGTTAAATTTCATCCAGGTTACTTTAATGATATATACATTATAAAGTATGGGATGATTTCATAAATAAATCTATAGTGCTGTGGTATGACAATTTCTAACGACGTAAACATTGAAAAAAATGTAATATATCTTAGGAAATTTCATTGTTTCACTGGAAAAATCAGTTAAATCACCCAGGGGGACTTTGACTCCTATTCCTACTCAATTTCTACAACCAAAATGCCCCTCCACAAACCATGTATGTGGGAAAATAGCTGGAGAGCAGGTATTGAATTATATGTAAAAAGTATCTGTAATATTAGTTATATTTTATATCACCTAACCTAGCAAGGCCTGGGTGCATAGACTGGGAATTAGCCTGTTCTCTATATTTATTAATCACATTTCGAAATTACTGTTTTTCTCAAAAAGTATTTTTTTAATTTGTAAATTGCAGTTTATTGGTATTATGAGCATAATAGAAGTGCAAATTAATAAAATAACATTTCACGTGACGGTAGACAGCGCCGCTACCATAACGCTAGAACCGGTGCAATTATTGGCTTCCAATTTTTAAATACCCGCTCGAAGTTGCAACGGCATTTATTTATTATATTACTATTAATTTATTTCAGATTAAGTAAAGGAGTTATTTAAAAAATATATTGCTTACCTAATTTTAGCAATATAAATAAATAGTACGCCAACTGTTGGCGTATTTCCTCTGGGGTTATACTTATGAAAATTATTATAATCATGTGTTACACAGAATTAAAATATTTTAAATGAATTCTTCGTAATTGTTATTTACATTTGGTTTTTTTCTGCACAATAATTTACGTTGCCCTAAAAAGCTATTCAAATGTTATATATTTTGTTGTAAATGAATTTGAGTTACCACTTTAGGTTGGCAATTCTGTTTAACGGCCGTTGAATTGTAACGGGGTTTTGTGCGTCCGAACGTTGAATGCGTCCGTTGGATTTTATTGTTTTTAGAATATTGTATTTAATAGTCAACATTAATTGGGATGTCTACTTTCAGGTAAATCATTTTTTTAAATTTTTCACGAATGAAATTTTTCACTTCAATGTCAACGGGGTGTTAATGTTTTACTAAATAGCGATTCAAAAATCGCAGTCCTGTTGATTCATTTAATTTCTTAAAGTTTTTGTATTACTACTTTATGAGTAACTTGCGTACTTATCCAAATAGTTCGAAATAATTATTGACTTTAAAACAAACATCATTTCGTTGCTTAATACCTTTATTCAGTTCGTTCAACGTCTGAATGCTTAAAATATTCAATTGATAGGCGTCATGAAAAATATTTTTGTCCCGATTTACGTTTCTCTCGGCCGTATACAACATTTGTGCATGAAAATTCTTATATTAAATACATGTTAAATAGAACAGTATTGGCTTAACTGGTCTATAGTTAAATCACTGAAATAATAACTCTTAAATACCATCAGTAAAAATGACGACTATTTTATGAAGAGATTATTTATTTTGGATTTAAGCACATTTTTAGGTATTATGTTAGGTTAAAAAAATATGATTACAAACCTATTGTATCATAGGGTCATTTATTTTGTAACTAATAACAGTTTTGGACATTATGTTGGACTAATAAATTATAATGAAAAACTTGAATTTAAGCCTTTTGGATGTAACGCATTCACGTCCATTGATTTTTGTTGTAATATATGGTCTAAACATTTAAAAGGAGATATTTCTGACAGGTATGATTGGGCGCTGGAGACGAGTCATGAAATGACCAAGGGACTCTTTGAAGAGCTTTTTCAAAAGTGGAATTCAATGTACGAAATGACACCTGAACTTGGAAGACAGAGGTGTGAACAATTTATACTCCATTTGAAGGTGAGTCAAAGTTGAATTCTGTTTTACGTAACAGCTAATATTAATCTATTTCTGTATTTAGTTTTAATGTATTTTTTAAGTAACATTTAGGAACTATTGCATTATTAAGTTGTAAGAAGATATCTTCAGATCATTTCTGATTTGTAATGCGATCTCAGGTTATAAAAATGCACCAGATAAGTCACATGATCATATATTTTGTATGTGTTGGATGTTTGAAATTCTCTGTGCATTTAAATTCATCCTCTGCCATATTATTAATCAATATTAATATCTTAATAATATTTAGAATTTATTGATTAAAAAATATTATATTGACTGACATTATATTTCAAAAATATGTTGTTCGTTGTTTAGTATTTCTATGAAGATATGTTGTCGTCCGAAATTCATAAATGGAATAGTCTCAAAAGTGAACTTGATAAAAAGATTGAAGAAATCAAGAAACTTGAAAAGGTATTTTTTTAAATTGTTAAAGTATTTTTTTATTCGTGTTAATATTTTAATTTATTTTAATATCCTAATATTTTTATATTTTTAATTTCAATTTATGTTTTCTTTCATTTTTTCCCCAGGAATTGTCTGTACATATAAATTACACTCAGTCTGAAGCGGATCCTATGTCAACAGTGATTAAATATTTGGATGATTCCATGTCAGAGTTTAAGGAGATTAGAGCTAAGAGAATTAACACTCTGAAGAACTTGAGAGCAAAGGTTTTTAATCCAGTTGATATGTAATTTTGTAATTATTCGGGCATGTAGAATTACAGAAATTGATTACACATTGTGTTGATGATATGAATGATAGGAAAATAAACTTTAATGTATTTCCGTAAATATAAAATAGTTTATCAATTGAATGTTTAATGTTGAATATGATATTTAAAAAATAAAAATTAAGTTATTAAGAGAAATATTGCATAGAGCATATAACGGACTATAATAAAGCAGGTTAGAGATGCATCAAATAATGTATTATTTTGGGCATTGTAAAGCAAGTATAAAATTTATTTATTAATCTGACTATTTTTAAATTTTCTATTTTCTTTTTTTCCATTAGTGTGTATGTAGTTTATATAGTTTTACTTCTTTCCTTATATGAATTTTATCACTTTTTATTAGGAAAAAAGTCTATGTGAACAACTTGACTTGCCACCTTCTGCACCTGTTCCTGAAGTACCATCTGCAGACAACTTGGAAGGAATAGAATTGCACATATTCACCCTTCAAGAAGAAAAGGTAGGGACTTATTGAAGAATGTGTATTTATTTATAATAAAAACCTCTCAAACATTGAAGAACTGCTTATATATTATTTTAACATTCTAAATATTTAAAGAAATCGCTTAGGTTTTTACAGATATTGTAAAACACCTGCTACAATATTTTCTTTGTTGTAGGTTAAGCGTATGGAAACGTTTAAAGCTATACAGAAGCGTATTAAAGAAATAATAGAACAAATAGAGAAAGAACCAGAAACACATTTTGAAAAAGAGGTCATGTTAAAATGTGAAAACACTTTCAAACTTAATACCACCAATATGGAACGGCTTCAGGTATGTGTCAGAAAATTTTGTTCAATAGTTTAATTTGTGCTATAGACATAGTTTAGTTGCTATTGTACACATAAAAAAAGTATAGGATCAATTCCCTGCTGTCATGTATCTGTTCTCACTGTGACCATTGGGGTTGTCAGATTATATAAATTATTCATGCAGTAAAAACTTGTTATTATTAACAACAATAAAACTCTTAAAAACTTATTATTCCCATCAAACAACACTATTTATTACAAATAGCAACAAAATCATTTAGAAATTTTCTCCATTTTCAGTTTTATATTTTTGACTTAGTACTGATTTTACTTGGATTAGAGGAAGGAAAATAATTCTGTTGTAAATCAGTCTTTATCTATAAATCTGTAATAAACTTTCTCCTCTATATTTACATTTATTATAAAATTATGGGTTTCACATTTGTAGGAATTGTTGAGTCTATATGAAGACTCCTATAATAGAGCATTGGACAACCGTGAAATGCTTTTGGACCAACTAAAATCTCTTTGGAAGAGAATCGACTATCCAGTGAGTGATTCGCAGCATTTCCTTGAGAGTCATCAGGGTGTCAAAGAATCAGTTATAAGAGAAGTAAGCCAGAGATTATAATATTTTTCTGTGTATCATATTTTTCTATTCTACATTTTTAAAATATCCTTTATTAATGTGCCACAATTTGTATTCTTTGTGTGATTATAGACATTGTTTTAATAGTGAAACAAAAGTTCGTATTTTGTTCAAACATTTGGAGTCTGAGAAATTTCTTTTCCGTGGCTCCTGAAAATATTTATACTAATAATTAATAGTTTAAAATTATTTGAAACATGCAACTAAAAATCGGATCATATAAATACCACCCTAAGCGGTTAATATTAATACTTACATAAGTAAGAATTAATATTAATTAATTCTTCTTAGTTAAAATAACATTGATACTTTTGTGTTCAGATTAAGAATGAGATAGAAAGGTGTGAAGCAATAAAGCTGGCCAATATCAAAGTTATAGTTGGAATCACAAAACGCGAACTTGAAGAAACATGGGATAAATTAACCTATACTGATGAGCAAAAGAGAGGTTTTTTGCCTTACTTTTCAGACCAATACTCTGAAGATATTTTGGAATTACTTGAACTTGAAATAAAGAGGTTGAACGAACATTACAATGATAATATGTAAGTTTTTCTTAGGTTTTAGTTATATTTTTATTTATATGTGTAGTGCTTGTTTACACAATACATATTCTCTTATTAATATATAATGGAGATTAGTATAACACTATACTAATATATAATACTATAGTACTCTAGTGGGCATTCAGGGTTTTAAATAAATAAATACATGGGAAAAGACATTTTAAATATTTAAATCATTTTTCCTCTCAACATTTCTTGTAATATATATTTTATTAGTTTAGAATACCTGTTTTGTGGTCTGCAAGGGGATCGAATACTGTAGATTTTATTGTATATGTTAATACTTGTCAGCAATTATTGTTTTTAATTATTCTTTTTCAAAGCTTAGTAAGCTATAAATTTCCACATGTACGTTATGTATTATTGCTAGATGCTAATGTGTTTGGTTGTTACCTCAGTGAAATATATGAACTGGCAAAGAAAAGAGATGATCTGTGGAGAAAAATGATTCACCTTGAGGAACTTGCACAGGACAAGAAAAGATTATTCAACAACCGTGGAGGTCAACTCTTGAAAGAAGAAAAAGAAAGGAAATCTATTGAAATAGTATGGCTCTTAGACAATTTTTATGACATACATTTTAGTAGAAATGTTACCTATGTGAAACATTGTTCCTTAATAATACCATACGTGTTTCTACTGAAAAATTGGTTGAGTGGGGGCACTTCCTTGAAAGGAAGAATAATTTTTTAGAGATCTAATTTAGATTGTGAGGTTCTCCATTTCAAAAGTGAAAGGTGTCTATCAAGGTTTAAAGACTACTCATTATCATTTACGATATTTCTTAAATATGGAATGCATTATTTTTTTTATTTGCAAGCTATTCTTGAAATTATGTAATAAGAACTTTTGAATGTGTTTCTCCTATACTGTACATTTATTGCGGCTCTAAAAATTACACTTTGGGTGTTAAACAATTTTATATCAAGTTATCAGTTTGAAGAATTTGCAATATTACTTGTATGTGTTGTATGCATTGTTACCCAGATGTTTTAATTGAGTATTGCTAAATGCTCCATTTGTTTTTCAGAATTTGCCAAAGATTGATAAACAGCTTCATCAGCAGCTGTCCACTTATCATGCAAAATATGGTGAACCTTTCACATGGTACGGCCACAACTTACTCACTAAAATTGTTCAAGATTGGGAAGAGCACAACTTACTCAAAGAATCTAAGAAACTACAGAGGGTATGCAATCTATTGGTTTATTACAAATTATCATGTTTGTGATATATTAGATAAGTTCTCAACTATATTCTCATAAGAACGTGCCTTGTCAGTGATACTACATTGGATGGTGAATGTACAATACTTTTACTGATGAAGAAAATCAAAGGTTTTCATATAATTGAAATTTTCATAAACATACAATTTTATGGTATAGCCTGAGATTTTAAAGGTTCAGAATTAGGCTAAGCTTAATGGACTTGAGCTTAAGCAAAACTTGAGACTTTTATATATAAAGAGATGTAATTTTTGATTCAATTGAAATGTTGTAGTTATAATATTAAAAGATTGCTTCCTTGACAGAAATAATGCAACCACCAAGTGGTGAAAAACCCGTTATAATGACAGTAATTTTAGAGAAAAAGGTTGATAGATAATTGTATCATTGATTACGAATTGAAGCCATAAATCTTAGATGTAGACAAAATTAGAGAATATTTTTTGTTTAACTTTGTATCAATATTTTGTGAGAAGCGTAATATTGAAGCATGCAATTTTCATTAGCACAATAGATTTAATTATCTCTCCTAAAGAGAATTAATTTAATTTTCTTCAATATAATTAACAGAAAGCGGAACATGCGAGGACTGTAGAAATGGAAGCAATACTTGGCACGAAGACAGGAACTAAGCGAAAGATGCCACTTACTCCAAAAAACAATAACGTATGTTGAAAAATATTTTTCCAAAATATTTCCTATGATGTACAAGGTGTATTATGTGCCTGTACGTTATATTATACTTAAATTATTTATTATCTTATTTATTTATTACAAAATTTTTTAAAGATTTTTTAAATTTTAAATGTTTTACCAACACTTATACCAAAAAAGAAATTTTAATGTCAGTTGCAAAAGTATTGTTCTATATTATATGTAATTCGTTAAACAAATTTAGAAATAGTATAATACTGTAACAAAGTCGTACTTTAGTATATGTTATTCATATAAGTGTTTGGTACTATGAAATTATACAATTTATAGTTTATTTTTTTATTATTTAAACTTTCATTTTCATGTAAATAGTACTGTATAGAAATAATAATAATATTTAGGTATTTAATTAAAATAAAACGTATACTTCATTTCTAAATTTAAAAAATTTTTGTGTTGCTTCATAGAACAACTTTTCATTTTAATTTATTTTCACCCTGTAAGTGTAACAGAAAAAGGTTTTGTTTTGTTAGCCGCATTTTTAAAGAATGTAGGTATATGAAAATTGTAAATTAATGTTATTTTAATCAAAATTCACAAAATATTTGACAGAAAATAACTAATCTCTACAAATTTGAGTTTACTTGAAAGTTCATTAGTTAATTACAGTTTTATGTTGGAAACCATGCAATCATGAATCCCATATATTGAAATTCTATACGATAAATCTATAACGTATATACAATATATTTTTCTAAGATATAAATAGTTTTTTTGTAACACGATCAGTGATACTAAATTTTATAACACAATAGTTCTCTGAAGTACCTGCAATATGAATATCAGTACATCTTGTACTCTTTCTATAGAATTTTCAACTCATAATTTAAAACTTTATTATTTAAATGAAATAAAGGAAGCAAAATCATAAATGAAGCAGTTGTGAGGGTCCTTGTGAGGAATTTGACATGAAATTATGAACCTTTCACAGATCTCTGTTTTTAAATCATTGAATGAATTAAATTATGTTCTTATTATTGAAATGTTATATAGGACTGAGGCTTCTTTATTATATACCGAAATACATTTCTCTATCTCCTACTTTTTCCTAGACAATGGAGGAGGAGCACAAGCCAGGCCCTTGTCTTTAGCTTGTGTAGAGATTATTGAGTCCACGCTTTTGAAGATTATTCTTGTAAAAATTCAAACAACCTACTGCTTGCAACCTTCATTCTTGAAAATGCTACTATGGATATTAGTGGGAGAGTGTTCATAGTGATTGCGAAAATGTGTCTAGAAGTACATGATAGAAGAGCTACTAGTTACTACAGAATTCAAAATTATTATTTAAAAGTATTAAATGTGGTCGTATTTGAGTCATATTAGTTGCTGAAAAATGCCTATTTTCTTATTTCATAATTTTTGTGATGCCCAAAATTATATTTAAAAATATATAAAAGAAATGTGCATAAACATGTCTGCATTTGCACATTTGTGCATGCGTAGCATTCAGTTAAAAACCTTTCATACTGCATGTTTTGCCCTCTATGAATACTGAAGGGGAAAAAATAGTTTCATTTACACTTTCATTTCAATCTACTCGACTATATATTAGAAGACATTGATATTTGCAACTTTTCTTTTATTACATTTACTCTTTTGTGTTGCAAGTATTTGTGTACGACTTACTTTTATTCACTCACTTTTATTATATAATTAATTATTGTTATTTTAATTAATGAATATTTCCTTATTTATATACTATGATTGTACATAACCAGTTATTTATTATTTATGTTAAGTATAGAAATTGGCACATATCTAAAAAGCAATAATTATTGTATTTAGGAATGTCAATTTGTTTTTAATACAGAAATAAAAGTAGCTTAGTTTTGGGTAGTTAGCTTTATGCATGTATTAGATTGTGTGCATGATATTCCTTTTATTTTCTTCTTACTTCTACTAATGTATTTTCTGAGCATTGTTTAAACTTTATTTTTGGAAATTGAACTACTTTTAATGTAACAGTAGTGATATTTTTTCTGTATATATTTGACTTTATTGTATAGATCTTTATCTCTAAGCTTCACTATTTGCTTTGTATTTTCCTTTCTCTATCGCTTTGTTCACAAATTTCTTTTTTTTATAATTAGGCTGTCTAAGCCTTAAACACGAATAGAATGTAATTGTTCTTTTGAACTATCACTATCTAATTTCAGCATTCTAATAGAAATTGAATTAGAATAATGACAACACTACCCTTTCAAAGTCAATGTTAATCACAAATGGAAAGAAACTTTCTGTATCCAGTATGCATTTTATAAGTATTTATTCTTTAGACATTAAATGTAATAAAATTATGTACTTAACATAAAATTAATTTTTAAAAACTGTAAATTATTAAATATTAAAGTAATGTTGACATTATATTAAGTGACCTCAGTAATTACCTGCAGATTCTTGTAGCGTGATAGTTTCACTAATTTTTATATGTGAATTTCAACTGTATATTTGAAATGCGTTATTCTTGGTTACATATACATTATACTAATCAAGTGTTTCAGTATACCTCCTGAAATAAATGATTAAAGAACAAAATCTGATACATTTTTACTTCGTATCTCAGCACTATCATCTTGTCTATATTGCACTGCCAATAGTATTTCTCTCTTGCTTATTATAAAACGCTGTAAGGTAAACATTTACCTTCAGTGTTGTATTCACTTTCCATTTGAAATATATGAGGTTTTGGGGTAATTTAACTTTAACCTGTTAACCTATTTAGTGCAAATTATATGTAGTGTTACACTTGGCGCTTATAACTGATCCCTTTTTGCTGACATAAATGCTCTTTGGTTTGATTCCTGTTCTCATCTCGCACCACGATCTAAGCCCTAGTTATATTAAGATAATCATATTGTCGGTATCCTTGGGGCTGTGTCGGGTTCCTGAATACAGGAGGCTGAACGCTTGAAAAATTCCTCTAGTTTAGGATGTTACACTGTTATGACTGCCAGGCTACAAAACGTGCATTGGAAATTTCACTATTATTTGTCAGCGGGATTGGTTAGTGTCGTATTCCGAAAAGGAAGGAAGCACATCTGTCGATAAAAATGTTTTGTTCCTGCCTGAACAGTTTATTAGTGAATGCAAAATTTCTATGCGTGTGAAATACAGATGTGGTTTTTTTTTTACACTGTTTACAACCTGTAGGGAGGAATAAGCAAAATCAAAAGGACTGAGAACTGTTACAATCTAGCCGGGGTGACAATGATGAACACGACGACAACTATGGTGACGCGTTCCGCCAAGGACAGGCCGGTGACTCCACTCAGCCCAGCTTCGGTAGCCTCTTATTCCTATTTTAAGGTACCATCATTGTTTCCACACTCCAACTGAATGCATGCATTTCTTCTATGCAATTGGTGGCCCCGTCACGTTTTTAACTTATTGAAGACCACATTAATCAGCATGTTATATTTAATATTACACCCTATTATATAATTGTGCCCATAAGTGTAATATTTCTGGTTTCGAGATATTTAATGAATTGCTTTCGAATAAATTAACAAATATTTTTATATTATGCAACATTTTAATTTAGAATTTTATTAGTCTCGATTAATGGAAGTTTACTATGAATATGAAATTTTGTGTGAATTTCATGCGAAAATGTTGTATTTAAAGTTTGAATTGATTTAGACCACTTTCATAATTATGGGCACAATTATTACATGTGGCTTAACAATAATACTTATTTCATACTGTTCATCATTTAGTATTAAGATTTTTGTTTCATGTTATCTTATTTATTATAATGGCTTTTTTCTAAAAATATTTTTTCCCAGTATTTAGTTTTCATGCAATTGTGATAATTACTGATATGCATGATTTGTGATATGGTATTAGTGGATAATGTCTCCTATCACTGTTCCTACTTACAAACAAATGTCCATGTTATACAGGTGGATTCGAACCCCAGACTGGATACTATAGTATTTGTCTTGCTTATTACCATCCATTTGTTACTTTAATTATTAGTCTTATTATCTATTAATTTATGGATGTTTATTAGCTTGTTAACATAACTTAGCTAACTAAATATTTTTTCAAATTATGATCAGGCTATTATTCATGTTAGTACATTTATAATAGTGACATTTAAATAAATTAATTTAATAGGAACTTACCTTGAATATAAGGATATGCAAATAATACAGTGAAATGTCAAAATATTCAAATAAGCTGTAATATATGAAAAACACTAATTAAAATTATATAAACTCGTAATTGTAACATTTAAGTAATGGGAGTGAGTATATTTCTAAATATGTAGTGGTTTAGTATAGTTCCCTTCTTAGCATAAATATCTTAGAGGATTACTTCTGTTGTGCACAGAGATTTTCTGAATAATCCTCTGCCCTTAAATGATAAACCATTATTTGTTTATATATAGTTTACTCTTATTTACTTCTTATACTGTGATGAAATTGTAATTTTTACAATTAATATCTAGTTCATCATAATTAAACCTAGTATATTCAAATTTTAATAAATATACAATAGTGATCAAGAATAATTTCATACCACGGATTCTCTCTTCAGAAGAAAATAAAATTAATTTCAATTAAAAAAAATTTCTACCCTGGATGTTTAAGGTTTAGATTAAGCCTAATGAACAGAATATACAGGGATCACATGTAGAATAATATTTAACCGATTTCATAAAATAACATTCCCTCAACTAAAGGATTTGAAGTTTAATTTTTATTTTGTAGGATTAATAAGACTGTTCTCTAGTTTTTGAGTATGTTCATTTTTAAAATTAGGTTAAAGCTTTAGCGGTTCGGAATAGCTGTGATATAATTTCATAGTATACCTAAAATCTTTATGATTCCCTAAATTTTTTTTTAGGATGAGATAGAAGAGACTGCGAACAATTTCCAGCTTATGTCCCAATCGCCGGGCGGAGGCAGGAAGAGGTTGGCCCTGAAGGAGCTGAACTGCGGGTCTGGAAGTGTAATGTGCTCATCGCCTGAGGCTCAGGGCCACCCGGTCGCCAGGGCCCCGCTGCACGCCCAAATCTGCGCTACGCTCCATACGCGCTGCTTCGTCGCCCGGCGCCAACTGCAAGACGCCCGAAGAAGACCCCCCAAGCGGGGGAGGATGGCCACGCCGAGGGGCCTCTGGCGCACTCCCAACACCACCCCCAGGAGGTTCTCCCCGCCCAGGCTCACCCCCGCCAGGTCTAGATTCGATCTGAATATATGAACTATTCAACTGTCAAACCACTCCACCCATCGATTGAACATTACGACGAGATATTGCTGACTCAGCTCATGTAGTGAACAGGACGGGTTTATTCGTTTATTCAAAGTTGATTCTAATCAATTTAAATATCGGGTTTATAATCTGAATTCTTACAATCTGACCCGTCAAATCCTGTACGGCTAATATTACCTGTATCGTATAAATCTTGTCTTAATATTTCCTCCGCACGCTAAATCCTAGTGAAGACACCGGATTTAAGTATTTTTACTGTTTAGGCCAACTTTGAATATAAAACGATGAACCAAATGTACATACTGATGTATACCTCTATTGTTTCATGTTATGATGAGATAAAAATTGATTATGTCGAGACAGTATCTTGAAACAGTTATAATGTATCTCGGGTCAAAAGAGACCTTCCCATCCTAAAAGTTATTTCGCATGTGAAATAAGATATTTTCGATTTTTGTTAACATTGGTGAAGATTTTGACTCCCGAGACAGTTTCAGCAGGAACCGATGTCAATTTTGTACTTACAAACTCAGTAATGTTCGCTCCATTATTGTTAAGATATTATTTTATATTTTTTATTTATGTGATTTGTGATTATTGTAACAATGTTGAAGTAACAGGGATCACATATAAAATGAATAAATAGAAATGCATATAGATACATGATTGTTGTTAAGATATATCGTTGCTTTCAGTTATGTTTATTATTATTTTAATAATTGTAAATATTTATTTCTAATATGTACATTGTTCGTTATATATTTGATGTAATGTTGACCCTTTGCTGCCATTTATATATTTAGTAGCGTGGGATAAATAAGAATATTTACAATCAAATTCTGACATTGAATAGGACATGTCTTGAAATATGCAACTAACTGCAAACTGAATGGCGTTTTTAACACAAAATGATTTGCACAATCTTTTATTTATTCGAATCTCTACGTACATCACTCATTTGAAGTCTTAGATTATTTTTACTAACGGATATTGTTTTTCTAATTATATTTTTACTATTTAAGGTTTGTAAATATTTTAAAGCTTAGTATTTAACTGCACATATTTTATAAATGCAAATACCCAATAAAATAACGAAAATGCGGCTAATTATTCAATTTTTTTTTGTACTACAAGTTGATGAACTTTGTACATTAATAAATGATGAAATTTTGAAGGCTATAAACAGCATTATTTTAATTAAGATATAGAATTTGATATCTCGCTTAATGCCATTAAATATTCCAACTGCCCCTCCCTTTCAAATAATTGATGCGAAGACATTATTAAATGAGGTTAGGACACATTTCTATTGTTCTAATAAAATCAAAACGAAACAGTCATATTCTCTGGAGTATCTTAATAATATATTTTCAGACTTAATTACATTCAAATGTAAAACTAAAACAACAAATCCGAACATTACAGCTGTAATTTGGGAAATGAACACTTCCGGGTCATTGGATGGAGGATGTTTCAAAGAAACACATCCAACGCACTTTATTTAAGGAAATAGTGGTAATAAAACATAAATTCAGTCTTGAGATAAGGCCAGCGACAAAAGTTCGCGACCGCCATATTGTTACAACACTGCCCCGCCCACTAACACTATTTCGAAATTAAAAATATATTCGCACTAATTGGTCGTTTCACTCGATAACTCAACAAGTCATTTTCGGCACAATAAAACGAGGAAATACGTGCATGTGTCCTTAAAAATAGGCACACGGCAAAAACGGTAGTTTCGTTAGAATTGAACATCCGATTAGAGCACAAATTAACAGGAACAAGGCAACGGCAGGGTGGCCAACGCGCGCAACTCTTAATTAAAAACCTATCACGGACCTGGCGATGAAAGTAAGTTCGTTCGAAAATCGAAATCAGTTTCAAAACGGCCGTGAGAGGATAATGTCACGGGGACGAGAGCGGTTTTCTGTTGATATAATATCCGTTGTACTGGGGGTGCTCTTTCCCGAAACGCTCTTCGCACTCGGCGTCGTCTATGAAAGAACTGTCGTCGCCGTAGCCCTGGCCCAACTCTTCGAAGTTCCACCATTTCCTCCTCTCCTTCCCCTCGGCCTCGTCTTCCGGATTTTCGCCGTTGAGCGCCAATTTCTTATTTTCGGCTTCGAGCAATTCCAGATAATTGAGCACCGGCTGGTTGTGGGGCAGGGGGACGTTCAGCCGGACCGTTTTCTTGGTGGCCAACATGCTTTTCCCCAAAGATAACCTCCCCTTCTGCCGGCTCAGGTTATAAATACGGCCCCTATCATCCCCCACCCACCGCACCAACATCGCATCATACTTTGTATACCCCAAGGGCCTGCGCATTTCACTACGAAACTTGACCTCGCCAACAGTTTGTTAATTTAACCTTATTAATAACGATATTTTACAATACATTGAAAACCCTGCCGACGGCAACGATATACAAGGATGTCAATCGGAATTCCATATTATTTATAAACAAGTTTTGTGGATTGAAGAATTCTCCACAAAATTCTCTAAGATCCGCGTTCTTGTGAGATTATAAATAATTCACGAAAAAATGTCATCATTTCTCGTTATGTAGTAGTTTATTGTTAGGTTTGCTTTCTATTAAAAGATATGTAACAAATTACGAATACACACACACACTACAGATATTAATTATGTCGGTTTCATGCCAATTCTTTGCAATGCTACATTTAAGAAAATGATAAATCGATAAATGACAAAAATAATTTAAAAATCGATTAAATATTGAATTAAAAAATGATTTTAAATGATAAATTTTAAAAACGACCTCGGGGGATCGTTGGCGTACTGCGAATCGAATTACTACTCAAAAATTAAGCATTGTTCATTTTCTCACTTGGCTTTTCCATTTAATTCTAGATTAATAACTAAATAACTTATAAATAACTTTATAAGTTATTTTAGCAATACTAGTTATTAGTGATTTGCGGCGGATGAACCAAAAGACAAATGTCTAGGGCCCGTCCGACTGATGATTGATGAAATTTGTAAAAATATTGTAATGTAATAATTAATAATTAAGTAAATATCCCCCCCCCCAAGTTCGACATTATTGCAAATTATTTCGGGAAATATTATTACAAATATTGGAAACTACGTTAAATTTTTGTGTTCGTATTCCGTGGAGAGTTGAAAAACGAATGAACGTCAGAAGAGCTTTGAAACGGCAATACATCAGTGTGGCCACTTGACTCGCGTTAGAGACAATTAAAAATTCCCGGCAATTTAAACTTCAGTTAAATTTATTTGATTTTATAACTAAATTTATTATTAATTATAAATGATTTTATAAATAACTGCATTAAAGTTCAAAAATTACTATTTTAAAGGAAATATTTACGCAAATGTAATACGGTTCAAAAAGGGATGAGCCTTCGATTCCTGTTATGGAATATTGTAATTTCGGGAAGGGTTCAAATAATATTTTACCGACCGATGTAAAAATATGTTTCGTTGAATTTTAAATTTATATAAATATATATTAAAGTATATAAATGAAACGGAGTAGTAACGCGAGAAGAGAATTAAGGGAAAGCCAATAAAGAGTTTTAAAAAATACTTTTATTTTTGAGTTTTTAGGAACAAGATTAGCAGAATATTAAAACTGGAAGTTAGTACTTAAAAAAAACGCAAAATCAAATTTCCTATGACGCTAAACTAAAAGTAAATGCGCTATTTTTAAGTCGGCTGAATTACCAATGAGAAGCCCCCTCTGAGTAGTTGACGAACCGGCAGGTTTGTTTAGTACGATTCAAAGCTAAAATGGTAAGTTTGGGTCACCTTCAATAGAATTGATGTTATTAATAACGCGAGAACTAATGATTTGTGATGACGATGTTGCTTTCGTTCGATACTTGCCAATGACAGATGAAACAGTTTGCGGAACCGAACTGTAATGTCATCGGTCGGCCAGATTCTCAAAAAACCGGTAATTCGAACCAGAATTGCCTTGTCTCTTTTCAGTTAATTTACTATTCACCCTATATTTACAGGATATTTTAATGCGGTTATTTTATTTCGAATTTCCTTGCTGCCAATTAAATACGAGAACTGTCTGGGGGGTTGTACCACAGAATGTTCCTGTTGCTATTAAACATTATGTGAATTGGTTTATGGGTATATGCAGGTTGTTTAGCAATTTTGTAAGATGGTTTTCTGATAGTTGTCGCCCAATTTTTTTGATGCGTTACAAATGTTTCTACCGTATTTGTAATGCAATGGTATTCTGTCTTGTCTTGCTTTTTTCGCTCAACAGAACTGAGATAACCTATCACAAATCAGTTTATATGCCTATGAATATACTATGATGTTAACAACTTTTGATTGCAAATAGCTGAAACCGGTCTAATGACCGGACAAGTGATAGGATATCACCCAGATGAAAATGGGTTGATACATTGTAATCTGTTGATCAATATACTAACTTTTGTCACTAACATTTCTATTTTTTTAAAAATGAAAAAAACCATTTCAAATTTCTCAATTGATAAGGATATTATTTCTGTGTCCTTTTTATAACAAATAGGGAATATTATTGATTTATCATAACAAGAAAGGTTATTATTTATTAGTAGTCTTCTTGACCTAAAGAAAAATTGTGTCTTAGAATCTACTGGTCAGCAATCAGAGGACACAGGCTGAGTATGATATAGACATAAACCTTAAGATATCTAGTTATGAAGAAACTGTCAGGCAGTTGGATATCTACTATGGCATTGGTAAGTTGTTATGGCCAGCTTTCGATTCCTAAGCTAAGCTAAGCAATAATTATGTTATATTATTCACTTGGAATTCTGTTTCTTTATATGTTGTGAATTGTGCTGTCCTGGCATTGTTTAAGTTTAAGTCCATTTGGTTAATATTTGGAGATAACAATTACATTACGATTTAGAAGAGATTTGTCATTAAAATAAAATGAGTTAGCATATCAAAAAGTAGTTATTTTATTCCCTTAATGCTTTTTTCTATTTTTTAAACAATTATTCAAAAGCTGCAATTCTGAGGGAATGACCTCATCTCCACAATTAGAAACTTAAATTGTAATTCTGTTCTTACAGTTATTTCTTGTTTTATTTTGGTTGTTATACTTGCATTGTGAATAATTTCTTATTGGCTTTGATCATTGCAGTCAAAAGGCAGATTATGCGATATCAAAGCCCAATCACAGGCCTTTTCCCTGCCATATCATCTGATCAGGAAATTGGCCACGTAAGAGACAGCGTTTATTGTGCTGCTGCTATATGGAGTCTGTATCAGGCATACAGGTATGATATAAACCTTTCATATCTCCATATTGGCAAATAATGCAAAATGGGTATAGAACGCCCCTTTGTTTAGTGGTAAATTGTTTATTTACTTCTTATCTTGTGAAGTTCACGTTGTCAAGGCCTTTTGTCATGAAATTACTTGAATTTTATTTTATTGATGGCTCCTGTTAAATTTCTGATAATTTTTAGAAGACATTTGGAATTTTAAGAACAATAATACAATATTCAGATGTAGTACCAAGTAGGGCTTATGGGTTTTATTGTCCCAATTTTTCATTCTAAATATTGATATTTACGTACTTTTATTGTTTCAGGCGAATTGATGATGATCGAGGAAAATCATATGAATTAGGGCAGTCCGCTGTGAAATGCATGCGCGGGATTTTGGAGAGATGGATCAGGCAAGCTTGGAAAATTGAGCTGTTTAAGAAAAACCAGTGCAACAAGTATGCGCTGCATAGCACTTTTCATCTGGTCACCGGCAATGAAGTGTACAGCGAAGAACATTACTTTCATTTACAAGTGTGATGACTCAAAATTATTATTAATAGCAGTTTTATTAATTAATTTTTAATTGTTTAATTATTTATTATTAATAGTCTCTTTATGTTTTGTTATTACACCTGGAGTGCTGTAATTAGTTGCCAACTTGGTGATATATATTAAATATTTAATATTACTCGAAAGTATATTAAACAAAATGACTTTTAATATATGAAATTCATATACCAGATGTTTATTTAGTCTTCTGAGGGCGTGTTATTATTTTTTCAGATTGATCTTGTGTCACTCTACCTTCTGTTCTTAGTCCAGATGATAACATCCGGCCTTCAAATAATCTATACACAAGATGAAGTGGCGTTTGTACAGAATTTAGTCTATTATGTTGAAAGGGCTTACAGGACACCGGACTTTGGTATTTGGGAAAGGGGGACAAAATATAACGATGGAACACCTGAAATCCATGCCAGGTGATCAAATAAAACAATCCGTCTGTTCCTTCAGTGTTGGATGAATAAGAATTTCCTTGTTAATTTTTGCTATTTTGTCAGTTCCATTGGGATGGCTAAAAGCGCGTTGGAAGCCATCAACGGATGTAACCTGTTCGGCGAAAAGGGAGCATCCTGGTCGGTGATATATGTTGATATCGATGCCCACAACAGGAACAGGAGTATATTTGAAACTCTTTTGCCGAGGGAATCAAGCTCGAAGGTGTGTAAACAGCTTGTAGGTTTGATTAGAATGCGTAAAAGTATGTTAGATTTATGCAGTTTTTTAATATGCCTTTTTAAATAGGCTGTCGATGTCTCTCTACTTCCGACAATCTCATTTCCTGCTTTTGCGACCCACGATGAAATTTTATATTCAAAAACGAAGACTAGCATTATTGAAAAACTGTTGGGCCAGTATGGTTTTAAGAGGTTCGAAAGGGATGGTTACAAATGTGTTCTGGAAGACCCTAATAGAAGATTCTACAATGAAGGAGAAACTAAAGTAAGACAAAGTTATTCAGACTTTTATTTCTATGGATAATGCAGTATTATTTTACTCAGTCTATCAGAAATTTTGTTGGGACTAATTTGTTTTTATTCTTTATTTTGATCCTTATACTGGGAAGAAAATCAAAATCCATTGGCATGGGATTTTTCTAGAACGATGTTATCTTGTATGATCTGTTGTTTCTTTGTTTCATTATTGTATTTTTGGTGTTACTTAAAAATAAATATATTTTAGGCCAGTGGAAACAAATTATGAAAATTATAGAAAGGATTTTTTCACTAAGGATTGCTATTATATGGCAATCATTTTTATGTAATAAATATCTGGTTCTGCTTGTATTTTATAAATCATTCGAGCACCCTTTTGGATAGTGACGAGTTACAATTAATTTCCTTGTAAGAATATGTTTATTTATTTGCTCAGGATTTCGAGAACATTGAATGTGAATGGCCCCTATTTTACATTTACATGATACTCGATGGAATGTTCAAAAGCTTACCAGATCAGGTTGAGCGTTATCAAGGACTGCTGCAGCAGGTCATATGCAAAGACTCAAATGGAGGTACACAAATATTGTACTTTATTTAAGTTGATTTTTTATTTCAACCATATCTTACTGAAATATAAATTTATATGGTTACATTAAAAATTCAGTTAGAACAATTCAGCCACACATACTTATTGCTTATTGGAACAATCGATCAATTATTGTGCTAATTAAAATACTTAAATAATTTTTTCAATATTTGCTATGAGCAATATTGAGACTGCAGGGTACATGCTGTGTTCATAAAATATTCAATGTTTTCCTAAAATGTATATTTGACAAAATCTGGGAAAATGATTAGATTCATTACCTAAATTATTCTGATGTATTATATACTCTTGTAACTGTTTGGTATTTTCTGTTGGGAATTACAGATCCGGTGATCCCGATGTATTTCTATGTGAATGAGGAGAGCATTGAATATGAGAAACAAGAACCTCAAAGTCAAGTGAGATACATGAGTGATGTAGGGTCAGGGGGAAGCGCTCCACTTTTCCTATGGAACCAGGCCCTGTTTGTTATAGCTCAACTGCTTACCGGCGGTCTTCTCCATATCAATGAGCTTGATCCTGTCCGTAGGTATCTTCCCTCGTATAACAGGCCGAGGAAAATAGGCAGATACTCCGCTTTTCAGGTTTGTACCCACCGCCTTCATGAATTTAATACAATTAAAGTATTCGACAAAAATCGCCCCACATAAACTATACACACTACACAAGAAACAGCTATGCTCAATCGCCATGCAAATGACACCACACGTTCACACACCTCAAGGCACACATCTATTTTGCCAGATCCAGGTTTTTGTTTCTATTTTATTCCTATTTTATTATTTTTATTAGATTTAATTGATTAACATGATTTAATAATTGGAAACATGATTTAAGAACGTATATTTGTGATCAAGGAAAATTGATCATTCCAAGTACCTTCTAATTTAATGTTCTACATGACAGAAAAAATATTTTTTCTTTTTTTTTTGAATCTATCAAATATTATCTTAAATTATTTGTTTACATTATTATTTAATGTCTCCTTATTATTGCCATTTTGATAGTGCAGTTAACAGTACATTATAGATAATAGTGGCAATAATTTCAATTTAAATTATATATATTATATTTTATAAACACTTAAATAACTTTTAAGATGATGGTAGACAAGATAGGTATGATCTAAGCCAGGGAAGTTGTATTTGGGTATTTTAAAATGTTAAGTGTATCTACGCGAATAGTCTTTGTGTGGTTTAACATGAACAGGGATGGAAATAAAGTTTAGTGTTGTCTAGGTAATATATCCAAATAAATGAGGTGTATTGGAGGTACATATCTAAATTTGAAAATTACTTATACAATTTTTATTTGAATATTAACATTTGGGGTTATGTTTTAATCCATTTTTCTACATGTATTCATATCATGCTTATTTGGGTTGGAATTAGTAACTGTCTGTTATGTCCTTATTTATGTCACAAAATTATTTGAGTAAGCAATGTAATATTTCAATTTACAATACCTACAAATTATAGTAATACAAAAAATTTGAACACTAAAAATAAACACATATTAAATGAATATTGAGAATTTAGGACATTAACTTATAAATATATAGGTGCGTATGTAATATTAAGACTGGATATTTTTAATATTAAATAAAATAATATTTACATAAATATATCAGCTTAAAGTTATGTTTTAATAAATGTTTTTCTCGTATTTTGTTTCTTTTGCTCATCTTGTGTTGGGTCTGTACAGGCGAAACCTCTGACGCTTAAAACACGCAAAGTGAGTAAATTGCAAGTTAAAAAAAACAACAAACGTATTTGAAACTTTCTTCTTCTATTATTTCTGTCATGCATGTATATATCATTATTATTTAGCATAAAAAGTGCATAAATAGATAATAGTTATGTTGCACTATTATATATATATACACCTTCATCTTTTACTTTTTGTTCTACATTACAAACCATTTTACATTTTGTATTCATGGAAAATTAAACGTGTTCAGTTATTTTATTTACATATTTCTTACGTGGTATTTCTTCTTTTTTATTTAACGAGAGCGATGCATTGTGGAGACACACAAAAATGACACGCTCTGTTCCAGTCGCACGTATGCACCCTTATTTATCTATTATATTATCTTTTGTTGCATGTATTTGAAATTTTGTTATTTGGTAGGTAGAACGTTTCATGCTATTATTCTTTTATAGATTTTTGAATGGTGTGCTTTTATCATCAAGCTGTATATTTTGTATTTACTTGTTATTTATGGATTGTTCAGTTTTGTTTGCATCCGGACAATACATTCAAAGAGTGATGAGTTATGTTGGTCAGATATGTACTCAAGCGTTTATTCTTGCTTTTGGATATTGTTTTGAATGTTATACATTCCAATTTGTTATAAAGAGATATATTTTCTGATATAATATGTATTTATGTTATTAATATTAATTTATAATATTAATTTACCTGTTAGATTGTTAATAATTAATAATTAAGGCATTTTTTAAAGGTGCAATGTTTAATCCTTGTGAATTAAAGCAGTAATGAATAATTAATTAAAATAATATTTTTGTTTCGTAATTAAAATTGTTGTTTCCATCTATAAATTTTGTTCCATAGAATCAAAGTGTCTTAGATCACTCTGCATCTTATTTGCATGGTGGGTAAAATGCATGACCTTGATTGCACGCACTGTCTGACTTATTTTATTGTAGACAATGTTTTTATTTAATGTTTAATTACCTATATATAAAATACTGGTCTTCAAACAAAAACATATTTGTTAAAGTTATTTTTATTCTAATAGAATGTACATTACTCAGGAATGGTTTATTAAATTTTCAATTTTTTATTCAATTATTTATTTATTTCTGTAATAAATGTTTATTTTATTTGTTATTGAAGTTTTTTTTATGGAACGGTGATAAAATAAATGAATGGAAACAATTAGCGAAGAAAGATATACTGATGGAGAAGGATTCAGCTGCTTACTAAAATTTAACTTACTGAATGGATTTTGTTTCTTATTTTGTAAGTGTGTACTCTTGTACTGTTAATATTTTCTGCGGAATCCGATTGAAATCCTGATATGAGAACTCTCATCCATTGTTTTTTGACCCTTGTTATTTATTATGAACAAATAATTTCTACATTTATTTTATTTATATCAGCATGGTTTCATTAATAATTATTATGTTCAGTGGATGACCAATAAAATTAAAGTGATTTATTTATTTTAGGAATAATATTAAATTTTCAAATTATTCTTATTTGCAGTAAGCTACAAATGGGCTATTACACCAAATTTTATGAAAATATTCACAGTATAAGAATAATAAAAAACTAACAGATTCTTTTATTAATACTACTTATATCAATGTGATGATTTCTGACTAGTTAAGTAGTCAGTGGTTTTTGTATGTTCCAAACAAAAAATTATTGTATCATGAATCATCACAAAAAAATAATATTAGTTGTATTAATAAAACTTTGTGATACATGTGTAACTGCTCTCTGTAACAACAACTAATAACCTCCATCATTTTGTTTGAGGGCCAGTATATATTCAAATGCCACTGAGTGCGTTAATATATCGCTTTATCGATTGATTAAAAACTAGATTTGTTTTGTGACAATAGAAATCGGTGATGTATGAATTTGGCCATGAATATAGGGTACGGCTACTGACCTGGTGGTGCAGATTGTACTTATCGCTGAATCGATGCGCTTGCAAGCGATGATGGCGACTTACGGCATCCAGACGCAGACTCCTCACGAAGTTGAGCCCGTTCAGATTTGGTCGTCGACGCAACTGGTCAAAGTCTACGAAAATTTGGGCGTAAACAAGAAACTGGAACTGAAGGGGAGACCTACAAGACCTATTGGAGCTCTAGGAACTAGCAAGGTTTAAACAACTTTTTACTGAATGATTCATTGGTATAAGTGATAATTTAATTTGATATACCTGTTTTGTGGTCTGCGAGGGGTTGGAATACTGTAGGTTCGTGATGTTTCTGTCTCCTCTCGCCGGTTTGGTCTTTTGCTAGACCGGTTTCGGCTGCTCGCCATCTTCAGTAGCGCTGTGTTAGTCACTGTTGGCACTACTTGTACTGTAGTACATGTGAAAGTGACAGTGCAGTGAGGATGCCCAAAAAACATTCAAAGTGCTAACAGTGACTAACACAGCGCTACTGAAGATGGGAGCAGTCGAAACCGGTCTAGCAAAAGACCAAACCATCGAGAGGAGACAGAAACATCACGAACCTGATAATTTAATCTTTTCCTTTATTTGCTGCATTAATTATATATTTTTGTATAGGTGTACAGGGTCTGTGGTATGACCGTGCTCTGTTATCCTCTCATATTTGAAGTGTCGGAGTTCTACCTGTATCGAGACATGGCACTTTTGATTGATGATATAAAAACAGAATTACAATTTGTAAGTCGCTATTGGCGTCTTTCAGGAAGACCTACAGTTTGCTTATTGATTCGAGAAGAACACATGAGGTGAACAGTTTGTTGCTTACCTTCCCCCAAGAAAGAAATGATATATATAATTAATAAGTTAATTATACTTTTCACAAAATGTTTTTTCACAAGTCAAGCATTGATATTTGTTATTTTCATTAATTGTTTTCCAATTTCATTTTTATTGTGCTTGTGAAATAATGTTAATTTGGCAAAGGTTATTCTATATTCTTATACTTTTGTGAGTTTCCTTACTTCATTTAAAAAATGTAATAAAAACTCTAATTTGATGTGCTGCTTTCAATATTTATTAATGAACTATTCTTTTTCTCTGAAATATGCCAAGAGATAGGTCAAATACAATCAAAATTAATTGTCAAATTTTAGTATTTTATATTCAATCACATTTCAAGTACAATTTTCTAATTTCAGGGATCCTCAGTTTAAAGAAATGTTAGATCTTATGGCAATGCTGAAGAAAGGCAACTGTGAAGGAATCAAAGTTCGAGTAGGTCGACTCCAGAATTTGATTTCTTCATCTTGTATAGGTAATAAAGACAACTCATGGACCAATTTGGTTCCAAAACTGTTGTGAATTCGTGAGAAGAATTATCAATATTGGTTGTTGAACTGTTTTTGTTTTTTAGAACATTTGGATTTTATGAATACCATCGACACTTCAGAGATGGAATTCCGCCAATTTAGACAATTGGAGCATGAGTATATAGGTTATCAGAGTTTAACGGATGTTCCCAAAGCTTCTGAGTATTCCGAGGAGCAAACTAATTTGATGGTAAACCTTCCAATGTTTTCTTCATATGTCATCTGTTTGAAATTGCAAGAATACAAGAAACCAATTTGTTTTTATTACTAAGGGGGAATAATTTTAGTTGCCGTTTATAATATTACATAATTATGAGCAGTCAGAATTTATTTTCTCAATTCATTACTTCTGAAATTTCCTCCTCAGTAGTAATTCTCAGTTTACAGTGGTTATATTTATAAATTTTGGTTGCCCTTGAAACTTCCTGTTGGCACTATCATAATGTTTGGTATTAGTGCTATCAGAACAATATTTTAAATTCAGAATTTTGTTATTATAAACTCATATATGTTTTTCTGATGTGAGAAAAATTTCTGAATTGGACCAGAATCTTATTTTTAATAACATTAAATGTTTAAAAAAATGGATGATTTAATGCATGTATTTAGGAAAATTAATATTAGAATTATGCTTTGTTGATCATTATCTTAAGCTTACAACAGCAGGGGATAGAATTATGGATATAATGATTTTCCATAGTCGGTATTCAGGTCCAGTTATTGAGACTGTAAACATACAGTTAATTTTATATCACACGTTTGATCATATAATGTAAAAATTATATTTCTTCCAGGAATATGAAAATAGGCCATTGCCAGATCTTCTTGAAGCGATACGCAATGCTGGTGGCATGTATGCCCAATGCCAACTGTACGGCATGCTTTTGAAGAAGATGGGACCAAATTATGAATTCATGAATAAAACTGGTATACTAAATTATTCTCTAAGTTACCCCATCTGTATAAACCTGCTTTAAAATTGTACTTATTAAGTTGTGTTTAAGTGTGTGGACTGTATAGTTAAATGAGTTATCATTTCTAACTCCGTCTGGATTGAAACAAAATATTTGAATGATGTTCTGAAGATTGCCTTATCTGTCCAAGATAAAGTGTTGTAAAGTAATATTTATTAAATGTTAGTAACACATTTGAATTATTTGTTACTGCTGAGCACTGGTTGTACAACATGCATTGTTGTAACTTTTACCAGTTCTTTTAAAAATATTTAAACTTAATATAGAACTGAAACAAAAAAGACCACACATTGTGCATAATGCTTATGCACCTATTGAATCCAAGTGCATGACAGATCTCAGCAGCCTAATTGCGTTATATAAGAAATAAGTTAAAAAATATTTAAATAAAACTGTTTAAACCAGATTAAGTGCGAATATGAAACTGTTCATACAAAATGTTGTACTTGTATACAGTTGAACAGCATCTGGAGACTCTTTACCATGCAGCTGGTTGTATGCATTATTGGGTTGTTGTAAGATACTGCAGCAGCCTCCTGAATCACACAGTCGACAGTATAAGCCCATTTATCACCACTGTACTTGTCAATGGGAAACAGGTCAGTTTCACTATGTCAACTATGCGTACACTTTGATGAAATATTATAAGAAGAAAATTTGTGTAGAAGAATGTCGAAAAATTTTCTAAGTGATAACTAAAAATGATGTGTACAAATTTGGTCTAATTCACAAATAATCTGTTGATATTTAGAAATTTAGAGATATTTATTATTCATTTATATACTGAATTATGACTTGATAAAATACCACAAAACAGGTATATTAAATTATAATTCTTGCATTCATTTATTGGCTGTAATGTTTGTCTAGATTGTGACCAGAGGAATGATTGTAGTTGAAAATAAAAAAATGTCTAAATAAAATTTAGTCTATATTTTTTGATCAGCGTATATTTAATCGATTATTTCACAGTTTTTAGCATTTTTCGCTTGGTCGTTGTTATTAAATTTTTTGTTTACAGCTGACAGTGGGTGTGATAGGGCATGAGGAGACTGTGTTCGACAAGCCCCTGACTCCTGGTGAAATTAGGACCGTCATATATTCGACTATCCAGCCTCACAGTATCATACAGGCGGTGTTGCAGCAGGAGATCGTGCTCTACTGCGGTAGATTGATAGGGACAAATGCGGAAATGTTCAGGGGCATTTTGAAAATCAGAGTTGGGTAAGAAGACTGTGACAGTCTTACTGAAGATTAAGATAAACAACTAAAAAAAATTAAGATTATCAGAGTACACAATTAGGTTCTCATGTTTAGGTATCTTATTTTATTTAAGTACCTATTGCTTACAATGTTTTCTCTTTACTTCATTTTTTTACGTATTTCAAAAGTAGTAACCATCTTTGTACTGAACGAATTCATAACTATAAATTATTTCAACCTCCTAAAATTTATTATTAACTATTTATTTACGTTTATTTATTCCGTTTAACCGGAGGAACGCTCCAATTTGAAACTTAATATTTTATTCACTTCATTTTTTGTAATATTTTTCTTATCATAAGTTGAATATTTAATTGAAAAGACATTAGTGTTTTTATATGAGTGATTTATAAGAGTATAATAATTAGATATTTTGTATTCGATATTTTTCAGTTGGGTGCTCGAAGCTATGAGACAGTACGTCAAAATGTCTCAGGGTAAAGAGGCAAACCTCGATAACATGAGCCCTTTCCGGGTGCGACAGCTTCTGCACAAAATTCTTTCTGTCAGAGAATGGGCTTCGCACGAAAGGTCTGTCTTTCATGTTCATTTAAATTTTACTCATAAATTAATTACATTTAATTATTTCTGAAATAGCTTTTATACTCTTTTTTTTTATAGGTATTATACGATAATAATATATTTGATGGTCCATTTTTCTGTGTTGTGCATCATTTCACTTGCGAATGTTAAACATATTTTTGCGCAATTAAAGTTGACTAGGCGCATAATCGGGGAAATACAGAATTGTGCCTAAAATCAAATGAAGAAAAATGAAAGTTATTGACCGAGACGTGGTGCCATCGGCCTGTCTATTCAGATAATTTTTGGCAATATATCTTTTTTTTTTAATTTAGGCTGACTGTCCTGGAGAGGCGGAAGTTGGAGGGCTGTTTGTGCCGGGTGCCCGAACAGTTTTACGACTGCGTCTGGGACGTGATGACAAGAACACCGAACGGTATCAGAGTTCAGGGTCATACCCTCCTCCATCAGTCAACTCTTACCAATATGACCAGGTCTGAGTTGAACTTTGCTCTACTGGTCGAACAGGAAATCCTCAACCACATCTCGCTGCCAGAGTACAGACAGATCATTGTTGAGGTGACCATTTTCTTAAAAAAATACGATATAAAGGGGGCTCTATTTTGAGTTTAAAATTCCATACTAAAATATTTCACTTTTTCAGGATGTTACTGCTAGTATTATTTCTGATCAAGTTATTAAAGGCTTATAAATATAGAAAAAAATATTTAAGAACACTATTTGAATTATCTTATATCCAATGGATAAATTCTGACTTCTTTCAGTTTATTTTTTCAAAGTGTAAAATGTTAATGAAAACCTGGTGGATTTCCATATAACTCCTAAAAGTTTTACTGCACGCATACTATAATTACATATTGTAAATTTTTCTGCTGTTATAGTTTTCTGAATTAACCTATATAGAGGTGAGTAATAGAGAAATACTGAGACAATTCAAATTATTAAATCTGGCAGTCCGGAATAATGAAGGTATATTTGAGTTATGAACTCTACATGAGTGCGTTCTCTGATGGTTTATTGTGAGATATTAATCAGCATAACATTGATTTGATGGGCTTAAAAATTTGTTTAAATTAAAGACCTCATTAGAATTTTTTGTTTTGATTCTGTATAGCCATAATATTTTGTACAACTTAAGTATTATAATCTCAGATGTTTTGTTCTCATGTTTTTTCTCCAATTTAAAATACTTTATAATTGTTCATTTTATAATTACCTTAATCAAATTATGGTAGTTAATATAATTTGTTTAACTATTTTGTGCCTAATAAAGATTATTAATTTTTAATAAAATACAATCTGTTTCAGTTGTTGTGCACTGTATCGACAATTTTAACTAGGAATCCGGAGTTGACTTTCCGCTATCAGTTAGATCTGGATGAATTGGTTTCAGAAGCATTCAATATGTATTGCAAGGTATTGTTACATTATTAATTTTGAATTTCATAGTTTTAATTTAATGTCTCTTTATACTCTGTTGTCCATGGAAATGTACCCTAGTGCTTTGTTTGTATTTTTTCTAGGATAGTTTAGAACCCTGCCTGATTTTTCTCTCCTCTATTTTTAATATGTATAATTCTAGATGACAACATATAATTATGTTTCATTCTATTATATTTTATACTATCAATTTATTCGTACTTTATTTTACTGCTTTACCTTCGTATTTAGTAGTTTTTGTATAATTTTATATTAAAATTAGTACGGATTGAAATTTATATTAATGTTTCTAGTGAATGATTATATTAATCGGTTATTATATGAATTGGTTGTTCTATTTGCAATTTGAATTGATGATTTAGGCCTTGCATAATTCAGAGTGGAATGATTTGCCATCATTAAAAGTGAGTACTCTTATGCATGCTTCGGTATGTTCCAGAATGGTACTGTAGTTTACTGAATAATCGCTTAATATATTTCCTACTTTCCATGGCTCTTCGTGCTTTTATATTTTTTTTTATTAACTGTTGCAGGACCACTCACTGGACAACTGTCAGGATATCACAATTTTCTTTTATGTCCAACCTTCAATAACTACAGGATATTTGGCCAGGGCTGTTGTTAACAACGTGCTTAAAGGCGGCCACTTTTCTATGACATCAGTCACCATGGATTCAGAAGAGGATCACTGCAGGATACAGTAAGATTCTAACGACATACAGAAGATCTGTATAAGTCATCACTGTAGGCAACCAGGGTATGCTTTCTACCCACCCATTGTATGCTTGTCAAGAAAATGTTTGTCTGACTAGCTATATTTTCAGTAAATATTTTATGGCCCGACAGTCTTTTATATGGTGTCGATAGGCAAATATTTTGCTATATATTTTGATAAAAATTGTGTAAAGAAATGAGTCTATTTAGCGTCTAATAGATTAACATTTGTTAATTCAAATTTATTGTTATATCAGCAATAATATACTTCGAGCTTATATAATTTCACTTTAAAAATGTTAAATAATAATAAATAATATGTCTGTTGCAAAGATATAGCATATGTTTGTGTCACGATCACTTTATAGTCATAATATTGTAACAGATATGTTCAGATAGTAGAATTGTTATAAATTGAAATTATCCCAAACAGGTTTTTCTTTTCTTCAAGACAGTATAGAAGTTCTTTTTTTCTTTCTTTATTTTTTATTTAGGGAATAAGTAGGTCTTATCTGTTATGCTAAGCTGCATATAAGTTACAGAAATGTTAGATTTGTTTATTTCATGATGCATTCACTTTTATTACATTCTTAAAATTTGATTTTGCAGTGCCTGTTCTGAGTTGAAACAATATAACAATATTAATGTGTTTGTAAAGCTCATCTGTTCTTGTAAACTATACAAAGTGTGTTAAAATAATTTTTAAGTTTGGATTTTAATCTTGCTTATAGTTCTTTCATTAAGTTAATATCTATTAAATCAGCTGACGTATCTCCAATTGAAAATCAAAAATTTGTATGTTCTCTTGTCTGACACAAACAATTTTAAAATCATAAAGTTACCTTGAATAATAACAGTTTTAATTATTTATATTTATTGCCAGAGCTGAATATATTAGAAAGAAATAATCAAGTTTCAAGTTTAGAATAAAATACATCTTTCCATTTGTTATATCTGCTAGGAGCTTTCATTGTTTAAATGGAAATTTTTTAATGTTATAGAGATCACACTTGGGTAATTTGTGTTACCGGCTTTATTTACTGTAACCTTGGCTGTTTTCTGATATTTACCATACGAATTTATCAATTTGTGCTTGATTCCTTGAACTGAAATTTAAATATACTGTTTATAAGGTGGGTATATATATTTTTGGTATGGAGGTTTTAACCAATATATATATATATATATATATATATATATATAAACCAAAGGTAAATTCTGTTCTGAAATCTGGAACATAATTATAGACTAGTTGTATATAAATCAATTGGTAACCATTTTATAAAGTATAAAAGATAACAACTTTGTAATCTTTTCAACTGTCTTCTGACTTTAGCTTTGTTTCAAAACGATTTAATATAATTTCGTATGGTTATATAAAATAATGTATATAACTGTAAGTAGCTATTATGAAATATATATATACACATACAGTCACACACAGTATGGTGGGCTGTTCAGCATATACTAAAGAGTATATGCTGATTGTATGCTGAGTATGTATATTAATTGTATTGGGATTGTGTTAATTAATAAAATGTGATATTTAAATTATCATTATTGTGTTGTATTGTATGCACTTGTTGGGATTGTCAATTTTGTTTACCGCAACGCTTTTAAACAAAGTGCCATTATTTTTGAGTTCCCCAACCAATGCTGTTGGAAATATAAGTTTTAAAACCAAAAGTAAAGTGTGTTTGTACAAGATAATTATTTGTTTTTTTTTTTGTTACTGTTAAGTTTTAATTAAGTTCCTTTTTTATTTTAAATATTAAATTCAGAAGTTAAATTTTGTTTTTAAATGTTTATTTTCAATTGCGCCATAAGTCAACATGTGTTACCTGTATTTTAAGAAAGACAGATTTGTGAATTTTAATATTATAATTTAAGTAACTAATGCTGAGCTTCTGCACTCTCGTGTTAACAAATGCAATAAAAAATTGATGTTTTTAATAATAATTGAATAGGAAAATTTTGTTTTTAGAGTATTAATAAAATTACGGTTTCACTGATTAATATTTATATAATTTGATCCAATAAAGTGAAGTGATTTGTGTAGGTATTTTAGTATCTGTATAGTGAACTCCTACATTTTTCAATCCATGCTTTATCTATGTTATAGCAATAATTGGTTAAAATATAATAATGCGCTTAAAAGTTTACAATATAATGTAATACCGAGGCATTATTTTGATGTTAATAAATAGATTTAAGGTTGAGGATAAGATGCCCTGTCTTCTCATATTTTTTCTGCATTCATTTCTTAAGTTTGGGTGCAGATGAAATGGAAATTTGAGAAAGTATTGAGATTTTCTGTTTGATGAAATGCCTTGAAAAGTAAAGAAGCTCAGTGCTACAAAATAAGTACAACAAAATCAGTATAAGCCAAAAGGTGAGATGATACTGTGCCTTTTATCTGTTGTCTAGTTTTAAGTTAAGTTTGTACGATATAAATCATTATTGTTGATATAATGTTGGTGACGTAATTTCTGAATTACATTATCATAAAAATTATCTTATTAAATACATAAATGTATTTTTTGTTTGTGAAAATTTTGTTGATGTATTCTCCATTTCAAATACTAGTTGTTATAGTTCTACTTTTACAACAACATGAAAATGAAGCTATTTTAAATAAATAAGACTGGCTCTATCCTGTTTGTTATAATTTTATTTCTGTCTTTGACATCCAAACATTTTACTGTTTAATTTAATTTAATTGTATTTTATTTTTAATTGTTTATTTTATTATTAGGCATCAGTAATTCATCTCTGTTATGAAACCCATTTTGTGATTTAGATTTTTATGTCATAGTGCCGACAATGAATTTTATGCAACCATTTATTTTATTCAAATGGATTTATTACCATGGATTTTATTCAAATTTGAATACCTTTAATATTTACAAGGTTGAAACAGAAAATTGAAGAATTGAATGTTGTAGGAAGAGTATGTTGAATTTTATATACAAAATGAATGTATTTTTTAGGAACAATGTTTTGATAATCTTGTAAGAAATTCATTGTTAAATTATGTATTTTTTAATGAATATATTATATAAGCACTGTATTGAAAGTATAGAAATTGGCCAAGCTTATGATGGAATATACACAGTATATGTAATCATTGAAGTGTAAGAGAACTGTTGCTCTACTTGATGTTCATTGTGGTGAACCTAATTACGCTTAAACTATTATTGTCTCAACCAATATGTTACTACAATTAAATCATACAAACGGGAGCATTAAGTCAGTGAATTACTGATGTGAAATTGGTAATATAGAACTGTTAATAAAGATACTATCATATTTACTTTTTATTTTTATATTTTTAATCCTTGTTTTACCACTCATCAATATTTATTTCATTTCAGAGCCCTGCTCTTTTGTCCATCTGGAAATGACCTCTTTATATTCTTGTCAGTTTTTCATTCTTGCCAATGACCCTGTAAGTGAAATTTAATTATTATGATTTTATAACTTTGTCTATAACAAATGAAGAATGTGTCAAAGACCTCTGAAAAATTGGGCCACGTTGGACAATTAAAAAATCGACTGGAGGTAACTGTATAACATTTTGTATCACATTATAACTGACTGCAATGAAAAGATGCAGACTATAATAAGTGTTTTAAATGTTTCTCACCAGTATTTTCTGGGATAATAACTGGTATCAAAATATCCCAGTCTGAGGCTGGCATTAAACTCTTGCTTGCTCATTTTCTGCAACGCTCTAGTTTCGTCAATATACTTTGATCTTTTCTCATAGTATTCTTCGAAAGGTGGAACCTGCTTAACAGTTTAATTGTGTTGAACACTGTTTATATTCTTAAACAACAAAAGAAAAAGAGGTGAAAATATTGTACCAATCGGGATAAATAAATTAGGCCGGTTTTTGTCCTTTTTTTCCTCTGCAAATCTCTTAGCGACTGTTATTAATGGAAATTGGACTCGGTTGAAACTGAAAACAGGGAGCGAATAACCGGGATAATTGAATTGGTTTGAAAAACCTAACCAAATATAAAATTAGTTCCTTAATTCCATTTTCTTTGTCCCCCCCCCAAAAAATATTGTCAGGATTAACTTCGAGTCTATAAGCGGGCCAATATTTTTTAACCTTTTTTGTATTACTTGGCCAAATAGTAATTTGTACGCTCGCGTCAGAAGTAATTGCTGTGAAATTATCAAATTAAAATTTATGTATTCAGTTTTATTAATGTATAGATATATTCTAAGGTCATTAAGTCAATTTCAATTCTCCGTTAAAGTAAGATGGACTGGTGAAATGTTTACCACAAGGATTTTGTCGCCAACGTTTAAATGTTGGCGGTGTTTCTTCCTTGCCAAAGCTTTGGTCATAAATGCCATCATCTGGAAATAACAAAAATGTAAATAGCGATTCGTCGTATCAATTGCAATAATTGCGGCATCGACGCGTCTTTGATTCCCAGTAATGAAATTAATGAATTGCAATCATTAATTAGTTAATTATTACTATTAACGACGTGGGGCGTGTCGAGTCCACGCTTTCTCTTATCTTACGGATAATTTTTTTAAAAATTATATTTAGCGATAGGGCGATGTATAGTGAGGAAACCATACATACACATTCGGATTTCTCAGCTATTCTCCTCTTCTTTATTTTTTGTTTACTGATCAGATTTTCGTAGTGTTTTATTTCTACGAGTTTTTCGTCGAGTCTCGCGTTCAAGAGGAACGCCTTTTCCCCCAGTTTAACTGCCGGCAATTGAAAACAAAAACAGTCGTATGGCGAAGACGGGTTTATTATTTATTCGGCTGAGAACGAATCGATTCAGAACGGTAGGTTCATTGGAACTATAAAAAAGTAGCGTAGGTTCGTGGTGTGTTTCTGTCTCCTCTCGCCGGTTCGGTCTTTTGCTAGACCGGTTTCGGCCGCTCGCCATCTTCAGTAGCGCTGTGTTAGTCACTTTGGATGTTTTTTTTCGGGCATCCTCACTGCACTGTTACTTTCACTTGTACTGTGGTGGTTGTCTGCTTGTCGTATATATATATATATATATATATATATATATATATATATATATATATATGTGTGTGTACAAGTGACAGTGACAGTGGGCAGTGGGGATGCTCGAAAAACATCCAAATTGGCAACAGTGACTAACACCGCTACTGAAGATGGCGAGCAAAAGACCAAACCAGCGAGAGGAGACAGAAACACCACGAACGACGGTATTCCAACCCCTCGCAGACCACAACACAGGCCCTTAAAGGGTGTACTGAGCGCGTATCAGACCGCTAGTTAGGTCCTCCAGCCGGTACACCTAGCCATCCTCACCTCCTCGCGGTATGGGCTGGATAAGCACTTACACCCCGTTTTTGGCCGTCTTACGGGGTAGTGCGAACCGACGAGGCTCTGGGGGTCCCGGGCACGACCAAAACTGCCCCTGGTGGCCGAGAACCAGCGAGGAGGTGACACCTCCACTCGCCAAACTAGGTTGTAGAGGATCTGACCAAGCCTCTTGCAGCCAGATCGCAGAAGGGGGAGGGCGACCCCCTTTTGCAACCGCAAACAGTAGCAGGTTGTGGTGGGAATTCGCCGCCCCTTCACAGCTCCATCGAAATATAAACAGGAAGGGTTTTTCTCCCGAAGATCTCTGTGAGATTGGAAGGTTTTCCCCCCTACTCTAAACCGAACTGTATAGTGAACAGAGAGGGTGCCCCGGTGCGTCCCTGTCTAAGGTTCACGAGGTTAAGCGTCAGCTCCTATCAAGACATTCCTTATCAGCAATCAGCCGGTTATGAGAGGTAACACTCTCCAGTACGCCAGAACGACTATAAGAGTGTGGAGTAAAAAAAAGGCCACAAAACAGGTATATTAAACTAATAAAAAAGTAGAATAAAAGTTACCCGCGTCCTTTGTTATTGTTGTCCTGTCCTGTTGGAGGTTGAGCTCGGTCTCCTTGAGCTGTTCCTTGTTGAACTTGGCCATGCCGGCCTCCCCCGGCGTCAGTATCTCCATCAGGACCCTGTTGTGGTCCAACCACTTCCTGCGCGGCGGGTACTCGGCCTTCATACGGCAGACGCGCTGGCTCATCGTGCACTCCATCCTCTGCAATCGCTGGACGGTGTCCCGCACCAGACTGGAATCGGAATGGAGATGGAACCGCCGAAACGGTCTAAGAGTAACACTGTGTGCGAGTTGTCCCGCCGTTTTTCTGATCCGCTCTATTTTAAAACCTAGTTTGTGGATCACTCCGATCAGTCTAACTCATACAAAATTCATGTGTATGTTGAGGTCATTATGGATCGTTCGGTTAGAAACGTACCGGGGAGCATTAAGGATGGTACGAAGGACTTTTGATTGGAATCTCTGGATGCGGGCGATGTTGGATTTCTTGGCTGAACACGATAGTTCTATTCCGTAAGTCCATGTCGGTTTTAAAATGGATTTGTATATTGTCAGTTTGTTGTCTATGGATAGTTTTGATGTCCTTTTCAAAAGAGGTCTCATACACACAACTCATACAAAATTCAATAATTGCTCTATATTTTTTCGTAAAAACGTTAACGCCCCACATTACGTTCCGATTTGAAACGCCCTTCCGTCCGATCTTTGGTGTCTTTTTTTAATAGTATTTTACTCGTAATTTTAATTAATTACTTGTAGCTACTTGTATCGAATTATTATTGTAACTGTAAAGATTCTTCTTTATTTGTATTCATTTCGACGTGTCAAGAATATTTTCCAAGAAAGCGGACATAATTTTGTCAGCGTATTTTCTTGGGGCCATCACCCTGTAATGACGAGTGAGTAATTCGGGTTAATGAAATAGTTAATTCGGGATGACTTACCCGACGACTCTTCTCGGGAGGTGTTCGAGCGCAATGAGGCCCTCGGTGGGTATCGCCTCCAGTTTGGCTCTCAGCTTCTTCAGCTGGCCCCAGTAGACGACGTCCTGCTTCCTCATCACTATAGCGGATTTGACCTCGCGGCGCCACACCCTGAACGCCCGCTCCGAGGAATGCTTCAAGGCGTTCACAGCTTCTTCCATCGTTTTGTAGCGGTACTTGTACGGTATCCTGAACGGTCCGACTGATTTACTTAGTAATTCGCGGACATACAAATAAACCCGTCGCGGCTTTAACTATGTCACTGCGGATTTCACAGCTAGATGACGTTATTTATAATTTGTCTCCCATAATTTTATTGCCTGGTGCAGTATGAAAACAGTGTGTCTGTTGGACACCAATTGAAAAAGGGTGGAACGAAGCGAACCTTTCCGACTGGAGTGCGAATACGGCCGATTGAAATATGCTTATTTACTTTATCATGGCGTCCCTGGCCAATGTGGACTTGGACGCTTTTGAACTGGTGATCGATCCGACGGACATGCTGTAGTCCTTCAGGCTGGAAATTTCTTCCTCCTCCTGGCTGTAGACGGAAGGATCCGTCTCGACGAGGAAGTGATCGTTGAGGAAACAGGATACAATCAGCGCCTCCGAGCTGGGACCTTCAACCTCCATGTCTGTGTTCAAATTAACGACCGAATACCGGTCTGGACTCTATCCGTCTGGACATATTGGGCCGGCAACTAAATAATTACGGATTTTCCCCATCCGCGGGTATCGATTATCGACTTTATTTACTCCTCATCGACTCCAATTGAATTGGACGCTCTAAGCGCTCCTCCTCTTTTATCTATCGGTAAAATCCGCAATGAGTTAGTCGCCAGCCAATATCTTTGTACATTTTTTCTTGATACTGTATTTCGGCTGTCTCTATTTTGTTAAAAATTCTTTTTGACGTGTCCGGCGCTTGTCTAGGCTTTTCAGTTTTCACCAAATACGAAATTCTAAATTTTAGTTGTACCGACCGTAGAGTAAAGCGGGCCGATTTTTCCTCAGGTAAAATTCGTAGGCGTCGTTTTCGGCCAGCGAAGTTCTGTTCCTGACCTCCAGTTTGGCGGCAATGACGCTCATGTTTCTGATTTCTTTGACTGAAACAAAACGGCGATAGAATGTTGTCTGAGCGATTGGGCGAGGGTTACAGCGACCAGGACTTGGTTTTATCACCGAATTCTAAGGTAGGATAGCCTGGTTAACATTTACTGTACGGAGGTTATCGGGTGTATTCGATATATCGATATATACGGGTGAATCGATTTCGTCAACTTGTTCAGCCATTGTTGTTTTCACATCGCGTACCTTTATTAAGGCGTCCGACGGGTTATTTATTTTTTTAGTAAAGCCAATCCAAGATCCAATCACTCTTTCCGGTCTCTCACGCTCTAAACAAGACAAAGAAATTAAATTTAACACTTCCATAGTAACTAAAAATAACCCGCCTAATTACAAAGGAATGGTCAAAATAGAAAGCACAACCCGTCGGACGCCTTAATAAAGGTACGCGATGTAAAAAAAAACCCGCCTAATTTGGTCAAAATAGAAAGCACAACCCGTCGGACGCCTTAATAATGGTACGCTATGTGAAAAAAAAATAACCCGCCTAATTTGGTCAAAATAGAAAGCACAACCCGTCGGACGCCTTAATAAAGGTACGCGATGTAAAAAAAAAAACCGCCTAATTTGGTCAAAATAGAAAGCACAACCCGTCGGACGCCTTAATAAAGAAGAAGAATGGCTGACGCTGGTTGACGACATCGATTCACCCGTATATATCGATATATCGAATACACCCGATAAACTCCCGGTGGCCCTACAGTAAATGTTAACCGATAGCGTTAATACAGCGGGAAGAAAGGAGGGAGAAGTGTTGAAATGGTGGGTGGAATTGTCGGTGTTGATGGTACCTAGGTTGGGTGTGAGCAGTCCTGGCGGGTTGGGCTTGGGGCGCTTCCTCTCTGGCAGCCTGTACCTGGGGTCCTGTGTGTGCGCTATAGCGACCAGCGTCGCCAGTCTCACTCCCCCTATTAGCAGGCTCGGCTCACAGCACCCCCCGTAGCCCCCCATGCTCGGCAGCATCAACTTCAGCGACTCTATCGTCTTGCTCTTATTCGGCATTTCCATCGTCGCCGCCTTACTTGGACACAGAGGTCGGCCGGCTCGAAAACGGGGAATCTATTTCGCGAAAATAGTTGCCATGGCGTTGTTAAAATATTTTTTGGCACGGGATATTCTCAGCCGGGCTCGGTTAGTTCGGGTTCTGGGAGCCGCAGCGGCTCACACTTTTTAATAAATGTTTTCTTGTACAACTATAAAATTCGACAAGTATTAACGAGTAGAGAATTACGGAGGAGAAACCCACTGGCCGACCCCACTTTTTCAATTGTTTTTCTTTTTATTTCTAAGTCACGACTACAATTTGTAATTATATCTAGTGACAGAGCGATTACTTTGTCATTACTGGGTAGTGAGGAAACAGCCTCTTAATGCGGCGCTCGGGATTTTCTTATCTGTTCGATATCAATTGAAACAAAACGAACATTGTCGTTATATTTTGCGTTTTTTCGTTTTCAGCAAAGGTAATAAGGTGTGACGATACGACAAAAAAAGGACGTCAGTGTCAAAACTGGTACGATAAATCCTCGGAGTAGAAGATATTTTAATATTTGAAATTGTTGAAACGGAAAATAACAAGGAGGAACCTAGTTCGGGAACTCTGTTTGTTCACGACAGCGGAAGATTGAGCGTAACCGGTGATTTGATTACGTTGAAGTGTGATCTGTCGGCCATTGCAGCTGGAGCAGAACTGCTTCTGCTGCTGCTGCTGCTGCTGCCGCTGCTAACTGTTGCCCGAACAACTGGCTAATACACTAATAGAATGCTGTCCACAAGGCGGTCTAATCAGTCCAGGCTGTAACACTTCAATTTAACAACTGTCACCGGCATTAAGCCCCTCACTCTCCCCCTCCTCCAATCACTGCTTCGACTATTAATCTAAAACAAAAATTGCGCTCACTTACTGACACCGCCTCAGCAAAACTCTGAAAAGACTCAGCAGTTAAACTCAAAGGAAAGCAGAGCAATAAGGCCGTACGTTACATACATGCAACGAAAGGAAACGTCGTACATCCGAACTTTAATTATATTATAAATCATAATACAAAGATGTATTATAATTACAAACGTATGTAAGATATAACCTTTATTCTAAATGTACAAGGATATAACAATTATATATATATATATATATATATATATATAATTGGCACATATATAATACTAGAAGTCAAAAGAAGGTAGCGGCAGCACCGGCTTAAGTTATAGGAAACATTAGTTAGCATAAATAGACAACGGAAGGCGATCGGTGTATTCAGGGATAATATATCTAGAGAATGGCGTTAATTTTACCAATATTATTACTATTTAGGATTTGTTGCCTATTTTCTGCCTCTCCTCCGCTTTGGGCACCAATTTTTCAGTTATATAATTATTGGAAGTGAGTTGTATTTGTGCAAAGTTGACGGTGTAAAGCGTCAAGTACCAACCGGCAGCGGAAACAATGCGAACTTCCGACGGAGGAATCGAGCTGAAAGTCTCCGGCTATTCCACATTTCTGTAAATTACTGGCGGGTTTACGGCGGTTACGGTGTGAGGCAGGGAGCCGGAAGTGAGGAATAAAGTTATTCGTCGGTCGTTAAAGTTTCAGCCGGCCTAAACTGTCTATTTCGAGTGAGGAACTTATTATACTCCCGGTTTGGCGGGGGGGGGGGGGGGTGAGGTTGCGTGTCGTGGCAGGTGGCGTCCATATCGGGCCCAATTTGCATATACCTGGCCCACTTTCTCCCCCAATCGGAAACTGTTCGGGAACCGACTACCGGAGGAGACGCCACGTCCTCTTTGCGTTTTGAAAAAAAAACGGGCTTCTCCACCCTCCGAGGAGTCCAGAATGAAAATATTATCTTCCAGATATTCCCTCGGAAGATCGTTGTGAGTTAACCCACGCTGGTGGGTTACTTTAGAAAAAAAAACTGTAAAGAACGCTATGATATTAATGCGAAGACATTTGTGCCCATAATTACCCCGCGAATCACATTTTCGAGAATTCGTCCTAAAAAAATATTTATTCGTCGCAATATCCCAATTTGGTAGTTATTATTTAGAAATTTATTGTCCGCTCATCAATTAGAACCTACGATGAACTGAAAGTCGATTGTAAATAGAAAAGTGCTTCATTTCTCATCAAAATTACATTTTTTACCATAACTCCCATTTCCGCCTGTTTGGCTATTAACAGGCTCTAAAATAAGAAAAAATTAATTTTAGGTATTCCCGTCCCATTTTCCTCTTTCATGTATAATTATATATATTCTTTTACCTCATGAATTAATTGTGCCCGTAATTATGAAAGTGGTTTTAAGTCATATATTTCTGGTTTCGAGATATTTAATGAATTGCTTTCGAATAAATTAACAAATATTTTTATATTACGCAACATTTTAATTTAGAATTTTATTAGTCTCGATTAATGGAAGTTTACTATGAATATGAAATTTTGTGTGAATTTCGTATGAAAAATGTTGTATTTAAAGTTTGAATTGACTTAGACCACTTTCATAATTATGGGCACATTTAAATATCTTCAATCAAGGCGTTCGGTGTATGAAATGTCATGTTCCTGATAACGGTTTAGTTTCATGGAACTTGACTATTTCGTCAAATATAAATAATTCTCTATACTATTTAATATGTATTATTTGAATTTCATTCGAAGCAATCCAGTCGTTTATCTCTGAAAACATAATTTCGGGACTTTTACAGGATTTTTTGCGAAGAAAGTCAAAGAGAGAGAGAGAGAGAGTGATATCAGCTCGTAAAATATCAGTACCCGGTTATCATTAATATATTCGAGTCGGGTTCGCGTTCTTTACAGCGACGACAATTATGAAATGGGGGGGGGGTGGTTGGGGGGAAAAAAAAAGATTTTTTCGAAAATGAAACTCATCGGCTTAGCGTATATTGTCGCTGGGCGGAAAAGAGGATTTGCCGAGTTAAGACGATTGCCCCCGCTGTCCGGGAAGGAAAATATAGAAGGCCGACGGGCACAAGAATTACCACAGCGAGGAAAGAATAAGAGGCCTTTCCTACTTTATTCAAACATTTCTTTTTTTTTTTCTTTTTTTTTAAATCCTAATATAAATATATCACTGGCGGTGACACGTTTCAAAATCACTCTGGCCTACACCGTCCGAAAATTCGGTAGGTTTAAGCCGCACATTTGGACTGTTGAGACTGAAAAAAAAACTTATTGTAGCCAACAAATTGAAAATATAGAAAAGCCACAAACCGATGCGGACATCCGGTATCGAACTACGGGGGATCCAAGTGGAGACATCCAACGCTGGTTGGATGTCCGGACGTCCGGAGATTCCAAAATCGAAAATTCTTTTCGAAACGTCCTCAGTGCTCCTCGATATGCTTCCAGTCGCACCCTTCACCACGACCTACAACATACAATACCCCGGTTTCCCCAAATTTCATTCTACTCGTTCCAATCCCTTCGTTATTGATCGACATCCCCCTCGATTTCGACACGAGAACTGTTCAACCTTGACGGATATTAAAAATACGATATTCGTGTCCAATTTCAGTCCTCAAATTACAGTCCCTTCGCGTTGCATACGAGGTCTGTTCAAAAAGTATCGCGAATTTTAGATTTCCGCGAAATAATTATATTCAATCTACGGTTTTTTACTTCATCTCATTATGCCGACAATTTCAGCCGAAGTTCGCGATACTTTCTGTACAGACCTCGTACGCGCGACATTTCCGGAATATTTGCGGGATCTCTCTCTCTCTCTCTCTTCCCTCTCTCTCTCTCTCTTTCAGTTCTTGGGGCTCTGTTCTCTCTCTAGTTTCACTTTTGTCTGCCGGCTTACCACCGTGTTTTTTACACTTCTTCTTCTTCTTCTTCTTCTCTTATCGGGGCGGCATTCTTCTTAAACTGATTCCGGGCTTCGGCCCCAGCCGCCCGCTCTCCTTTTGAGCCCGATTGTAAAATAGTTGAGTGAACGTTGGGGAGAATCATAGCGTTAACTTGAGCCGAGTGAAACGTGTCGGCAGCCTCGACAAAGGGATTCTTCGCCGGGGCCCCCTCCGCTTAACTTGTTTTAAGTTCCTCTGTATAACATCTCACTCCCCCAATACCTCTCTCTCCCTCTCTCTCCCTCCCTCCCCGCGGTACAAAAGAAGAGCAAGTATTTCAGCGCAATTTATCCGACATAAGGGAGTGGGCAGCGAACGGACCCCGAGTTGTCGAGTCGCAAAAATATTACTGTTAAATGTAACATTTTATAGGCGCGATTAATTGTGTCGCTGTTGCAACGTTCTCGGAGCAAACTAACGTTGGACGAGGAAGACTGGGACCTAACTCTTGGGGACTGCCGCTTGGTCTACGATTAGTCCAGAAGAGACGGGTGTCGGAACGCTATTCGAGCCCGAGAGGTTCATTTTTTTAGGGCATCGGAGAATATCCTGACAAAAGGGAGACATAAGGTTTTCTCACTACGAGGTTTCTGGCCGGCCTCCACTTTCCTCGGAAACGAGGAAAAGTATATGAAAAAATGAACATATCGGGTCAAAATTTAAGCCTACAGAACCGGTATTGGCTGAAAAAACTATCAGAAGTCCCACCGAGAAAAGGGAATTAACAAAAAAGAAAATAAACTGAAGAAATTAATATTATTCAATAATAACGGAATATTGATATTACTTCAACATGTTTTCACAGGAAGTGAAATAATTATTGGCTCTACTTATCCAACCAAAATTAGTACGTGGCGTGCATCGCCCGGTTCATTGAAATGCTAGACCAGGCACGCAGTACAGTCGTGAGGGTTAGTATCACCAGCGCCGCGCTCAATCGTACCGCATTTCCATTGCAGTCTTACGCGTCGATTTTCTTGTGTGTTTTCCCGTTTTCTTGCTTCTCTCCTGTTGCTATCTTGTTTCTCCACTTGTGCTAAAACTCACGCCGCTCTGAAAAAGCGTGTATTCTTCGCGCAATACGTACTTTCAAGTGATAAAATCATTAAAAAACATTTTTGGATCCCTCTTATGTCCGCTACGAACAACGAATGGTTGAAACAATAAATATAATGGGGCGAGAACCGCATATATATATATATATATATATATATATATATATATATATAAAGGAACGTGGGTCGTGAGTTCACGTTCACTTTTCAATTTCAATATGTCGGGATAGATGGAAGGGATAGGCCCATCAGGAGCAGTAAGAAGCCAACTGGGGGGACTTAAACAATTTAAACTTCATCCCCCCCTCTCTCTCTCTCTCTCGCTCTCTCTCTCTCTTTCGGGGCCCGAAGTTTTCATTCATTGCCAGGGCTTGACGGGAGTGGATGGGGATTTTCAGAGGGTCGGAAATGTGGATTTTGCACGGGAATTATGGGTTGGGGAGTGGGAGAGGGGGGGGGGGTTGTTGGCGGTTCGGTAGTTGGTCGAGAAAATTCACACAACGGAGCTTTTTCGACAAGGGTTGATTTTTTTTTATATACAATCCCCCGCTCAAACCCCCCCAACTTACCATCATCACTTCCTGCCCTACCAAGTTGTTCCGCTGGTGGTCGTTGGTGGTGGGGGTGGCGGAAGTTTGATTTTTCTTAATCTTTTGAAGAACCTTTCACTTGCAAGACTCGCCCGGATTGAGGTTTAATTAAACCGTGTCAGACAACGGCTCTTATCGCGACGACGTCCGTTCTTGTTGGCAACGGGCCGCGTAATCGTCTTTTCATTATATTCCAGAGATACCGATCAAAACTCCTTCGAACCGTCCTCAATTCTACCCGGTAATGTTTCAAATCGCGTTCATTCGCCACTACCTCTCAACATACCGGCGACAGTTGACAAATTTATAAAATCCCAGTTCCCGAAGTACCATTCCCGTTTTATCCCATATCGTAATTCGCTCGTTCAGTCACTTCTTTCTCAAATAAGAGAATATAGGAAGAGGATTCGAGAGGAAGACATTTTACAATTTTCAACTGCCAGGTAGTTCTGAGAGAAATAGTCTCCTTCTCTCTCCTTTTCATAAGAAAAACGTTATTATTACTGTTCAGAATGTCTACTACAACTATCTATTCACAGAGTCACTATCATCTAACCTAATAATTCACTGACGATAATAATATTTTTAAATATTCATTGTTATTAACGTGCTTAATATGTTTTATTCAAAAAACGGAATTTTGTTTAACTTTTTGTTTTGGTCCATTCAAGTGCTTCAAATACTTGATTGGTTATGAATTATACATAGTTTATATTTGTATTCAATTTCATATGCTTTTATAATTATATTTTAACTTTTATAGATTAAATCAATAAGCTAGTTTTAGAAATTATGGTTTAAAATACCTGTTTTGTGGTCTGCGAGGGGTTGGAATACTGTAGGTTCGTGATGTTTCTGTCTCCTCTCTGGATGGTTTCGTCTTTTGCTAGACCGGTTTCGGCTGCTCGCCATCTTCAGTAGCGGTGTTAGTCACTTTGGCACTGTCACTGTCACATGTACTGTGGTGGTTGTCTGCTTGTCGTGTGTATATATATGGTGTCTTGTTATTGTGTTTTTGGGGGATGTTTTTTGTTTTATTTAGGTTGGGAGGGATTTTGTTAATGCAAGTGCACGCAAAGAACTTTAGTTAAGTGCATTTCCGCACCACCATCAGGGGGCCCTAGTTTATCGGTGCAAGTGCACCCATCGAACTTTAGTTAAGTACATTTCCGCACCACCCTCAGGGGGCGCCAGTTTATCGGTGCAAGTGCACCCATCGAACTTTAGTTAAGTACATTTCCGCACCACCCTCAGGGGGCGCCAGTTTATCGGTGCAAGTGCACCCATCGAACTTTAGTTAAGTACATTTCCGCACCACCCTCAGGGGGCGCCAGTTTATCGGTGCAAGTGCACCCAACGAACTTTAGTTAAGTACATTTCCGCACCACCCTCAGGGGGGCGCTAGTTTATCGATGCAAGTGCACCCAACGAACTTTAGTTAAGTACATTTCCGCACCACCCTCAGGGGGCGCTGGTTTATCGGTGCAAGTGCACCCAACGAACTTTAGTTAAGTACATTTCCGCACCACCCTCAGGGGGAGCTAGTTGAGGAAACAGACACACGAAATCTACAGTATTTATTTCAACTTCTAGATTCATGAGAAATAATCAGTGGTGTGTGTGTTGGTGTGTGTGTATGTTGCATAGCTCAAGTTGACAAAATGAGAACTTCTAACATTATATTACTCTTTACCATTTCATAAATCAGACGAACTGCAGCATTCTCTGACTGAAAATGAATGTAGATTAATGTACTTAAAATTAAACTTAATATTTGCCAAATTAGAGAGAACTACAACATTCTCATAAAGGATTATTTCAATAAATGATGGACGGTTAATTGTATGATCTTTATTTACAAGACTATTTATATGTATATATATTTACAGTTTTCTTCTTTTCATTCATTTTATGATAGCTCAGTTCTAAATGAAAAAAAGGAATCCAAATGAAACATGAATGTTTTCCAACATCTTTTACAATAAAATATTACTTAAACAATGATTTTAAATAATGTTCCATTAATTGTGCGGCTCAGTCAAATCACAATCTTTTAATAAGTTCAACAGTTAAATCTGTCTTTCACCCTTTTCAATTTTCCTTGCAGACATGACAAAATTAATGTTAAAAATTTTGTGTGAATATTGAAGATTTAACAATTTAAAAGTAGTTTCTTCAATCTCCACTAACAATATAATTTCTTCAGCATTTGATTGCCAAAGAAAACTGAAAAATTGACAAGGGTTAATGCAGTACAGGAATAAAATTAATGATACACATATAAGAATTAGGCAATTATAGAAATACATGATATTCCAACATTTACAAACATGGTTGGAGAAAAGGATTTTTTCTTCATTAATGTTTCATGTGTTTAACAACTTTTTCTAAACATCCAGAGAGAAAGAGAGAGAGAAACAGTAGGATTTTTCTTTGGAATTATTTTCAAACATAGTCGGGTCGTGTGTCTTTTACTGATAATTGTCTATTTTGTCAACACAAAAATATAATCACAGAATAGTGAACAAGTACATGAGATGAGGTAACAGCGAAGGTACATTTAAAATATAAACAATCTATTCATTTTGTGTCTTCCATTAATCACAATTTTGCTTGAGATATGTTTCTCTTCTATAAAATTAATTACATTCAATACAGTCACATAACGGTTACAAATAAGGGATCTGAAGTTGCGACATATGTTTTTAAATATATAAGAAATATATATTTATGAAAATGTAACTTATTATAATATCTCTTATACAAAGTAATATTTCCTAAAACTTTTGAATTAGCCCATTCAAAAAATATAACAATCAGTGTTTGTTAAATACAGAGTATAAAGAGGGATTCAGTTTTAGAAATAAATATTTCTAATAAGTATAGAAATTAACTTAGTTCATTTTGTCGAATGAATCTGATTCTTTATAAACAAAGAATACTTTGTGAATTTATAAATTTGAATACTTTCTCTTTTAAGTATATATATATTTTCTTTCCATCATGAATAAAATGACATACAATTACATACATTTTCTTTCCTCTAAAGTTCCACTAAATCTTAAATATTTTTTTTTGTCGTCAATTTCTTTTTCCAATATTTTTTACATAAAATCTGCAAAAGGTAGTCTCTTATTACAAACGATCAAAACCGTTCAAAATCTGTCAACGGCGGCAGAAACAAAATTTGATTCTTCTGATGACATTTTTCAATGAGGTAGAATTTAATAACATAGAAGGGATTGTTTGTTAATATCTTATTTGGGGGCGAAGGAAAGATAAATATATCTCGTAAATAATTTATGCAAGATACATATTTATTGTCCTTCAGCATGAAACCTATTTGCTCTACTGAATTCTAAATATTTTTGGCTAAAAGTATAAAATAATGAATTAATTTTCCGTTTTTTTTTTATTGTAAGATTTATTTTGTAGCAATAACAGATCGGACATAAATCACACCTTGTTTCGGCCCGAAGACGATTTTGAATAGTTCTGTGAAAAAAGTCCCTCTTTTTCTTTTAATTTGTGGTTGGGGCGATGGAAAAAGTGGGCAGGGGGCAGGTCTTATTCAAGTTCTTGTCAGTTAAATATTTACAATTCTATTTACAAGGTTTTAATTGCTCCGAGTTTCCCTTCTCTCCTTTTTTTTGTGTTATACCGTCGAATTTAAGAAAGACAAAGTCCGGGAGAGAAAATTCGTTCTTTTTTTTTTGTTTCTTCCCCCCCCCGGTTTCCCTTCCATTCTTAAACAACTAATTTACAATTGAAATGGTCCATGCAGCTCTCAACTTCCCTCAAAATGTTTTCCTCAATCCTTTCCGCCGCCGTCTTTTCCGCACTCGGACAAGGAGGGAAATAAATAAGTAGATTAAGCAACTGAGTGGGCTCTGAGGTGGGCGGGAGGGTGGCGGCGGGGGCGGGGGTAGAACGGCGGAAACTTGTGCCAAATAAGTTTCCCTCCGGGGGAATTTACGATGGTTCATTGATGTTTCAGTATTGCGGGAATTCGTTGCAACGGAACATGTTTTCAACTCTCAGCGGGGATCTCAAAAATCAAAAGGCGTAACGAGGCCCCCCCCGCCCTCAAAGAGTTAGTCCATTCGAAAATCGAAAATAGACTTTCAGCGAGTACTTAGCCAATCGGCAAATCCACAATTAGAATAACGGAAAAAATATTAGCGTATTAAAATAACTTTTCATCAGAGGAGCCCAAACTTCGGTACTTGAGGAGGCCATAAATAAGCAAATTTCTAATTAACAAATGGGTAGAGCCAATCGGTCAAAGTAGGACACATAATGGAGAACTGACGCGTAGTATGTGAGTTAGGAGACATAATTTTTAAACGTATCTGATAACCGAAGAAAACAGTATAGATGGGTTTTCTACCGGAAAGAGGGGAAGGCAACAATCTTGGCGTATAACCGATTTTAGCCAATTTGTGGAAAAATACTTTTTCCAACGCAATATGGGGAATACGTCTGTGAATTCGGAAGTTAACTCAATTAACCGTCTCGAGTAACTTGGCGCCGATCGATACTAATTTCGCCCGTCTCCTCGAGGCTTCAGAACGGGCCACAAATAAGAGAAGAAGACCCCCCCCCCCAGCACTAGGGAGTCAGTCCTCCTTCCTGTTTGGCGTTTTACTTCTTCTTGTTTTCTTTCCCGCCGGTTTAGCGCGGCCGCTATTTGTATTTCCAATTTATCGGCCTTGTGCGACCCGAAAAGTCACGAAGAGTGAGAGAGAGAGAGAGAGAGAGAGTCAGAGATAGAGATAGAGAGAGAAAGTCACACAGGAAGTGATCGGGGGACAGGGGGGCAAACAGAACTCGCGAAATTAAGTTTTCACCCGGGTGGTGGCGCCCTAGAGAAGAAGGAGGGGAGGAGGCGGTGGTGGGGGCGGCGGGGGCGGCACTGTTAGATTTAGAGCCGCCTACAATTCCCAAGCGATATCTGAGCCTAGGCCAAGAAGCACAGTGAAACCCGCCCATTTATACAACGCTGGGGCCAATGAAGAGAAAATTCTCTGAAATTGTGATAACTATTGTACCTCTACTCGGTCTCAATCGTACGACTTCCTTCTCTTCAACTCCATTTGTGCGAATAAAACACGTTGAAATTGTTTCGATACGAGTTGCCTCCTACCGGAAGCCATCGACGATTTTACTTTAAAAAATAAAATTCGGTTTTGTGAATCCGTTTTTGTTTAAAAATCGGGGCTCTTTAGATTTATTGTAACAAAATGTTATTAGAAAATTATTATTATTATAGTATTAAGGATTTCGGCTAGGGTACCCTCATAATCTTATTTTTCTTCTTCCTATGTATAAGAATATGACTCCGCAGTTCCTCGATACCGTTTAATTTATTTCTGGTATTGAAATAATAAATTAAGGTATTTTTCGAAAGGGGATAGAAAAGATCCGTCTTCTATTTTTCTACACATATCCGTTATTTCTATACGTTCTACCGAGAAACATTTTCGAACGTTTTACATACATAAAGGAGACGACATTTTTAATTTATTAAATTCGGCAGCCGGTAGCTTTAACGTTTCAATATGCGAAAGTAATTTATGCACGGAGTACACGGCCTTTTATCGTACGTGTACGGCAGTTTGACATCTTCCGGATTGTTCGGGCGAGGGTTCAAAATGCATCACAATGACATCGCACCTCAGGAATTAGTTTTTCCGCGACAGTAGGTAAAAGACGATAAAAATGTGTCCGAGGTTATATTAATTATAAATATATATAGACTTTTTCAACCTCAAATCGTTTTTTGTAACGACAATCCTGTCGCAGCTTATAGACTAGGAAAAGAAACACACATGTATATCGGTACCGGGATTTCGCCGACGATCGGCCTAGGAAGGTGCGATCCACACCATTTATGGATCGGATACAGTCCAGGTTCTTTTGAGCGTGTTACCGGGCGGCGGATCCCGGGTCCGATCGAGGTCAATTTTTATTTTAAGCCCAGTCGTGGAAGGAAGGAGAGTTGTCGGCCTGAAGTGAGGCGGTAACGGCGGAATGTCCCCGGTAGATTCGAAGAAGAAAACGGACCTCTGGCCAAAGCGACGTCCTCGACGGGCCGTTCGACGGAGATACGGGGTCGTACACCCGAGGTTGGTGGGAAGGGAAGCTTCTTGCGCACAACAGTTCGTTGGAGCTTCGATCGCACCGGACACACGAAAAATGAGTTAAGAGTGGGACGGGGGCTACTGGGAGCTATGAGTTGGGGGTGGGGGTCACTAGGAGGCGGCGATGAGGGGCTAGGACGAGTAGGAGGTGGAGGGCCGGGTGGAAGGGATAGGGGAGTGCGAGGGGGCTGGCGGATCCGCTGAGGGCGGAGGCGTGGCAGGAGAGGGCCTGCGGGTGGAGGAGGAGGAGGGGGCCGGCCATGTCCGTCCTCGGGTCGGTGCAGGCCGCCCTACCGACAGCGGTCATCACCTGCTGGCCGGCCTCCAGGCCCACAGTGTGCAGCTCCAGCGACTCCCGCAGCCACCGCCTCAGCCAGTGGCCCACCCACACCAGGCTGCAGTCGCACACCCACGGGTTACCCTCCAGCATCAGACCGCCTGAAACAACACAACCCGACATTAGTCAACATACAGCCACCGATCCCAACTCCAACCGGCTTCCGGTAGGATCGCGCTATGCTTCTCGAACATGGAAACAGTAATGCTTCCGAAAAGTAGTAAGCCCCGAGTGGATCAACCACTGCCAACCGAGGTTCTACCCACAACACTTTCCTACCGGATGCCAGTCAGTGACAGTATTGGATGAAACGTTATCGTTTAGTCGTCGCATCTGTCCCTCAAGGTAGTGTCCTAGGTCCACTCCTATACACAATATATACCTCCGATATACCTACATATCCTTATACAGTCCTCGCCACATTTCCTGATGACACACGCCTCCTCTCCTCCGACCAAAATCCCTCAACTACAACCATCTATCTCAAAGAGCACCTTTCCAACATCCAGTCCTGGTGCAAACCACGGAGGGTAGAAGTGAATAGCTCTAAATCTGCTCACGTCACCTTCATTCACACTACGTCGACATCCTTGCCCTCCTGTTCTATTTAACCCCCCGCGTCGGCTCAAACGCCACCGGCCTAGAGACTTTCTGTAGGCCGGATACAGGTCAAAAGTACCATCACTGGATGGCGCCTTTATCGAGCGAAACAAGTCAAACAAACCGCCATTGTACCTATAACTAGTTATAGTTGATTGTACAATAAATAAAGTTAAAAAAAACCTTCTGTAGCAAAATTGGTATCGTCCATTATACGAAGATATAAGGGGAAAACTGTGTATTTAACAATTTATGACTATTAACTCATATTTCACTAACTTGCGGTAGTACATAATATTTGTGAAGCAGGGGTTGAACCCATGTGTTTGGAAACCACCTGAGCGGAAAGTGTTGTTGTCCTCTCGGGCCCTGACGATGGACACAGTAAAGTTCCGAAACGTCGGAAGCAGACAACACAGAAGGAAAGATTAAAAACCCCTCCAATGGAGCAAAATTTGAACGTTCTACATTCAGTAATTGACAGATTTGACAAAAGTGGTTCTTTCAACATTGATAAGAATATAAATTGTAGTATGTTAAACATTTTCACCTTTTATTTAATTTATTTAATATCCCGCATGACCTATTTATACGGTGTAATAATGAAATCAATTACACTGTACGGCGTCGGTAGCTACTTCGCCATCATTACGGACAGGCGGTGCGGGTTAGTATTAGAGGCGCCGTGTAATGAAAAATTGTTGCCACCGATGCTTTGTTCGGAACAATAATTTCTCAATCACATTTTATATCTCGAAGTAAGTATTTTGTTTTTCTTTAAATACGAAATACGTCATTTGAATCCTAGAAATAATGTCTTTAGTTGTTATAGTCATTATAGTATAAAATGATTTTCGAGTATTCCGGAAAGTTGTAGGTAGTGAAAAGGTTATAAAGGTAGAATTTTTATGATGATTACCCCAACCGAGATTCCGCAGTAACGGTACAATGAAATGGGTTCTTACCGTACTAAATTCGTGTCGGAATGCTCGTTGAGAGAAGCCACAAATTGGAGAAGACCAATTAGACATACAGGGATAGAGAATGCCACGTGTGATGATACTGCAACAAAGCTTATACTTCGTCTATAGCTTCCGAAATCGGTTGTACAATGAAGTCATAACGTAAGCATGATCTGCCTTCCGTATCCATAATCAACTGCTTTCATGAAGTAATAATAATAATAATAATTCATCATTCCAAGAAGATACATGTTATCACCTACGCTCTTTCTGTTCCTTCATGAAACAACATTTGTTGGATTTATGGGCCGGGGGGTGGTTGGGGGGTGGGCTCACGTCTCGTTTCTAATTTGTCTGTAGCCGTGAGGAAAAAGTCGTACCGCAGTAGGAACGTAATCCCAAAAAAACCGAAGAAATTTCAGCTCAAGATTTGGCCGGAAATCTTCATAGCTTGGAATACCAGTTTTGTGGTCGACGTGAGTTTGGTATACCGTCTAGTATTCTCGATCTTCACGATGAGACTTTCCCTCTTGTCACGGTCACTTCAATACAAAGGGCTACTGAAGATGGCGAGCGGCCGAAACCTGTCCGGCGAAACACCGAACCGGCCGGAGGAGACGGAATATAGAAAAAAAAAACTATGGAACTCTTGTTACAATATTTTTTGTGCCTCTCTAAATGAGTTAGGAAGGCTAAAAAACTAGTGGCGGGTTTCGCTTTGAACGCGGATTTTCCTCTGAGCGTTCCGCGCAGGAGGAAATGAAAAACCGTCGAATGCGTGTCCCCTAAAGCCCGCCGGCGGAGCCGTAAGTCCCCGCCGTTCATTTAAGATGTAAATTTTAGTTGTCCGCGGCGCCGCACTATTGTTCGGATTTAAATTTCGAAAATTAAAAACCGGGGATTAGAAGACAAAAAAGAATGGGGGATGTGGCGGCCCCGGTTATATTACACAGGGGGAAGAAAGAGGTCGAATATTATGATTGTCCGCCGAGGACAATACATAACGGGAAGCCGAGTAACTAATTTACTTATCTTTATATTTTGTCCGGGGGCGGTTCCCCGGGACAAAGCTAGGGGCGCACCCCTTAAGCGAATTACTTTAATGCCCGCCTCTTTTGTTCCGCTTCCCTGACGCTACTTATTTGAAATGACCGCCCCCTAAACGGGAACAGCAAATTATACCTAATTAATCTTCTTATTTCATAAAATTAACAGGAAATATGTAATTTTCTTTTAAATTTAACAAAATGTATTTTTATTACATTTCCGCCCTGATTTTCATCCCTGACCACAAACAACGTACCGCAAGGGGGACGGTCCCCCCCCACACGCTGTGTGTTTAAGCGTTATAGTGCTTTATTTGTTTACTCTTTATTTGTATTTGTACAAGTCAACTGTTAATAGAGGCCAATACAAACAGGTTAACAGAGACACGATACAAAACAACGGCCCTGTGTTTTTAATATTAATTATAGAAACGATCGTCCGAACCCTACTGTCTTCCGACATCCCGAACGTTCCTTACAGACGTAATCTAAATGTGTAAGAGCATCAATGTCGCTTATTGTTGTGACAATAAAAACAGCGAAGAAAAAAGATTATAGAAACTGTAGTTTCGCATTTCGAACCCCGCTGCTATTAGTTTAGAGCAAAAAACATGGCTTTCTGGGTCATTACTCGGTATGTTTTTTAAGGTGGGGGGGTGGCGGTGGATTTGCTCGAAATTGATTTTAAATAATTTTTTAGTCACTGTTCAGTAACGGGGGGAGGGGGATGGGGGGCTAAATTAATTTTTGGCCGGCTGAGGAGAGTTGGGCGTTGGCGAAGTAACAAGACGAAGAAGGAGTGGGCCCACCGCCGACATTAACATTTTTATTAGGATTTTATAAAGCCGAACCCCTACCACCCCGGCCAGACCACCTCGTCAAAGCAACGTTATTAATTTCGTTTTGTTGAAGGTGTTCCCTCAGACCAGAAAAAAAGAAAATAAAAACGGGAAAAAAATGGAAACTCTTCGTCCGGAAGAGGACCCGACGGGAGAACTATTCATATTGCACAATAAAGAGAGTTAAGTAGAGTGGAGAAAAAAAGGGGAGGAGGGAGGGGGATAAAGGAAGAATCAAAACACCAAAGAAATCTCTCCTCGGATAAAAGAAAAAATGTTTTTCCGGCCGACGATCGCCAAATTATATTGCCAAATTATATTAGGCCGGCCAATATGAAAAAGAAGATTAACTTTAGAAACTTGGACGCCCGTTCCAGTCCTCCAATTAATATAAATCCAGGATTTAGTCTACTCGATAACATATTTTCCACTTTCAGAAAGGTACTTCTATGTTGCGTGTAGATATATTTTTTCTATTAAAATAAATAGATAGTTTCGTAAAAAAATGTATTACTATATGGGTACTGTGTCCTACATTCCGCTATTACCGTATCGCTCATTGGTACATGTATAAAAAAACATGCCGCCTTTCTACCGTAGTGAGTACGTACACACCAGAGCGGCCAATATAGGCTTCTTTTTGCAGTTTTGTTTCGAATTCGAAAGCGAAATACGTTTTTCGTACGTATGGAGGGGCGGAGGGGTGGTATAGGGGGTTGGGCACTATAATTCCGAGCCATTGCCCCCCGGCCGGCGGTGTTAACGAAATATATGCAGATGTATACAAATTAGAGGCCTCGCTGTGTGAGTGGGCCGGCCGGTAGGGGGAGGGTAGTGGGCCCCTTTTTAGGAGTTTGTAATGTAAAATACGCATAATTCTTGCCTCCCCCCTCCCTCTATCTCCCTCCCTCCATCGCTCTCTCTCTCTCTGTGTTTCCCCTCTGTCGACAATTTCTTAATTCGCCGGACCTCTCTCCAGCAGGGGGTTGAAAGTGGGGCCGACCGAGACAGAGACAGACAGACAGAGGGAAAGTTTTACCCTATTGACATGTAAATCCAGTCCCAGAGTCATACCTTTCAAACGCTCGCCATTTCTCCGCCCGCTGTTGGTGGGCTCGTGGAACTCAATTGTTATACTAACGTTTTATTGTAATGGAATAATAATTGAAAGCGATAAATGAAAAATTAACGAAAGTGCAATAAAATTAAACACGGTAGACTCTTTTCAACCGACTGACATTCCGAAATGGCGCGAGTAGATCTTAATTTGATTCGAAAACACTCCAAAAAGTTTGATGCGTGAGATGTTGGATATCTTGGTGTAAACCCATAGTTCTATGCCTAACCTATAAGTACCTATAAGGTACAATTAAGGAAAAATCCAGAGTTAAAATAAAGGACTTTTGATTTACTCGTTCATGTTATTCCCACCAATAATGTCGATTATGGCACGATATTATTCTTATTTTCAATTCTTTATTTTTTATTCTATTTACATGTCTACAAAATATTGAAGGAGAACACATTTTTTAAAATTGAGACGCGAGTGCAAAGGAATTTTGAATATTATCAATTCTGGAGCAATTCAATCACATTTTCATATTACAGTCGTGAACGGTTCAGACGTTACTTTTATATATAAATAAATAAATATATTTATTTGATCGCGATGTCGATGACACTTCAGTTTTCCCTTTTTTATTTGTTTTCCCTTTTCTTCCGGGGACAGGGCGGGACTACGTTTCCCATGAATAAATCATAAAGAAGTAGGAAGGATATCAGAAAAGTTTCGACCTTTTCTTCCCTTTGTTTTTCCCAACCCCCACCCCGTGTCCTGTTTTTATTCCGCCGGCAGCGACAAGTCCTGAGGGCAACTTTAACCAAACATGGAAAGAGAAACAGATGGAAAAATGTACGGTCGGGATGTCGTACAGTTTATAGAAATTAGATTCTCGACCGTTTCATTTCCCAATTTCAAATTTGTTCGGCGCTAAAGCGCGGACAAGAGCGGGGGGGGGATTTGATGTATCGCCGTTATTTTGCTTAGCCTAGCGGTCGTTCGTGACTGCATTCGGGTAATTAAATTGTCGCGCCTATTAAAAATATCAGAACGCCGCATTCGACGACCCTTGCTGTGTAAAAGGCGACCGAATGCTACAGTGGGGGGGGGGGGGCAAGAAGTTAGGAGATAGTGGGGGGGGTGGGGTGTTCGATTTCAATCGATAGTTCCTATCAAGTTGAGACTTCGCCAGTTTAGCCTCGAGTTGATCCAGCCGGCTCTGTAGGTAGTTGTCTGTCTGATATAGCTTAGCTAGTTATTATTATAGAAGCTACTGTGGGGAGGGAGGGGGTCTGTGTGCTGGTAGCAAGTTGTGCGTTGTCCGAGTAAAGTGAAGGCCGGTAGTGGTAGTTGTACTGGTAGTGGTAGTGGTAGTGGTGCTCGGCCTCCTCCTGCTGACTGTGCTGACAAATTAACAGTTTATAACGTTCGAGTTATAATGGAGACCACTCCAACTAACCTGTAGTCGGCTTCCGACATTATTAGGTTTGGCTATTGATTTTCCATTGTTGTCAATTTCTCTCCGGGCCTCGATTATTGTGGCCGCCGCCCTTAAGTCTGTCCCTATTTTGAATTACCCCGGGTCGCGGGTGTTAGTCGATCAATAAAACCCTATTATTGAGGATATTCTAAAATAATACGGGGTATCTACAAAATGTCGAACCGCGGATCGAAGTTCCAACGCCCCTTTCTCTCCAAGTATCTGAACGCCCTGAATACGTGGCGTTTTCAGGCGGATCCATGGGCCCAACTAAATTTCCAATAAACAAATAACAGTTTCGAATTATAATCTAGACCAAATCTAAATTCTAGACTACTTGGCATTTTTTAGATGATTTTGAGCCGTCGAAAATGCTTATTCGTAAATTGGCAAACTCGTTTCATTGTGTCCGGAAAACGATAAATTAATTTTGCAATAATCAGTGGGACAATAGAAGTTAAAGCGTTTCCGAGGAGAATGATTAGGAATGATTGGATTACCCGTTTTGTTGCCTGCCAGGGGCAGTACAAACAGGATCCCGTACAAGCGACCCGTGTGCCAAAGTGACTCGCACTGCTACTGAAGATGGCGAGCAGCCGAAACCGGAAGAACGCAAAATCTACGAGAATGATTTCATTGAACAGTACTAAGAGACGAAAAATTACCGATTGGCAATTATCGAAAGTCCAGACCGAATACGAAACAGCGCAATTATTCATTCGAGAATAATTTGTTCGTTTTATTAAAAAATCGGGTGGGGGTTGATGGGAAACATCGTTGATAAAATTAAAAAACGGCGGCTTCGTATAATGCCTGCCTAAAATTCGAATTTCGATGAAGTTCAATCTCAAGTATACCCGACGTGGCAATTAGCGGAAAACATGGCAGGCCGCGGGCCAAACTGGTAATTGGAATTCTGGATTTGGTATTATCTCAGTTGGGAAACAATTCCAGTTGGGATAGCCCGGTCGATTGTTCCCCTAATGTCTTATCCCGGCTTTCATTCACAAAGGCGGATTGGCTATCGAGTGACGAATAAGTATTTGCTCGAGACCGAGGTGGGCGAAAACTGTGGTGCGAGGAATGAAAACTATCAGCCGTGAGCATGAAAAGTAGAACCTATGTTTTGATAGTAAACAGTCACAGTGGTGTATATATGAATATATAAATAGGTAAATGCGAATCTCGTGTACATAGCGAGGACGTGTGGGCAATTAGTGGACGAAATGGGACCAACCGGGAGCAGAAACTGGTAATTGGAATTCCGGATTTGGTATAATCTCAGTTGGGGAACAATACCAATCTGGATCCAGCCATTGATAGTTGACCGAATGTCTTCTCCCGTTTTCATTCATCAAGGCCTCCTAAATTGGAACACTTGGTGTACCTTTCCAATTTGTTATAAAATCTCAATATATCTTAACTCAAGGCCGCAGCACCAATGCCGTGTTGTCACATAAGAAAATCGATGTGTAATTAAAGTCATTTAAATATATATATATATATATATATATATATATATATATATATATATATAGTGCTGTTCAAGCAGAACATTCCTTTTAACATGTTTTTGGATTGCCATTCTGCTGTTCCTCCTCGAACCATAATTCGATTTGAAATCGTCATGACCCGGCTCAAGCTAAATCTTTCTCATTACTGGGCGACCGACGCCCACTTGAAAATCACCTAAGGGCTGAAATCCCCGAATTAGTGGACAGAGCTGGAATCCCGCCCGATAGCTGGAATTATGCGAGGGTCGAACCCGCTATTCGACAGATCGCAAAAATCTCTTATCACACCGATAAGAGACCTCCCTCGCTTCGATTGGAGCGGAGGGCTTAATTAATGGGGCGGGAGGTGGGTGGGGTGGCCTGCAGGTGACCGCGAATTAAATCCCCATTATGCGGATTCTCGTGGATCGATCAATTTCCATCCGAAGCCGGGGACGAGTCTTTAATTGTTCGCCGTTAACTTGGGTTAAGGGGGCCCACGGCGGCGCCATGGCACACAACTAGAGGCCATTATCGTTATATCTGTCGGCACAACTTGACCCGCTTTTCGTCATTTTGGTACTCGACAAATTAGGGACCCCGGCGACCCTTTCCCGCCAAATTGACGCATTAGGATCGATTTGTTTCCCGACACGTTTTACTTAAATTAAGGGACAGGAAAGTCGATGAATTACGCCTTCGAAAATTCACCTTACACTGTCAATATTATGTGCCTGCGAAACTTTATGTCATCTTCTATGCGAAAGATTATGTTAACGCGAGATAACGGACTGTACCCGCGGATAAAAAATTAGGCATCGATGTGCAGCTCTAGAAAATACCGGTAAAAAGTACTAACAAATTAACAACAAACGGCTGTTGGCACGAAACTGAAAACGAAACAACCGAATTTCGATGAGCTCTATGCAGGTGAAACGTTTTCTCTTCTACAACGTTGGTTTAATGGACGGGCACTAAAAGTGTTGTTCCGTCATGTAGAGCCTCATCATCTTCCTACAAATAGGATACAGTGTACATACTTCTATAACAGAATGAGGAAATAAATAATTATAATTGTATGTATTTGTTATAAATGAATTGCTGATTTGTGACCACACCTCCTTGTTATCAAAAATAGAAACCTGGAGAATATTCGGAGGACGAATATAGCAAATTTTTTCCCAGCCAGTTAAAATAGAAATTCACTTCACTCCGGCCGACTCTTCCAGGGAAGGCCGATTATTTCATTTTCATTTCCGGACTCTGAAACAAAAAACCGGGGAAGAAGGTGGGGCGGGTGGGGGGCGAACTGGGGGAAAAAAAATGAAGTTTTTAAGTTTCCAACGCCTCGGTAAGTATTCAACAGTTGACTGAGTCCAATTTCGAGAAAAGTCATCCTCGTCGTCGTCGTCGTAGACGTCGTCCCGGGACTACAATGAATATTTCATGGCCCTCCAACCAGCTTTTATGATCGACTAACCGCTTCCCCCTTAGTCCACTTCCAATCTCGGCCCCCACTCACTGCATTGCCCCGCCCCAGCCATCCCCGACCATCTTCTAGCGCTATTATGTTTAAACGAAGGCTAAAAAAGAGAGAAATGAAATTTCTATTCCGGTAAGCGGATGGAATTTAAATTTTCAAGCGGCGGCGACAGTACGGGGAAAATTCACTTTTTCCGGCCCGGACGGGGAAAGTTCCCGGCCGACTTTTCAAAGCGCCCGAGCGCCAGTTGAAAACCTTTTACTGTGCGAGTTGTGAAAGGTGAGTGGGGCTGGCACACGAGAACAACGCGTACAATATAAATGGCCGTATCGCGTTGTTTATTCACCCGCTGCACCGAGCGACCTGCAATTCGATCTAGCGTGGCGCAATTCGTAGGAAACGTGATTTTAATTTAAAACATAAATTCGTACGAGGATATATAACCGGACGCCCCACGCGTACACAATACCGCGTATTTGATCGATTCTATTTTTCCTACAACTCTAAAACGGACAGAGTTTAAGAGGAATAACTCAAACATCCGACGGAAGGTGCTATACAGAAACTGTGTAAGAATCCTTTAGGAGTTTTCAGGCAGTAGGAAATTTCTTAGGCGATACGTCCCACGACGCATTAAAACGTAATGTTGAGAATTTTCCATAATTACTCCACTATATCGCTGACGGAAAGCTTCTCGTCGTTATTTAAACGTTGAATTTTATCGAGCGTATCAATAATCTTTTTTACTTTTTTATTTACTATAAAATCAACCTTACAGTTATGAGTACAATGGCGGTATTTTAGTCTTTGATTGTCTCTATAGTGAGAAACAACCCAGTGATGGCAATTTTGGACCTGTGATTTTTCTTATTTGGGCGACAATCCGAGGAGACTGGGATAAGTTGTAAAACGGGAATGGAACTTTTAAATTGGTCGACTGTCGGAATTTCGAGGCCTCGGAGACTGGTGAACATACCAGGATTGGTCGAAGGACTTGATGATATCCTGTGCTACCCGGTTGTAGTCGTAATTGGCACTAGGCTTTTCCCTGTTTTCCCACCGATCTCTCGAACCTGCACACTCGGTACGTCCCCCGCCTACTGGAAGGATATTTCTCAGGGCCGATAATGACCCTTAATACTCTGGAAGGGGCTTCTATCTGCCGGGTAATCGAGGCATGAAGGGGATAATAACGTTTCCAAAGTTTATGATTCCATTCTGACGGTCTTAAACACGCTATATATATATATATATATATATATATATATATATATATATATATATATATAGGATATAACTTTATAACGGTATATGATGGGTTTTGATACGATGTTGGGCTTCCTATATTGGAGGATGATCTCCTTTCATATAAATCAACAGCGGGGCTTTGCAGTGGGGTAGGAGAGTATTGGACCGCTTTTATCTTATCCTGGGTTGGATTCCTCCCGCCGTTTTCTCTCCCAGATAGGTTACTACAATGAAAGTGATTTCAAGTAGTGATTTTTGAATTTGCTTTGCTGTCCGCAATAGTTTTAAAATGATGGAAATCCTACCGACGATGGCGGTAGGTCGAAACCAGTATTTTTCCGGGCTCTATATTCTTTTTCCCCAGGAAGGCCATCGGAGGATTTTCCAGTGAAAAGCCTGAGTGATGTGATTGGTAGAAGCGTAACATCAAAAATGTGTCGGGAGAAGAAGCAAAATAATCAAGTTAATAGAAGCGAAATAAGCTTTTAGTAATCTAATTAATCTGTACAAGTGCACCCAACGAACTTTAGTTGAGTACATTTCCGCACCACACTCATGGGGGCGCTAGTTAATCGGTGCAATTGGCGCCCACTTGAGTGCGGTGCGGAAATGTACTTAACTAAAGTTCGTTGGGTGCACTTGTACCGATTAACTAGCGCCCCTGAGGGTGGTGCGGAAATGTACTTAACTAAAGTTCGTTGGGTGCACTTGTACCGATAAACTAGCGCCCCATTGAGGGTGTTGCGGGAATGCACTTAACTAAAGTTCGTTTGGGACACTCGCACCGATAAACTAGCGCCCCCTTGAGGGTGTTGCGGGAATGCACTTAACTAAAGTTCGTTTGGGACACTCGCACCGATAAACTAGCGCCCCTTGAGGGTGGTGCGGAAATGTACTTAACTAAAGTTCGTTTGGAACACTCGCACCGATAAACTAGCGCCCCCTTGAGGGTGTTGCGGGAATGCACTTAACTAAAGTTCGTTTGGTGCACTCGTACCGATAAACTAGCGCCCCTTGAGGGTGGTGCGGGAATGTACTTAACTAAAGTTCGTTTGGTGCACTCGCACCGATAAACTAGCGCCCCTTGAGGGTGGTGCGGAAATGTACTTAACTAAAGTTCGTTTGGTGCACTCGCACCGATAAACTAGCGCCCCTTGAGGGTGATGCGGAAATGTACTTAACTAAAGTTCGTTTGGGACACTCGCACCGATAACCTAGCGCTCCTTGAGGGTGGTGCGGAAATGTACTTAACTAAAGTTCGTTTGGGACACTCGCACCGATAAACTAGCGCCCCTCTGAGGGTGATGCGGAAATGTACTTAACTAAAGTTCGTTTGGGACACTCGCACCGATAAACTAGCGCCCCCTGAGGGTGGTGCGGAAATGTACTTAACTAAAGTTCGTTGGGTGCACTTGCACCAATTAACTAGATTACTAGAAATAAACTTTTTTCAATGAATTTAGGATCAACAGGAAAACTTTTATGATCGTAAATACACAATACCAGATGGGTTTCCTGTCATATATTTGGAAGTCAGAACCTAATAGTTGTGGCCAGTTGGGTGATTAAATATTAAACCGATAATCCGACAGACTTAAGCCGATTACCAAAATCCCTCCCAACCCAAATAAGACAAACAACATCAGCCAAAAACACAATAACAAGACAGATATGTATATACACACACGACAGACAACCACCACAGTACAAGTGACGGTGACAGTGCAGTGAGGATGCCCAAACACTTCCAAAGTGACTAACACCGCTACTGAAGATGGCGAGCGGCCGAAACCGGTCTAGCAAAAGACCAAACCGGCGAGAGGAGACAGAAACACACGAAATCGATGTTAATGCTAGATATTTTGTTCCTTTCCACTGTAAAAAGAACGTATTTATATCGAATTTTCTAATGATAGTACGAAAATACTGAAAAAATTGCATGTTTCGCACGCAATAACTCGTCGGGCGTTCAATAACCGCGGCGGTAACTGCACTGCAAAAAAAAAAGAAATTGGCGACCATTCTGGGCGTCGTATGGGCGGCAAATATACTTAGGGGATATAAATATTTTTTATAAGGGGCTGCACGGGGTGATCGGCGGCCATCGACAATAAAATTCAAATCCTTTTTTATGGCTGGTATAAATAGAGATTTCTTAAAATCCTTTTCACCCGGCCGCCGTTGGGCTGTTTTTTTTTGCAGGGCCGCCCGCTTTTGGAAGAACGTCGTAAATAATGCGTTTTAATGCGGACTATATAGTTGCACACCCCCTGGTGGTGAAGTGAAGGGGTGGAGGGGGAAAGTAAAATTTACGCAGCCGATGAACATAATTGAAACGTCCTGTGTTCTCGACGGGGCGATGTAGTGGATTTACTATGTTGTACAGTGCGCCGAAACCGTACATCATCGTAATTTTGGCCCTATTTTTCAGTTCTTCTCTTGACCTTATCTTTCAGAATTATTATTCTGACCGTATTTTTCGAGACGGCCAGATTAATTTGAGACCAGGAAGGTATTCCACCAAAACTTCATGTAAATAATGCGACCTTAATGATGCTGTGTTACCAGTAGTGATTTTGTAATTTGCGATGGTTTGAATTAGCATCGTTGTCACTCCACTGGTACTCGCATTGCGAAGATCACAATAATGTACTTCCAGTACATTAACGTCGCCATCATAATCTTGTTATATATATAAAAAAAACAGTATGTTAGAAACTCAATATTTGACAGAATGCAAATGATGACGGTGTGTCCGAAACTATAGCTTGAAGTCGCGGATTCTCACAGAAATATTACACTTTGAAAATGTCGCCTTATGTGATTACTGTCTACTTTTACTCAGTACTACAGCGGTTTATTTCGAAATTATATGTGAAAATGTCTGTACAATCCTACCGGGATTAATTAGGGCGGTTTGTGGGCAAACCGAATATCCGTCCACTCAGTTAGCACACATATCGGAATTCTGAGATCTTCTGTAGCCCGGATAAAAATAAACTTTCCACACTTACAACTCTAAAGGTCGAATGTACAAAAAATAAAAAATAAAATAAAGGTTATACATATTTGCTGATACCAATACAAGGGACAGTGTAGACCGGTGTTTTCACGTTGGGCGGTCAGCCCTTTTTGCAGACAGTTGGGCCGTTTTTGACCGTCGACGAGTGGACCTATTCATTATTTGTATTTCTAAGCGTAAATAAATAATATTTAAACGGTGGCAAACGTCAAAACGGTGCAAATACCGCACCGACCGCACACGCCGTGTTACCGGTGTGCACACGCTATTTGTTCGCACAGACGCGTCCGTGTTTTCGACGCCCGCCGTTTGTCCCCGGCCGTGGAAGAAGGAAATAAAACGCGGCGTAGGGGTTGGGGGTTGGGGGTTGACAAAACCGCGCGCCACATGTGGCCCCCACAAACGGACCCGACCGCTATACGCTGTTGTCGCGGGCATATTTTCACTGTAAAATATCCGGTTCGATTTTCTGAAAAGAAAACCTTTCGAGTGTAAAATCATATTCGGTTCGACAGTCGGTACGAGAGACACAATTTAACAGGTCCGGTTATTAAAAGTATATCACTGGATCTTTCAACTGTGGGGCGGTTTCGTACCGTAATAGCCTTTTGCGCCAGTTGAGGCTACGCGTAAAGATAATGGAGGAAAACTCATGTGCTAATCTAGATGTCTAGAGTATATAAATATATTCGTCTAAAATCTGATTTCGGCTGCTCACCGAAATTCGGTAGCTTTTCGCCAGTAGGTTGCATTGTCATTAGGCAAAACCTTCAAGGTATTTCAAACTCTTAGAGAACACATATTTCTATTTTCGCAGACCATCTTAACCTCATGCGCCTATTTTGTGTAGGGGAACCAATATTTTTGTGTCCCATATGGTTGTCCCGAAAATACAACCGGTCACCTACTTGCAGGCCTAGTACTCTCATCGTCGAGTTATTAAATGTTTCTAGACGGCCTCTACCTGTATTCAGGGTGGAAGGCGGCGTTGTGGCCAGATGAGGCGAATGGGGTTTTTTATTCTGTTTTTTAATTCAACCGTATCCGAATGCTGCTTACGTATTTATACGCGTACAATATTTTTTCGGCGGTAATTACGAAATTAATTCGGCAGCGCTTTTAAGGCCGCGGCGCACTTGACAAATAATAAAGTGGAGTGGCGGCGGAACTGCGGGGGACTTTAATTAAAACTTAATATATTTAAAGCCGGGTCACGCACACTGGGTCGCACAGCTCTGGCGCGAGAGTGAGGGAGAGAGAGAGAGAGAGAGCATAAAGCTCGTTGGGCTTCTCCTGTAGTTCCTTCCATCCCCTAATTAAGTCACACTCTATCTCTATCTCTTTCCCTACCCCTTAGTTCTCCTATCTGGGCGCCTCCTCCGGTTTCCCCGCCGTATCTTCCTACCGTCTTATTATTTGGCTCCTGCCGCCGGCTAGGAACGAATTTACGATCGGGGAGCGGTCGGGAATTTGTATTTTAAATCGAGCACATTTGAAAATAAAAATACAACCGATACGAGGATTCTTCGTTACAGCGTAATACACAGCGAGTAAAATGACATTCTACATTTAAACTCCCGTCCTGCATATTACGGGGCCCCATTCTCCAAACTCTCTCTTTTCTCGATCCATCACACTCAAAGAATTATCTCATTTAACCAAATGCAAAAGGGTGGGATATCTTCTCTAAAATATCATCCGCTTGATCCTTCTATTCGAAAATTAATCCTTGCCCGCTGAAATAGACCCCACGCAATGAGAGTATATGCATTAATAGCTCTGATAAAATCAAAAGAGTTACATTATTATACTCTTACGAGATTATAACTCTTACAGTTTTCAGATATTTATGTAATTTAATGTATTTTAATTTTTCATGTGGATGCATGTTTTGATAACTGGCTCCACGGTTTCGAATTGAATAAAATCTATTCGGGGACACTAAAAATATTGATATAACGGAGTGGAGCGAAGGAAAAGCGTTAAATTTCGAACATCAACTGGCGTCGGGGTAGGGGGGTGGACTGATATTGGCGGTTTTGTACGCGGGGGCGGTAGGGAGGGGAAGGGGTGCGGTCCCTTTTAGGGGGTTGCAGCTACCCCGGCCTTAAAACCCGCCGCAACAACTGATTTCCATTAACCTATCAACACCAATCACACTCTTATCAGTTCCCCGCCCTCGCTTTATCTCCAGCCCTCTCTTCATCCCCCGGCGGCCCATACCCGTCTTTATCAGCTTCTACGCGATCGGTTGTAAAAACGCGTAATCAGATTTCGGCCCGTTGGTAAATTTCAATTAAACAATATATTATCTTTTTGCGTTTATACAAATATATGACTGGTCTGGAAAGTTTAAAAAAAATAAATCCGATATTTTACTCTTTTCATTGTTTTTTTTTTGTCTCGCACTATTAGCTGGAACTTGGAGAAACTTTTATTATAAACATAAATGACAATCGAACAGTTCTGATCCGTGCTACTATTCATCTTTAGTAGCACATGGCTCTAGTATTAACAGGTTTAAATTTTCATTCAATTCAAAAATTTCAACTGAAAAAAGACTTTCTAGGTACTAACACACTCGTCTACCTATGAGAGTTCCGCGCGCGTTATTTTTTATAATAGGATTTTAAAACAGTTTCTTTAGATCTTTGTAAAACTCAGTGTGTTGTTATGTATGACTCTACACTACTGCAAATTGGAATATAGAAAATATTTATTTTTTTACAAAAATAGCCTCCTTATCCCGGCGCGTAATTACGTTTCCAATTTCGACCACGCGCCTCGTATTCGGGACCCGTCCTCGGCGGGATGGAATATGTACGAGGAGCGTAAAATAAAACAGAACGGGGAAAGTGAAAGGGCGGCATGGCCGGGGCGGGGGGGGCGGGGAAAGTCATTCACTCCGGTTATTTCCAAACCGTCGAAAAAGGAAACCGCTCCCCGATTGATATTCAAGTCGGGTAGTTCGGCTGCATCAGACTTAACAGAAAAAGGGAGGCTGAAAAAAAATTTCCAGCTCAGAAATAAGTTCAATCCCCGCGTTCATTTTCTTCGCCAGACATTTCCCAGAAGGCCTAAACCGTTGGGGAGGGGGCGGAGGGAGGGAAATATGCGAATTTTGAACACGTCCTTTTTTTTACCCCTCCCGAAATTATTAGAAAAGTTTCACTTTCTACAATAATAACCTCCTCCTCCGCTTGACTTTCTTATTCTCCCGACGTTCGGCCTTGTTATTCAGCCGATGTTTGTCTCCCGGTAGGCTTCGGGAAATTATTGACCGCAGATAAAACGATATTTGAGCATACTTGAGGCGATTTTCTTTGACAATTGCCCTTTCCTCTCATGGACGAGTAAGCGGGTAAAATAAGAAGCGCCCATGAGCCCAATTACTTGTGCGAGGATTTCTCAGGACAGGTGAACGTTCTGGTACAGAAGCGGATATTTAAATACGAAAATAATATTATTTTTGTTCCGCGTGCAGAAACATCAAAACGGGTCCTCAGAGCGGCGTTAGAATTGTATACGATAAGTAACATCGTTATTAATCCTGGGAAAGGACAATCGCTCCTGAATGAAGTGGCCTAAATAATTCAGTGGCCGAGGGTATTAAGATTTTTCAAACGAGGTAATTTTAACGCCCCCCCCCCCGCCAAGATGGCCGATAAGTGCGGGGTTAGGGCCAGGAAGATGGCAGATATAAACGTCGGCTTTATTTTCCGGTAAATTTTTCTTCCCCCTTTTTTATTTTATTTTTCGGCCCCTCTCGTTATCTCTCAGCGTCGTGAGCGATGAGAACTTTTACAAATTTCCTGAAACCGCGCCGAGATTAGGAATACGGGCGGGGATCTAATGCACTCGTGGCCCCGAGACCGTTCCCATCATCACAACGGGTACAAAATGTAAAAAAATGTCGCTGAAAAATGGATACAAACAAAAAACAACAGTTTGAAAAGAAAAAGAACAATTTACGAAGTAATTTTATACCGGCAATATATTTTATACCTTAATTTTTTTATTTGTTATCGCATCGGATTGTCTATAGCATCTAGGTGTGAAGAACATGGCCTAAGCGAACGAGTACGCATCTTCGTACTGTTTCACGTTCCATTAATATCGATAATACAGTTAATTATAATAACACTAGGATATTAATTGTTTTTAGAAAAAACGAGTTTTTTCAACAAAAACTTGGTGAAACTGTGGAAAACTAATTGTTTAGATACATATCACTGTCCAACACAGGAACAGAAACTGCGAACGTTTCTAGGCCAAATATTCCCCGAATTTGGAAGGCGGAGTGATATTTATTAACGGTGATAAATATCCCTGTTTAAAGCCGGCGGACAAAATGGAGGCGGAGAGCGGGGGAGGCCGAAGTGATAGAACTTTGTAATGCGGGGCTTCCAGGTCCACCCCCCCCAACCCCAATTGAACTTTCGTAAATTTGTCGGGATCAAAAAACTTCATCCCGCTTAATTAAAATCCGCTCAACTCTCGAGAATTGGACCGGCAGATTGAGAGAAACTGACGATTGATACGGACCCATCATTTTGTATATGCCTGTTGTATGATGAGCTGACAATGTCAGCAGTGTTTGAAGTGGATATATTTCACTCCGGAAAACTCATTGGAACTCGTTACAATATAATTACCGTTATTTTTAATACATATATTTAATAATAGATGTAATATATGTACTCTAAAAACATTTTCTATATGTATGGATTAAGTTTTCTTCCGGAAAATAATTCGGCAACACCTCCTGTCGCTTCGAGGTCCCGCCAACTAGGCGAGTGCAGAAAAGAAAATTATAATAAATAAGTGAGATAGAGATAATTATTTCGCATTGACGAGGAAATTTATAAATTAAATTCGAATTATTATCGTAAAATCGAATATTATTGTGTCAAATCGTAATATCATTTCATTGGACCGTAACAAAAATTGTACGCGGGGGTCGGTATTGGGGTCGGTTTAACGGTCGGAATGTCCGTCGGGGCGTTAAGACGAGATGATTCCGAACCGGCGGGGGGCGTGGGGTGAGAAAAGGTGTCCCTTTTTTATTTGCAATAAAACAAGGCGGGTAGTTTGGCGCCATCATCCCCAACCCTACGGCCCCTCGCCCTCCCTCTCTGCGCTCCCTCCTTTTAATGCACAACCTTTTATTGCCCATAGAGTGGACCCTTGCCCCATTAAAAGGGCGGACTCGGCCGAAAGGTTTGAACCGGTGAGGGGTATTAGAAATTTAGATTTGCGAAAAGAAATACTGTGTACGCCCGACCTTATTTCCGGCTGGGGAATATTAATTTTTTTAAGAACAAAAGACGGGAATTATTCGATAATTAAATCGGATTTCCTTTTTGACTCGACTTGACAGTTTTTCTGACTGATTCGGGAGATATTACTCGGATATTAGTAGCCATAAATCATTGTTAGTGGAATAACTGATTAATGTTTTTTGAATAACGAGTTGTAGTAATTGTAGATAGCCTCGCTTGCACGACGCAAGTATCAAACCGGCATGCATGTATCGAACAACATTTGTATATCGTCTACAATATCCTATATGTATATTTAGGATATACATAAACAGGACGCCACCCTGAAGATATGGGGTTCGAATACCGATGGTAGACCGAATATCCTTTCGTATACTCCGAATACGATATACAACAAACGTTTATTTTATGGTTTAATCTCAGGTATCGTGTTTTGATTCGTGAAGAAATAAATCGGAGCGGCCGGTTCCTTTTCAACCCGCATAAGTAAAATATCCGGGGCATCATTCCTGCCGGTTGTCGGGAAGCCGGAGGGGATGAGGGGGGAGGCGTGTAAATCCGGGAAAACTTTGCATTATCGTCCCATTCCAAGGCCGAAACGACCAAAGGAGGGGCCGCTGCAAACTTGTGGGGGTGCAATCCGTGAAAAGCCTCTCTTAACAACGATAAGAAAGTGCGAGTTTATTGAGTGTCGGGGGTAGAAGTGAGGGGGCGCTGTGATAACAGGGGATGGGTAACGGTCTCGTCGGAACGATCAGAAAAGGGTCGAACAGTTTTAGCCCCCGCCCCGCCCCCGCCGCTAGGTTTAAACTGCCCAATTCAAGTTTAAGGGCTCATTTACATACCGTCTATAAACTCTCTCCTCTGTCCAGACCACTTGTTAACAACTCGTATTCCGGTAACTCCATTTCGGTCGGGGCTCACACAGCTTCCTCCACCCTTACTTTGATCTACGGCCCAATTATTTGTTCTCATTTGAACGGCCGAAGAAGGCTTCGTTTCCGAAGTATTTAACGGTGAAAAAAAATACCCCGCGAATCACAATTTCAAAAGCTCGTCCTAAAAAAATATTTATTCGTCGCAATATCCCAATTTTGTAGTTATTATTTAGAAATGTATTGTCCGCTCATCAATTAGAACCTACGATAAACTGAAAGTTGATTGTAAATAGAAAAGTGCTTCATTGCTCATCAAAATTACATTTTTTACCATAATTGCCATTTCCGCCTGTTTGGCTATTAACAGGTTCTAAAATAAGAAAAAATTAATTTTAGGTATTCCCGTCCCATTTTCCTCTTTCATATATATATATATATATATATATATATATATATATATATATATATATATATTCTTTCACCTCATGAATTAATTGTGCCCATAATTATGAAAGTGGTTTAAGTCATATATTTCTGGTTTCGAGATATTTAATGAATTGCTTTCGAATAAATTAACAAATATTTTTATATTATGCAACATTTTAATTTAGAATTTTATTAGCCTCGATTAATGGAAGTTTACTATGAATATGAAATTTTGTGTGAATTTCATATGAAAATGTTGTATTTAAAGTTTGAATTGACTTAGACCACTTTCATAATTATGGGCACAATTGTGAACTGCATTACTTTTGCGCTACACCAAACTCGATTACGGCGACTGGAAGTATCGCTATAATTAATTACAATCTCAAAAACCGAGAGAACACTGTAGAAATACAGTGTAGATGGTGAGAAGTTAAAATCGGTCTAGCATAGGAGTATATTGTTATAGATTATAGAGGGATAGTTCAAGAAGCGCAGACGTCACGGTCTGAATACACGATGAAATCGGAAGAATTCAGGGTTGAATTCGAAAGGGTCGCTCTCGGAGAAAAGGGAAAGAACGGGGGTCAAGAACGTCTGGATAAAAAGGGATGGCGGAAGCTTTTCCTTCCGGTGAAAAATTAAGGCAAGGGGGTAAATCAAGGGGGTGGCGTGAGCCAGATAAGGGTTGACGCGCGGCGATGGTTTCCCGAGGGGGCCAAACTACCCTTATGGGTCGGGGGGCCCCAGTCGCAAAACTACCCCCATTTGCATGGCGTTAACCCGGTGACCCCTTCACGTCTCATCCGACCCCTCGCCTTGTCACTTTGTACCGCCCCACTTTGTTTTCATACTTACCCCTTCGTTAACCCTCATCCGGCCAAGGTTTTTTTCCCGCCTGAACAGAGCAAAATTCTTTACCAATAAAATTGAAATTCGGCGCCTATCTCCCTGTTTCTAACAACCGCCTGGGATCGCCTAGAGACTAATTGTCTTTGGGGCTTCATTAACATTGGGCTAATCGGTTTTATGAATTTCAAAACTCTGTGTAATAGTGGTGTTCAAAAGGAAGAACCAATTTTATTTCTTATTACAGAAATATTAAAATTAGTTAAAACGCAGATTACAGATACAGATATACAAATTTTTATTTTCTTTTACACTAGACGTCTTAAGGGAAATTATTAAGTACGAATTTTTGACTTTAGGTTTGCGATATACTAATCCTGAAAATTAAATTTATTGCGAATATTCGAGAAAATTAAAATAATAATTAAATAATAAACAATTAAATTGTCTAATGAAAATCAGTAAACATTTAATGGTATTAAAGATATTACGTTTTTTCATCTAAGTAATAGATATGACAATTTAATTCCTGGTAATATAATAATAATAGTAGAATTAAGATTTGTCAATTCAAGATAAGTAAAAACCCTAATTAATAAGGAAAAATGTTATGGACGTGAGATAAAAGTACATTGCAGTGAGTGGTATTCAAAGTCCCAGTTCTTCTACCGTATTTTATTAAAACAAAAAACGAGGAGGATAAAAAATATTAAAAATTCAGAAATGGGAAGGAGGGAGACGAATAGAGTGCACACGTAGTTGGACCCCATTCGGAGAGTAAACTATAGCCATGTTGGGTGTAATATACGCCTTATAGGGTTCGGCTTCTTCGGGAATGGTCCCAGGAAAGCGATTAGATGAATAATTAAAATAAAGGAAAGAAGTCCAAGAAAAGAAGTGGTGGAAATATAACAAGAAGTAACAATGAATTTTATATGCATCGGCTGTTCTCAAGAAGGGCGCTCCAACAACGGTCTCCGGCTCCGTTTGATCTCACGCTGCCCCATTTAACTTTCATCGCTCATTTATGTGGAATACTGTATTTTTACTTAACAAATTTGGGATATAACAAACAGTATGGCTCAATTTTATTATAATAACTTATTTTAAAATTATATTTGCCTCCAGAGGAAGCCAAATTGCGAGAGTTGGATAATTTCATTAACTTGTGCGTCTATGATAGCGAATAAATCATTTTAATTAATCGCAGTGTAGGATTTATGAGGAAAAATTGAATTAGGAAAAGTTTCGTACGGGGTGGATAATGAGTATTTCACGTCAATTTCCAATGCGACCGCAAAAACCAGTCTATCGTGAAAATTGGGAATATTAGCTCGTTTTCACCAACAGCGGAATGATGTCCGTTCAAATTAATTCATTGTTCGGTTAATAGAATCGGAAAGTATATTCTATTCGCATTGGTCTTCAGGTGCAATATCTTAGATGTATATAATGAAAAAGTTGAACAACTAAAATATTCCTATTTTATTACCGATAGAAATATTAAATTTAGCTAATATTTACTGGTACCGATTTAAGTGATACAGATTACATATTTGTCAGATTTAATAATCTTCTAATATACATCTTAAGGGTAATTACTAAGTAATAATATACTTTAGACTCTATTCTAGAATCGGAAAGTACATACATTGTACATTGTACATACATACGAACGTAATGTCTTAGATGTATATCGAATGTAGCACGAGCGAAGGGGTGGTGAGGGGGGCTCTTCAGCGATGATTTGACGTTCTCTTATTAATTAAGGAAGGGGTTGAAACCCTCGGGCTCTCGCCGCATCCCCCGCTAGCCTATCTCTTTGGTTATTATATTTTCAGTTTCCTGAGCGGGCGCTCGTTATTTATGGTATAATAAATAAGAAAGCCATTAATCAGTTGGTCGGGGGCTAAGCTGCACGTCGCATCATTCATTGTCTAATATATCTCCAGAGGCGTCCCGATGTCACGCGTTTACTTAGCGAATCTGCCCCCATACGACACCGCCGTCCAATCTCAGCTCTTTATCCTCCCCGATTCTTTCCTTTACTTAGGCATTCTCCAATCTACGATAATATCCAATCTGATCTACTTATCTGATAACCGAAATTATTTATGAATACTTTTGCGCGGAGGATCCATCCATACGATGGTACTCCTGCTCTGGCACTTACGTGGGGAAATAAAGTGGACACTCTTAAGGCGGCGCTGAGGATTTTCAGGAAGGTGATGGGAGGAGAGCTGTCGAATCAAAGGATCGGAGTGATGGGATGGTTAGATCGGAATAGCTAGTTTAAAATACCAATTTTCTGGTCTACGAGGGGTTGGAATACAGTAGATTTCGCGTGTTTCTGTCTCCTTGCTAGACCGGTTTCGGCCGCTCGCCATCTTCAGTAGCGGTGTTAGTCACTTTTGGCACTTTGGATGGTTTTTGGTCATCCTCACTGCTCTGTCACTGTTACTTGTGTCTTTGGGGGATTTAGTTTGCCTTGTTTGAATTGAGGGGGTGGGGTTTTCACGAACTAATGTGCAATAGTTATCCTTTTTTTTGCTTTTTAATAAACGGGCCCTTTTCAACACAATCGTATTAAGTCCGAATGCCGCTACTCTTTCTTTACGCTTCTCCGTCCAATAAAACCTCGCTGCCAGTTTCTTCGCCAACACAGCGGGAACTGTGGCCGAGTCCAATTTAAATCCCCGGGAAAGCATAATTCCTAGTTTGTCAAACCTAATAAAGTGACGGGCCGAGTACAAAGCCGGGTATGCGGGGGGTGGGTGGGGCTTTGGTCGGCAAAGCACGGCGCTTAGCGGTTAAAGCACGAGTGGCGCGCTACCGGACCCGGTAACAGACTGACCCCCGGGATGAAGTTATTGAGGGGCGGCGGTGTTTGTGCGTGTATTGGGGGCGGGGGGGGGTGGTGGCCGGCAAGCCCTAATAATATTCGGCAACGGCCCTCTTGTATGGAAATTTAGCGCCAATTTAGTGGCCACCGGCTAGTTTATCGCTCCATTGAGGACCACTACCCCCTCGCCCCTAAAGTGAAACTCCGCCGGATCAAACATGGCCTCAACCAAAGTCAACCTTATCACTTTCTCTGCACCGCCCTGTTAATTCCAATCTAAACGCGGCATTAAATACTGCTAATTAAATAAGGAGATTTTATAGTGTATCTATCTAAATAGGTAAATGTTATTTCAGGACAGCAACGTACATTGAAATAATTTAATCTATAAATATCGAGTTCAATTGCAAATTTGATGACGAACATCTATACGTTATTTACCTACATGGAATACGAGTAAATTTATACTTTCCCTACATATGCAAAATATAATATCGTGTTCCTACAAATTTACAAATAATATTTTAGATCAGCGTCCAGATATACGTATCGCCATAAATTCAGGTTTATACTGTACGACCTGGAGAAAAATACGATCTTATAAAACATTTAATTGTTGTAGAATGTCGGACTTGATTATTTTTAATTTTAAATATGCGCATAATTTGATTCAATAATCGGGAAAATTACAGACCTAAAAGATAAACCGACGACTAAATTAGCAAATCGCCATTATAAATGAACACACTTCTTGCTTGCTGTTAAGAGTCCTCCTGCCGGCGCTTCAGGTCGATGTAAGCAACAAGTCCTCACCTCATCCCAATGAGCCTACTCCCATTATACTACGATAAGGGTGCTAAGATATTACCACTTACGAATTTGTAATTTACGTTCGCGTAAACCGTTTACGCGTTAATCGTACAGTCGGTCGACGTACTCTCAAAGTAATATCGACTCCCGTCCATTGGAATAACTGGCTGTCTGTTCGGTCGAATCGCGAGTCGCGACCGAGAAACGTCTTCTGAAGGGAGAGAGGTCTGTAAATACGGAGGCAAAGCGGGGACTCGACAAACAGACTTGTCAAAACAAAGCGCATCCAGGTATGTAAATAATGTCGCGATTCCACCGTATTATATTTTTTGGGCTAGATCTCTTCTTGCTTTTCAAACATCTGTAAACGTTCTGCGCATGTGACGCGATGGCGCCCACGACTCAGAGGGTTACGGTCAAGTAATCGCGGATTTTTATTGCCCATTAATTGTGCAGGTTTGTACTAAAATTAGGTATAGACGTTTGAGAAGCTATCTCGATCGCCTCTCCCCCGTTACACTCTCTCTATCTCCTATTTTCCTTCTCATTTCACTCCACTCGATATATTGTTTATAGTGATGGGAGCTGGCTGGTCGGTAGGTCGGGGGAGTTCTTGTGTTTTAGCATGACAATGTAATATGCAAATTTGCCATTACCCCTCCCTCAGCCCGCTACTCTAACCTAAACCCCCACCTCCTCCTCGCGACCAGTAATATATTACACGACCTTTCAGGGGGCTCTCCGCCCATATCTGCACTTTATCACTTATTTAACTATAGACAATATAGCGGGCTTCAATTTATTTTAAGCCCCGGCGGCCCCCTTTGTGCAGCGATAAACCCCCGGGGGTTATTATTTTTGCCCGGTGGGGAAGCGGCGGCCCCCAAACTGATTCACAGCGTTAGATAATGAAATTTATGCCGATAATCTTATCTTATTTATGTTTCTACGAGTTTTATACCGTTTCGCGGGATGGGTTTTAAATAGCGAATTGTATTTTAGGGATAACGAGAAAATATTTTACAGTCGCCAGAAATCAAATCCGGATTTGACGTATTCTGAAAAGTGAGCCCGCAAACGGGCAACAAACAAAACCACCATTTACACTGTACTGTTTTATTTCAACGATTTATTTGAGATTAATTTGTACATACTTTTAATTTATGTGTTAATGTATGCTAGGATATTTACCGAAATTATTATTTATTTATTTTTTATAGAAATTAAAAATATAAGGTAAAGCGATGAAAATATTTTCAGCCGGTACTTATAATTATATATGATGTATAATCTATCAATCCCCTTATAAATACAAATTACGGAAGCTTCTCCGTTGTGTGCAGGATCGATATTCTCGTATTCAAGGGTCTTATCACTGTTCTGTAGTAAGTTGGCGTGGTGTTAACTGAAATTTAAATGGAGACGAATGGTGGTAACATAATACTAAATAATGGCTGTATAGGTCGGTTCGGACGGTGAACATAAGTCGGGGGTGGTTGGAAACCATCTCTTAGAATCGGACAGGAAGTGTCGGCGGGAGCGGGTAGGGGGTGTAGTGTCGGCTCCTCGGAGGCCTCCTAAGTAAGGAGGCGGCCGTTAATGGCCTATTTGCATATTCCATTGTCCTGTTTAGTTAAACCGTGCCGCCGCTTCCCGTTTCCATCATCCCCCTAAATACAACATCGGCCCCCTCGCTCCGCCCCCACCACTCCGTTCAATACCCAAACCTGGCACCACTAATATACGATGGATATCGCTCGGCTATAACAGCCCACGCTCCACGCCCACCGCCGCGAATCTGATTTGCCGGGGTGCACGATAAAGGTGAGCTCAGTTTTGAAAAAAAGCCTGGCACTGGAGGACGGTCCCGGAATGATAAGAGGATCCTGGTTCCGTTTCGGATAATAATCACAATCATCTGAGGTCCTTCGCCATCATTCGATCTTCGGAAGGATCAAACTTCTACCTGGGGACCTCGCCTAGTGAAGAAAGCGGATGTCGAAGTTAAATTCAATATTATCGTAATCAAATTCAACTTTATCCCGTTCGAATTTAAATCACACCAAGTGAAATTCAGTTATTCAAACCGATACCGAAAGAAGTTTGACGTTTACAAAGTGATAACGGACACTGAACGAATTCCTCGAGCCAGAGAGGTGGAACGAAGGATGTGGAAGTACTTGGTACTTAACGTGAACTACAATACAAACTCCCCCGCGCTCCCGCACTCGCCAACTTTAAACTGTCTCGAAAGTGCTTTATCCAAAATAAAACATTCAACGAGAAATACTCCCTACGAACCGTGCGGAGGCTCGCAATCTGTGGGGGATGATGGAACGCTGTGTTCCATCCACTTCAATCACGAGTACAGATTTTTTAGAAGTGATAATTTCATTTTTACACATTTCGTATTTAATTTTATCGTAAAAAGTCGATAAATCAAGTGAATGGAGTCAAATTTCAAATCCATACAAAACAATTTAAATAGTATTCCATATATATTTGTATCTATAATTTTCTATATGTGAATATACGGACTAGTGACGTGGAAAACAGATAAATTCAACTTGGAAATGTTATATACGTACACTCACGCCCACAAGTGATAATGATGATAATGCTGGGTACCCCACACTTCTTAATGGGCCTTCCTCAAGAATAGTTCTACACGTCTTCCCTTCTGAGACAGACCACTATTCCAAATAGTTCACACGGTCTTCTGGGTCGCCCGTCTCAGTTTCACACACCCGTCCTCACTGCTTACTTTATTCATTAACTTCATTGTCATAAAAGGTGTGTGATATTAAAATATTTTCGTTCATGGCGAAATATAAAATAAATAAACCGGTCCTAGCTACATGCCGGGCAGGTATCGGAGGAAGAGCAGCATTTCGCTATGAAAATTGGTTTTTCTAGACGGTTGGTGTTTTGCTAGACCGGTATCGGCCGCTCGCCATCTTCTGTAGCGGTGTTAGTCACTTTGGATGTTTTTTGGGCATCCTCACTGCACTGTCACTTGTACTGTCAGTATACACTTAAGTAAGTTCAGTAACTTATTTAAGTACATTTCCGCACCACCCTCAGGGGGCGCTAGTTTATCGGTGCAAGTGCACGCAACGAACTTTAGTTAAGTACATTTCCGTACCATACTCAGGCGGGCGCTAGTAAATAGACGTTGAATGATATATACATGATACTATCTTGGACCTAGATTGTGGACTGTCATGTGGTTTTAATGCCTAGAGTTTGTAGAGATGTATAACGATATTTATTGAATTAATATAAGTTTTATATATATAATTCCAATAATAAATCAATATGCGGATTCTTATTTAGTGCTTGTTATATACAGGGAAACGTTTTCAGGGACGTTTAAACTGAGGGAAAGCGCAAAAAAAAGTCAACGCGCATTGTAAAGTGGACGACAGAATGACTCAACGTTTACTGCAGTAGCGAAAAAAAGGTTCAAGACTAAAAAGGGTCAAATCTATTTTCCCCGTTTAATAACGTAGCCAGTGAGTGAGTGGGTGCGGGCTAGCCCTTCTGTGTTCGCCACTCAGCAGAGAGGTCGAATTTGAATGGGACCGATTGCGAGGGTAACCAATTTCGATTCATCCCTTTGATATAACCGACGTTAACCGATGCGGGGTATAACAGACAGAAAAAAAAATGACGCGGAAAAAATGGATCCGAGCGCAGGAAACAACGGGCGGGAAAAAACCTTTAAAGTTTAATTGTCCCCCATTCCTGGACCCACTCAATTTTCTACTTGGTATTAAAACACGAGTAACCTGACGAACCTTTGTCGTGATGTAATCCTCCAGTTTCATATGGCCCCCAGTTTACTGGATACTCAACCGACATTTTTAAACTATGTATACATTTTTTATCGCGAAATTCATATTTTCCGCACCGTTTTTCGCCGCGATCGACTTCTGGGCCGAGATTAAATGTTGCATTGGCCAGACAAAAATAAAACGCGGCAACGAATCCACGTGTGGATAATTTAATTATAACTGGTAGAAAAAAAGAAGGATAACCAGTTAAATAAATTTATATTCACAAATGATTCAGAAAGTTACCAATTTTTGTTATAACCTTTTCGACAGCAATTTGAGGAGGTGCTACCGTTCGACGATTTCAGTTTCGAACCTACTCTAAACAGACCAATACTCGAAACCAATTAGGTTGCCCTTTCACGCGACGGACGGGTTCATCCTTAATCAATTTAATTTCGTCCAAGTGAATGATTATTTTCGATTTGTGGACGGATTTGGCTGAGGGCAGTGAACTGGTTTTGGGGGTTGGTGCGGCCCTTCTAATCGGATGTTTTTCAAGGCCGATTAGGTTTTATCTGTCCAAACCTGCCGGCGGCTCAACGATCCCTCCGATGATTTCTTGCGCCTCCCCCACCCTCGAACTCGATCCGGCAAATCCCTTTACCGCGGTCCAGACCAACCCCCTCATCCTTCTCCTCCTCCTCCTCCACCGCCAGATTAGGACCGTGATATATATTCGAATTGTGGGGGAGGATAGGCAAGGGATTGCCGATCGGGGATATAGAGATTGTTTTTGCTCGGCCGGGAGCAAATGGAAACAAATTGGCCATAAATCGGACTTATGTTTTAATTCCGGCCGGAATTCCGGCCTGTTGGAAGTCGAAGCGCGACTTAAGAATACTGATAAATCCCATCTTGCGGCTTATTTCTTACACCGGGTACCTATCCGACAACTTTCGGTAACCTTACTCCAACTCTCGAACAACTTTTGAATCTGTATAGATATTATTAAATATAAAAAAATAAACATCCGGAATTTTCCACAGAGTATTGTCTAGACATCGATTATCTGACGTGATGTGCAAATACCTGGGATGCTAAAGTATCATCACGGAAGTGCGCTTATAGAATTCGTACATTTAAATAATTTAACTAAATAGTTTATAAAAGAAAACAAAAGAAATGTTGAAATAATCGAATTTCTAATTATTCGTGACATAATAATTTATCGACACTGCGTTATGAGGAAGGGGCTGAATTCGCGGTATAGTATCTTTCGAATTTTGCTCACAGTTAATGACAACGCCAATACCGAGTGCTGGGGAGATTGAGAACGGGGGCACTTCTTGAAGGGGCGGAGTTGGGGATGGGCGGGGGACGACGACGAGGGTATGAAATCTCGTTATAATTGTGATTAGTAACTTTCGAGAATTAAGATTTTTGGAGATGAGAAGGAGGGGGAAAGAGAGAGAGGAGAGAGAGATTTTTGAAGTATGAAAAGACGAAGACCGTTCGGACGAAAGGGCGGGGAGTGGAAATTAAAATGGAAAATTAAACATTGAGAGTGGATGAGAGCTAAGAAGTGGGGAGTTGGTGGGGATGGAGGGGGGCTGGTGGAGTGATGGAGGGGGATCATTGTCCTCTGGGGTCGCCCGCTATTAAAATTGCCGAATAAAAAAAAATCCTCCTAAAATAAATCCTAGAAGATTCAGCGACTAAATAAATATGTGCTCATTTTCCATCGGACTGCATTCGGCCACCTACGCCTCTTGTCAAAGGTTCCTTTTGTCGAGGCGTCCAATTAGGCGCCGGTCGGAAATTGGACCGACGCTAATAATAACATCATCGAGGGGACAACGAGGTATAATTATTTATTCGCCGTACGCCGCAAGAATCTTCGATTAAACCGGAGATGGAAATTGCTTCAATACCAGTTTTACAACGGGAATACGGCTTTACCTTTCCTCAAGGTCCGTTAACGCGGAAATTATCGGCAGTTCTAACATAAGCGTTTTCCGCAAAAGGGAGATTACAGCGGACGATCGATCTCGGGTCTTTCCAATCGTTTATTACCAATCGCCGATATCGGAGCGGTCGTTGACAGGTTGAAATATAATTTCCGGTATTTTTCCCTTTTATAATAATTACCGGCGCCTAGTCAGGGGACGAATGGAGTCGTTAAAGTTTCCATTAATGACAGAGCGGCCTCGCAAATTCAGGTCTCTGGAGATAAAACGATCCCAAATCGCTTTATTATTAATGTAAATCAAGAACGGGGCAGGGTGAGATAACACATCTTCCTTTAGCTGCCTACCGATTCGGCTCTGGCCGGTATATCGTAAACCCGATCGGGGGGCCACACTAATTTACCTTTACCCACCCACCCGATCTAATACCTTGTCATTACCGTTATCATTAAAATGCTCGTTATTCGACGCCGATGGTGTGCCCAATTATTGATACCAGCAGCTCCTCCTACTCCTCCTCCTCTAATTGAGTCCGTTGTTTTTTTAGGTCGACCGCACGAATTCTACCCCAAATATCACAAGTCTGCACCGTTCCTCCAGTCTTCAATTAGTCTAAATTAAATTGTCTTACGGCCGCAAGTATATAAACCGTCAGTATAGACTGGTCCTATAATTTAAACGTAATATAATGAAGTTTATTTTAGACTATGTATAGACACTAGAAGTCAAGTAAATGACAGTGCAAACAGGATACCCCACAAGCGTCCCATGTGCCGAATTGAGTCACAAGGCTAGTGAAACCGGTCTAGCAAAACACCAACCGTCTAGAAAAACTAATTATATAGCGGACTGCTCCTTCCTCCAATACCTGCGTGGCAGGTACCTCGGAGCGGTACCTGTTGTGCGGTAGGGGTTGGTAAACATACGGTAAAGCGGGTGGCTCCCAATAATATACTCCGGGGAGTGGTGGCGGGGGCGGTAATAACGGTTGTCCCGCGTTATAGTGTCGTGAAATTGATCATGGCGGCAGGAAGTCGTTTTATAGGCGGTACCGGTTGTGTCTGGTAAAATAGCCGCCGGCGGACAAGGACCAGTTAAATCCCGACCGCTTTATGGCTTCCGTGACCCGGAAACCAATCACAGAAGGCCGACAGTCCCTCATCCGGGAGACGGCCCCGATTGTGGCTCAAATTCAAGTACACTGGCGCGGGGTACAAAGTTTCGTAGATTTCGTGTGTTTCCGTCTCCCCAACTATTGCCTCCTGAAGGTGGTGCGGAAATGTAATTAAATAAAGTTCGTTGGGTGCATTAGCACCGATAAGCTAGCGCGACCTGAGGGTGGTACGGAAATGTACTTAAATAAAGTCCGTTGAGTGCATTAGCACCGATAGACTAGCGCCCCCTGAGGGTAGTACGGAAACGTACTTAACTGAAGTTCGTTCCGTGCACTTGCACCGATAAACTAGCGCCCCCTGAGGGTGGTGTGGACACGTAATTAACTAAAGTTCGTTGGGTGCATTTGCACCGATAAACTAGCGCCCCCACACGAAATCTACGGTATTCCAACCACTCACAAACCACAAAACATGTATTCTAAACTTGTAGACTATTGAATACAATTGCAGTTATCCGATTATGATTGACGAGAATTTAAATAAAGGCACATTAGTCGTTTACAAAAAGTCAGACTATGATTATAGGAATAACGTACAGTGGTTACGTCTTATATTTATGGGGCATTCACGGTATTTCAGTTTAATATATGTTCCGTCAAATTATACGAATGTTGCTGTTGTTATACGAATGTTCCGTCACCAGGTTATACGAAGTTAAACATTTTAGGGATAGGAAACAATTTATAGGAAAAAATTTGTGACGTATCCTTATTGTCTTAAGGCTTACCGGAAATGAGTTTGGTTCCGACGTTCTCCCAACTGGTGAGGTTGTAGTAGAGTGTGTCCGGGCTGAGGGAGGAGAGCCTGTTGTTCCTGAGGTCGAGGGAGAGGTGGGCCACGCGCCCCAAGCGTGAGAGGAGGCCGAGGGGCAGCTCCTCCAGGTGCGTGTCCCTGATCTGCAGGCTGAGCTCCTGGCAACAGCCCTCGATCCCCCCGAGGGCGTCCCCGTCGAGGCTCCTCAGCGCCCGGCCCGTCACCTCCACCTGCCTCAGCTTGTTCGCCCTCGGCCGGCCCGAGCCGCTCAGCTCCGAACCGCTCAGCCGGTGCTCAGTCACCCGCACCGACAGCCGACGGACGGAGGGCAGCCCCTCCAGCACAGACCCCAATCTCAACCTGCACCACCACACAACGCTATATTCAATATTATCAACATTTTATAGCAACAGTTATAGACGATATACCAAAGATCAATCAGATAAAAAGACATAATGAATGTGGTATCTCCTAAACATTGCTATTCCGGTTTCGGCCGCTCCCCACCTTCAGTAGCAGTGCGAGTCACTTTGGCACTTTGGATGCCTATGGGGCATCCTGTTTACACTGCGGCTTATTTCACTTGTACTCTAATCTATAATATGTACTAATAAATCCAACGTGCCGAAGTGAGTCACACTGCCACTAAAGATGGCGAGCGGTCCAAGCCTGTACAATATAAAAAGACATTAATAAACTTTGCAATAGACAATGGCAATCAGAGTCCCATCAAGTTACCCATTCTTCCTCCAACTGCCTATACATCGAACAGACCTGGATTTTTCAGCCGTTCTTTTTTTTTTTAAACGAGGGACAAATAGCTTTCCGTTTACCTTCGGTCCGCGGTAGGGAAGTTGGTTTGTGAAGGAAAGCGAGGGGACACATCTGTCACAACAACACTGGCGCTCTCGCACTCCGCTCCGAACGCCAAAACGTAATCCCGCCGACGGAAAAATCGGGATTACAACAATTGGTCAAATAAAGAGGAGCCCGACCAAGTATAAATACGGGCTTTTATGAAAACAAACGGAGAACTATCTGTTCACTCCAAACTGTTTTTCTTAAACCTTTTTATCGTCTATTAAATCCAGAGAACTTGTATGTATTGTACACATTATTGCTCATATTTAAGAAATACAAATCTACTTATTTACGGATGGCATTTCGAGCCATCGCGGTGTGATTATTATTCGTTTCTTAATTGAAAAAGGTAGAGAAACAGTAAGTAATTTTCAAATATTAGCATGTTCCATTGCGGATACATTAACTTGAATTTGTTCTCGCGTTCCCTCAAAACCGGAATAGAACCGTTGCAATCGAGGCAAACAAATAACGATATGATTCAATAACAAGTAACGTAGACCGAAACTAGGTTTATCGGACCGTACTGCGAATTATTCACACAGTCAAACACAGTCTCCGCTGCCCCACTCACCGAATCCATCGATTAGTTTGATGAAATAGCCCTCCCCGTGTATTACCAGTCAGTTCGATTCCAAGATGAAAATTTTATTTTATCCTCGGAAAGCTTCGTTAACGAACTACCGGTCTGTAGTTCGGGACTCTACCGGGAAACAAAATAGGGAAAGCAAATTCCGGCCGAATATTCGTTAGGTGCATCGGATTTTAATACGGCTTTTCCGCACAAATAATCAATCTGTTACACTTCATACCCGATGACCATCCGTTAGACCACGGTGCTCGCTGCTAATTTCAAAAATAGGAGAGAACGTTCGTCTCACGCCTCATATTGGGCTGGCAACTAAATTATTGCGTTTTGAAATATACTGGCTGCCAAAAAATATATGGATAACTTTATAACCCGCGGATGGGAAAAATCTGCAGTTATTCAGTTACCGTCCTGTTAATCCCATCGTACAATGAGGTAACGTTTATATTTATTGGGAATAAATATCAATTCTAATAACCCTGCCTTAACACATCCTGGTTTCCGATACCCTCGAGCTTTGTGGGGCCATCGATTATTGAAGAGACACGCGTCAAGTTATCGAAGCCATAATTCGGACATCGAATATATTCAGAGGGAAACAGGGATTGTAATAAAAAGGTCTGATCTATACCTGTCTATGTTGGGCCAGGTCTGTACCCTGAGCGTCGATAGGAGCGTGCATCCCGTCAGGGAGTCGGTGTCGAACCTCTCGAGCCGCGGCAGGTCGGAGATGTCCAGAGATTCCAGACGTTCCAGACCGAGGAAACTGTCTTTGGTCAGCATCTGAGCGTTGAGAGAAAATTAGTATGACATTTTTATGAATGGGTAGTAGCGAGGTGGGACAAATCAGGATTTCGTACAAAGTACAAATTTTGTAACGCACTAAATTGTTGTATTTAAGGTGACACATACCATAAAAACTTCTTGTGCTGTGTACCTATTGAATCACCCTATTATTGTCTCATATATAATCATCAATTAATTACGGATGAAACGCGATAGAAGCTAACCTTAGCGTTATTAAGGAGGAATTTCAGACGCAGTTTTGGTAGAAGAAACTGATATGGATAACTTTGACAGCAAAAATTTACCGAAAATCAGAGTGGTATAAAGTGGGTGTAAAGGTTTATATTCAAATATTATATAGTTAATTAGTTGATTACCCGCTTGTGAAACTCCTGCCCTCGTCCTAATCTAAGGGGAATGAAACTGATGCATTACGTAATAGAGGAAGAATTAAAATGTACGTTTTCTCGCATTCCTTTCAATTTCTAGGTTTAACCCTGCCCTTAAAATGAGTCCAATTGCAATAAATGACGATAGAAGAAAGTAAACTAAGCTTTGTGTGAACTCGCAGTACAATTTTGTGAGTGTAATTTCCTTGAACATATTTATGGCAAAGTTATGACAAGGGGCACAACCCCGTTTTGGCCGATATGAAAAGCTTGATTATAACTTTATATATCCTACATATTGTTATAAAATATTGTACAACATACGAAGGTATACGCCAAGGCACACCTGGGCGAACCGAAGGGACCGTCTCTCCCATGTGTACTTTCAAGTTTGGCTTATATATTTAGTTTGTATCCAATACTGGTTGGTTGAAAACTACTACTTGGGTGGGCAAAGTTTCCGCGAGTCTTTGCCCACCTAAGTTGGAGTGGAGGGCAGGTTCTAGGCGTGTTTATCTTTCCTCTATTGTTTACGTTTTCGTGGAAAGCGCAAACTTGATTTCGGACTATTTAGTGGTGGTTCATTTTGTTTGTTCTCCCTCTTTAATAACTCCAGTTGTTTTGCAGTTTCTTCGAAACTATTTTCGGCTCAGTTCTTTATCGTTGTCAAGGTAAATTTTAAAGATACATATGAAAACGAAGAACGCTGGAGATCAGCCCCAGTGTAATTGTGCGTAGGTAGGTAACGCAGAATGAGTTTTCGAAGAAAATACAGAGGAATGGTATTTTGGAAAAGCAGAGAGATTTATATATTTTTCAGGAGTACTTATTTCTCTGAAATACTTCGAATGACTTTGAAATGAGAAGGGAGAGCAGTGTAAATATTAAGAACTGTATTGGAAATGCTTCAAAACAGAACTTAAGAAGTTTTATGGAAAGGGTATATAAAGGAAGACAAATTGGTATATTGCAGAAATGCAGAAGCCAATATCTCAGCCCGAAATGAATGTATCTAGTAGTTTAAACACTGCAGAAAAATATGAGTCGATGCAGTCTTCGATGATCTGCAAAAGATACCATTTCTCAGATACCGATTTTGGTTTCCCGCCATCGTGACGGAATATGTTATAAAAACAGTTATGCACTTACGGTTATTATCCATGTACGGATAATATTACCTGTTCAATAGGCGGGTGGTAACAAAATGTACGAGAGAGATGATATATTATTTTCTTTCACTGGGGTTTTCTACCCGCATTATGATCGATCACAACCCCCGAATATATGTGGGTACTACACATAGAGTAGTTTTATCAATAGAAGTGTATAGTGGAGGCGTTTACCTTGATGGGATTGTGCGTGACGTCCAAATGCTTGAGGAGGGGTAGACGGTGCCAGGCGTTGGAGGGTAAGGACGAGAAGCGGCAATGGGAGAGGTAGAGGTTGCGGAGGCTGGGCAGGCTCTCGACTACGACGTCCGGCAGCTCCCCTATAGGATTGCCGGTGAGGTTGAGCGCTATCAGATTTGGCAGGGGTAGGACGGGCGCGTACGATATGCCCGTCTCGGCGAGGTTGAGCTCCCTGAGGGACTGCAGGTAGTGGAACAGCTCCTTGAAATTGGACCTGAGCCTGTTGCCGCACATTTCCAGCCTCTGGAGCCCGCCGACGCTCGTGAAGACGTTGTCCGGCAGGAGGGAGAGCTTGTTGTAGCAGAGGTTGAGGCCGGTCAGTAGGGGAGTTTCGGCCGTCATGCTCGAATCCAAGTGTTCTATCTGGTTGTGGGACACGTCCAGCATCCTGAGCGTGAACCCGACCTCGCCCAGGGCGGCGCTCGGCATCACGACGAACTCGTTGTTGGACAAGTCGAGCCGTTCCAGTTTCGTGTTCTGGAACGCGTCCCTCGGAATCGATCTGATGTGGTTGTACGAGAGGTCGATTATCCTGAGGTTGGAGAGACACTTGAACTGTTCCATGTGTATCTGCTCTATGTGGTTGTGCGACAGGTCCAATATCTGCAGCGTCTTCAGCCCGACGAAGGCCCTCTTCCTCAGGGAGACTATACTGTTGTGCTGGAGTGTCAGCGCCTGGAGTGGCTCCAGCTCGCCGAAAGCGGACTCGTCCAGTTTGCTGATGTGGTTGTAGCCGAGATATATCCTCCTGATGCTTTGCGAAATCGTTTCGAAAAATTCCTTGGGTACAGCATTGATTTGGTTATGGCTTATGTCTATCGTGTGTATACTGACCGGCCGCATGGTATCGGCCACGAGGAGTGAGCTGATGTAGTTTCTGGACAGGTTCAGGCTCAGGGGCAACACCGGATTGGAAACGTTCTGAAAAGCGCTCAGGGAAAACACCTGCAGTTCGTTACACTGCAGGTCCAATTTGGCGAAGTTCGTGATGTCGTTGAAGGCTCTCGGGGATATCGTGACTATTTTATTTTCCGAAAGTATGACCGACAATTTGCTGGACAGACTTTTGAAGGCGTTCGATTTGATAGTCCTTATCTGGTTGCCGTTCAGAACTATGGATTGCAGCTCGTCCAAGTTGGTGAACGTGTGCGGGTCGATGGTCATCACCAGGTTGTAGGACATCCGGACGTCCCTCAGGTTCTTGTGGACGTTGGGATGGAAGAGACCGACGGGGATGGCGGTGATCCTGTTACCGTCCAAGTTTAAATACTGGAGATTAGTGAAGGTGTAGAGTGCGCTCTGAGAGATCGTTCGGAAATTATTGTTGTCCAGCGCTAACCAGACCAACGAGTGGAGCGGCTTGAGAAATTCTTCCGGGAAATCTTCTTGGTAAAAGCCGAAACTTATTTCCAAGCTTTCCAGACTCTCGGATACGTCCACGAACGCTTCGGAGTCTATCGAACTGATTTTGTTGAAGGAGAGACTGAGCTCCCTGAGCTTCGGCGTCCTCCTGAATGTCCTCGCGTGGACCTGCACTATCCTGTTGTTCATCAGAAGTAGGGTGTCCAGATTTTCGGCCCAATCCTCGAAATCCTCTTCGAAAATTTCGGTGATGTGGTTGTAGCCGATATTCAGATGCGATAGGCGTTCGCACTTTCGCAAAGAGTCGACAGGTATCTGTTCCAGTTTATTTCCGGACAGGGAGAGGGCGCTCAAGGTGTGCGCGAACGAATTAAAAGTATCGTTCGGTATGGAACTGATGTTGTTCGAAGGGATGTATAGATATTTAAGCCTCCTGAGGGCGGTCAAGGCTTTGGGCACGGCCTGAAGGTGATTGCCTCCGAGGTCCAGGTATTCGAGGGTATCTTCCAGTCCGCGAAACGCTCCGTCGCTCACGGATTCCAAGTTATTCCTGGACAGGTAAATCCTGCCCAGCGCGAGCCCTTTGAAAGCGTCATCCTTCAGGACCCTTATGTTGTTGAAATCTAGATTTAGATCCCTGACCGTTAAGGTGCCGTTGAAAGGGTTCGGCGGCAGGAAGCTTATAGAATTCTCGCCCAAGTCCAATTTCTCGAGTTTTTTCCTGTGCTTGAAATTATAAATTGGTATCGTATTGATAAAATTGTCCCTCAGATAGAGCCAGGTGAGGGACTTGGACTTGTCTATAAGTTCGGTGGGAAATTTAGAAATGTAATTGTTGGCCACGCTCAGCGTCTGGATGTTGGGCGGAAAGTAGGAGGACTTCAAATTAGACATTTTGTTTCTGTCGAGATTCAACCAGGTCAACTGGTGGAAGCAGGACAGTGGCGGTGGCGGAGAGTCAGGATCGTCTCGGAAGTCGATCAGATCGTTTTCACCGAGGAACAGATTGGTCAACGTGTATTGCACTCCGCCCCAATCCTGGTCCAAATTCGAGATGTAATTACTGAAATAAAAGAAAATGGTATTAATTGAAATAGTGTTCATCCCTGAATGGCCTAAAGAAGTAAAAAAAGCCATTTTTATAATGTTTGACGTAATAATAGAAAAATAATTAATGCAACAATGTTCTCATCGAATGTATTATCAAGCACGTGACGTATTTCTGCAATCGCTTATGCGTAAGTGTGTTATTATAATTGAACAAATCTGGTCATGACATTTCTGGAACGCGCGAACATGCGGGAGTTTTGAAATGGAAAACTTAAAAAAACTCAACGCGAGATATGTTCTTCTCCCATGGCAGTACCCCTGCCGGAAAACATCAAAAGAACTTTTAAATTTCCCAAAGAAAGTTACATCGCTCTTTTAATAATTTACTGGGCTCTTATTTTCGTCTGAAAATAATTCAAAAATATTTTGAAACTTTTATATTAAAACTTTGTTCGCTGCGAAGAAAAGAAAGGCGAGGGAAGGAAGAATTTTTGTAAATTAAAGAGAAAATATGGCCCGGAGTGATGTCGAGGAGGAAGGTACGTCTCCTTCTGGAAACTTGTATTTATGTCTAGGCTTTGTCTAATAGTTCAATTGTGTTTCGAACAAACAACGATTAATGTCCATTTGAGAACAATGCAATATATGAAACCATGTAAGTCATGAAATTATTTGCAGTTATTCCCACTCTCATATACAATCTTCATACAATATACTAGCTCTACCTCGCTGTGTAAAATTACTTACACCACTTACTTAACTGTCACCATCAATTCGCTCGTTAACGAATAAACCTTTACTGGTAATATAAAATTTCCTCCCTTCAATATCAATGATTTTTCCCGGTGTGTAATTGATGAATTAAAAAACCCGAGCCGTGGAAAGATATTCCACGTATTAGGGAATATGATATAGTGTTTGGCCGTAGCCTCCGTTCGGCAACCTGTTGGCTAAAGTATACAGATGTTTATTAATTACCTGTATAACCCGGAACGTGGCCTACCAATTTTATCCGGCACGTGTTCGATGTTTTTTAACGCATCGATAAACTGTTATTGCTTTTATTCATCAACGCTTTGTGCAATGTAGACAATAAAAACAAATTATTAAAAGCCGAATAGCGCGGTATACGTACACAACCTTTGATCTTATTTTTAGAGCCGGGAATTAATATTTTGAAACTGCCGCGTATATTGTACACTAACTTTGGACGACCATCAGAAAGTGATTCCGTATGGCTACAGCATCCTTATATGGGTATAATAAAATATAGAAGAGGGCAGAGTCCTACTCAATCCACTAAGGGCCATTCACTATTTTTCGTTTAATACGAAATCTCTTGGAAAACAAAATGATTCAGTAAGCACTCGGACCCAAATTTAGGTCCTAGCGATGAGTGGGTTGAAAAGCCTCATGAAATTAACACGTACAGGGGCCGGTGCTCTCTGTAGCGTATAAATTTCGCGTTAGTAATGGAAAAGTTTTACCGGAAAAGCATCGGAGGGGGCACGGGCGCGGGGGCGGGGTTTGGGGGAGGAGGTAAGAAGGATCCTAAAGGGTTGCTACTTATAAACTTGTTAAGTGCTGTAGGAGCGAGCCAACGAGAGAAGAGCAGATTCTTTTAAGCTGTTAAAAGTTGGTTTAGACAACATAACCCCCAACCTACCTCCCTTCTCGCAGCCCCTCCTACCCTTCTTCAGTTAAAGTATTAGATTTTGGGACTTGAAACTAGCGCTCCTCCCCAAACAAGTTGAGTACGGGCAGAGGTGGACGGGCCTAAATAGGCGTTGACACAGGGATTAGGCCTCTATCTTAAGGTTGCGGGGTGGAGGGCGGGGGCGGGCTAAGCGTGCCGATAATTTTATTGCCGGTATTAAAGTCAAAGCTTTTAATGGCCCCCCATAGATAAGTCTATAGCCGGAAGTCAGGGGGGGGCGGTAGTCTCCGCCCAATTTACACTAACTTTCTTATCAGTCAAAATTGATTATAATCAAATAATGACGTGAAATAAGTGATAACGTTTTTTATTGAATAATCATAAAGCGAAAATTTCCATGAACAAGCCACATGATTAAACTCTGATAAAATTTAATAACGCGACTTTTAATAACACTTATCTTCAAACTAAATGTATTTTCAAGTATTCAATTATACTTCACTAGAATAATACGGAATTATTTGAACCCATGAGAAATGTAATTCTCACGCGGCATTCGGGATTTACTATTTTTTAAAATTAAAAACCAATATTAAAATAAAATAAATAAAACCGATATACATACATTTCTAAAAATCAACTGGGACAACATGTCATTAAATGAACTTTGAAAATTGTCGCCGAATTTTCGACCTATAGTCAACCTATGAGGATTAAATTACTCAGAAAAACAGGTCCAACATGTTACTTTTGGGTCACGGGTACGGAGGCAATAACGGTGAGAAGAGCGAAGTGCCGTACAGAAACACATTCCCCAAGTGTTTCGTAGGCCGTTAGGCAGTATAAGCGGGACGATTGGGCCCGAATTAAACTCGATATCCTCCCCATTGAACTCTACGATACCTAAGCGTCGCCTATTGGTTCTCAGCCGGACGGGTGCTAAAAAGGCGAATTATAGCCGGTGGTATCAGATTTTGAAGCGTTAAAGCGACCGGGTTGTAACGGAGCCCTGGGGTAGACTCGCTAAGGTGTTCAAACTCGGATTAAGTGTCTCGTTAAACGTCGGCTCGGCTCCCTTTAACAGACGACGCCCTTTTATAAATGCGCTTATAAAAAGTAAAAGCTTTTAAACGACTTGAAACACAAGGACGGGCCCCGCGAGGGTCGCGACTGAGGGAGAAAAACATGAATTCTGATACTCGTGAGGAGTATACGCGGATCTTCACCGCTGTAAATACTTAAAAAAAGTATTTCAAACCGGAAAGCCCTACGGTTTACAACTATGTTAGTCAATAGGGTGAATTTCTTGGACATTTCAAAAGATATCGTGATGATAAATTAAAGCGCATAAAAGTCCGTCTTACCTGTGTAAGTTCAGCCACTCCAGTGTCTTAAGAGGCCTCAATGCTTCCACCGGAACACTGCTCAATCTGTTGTAGCTGAGATCCAGCGATCTCAATACTTTTGCCGCAGCCCTGAAATAAAAAAAAAATTTGTAGTTGTTGGGCCCAAACAAAATTTCAAGGGTCGCTCATTTCCCTCAACAGGAAAATCAAGCTTAGCTTAAACCTGTTTTACACAGTATTTAATTACGTACATCTTGTATTGTGCTCTAGATAAGGTGTTGTACAGTGTCTGACTACTATTATGAAGACCAACTATCGTATTGGTGACTGTATGCTATTGACAGCGGCGAAACGTCGAAACCGGACAATAGTTAAGGAGTTATGAAATTAGTTCAGGCGCGAAGTTCTGCACTTGAAGTAGCAGTTCGGGCGGCCGAATATTTTAAAAATTCACGAAAAGTAGGAAGGTATAATTTTGCGCGCTGGGTTCAGGACGTCATCACGGCTGGCGGGGCTTCATCCCGCGAATCGCGTATTGAGGACTCGGGGGATGGCGGGGGTTAAACCTCCCCCACCCTAAAAAAAATGAGCTAAACCGGCAGAGCGGAGAGCAACCCGAGTGTGGATAACGCGATTAAACCGCAAACTCGGAAATGAAAAAGCGGTAGGGCCCCCCCCTTTTTTTTCTTTTTGTTTTTGTTGGCCTTTCCGTTTTTTTAACGTCGATCCCGGCGGCGGCTGCGGCTTTTTATGAAGAAACAAATGAGGAGTGGCCACTACCCCTATGAAGGGTGGGAGGGGGTTGTCGCGGGTCCACTAATGAGCGCCGCCCCCTGAATAGCCGCCTCCGGCTCCCATTCAATAGCGACTCTGATCAACCGAAAACCGGTCTAGCTTCCGACCGCATCCCCGAGGCTACACGGCGCACTTGGCCTTTGTGCGGTTGCCGGGGGTGATGGGGGGGGGGACGATGGGCTCTTTTTAAATTCCCACTTCGTAATATACACGAGCCTGGAGAAATTGTTTCGAGTAGACACAATAAGTTTATCTAAGCAAGATCTAGGAAAACATTTCTCCCAAGCAAAGGGGGTAGTTCATAATATTATTCTATTACTTCAAAAACTATCCAAGAATATGAAAATACAAATTATAATTTTCTACTGTTAATTTAGTTTTGGAAATACAACATGCTTTCTTTACACATGGGCCTCGTACATGAAGTAAAGCTGAGTCATTTCCTCGCCTTTAATACATTAATTATTCTACTCATTTAAATTTTATTATGTCTTAATGTTGATTGAAATTTCCTTCAAGTGCAAATTTGAGTTCACTACGGGAGAAGCCAGCAGGTCGTTAACTCAATTCAATTACGAAACTAATGATCATTTAGGTGATATTGGTGTAATAAAATGCCCCTGACGACGGGAGTTGAAAACGTATTTGATAAGCCCACTAAATAGAGAAATATATTTGAGTACAAGAAAAATGAGGTTCGACTTCAATGAAAAGATTTTAACATCGCCTACTCTTCTGGCTCACTAGATCGTAAAATTGTTCAAATCTGTGCCAAAACATTACAGACCTAAACGGATTGAGTTGATGAAAGTACGTCATGATGCGAATAATCCGAAAACTATATTATGAATTTATACAGTTATAATTTTGTCGAGTTGTAAAATTCATTACCAAAAACGACAGATCCGTTCAACATTCCGCGGTCGAATAAACACATAAACACATTCGTCGGGGGTTTAATTAAACGAGGGTCCAACCAATAGCCGTACAATGTTAGCTAAAAGAAATTTTCAAATGGTAACGATGTTTGAATTTTAACCACATCGTTCAACTTTTTATCTCCGCGTTTTTTACACACAACCAGTTCACCTATTGATAATAAAATTAATTTGGTGAAAAAAAAAGAATTTTTCGGACACATCAGAGCTATCAAATCCTATATCGAAAAACGAAATTGACCACCACAGTTTAAACGGTAATTAACACGGTGTTGAAAATAAGCACCGAACGCGAAAATTATTCTTTTCCCTTTTGAAAACGAGAGAAACGAACGAAATATAGAAAATGCAAATCATTACCAGAAATTAATTAGTACGTAGTTTATTTTTCATTGAATCTGTTTCAACTCAGTTCTCCAATAGAATAGGTCCCCAAAAAATACAGCCACGCCGTTCAGATGTCGCGATAATTTATTTTAAACGCATAAAATACTGTCCTAGTTTGAACTTAAGTAAATTTATATTAAAACAATTTTTTAAGTTCATTTAACGTCACAACTATATGTACTGTGCAGTTAGTAAGATAAGGTGGCGCGTTAACAATTTGACAAAGTAGTATAAATTAAATTAAAACTTGTCCCCACCTATTAACTAGAAACTGCTATCAATGTTGAAATAGTCGCAGTTGTGCTGCGATAGGCGGTAATTTTTATATTTCTATATTTTGGCCTTAAAACAGAATTTTTGGGCCAATTATTCGCCTAAAAACTGCTTTTTTTCGACTAAAAACCGCTTTTTTGGCCGATTTTACGCCTAAAAACTGCATTTTTCGGCCGATTTTGCGCCTAAAAACCGCATTTTCGGCCGATTTTGCGCCTAAAAACCGCAAACATTTTTTGGGCCTAAAAACCGCATTTTACGCCCGATTTTGGTCCTGAAACCGCTATTTTGGTCCGATTTTGTGCTTAAAGACAGTAGTTGGGCCAATTTTTCGGCAAAAAACTGCTTTTTTGCTCCTAAAATTTGCTTTTTTGTGTCAATTTATTGCATTTAGTGAATATATAAAACTACAAAAAACTGCATTTATTTCTATTCTAAACCGTGTGAAATCGGAGAATCGGTGGCCAATTTATGGTAAGTAATTTTTCGCTTAAATAAACGTAACTAGGAAAGTGCAGTTCAGAAGGTGTGTTGCAGAAACACACGATGAGGTAAGAAGAAGGAATATTCGATAGGTTACAGCCGATTTAAGACCGGAAGGAAAAAGTCTATTCGAACACTTGTTAGAACGAATTTGTCTAGTATCTGAAGTATCTGACGGGATGAGTTAAATTCGTAAAACACTGTTCTGCACGAAGTTTATTTGATGCGCCCGGGACGCGCACGCTTAGGCGCGCAAACGCCGATAATTAATGCCCCCCCCCCACTTCAGCCAACGTATGAATCAAACTAATCACAATACCGTTCGGCGAATTTCTGTACGAATTTCGCCCGTTGATAAAAACTCGGTCGACGAACGGCGCGGACACAGAACGGAAAGGTTGAAATGAATCCGGGAGGCCAAATGGGACGTTTCGATAACACAATTGAGGAGTCGCTCGCTCGCTAATTAAGTGAATTAAATTTCGCAGGCCACGACAGAGGCGTTGGCAGTAACGCCGAGCGCGGCTCCAATTTGCGAAACGCTTAGCAATGAAAACAGCGCGCAGTTATATATTAATTAAGTGTCGTCAACTTCAAACAAACAGCGCCACAACAGCCGGGGGATTTAGTAAATGAATAACGGGTTTCGATTATCGATGGTTCATTCATTACACGCGTTAGAGTTTTAAAGTCCGCATAAATACAGGACGTTTAAAACAGACTGCAAGATTAATATAGTTTCGTCGATTATTTTTTTTCTTACAAAATATAAATTTATGTTCGTAATAATAGTAGATAAAATGAAGAACATATACTTCGAATTTACCACTTGTATACTGTTTTATACAAACATTTGTAACAAGGCCTGTTTTTGCTGTCTCGGCAACGGTAATACTGCCCGGATAAATCATCATCCCCCCACTGACCGAAGCGCCGGCGTACATTGATGCCGATAAAGCAAAATTAGGTTCGGCACACAATCGATGCCCTAATGAAGGCTGGTCGGAGGCGATAGATAATCCTATGAAAGTTTGAGAGGGAGAGGGAGGTCATTTATAAAATGGGAGATTAGAGGGGTAAGGGGTTGATGTTCAATTTGGGATTGTCTATAAATGAGACCTCATGACCAAAAAGCGATGCATGAGACTGGCCTCGTACGATAAGAAAACAGTGACTAAAGCGATAATACACCATGCCATGAAATATAGTCTAAACAGTTCTTAAAGAATAAATTAATTCTATATAATATTATACTCAAAATCTGGAAACATCTTAAAACCAATTTGGACGTACGCCCTTGAACTGTGGGGTTCGGCCAAGCCATCCAACGTTAATAAAACTCAGAAAAATAACTGAAGCAAACTTCAATGCATTCAACATCTACCTACGTAAAGAAATCACCATACAAAAATACAGAAAATTGCACTCCAGAATTACATATCATGCTAATCTTATGGTCCAAACCCTACATCCCAATCCATTCTAACAGAAGCCTCTTAGTGGCGTCTTAAATATACCCAGTACGTTTGTTACCTGTGCCACTTGAACATCAACGTCGCTTATTTTCTGTGGAAATTTAAAAATGCAATGTTCACAATATAGACTGGAATAATGGTCATACGTAAGTAAGGAGGGATAAAAGTGAAGATAACAGGCTATCAGGAGGCGGGGCTGGCTAATTTGCATGATTTAGTTCGGCGGTACGAATCACGACTAAATTCGCCCCCCCCCCGTGCCCCACCGTCATCCCTTAGACCCCCATAATTATTAGCATTGTTCTACAATGGGCTGGGCCGGTTTTTGTGCACGTGTCAACAACCCTTTGGCGCGCCAACCCCCGGCCGTGTTGACAATATCGACTCTCTGTTGTTGCAGGGAGTATAACCTCCCCCCACGCCCCCGGCCACCCTAATTAACGTGTTCGCCGGCGCGTGCTCGTGCGAGCGACTGAATGAAGCCCCACCACCCGCCGCCACGTCCCGCCAGAACTTACGCATAATTCCTAATTAGGGCTGACAGTGGCTCCCCTAACCCCTCACATCACCGCTTGACACCTTATTATATTCTCCAATAGTGATTAGGTTAACGGCACGTATATGCATTTAGTCGGGACGTCTCATTAATATAGTGGACCGCTGGTCTTACAATATCTCCAGTACATTTATACTAATTGGTTGATACTTCATAAAAATGATAATTGACCTGATAGTTTACTACAAATTATGACTGTATACAAAAAAGTTGTAGGAACGTAGAGGAGTAGCACTAATAACGGATACTGGTTCTCACCTTATTCTAAAATTTAATTTTTCAATTTTTCTGGCACATTTAGTACACGCGGCCACTTCCTTTTCACGTCTCTGTAAGGAACGTTTGGGATGTCGGAGGATAGTAGGGATAGTAGGGTTGGGCAATTGTATTAGGAAATTGGAAGGAACAATTGATCTCGACCCAACGATCGATGTGAATATTGTCACATACTAGTCATATATCAATTTGCAGTAAAAGTGCAAACAGAATGGCCCAACGACCACTGACTTTTATCGCGTGGTGTTAGTAATAATCTACATAATATTTGTCAAATGGCGTTTATCTGTGTGTTCGCTATGCATTCCCAAAAAAGCCGAATGGCTTTCCACCAAACTTTCAGCGTGCATGCATCTCATGTCCGGTTAGTTCAAGAACCACCTTTCCAGGTCATGGGGTTGGGTCAAAGCTTCAACCAGCAACAAGCTCAAAAAGAATACGGAACAAGATTAAAGCACCAAATAATCAACTACATATAACAAATATACCAATAATCCGACACGAAACAGACCCCGTGAAAATAGCTAACGTAACAGCGACAGAAATTTTCCCAGTAACACAAAATACGAACTACAACGACAATATAAACGAGACACCACTAAGAACAGACGATTACTTCACAAGACCTTTCACAAAATACGAACTTAAAGCAGCAATAAAAAAATTAAAAAACGGTAAAACACCAGGCCCAGATGGAATCTGCAACGAAATGATCACTGCCTTAACAGAAGAACAACAAATACAATTACTGCTAAAATTATATAATAAAATATGGAACACAGGCACAATACCACATTCCTGGCTAAACATCAGAATTATCCCAATATTAAACCCAGCAAAAACAGCACACAGACCCTCTAAGCTAGAGACCAATAGCACTAACTAATTATTTATAAAAATAAATTAATTGAACGGCTTCCAACCACCTTCACTCGAGGTGGATATTGTGAAAATCCGTTTCCAAGATTCATAATTGGCGAATTTTGAACGGAAGACAAATGTAAAGATGACGGGCATACAGGTGAATCACCCCTGAAAACCTACGAATTTATTATAGAAATATTCGAATATCTAGCTCCAGGAGTTTCAGTGAAAATGGTGAACGCTTCTCACGCTCCCCTGAATTTATATTAAACATTATTTCTGAGAAATTGAGGTTGATTATTGAAAAATTTCTGTTCAGGCGGCAAAATCACAGTTCAATGTGGAACGAGGTTTTTTTTGAAGCCCAACGCTCTACTCATTATTCATTTCCCTCCCACTCGGTTTTTGCGCTTGTCAAGTGGGCCGTATTAGTATCTAGGGCCGCGGCTCGTTTTATCTGAACAATGTTATATTAACGACAGTATTCTGTTTTGAGTGTGACGAGAGGGCGATGCCCGCAAAATAGATAGGCTGTCAGTAGATAAAGTGCTGAGACAGCGAGGGTGGGGGTGTGACCCCTTCGCCACCACTTTAAAACAAACGATTATTCATTAATATCGGGCCGGGGCGGGCCCGTGCGCGTGTGCGCGCCACCCCCGGCCTTATCAGCCGGCAATAAAGATAATATATGGGCGGAACCGGTCGCCAGAGAGTGAGAGGGAGCGAGCCGGGGAGGGATGCAGGGAGAGAGGGAGTAAGCGCGCTCCCACACTCTCAGGTAGTTTATTACCCTACAGAGCTCGGGGTGGTACCGGAGGAAGAGAGTAGGATCATCAGCATTTCCTCCACCACCGCTCTATTCCCATCGTCATTACATCGGCGTGTAATTTCACTTTTTTATATTCGTGTTTTACATTATATTTATTTTATTTACTCCCGATTTCTTAGCAATTCGGAGGGCCGGGAAAGCATTAAAACAAACTGATACGTATAACTCATTATATAATGTAAACAATAGTATATGTAAAAGTAGAAATTTTAAATTTTTAAGAAATAAAATGTGCTTACAATACAATACCTCCAGCATCGATACACTTTCTTCCTAGGTCTTACGGTAGGCTTTGTTAAGATTAGGATACACTTACATTTGGACAGGTCCCAAGCTTCACAGAATATCGAGTACAACTATACTGATTATGTTGAAATTTGTAATTGAAAGAAAATTTGTCGGCCGCCGGGATTGGAACCCGCGCTAAGGCAGTGGCAAATTAATACCAGCCCCCGATCACAAATTATTTCCGAATTTTCCCCGAATATTTTTCAGTACAGTTTGTTTCGATATTTTTAATCTCATCCCAAATAAAAGAAATTGCACTTTTAGATTCCATTTTAAATCATTCTTAAGGCGATTACTGCCCCGTTGGAAGTTACTGTAATTGGGGTTAGGAATAATTTAATATATAACCGAGTATCAATTTTGCTCGTACTTAATATTCATTAGGTCATTATGCTCTGATGGTTTCAGCCAGTTATATCGGGCCATAAATAACAACGGAAATACTCCTTTCGTATTAGTGTTTCCAGTGTGTGATGCGCTTCTATTTTGCCGGAGCGTCTGTGAGGGAATATAATGTCCCACAGGCGCCTCTGTGTGTGTGTGTGTGTGTGTGTGTGTGTGTGTGTGTGTGTGAGAGAGAGAGAGTGCTCTCATCCAATATTGATCAATTACAAAACCAAAGGAAATGAGATGTCGTGCTTTATCATTGCTAGCTCCTCTCGCCCTCTCTCTCTCTCTCCCATTCTAGGTCTTTATCTATTTCCCCATTAAAACTACATTTCGCCTCGTAAATATATGGGACCGTATTAGTTACAAATTATCGCGCTGGCATAACAGATACTAAAATTCGGATTAAGCATAAATGTTGTCCTTGATATAAATTCACGGGTCTGTTAAAATTGTTATTTGGAATTTTCTTGCAGTAACGAATTTTCATATTCCAAGCTGATAATTATTTAACACGAAGAAACAAAATATCTTACGATAAGTACATAGAATAGAAAACTTAGTTATTGTAAGTGTGTTAATAGCGTTAATCATTGAATAGTAACACAGAGAAATATGCTTTGGAGAACAACTTAATCTGACCAGCTTGTAGTCTCAGATAATATAAACTGATAAAATGATAAGTATGACATTGTTAGAAAATATTGTAATTATTTAAAGACGCAGAGACTATCATAGATCGGGGTTCAATTCTGTTCGACGGGGCCAAACATTTAAATTGATTGAAATGAGAATCATTTTTTGACCCCTCAGCGACACCTACCCTCATCCCTTTCGATACTCAATTCTACCAATCCCCTCTTTTCTCTCTCTCTCTCTCTCTCTCTCTCTCTCTCTCTCTCTCTCTCTCTCTCTTATCCCTCTCTCTTGTTTCGACAATTGTCATTTGTCGTTGTTCAAGGAGCGGTGGTGGGGTTGAAGGGGTGAAAGGGGTGCGGGTGGTTGAAATTATTGTGGTCTGACTGGGGGTGCCGGCCCCTGTGTAGGGGCTGTTTCTGATTACACTGGTCTTCATTAATTTTGAAAGGCCTTGTTTGTATTCAGCTTCAATTAGCCACTGCCACAACCCTTCTCTCAGGACCACCTCTCACGACGACCAAAATATAATTTTAATTATAAGTATATATGAGAGACGTATATATATATATATATATATATATATATATATATATATGCTACTTTCATGATTATTAATTATAAAGTAAGAGTAGACGAATCTGTCGCAAACTTCTCTTGTCGTTACCGCTTTTGCAACATAACTTTGGGTAACTGGTTCCGGAACTGGCGTTAAACGTAGACGAGTTAAAAAGTACGTTAAAAAGTTGATTTAACCGCCGAAATGGCTGAATGTACAACAAGCGTAATAACTGTTGTTTGGAAGTACTGTATTTTTTACTATCCAACAAGTCCGTTTACAGTTTACACCTTTGTGTACGGACCGCGACCGCATATAAGACGGAGTATTTAGTTACCGTAAAAGAAAATAAACATGCGGATTTAGATCTAGCATTAATTGATGATCACTCATGATTGTATGATAAATGAATGTGTGTGTGACACACACATTTTTCTGAACACAGGTAAAATTGAGGAATTGCAGGGGATCGACCCCTGCTGGCTGAGGTTTTCCAACGGAATTATCGGAAGTAGTGATAATTTAAGATAATTTGTTTTATTGCACGATAACAGGAATTTTAAGAAGCCTCCTCGTGTAGATTACGGCTCGGAACGTATAGCGTTTTATTACTGTCTATGAAATTAATTATTTTTTGGGGGGATTTCATGATGGTTGGTAATCAGTAGGATACTGATGGTCGGTACACTCAGGTACTTAATACCGGTAAATCAATACAACGCGATGTCCACATTGAATACACGACTATCTGGCATCGAATAATTGTGACTGGAACTGAAATGATTTCGGGAATTACAATTAATTTCAGATTTCGGACGGGACGGGGGGGTAGAGGTAGGGGTAGGTATTGTAGAGAAGCCAGAAACAAGGGGCGGGGAGTGTGACTAGGACTACAGTACCCTTATCCCGAATAACTATTAATAGGCCGGCGACAATGGAAGGGTCCTTCAAACAGGCTCACACGGGAACACCGGTCTGTGTTCCGTACTAAGGCGTTCTGCCTCCGTGTGCGAGAGTCATGGGCTTACCACACCGCTGCCAACTGCATTACCCTCACCAATCACAGAGAGAGAGGGAGAGGGAGAGAGAGGGAGAGGGAGAGGGAGAGGGAGTGGGAGAGGGACGAGTAACTCTCAACACGACGTCCCCCCACCCCAAAAGTTATACTTATACCGCCAATCATTATCAAACCGGGAGCACTATCTTGCACACCCATTGTAGTATCACCAGAGTAACATTGCAGTGACAGTGCCGACGGAAGGCTCCATCGGCAATACTAATTAACTACCGATGGCGAAAATCCGTCCGAGTCTTTGGAATAACGACAAACCTACACGAATATTTAGTTTTGAAGGGAAATAAAATACATTTTCGTTTTAACCTCATTTAGAGACCATCTTGTCCCTCTGTTTTCATATACTATATTTTAATACCTATCTGAGTGTACGTAATTGAATTCTGAAAATTGTAATGTGAAAACTCGTTCCATTTAGTTCAAAAGAAGTGAAATCACTGCGCCGTTTAGGATCAATTGAAACCCAAAAGTGTACAGACATGTTTCACATATGGCGTTAATAAAAAACGTTATCAAATCGCGCTGTCAATAAATATAATTTTAAATATTGTAGCCCTGATGTAAAAATTAAAAAAACAACCTCATTTAACTGTTGTTGAGATCCTAAAATCCGACCTCAATTTATATAAGGCCACCGATCTACATACGTATTTTAATCTCATTCAAGACAAAATAATCAATGTTCTTATAAACTTTCCGCATATTTCTATGTGGAAATATTTCGCTATCGATGGAATATTTCGATCACAAATTTTTGAAAAATAAAGTAATGTTGCGTGAAAAGGCGTTGACCCACTCAACATTCAATTTCAAGATGATATTCATGTTATGCCATTCTGCGACTCGACCTTTTCAATAGGACGTTTCCAATTCCTCGTTACTTTGGCGGAATTTAAATGTCTTCCTTTCTAGAGAGGGGGTTGATGGGAGGGTGGGGGGGAAGTATTCCAATTTTTCCACTCCCGTCGACCCCGAGTTTTCCTAATGTCGGAAGGAGCGCTTTGTTTAGGTTATAGGGATTTAACTGGGTAATGCCGGACGGGCGGGTCTCTATTGTGACAACGACTGGGGCGCTTGGAGGGGCGAAGGGTTGAAACAGCCCTCGTCGGCGCCGGCAGAGACACTTCACGACCCTTCCTGTTAATCTAATTTTCTAGACGCACCTCCCTCTAATAAGAGGACGGAGGCCTTCTCCAGAAGCGTATTTCCGCGAGGAAATTGGTAGGCGCTATGCATACCTGACTAAGTAAAGGGAAGGGGATGGGGGCGGCAGTGAGGCGGTGGTAGCTGTTAAGGGAGGGCGGGGTGGGGGAGAGACTCTCAAGCCCACTTCTAACTGCCCTAATCGGCGCCCTAGATATGTTTTATGCAGTTCAAATGAAATGTGTCTTCCAGGGTGGATGGGGGGGGGGGGTACCACCTCCCCTTAGCACTACATTTCTCCCACAGCGATAGCGCATCCGTTCCCCATAATTAACCCTCACATGCATAATGTTCCACATTTGTCACACAATCTGCTTTCCGACTCTGGATGCCATCTGTTGGGAGTTTACTGAACTTTTTCGGATATTTGAAAACGTGACAGACATGCGTAGCTACATAGTAATTTGTAAAAGTTTTACTCTCAAAACTGATTCTTCAACCTTCTTAACCGATCGGGCCATCGTCGCGGATGACCTCGTTACGCCCTCGCGGGTCTCTATCCTATAATGTGATCCACGATCTGAGAAAATAAAGCGAATCCGAGTTTCCCTACCGTAGAACTGTTATTAAACGTTGAAAATTTAACGCTAACGGCTCTCGGCCTTCTTATTAAACGGGTCGTTACGTGCAGGATTTAATGGCAGTTTTTCAAAATTCCCCCTTCCCCACCCCTCGTAAAAAGCTCGGAAGGGGTAGGGGGATGAAATTCATCTGTCTGAAATGGACGTCAGTCGCACATTCTGATGTGGGGGCTGTGGGTTTGGTGGAGTTGAATCATCATAAGAAGAATAATCATTAGGAACACACCTGGATGAAACCGCACACCGGCAGTTTGGTACACGCGAGCCAAACAACAATCCAGACCAATTAGCTACCGAACAGCTCTATATTCGCTAACACACAATACAAGATGCATCTTTGTACTCTCAGAATCTGATTTACTGTATTTTGGTATGCAGTAGATTTCGTGTGTTTCTGTCTCCTCTGGCTGGTTTGGTCTTTTGCTAGACTGGTTTCGGCTGCTCGCCATCTTCAGTAGCGGTGATAGTCACTTTGGATGTGTTTGAGCATCCTCACTGCACTGTCACTGACACTTGTACTGTGGTGGTTGTCTGTTTGTCGTGTATATATGTTCTTGTTATTGTACTAGCGCCCCCCTGAGTGTGGTGCGGGAATGTACTTAACTAAAGTTAGTTGAGTGCACTTGCACCGATTAACTAGATGACTAGAAGCAAACTTTTTTCAATAAATTTTGTAACAATAGGAAAACTTTTATGATCGTAAATACACAATACCTGATAAGTTTCGTGTCATATATTTCGAAATCAGAACCGAATAGTTGTCTGATGAAATATATGTTTGGCCAGTAATCCGACAAAAACGTAAACCTATTAACAAAATCCCTCACAACCCAAATAAGACAAACAACATCCCCCAAAAACACAATAACGATACACATATATATACACACGACAAACAGACAACCACCACAGTACAAGTGACACAGTAACAGTGTAGTGAGGATGCTCGAAAAACATCCAAAGTATTAAAGTGACTAACACCGCAACTGAAGATGGCCAGCGACCGAAACCGGTCTAGCAAAAGACCAAACCAGCGACAGGAGACAAAAACACGAAATCTAGGGTATTCCAACCCCTCGCAGACCACAAAACAGGTATTTTAAAATAAAATTCTTTTGTATGTAACTGGACGTAGTGAGTAGGGAAATAGTGTTTCCAAATCAGATATGATGTAAATAAATTACTTTACGTTGTACTTCCTACATTTTTTAAATTAAAACATTAGAGATTACATTGTTGTAAATTGGTAAATTGGATGAATGGTAGCATGTCCGTCTCAGGAAATTCGGTACCTGAATCTCGTGCCATGTACATATATATAATATATATATTACCACAATTTTAATCTCGATCTCTCACATAATCCTTAATTAATCCTTCACTGTGGGGGAAAAATAGCTTTTCTACAGGGAAAATGCTAGGATAATTTTAAATAATGTCGGTTCTCCGAAGATTAGTTTGTTTCTACAACCCTCATAATCCTCAGATTATAAATAAACGCGAATCAGGCCGTGCGCTGTATTGCTTTCATTTTGAATAAAGAAACTGAAAAAAAAACAAACATGTCCGAGGGCGGGGCGGAGAGATGCAGATGGACTAATCATGTTTCTATTAAAGTTTGGTCACGTTTCAGTGAAATGATAGCGCGGGATTAGTAGCGGGTATAAGGTGGGCGCGTGTGTAGGTGTCCTTCTCGTACAGGGAGCGCCCACACGTACAATCTCTGTGGCTCTCACCCCCCCCCCTCCCCCCCTGCCACGGACTGCCTACCTAGGTATAATATTGACCATTTTATATATACAGTATGTACGGAAGATGTGAATATATGTACATATTAGGATAACGCGCACTATACCACTTCCCAAAGTATTTTCCTCTGTTTTACCATTTTGTCCTGTCATCTCTTTCAGTTCCGTTAATTTCAGCATGAAACCGTTGCTTTGTATAAATCGAAGACAGGAAACATGTTAACAGTGCTTCAAATTGTATTTGTACGGCGAAATCGACGATAAAATTGGTTAGAAATTGGTTTACACCGCGCGATTTTTCGACGCTCCTCGATGGGCCGACATCTTTGAAATTTCGAAAATTTTCATGTTTTCAACTCGTGAAGAAACGTTTCCGACCGCCGTTAACGGAGTATGGGCCAGATCCGCGAATGTTTTTGAAATTCGAGCATTATCCTGTATGGGGAAAGTGTACCTCACCTGAGGACCACTTTACGCGTAATCTAGTTCCACTGTACAGCTTCGGTACGAAAGGTGATCCGATTATCAAATTGAGAAATTCAGATGAATAATATTTTTCAATTCCCCCAAAATCACACGATGACCAGTAAGATTTCATACACCATAAATTATTTGGTACGATAACAAGCTGTGTCCACTTAAATGTAGATTTAATATTTAGTTAACCGGTGGTAAGGTTTTGCCCTATCGATTAATGGAGCTAATAACTAATAAAGCCGGTCTCATCTGGACCAAGCATCCACTTGGGGCATTGGGCCCACTTGTTCTCGCCGGACGGTTATTATCAAATTCTGCCCCCCCCCCCGCTCGATAGACCGGAATCCTAATTAAAGCCCTATCACTCAGCGGGGGCGGAGGGTTAGGGATGATAAGGTCGGGCCGATAAGAATGGGGTGAGGGCTGTGAGCCACCCCCCGCCCCGACCGTCGGAAGATAACCGGCCGGTTTATCTAAACCGTCGGCCCAATTTGGAGCCCCCCGTATCCCAGACTGTGCGCCCTTATTTCTGACCTTGTTAACCACCCACTACCCGACCACCCCCCGCGGGGGTGAGAATTGTTGGATTCTTTCCTCCCTTCGCGACGACCCCGCAACCCGCACAAACCGCCGTCACATAACTTCGGCTAATTGGCGGATAAAAGTTATGACAACTCGTCTATTTCGTCCGACCTATTTTCCTCCAGTTCTGTGTTTTTTCGGATTCTCGCCGTCCGCAGTAATACAGTCGAGTCACTCGAGTAACTCTAGTATTATTACCGCAATATAATTACTTTATTTATATTTACAAAATATATTCAACTGCGAATGTCTAATATGTGGAAGCAACGTTATTAATTAATGATTTGTCGAGATTTATCAAAAATATAGAAATTTCATTTCATTGCTGAAGTATCATATTCAGCGTTAACTCAACTGCAGTATTATTACCGCGATATTATTTCTGTATTTATATTTATAAAATATATTCCCGTCTTGTACAACTCTTACATAATTTACCCGGGAGGAGGACGCTGTCTTGTAATTCGGAGGAGCGAAATTTGTACGAGGAGTCTGGTGGGAGAAAAAAAAATTCGCGACGATTTTTACCCCTTAAAAAAGTTCTAAAAGTTGTAAATGCTCGGCGGGAAGAACAAAAAAAAGGTGGGCCTCTACCACCTGCAGGCCTTAATAATCCCACTGTAATTGGAGGTGAGAAGAGCGGCCCGGTTTCGCAGCCTCCGCACACTTTTTATTCCCCAGGCGTGAAATATACGAATTACCTTAAATTTAACCCCCAGACGGGTTGTTGTAACCCCTTCACGTCGCTCCCTGTTGGCGGGGGGGGGGTGTTAAAGTATCAAACGTTTAGGGGTTTTTTCTTTTTTCCTTTTTGAGGTGCGTAGCCGAGTCGCAAGGATTACAAGGAAAATGATCGCAACCTCGCTGGCTTTTATTTACGCAACAAAATCTTGCCCTTTTGATGCCAAGTTTTTATCAGCGAATTTTAACACTTCGTTTTCTAATCTGTAACATGAGGATGCAACGAACCAACAACGCTTCACCACTCGTCCGTGACTGTATTAACTGGGCATATTTTGTGTTTATTATTACAAATATCTCTGTGTGCATCAGATTTATCAATAACGTAGAAATTTCATTTCGTTGCCGAAGTAACATTTTCAACGGTAAGAAAGAATTTCGATTATTGTCCTTGGATAAAAAAGAGCAAGTGATGCAATCAAGTCGGGATAGAAAGATCGGGATCGCTAAATTTTTGATAGAGAAACTAATTCTTTGATATTTTTTTTAAAGATGCACAACAAAAATGCGTATATTGGATTGTCCAAGACGTATAATTTTTACTTGTAGAAGGTCTGATAAACAAGAATTAAATCCAGGAATAAATCAGTTCAAAAACCAAACAGTTTCCTATTTTCTGCACTTTATGAACGGCTAATACCATTTATTGGTATGGCTAGTCTTCTTCTGTATGCATATGCCGCCGGCCTTGGAATCGTGAACGGGGTACAGGTTGAACCGAATGGAGCCATATGAATTTAAATTGTTCTCATCCGAGTACGGTCGCCAGAGAGTAGAAGGATTAAACGATGGAATTAAAGCTGGGGGTGAGGGGAAATTTATCCGGGCCGTTTCCATCCCAACGAAACGTTGAGAAAATGGACACTTAAATTTAAACGGGCTAAGACCGACACTCGCCTAACTGCCTCATATTTTCCGACATTTACCCCTCCTCCACTCCACCGCCGCCGCCAGGTGGTCATGAGAGCGCCAGCCGGAAGGTACCGGGCGCCAGGATACGAATTTGTTGGGATGCACACTGAAGAAGTAGGACAACAATTTAGGATCAATTTCAAGCCCGAAACACACTTTCGGGTCGGTCCCCAATTTACTAATTAATGTCGAGCCATTATTTTCTTTTAATTTAGACTGAATATTAAAATTGCACTAAATAGCCCAGAAATATTTCGTTTGGAAAACCGAACAAGCTCTCGTATTATCATCGTAAGAGTGTATCGGCGAATTGCAATAGGAAGGCGCGATGCGATACTAAGCCCGCACGACCGGAGTGTCTGACTGTAGTGTATACACAGGACGCCGTTAATACTAGTTCATAACTAACCGGTTCCTGTTCTGCTAAACGATACTAACACGCGTTCTGTAAGTTAAATAAAAAATACATTTAAGTACAGTTATGTACTATTTCTTGAACTTTATATTCAATTTTTAAAATTCGAAGTAAATCACTTTTCTTCAAACAGATATCCCTTTAGCGCCCGGTCGCAGAGTCAAAACCAACTAACTAGAAAATCGAAGATGTTTCTTGGTTTTCGATTACTGCGATCTGCTATTGTAAGGAGCAACTCGTGGCTTGGAGGATGATGAGATCAAGTGTGTAAATAAGGTTCGGTTCGAGGAAGTTTAATGACGCTGAATTATTGTCGGGGAGGGCTTATGCGCGCTGTTCAATACCAGCCTGGTGGTAGGGGTACGGCGATATCATATCAAGTTTTCATACTTGCCGCGAGCGCGTCTAATATCGGGACGTGTTTACTTCTGTCTCTTAGACCTCTGCTCAACCCTCCCTCCCTCCCTCCCCCCTCCCTCTGCGCATCAAAGAATTTATTTCGAGTGTTCTTGTTGTTGTTTGTTTCCAGTTCTGCACTGGGCAAGTTTTTCAATTTTCAAATGGAAAATCGTTTTCAGGAGGAAAGTCGATCCCCTATTATTGGCCCTTAGGCGTAAGTCGCCTCCGACGAAGCAAAAGTTACCGGCACCATAAAATGCGCCGCAGGATTGAGGTTCTTATTTCATATAATGCATTACTGTCGAGGCCATCCTCGGGGAAGTAAGGAACGGCACTTTACATCGATGCTTTTTTATAGCCCCGGCATTTTAATAAATTGACTGTTATCATCAAATGATTTACTGCCAACAGTCTCAGTGAGTCAAATAAAGTTATTAGATATTTCGATTCCAGGAATAAATAAAAACTTTTGTCCGACTTTTATAAATTATTCAGAACAAAAAAACTGTGAAAATTGGCAGGATAATACAAGTGATGCCTTTTCCCATAAGGGAATACTACGAAATAGACCTGCTTATTTAAAGTTCGCGTGTTATTTATACAATTTAAACTCACAAACACATAAAATCTCAAGTGGAAACATATTATTGCAAACAAAATTTTCATAATATAAAATCGGATGATTGGTAACATTCTGAATTACCCTCTAGTTTTCTAGGATTAGGCTTTGTCCTACTCTAATTTCTTCCTACAAAGATAAATCACAAGTCCAACATTTTTTAAAATTAGTACAACAGAAGTAACCAGAAGTACCAGAAGTGGCCTCGTATAAGTCCCTACCGTATTTCATTGGGATAAAGGCTTTTATTTGAGATAAAAACATTTATTTCGAAATATACGAAGTAAATAAAAAAAGAAGGCTTATTGGAGCGAATGTTTATCTGGGACAGGCGTACACGCCGCTTATCGGTCGGGCTAAATACGGCGCCGCGGCTCAATAAATTTCAATCATAACTTATTTCCAATTGTAGTTGTGACTATACAATAAATGGAAAAAAAGAAAACTTATTTCCAAAGGGCCGGCCTACTGCCTTTAATCTCGCCCGGGGACCAATTTTCGGGGCCTCGAAAATGACCGCTTAACCGAATCGGCCCCGCTATCATTTCCAAGTCCGTTTCCATAATTGTCGAGTGTGCAGTGTGCGCACACGCCCTCGGGGGGTAAAACGAGGCCCCCGCGGATGGGGGCAGAATTAGTGCGGATAACAAAATTGAACCTTTTAACCCCACCCCCCTCCCATACACTACCCCCGGCGGTGCTATCCGGGTAGAACTGGAAACGGCATATCGCACGGCGATGATCACCAGCCCTTTCATCGTCACCAAACATTTCAACCGGTCTACCGCTTTGAAACGGGGGCAAATTTTAATTATAAATCAGAAGCCCCGTTACCCTTACAACCCTCACCCTCCGAACACTCTTCCAGGGCGAAGCCGGAAGTTCGGCTGTGGCGGAGTTAAAATATGGTCCACAAACGTGATCCGGGAAAGCTCTGGGAAGCAGGAGCACCCCGCGGGGGGTGGCTTACGGGTAACTTTAGCTTAGGCGATCATCCCCGCGGAAAACCAGAGCGGGAGGCGATATTTTGCTATTTTAAAATACGAGTTTAAGAAAGCTCTCGCAGAAGTGTTCAATCACTGAATAATAGCACGGAAATAGCGTTAGCACTGTCGACTAAACCAATCAGAGTGTCGACCTAGACTGTCTGTTCCATTTGTTGTCCTTCTGTACGTTTCGACTTCTGAAAACGTATACTCAACGTTCCTTTTGTCCTTTGCGGACACTAAGTTACCTATCAATAATACGTATCTTAGGATTCGGCCCTTAGGAAACGTTTATTCGCAATTAGGAATTGTCGAACCATCTTTAAAATATCGCGCCCTCAGTCATTCGAAACGGAAACATCAACTGATATCAGTCGGGTCTGAGGCGTGACACGTCAATATGCGTTGAATTAGTCCCGGGTTAGACCGCCGCCATTAGCATTCCGTCTGTGGCTAAGCGGGGCACTTAGGCCCTCAATATCACTGTCGCTATAGCTGTTAATACAAGTCGGCGAGTGGCGATGTGAAATATAAGGGACGGTGACGGTTCTTCGAATATTTCGCGGGCTCCCTAAAAGGCAGCTTAATGAATTTATGAAAAATACATTATCCATAAAGCTGGGTTCACTCTCTCCCTGTTTAACCAAAATGTTTTGTAAGTGTATCTCGGGCTTCTAATTACTCAATAAACGGGAGAGAAAACAGAACAGACAGAATAGAATTATGTTAGAATTGCGAGGATCATTAATTATTGACGCCGTTGTTAGTATGTGAACCTGTCATGCAATTACCACATTATATTCAACGGCGCCGTTGAATGAGTGAATTGAATTTCTGATGAAAGCGTGCACACGCTAGTTATTAATACTAGTGCGAAGGGAAACTAAGCCCTTATATATAGTTCAGTGTGTGGTTTATAAAATGTATAATGTAATTAAAACTGACAGAGACTCGGATTTCATAATGGCAGTGTGTCGTTTGGTGGTATTTATTTTCATATATTTCTATTTATATTAAAGGGGAGAATATAGTAAAATAAATAAAAGGAGAAAATATAGATAGTGACAGAAAATACTGGAATATTTTATACTATAACAGTATACTTAGTCTATCACTTTACGAGCTGTCTTCACTCACTTAAGAGGTCTTACGATAGACTGGTTTTTCATTATTTTCAGTAGCATTCCGTCAATATTTTGACTTCCCGCCGATCAAATTTCCTGTCAGGTTTATCACTGCAGTTTTTGGGTGCGTGCATATGGGGAACCAAATGATTCCCTTATGTCGTCTGATTGCTACATTAGCCAAAATATAGGTCGGTTTGAGTTGTATTGAGGCAATTGTTTTTCAGTCGGATTCGGGCTTTGTTCAGCCCGTTCAACCAGTGCATTATTATGTTTGCCGATGCCAGGCAGCCCCCCATACCCCCACGACCGGTCACGCCGTTCAGCTGGTCGCTTCCTATAAACAACTCAACCGTTATTTGTTCGTTTCAAAGCTCCACGTCCGTTCCATTAATTAACAGTCGGTCCAACCCCCGTCAACCCCTCCCTCCCCCCCTTCCGTCTCTCTCTCTCTCCCTCTCTCTCCCCGTCGAAATTCTAGAGCCAATTTCACGGGGCCGGGCCAGAAAAAAAAGAGGGTAAACACGAGTCGTGAACAACACCGCCATCAAACATCTCGCATATATAAAATATAGGGGCATTTCCCCCTTCGGCCTTCCGATTTTCCGTTATAAGTCCTTAGTCTGTTGACTTTTCGTCGACCCGATGTTTCCAGGTAACAAACGCGGGCGCAATTTCTGTGCGAGAATTATGAATTTTCCGATACACCTTTCCTGTACACAATAAACAGAAAACCGGTTAATATTTATTTAATAAATTCCCGTTTTATACGGACTCGTTCTGGAACTGTTACACGGCTGTACAAAGAGTGCTAATGACTATATCTAAGTATCGAACCCTGGATCGAGACTGGTTTTACCAGAGTTTACTTCTTCAATTGTGACCCCTCCCTCTATAATCATATACAATCGGATACCCGAAATCGGGCCTATAAACCATAAAAAGAAATTAATATTTGACTAAATCCAGCCAGCAGAAGGTAGGGTCAGCGGTAGCACGGATGTGATCCCCTGCTATCACTAGCCGAATTCACGTATGTACCTCTTGGTTTGAAAATTACACTGATTTTATTAAATACCACAATTTATGAACTGCTGCCGAATAAGGAATAGCTTGAAGGAACATATAGAGGACTGCTGGAGAGGTGAAAGAAGATTTTACAGCCATATTCGCATCGGTTTTCCACCTCCGACGAACAATCGGGACGTCGAGCGGTATTTATTGCTATTCGAATTCACTTAATGGGCAGCTCGTCCGAACCCCTTCCCCAATTATGCATTTCACGAAATTCTTTGACCAGAATTCGCATGTAAAATTATTTCGCGAATCGACTGTAAAAAAAAACGCGCTCTCGTTCCCCGGAATTCGTACATCTCCGGCGAGAGGGTATTTAAACCCGGTATCACTTTTGAAGGAGGGCATTTTTTGCCCGATTATTGGGACCCCCTACTGAATCTAATACGAGTTTGTCGGACGTTTTCCCGCTTACACGCGGAAACAAGTATCGGGTGAAGATATTCGATTAAAATTTTCCGGACCGAACGGCTACGCGATTTTTTCTTCTTCTTTTTTTTTTGAAAACCCAATTAAAATCATTCGACGTCATAGAGTGGATCTAATAAAAAGAGGCCACCCGTACGATTCGCCCAATTAACCAGAGTGCTCACTTACTGGAGGGGCGGACCCAATAACTGACGGAAGATATTTCCCGCATTAGACCGTTCGAATAGAATTACACTTCGCACTAATTACTTCTTTCATCTCAATGACGGACGATGAAGTAAGAATGAATAAATAAGGTGGAATAATAATTCAAATTTATGACTACGATACTACGAGCTACGTCTTATTACTACGTGTCATTATGATAATGTTTACTAACAGACAGTTATGTTAGCTAATTATTTATAACTCAATAATCCACACTGATACTTGTTCCGAATTATGGCGTAATACATTTTAATTTTCTGACACATCTCACATATCTGTGTTTAAGAATATTTTCTATCTTGTCCTTTTTTTATCCTAGTACCTATATACAAGAATATCCCCTCTGATATATTTGAATTTATCAACTCAATAAGCATACAGGAGTGACCTATATGCTGCTGTAAACGTATACCCTACTTATTTATACGCAATTCATAATAATTATACATATTCAGGTTCGCAGGGCATTTTATATTTAGATAAATTGTAAAACGGTGAAGTTCGACCGGGGAAATATTATATTCCCTCGTGATCTCGTGTATCTCCGCTTTATCGGCGGGCTGTTGAATGGGACGAAGCCACGGGCTCGAATTCTGTAAACCTGGGTTCCGCTCGGAACCATTTATAAATTTGCAAATGAATGAAAATTTTGATTGAAAAGTCCCGGTGCGAGCCCAGGATATTTACATTCAATTGAAAATACGAATTAGAGAAGCGATTGGATCTCAAATAACTGCAGGAGCCCGGTTCGGTGAATATAACTATTTGGTCCTGGCGGTGTTAAGTGTTAAGCGAGACAAGTTAAGATTATTATGCCCGTATCGGCGATGGGAGGAAAGAAATATAAATGAAAATTTGAAGGGGAGCAGGGCCGGTTGAAGTAGTACGCATTGGGGTTGAACTAATCGAACCTGGTTGAGCAACAGGGGGTGAAAAACGGGCCACGGAACGTGGAAAACTAGTTTTTCTCGGACCCCACCCCTCTCCATTGTGCCAGTTTTGCCGCCGCCATTGTTTCGACAACTACCTCATATGTGCCGGCCACTCGTCCCATCCCGCTCCAAGTCGTATTGCGAATGTTCCGCTACCTGTTATTCCGTTTCTCTTTTTAGGCTGTTTTATTGGAGCATAGTCTAAAAAGATTGCGAAAATCGTCATGAACTGCACAGTCAATGTCGTGCAAAGAAAAAAATACTATGGTAGGCCCAATAATTTTAAAGCGATTCTAAAATTGAGTAACATCCCGAGCTGATAGTAAAGAGATTATAATAAATACATTTTAGATTTATTACTTGGAATTCATTACTTAATCTCTTGGAAAGGACAAATGCTCGTGTGTTTTTCATTGTTCATATTGTTCATTTGTATTATATGTAACTTCGAGTGTAGAGTTGGCAGAGAGTGGAAAATAATAAATTGAAAATTTTGAAAGGAATCCGATGGGGGAACTAAAAGTCTTTTAGGGGAGCCCCGAAGGAATTCTTTATAGTTCCACCCTCCCACCGCCCACTCGGCGGGGTCTCAGATTGAACTTAATTAGACTTAAGGAGCGGAAAAGAAATTGTCGGAAGAAAATTAATCTAAAAATTTATAAAAAAAAAAGAACTCCCAGCGATAAATTTCACCGGGGCGGACAGAGGGTCGAAGGGAGGGGACGCAGTTTGCGGTGACAAAGGGAGTAATTCGTTTAAAAGGAGGGTACGGGGGGTAGGGTCCACCTTCAGCCCCGCGAAGAAGCACTTAACTGGGAGGTGAGGGAGAGCGAGTTTATGAATTATGATCGCGAAGGGGGCTGCAAAGGAGACTAAAGGGGGATGAAGTGAACTAAGTCTCGGCCGACCGACCCATAACTTTATCGCCCGCATATATATTGGAGTTGAAATCCTCCAATTAACACCGGAAAGCATTTTAGACTTTCGTGAACCTCCCCACTCCCACCCACTTACCCCATAACCTCCACCGCACTTACTACCCAACCGATAGAGCCATCGCCCCCGGACCATGGCGCCACAACCCGTTTCTTTTATTAAACTAATCCTGTTTTTTAAAACAGCTTACATATAGAAACAGAATATCTATGCAGGATATTTTGTCAATTTTTCGGCGCCGGAACTACTTCGGCTATGCTATGATTGTGGTCCGGGATTCCGGGATAAGAATTCAGGAAGAAGACGGAGATGAATATACCCGAATGTACATAAGAAAATAATAACCGAATATTCATTACTTTATACACACATATAATAGGAAGTATCTAATGGTCTATTTTTTCAGTCGTATAATGAAATTCGACAAGACAAAAGCGTGGTGAAAACAGGTAACGAAAAATGGATAGCCCCTATGAAATTATGGTTCGTCTTAAGGAAGAAACATAAAAATATGCTCAAAAAAATAGGAAGTATTTATATTCCTAAAGGACGAGTGTGAAATTCAGTTAATTGTTGAGTCAAGAGAATCAGAAATTTTCATATATTTTTTAGTATTTTTACTATTCTTTTTTTGCAGGCTATAAACAATTTTGGGTGTCAAAACTGTGTACTCGTACGTCGGTTGGGAGACAATTGAAGAGAGAGAAAAAACAGATACCGGGGAGTCGAGTAGTTATTTGCACAGCAATTTATAATAATTACAGTTGAAATATAAAATAAGTAAGTGGAGTGCTCAATTGGCGGTTGGGTTTGAACAGGTTGTGGGTCCCGCCGGCTGAGATAAGAAGCAAATAACAATACTTAGTATGGTAAACCAGACCTATTAGCCAGCCTCCCGCCCCCCCCCTCACGGTATAGGCGCAGTCACGCCAACGGCTCATCAACCGCCCACACTCCCATACAACGTATATATACGCTGTCGTATATTGATTTGACCTTGTCCCCCCCCCACCCACCCACTTACAGCAATGAACTATAATTAGTATTAATTAACTGCACGCCTTTTTTCTTTTTTTGGCTCGACCTCTCTTTACGCCCAAACTGCTCTCTCGCCCCGGCCCTGTTTTCAATGAAATTTTTACAATTTGCAATTTCAGAATTGAAACCGAAGGGATAATGACACGCTTGCCCTTGAAAACCTTTGTCCCACTTTACTAGAGGTGCATTGAAATATTTGAAAATTCAGAGATTAGGATGAGGGACTAGTTATTATACAGGCGAATTCTTAAGAAGTATTAAATCCGGTATAAAAAGAAATTACGATGAACTGTCCATAGCGATAAGGACTCATTCGATAACAAATAAGACGGAAATATTACGGTAGGACCCATAATTCTGAAACCGATTATAAAATTGATTTACATTTTTCAATCAACAATTTTAGGTTTATTACTTCGATTTGAACTTCCCACCTCAGAGCGAATAAGAAAATATACTATGATATAGAAATTAATATGATCTCTATTGTAACCCAAGAAATTGGGAATTAAAACTGTCGTCTGTAATTGAATCAGCTTTTATTATTGTGCCCAGTCGAGTCTGGGTTATTTTATATTTAGATAGATCGTTTTATTTAATATAGGAATAATAAGAATAAAATAAGGAGTCGCAATTCTCAGAGTGGCTTCCAAGAATCTCGGTGGCCCAATAAAATATTAGAATTTTACACGAAATTAATTCAGTTAATTGTTTTTCCTTCCGTCTATATTTTCTTCTATTTTCTCTGTGTTTTAAATCAAGCTTTATTGTAGTGTTTCTTTGAATTTATGTAATAATATTTTTCTTGTAGCAATAAAATTATTTTTTTATACGTACAGGTAAATCCAAGTCTATTTCCATCTGCCCTACATAATCCGTTTCTATATGTCACTTGTTTCAAATATGTAATCGTGTTAAAATTATTACCTAAGAATCTGTAAACCGTATCGTGATTGGACATATACGGCAAAAACAAATTAGACCCTAGGAGATCGATTCTCCTCTGGCGGACCGAATTTTTCTTTAATTTCAAATATTAATTAATTAAAAATGCAGAGCTCACTAACTCGGCTTCGGAAATCAGCTTACGAATGTAAATGAACTTTGGGGAAAAAGGACGGAGAATCCCACCCGAGAGATGATATTCCGCAGGGTCCAATCGCCATAAATAAATTTTAAGATATTGACGATTTATCAACTAAAATTATTTGTACCCAGCACGGTCTTACGCGAACCTATCGGAAGTTAGATGTAACTCAAATTATTGATTTAATTGTAATAATAATTTAGGACTATTAGTAATTAGTAACTATCGAAGTCTACTTGAGTGTCCTCCAGTCGTTATTTGAGATTCAGTCCTAATCAATTTGAATTCACGACCGATTGAAAAGTTACTAGTCCGGGGGAACAGTTGTATTTCAATCAATTCCGAATTTGAATTGGAAATTGTTCGAAAATGTTTCACTGCGCCTAATACCTTTACCGGACGGTTTCAATCCCGCGTATTACCCAGCGTATAAATGCTGTATTTCATTGCTCGTCAGTCGTTCGTCGGGGATATATATATATATATATATATATATATATATATATATACAGGCCGAATTTGATTTTATCAATTGCAAGAATGGGAAGGACACTGGCTATTGGATAGAGCGTCGCAGAATAATAATAATCCGCGCTATGAAAAATTCATACGCGCTGAAAGAATCTATTTGAAGGATGAAAGGACAAAAAACACACGATAAAAGGGGGTAAAAAGCGAGCCATTGTGTATCGACCGAAGGTGTTATCAGCTATAAGTTAATTGCGGCCGCGGTGGGCTTCGTCGGATGGACGGGGCCGATAGCGGCGCCACCTCTCCCCCTACCCCCAACAACATTATTAATTCAAAACCTGTCAAAATATTTCTTCTTTATCTGACCGCGATAACGACGGAAAAACTAAAAAAAAGGAGGACGCCGCTGGGGAAGAGTCCCGGGAAAAACCATTTACCGAATACATTTTTGGCCAACGCTCCGCCGACCCTTTGTTCAGCCCCGATAGCGATCGAACCCCTGGATATCGATCTTTGGGATTATGTCTTTCTCGATTTGGAGTCCTTCCACGAAGAAACGTCTATAATAAGGATGCGACGAAAACCGTGCATAGCGTAACAGTAAAGGCTAGGGAATGGTGGGCGCGCTCCAACCATAGCTTTGGATAGACCATCAATCGCTCCAGCATTATCCCATAATTATTCAAAAATTTTTGTTCGCGATACTTTGATTTTTTCTAGTTATTAACAATCTTAATAGTAAACTCAGGGCGACAAGTAAGTCCGGTACATAACAGAAGGTTAAAAAAAGTGTATTTCAAAATAATAATATAGTTGTGAATTATATTCTATTTGCATTGCATATTATTGCTCCTCATAATATCATGCCTTGCGAGATTTTTGTTTCCTCACCCTTATTTCGTCACAGGATTATGCAGTAAGGACTTTCGTGATGAATTTATAAAGTCAATAACAGTTTCAAAAACATGTTCGACAGCTTCCCCATTCGACAAACGGGCCGTCAAAGTAGATTAAAGTCAAATTACTTAATTTTCTACAAAGTTATGTCCTTGATTCAACAGGTAGTCAATTGATATGACTTCTAGTGTTCGGCAACTGATCTCCTTTGATTTAGTTAATAGTATAATTATAGTCTGACTTTCCGGTATTCTTTATGGCTCATTTCATGCCAGTATCCTAGCACTGCTGTGATTTTTGCTTTATATATCCACATATTATGAAATAATTTTATTGCACTAAAAGTAATGAAATAACGAAGAGGCGTACTCGCCATTTAGTATAGATCTCTCTTGAACATCAAATTTTAAACCAACGATAAGGAACTGGTAACAGGCGATGAGATATAGAATCGTAAGAGTAACGGCAATCCATACTGTAAGAACATTTAAATTAGCAGTTGAATAAATCGTAGCAATCGGGCCAAGTAATTGGAGTCGCGAGAGGGGATTAAACGGGAGAGGTGTGGTTGGCATCCCTGCAGTCTTAATTTCTAGGGAGCCTAACCGATATAATTGAATACCGAACAATTTGCATTTTAAATGAGCCAATCGGTTTGAAATATTCATTAGGGAAACCGACGTAGAATAAATTCGACATCGGTTTTTCTAATATTGCTTTCCAACGCCGCTCCGACTTCGATAGTGGAATCAAATTATACGGTATAGACCCGTTTGACTATTCTTCCGTTATATTAGACCGGTTTTGACGTTTTTGCGAAGAACTGCAAAACTAAGAATCCTTGAACTAAAGGAAAGTCACTAAATGGGCGTCACAAAGTGGAAAATTTGTATAATAGCGGATTCAAACAGACCATTGCATTTGGAGTAAATTTGTTTACCTACCGTGATTTTAACCTGCGATTAATCACAACAGTCCTTTAATAAAATTAATTATATGTAACGCCCACGTTACCGCACAGAATTTAACGTGAAACATAACCGTACCATTTGCGACTTAAATTATATATTTAAAAATTTGAGATATAACTTATTTTCCATGTTTTGCTAATGTCGAGTGATGTAACACTCAGAGTTTGTGATTCAACCCGGTTAACTGGTCCCAATACTAAGCTGAATGCATTTAGAGACCCCCAGATTGATCTACACTTCGGTCGGACCCTGACGACGGTACCATTGAGAGTTCCGAAACGTCGGAAGCAGGAAAACCCGAGAGGGCCCCCAGAAGGAAACGGCAAAAACCTTTCCGGCGGTTTCCAAGCAGAGGAAAATCCGGGAATAATAGGGAGTCTACCCCGCAGTATTACGCGCGATCCTACCGGAAGTCGGTTCCGGTATCGGAAACTTTTGCACGTTTATAATTAAAAGAAATTCTGTTGACAAAATCGGGCAGTTTTTCAATTATCCAAATCGCTTATTTTTCTCATTAATCAACGCCTATAAAAAAATTAACGCATTTATGTAGGAAATTTCCTCCCGATCCGATTGTACTCCGTAAGTACCTTTAACATGAAACGAATTCTTAGCCTGCCAATACGATCTTTGCCTATGATGTATACAAGAACTTGTGCCCAACAAGCTGATTATTAATACGCTGAAAGGGAAGGGCCGTAGGTGGGCTCGAATTCTGTAAGGTATTGGCCGAGTGAAGGGCCATCGAGTAGTGGTATGCAGTGGGGGACGTGAAATTCGCCCGGATACAACAAGAGGGCCGGGTACTACTACTACTACTACTAATACTAGTGTGATCTGATTGATGCCCCACTTGATACGGGTATAATGAGGCCGGCAGTTAGGCTAGTCCCTAGTCTCCACCAGAGATTACCCTCCACAGTCTAAACCCCCCGGACCGATTATTGTCGGGCGAACAGCCCTCTGATTACACCCCCGGCGAGGATGTTAGCCCCAGTACCGAAATAAGGCGAAAAAGGGTCCAACATTTAACTGCTACTACATCTAAAACTTCCGCAGAATTACTATTTAGTACAGAAAATTTATACCAGCACAGCATGCACAATTTTAAATAATTAAAAACGAAGAAAAATGAATGATGCTTTTTTAACTGTTTTATTTTTGCACAATCAACTTATACAGTTATGGGTGCAATTGATACATGTATTTATTTCCGCGTGTTTGTCTCGATAAAGAAACCACCCAGTGATGGCGCTTTTGACATGTTTTAACTACTGCCCGAGGTGATCTCTGGGCCAGTGGCGTTTAAGCCGTCGTGGTGGGGATAGTGGATGGGCAAAAGAGGGAAGGGACTGAACGAGTGGGTGTGGATGTGGAGAGAGGCGGGAATGGAATTTAAGGAAGCGTGATTTTGCGACTTCGTCGACTGTTGGTATGTTGAGGTCATTATGGATTGTTTGGTTACAAACATACCAGGGAACATTAAGGATGGTACGAAGGACTTTTGCGGGCGATGTTGGATTTCTTAGCGGAACCCCATAGCTCTATTCCGTAAGTCCATGTCGGTTTTAAAATGGATTTGTATACTGTAAGTTTGTTGTCTACTGTCAGCTTTGATGTCATTTTCAATAGGGGTCTCAGCAGTCCAAATTTGCGACTTTTAAACAGTGGATACATTTTTTTGGACCCCTCTGTATTTTAAACGGGGATTATAAATGGCAGACGGCGTGACTTCAAATTTTTTCTCTGTCCGATACAATGCAGCAGTTGTAGAACTGCAGGGAGCAGTGTACAACCCGCGGATTGAACCTGCGTTCAGAGGTGTTCCTGAGAACATGACGCATTGCTCGGCGAAAGAAGAGAAGGCGGGGCCCGGGGAAGGACGGGGGGGAGGGGAAACAGAAGGAAGAAAAAAAATCGTGCGGGATATCGTAAATTCGGTGTTCAATAAAGGGGTCCACACCGCACTACCGAAATTTACGGTTCATAACCCCGGTGTAATTCTTTATTAAAGTTGAAGCGAGAGAGGGAGAGAGAGTGAGAGCGGTTGAGAGTGAGAGTGGGCGGGGTAGAGTGGGTAGAAGTGTGTGGGGGGCCTTGTTCACAGAATCCACGTTTTTTGGAGGCGGGGCTGGTTTTATTTTCATTTATTTGTACAAGACATCCGGTCTATTACAGCGGTCTATATGCAGATGAAGTAATCAGGGAACACAGAACAGTTTGAACGTAATCTAATTCTTATTACCGTTCAACTAATATGTATAAAGTACACAAAATAAGGGTTGAATGATAAGGAATTGCGTATTTTCAATGGTAGTTTTCATTAGACACAGCCATACGAAGGAGAATATTGATATTTTAATCTCGGTTCAGAATTAGACCCCATTTAAAAATATAAGTTAAAAACACACCCATAGTGAAAAGCGACAAGAAAAAGTAGTACTATCACGTTAAAATCACTATAAATTGTTTATAAGCGAAAAATATTCAATATATTCCACAATTCAACAATTTGTTCATTTTCGTTATATTTCATTCTGCTTAATAAACATCCGGCAGTCAAGAACCTTTGGGGGAAAGCCAAGTGACCGGTCTAATCGGCTTTATCGGCCCTTTTCATAATCACTTGCGAAAACTGTAATTTCGTCCGATTCCCCGAAAACCAATTCCTGGGGGGGGGGGTGCACTGGAAACCGGTTTATCTATTGCTAATATTAGCAGACTAGAATGCCAGATTAATATTGGCTTTTTTATATTTTTAAAAAATTGTCATTCCTGTAAAAATTGGAATTGGAGGACAGTTTTAGAGTACACGACGAGGGGGGTGGGAAGAGAGCTGTGATTAGGGAATCGGACTATTGGAACTATCGAACCGTGCCCCCGGCCCACTGCTGTATTGCGGCGGTGCGTACGTGCGTCCAATCCTTTAAATTGTTTGTTCGAAAATTGGAATATGGCCCAAAGTACTTTATTTTTTATTTGTGTTCGTTTCGCTTTTTAGTTTTCAATACGCGAGGTGGTGGAATTCAGAGTTCAAGACTGCAGACAACTAAGCCCAAATATTCCGGATGAATGCCCGCCCCGGGATCGCTACTGAGGCCACTTTCAGGAGAACATGCTATATCCACCATAAATTTAACAATGTTAAGGTCGAATGGCCATAACAGATCCAAAACTTACCAAGTGAAATTCACAATCGACTTAATAGTATCTGGTCGGAGCCGTGGACCTAAAAGCCCGATGTTATCTGAATAGCCTAACCCGGTTGACATTCACGTTGTGCGGGTCAGTATCAATAGCGCCGTAACTTTACATTTATCGTATATGTAATTAGACAATGCAATAATTGTTACCTTAATTATTTTTTCTTAACTGTACAAAAATATGTGTATCTGTGTATTATTCATACATATATACATAACAACATAATTTCAAATTTTTTATGTGTACACAATAAAAACTCTTACAAGCCTTACTATCCGCTGGTGTTTCCTTATCGTTTATCATCTGCCGTTTTTCCAATTATGTGAGTGTTTTAGTTTTGTTAAAATGTAGATAAATATACATTATGTGCGTTATGTTAAAATCTATTAAGGACTCATTTTTTTATTTCCAATACGCGTTACATAAAGCGACAAATTGCAGAGTGAAGATATTTAAATTTTCAATCCTTCTTTACCCCCGCCACCGCCACCGGCCTAAGTTCTATTAGGAGGTGGGCCACATGGGAAATTCGTTCCAAGTCATTTTTTTCGCGGTTCAAATTGGACGGTTGCGGAAGTTCGCCGGCCGGGCAGGAGAGCCAAAAGTCAATGATAAGTGACGTCGAAGTGTCAAAAAAAAAAGAAAAAAGAAGGACTGGAAGAGAGCGGGGTGAAAAAGTTCGGGAAATTGGGTAATAAATTGTCAGATTGCAGAATCCATTTAATATCCGCAGTGGGTGAAGTGGAGGGCGGTTGTTATTTGGCCGTTATCAAATATTGATGCATCAAAGCACCTCCCTCCATCCCCCATCCCACTTTTTATTGACCCTAATGATGGCAGATACGTGCCAATTTATAAAGGGGACATAATGAATTACAGTTTACCTGCCTATATTAGATGTAATGATTAAGTAAGCATAACGTAAGCACGACCTTTTACGATTTAATGAGTACGCCGGAGTTTTTAATTGAAGAAAAATTCGGTCTGAAACCGAATGATACGCAATAAGAAAGTGCAATTTTAATTTCACTCCTACACACATAAATATAAATCTCTACTTAATAAAAAAACGCACAGATACACGAACGATTGCACATAACATAACCAAGAAAGGATGAAGACCAGGAACAGGACATACAGAATTCAACTATCTGTGAAAAATGTTAAGAAATAGATAAAAATCAAACACATTTGACTTAGTGTAAGAACTATGAAAGTGAATTGGGAGAAACAAAAATAGAAATAAGATTACATAATGACCGGATTAACGAAAAAAAATATTAGATTTTATGAAAAACATATACCAACAAATATAAACATAATAACGGCGACCAGAAAGATTGCGCGATATGTAAATGCAAAATAAGAAAAATTCACTCTTAACTTTTCGTTAGCTAAGAACACATAGAAGCCTCAAATAAAGGGGCTGTTACTATGACACGATCTAAAACATGGAGGAACTCCTTACTTAAGGCACTGTTTGGTACAAGGCTATTTATTGCAGTTCGGCTCGTCAATCCGAAGTTCCGGTTGAAATTTCCGGTAGAACTTTTCTCTCCGGCAAAACAAAAACTCCGTTAATCGCATTTTCCGGCAATTTTAGTTTCCATCGGACAGATTTCGTTTTATCGGAGCCAAAAATCCACGTGGCGGCATTCCCCCGGTTTTCGGATTTTCCGACCCGGCCATTCAGCAGCCTAACCTCTTTCTCTCGACCTTTCTTTATAATATTAAAATATCCCTAGTTCGGAGGCCGTGAAAAAAAGAGATTAAAGCGAACAAGGTAAAGGTCGGATTTAATAAAAACAGATTTAGCGATATTAGAAGAGCTTTGGGCTAGTCGGGGGCGGGGGCCTGTGAGAAAAAAGAACCTGCTCCGATCGTTACGACCCTGTACGACTTTTTCACGATAACCGACTCATAAGAAGTTGTATTCCCGCGAAATTTTGAATAAAAATCAGTCAGTCGGAATAAAATGTATATATCAATTGTAATTTAATATAAAAATGTCTTCATTCAATCCTTACATTACAGTACAGTTAATTCACTATGTCAGAAAACTCACGGTTACCATGGAAAATTGGTTTGGTTGGCGCATTAGCTACAGCATTTTTATTATTAATAAAAAGCGTGACTATTTAGTTTTTCTTAATTCGATAATTTTTATCTCCTCGCTTTAATGGCTACACGTGTCGAGGCTGGAAACTATTTTAGAATATTACTTAATTTCGTTTTAAGAAAAGACGGAATCCAGTTTTCGGTCAATTTATTATAGCCAGTAGACTTTATAGGCCTACTCATTATGTGATATGGAATACAAGAAAAACAAACGAACCCCATCATTTTCTGAATTGAAACTCAGGATTTTGAAACTGACGTTACTGTTGTACGGTGAAAGAATAAAATTATTATTTTTATTCTATATATAATATAAAATTACTCACAGGAGGGACTTGTCGGCGACGGTTGTTATCGAGTTGCTGATAAGGCGCAAAGATAACAAGTGGGTTGATACCAGACTGTCCTGTTCGACTACCTCGAGGCCGCTTCCGACTATGTCGATGTGCGACGTGCTCACGTCGGGGAAATCTGAAAACGGGAGACAATAAAGCGGTGATTTTACAAGTACAATAAATGAATGAATATACAGAAATGAAATACTACCGATTTTCTTTTTTATATTTTACCGCTATCGTACGGGGACGTTTTGTCAGGAATAAATTTCTTCGGGAAAAAAAATTACGAAAGTAAAGAGAGAACAGTCATTCAAGAAATTATTTGACCGAAATAGCGGGACGTCAGAAAGGTAATAATAGAACGAAATATTTCATTCCGCGAATAGAAATATATTTTCACATAAATATCCTCCTGTTTTTGTTTTCGGCCGTATTATCCAATTGTTCTTAATAATACCTGCAATCGTTATTTGCATTTTCGTGATGCCTTTTCCCTTTTTTTACTTTTGGCGTGGTGGCGATACGGTATAATAGTTGGGGGTGTCAATGGGTCACATTTATTTCTCGTAAATTGCCTCCAGTTGATAGAAATAATAATAATAAATAGAGGGCTTACATTGTGGAAAAATAGGCTTCATCCAATAATGTAATATTTTTTTTACAGGGTTTAATAGACATTAAAGGTTCATCTGGTTCTCACGTGTTGTATGGTCTACCTTATTCGAGGCGAAAGTAAAGAAATCCGGACTTCGATTATTAGAATTCATGGTATTTTAGAGTTTAATCTTAACATTAATTACCGTATCCATTTTTGACATATAATTCAATCATGCTGTCCTTTCGACCGTACAAAGCGACGCAATGTTTATATAGAGTAGTAGTGGAAATGATTTGACGTTTGCAATTCGAATAAACAATTCAAATTTGGACACGTGCAAATGTATAATGTTCGATACCGTATTCCAAACTCACTGTGTTTGCTTGATAACTCGTTTTTTCCTTCCTTTATTTTTGTACAATCAACTACTTATAGTTATTAGTAGAATGGTTGAATGTATAGTTTTTTCCGCGTGGAAGACTTGATAAAAGAAACCACCCAATGGTGGCACTTTTGAGACATGAGAACAGTTACGGCTTCGGACTAAAAGGAGATCTCTAGGCCTGTGGCGTTTTAGCCGAAGTGGGGAGGAGGATAATGGATGGGTAAGAGAGGAAAGGGACTGAACGAGTGGATTAGGATGAGGAGTGAGGCGGGAGTGGAACTTCAGGAACCGGGATTTCGCGACTTCGTCGACTGTCGGTATGTTGAGGTCATTGTGGATTGTTCGGTTAGAATCATACCAGGATGGTACGAAGGACTTTTGACTGGAATCTCTGGATGCGGGCGATGTTGGATATCTTGGCGGAACCCCATAGTTCTATTCCGTAAGTCCATGCCGGTTTTGATAACTCGTAAATGGAGGATTACTGATGTCATTAACCCTTTCGCTACGGCGGAACGGAGCACCGTGCCGAAAGTGCGAACATTAAGCGCGCACAGTCTTTAACATTCGGAGCCAAGACTTTTGTCTCAAAAACAACTTTGTAACATTTTAATTTTACTTTGTAATTTAAAATGATTATACCACCATTTTCAATATTTATATAAATCTACTGCAGTTTTATCACGTATAGGTTTCGTTCCTATCTTCTGACGCATTCAAATTACGACTAACTATTATTATACATTCGAGTGCCAGAGGCCAATGACAAAGCACTGTCGAAATAAATAAACATTGCAATAGCGCTTGCAATTGTTCGCGAACTGAAAAAATCGAGTTGAATCTACCTTGATTTTTGGCTCCATTTCTGTAAGAGATGCGGCGTTCGTGTATAAGCGGCGTTTTGTGGCGGGTGACTATAGTCACCCGTAGTAGCGAAAGGGTTAAGAATCCTTACCCTGATCACGAAGTACCGCAGTTATTATCGTGTTAAGAGCCGCTACAGCGTTCTGTATTAGGGCCAGCATCGTGCGGACAACACTTTTCAACTTAATTCCCCCTTTTTTGGAGGATAAAAAATGTCATATTTGTAGTCCGGAAGAATGGGCCGACGGGAAAAAAGAGAAATAACGGCATTTAATAGCCCGGCCGGCGCGACAGATCATTTGGGGTTGTGTTAGGGGGCGGGTTAGGGGATGCCGGTGTCCGTGGGCCGACTCCATGGAGTTGTGTAGACTCCTGGCCGGAGACTCCATCATAAACTCGTTCCCCGTTAAATCCCTGCATTCGGGTCACGAACACAAACTCGGCCGCCGCCCCCTCTACGACCCCCCCCCTTCCCCACCCTCCGACTTTGGAATAGGGATTTGATTTTTAATTACAGGTCCGCGGGGCGGAATAAAAAGTTTTTATACTTTAATCGTGACTTGACCCCCGCCCCACAGCTAAGGGGGAGGGGGATTACCCCTCAAAAACAGCTTGCACCCGCGCGGTCCACCCCTTTTTTTCAATTATACTACCCGCGCTGAAAAAAAAGGTCTATCGGGACATAACATATTTCTATATTTTTTTTCCCTTCACGAAACTGGCGAGGTGCGTAATTTTCGGATTTGACACTTTTCTTTTTTTTGTCGGACGCCCACCCAGCTGTAATGTGCTCCGGTGAATGCGATTTTCGGAGAGCTATCGGATTATTTTCAGATAATTTTCAATCGCTCGGCTGACTCCCAAGTGTAGACACAACGCTCATCCGACCCGAATATATAATATCTAATGAATGCGTCTATTTTGCTGGCTGATATGCGATCTTCTGCCACTTTGCCTTAGGCCCCTGCAGGGGGGGCAGTTACGCACATAGGCTCCAGAGATATTATTGCATTGCGCAACAAAAATAAATATTTTGTAAATTTAATTGTCGCAGTTGTTAATCCATAAGGGTCAGGAATGTCAAAACTCTTCCGACCTTTTATCTCTACACGCTAATTCGGTCCTCATCGCCAGTACTATCCTTAATATTTGTGTTCTTGGCCGGAGTTCGCAAATCGACTTGGCGAAATAGCGAAGTCCACGACCGACGGATCACGGCGATTTCAGTGATAGCTTCCAAATGGGCGCCGCACCAACATAATTTGTCGTAAAAATATCTGGGGACGGATGAAAAAATTGAGATTGAACGTTGGCCGAGCCTCGCTCGCCGAGAGGGTTGATCATATTTAATAAATGAAGCGAGGAATCGGGGACGAGGAGGGAGGAGCGGGTGACGTCACGCGATAACCATAAATCAGGCGGCGGGCGGCTAAAGTGGTGGCCTAACCCCCGCCACCCGCCACCGCAACTCGATATTTAGTAAAATATTAATGGCATTTTAATCACCGGCTCATCAATCCATGCCCATCACTCCGGTACAGCCCGGAGAGCCGCCAACGAGAACAACCATGGAAATGGAAATAGGAAATGTGTTTAGTTTTTCGAACTTAATTACACTGATTTCAAGGTATGATTCCGCGGTTGAAAGATGCTGCAAGAAGGAAAACATTTTTTGCAACATTGGAGTTCAGTGACTATGGACCGCCCGTACAAAAGAGAGGTGACCGACATGAATAATTATCATGACATTTGTCTCTCCCATTTCGGCTATCGGAATTTAAAAATCATTTCAATACTATCAGTAATGATTGTCCTGGTGGCGGGCCCATATTTTTACATTCAAATTTTAACGTTATCACTTTAATTTACTGCGTTCGTTCGCAGGATATTAAAGGGACATGTCCCGAACGATTTCATCTATCGTTTGTGCAAATGTGGACAGGATGACAGATTGGCAACCCGCAAGAGGGATGGCGGGGAGCAACGTTGATGTGTCGCCTAGCAACGTATTCTATATTTCCCGTTGTCCGTCGGCTGGACGTAAATTGATACGTTTTCAAAAGCTGGAAATTATAATTTCAATAGACTGTACATAATAACATCCGCGTTTGTTAAATAAACGGGAATGAGTTCCAGTCGAGAATATTATGAAGAGGGGAAATCGATTAAGTTCAACGTTGTAAGTTGAAAGGGGGGGGGGGAGGCCGGTTTCGGGCTTTGATGATGCTCAAGCCCCCCCCCCCAGCGGAGCCGAAGATGAGCGGCTCTTCCACCTTCTGTCTCTTTCATCTTTTAAATTAATTCATACCGCCCTCTTCCGGAGTCTAGAGTGAAAATATTCCCTCTTCCACCACCCCCCTCCCGAAAGACCACCCCTATCGCCAACCATCCGAAAGCGATAGTCCGTCTGAGATTAACCCTTTTTTCTTAATAGGCGGCCGATATTTTCCCCGTAGGCCGGACGAGGATTTTAATAACGATGCCCGCCCGCCCTCAAAGCGGCTCCGATAGTCGATGGCTCTCCTCTGTACGGGGAGTTTGATTTGTGCCTCGGGCGAATTCAAACATAGCGGTCGCACGCTCTGTCGAATCAAGTCACGAAGTGAAATTTGATGGCGAAGCCACACATTGTTACACACACGTTACACTCGCCCCTGTCCTCACTAGGTAGTGAGAAAATCATGCGGACGTTTCCTCTTAAGGCGGCGCTCGGTATTTTCGAGAAGGTGACGCGAGGAGAGCTGTCGAATATAGACTGATAGTTCGGAATGGTCCTAGAACCCATGTGTCTACGGAATTATTTATTGCTCGCGAGAAACGGAACTAGGCTATGTTAAAATAATTGTAGGAGACAGTATAGGACGAATTTTGCCCAAGTAGCTGGCCGCGGTAACGTGGGGGGGGGGTTGCGTAGTGTCATATTAGGGTATAAAATAGGCCGGGTCCGGGACATAGGCTTGTTTTGTTAATTACGGGGCAAACTTTGCCGGGAGGGGGCGGGGGCGGGGGCGAAATTAACCCCGGTTGGAGGAGGTCTTCCCTTGGCGGGATCAATATTCTATTTACCCGGTAGCCTGGAGAATGGGACCCCGACGCAGCTGATGTCCCTTATCTGGTGGCCGGTCCTGTTGTACGAGGAGTCCGCGATGAGGTTCTCGGCGTCGTTGCCGTAGGAGGGCGGCGGCGGGGGCGGCTTGCAGCTGCACATCGGGTTGAAACTGCACATCGGGGGCAGTTCCCCGCCCACCCCCACTATTAACCCTTCCACCAATAACGCCAATAACTGAAAACAAACAGAAAACAGCGAATATTTAAGTAGTGTAAACCATAAAAATAAATTTGCATTTGATAGTTGTGGACGCGCTAACAAATTTAAAACGAAAATTTAAATCTCCTTGCGCTATAGAAGACAAAAATTTCGTATAAAACGTGAGTCAGACCTCATATAAACAATTCATCAATTCAATTGGTGGCCATTGCTCACCACTCGGTAGGACTTTAGGGGAGGAGGTTGACTTACGGGCGAATATTCTTCAATCAATCGATGAAACCAAAATGAAACTACTGGTACACGTTTGAGGACGTTTCATAGGCCCATCATCGATGCCGACTCTTTAATAGAGGGAAGCACGCCCCGATTTCATCAGAGCGAGCTATAAAAGCGGGTCGTATGAAATATGACCGGTGGTCACACCATCGGATACCGCCGCTGCCTGTCCTCATCCCCCCTCCTCCCTTCTTATCTTTTAAAATGAAATGTGATATATTAATATAGCCGTAATATATCGGGGAGAGAGGCGGGACTGTCGAGAAACCAACATGAACATGCACTCGAGCTGAAAGGTTAAGTCTTGCTTTTGCGAGAATTCCGTTTGGACACGAGAGTAAAGAAATTGCGACTTGGTGCGATATTAACTCGGATTGGGTCAGAATTTTCTTACTCTAACTGAGCATTATTCAAAGGTATAATGATCAAATAAAAAATTGATGTTTTCCGTAATTTTATAGTCTTTACTATTTAATATGAGGTAATTAATTAAGAGGCCGTGTCGGTGTCCAGAATAAAAGGGCGGGTCAACACACGGAGGCGGAACTTATACACAAAGTTTATATCCGGTGGTCTTCCCCTTTACCTCGGAGTCCCCATAAATCAAGTTTTCTCTCTTCCTTCTGGGGAAACAATTGGAAGGTAGTGATGAGGGGTTGGGGTGGCCCCTGTCTCCGCTAACGAGCCAAACAAGCCCGCCCCCGTCCTCGGGGCGCCGGCTAACTACCCGGCTGCATGTCGCGCCCTGTCGCTAAGACAATTTTATTAGCCGCCCAAGTAAAACGAACCCCCAACGGCCGATATTGTACAACTATAAGCACAACTTGGGGGACAAACTTTGGCTAGAAAAAGGAAGATAGCTAAAGTTGATAATTAAGGCTGTCTTATATTTAACCCCGAGAATGGACATCAGAACTGATCTTAACATCCGTCTAAAATTACACTTTATTTTATTTCAACGTGTTTCCGAAAATAAGTTGCTTTCAGGAACTCGCGTAAAACGACTAGATAAAAAAAAATATCGAAACTTACAATCGTCCCTCGTAATCGATGTCGAACATAGGAAATATTGAATCGGATTTCGGGGAAGGATTCCGCGGTAAATTCACTGCCGAAACTTGAGATTTAATCCTCGAGATGTTGCCGCCAGCCTATTTTCAAAGTCTAATATCCACGGTGAGAGAAGGCGGGGTGGGGGAGAAACGGGGGTAAAAAATCAATTTTCAACTGTGGAGAAAACAATATTTCAAGCGGGCGGCCCCGGCACCCCAGGTATAATGCCGGGTAGTCGGTCCGACCGAAGTGAAACCGTCTGACACAAGTCGAACCGGAATCCGGTTCTACAAACGGGTTGATAAGAACGAATATAAATGGTTCCATTTGAATGCTAGTAGTTCCATTCCCTGTTTGGGGATGGGGGGAGGGGTGCTTCCAATAGAAATACGATCTATCTTGCCGGATAAATGTACGGCCCCCCCTTGTTCCAGCCAAACATCTCTACACTATCGCGCCGAGTCCATACCGGCCAAAGTGAATTTGATACCAACAACACACGATACCGTGTTCCGGGAAATGTTATCAATTTCTTTACGGATATAACAAGAATCAGGTAGAACTAACAGCCGCAGTCTGGACAGAATAGTAGCTGCAATCGAAACGTAACATAAAATCCATTAAAATAACATGTCGAGGTTAAGCATTATTTCATTTTATATCTAGTAAACGCTTTATTACTTGTGTCAATCTATTTCTTACATGTTTTTATAAAACTACATTTTTTTTTATCAATCACAAACCACTGAAACACATAAGCAAACTAACTTCAGAAGAACAGCATATTTTAGATTAGTTATTAGAATTAATCAAAAACAATGGACATATAAAGTAAAAATAGTAAGGGCATAAAGGGTCATAATGTATCCTGTGCTAGCAAGAAAAACTAAAGTTTTTGACCCAAAGTTATTGGGATACGGCAAAGGTATATAGAATTATTTAGACCGGTATCCCATACATTATTTACTGTGCGTCGGTTTTAAAAGAAAACGTATTGACATAAAGAAACATTATGGAAAGTGGAGCACTGTGTTGTGTCCTCACTTCTCTACGCTTCCCACCCGACGACGCTTTTTCACTTTTTGTTTCCGTGAAACAGCAGCCTCGGGAGGAAGTTATTTGCGGAGGAAAAGAGAAATTGTATTGTTGGGTAAGCGCATGAGAAAAAAAAAACGAGAAATGTCTAGAACCGTTAACTCCGTGATACAGCTCAACATTGGTACAAATTGATTTTCCGAAAAACAAAAAGGAAACGGTAAGCGAATTGGCTCCACGGAATGTTCCGCGTGCAAATAAATGGTAAATGCGACCGGCAAATTGAAATTAAATGCAAAACCTATTCAACGAAAATATACATAAACGGAAAATTATTTGATCGGTACGGTTGTTTTTCAAAATAGGGAAATGACTATATTATTGGTCCAAAACGAATGGTTCGTTTTTAAACTGAGAACGCTTTGCGACTCGCAATCTGTGGAGGAAAATGGGGAAGACGACGACCAGGATTCGAAAGGTTTGTTTAAACTTTTTGTTATTGAATTAACGCCGTCTACGGGTGCAGTCGATTTGTGTGATGCCCTGATGTGGTTCACATGAAGAAGAACTGTGGTTACACTTACTGGCTTGTTTTCTAGACAGAGAAGATGCCAGCGGCCAGTGGTATAATGGATGGTGGAGATGAAGTTTGTGAAAACGAGATTTTATGACTCGGTCGACTGTAGGTATGTTGAAGTCGCGGTGAACAGAGTGAATGAGGATAGTTCGAAGGACTTCCGATTGGAATCTCTGGATGAGTGCAGCGTTGGACGTCTTGGTAGAACCCCGACTCACAAGGTATTAGTTCGTGTATTATACCTCTAACAATCACGGATTAACAGACCGTCGTTACGTGTGGTTAAGGTCAGTCGGCATTATACTTTCGCCGATCGGAGCCCTCGAAGGTTCAATTTGTCCCATCGAAAAAATTGAGAGGGGCAGAAACCAGGCGGTTCGAATGTTACCGCCGTGTTGTTTCGCCAAAACGTATTCGAAACTCGACCGTTGAGGCCGCTTCTTTCTTGGCGCGGCCCAAATTGTCGCGCTTAAATTGCTCGAATTCCTAAAACGTTTCCAGCGCACTCGTTGGGCCGGCAATTTAAATTTTGTTAAACGCGAGCCGAGGCCGCCGGCCTACAAACCGCATTTGTTCCGCCCAACGGGGTTCAACGATCGGGGTCTGTTCGTTCGGCTCGCCCTTTCTCCCCGCCCCACCCATAATTGGTCGAAATTCTCCTCCCCCATCCTGCTACTCATCCCATTCCTATATACACGATTCGGTCCGCATTTCTATAGGGACGTACGCCCGGTATGGGCACGGATGCGTAGTATGCTGCCGACGAATAATTGGAGTTCCCATTTCGTAAGGGAAATTTTGTATTTTCGCCCGTACGTATAGCTCTGCCGGCACGGCCCAATGGATCCGGCTAACGAACGCCACCCTCACCCCCTTCCCCTTCGTTTTCGTACTAAATCCAGTTTTTTCCCGAAGATGAAAATTATATTTGTCGGTATGAAAATCCGCGGCGTGAAAAACTTAGTTACCAGGATAATCGGATTTAATATGACAAAATATACGGCCGGCCGTGGGAAAATACAACGGGCTCGGCTTGGCGAAAATAATTCGTAGCTGTATATTAAATTTCGGACTGTTACGAAATTTTGATATTTATTTAGATTTGTTCTCTGTCCGCCTCGCGGCCCTCGGCATATATTTTTGTATCTACAAATTCGTTTAACGAATATAAACAAATTTAAGAGATATTCTACATACCCAGAAGTCAGTGAGAGTACACGACCCTACATTCATTCAGTTTAGAGAGCCGGAATTATTAAATACATTTATTAGACATTACTTTATAAAATCGTAGCTGAATCATAGTTATCAAATTACCGCACGTCCAGGAAATTTTCGCGTTCGTGCTTATAACATAGGAGTATAGAAGTTTCGGTCGGATGATCTACAACCCCCGATAGGACTATAACTTCTTCAGCGGTTCACAATACTTTTTTTTGACGTCGGTAAAGTATAAATTCGGCCCGTGTTCGAAGGCGGTTTCTCGGCCGCGGCTCGCTAAACTCGGCGCCGTAACGAATAGCTTTCCAAATTCAAACTTTAAACTCCGTTTCCTCGCACAGACCCCGGAGGGGGGGGCGGTCGGTTGGGGCGTTCCGACAACAGAAAACGCCCTTTTAGCGCGCCTAGCAATAAATTACACAAATTTCGCACACAAGTTTAACACAATCCGGGCCCCCCTGTGAGAGAAATCCACCTTCCACTAATTCAATTCGACAACGGGGGGCCCTCTTAGCCGTGCCCCCACTCACCACCCCCTAGAGGCCACCACCGGCTTCGAAACAATAAGCGCTATGTTTGAAGTTCCAAAGGGCGGTTTTGGAAATCGCTAAGTGAATCTATTAGGGGCGGCGGCGGGGGGTGTAATTTTGTATGAGGACCCGGCCCCCTCCCCCGCCGTCTCTGTGTGCACGTGTGAGTGCGGTTCCGCAACCCCCCGCACCCGCAACTTCGGATATCTTCAGGTACTTAGCCTCCCCCAAACTTCCTGCATGCGTCCCACCCCCTTATCCCACCTTGCCGAAAGCGGGGGGAAGGGGGGCGAATAAAGGAAACTGAATCCGTTGTATTAACTACCTCTAAACATGGAATCCGCGAAATGAGTATCGTATTATTGCGAATCGCGGGGCCCCTATTCATGGGAGCAATTAAATTTAATCAGACGGAGTAGTGCTTTGTGTTACATTCGCGCTACGTTCCACCGTTTATATTTACGTTGGGCTAGATTTAATTTGTATTTCGGATTATAATATTTAAACTATAAAAAAATTTGAAAGCGATCGCAGTCGGTTATTCGTTTACGTTCTACCACTTGGAAATAAATTATGCGTGATGACAATAACTTCGCCGTGAGTGTCCAATTTATTCCTTTGGCACTTTCAATATATTTACGTCCGAAAATATGTGTTTTGGTAAACGCGGAAATTTGAGCAGAAAAATGTCCCTTGAAAACTCTTTTCCGGAATAGCCTAGAAATAATCTGCTGAGATTTCGTCTGTAACAAGTTTAAGTCAACAATTTTCTGAAATTCGCCGAAACACGAAAACGAGAACGTTTAAGGTTAACTCGTGTTAATTTAACCTATCCGTTATTAATCCGGCCGAAAGCATAAAATCTGTGGCCGCCGCCGCGCCGAAGCTCTCTAATAATTAAGCTCGGGTACTAGAATGTCGGATATGCCGGTTGGGAGTTATTGGCGGATCCGGCACAAACCGCCCCTTCGAACATAATGTCCATGGATTCCGATTCAATTTATGGTCTAATCTCGGCTCGGTCTGAAACGCCAGATCCCCGACAATCGACTGTTCGGGGCTAATTCGGAAGGGACTTTCCCGCCAATCCCCCCGGTGAATCAAGGCGCCCGTACAGTCTGAATTTATAAACAGTGATACCTGCGGAACAAGATGATAGCCAAGCTTATCGCGTCATATACGGACTGTAACGAATACGTATTAATATATAAAACTCAATTGTATTCAACAGAATCACGGCTTAAATTAGTAGCAATCGAGGAGACAAGTATGAAGGGAGAAAAAGTAAGTGTCGACTTACTTATAGCTTATAACAATATTGAGTCAAATAAACTTATAACAAGAAGTTAAATATAAATCTATACTAATTCAAAATTAATAATGAGAGCTCTAGAGTTATATAAAATGAATTTCATTCATGATCAATTCAAAACAGACAAGTGCAAGAGATATCTTTTATATATATATATTTATTTTACGAGCATATTTAATGTTTTAGGTGTTTATTGAACAAGTTTAATTAAATTTCTTATATTTGATGATTATAATTTCTCCTTTTTTAATGTAGGAATCGGAAGTCGTAATGACAATAGGAGGAAATGTTTCTCTAATAAATGATCGTTAATGATTTATAATATATATTTTGTTATTCTCTCATCTGGTTGGTTCGCGTCAGAGTTCCGCTCTTACGACTGCCCGGTGAAATGATTAATGGTAGGAAAATATAAAATAAACACATACGATGAATATAAATCGAAACGATGTTGATTTGCAGCTACGGTTTCCGTTCTGCTGAATTGTCTGAACCGCGTTCAGTTAGCACAAAGGAACTAGAACTTAGCGGCCGAAGAAGAGCAGGTGACTAAACACGAGGTGTTGACAATCGGTCTAGCACTATGAAGGGTTCAAAGCGAAGTCCGCTATTTTGGTCAACCCACCCCCCTACTACACTTCCGCCTCTATTTGCCGCCCTTAAACGGTTCCGGGAAATTGCCTTATTTCGCCCCAAGTGTAACCGATAGGCCTCGGAGCGAGCATGCCGAAACGGATTCGCTAATTTGTGTTCCCAATTCGTCCTGTAGAAAGGGCGGGGAAAATACAGCTTATTTGTACGGCAATTTTCCCCAGTAATTATATTTCCTTTCCTTGAAATGGTGGGCCTCGACCCCTTACTGTGTGTGATAAACACAATAACGCGACGGATGAAAAAAGTTCCCCAGAAGAGGCCTTTTGTTGTTTGTTTTTTTTTAACCATACCGGCCGGAACGTACTCGAGGCCTTTATTGTCAAATTTTTCCGCTTGTACGATATCCGGTTTTTCCCCTTATTAAGTGATACAAGTGTTTCATTTCCGCGGGCAAATATTCGAGCGTAAACGAATAAGCCTTCTTCAATTAACGCAGACGACGATACGCTAGCGGAATAAGAAATGAAATTGGCCATTTACCAATAAAATACTGTTACTATTTTCGCTTTTCTATTTCAAATTTCTTCCACCACTGTTTAATTAAAGAAACACCAACAAAGGAATTATCGAATCTTTAGAGTGCAACGTGAAAATGAGAAAGTCGGTAATTCAAATCGGCAGCGGATAGCGGAAAGACTTCGGCCTTAATTTTTTTTTCCGAGTTGCCAATACGATGTTACCTCGGTTGGGACTTTTTCTATCCGGGCACTGGGTGAGCCCCTACGCCGGGTCACTGCCTGATTAGATCGGCCGAGATCAAGCGATAGCGGTACGTGGGTGCGAGGCCACCCCCGCCAATACAACTTTTAGCCCTCCAAGTTCGATGGGGGCCGAAACTTTGTTTGCGTGGCAGGGATGGCGGCCAGTGGACGCTGCACAGATGGGCAAGTCCGGAGGAATTCAAATTAGAGGCGGCGGGTACTCCCGAAGGGCTACCGGGACGACGGGGGCGTAGGGGGGTCTTTGCCTGTTGCTCCCCCTTTGAAGTGGTCTCACATTTCATTATACCCCCACTACTGCCCGAACTACTAAGGCCTATTCCACACTTGTCCTTTTGGACAATCCTCCCGTGTGTTTTTCAATTTGCACGAGGTATAAGAGGCGGTGGTAACGTTCCGGAACGAGTAGTGGATGCGATCACATTGATGATTAATATTCTCGCAATTTTCTATCTCCACAATATTATTTCGTGTAATCCCCATATACGACTCCAAAGAATCGACTTGAACCGGAAATTAGGACAATAACCCCCAATTATTATACTAAAACGGACAATTTACAAAGCCATACTGAAACCAATGTGGAAATCGAACTATGGGATTCCATACAGACTTGCAATATCGCTCGCGTCCAGAGATTCCTGTCCTTCGAACCATCCTTAATTCTCCCCGGTATGTTTCCGAACACAATATTAACCACGACCCCAATATACCGAGTTATAAAATCCCGGTTCCTATATTTCCATTCCCGTTTGGAACATTCGGATGATTATATTTGTAAAGACGATCCTCGCATTCAACGAACAATAAAACTCCAATTTATATACTTCGAAATACATTACAGTTAATTGTGCTATTAATTTCTTCATCCCCCCCCACTCCCACTGACCGCAAAAGATTAACTCGGGCGGATCCAATTTTAAAAATGTATTAGGCCCTGATATACGGGTTCATAATACTGTAGAGGGGCTTCTCTAAATAGGCCCGGCGAAGCGCCGTTAACCCCTATTGGCCCGAACACGACCCTTCTACACCCCCCAAGACAGTCGTTCGTTTAATTATTAATTCATTCGAACGCTGTACGCTTTTGCGCCGCTGTCTGTGAGAGCCGGCAGACTCTAAACCCACAATTTAACCCCAATTGCGATATAGGGTTTACATTTTTGGCAAGAACAAAAACGTTGATTACGTTGATAAATCAACTCCGTGTGAATAGTTCGCGGCAAAATTAAATATTAACATTTATTAAGTAATTAATATTAGTTAATATGGTATATATCAGCAAGGAATAGGATGGTAAAGAGGGTTAAATATATCGATATAAATTATCAACAATTTGACTGACAATGTAGCAGACGGGAATTCAATATCTGGAAGCTCCGGAGGACAGCTTCTCTAGAAATTCATTATTTCTGAAAGCCGGGCCGGCGGTTTGGTACCGCCGATAATTAGAGGATTTAAAAGGCGCCGTGAAATGCAGAGGCCGGGCGTTCGAGACCTAAGATAGACCGAGTTGGTTGGGGCCAAAGCCGGGACGCTAAGTTGGTCTAACGGGTCGGACAGTTAATCAGAAACTGGGTATACTGGCGGCGTTGCTGGGGTCGGAGGGCGAGACGGGAGGCGGTGGAGGGGAGCAGGGGTTTGAGGGCGAAGCCCCCCCCCCCAAGGCAAAGTCAGCTCAACTTTGATTGGAACCAAGTACTACTTACTACTTAGCGCTCTCTGTCTGTCTGGCTCTCCCTCTTCCCACCGCCTTTACTTGTCGAGGACTTAGAGCTCTAAGTCAAGCCGGAGACAACTTATCTCCGCGGATACTGTCAATATTATTATAGGTATTATCGCCGCAGGCATTGTCACTACCGGTTTATACGGATGGATCAATCGATAGAAATTTAATACGAAGTTTGGTCCGACTGCTGTCGTTTTGCTATGTTTTGATATATTTAATATTAGCTAAACCCGCCCTTTCGAATTAAATTTGCCGCGATTCTTTTAAATTGTGTAGCTCAGATCGTAGAACCAGTAGTCGGAATAACAGGACGTACTCCCACTTACGCTGTAATGAAATCAATATAATCGAGTTTATATTTTGTTATAATCTACATGTTATTTTATTCTTAGCGAACACCAAATAGAACGACCTGAGCGGGGGGTCAAAGGAAACAAACTTCCACGAGGACGATGTATTGTTATAATTAATTGAAATGGCAGTGAGAAAGCCTCTCGGAAACAAGTATGAAATGGAACTCACGTGTATTGTCGAGGAGGTCGAGTACAAAATTTCCAGTGACCAGAGCTGGACTTGCTCCCTGGTACAGGCGGAACTTTCCATGGTCCATTACCAGATTGTCCCTTTGCTTGTACCTCTGTACCGAGTACCCGCACAAAGTCTCCTTATATACGTGATCAATATTTGAGTTGCCGGTTGTGACAACGTATTATTATATAGTTCAATAGATCCGATTGTTTAAATGAATTTACCCAGACGGAAACTCGAAGTTTAATATTGGTGGAAGCCCCTGCCGGCTGTCCCTCCCCCCACCGCCCAGGAGCTGAAGCTTTAAAGCTGCACTGCGCTTAAAGACAAGCCTACTACTCCTCCTCTCGCTCCAAACCCCAACAGGCACAGGCCTAAAGCCTGGCTCCACCTCCGCCTCAACTTTTAATCCGGCCTAAGCTCTTCCACTTGCACTTCCCCCTATTATTACGAATTACACTAATTGCTCATTCTCCCCCCACCCACTCACCCCCCACGTCCCCGCGCTAATCGTCCTCGGCACTACAAAGCATCCGTATAATTCGATAAATACCAATTTTATTAATGTCGCAGAAGAAATTGATAAGGCAGCTATTTTATTAATTAGGGCGTTGAGGCATTCAGGGAAGACTTCCTTGCATATCGATTTACTGAGTGAGACATGTCTTTCAGTGAATATGTCAAAGATTGGGGCAGGATGAAAATGTTAGTATTAATTTTGTATATTGTCCGAAAAATAATAGATATAGATGCGGTAGAAGGCTGGATTGTTACACTCGCTACCACCTACTCTTGCCCGATCTTGCCTGTTTAATGCGGAAAAGCAAAGCTCCTTCGACGGAATCCTTTTGCGGCATCCGAAAATTTACGAGGACCACCCTTTTGACCCCCCCCGCCCCAATGTTTCCTGGTTCCCCGCGTTTTCGCCGGGAGTTTCAAATTGGCGGCCTCTCCGGCCCCATCCCAAGGCCAAATAAGCCCCTTACCGACAGCGGGCAGAGTGAAGTCCTCTGTGTGACGAGGCTTTAAGGCTGAGACCAGTCGGTGCCCAGCCGACCGGAAGTGCCGCATTCTACCGCCTGCAGAGCGATGCAGGGATGCGACATGAAGGGGGAAGAGGAAGCCCCTCCCTCTCTCTCCATCACTCTCTCCCCCTCCCGAGGAATCAACTCACTCCGCAAGAGTAATTGAGAAGTTGGGACTTGCGGGGACTCTGGGTGGGGCGGTCTGTAAGGTTGCAGTTGGAGCCAATTGCACTTCTCTGGGCGGACTAATGCGGCCCTAAGCGGGACGAATTGGTTACGTTTCCGCTGTGTCTGTTCCGCCGACTCGGCAAATGCGGGGCTTAAATCTTATGGACTTAAACACTCGCGTCATTTTAGATGTTCTAAATTGGTTTGTAGCTACACAGACGCAATATTCTAATGTCCGATTTTGTGAAATAGGAAATACGTAAAAGGTTTATATAAAAGACCGAGTTCATTGGCGGATTAATTCTTGACGGAAAATAAAATAATAAACAATAAATTTATAATTAGATGTAACATCTTAATGGCACACATTATCCGGTCCCTGGTGTGATATCGTCGAGCGATATACTTGATCACCAGGACATCAATAATTGCCTGATTGACGGTGGAGTTCATATTTCATCCAATATAAGGGCGAAACTTACAATGCGTACAATAATAACACCACATTTATTTGTAAAGACTAAGTATTGTATCAAGTGGGCCTAAGAATTATAATACCCGGTTCAGGTGTGGCAATCGCTCTAGTCCAGTTTATGTGCGCGATTTTTAGTGGCATATTATCAGAAAGCAAATTCGCCAACGGTATATGATATACCGTCGTAACAAAAACATGAAGCCTTATAATACCAGCCATAACACGGCCATTAAGGTCGTAAAAATGAGGATTCTATCTTAAATGTGAAATAAGAAGCAGGCGATAAAAGAAGCAGTCTATAAAAGTTGGAAAGTCATAACTCCGGTGTGAACTCCCTCCTTATTCCCGGGCTTCTTCTATAGGCTGAAGTTCATTAATTCTAGGAAACTTTCCCGAGTTGGTGCGGGGGCGGAGTCCCTGTTATTTGTGTTAAATTCTTCTTATTAATTCATCTAGGCTGAAATATGACCGAAAATATGTTAGCGAATATCCAGAGCAAACTGTTGCAGTACGCTTCGAAGATTAAATTGTTCGGAGAGAATATTTCCCAAGTTTTAATGCCTCCTTTCATTTTCTTTTTACCAAATGATTGGGAAGCTCAATTTATCAGTCAATAATTTCGAAACTACGTTTCAAACTGAGTGTATTGGCATACATATTTATTCATTAGAATGTAAGCTGAATCTAATTTTTGTTTTGCTTATATGAGGTTATGTGAGAACAGAGCGAAAAATTTCGCTAACGAAAATTGATCACGTTATCATAGAGTAATTTTATTTTCTATATTATTAATCGTGTAATAGAACAATGAGTATTCGTAAGAAACCATAATTGTAAGAATTGTTTTCTGTATTATAAATTCATATTATTTATATTACTGACATGCTAATATGAGATATATTAGCCTGGACCTATTAAAGACATATTAAAAATGGTTGACCACAACTTCACATATTAGTTTACCACAATTCTCATTAGAAAAGTGTGAGAATATTTGTTTCTTTTTTTTTGTTTCACGTATTCTCTCCAACCCATCGGGGAACGGGAGAACCGAGAGAAAGTAATAGGATGAAGCAATAAAATGGACACTTTCAGTGCTTTTCGGCGCGGAATGTACACAAAGAGGGAGCGAGCGGTGCTCTCTTCCAGAACAAACTTGGGGGGGATTGCTTTGGTTTCTACGTCCCACGCTGCCCTTTACCAACACCCTATTGCATTTTCCCTATTCGAAAACATCTATTAGAAAAGATCCCAGTTTTTTTTCTAAAATTCGCCCGTTGTCTCAAAATATATTACACCGGTAGGATAGGTCTTAATCTGGCTTGTGCGTCTTCAGTATAGTTCCACAATTAATAATTACTGTTAGGCAGAGATCGGTAAAATCAATCACAAACAACTACACAACGTTTTTACTATGACAAAATTCACGTTTATATCATTATGGCACTGTAGACTAAAGTATTATTTGGCAGTAATGGTTTCAGTTTTATTGAAGACTGTCCTATCATTGAACGCAGAGTTCCAGCAATTAATGAGGGAGCCTAATTTTTGAAAATGTTATTACACTTATAACTCAGTCCGACTACTTATATTCCGTTGTTGGGCCCGCGATGCGACCAGTCCACTTAAACGTCGGAGCGCTGTAGCGTAATAGTTGTTTTAAGTTTTGATTGCAGTTATTACGAGGTCGCGTTATAAATGTTATATTAGAGTGTGACGAGGGTGGGGGGGCGTCGTGCGCATTCGGGCGCGAGCGTGTGTAACAGTATATATATGGGTTAAGTTAGTAACAACTATCATTACGCCCTCAGCCCCCACCATCTACCATCAAAGTGAACACAGACGGACTCAAACTCTTGGCGTAACGCCATTGTTCCAGATATAATACGAATAAGGGGTATATAGAGACACACACACCGCCGCCATATCGGGGGGGGGGCGTTAGGATTTCGCTACCCCATGGCAGTGGTTAGACTTCACACAACTCCGTTCAATTGCATTCAACTTAAGATGCTATTACAGCACCCGTTTACTTGGTACAGACAAAGATGATATCTTTGTCGAGATATCACTGATATGTGCATTATATGCTCCGAGAGAGTTTCCTAGAGATGTAATCAGCACACTGATTCTTCAGCGCTAAAATTCTTCCTCGATTGTGTATTAGGTTTATAATACAAAGTAAATAAAAAAAATAAATATAAATCAGCCGACAAAATCCCCTGTAGCCGAACAGGCAATAACAATAACAAGATATAGGATACATCAGCAGAAGTTTAGTAAGAAGTAAGCGGACAACACCCGAGAGGGCCACAGAAGGAAATAGGGAAAAACCCTTCCAATGGAGCCCGCTCGAGTGGTTCCCGAACACAGGAAAAATCCCGGAACAATCCCCTGTCCTGAGGAGAACCAACCGAGGTTCTTCCCACAACATTGGAAGGATTGTTATATGTTCTTTTCAGTTAATGACCAGACTGAAATGCAAATCGTCTTTTGAAATAAGAAAAGATCTCCTGCAAATATGATAACTAATGTATTCACATATTTATTAATTATAATAACTCACCCTAGTCATTGCGGCGGTAGATGCCATTACGCCCACGCCGGAAAAATCCTGCAACAAAAAGATCAAGTTGTTATTCACATCGTTCTTTTTGTCTGCGCTACAAAATTTTATCCTGGTAAACTTGGACTTTGGGTAAATGACAGGTAATCTATACACAGGAGGGTATTTATTAATTGATACAAAAGGATAGGAAATTATTTTTAAGTAACCAGTCAAAAATGAAGCATCCACGTGCAATACATTATTATTACAGATAGATATAAACTTCATATATTAAAATTGTTTCTGATTTTGTTTTAATTATTTTGATACGGCGTTTTTTCTGAACAACTGTACAACAATATAAAGAGGTCGAGGGCAAAAAGGAATAGAGTTTCCCTCGGGAGTTATAAACGACGACATGTATCCCACGTCAAAAGTTGTTACTCCGTTTCACTGTCCCGGGATCGGCGCTAACTGCATTTGATGAGAAGTTCGGTGTCGGAAGGAACGGGCTCGGGACGGGGCCCAACGAAGCGCGCCACTGTACAACACACAACTTTGTCCAAGCCCAAATCCAGAGATAACACCAGATAAGGTTGGGAGAACTTAACAGGGTCCCGAATACATTAGCGAGACCCGATACAGTCGGCGGGTAATCATCGCCTGTTCATTGTTTATTTGAAAACAACAGAGTTCGGCCGGAAACAACGTTACATTTCTTTCAAAATGAGACGGAGATAAAACGAGAATTAGAACTTCATTCACTCGATTTTAATGAGGTGTCAAGTCGGACAGAAAATGTTTCGATTTCCTCCGATTATTAGTATGAATATTTAAAAAATATAAAATAAAGTACTTGTGTATTATAACTGCCGCTAATATGGTTATACCAAGCGCGACCAGTTGGGAGATACATAACAACAGACTATAATTCAGACAACAGACTTATTAATCTTTGTAGAATACAATTATATATCTGAAGACTATGTCTTGTTCATATGACTATATATATAATAGGTTTGTTCATTTATGACGGCTGTTAGGAATAAAATAAAACACACAACTAGAGGCCATAATATACTTGTTAATATTTCTCGGAATAGGAAAAAATCTAACAGTGACTCTGGGCATCTTCAGTAGCATTCCGTCATTACAGCTGGTGTCTGACTAACGGTGTTATCAACAATGGACCATAGTAACGAAATGTTTCTACGAACAATGTGGGGTAATTACAAGAAAATAATAAATAAATAAATGTTTAAATATACAAATAAAAACAAGAAGGATTTTTGGTACCATTCATGCATTTCCATAATATTGAACACGACACCCTAGCGCCGCCCCCTCACCCCCAAACCACCCGATAGGGCATTTATGCGGTCGAGACGTACATTCCTGCGGTCACGTGACCGCTTAAACTGTCCGAGCCCCCACCCGGGGTACACAAACACACCGACACAGTCCATTACCCCAATGAGCACAGCCCTCAGCTTCTGCATATATATATATTCCAGCCCTTCACCTAAAGGGCGCACTTGACACGCATTAAACCCCTCGACACTCCTCATACTCGGCCACACAAAGTGCCAAATCAAAGGGCAGAATGTCGCCCGACCGTCGATTAAATCCTCAGTTAAAACGAAATTATTTTCCACTATCGGCCAGCTAACAGTGAAACGTATTCGACAAGGTGGCCCGTAGTATTGACGGTATTGGTACACGTTAGTACAGGAACTCCAACCAAAAGGGAGGATGAAAGCTGTTTGACAAAATTTGATTGGATTCATTTAGAGAAGAAAAAAATGTATAATGCAGTAGGTAGGTTTTAATTGTCAAAGGCGCACAACAGTCTAACATTTTATGACAGAATGTTGAAAATATGAAAATTAAAGAAGATAGTTAGGAAAAACAAAAATAGATAGAATACTAAACAACGAATTTATGAAAAACACAAATCTATATCAACAAATATAGCCATAACCTCCAGAACGGCGGTATAGTGTAACTGGTTGAATGCCTACGTACCCGGAACGAAAATTCATTCATTCGCTCCACCCTTTTTTCCATTCGTCCAATTTCCAAGTTAAGACTGTTCAATATTAATTCGGGAGACGCCCCAGTGGGTCCGAAGTGGGTTCGGGAATCGGAGTGCGGGCGACGGAGTCGGGAATACGAGCAGCACTCCGCCCTTCCCCTCATCGGGCAAAGTGCAAGCCCTTGTCTTAAAAATCTCAAGGCCCCAAAAGGACCCGCGCACCGCGATAACCGCGGAGTATTTCCAACCACTCGGGGAAAGGAGGCCGCCGTCGTTTATTTGAAAAGATCCCCAACAGGAGCTGTACATAACTCTGAAAGTACCGCGAAGAAACAAAGTTCGAGACGGTAATATTTATTTTATCCGAACCAATTCGGGGGCTTGGTTAACGGAATATTCGCTCTGTCTACCTTAAATCCGATGACACGATTTTTCATGTCTATACTAGCATTAATATCAATAATTATATAATTAGTTCTGACTGTTGGAGTCCTCTCCAACAGGTTTTGTACTCGGGTCGACGCGCTAACTCGCGCACTGTATTTTTTAATATATTATGCATTAAGCACACGACAGTTGTACACATTCCCTTTTTCCCCTATTGTCTAATACAAGAGGTTTATCGGGAAAATATTGTCCTTAAAAATCCGATGCTGTATAGTGTCAATTCTCTATACTTGTACTCATCCCATTCTGAGTGGGGTCACTGACCTGCGATTCCAGGCACTAACTGGAGCATTGATCGTCTATCAGTTAATAGAATGATTATCCCCTTTCGCGGGATGATATTCCCCTTTTTTTTTTTAATAGAACTAATCCCGAAGCGTTTGTTCATATGCGGGACTCCAGGAGTGGGAAAAACGGGGTGGGGGGGGGCGAAATAAACGCAACAGCTCCTCTAACCGTCCTTACTACTTTTTTTTTCTTCTTGGAGCCCTATCTTTTTTCCGTTGAAAAAACAGAGGCGTCGCGACGCCCCCGACCATTTTCGAGGATTTCATCAGGGAAAGTGGAGGCCCCGGTCCGACCGGCCCCAAGATACACGACTTATATTGTCCACAGCTAAACAAAAAAAAAAAAGAGGAAAAAAAGGGAAAAGAGAAAAGGGGAAAAAACGGCTTTTTCCAGGCGCGGCCCTACTACTTTTCTACGAGCTCTTAAATTCTACCGACCTAGGCCCTTGTCTACTTTGTCCGCGGGAACGTCGCCAAAGGAACCTATAAAAGTGACGGAGTTGACGGAATATAAAGGCAATGGGAGCGAAAAAATAGGACTGGAAACTCATTCGAGAGTGCGCAATTGGAAAAGGGCCGTAAAGCAAAGTGACGAACAATGAAAACAACAGACAGGGGAACAAAAGCGTGTAGGCATGTAAAATTTGATAAAGAACATTCATTGTTGTCCCCATTCTTGACGTAAGCCGCTGAAAGGCGTAGTATGAATACAGAAATTAATTCCGCTGCGGGGGTACTTTCAAAATTTCAGAATATTACCAACGCTAATTTGTGGAAATACGCATTTATATTATAACAACGAGTAGCAGTGGGTTCTGCAGTTTAGAATCGGCAGAACAATTCGGTTAATAACCTAAGCACTATATTAAAGTACAGAAAATACATTCTAAATAATCAATGTGAACGGAATACGAATCAGCGTCGTAGTCATTGTACAACCTTTCTTGTTTCATTGTAGCAACACAGAGGCCAGCTTTTAGACCCGATACTACGGAGTCACGTGACAATTTAGTAATACTAATCAGAAACCAATACTCAGAAAACTGGAAGGAAAAGATTTCCTCGAGCCCTTCTTCGGATCCATGGCTGGGAGTCTGTTCCTCTGGGGCCCGGGTTCGAAGCTATTAGAAGCAATTAAAAAGAGCGTATAATTAATTGGGAGTGGGGCGGGGGACGGGGGACGGGGGACGGTCTAATTGCGGCCAAAGAGCCTGCACTTGGGCTCGGGCCCCTCCTAATTGCGTTTCCCTTCGGACTCCGATGTTTTGAATGTTATGTAAACACGGCAATTGGGAAGCTCGCGTGGAGAATATTAAGATATCGGGGTTAAAGACAATTAGAAAGCCGGAGGGTGAGTGGGAGCGGGGGGAGGCTCGTTACGCCCCGATATAACCCACACTGAATATTAAATAAGCCGAGTCTTCCAAATATGAATAAACCGATATTAGGAGTTGAAAAAACATATATCTGTTCCATGACCGTTGTGAGTGATCTCTCGTTGACAAAGTATCGGCTAGTAGTAAGTACGCTGGTTAGATTAATCCATACCTCAAAAGCATATCTCTCTTATTCAGTGATTAAACCCTTCATGGAGACCTTTCTTTACTTACATTTTTTATAAAAGTATTATATTTATTTTGGAACACCTGGAATTACGTGGTCTGCGAGTATTTGAAATTCAGTAGGCAATAGCTACTGAAGCAGCCGAAACCGGTCTAGGGAAAGACCGAACCAGCGAGAGTGGACGGAAGATCGAGAAAATTACGGTATTTTATTTATATTATACAAATATTATCCGTTTCCTTTCTGGAATTTTAATACATAAAATATATCAGCCAGTAAGAAGCGAATTCTGGAAGAATGTCCTATTTAAATTTCACGCTTCCCTTTTTCACGTTGTCGTTTCCCTTCTCGGGAGCGCTTGCCCGGGCAAGCTTCCTGAATAAATAGCTTTACTTACTTTTATCGTCCCCTCCCTTTTGCATATATTGAACCATATATGCTCCTGTCCCAACTCCCTCTCGCGCACTCTCCTTTTTATCCAGGACTATTTCTTATATTTAAATTTGAGACAGTAAAAGACAACAGAATAGAGGAGCTCAAAAGGTGTCCACATTCGACATTCATTTTCCGCAATTTATCTTCTTCTTCCTGTCTGAGGATAACAAATGTTTTCCGGTTTGGAAATGTTTGTTGCCAGTTTACTTCCCACGTGGAATCCCCATAATCGACACGAACTTCACCTTAGCTAAAGAACTCACAATTTACAAAGTCCAGGGGGTTTCCAATCAGAGACCAGAGATTCCAATCGAAAGTCCTTCGGACCGACCCTAATGCTACCCGGTATGTTTCCATTCAGACCATTCAGTACGACCTCAAAACACCAACAGTTGGCGAATTTATAAAATCCCGGTTTTCCAAAGTTTCATTTCCGCCCCACTCCTCGTCCTAATTCACTCGTTGAATCCCTCTCCCTTCTGTTACCCGTCCATTATCACCCTCACGGCGGCCTAAAAGCCACAGGGCTAGAGAACTCACCGGGTTCTGTAACCTGCACATACGTCGAAGGGTGGCGTTGGAGAAGGATGTAATTAAAACTTTTTTTCATTTATTACCGAACTTACAATAGGATAGTACACTTTTGCTTTTTTAAGATAGTAGAGCTGTGCAATCTATTATACAATGAAACCGATGTCAGAAACTGTACGATATGTGGTATGAGTATACGAGGAACGTTTGAAATTTACTTTTTCAGTGAAACCGGTAATTGGGAACACTTAATTAATTAGAATTCATTGCGTGTAGAACAGGTGTCGTTCAAATTCGCACCTGTAATTATAGTTGTTTGCGTAGAGTATTATAAATGCGGTCGGTTCGTACGGTCGGTGTACCTTGGAAGGGGAATCGGGGCGAACCTGATAATGCAAACGTTGATATATAGGAACGCGCCCAATTTATGTTGGTACATATTTTTCAGCTTGTTCGTTTATCGACGATTTTAATGTGCAATTTATCTTGCGGAGGAGGGGGGGGGCCGCCGCCGCCGGCTTTTATGCATTTCTTCCCAACAGGGCCGGCTCCCCCAACACGGAATATCCATCCACTATTAGGTCATATATCAGTTCGACTATAATTGCGTTGTCAACATTCGCCGTCTCCTATCTGATTTAACTTCGGTTTAACAACGTTTTCATGAATCATAATTTCATAAATCAAACCGGTGTTATTTCTCCGGGGAATTGTTCAGCTTCGGCTTATCGTATTTACACCGCAGCGTTGGGCATCAAATAGCAGTGCCAACTATTAGTGGGCTGAAATTAATATACGCGACGACTATTCATTGAAATGCGCAACACCGAAAATGGTAGAAAATCAGATTTTGATTCGGAGAGTAGACCATTCTTCACGGTCTCTGCATTACTGCCCAGTGGAATAGATATTATCCGAGGCGGTTACATTTTTAATAAATACCGAGAACATTCAGCCCTCCGGGAATCCTTCAGTCGAGTTGTCCTCATAAATATTTATTACATTTTGTATCCAGATTCAGTTCATTAATCGATATTTTCTACAACTTCCCTCTACAGGTGAATAATGTTTCAATTCTTTTCTTCATTTGAATAATTAATAATTTCTCGAGAATTTAATCTACTCCCGTGTAAAAATCGAAATATCATCCTGCAGTGTTCAACAATTTTCAATGGCCACCGATGTGGCCAATATATATATATATATATATATATATACTATCTAGGCTAGGTAATAAACAAAGGGTGGTCCGCTTGAAAAAATTGAACGTGGACTAAAAGCAGAAAAGGTAGCGGGAGGGAGGGGGAGGGAATTTATCTGTTTTGACTCTAAGAGAGGGGGCGGGGGTGGTAAGCCGCTTTTACCCTTTTATATTTTACCAACCAAAAGTACATTTAATAATTGTGTAAACACAACCGCGGGTGGCTCCTCACTCCCCGTGGCCACTGTTAAATATTTCAAGATTAGCCACCCCCACTCCCACCCCTTAACCGGTTGCGGGTTAAGCGGCGAATAAGTCTGGGACTGGAGCTGCGCTGGTTTTAGTACAGTTGGGGTGCGGTAGGGGCGTCATACATTATTTGTAACCGCCCTCCACCCACCCCCACCCTACTATCCCTAGGAACATATTTAAAAGCGGGGAGGAGGAGGGGTCGTTACATTTTACGAGGGTAGTTTCAACCCCGCGCCCCTTTACCCCCGGCCATACTACCCCTGCTACTAATGTCCGGTAATAATTATCAGTTTTTCCGGCCCTTATTTCATTATTCAGGCCGTGTTTAGTTTAGTACACGACAAACCGTACCCTCCCACCCCAACCGAGGCATTATCCTATTCTCGCCAACCGTGTGTGTGTTGGTATTTATCAACTTACCTTTTATCTGCCGGACTCATAAATTATGCGTCGCTATTAGAGCTGTCCCCTTCCCCTGTACTTTCTTTTCGGTTTTTAATGCCGGACTTAACACTGCTCAGTTTTTAAACCTAATTATGCTGTACACTTCTGTTTAGGGTTTCCCCTATTTCCTCACTCAATTATTAAAGCGTTGAATTCTAACGCGGTACGGTGTCTACCGCCTTTGTATTTAACCCCGTTACGAGGTTTCCGGTAGGAGTATACAAATTAAAATTACTGTAGATTTCGTGTGTTTCTGTCACATCTAGCTGGTTTGGTCTTTTGCTAGACCGGTTTCGGCTGCTCGCCATCGTCAGTGGCGTTAATGGTGTTAGTCACTTTTGGCACTTTGGATGTTTTTTGGGCATCCTCACTGCACTGTCACTTGTACTGTAGTGGTTGTTATATGCGTGTCTTGTTATTGTGTTTTGGGGGCATTTTGCTTGTCTTGTTTGATTTGATAGGGGGGTGGGGTAGCAAAAGACCAAACCAGCGAGAGGAAACAGAAACACACGAAATCTACGGTATTCCAACCCTTCGCAGACCACAAAACAGGTATTATAAATCCGAAAAGTGAAGATCAAAAAATTTACCGACATTTCGTTTACATTATCTCGAGTTTCTGAAGATTTACTTTTGAGATAAATTGGATAACCTCAATACATCAATTCCAGATAGTCTATAGATTTAAAAAAAATGTTTTATGCATTTCAAAACATAAATTCGGTATCTTCCAACTTGGATATTTAGGAAACTTATTCCGATACAGTATCCTGTTTCATTTGTATTGTATTATGCCATGTTAAGTTCGGCCCACCACTGTTTATCGTACACGAGACCTTATTAATTTCCATAACTCCCATTGCGCATATAAGAAATAGGCTTCTATATTTCTGGGGGTGGCCCGTGCCGGTGGGCGGGGAAAATGAATTAATAATTGAATAAACGACTGTCTTGGGGCTGCTGGAGGTTGGGGAGTTTCGGCGCGGAGGGTTAACTCCGGTACACTCAGCTATTTAGGGAGGCCTGCCGCTACATTATTGAAGCTACATATTACATGAATGCGTTTGTTGCCCCGGCAGGGTATGAAGAACGGAGCGCATTTGGGAATATAACTTGGGGAGTATCAGCGGGGAGAGAGGCAATTCTCGGCTTCGCCCTGTCTTACCTGGGGACCTTTTCAATTCCAGAACCGCGAGCTATAACCGAGCGAACATCCTACGAAAACGTACGCACCGGCGTGTGCCGACATTAAAATTCGGCCCTACGTAAGTAAATATGAAGAAACCACATCGAGCCATTTGTGAACCTCAAAAAACATATTATTAGATTGCTTCTCGTCCCGCGGGATATTCCATGAAGTTGGTGAATTACTGTGAATTATTGTTAAATTCTAAGACTTGCGTGAACCAAGTGCAAGAAAAAAAATTAGTTCAGTTGTAAATTTTGGGAGCGTACCTTACACTGATGCGAACCGCAGATCAGAGAATTTTTGTTTCTCTTTTATTTTTTTTTGTACAATCAATTATATCATAATTATACAAGTGTTGAGTGAATATTTCTCGCCTGAATGACTTGATAAAAGAAACTAGATCTCTAGGCCAGTGGCGTTTAAGCCCACGCGGGGATAATGGATGAGTAAGAGAGGAAAGGGACTGAACGAGTGGATTTGGAGGAAGGCGGGAGTGGAACTTCAGGAACCGGAATTTCGTGACTTCGTCGACTGTCGGTATGTTGAGGTCATTGTGGATTGTTTGGTTAGAAACATACCGGGGAGCATTAAGGATGGTGCGAAGGACTTTTGATTGGAATCTCTGGATGCGGGCGATGTTGGATTTCTTGGCGGAACCCCATAGTTCTATTCCGTAAGTCCGTGTCGGTTTTAATATGGATTTGTATATTATCAGTTTGCTGTCTATTGAAAGTTTTGATGTCTTTTTCAAAAGAGGTCTCAACAGTCCAAATTTACAATTTAGATATGTTCTTTTCAGTCGGGTATGGGGGTAGATGAGAGAATGAACTACAGAAAATATACAAGTGTATGAAGGGAAAAAATTACATTCTTCTAATATAATGTAGCCGAACCTACGAATAATCTCCCTACTTTTATCCATATTTTATTAGGTACAGAATATTGGAAATTTATTGAAACAAAACCTTTTTTTTATAAATGTTTTCAGAGAATGTTCAATCAAAAGTCCTTCGCACCATCCTTAATGCTCCCTGGTATGTTTCTAACCAAATAATCCACAATGACCTCAACATACCGACAGTCGACGAAGTCGCAAAATCACGCTTCCTTAAATTCCATTCCCACCTCTCTCCACATCCAAATCCACTCGTTCAGTCCCTTTCCTCTTCTACCCATCCATTATCCCCCGCGTCGGCTCAAACGCCACTGGCCCAGAGATCTTCTTAGCCCGAAGCAATAAACTGTTCATGTGGAAAAAGTGCCATCATTGGGTGGTCTCTTTTATCGAGACATTCATGTGAAAAGAAAACACTCATCAGTTGTACCCATAACTATACGTAGTTTGTACAAAAATAAAAAAGGTTAAAAAAGAAAAAGAGAATGTTCATTTTTGCCATATTCCTTCAAATAACGAATTGCGTGCTACCGGCCGCGGATAGAGGTGACCCGGTGCGTGTGCTCTCCAGCTGAAGTGTAACAGGACAACAATAGGGACACTTCACCCATCGGCAGAGGCACTGCTGCCCAGTTCCACTCTGAAAGCCCTCTTGATAAAAGAACGGATACGAAGTAAAAACCCCCACTGGGTCGTCCGAAGCCCAGTTCCGGCCTACCGGATGCGTGATCTACTACGCAGAAATCGGAGATATTACACAGCGAAATCGTCACACCTAGCTTAACACGAACCATTGTCACAACTGTAGATTTCGCATGTCTCCTCTCGCTGGTTTTGCTAGACCGGTTTCTTCAGTAGCGGTGTTAGTCACTTTAGCCACTTTGGATGTTTTTCGGGCATCCTCACTGCACTGTCACTGTCACTTGTACTGCGGTGGTTGTTAATATGCGTGACAGTGCAGTGAGGATGCCCGAAAAACATCCAAAGTGGCAAAAGTGACTAACACCGCTACTGAAGATGGGGCGAGCGGCCGAAACCGGTCTAGCAAAAGATCAAACCAGCGAGAGGAGACAGAAACACACGAAATCTACGGTATTCCAACCCCTCGCAGACCACAAAACAGGTATGTTAGAATAATTGTCACAACTCGAAAATACAATAAGCGACATTTAGGCTCCAGTAGCACTATTAACCAGTAGAAAATAATGGAGGAGAAAACCCACTGATGTGAAATAGTAGGGTTTGGACCACAGGAAATTTATTATATTTTTGTATGGCAAGGTCGCGGACAAATTAAAAGAGCTGTGTGTATGTTGAGATTAGAGACAGAGTTGGATGCATTGGTTATTTTCCGGAATATTTTCGATTGTAACATTTGTTTTGTTAATATTTATTGGTTTGACCGAACCCCAAAGTTCAAGTATACCCAAATTGGTTTAAGTATAGTACTCTGGAGTAATTATTAATTGTTTAATCCTAATTTTGATCTATTGTCCAATGATCTAAGTATTGGTTGGATCGTCCGTTGTCTTTTTGACTATAGGTGTGGATCCATGTCATACGCATAGGCCGATGATGAATGCGACGCGCGTGATGATATTCCCCCCCCCAAAATATCTTAAAATAAATCCTACACTCCCATTTTTTTATGCATAAGTAGGGGGATAAATAAGAATCGCTTCGCAGCGACAACACCCGAATATTTTGAACAATGAAGCCGATGAAAAATACACCGAACAATTATCACTTCCAGTGCAAGGGGAGGTCTGGCATATCGATGAAAAGAAATTCTGTAATGAAATAAATTTTTGGGTAAATGGTGTACAACTAGTAAAATTGATCCTGGAATCATCCTGGATATATTACTTATTTTAAGATTGCATAATAAAGAGAAGCTTTGATAAACAATAAAAGTGAAACAATTTTTATGAGAATTCGAACCAAATAAGTAAGCCGGAATATCTGCGCGTGGGATCTTCCATTCAACGGAGTCTACGAAAGTTGAGTTCTCTAACTTAAGTTCTCCGATATTAAATTTTCGACGAATAAGTTTGTGGAATAAAAAAACAATGGTACAAAGGATCCATTACGCGGTAACTGATAACCGTTCTCTTCCACAGACAGCTCTATTCTATAACAAACTGGTTGGATTCTATTTTCGTCCCGCCGGCTGTTTATTCCCGTCGTTTATCCTCGTTTTTCCTTTATTTTATTTTTGAAAAATCACCACAACTTCGAGCCTTTATTTTATTTCTCTATTTTGTTTTCTCTCTCCCTCTCCTCTCTCTCTCTCTCTCTCCACACTCGCGGACAATTAATTATAGGGACGGGGCATTCATCATGTGTTGGCGGCCGAAATGAACACGTAGGTTGTGTGTACATAATAGTGTGCCCCCTACATTGGGGGGGGGGCCCTCACCTACGCGAACAGTCGGTGCCCGCGTGTGAGAGACGTCGGCACGCACACACGGACACAAAGCCACATAAAGAGTGTTGCGTCCAGCGTTCCAAACATGATATAATATCTGGGGCTCTATCATTTTTCATAGGCAGTCAAGTTTTGAACCCCATGATATAAACAATGCCCCCGCCGCGTCTCGACCCCTTTTCTTCGGCCCCTTTCCCTTTTATTTATATACATTTTCCTTTCCTCTATTACTCGAGGTTAAAATAAAGAAATATATTTATTTTTTATAAACCGTCGGGCGAGCAATATATAACGATTTTGTGGAGTGGAAAATTCGGATTTTGGGAGTGGAACGAAAACAAAATATTTTGAAATGTTGTTCCCCCACCTTTACTTGATATTAATTTCCTTGGAGTGTCTCTTGAAGACAAAAAATATAATAAAAAAATAAAACAGCGCGGAAAAATTTTCAATCTGATATTCAAAGGAATGCCACTGTTGGCAGGTTGACAATGAAATAACATATATTTATTACTAAAAAAAGTATTGATAAGAATAAATAAAATCCAAAGTAACAAAAGAAAGCGAACGACAGAGATTTTAAACCAAAGAGGCGTAAACCAAGTGAACGAATGCCGACCGACCGAAACACAAATATTCGGAAACCCGAAAAACAACAAAAACATTTCATTCGTACAAAATAAAAAAATGAAAATTCGTGCTTTAAAGTCAACAAATAAAAACGCACAGTACCAGTGCGGACAAATACATCGATATGCGTGAATCTGACTAATTTGCTGACGGAATTGGACTGAATATGCTGAGAAACCGGTCTATCGTCAGACCATATAAACGAGTCTAGATAATTTTCTAGTCATGATGAAGGCCTTTCTTATCTGGAATAAAATCATCGCTGAGAACATTAAACCTTTGTTCATTTCTTTACTGGTTCATATTATTCGATATATAAATTCAGATTTTCATACTTAACCTAGGCCAGGTTATGTTAACGTATTAACGAGCATTAACTGGGGCCAGCGTATTTTGTTTTTTGATTCTTCAGTCGCCAGACATTCTGAAATCTTGCAAGACACGCTATGCGAAACTATGTCGATCCGCCAGTAATATAGCCGTATTGAAAAAGAAAAAGAACCCGTGGTCTCTGTTGAATTTTCAGAAGTAATATTGCGGTGTTAAACGCGAGAACGGATTATATAAGACTGCGAATCGTCATGCAAATACTACAGAGACATGGAGAGGGTAAATTAGTAATCAGAAAGAACAGTGGATTAATATTAAGTGAGAAAAGTCAGATAAAAATATATTCTCACGAAATTTATATTAATTCCCACCGGATATATATAAATAATGTACGGGTTGTGTTTTACTTTGAATTTCCCACATTTGGAGTATCATGAGTTTCAGAATTGCACAGCGCAATACTGTACCGCGTACAGTTTTACGGCCGCCGTAACAGTTTCAGGTACCGATTTAATTTCAGATCTCCGCATCGAAGCCCGCTGTCAACTTTCGTTTACTGCCCCTATTTTATCTGGTGTAATTGGGCTTACGCCAAACGCTGGGCGTTTGGGCAAAAACCCCGTAGTTACGATGATCCGTTCAAAAATATATTTTAATACCGGCGTCGAACCGCGAGGAGACGCATCGGAAAACCTTGGCGGACGACGGGAGGATACTGTTTTTGTTTTCGGTGTTTTGTTTTTTATTTTCGTACGGCATAAGTCGGCCCTATGATACGTCAAACCGGCTTACCGTGCTTCGCCCGATCGATCCCGCCCAACAGATATGCGACACGAAAAGGCATTTGGTGGGCCGGGGGGGCCGCCCTTTTAACGATAAATATGTAAATTTTCGACAATTATAGAACCATATAAAGTTAAAGCGCACCGCTGGGGAAGGGGGGGTAGGAGAAACCGGGAAATCGATATCATCACCCCTCGAAAAAGCTCAATCGCAATGACTATTAGCCAGGAATTCGGTCTCTATTTATAACTAGGCCTCGTGTAGCGCCAATTAGAATAGCGGAGTTGTCGGCAAGAGGATAAGTTTTAAGTTGGGATAGTGGTGAAATTTTAAATAAAAAATTGACTAAAATGTCGCAAGAAAATGGCTTTATGCTCTTAGCAAAGGAATTGGTTTAAACACACGGGCTACAGAGGTGGAATAGAGGCAGTAGTGTGCGTGTTTGTGCAATCAGTTGTGACAATAAACGCCCCACTGGCTTATTGACACGGGACCGAGCGGTATACTTAACCGGACAAGCCGCCCGGTATTGCGGGCTAGCATCGGCGCCTTCCAATTGTAATTCCGAGCAGCGTATATCCACGTCGGTATCAATATTGCTTCTTGTCTTCAGGTACTATTCAGTAAATGTCTCAGTACAGTAAGAATTCGCGGTTTACCCTTTTCCGACGGGTCTGAGGAATGAAGAGAGTATGAAATTTATTGTACTGATAATACGGCGGGACCGTAACCGGTATCCCGGTGTTCTTTCGGCGAGTGAATCTATTCGGGGCGCTTCTAAACTACAGACGGGCCACCGAGAGTTGAGGCCGCCGAAGTTCTGAAGAATATATAAGCGGGAAAGAGGGAGGGAGTGGGCCTGAACGTGTGATGTGTGATCCGCCCCACTTTTCCGTCCCGACCAATCCCTATCAAAACCGCATCATCCCTCCTTTTAAGTTTCAATCGCATTTCCCGCCGGCCGGCCACTCCCCGTCCCCTTGCGCCCTTGCCTAAACCGAACCGGTTTTTTCCACCCCTCCAGAAGGCCGCTCAACTTTGACCCAAAAAAAATTGGATGGCTAAGCGGAATTTATATTTAGCGCCTTCTTACTGGCCGATTATTAAAAATAGCTCTTTTATGGGTGGAAAAAACGGAAATGCAAGAAGCCGTGAACAAAAGGGTTGAAATCGATGAGCAGCTCTGTCGGAAAGTATTTTCCGGCCGAATCATCGAAGAATGTGTTTACCTCAAAGCTCCCTATAGCTTTTTTTCTACTGTATTCCCCTCCTCTCGGCAGCATTTGTGAAAGTTTTGCTCTCAACACTGTCTGGCCATTGAACTAAATTGCTCTTAGTTTCGACGTTTGTTTCTCTCTCGTTTCCTAGCGAAGCTCTCTATAGTCTGTTATTTTTTGTAGTTAATTCTCTCTCCTAGTCTTAGGAAGAATCTTACATTCTGAACCAATTTGCTCCACCTCAGACATATTGAAAATTCTCCAAAAATGTTCGGCCGCCATCAGTGTTCAAAGGAAATATAGAATATATAAATACTAAGTGAAATTTGTGTTTAGTTTCGTCCGCCACTTGGGAAATTAGGGTTCAGTGACTGTTAGGAGCCTATAATTGGGGTTAAACTTAATATATTACCAATATAGGAAGGGTCTGGGTTTGTATGAGAGGGGGTGTGGTTTTGTGTGAGGACAAGTGACCGCAGAGGGTTGCAGGGGGAGGAGGAGGAAGGAGGGGGTCGGTCGGGGCGTGACACTAACACAGTGTGGACCGCATTGACACGCCCCATTGAGCCCGTGCGCCCATTACCCCATTACGGGACTGTCACGGAGACCGCCCCTCGCGTGACCAAGGCTCCCGCTCCCACTTCGGACACAATAAGGCCCATTCAGATGTTTCGTTCGTCCCAGCGGGGAGGGAGAGCGGCGGCTTTTTGAAAATTACATTGCTCTAACACAACGATGCTATAATTTGAGGCCGGGAAAACGTAGTTTTTCAGCCGCAGTCCCATTAGAAACAAACCCGCCATTGAACAACGGTGCCCATGAAATAATGAAAAAAGTGGAGTGTCCGAAGATTCCTATGTCTGTATGCCCTTCACTTTTGTTGGTTCAGTGAAAGAGGTGAATTTAATATAATGAAATTATTTTATTGTTATCGCTGCATAGTTGATAAGAAATAAAAGTAATCTTGTTTGAAGATCCTTATTTAACAAATAATGCATTGCTCTGATAGCGCTGTAGCGTGAAATTTATAAGTACATGTAAGTCTCATTTATCAACTGGTATTTGCTTCTATCCACCATCAGCGCCTGTTAGTAAATTAACCTTGGATTTGTAGTATGCATTTAGGGCGTTGTTATTGTTCGCTGAGTGAATCTAATTGAATTGTGAAATAAAATCCGATCCGCTCACATAACTAACTATCCCCGATTTGGCGAACGGGGGTAGTTGTAAACGAAATTAAATTGATTGCATTTTAATTGCAGCCCTTCAACTCAATTTGTCTTCCGACGGTTTGTGTCCCAATGCGTCTGGATCAACTGCGACTTAAGCCATCGGCGGAATGAGGACAGTGGGAAATTTATAAATGGAAGCCAAATAAAGAGCAGCTGGAGAATCATACGCGGTTGTCTCATCAGTTGACTGTCAAGCATAAACTAAGAGATTTAATTAAAATTAATTAACCATAGTGATAATTATGAAAATATTAAATATATATATAGATAAAATGTATTCCTTCGTATACATAAAAGGGCACAGCGATTGGGTTGTACCCTATAATGCATTACATATATTGGAGATGTATTTTGGAAATTTTGTTAATGAAATATATTATTTGGAGTTGCTAGCGTCATATATTAAAAAGACGTTTATTATCGTGTTTCTTACGAATATACATAGGTACATATATTAATAATGAGAGTTTGCAATGAGAAACCTGGAAATTAAATAATTTTGACATTAATATAGGAAGGATCATAAAAACACCACCCGGTATTTAGTACAATGAGAGATGAATAATTAAGTTTAGGTTACGTTTCTTTTATGAGGTATTAAAACTACTTTAATTAATGATTTATTTTGTTTAATAGAATCTAATATCTAATATAAATATATATTTATATATATGTAGAACTTCGAAGAATATTTAATTTTCAACTGAAAGGAAGACAAAGCTCAAAAGACTCAAGAGAGAATTCGTCAGTAAAGGGATCATACGGAAGAAAGTTAATAATGAATTGCCGGTTAATTTCCCAAAGGAGTCGGACGACCGGGGGTGGTATAGTGGCGGGGAAGTATCAGTAATCGATAAGTATAACTAAGTTGAGCGAACGGAGAAAGGAGTAGAGGAAGAGGGGGAGAGAGACAGAGAGAGAGGGTTAAATTTTGCAGATAATTCGATCAAAAATCTAGGTCCCACCGTCGCTGCGGCTTGTGCCGGTGTAAAATTGGATTGGCGAGGGTTGGAGGGTGAGGGGGAGGGGCAGATCTCAAAAAGCCGCCGAGCTCCCCATTCTGAGGGGTCGGGGCATGTCGGATGATTGGAAGTTACTGGAATATCCGAACACCGCCCCTCCCTCGCTCTCCTTTACGCCGCCAACCAACCGCCCCAAAAGCGGCACTGTTTGATTTGGGATTTTTTTCCAACTTAGCCGGTTGAAGCGACCCCCTCTGTTGACCCAATATTCCCGGGGTAACGTCTCGTCGGATAGGCCGGCGGGCTGAGTCCTGAATTATCCGCCGGGGGACGGATATGTTCGAACGGCGCTGTATGCCTCGAGAGTCCTTTTGTTCGCCCCAGATTTCGACGCCGCCGCCCTAAGGACAATCTGCTTATGCCGTGGTTAAGCTGGCGATAACTGACTCGACATTTTGTTTTCATTGCCAATTACATCTTATAGAACGAAGCGCCTATAAGAGTAATTGAGATGTGATATACAAATAACTCATGGATCAGTTGAAATTGACTGAGCGTTGCGAGAAAAATGTCACACACGGACGTTTCCACAATTTCAGGAATGTGTGAATTTCATGAACATATGAATGTTTGTTACTGAATGTTTCATAGAAAACCAAGTAAGCCCATATGCGAAGATCTTATCACAAATTCAAGATACAAACGCGCGTTAAAATATAAACAACGGAATCTATCAGCGAAACCGCAATGACTTATTTGCCGACCCAATATATTGAGTTAAAGTGTGTTGGTCCAGTCAAAAGTCCTGCGTACCATCCTTAATGCTCCCCCCGGTATGTTTCTAACCGAACAATCCATAATGACCTCGACATACCGACAGTCGACGAAGTCGCAAAATCACGCTTCCTTAAATTCCATTCGTTCAGTCCCTTTCCTCTTCTACCCATCCATTATCCTCCCCGTGTCGGCTTAAACGCCACCGACCTAGAGACGTTCTGTAGGCCGGATACAGGTCAAAAGTACCATCACTGGATGGCGTCTTTATCGAGTGAAACAAGTGAGACTAATCAAACCAACCGGAATTGTACCTATAACTGACATATAGTTGATTGTACAATAAATAAAGTTAAAAAAACAATATTAAATTTCATCCCAAATTCATTACGAACATTAATTTATATTGAAAAATAAACATGGTATAAAGGCCGTGGTATTCGGAGGGCAGAAAAGGATGCATGGATCGATCGGCGAAATTATAAAAGTTGAAGGGGTATAAGAAGGAGGGCACCGTGAGAGGTATAGACCGTACACCCCGCGCAAATAATGAATGACACGGGGAACATCGGCCCGAATAAGCACAACGGTAGAGACGGGGAAATAAGAGAGCCGAATTTTCCGCCAAGTCATCTCGAGATTTCCTTTACATGCCGTACACATTTCGACACCTTCCTTTTGTCGGGTCCGTCAGCGGCGATCCTTTCTTCCTTTGACTGAGCGAGCCCTGTTGGCCTTATAAAATGTCGGCTATTCTTTCCAGTTATTTCTTCCGTTTCATTGAGCGTTAATCTCGAAATTTTTAATGATATTTTGTCCTAACCGAGGGTGTTGGATTTCAGCCAACTCCAAGAGAGAAATGATTAAACTATTGATATGTTTTCATCACTCTGAACTTGAATACTTGTGTCGTTACGCAAATCCGGTCTCAGTATTGTTATTAGAGCCGTACTCTGTAGATTTCGGTCGGAGAGCGTGGAGTAGTATTATTGATACCGACTGTAGAGGAATTTGGACCCGGAATCGAACCGTGAAACTCGACCACCGAGACGGCCTCCTTCGCCGAATAACAAAGTTCCGCCCGAGTGAACTTGGGCGCTACTATCTGCGGTATTCTACTGCCGAGCAGGTGTTAGTCGGGTCAGAAGGGACGCTTCCGGGGTGCTTCATCCCGGAATAAAAGACATTTTGGACAAATAGATGAGTAATAGGTGGGATAAAGGGTTTTGTACGACGGATCTCCATAACTAAATTCCACACACCCGGCTTTTAAAATACAGGTGTAAATTAGAACGTTGTTCGTAAGTAATAGTTGTGATCGGTTCTATTACTATGACGAAGATTTGCAGGGAGGAACCTCGTCGGTACACTTCCTAACGAGAAGGGTGGGAGGACTCCAACGTCCTCACCCTTTTACAAACGCTTTAGAAAAGCTATATCAAGTTCTTCGCTAGAATTTTTTAAAATGATTTCGCTTCACGCCTGACGATTTGTCTAACATAGTTTCCAAGCCCTGGATAAAACGGAATAGATTGGGGGCGAAGGAGCCTATATTGGCGGAAGGAGAACGACTAGGGTAACCGAAAACATAATAAGGGTGCGGGATACAGTGCCGGGGGAAAGCGGGAGCCAATTGGGGGGAACAGGGGGACAACGGAGGGGATAAAAAAAGGCGAGGGAGTTTGCGTTACCGGTCATTGGGAACAAATATTTGATGGGGTTAAGGCCGGCTGAAGTCAAAAGCCAGTGTCAATAGGGCGACACCAGAACTAACAACCTGGCTCCCTCAAGTATAAGCAGCCGAGAAAACCCGCCTCTTAGTTTTCATTAAAGAATACATTTTCTTAAATTCTGAAACTGTATATAGAATTCAAATATTTGGTCGCGCCCTATTTAGAAGTTGCAAATCAGTGTCAATCAGGATGTACGCTAATATTGATTTTATTCGGGCCATTTAAGCTCAAATACTATTCCCACAAGGGTTACACATAAAAAACAGGGTTCTTGTCAATAAGTTAAGGGTTTAAGTCGCCTCCGATCCCGACCTGAGGACGAAACAGGAAGTGGGAAGTGGACCGATTCGGAGGAAAGAGAGAGAGGGGAGGGAGAGAGAGAGAGAGAGAGAGAGAGGGAGGGAGAGAGAGAGAGAGAGAAAGGAACGCTATTTATTTTACCAATTTCAGTGGGAGTTCCTTGCGCAGTGAGTTTTTTCCTGGACAACGGGCCCCGGATTGAACCTGAACCGAACCCCGGATTAGCCTTAAGAGTTTTCCCATCCTCTCCATCTCGCTCTCACTTTCTCCCCGCCTCTTCCCCCTCCCTCTGTCTCTCTCTCGCTCTCAATCTTTTTTCCGGTACACGGGATTTGGCCGGGAAAAGACTGCGGCTGTGGAAGAAGAAACAAACGAAGCTTTGGCCACAACAAGGCACATGATTCAGGGGGGCCCGCAAACCCAAGCAGAACTTCGGTCCGAACTCAGCCTGCGATAACTTCTCGGGGTTCGATGCACCCGATGCCGAAACCTCGGCACCGCTCTAACCCCTGCATTTTCCGACAACGTGCCGTCTACGGAAGAAAAATCCCAGGATTGTCTTACGTTGGCCCCCTCCGCCCGGGATATTGGGATCGGACGTTTGAAACGCTGCGGCTTAAGCCCGTCTCCAATTTTTCCGACTTTTTCTGTATGTCTCGAATCGGATAAGCTGCCAAGGAAGATAGATAGCGGTTTTAGAAATAGAGGGATTAACGAAATCCAATTTTCTTGCGACATACCGGATCGTCTTCGATATATAGGAAAAACTAGGGCGGAAAATAATTATTATATTAAAATCGACGTTTTAATACGAATGAACGGTCGTTTTAACATTTTATAGCCACTCGACAGATGAAAATATTGTATACTACAAGTCTGAATATGAGCCAAAAGGCATATTTCTAAAATGCTCGCTAGGCTGAAACAGTGTGATTTAATGCAGTCTTAGTTGGATTTAATTGATTTGTAAGGGTAATTTATAAGATAATATAAACTGATGATTACAAACGAAAGTAAACTGATTTTCTGAACTAATTATAACACTATCACCGTACTCACGGAGTCAAGTTCGGAGCTATGGGACAATTAGAATCCGGCGAAATTACTAAATTATTATTATAATTTCCGATATATATATATATACCGAATGTGTTATTGGTCAATTACGACGGCAGAGAATAATTTGTTGAATCGGGCGTAAATCAAGTGATCACGTCCAATACATAAATACGGCCGCCCGTATTACATTTTGGGGTGTCACGGGACAATGCGCGTTATTGAGAGGCCGAACGTGATTCATGGCTGCGCTGTAGTGGACATACGCGGTTATTTAATTCACGCGGGGCATTCAGATAAGTATATTTAATGTCTCCCGCATTAGTGTACGTATCAATACACTATTCTACTATCAACAACTAAATTGTTATAACTTGTTTATTGATGAGCTTATAATTTTCGTTGAATTTTTCCAATGGATTTAGAAAATAATTAAATTATACGTTAAATCGATGGGCTAACATAAGAGGGTTAGTTAAACGAAAGAGCATCATTAACGTTGAGAACAACATGTGTGATACGCATTGTCGGCAACAATAAACATAACATGTATTTCATATATTCGTGTATTTCATGTTCCATATATCATCTATTTTGATAAAAAGGTATTATTTTTGCCCCGTATTTTTCGATCGAAGTTAAGAAAAATTGCAGCTTTTCTGATCCATTACATCGATTAGTGTGCATGAACGTAACTACGAGTGTACATTTAATCCTCGTTTTATTGTCAGGAAATTTAATTCGTGACTCATTCTTTTTTCAATACAAAAGTCAATACCTTTTATGTTTGTCTCAACATGATAACATGTCGTCTGTGCTGTCGGGAGCCATTTAAGTCGAACGGTATTTAATCATGTCTGTTAGGGTTTAAAACATAATGCCCCGCACCTCAACCCCACCCCACCGTAGCCGCCCCTAATCGTCGAGCATTATGTGTTGGGCCGGGGTAGGTGACGTCGGACAACGCATGATATAATGAGGACGAGCGTGATACACGAGTGAGAGTCGAAGGGGAGCGGTTATTTAATTCATGTAGTGGCGGCGAGCATTCCGGGCATTACATCGAACCCGTACGGGGGTTGGCGGGGTATGGGGCCGGGGCGACAATGAACGGCGGAGATATCCACGGGGGGCTGGGGCTAAAGCTGGCCGTGACAACCGACGCCTACGCGGCCGGCCTTCACTCAGTAATGTCCACCCACCACAATGGCCCGCCATAATCCTATTGTCGGCGCCCCACCGCCCTAAAACAATTGTACGCGCCACCCCGCATACGGGTCGCATGCCTCCCTACCCTACCCCCGACCCTGTTCCTCTTCGAATTCTTTACAGGCACGTAAGTCCGGAATTTAGGCACCGATATTGATTCAATATTTCAGAAAAATAGCCGCGGACAGTTCAGGCTTTCATTTATATTTATCAACGAACGTTACATTTACGGAAGCGTAGAAAAGTTAAAAATTGCAAGAATTATACGAATTGGACGGCCCCAGAGGATTTGCATACATCGACAACACACGCACTGTTCGGATTCTTTATAGACATTTAAATACGGGATTTCGGGCCCGAAAGTAATTCCACATACAGTTTAGGCCTCTATCTATTTATTACATCGTCCACTGCAGTTAATTTGTGATGTACATTTTAATGCGAAAATATTTAATTGAAAGTATTAGAAAGAAATGGATATACTCCACAGTAATAAAGGGATTGTTTACGCCTTATCCTACACTTATCATCGTTCACTACATTTACCGTTACTTTATAATGTACACTGTGAAGAGTAGATAGGTTAAAAATGTTGCATGTATATGTAAGACTCGTCGCGAATGAAAAATCGGTTTTTTTAAGAGGAATCTATTTTCAAAGAAAAAAACACAGTAATCAGATCACAAAAATCAATAATACTATAGAAACACACGACGACTGATTCCAATAACAAAATGCCCGCGCTTGTTTACTATGGGGACTATCTCCGTCCACCCATGACTTTTATATATATATATATATATATATATATTTCATCCTTATATTTCAACTTAAATTTCGCTCATGGATTCTAAATGTATTAGAAATTACGCGATATTTTTGAAAATAAATCTCGCGAAAATCTTTACAGTTCGGGGGAACAAATCGGGCTGTTATATACGTTAAATACGCGTTACATTATTGTTAAATACGTTAAATACACGGGCTATTGACCCAGACCATTATGTGACCACCCTTCGTTTAACGCATTAGCGCGAATTTTGTTGAATTATCCGTAGAACGGAGGGGGTTTCGGCCATGTTGGGGGCGGGGGTGGGATTTGCGGTGCAGCGAATGAACTAAATAATTACGGACGTCCGCGGCCACATGTATCAAAGTTGTCCCTCTCTATATCATCCGCGTTGTACGCGTGACGTCACGCACCAAAACAAAATACCAGCGCCGCGCTGGTATGTTCCGAACGTGACCGCATGATTTATACGCACAACAGTATAACCCGGCGCTTAAATTCCTCCCGGAAATTAGGCGACATTTGTGGACAATTCGGATTTTTCCAAACCTGTCCAAGGGGTAATTTATCGCTTCCGAATCGGTCCGTCCGTATTTTGAAATTCGCAATGTCCCAATATGCGAACGCTAAAAGTATAATTAAAAGTATTCAATAAAGAAAGCAACATGTCCATCGATAGTCTTACGAATATGTTTCATAGTTATATTTCAACTTAAGGGGTTCATTGATGATAAAAATTACGCGATATCTTCCACAGTTATTCCCTAGATGAAGAAAAACTAGATGAAGGAAAGCAACTTATCCGTCTATAGTTTTAGTTGAATTTTGTTAGTCGATTCTCTTCTGGTTGGCATATGCGAAAGTTTTTCCCTCATGAGTCCCCGATAATATGTTCATTGACCTTACATCCTTAAGTGCTAACGGATGATAACACTTATTTTATTACTAAGGCAATGCTACTGACGATGGCTCAAATCGGTTCGGGTTACGCATCGAAAAAGAAGCGAGGGGAGACATGTTTTCGTAATGATGTATTTATCTGATCGGAATTTATTTTTCTCCTATTTCTTTTTCGGTCGCCACACGACCGTCGTTCTGTTTAAGCCGCTCTTGTGCGATTCTTCCTGTGACTTTACGAGTGTAATTTAAAGGCGGGAAAAATTTATTTGCGCCCGCGCGGCAGTGTGTGAGCCCGATAAACGTACTATATAAAGTGGTAGGGGGTGGCGGGTCGGTGCGGGGTCATCAACATATATACGCGGGCGCACACTCGTGGGCAAGAACGGCCCACAAGCGGTAATTATTTGCGATAATAACCCCGTTATTCGCGGGCAAAAAAGGCCCGGGGGTTAGTCTGGGGGTGGTTGGGAGGGGCGAAGGGGGATGGGGTTGGTACCGCACTACAACTGGTGGGCCTAAAAAGCTACTTTTGTATCATTAAAAAGGATCCTAATGCTTTATAAATGAATCTATTGCCTCGAGACCACCACCCCCCGTTCAAAGTCACAGACTTTACCCCTTTCTACCCCCCAGGCATAAGGTTTAGTTTTAAATTAACGAAGGATTTCGTTAAGCTCTCTTCCTGCCACGGGGCTTAGTACAATAAACATTTTTTCCTTGTTTTCCCATCGATTATTCCCAGCAGAAATGAGACAATTTACTCTGGACAATTAATTCTGACGCTGTATTCATTCGGTTTTCTCTCTTAGCTTTCATTTCAGACCTGTGAGGTATGCAAAATATAAAATATTCATGATTACGGTCGAAGCTGAAGCACTGTTACCGAGATGCTTGAATGTATAATAATATTATATTCTAAGCTGATTACGAAATAAAATGAATTAAACAGATGCGATCATTGAGAATATCTATCTCTTCTTCAAATATTCTTGAAAACGATATTCTTCGGTAATAACTTAAATTGTCGGCGGAAGAGGGAAAATCGAGACAATTATTCGACGTTTCGGTTATGTTTCAACGTAAAAACGGAGGCAGATGAGAACAGGGAATAATAGAGTTTATCTTTTCGTCGTTACCGATCGATATTTGACGTCGGGATTAGAATGACTTATGGGAGAGACCCGACCGGCCATCGCGTCCACACGAAACTCCTGCTGGTTTCAATCAAACCCGGATCAGCCGCTCGCTAATTGAATTTTAACAATTTAAACTCAACCCTCCTCACGGCTACAGACAAATTAGAAACGAGACGTGAGCCCACCCCCCAACCACCCCGGCCCATAAATCCAACAAATGTTGTTTCATGAAGGAACAGAAAGAGCGTAGGTGATAACATGCAGTCGCTGTATCTTCTTGGAATGATGAATTATTATTATTATTATTACTTCGTGAAAGCAGTTGATTATGGATACGGAAGACAGATCATGCTCACGTTATGACTTCATTGTACAACCGATTTCGGAAGCTATAGACGAAGTATAAGCTTTGTTGCAGTATCATCACACGTGCGATTCTCTATCCCTGTATGTCTAATTGGTCTTCTCCAATTTGTGGCTTCTCTCAACGAGCATTCCGACACGAATTTAGTACGGTAAGAACCCATTTCATTGTACCGTTACTGCGGAATCTCGGTTGGGGTAATCATCATAAAAATTCTACCTTTATAACCTTTTCACTACCTACAACTTTCCGGAATACTCGAAAATCATTTTATACTATAATGACTATAACAACTAAAGACATTATTTCTAGGATTCAAATGACGTATTTCGTATTTAAAGAAAAACAAAATACTTAATTCGAGATATAAAATGTAATTGAGAAATTATTGTTCCGAACAAAGCATTGGTGGCAACAATTTTTCATTACACGGCGCCTCTAATACTAACCCGCACCGCCTGTCCGTAATGATGGCGAAGTAGCTACCGACGCCGTACAGTGTAATTGATTTCATTATTACATCGTATAAATAGGTCATATTAAAGGATATTAAATATTAGGATATTAAATAAGTTAAATAAAAGGTGAAAATGTTTAACATACTACAATTTATATTCTTATCAATGTTGAAAGAACCACTTTTTGTCAAATCTGTCAATTACTGAATGTAGAACGTTCAAATTTTGTTCCATTGGAGGGTTTTTTAATCTTTCCTTCTGTGTTGTCTGCTTCCGACGTTTCGGAACTCTTACAGGTTCCATCGTCAGGGCCCGAGAGGACAACAACACTTTCCGCTCAGGTGGTTTCCAAACACATGGGTTCAACCCCTGCTTCACACAATATTATGTACTACCGCAAGTTAGTTAAATATGAGTTAATAGTCTTAAATTGTTAAATACACAGTTTTCCCCTTATATCTTCGTATAATGGACGATACCAATTTTGCCACAGAAGGGGGGTTTATAAGAACGAAACTCGAATCGCGAGAAAACGAGTGGAAAATGTTATCCGTATTTAGAAATCGATGTTCTAGTTGAGGGGGTAAAGGGGTCGTGGGTGAGATTAAGCCGAGGATTTGAACCGCTCCGTCCCCCTCTTATGAAGTGTCAATACCGGTTATAAATTGACACCGGTTCAATAACTGGCCTCGGGTTATAGAAAGTAGGATGGAGCCGGGGCCGGCTCTAAATCTAATATAGAAGTGAGCTATAGGAACATATTCGTTTAAATTTGACGCGGCCCCTCGGCGATATCATACCCCGGAACAGGAAGGAAGTCCAATATCCGTCGTTGGGGGGGCCATGACCGTCGTTGAATGGCCCCTCGGTTCTCCTCTTAACCGATTTTTTCCCAGAGCAAAAACGGCGCCCCCGCCGACCCCGAGTGGACGCATGAAAGATTTATTAGCGGACTCGAGCCCACGCTATTAAATTATGATTGGCCGCTGCGTTACACTTCACCTTAACTGTTACGAAACCAGGTAAATATGTTTAGGCCTCTTACGTACATACCGGCGTAATTCAATTCGTCAATAATTAATTTGCTAAGTGATCGCTAGCTATAAACTCGTGAACGTTTAAGACATACCCTATATATATATATATATATATATATATATATATATATATATATATATATAATTCTATTAATTTTATTAGGGGATATATTACTCATTGCAACGTTGGAAACAAAGGAATCCTAAATAAATGAAAAATAAATATATATCATGTAACTAATATCTGTTACTGTTGTTAGCAGTTACAGCGTATGCCTTACTATAGTATTAAAGACTACTGGCGATGGGGGGAATCAGAAAACGGTCCACTGTAGTTCAAGAAGTAGTGACTGAAAAACGCACGAACGGCGATATTACATTTCCCTTATATAAATGTGGCCATTCCATTTTATTAATTGGTGGACATAAACTCGATCCAGCTGCAGATGTTTACAACAGTTTAGAAAGATGCTGGGCAAGGTGGCCGAAATCTATAAAATTGTAGGAAACTGGCGAGTTCAATATCCTGTGGGATGTGGGGCGGGGGGGGCGGGGGACGGTTCGCCTTAACCAATTTTTCCCAGCGAAAAACGGCGTACAGGAATCGAGTGCTGTGAGAACCGGCGGGGGTTGGGGCCCCTGTGAGAGGGTAGTATAAGATTTATTACCAGACTGCCCCTTCTATTAAATTATGATAGACGCTCCTGTTGTGTGCTACACTCAAACAACCTCCTATATATATATCGCTCCCAGATATTATATATATAAGATATATATAAAAATATATATATAAAAAGTCACATATGCAGGGCGCTCGCGAATCCTGTTTATGCAGGACGTTCACCGGCGCTATTCCAACATGTGCTCTACCTAAAACTTTCAAACATGAGCTTCACCAATTTACGCAGGGTAATAGGGCCACAGGGTTGGAAGCAATAGCCAAATGCAACTTTTTTAATATGTGTACTAATTGAAGACAGTAATTAGATAAAATAACGACAAAAATTGAAAAAAAAAACATTCTAGTGAACTAGAACAAAGCAATGTCTTTTCACATGTGCGCTAATAAGGGACGGTATTATTTATATTACGAATTTACTTTTTAAATTGTTTAAAACTAATCGGACGTAACGATTAAAAGTAGTCCAACAGTAGTTGGGGGAAATTGAGAGAGTGTGTGATTCGGATCCAGCCATTCACCCCCGCAATAATTTCAAAATGAACTTCAACCGCCGGAAAATATTTTCCCGCCACCGATGGAATTATACCCAATCATTATTCGCTCTGGAAAGAAAAAAAACAACAACATATTTTTACACCCCCGCGGGCGCGCCCACGCCATATTTCGTCATCGGAACGCGCAGTTTTTATCGCGGCGACTTTTTTCGCTTCGGAACGGCGGACGAAAACCCTTCGTTATGAGGGGTATAAATTCATCGGGTTAGGGTGAGGGGTGGAGGGGGGGTGCGGTGCCGGGTCGCAATCGAGACGCGTCGACCTTCCACCCCTCTCCCGCCACCCACAACCATTTTCGGCTTTCAGAGACAACGGACCAAATAAATATTCATCGATCAGTTAAAAGCCCGCGCCTCCGCCGGCCCGCCTTCATTCGGGATTCACTAGAGAGGAAGTGGGAATTGGCGAAGAGGGAGAGTGGTGAAGGAGGGGGGGGGGTGAGTTCACTCAATTCACCCGGCCGACCAATTAAGCGGGCGCGACCGGCCTCCAGCAGGCGGATTGAGGTGGGGGGGAAGAGAGTAATTATTCGTATAACGGCGCCGTTAATTAATATAAGAAGCAATTACGGTGAGAATTTAACGAGGGGAAGGCAGTACTTGGGGGTGTGTATATGGGCGTGTCCTCCTCGAAAATTTATGTAAGTCTTTTACCAACCTCGCGGCTAACAAAACCTGCCGAAGATGATTTCAATAATTACCGCGTCTATACATAATATTTCTATACACTGCAATGCGTTCTATTAGACAGTTTCTAGAATTATAAAGACGCGTATTTGTAGTTCGAACACAGCGCGGTAGGTCATCTGTTCTATACATGAGGGACGTCAAATTTTTGACGTTTGGAGTAGGTCAAAGTAGGAAGATCCTCCCGTTTAATTAGTCGAAATTAGTGCAAATTTAGTGGATTTGGACGGGATTGGGCCCGGTGAGGACGCGTTTGTGCGGCGCCACTTAAGGGTGCCCGACCCCGAATAGCCGGCGACATCGGAATTTCCATTGAATTATTCCCGTTCCGGGAATCCGCCCTTATTATAAATGGGCGTCTCGCCACTTTGTATCCGCGAGCGGTGGCCTCATAACTGGGCAGCAGTAGTTACATAACAACCTGCCTAATTTAATTCTGATAACATTTCTTTACCCTTCCCCACCCAAAGCCGGGGACTATTATAATGCCGCAATGCCCTATTATAATAATTAATCGGTAACGTTATCATTTAATAGTTCGCGTCCACTATGGACCCTTTCATAATGAAAGTAGTTACGGGATAATAAATCATTTCACCAAAATTGTTAAGTATATAAATTTTCCTCCTCTTAGCCCGCCCAATTCCTAATGACCTGTCTCATTCGCTCATCGATATCGCAACATTACAAACACTTCGTATTCCAAAGGATGAACAACAGGTCATTTGTATTGAAATATTTTTCAGGACTGAGAAAAAAATGTGTAACTGAGAAAAATGAATATCGGTAACGAATACAACGGAAATAAGAATCGAGCTTTTAACGATTTCGGCAATTAGTGAAAAGCGAGGGGAATGACCCCTTTCTTGTGAAGTAGCTTTAAAAAAAACTAAACAAAAAGACGAAGGACAAAGTAACAACAAAACTGGAAAAGGGGCTAAAATAATAATGGCGCCCTTCAACCCTTAAAAAGGGGGGAGTGGGGGAAGTGGAAAGCTATCGACACCGGCAATAACAATAAAAAGGAAGGAACAAAATAATTCCCGGTAACAATTTTAACAAGCCCCATCTCTGCATCAAAGTATAACTCCTCCCACTCGGAGTTTTCGGAATCGATTATTGTCGCGACAGAACTTTCTACTGTGTTCCCCGTTTGAAAAGTAAAGAGAGGTACGCAACGCCATTCGCTTTATTCTTTTCAGAGGAGTAAGGAGACGTCACAAATCAACAGGCCTCATGACACGCAAAACAAGGAGGGCGGTAAATGAGCTAACGTTTGTGCGACCAGAACATGAAGTATCATTAACTAGGATCGCATGATACTGAACCGTGGTTACTTCCGGGATTTTGCTGGTGTTGTTTGTGGATTTTTGATGGAACCGGTAAGAGTTCCGAAACGTCGGGAGCAGACCACACCCGAGAGGGCATTTGGAAGGAATGGGCAAAAACCCTTCCAGTGGAATTCTCTCAGGAAACTTCCAGTATTACGTGATCCTACCGTTATTGGTAATTCAAGGACAGTAATTATAGAGAATCAGAATATATAATTATATAAATCAGATCATTTCTAACCTAGAGGAAATGGAAAAAACACATAATTATCGAAACAACAGAGCATTTATCGAGTTCAACTCTGCCGACATGTTGCAACCGCGAACCCATAATAAACGCGGGACAGTTGCCGGGCTATCAATTAATAGAGACATTTGAAAATGGAATCTCCTCGGCAGTTGGATATTTCGCTCGAATTTAAACGGCCCTTTCGGGGGCCACGATCTCGGGTTCCTAGAAATACCGACCGAAAACGCTTTATGCGTACGCCCGAAACGGGAAGCCGGCGGAAAGGCGCTGCGCGACCTGGAAACGGCCCCGGGTTTTGGCCAAGTTATTTGATAATTTAATGAACCCGACGGCGGCCTCTCATTATTGCGGATTAGAGCCGGCGTCGGACCGACTCTAAGCCCACGCCCATTATCATTACCCAACCATATTATAATATTCCCTTTAATCACGGGCTTTCGAAGCGGGGACGCAAGACGAATGGAAACGTTTATAATTACTAATGTTAACCCCCAACCGCCACCACCGGCCCCCTCCGCCGCCTATGCATTATTGCTATTATTATTTTATACTGTAATAATAAATAGAGGAACCGGCGGATGGGGTTGGCGCGAGTGCGGGCCACCGTGCAATCCCTACAGAATAATTATCAACTCTCGAATAATTCCGGGCCTCGGCTTTGATATTGGATTTGTGAACTGCTGTAGCAATAATCCTACTACCCCCCCCAACATCACCACCCCGGGATTATAGTTATTATTAACAATTTGTAAACAGACAGAAACCGGCGCTCCCACACACACAGACACTCTCGCGTTAACTAACTCACAAACATTTAAGTGGAAGGTAATTGCCCGCCCTTTCGCCCTAATTAAGGGCTCGGGGGGTTTACAGCCGTTTTAACGGCAGTTTATTTTAAAAGAGTACGAGATTTACGAAAGAAACGAATGCCATTTTCTTATTAAACCTCGCGTATATTATTTCTGCATACGAATCGCTTTGATAAAACTGCCAGCTATGCCAGTGTTAATAAAAAAAATACATTCCAATGTTGTCTTTTTTATTAAGGAATTCCTGAAATACAAATTTTACAGTAGTTGCAGTACAGAAAACTCATCTGTATAGTTGAGGCATACATTTCATATCAACTGCCTAGAGTTCAGCAGGGATCTTCGCTTAATTTAATTCCTTTTTTAACCTAGTTGCGGAGACCTGCCACTCTCTTTATCGAATTCGGTTTGGGAGACTAATTGGTCAAAATTCAATTGGTCCTATTGGTCAATAGAATTCCGTTGGGAACACATTTAAAGATCTATGAACATCGGACATAAAACAAACTCATTTAAAAAATTTAAATTAAGTAAATTTAAATAAAATTAAAATACAGGGGTTAGTTTAGAGCTAAAAAATTAGTAGCTATACAGAACGCCATATAAAATACTTATAAACAAAATCTACTAATATTACTGTAGTATTTTACCAAGATCAGGTTATGAGTGGAGCATAATGCTGGTGGTGGGTTGTACTGCGCCTTTATAATCCCTATAAGCCTATATAATCATTTGGAATACACCTTAGGCAGGGCAATTTAAAGTTCAATTTGCATACAGATTAAATGCGATAATAAACTGGCAAGAGTGTAATGAGCAATGTCTCCAGTTGCAGTTGACCTGTCGAAGCCGCCGAGGGTCATCTGCATCCGGTGTTGGCTCCGTTTAGGGCTAGGTTGGTGGTATGAAGCTATGAAGTAGTGGCAATAACACTGCTGAGAACACACAGGAGCATGGACAGTTTTAAATATCTCACCCGCAATGTTCAATTTCCTCCCTCCTGTTTGCCCTACAGTTTAGTTTATGTCCGCAGTTGTCTTCAATGCAGCCTTCTTTAAAATAATGTACTTCACGGATTCATTCCCAACAGGATTGCCCACCGAATGATTCGAATGAACAGTTGCGATAATTAGTTCGATAATTATATATGAGGTCGGTAACTTACGTTATATTCGTTGTTTGAAAAATACAGTAAAAATGTTCATAATTTTGTCATAAAGTGACGTATTATTTATTGCCAGGTAATATCGTTCAATGATCAATTAACGATAGTCCTTGATGGGAGGGGAGGGGGGCTCATAATCACCAAAGCCAGAACTACGGCTTTGATATTGGATTTGTAAACCGAGCGAATAATCATCCCCGAAGGAGTATACTTGTTATTAACAATCTACATGTGCACATTCGGTCACTAATTACTCGGTCCTTTCCGGCCCTAATTAGCATGGGAGACCGGAAGAGGAACCGAGCTGGTAATATCCGGTTCTTGTTTTTCTTTTTTCCGACTCCACGTACGGGGTTCCGGGATTAATCAAGGCAACGCTCGGGGAGAAAAATGAACTATCGAATTTCAAAAGATAATTAGACCCGTTGAAAAATTGACGAGGAACTATTTTCTCGCTCTTCCAAGTATCTCCACATTTTAGTACTGACGACTTGTTCCCAAAAAGTGTAACGGATCCGAAAAAATGGTTCGCTTTTCGGAGGAAGTAATAAAATCCCCGCTCCGTTTTTGTGTTTGTCTTCGACCGGACCAACCTACCACTTATTAAATTTTTCGAACTCCTGCCGGTTCGATATTGCCAAATTTTCCCATTCAAAATTACCTTCAAAATACATTTGAATGGTCTACTTTTTTTAATGATGATTTTAATTTCTTTTAAAATTTGTGCATTGCAGATATTTGTGTGTACTTGAGATGCGACTGACGTGAATGATACCGGTCTAGCGTATCACAAATTCGGCGAGTTGGGACGCAAGATCGTATTCAAAGTTTAGCGGATTCCCAAAAGGGCTACTATTCTAATAGTAGATGTTAGGTATTACAAAACAGTGATATACTTGGCCACTCATTTGAAGAACTCAGACATGTTAAATTAATATCTGGAAATTATTTTCGTCTCATAGCTGATTCTTCGTTCTCAGGTAGTCCAACAAACTTTACTTCAGAGGTAATCCTCCGTTGACCCCCTCGTGCAGAATACTAACTGTTAACTAACGTTTTCCGGTACCCCTCTGACTATTTTCTTGTAAAAAAAACGCATTTTAAATACCGAATTCTACGAGGAAGGAAAACTACAAAATGGGCACTTTGCGCGGATGAAGCTCCGGATTTGCATGTCGGACGTGCACTGGGAGGAACCGCGTCTGTCCCACTCCCATTCCCTTCTAGACCCCCGACGGCCGGGGTTCTTGGCTAATACACTTTAAAGTTTCAAGTAAATTTTCAACCCCCTTGATTAGGGCCTCCGAAGGGATGTTTGCCTAAGCTAAGGCCCGTGGGAAGAGCCGCCCTTCCCCGCCCTTCAACAACCCGTGAACCTTCTTCCTGTAATTAACGATCATAAAATTCCGATTAAAAGCTCTGATTGAAACGTTTAATAATCAATTCAATTAGGCGGCCCCCCCCCCTACTCCCTGCCCGTTTCGGAAAATACTTAAGCTCTCCAAATGAAAGGAAATCGTAGAGGTCCATAAATTATTTTTCATCACGGTCCCAGCTAGGCGATTTTCCGGTCATAAATACAATTACATAGGGGGAATACAAAAAACAGATACATAATATCGAAATTTTATGTCTCGATGAACCATAATTTTAGATAATTGTATCTTATTACAGGAATATCTGGTCCAACATGACGGATTAGAATCTGTCAGTTTGGCGTGGCCGCATCAGTTTCCCTCTCAATTTCTGAAATTGAACGTGGTTTAATAAGATGAAACACAGCGGCCAGACGGTAATTCACTTTAAGTTTCATTCGCGAGAAGGGCCCACCGCCTAGCTCGGCCCCACTTCAGACCTCAACTCTCGGCTTATTCACTCTTCTGTCTTCTGTCCGACCGTTTTAAAACTCGTATCCGGCTCAACTCCCAGAGCTCTCGGCCAATCGGCAAAATTGGATCGACGGTAAAAAAAAGAAACAAAAAAAGGAAGGAGGGGAAATTTTAATTTGAACGCCATTGTGCGCGCGGGCGGATTCCGTCCGAATTGTCGGATCGCGAACAATACGCGATCCGAAAATACCCGGATATAGTCGCGATTATTTTTTTGTCCGCCTCCGTTTCCGGTCGGAAATGGAGAATTAAAAACGTTATCTCGTTAATTCCCGAAAAATGCTGCGCCCGCCGAATAGAGGACTCGAAAAAACGTCCGAGTATTTTTTCGACCTTAATTCCAAATACTTATCAGCCTCCTTGTAATTGCGACAATTGCGCAATATCGAAAATTAATATAAAAAGGGAAACAACATTTGAACAATATGTACAAGCATGTACGCCAATTCAGGCAATGATTTAAATGAAATTCCATTCATGCAACCTTTGTGAATACAATTACACAGTTCGGAAATGTATCTTTCCGTTCAGTACTGCTCCAATTAAGGCACAGAAATGTTCGTAATAATTAATAATGACGATTATGATATGACGAGCCTGTAGTCATAATCTGTATTCCGGTCTCACACCTCCTCCTAGTTCAGGACACAGGTCAAACAGTGCCTTCCTTATCGGCAGAAGCAAGTGACAAAACATTCTGCAATGCTACCTAAAGGACCAGACGCGAGGCAGTATTGGAAGCACACAGAAGAGATAATTAAAAAATATATATAAATTTATGAAATGAAACATGTAGAACAAGAATGTTTCTATTAAGTATAAAGTATATTCTACGACCGAAGGCTCCTTGGCAATTGGTCTATCGGTCGCGGGAGATTTTAAATGCAATTTTCGCGACGGGTCGTGCCCAAATAAAACGCCGGCGGGAAGGCTTCGAAAATAATTGGTGAACGTTGAACCGGCGTTAGAAGAAACCGCGGCGGCTTGGGCGAAAATGAAAAGCGAAATCTGATGAAAAGCAGACGGCGGCGGCCTGGAGGGAAATGCGAAGAGTAATGGAATAAAACATAGCCGGAAGCCCTGGGAGAAAGAGAGAGAGAGAGAGAGGAGAGGGAGGGAGGGAGGGAGGGAGGGAAGGAGGGAGGAGGGAGAGGGAGGATGAATACCTCGGGGAGATCATCGCGGGGGATGTGGGCGTCGGGACACAACTCAGGGCACAAATCCTTGCCGGCTCACAAGTCCTCGTTCAGACATACCAAGACCAAGTTATAACCCCGGCCGGATGATAACACAGGTCCCACACCTAATCGTCTATCTCAGTATAATGTACGTTTCAACCCGGAAGTTTCAACCCGTAGTTATAATTTTAACTACGCGAGAATACCCGCGAGATTCCGGGCCATATATAATTATCGAATTCTCTTAAATAGACAAAACAGTGAATCAGTCAGATACCAAAGAAGAATATGTAATGAAATGTATTAGAATAATACCATTACGATAATTAAAATATGTAATTTTCTAGTCGCCACTACTCGAACACTATAGTAGTCCTTCCTCTCTAAGCTGCACACATTTTTTTCGAAGACATTACATCATTTTTAATCGAAAATCCGAGCTCGAATGATGCATATTTTTATGTTTATACCTAGGTATTTCGATGTCAATCTGTAATTTTATGGTGCTAAAAAATAATTTTTTTCCAAGACTCGTAAGTAAAACAAATAACAATAATTTAGAACGAAATCACTCGTTGGGTATGAAATGTTACAGAATTTTTATAAACTCAAATTATTCCTTTGAAACTAAACTCGGCGAACGTCTATTGTTTAAATTAATATAAGAATCGAAAACAATTTTTAATTTGAAAAACCGATGGTCATAACGTAACTCGTTCGAAGAGAATACAATTTAGGCATCGATTGAATAATTGGTTCGAATTCATTCGTTTCAATTTCAATATCGAAGGAGGAACATTGGTAAAAACCCGCATATTTCCTAATTCGATTTGTAAAACATCGGAGATTCGTAGGTGAATATTTCCGGATGAATAACGTCACCGGCGGATGGAAATAGATTGACAAAATGTTGGAGCCGTACCGACGGGAATTAAAATGTCGGTTGTGGGGTGGGTTGAAAATTAATAACGTTTTACGGAGGCGTAACATCCCCCAGCTAGGCAAAAAATAAAGCCTGATATAACCGGGGGCCGCTACACTCAACTTAATGAAGGCAGTTAGTTCATATTAGTCCCCCTCCCACCCCTCCCTTATCTGCATACTTATTTACATTTTTTCTTAGACTCCTCGAGTGGTACAATTCGGCCCCGCCGCGGAGCCGTCGTTGTCTCTTTACACAGATACGTTGTGAAAATTGTGGGAGATAGTGTTATCAACTTATAAATATTCGGACCTGAATTTCGGCAGCTGTACTGAACTCTTAAAAGCCCTTAAAACGGATTAATTCATCGAGGAGATACTAATAATAGGGCGTTTAACTTAAAACATTAAAATTCTACGATGATAATGATTCTCTAATATAATTTCTTAATGAGTCATATTTTATGATAAAGTTTATTTAAATTGGAGCAGTTTCATATTTAGCTAACTATCGAAAATTATACAAGAAATATTATGTCACTAATGTACACTTTTGCAATCTAGAAACGAGTTTATTCATCCCAGTAGCGTAAAAGATGGATATGATGAAATCTTGTAATCTGAACAGCCTCTCGACCGGTGAAGAAGCTGTCGAGATTCTTGAATATTTAAAATTTTTGAAACCGACGCTGCACGTCCCATTCATTGACACTATCTTCAGCCGAAACTTCATTGATATTCCGAGCCGCTTGAGCTGCACTGCGTCCCCGGGTTTAAATTCGTAAATGTAAATTTGGCGAAAAACCTTCTTCGATATCCTATATATGTAAGGACCTGAATATAGACTTCATTAAACGTTTGTTCGAAATGGAATACATTGAAGGAACGAGGATGCTTCAATAAGGTATACGATAAGAGATGTAAACAACACTGCTCATTCACTAGTCTGTGTGTACAAGTCAAATAAATCCTGGATGATTTCATTCATTGTATTTTGAGTATTATTATTACTCAACTTGAATATTTGCGATCCTATTACGTTAACTATTCTATATCCTTTGAAACTCCTGGTCCAAATTGTGTATTCGGTAGGTGAAATAAAATCGCTGTTTCTGCCTCTAAGCACTAAACCGTAGGCCATTGTCCATCCCGGGATGGAGGGGAAGGGGGAGAGGGGATATTCTATCGGTGAGGAACAAGGGTAAAGTACACTTAAGGTATTGAGCCCAATAATTTGAGAGGAATTTATGGGGTAAACTACCCCCTATCCCCACCGAGCCGACCACTTGCAGCCCCCGGAATTTTATCCCCCTAATACCCTCCAACCTAGCTCTCTTACTGGCAGTCCTATTATATATCGCGCTTAGGATTAATGGTCGGCCTCTATCGGAGACAAGGAGGGCATATTTGGCCTTGTTTTCAAAAACAAATAACAGCCCAGGGGGGTTTTTCGAAATATTTGCGATCATTCCGGGCATTAAACTCACTGTCCCTATTTCGAAGAAAATATGGCCTTACATTAATATTATTATTATAGCTGAAAATGTTTAACCCAGCTCCCGTCGGGAATTATTCACTAAGGTTGGTAAGATATATTACCAACAAAGAGAAATGTTAATATTTGTGCATAATGATTTAATTTAAGTTTAATAAATAAGTCTACGACCAATTTCATGGGCCGTGTCTACGGGTTCTTTCCAATTATGGACTCATTCATCTTCTTAGGTTTAAGCAATTTTCGACGAAATACAGTTTCTGATCTCTGATCCCGTAACCGCTTCTAGGCAGCAGATTATTCTATCGTGATTGCGGGATGGCGTAAATGGTGAGTGTGCTGTGAAATGAAAGTATGATGGACGCGATAATAAATGATAATAAAAGGACCGAAACTTCTATGACGGGTGGATGAAACTGGATACTTCTACGGACATATCTCCGCTCTTCGTATGCAGAGGGTGTTGCTAATTCAGCATATTTCATATTTCAGCACTTTCAGAACTTTTTGTGCTAAGCAAAAAAGGCTTCTGACGATCGCAGAGCACTTTAATCTGCTGAAATATCGGTGAGTTATTTGTTTATAACTCATTAGACAGTTTCGCCCTGATCAATCTTCCTGTCGAACGCTATGGTGGTATCTCGATAATAATATTACAAAATTGCATTACAGAAATAAAAAAATTATCATCGCTCATGTTTGTCAACTTGCCTCAATTACATGGTAGATGGTTTTCTGGAAAAAATCCCGAGCGACCGCTGGAAATTTAGGTTTAGAAAGAAGTATTTCATTTCACTGCACTGTTACTGCTTTATACGTCACATTATATTACTTATAAAATGATACTGGCGGCGAAGAGGCGAAACAGGTCTGGTTTAAAACGAAATAGGCGAGTGGAGACAAAATTACTAATAATATTATTAAACTATATTTTGTTGTAGATATTTTGAAAGGTTTCACATTATCCGCTAATCTCCTTAGATCACCGCAAATACTGAAATAAAGGAAACCGCTCTACATTTTTACCCTCGCTGTGCTCTCAGAGAACTCAAACTGGAATAAAACAGCTGCGACGGGAAACAATAAAAGATAACATCGGCAATTCGTTTTGGACCCACCATGCAAGAATCAAATCAACATTTAGCATTTGTAAACATTTTTACTTTTAAATATTCAACTTTGAACTTTTACACATTTACAGAATATATCTGTAAATACGACATAATACAAAAGTATTGGCAGAGAGTGGTTATATCAATTAGTGTATGAATCTCTAAGTAATATTACAATTCTTTTAGTAGGGCGTGGAGGTTATTAATGATAAAAAATTAAATGAAATTTTTTCACGGAAATGCATATTCAAATAATAAAATTAATAATTTAAAATGTAATCTTAAGTACTGGTTGCCCTAGAATTTAATACCGGAGTTTCCATTGCTGCAAATGAAAAAGAACTCAGATATCTGGAAAACGATCCGATAACTTTTATTTCCACAGTTTGCCTCAGGAAAAGAATAATTTCGTCGGTAAAAACAGGGATTTTTTTTCGTTGACTTTAATTAATCAATTTTACAGTTTTAAAGTTTCAACTTTTCTAGTCGTTAGTGATTTTATCCGCCGAGAAGGGGAATCGCGGACCGTTTTATAAAATTAATTTCTCTATAGCAAATACGAAAAAATGATTATTAATAATTAAGTGTTGATTAAAAATTATTGAAATGTGTCGTAAACACAGTGAAACTAAAATCACTGGCAATTCAGATGAACTGGGGAGTGACATGAAATGGGAAATGAATATCTTGTTGCTTTTGTTTCCGATTATTACTTCAGAGAATATTTTGATCGCTTTTGTTAATTAAATTCACATGACGTTTCTGTCTCGAATGTTTCCTAAGAGATGGGCGACTTGATTATTAAAATAAGTGCGGCGTCTGTTTTACTTGAAAAAAACTGTAGGTTCGCCAGGGCATCTCGAAACAATAAATTCCCGGAAGAGACGCCACTGGGACGTTGTTGGGACGTTGGCAGAGTTATGTACAGTATGTACCGGCCGGTGACTTACCACTTGGAAGTTTTTTAAAATTTTGCGCATCCAGTGGAACATTCTTTCCCACGGAAAACAGCTCAGCTGTAACGGCGAACCCAACTTAAACCCGCGATATTGTTTCCTCGTATTCCGCGATTTTGACGCGATTACGCATTATAATTTAACATACACCCCCACCGACGCTTTGAACCGGGGGATATTTTCGAAAACGGTCCGGCAACTACCGTCGAACTAAAAACGCCTGAATATTTAACGCGCCTTATCCTTCTTCAAAGTCCGAAGGGGGACAACCTCTGGCCCTGTTGAATTTTTCAGGCCGTCCTAAATATGTTATCGGGCAAAGCGGTCGCTCCGAATGTTATCTACTCCGGGCGATAAATGATTCACTCCGGCGGGACGAAGCTTTCCGCGGCGGTCCCTTCTCGGAAACTATAAGCAGCGGCGGTTTCGGCAGTTTGACTGAATTCGCGTTAAGAAATCCCTTTGGTTCGGCCGATCCATGCAAATGTTTGGCGGAGGCGGCATCTCGGGCTGCGGGGGTGTCGCTGCCTCCCTCCGCTAGTTACAGTCGGCTGGGATACCCAGCTAACCTACCCACCTAGGTAAGTAGCAGGAAGGGGTGTGGTACCTACCACCGGTGTCTGACCCCATCCCCTCCCAACCGCCTTCCCCTCCTGCACAAACGGAATCCGTTATCAACTGGCGGGGTTTGTCCCCCAGCTAACAGCCTTGCGGCTTGAATTATTGAAAGCGCCCCCGGAACGGGAAGGAGAGCCGGGCTTTTAAAAATTCAAATACTAACCCGGCATCGATGATAATTAAAAAGGTTAGGAAGCGGCGAATTTAATGACCGGCCTAATAATCGACGTCCTCGCGGCCCTAATAAGCGCTTAATGATGAATCTCACTCGATCGAAAGCTTCGATCTAAATTGGACGCATCGAGTAAATATTTACGTGCAATTAATTCCAATTTTCCGTCCCATCAAGCCTCAAAAGAAAACATTAACGAGGATGAAAAACAGATACACAATTAAAATGACAGCGGAATAAAATTAAATAGAAGCAATATATTTATCTAGTGGCATAAGACACTAGTGACTAAGTGAAGATCAAGGCCCTGCTACTGTCCTCATTTTTTTCCCCTTTCAATTATTATTCGACGAATATTTTTATATTGCAATCTAAAGAATGCCCGCACCGAAATATGAAATGAACGAAAATTAGGCCTGCAATTTAACAACTCCGACGATTCGCAAGTTATATTTATTTCTACTAGGAATCTCTCAAAATTGCTTCGGTAAAACTATGGCAAATACAATATTTCTACATAATATGCGATATATTGAAATAATAGCCGCTTAAGACGGATTAAGTTAATGACCGACCGACCTTCCGCAATACGAAATTAAAATGCTAACCAGGGTCCATAACAACCAAATATAACTTATAAAACATTTATTATGAACGTATCGATGTACTTTATTTGGAGTAAAGTCTTTGTCAAATAATCATTTTGTCTTTAATAATCGCCGTATTGTCGGAATAGTGCCGTAGTGCCCGATTCGATCCTCATCGGATGATACGTGCCGCTTTTATTTCCCCATCGGGGAATGTAATGGGGAAACTTGGGTTAATAACTAGTTTCGGACCGCAGTGCTGAAACTCCGGCCGGAGAAATTCGCGATGTGCGTAACGATCCTCGGTGTTCGAAGATAAGGGCATTCGGTTAACCATTGTGTCTTTTGACCGATCTATTTATTAACACTATAAATGATTTCAAGCTTTAAACTCAACACGGTCTGTTGCTCTAGCTTGCTTACAGATTAAAGGTTTCAATTAATTCATGATGTTAGGCACGAATTAATTCACAAAATACAATTTATCCGTTAAATTTCTGGCAGCAAAAGTCTATCAAATGAATTACAGAAAATAGCACGAGTTCATATCGTAATATGAATATTTTAAGAAATAATGGTTAATATATATGTATAGATTAATTCCCTATGCGATATTATCAAACCAGAATAGAGATTATTCATTAAGTGAAAATATAGAAATTTATCACCGCGTAAAATGTACTTTTCGTCAATTTTTTCTCAATATTTCGGCCATATTTAGACGCAGCGCGCCTAACAATTTAGTCCGGTTTCGACTGGCTTCACGGCAATAAGACAGAAAAACCTCATAAATAAATAAACTAACTCGCCCCAGTACCGGTACAGCGCCCAACGCGCCGCATTATGTATTAATGTATTCTTTCAAACTAGTTTCTAATTCAATTTTGCCAGGGCGCGCCGGTTTCCGGGGAACCGACTTGATAAATAAGAAATGAAAAATAATTAGGTTTTTACTTTTTAAGCTTTGGAGCCGGAAAAGTTGTCCTGAGAGGGTTCTGGGGAAAATTTCTTTTTCTTCCCGAACCCGTCACCTCCTCAGATCACTTCAAACCCAGCCAGAGTTGCGTATCGCCCCGTTGATTCGATTTAACTTCCAAATCGGTGTTTTGAAATTTTACATTTTGAATTTTTTAAAATGAAAATGCACTCTTGGGGGAGTGAGCGTTAAAAGGAAAATCTTTTAAACGCATACGTGTTGACGAGTGTTGTGGACCAGAGTCAATAGCCAAATATAAGCCCGAGTGCCATCTTCACAGGAGCATTAGCTCTGTATTAAACCAATAATTTATCGACGCTTCATTCACTCGAGTTCGACTTCGTCGTATTAATCGCAATTAAAATTATCATGAGCTCAAAATTGGGACCGATTTATATTTTTGACGAAGGGAGAGAAATTGCATTTATTAGTCTGCCTATACTTCATTTCCAAGACAACACATAAAATGTTATTCTAATTGCACTAGATGTGTTCCCCATAAAGTGAAATTCCCCATAACACTAGGGAAAGTTGTTGACGAACCGTTTATTTCGTAAATCATATCGTTATCATGCCATTAGAAAGGTAAATTATTTTTATTATTGGGTAGAAAAATAAGTTTCTGCTTACCCAGCGGGTGGTCGCCGATTATTACAGGTAAGCAATTTCAAAAAATATAACAGATATTAGCAGTCTACTTGAAAAGTTTTGAAATACGTCAATAGTATTAATCGGGTTATGCATTTCTGGAACTCATTTCTCTTATTTTTTGTTTGTCACAATAAAGGCCGACGCCTCTCCCCCTCAACCCTTCTGGACGACCATAAAATATAGTCCATTTTACGATCCATTAAATGTCCTTAGTACTAGGGCCGCATAGTAATTTATATCAATGTTTTCTAACCGAGGCGTAATTGGAGTCCGGCCGGGACCGATATATCTGGGCATTAAGGCCCTGTCAATATTACATCCGGGGCACAATACGCGGCTACCCAACCACCCCATAACGCTTTTCTGGCTCCCATCAAAATAATTTGCCCTCGGCGACTGGCGACGTTGACAAATTTTGACGTCGCGTTATTTCAGATTACCGGCACAATCCACAATCTACGTCTTCCCAATGCCGGCCAATCATTATAGCGGCCGTCAGTTATAATTTTAGTCCTTTCGGTAATTCAACGCTTCGTTGTCTATTTGTACAGGACTCAATGCTCAACGCTCATGTTGCAGTCGTCTGATCAACAATCAGAATAGTTTAACATAACTGTTTTGTGGTCTGCCAGGGGTTGGAATATCGTAGATTTGTTGTGTTTCTGTCTCCCTCGCTGGTTTGGTCTTTTGCCAGACCGGTTTCGGCTTCAGTGCCTATCTTCAGTGCCAATAGTGACTAACACCGTTATTGAAGGTGGCGAGCAGCCGAAACCGGTCTAGCAAAAGACCAAACCAGTGAGAGGAGACAGAAACACAATAATCGAAATACATTCAACAAACCACTATCAGAAAACGGAAACAAGAATACGATAATGCAAATATTTGAATAACGTAAAATATGAAGATTTATTTCAGCAACAACGAGGCCGGAGTCGGCATAAAACATGTTGGTGACAGCGTAAATAATTATTTTCCCATTTTGATTGAGATGAGAATTTGAAAAACAATTTTCAAATGAAAGTTTCAATAAATTCCTGGAACAATTTGAAATTTCCAGTTCCGATTTAATTAAAAATATTATCAGCGCACGACCTGTTTCCGCTGCAGTCTAGTAATTATTATGTCTTTAATGATGTTGTATACTAAAAATTATATTCGTGCGATCTTACGTATCCACTCTGTAATATATTAAATATTTTAAAATATTATGGAATATCATTGGTATAATTGTAGTTACGGTTACATCAAAACTCATAATTAAACTAGTCAATGAGAAATAGTTCAAAAATTTGTTAACTGATGGAATAATTAAACAAATAAAAGGATTGGAAGAAATAAAGAATTACAAAACCCATCGTTTAGGATAGGCTAAAGATCTTAAACCTAACCAATGAATTCGTATATATATATATATATATATATATATATATATATATATATTACTGGTAGCAATACAATAGGATATATGTCAGGAACGTCATATATAAACGTTATAGGTTCGAACTCGGACCAATAAAACAGAAAGTGGGAAACTTTGAGCAAGTTGGAAAGATTGCGGCGGAACTACTCAAGGAACATGTCGTCAAATTGATGTTGCTCGGAGGGGGTGGGGCTGGCACCAGCCTCCCAACTCAAATGCACTTTGTTATAGTACAAGTGGAGTATAGTAGTTGAATTCCCAATCCCGTATTGTATTTAACTGATCCAAGGCATATCATTCCTATCTATCCCTTTAATTATACTGGGAATTTATGTTTAGAGACGATGTATATGATTTTCCATTCGTTTGACGCTTGCTGCAGTAATGGAAGTGCATGTTTCAAATATAATATAATAAATAAACGTGTTCGTATAGAATTTATAAGACAATTTCCGTTTGTCGAATATAAATAATCAAACTAATGGAGTATAAAAATAATCGATTTTCTACAAAGTTGATAGTAGAGGATTTTATTACAAAATTGAGTTACTGATTATCAATGAGTTACTCCAACGAGTCAATTGTATATTGCCACTAATGTAGTTGATGTTTTTGTAGGTAATACAATTATTAGGAAATGATGAATCATTCCGAAACGTAAAAGTTCTGTACAGTCTATCACACTTCCCGAACGGTCTGTAACGCAAATAACGTTCGACACTTTCACCTGACACTACAACGATGGAATAAGAATTTTTCCTCATTTTCCCCTTCTAAGCGAAGGGAAAATATTTGCAGATTTGCCTAGAGGGACCTTATAGTGGTCGGTACAAGTAGGTTCCTAACACATTCCAAGACTCATTCTGACTTGACTGATCAGCCAATATTTTTTTTGGTTTCACTCTTTTATTGTTACAACTGTAAAATTATACAACAAGCAACATTTATATAGGCAATAGCTACAATAGTCAACAATTAGAGGAGAAACCCACTGGTTCCCCCCCTTTTTTTTATTATTTATTTAATTTTTTATTTATTACATTTTATTTAAACACTTAGGTCGCGTGGCCACTTCCTTTTCAGGCGTCTGTAAGTAACGTTTGGGATGTCGGGAGATAGTAGGGTTTGGACTAGTGGATTAGGGTGATGGAGTCGTGAGTGGAAATTGCTGGCGAGGTCACGGACAAACGGGACTTTAAGATCTGTGTGTAGGGTAAAGTTGGAGACATAATAGGGTGCGTCGGTTATTCTCCTTAATATTTTTGACTGCAAGGTTTGGATTTTGTGGATATTTGTCGGTTTGGCCGAACCCCACAGTTCGAGTCCGTATGTCCAGATCGGTTTAAGTATAGTGTTGTACAATAATAATTTGTTGTTTAAGCTTAATTTTGATGTATTGTCTAGTAATCTATGTAGTAACTTGTATCGTCTGTTAACTTCCAGTCTTTTTAGTTTTAAGTGTGGATTCCATATCAGTATTTTGTCTATATAGAGGCCCAGGTATTTTACCTTATCCGCCGTGGGTAGGTCACCCCATATACCATCAAAACTTCCTACCTACAAAGTACTCTGAGTCTTCTCTTACCTATCCTGTTCTGGGTTCAAATTTCCTCCTTTCGTCACGACTCACCATCACCCAAGTCAAAAGTCCTTTGTGTCCGACGTAAAAATATGCGATATAACAAACAAAATGAAAAACCTTTATTCCCGACGATTAACCCAAATGAAAATTTCGTATTAAGCGTTGTATCCTTATGTCTTTCGAGAAAAGAAAGGGTCGAAAAATAAATACGGACTACGATGTAATTGCACCGAGATTGAAAAGCCCTTTACAAATCCCCGTTTGTAAGAAGTTTAAAATAGTGCCCTACGGAACGCGACCGGGCCGTTCGTGATCAGAGGCCATGATTTCAGCCGATAGTGATCTGGAACTAGGCCTTATGGCCGGTCGGGCATGATTCCACTTATCTCTGATTTCGTGTCCACACGGGTTACACAGCTTTCGATTAATAACCGAGTTTCCTTTTATATTCTTTAACACTTCATTCCGACAGCGGGTAAAATGGAACAACAAGGCTCGCTTTTCATAAAGTGGTCGTGTCCTGTTCTGGACTCGAACGGCAGTCTGTTGCTGGTAATTACAAATTAAAGTACTTCACAAAACGAACAAAAAATAACGGTTCAAGACACAACTTTACCTTTAATTTAACGGAAATAAATATTCATTAAAAACTGAGGAAAAGAAATACCTTCAGCGTGAAAAGCATTATATGATTTATCCACCCCTTATCGCTTCAACCGGTTTTGACTTTTGAAAATTATTTGAGGAAGTTATTGTATGAATATATTCGGTAAAAGTGTAGTTATCATCTATAAACGCTTGTCGATAAGCTTCCGCGGGAAAATCAATTTGTGGAGAATTCACGAGTATAGATCGTGTAAAGTCACGCTCTGTAAAAGATGAGATTCATATGCGGCGCAACTGTATACCCCTACAGAGAGTGTGCGTTGAATCGTGATTCATATGCTTTAGGAAAGATTTGTGATTTATAGTTATATCTCAGAGGAGTTTCCTCTCAGCCTTCTGCCAGGTACAGAACCGGAATCGGATTGCCCTAATCGACATTGTCATATCATCCCCATATAACTTTCAGTGGATTTATAACTTTTTTTCATTCTTCTAGAATTAATATTAATGATAATTATGAAAATACAATAATATTATTACAGATATTGCAATTGTCCAACCCGAACCTACCCAAATTTCAATAGAATAATTTCTTCGAACGAACAACCAAGCTGGGATCCGATGAGTGTTCTGTATTTAATGAAAGCGTTTGCGAATTCCCAATTAAGTCTGGATTTTTCCATTTTAAATTAGTGTCCACAATATTATAACTTGATTAATGCTAGACAGGCTCCACCACCGCGGGGGATGTGGAAGAAGACGAGGCGAAATGACCTAGCAGAAATCTCTACGTTGCGGTTTTCCCGACGCCAATTTCACCCCCTCACCAGAGGGCGGCACCCCCGCTTACAACCGAGTCTTAAACTTAAATTTCAACCCCTTAGGCGTCGACCGCCCTTTTGTTTCCGCCCCAAGTGCGCCACCTGAGCCCCCGCCAGCCGACCATTCTTTTCTATCTTTTCTTTCGCTCCTCCGACCCCTACACCCCTGCCCTCCATCACCGACCGAGCCACACCGCGACCACTTTTTCTCTTATTTCTTTCTTTCTTCTTTTCATTTCTCAAGACTCCACCCCCTCCACGGCCGCCACCGCCTCCACCTCCAACCCCCTAATCCTCCCCGCCGCCCACCCTTAAGCCCCACTTGACAAATTAAAATCTGCCCCTCCCGCCATCCACCCCTCCGCCACTACCCTGTCCTCTTATTCTTTCGGTTGAGCTATTGTGTTCCTTCTTGGGTCGTGTCTGAAATATAACATTCAGGAATTTTGTAGAAATTAAGAAAATAAAAGAAGGACACGATAAAAATATATTAAGATACTAATTATACGTCTAGTTTTTTTTATATATTTCAATACTTATATAGGCCGTATTACGTGAACAACAAACAAAAATCTTCGATCTGACTAAAAGTTTGTAAATATTTTTCTATAAAACTCTATATTACTATAGAATAAACATAAAGTGCAATAGCCACAACAAAATGTGTCAAACCGTATTTCCCTAAACCACACCTGCATTTAATTAAAATTCCCACCGGGGATGTTCTGTTTGACCATCTATTCAATCATCAACATCCAATTGCAATTTCGAATTAATTGCGACTGGAGCTCAAATAATTCTAAATAAGAATATTCCGTATAATCAAACAAAAAAAAATTAACCAAAAGCAATAGAAGTAACAATGACATTTTTGATAAATAAAGGCGGATTTCGTAAGGTTTTGGAGGAACGATTTCCTTGCATTAAAAAATTCTTTTTTAACACGAAATAAATGTTTACCTTTCTTTTCAAATTTCGCGACACTAAAGCGAATCAAACGGAAATCCTAGCGGAGGGGTAAATCTATTGCGGGGAATTGTAGACAATTCTGCATATAGGAATTACACTCCCACCCAAGTACAATGGGATACGATAGCCCATATGTTGCCGGCGTACAATGGCAGTTAAAACAATCGGGATCGCCCCCTAATTTAAACCGACCGCGATTCCGAGTTTTATTCCGCAAACAACGAGGTTTAATTCCACAATTTGAGTTTGCGGGAGTTTTCCAATTTATGTATCGGAGCGAAATCCCCCGTCGGCCGGGCAATGAATGGGCCAACGAGTATAACGATCGGCCAAGTGAATCGATGCTTTGTAGAGCCGTAGAGAGGGTTAGAGGGAGTGGGAGGGAGAGATGGAGCGTGAGCGGGAGTGAGAGTGGGAGTGAGAGGGATGGAGGAGACAGAGACCGTCACCCGTGTAGGACAGTCAAATAAACCGGAAAATGCACTGTGAACTTAACATCCGATTGGTTCCGAAGGGAGAAATGTTCAGCGAGGACGAGGAGAGTATTCAAGGATGAGGGAAATTGCAATGATGAAATGTGCCGACGTTGCCATAGCTAGTGGCACATCGCACATAGATAGGGAAATCGCGAGAGCAACAGTAAAGATTAGCTGTTAATGAAGCTGGGCTACTGTTACGAAGGTCCTCACGAAAGAACAAACTAATTCAAATATTAAATTTAAAGAAAGGTTGGAAACCCCTCAGCAGATTTTAAATATAACTAAGGTTCTTATTTTCTAATAAATCGTAATAAATACGTATTTAAATAGAACTGGAACATAATCTATAATAATGTATACTGTTTCTAACAGAAGTCAACAAATACAGTTCAGTATAATTTAAATATAAGACGAACTACTGTCTCACTTTATCGGCTCCGATACATTGCTCTAGAATCCACGTGGAAGACTCCCATTGCAAATTTAACGATGTCTGAGGCTGTGGTCTGTATCATATTGCGAGCTGCGGCCGTATATCAGAATAGTAAATTGTGCCTTTAAACATACAATGTATGTAGGGAATTACGACGACGGCAGTAATGGGAATGTAATTTTCGTTATCCCAACCGAAACTTATTCCGCCATTAGGGAAGTCTAATTTTTTTAAATAAATACGCCGTTTTTTTTTTAAATCGCCCTCCAGTCGGACCCCAGTGACTAATTGCAGTCAATACCCGCAGTTTTACTTTTATACTAGAAACAACGAGTTCGATGTGAATAAGAATAAAAAATATGTTTCGCGAAATGCTAAATAAAGACCAGTAAATAAAGTATTTGAAGAGGGCATATACTTTCGATCCTCGACATTTCCATGTACCTCATTGGTCCTAAAGCCACAATAAATGAAATTGCTACAGTATACACGTGTACATATATAAGGCCAAATATCGTATATAATGTAGAATGTATTGCCTTTTTGTGCTCCCGGCTGAATTTTAGTAAGTAGGTCAAATATTTCCTCAAAAGAACAGATCTCAATCGCAAATTTGGACTGCTGAGACCTCTTTTGAAAAGGACATCAAAACTTTCTATAGACAACAAACTGACAATATACAAATCCATTTTAAAACCGACATGGACTTACGGAATAGAACTATGGGGTTCCGCCAAGAAATCCAACATCGCCCGCATCCAGAGATTCCAATCAAAAGTCCTTCGTACCATCCTTAATGCTCCCTGGTATGTTTCTAACCAAACAATCCATAATGACCTCAACATACCAACAGTCGACGCGCAAAATCCCGGTTCCTGTAGGTTCCACTCCCGCCTTTCTCCTCATCCTAATCCACTCGTTCAGTCCCTTTCCTCTTCTACCCATCCATTATCCCCCCGCGTCGGCTTAAACGCCACCGGCCTAGGGACTTTCTGTAGGCCGGATACAGGTCAAAAGTACCATCACTGGATGGCGTCTTTATCGAGTGAAACAAGTGAGACTAATCAAACAAACCGCAATTGTACCTAACTGGCATATAGTTGATTGTGCAAAATAAAAAAAAAGTTAAAAAAAAAGGTCTAATATTTCAAGTTGCGATCCTTGCTCGACTTCCATTCGCCTCTTTGTGATTCACTGCAACCTAGAGAATGTGCATGTCTTCAGATTTTTGCCTGTCGTTTTGTTGCTGCCTCTATGGAGCTCAATTTCGCGACGTTTGAATTGCTCGATCGCCGTACGCCAGTTTCAGATCCTCCGCGCAACACAGTACGGTTAGAACTAATTACGGGGAAACTATAAAATTACACCTGCTCACGGTCCGAGAGAATTGAGAAGGATTGGGAACAAGGGAGGAGGGAGACATTAGACTGTGTCAGGTTAGAATGCAAATTCGTCGGGTAAATATGTTAAGTAGGAGACCACTCCTACAGCGCCGGGGACCGCCCAAAGTGAACATCAACTAAGCACTCCTTAATATCCTATGATTCCATTATACAGTTTCCCCATTTGCCTTTACCTCGGCACAGCCAACTTTAAGACCCCCATCATTCATTAGGAGGCACAACACACAGACAGGGCCGTTAAGTAGGCGCTTGAGAATTTCAACCGGAGCAAACTAGTTACACCTTATTATGGCCGCCGGAAACCCTCCTTAATCAAACTCCTGTCGAAAATGAATAATTTCATCTCACTAGTGATTTATCAACACCTCCGGCGAAGCGTGGAAGGTCGCGACGATTGGAATTCGGAATGGACCGACCGAGATTACGGTCACAAATTGAATACGCGAAATATGTTCCGGAAAGCTGTATTTTTTTATTCTAATCAGCTAAGACCGAGTATACGCATTAAGCACAAAATATAAAGTATTGAAGCATATCTGAAAGCTTGCCATTACCTCAGTGTTTGAATATTGAAGGCATTTGCGGGCGACGTACATAAAACTGAGACATAAGTATAATTGATGGTACCATAAACAAAATTTTTGAGTGGGACAAGTGGTTTTTCACGGTGTTTCATCATTGAAATTCTTGAATACCACATTGAAAAGTTCTAGCATAACCAAGAGCTACTTCATGCTGTATTCTCGGAAAGAGACGCGATTATGACACCAACGTAAAAAGTATACGTGAAAAATCGAGACAATTGTGTTGAAATTAAATTGAAAATTCATCGCATGTATGCGGAAGTCGATCAACAAGGCTCATTTTGAGAAACTATGAGTGTCTTGCTGAATTGACTTCATACACAGTGAATTGAGTTTATGAAGACAGATTTGTATAATCCGTAACATATTTTTCGTGTTATAATTCTTCTATTTATTATATTTAATCGTTTTCGCATTAATCGTTTTGCCCGGTCTCACTGACATTCAACATTTTCCGACGCCGACACGATATTGAGGCACAATAGCGGCTCTATCTTTATCAACTTGCCCTCTGTAATTGAAGATTGACTTCCGTGTCAATAGGACAGATAGATTCTACGTACCGAATACGTGTTTAGATTTGTAAGTCTGTCCCTGGGCGGACAATGGATGTCCGCCCGGTTGAATAACGGCGCGTATGTGCGGTTTAGCATTGTAATTGAAGTTTTGCATGTTGGCGATTCGACGTCGGCATGCGACTCAGCCTCGGCCCAATATCATAAATCTCGCATTTGTAATTAAATGTAAGGTAAATTATAACCCACTATTTGTTAAAGCACGACCTCTCGTTAATATTAAGTAAATTGGGTAACGTTCAATTATAAATTACCGACCGCAAATTATTCTCATTGTTTCGGCCCGCGAATATGCTATAATAAAAATTCCGCACGACAGTTTATATTGATTTTGTTTTACCACGTGCGAGTAGTCCGGGAGCATGCACGCAGGATGTTTCCCCCACGCTTTTTAGGGTTTAAATCCTGTGAAAAAGGAGAATCTGATTGTAATTCAATGATTTTACGCTTTATTGTTATTTTATACCGTAGATTTGTTGTGTTTCTGTCTCCTCTCGCCGGTTTGGCCTTTTGCTAGACCGGTTTGGGCTGCTCGCCATCCTCAGTAGCGGTGTTAGTCACTATTGGCACTTTGGATGTACCATCGGGCATCCCCACTGCACTGTCACTGTCACTTGTACTAGCCGAAACCGGTCTAGCAAAAGACCAAACCAGCGAGAGGAGACAGAAACACAACAAACAAACGTTATTCCAACCCCTCGCAGACCACAAAACAGGCATTTTAAACTTGTTATTTTATATATATGCTCTTTTAATTAAAAAAAAGTCCAGAATGATTACTGAAGTCGCTAGGCATCACGCTTAACGCCAACCCTCCGCCCGAAAAAAATTGATACTTCTTACAGCCCCTTCGACGTAATGTCTTAAGTGAAAATAGATTTTCTCTCGGCCCCGAGCAAAGAAAAGCGTACCGCCGGTTTCCGAACAGACAGCCCACTCAAAATACAATATATTGGAGGGGTAAGAATCGAATGTTTACACGACAAATGTGAGTCTTTGGGTAGTGCAATGGCCGGAGGGGGGTGGTGTCCTTCTCTCAACAATTCAACCGGCGACCTCGACGATCACGAATTTCAAGCCCCATACATCGGTTATATGACCGCGGATATTGGTCGGTGAAAAATTGAAATACAATGCATCAAACAGTCGGAGAGCGGACGTTTCAGACAATAATTAGTTGCGATAATTGTGTATTATTCGCCTTCTTACTGGTTCTACAACATGTCATTTGATCTAAGCCAAAATGGGTGGAAGACTTCTGAACTGATTGTTGTAATTAAGATATAAACTAATACTTATCTCACGTAATCATTCAACTATAGAAAATATGTTATACTATGATATCGGTTGTGTGACCTCCGCGGTAGTGCGGAGAGGCATTGATTCTGTATGCAATTTGAGATATAATAATTGTGGCCGGAGTTATTATTAAAATTTTCTAATACTAGTTCTAAACATAACATGTACAAAACCGAGAAACCGCTTTTTTGTCACTAAAAGTAGATTCTATCCCAAAACAGTATTATTGGTCATCCTTATTATGCTGTATTCTTCTTATTTTCGAAATTAAATTCAAAGCCAGATGGAGGATTAAGTATCAGAAGTGAGTACAGGACATTTTTCCAGGAAAGCGATAAAAGAATAGATACATTTTTGTATAACTGCAGAAAGATTTTAAGGCAAAGAGAGAATGATTTTTTATAATTTCGGTATTATAATTTTTGGGTCATCGATAGGAAATCTTCAATTCGACTCGGGTTATGGAAAGAGGCTCGTTTAGGAGAATGTAACGTTCAATTTTTTTTTTTCACGAAATGCCATTAAATATTCATCGTATCTGCTGCCGGTAGTAATGAAATGTACACTGGTGGCTGGTAGATAGGAGCGATGCCGTGAGATGGCTATCTATGGCAGGGCCGTGTGGCGTGTCGGTCTCCCCAACCGCAATAAATACGCCGTTCAGAACTATTGACACGCGGTTAGTTTGTTTTTTTATCCACCTTCCCCCGCCGCCTTTCTTATTTCCAATACGCTTCTCTCATATTAACGACGACAGACTAGGAGAGATAGGCCGCCCCACGAGTTGAGTTTTATTTGGTTTAATTTTGTATAATTACAGTAATTCCCAGTAATATTATCAGTACAGTCTCTATACATTGCGGTCCAGTATCTCGCAGAGGACCGGAACGATGTTCCCACCAAAATTATATTCTTTCTGCTTTCACTAACAGAGGAAAGCTACATCAACTGTTCACCATGTTAGGCTTATTGCTGAAGGGCAGTTAGAGATCACTTGCAGTTTGCAGGTTCTAATTAACGACTTACTGGGGCCGAAGAAAAGGGACTGAAGAAAGAAAATGAAACTGAACCGCAAAATTATTGCTGTGCCCCCCCGGCCCCACGCCCCTCCGCCGAAATAGACCGAACCCCGGGGGTTCGGCGCTCCGGGTAAAAATTTCATACACTAAACCGTAATTCATTTTTGTCACGTCAACCGAATTAAGCGTACCTGTGTAGGGGAAGGGGTGGAGGGGAGTTTAGTGGTTAACTGCGCCCACCAGTTTGTACATGCGATCCTGGTTCCTTTTTTTTACCCCTTTTATTCCTCCTTCTTCTTTAAACTTGCCCCTCCGCGCGGTGTTTCTTTTGACTTTATTTGACTTGAATCTGTGTCAAGCGGAGTTTGAGATTAAGGAGAAACAAAAGTTCCTTTAAAGGGCGGTGGGGGGTTGAATTGGGAGCCGAACTCAGTAAAAAAAAATTAATAAAACACGAAAAGAGGGGAGAGTGGCGGTGTCTCAAAAGGAGACCGTTGTTTCCGGAAGGCTGAATTAGTTAAAAAAAAAATACAACATAATACACTGATTCTTATCACAAGAGTAGATGTTTAATTTTTTTGACACGAAAGATTCAGTACTGGTCGTATTATCTATTTATAACTTAAAGTAAATATAAAATTCTTAAAAATACTACCATACTCATAAATAGCGCGATTTATACTGAGGACAACAATGGAACAATTCGAAAACGCGCAGGAGAATATCTTTAAAAAATGCGCCTTGTATGTTTACCATTATTCAATATATAGAATAACAAGATACAGGCATGAAATAGAGAAAAGCATGTACACACCGCATGTTATTTTAAAGCCTAGTATAATTTCACAAAATTTTAACACAAATTTAACAGTTCAACAAGCGTGTAACTTAAGTCTAGAAAATTTTTCACAATATCTACACAGCCTCAAGGATAAATCTAACCTTGATTTCAGGACCTTAGTAGGGGGTAGGGGCGGGGGAGATGGGGGTGAGTGTTCGTGAACACATTTTTACGGATTAACATATTTTACAGCCGAAGGCGGTGGTTACAAACGCAGGTGCCATAACTCCCAGGTGTCGCGTGACAGACGGCTGAGCGCAGTTCGCGATATTACCAATCCGAAAAACTGTATAAGAATTTTTCAAACAGTAAACCGCGAACCGTTTCGTTGCGAAATGGGGACCCACAATCGGTCTGTACATCGAATTATTTAAGGTATCAGTGCTGAAATTAATAAATACAAGGAGTCGATTAAAGCGTTTCTATTCAAATAGCAATAAATTTTGCTCATAATCAGCGATTGCAGACGGTTGTTCGTAAGATTGAGGGTATTCCAAAATTTCTCCGACCAGCAAGCAGTATCATAATTACCATATTATAAGTACCATAACCATGTTTATGGAAGGTAATATTGGGCGCTATGGTTAACAGTATGTGCAACTTTGATTTAATTATTCGTTATTTTCTTTCATTATGCCAACATTCTTATTTAATTTACAAAACAACTGTAATGTGTACTCATACACATGGCTTTGAGAAAACATAAATCGTGATTTATCTCGAATTTGCACTCATGGATCGATCTGAATTGACGATGAACATAATTCATTATCATATTTAAAATAATGTAACTAGAATAGGGCTGAATGAATGAACACCTTTATAGGTACTTATAGGAATGAAGGTCCTTTATAGGAGTGGTTAATATTTGTCACGGTTCATCGGATATTAACAGGAAACAAGTTATAAGTCCCCCTTATAACACATTTTCTGTAGTTTCTGTTCGAAAACGTTTGGCCGGCACAACTGCTTTTAATCCACTTGTCTCTGGGACCCGGTTGAAGATAAAAACCTCCTCTTTCTTCCCGGTCCAAAGTTCGTCCCGTCCGGCTTTATGCAGATTATGTATCCGGGCAACCATTATGTGATATCTCTAAAACCGGGTTTCAGAGTGGCCGGCTTTAAGGGGCGGTGGGGGTGCTGCGACAAAAAGGTCGTTTTCAACACACACAAAAAAATATATAGAAAAAAAACAAGAAAAAGAAAGATTTGGTGCGTCTTTGAACCTTAAAAACTGTAATTATGTAAACTCGGTTTACGGGCCCGGTTGAGGGGGGGGCCTTGCGCTGGAAGTAAGGGGGCAATTCGTAGGTAATTTTTTTTTTCAACCCCCGCCCTAAATGTAAAAACTTAATTTCTTAATCTTTTAATTCTGTTTTAGGATGGGTAAATTTTGCTGGTACTAAACGGTACACCAATTAGCCCCGCTGGGATCCCTATTAAGATAGCGGTATCAGAATATATACCACTGATTAAACCGCGAATGATGGGCAAGAAGTGCCTAAATTTGTTGTGTTTTTAAAAGATATTTATTTATATTTTCATAGCGATGGGAGCAATGTTGTACCTCTAACACACTGCGCGATATTTTCATTAGAACATTTTATAATAGATACTAAAAAAAAACCGACAACCCCGAATAAATAGCATTATATATCACGATATATTAATTATATGAAAGAATCTGACTTTAGGCCTAATAAGCTCCCGTTGTGATGTATATATAAAGTTATCTTCCAATCGTAAAAGATACTGAATAGTACCTAATTAATAATTTAATTAATTGATTTCAACCCCTGATACTAACTAAGGTATTAGGGAAAATATTATATTTCTTGTCTATATTTGTAAACCATAATGGACAATACGGAGCTTTATTGACTTCATTTTCAGGGACTTTTCCATTCCATTTTATTTACTAAAATTGGATAGCTGAAAAATGTATGTTTATAAATAAAAAGATTATTATATATTGTTATTGCAGTATAATAATATTTTCGTTCTTCTCCCTCCACTCTCTGATTTCGTTCTATGCTAGACTACGGCCTTTCCCCATCGACAGTAGAATTACAGCACGCTTTAACAGTTCAGTGGAAGTGCGGACAGGATGCTTCGTCCGCCTGACATGATTGGGTGCCTCACTAATTTACTGGTGGAATGGTTATATTTGTTAACCAGAGTACGGATCCTCTAGAATATTCTCTAGAACAGGTATCTTAAATTATTGTGTTATAGGTTCTATACTATAATTCCGGTTTTCATAATTTTTTTTAGAATATTTTTATTTTCTAAAAATTATTTATATTAATTATTTTACGAAATAATATATTACTTGTTCCTATCCTAGCGAATATTCTCTTAAATTTTAAGAAGTATAAACTGCGATATAAAATAATTAGCCTCGGTATTTTAGAGCGTGAAATTACTTTGAGGTGTAATAATTACATATATGAAGTGTAGGCGTTTGTATGGAGGAGGTGGAGAGTGATGAATTTCCAAACGAGTTAGCGAATTGTTTTCTCGTTTTCCGGCCATTTACGTCTTCGTTTCGCCCTTAATGAAAATAATAATATTGACAGTCATAAGACGACGGGAGGCGGACCCGCTGTCTGGATTCTGGCTGGCTGTTAGCCCCTTAATATAATGACATTATAATGTATTCAGGTTTAAAATTAATGTAGAAGAGATATTCATGTTTAGAAATTGATGCAAACTTGGTTCCCCCGGCATAATTTATCGAATCTATTATGTGCATACATAATTTATAGAATGGTCGTCCCCTCCTCGCCACCTCCCCCCGCCCACAATCCTGTAACGCCTTACTCAGACGCGGATAACTTGATTTCTGTTTTCTATTCATTTAGAAATATTTACTGTCGAAAATAATTTCCGAAAAAATATTCTCGATCTTAACGCGAACATTAGCAGAGTCATCAATGTAATATCGGTATTTCGTTATTTAATTCTGCGGATTCGGTAAATGTCGAAGTGCGTATATTTTAAATTTCCCGTATTTGATAAATGTGTTTGAGTAACACTGAACTCTGGAAAAAAAGATTTTGTTAAATAAAATCTGTATAGGCGAGCGATAATATAGAGGCAAAGAACGCGAGTGATTCAGGGTTGAAAAATGTTCTCTTTTCTTCCTTTCAATCTTTTTTTTTTATGAAAACGGGAATCATATATAATAAGGGAATGGTTGAGGGGGGGGAAGGCCTCCCCAAACTACCCCCATTTAAAGCATCGAGGGATGGAAAGTCGAAGAAGGGAGCGGCATATAATGGGGGTAAGAAGTCCCGCCCTTACCCTTACAGGGTAAGTCTCTCTCACCCGCTCCCCGCTCCGAATTTTTCCGCATGGCCTCCTACCCCTTCCCCCTTATACGTCGGCTACAAATAACTGCCGGCAAGGAAAATTCGAAGAAAATACTGCTCGGATCAACCCGAGCGCCCTCTGCCCGCAACTCCCTTTATTTCTCCTACTCGGCTGACCGAACAATCCCAGGCGCCTTGCTAGGCTTTAGGGCCCTATTTCATTGCCGGTTCAAAAGAAACGTTATATTTTTTCCACGGTAACTGCAGTTGTAGCCGGGAGGGTATACAATTTCGGCAAGACGACTCAGTAAAACGTAACCCCGGTTCGGCATTTTCGGATATTAAGGGGCTGATCGACGAGGGTTCGGAACAGCATCGCCCTATAATAGTATTTTGGTAATTATGGTCGAATAATGGTGGTAGTACCGACAGGACGTATAATCGAAAACCTACATGCCTATTGTACATTATACCTCCAATCTATAGCTCTTTTCGTGTAAGAAAATGATAAATTACTACAACAGATTATAAGTAAACTAATTATTATTATTTCCAATGAAAATAATCAGAACGTTCATACTTTAACTGCACGACCAGAGCGCTCCTTGTTTTATGGTGAAAAATCACCCGAACGATATTTAGCAGCCAGTTTTTTCTTTAATGCTTCATCACCATACACAGTACATAATTTTGTTTACTATAAGCCACCCTGCGGTACAATTTTACCTTTTACGAAAAAAATGTTTCATAGACTACCAAGTAATAGACCTTATCAGTTCGAAGATGTAAACACGAGTTAACGCAATTTATCCGCAATGTCTTTGTTGCCAGCCCAATAGTATAAATATATGATTTAATCCACGATTTACAGAATATATTTTGTATATAATCAGCATTCGCTTCGCATTTTATAAAAGTTATTATTAGTGTGGTCAAAAATATGTACTGACAGAGGTGGGCGGGTGCGGTTTTTTTCTATTCACTTTATACCCTTTTTCCGTGAGGATTCTGCTGACCCGAATTCGAGTGGTGAAGTTGTACAGTGAAACGTGCCGCGCTTTATCGAACTCCCGGTTAAATCTGTCTCGGCTAAGCCATCGAACATGAAGTGAATTCGATCCCTCCGGTCCGAAATCCTAAGTGAAGTAACCGGTATACCCCTTACTCTTAGGGGTCCCTCCTCGCCCCGATCGGAAATTCCTTTGTGCCCCCTACCGACAAATCCCGTTGATAGTACCGCACTCCGGCCCTTCATTCCTTTTTCCTTGACAGCAATACTTTTCTTTTTTCAAAAACCATCCTCTTCCTTCCCTCTATATTCATCTTATACTTTCGATTATATTAGCTGTCGAAATCTGCTTTTCACAATTGAAATAATTAGTGGAGTCTATTGTTTCTGTTTATATCATAATAATTTCATTGTCAATACGAATAATGTACTGCCGAAATATGAGTTTTCTAGCATTTCACACTACATTTCAGTACGAAGAGCGTCCACTTATACAGTCGCAAGGAACACTTTGCGAATGTAATGTGGTCTCGAGAATTATATTAATTACAGTAAAGTAACATAAAGGGCGTCAATAATAATTACATACGGGATTTATAATCGGTGCAGAGGTATGTGAACGTAAAATTCTACAAAACAATGAGAGTTTCATAAAGTCATACGCTCCGTTGTCTGGAATTTAATTGAAAATTTATCATCCGCTCCCACCTTCACATACGGCCGTTCTTCATTATTTTGCGCCTGCGCTCTAATACACTCCACCCCCAAAGAGCAGAAAAAAGAGAATGTGTGAGAGAACTAAGTGAGTGGCGGCAGAGGGCTGAGAAAATTAATTGAAGCGTCGTAATTGTGCCCGGCCACACAGAGGGAGGGAGGGAGGGAGGTAGTCGGTGAGAATGGAACCGAATATCAAAAAGTGTATTTCAAGCCATTCAAAGCGGAAATAGCCCATTTAACGTTCTATTGACCCCCGCGGCGGTGCTGCATGGCCGGGGGTGGTGATGTACGCATGACTTATTTCACTAGAGGGTAGAGTCCATGGGGCGGGGATAGGGAGGTTAATAAACAACGAGGGAAAACGGGATGTTTGACAAAAAGAGTACTATCCTTTTATCCCGTGAGGTAGTTGGTGGGGGATAGGGCTGGAGTGGTGGCAGAATCGCGGGGGAAGCGGAGAAACGTAATTTAATGACTAGCTCATTATAATTCATTGACGGGAGAGCGGCAGGCCGGTAGAGGGGAGGGAAACAAGGGTGGGCGCCTAGGGGTAGTCCGACAAAAACCATTGTATATGAGGCACGGGGGTGGGGTGGGAGGCAGTTAATCAGGACTGGGTGATCTGAATCAGTTATGAATATGCGAGAGAGAGAGAGGGATGGGGGGGAGGGAGAGAGAGAGGGGAATAGATGGAGGAAGGAGGAAACGCCGGGGTTGAAAATAGGAGAGGCGGCTCCGATGCTGAATGAAATGGACAACTAAAATTGGGAATGGAATAACCGCTGGATTAATACGCGCTAAGGAGAATAGAACCCGACCTAAACAAATGGCTTCCAATTTATTTATCGCCCGCCTTTGTCCCCGACAACAATTTAAATATTGCCTCGCTCCAGTCTAATACGCATAGAAATCGGTAATAACGTTTCGAGGGCACCCTAGAATAAGGACCTCTATTCTACTCTTCTGACGCTACTCGTAGCAATATTGCATTAACATAAAAAGCAAAAAGATATGACCGGCAGGAATGTAACCCTCCTCGCACTTCCCGAAATTATAACGAGATTATTTTTCTTTTTAACTTCATCCGAAGGTGAAGTTTCATCGTTGAAAGGATGAAAAAATCTGTTTCCCAGCAACCGGCAATATGATATTCAAAATGCTTTACGTCAGGACGGTATGTGATGTCCTCGACGGTATGTGTTGTGGAGTCGGGTGTTGTTGGCCCAGCGGAATTCCTCGAACTGCAGTTTCGGGACATTAAATCAGCCCTCGGAGCGTTGTCTGGAGGCTGAGGCGGAACGATACTGAGAACCCGAGAGAGTGCAAGAACCGAGGTGGGGGGGGGGTGAGTTGGGACGTTGCTCGAGGGCGTTTCACTCAAGTTTGATTATCAATATCAGAAGTTTGGCTGCGCCGGAAGCACCCCGGGCGCAGAATTAAACGACTGATTTGCCACGTTACTGATTCCCGGCCGAAATCATATTCAAAACGACGCCGCCATACTTCGACCGCGCGGGCGGGCACTGCGCCAAGTTTCTCCAAACTCCCACCAGTTCCAGGTAGACGCGTGAATTATCGATACGGCACACGCGCGATTTAATAATTGACAGCCTATTTTCGAAACCTTCATTTGCGTTTATTCGATTAGCCGAAATCCTACAGGATACCGGTTGTAAATCGATACACCGCACAAAGGAAGAAAACGGAAAACCCGGAGCGAGATATTTTCCGATACAAATCACCCTTTTGATCTCAAGCTAGACCGGTTTCGGTCCCAGGAAAAGCCTTGTGGTTCAAGAAGATGTAGTAATACACAATCTCAACAACAGAAGCAGTGTTGATTTGAAGCTTCCCCACTCGTTGGAGTTTTTTATATTACGTTTAAATAGAGTTCCTAATAATGGATCACAACTATATCTGCTAAAAGTAGAATATTTACTAGCATGATTTAAGCATATTCATTTCATTTCGATGATATTGCAGTTTTATCTTTTAACAAAACGTAACAGTTACATAGTTGGGGTTTTTTAGGGTTACGAAATTATGCACCCTTAAAACGTTTGGGTATATTAAAAAATGTTGTACTTCAACTTCCAATATAAAAATTCCTATTCTTCTATAAACAGTGAGTGCGCAATTTGTATGGTTTTTATATAGTTCTATGGGACGGCTAAAATAACAAGTGCCAATAAAGCGTAATTTAACTCGGTACGAGATTGTAGTCTTCCTAATTAATTGTTTCACGGAAAAAAAGAAACATCCCCCGAATTGTATTTGTTTAATTAATCCACGCATTCCGGCGCGTACCGAATTCATCCGATAATAAATTACGTACGTACGGTCCACCTTCCGTTAATGAGATTCGATTTGGCAAGGAATTCGAGCGATGTTTGATTTATCGTTTCGCGTTTCGAGATAAATTTTAATTCCCATTGGCCGATCGTCCGGGGACTGAAATTTGATTTGAACTAGCGAAACGCGTCAGTTAAGGAGGTTAAATCGGCTGTAAGGCGAAATTTTTAAATTAATCTATTGGAAACCGCATTGCGGCTAGTCAAAAGAATCGAAGAATAATAAGAATCATCCAATAATTTTTAGATATCTGTCATTTCCACTAGGGCAATCTGCGAAATTAGAAATTAGGCAGATGGCCGTCACCATTTCCCTTATCGCGCACCGTTCTATCTTATATACAACCCTTATTGAGTAGCGCCGACGGGATTTCGAGAAAAGAAAAAGAAGCGCGAGCTACATAAACTAACTGAGCGTACAGAATAGCCGAGAGGCACCATCGGTAAGGTGGGTTCATCGATAAAGCCGAAACATCGCTAACTCAATTGGCTAATGGAATAAGGAGGAAAGGCCGCCTCACCCCACACCATTTGCCTGTCATCATTTTTAACAGATTGGACTGAGCTATTATGTTATTTTTTTCTTCTATTGCGATGGAAAAATCCGGATCGGAAAATCGTTTTAAAAGTTTTCCTTTTCTTCCAACATTCATCTTTCCTCCGCGCGAAGAATGGAATGATGGTGTAGGGGGCAGTGTATTTATTTTCTTTAGTTTACCCCAGAACCGCGTTTCATATTTTCCATTAAACCATGATTGAATGGATCCTTCTCTACTTGGTCTTTCTTCTTTGGAAATATAACAGCAAATACTCATTTCCTGCAGGAAAATTGTTTGTATAAAATAACCAAAGTTGTAGTTTTATCTGCGTTGTTGTGGCAAGTTATATGTTGAAATTTTGAGACCCCAGTTTTAAAATATTTAATGTATTCATAGTTCTACTAGTGCCTATTCTATTTTTACTAACATCACTATTTTCCCAGGGTGATTGCAATTGGAGAGTGGACTGCTTATTTTGCAATTGGATTAGCATTGTCCTCCGCGCCTAGTGTTTTCACTCCGTGAAATGATCGGATAGTAACTTTTATGTATGGAAAATCCTAACCTAACCTTCCCTTTTCCTCTTCCCCGAAACAGCGGACTCGGAAAATGACCGGAAAAACGTGGCCCCGGTGAATACAGAGATGGGAAGATTGCGACTCGAAATGAAGAATGGAACGGGGAGAATGAAGACGTGTTCTCTTGGACTATAGTATAATTCCGCGGACTTATTGCGCTTCTTTTATTCATGCGGCGGGTTATTTGTATAATGCACGTATATTGTAGGAATCGACTGCTGATAGAATATCTCTGCCAATTGTGTATCGAAAAAGGGGAAGCGTTTTATTTAATTAGCAATGGTTTTCCAATAACTATTTTGTACGCTTTTTGTTCCTAGCTCCATGCAATACGGGAAAAGCTAGAGGACTTTTATCTCCCCATTTATATTGACAACCTTTTACCTTTTAGTTATTCTTACAGCACTTATATGCGCAATAACGTCCGTTATTTCTAATATACATAATAATTAATAAGTGTATACGCTTCAAATGGTTTCGTAAAATAATTTGCTCTATAAAACTAGGCCTTCTCTATTAATTGGTGAAAACTAGTAAGGAAAGTTTCTGTTAAGGAAATTTGACTAGCAGGGGCATAAAAGGAATACGTTCTGGGCGCACGTAAGCATCCAGCGTACTATCGAAATAATATATTGTAAATGTATTAGATATTATGTATTATATATTATTAGACATTTAAAGAATATTAGGTTATTCGGGTGGGATTTAGGCGGTTATGTGGGCGAGGTGGATTGAACGGCGAACACACAGTATCGAGGTCGACCGAGCAGCAGCACACATCGACACACGCTCCATTACCCCGCATACATGCTCTCCATATGTATGTATATTCCACCTCCTCAGATGTGGGTGGGCGGTAGGGGCCACCCCACTTGGCCATACAAAACATAACCTCACGTACCAATGTAGGAATGCCCTAAAGGCTATCGGTTTTTTCGTACACGGCGTTTAAATCTAAACGCCAGTAGGTCGCAGAACAAATATCGAATTTTTAATCGGCCCCAGACAATTGGATTTTAAGCTCGAGGTACACAACTGTACTTAAAATTAGGAAACTTCATTTTAAGATACCCGTACAGGTGGTATATTGTACAGACGCGAAATAATTATTATTACTGTTACAGATTTTTGTTAATGATACATGATATAGGGTTACAAAAACGAGTGGGGCAGCTAATTCCCAATCACATATTAAACACATCGATCTTGTTTTAATCATTAAACAGGTCTAGGACTTATTAGATTGTCTACAGATACTTTTATGTGACCTGGGCATTCAAAACCGGTCTAATTGGGACCGAATCATCGAGCAGAGGAAGCAGCGAACGAAATGGAACCAGTTCTATACATTTTCACGGCAATCTATCCGCTGAAAAGATATATAAGAAAAATATTAGCCGAGGTAGAGATAAAACATTGTTTTACTGACAGAGTTGATTTCGTAATTACTTAAACCGTGCTTCTCCTAATAAATGAAACATTTTGGCTGACAGCACAATGTATTCTAGAATACTGTTAAGGTAGCAGACCTTAATATGCTTTAAAACTATTAATATGTTTTCATTCAGTAAGAAGTTGATGAGGAGCTGTTATTAGGCTGGCTTTAAGTGTTGGGGATTGAAAAGTGTAAAGCGTTGACAGGGGAGTACATGTCCTGTATACCGGAAGTATAATGTATTTTTGTCGAGGTTGAGGGGTGAAGGGGTGAAATGGGGGGGGAACGGTTTTCTGTTCTTCTTTCGGTCCCTTGACCGGAAGGGGAAAAAAATTCTTGGGGGTGGGCGAGCCTTAGTCGAGTTTCAAGTCGAAACCCGATGCGGGTCCCGGTCGACCCTGGGACCCCCCTTCGCCCCCCTTCACCGCCCTCGGTATAAATTGAATTAACCGACCGTGGAGCCTCGGACGTGACTTCACCGGCTAATTGTGTCGATAGAACACTACCCCCCACCCCCTCCTCAATACCGAAACGGGGAAAGTTCTCCGATTCGGAACAGCATCGATCGGCGTACTATAGTGGCCTATAGATGGTTGTTATAACGCTATAGTTATCACCGCTCTATAGTAAGAACCAAGGCGCGGATAGGGGAGTTACAATCCCCAGGGGGTTTCCACACAGACCTTCTCAAAACGAAGTATTGAGGCAAAGTCTGCACGACGTGTTTAAGTACTCGGGTTTTTAGTTACAGACTTTGGTAACAGTCTGAGCACACAGAGGCTTGTGGGGGTTTTAAGCCTATGACACCAACTAAAATATGTTCGATAACCTTCACATATCCGAGAAATAAACAAAGAGAAATGAATAAAGATTTTATTAAAATAATAATGCTGATCGTCCATTTTAATAATGAACGGTAAAGATAATTTTAGAGAAAAGTCTATGCGGGAAATCAGTTTTCTTTCTAAACTAGTGATTCTAATGAAAGGCCAAAACTGTATTAGAAAGCAGGTCTACTTCTTTTTAGTCTGAGAAGGACCATTATTGAAAATTAAAAAAAATAAAATTTAAACTTCTCGTAAACATAGTTCTTTGTTTCTTTAACCCACAATAGAAGCGACCAAATTCATTTCAACTTAATTAGACCGGTTAAAATTCAAATGAATAGAAATGGAAATTATCTTTATAATTTTCGACATTAGATTGGATGTTCATTTCGGCCACAATTAAAATGATAACTATCAAACTGGTTATTAAGTACTAGTAGTAGTTGTTATTAGCGAGGGGAGGGAATGAAAATTTGTTTCAATTACCGACTACAATTGTTTCCTTAATTATCGTCAATTGCAACTGAATTCTATTACTATGACAACAACTGTGTTATAAGACCTTTTAAAATCCAATTCCCCTTAATAACTGAATTATTCCCCCGAGTTTTGAACACAAGACTTCTTGATTTTTGGACGATCAATTTCAATGATAACTATCACCGTTCGTGAAGTAAATAACCTCGGACTCGGGGATTCAAATTGGCCTCAATTAAGTGTTATAGTTGCTCTTTAATTAAAATTGCCTTGTAGTACAATAGAACTTTGTTATAATCGCATAAAGACCAATCAAGAGGTGGAAACGAAATGAATCAACTGTCTAACTACTTGATTTCAATTGATTGAATCTCACCGATCACCGATCTTTTGAATTTAATAAACTCAAACTTTTAAATTACAGTGTAAAAATTGCACGCAGGATAATAGCTGAATTATACCTTTGCTGACCTAAAAATTGATTTTATATTGACCGAATTTAGCCAATGTACTAATGTGAATGTCAATGTACTAATGAAATACTAACACGATATGGTACTTATTTTAACGGTCTATAGTTATTAAACGCGCAACCAAATAATTGAGGCTTCCTCCGGAACAAACTTTGGGTATAGAATCGGGGAATGAAAAATTTTAATGGCTTTTGTTAGGAGCAGTAATAGAAATCAGTCTGTTCATTCATATTTCAGTATACGACTTTAATTGAATTGTTGTCGATGCATGAAATTTGTTGGTTCACCTTTTCCGTTTAATGCAATTCCATTCCACACAATTTCCCTCCTGAATTGTTGTCCGAATACAAGGCGAATAAATGATTTTACAGTTCTGCAGCCAGGATTTCTGTATAGAAATCATTATGCAGTAGTACACAACAGACAATAAACAAACAACAACAATATACATTAGCAGGTTTAAACACTATACATCAATATGAAGATAAACCATACAATTATTTCGGTTTCAAGAAATTAATACCTTCGACTAGACAAATATTTATCGCCCGCAGTATTCCCAAAGACTGGAAAAATGAAGGGAGGCAAACTGAAATCAATTATACCCTGAGAAATTGTGATATTTACTCCATTCCTCTGATAACTTGATTGAATTAAAAAACGGTCGTCACAGAGACAGAGCTGCCTCTAAATAAGTCCCAAGATGCACAATTCAATTTTAGAGAGCAAACCAAAACAAATTCCCGTTTATATTTCATCTCCCCCAGTGCTAAAATACTGGGGTGGAAATATGCCGAAACCCAGCGGCCATTCAGTAATAATTTATAGACAATTATAAACTAACGAACGATAATGGAATACGGCCAATGTCGAACTTTGAACTTTCAAAGGGTAATTGTTTGCGAATTTCAACGTTCAAAATATTCCATGCGGATACGTAGGAAGTAAAGCGGTGCTCTGCCGGTAACGAAATTCATTTCCATACACAGTCTGTTTTTCATCATTTCTTTTGTACCGTAAAAATTATTTCAGACTCGGGTAAGGTCAAAAGAGAGACACGAAAATGTACGTGCGCGTATCGTGTCGGTGTTAATATGAGACCCGATAAAAATCACACCTCTAGAATTTATTCACGATACATATTTCCGTTCGGCCGAATCATTTAATCTTCTGTCCTATTTCTCCTATTCCTAGTTTCGTTTTACGTCATTCAACCGATGCCACTGGGGTATCGAATGTGGGGCTTAATAAAAAATGTGTACCGTAAAAGCTGGAAAAATGCGGTGTCGACGCCGACACTTCTATGAAAATAACTCTTTATTCCGCTCGGATTGGACTGCAACGAATATTCCCCGTCCGAAAATAAAACAAAAAAAAAACAGGACCCGGGAGGGGGGAAGGGGGAGAGGACTCCCCAATATATTCTACTCCGGCGGATAAAATGTCGGGATGCGTGTAAAACATATTACTTAGTTTTTCAATTGAGTTATAACGCAGGCCGTGGCCCAGTGGCGGAGGCCCGGTGTCAGATTTAATCAAGAGCCGCCCTTTGAAAGTTCCACCCCATCGGTCTTTGCAAACTACCAACCCCCCCCCACCCCACCACCGAGCCTCCACAATTAATTTGTTTTACCCTTTACCAAAAACGCCCGGCCGACCCGCCGTTTATAAATGTGCCCTCTCTATCCCCGTGTCAAATCACCGCCGCTGGATTATCACTTTACAAAAAAAATGCCGGGAATAAAACAAAATCCAAGGGCGCGCATTTTAAATAACCACCCGACCATCCGAGCAGTTTTGATTTATTAGATTGGCTCCTAATCAATTTGAGATCAGGGATCTATTTAATCCCGATTAGCCGATTGATTTTCCTGTTTAGACGGGTTTGTACGACACCTTGTACCACTGCTAATTTTTAATGCCGATCGGTCGAGTGGAAGGTCATATACTGCAGTTAATAAAACAGAAAAATTTTGTGATATGGATACGCCAATTTTCATTCTTAAATATCGATAATGAATCGGATTTTATGAAATACAAAAAACTAATTAAATTTCTTGAACTGTGTACATATTATGAGCAGTAATTATCATTAATTACGAAGCCCGGTAAATGAATAGTTTCTGTAAATATTTTTGTCAAAGTCAAATGCAATCGTCTCCGTTCAATATTGCTAACAGAAAACATTAAAACAGCAGAAAAAAGTCCTTCATAGTCGCATACTTGCCCTATCTACATCCACTCATAAATAAAAAATATTGGGAGTGTTTAAATTTGAATTACTAAGAAGGCGCTCGAAGTGATGTATAAGAAATTTAACACTGTTCGACTACTTAGAGACTTATACTTGATCTTAGTTCCACTCGGGAGTCTAAGTTTTGTGCTAAGTTAGGAAGCCCAGTTAAAGAGAAAGTTATGATTACTATTAGTATTATTCTAATAAGCTCCTACTCTCCGGCCCACACCAACTCCTGCCAAAACAATTTTTCCTAATTTGCCTTAGGCTATTAGTATTAAACGGGTTAACAGTAGGGGCGGGGGCGGGGAGGGTGTTTCCTTTAAATACACAGGCAAAGTTTCCTTATACTGCCCAAACTTTTCAACTCTGCTAGATGGAGCCCCGGGTCTTCCCCCTCACTCCCTTCTGGCTTTTAGGCTGTTAAGTAATTTTTATGTTTTACTATTTTTTTTTCTCCCTATTAGTCCTTTCGAAAGTGTTTATCCAATTTAAACATTTACAAAAGCATTTCTTTCGGATAGCACACAGGCTTCGATGTATCTTTCTGATTTGGGGAAATTGGCGGGGTGCAGCCATAGGGAATACTGATCAAAATACCAAACAAGGAAATAAGTAGCAGGTTTATTATAAACTATAGTAGACTACTTTGTGGTTGTTTGGTAAGATAAATTCGCTTTTACCCTTATGAAACTCTACTTTGGATTTTAACAACACTAACTTATATAAGCACTTCAAGAGTAAAAATGGCACTGAATTATACAAGTGATTAAAGATAAAGTGATTTAAATGTATTTAATTCACTGACCGATCCAGGCAATTCACTCCATTATGTTACATTTTATAGAAAGTAATGTGAGTGGGTTATAAAACATGAGATAAATCACTTTCTCAAAACACTCTATTACGGGTCGGATCGGTTTTGCCCTTCTGACAAGTACATGCGAAGGGTAAGTAATATAAGGGATGAAAGAAAGGGGATGCTGGAAGGTGGTTAGGGGGTGGGGTGGGGTTTAGGCGGCTCATCACAACCGTCGACGTCATCATCATCATTATCATCAGGGCAATAATTACAACTCGCCCGTTGTTGAACCCTCGGAGGGCGGCTTGAAGGAGCGGAGGTTTGCGAATGAAGAGAGAGGAGGGGTGAATGGACGGTGGAAGGGAGGGGTAGAATAAGAGAGGGAGAGAGAGAGAGAGAGAGAGAGAGAGAGAGAGAGAGAGAGAGAGAGAGAGAGAGAGAGAGAGAGAGAGGGGGTGAGAGAGAGGGGGAGAGAGCTGAGAGTCTCGAAATAAATTCACCGTGTTCAACAAATGGCGGGATTTCAAGCGTGAACATTCTCTCACCCCCCTACGCTCCCTTCGCCCCCTTCAACCCCTCTCGCTCTCTCACGCACACTCCCGCAAGCACAACTTTCACACCCCGAACTGAGGCGTGAAGCGAGAAAGAGTTATATAGGAGGTGGCGAGTACGCGTGCAACCTGAGTGTATGTGTGTGTGTACGTCTCTGAGAAAGGGACAGATAGTAATATGTTTCAAGGCAGGTAATATATATGTATATATATATATATATATATATATATAAACACACAAAACCTCACTAACAGAACCAGCTTCGAATTAACATCTTACCTATTACTACCGTTTCCTAGGTACTCTATAAATAATAGTTCATAGTAGAAAAGAAATTGTAATTATATAAATACTAGAATGAATTCGATAAAAATAAACCACGTCCCTTCCATTAACAACGACCTAATAGATCTGTATAGGTAATAAGATATCGCAATATATTCACAAATGCATACAATATTTGTGATCCAAATCGTTCAGTATTTGTGCATCAGTTTTAATATCATTCGTATGCAGTTACGATTTAATATACGGCTCTTGATCAATACGATATTACCGGGATAAATGAAAAGGTGGGGGGCGATTAATTAAATTTTATTGAAATTAATGTCCAAGGTATTTAGGAACGTGTTATATAGCGCTTCGGTATAATCGATGTTTCCTGAAATTATTAAACGAAACCATATTACGGTCTTGAAGCCTTCTACTGCCAATAGGTCCCTGAAATCGATCACGAGGGATATTTTGTTAAAACAAAAGTCTCCCAGTTTAGATTTTAAGGGTAGTAATTGCGAGATATAGACTTGTTAGGTGGTGACTGGGATATGGAGACCTCTTCAAACCTCAGGATTTCAATTTTATAAATTACATTATAACAGTTGTACGCAGGATTATAGTTGAATTACCTATTTTTATTGACAGAAGTCAATGTATTAATGGGAGTTTACAAGCCCCTTTCGTGATAAATTAAAATTAGTAATCGCGCGAAAATTCGGACAAATTTGTCATTCAAATACTAACATGACACGGTCCTTATCTCTACAGGCGATTTCTAAAGTTGTTTGGCAGCGCGCTAGCAAATAATTGAGTTGGTTTAGAAATGGTGAATGAAAAATCTAACTTCTAGATCAGCGGGCATTACAGAGTATTAGGGAGTAATCACACTTGTACACGGTCGAACTTTTTCATAACCGCCCCATTTGAAATCTGTTAATTCCCGTGAAAATTTTTTATTGGCAAAGCGAAATGTCGTCATACATGCGAGCCGGGCTTCGTACCCCCTGATCACGTCCGGCGGTCAGAAACAAAGACCCGAAAGCAGACCGGAGCGTGACCGATTGACAGACGTTCACGTATCATGCGATTGTAATATTTGGCTTTCGTTTCGCTGTCAGGGCAAATTAACATCGTTGAACGTTCATTTGGATGAAAGTACCATGCCAGAGGACATTAAAAGTACTGATTTGTAATGTAAATATTTTATATGATCACTGAGGAGGCCAAAAGAAATTTAAAATAACAAGTTTTGACCAGGTCAGAACTGTAACAAAGATCTATCGTATTTGTTCATATGTTTTATAAAAGTTCAGTATGCGGGGGTTATTTTCAATCCAAAGCTATTAGCTCATCGTCGCTTTATTTCCTTAAAGAAAATAGCAATACATATAAGTATACTTATTTCCCATATCGCTAGTGTAAAAAGGTTGGAATTCACAACGCGTTCTTAATTGATGATACTCTTGGGGGGGGTGGTTGACGACACCCTTTGAACCTCGGCTCTTTTGTGCCTCCAAGAAAACTTTCTCGCCCCCCCCCCTCTTTTTTTACCCCTTTAACAGTCCGCCTTTCTCCCCAGGGCGACAACTTTTAAAAAACATTTTTTTCGCCCGCCCGAGTCCACTTTTTTCCCGACCATTTCTCCGCCGTGGAAAGAGGCCGGACCATAAGAAGTTTGATGGTGGGTTGGGGGGGGGGAGGATGAGTGAGGAGGGAGGGCCCCTCTTAATCAGAACTTGCATTAATCATTCGGTCCTGCCGGCCCTAGTAAAACCCGATATTCCGCAGTGTATATGTTACCGTGAAAAACAGATATTCGGTAGAAATATCGACGTACTCCAGTGAATGTCAACAGTAGTATTGGTTGTACGTACGAAATATCATTATTTCTGGCCTACATCGGAAACAGCATGATTTCCTGTTCCGACATATCATGTATTGAAAAGTTGCATTTCTCTCATAGCGTAATAAAAATAGTTTTATTCGAATAAAAATAATTCATTTCGTATGCTGACATTCACAGGAGAATGACATTTGCCACATGTCAAATTTGTGCTTAATATACATTGTAAAAATTTCTCTTAATTTTACCACAGAGTCCTGAATTTCTGTGCACGTTATATTATGGAATGATGAAAAAACTCAACAAATTTTGAAAAATAAGAATCAGTAGATTGAATAAATGGAAAATATATTACGCATTCTTTCCGGTTTTTTTATATGAATTGTAATATTGTATATCAACATTATATAATAGCAGTTTATTGAACAAATAAATGAATAGGTGAATCACCCCTGCGAAACTAAGAGACGTAAGGGGGGAATATCGTAATACTCGCAGAGAAAAACTTCGCGGGACGGGTCGACAAAGTACGGAGCGGGACAACTTCCAGCCTAAGGGGTGGGGGTGGGGGTTGTACTTTTCGACCCTCAGAAGGAGGATGGACAATGCAGAAGGGATCGTTTTCCAAGAAAAGGGGTAGGTTAACGAACTCAACCCTTCACACTTTCCCCGCCATATCAGTCAGGGCAGCGAACATACGGGCCCAAGCTTTATTCCTTCTCACCTCGATTTTCGCCTTCTGTTTCTTCGAAACATTTACCCAATTATAGTTATAAGAGGCGGCGAGTTCGACTTTTTTTAGGCATTATTAATTGTAATCTGAGGCGGATTGGGAAGTATCAAAATGTATAAATATAAGCACGTGTCTCAGTACAATGGTCCTTAGTGAGATCAATATATTTAATCTACCGAGAATCGAAGTCTGGATCGCTTAGCAATTAGAAATTTATAAATGTATTTATTTCGTAACTGAACACGACTGTCTTATAAAAATTCGCAGTTACATCGAAGTCCTTCGGCGACTTCGCCAACTTGGATTGTAGAACCGATTTCGATTCTACGATTTTGATTTTCCCCCAACCCCAAATTTGAAACGGCCGAAAAATGATCACCACCTTCTGCTTCCGATGGCGAAAATCCGATTGGGGTTTGGAATAGGTGCGAAAGAGGGGGGGGGGGGAGAGGATGGTAAAACGCGGGTCGGCTCTGAAGGGGTGGGAAGGATTCCCGGTATCAGCGTAAGTAAGTAGCCTACATCAGGGGCAGGCGCCCCGAACAAGTGCGAAGAAGAAGAATAGAAATCGTCTCTTCAACTTTGGCCAACCTACATTCAAATGCGGTCGCCATTCAGTCCGTCCCCAATTTTATTCCCATTTCTCTTGTCCGCTCCCACTTCTTTTATAATGGCCCCGGGCATTTTCGGGTCGGCCGAAAGTTTCAGCCACTGCTGTATAATAATGGTGTAATAAAATGGAAGCGTTAATATTATGGGATAATCTTTTTTTTTAACTTTGTATTTTGCACAATCAACTTATACAGTTATCGGTGCAATCGATACATGTATATTTTTCGCGTGTTAGTCTCGGTAAAGAAACCACCCAATGATGGCGCTTTTGACATGATTTAACTACTGGCCGTGGTGTTTAAACCGTCGTGGTGGGGATAATGGATGGGTAGAAGAGGAAAGGGACTGAACGAGTGGGTTTGGATGTGGAGAGAGGCGGGAGTGGAAATTAAGGAAGCGTGATTTTGCGACTTCGTCGACTGTTGGTATGTTGAGGTCATTATGGATTGTTTGGTTAGAAACATACCAGGGAGCATTAAGGATGTTACGAAGGACTTTTGACTGGAATCTGTTGGATTTCTTGGCGGAACCCCATAGTTCTATTCCGTAAGTCCATGTCGGTTTTAAAATGGATGTGTATATTGCCAGTTTGTTGTCTATTGAAAGTTTTGATGTCCTTTTCAAAAGAGGTCTCAGCAGTCCAAATTTGCGATTGAGATATGTTCTTTTGAGTCCCGTATGGGAGGATAATCTATTTAGCGCATTTTTGAGACAACAGACGCTATTCCAGGATATAATTGTGTTAATGGACTTGCGAATCTTGTTAGATCAATTCCTTTATAAGTTACATTGTGGCAATGTAAAAATAGAATGAAGCCCTCAAATGCTCCCTATCGATTTTAAGAGAATTATTTGGACCCAGAATAATTTGGAATATTATATCTAGAAAAAACCGAGATGACTACCTGGCCAATTTCACGACGCATAAGATAGATAATTTTATCATAATTCATGGAACTTCATTTCTAATCTTCTGGATACGAGGTCGGTTATATCTCTCACCTGATTGTCGAAATTGTTCTATTGTTTTCATTTCCCGAACTTGGCCAGCCGAGAAAGGGGCAGAGGGGGGCGAAAATGACCTCCCGAGAATAAGTTCAGCGTAGTTCGGAAACTTGCGAAAGAGGGCTAACTTTTTTCTCAAAGCCGAGCATGCGTTGCTCCAACAAGTTTGGACTGAATTGAAACAAAAGGTACCGGCAAAAGAAGGCAAACAGCAAAATTCAGTTTACATTTTTTACTACAGCCTTTCGCTTTTTTATTTTGGACTAGTCTTTTGAACATAATAACATTCTAAGCCAATTTCATTCGAACATAAAAATAAAGAAACGCTTTACAGGTGAGTAAGCTAAGGGTTTTATATAAGAATGGTTTAAAATAAAACTGTAGTAAATAATACGAAACGTGATTATAACGCGATTTGTCATGTATTTAGTATCATTCTAGTGGATAATCATTATCCACTGAGGAGGTAGGACGCCATAAATGTGACGAAAAACCCAGCTTTAAGCGGCTCAGTAAATATTTCAAATTCGGATCTATTGTTTTGTTAAAACTGTAATTGGACGTCCCCCCCCCCCACCCCTTGACCATTCATCCGCCTCCACGAAATATTGTGTAATATCTCCTTCACAATTTAAACGTTCCCCAACCCCTCCGCCCACCTTATAAAGATCATCCCTTACAAGTGGCAATTCCACCGCCTCAGCCGCCACCCTCAGTTGAATTAAAGCCTACTTGAGGGGGCCGGGCCGGGGGGTCGGAGGAGGCTGTGGAGACGGGATGCCGGTGGAATGGCTTTATAAAGCTTTGTATCTCTGCACTGAAAAGCGGCCCTCTCTCAGACCGCCTGCTTAGTTGATGTAAGCCCGACTTAGGAATGTCATAAACTTATTTCGAGAAATCCTTTGTAGAAACGTCTCTCCTTCCCTCCCTCTTGTTATATTAATGTTCATAATAATGCACACACACACACACACACACACATATATATATATATATATATATATATATATATATATATATATATATATATATAATGCTGGCAAAACATTTAATTAGAACATTATAAAAAGTGATTTATAGAAATTGTTCAACACTGCATTAGAAATTCTGAGAACGTCGTCATAAAAAAATGTCATAATAATGAAGATAAATGAGCGAAGCTTTACACAAGGAAAAATCCCGGAATAGCAGGTTCTTTCCACGTACAGAATTACGCGATCCTACCGGTAGTTAATTAGTGGTAATACTGTAGGTATTTTTATCTTTTTAATTCCTCCATTCTGAATTATCTGAACATTCATCGCAGAGTGTTAAGATGGAATATGTATTAGCATAGAATTGTACGTATTTTTCAATTATCACTGAAAACGAATGAATGAAACGATAGATCGCGTCCACGACAGCGAACAAACGTTGGTGAAAATTAATTTTTGGAATCAATTTTTAAATAAGTGAGCAGAAATGAAGAATAGGGGCGGAAAGAAGTTGGGATGTAATGCAACTGTTAGAACAGAGGGTTGGTGCCCTCGTCTGCTATTGACAGACCTATAATGGGAAGTTCTGCCGCAGGACGTCGTGAGGTCTCCCGGCCGGCGACACTTTTTATTTCCTCGGGACAGAAACAACAAACTCGACAAAAAATGTATTGTATCTATATATAAATCGGGGAAAATGGTGAAATGGAAAAAAAACAAAGGAAACATGAATGGTTTGAACGCAAGAAAATATGTTTTTCAGTTTAAACCCATGAAACGTTAAGTCATACGAATAAATCGGCATTGCACATTTGGAACTAAAATAATGTGATATTTTAATTTTATAAAGGCAATGTAAAACTATCACACGCGATACTATTGGCCTGGCAAGTAAATAATTGCGGATTTCACTGATAGACATAATTTGTATTTTTACCCATAACATTATATTTTTTGTGAACTGCGAATGGTGAACTGGTTTAATAAATTACTTTCGGGCAATTTTTCACTAAAAGACGAGGGGAGCACTCCGGTTGTCCGCTTGAAGTCCTACACGAACGACAGCAGAGGAGCTAAATGTATCCAATACATGAATTGAGAACTATTTTAAACATCATTAGTATCAAGAAATGCTCGATATATGGGTACCAAAATAACCCGCTCGGATTTGAGGCATCCGCAATTATTCAATTGCCATCTTATTTTTAGATAATCTCGAACAACGTTCTGGAATTTTTAACGATATTTCTCCGTCAGCGCTTATACTTATTGTTGAACTGGTTGAGTATACCGCTCGTTTTAAAACGGCGATTTAACTATCTCAACTAATTGGCCTAACTAAACCATTGGTTTCCAACACGCGCCTGTATATATTGTATCAAGCTACAACAACATTAGCTCAGACCAGCGATTTGATCGTACAAACCCCGAGTTAAATTCTCCGCCGCCAGTTTGTTTATTCAAGTTGCGATACGGCAACAAAGCCAAGAATTCTGGGAATTTATAACTCCACGGGGGGCTCCCATGGAAAATTCCGACTTGGGAAACTCCGAGCGGAACCGCTCATATATTATAAGGGGGAATTTACTTAAATTGTATAAAGTGAGACCTCCTTCAATTTCGTTTTTTCAATATCGATGAAAAACCCTTGTCCCACAGTCATCCCACACAGCCAGAAATGGTGTTCGGAACCATCCTGGTCAATATTTCATCCAATTTTAGCGACCCCTAAAAAGTATTTAAAGACCTTAAAAAACAGTTTTTGAAGATGGAGTCCAGGTTTATGAAGTCAGCTATCACAAATGGGTTATAAACATAAAGGTATTTGACTTAATTTACGGGCATCGCTCTTGAGCGGACCCGTTTCGGCGTCCGAATAAGTGGCGAGATACACTTCGGGAATTATTCCGATAAAGTTGTTCCAGTTTTTTCATTCTTACCATTAAATTCCATAAAAAAATATTCGAAACGGTACCGAATGCGCGTGAGGAAACGGAAAAACGGCTCGACTGAAGACAATTCAAACGCTCAACTGATGATAATTCCGAAACACATGTTTTTGAGGGCGAGCCGCACCGAGGTACGTAAAATGAATGAAATAATGAAATTTACCGGTACCCCTCGGGGGACCGCCTCATTCCGAATTCTCCCTCGCTATCTCTCCTTTAAGTGGAGCATAATGGGATAACAAAAACGGACTATTGTTCCGGGCACCTCACAGTTAGCCAGGACCTGGGGCTAATACAATAAAAACCGGACGCCGGCAGGTTTGTTTCGTAAAATTTCACCCGAATTTCCACTTCAAAATTCGTTCCCTTTTATTTTTTTTCTATGTCTTTTTCCCCGACAACCCCGTCGCTTTGAGCCTTCCCTCCCCTCATTGCGGGGCGTTGGACACAACAATGGTGGGTTGTGACCGGCGCCAACCCTAATTGTTAATTACGGCCGGCTTCTGGGTTAAAGCCCACCACCCGGTCAGATTTACTTGCGGAATTCCGGGCTTAATTTTGTTTTAAAGGCCGGTGTTGTACGCCCACCGGTCTCAACCGTCCACTCGCTGTGCCGTATGTCACTTCACTGTTTAAAGTTAATTCTCTATACAAATAAACGCACCCGCACACTCGTTTGTGTGTTAGTGCAGGTGTGACGGGAATATAATTTATTTCAGTATTTTTTATTAGCGGTCACGGTGTGTATAAGATTTTGGTTATTATATTACATTCCTGGAAATTAGAACTATACTAGAATAATACCGATTTAAAGGGTTGTTAAGAATAAAAAGAAATGTTGCTGTTTCAAACGCGGCACGATAAATTTAACAGTGTTCACATTTCACTTTTTTCAGCCTTACAGACCCTAATGTCAAAGCTTAAGAAATTAGTTTCCGAAAAATTAATCTTCAAAATATTCAATGTAGAAAAATTATAAACATTATATTTATAACTTCATAAATATATATATTAGATTTCCAACCGCAGTTCTTTATTACATATTTTGATTTATTGTCGGACCGAGTTTTAATATATATATATATATATATATATATATATATATATATGATCATATATTGGGGGAGGAAAGGTGTTATATCAGAGCTGATATCCTGTTAAGGGGTTGTTGTCAGGGTGGGGAATAGGGGTGGAATTCAAAGGGGGTGGGTGTGCCAGTTCCTAGATAAACTGCCTGTACCGACGTATTGATTTATATCAGCAATTTGTTTAACTCTCGGTTTTGCCTCTCGCCCCTCAAACAAACACCCCTTTCTCACTTACTCACGTCTTAGCGGCATTTTCTCCTTCAATTATGCAATCGAATTATTCCCTGTGCCCGGAAAGTTTTTTCTAGCTTAATTCCGTCTTCTCACGAGTGAAAGGAAAAGCATGTGAGGAAACCAAAGTTCGATAACGGCCTATTATCAAAAAAAGTAGGGGGTGCAATTGTAGGGTTATGAAAGCCATTTGTCACTTGTAGCACTCCCAGTACTTGGTACAAATTAGCGGAAATGGTACGCGAATTTTATAATACATGTGATGAAGGTTATGTAGGATTTATATATTTTGTTAAAAGCTTGTCTCAAATTGTCAATTCTGATAATCAATCCTGACCATTCCTCTATTTACTATATTTGACCCAGACAATCTAGTAGACAAACAGTTAGATATAACAACTGGACCAATCCCTCCCATGGTGAGCTTGATAATAATGATAATCAATATATATTCATAATTTCAAATATATTAAATACTTCAATGTCGCAATGTTGTGTCCTGTTTTTATAAATAGGAATTTCTTTAAAGTGTATAAAGTAACTTACGGTATTAAAGTTAGCCAAAGATGAGTGATCTGCTTACCTGAAACAAAAAACAAATTAAATTACACACTCACATATATAACATTATATGTATATTTACATAATAGTATTTTTATATTATACCGTATAGGAGTATATACTAGGGTTTTCTCTAGATTAATTGAGCTTAATACGGCGGAAAATCAATGACTTCAGATGTATGACTTTGCCTTAACTTACTGCAGTTTGGACATAAAATTTCATTATTATTTAGGGACGTGTGAAATAGGCCTAACACAAACAAGAACTAAACAGCTTTATCAAAATCTCGGTTTCCAGAAACATTTTATGAAATAAAAATGGGTAAATTTCTTTTATGACCGGGCGTACAAATTGATGCACCGGACACACATCCGAAATTTATTGCTGGTAGAAAGTTGTTTTGTTGTGAAAATATAGAACGATTTCTGAATAATTTCTTATATCATCAGAGGCAAAATTGCCGGGGGGTTTTTCCGGAGTTATAAATATTATTAATTCCATAGGTCCAATTTTTTCTTCCAACCGCAGAAGGGGTGAAGGTTCACCCATCTTGTCCGAAGTATAAGAGGTAAACCTAGAAAAACAAAAATAAAAAAAAGAAAACAGGAAAATAACGCGCGGTATATTTTAAAATGGAATTCCGACCCGCCTGAAAAAGTAGGTGTGCAGAGTGTCGAAACACGCGAGGCATCCTTTTCCTCCCGGTGAATATATTAAATACCGAGAAGTGTATATATTACAAGGTGGGTTAATATCGTCCCTTTATATCAATATAATGCGGGAGAAGGTGGAGCACGTCTCTCTCTCTCTCGGTGGCGGCCCGCGTTTTTAAAACGCAGGTATTCATTTTGACGCTACAAAAAAAAAATAACCGTTCAATTTTCAAGAAGAATTTTCTTCCATAAAAACTCACCTTATCTTGAACGATGGCCGGTCGTTTTTCCGGGCCCCGGGGAAAGGGTCGCGCACCCGATCCCGAGTTGTCGGCCAAAGGAAAATTCAAAACTCCCGGCCAGATATTGTAATTAATCTCCGGAAAATATTTTTCCATCCCCCCCCCCGACCAATCCAGCGCCAACTGATAAATTATCAGAATAACCCTTGGAATTTGTTTTTCATCATCGCCCTTGCGATTTTGTCTTTCTTGACTGTTTAAACTAGTCCAGTTTAGCTAGTCATGCTGCCGCCAGCATTCCATCCTCAATGTTATCGGGTGCTTAAGAATGTAGACTGTGAATGTGGACAATAAATTGTCCAGAATTTCTTTAATTCCGGGATGAAACGCGTACCGTTCGTTTCACCAATTGTTGTTTATCCGAAAAGCTTCGTTTTTCATTGCCAATAGACTAAGTGGGAGCGAGCAATCGCACATCGTGAGGCGGCATAGAGCAGGGTTGGATTCTCATACGCGGATTGGGAATCGTAGTTGAAGTTATGGAATGATGGCATTCGTCCAATGTACCTACGTGCGTACTCGCTCCTTCTGCGTATACGGTTCGCTGTATATGTATATACAGTCGCTGGGGAAGCTGGGGGCTGCAGGGAAATGCACTCAGGAAACACGAGAGGGTGAATGGGGGGGGGGCGGGGGCGGGGCGACAACCTGTAGCCGGCGCTCAATCAGTTGGCCTGTATTCAACGCCGCCCCCGACATAATCCCATCAACATTAATAAGTATCCCCGCCCCAACCCCACACCCGAGGCATCAGATTTCGTACCTCAAGATCAATATCCGCATTCCCCTACTGCTCTACTGCTACGCCTTTAGGTTTATTTTCAAACCCTTTTAAATGTTCTTCACAAACCACCTAGGTCCCATTTATTACTTTTTACACTACAATGACACGCGTATTCGCTCGCTAATTAGGTCCTGAGCTCGATCGGTTTTGGTTTTTCGCCATCGCCATGCTGAAGAAGGATCCTCGGTACAGTATTACCGTGTTTAATTATAACGTTTAATTCTTAATTTGCCTAATTGTAAGGGGCGGGGAAATAACGTAGGTGTTACCACCGTAAATAAACCCAAACTCAAAAATGTCTTCTTCTTATAATGGAGCCAGTAAATTTAGGATGTAATTTCATTTAATTCACCCGCGAATTGGCTAAATACTTTTGGCAACATATGAATTTTTGTACCTCACTGATTGGAAAGCAGGAATGATTTTCATTAAATTATTTTCTTACATAATTCTATATGTCCGTATTGGCTTATAAGGAGGAATACACAGTTTTTGCGTAAATAGTTGAACTTAGTTATAGAGGGATTTGAAGGATTCGAGGGAACTTTTAATATAATATCGGACGACTTAAATGAATTATTTTTTTGTTTCTTCGTTAATAAATAGGGGAAGAGGCTCAGTTTCATAGTCGCTTCCAGTTTTTCAAAAGGAAATTGTACATTTTTATAAGGAGGAAGATAAGGACTCCTTATCCCAGCTCTACGAGACGGCCTTTTTCCCCAGCTGTTTTTTCCACGCATATATCAACGGAAAAACAAAGCCATGTAAAAATACAGGGCCACTGACGATAAGTGCTCCAGAAAAGTAAGAAGTTTTCTTCTTAGTTTCAGCGCAAGAAAAAAGTATGTTTTCTACTAAAAATACGGCATATTGTCACGGCTTAATATTTAACTGATTCCATCTATATATTATCTCAAATAACGTGCAAACATGATAATGTACCAACACCGTTCTTCGCTAGATTAGAACGCAGAAGAATCCGCATAGAGAACTACTGTTTTATGACGGAAATCGAGACAACACTGAAAGCAGTACGTTATATTACACAATTTCAACCTTATACGGCGCAATACAATAACCCGTGTATTCATATTATTTAAATACTCGTATTTCAAGAATCAGGATAGCGCAGACTGGTGGTGTCATCGTGGATTAATATTTCTAACCACAGCAATACAGTTTAATGTATAGGTCCACAGTTTCAATTTCGATACATGACACCAATATCAAGGCAATAAATTATCAACCGCTTGAAAATGTGACCGACCATATTCTACTAACGCTTCTTACTAAGGTTTCAACAATGCATTGATTAATTTTTCGTTCCTATTTGTTGGCCTGCTTTAGCCTTGCTTCACCCATCAATTATAGTCTTTCTTTTGAATTGACGATTGTATTAAATATTAAATTACATTATAGAAGTGAAGAAAGGTCTCGAAGAAGGGTTTAAAAACTGAATAATAACACAGTAAAACGCATCGGAGCGTGACTACACTAAGCAAAGTGTAATCTAAGACTGCATGCACGTTTATTCTCATAACCTTTTATATGATGTAATACAATAGGGAGAGGGAGATGGCTAAATACACGTTACCATTATTATTAATTTTAATAAATATTGAATCATATCCAATCTAGCTTTCATCGTAAAAATTAACAAATTCTATGATATGAATTTTCGCCACGTTCCTCGGCTCAATTACCGGCCGAAAGACGGACGAAAACGGACTCGGTTAAATAAGTAAAATTAGAATTACGATTGGGGCCGCGCAAGTGGCGTGGCGAAAAACTTTTGGCGGGTTTTTCCGTGTTCTTTTGAAATTTTTAACCCGGCCTCTTTCCACTCCTTTTCCGTTTCCCCTTCGAGAAGTGGGGTCGCCTAAATTTTGCGCGGACTCGAGTGCCCCCCCCCCCGGAGGTCTTTATTGCCCGCCCCTCGCCGACGACGAAGTCACGAAACAATTTTTAGGAGGACGTCCCCTCCCGCCGTTAAAACCGGTCGTTAAGAAGAACCAGGAAGGAGAGGAGAAAATAAGAAAGGAGAAAGTTCAGTCCCCGAGTACAATAAGGGAGGCCCCCAACACCTGTGCATACCGCCCACCCGCCACCGCCTTTAAAAATTATACCGATTATGCTTAAATACATGGATATTTTTATGGACATTCAACCTCCTTTGGGGCAATCGATGCCCTGACTTTTTTTTATTAATTTATGATATTTATGTAGAAGGATCCGAGGTTACTGGATAACGCCCCTTACACTACTTTGAGTAGTAGGTTTAACAATTAAATATGCGCAGTATACAAAATACATCGAATGGCTATCACGAGGGTGGAACTAGTACATTTGAGGGACATAAATTCCGGGAAAATTGCCCTAAAAAGCGAAGGGCATTGTGCAACTTTGTAATACCGTTTGTTGCTACTGATGATGGCGACTCGCAAATTCGGAAGAGTCGTTTTATAACGGACGTGTATCCATAAAGAAATTATATAATTTAAAATAAAACGGCAATCTGCCATAGTGTTTAACGACTCGTGCTCCAAATTCAATACCCGAAACGCTGCCTACAGTTCGGTTTCCCTACGCCGCTCCTAATCAGAAAACGGGACGAAGCTATCGGGCGTTAACAGACTCGACGGAGCGCGACAATCGGTGGTGGTAAGGGGGGGGGCGACTCGACAAAAAAAAGTTAGGGGCCCCGGAGAGGGAGACAATGTCGGCCCCTCACGGCCGAGCCTAACCCACAATAACACGGAGGAGGCCGCCGCGCGAGGAAACTGCCACCCGCCCCCGCACTAATTAATTAGTCGGCCCCACCCGAATTATCGACTAATTGTACAACAGAGGGTCCCCGGCTCCCCCACCCATTGTCCCTCGGCGGCGGCGCCCACAATCATCATCGCGAAATACAAACCCGAAACCGGCCTCGTTCGAACTAGTCGCGCCGTAACTAATCAGCGGAACCACTTCTGGAGGCCGCACCGGCCTACTGGAGGGTGGAGGAAGTGGAATAAATTGGCGGCGGCGGGGACGATTCTGACCCCGCGGAAAGGCCGCCCGGGTCTACGCGTTTTGCGGGAGGGTCGTGACGCAGGTAATTACTCCGCCCCTATAAGTGCATTGGGGACAATCGTGCCGGTACAAAATAGCCAAGTATCAGACATGATAGACAAAATCTCAATACTGCGGCGGTACTCGGTCGGTACACGCCCTCTACCACTCACAGGGATACCCTATACCGATGGGGCCATGAAATGTACAATAAACACAAGTAGTTAAAACAACATACGTCTATAATATAAATTTAAACCGTAGGTTTGTGGTGTTTCTGTCTCCTCTCGCTGGTCTGGTCTTTTGCTAGACCGGTTTCGGCTGCTCGCCATCTTCAGTAGTCACTGTTGGCACTTTGGATGTTTTTCGGGCATCCTCACTGCCCACTGTCACTGTCACTTGTACTGTCAGTACAGACAGTGAAACACCACAAACCTACGGTATTCCAACCCCTCGCAGACGACAAAACAGGTATGTTAAAATAAATTTAAACCTTTTCATAAGTATTTATTAAGGAGAAAAAAAATTCCAGAAATATTTATAGCTCAAATTTAGTGGATTAATTTTTTCTAGAATAATTCTCGTTCGTATTATGTAAATAAAAACTGTAATAAATATTGTTTTTAGACTTACTTAATGACCACTCCGTATTTCGATAAATGCTTGCAGTCGTGAATACTTTGTCCAGGGAGGCACTAAGTGTTTTTATGAATCGAATCAGTGGGAACAAATTGTTTCCGCGCTGGCATATTTGCAGTCTCAGTTAGCAGAAGGTGTTTCCCTCCACATTATATTGTACTGCTAATAAGGGCGGCATTAAGCCAAGTGAAATACAACCCCCAGAAGAGGGCAGAAACGGGGGCGGAAATGAGAGTTTCGGGCCGGTGAATTTATGGGGCGCGTTAGATGCGTATATCCGCTTATTTCCATAACTCGAAAAGGGCGACAAATCACTGGCGAAAAATTATTCCCAGTCTCTTCTCGGCCGGCGAACATTGTTATGAACAAGACGTGAGCTTTTAAGCATTTTAGTAGCAGTTCAATCTTCGGGCGAGAACGCTTTCGATATTGAACGCAAAACTGAAAACAATTCACCCGTTGTTGGTACGTTACTAGTGGAGTATTACGGAATGCTACCGGCTGTGCCGAAAACCTAGAGTATAGGATAGAATTTAATTATTTTGGACGAATTAAGAAATTTCATTGACTAACTAATCAAGAAAACTAGAAATGATACTTATACCAGTTAGGGCACGGTCCCTCCGGGCTATGAATCCGTTTACCTGCCTGGCAATAATGGTATTAGTGCATCGACAGTGGGCGAAGCGAGTCTTGTTCACCCATTGTCAGACCAGTCGGACATTCACAATTCACACGGCCGATAGGTGTTAATTTATGCAGAATTTGTGCGATTCGGAGGGCCCATTGTGTTAGACAGACGCCCAACAGTGCGCACCGAATCTCGCAGAACCGCCGGAGCAATAATTAATAACCAACTGCGTATAATCTGATTTCATGTGCAGTCCACAAATGCAGGAAGCCGGCTAATTCGCTGCCAAATATTTATCACAATCGGCTCCCGATTTCAAATTATCTATTGTCTCGGCTACCCGCCGTCTTCGGTAGAACCAGCCAATTTAATCGGTCGGGCGCTTTGAAATTCACGTTTGGACAAGAATTTTGCGTTTTCTACATCAGAAGCAATACAGTAACAGTGCACGAGTTTTCTCGCGCATTAAACTACTGGAAATCCTGTCTTTCCTTTGACGGACGTATTCCAATTGAAAGTCATACTTCCAACAGACTGCGAGCACAGCGCAGAAAACGTTTAACCTATCCATTTCATTCCAACGATATATTCTATATATCGTGACAGAATAAAGATAAGACGTTATTCGTTACGTTATCTGCAAAGTATAATATATCCTGGTTTGTCAGAATTTCACTAAATTCTTTAGAAAGTCTTTAAATTCGACTACAACTCAGACATGGCGATTTTCAATCGAATTATACAATATATATCCATATATACATATATACAATTATACAATATATCTTTTTACAGATTACCACCAATTTTTTTTTTATATTTCCGCGAGTTATTAATCCTATGCAAGTACAGTAAAATTAATCATACGGTATCAATAATTGAAAATAAATAGAATTTCTTCAGGACAAGATAATATTTACTGTACTGTAGTGACGATTTACAGGCCGGGATTTTTAGGAGGTCGGTCATATCTGGATGATGCTGATCGGGAGTCGAAAACGAGCAATTGTCATCGGGGGGTCAAATAAATAAAACGAGCGACCGAAAACAAAGCGCGAAATGACCCCCTTCCCCCCCTCAAAAAAAAGAAAATATACCGGCCATCGATGTAAAACTCTCGTGAAATACGGCGCCTTTATTGAAATGAGAAACCGTGAAGGGGCGGTTTGAAAACGGATGGAATTTCAGATAGGAGTGGAAACACTCAAACAGCAAACGGCGCGACACATACTCGACCCTAACTGCTTTTGTTTTGCCCTGGCCTTTTTGTTTTTTCCGTTATTTTTTTTTTTAATTTTTCATTTTGTTTTCGGTTCTCGGCTTTCCGCGGCACTAAAGCGAGACGGATGTCCCCTTTGCGGAATTATTTTCCTACGGCTCGGCTTTTTGTCCGAAGCGGCGGGGCGCAGTTCGTCAACGGAAGTTCCACCCACTCATCGCCTTGTATTACGCTGTAATAAAAAAGAAAAAAAAGGGAAGGGATGACGGGTCGCGTATAAAACAGTCGCAGGTGGGACAAAACAATCGAGGGGAAACAACAACAAAAGATATTTATTTATATAACAGACCGGTCTTAAATATCGGTATGGGGTAGAAGGAAGGGGCGGGAGGGAGGGAGAGAGAGAGTTGTTGCTGTTGTTACGCGTCCCCCCTCTTTTTTCCGGTACAAAAGTCTATCTGAAAGTAATTAATTTTCGGGTTAGCTTTCGGACGGCTTAATATTTGTGACAAGAGAAAGGGATGTCACTTCGTTATACAAACGCGCATATATATATATATATATATATATATATATATATATATGTATAAATGTTTGTGTAGATTTACTCTCTCTCTCTCCAGCAGAGTGATATGACTGAGTCCTCGAGATATGGAATTTCGAAAAATAGAATTCATAGTATTCGCACGTTCCTATTTTCTTTTTTTTCACTGAAAACATTTGATCCGAAAATTGGAATTCCGGTGATGTGTTACGGGAATAGAACCCGTACAGACAGAGATATTCTGTCTGACTACTTTGCTGATGGATGCAGGAGCGATTATAATTCGAAAAACTGTAAAATCGCGTAAATTATTTCATTCCGTGCTGAATAAAACTTTTTAACTGATTTCAAATTTCTTTTCATTCTTTGATCAGTCATAAAAGTGAAGAGAATACACGGAAATGATGAACGTATTCATTTAATTTGATTCATATCAAGGTTTCCTACCTTGGACTGCGTCCATAGGAAAATAAATGTGATCGCACCAACGGGTTGTGAATCAGCAGCCGGTACGAAAACCGGGTATAGTCTTCAAGATTTCATTAGAAAAAAAATGTATGAGGAAACTAAAAAATCTCTGAAAACGGGAAAAATATTGTAGTCCGTCATCCGATATCAGAAAAGGGAGTTTTCCTAACAGCCTTCAAAGTGTTTCAGGGGGAAACGGTTTTCTCGCTCCAGCGCAAAACACAAAAAACAATAATCAGCGGGCGTCGAATTTCTTTGAGCGATGAGTTAGTAGTCCCTCTATTTTTTATACCTTTCGCGATTTTCCTCGTTTCTCCTCTCGCTTTTCTACTTATATTCCTTGTTTTGCGTTGGGGGAGGATGGGGAGGGGCTTGTGCGTGTACGTCCGCTAAATTTCCAATATCGAAAACGATACATCCCGCCGTCCGCTCCGCTTTAAGGGAAACGACGTATCGGGAATTGGTCTAAGTTCTGAGGAGAGGACGACCGAGTCTTTGTACCGGCTTCGAGTTTTCACTTGATCCGGGGCAATTTGTCTTAGTTAGGACCACCGCCGGATGGCATCGGGGATTTATATTTTTTACTGCTGGAAATAGAATTCTCTAATGAAAATGGTGTACTCGTAAAAATGGAAAAATGCGATGTAGTTATAACGAGTTAGATAGTTTATAACGAACAATAGATCTGGGCGTTAGCCCCCAATAATAAGCTCATAAGGCCATATCGACTTAGATGAGCTATATAAGAAACGGTAACAAAAATCTCTTGAAATTGAACAATTCTGTAAATTTTTAAATGGCTATATTATCATTGAGAACATTCAGGGAATGGGTTTTTATGGGCGACGACATTTTATGACAATAATATTCAACAAAGCATTATGGGTCTTCACATAGCATATAAGATATTTTCAATTTAATGTTTATTTATTACGACATAATTTTAATTCTTCGTCCTGAAATAAAATAGCGGAATTTTACAGCACATTCGATTATTTCATATTTGCTTAAATGTGTGCAGTCCGGACGCTATCGCGTATGTCGTATACGCATTCACCTGTCAGATAGACCAATGTAGGACAATGTATACCATGCACCCTTCCAGTGCTTGTAAAAAATGCAGTACTCTGACACCTGCAGAAATGCAGTCACATGAGCGCATACGTACCGTCTACAACTCAAACTGTAGACACGGCCTCGGCTTAGGAAATACGATATTTCTCCCCTTGAGACTTCTCTAGGTTTCGCGGACTTTGTTTCAGAAAACACGAATGAAATTTTTAAAATTCCGAAACGGGTCGATTCTCCCCTGACGGTCCTTCAATTTTAAATGTGTTGCAAATGTTCAGCCTTCTAAACTCTCTAACGTTTCTTGGTAAGGTCACCTTAGGTCTGCCTCCCTAAGGCAGATTAATTTGTACATATTATTTTTTATATATAAAAATGCAGATATTCGTAAATTATAAATGATTTTATTATCCCAGGCACACCGGAAGAGAGAAAACAGAATTTTAATTGTTTATTTACGAAATTATTTTATAAATAATGAAATAATTCCGATGGTGTATACTAAGAATAGAATCAAGACTGCTCGCCATGAGGAAGAGGGAATGAAGTAAAAAGAATATCATATTAAAATGTAGGAAATATTTACTAACAACCAAAAACGCTAAACTGAAAAATTTTTGTCCAGCATTGTTGGCTCTGATCATGGGCATTATTAAAATAAGCGTTATATAAAAAAAACCTTTCACTTTTTCGTGTCCCTTGCAAATTGCTGGTACCCCCTACTCCCCCCAAAAAACAAGTTCAAGTTCAAATATATTTCCGGGAAGCGATATACGTCTAGAGTCTTGGGAGTAGGGACCGAATGTAAGGGGAGACGCTAGAAAGGCGGAATAAACAGACCCAGATAGGGGAGTTCTCGGAAAAACTAAGCGGGAGCAGTTTTAGGCGGGTAGGCGGAACAGGAAATATCGTAAAGATAAAGGGGGAGTCCCCGCCAATATCGCCAGAGGCCTATCGCTGAAATTAGTAGTTACTGGAGATGGAGGGGGGGCGGGTCGTGCGTTACCCTCTCCATCGTAGCGTAAGTACACCCCCAGAGACTGTAGACAGATAGCGTCAAGGAGGAGGAGGGGAATTCTTGCGACCCGAACCTTCACGGTTATGTAAATTCTCCCCACAATACGAAGTTGATTGTAAGGGAGGGGGATGGGGGGGGGTGCGCGCGATTCACCCCCGGGAGGCCCGCCGAAGAAGAATAAAACTTTCCCGAGGCCGGGCATTCTTATTATTTCCCTCGTGTCTGCTTTGCCGGGGGTGAATTAGGGCGACAATTGCCGGAAGTTATTACCGCGTTCACCGCCGAATTAGAATAATGCGGCGCGTTCAAGTATTCGCCGATGCGGCAGAAACGCGCCCGGATGAGGGGAACACGGAAATCGGGCGATTAGTGCAGTACACGCGAAGACGGAATTTTCGCGGCCGTACAACTTCATTTTACAGGTCTAATTTCAGGCCATTGATATAAATTAACCGGCCGAATGAAGATCATTAGGAAATTAAAATAGTTTCCGGAATACGAAGATGATTTAACATTAAGTATGCGATATAGCAACTGCTTGACACAACTATGTTAACATGCGTTTCTACTTCATTGCCTGACGTGCACAATAGAATACTATTACAGATTATTTCTTAATTTTTCAATAAAAAAAATTCAAAAATGGTGTCATCATACGTACGCATCATACTGACTGCTACATCGAATGATGAATTTATTGTCGAGAAAAGAAAGAACGGTGTTACTGAAATTCCGGTTTGTACTGTAAAAATTATATTTCGCAGATTTGTAGTATTTAAGATATTACTTGAAAAGGATTTATACACATTCTCCGATTTCGGATGCGTACCTGTTATCTGGCCCCGGAACAGCCAGGTTAGAGCGAGGCAGTTTGCCCCAACGTGTAGAACAGAGGCCTTATCGGCGGCGACGTGAATCCTGCAGGAGGAGGACAGATAGGGAGGAACAGGGGGTAATAATGATTGAGCCGGTGTATTTGAAATGTCGGCCGGTAGGTTGTGTATACAGCTTAAAGTTTCACTGCGCCGGGCGTTAGCTGCGGCGTTGTTCGGCGGCCATAAACGCGAATTAGGCAAATTATACTAAGCGAGTTGGAGCCGAGTACTGAGCACGGTACGAGGTTTTACGCCGGCCCCTATCAGCTGCACCCCCGCCAGCCGCTCGCCTATTTCACATTTATTGCCATCTGTCCCCAACGCCTGTTCACATATTGTTACCTAAACGGACTCAATGAACAATTTGTACATTAAAAATGTACTTATCCGCGTTTCGATTAGTCCTATCATCAAGACAAATATAGTTCGTGTGTAATGACACTAAATAATTTTTTATGGGATATTGAAAATTCTGGAATTCCGTTCAATTAAATTCAAGTTTCATTATCTATTCAATTGTCTTCGATTCAAGTTTCATAATTGGTGAGAGGAATTGGGCTCTGTCAAGCTGTGAGGAATGAAATCAATACGGAAGCCAAGTTAATTGCGAATTGGGGTGACCGACCTGAGCAAAGAGTGAAAGTTGTACTTGGGGACGAAGCCTCCCTTACTAGTACTTCGTAAAAGGTAATAAGCTCGGTACAGTAAAGTTTCACAACTTCCTGCGAGGGCAAAGCGCAAAAACCGGTTTTTTTGAGGAGCTCATACGTTAACGCGATAAAAACTAACATCCTTTTCGGTTTCCCCTTCTTCATTTACATTATTTTCTGAAAATAGTCTGAAAAATAATTTTTTTTACATTCTGATTACATGTTTTTGTCCAATTTTCGAAGCCCAACTGATTATAAATGACAGGTTACAGCGAGTTAATTCGGTATTAATTTTTTAGTACAAGAAAGTGCCAGAAACATAATTCACCAGTAAACAGCGGGTTTTTGCTGGATTTTTACTCCGAGGGCTGGAGTCGACAACCGATTCAGTTTTTACTTACGGTTACCGAATATTTTTTTTCGCAACTTCATTCCAGTAAGTAATTATAACTGAATGCTAAAATTTATGGTTAGGATGAATACATAAGAGGGGGTTTCCAATTAAAAATGAAACGAATGATTATTATATTCAGTCTGTACAGGAAAGAATAGAGAATGGAGAATTTATGGTTATGATATGAGCTATCGATATTTTTATGTATTGTTGTGTGTGTGTTTTCAAATGTTTAATGGAAGGCCGAAAATTCAGATATAAATTCAAAAGAAAAATGTAGCCTATATTACTTCACAATTATCTAACGATTTCTTAATTATTCTAATATTTAAATTTAGAATAGTGTGTCTTCTTTTAATATTAATGTATACCGCACTAACTTTGGGAAATAGATAATAATAATGAATTGTAAGCTCGGTGTTGTGGTCAACCCCATACCACGTTCATTGTATTCGATGTATTGTAATGGACATATAGTACAATGGTTATTGTTTCTCGACTATTCTATGTAATCGTATTATGTAGTGACGTATCATAGGCAACGTTCTACTGATGTTAGTCAGTAGACAATGTAATATGCATTATTACACCATGCAATGATTCTAATCTTATCTATCAAAACAATCTCGGCTTCACCAGGCGCGATTAGGCTAGAAAGGTTTTTACATAAATAGTGGAAATAAAGATATGAAATCATTTTACGTTTGGCTGACCCTAGTATATTCAAACACGTCGTTTCTGGAATATTATAGCAGTAAACGGTTATAGAGGGCGCTTCAGTATTTCGATATGCGGCGGGGGTCGCACTTTTCAATTTTAATTAATAGTTCATTTGAACAACAGTTAACATTCCCTCTTGTGCCTTAGATCGTAAGGTGGAATGGGCTTTCGGCCTCCATTGGGCTAATCCACTCGTCCCCAATTTCAGAAGTCAATGTGGTGCTTCTTGGGTGGGCGGAATAGGGGGGTCGGGGTCGGGGGCGGTAGATCTAAATATTTCGGATGAGCCAGACCTTAGAATGGGACCGCTAAGTATCCGGCCCCCGACTGGGACGGGAGGAGGAGGAGGAGGAGGAAGGGGGAGGGTAGATCTTCGAAACGGCCATTTTCTAAATGCAATAAACCCCTGTGGGGGTATTCAGATGTTATAGACCCCCAACGCCACCAACCGCCGCAAAGGTCTAATGTTACGGACCATGAATGCCGGATACTAACCCCTCCGAAACCCAACCCCCTAAAGGGGTTGATGCACCGGTCCTATCTTTCAGTTGACTCGCCCGTTCTCATTTCGTACGGGTACAGAGACTGAAAGTGATCTCTTACCAAAATGGTAAACCAATTCGCAAATATCGCCGCCAAAACTGGAAGAATTATGTCAATCCCTGGGAATGGACTCCTTGCTAAACCTAAATTAGAGATAAGTCAAGATCTAAACTATGTTTGAACCTTAAATTATTACTATAAAATACTATACTCAAATGTCCAATACAGACTTGAACTTGGGGGCCAAACCATCAAACATTAATTTAATTCAAACCCACAGTCAATTATTTATAAATATAAGGCATTACTTAACCGTAATTCGTCCTGGTACCGTTAATTGAATAGATACAAATGATTTAAACATAGACGAAATCAAAGTATCAAAGCATATTCAACAGGTCCCCCTGAAACATTTCTCTCTACGTCTCTGCCAGTCTGGAACGGTCAACATATTTAAAGTATATTGTCGAGCTCGACCCGTCCATTTTCCCCCCCACTGGAAATGGGAGTACAATCGGGACAACCCTATAAATGTGCAGTGCCTCCCGCTTGTAATCGAATGTCTTTCTCAGTTTCCCCTTACTTATCGGGCTCTCCCACGTGACTGGGTAAACATCCCCTTTGCTCACAGACAGTTATATCATCCCAGAGCTTCTGAGTTACGTTTCAGAATTACAGGAGACGTAACTATATTTACGTCTATTTATTGATTTGGGGTATCATCGTTTGTACTATTTTCTGCCCCCCTTCGCCCAATTGGTCTTAGGATAGACCGCTTTCGGCACCTCGAGTAGGGTTCCATTAATTAATTAGATAAGGACCTTACGCATTCCAAAGGACGGAAAGTTACGCTCGCCAAATTTGCGTTGACCGTTTACTGGTAACAACCATTTATGGAGATTAACGAAAGATTTAGGCCACTATTTTTGTGTCACTATTGCTTTCAAAGTGTCAGATATAGGACTGACATTTCAGTATAAATTATAATTTTTCTGACTGTCGTTTAAGACATAAGATTTTTTAGTTAGGTTTGCGCATTTCAAGATGCTTCCGAGCCGGAAGCAGAGGAGTGATAAGACATTAAACGGAAACAAGTCATTAGTATAATGACGCAGCAACGACCTTTGGGTATATCCTGCATTTCGTATTCAACATCATACTTTTTTGGACATTATGCACTTTGGGCGATACCAACTTGTTTTATTTAAAGGAAAATAATCCGCGAACATTTATACAACTATAGGGAGCTCTTGTGCAGAAATGCAGTTTCGTAACGGCTGTTATTGTTCAATCAGGTATGAAAAATAATTATAATAGTTCAAACTGTACCCGATGAAATAGGTCAACTTAATCATGATATTTTTGACGTGTCCATAGTGTATGTATTAAAATACATCCACCTCTCGGTTGTTTTGGCCCAAATTAGGCAGGGATTTATAATTGCCTAGAATTTTCCCAACGAAATGTATAATATAACGCCTAATAAATGTCCCTCGTGGAAGAACCCTCCTCCGCTGGGGAACTACCCCAGTTATTTGGCCGAAGTCCCGAAACGGGTGGTGTTTTAGGGGGTTGTTTTTTGGGCGTGTTCCGTACACGTACACGTATGTGGACAGGGGAGCACACTGGCGGCCGGCTCAAGTAGCGTAGAGCGTTTTTTAATGTTGTACCGGCTCTCTCTAAGCTTCGGGCAAATCCCTTGTTTTACCATTCATTGAATACAAGGCGGATTTAGAGCCCCGCCCGCTTTTAATTCAGAGCACGGAGCAACTACATCTGTCGGCTGCTTACTATAAAAATTCAACGGGGGGGGGGAGGGAAATAGAAGCTTCCATGTCCTAGGCCATGGCGGATTGCTTTACGCACATGACATCGCTCCTGACTGTCACTTGCACTTTCCTAAAACATAATTGTACAAATAATTGTAGCAGCACCACTATGCTAACTATGAAGAATAACAGCCACTATATTCTTTGGATCAATCAGAACTATAGTTTCCCTTCGACAAAACGAAATCGTGTAAAAATAGTGTTACAAATAATGAAAGTGTTTTGGGTGCCTAACGCCAAATTGCTTTTCTGTGAAATCGAGCGGTGACTACAAAAATGGATAAATTAAATAAACTATTACCGGTTCATTTTGCGACGATCTAAACATATCATACTCTAGACATTCTAGACAATATTTCGCCTTTTACCGATAAAACGGTCAAATATTTACTCCGATGGATGTACGTTAGAAAATATATCTCAGTACGAATTTTAGACATTTTGATTAACGAATGGGCTGAATGGTCGGCACAAGGTTATAGGGAGGCTCTGGACGCAGGACCGGGATAGAGGGCGAAATTATAAATTATTCAATTACAAACTGACATTCATTTCTCCCTCCCCCTTTCGGTTTATAACGCATAAAATTTCGTGACAGACCTTCCACGAACGTATAATCAATCGGCCTGTATTTTCTCATACTTTATTCCGTGTTTTTTTGTTTTGTTTTTATTCCTTTTATGTTCGATTCTGAATTTATTATTGGGCCCAAAAGATCTCTTATCTGTGAATATTCCAACCCCCGGGCTTTTGTGATTATTAACGCACGACAACTTAATTCCTCGTATTATTTCTAGTTTTTTTCCCCTTCTCCGGAAAGCGGTTTTAATGGGGTAAAAACCGTATTCTAGATTTCGAGATTCGTGGGCTGACACGGTTCCCTAGTCGTGGAGGAAATCGGGGAAAATTTGAATGTCTCAATTTTGTTGATATAATTAAAGTGGGAGTATTTGTAACATAAATAAAATATCAGATGGAACAATTGGTATCTAGATAATTACGGATAATAACATTATAATTATTTAGGACATTATAAATAGGACAACTCAATGTGGTTTGGTTCACATACTAAGTTGATCTTTAAGTATCAGTCAACATTAGAGAAGAACAGTCCTTGCTAGTGTATTGTTCGTCATATAATAAAATAAAGCATTTTCTTCCAAGTTACTGTTTTTATTTAAGCTCCGGCGTATTTCTCTATCCGGGAGGGATGAACCGATTAATTATTTCATTTCCGCGATGACCCCCTCTTCCCCCCCCCCGCATCTAATCATGGTTCAGTTGGTGCGCATAAAAATGGATTCGGAGTGTTGGAAAATATTAAAGGATGGTTCTACAGAGAAAAAAAGGGAAAAAAGAGGGTGCGTTCCATTCAGAAAAACCGTTCGAGGGGCGAATTGTATAGTTTAACGGCGAGTTCCGTATCGGCCTGCCCCACGATCTTCGGGGCTTTTATTTTTCGGATTTTTCAGTCTGTTAGGGAAATATAAAGAGGAGAGGGGGGGGCTGGTGTTTGCCCCATCCCCTAAACGCTAAGGTGAAAAAGAGGAGGAAAAATATAAAAGGCCGCCGCCGGAAAACAAAGGCAGCGGGAGTTATTACGGTAGAAATACCGCCGATAATAGTAGGGACCGGCACAATGGGGCAATTGTTTAGCGCCAGTTTCTAATAGGCCCCGCTCTGAAATACGTACGATCGGAGCGAGGTGAACATCACACGGAAATATTCAGGAGCCCGATGTTATTTTGGCTTTTTGAATTCCAAAGACGGAAATGAAAGAGGAGCCGGCGCCCGTTTGAATTTGGTAAAAGTTGGAATTTCAAGTGTTCCCGTGAAGTAGGTCAAGAACTTTCTTATACGAGACTTTAAGGTCGTTGTCCGAAATCTTTTGCAGTCCCGCATTTGCATCAAATACACCGCGACAAAGGACATCAATTTAAACAACTGATTGTTAAAATTTTGGATTATTTGTGATTGATTTTCTTCTCTGGATTCTCTGTAGCTGTCAAACCACTAGATGAGGTGGAATATGGGCTTGTTTTCCCCCAATGCTCATCTACACAGGTCTCTGGTAGAAACAAGAAATCTGACTGCGAAATTCCGAATGGACTAAATTCCACGTATTTTTTCTTGCCTGTTTCTTCGGGGGCAACGGCGTCTAAAATAATTAAATTTTGGGTTCCACACATAGATATGGTGTAATTCTCAGTTCTTGTATTTATTCCGCCTTTATAGGCAGTGATGGAGAGAATATTTAACTTTGAAATACGTATGTATGTATATAAACAAAAATATTGGAATGCTTTCGTCCGTTTCCTTTTTTTCCCCATGCCTAGTAGAGAAGTTAATTTTGATGTTAATGCCCGGTTGAACGCTTTTGTCTGTTCTTATTGTCGGTTTGATTTCAAACTGAATTACACGATTCGTTCACTCTTTCATCCATTGGCTCATTTCATGGGCCCCCCTCTCACTCTGGCACACGCTGACCGTGCAAATTACAACAAGAGAGAGAGAGAGAGAACGGGTTTTCACACAAATTCCCTATTCGGCATTTTAACTTATTGTTCTTGTCCACTTGGCGAGTTGAACGCCGGCCCGACACGCTTCACGCCTTATTAACCGGCGCCAAACCATGAATTCCCCCATGTTGAATACAAACTCGAAGGGACTTGCATATTCCTTTTTCCCCAACTCAATTCACAGTCGTGATTTAATTCGCGAGTTTAATGAAGACAATCAGAAGTTGTAATATTTTTACTTCATTAAAAAAAAATGGCGTCACTGCGAATTGCCTCTAATCACAATTTTTCATCGGAATAATGAAAATTGACGGTGACACCGGCAAAATTTGTATTTGTAAAAACAGAGAATCGTATTGTGTTTCTGTATTTATGTTTGGTCCCAATTTATATTCTGACAATTAACGGAAAACTGATTACATCGGGGGCCCTTACATTTCAATATTTGCATCCGCAATCCAATTAGAATTGAAGATATATCGGTGGATTGAGAATTTAGCATATTTTCGGAACACAGTTTTCTTGTAATACAATTATAATACAATATTTTGATTGCCAAAGGCTACGGGCAAAGTAGGTCAAAGAATATAACCAAACTAAGTTGCCATTACAACTATCCAACAAACTTAAATAAATCTTGTTTGACTCATTTCAAATACCAACAGGATTTGTTAATGAAATTTAGAACGTGAATACACGAAAATGTTGTTGATTCGGCTTTATTGAATTATTTTCATCGGTATCGATGAAAAGCTTCATTTCCAAGAAAAAAATTGTGGTATCGCGAATTAGCCCAAAACATTTTTCTAACGGAATGTACATATGTCTGGAATGTACATTCCTGATTATATTCCAGGAAAAGCGTAGGCGCTCCAGTGCGCAATTCCCGTTCCCAGCGCTGAGAGCAATTAATATAAACGTCGGGCGTTAAATATTCGGCCGGTTTCTTTTGGGAGCAGCAGTGGGACAAGGAGGAATCGTTAGGGGACAGAGGGAAATGAATGAGGTCGGACGGGAGCCTAAAGGAAGCTCAGTTAAAAAGGGGACCAACCCATCATTATGCCCCCCTTTCAGACCCCTTGCGGCCCAACCACTAGTTGTTAACTCTCGGCTTCCCTCCATTTTTAAATAATATTTCCTCCCCCTCCACAATCCTAACCGCTGATATTTTATTTGATCTAAATACGGCTCGAGTATGTTTCCCTGTATACAAGGCGCTGAGTCAGTGTGCCGGCGTGGGGCCCCTCTGAACTGTAAGAGGGAAGTTTTCACTTTGAGGTGCCGCCGAGGAACATCAAAAAAACGTTTTTTTCTATATAAAAAAAAACTACATCCCCCACCCCTCTTTCTGGAACCCGCTACTTGATATTTTTTTCCTTTGGCCGCCTTTCGACAAAATCAAAACCGAAGTAGTGGGGGTTAGTGGGGGCAGAGTATAGAAAGAATGGTGTGGCTTGAAAAGCGCGGTATTCACGCCCCGGACCCACTCACCCTCTGTTCTCTCCTCTCTCTCACGGCCACGACGGTTTTTTTTCTCTTTCTTTCCACCTTCCCTGTCTAGCGCCCCCTCTCCAATCTTCGCCCTTTATGCAGTATATAGAATAGAAGAAGTGGGTTAAAACTGAGTTAGCCCGGGGTGTAAGTCCTGTGGCCTCGGCAGTGTAGCGGCCCGGACTTAACACTTCGCGAGGGGAAAAAATATCGCTCAATGGGGGAATTCCATTTAGACACCGTGTCCATTGGTTCTGTTGATTAAGCTCTCGAGGGCGGGGCGGTGTTTGGCGCCGTTCTCAAACCCGAGCGGCGAAGGCCGTGTTCCACTTTGAATTGCCATCATAGACGTAAAAGTAACAGTACTTCTCCATTCCGCCGATTAAACAATATTGTTCGGATTGTTCCAATTACACGAAATTTACCACCAACCAATCAACGGGGAGAGTCTTGGGCGGCAGGTGTTGGCTCACTATTTGTTCGAGATTCTTCCTGTTTTTGGAGAGCGCTTGAGGGAGTTCCAGTAGAAAAGTTTGTTCCCTTACCCACTAGAGATCCTCTTCGAACTCTTGCTTCCATCATCGGGGCGATACCCCAATTCTAAATATTTGTTTACAGGAGGGATTATTTTATAAACTAAGACGTGAATTTATTAAGGTTAAAAGGCAATCAATGGATCAACGCAGAGGATGGCCAGGGAGGCTGCTATGTAAAACTGTTTGTCTCGATAGTAGTTTTGACTTGAGTTAAGTTCGATTGTCTTGTACAACCTTTAGTTGCCGTTTCCTTTAGATCAGTGCTAGGCGTTTCCCGATGATCGGGATGAGCGGGGGAGGGGGTCTTCCAGGTGGCAGGTATCAGGGCCCGTCCTCTATCGAACACTGAGCTCTGTCCCTGTGTCGTTACTCCGGCCCGGTACACACCGACTTGGCGCCCCGCCACTGCCCTAAGTCCGCACGGCCAAGTACCTTCCACAGCCCGCACCTACTAAACTTCTGTCCCTTCAGCTACACGCCCTCTCCCCCATTGTACCCGGCCGACCCGACGTGTAAGCCCGTCGAATTCGGACCCGAAAATTGTCTACTAATTTCCCCCCGGGCTACAGTTTAATGGGGGGAGCTGATGTTATCGGGTAGTAATTGTCGCCAACTAACAAAAATAAAGTAGCGAAAAACATTTATAATTTTACTGTAACATCGAGAGTAAGATCCCACCGAAATAAAACCGTCCGCTCCGAAAATAATAACAACGTTGCATTATTATTTGCTCGATGGAATTTTGCCATTACATCAATTATCCCCATACTGAAAAGAACAGATTTAAATCGTAAATTTGGACTGTTGAGACCTCTTTTGAAAAGGACATCAAAATTTCCAATAGTCAACAAACTGGCAATATATAAAGCTATACTAAAACCGACATGGACATACGGAATAGATCTATGGGGTTCCGCCAAGAAATCCGACATCGCTCCCATCCAAGTGAAACTAATCAAACAAACCACAATTGTACCTATAACTGACATATAGTTGATTGTACAATAAATAAAGTTAATAAAAAAAAATCCATTGAAGTCACTATCGCAAATCAAGATACGATGCTTTGTCGCTAATTGACCTGTCTAGCCTGCTATCTGGTCCCTTTTATTATTTTCCTTCGAACTAGGATTCAATCGTAATTGTTAAACGCAACTATTACCTGTGACTATACCCTGGCCGAATACACTAACGGCTGAAAAAACTCTTATTTAATGGAAATCGGGTTAATAATAATTCATATAATCGATTCCATATTCATATTCTGTGATGACAAAGGAGGGACCGGGAACAGAACAAACGTTTTACTCGGGTCTTTTGTAATTTTGAAGAAACTTACTTCAATCCTTCCTTTCTTTGGACTGCCCCCGCCCCCGGCGCGCCATCCCCTTCCCGCCCCCGTCCTTTTATGTAGCCGCCCTTAAAGGAATTAAAAAAAAAGGTATTTTTCGGTTACCTCCTTTTTTTATACGCTCTGTGTTCTCGAATTCCCGAATAATAACAAGTGGTAGGAAAAGATTTTAAGCCCGGGGCCAGGAAGGGGGGTAGGGACGGGAATAGATGTTTTGCCACTGTAATTCTCGTCTTATTTAAAATACTAAAGGGTTGTCGGGCCGCGGAGCATTTCCTTTTTTTTTACACCACCCTTAGCGGGACTGAGATTCTCCAAAGTTTAGAATTAATCTTAAACGGCGACAAAAGTGGGTACTTTTCAATCTCTCTTGTCTCTCGATCTTTCGTCCCCCGTCCCCTCGAAGAGGGACCGTTTTTAAAATGTATTAAATAAAAGGGTTAAAAGAGACGGAGATTTTTTCTTTTCCCGTTTCCACTAAAACCTCGAGGACTCGGTGTTTATTGTTCTTGTTAAGTGGTAGGTTTCCGGTTACCGGGCTTTTCAGTGATTGAGCTCTCGAGCCGCGAAATTCGAGCATTTTCTAAATAATGATATTATCTTTGCGCTTCAATTTATTTTTTTCTCCTCCCTCCCGTCATTCTACCCCGGAGCCCGATATAAAATCGAAGAAGCTTTTAAGCATCGAGTAGGATTGTAAAGAAGGAAAAACTCTTTTTTGAATGAAATCAGAAGAGACAAATGTTACATTAATCCGTTGAAAATCATATCAGCGGCTTTTATACGATTCGCTCAATTTCAATAAGGATGACTTTTTAATACTCAATTACTTACTTTCGCCTGAAAAGAACTATATCCGAAGAAACAATAGATTGGTAAGAGGAATTTTATACTTCTTTTTAAGGTTTAGCAATTCTTACCTTAATAATACAATATACTGTGTAGGACCCAGTAATAAAAGCTGTTTTAAAAGTTCGTCATAAAATTATTGATTTGGGGCTTCGTTTTGAACAGAATTAGGAAATATTCTATACATAAAGTTTGGTTAAACAAGAGTATTACACGATTTGTTGACTTTAACGAATATTGAAATATGAAATTCGCGAGTTAAGAAATCTAACACGATTTCTGAGTTTCCCGCTTTGAAATTAGTTTAACTTGCATTTTGCGTAACCGAGCCGTGTAATCAAATGTAGGGAGTGTCGTTTTGAAAGTAAACGTGATGGTTGGATCCACCTTCGGGCACAATTTAGATACAAAACGGAGGGGAACAGTTATACAAATGAATGTACACATTAACATTATTTCATTTCAGTTGAAACCAAGTTGGAGTCGAGAGAAGGCGATCATGGCGTGGGAGGGGGAGAGGGAGGGCGTGCTCCCGAAATTTTGTACTCTCGACAGTAAATTATAATCGGCTTATACAGTAGAATCAAGTTTGAACTGCGGGCTTAAGATCTGCTCGCTTAAGGCAGTTGCTTACTTACTTACTTACTTACAGTCTGGAGCGGGGGGGGGGAGGTCGGAGCGCGGATGGTAAAGGAGGGGGCGGGATCGTCAGTCAAAAGTTGGGCTTCACTCGCCCCAGCTTCAACTTTACCTCCGCCATTATTCCTAGTTATTAATTAATTCGGGCCCTTTCATCGGCTATTATCCTAATAAGTATTGTCCAAGCGGAAACAAATCCCATTATGCGCCATTCCAATTTAATAAGCGTCGGGAGCGCGCTTCGTTCGTATTTCCATTCCCCAACCGACCGTGCACTCTATCTCCTCGGCGATGGGGAGTACATAGACCAGCGAAAATTTAGTCATCAACATTCAGACCACAGCTTTGGCTAAGTAGGGAAAATATAAATCAGGAAATAAATAAGGCTCACACAGGGGTTGCTGTGTAAGCACACAGCAGATGGGAGTCATACATTTGTAATGTTGAATATTACATACTAATAATATAAACTTTCACACATGCCAACTAGAAAAAATAAATTACTAATAATACATGAATTATCTTAGAGGTAACTACAACTTCATTACCTCAACTGTATTTGTTAATTGCAGCATGTAAAAAATCTACTCTCCCTCTGTTCGCACCCAGTTTCTTTTGAACAGAATATCGTAGTGTTTTCCGAGTTCTTTAGGGCGGATTCGGCAATTCTCGCGCTACTTCGTTTGAAGAAATCGAGCCATCAAATTAATATCAAACGGCAATGTGACGCTATATGGTTTAAGGCGCGAGTCGTAATGAACGACAACGCCATTATGAAGCCCTTCGCCTTCAACTGGATTGGTCTTAAGGCCAATTAGTTGGCGGGCGGAGAGATCCGTTTAAGACAAATTCCACTGATCCCCCGGTCAGTCGGACGGCGCAATAAAAATCAATGTACCGGCAAAACGAAGCCCCGGTTTATCTGCATTTATAAATAAAAAGAAAATTATAACTTAATTATGACTGTAATTAACTCATCGCTGATGAGTCGTCTCACCATGTTACGGTAATAAAACGGAAATAATAAGACATTTTATTAAGTTCATATATGAAACATATCTGTACTCTAATTGATCCCAATTTATCCTAAATAGCGCAGTGATTTCACTTGAATTATTTTGAAATCAATGAAACATTATTTAAATTAGTATTTACTGTAATCACCCGGGTTTAAGTCACGACTAAAATTGTTAAAATTACATTTGATAATACAAGTGCACTAATGACCGAGGCTCCACCCAATGATGGTACTCCTGCCTCGGTCCTCACTAGGAAATCGCGTGGCATTTTCTCTTAAGGCGGCGCTCGGGATTTTCAGGAAGATGGGACAGTTTTGAACGGCAGTATTCATGTCGGGAACTCGCCACTTCATTAAAAGAACGGGCGCTTTTCAGAACTTAATCCGCGATCGGTTAGAAAAATAAGAAAAATGACTCCCACTTCTCAATTCCGTACGTCAGGTTACGTTTTAGAATACAGTTGTAAATTCGTACCAATAATGTATTCGTGCCTAATTATTTCCAATTCCGGGTAAATAAGCGGCTACATAAATTCCTATCATAGTGGTAAATAAATCTGCAACATTAATTAAATTCCCATTACGTGCCAATTGTAATTGAGAGATAATTTAGCCGAAAGAATTTCTGTTGTCGGTTTCGATTTTACACTTTGAATTTCTCGCAAAATTAACGCGTTTCGATTGAAACTTAGGCGAGAGCTACTGACAAAGCGTTTTCTCGGCCAGGGGGCCTTTCGGAAGTCGGAAATGACCGTAATAATGACCGGATGAATTATGATAGTGCCACATGTCAGCGCGGGGGGGGGGTTACGAAGGGAATGACCGGACCATTTGCATAATCCTTTGTCGGGAAACAATTCAAAGCGGGGGGGGGGGAGCCACTTTCAGCCGCATTCAGACTCGATTGGAGCACGAGGCAATTTTCCGTTACGCCAATCATACCTACAGCCCGGTATACGCCGGGGGTTAACAACGGTTCTTGTTGCCTCCGGCCACCTTCAATAAGGATCGACGATTAGACCATTACACGACGATTACACGTCCACTGCGACAGCTAATAGATCCCTCCGCCCTATAACCTTTCGCGGTGGGCGATATTTCGCCCATAAAACCGAGTATTACAGACGTCGTTTGAGTTGAAAGGGACGCAATAAAAATCTTGTAAGCCACGGTGGTTTAAGCGTGCAAATGCTAGTTGTGTTGGGTCCACTTCTGCGTGTAGGGTTGTGCGTGGCTGGACATTATTTTTAAACCTCGAGTTCCTATTTATACACAGTTAGGTTATCAATGGAAATTTCTATTGCGAATTACCGGCACTTGAAAAACTTGAATTCCAATTATTTGAATTTTGTTATTTCATTGTGCATAACATTAAATTCAAATGTAATTTAATAGACCAACTCTAAACCGTTAATTTCATAAGCTGGTACAAATTTATTGTTTTATTTCATAAAGATTTGTATTATAATCAATCGTACTGAAAGCAAGGTAACATCAGGGTTAATGAACCCAAGGGTTCCCTTACTTTCACATCATCAAAATAGATATGTCATATAGAATCATAATCTGATATTCAGAAATGGAAACATTCGTGGAGTGTTAAAATCGAATATTCATCCCTTGAATATTACTTGAGCCCGTCGACAGCAATTATATTCGGGACAAAGGAGGGAATGAGAGCCGGCCAAATTCCGTTGATACGACCCCGCCATTGAGCTGGGTCCATATGTAGCGCGCCATATGCGCCACTAGGACATCCATTAGGGGCTTGAAAAGAAGGTTTGAAGAACGTTCGCTTTACGAGGCCCCAAAGAGTTCATCAAAGGAACCGCGAGGGACATCAATGGGAAAAGCCATTAGAGCCAATGTCGGTCGTTACATACTCCATAAGCGTATGGGTCCGACTTTTAAGAGGGTTATTCAAGAGGTAAAAGACGTACCTACCTAGTAAAAGACGAGGTATTTGTCTGATGGAGGAATTAAATAAAATTACTATTCTGGTAGAATACTCGTTGTAATTCTTACTTTCAGCGAGAAATAAGAAACAGTTACATATACAATACATGCGCTTTCATTCTCTGCCATAAATGGATGAAACGCATCGTGCATAATTTTGATCGATGACAAACTGTCTATATTGGTACCACAATCGGGAAATTTGAATTTTATTTCTATGGTCCGTACATGTATTTCAGGAGTCGACCGCCAGAGAGCAGAACTATCGTTGTCAGGAATTTTTCTGTTTATTATTTTTAGTACTTAAAAAAAATTAGACTGAAAGCCTAGTAAAATGCAGCAAAATGGAAACTAGACAAAAGTAAGTCATAAATCATAACGTTCCTCTCTGGATGGACGCGTTATTAATGCCGACGATTATTCGAAAATTAATTAGCCCATACAGCGTAAAATAAGACGAGCTGTAAACATTTCGGCGTCATGAAATAATTATCCCGACTGAAATATGGGGTGGGTTTTATGAATCGTTAAGGCGAAAAACGGTGGAGAGGGGTGGGGTAAAAAAAAATAAAATAAAGGAATCGGACAGTGAATCGGCGACGCCGATGACTTTATAGCGGCCGCCGTGTTTATTAGCCGATAAAAACGGCTTTACGGCTTAATTTATACCGAGTCCGACTCGAGATAAAGGTCGGAGGGAAAAATGCCTCGGGGGCATTTGAGATTTCCGGTGGGTTATTATGCGGTCGGGAGCCGCGTTATAAAGGGGACCGTGATTAAGCTCCTCAAAGCTGTGTCTAAAAACCGCGTGCTAAGTGCCCCAGACCGGACGGGACTTTAATATACCCGAAGTCGGCAAGAATGGGACTTCGGCGCACTGATTTAACGGACCGATGGAGTCGACATTCTTCAAATAATACTGGAACTGGATTCCTGATCATATTTTATCTCGATTCAACGAAAACTTGATGCCGGTTGCACTAAAGAACAATTCAATACTGTTGCCCCTGGGAACAATTGTAAAAATACAAAATTTTATGTAACTTAATTACCATGGAACGTTCGCGACAGAACTGTAAATAAATAGTTTTAAACCCGCAGAAAGCGCCTCGAATATTATTTACCGACGTCGATGCTTCTCGCCGAAAACACTCGGACCTCGAGACCTCAGCATTGTCGGGACAGATAAAATATATGTACACGTTGTTTTATGTCCGATGAAATTTCATAGCGGATAAAATACAAGCTACCGTCGCGGATTACCAACAATATTTTTCCTTTAAGAGTAGAAAAACTGAAGGTGTGTTTTTAAAGGATAACCCCGCTGGGAGGGCAGTAGTGCGGCTGTCCAGACGAGAGAAACAATAAGTTTGTTTTTACAGATGGCGGTCGCCCCCTTTATGGGTTTACACTATCTTCCGTTCGTGATTTCATCGGAGCGAATCTCACTCCTACATTTCTGGGAGATATGAAATATCTCGTATCACAACATACGGTTACAACCAATAAATAATATATCTATTAATTAACTTTTCCGGTGTATATTCTGAACCTCGGGCGTTAATTTCTGTGAACAGAAATTCCCACTGCGGTGTCCATCGCGAAAGAGCAGCGATAAAGTTTCAATTTAAGAAGACTGATGGAACGCTCTAGTTGAAGAATTGGCCAACTGTTAGGCTGACTGTTCAACAGCCATATCACTCGCAGATAATTCATTACTATTCTATAAATTTTACGTAATAAAATATAAAATATCCAGATCATGTTGTTCATAGTTATCCCCCGCATGAACCCGGATTAACGACTCAGTAAACGAAGCGAATTAATGAAAAAGGAAATTTCTTCTTCCGGCGCTTAAACCGATCTTAATCCGCGCTGTGTCTTACGCGAAGTTGACGCCGTTACGACAGCTGCTTGCAGGGAGTTTTTTGGCCCGATGATGTTTCCCTTCGCTAGTCCGGGCCTAATTAATGCTTAAAGAGCCCGGGGGAGCTTTGGAAAACGGGGCTTATATTATATTTCTTATCGGCGCGGCGGCATCTGGCGATAGAGCGGCGGTATCGGTAACAAAAGTAATAATTGAAGAGGGACCGGGGGCGGATCCGATACCGTAAATGAAACGGGGGGGTGGGGGTGGAGGAGTAATTTTCTGTCGGGGACAATTTCTTAAGAGTCAGCTGCCCTCCCCCGACAACACCGCAGTTGCCCCGCCCCTTTAAAAGCCCACGTTATATTACATATAAGCCCTCTGGGGGTGCACGCCTCTGTGTGTGTGTGTGAGAGTGGAGAGGGCGGCGGCGGTTAGCTTAATATCAGGACAAGTAGACCAATTGAAGACGGGCTACGCACACGGTGCGGAGACCTACTCATTCTTACAATAATGGGAGACGCACACGGGGACACTGGCAGACGGACAGACAGCACATATTAGGAGCTCTGGGGGGGGGCGGGGTAGTCACAATGGGGGGCGGCTGCAGCGGGGAGGACGCTCTCGAAATATCTTTTGTCCCGTTGCCCCCTCCAATTTACTTTTACTTCTTCCTTACGTTCTAGCGCCATCTGCTCCCATTTTTCCCTTACATTTTCCCTCTTTCCCCTCCGTCTGTCTTCCCTTCGCCGGGATTGTGGTCGACCCGTTATTAATTTCGCCGGACAAATTTTCATCTCTCCCACCGCTGAGAATTGTGTCCGTAAATTAGATAGGTCGCCGTAGGTTTCCATAATCTTAATAGCGCCAGTGATTTAAATGTAAGCCGAAGCTCGAATCTACATTCACCAGCACAAATAATGTTTATCAGTTTACCGCTTACGTATTTCATCTTAAAGTGGTACCACTGACGATGCGGAGAAGCGGAAAAGGCCTAGCACGAGGGTTCTAAACCTACTGTACCATCAAAAGGTATCATCAATTTTCCTTAATTTTCAACTCCTATGAAATTTAGTCACTGTAGGACATTTTATTAATTTGAGGGCTATTAACCTATTCCTAATTGATATAGGTCTACTCTAATATAGAATAAAGTAAAAAAACGCTTTTGACTCTTCCATTTCTATAGCACCAATATATTATTTTTATTAATGACAATGTTAAAAAAATGTCCTAAAAAGATTCATGAAAAATAGCTACAAAAACCGAAGTTGAAAATATAGAAAGGATCATAAATTAAAAGAAATTAAATAATTTATTTTATGTATACAAGAATAGAAATAATTGGTTTAGATGAACTGCATAAAAAAGGGAAGCATTCTCTTTGGTAGAAATGGACACTATCCGGCACGTTATCGATTTGATTACTTGAACTATCTGGTGTTCTATAATGTTGTTTGAACATTGCCATTAATGAATACGAAAATAAATTCAATTTATGTGTTTAATTTTCTGTAACACCAATACAGAGCGCAGTTCCATCTGTGACACGAATTCCGGGAAAATATAACGATGTTGTATTAACATATAAAAAATATTGGAAGAATAATTAGTCCGCAGCTTCCTCAATCATAATATCTGAAAACGTTCGCGCAATGAATAATTTATCGGTGGGAGGAAAAAATGAGGTTTATAATAAGGAAACGCAGTTTCCTCCCGTCACCCGCCCCGCCTTCAATATCACGTTATATATACATTTTAAGCATCTCACAGTATTTTAAGATGGGGAGTTATAAAAGACGGTTACTTTTTCATTGCCCCCATTTTCACTGAGCTCTGTTATTCCGCTTCCTTTACTGCCGACAATTAAATATTAAAGAGTATTATTAGACTCGTACAATTGAATTATATTCACCTTTTTATATTCCCGGATTTACTAGCCTCACCGTTTTTCCCTTTTACCTCATTGTGCGCCTCGGACCTCGTAAAGGAATTATCGTACTTTTTTCTTTTTTTAGAAATTTATAATTTTAAGGTTCCCCTCCAAGTTTACCTACCTATTCTTGAAGTCGACATTTTATCCGCGCCTATATTCTGGGCTTATATCCGCCTTATTTAAATTTCGAGATAAGACAGAATAAATAAGAAAGTAGAAAAGAAAAAGAAGGCTCGTTTGGCACGAATTCCCCACTCGGGAACATTTGAAACGTGAAACCAGATTTATCCCCTTTCGGATGATGAAAAAAAGAAGCACCAACGGTTAGCATCAGATAAAATATACAGTTATAAAATTACAGTTAATGAATAAAATCCTTCCAAACAAGCACATTATTTTGTTATATACTTGAGTGTAATAAGTGCATGAGATTTAGCTGGCTTTTCGGGCATCCAAATTGACTAATACCGCTACTGAAGATGGCGAGCAGCCGAAACCGGTCTAGCAAAAGACCAAACCAGCGAGAGGAGACAGAACCACACTAAATCTAAGGTATAGGAATATTATTATCAATTTATTACGAGTAGATGTCTGTAATAACCGGAAAGAAAAATCTAAACAATTATGTTTCACCCATATGAATTTCCAACAAGGGCTGTCTTGATATATCGGACACCTAGATGCAACATTTGGCCAAACACAATTAATTAGAATACTTCCTCATTCGAGAATCATTTTATCTTGGGCTTTAAAGAGTTCCCTCTGGACGTAATTATTTCTTGCGCCATATTTATTTCATTTCCTACTCCATATTCTATGATCAGGGCTGCGTGATCTGAATACCGTCCGGCGGCCGGTATTAGGCGAAATTCGGATTAACGCGTGAGCGAACGGACGGAGATTTGCGAACTGGGCGAATGGTGAATCAAACGATCCGCGCCTACTCTTGGCCGGTGCTGCGGTTGATCAAAGTGGCGACCGACAGCCGGCGAAAGGTTTCGAGCGATGAGCTTTCGAAAACGAAACAGCCGCCCAAAGATCTTTTTATAATTTCATAATCGCATCGCGGCTCTTTTCATGCGCGGACCGCGCGCCTTTTATTTTCGAAGCGGGGACAGGCAAAAAAAAAATATGCTCCGGCATCGGTCCAGATTCGAATCTAGATTAAAGGAAAACGTTTTGTTTCGTATAAACGCTATCTCCGAGCCCTCCCCACCAAAAAGGGGGAGGTTCCAGCTGGATATCGGTTTTTCTTATACTCCTACTTCTGTCCTTTCCGTTGCGGGCGTTTTCCAACTTTCCACTTTCAGAAATGAATTTTTTCAAAGCGGAAAACGGACGCTTCCTTAAGGTAAGATTTTTCCTGAAAAGCGCGTCCTCGCTTCCATGAAACTTGAATCCGCTTAGGTCTATTAAAACGGTCGATGAAATATAGACGCAGTTATAAGTTTCGCCTGCTCATAGCTACTTTTGACAAAGCTCTAACTAGTGGTACATCAATGTATAAATATAGACTTCAACCCGATCGATCAATCCTGCATTGAACCCTCATTGACTCTCAAGCCGAACATTTATTAACTTGTGATTTGTACACTTTTGGGTTTTCCATTTTCTTCGAATATCGTAAAAGGTTGCAGTACCCTAACTTCCGAACGAAATATAGCGGACAGACCGGGACTTTACATATTCCAAAAGTGTCCATTAGCATGGAAACACAGTGCAGTAGAGTTGTCACTTTGGGGGGGGGAGGATGTGACAGGGTGTCGGGGTCGTAGGAGCGTGAAAAAGAAACGGTCCACGGGTGGGTCCACCCTGCTCACAAATCAACCCCTTCTGACGTTTATTGGGAGGGAGGACGACGTCTAAACGTTACGCCAATGCTCGGGCCCCGCGCAACCCCTTAGTTATAATTTCGGCCCGATCAATGTCGGCCGGCTCCGAGATTGACAAAATGGACGCCTTAGATCATAACCTGAAGCCTCCCCTTAGAAATATTGAGTTGGCAACTAAATAATTGGGGATTTTCGTCACGTGGTTTTCAAAGCGTATCCGGGACGTAAAGGCTTCCTCGCCGAACAAATAAATGAATGGTAAAAATATTGGTAACATTCGAGGGGCACAGCTTTGAATTATTTTAGACCTCAATATGCATTCAATGGGTCGCATATGATCCAAGAGATGTAACGCGTTATATGGTGCAACAGGCCAACATATCAATAGGCCAAATGAGCTCGCGTGACACTGCGAAATGAATTGCATTCCTTGAAAACGTTTCTCAATTACCTAATTGTCATTAGGTTAATTGAAGAACCAAAGTTATTGACCCGAACAATGAGAGGGAGGAAGGTCATGTAGTGGTATGCACAATGAGGGGAGGGATGTGTGTGAAATTGAACGAGTGAAACTGCACTTACATTCATCTTGATTCCCTTGAAATGCCAATTAACCAATACTGCTGCTAATTTTAAATGTACTATGAGTCCATTAACAGTAACTGAAACGTTTGTCCTTAATAACATTTCATCTTATTACCACACCATGATTTTTGTTTCGAATTTGGAATGCGAACGGGGATCGGATGTACGACAACCCTATCATTTTAAATATATTGAATCGAGGAACGATTCTTAAAATATTAAATTCAAAATATGGAAAGGTATTGAATAATAAATTCAATGTTGTTATAACTGATAATAATGATATTTGCACTATAAGGAATTAGAGAAAGTTGCAGTGTTTTACATTAAATTACTTCATAAGTACAAAATACTGAGTTTCAATCATGGGGCTACAGAAAATCTTGGCACTACATATCCCAACTTAAATTAAAACCAATAAAAACTTTGTGTTACTTACTCTTAGCAGGCAAAATTTCGTTCTAACCGGGAAACTAACCTGCAACAGAGAAGGAATATTTAATTAGAATACAGGAAATAACTTATTATTGTGTTTTTTGAATTAGCATTGGTTTTAAGGGTTTATAGTGTGTGCATAAAAAATTAAATTTCCATCGTCGTTTCTATTTCCGAATTGACTCATAATATAATGAGATTGTTAAGACTGTAGTATAACTTGTCTTTTGAAAATATAATTTATTCCGCTCTTCTGAAACTGCGTATTTCAACTGTCTCCAGAGTTGTCCAAGACCTGTGCTATTCCGCAGCGTTATATTGGACCGAAACATAAATCTAAGCCACTTTCCCTCCTTCCACTCCCCCACACTCCGTCTCCCTCTTCTTCCGCCAACGCTCCGTATCTTTCTCTCTCTATCTCTCTTTCTCTCCTCCTGTGATGAGCTTTTTACAGCCCCCAATTTGGTATTTATGGAACTGCATCCCCCGGTCCACCGCGGCGTAGTCGGGCGGGCAGGTCCCCCTTTCAAATTCCTTATTCCATAAAAGAAACATCGGCTCTAATTCCCTAGTTTATAGCCGTGTTCGCCCTCCCTTCCCCCACCATAGGGTGTCCCGCCGTCCACTTCCGGCCGAATGGAAAACGGTTCCGGCCGCCGGACGGTGTTAGTGTTTCATGGCTATTAAACGGGTTAACCAAGCGCACCGGTCCGCCTATTAAACGCGACAATTCTTCCAGCAATTAAAGGACCGCGAGACGGTTGGCAATGCAATATAATTAAAGATGCATTCTCAAAATAGGGCTGCGACTAAGTTACGTGGTTGCGGAATGATTAAACAAATTAGCGAGGATCACTTATTTTTTCGTTAGTTCGATTGGAAGATATTCCAAACCTCGCAGAACATATAAGAGGCTGAGTTGATATCCCCTATTCTAAACTAAATAGGGAGTAATTCTAATACATAGTTTTCTTAATTTAATTTAGTCTGTAGGTTATACAGTTTAAATAATTGTCAAAACCAAGTAAAAAGGTAGTAAAATGGCTTTGGTATTTGAACCCCGAGTTCTAAAGCAGACTGTTATTCGGCCGTTTACAAGGAGCGTTCCTGCTGAAAATCGGGCGGCCTTTTTCCGAGGCCGGGCACGGGCGAAGTGCAGGGAACAACCCCCTCAGCCACCCCCTCCAGCCCACAGGCCCCACCCCCATTGTGTAACGTGTGTCTTTATCGGGTTAACGATAGCGTGGACCCGACCCTTATGGGGGCGTCGGGGGCTTATCTTAACCTGCCCCCGTACGCCCATATTCCGGCTTTTTACGGGGCATAAAATTGATTGTAGATCAAGCCCACACCTAAAAAGGGGCGGCGGGGAGGGGCTGCGGGGGGGGGATTGGCCCGACCCAGTGTGTGTGTCAGCGGGCCGGAGAATTTATTTTTATTCCGCCATCCCTCCCACCGGGCTTTACCCCGAGTAATTATCGCCGATATTACTACCCCCTCCTAGGGGCACTGTACCTCTACCGCCGGAGAGGAGTTTCCCTGTTTAAAACCCCGGTTATCGTAGCTTTAAAAAGCCCGACTAAATAACCGGAATGAGGGGGTAAATTTAAACGGTTTCCGATAACAGTCGTGGCGCGTATTACGCCTATCGACTTTACTGTACATTACTAAAACTAGAGAAATGATTTTTTTCGAACATAATCGACGAATCTGTTCCACGACCTTTCCTAGAGTAAAAGAGGTCTCCGTATCTGAGAAATGGTTTCAATTAAATCATTTTAGACGCCCGCATGCAATGAATTTTATTTAGTCATAAAAAACTATCCAGATATCCGCCCCTTATATAGTATTTTGATATGCCTTTATTATTAAGTAAAATACGGCACTGCATCACCGGCGTTTCGATCTAAAAGCGAGCTAAGGACAGGACAAAGTACCGGCACAGAGCAGTAACTTCGTCTTCCGTACAATCCAAAAGGGTGAAACGAGAGACGTTTCTTTGTACGCATTTGCAATCGAGGGCCTGAAGCCGAGTTGGCTAAATAACGGAAGAGTCAGAACGGATTGACGGCATGTCCTCCGCCATTTCCCATCATGTTTTATATCATATATAGGAAGCGGCAATGTATCGGAATTTGGGCGATAAAACATCCGTTTCCTGACTTCCTGTATTGGTAATGTCCTTTCTGAGACCCGTCACACGGAACCCTCGAGAAAATGAAAAACTATTCGTCCAATTCTTGTTGTCGGAGATGCAAAACAGTTAATATTTCATCTATTTATATGCTAAACGAACTTTTCATATGTTATTAGAAACTCACGAAAGATCGTAAATTTTACCTTCTTCACTAATAATTGGGACGTGATGCCAGGACATTTTGAAAAATGTACTTCAGCAATAGGAAATTATATGAACGAATCAATATTTCCTGAGTACTGGAAACACATTTAGATCTTTTAGTACTAGTAATATCGAAGTTGTAAAATTATTACTATAATTTAATTCAAACGTGCGCACTATCGTTTCAGGTTACATATAGTTGTATTATGTTCATTGCTCAGTCTGGTGTTTGCTAATGAACTGCCCGTTGAAATTGTATGACCTACAAAAGTTAGTGTCCTGGGAGTACCGAATAATTTTTAAATTCTGTTAAAATGTTTAACCGTTTACCTCAGTGGAGGTGGCGCTGAAGGCACAGTTTTAACTTTAACGTATAAGATTCGGTTCTTGTACCTTTATGGGGGCAGATTGCCAACACGCATTGTGCAGAATGTTAATAAATACAGATAAAAGTGACAAACAGAGTTAGCTTAAGTCTGGCGGGGGGGGGGTATATAATGTCGGGTTTTATAGCCGGGGGTAAAGACTAGGAGGATGTCCGGGGTCGGTAGCCGGCGATTCCCATGTAAATCGACCCGGTGCCCTTGGGTGGGGGCGGCGGGTTAAAACTGCCCCCAATCATCCCCCTCCTCAATTTTGTAACCCTAATTAGGGGGCGGTCAATTCGGGCTGGGGGTTAAGGGGGAGGTGTGCCGCGTCAACTCGGCCAGCCGACGAAGGGTTCATTTCAAATTAAATCTATAGGAATTAGAGGGCGGTTAGATTAAACGACACAAATACGCCGTTTTAATTGAAAACCCTGTTAATATTTATACGCCGGTAGGAGGCCGGGGGTGGGGGTCGGGGGTGTGGGGGTGCTAGTTTATTATTCGTTTTTTAATTACAGGCCGGCTGATGGGTGCGGAGACAGAGGCTTAACTGAAACGCCCCTTTGATGTCGCACTTTTTTATTTTTGTCGGTCGGCCCCTGAGACCCGACACTATGTTTCATTAACCATTACCGGCAATTGTAATTCGCTGAGGGGGCCGCCCTTTTAAGGGCCCCGTTTCGGGTTCCCTCTATTATTTACAATTCCCGCGTTCTTAGCTTCGCTTAGGGGAAAAATAAATTAAGACGTCGTACTAATGACGTTACCGAATTTCCTTCCTTCCTTCCCGGCTTTACAAACCGCTGTAATCTGGCGTTAAATAGAAAATATTAATTAACTTTTAAGCTTTCGTATCATACATATGAACATTGTTCTGTGAGTGTTTGGACTTGCAATTCGGAAGAAAATTCATTTGCCCCCCCCCACTATCTAACTACACTGGTTACAAAAAACCGAAACGTAGGGCACTAAGATATAACTTTTGCCTATAATAATACAAACCTATTATTACATTTTAACAGACGTAGGCATCGTTGCTTGGACTACGTGAACTACCGGTTATTGAACGAGGATGTTCGTAATTTCCAAAGAAATGGTAACAGAATAGTTAGAATATTGTTACGTCCATTACACGCCGCATCGCATCTCTGTTTTAAAATCATTTTAATGGCATTCACGAATAGATATCCTCCTCAGAATTAAGTCGTTGGTAGCCGACGATTCTTAGATCCCGCTTAAGGCATTCCTCGTGTTGGGGTAGCAGCGCCCCAACCCCAAACCCCACCGCCGCCACCCCTACGTCGTGGCCCCGTTACTCATTTCTGGGCGGGCGGTCCGCATTTCGAAAGTTAAAATTTCATGCTCGGCGACCCCGGCTGACCCCCTATGTTCTTTCATGCCATTAGCGTCACGCTAACCCCCATATACATTTTATAGGTTCCTACCGGCGAGAATTCTCCCCCACCCCAACCTACCCCTCACTCACTTTCTTTCTTTCTCATTTATTCCCACCTCCCTCTCGTCCGCCGTTTTAGGGGTTTTTGCGTTTCATTTTTCCCACCCACTTCCGCCCCGGGTATTATTATTTCTCGAATTTCTTTCTACCCCCTCACCCCACCATCACCACCCCACCCCTACTTCCGCCCGCTCTATTAGCCCCTTGAATCTGATTTGTGCGACTGTTTGTGTGTTCTCCTCAGATAATTCCGCCTCCCCACCAAAGCCGCGACCGAAAAAAAGGAATTGCGAACGCTAATTTGCATAAAACTTTCTCGTATCGGTAGTTTAATTATTCCAAGACGACGTTCTACCGGAGCCGAACAACCTTATCTGTCGACTTATTCTTTTAAACGGGGGCCCGAACATTCTTTAGCTGAGGCTTAACGCTTTAAATAAAACAAATGGAAGCCCAAAGAAAAGAAGTATTATACAGCCGTAATTTCAATAATCCCCGCAACAGGGGTCAGGAGTATAGCTTAATTTGTCCACAAATTCTACATCCCGTTGTATAGATACATATCAATAGGGATGTCCTGCCTCCTGTTTCCTTTCTTTTCGACGAAGGCAACATTGATACTTTTGTCTTAGTGTTATATCAAGGCAGTGAGAAGGAATTGAATATGACTAGGTCGTTAAATTCGAGACATAATATATTTGTTTTGTAAAGGAGCTGATAATGACTCCGCGTCCATTAGCGCTCATAAATACGAAGTTCTTTAACGACAAGCGAGGATGAACCTAACTAAACGAAACTGCCAGAATGATGCCTGAAAGTATTTGCTGGGTGGATTGTGGGCGCGTGTGGTTGAATATACTCGGGCGCGCGTCTGTGTGCAGTAAACGATTTGCGCCCTTTATAAAATGGGCCCTTGGTCCGGCCGGCGGTTAACGACAGGTTTTCCCACACGAGCATAGTAACTAAGTACCGGGGGCTTAACAACCATCGTAATCAGCGTCCCCATTCGCTCTCAATCAGATATATATATATGGGGGGGGGCCGCGACCCTCGCCAGTATTATGACATTAACGGTAAGTGAGCCGCCGCTATCATATCGGAGAACAATTTCGGCCAATGCAGATTGCAGGGCAGCAAACCCTGGCCCCGACGGCCTCAGTTCATCAATTTTAATGCCTAGTAATGTGCTCATTCGAATACGCTTGCAATATTGACAGGTTCGCGGCCCCCATAAGTGTCTTATCAAAAGCGACGAACAATATAAATGTTAAAATATCATCACTCTCGCTATCTTCTGTGTCAACTCACATATTTGACAATAAGCTAGACCGGTTTTGGTTTCTGCCATCTTCGGTAGAATTCAATCAAATGTACGTTACACTAAACACTATATAAAATACGCATAAAAGTAGTGGTTTTCTTATAAATGAACCAAAAACGGTAATGTTTGATAATTAAGTTTTTGACAATCAACTATACGCCAGTTATAGGTACAATTGCGGTTTGTTTGATTAGTTTCACTTGTTTCACTCGATAAAGACGCCATCCAGTGATGGTACTTTTGACCTGTATCCGGCCTACAGAAAGTCTCTAGGCCGGTGGCGTTTAAGCCGACCCGGGGGGGGGGGATAGTGGATGGGTAGAAGAGGAAAGGGACTGAACGAATGGAATTTAAGGAAGCGTGATTTTGCGACTTCGTCGACTGTCGGTATGTTGAGGTCGTTGTGGATTGTTCGGTTAGAAACATACCCTGGGGAAGCATTATGGATTGTACCTTCGTACCATGGAAAAGTCCTTCGACTATGGAAAAGTCCTTCGACTTTTGACTGGAATGTTTGGACGCGAGCGATATCGGATTTCTTGGCGGAACCCCATTGTTCTATTCCGTATGTCCATGTCGGTTTAAGTATGGCTTTATATATTGTCAGTTTTGATGTCCTTTTCAAAAGAGGTCTCAACAGTCCAAATTTACGATTTAGATCTGTTCTTTTCAGTCGGCTATGGGGTGATAATCGAGTTAAAATTGAATATTCACGACGGCCGAAGCTCGGCCCCAGTATTAGTGGGCTACTAGGCAGACTGTAAATAGTATGCAGAATAATGTTTAGGTCTCTAATCGGATATCGATCGGAAGAGCTCGGCCGAAGGAGAGGACAGAAGGTTGGGTTAACTATGCCGGGGACTTGGCGAGGTTAATTGGGCCGTGGTGGGGGGGTGGGTGGAGGGGGAGGTCCCGGCCCCGCCACTAATGGTAAATGGCGGTCGAGGAAAATTACTTTAGCCGGAGTTTGACAACAGGGCCGACACCCGAGTGACAACCCCGGGCCCAGAATGTCCGCCGTAGACGGTCGCCTTGAACAAAGTTCCGACGCCGGACCCCCGGACCGACCTGAACGCGCAACAGAGGCCCCACTAAACACTATCCATTTAGGGACAATATCGCACAACACGAGAGGTCCGAACGCCGTTGTTCCGATATTCAAATACAGCCGGAGGACAACCCACTCGGGTTGAATTTAAAATCCTCCCTCTGCCGGGACAACTGAACGCAGTGAAAGAGAGTTCATTGAATGCTCCCCGAGCATCACGAATGGGGCATTCGGTTACCCCAGATATACAGGAAATAACGCTTTGTTCAAACGAAAATATACTAAAACAACGAATAAATTTACAATCCAATGAAAATTCTACCTCACGAGGGAATCCACTACAGATATGGTACGTAACAAGGTTAAACTGCTGATAATTTTTAAAAATTACCTTTGTAAGTAAGGGACTATTATCTTTAACTGTACAAAACTATGTTACACCTAATTATGTACGAAAAAAATATATATACATTCTATTTTATATTCAATATTTATTACAGGCGTAGGAGTCTAAGAGGCTGGACTGCTACCCGGACTATTACGCACAGAATCTTCACTGCGCGCGTAAATACAGATGGTCCCACCGCCCCGGATCTCGTTAAGTATAAACGTTTTTCCTTTACAACGGCGCGGAACACAAATAAGAGCAGGAATGAGGGGGGAAGAGGTAGGGGGAGAGAGAGAGAGAGAGGGGGAAGGAAAAAAATAAGGGGAAGAGAAACTGAACAATCGGAGGGGAAATAATGTTCGGTCGGGGGGGGGGGAGTTTGTGCGCCTCGAAAAAAAAGAAAGTCGGAAGCGGGCGAATTTCGGGAACGAAATTATGGACGCGGGACAATGGGCGAGGAGGAGGAGGGGCGGGTGAGGGGGATGAGGGGTAGGGAGGAGGAGGGAGTTGGGTAGTGCGGCGGTCTCTAGCACACACTTCAGGCCGGCCGGGGGTACTTGAAGAAAATCCATAAGGGGGTAGGTAGAGGTAGAGGTAGAGGTAGGTACTGTAAGGGGCCGGGGGTGGGGGCGCTATTCTCATATCTTGAATAACCCCGGGACTCACCCCCTTGAACTCTCCGGTCTCGCTCTTACTTCTTCCCTTAAAGGCACAAAAACCGCCCTCCGCGGGCCCGCCATGAGAAATGTACCCTCCGACCGATCCAGAAACCCCGCTCACCCCATTTAAATAAATTTATAACTAAATTCTCGGAGATAGACTCCCCATCCTCGTTAAATAGCTGGAATCATTCGTCCCGAATATTACTTCGACTAACTTCCTATCCCAGCGGCAGGATCGCGTAATACTGTCGCAAGACTCTACTCTTCAGTCGGACCCTGATGACGTAACCAGTAAGATCTCCGAAACGTCGGAAGCGGACAACACCAGAGGTGGTTGCAGAAGGAAAGGGTGGTTTCCAAAGGCGGAAATACCGGGGTCTACACCTACCAACCGAGGTTCATCCCACAGTATTACTCGATCCTACCGGAAGCGGAAACTATCGCTCATTTATTATTTCGGCTTCGATAAGGGCGGTACAACAGCCCTGCATCGCAACAGGTCATAATAATAACATTCATTTTGCAAATCATAACGTTTATCATACACTTATCGTTTTAATTGTGGACGAACCTCAATTAACTCCCACGCCGGCGGTTAATAGCTTATGTACGTTCCTAATAATAATACTGGTATAACGCTGTGGATATAATGTCATGTTCCATATTACGCCTGTTACACACACAGTACTCATTTTTAATTAGTACCATTCAAATACAATTTTTATTTTTCAATTCTGATTTTGATGTAAATAAATTTGCTGGATTAAAAATTCAACCCCGCTTTTTAGTGAATATTAATAATATTGATAATTCTAAAAAAATGGTGGCATATCGTTGTACTAATAATATTAGATTATTTTGTTTCCTAAGAATTTGCTCCCATCGCTAGATAGGTCATAGATGTAATTCACAATAAACTGAAAATTGTGCAAGATGTACTATAATATAAATTGGAATTACCGAATTACATAATTGATCATTTTATTGCAATTGAATCGGCTCGTCATATTGTACAAATGCTGGGACATATACAATCCAATCCGCACTAATAATTAGGATGACCTGTCGGTTGATAGATTACACTAATCGATATAGTATTTAATGGCAATTAGCAGCACTAATCCGCTGCGAGATCTGTTCGCCATCAATGCAAGTCTGCCGGCGAACAAGCTGTGACACCACTGTCCTGTGCGCTAATTCGCAGGAATTCACTTTAGTGTAAGCAATAAATATAATAAAACGGTAAAGTGATTTGGTAAATATTCATTTTGAACCGGATTTAATTGTCCCTTTACAACTCAATATTATTGCATGGACAATTCCAAATATTTACACGAACGCACATAGCTGTTCGTTATGTTCGAAATGAGTGCGGTTTAATAAAATGGAAGTTAGAAGTGCACGTCCTCTGATTGCCAACAACGACTTCCGAAACGTGGATTATAAAGATCTAAATTTTATGAATGATTGTAAGTAATGTCCATTCGTTTTTAATAATCAATTATTCTCCAAAATATGTAGTTTCAATGTCTTAACGAACTGAATAAAAAAATTTTGAATTGCTATAAGTTGTCTTTACAACGTCAATTAACCTCACCACGATTATATTGTTAAATAATTTCGATTCTTAAGTTATAAAGTAATGGATTTGCGCTTCCTAATTCCTTTGCGTTATTCAGTTTCGTTTTATCCTGTTCAGAAACCAATATTCGAGAAAATAAAAATTCACATTCTACGTCGAACGCGGTACTGCGTCAATAGAATCGAACCATTACAAGACCTCGAACGCTACACAGACGCTGCGCCTCGTATTGCGTTCACATCGTAATGGGGTTCAATACTTGCAAGACCCGCCCCCTACCCCAATAACGCTAAGGTTTTATTTTTCCCTGTTCAACCTCCCTTCTGTGCGGCATCTGCCGATATCTCGCTCCCAGTAGTGCTTACTGCCCGCGGCGACTGGTTCTTTAACCTTAAATTCCGGACTAATTTATATTCCTCTTCGTCCTATTCTCGGCGTCTAATATCTTTTCGCGCTAAGAGCACGCCGAGGGGTTCGCGTTGCCCGGCCCCTAAAGACGCGGACAATTCAAATTCAATTTCCCCGACCTCATTCCCTTCTCCTGTGTAATTTGATTACGAAAACCAGCCAGTGGGCTTGGAATAGTTTTGCTGTTCTGCGTGCGGTGTACACAAACTATCGAAACGGGAAAATTGAGACGGACAGTTTTCCTTTAGTTCGTTCTCGCTTCAGGCCGGTACATGCGAAAGGTTTTCACTGAATTCTGGCTATTTCTAGCCGCGTTTTTTTTAACTTCTGACCTAATTTATTCCTCGTGATCGTTGGCTCATTACGCTGGTTTATTTTTCCCCGAATCGTAGGGCTATATTAATTATAGAAAATATTAATTAACATAATTACTATACAACAAAAATGGAGAATGATTTAATTTATTTAGTTTTAGAAATCTTGAAACAGAAGATGTGTTTGTAAATTCAGTTTCATTTTGTTGTAATACAATAATTGGCTTGGTACTTGTGCTATAGAATTTATTGTCGACAACTAAATTACTATTATGACAAATCCCTTTGTTCCGTCCCAGTTTTTCTGGTATAGTAATAAATAGGATGACACGTGGAATCATAAACGACTCAAAAGAACAAATCTCAATCGCAAATTTGGACAGCTGAAACCTCTTTTGAAAAGGACATCAAAACTTTCAATAGACAACAAACTGACAATATATAAAGCTATACTAAAACCGACATGGACTTGCGGAATAGAACCATGGGGTTCCGCCAAGAAATCGAACATCGCTCGCACCCAAACATTCCATTCAAAAGTCCTTCGTACCATCCTCAATGCTTCTCCCGGTATGTTTCTAACCGAACAATCCATAATGACCTCAACATACGGACAGTCGACGAAGTCGCAAAATCACGCTTTCTTATGTAGTTGATTGTACAAAAATAAAAAGGTTAAAAAAAAAGACAAGTGGAATGGTTAATATAGTCAAGCGTATTTATTATTTTAAATTCCTTTTCCTCTTCTTTCTTATCTCAGGGCGATGTAGAAAATTTATAATAGTGTTAATGGATTTCAAGAAGAAGAGAAACGAATGCAAATCGTATTCAGTTATAACACTGGCAGGGGTAAATATTTCCGAGAGCAGGTCTCTCTACCGTGACTTCACGGCCTGTCGCCTTCGTCCCGGTCGGGGGCTAAATCAAGTAATTTACAAAAATTAAAACAAACGAGCTGTGGCCGCGCGTGATATTCTAGCGCCGCAATTCTCGCTCTGACACAAGAACAAGGAGGGAAAAAGAACGACACATCGGCGTTGGAAATTATGCGGCGTACTCCACCACGCGCAACATCTTCCGCAACAGGTTTTACATTTCTATCACTCTCAGGATAGGGGAAAATGATTTTTTTTTATTCCACCCTCAATAATTTACACTCAATAATAAATGCCGTATTTCGTATTTAAAGCATGTAAAACCAACGAGAATTATTGAACATAATCATGCAGACGTTAGAATGTATGCAATATTCTACGGAAAGAGTGGGTAAATATAAAATTATATTTTTGCATATAGTAAATATAAATACATATAAATGTTAGCTTCCTATATTTTATATGTAACATATCACGTATAAAATTATTTACGATCAGAGCTCTATTTATCAAGGTACCAGAGCTTTGTAATAGGTCTAAATAAATATTCAGATGTATATTATATCCATTTTTAGGCCGTTTATTAAATAGCACAATGAGGCTGCTATGCCTGCTGTGTCCTGTCCTTATCATTGACACGGCGCTGATACTAACCGGGCGAGCACGTTTGTCGTGAAGGCCTAGTATCTGCGCCGTGTAGTCGTTACCGCTATTTCCTATCCAGTCATTCTTAAGTAAAACCAAAGTTCGACTATTTTAAAAAACTTTTCCAGTATTATTCGTGCCTCTCATTGAGTAAAATACACAACACATAAGATAACACCTATTCAATTTCTTATGGTCAAAGCTCTATTTATTTGCGTACCCTTTATTCCTGTACCAGAAGTTTGTAGGAATAAGACCTTTTTGGCCCTTAATCGCTTTGGAACCCACAGTCCCGCTGTCCCCAAGTGTTTTGTTCTCTAACTTAGGCCAATAATCGTACGAGGAGTTATTGCAATCACCGAACGAACATTGTCCGGGCGCTGTACTAAAAATAACAAAAAAAAATATGCGACTATTCCTTATTCTTTTCCTATATCTAGGCTTCGGAGAGAGTGTGCAAGTCGCCTGAATAAGGCAGTGCACGACGTACACGGTTCTATTGAAACCACGGCGCACTTCTCGCTAGTAGGATAATTCCCGTAGGTCGCGAAAGGGTTCCATCAAGCGTAAACTCGGTCCATACAGGGGCCCTTTGTGAAACTCCGTCTGTTTAACCTGGCACCCCCCCCCACCCTTCTTCCACAACGCACCGGCGCCATCGTTTTTTCGGCCCATTTTATTTCTTCATCACATTCCCCCACCGCTCAACGAAATTTCTAGCCGACGAAAATCGGCGTACAAATATTTGTTTAAAATTAACCTTTTCGGCCCCCTTCTCTGCTCCCCTGGGCCAGGTTCCGCCCTGTTTGGTCGGAGCAAACACGGACGGGGCTCCCGGGGCGCCAACCCGCACGTGAAATTGGCTCATTTTCCCGCAAAACAATTGTCGGCCCGTTTTTCCGACTGAGAGAGCCTCTCAAAAATGTAAACCAAAAATTCAGGCCCACAGCGAACTCGGCCCCCCCCCCAGTCCCGGAAACGGCCCATCCCGTGGTGATTTCTTATAGAGGGGGAAGGGGACTAACTAATCTGAGTGGGTTGGGATGAGGCGTGTCTTCCAATCCAACGGATTTCGTTCCGTCGAATCGCAGTATATTTTCGTTTCAGATTTGATTCTTTGTTCAATTCAATCATCGAATTCGAATTAAAAATAAATTTGGTAAATTACAACTCATTTTTAAAATTTTGTTAATTAAAATTTTCCTGTGAGCAAGAAGTTGTGATCTGTAATTAACATCTGTGTATCGGGTGTACTCGTTGCAGTTATATAATAGTATATCGGTGGGGAGGATAATAAGAATTGTTACATAATAAAAATTATAGTACACAGGATAATGTTTTTTAGTTATTACAATATATTTATAACTATAAATTTCTAAATGATTTCAAATGCGGCCAATAGTATCGCGCTTAATTTGATATAATTTTAATTGTTTGGAAATTAGGAAGAAGTCTTCATGCAATCTTAAAGTATGTACTTATTAAAAGTGCATTTATTAGTGGACGTCTCTACATTACGCTTAGGTTTATGCATCGAAGATACCGATTGTTCCAAGGCAAAGAACTGCTTTGTTCTCGGGCTGGAGTTTTAGATTTTGTAAGTGGCCAATTACGCAACCGGCCCGGCCTTTCTAAAAGCAAGTAGGCGCTTATTTTCTTGTTTCACTTGTAAATTATTTTCCCTTTTGAGTTGCGCAACGGCCAATATCCGTTTACTTACTCCCGTTGTTGATACTCAATATCTAAACCGTTATGCAACCTAATTGTTCCGATGTATTATATATTACGTAAATACATATAGATAAGGCCGGTGGGTACACAATCAGGGCGGATTTTGTACGCCAGCAATGAACGGACGGGACTGGAGGAGCCCCACTATCTGTTGGACCGGGTTTACAGTACATTGTGGAACTGTTAGATAAACAAAAACATATGTCGACGATAAACACAAAAATTCAAAATCATCATCCGTATTTCAACCGAATACAGAAGCTATACAAATAATATGTTGATTCGACTATTTGAGTAGTTCAAACACCATATTTATTTCTTCAGGAATCAATAAGTCAACAATTCAATGTATTTAGGGTATTTAGAAACGAGTGACTAAAATAACTCATCCATAAACAAGCCTGCAAATACTGACAGTACTGGGAGAATTTCCTTGTTTGTAAAATGGTAATTATTCAATACCACAATTATTCAATAAATTGATCAGAATTTAATTTATACATAAAATTAGGGTAATGAGGCTAGAATCGTCTACGGCTTTTGTCTAAATACATTAGACAAAAGCTCATTTAGTTTGTATTAAATACTGAGACAGTTTTTTTCCCCCGATACCGTCAACCCATTTGCAATTACATCGGCGAGGCGGCCATTACCTCCGACGCTCGTATTTCATGCATTAGTTAAAGCTTTCACCTCGTTTTACACCAGTCGCCCTAATAGTTATTTAAATTTTTCGAAAATTGAGAAATACGGTAGCACCGCTGTTGGTCGCCTCGAGACAGTGATATTTATCAAAATATCGAAAGGCTTAGACAAATGAATACCGGAGCAATTGGCCGGAACGGAACACTGGTTTACATGGATGGAATACCATTTTATAAACTCCAAGACATTATAAATAATTATTTATAATAATTTTTATTTATTTATATTTTATTATTAAAGTAATATTATATAAAGTTAAACTATACGTTACTGTTAAATCGCCTTTCGTCCTTATCCCTGAAACGGCGCTGATACTAACCCGGAGAACATGTGTCATGAAGGTCTAGTATCAGCGCCGTGTAGTTCTTAATCCTGCTGTTATTTCCTCAACAGCCATTCTTACGACCTTGTTAGATAGGCTTGATGCATTATTCTTAATTTCTTTATGCTTCTATCATCGGTGTTCTATAGACGCCTATACTACATGCTAAAGATTGTATGCATGATAAATATAAGAACTAGGTCCAGCGATTAGATTTGAGAGTTAAGCATAATTCGAACCCTAACCCTTTGGCGTCCGTACAGGTACTAATTTTATGTTGTAGATCGTAACAAACAACGACATAATATGTGCTTAATAGTTTCTAAAATGGAATTAAAGCTAGACGTAACTAGAATGTGTGGCAACCATAGAAAAACTTAGACTTATGATGTCAGTTTATTTTATTCTCGTCTTGTGGGTATTTCTATAACTATAGTAATTTATACTTGGTCCGCGTTATCGGCAGCAATGATTTAACCCCCTAGCAACCCCTATTATGCGTCGTGAAACAAAGACGATCGCAGCTGAATAGGAATCGGTTCTGTCGGTATGTTTGAAATCAAGGCAAATAGGTTTAGGCCCACTTTACACCTCATATCCGCGTATACATACATAAGTAATAAGCCGTGTAATGCTCGCTCAATCCTCACGACTACTGAAGGGTGCAGGGTGTGTGTTCGTGGATGCGGAAAATTGGGTTGGTTGAAATTTTGTGCGGCCGGAAGGTGGTAAAGGGGCGGTGGGGGGTGGAGGCGCTATGCGGTTAGAGGGGCGAACCTCCCCCTTATGTTCAAGAGGGTCGAGTCCACTTCCGAGTAGGGGGAGGGCCGTACACCCCCTCGAATTCCTCCCTTCTTATCAGTTCCTTACCTCTCGGGGACCTTCCGCTTGTAAGGGATCCCCAAAACTAGATATAACAACCGGACTGTAATCCTACTTCCTTAAAACGTCCGGGGGTTCCCTCGTTTTGCTTCGGGCCCCATTCACATAAACGAGATCCTATCGAGCTCGAATAGGATTAAATAGAATAAACATCGGAAGCAATGCATAAACACACGAAAACCGTACTACAGCCTCTACATACAAACTAGGAAACACGTCTCAAACAGAAAGTCACCCTGGAAAATAACTATACAATAAACCTATATAGTAACATATACAAATGAACCCATTCGTAATGGAAATTAAAACTGTATATTTTAATTGCAATTTAAATTGATTATAAGACTGTAGAGCACACACTAGAGCTTATTGCGATTTGAGCATTCCTTCAAAACTGCATTTATAAAGCCGGTACACTCAATGATAATGGTGTGATGTCCATTCGGATAACATATTTTGTAATTAATAAATACAGCTAGAAACACAGTTCTCGTTGATAAATAAGGCAATGATGAAAAAACGGATAAAAGCTAAACACGAATAAAATAACCAACAGCTTGTATCATGTATGAAATTTATCACACTGGGTATTAATGAATGGGGACCATTCATTAAACCGGTGGACATCGTCCTGTGAGCCGAGGGCGGTAGAAAAACATGTCTGGGCGGGGGCGGGATTAAGGGTGGAGGGGGTTGATAAACAAAATGAGAAAGTACGTAATGAGAGTTACGCACACAGTGATAGAGGGACAGAAAGCGGATTGTGCTGGTATTAGTGGAGTGCGGGGTTGCTCCCCTCCTATATCATTATGGGGCGGCTAGGGCCTGTAGAGACAACCCCTTATAGCAGGGGCTCTACCCCGGCCTTGTTAGAACCACCCCCAGCCCCCACGGCCACTTCCTCCCGCCCTGTCCACATTCATTTGGACACTCCCTGCATTCCCCTGTTCTCTACCCAGCTCTAACCCTAATGTTTAAAACTCGAATTACACTTGTAATTCCTCTCCCCCCCCACCCCAATCCACTGTAATATCTCCTTTGATATTTATCTAAAATCTTTAAACGCCAAATCGCATTGGCCGATCTCATCGCTGTTGAGATTTTCATGTGCTGTTCCATTAGTACCTCGCTATTTACTGACGGAATGCTACTAACGCGAGGAACCGAAACCGGTCTATTATAATAATAGATCACGACTAGAAACAGACTACGAGCAAATAAGGTGGTATCCGACCCCAAAACGATTAAGTGTTTGGGCAAAATTGAAATTAAATCAATAGGAATCCTGCGAAATATTCAAGAAATAAAGACTGTAATTTGTGTATCTCAGAAGGTACAAATCCACCGTCGGTGACAGTAGATATTATCATATTATACATATATGCAGTATGATATATATTTTAATCATTACATATAATCCTTACCACAATTTTCCACGTCTCTAAGTTGTAAACCCAGGTTGAACGCAACTAAGGGGGCTTACCAGAACTGCTGTATTCGGTCCCTTTCACAAAGCCCTGAACAAAAGGAACTTGCCAAACAATAGACGCACAACAAGAGAGAGTTCCGAAAAAGGAAACAAATGTACCGGTTCCTCCTCCAAGAACAAAAAGATTAAAATGTGAATATGCACTTATAATCCACAGTCGGGCGGAGGTGCAGATTCAGTCGTGAGAAAACGCTGCTACACCAACGGCCGTCTACGCGCCTCAACGAAGTACCTCGGAGCTATATTATTAATAAAACTTTATTTTTAGTGTTTTTACTGCTACTGAAGATGGCGAGCAGCCGTAACCGGTCTGTCGATTGAATCAGTCAGCACTCTTAAACTTCGAGAGAATTTATTTTATTTAAATAAGACCGGTTACGGATATGTAATAAACTGGACCGTCATTGATTGAAGTGAAACACGAAACTCAGATTAATACCGGACCGAATAATTGAAAGTGGATAGCAATATCACAAGCTTCGTAATAAGCACTAATGCCTCATACGGGCGGTTCTTTGCCGAAATAAGATTAAATTACGCGATACATCGGATAGGCGAAAGAGGAACTCGTTTCATTAACTGAAATGGGATTACACAAGGGGCCTACAAATAAACTCGACGGGAGTATTCCGGATGTAAACAATTTGCGCATTAATGCTAATAGAGTGGCCGGCATTTCTCGAATCCAATTCTCCGCAGCAGCGTTTAAGGCAGGGGGTGGCCGTCGTGGTTCGGATTCTCCTTCGGGAGGCAATGTCGAGCGGCGAATGGAATATTATAATTTATACTTTTTCGGTCGCCTAACTCCCGCTCTCAAATAAGATTTTTCGCCGGTTGTATGAATATTCATGATGAATAATGTCGGCAGCCCGCACCCCTCCTCTCCCTCTCAACCCTACCAGGGACCGCGAGCGTTCAGCCGGCCAAGTGTTACCAACCGACGGAAACAGAGGAAAAAAAATTATGAATATTTATTTTTACTAAAACCGGAAAAAATATAATAATAATAATAAAGTAACAGCGGAACGGTAAGCGTTTGATCGACTGGCCGTTGGGCGGGGGACAACTCCGATATTTCAAAAATACTACATTTGTTTTTTATAATCGTAAGACATTTTATTGAGACCTTGCATATTGAGGTTTAGACAGATTGGGGTTCTGTGAAAAACTGTATAAACCAAACTATACTTCTTATAAATGGAGCGACCTTATTGTATATTTAATTATGTAAGGAATTTTGGGATAGAATATATTTTGCTTGGAGACGCAACACCCCCCATATGCGTCTCAAAAGAACAGACCTTAACCGCAAATTTGGACTGCTGAGACCTCTATTGAAAAAGACATCAAAACTGACAGTAGACAACAAACTTACAGTATACAAAACCATTTTAAAACCGACATGGACTTACGGAATAGAGCTATGGGGTTCCGCTAAGAAATCCAACATCGCCCGCATCCAGAGATTCCAATCAAAAGTCCTTCGTACCATCCTTAATGCTCCCTGGTATGTTTCTAACCAAACAATCCATAATGACCTCAACATACCAACAGTCGACGAAGTCGCAAAATCACGCTTCCTTAAATTCCACTCCCGCCTCTCTCCACATCCAAACCCACTCGTTCAGTCCCTTTCTTCTTTTACCCATCCACTATCCCCACCACGACGGCTTAAACGCCACTGGCCCAGAGATCACCTCACATGTTAAAACATGCGCCATCATTGGGTGGTTTCTTTGTCGTGACTAACACGCCGAAATAAACACATGTATAGGTTGATTGTGCAAAAATAAAACAGTTAAAAAAAATAAAAAAAAAAGGAGACGCATGACAAAATGTCCGGAAACCTTCCATCCAATTTCAGTGCTCGCAGCTATTTTTGTCTGTGTTGTCTATGATAGATAGGATATTTAGATATTTTCCGCTGTCTTGTTGATGCACTAATTTTATGATCGCTCTATTGGAATCGGAACAGTCTAGATTTCTAGATTTTATACAGGAGTGTACTGTCAAACTGGAACTGTTCATGTCAGGATAAACAATGGGAGGACAATCTTAGGGCTGTTTCTCTCGGTTATGGGACGTCAATCAGTCTGCGGGCGGCGTGCCACGATGGGCAATACTGCCCACTGTAATGAGTGGGCAGGTTCCAGCGCTACCCGCCCAGTTGGATCCCTCCGGTGAATAGTTTTGCAATTAAACTTGCCCAGACAGAGTGGCTCGGTTCAGTCGGCTTGCCGCCATTTTCCCCGACGGGGCCCAAATAGGCCGAAATTGGAGGACGCTTTCAATTCCGTCCGATATACAAGTGTAAACAATTAGCTGAACGCCACAACAAGAGACCCTGTTTTTAAGCCGATCTGCCGTCTCCAAATTTGCAATAGAATGAAACGTATCCGCTCACAGTAAAATGCTATTTTCTGCCCCCACACGCTGGTTCGGTACTAATCTACACCAATTTCGGCTTCCCGCCACGCCTAGTAGCATTCCGTCAAGAAATTAGTGAGTCGGGCTTCCATAGGTCAACTAATTGTTCAAATTTTCTATCGATGAAATGAATATTTTAGAAAAGTATAAAATAATGAAAGGATAAGAATAAAAAGTTCTTTATTGAAATATTATTTGCATTACCTATGTATTAATAATTTTGACATCTAAATATTGCCGAAATTCAATATTTATTGAGAAATCAATAGTTTCGGAGTATGGATAATATTTCGCATAATTGTTTCTGTAGTTTAAAACCGCTTAATAGGATTGAAGGCGTTTTTCAATGCTAATATTGATAACCAACAAATATAATTGTTATAAAGGGACGTAAAAAGTAATTATCAATTCTTATTTTCCCTCCCGGGGGAAACATTACGCCGTATATTTCTAATAAATGAGCGCGGGTCCAAAGAGCCGTGGGCTCTGGTCGGTGTATTAAAAATGATAAAAAAGCCCGCTTAATGAGAACGGGTTAGGGGGATTGCAGATGCGGTCGGTCTCGTATCTCTTGTGAATAGTTTCGCAATTAAACTTGGTCTAGCGGAGCCTGTATATCAAGCCGCGGCCACATGCCCCGGTTATCATTTTTATATCCCGTTTCCATACCCACCCAACGCCCGTTCATTCTCAGCCTCGTTAAATCTTTTAATGCGTTGTTCCACGCCGTCCATCACGCGGTGAGCAAGGTGAGCATGAAGTTCACCTGTCGCGATATAAAATCAAGGAATAAGTTCACGCCTATAAAGATTTTATGTAAGCAAGCGGCACAGATGTATTTTATACCTATTCTGAAAAAGTTCCGGGGGTAGAATGATAACTTCAAGTAATATTACATATGCTTATATATATATATATATATATATATATATATATATATATATATATATATATACAAATTAGTGAGACAGTGCCGCCTGTATACGGCAAACTGTATACCGCAGCGATGTTTAAAGGAATATGTCACGGCCTATACCCCATAATTTCCTTACTATCTAGTTTGTTTCTTCCATTCTGTTCTTGGGTGATATTTCACGTACGTAAAGACTCACGTACACGCGATCAGCATTCAAACGCCCCATTCTCGTCAGTTCCACGATCTAAGTGGTGTATAAAAATAAATTATTTATCGACTTATAAAGTTGAAAGGAAAGTTTTATACATGTTCCCCGTACTAAGGCTACTCCAACGCTGCCATCGTATATGAGAGCAGAAACCAAGATATCTTATATATATATATATATATATATATATATATATATATATGTGTGAATATAAAAGAGAATGAATAAAAAACATAGGAAACTAAAGGAAATAAAGCAATAATTTTTTTATCCGATAAATTGTCTTAAATCTTAATCCATTTTAGAGGCGATTGAAATCCATAATTAAGATAAATACTACTGACTTCCAAGGTGGATTGATCTGACTGAACAAGTGACAGTAAAAATTAAGACAGCCGGCCATGGAACTCGAAGGATTTGAATATTTTCGGAGGGATTACGATGGAAATAATAATTCTTACCAAAAATTGATTGCCCCAATTGCAGACCAATAAATAAAAAACGGAGTGTCAGAAACTAATATTATCTATCTATACATTGAAATAATACATAAGTATTAGTATGGTATATATATTGTGAGAGAAATCAACAACAGAACTAACTGAAATCCTTAAGTTCACTTTTATGTAAAATATTTGCCGCTTGTTTAGTGCATTTCCGGAGTTTGCATTACACCGAGAAAAATTCGAAAATAAGGACCTCGTTATATTTTTCCACTATTTTAATCCCGCTAAAATGCAACAAAAGCGGATACAAAGGCACTTTTCTAAGTTAAAAAGGAATCCGGTCCATGGGGGAGGGTCGGATAGTCCCGGCAGATGACGCCCCATTTTTAACTATTTATAATTTATTATTAAAGTTATTTTATTATTATTTTAGTAGGCGCAAGAATAGACCCTCGAAAATAACACCTATTAAATAAACATATATTTAGATGAATATATCATATTTCTTTTTTTTTAGTACATTTCTTAAATAACGCAAAACTTGCAGTATACTGTGGTCTATTTTGAGCTCACTTTGCTGTTAAATCGCCTTTCGTCCGTATCTCTGAAACGGCGCTGATACTAATCCCGAGAACATTTGTGTCATGAAGGTCTAGTATCAGCACCGTGTGGTTTTTAATCCTACTGTTATTTCCTCACCAGCCATTCTTACGATCTTGTTACATTATTCGTAATTTCTTTATGGTTCTATCATCGGTGTTCTATAGACGCCTATACTACATGCTAAAGATTGTATGCATGATAAATATGCGAATAAGCCGGTCCATGGCGGAGGGTCTTACAGTCCCGGCAGCCCTCAATCGCCTCATTAAACTCTATAAGAGCAACTGTTCGGCCCAACCATTTGAAACTAGCTTAGATTGGAACGAGCAGCGCAGATCTATTCGATGATGAATCACCAAAATTCAATGATTAATGACACCGATGTCGGTTGGCGTTGGTGGACTGACCGATTCACTATTCTTGCGAAAAGTGAAGACAGAAGGTAATAGTGATAATGTCCCAAAACATAGAACAAACTTATTTAAATAATGGTTTCCTTGCATAGTTTTACGAATTGTACTATAATATTTAATGGACAAAATACATGCTGAGGCAAACGATATAATGCTTATAACGTGGTTTCTGCGATATTCGAAACTCCCAAAAAAAAGGGTATCCCGCATTACTTTCTTCTTTTTTGTGTCTAAATATGCCTGAGAATGGACTGCGAAATATTAAATAATTTAAACTTTGAAAAAAAAACAAACACAAGGAACATTGCGCGCTCGTATTTCGCGCGGTTGTTAACAACCCTTTCATTTAGCGCACCGTCCTCCTCGCGCCTAACAATGGGGCCCCGGGAGCTTCGCCGCGAATTCGCTGATTCAGCGCGCCCTTATTATTATTTCAAGTTACCCCAATTGGGAAATTCAGCGTTCGTCAAAATCTTTAGCGACTCGCGCGCGGCGTGTGTGTGTGTGTGCGTGCGTGGAGGGGAATGTTAACTACACCGTGTGTCGACGGAAAGTTATAACGAACCGAGGACTGCAAAAGCAGTTTTCTCCTTTTCATCACCAACCGAGCCTCACCCCCCCACCCTTCATCCCCGCGGGAACAACTAAAACCAGGTACGACATAACTCCAACGACATAATGCGTCTGAGCCCACCCGTCCCAGTTACAATTCACTCTACAATAATTTTCAGTAATCATCTTTTCGACGTTCTGCACCGTATGCGATATAACTCGGTCTACAGTTTCACGCAAATTTTAACCATTTGTATTCATTACAGCAATTTGGATAGATCAATAGATCCTGTATTATTATCCGTCAGTCGTGTTATTTGAAGTTCGTGTCGCTTATTGTTTTATACAGTCGTGGGAAAAAAACTTAAAAAATATTATTAATAACCTGTTGAGAACTGTAGTTCCGGTTGCATCGTCATGTTTATTGGAATTTATTTCTGGAATGGGCGATTCATTATTATTTAGAATATAATGTTTGTTGCAATGTGTCAGGCACAATTGTTTGTTATAGGACAATTCATAATTTACATCTCAGTTAGGGCAACTCCCCATACCCGACTGAAAAGAACAGATTTAAATCGCAAATTTGGACTGTTGAAACCTCTTTTGAAAAGGATATCAAAACTTACAATAGTCAACAAACTGACAATATATAAAGCCATACTAAAACCGACATCGATATACGGAATAGAACTATGGGGTTCCGCCAAGAAATCCGACATCGCTCGCGTCCAAACATTCCAGTCAAAAGTCCTTCGTACCATCTTAATGCTCCCCGGTATGTTTCTAACCGTACAATCCATAATGACCTCAACATACCGATAGTCGACGAAGTCGCAAAATCACGCTTCCTTAAATTCCTTTCCCGCCTCTCTCCACATCCAAATCCACTCGTTCAGTCCCTTTCCTCTTCTACCCATCCATTATCCTCCCCGCTTCGGCTTAAACGCCACTGACCTAGAGACTTTCTGTAGGTCGGATACAGGTCAAAAGTACCATCACTGGATGGCGCCTTTATCGAGCGAAACAAGTCAAACAAACCGCCATTGTAACTATAACTAGTATATAGTTGATTGTACAATAAATAAAGTTAAAAAAATAATTTTGCAGAGGGTAGGATTAGACAGACGCAGTTTTTAAATTCTCAGAAATTCTACGTAATTTAATTCATTTTAAAGATTAATGGTCTAGTTTTATGACAGCGGTTGAATTAAAAATATTTTAGTTCTTTTTACGGCACGAAGCGAAAAGGCGTCGAGTAGGCGAATGGTTTCGGACGGGAATATTGTATGGAATTTCGCGGAGAGATAAATATTTCCCCTCCTTGGAAAGAACCAATATGGCCCCTTCTGGGAAGGTATGGGGGGGCGGCGGTAGGGGATTATTTTGAGCAGGGCCGCGGCACAGTTTTTCATGAATACAATTTCGAGCAGCGGTCGCGGGAACCGGCGAGAGAATAAGGGCCTCCCTCCCTCCCTCCCCTCCACCCCCTCTACCCACTAACCCTCACCACCTGAAAGGCCACCTTGATTAGAGCCCGGCAGCCGCTGCAAATTGGAACCGGCATCGTGGAGGGGCGATAAAAGAGAATTAAATAATTAGGGGAAGACGGAGGCGTGATGGGGACAAAAGAAGGCGCATCCAATTCGGGTCCAACTCCTACCTGACGAAGAAGACGGGCAATTCCGTCATGCAATGTATACTTAGAGCTACCGATAAGGCGAAATACGGTTGTACGGTTGTTGTAAATGAGATTAGATTTACGCGTACTAGGATAATCACTTGATACCGCATCTTTCCTTTATAAAAAATTAAGAAAGGTCTGGAAGAAAGGCTTATCACAGAAATATGCTTCGGAGGCGAAATTCCGCGTATGCATTCTCCGCTACCTGAGTAGGGTTCATTTGTCCTTTGCTGACCCTGTCGCTTACTTATATATCTATGTACTGTAATTATACATATTATGAATATGAATGAGACCATTTGCATCATTCGAAGTAACATGAAATTATGTGATTTTCCGGGATACTATCGAATTAAATTATCGACACGTTGGGAATTACATTTGGAAAGGTGCAGCGTGCAGTAATGTCGATGTAAACGGCGGGAAATGTTGTCCTCTTTGTGAAATAAAAGCGAGACGAGTTTAATTCCATTACCGTCTACTTATTGGCAGTGGTACTGTGTTGAGTGAAGTAGGTGAGGGTGAGTTGCGAGCCCCCGTCTGTAGACACTAGCCCCTCAATGCACCGACCGCCCACCCCCTCCCGTTCTCTGTGTATCTTTTGTACCTCACCCTACTTTACCGGGAGTTCCGGCGCAAGCTCAGTTTGTCCTCAACTTGCGCATAACTTATAGCCAGCGCATAAGTGTGTACGTGTGTGCGGAGCAAGTTAGCCCGAAGTGAAGCGCGGGTTAGGGTGGGCGGTACCAGGTTGACAAAGTAACAGAGGGCCAGGAACTAAGCCGCAGATTAAGTTCCAGGGTTTGGTCTGGGGACTTACTTTAATCGTCTTAAATTAACACCCGACGCCCTCCCTTCCTTCTCTCTTTGTTATTATATCTTGTGGCCTCGATTAACTGAATTATCAGACCCCGTTTCAATTTAACTGATTAAAACCTCTCGCGAGTCCCTCCCGGGAGTTTTATTCAAATTGATTTAAGAGTGGGGAGAAGAAGGCGGTAGCTAAGAGCTAAGAGCTTGAAACTAAAATACGAACTCTCCTCAGTATAACTAAAACTGGTAATAAATCTATAGGAACATTTTCAAACGGAATACCTTTCTTCGAGTTTTACGATATCATGTTGCCGGTCACTATTTATGAAAAATATCAATATTAAAAACTACATTTAAGTAGGAAATTATAGTTCGTTTATTTGGCCGTGTCCGAATCGAACCGAGAATATAAGAACCTCTTGCTGGGGAAGGAGGTCCCTGAGCGACATCTTCACTAAAATCAAGTTTCGAAAACACTTAAAATTAATTCTGATTGTACGTTTAACTGCTTTTTTGCAGTGGAGGAAATCTCGAATTTCCAACTACCCCTGTCGCTAATGTTAGCATTAATTAAGAATAAAGTTTTTGAAGTTATCATTTGTTTACTTTTATCAATGAATTTATTAATGAATTATATATATAAACGTTTCACCTTGTATTTTTTAAGACAATTTACTTTTGTATTGCAATCGTAAATTGTCAAATTTCGGATATATTATGAATACAATCAAAGTAGAATGTAGTTATGTTTTACAGTCTGCTGGTTTACGTCCCAGGAGGGCAACTAAACCCGATTGTTTGCCCGGGTAAATTTATAAGCCAAATATTATGCCGCGTGTTTCTATAGAGACTAAGATTCTCTTCTGGTCTTCTCTAGTCTCAGAATAGTCACTTCAGTCGGGTGTGGTGAACTCTTTCCGGTATATCCGCGTTGCAGAAGCAACGTTGGCCGCCAATAAGCTGATAGCGGCCGCAATCCTCTTTATTTTCGGCTCCGCTTTTCGCCTTTTGATTTATGCCGCTCCTACCCCCGCTCGGAGCCGAACTTTTCACCGCGGAGTGGCTGTACTTGGAGGGTTATACTCCGCGTCTTGAATATTTGATGGTACCCTCCGCCCACCCGCCACTCCCTGTCGAACTCCCCGCCACCTTGCCGCCGCTTCCATGATATCACGTAATCAAATCAGAGCCACCCTCCTCCAACCCCCAACGATGCCGCTTTTACAGGGGAAAAAGTCGAAATAAAACGACGTCCGCCACCGCGAATTTCACTTCTTCCCCACCCCACCACCCATCTCGGAGTCCCAATTTTCCCTTTGTCAGTTAATCATCCCACTTAAATTTAACGGGCCACCTCCCGAATACAATTAATTATGTCGGACCGGATCACTACTTACCTTTTCTTTTTTCTTCGGCTCTTCCCGGCCCAAGGAAAAAGGGGGATTGTCTGGTTGTCACCGCGGCGAGCGAGATCATTTATCAGCCCCCACCCCACCATAGCTATAGAGTGAGTGGGGGGGATCTGTGGCACAATTCTGAAATCGAGTAGTAACTAAAGTAAATAGCCCGTCCACTCCGTCCGTGAATCCACTATTTATAGTGTCCTTGTTTATACGCGAAACGAGAACAATCGAAGACCAGTTGTCCTAAACCATTAGTTCATATTGTTACGAGTGAGTGAATTATACAACAACAACAGCAAAAGATATATCCGCCATTAATATAAATTGGTAATTTATTTCTCAACTGCCAATTCCTTTATATAACGAAAAAAAAAATCGATACATAAATTTTATTTCGAAAATATAGAGTTCTAAGAGGGGGGGAGGAGTCCTATTACAATGGTCGGAAATCATTAATCATGTTATTGACTTGTATATTTTATTTTTTAAAGTAAGTTTTATATATATAGCCGTTTATTTTATTATGTTCTTGTCAAGTTGACTCCCGGTTTATGAAAGTAGAACACGGACTTATGCGGGAGCGTCAGAGTCTAATACGGTAATAAAACGCTAAGTGGGCTGATATTTAATTAATATTAAATCAAAACTCCCCTTAACGATATTCTGGAGATAATGAAGGAGCCTTCTGGGAACGATTCGTCGGAGAAATAATTAAAATTGACTGTATATCAATACTTATATATAGAATATATAGAATTTGAGAGACACGTCCATTCAATTACACGTATGTAAGTCGAGCGGGTATAAAAGGTGTAGGAAATGGAAATCCGCCTACGCATAGTATGAACAACGCGAATTTGTAAGCGGTCGTGCACCTGCGTTGGCGGGGACCTCAAAATGCGCTTCATTTGTCATCATCAAAACGTGTCCAGCCGTAACCGCGTACTGGAATTGTTTATAGGTCCGGTTCGGGGGACAACGCTATCTAGTGTTGACTACTCTTGATGAATTGAACTCAATAAATGGCGTGGGGGCGGCCGCTGGGACGGCCTGATATTTGTAGCCGTTATACCGATAACCGTCCTCGATTTGAGTCCCACCCCCAGTAATGTCCGAACCGCCCTTCCTCCACCCCGACCGCCCCTCCGACGGGCTTGTAATGTCGATGGGACGCCAATTTCCGCGTTATTGGCCCAATAGAATCGCCGTGTTTCGCCGTTTGTAAAGCAAACGAATGCTCTGTCGGTGCCGGACGGAACGCGATGACTAAATTATCCGCCACCGGTGAGCGAATATAAAATTCACACGATTTAAATTTTTTTTTTTAAATTTTCGAGGTGAAAATGAAAATATCGCAACTCATCAGAGCGCACAGCAATATCCGTTATTTTCTACGAGACGGGACCGCAGGGGGCTACGGCCCACCGCTATAGCAGCTAATACGATTTCGGCATCGACTCCCGACAGGGTAACTGCAAACGGCATACTAAAACTATGATTATATTCGATCGATGGGGAAAAGCCTAATTTCCCCATTTATGAACATTAGTGTTAGCCGTCTAAAATTCAGGGGTGGGTTGGGGAAACCGACAGTGGAGTCGTATTTACATTTGAAGTAATAGAAAAGATTTGGATGATTTGAAGAAGAAACTTTAAAATAAATGTGTTTCGATCGAAATATATAATTTTTTGTTTTATATATTTCGGAGGGTAGAGGACAATATCAAAACTGAATTTTCTATATTATAGTAGGCCCCATCTAATTTGTACGTCCATCATCCCCTGCGGTTTAATATTCCAGGGCCGGGGGCGATTATTTATTATCGGGGGTATTCTAGTTTTCTGCCAAATTCAAACTGCTCCCTCAGGTGTCGAAGAACGCTGGGCTATAATTCTTGTTTCGTCGGCGCGCTATCTCTCCACCGCCCCCTCCCGCGCCAAAGAATTATCGCTGTTTTCTTTCTCTTTCCATCCTTTCCCGGGGCCAACTTGGTCTCGGATTTGGGCGGGGAGACGCGTTGTTAAGTCCCGACGAAGATAAAGTGGACTTTTTCCCCGGGCCCCAACTTGAGGGGCTCGCACTCATTGAAGCGCCCCCGCCCCCACCTAAGGGGCGGCGGCCATCCCAGTGCTCCGCTGCCCCCACAGTCGAGAGATTGATTCGCCCGAAGGAAAAAGAAGTCCTTCATTCCAGCCCAGCAGTCCACAGAACGGGATCCGGGCGACCCCAAACGAATCGTATTTTCTATGCGAAATGCGTAACTAAACTACATACAAGATGTGGCTCTAGAAAAAATGATTATGTACATCTAACTAGCATAATGCTCCCATATATTTCAAATCACACCATTCACTACGATCTCAAACTTCTGACGAATATTGGTCAGTGATTGCAAACCGGGAGACTGTTACGGAAATTCCAAATTTCTTATATCCGAATACCAGATTTGTTACCCACTTAGTTATTAATCCATTTTATAGTTTTTCTACAACTTGTATTATATTATAATCATTTTAATATGAAACAAAATAAAGTTGAAATAAAAATAGTTTCCGTAGAACGGAAACTATAAAGAAATTGAGTAACATTATTGGGAATAAAATAAACATTCTGTTATTGAAGGGAACTAATTACGTTCGATTAAATTCTATTTTTGCCGCCTAATTTCAGCGGGGCGCTGCGGGAATGATTAGATCCGAAACACCAATAAACGGTCCGATCTAATCCGGCCGTACGTCAGATGGGGGCCGAGAGTGTTGGTGAGTTTGTGGGGCGGGGTTGAAGGGGTGAGGGGTGGGGTGGGGTTGAGGGTCGGTGTATAAACTACATAGTAGTACAGAGCGATTTGTTGCGGGGGCGGCCATTTTAGAGCTGGATATATTCCAGGAGCCCGGCCCCAGCTAGGTCTACTAATTGAATACTAATTTGAACACGGTCCCGCCGCCCTTTCCACCCCTATTAGCCCACGGGTTCTCTCCCTCCCCATGCCACCCTCTCTAACAATCCGACCCCGTTCCGAATACGAGGCTCGAAAAATCGATGATAACCGAATCGATCATTTTCCCATTATAATTGTAAGCCCGAATAGTTAAATGGCGTTAAATTAAACAAGATTAAAAACGGCACTACTTACTACAGTCTAGCTGTAAATGAGTCGGAAAATTGGATCTAATGAATAGAGTTAAAACATTCGTCGCGCTTGAACAATTGAATTTTCCCTTCGGCCTCATTTACAACTACTATTTAGTTTCTGAGATGTTCGCCAGTAATTCCCAACTCTAGTTTTTAACATTTAAATTGTGTAAGTACATTACTAAAATCTCTGTTAGGACTTAAGAACACAAATCCTGTCAAGGGAACACGACTATTACAACAGAATCATCAGGGAGGTATCGGCAATCTACAAAAAAACAAAACTTATAGGGATATAGGGTATCAGCAGAGGATTGTTCCCAACAAAGAAATGTTAATCCCAATAACTGTATTAGTTTGGAAACCTCGGAAGCAGACAAAAGCCGAGAGGGACCCAGAAGAAAAGGGTAAAATCTCTTCCTGGGTTCCATATGCAGGAAAAATCCAGGAATTGTAGGAACGCGATCCTACCGGAAGTTAAGTGATAAAAGAGTATATTACTTATGTTAACGGGCTCGTACATTGGAGCTTATTTTACTGCCTCGAATATCGCTTCCATTAACAACAGAGTGTAAATTGCAATTTCGATACTTGGATGATAATTGAGCGTGGCCTCCAGCGGATCGTTAAAATAATAGCCGCACGACAGCAACAAATCTTGCGATCGAATCCAGGTCACATCCTCCGGAACCGTGTCCTTTTCTGCACGACTTGTAAAGCCGGGATCATTAGGGCCGGGAACGATTATTCCCGTTGTCCTTAGTGTATTGCAGAAGACATATCGTAGATTAAATTCGGTGTGATAGCCGGGGGCGGCCTATGTGATGGCGTGACGCCGGGTCATTGCCTGTTATCAGAGGCGCAGCCCGGCTCTCCTCTGAGTTATTATTCAGAAGTGAATCAACAAGCCGCCCCCGCCGCCCCCGCTGACAGACCCTATCAACAAATTGGCTTCTGACGACGCCGTTCAAATGAGTTACTACACGCGCCGCAACAAATGTTCACGCGTGTGGCCGTATGCGTTACCGGCCTGTTGTCCTCGAATTAGGCTTTCGGCAGAAGATATATTGTCCGCCTTTATTGCCTGCCAAGAATTCCAGATTCAGAATGGAATGGCAGGAGAGGGAGAATGATCAATGATGAAACAATATTATTTCGAAGTTTTCCCTATTTCTTTTAAAATTTTATTTGCCATCGGCAACTCACAACGGAGTTATTATAGTGCTATAATAACGTGGATTTGGCGATCAGTTTGCTATAGTAATAATTATTTTTTTCGACGAAAGAATTCTAGTAACAATCTTTAAGTACTAATTGTACTTTAAGTTATAATGTTAATTAATACTTTGTAGATGCAATACAAATTTGGAAATGAATATGGATTTAGACTCTAGAAGTTGGGCACTAACGTTTGGGACAATTATTGCTTTTCGCGGCGGGAGCAATTTGAATTACAGATTCATATACAGTTATGTTATGACTGCTGTGTGTCTCCGATATTGATTTTCGGGTACTTCAAACACAATTTCGGTCAGTAATCACAACTATTTCATAAGCGCTATTAATAGAGCTGACATTCTCACTTCGTATAATTTTCTTGTTGAGACAAATTTTTGAGGGAGCGGCGAGAAAGTCAGACCAGTCTCCATCTCGATATAATACAAACCGAGTCCTATTCAAGGCTTAGGTGGTTACCTAAAAAAGTTACAGAAGCCTCCTACAGTTTCTAGTACGTCTAAAAATAAGATAACTTCGTGACCTCAGGGTGCCCAGGGTGACATTCGTCGCAGCTATCCGCGTTGAGCTAAAGTATCCCTAACGAAAATTCTCAAAGAGAACCCAACGGAAATAATGAGACCACTATGAAGAGGAAATAAATTAGTTCGGACCTTAAGTTAGAAGAAACAGTCAAAAGGCAGTTTGGGAGCAAAACATTGACAGATTCCAGCCAGGTGAAAGAATTAAACAATTCATACGAATAATCACCATTTTCATATGAAATGAAAGATGAATATGACGGTATTAACTTATTACACAAAACTAACTTTTAGCACTGGATTGTTTCAAAGTTTTGAAAGTGTCGATAATGGACTCTGTGGCTTTACTCCAAAGAAGGGGGTAAAATCTTTGTAAAGACAAAGTTAAATTAAAGTTCCATTAACTAGATAAACATCCAGTCATAGTAACTCTGTTTAGAAAAACTTTTAATACTGCATAAAAACTTTTTACTTATAGCTTACAAAGAACACTCAAACACATCTTTATATAGTACAATTAAGCTATTTAAAACGTCGAAAATTAATTGTGTTCGTGTGGGCATAAACATTGTTGAAATGAAGGTGGTTAGTATAATTTCTGCATAAATACTTGTCTTTCAGTTATTTTAATTACAATTATTATACACGACAATATTTAAACTACTATGCGTTCCCTGATGTGTAAAATTTGTAGGTTAGTATCCGTTTGCGCCGTGGACCTGGAGATGGAGTAAATTGATTTATATTCCGGGTAGAAGGAATTTGACATGGGATATTCATTCTGTCATAAGAAAATACAAAAAAAAACCCTGATATGAAGATCGAATTTCATGAAAGCCGAAGCCGCATGAATAAGAAATTTATATTGAATCCCGTATTCATAGATAGGGGACCTGCGGTGGGAGCTTTCGTGGAGCAACACATGGCCGGTTATTGATGAATGGGCCCCTAGACGCATATCTACTAGAGTAGATTTCGTTGGTCAAATATGGACCTTTTTTCGATCGATCATATTTGCATCGAGTTTTGAAATATTAATGCGCCCCCTACCGTGGATAATATTGTAAGGAAGGGTCAGTACAAAAAGAGAAGTGTCTAATTTGTTACTTTCCAACATATTTCGTATACCCAATATGACCACAGAAGTGCACCTGCTTGATTTGTCTGCTGTATTTTGTATTATGTGAAAATAAATACATAATAATTTCGTTTTCGATTACTACTTTTAGAACAAAATTGTGAAGTAAAAAATATTTTGTTTGTCAAAATACATAATATATGTGGACTCAATTCACCAATTTACTATAATTATTTAATTCCATTTTAATTATTTTAATAAATCTCCGTTGAAAACATTTCTTTTCGAATTAATTACAGTACCCGGACCCCAAATGTGTATAAATAATTGACTAATAATCATTATATGATGTTGGCCATTTCGACACTGAACTAGAAAATAACAGTCAAACACAGCTTACAAAACTCAGTAGTTCCCCGAAAAGGGGACTCGAGAGTGCACTTCTTGATTTTTAAAAGAAGAGCATCAAAGTTCTAGAGAAAAAAAACCAGGAAAGAAAAAAGACCGTTGTTCGTCTCAATCTCTGTTTTAAAGAAACGGGCTGTCGCCCGGCGAATAAAAAAACAGAGAGCGAGTTGAATCCTTTTGAAAGTGAAACCAGGCTGCTCAAACTCAAGGACCTGTTTGTCCTCAAATACCATCAGGGTGAGGGCGCAAGGGCCGGCAGGGCCTCCGACCGTTTAAACTAGCCTTCACCCAAAGTCCCGACTGAGAATGATGCCCGATAAAGGACGACTTCGTTTGATTATTTAACCAGCTCCCGTGAAGGCTTTATCAATAATAAAAGTTACTTGTACATTGAAAATTTAGGTATGATATAAACTTTATGCCATTGTATGATTTCAAAGGATTCTCTCAGATTATATACGGACACTGTTCTAAGCCTAATCCTACCTTAGAGGTGAGGCGGTAACAGGATACCCGTCCGCCTAGCTATTTCGCTAATCCACAGACAAGATGCTATTGAAGTTGGCCTAGCTTAAGACCAAGTCGGGGAATGGAGACAGAATTTAGCAAGACGTTCCGAACCCTAACAAAATATACTATTAAACACAATCCAGTCGTGTTTGTTAGACCCAGCATGTAGATTGACGACATTTGGCACTTTAAGGGGTGATACTTAAACTGACATTCAAATTTTACTCGATTGCAGGAGAAAAAGGCTAAAACGATTTTCTTCCTAAGGGAAAAATTCTACACAACGAAGTTACATCGTTACTCACATGCTAAAATTTAGTGGTAAAATTAGGTCAGAACTGTTCCCGCGTTTCATCCACCGGGGGGGGGGGGAAATAAGGAATACGAAATCATTTTTTGACACGTACATTAAAATATTACTAGTTTTAGTAATATTTCGACAAATATATCGCATAATTCTGGATTAACTATTGACACAAAAAATATGCTTCGATTTGACTTTAATTTCCTGCACTGGTTATACCATCCATTTCGGACTAAAGGCTTTCTCAACTGGGTTGCGGTTGAAAGCTCTCGCTTACTTCCCACCACCCCCAAACGGTAGCGGCAAACCCGATTTTATCGGCGGCGATTTTCATTCCGAACTAATCCGAGCGGCCTTCCGGACTCCCTCAGACCGCCCTCTTAACTAACCGGTCTCGAATTCCGAGGAATACCAATTAATCGCAATTACCAAATTGGATTTCGCCTTAAATTATATCGACCCATATTCTTCTTTTTTACACCCCCCCCCGCCCAAGGCATAACCCAATTGCTCTCGTTTACAAAGGGAAAAATCACGGGGGCCGGGTGGGGGGAGAGTTCATTTAGCGCCGAAAGAAACTTCGGAAATTCCGAATTTGGAATTCCAATCAACTAACGAGTTAAATTTAATGTGACGCACGCATGCTACTGACGGCACGCGATCGGACTGTAATATTTTAATCAGTTATTTATTCGTCGATGTTTTTATGTAGAAATCCCCGAACACAAAAAAAATATAAAAGGAGAAAAAAATGCCGAGATCTGATATACGGGTGGACCGTGCCCAACCGAGTGAGTTGTACCGGAGAGCGACCTATTTAGATTGCGTTTCATTTCCGAGCGCTTAGAGCATTTGATTCGATTAGCATTTAAAGAAAACTGCTTCGACCGGGTTTATGAATATTACTGAATTAAATTAATACAATTGTCGGCAACCGGACCGTAACCGAATTCAAGCCCCTGTACCTACACAGCTTCTGGGACGGCGATTCCAATTATCGTTTCGTATAATGAAGTGGATTCTCGCGCTATGTCATCCAATTAAATTAATCCGAATAACTCGTAGGAAAGATATGGAATTTGTAGTTCCTTAACCTAACCGTTATGATGAGCACATAAGGAGACTCAATGGTCGACGTTTACTTTTTACGGATCATATCGTTTTATTGGACGAGCGTCCTTTATTAACCTAAAGGAATCTATTCCTGATATCTATTCTTAAGTAACTAAACTCTTGATAGTACACATTAAATCAATGGAAACATATTTTTCCAACTGCGTACTGAAACCTAACTGGGCCTACTAACTGAGGGTATCCACCTAGCCGTTTCTTACAGAATCCAATCCTTGCAATCCACAATCCTTCGAAAACGCCCCTCCGTAAGTAAATGTCTCTGTATAAATCCTTCCAATCCAAATTATCCCATTGTTCCAACTTCTCGATCCGACAACTTTCCTCGCTCCACCCTCCTGAAGATCTCGCGATCTCATTATCACGTGAGTAAGGACAGGAGCGGGACTACCGTCATTGAGTGGATTCTCCATTCAGGAATTCATTGAGTGATTTTATGGAGCACTAGATAGAAAAAAATTATACTTTTCCCATTGTGCGATTGTGCGATCCAAACCCATTCTAGCCCGCAGCTAGAAACAATTTGAAATTCACGCTCGAGACTTGTTTTATTCAAGGACGGCGGAAAACACCCGGAGGATATTTCCTCCGATTTAATCGATGGACAAGACACGGCGTCTCGTTGAAATAAAACAGGCGGGCTGAAAAACCGACGGCGGTGAGCTGTTGGACGGGAGGGGGTGAGTGGTGGACGGTTAAAAAGTGGAAAACGAAGTTGAATCCATAGACAAAAAGAGAAAGAGATTCGGAATAAAATTGTCCCTGTCCGTATTTAAATGGCGGTTCGGGGCTGAAATCCAGGATTAGTGAACTGTTTCCACTATGCGAGCCCGATTTAATTTCGACTCTCTCTCTCTCTCTCTCTCTCTGGGCAGAATTTAAATTTAAATAACTTTTAAAAATATAAAAATTGCCCCGCCCCGATTACTATTCATGAGACTCTTTGCAGTGTCACAAAATGTACCCCAGCAGTTATCGCGGGAATTCTGACCGGTTTAATTGTTATTTGTATGAATTAAAATCTTATAAATTCGCGTTCGCAATTAATGTGAACAACTGTGCGAGGGGAGGGAATTGTTGCTCCTCGGTACAAGTCTATTTTCAAAGGGCATTTTAACTGGAATTGATACGATAGGAATTAAATCTGGAACATCGACAAATTTCAAAACGATATCTTTCTTTCACAGGAACTTGCCCCTATATACATGTGATATATTTCTAGGCCAGCACAACATAGAATATGCTGGGACTTTTCCAGTTTTTCATTTCACTCCGTACCTCATTTCATCGAATGGAATGTAAAATATGGACCCGTATAACTTCGGTGCCCGGGCGAATCTTTCGGGCTGCGAGGCCGGGAATAATCGCCATTATTCATTGTTCGCTGGAAGTGGGGAGATACACGGGGCCGGGATTACACATAATGCAGTAATTCGGGTGAAGGTCGGCAGATGGGAAGCGCGAGAGAGGGAGAGGGAAGGAGGAAGGGATGGAGGGAGAGAGGGAGTGAGAGGGAGAGGGACCGGTCAAACATTTAATTAGTTTCTCGTTTGCGCGGCCCTCACCGTTTAACATTGATTATTAAAAGCCGGTCAGTGGGAGCGCTATTGTGTCCAACGGTTGCCGGATAAACATTAGGAATTAATATCGCTCCCAATTACCACATGTTGTGTAACGAATCTGTACGAATAACGGGTTCGGGAGAGGGAGAGAGTCAATTGTCGCACAAATTGTTGTAAGTAATTGAAGCCCCTTTGTATTTTGAATTGAATTGAATCACAATATTACAGTTTTCGTTTGCGTGTAATGATATGCAATTTTCCGCAAGTGTAAAAACGTTTAGAGAAAAAATACCTTAATGTGATTGGAGGCACGGGCTTCTGAAAATAAATAACTTTACCGTGTTGAATTGTTCGCAAAGTATTCTTTTACAAAGAATTTCTTTTTAAAGTGATTTTTTTCAGATAAATTCTTAATGGGACTGTCCCCCTGGGAACCCATCTCACGGACGATAGCCTTGGGGTGTATACTGTTAATACCTCAGTACCTACGATGTGTTGCTTAGACATATGTATATATTGGTGTCTAATTGTTCTGTATGTAGTCTTATCGTGAGTTGGGTCCCTGGGCTTTACTCGTTCCATGAAGAAATTAACTTCTGTGTCAAATAATATCGAACAAATCTGAGACCCTGAATTGCGATACCCTCCATACAAACATTAAATGCACGATACACCGATGAAATATGTATTTATCCAATGTATCACATATTCAGTTTTATTAAATGTGATTCTTTGCCTTCATAGGTTGAGTAACTAATGCATGTCCTAAAAAATTGATGTATATTTCTGTCCCTTAGTGAGCGTCCTGATCATATGAAATAATGAACTTATGAACAGAATTATCGTTTAAAATTCCGACAAAAAATAACTAAGAAACTCAAATCTCAATATTTCCTTAGGAAGAAAATATGGAATCTCGGACTGATAATAACGAGATAAGCATAAATAAAACATACATAACTCCTGCGGGTTATTTCTTCGAATAAAGGACTGGAATGATCGACAAAAGTACAGTCCATTACGATAAAGAAATTCAGAAAAATAAATAAGTACCATCATTCTATCCACCCATTATCACAGAATCAATATATAATTTGGGAACAGAAGGGGAAGAATTCGAAAAGAAAAAAAGCCGGTTGTGTTTTTTTCTCCGGAGAGACCAAAAAGTGCGTAACTCGATTTTCCCTCGTCACAATTTAAGAAGAAATTTCACGAACGTCGCTCTTAATAAAGTGTTAGAAAAACGTAATTTGGGCCCATTTCGTCACTCTTTTGTAACGGAATTAACCATAGAATCTAGTCAGCGTAATCGGGATAACGAGAAAAGTCAACAAGAAAGAAAAGGTCGTCACCTTGGAAAAGTGAGTTGACTGTACGCTCGTGAATAAGCTAATTTTCGCCCGAATTCATTTAATAATACTTAATTCTTCAGTTAATTATCATATTTAATATGTTAATTATATAGGCATTGGGTACGAATAAAAGTGCATTTTTTCAATCACTAATATGTACAATTTTCATTCCGAAAGTTATTAACTCAGAATACGAAATCAATGTTGTATTGTTTTCCGGTTTCAAACATTTATAAGCCTGAAAAAAGGTTGGGCATTAATAATAATTTCATCATACTGGCAAAAGGTTTCACATTTTGAAAATTTAAGCAGGCAGACACACGTATGACATGAACAGTTGGATGTCATTTTTTATTTGTACAATAAACTTACTGGAAATAAGTTCTTGTTGTGTAATAGGTACTTTATGTAAAGACAATTAAAGAAAAGTATTTTTTTATGAAATTGAATGTTCCACGAACGACTAAAAAGACGAAAAGATCCGGTAAAGAATCTTTCTTATTTTTTACTGAAAAGAGTAAGTTGGTCCCGAACTGAAAGATTAATGGAACATTGGCTCATGAATAAGAATAGTAAAAAAATATAATTAAGCGGTAGGGTTGTACTTGCATAATGTTCGAGTTATATCTAATGTTAAATTGTACTGAGATTCGGCTGAGTGGGGGAGTCATAATGAAGCAGTACACCGCTTAATATTAAGTATGTCAGATAGCATGTGGAGGCGGTGATTACATAAGAACCTGGAACTGCACATGTTCAACAGACAATCAACTGTAATGGCGGATTCGAAAATGGGCTAACCCATAGGGAGGGGGAGGGGGAGGATTCATAATGAAGGACGTCGGAATTATGAAGATGGGCCGGTCTGTTTGTACCAGTACACGGGTTCGGTGCCGGGTATGTAAAATAGAGCAAGCGTACACGCCGCCGCCGCCGCCGCAACTGATGCACACGCACACGCACAAACCGTACCGAGCGTAACGAGGCGCCGCCAACAACAACAGATGGCCAAAACAAACCCACGACTTGCGCCGGCCCCCCGATATTACGGACTGAAGCCCAGGACACGCATCCGCCCCCACCACAGCCACCCCAGCGACGCCCCAAATTCGGCCAAAGGAGGAATAATATCGCAGTTTAGAACCGGGAGTCCTACTTTTCGTCGCTCGTGCCAATATCGTTATGTCAGGGAATTTTTTATAACATATTTAAGACACCCGTAAGTTCAAATAAGATCCCTACCTGCGAAGGGTTCGCTTCTGTCCGTTGGTGGCACCTTTAGCCAATTTATACATTACAAATTTGAGGGGGGCTAAGCCGTACAAGAGGCTAATTGGTGGAGATTTATCCTGACCAGTTAGGTTCTTAACCGTTCCCTGTACGGCTTTGAAAGTGACAGTAGACCGTAAGTAGCAGTTGCTATGCCTTCCTTTACGAGAAGCGCCCCCCATCCGATTGGCGCAATCGTCGTTACGATAGGCCGAGGGGAATAATCGTCGAGCGTCGTTCCCGCAGAATAGACTTCCTGAACTTTATTGCATCCAAGATCGCCGCTTTACTTAATGGCGATGTTCTCCTAGCAGAGGGAAACGTCGGCATTATAATAATAGATATACGACACGGGCATCAACCGGTATTATCTCTGTTCGAAGTGGGACGTTAGTCGGGCTGAAATGCCCCCCTTATGTGACTTTACGGAGAGCTGATACGGTGCGGTCACATCGCACAGATTGTAGCAAATAATGTTTAACACGAGTCGGACAAGATACCGCGAATCGATGGGCGGTGTGATCGGAATTTTTAACCGGAATCGAAAACCGACCGGGTGGCGCAAATATATTCTCCAAAATAAACTTATTTCATAAAGAGATTTCACGAGTCTCTGAAATGTGCGCTTTTGTAAGTGAATAAGCTCGGGTATACACATCAAAAAGCCTGAAACGGAATACACAATGTGGCGTGGGGGCTCGCGGCGGTCCCATTTTTGTTGAACAGGGCTATCAATGTAAAGTACTTGAGCAGGAACGAGACAAAGCGGTCCCGGATTCCATTTGTACGGCCCCGGCAGCCATCTCCCGTGTAATGCGCCGAAAATATCGTCCCATTCGATGCCGCATTGTTCGGCCGATGTGTCAAATTACACAGTATTCGCCAAATCGGAATGGATGACTTGCACCCCGAAATTATACCGCGGTAACGAACAAACACATTTTCAAAGGCCCCGAAATTCAATTCTTCTCACTCTGCTTTCTCTGTGCACTATACAATTAATCGTGTCCATTCTAGATCGAATATACGGAAGTTATGGTTCGACCACAAGTGTCACATGGCCGTACAAGCACATAACTTCTTAATGGAGTAACTTCTAGTCGGGGGCGGAAGTCACGCGGTACATTGCTACCGCCTTAGTTCAGATTAAATAGAAAAATTGTTGATATTTTCATATATCTTATCTACTGGCGATGGCGTATTGCCCTACGAAAGTCAAGACTTTTTATTATACTTCTCGAAATTTATAACTCAAGAAAATATCCCCTATCACAAAATCGATGCGGACGACAACCAATTTACGTATTCATTTCGAGTGTAAATTACAATTGCAAAACTGTACAACGCTATCGCGTAGGAATTTCCGTCGACTTGCGGACCGCCGGACGGCCGAGGGACACCGCCAACCACCGGTGCGGACTCGAACCGACGTCCGCTGTAAATGCAAATATGGATTTATAATAGTATAATTACGAATAACAGGGTCGGAGCTTTGCGACAGCGGCCACCCATTACCGGTTCATTAAGATCGATTTTACCGCACGATTGATCATGCCCTTTCACTCCTCTGTCACTCTCATCGTAGTTGGTTATGTAGTCAGTAATCTAAATAGGAATGTGGACCGACAACCGATCAGATTGGGGCTGAGTTCCAATGCCACGGATCGTTTAATTAAATTCGCCGAGATGTTCCCTGACTGAGCAGTAATCTCCCGCTGGACAACTCTGTTTTTATTAGTAACCAATATACGGTAGGATCGCGTAATACTGCGGGAAGTCGACCCTTCGATCGGGCCCAGATGATGGAACTGGTAAGAGTTCAGAAACGTCGGAAGCAGACAACGCTAGAGAGGGACCCGGAAGGAAATAGGCGAAAAGCCTTCCAGTGGAGCCCGCTCGGGTGGTTTCCAAACACAGGAAAATATAGGGATAGCAGCGGGCCAACCGATGTGCGGTTAAAGCCGGCATAAGTGGTTTGATCACACACACTCGACGCCAGAGTAGGTGCATTTGTAAAATAATTTCTGACCGAATTCCAGACTGAGAAGCGCACAAGCGAAGTCTTGAGTCCCGCCCAAACGAAGTTGGGCTCTGGGGACTGTTACTGACAGAATATTAGAGTGCTACCGACGGTGACGAGGAGCCGAATCGCTTATTTACCACCTCATATGCGAGAGGGCGGAGAAACACATGATTGATGGTACACATTGCAGGCCTCCCCATAAAAACATAGAACTCTGTAGTATGTACGCAATATATCAGGAAAAAATAATCAAGAAGATTGAACGAGCGATGGTATATTGGTACAAAGTAACGTGTTTCAATAACACGTGAAAGTACGACAGTATTTTTTAATCATAAGTACTTAAAACAATAGTTTAAAAATGACAGTTTTCACGATTATCCTGAATACAAACTTTAGAAGTATACTTAGAGAGTAATTTAAAAAAAGGAATGTGTATTCTATATTATGCAGAATGTTTCGCAAATTTTTGAACATTTTGTTATACTAGGTCCACATATCACATTACTCATGCCACATTTCAATGTGTATAACTTTACCGTAATAATTCAATTCTCACTGTCATATCAGTTTACGATGTAGACATTCATCCTAAATTTAGACAACAGTTTGTATAGTATAATGTTATTTGATTTTAGCCCACCAGTATTACGAATGGCTCAGTGGAGACCAGTAAATATTATTATATTCTCATTTATTATTCTTATTCAATAAACTCCCTAATGGAAAATTAAAATTTTACAATTAGTATCCTTTAGAGAGGATCGTTGTATATATATGTATTGATTTACGAGCGGTTAGTCCGAAGGGAGAATATTCACCAACGATCCATTCTTTGAATGGATGAAACCAAGTGTCTTTAATAGTAGGAGGATTATTTGTAATTTCTATTACGGAAACTGTGCAACTATTTGAAGTCGATCGCAATATACATCATATTAACTGTAGGAAACGCATTGGTAGCAGCTGAAACAGACCCACAGAGGATACGCGGTAACATCATTTAAAAATAGAGTAACAACAGGTATATAGAAATAAACAGACCGGGGAAATTTTCCAAACGGATTTAACGGATTCAAATCCGAGTAGAATAAGGACGGAGAGTGTTACGCCATTTTGGGGCGAGAATCGGAAAGCAATCAAGGAAATCTGAAGAGGGTGGGAGGGAGGTCCGGAACGCGAGGGTAATATTCAGTCTTGTCGAACCGTTTTCGTCTCGCAGAGAGAGAGAGAGAGAGAGAGAGAGAGAGAGAGAGAGAGAGAGAGAGAGAGACCCCTTTGATCTGTCCCCGGCCAGAATGTCGCGGGCCCCTAATAGAATTCTCCGGCTATCGGCAGGCAAAATATTCCCCATTTCGTCGCAATCTCACAGAGACAGACGCTCTGTTCTCAGTCCGACGCGCGCGCAAAACGTTTTCCCCAACTGTTTTCAGAAGAAGAAAAACGGGAAAACTCGTTTGTTTTTCTTTTTTTTCCCCCGCGCTACTCCCTTCGTGCCCGGCAATTCACCGGCTGCCCACATTCTGTTTGCCACAAAGGGCCCCAAGTATAACAAAGGAAGTAATTAAGGAAATTGTCGCTTTTTTCGTTTGGTCCGCGATTGAGATACCGGCGGAATGTGAACTACCGGGACGACTAATGCACGGGTTAATATAAATGCATGAAAGGTACACATGTTGTAAGAATATATAGACATTTTTAATGTGGATTATGGGCGATTTTTCTTAATCGGTCAAGATTAAAATAAGGTCCATTTAAATTGAAATTAAACAAGAATGAAAATTAAGAGAACTAAATTATTTCCCAATAGAAATAATTACTACTACATATCTCCACGTCGACGTTTATAATTATTAAACGACAAGTTGAGAAATTCCCAGATCTCCCTAAACTGGGAAGAATAAAGTTCAATCAATACATGAACATGAATTCGGTTGTTCACCGACTCTATTTGAGTGCGAGAATTAAGACCTAATAGTAGAAACCTACAATCTCCGGTACGCATCAAATTAGCGGGACGTGGAAATTCACTTAATTCATTTGGTCATTCTCCAATCTCCCGGCCGACTGATTGCGGTAATTAAGGAAAAGAATGAATTATTAACCGGTGCGGACAACTCCAATTTTCTTATCGCCGGAGTTAATTGGGAAGGCAGTGGGGGGGGGGCTAATTAGGAGCCCGGGAGGGCTGCGTTTGTCACACACCTTCTTCTAGTTTTTTTTCTCTCCCTCTCCCTCTCTCTCTCTCCTCTCGCACCTTTACTTTCTTTTTCCTAAATTCCGATTTTCGCCGCTCTTTTTTACCCGCAGCTTATTTCACGCTCTCCGCGGACGAATAATTAACTCGGCCGGTTCATTTTCCCTTTCCCGACCCGCGCCGCAGCCGCACCAATTCGGCGATAGCGAGGATTATTTGGCCTCGTTTCATGGAAACATGATGGAAACATCATTAAAGTCCAGACCCAGAATTGGGAAGTAGAGCCCTCTTGAGGTCTACAAAAGAAAATAGTGGCTCTGGCGATGTAAATAACACCGAGAACAGGGGCAATAGAAATATTCCGGACAGGCGTTATACCCTCACAATAAGAGGTTATATGATTGGGAAAGCTTTTAAAAGGATGGATGAAAACCTCGAGAGATAGAGAGAGAGAAAAGGGGGATGGGAGAGAGAAAATGGAAGAGACACATACGTGAGCGGGTAAACTACCGGGTTGGTACCGAGGGCGACCTCCCCCCGCGGCCGGGTGGAGCACGAGCCTCTTCTGTTCCAGGAAACTATCGATCCCCCGTGATCCACTATCTCCGGACAAGTGAATTAAGGTTTCGCCCCATCCCCCCCTCCACGCCGCCCACCACCGGTTTCCTCCCACACTCAGAAATAGTGTATTGTATACTTTTCACAGAAACGAGGAAAAGTATGAGCCCGCAATAAAGTGGAAATAAATAAGTTCAGAACTCAATATTAGAGGCGCTATGAGAATAAAACATTCACTGATTTCAATCAAACGAGAAAGTAAACTAAAAATATTGATTATCATATAAGAATCAGTGGTTGGAGAAAACAGTCCAGTTAATCCAAAAAGATCTGGTAGATTAATTTGTGATAAACAAATTGCTACATGAATTTAATAATAAATTTAACCAATCAGTTTTATGAATGAATAAAATCAAGGCTGTTTATGAAGCGTCTCTAAATAGTGTCAATATATTGTTCTTCTCCCACCCCGCCGACAATGCCGTCTCACTCGCGTCTCCTTATAACACAACAACACGACAATTATAATACCGCGAAATCTGTAAAAACTTCCGCGCCGAGTTCAAGTAGCAGAGTGGGCCGAACAATAGAGGGGGGTGGAGGAGGAGGAGGTTTCCATATAAAATACAAGGGAGGAGGGAGGTTTTAAAATTGTCCAACCCGAAGCCCCCCCTCCCCCTTCTCTGAGAACTCTGCTCTCTGAGAGAAAAGCATTTCTCGAGATGAACAATCCATTTTGCGGTAAAAATAAAATAGCGGAAGAGGGGGGAAAAAAAGTAGGGGCCCGAGGCCACTTTATTTTCTCTACGTTAGGTGGGCCAACATTTTAGAACAACGTAGCAAAGAAGTTCTTTAGGGCGGTAATCTTTCCAGAGAGGATTCTTGAATCTTCCTAATCTTATCAGTCCGATTACACTTGCACACGACGGCATATTACGGGGAACGATAAAAATGTAATGTTTGCCTAAAAAATTCAAATATATCTATTATATAACCTAAATTTAAAATTATTCTTCCTGCTGTTTCAGTTACGCCCACAATAGACAGAACAAATAATGTCCGCGCAATATCTATCGATAAACAAGATATAAGCCATTAAATAATGCAGTTGACCAGAACCAATATCGAGCGTTCTGTATTTACAGAATACAGGTTTGTTGCCTCAACCTACTCTCATTATACCGGGGACATGAATTGTACAAAAAGTGGCCAATTGTCAATTATACTGAACCGAATGGAGAATCCTATTTCAGACACTACCCGGGCAAGAATTCCTCCAGGCACGAGTTCCCAATTCACTGCGAGATTTCAATTTGAAATTTAATAATAGACAGGGAAGCCGGGGTGTTTTAGATTGTAGGTCCTTTTATTCGCTTCATCGGGAGTAGAGGAACTGCTCGGAAACTAAGTTGGGTTTACTAACATCACAGTGTATTACTGTAATTCGTATTACTCCGAGTTGAAAATAAAATTTAATTTAATAGATTACCCCCTCACTATAATAATATAGTAGATCAAAATCGTTTACCGAATTATGTTTGAGTGATTCTTCCTCCTTGAACTGAAACATAATAATATTCAATTCATCGAAAAGTTGCTAATCCGCCGCTGAGAATCGAAAACTTGTATTCAAACTATGTTGTTTTGTATTGCCAAGGACGCGCTTAACAACGACTTTAATAGAAACACACTTTTTAATTAATTACTACTGTTATTATAACTGTCCACACTTATTGAACTGTACTTTGTAGGCAAACAGTGCTGAAGTTAGTGCTAAAGGCAGAGTTCCGGAGGCCTATTAGAGTGACTTTCGGACCAATTGCAAATTCGACTCGATTAAAAAGTTGATATCGAACTCCAGGAACACAGGGGAGAACAAGAAAAAACGGCGATGATTGGGGTCCAGCGTGGCTTAGCGACACTCATTACGCCGGCGGGGCATTGTATTCCCCTCCAGGACCGGATAAATCATTCTTATCGAACATTCCAAATGTTATTCGACCGATTAAGAATGGAATCCCGACTCTAAATTACCGTCGGACGTTCAACGGGGTGGGGGAGCGTCTAACGAGGGAGGGTCGGTTGGGGTTGGTGGCGATTTCAAGGGAGGCAATAAAACTAGGCCCCGATAAAAATACTGTCGTCGGAATCGCTTCCACGAAATGTCCCGCCCGAGTATTTATTAAAAAGTCAAATCCGTTCCGCCCCCAGCCACCCCTTTCGGGACCGCATGAAAGGGCAGACCGGGGGCGGAGTGGAAAACGTCGTGCGGCATTTCAGGAAACTTATCTTCCTAGCGCGAGATGCATATAAGTACGGGTGGATAACGATCGAAATTTGATTAGAGTTATTATAAGCCAGATAAGGGCAGACTTAGGACTTGAGAGTCCCGCTAATAACAGTGAACAGTGCGGTCGACCTGAAGAGAGAGAGAGAGAGCACGCCACTTTCACCAAGTGACGAGTCAATTATAAATTTGCTCAAGACCCTCGACCTTTCCCCTTCGATCGGGTCAGGACTTGCATTGGATTTTACTACCGCCGCCTTGCATTATATTTCCATAATATATCTATTAAATTCCATTATGTAAAGCTTCCAAAATATATACCAACATAAAAACAAATAACACTAAATCCATTAAAAGAAAAGGAAAATACTTGAATCACTAGGAATTATTTTGATCCATAATTTTAATAAATATATTTTACATCGTTAAATTACATTGTATACTCGAAATTTGTGTTCAGATTTCAAGTTTTATCTATAATAATCTAATTTTTAAATGTAACGAACATATAATGATAATACATTTATAACAATTACTGTTGCACCCCTTGAACGGACAGGCCGGAGAAGGAGTCGGGATATTTCTCTTGTGGGTATTACCTGGAGGAGGGTGAATTTGTCTTAAGCCCAGAATATGGATTGAAAAAAATTTCTTGGGAGCTAGTCGGAGGTTAGTGGCGGCGGAATTGATTATACATTTAGATTAGTGGTGGTAGGCAATTTAGTGCTGGTTATGATTGCGACGTAGCCCCAGTGGGAGTAGGGGGATATGGTAATTGTGTCACTAACACTGGGGAAGAAAGGCCGGGGTAGACAGACGGACTGCCGACTAGACGCTTGTTGAATACAATCACACGTGGCTATATTATTGGCCGCATGACTCGCACGTATATTAATGCCTCCACCACCGAATCCGAATTATCTCCGCGGCTCGAATATATTTGGAATACTGAATAACCATGAGTATCGCTAGAAATAACAGTTGAAGTGGCAATAACGTAATTCGCCTGAAAATCGCTGTTATAGTTTGCGTTAGTCAATATCCGGCTCTAATGTGACGATATTTCACCTATTTTTTCCATAGAATGATCTTCGGCCTTCCTTCCTGAGTTTCTACTATATCCATAGTATAGTATGTCGCCTTTAGTAGTATTCTTTTAGAAACACAGAGAGTCGTATCAGTTGCCCTAAAATAACTACAAAATAAGCAGCCGACGATAGTACAGATAATCCAATTTTAAATGTTTAATTTTAACCCAGTAATGAGAACAAATATATGAATCTCCAAAATCTGTTCATATTCCACAATTAATTTAAATGTCAACGTTATTAGTAACAGTGGGGATAAGAAGCCTGTTGAAAATAATGAGCTTGATTGAAGATTGATGTGATTCCAAATACTTAACGGGCATCTAAAATTACATGATTTAACATCATCCCTGTTATTACGTACTTTTGTATCGATACAGGTGTACATTTATAACCAATGTATGAATTAATGTGTGAAGTATAGACGCGATTACGTCATTACTGGACATGGGGACAATTTCTTCGTCCTTAGGTAGATGATTGAATGAGGATTAGGGCCACAATTGTGATAGCTTTCACCGCCGGATTGTTACGGCCGGGTTAACGGCTGAAAACAGACACGCCATCCCCAAATAAGGTCCAGAAGTGCCGCCGCCGAGGAGCTCTATTCGGGCATTACCCGGGCTGTATTTACCGTGGAACGGGCCGACCACTAAGGGGAATGAAGACGAGAGCTAGAGCAAGCGATAAGCCCAATAGGACGGCGTCTTCCTCCAAGTCTATTGGCCGGAATTCTTTATCAACGTTTCTCCCGAGACGAGGATATAAGGATAGTGGGGTGGGAGGAAATAGGGGCGGCTACAACAAGCAATAAGAGAGATCTCTTAGCGGCGTCGTTAGCCCCTCCTGCCCTACGGCTAGAGTTCCTTCCACCACGTCATACCGCGGTTTTGGAAACGACCCGGATTTTCGCGTAGCGTGGGGCCCCCCGCCACCCTTTTGACTCGCTGAAAACAAGGGCCGCTACATACAATAGAGCCCGCGTGATTCCCCGTACCCCTAACAGTGGATATAATCCGAGGGGGTAATAATAATTATCAATACGTTAGCGCAATATATTTCGACGGAACTTGTAAACCTAAGTATAGTTCCATGTCACGCAGAACGGATTTATATCAGAGTAGGTAATCATTAAAAATATATACTGAAATGTTCATAGACGTAGGCACCGATTGTATAACTATTAAAAAAAATATTCTTAAAATTACGGATCAGAATTGAGGTATTCTTTCTAAGATACACCCACTATAAAGACTTACCCACGTTAGGACTCGTTTTGTTAGTCTAGGTATGTTTTCGTCCTAAATCTTTAATAAAGTTTTTATACGTTCAATAAGCAATGTTTCTAATTACTAAATTTAATTACCGTTACAGGATTGGGTAATCCGAAATTTCGCCCGCTTATACAGTGTATGGCTATTAGAACAAAAATGGCAAAATTACACGAGTAAAATTGATAGTTTTGATTGTGATTTTATTGCAACTTGATTAAATTTTCAAGATGTACAGAGCCGGCCTACTAGACTAGGAAACGGCCTCGCATTTTTTGTTGTAACTGCAGTTTACGAGTGCATCTCGCTAATTGTCCAGTCGAGTAATTTGAAACGGGCAGTATTCGCGTTTCCGGTTATTCCAAGTCTGCGCGGAGTGAAATGTACACAATGGGCTAGGGCCAAGAGCAAGACAATAATGAAGAATCAGTCGGGTGTGCCGTCGGAGCCCTCCTTATCTCCGGCTTCCTCCTTCCAGCCAGCCCCTATCCGCTGGAAGGAGTTGCTCGTCCCCCTTCCCCGCGCCATATGGCGCCCCCGCCCCAATAAGATATTAGCAGCGTGTCCCAACCCCCCACTCTAATTCCCTAATACAAGATACGAGACCCCCAAATTTCTGACTCAACCCCCCCTCATACTATTTAATATACCCTCGCCGCCGCCAAATCGAGTTACACATAAGTAAAGACGGTCGTACACATCGTGCGCAACTTTGTACAATGTCCAGGAAAATAATTATTTAACTACGTTTAAAGACGGAAAACTTGTTTCAGGCATCAAGCTTGGGCGGAATTTCTTCGAAATATCGTGTTAAAAAGACGTTATTTTCTATATATGATCCCCTACTAATATACCCTTATCGATTATGTCTCACTGACACGGTTTCTGGTAACTTAGTGCTGGTAGGATGCTGACAAGTCAAATTTCTGCCGATTACTCTGTACTGCAGGTACGCATATAATGATGTGCTTCCTTAAATTTACACACGGTTATAATTTTAAATTAAATTTACGCCTACATTTATCATATTTATATGATTATATCACCTGGTAACGATTTTCCTACCTATTTATTCAATAAATATTCGGCAAACTAAAGCCGTGTTCTATACACATAGACATGAAAAGCGGACAAACAAAGACGGTAAAACATGCATTTTTTCGTTGAAAAAATAAGTTCGGAAATTGTATCTATTGATTTTTAGTTCAAATTTCATATTAATTAGAAGTAATTCGAACCCACAGCTCCCGTTACTCTTATATTATCAGAACATACAAATTCACTATACAAGTATACAAATAGCTTTATAAAATATTGAACATTGGATTTTTAAAATTTTACGCTCTCATCCCACAACGCTATTGATGTTGATATATTTTAACCGCGACAATCGTGTTGCGGCCGTTTTGAACGTCTCGCTACTTCAGTTGTGTCTGGGCGGCTCTGCGTGCGAGGGCACGTCGGCCTAGTTGTAGGGGTGAACAGGGGGGGAGGGTGGATAATAAAACTGATACTGGGGTGCCGTTTGGAAGGGGTGCGGGGGGCGGGCCCGGGGTGCAGATGAGACGGGAGAATATTGGGCAATCCAATAGCACGCTCCAGCAGTTTTTATAGCGGGGAGGGGGGGACATACTAGTCAGTCGATAGGTGTTAGGCCCACGGAGCACCCCCAGGACCACCCCCGGGCGACGATAGAATCCCCACCCCCACCCCTACTATCCCGGGCTCTTACTGACTCATATCCGGAACCGTCCGAGCACAAAATTCCGAAATTCCGGACACATCCGAGAAGTGGACACCGGTAATATATATCAACCCGCACATGATAAAATATGTTCATTCGAATGTTCTAATTTAAATTTTAATTGAACTCAAAAATCGCGACATAGATTGCTGAACAATGAATATAAACTATGATAGAGGAATAAATCATTACTACAGTGAAAACCAATCTGGACATTCAACTGTGGGTTCGGCCAAACCATCCGATTTTAATGGAATTCAAACTGAACAGTCGAAAATACTAAAAAAAATAACGCAACCTACTAAGCCTCCTGAAATCGCAAACATACCTTACAGACACCGGAAAAGAGAGGCTACGTGATTTAAATTACCGAGTAAATAAATAAAATTTTAAAAAAGGGTGAAAGCCAGTGGGGTTTTCCACCGTTATCCTCTGTGTCTTCCTACTTCTGCTCGACCAAGAAAGCCGCTTATTGCAGTTGTGGCAATAGTTAAAGAAGAATCTGAAAGATAGTTTAAAAGACCTTATGTCTTTACCCGCTAATTTGTACTTTCGCTAGACTTATTTCGGATAATTTGTATTCGAATAAAACATTCGAAGCCCGAAGGGATTAAATGATACTGGTGCGCGGTTCGACCATTAAGAAAATAACAATTATGGGCTCGCTTGGCCTTTGACGTTTTTAACGAACAAATTTTGAACCTGAATGAAACCCGCGTTGAAAGTGCGGGAACTCGAGGAATCAAGGTTGAGAGAGGTCCGTGTATTTATGATTATCGGGAGGAGCCTGGGACCCTATAGTGTTTAAGCTGGCCGGTCCACGCCATTGTCCCCGTTCGGGTTCATTGTCCGAAGTTAACTTAACCGGAGGCCTTTCGACCGGAGGCCGCTAAAGCGTTCAACGGGGCCGAGATTGAAATCAAGCCCCGCGACCTGATCGTTGTATGCCATTCAGCGAGGCAGTTAGGCGCCGATAATTTTTCAATTGAAACCCAACTTCCGGCATGTAACTACACGGCCCTGTCGGCGACCGAGATTTATCGATAACAAATTATTAATTAACCGTCGTGATCAAGCCGAATTTAGTTATTACCAAAAAAAAACTACAGTTGGCAATAGCGTACAAATTTGCAGTTGATAACGAGTAACTTCGGTTAAAAAAAATGAAATCATTTTCCCTCATCACATTTAGAACTATTCCTTACTCCTACAGAACGATTTCAATAAGCACCCAGGATGCGATAATTGTAATCCTGAACGCTCAATTTCATATAGTGAGCGGCAGTTTCCGCGTCCAGACATTGAATTATCACTAGCTCCCGGTAGGATCGCGTAATACTGTGGGAAGAACCTCGGTTCCTACGGAAGAACGTAGGAAGCAGACAACAACCGAGAGGGCCCCTGAAGGAGAGGGCAAAAAAACTTCCAGTGTAGCACGCTCGGGTGGTTTCCAAACACAGGATAAATCTCGGAATAGTATGGGGTAATCGAGGTTCTTCCCACACTATCAACTTAGTTAAACTTAATTTCATGTCATCTCTTTTAAATTTCCCCTATCTATGAATCTTTGTATCGTTGGATGTGCAACTTCATAACCCGGTTAGAGTTCACCGGCGTACGTACACAGGGGTAAAGCTCGATTCCGTGCTCGAACCCGATAACGAAATAATAACTTTTTGTCCGCGACGAAAGGAGCCGACTCTGAAAATGCCACTCGTGTGCTTAATTGACATTTTTATACGGCCCAACGAGTCGATACTCCCCCCCCCCTCCGACCACTCGGTCCGGTGTTTACAAGGCTAAATATTTTAACCCATTTCCCAGAGAAATACTATTAAATAAAAAAAAACCCTGGAGGTCGTTAAGGAAACACACCTGGCCCCTTATCAACAAACTCGTTATCTGATCTAAAAAAAAAATTAATTTCGCCGCCCCGAATTTCGACGACACACGAACGCACAAAGGCGTACAAAAAAGCCTTCATAAAGCGGGGGCAGGTTCGATGGATTCACTTGAATTCCTTCCGGTTAAATGGAACCTAAATGGGACTCCTTTGTGTTTCAAATAAAAATTAAATTTTTCTGCCCACCACAAAAAAGTTCTTTCGTTCATTTTTTTCTAATTTCGAAAATGTATTCTCCCGTTGAAACATATTACTTGGAAATATTTAAAATGAGCCTTATATAACCAACATTTTAACCACCATAAGGTAACTAGGTCGACAAGTCGACACCATAAGAAAAAATCTGGGAATCGTAAATGTGACAATTGCCATTAATTTTAATGCTTTTAAATTACAACTTATCGTTGGTATAGTTGTTCTGAGTTGGACGCACTGATGATAACCTTTTTGTTCCTACTACTAAATTACTTATGACACATTAATCCAGTGTAGTTGCAAAAAAGAATTTTTCGTAATTGTCGGTTTAAATTTTCGAATTTCTCTAGTTTCAAATTGTGATTTAAGGCCTAATTGATGGTACAAGCCCGAAATTCCCGTTCGAGGCCGTTATTGGTGATAATCTGTTTGTCCGATATAGTACTTTGGAATTCAGTTTTGAAGCGCAAGTGATCGAACGTATTTCGAGTCAAAACGAATCGGCCCGTTTGCCGACTCAATTACGAAATGGTTCGCGCTTTGTTAATCCAAATTAGGGCGCAAATTCAAATCTGGCGCCGGGCATAATTCCCTTGAAAAATGAATCGAATTAAAGCGGTTAAACTGGGACCGGCAGCTCCTGTTAAAGTTCAACCTGTAATTATCTGCCCACCGGCGGCAATCTGCGCGTTTCGCTTTTCCCTAACCCACTTCAATGTATCCTCAGTGCTTTATTTATCAGTTAAGGGCATACTCAAGTGCACAGTGATACTTATTTGTTCATTAACCCTACGAAGTGTTTGCTTACGAGATAATATATCAAATCTTGAGGTATACAACTATAGTATTTACCGTGCCTTAATTTAATCGAGCAATTTATGAATTTGATAATTTATCAATGAATTGGAATAAATCTCTTACCTTAATTTTCATGTTTGGATTCGAACTGGTCCCAGGCCCACCTGAAACACAAAATCAATTATTAGCTCTGCACTAGAACTGTCAGATACCAAAAGAAATATAGTAACTTAATTCTAATTTTAACTAATTTAACTTTCGAAAGAAATTAATAATAGTTTTATCGTTAAATTGAAAGTTAGAACAAGGCAAAGTAATAATGTTAGATAAAGGATACAAAATAAAACGACCTAATTTTGTGTCCTAATTATATTAACTCAGGGTTTATTTCGAGAACGCTGAATTCGTTCTGCCTCCTCTGTTTTCCCCATTTTCTCCGGATGATTTAAGAAGCATCCATACTTATGAACTTACACAGTTGTATTCACATTCCTGAACTAACTTTCGAAAAAAGTGAGGCAATTAATAATCGTTTTATAGCTGAATTGAAAGCAAGTCATGGCGAAGTCATAATGTTGCATAAAGATTAGAATATACAAACGACTTTACTTTGTGTCTTAATTATTTTATCTGAGAGTTTATCTCGAGGACGCTATAAATTCGTTTTTTCCTCATTCTCTCTATTTTAATAGGTTTTTTCTTTCGTCCCCTCCGGCTTAAATATCATTTACAGGCGCGTTATCACTTTCATTGCGCAATAAGCGTGCCGTCACGAAAGGGTAGCGCTAATGTCCCGAGCCGGGGAGGGCGCTGCCATCTCAATTAAGGGAGCGCGGTCGGAAGGGAGTTTTTGATCTCGTCCCTTTTTTCCCCTTTTTTTGCGCTCCTGCGTTTCACTAATTATCCAGACCGAGCGGTGACGTGGGCCCAGCGTTCATTTGACGATGTAACGATAACACTTCCTCCGGTTCGGTCGACCGTCCATCAGAGTCCGCCCCCTTTTCTACCCCTTCAGAACGACGAGACCCGAGGAAACTTGCCACCGTCTCAAGACAGTGAAACTGGAACACGACGGCCATTTATGAAGTTGGTGGTTTCTCGCGAAACTAAAGTCGGACAAAAATACAATCGAGACATCCGGAGTTATGGTTCGGACACGGCCAAAACAAGTATTCAACACAATTGATCCGAACTCTACGTTTGTTTTCACACTGTTGTATAATGTTCTAATATAATAAAATAAATTATAAAATTCCCAATTACATTCACAGGCAAACGACAATATAATAAATTGCTTGAATTTGAACGCAGTGATTATTAAAATACTGTGCGGAACAAAAGAAAAATGCAACTCTATTTCATACATATATACAACACGTATGTTGTAACAATATGATTCAAGCAATGTGGCAACAGTCCTGAATTCGGATACCGACTCATTAGTGTCCAAGAAGTGGTGTCACCTTCAATCGGACATAGATATTAATGTTAATAATACATTTTTTTGCAAACCTTATTTGCATATTTCCTTATTCCCCTAGAGCCCAATAAATTGGACAGTTTGAGGGTGCTCGCGAGGGTAAGAATAATTGACGAACTATGTTCAGCCTGCGGGCTTCCTGATCGGAGTTGGTTGTTTAGCGTTCTGCGGACTGCCCAGGTCGTATAGTCTGCCGGTATATTTTAAAATTTAAACTGCTCGCTAATATAGAGATATTGGAATCGGGGCGCTGGACGGATAATAATATTCGGGCCAGTATTGCCGCCCTCCTGGGGAATGGTGAAGCAATAATGATTGATCTTTGATCTGGGAAATTGGTTGTGATCAATAGCCGTATCTAACAGGCGCCCGGGCCTTACATCCTCCCCCTTTACTGAGCGAGAGAGATAGAGAGAGGGAGGGAGGGAGAGACCGAGAGAGAGAGATGATGCGATGGGAGGGGGGGCGTCCCCCCCTTCCATTCCATCGCCGTTCCACTCTCTTTCTCATCCTCTCTCTTTCTCCCTTCTATTTACTGCTTCCATCTCGTACTAACGCCCACTCCTTTCCCTCCTCCCCTATCCCCGTCTCTGTCCCTTTCGCTCATTACTACATTTTCCATTATAAAGTAAAAGAGAAAGAGAGAAAAAGATGGAGTGAGGCGGAGGGGAGGCACAGAGTACGGTGCAGGATGGGGCGAGCTTAGTTTATAAATGGGGAGGTCCCATTTTAGAAACGTATACAAAATACGGACCAAAAGGAGGAATTATTTTAATTTGTATAATGTAATTTATACTTGTTAATCAATATAAAATGCAATAAGTGTCGCATATAAACGACTCGATTATTCATATATGAGAGTTGACAGCTACATTTAATAATGTATAGGGGTTTCTATAGATGGTCACTTCTTATGAATATGGCGGTTACCGTAATGGAAGATAATTCATTATAAGAAATTTGTAATTCCAGATGATTTTCCCACATAAATCAAAGTTTACCATCCAAAATATTGAACGTGACAATCCAGACATTCAAGGGTTGAATCGCAGATCCGCTTAATGTTGTGTAGTATAATAGTAGGTAATAGTATATCATAGGTAACAGAATATTATAGGTAATATAATATCATAGGTAATATTATACATTGACGGCTCTGCCCTATATCTTATCCGTGTCTGCAAGTATAATCAGTCCAATTTGAGGCAATTTCTACTAACGCTTTTGAAAAATGATATGGAGCCGTGAAATTAAAATTTGGTATATTTGTTTAAGAGAGGTTACGATCATGAGACGGCCTAGTGCCCTACATTCGGCACTCACCAACAATTTCAAACCGGGTGTTTACATTAGACCACTCGGTCATTTCTGGACAACGCGGTTTTTTTACGGCCCAGAAATTTGTTCCACAGATCGGTGTCGGTAGCTAAAGGGGTCAAGTTGGAGTGCGGGGGTTGGGGGTCAGTTCGTGCGCAATTGGCGATCCGCATAAAATGAATACTGAAAGAGGCCCCGCGAGCAGGGCGGGAGGGTAATTTCTCGACCTTCCCCTCCACCAAGGCCTTAATAGGGTAAAAATAGGGGAGGGAGGTGAGCGAAAAGAGAAATATAATAAGTAGAAAAAGAAAAAAATAAAGCGTTATAAATAAAAATCCGGGCCCGGGGAGGGGGAAGTAATAATCTAGCGTTAAGTGTATACAGAAATCGATTGACGGCGGGAAAAATAAGATTTATACGAGTCTTTCTTAAGTTTTAAAACTCCAGTTTTTTCCCCCTTCTCCACTATTATTAAACTAGAGGTGGCGGAGAAGGGGGGCAAAATAGCATTTAGAAATGCGGAGGGGGCGGAGAGACCCAGAAAAAAACAACCCCTTCCTGCCCCGTATGCCGAGGGGGCGGCTAAGTGAGATCGATAGCGCGCCACCTTCGTTTAAAGGTTAAAGTCCGGCGGGGCTAGTCACCTTAAATCCTGAGCCTACCCCCCCTCGCCCTGAGTCGATGAGTAACCCGACACGTCTGGCAATGTCATCGACTCGTCGGATCTTCACGCGCCCCTCCCGACTGCATCCCTTTCGGCTTTTCGCCATCGTCAATATCAGTCCCTCGGTTACGTAACCGTGTGCCATCGCCTGTTATTGCAAATAGTGCAGATATCGTGCCTCATTAGCAGTCACCGTCTGGTTTCCCGGTCTGCATGAGCTGCTGGACGGTGGCAAACATTTACACGGCATTAACATTTGAAAGGTTAAATAATACCACGGAACATTGCATGCAAAAGCTGCAAATTACAAGCATACTACAATATTTTTACTAATGAACCAAGAATTCGGATGTGTATTTAAGATATGTAAGGTTGGAGGAGTAAATTGAATGCAGTTGCTATAGCATTTTCTAAACATCAGGAAAATAATTTGGATGTCCCGACTGGACGATATTTTGGTTAATCGCTTTAATTCAAAACAATTTGTCCGTCAATAATACTCTTCGCCTTCTTCGTTTTAGCGAAATACCTTCGTAAATGTTGTTCAATAACACAGTGTTTCAAGTAGCGTTGTTAACCTCAAGATAAGTTAACTCCAGTGAACAAGTCAGTTTGTTCTCTCTGATCGAAATACCTGTCATTCAAGTCACTTTCCGCTGTTCTGTTTGTATTCGAACCGCAGCGGAGTCAGTAGGGCCGAAGCGCCGGAGCTGTTCAAGCAACCTGCATTATTGAACAGTTAGGGCAGATGGTTCGCTTTGTAGGTAAGTAAAGTTTACGACAAATTATTACTGTTTTACGACACTTTTTGACAGTATTCGAAAAATATTCCTGTCCTAAATGATTGCGGGGATGCTTCTATGGTCTTGATTTTCATTAGTCTCTATTCATTAAATGTATTCGTTAAAAGTAATTGTCGGAACCGTTAAATAACGGAATAATAAATTTACCGGTTAGGTAAAATCGCCGGAGCTTTCACGGAATTCGTACAATCCCATTTACCCTCTGTCCAGTGCACACTGCGTCTGATAGGCGGTCGACCGTGAATTCTCGCCCCCATAACCAATAATAACAATAATCATTACGGTTAAATATATTTCAGAACCGCGATCTAAATATTTATCCCCGCACATATTTCCATATCAAATAATTAATACGCGGATAACTTCGGCCAGATTGGCTTTTGACGCAGGAATTTTGGATCAATTCTGACTAACTCAATATCTCATTTAAGTCGATTCCTGCACAGACGAAATGCTTATTAGGTTATAAACGCGGAACCGCATATTTCTGCCACTTATCACCACACTGGATTTAGTTTCAGTCTTCAAATCACAATTTCCACAGGAAAAATCCGGGAATAGCAGGGGGTTAACCCATGCTAACAGTATTACGCTATCCTACCGGAAGTTAGTGATAAGTAACCATCTTTATTTTTTTAATTTAGTTGTAGTATTTTATTTATTCCAGAAAGGTCATACTTCCGGTTGCCGACCCATTAGCCTATACTTTGGCCAATACCGGTTGGAAAGAAATTCCTAATTTCCAAATTAAACACGAAAAGGGCGACAAAAGTGAAATAGAAGCAAAGAGAAAGCTGCAATTTAGGTCTGAGTATATGAAGACAATGGCGGGGTCTCTGACATTTAGAGTGTTAACCCCATTGAGCACGTCGCAATAAAAGTTTATGCTCGTGAGACGTTATTATCTCTGCCGCGCATAAATTCATCCCGACCGTATCTACGTGTGAGAGTAAAATAGAGGTCACTATTTCGCCGGCGTTATTGTTTAGTTAATTGCAATAACGCTTCGGCCCCCACCCCTGAGCCACTCTCCACCCCAAATAAAGGGAACACGAATATTAACGTCATTTTATTACTCCAGCGCATAATTATTTTATCATTCGCAACACAATAATGAACTTTTAACGATCGCGTATTGAAATAATCATGCATTAATTAAGCAATGTTTCAGCGGTTTACCATTGTTGGCGGTACGAATCAGGTAATTATATTTGAATTTTGCATTATAAAAGAATCATACGCGCTAAATACGTTTTTTAATTAATTAATTTGTTTCATAAGTTTGTTCTTTTTTATACACGATTTAATAAAATAAAAATATTTTATATTTGTCCAGGATACGTCTTTTTCGGGTTTCCCTCAAACACTGTGCTGTGTTTTTAAGATAACTGTGCTATTAAGAATTTTAATGAAACTTCGCCCGAAATCATAGATTTAATTATTAAGATCCCGATGCACGGCTTTCAACTTGCATTTCCACTGTTTGCTCGATATACAAAAATATACAAAATATTCTTTGCTTACTTGTCCCCTGATTTCACCCCATTTTTTATACACAATAATTTCAAAATATATCGATATTAAAATCGAAGATTATAACGGGTGTCGTGATAAAACTGTAAGTTTAGACATAGGGGAAAAATTGCTAATGTCCCGGGCGATTTTGCCGGCCCTTATCAGATTTACTGTCGAGATTATTGGACGTTTCGAAAGCGCCTGTTTCTTCTGTTAATTATTCAAACAGAATGGCATAGAATGCGACTCTGCGCGGCGGTGGAAAGTGGTGAGGGGCTGAGCGGGGGCCGCTGCTTACGTCCGCGTCACTGGCTGCTAACGATGCAGTTAATAACATTTTTATCTCGGCTCTAATTGCACTTTAAAGCGAGAACCCCGGTTTCCCCCATTTTTTATACAACTCCTTTTTTTAACATTATTTCTATTTATTTCTTTTTATCAACGGTGCTCCAGACGGTCCTCGGTCCTAGGTGACCGGGCGAAAAACAATTTCGCGAATCAAAAGCTAGATTAGTACCCAGAGGCGAAGTTAAGTAATTTTATTTTATTTTTTACTTCTACTTTTGAAGAACTCAATTTCCGTAATTGAAAACTCCGTAACATAAACAGACCTTAAGGACTCAGCCAGAGACTATTGCAAAGCCTTATTATAGAAATAGTAGGGATTATTTCTTCAGGGAAATAACAATTATTTTCACACAGTTTAAGTTTCAAGATACTGTAGAATATACAAAAGTGTGCTACACCTCATTCTTTAAGCCGTCATTTTTATTGCATTAAGATGAAAAAGGCAATAAGTACATTTGAGATCGTGAAATTCCCGTGTGTCCCAGACCCTCGCATAACACCTCCGAAGTATCTGAAATTTGGGATATTTTCAAGCTTTCTTGGAATTGTTGCTATCTGTATTGTCACAGTTCCAAATTTCCTAGCAGTTACCAAATTTGTGGAAAGATGAAAGGGAAAATCCACTTAGAGCATTAAATATTATACGTCGTAATATACATCATATATAACACAACATGAACCTGCGATTGTTGGTTGATAATATGATTGCATTGCGAACGCGACAAACAAGAAATCGGTTTCGGAATTGGTTTCTGATCGCTCAATTCGAACCGCAAGTGGCTTTCTTTGTTGTCCTAAGATAGTTTATAAGCTGTTCCAACACAAAACGGGAGCCGGGCTTTCGTTTAATATTCCCCGAGGGGTGGTAAATCTAGCAGATAATTACTCCCTAATTGGTTATAGTGGTAAGTGGTAGGGGGTATGTTTAAGTTAACGGGGATGTCGGGGGCAGTTACGGGACTGACCTCTCCCCCTATAAAGCAATTGGTGTTATTGGTCGTTTAGATAATGGTTTTACAGATATTAACCTATTGGACACTGGAGAAGGCTGAGAAATTTAGCTTTGGAGTTTTTGACACCAAGTGTTCTTAGAGTATGGATTTACAGCAAGTTTTAAACGGAGTTGGTCAACCATGTTTATTTGGACCTAAACTTATTCTCTTTCTCACCATAGTAGTTATTCTGTTAATAATATAGTGAGATTAAAATTAGCAGAAGAAGAAGTATCCTGTTAATATTGACGTTTAGTATAATTTAATACACAAATATATTAAAGGTACTATAATAATCCAATCGCCGTTTGGGTAATTTAATGGAAATTCCGGAGTAACAAATTTCAACTGATCAAACGAGAAGAGTTCATAAACTCGAGTATACTCATTAGAATAAAGGACCGATATTGTGAAGGCAGATTTCATACAACACAATTTCGGCTCGCAAAATTCGGGGAATAATTTTCCGGCCCGTCCATTTTTCTCTGTGGAAATCGTTTACGTTAATACACATTTTAAAATAATATATGCGAGATTAAACTACGCGATTCCCGGAACAGAATCCACCTGAAATATCGCTTGTGTATAATTGGTTAATTTGTACAGACGGCAGACGGGCCGTTTGCAAGGCTATTTCAACTGCATGACTGGCTGAGGAACGGATATATTTGTGTGCAGTTTATATGTTATAAATTATTATGAGTTGTAGCTGTAATTTTATACCGAAAACTTATAATATACGGATTTTACTAACGAATAGGATTATTCAAAAATGTCTAGTATTATTCTAAGATTTAATTAATACATTCAGTTGCCCCATCGTTGATCGTCCTAGAATTTTCGGAATACTGAAACCGGGAGTGTACCGGCTAGACCGCGATAAGGTATGGGGTAGAACCAGAGCCCGATTATGTGGGTGGGAAACAAAGAGGGAAGAGCACAAATATCGCGTAGTTAATTCCGGGAAGCTGGCCGGGTAACGGGATACCAAAGTGGTACTGGGTGGGCCAAAGTACCGCTGGGAAGGTAGTTAAAAAGCGGGCCAGATTAGGGGAGTAGGGGAGAGCGCCGAGATTTACAAGGCGCAGGAGAATGTTAACTTCCGCCCCGGGCCAAGAAAATTTCCCAAACCGACCGCCAAGGTTTTCCTACCCAGTCGGTATTTTAACTTTCCGGTGATGGAAATAATCGCGGCTGTTTCGTGCTAATGACGCCGGATTACGATCCTGACCGGTTAACTGCCCCAGCCCTAACCCAACACGCCTGATTCGACATTATTCCGGGTGCAAATAATTTATTAGTAGATTCTTCCTTCTGAAAGTATTTCCGCGGTTGGGACATTTTTGCGATTCAAATTCGACGCGGTTATTCGATCGCGGCAGAACCATAAACAAGTATAGTGCGCCTTAATGAGTTAACCTGGAATAGTTTAGTGCCTTGCCCGATTTAAAATTGTGATACTGTGGCAAAACAGTATCGACATATGAGATTATGAGTGGGAGAACTAAATCAAGTTTATTATCGTTGTTTTCACAACAAAAATGGACATTGGTTGGGCGGAAAATCCTGAAATCAGTATCAGCATTGGGATATGTAGAGAACTGAGCTCCGGCTGTAAGAACCCCAACAAGTTTAAGGGGTGCTCTCAACCCCTCAAGGGGTGTAAAAGATTAGGGGTTGGTTCCCTGCGAGTCGGACCCGGGAAGATTTACAAGCCTAGAGAGAACCTTAACTTCTTAACGGTGGCACATAAACAACACATCCTTAACACAATTTCCAACACTCGGCCCCGTTCCTGATTTATTCGGACGCAAGTAGTCTGCACAACGGACTTATAAATCTTAAACAGTTCAGCTACCCTATAAAAAGGTGGCTAGTTGTCGACCCTTAAATCACAACCAGGGGATGGTTCTCCCTCATAACGCGAGACCGCCCGGATTTATTCAAAACAAGGCATACAGCACTAAGTCACCGGGATTTTTCAGAACACGTATACAGCATGTGCATATTGCATTGGAACATTCCAAGTTGAAGTAAGAATAAATATTTTCTTTCCGTTGTTAATAATATGTTAATTCCGCCTGTCCGTAGAAAATTTTTTCCTTCAATGACATACAATTACAAGAAAACCGAATTTAAAGAAAGGTGACATCTTTGTAATACATTTCTAATCAAAGAAGAGAAACGGCCCTGATAATATTCTTACGAGAAAAAGTAATAAATGAATAGTGCGGAATGCGAAACATTAAAGGACGATACGCATGAATGAACGGGAAAAATTGAAAAAACGAAAATAACAGTCTAGATTAATAATAGTGGAACAATATTAATGCTTGGATAAGCATAAATCTTATAAAACCCATATTATTATTGTTTATCGAGTTATGGAATGCCTCCTTCGTTCTTATATTTCAGTTGCAAGGAACAAATTTAGTTGGCTTCCCTAAAATTCCTTTTCGGTATTTATTTTTCTTTACGAACTTTCGAACATTGAAAACATTGCATTCATTATAAGTATTTAATTGACGGGGCATTTCTACGTCGTTTTCAATACGGCTTCGTATATTGTGAGTTTGTTGGCTGAGGTCAATTCTGATAGCCCGTTTAATTTTCAAATGGCAACAAAAACGGCCATTGATTCGTGTACGGGGAGCCATCCTGCTTAGGCGGCGTACGATTCTTTTTATCCTCCCGAATAAACAAAGTGTGTACGGACGAATCAGACTTGACAAATCCTCGCCTCGAAAGGTGAGAGCCGGCTTCTAAATTGTCCCATCGGGGAATGTGCCCCGGCTCGGATGGAGTTGGAGGAAGGAGGAAGCGAGCGAGCTATGGACGGGGGCAAAGTTGTGTCGCCCAACTGTTTCCCCAAATTGGGCCGTACGTTTAGCCACCGGCTCAAAATATACCCAGACAAGAACAGTGACATTGTTTCACAGTCTAAAATCTGCGATGACTTAAGTTCACGATTAAAGCCGTGCAGTTAGCTTAGTTGGCGTGTTCAGTTTTGAAAATCGTAATTAAATCATACGTACTAGCAAAATGCGTTGTATATCAACTTTAATCGCGGTCTAAATATAAAAATTGCCGTGGAAATACATTTACATACATTTCTTAATAACTCGAACAAAGGGATGTTTAAATGATAATTTAAGCGATTGAGATAATAATTCCAATTTACTTTATTTCAAAATTGATAACAATGACGAGTTACTCAACAGTGAGAGTACAAACAGAATGCACCACACTAATATACCTGAGTGACTCAACTATACTGTAGTCTGCAAATTAAATAAGCACAGAAGGTAGGTTTAGTATAATATTTTCATATTTAAATTTTGACTGTTTTATAGTGACGAGTTGTTAACGCAGAATCTACAGCCGGCGGGAAGAGAAAGACGAATGTAAAATTTTTTATACGAAAGGAATTATTTTTTCCATAAAAAACTCGTTTTATTAACTCGTTAGAAAAATATTTGCCTTCGAGCGGCCAATATTACGGAGGCAGTCGGTGAATAGCGCCAATGAAAGATGGAAACTACTCACTTAGCCAACAGCGTGTAATGATTGGTCTGCCAAAAAAGACCATTATTACCATCATCATCGATGAATTATTGGATTCTTTTTTTACCCGGACCCGGGAATTTCGCGATCCGTGGCCCAGTCACGCTTAAACGGCTCCGATTGGCTGCTCTCACCCCTTAATCCGTCAATGTTATTAATTTTTCAGCCCCAGAGGAAAATAGGGCCGATTCACCGCTTTCCAATTCCAACCGTTTTCCTCTAATTCTTATTCCTTCTTTCAATTTTTTCTTTTTTTTTTTTAATAACAAAATTATCCCTTTCCCCCCGAAGTGTCTCCTAGGGGTCTGGGCTGGAAATTGTTCAAAATTTTCCAGCGGATTAACCCCTTTATTTAGGGGGAGGAGGAGGGAGGCATCTTTCCCGTTTTGCCGAGAAAGGGGAGAAATAAGTTTCCCACCCGATCTCTCCCAATTTCAGGCTCAATCAACCGAGTTAAAGACCGGGCTGGCGATCGGGCTATTTTCGGAAGTCAGCCGCGGCCCTAGTGACCAGCCCAATTCGAAAGTGATTCGTACAAAGTATGTGTACTTCGTCAGAGGGGGGTTTCGCTTAAACATTTTACTGGTTTGGCAACTAAGTGATTTTTCACTAAAAGATGAGGAGCGCTTGAAGTCCAGCTAACACCAAACAAAGTTCATAATCGATACCGATCGCCATAGTACAACACGAGAGATGGCAAAGAAGCTAAATGTATTCCAAACATGCATTGAAAACTATTTGAATCATCTTGGGTATAAAAAATGCTTCTTAATAATCCGCAGATGAGAAAAATCCGCGAATATTTAGTTGCCGATCCAAGAAAATCCCGATAAATATTAAAATACATATTTTTACGTAACAATTTTATATTAAACATGATCAAGAATGAAAAGGCAAATCTCAACAGCTTACTTTATCCAACCGTTTCAGGTAGTGCAGAGAACACTGTGTAAAAATATAAACACAGTCATTTAAGGTCAGTCATCAAAATTAGTTCGTAGAAACTCCCCCTTTTTAACTGGGCGAAATACGCACTGAATAGTAGTCCAGTCACCTTCGGCGAGCTTCAAACACGTATGTCTCAATATAGCTTTATAAGGTGCGGTGGGCATTACAGCGACTGTGTGGAAAGTCCCTGGCGGTTAACCGCCGAAAATGAGTGTAAATTGTTTTCCTGGCACTATAACACACGGATTTATCAGTAAATTAACGGCATTAATACGACACGGCCGCTCATGACCCCGCCCATAATATACAACTTACACGCAATACGGTCGTTCGCACCGAGCAGAAGAAGTGGGCCGTGATCACACGGGAGAAGGTCCTCACGTGCGAATCAATACTTTGCGCATCAATTAGAAAATTAATTACATCAATATTTTTTTCTAAGAAACAATTAAAAATATGAGAAACTTACGAAACTAAAATATTATAGACTAATACGGTCGCTCGAATCAATTTGCCGAGTTGTTTACAGACGCTTTATTTATATATTCTTAACTACCCGATCAACACGCACGATTTGAGGAACAATTTTCTTTTATGACTTTAAACAGGAGCGCTACCCCCGCCAGAACCACCATTAGGTCTCGTTGCCGAGGGCTTTCGAAATTGTTTTCCGGGACGTATAAAAATGGAGTCGGCCATATTAAAGGGAGTGTTGGCCCCATCTTACGATCGGATAATTAATTAACTGACGAGACGCGTGCGAAAAAACCTTCAGAACGCGAAAGGGCGATTAGGCTGAATGGGCAGTGAGTGAACTCATGAAATTTTCCAGTACACACAGGGACAGTTTCAATGGGGATAGAGTAATTCTTTTGTCAGAATGTTGTTACTGGGCGCACGATTATTTTCTTATATAATGGTTACTTTAATTCCTATATTTCGTTATATTATTACATACAGTTACTGGATCGAAACAGGAGATAACTCGCTCTGCCCTATATTGTTTTACTTTTGGGAAAAATGTACGAAAATCTATCTATCGGCGCGTACCAGCCGTGCGTTTGTCTTTTCTAGGACCTCCAGCCGGGAACACAACAGGCCCAACGTCTCACGGCCCTTTTGGCAAATTTTGCCAATTCAGCTGTGCATAACATCTTCTTTGCCCTGAACAAAGGTCCTTTGATGTTTCGAGAGGAGGAGAAACCTCTGTTGAAGAGGCAAAAAATCCTTGTTATTAGAAATGGACCGACACTAAAACTGTTGGATATATATTCCCTGAGGTAAACAGATTTTAATTTGTTTTCTTCTTCAGCCGATATACCTAATATTGGAAGATGTATTTTATTGGAACGCGTAGTTACAATTATAGGATGATGGGTTATTTTTGTTCACTATGAGGATACAGCACAGTTACAGAGACCGTATGTATATCATTACTTTAAACTGTTCTATTAATACTACACTATCGGTGTATAAAATTTAAATAATTTTATAATAACTCTATAGACGTTCCATACTGTAGTTGACAGATTAGAAGGAATAAGAGAAGTTGATGCGTATAAACTCCAAAATCATAAACAGTTAAATTACCTTTACTCCACTTGATTGACCTGATAAAAACGGTTTTTATGAACTGTAAAAATCAGTGTTTAAGACTCTTTTATAAGTCTTCGAACATTTATAAGCTGTCTTATCGGATTAAATTCCTTACCAGCGAATGGTAGCTGTATACTGATACTAACTTAGTAATTGTGAGGGGTGTTGTTTAGTGTGTAATTGATTTGTGTATAGGGCGTTAATGTGTGGTGGGGTCCCCATACTCCTGTACACCTCTTGAGTTCCCGGCGCTTACGGCCGCTCACATCTTCTGTACGGAGGTTTACGTATAAATGTTCAGGAACAATGTACGATTTTCAATGAGAAAAATAAAAAAAAAATACACGTAAAAATGAAATCGCGGAATCTCGATTAAAACCGGGGAAGGGGGCGGATCGAATTTCGAAACGGAAGCCTAAATATCTACTTGCAGGCTTGAAGGATTAAGTGGTTATTCCATTATTCGGGGAAACGGTGCAGAAATTAAAAATAACTAGCGGACATGAACTCGGTACACGACAAGCGATACCATCTGCGAATAACAAAAACCGGTTCTGTGCATCGGGACTAATTACCCAGGCGGCAGCAACCGGGCACGTTATTAGCGGCTATTTTTCGGCCGCCGCCCGGATAGAGTTATCGCGAAAATACAATAACAAAATAACAGATTTTAATCCCACTAGGGCGGTTCGATAGAATCGACCGGGGCCTATTTTCAAACCTAGCGGCGCAAAAAGCGGATTGGCCCAATCACGAGCGGGTCACGAGAGTTACGAGCAATTCAACGTCGAATTTCGTCCCTTCTTTTGAAATCAATCGCGCCGTACATTTCAATCAGTTTGTTTGCCGCTGATTATTCAAATGTTCGCTGGGTGGCGCCGCTCCAATTGAGTGAATTTACGAGTGATATTTCATACGAATATTTCAATGCAGACTGCGACGCTAATTAAAATGTCCCCCGTCGGAACAGAGTACAGAGTGTATTTCATCAAATAGCCGGTTTCAAAGTAAAGTGAAATATTCTTGTTTCATTACTGCGTCTAATTTAAGATAAAACGTCATCACACATACACACTACATTGAGCATTTTTCGACATCACACAGTATGTCATTCTCATTCCTGATATATGACAAATTGGGAACTATTATTCACCTCGCGTCCACTCATAATGGAATTTTTAATTACTCGAGTCTGTCCTGTCTTGGTACCAATAAAATTTCAATTTTATTGTCCTTGTGTTAAACTCGTAATTTTGTTCACCAATATCTCGGTTGTTTGTTACTGCATGCGGAATACCAATAGGGAGAGGCAGATGGCTAAACACAAGTATTCCGGGGGTCTCGCTAAAGTTATACATATACTCACCACCATATTGAGATTTTCCGAAATAGAATAGGTTTAGGAGAAGAACCAACAAGCGAGAGGAGACTATTATTAAGAGATTGCGGTCCTGCTGTCGAATGCTCAGACTTTGCTGTAAACAAATTTTCAATGGATGGAGGGTTATTGCATCATCGGTGGTACAGACGACCGAGTGTACATGCCGCAGGAGGAGGCCTACATGTGAGTACAGAAGCCGGATTCTCCACACCCCCTTACAGGATATGCGGCATTCATGTTATGCAGATGAGAGTCCGAGATTGTGTGAGAGAGGGCGTACGTGTGACTAGAGAAGAGAGGCGGTGTTGGGATCCCGCGTAATTAGTGTTTCGGGTCGGGCACACAAACACGCGCCCGAACACAGTCGCAGGGACAAAGGGGAAACCCTAGCCCTCTTCGGTGGGGGTTGTTCGTTATTGGTCGTTTATTCGGGGGACCGCGGGACAATAAATTCGGTTATAATCTAAATTCAAAACATCCCCCGGACGGCCCCCGGCGTCGCGACGCCGCACCCTCCCCCTCCCACCCTTTCGGCCAATTGCAGGCTATTAGTCTGTTTCATTAACGCAATAAAAAAGACGACCTCCCCCACCGTGGAACTATCCACTATCTACGGACCAATAACGGAAAACATAATTATTAACCCCGGGGTATTAACCGGGACCGGATTATGCGACGGACACGTACGGCTTTATAATATATTATGTTGCGGTGTATTTCGGGCCTAATAAAGCGCCAGAATTCGACTGTAAATCACGCATTCCTAATTGTAATTATGGCCGCAGCCAGCCACGCACCTATGCGGCGTTCGGCTAATAGAGGAAAATTGATGCTTGAAATTATACAGCTAATAAGTTTTTTAGCCGATTATTTTAGGCGGATTTAACGGCTGGACAATGAGAACGATCCTGTCAGACGTATTACGTTTTCATTTCAGGCTTGCTGTTAACTTGTGGAAATATAAGTTTGGAATTATTGAAGTATACAGTTATACAGACGCCGGGTTGTGGAGTAAAACCTAAATATTTGAAAAAGGATAAGTGTCAAAACTAGAGGTTTGAGGTGAGGAAAGTGAACCGATATACTACGCCTTCATTACTCGCCGGTCTTGATGGTTAGTATCACAAGCGCCGTGCAAACTGAAACCCTTTTATTAAGTGTTGAAATACGCATTATTCTAACGTTATAGACTATAAAACACGCAATAATCATTCATTCTCAAATAATCCTCTTAAGAAAGATACAATCTGATTTTTGACCATAATTAAATAAAATGATTAAATATATAGTATTTCAACATTCTGCATACAAAAAAAAGTTGACACGCTAAAATTCTTTCTTAATTTATCGATTGATTTCGATCGATGAGGAAATAAAAGTTATAACAGCTTACAACATTAACGTGTATAGATGAAAGATTACGGAACAATTTTCCACCGACTGACTTTATCACTCAATCATGTCAGAATTCAACAGGCGAGAACATAGTGGGTGTTAAAAGTAAATTGTTTTCTGAATTAAAATCAATATTGGGCCTTTATCCGGACCAATCTGAATTCCATGCCATTCTGACATTTTCAGAGTCAGGTTGTTGAAGATTCCATTAAAACCTGAAAACGTTAAAATATAAATGTTAAAACCAGAATGTAACAGCCGTTTATTCCACCGAACTAGAACAATCACTTTTCACGACAGACATCTAAACAACATTCCCAATCTAAGAAATAAATGGAATATAATTGCGAGTACATGAACTTTATAAAATATTCACGTATAAGTTAGCGACAGTGTCGCCAAAGGACGAAAGGAATCCTTCTCAGGGTAGAAGTGTGCCGACCGTCAATGTTGGATTAACGGGGCCCTCGGAACACTTGCGTTTAGCCATCTCTCTCAATTTATTGTATCGTAACATATAAAAGGACAAGGAATCAAATGAGCAGACAGACCTAGGCAACAGTCTCATCATCATCAAGCGTTTTTAAGTAGTTTTGGTTCAATCAATTCTGCTTGGACTATGATTGAGTTTCTCTCATCAAAATCTTCTCAGGGTTAGACATTTATGCAAATAAATTTTCCGTCATTGGTCTTTAGGTTTATGCCTTAGAACTTGTGTTCAGTGATGTATTATTCAGCGAGGTAGCTGGACCCGCAAACTAGATATAAGGATGCTTCACAAGGTAAGGAGGTCTCAATTCGTGGAGCTCTCTCCGCCCAATACTGCGTATAGGAAATACACGCCCGCACTATAAAATATCGTAAGGGCCCGCTACAATTTGTAAGAGGTTACAGCATTCACGCGTATAGATGAAAGATTATGAAAACAATTTCCGCCTCGAGGATTTATCGGGTGCCACCCCCCACCGCGTAGATTTAACAGGCGGGAGTGTTAAAAGGAGGGGTAGTTGTGAGTAGGGCCCCGATATTATGTCGGGATACGTCTGCCCTTTATGCCCTGCTGACATGCAGGCTGGCAGGAGATGGGGCTATCCCTCCAGGAGAAGACGGGGGGGGGGGCGTCGGACATGCGATCCGGCGCTTACTCGGCCCTCGGATCCCAAGATTGATTCCCGAAGGCTTCGTTCGGCCTATTTGCCGCCAGTCAACTGAACGTCCTCATCATCCCCCGTCTTACCTAGGTACGACCCCCACCCTAAACGCTGAAGCTGTTAACACGCGATCTTAACTCACAACTAGACGTTTCGCGCTTTATCCTTATGATCGCGCCCTTAGGTACACTGTACAAGGGTTAATTTGTGTACTCCCATCAAATCACGCTATTAGGCCGTGATATAGATGTCAACGGGTTATAAACTGTTCTAACTAGTTCTATTATAAATGATAGAAATTGGATTGAAGAAAGTCAGTAAAAACCCCATTTAATATTTCCAAATTCCGAGCAGAAACGGACCGAACTTCATTTGACCTTACCTGATTTATCATACAGCACAGGATTATTACTATAGACGGGGCCCACGAGTGGCGGGCCCGTTCATCCGGTTAATTGACCTGTGCCGGGAGGATCGTAAAACAAAATGTTCGACTTTCAATTTTCGAGTGAAAGAAAAAACCCGACTTATTATAAGGGCCAGAAAAATAAAAGGGGGACGCAACCGTGGCCGAATAAAAACAAAGTGTCTTCCAGGATTTAAGCCGATATAAAAAGCCCTTCCTCCCGAACGATAAAAGGAAAGCCGGGTTGTAAGGATTAACCGCGGTGGAGGGAGTGGGAATTATCGTGCGCCAGAAATCGCCCCAGAATTGAAAACGAATATAGAAATCGTAAATAAAAATTAAACAGGAATCCTCCCTCGGCGCGGTTTTAATCTGGATAAGGACGCAGCAGGGCGGGGAAAAATCGCTTCGGAAACGACAATAGAGGATTATTGACCGGGAATTATATGGGGCCGGTGGGCCATACCCCGAAACTAACCGCCCCTAAAAACTACCCCCCCGCCCCGACGGGATTTTTATAAATCACTTTATGGTTTTCAGCTTGGGTCGGACTGCTTGAAAAACCGTGGAAGAATTTATTGTCGGGCTCAATCGGGCCGCATTGTTTGTGGGCTTTTTATCGCGGCCAGAAGAAAATCGCCCGGTTCCCGGCCTTTTGATATATCAATATCCCAGACTACAGGCTGCAGGAAACTGGAGCGCAATATCGCTGCAGTGATGATGTCCTCCTCCTAAATTGCGCACTTATCATGGGCGAAAAAAAAAATTTGGAAATTCGCGGCTTGCCAGTCCACCAAAATTTGGGCCGACCCCCGTCGCGTGGGCGGATTTTTCAGAAGTAGCCGGCCGTCTGGAGAGTACGCCCACACGGGGGCCTACATAAGGGTGTCAAGTGGTCCCCGCCACTCTCGGAGACATAGGTCACGGCGGGAGGGGGTAGTGAGTGGGGGGTGTGTTGGGGGTGAAAGGGGGCAGTCTACATCCGTCATTAATTTCTAGCACCAATTAGACCCGCCACTTCTCGTTTTCTCCAGACCGACCCCTTAACTTCTGGCTGGAGGGCGACACTGCGACCCCCAATCTAACCTAGGAGCAGTAGTGCGCACTTCACACGGCCCGCTAGAGGCAAACCCGCCGACCACACAACCGTTAAGTTGTCTGCTCCGCTATGTGCATTAACCCTTCACATTGCACATACCCCAACCCTAAAATCAAATATGATTACATAAAAATATATATAATCAACCTGATGGTTATAGGTATAATTGCGGAATGTGTTTATGTGTATTAAATTATTCAGTACTTCAAAATAAAGGGCGAAGGTCCCCACGAACAGAAACGGATACGTTACTACCGAAATTCCGGTTGATCCGCGCACTGTGGGAAAGGGGACGTCTGGCGGTTGAACTGGAAACAGTTCCGAAACGCCGGCGACGGACCAGTCCGAAGGAAGTTCTAGTGAGGCGAGTGAACTTAACTTTTCAGTGAGGCGGACTTAGATGGAAGTCCGAAAAAGGAAAAAAAGTCCAACATCCAGCCGTGGACCCACCCATTGCCCGGGGTTCTTTCCTACTGAAGTGCTCGATAAAATTAAATAACCTTTCTACTTAAATTGAAAAAAAAGAATACGTTGTTTGAAGGCATTTACAATTCCATTGCCTTTATATGAGTACTACTCAGTGTGTTTCAATGTAAGATATTAAATTGGCGGTAAACTCATTCATTTTCATACGTTACACACTATATCTTTCAAATTAGCTCATACGAGTATATCATGACATCGGGAATGAATGTAACAGGTATATGAATGCTATCGGGAACAGCGAAAAGATCTAGGATAACGCTGAGCGGATTAGAAAAGCCCAAAATCAAACGTGTCTTGCGCTTTGCACTGATTTTTCTTATGTCTCCAAATGTATCACGCATTTCATATTCCATAAATCATCTTCAGTACCTTAAAATGTTACAGAGTACTAGTGCGACTCCAAAGTCGGCAGAGGTGATGGACGCTGAGGCTCAGCAGTTCGCCAATACCCAATAAAGGATACCTAGGCTGTGGGGCGGGGAGTAGTTCCAACACACTTACACGCGCACACGTCGGATGAATATAGGAAGTAAAGGAGAAACCCTAACAGACACGGATATTCCTGTCAGCAAGATAGGATTTAAGGGTGAACGGTAGGATAGCCTGGAGCTTTAACAACCCTCGACGTGCCAAAGCCTATTAGGGGCTTGTGCCTCATTCAGGAAAGCCGCCCAACGGTTCCTCTATTTGATTTAACATTCTGGAACTGGAGTATCATCCAGTGACCCCGCCCAAATCCTAAAACTAGTCCAAGGCACTCAATACTGGAATGTCACCCTAACGGCTCACTCGAAAAGGATATTTAACTCGCCCATACAGAATGCTCGAATGATTGAATCGTAAACACGAATCCTCTGATCTGAACATACGAATCACTTCTGAAGTAATTAGCCATCTACTCCCTAAATTAAACAGCCATTCTGAAAGGGGTTTCTGGAAATGGGATTTTTAATTCTCTTTACGATTAATCTCCGGTTATACATTTTTCTTCTGAGTGACATTTCATAATCCAATTTAAATTATCGTGTTCTGTCCAAATGTATCATTCGTCTAAATGCAATTAGACGTACTACACAAAAATGTAAAAACGTTATGTACATATATATATATATATATATATATATATATATATATGCTGAAAACGTATTATGTAAAAAAAATTGTTTTACTAGGAATTACTGAATTAAGTAAACGGTACTGGCAAATGAATTCCCTGGGTCAGACAGTAATGCTCGTTTATTCGTCTGTCTGATATATTTTTACATAAATTAACAAGCGATAAGACTGTAATGACTAAATTAGTGAGGGGTGTGGTCCTACAGCCTTTCTAACTTACATAATAAATAATCTATTCCCGAGTGGGTCTATGGTTCGTCGGGAGCCCCGCATGTTTTAGACGCTTTTACAATTCCAATACACGGTAAAAGTCGAATCGTCAAAAATTAACAGACAATCCTGCTCGTAATTATGTACATCCCTATTAAAATTTCTGTGACAGCGACAGGATAGAGCTTCTAGTCTTTCGTGAGAATATTTGAAACGTGGGGATCAAGGGGCGCTATTAACAGGAGAAACGTGTAAGTCGATTTGAAGGTCGGGTAAATTTATTTATTCCCCCCCCTTCAGATCTGGGTCACGTGTCGGCGGCATCGGATTTCTGGCGGCATCCTGCCGCTAGGGGTTAAGTGGCTCAAAGGGAAGTGGGGAAAAGAGATTTCCAGCCACCCCGACCTAGTCGAATCCCGCGGGGCCGCGTGAAATAAGGGGCGCCGAGAATAACGCAATAAAATGTAAATTACATAAAAAACGAGGCTGGAGATGAATGGCGGGGCGGGGACCCGTGGATGAGGGTGGTTTGGGCGGGGGGAATTCTTCCTCTGAAATATTCCTGGGCTCGGCGGCGCCTCACTCTGCTCCTCGCGCGATTTATTACCGCAACGAGGATATTCAATTTTCGCTCAATATCCCATTGAAAGAGTAGGATAGCGGGCGATTGAATTACTCCGGTGCCACGCATTACACGTGGGAGATCGTTCCCACTAACTTCTGTTGTCGGACAAACTCCCGTGCGATTCAATTTGGCGAATCGGAAGGTGACAGAAGTATACGCGAGTGCCATCAACATTAAGCGGTTATAGCTTTTTATCCGTTCTTGCAAATTTAAAATGACGAGAAGTAATTAATTATAATACGTGATTAAGTGTGAATAACACAATAAGAGTACAATAATAACATTTCGAAAGTTTCCGTGGAATATGAATATGATTTCTGTGATCAACTGATATGAATATGAAGTACGATTAAGTGGCAGAAAAAATTATTAAATCAACATAACCAAATAATATTTTGTAATCAAGACTACACCAGCTGACTAGGAGAGTTGATACTGAGTGATTTACTAATAAACCCGTATAAGCCGATATTTTAAAGTATGAAATATTACGTCTAGAATTGAATATTCGAAATACTTTACAGGGTTAATTTTATTTTATTAATATTTTTATTAATACAGTATCTACTTGCCCGTGATATGTAACCCTCCAAGAGGTAAAATGTGTGAGATCTGTGAAAGTAATACATATATAACTTGAGATTTTTCAGGCTGTTCGAATTCAGGTCAAGTCCCATACGGGTTTGAGAGGGCGGGGGGCCTAAAATAGGCTAAAATATACATAAAGTCCTCCCCCGGGGGACCGGGTAACGGGTGAGGGTGGAGGGGGGTAGCTCGCGATGAAGATAGGGAAAGGGATGAGTCTGGGGCCTATAAATCTGATTGGTTAAGAGATAAGTGGGCCGCACAGGGACAAGTTTCAAAAGAGGAAGTCCAACTTTGGGCCGGAAGTCATCCATTAAACTGTCTTTACCATTTCCTCCCCACTCGCCCTTCCTGCTCATGGCCCCTTCGAATTAAGTCCTTTTTGGGATATTCGAATCTTTAAAAAAAGGGAAGAAAAGGAAAAAAAGGGTAGAATATAAAATTGACTTATCCCGCGGAAAGGAGGGAGATTAACAATTGCGGCGGGGGAGTCACTGAAAATGGTAATCGCTTTTGCAATTTAAGGGGCTGTCGGCTCCGCGGGCCAAAGTTGTCCACGAAACTTAACCACCTCTCCCTCTCTCTCAATCCGGCACCGCGGGATAAGCCCAGTTTTTCTGAGTTTTAACACGCTCCGTACTACATCGGTCAGAAAATTTCTCGGAAAGAAGATTTGAAAAATAATTTTTAAGGGAAGACTCTTGGACTGGGATTTGAACGAACTCGATGAAACGAACGGTATTTCTCAAATACAGAATCGAATAACTTACTTTGACCCAATATTGTACACATTGTAATGAAATAATATCCTAAATTTTAACGATAATTCGCTAGTACGTTGATTTACAATGCCCTTATTCAACAACAATTTAAAATTTGTGCATCGTAAATCATTAGATTTAAACTTGTAAATACATATGATGTTATTAAAGTTTTCACAAAGAATGATCGTTCATTTAAAACAGTCGGAACGTTAAAACATCGGAACAGTTAGAACGTTGTCTAACTGTTGGGAGATCGTTATGATCTTATTTTCCCTTGAATATGATTTCTTTCACCGAATAAACGTCACTGGACTGTAGTTTAAGACTCAAAGGTTTAATAAAAAAAAAGAAAAAAGGAGAAGCCCAGTGCGGCATATTCTATTACGTCGAAATTTCTCGACGTTTATAAAGTTTACTACCCGCCGCCAGGGTTTAACATCCCGTTCACGTTCGAGCGCGACGGGGAGGCACACCACCACTGTCTTCTTTCACCCGCCGTAACGCCGGTATGTGCGCCAAGTGAAAAATCGTTTTTGTTTTTTTTCGCCCAGGGAAAAACTCAATACCGAAGAAAAGAATAAGTGCGAAGCGCGCCCCGAGAAAGACGAAGCGGCTTCGGCGTCGGCGGGGCGCGGTTTGAAAGGAGAGGAGGCCCATAGTGTAAGGTCGGCGGGCTCTCCCTTAAGAGGGTGGAAACCGCCCCCCTAGACCCGCACCCCGCACATAAATTCACTCTTTCGGCCTTACGCACACAGGAGCGCGCGGATACGCACCGGCCGCGTCTGTGTGTCTTCTTCATCCCAAGAGGGAGAGGGAGATGGAGATGGAGAGTGAGAGAGAGAGAGAGAGAGAGGAGCGCCGGCCCCTAACAACGGCCGGCTCTGTTCGGTCGGACCGGAAAAAGAAACCAATTCCTACTAGATTTTCCAAGGGGGCACCGCTGGCTTCCTCCTTCTTTATTTCATGAGGTGGATGGTGGCGCCTAAAAAGTGGCCTTAGCACCTGCAAGCTATTGAGTGCACACAGAATCACCGACATACATCTCCTCCCGACAGCGAACTAAGCGAGGTATTTCAATAAGGATTTACTGGGTACATTTCCTATAAGACGGAAAGTCCGGATCTCTTTTATTTTATGCTAGAAAAAATCGGCTGTTTTTGTGCTTGTATTGGTAACATTTTCTTTATTGGCTCGAGTTGGACAAAAAGAAGCTGTACTTGTTTTTATCAACTCGCAGATCGTCTGGACTTTTGAGATTCTCAAGAGGCGAGGCAAACTTGAAATCCGTGGCCCAGACTCACACGGCATGGAAGGTAGTTCCCGAGCAGGAAGTTCCACTTACCTTCTATTGCTCTTCCAGTCAACTAAGGGAGAAATAAAAAGATAACTAAATAGTTTTTTCTCAGATTTAATCAGTATACGAAAGAGTTGTACAATACGACGGTGCGGGACGACACAAATGACTCCGGTTGGGTCAGATTTTGTCATGCTTCGCAATACACTACTAAATTACGCAATAATTTTTAATTATTATTAAAATGTTTAAATTTTAAATCGAGATTAAAGTATGCATTAAATTTATAAGCAGCTATCTTCGATATTTTGTGAGAAGTAATGCCGCATTCTGCGAAGCACTGAACGCACATAGGTTACCTTTATGGGAATATGATCTTTAGAAAAATATCAAATTAAAAAATGATGTCAGTTAATAAAATAGGCGGTATGTTTTTTGATGAAATTCCGGGTGAGGTCGAATTATTTATGGTTTTATAAAAATTTAATCTCAAAAGAGCCCTGAGAGGTTCTCCCCTACACTCGGACTTTCTCATCATATTTCGTTGGGAGCAGTGAAATTTTAATCGAGTGAACCCCTGTCAATTTCCAACAAATAAGTCCATTTGCTTATTGCGTATTTAAAATTTTAAACTCCGGAGATTTGAGGTTCTGGACATGGGGCGTGAGACAAAGTTTTATGCTTCTCCTCACTATCCCTCGTGAAAACACAATTTAAGGTTACAAAATATTCTAATATAAATTTATGGACATCGATATAGGAATAAAGCGCCAATGTTAAAATAATTTTACAAATTGAATATTCCAAATCGACCGTTGGTTGCGTAAAATACATTTTCCTCATTTTTATGAAGGTCTTCTTCAATAGCGTTCTGCAAATTAGTGAGGCACACGCGCATTTCGGTTGGAATATTTCCGCAAACTCACGCGGAATCCTAATTCAAGACTCAAACGACAGAACGATATTACAAATTAAACTCCTCGACAACAGGTTACAACTATCCGATCAAGAACAAATTAATAGTCTACAACCATATTTTGAAACCTAACTGGGAATCGTCGTGGGGATCGATACCATCAATAATTAAATCAATGTAAATATAATACTTCAATTTACTAAAATTTATGTAGTACTATACGTATCATTCAGAAGTGCAAAGTATGGACCGAGTCAAAAGCCTGAACAACGACCGACATAATGTCACGCCTAAATGTGGCGGTCGAATTAACGCTTCCATTGAAAATTGTTGTCAACTCTTACCCTTTACGAGGTAACACTTAATAACCCGCCGGTTAATTGAACCGGAGGGATGGAGATGGCGAGCGCCGGCCAGCGATGGGGCGAGGCTTGTTCGCGCGCCCCCACTAACAGTATCGACACCGCCGACGTGCGTGTCTCATTAACACCGGGACGGTGTGAATGTGTGTCTGTGTGTGTGTTCGGGGGTGTAAGCTGGGGTGGACGAGGGTGGGTGGAGGGGCGGACGCTCACGTGCAAAATACACAGGGGGAATTAAAATTGCAGTTAACGAACTGTTTGTCCGTCGCGAATGTAACGAACAAGCGGCGGGCGGGGCGCACCGACACGGAAAAGTTAAAATGTAAACCGGCTAATAGTTAATATGAGCGTTGAAAAGGTTGAATGGAGCGTGCAACGTATTGAAAATTGTGTCCGGCCGGAAAACCGTTTCGTTCCGTGCAAATTTCGAACACTGCACGGTTCCTCCGAAATAAAAAAACCAAAATTTCATTTCCGGCCAATAAACAGTTTGGAACAATTAGAACCAATTAAAACAATTAAAATCATATGAAATCCTTTAGAATTAGACGTCCTACCGAACAGCAAGTTCGTTACCTTGGGTTCAATCTAGAGTCCACACATTGTACGTTTCATGAGATCAGCCTGCGATATTGCGAACTGTCATTTTTAGCTCTGTTTTGTATGTTTTAGAAACGAATACAAAATAATTCCAAATTCTAAATAAAAATTACAGCGAATAATGTACAACAGCAGTTTGAATTTTTTTTTAATTTTGAAACTTGACGATTTATTCATTTGTTTCCTTTGCCAGCCAATATTACGTGCGCACAATAGACAGCTCATCGGAAGCGGACATGTCAGCGATACTCGGGCGGGTCGAGTTCAAGAACACAACGTGGGCAAACAACGCATCCCGCCGTTTAACACACGTCGTGGGCGTCGAGCCCCTGGAGCGCTGTTCTCTCCGGGTAATTAATTGAAATTGCCGTAAACCCCGTTCTCTTTATAGGGGGCGCGTGGGCCCGTACAGGCGCGCGTTTGCAACGTGCAGGCGACAAACAAAACGCGAGATAGATAAGTTAAAAGGTAAACGGGTTAATTGTTAATCAGGAGTTTGAAAATTTAAACAAACGGGCGTACCGGGGAGAGAGGGGTGCATGTGTACTGGGCGGGGGGTGGTCCCGGTTCCCGGAAATTGCATTAGCTGCACCCCCTCTAACCCCTCCGCCCCTTCACCCACAGTCGGCGGGGTTCACCCTCGTCCCTAAGAGGAATGTATTTAGCCCCACTTTTATCTCTATGACGTCAGTTAAACAGATGCAAATTCAAGCGTTAGTTGGCCCGAATAACCGTAGCGGCAAAATTCCCCCCCAGTCAGTCGAATTAAAATAATTCGGTGCCGTTAATTTCTATAGAATTTTAATGTTATAATTAATACCAATGGGGAGTACCGATTCATTAATTTTTTAAAGGAATAATGCGCGAGGGGTTTTATTGGCAATACAATCAGCGACATTGATGTTAAAGTAGCCCTAATAATTAGAGTTTAATGAAGGAGGCCCTATTTTTCTATTTTTTTATTCGCCCCGAATTAATTAATAACGGTTATATTTTATATATATTTAATTTTATTAGTCATTTTCAGGCTGTGACTACTGCTTAGAACAGATTGCGGGAATAGATTATTAATAACGGTCCTATTGAATTTGATTACTGGACGGTACTGAAGTTAAAGTGCCCCAGGTTAGGTGGTAGCGCCGTTGTTCAGGTGATGTATGTTCAGGTGGGCGGTGCAATATTTCAACAGGGCCGGGGGGCAGGTTGTCGGCAACCCTGGGGGGATATCTTACCGGCCGCAACATACCCCTCCTCATCCCCCAACCATACTGCGGTTGACGCTATGTGCACTGCACAAAGGCACTTATCCATTATCAACAACCGTGTTATGTACCGCCGGTGGTAAACCGAATCTGGACGTAGAGCGGGCCGCCCTCGGTCTCTTCTTAGTCCACACCCTCGGAATCATTTAATTACATACATAATTGTTTAATAAATATAAGAATTAAACATTAACAAAAAACTGCGTTCATGCCGGCTATGAACAAAAATTTCTCTAAATAAATACAGCCAATAAATTAAACAGCCGACATAAAAGGAACATTTAAATCGGCGCTTTATTTTAAACAAACATCTGCTACATTGGATGAATTATCGGGCGAAATTAACCTAAAGCCCATCTGTCAGTGTAAACGCGAGTGGCGGACTAGAAAATGCAATCGTTCCATTTAACGGCCGAAGAGCCAATTCGTGGTACACGGACCACTTAGTGAAATCGAATGGCTATTTTTCGTTGGTTTCTACGGGACATTGTACCAAATATAAAAACATGGATACATTTCATGAATAACAGGTTTCCACCGCTTTTGATACAGTTTCCATAGATTTTTTGGTAGGAATTTTTGGTAACAAAATCTAGAGTTACTACAGTTTTAAAAGTTGAAATTTAGAATATCCATAATCTGATTAACTAATGTGAATAATAGTATCACTATTCATTTCGACTGTCCCGATTCATGTAAATGACTGTCCTTGTGACTATAGGATCCTCGTCCTCCAAATATTTTATGTAATAAGAAAAAACAAATAACGTTTCCTCTCGATTTTCTCATGTCATCCCTAGCTGTTATATCCGGCTTTCGTTCCAATATACACTGTTGTGCGTAACGAGACGTTTTTACATTTCATGGAAAGTATATAATGACAACAATAAAGAAGAACGGCGTTTGAGGAAGCTCGAGTGAGAGTGAGCGGTGGGTACCGGAAGTGTGTGCGGGAAACTGGTAGGCCCTAACCCGGAGGTGAGGCCGCCTGGACCCGTTCCCACCCTCAATATATATATCCGGTTCGGGTTCGAGGGAGGAGGGTATAAATTTATTCAAGAGGGTAGTGTAAGGGGTCGTGTGGGGGATGAAAACAAGATGTAAAATAACGCCGGGCCTATTTATTCTGGCGGTGGTTGCCTCACCGGCTCTAACCGGCTTCTTACTTTATTCCATAGGCGCCGCTACACAAAAATCCATTCATGAATTCGATACCAGACCGACATATTGTGGCGACGCATTTCTGATAATCTTTAGCCTCGTTTCTATTTATCTCACTCTCAAAATAAATAACGAGCTTTCTCATTAGATTTTGGCAGTAAGCATATTCAATAATTTAAACACATGTTCATAAACGAGCAAAGGTTTCCGCGATCAGAACTCGAATTATCCGATCGAACATTGGATAGGATCGGGATACTGTGGGAAGAACCTTAGTTGGCGGGGGTTGACCACTGCTATTCTGGGATGTTTCCTGTGTTTGGAAAATCTTGGGATTTTATATATACCCGGAGGTGATTTGTTTTTAATTGTCTTGGGATTATGACTTGTCTGTTCCCTTATTACCGGGAAGGTATTTATGTTTAAGAATTAAATTTTGTTCGGAAATAAAATATGAAATTAAAGTCCAATTGTCTGGGTCAATAACGCAAGAGTTACGAGAGAACGAATGGGCGCTAATGGGGTGTTACCTGCCAGGGTAAGAAATAATACAATAAAAAAAGATACAACAATTTGAAAATGGAATAATAGAGAGAAAGTAATAGCGATCAATTTCTTTATATAATTCTTTATATAATAAATTTGAAATTGAATAGCTGGCTACCAACAGAAATATTAAAAGCCGTCCAGGGGGAGGCAGCTCGATCGGAGAAGTGTGTTAGGTAGTGGGCCTTGACTGATAAGAGTGATAGAGGCGAGAGGGCAGGTTTTTGTGGGAGGGCGGCTCCACCCTCGTTAAGTGTCCCGGGCCCACGGGGAGAACAATGAGCATTGTTCTCTATAAAACAAAAGCTCGGGTACTTAACATGGCCGACCGGGATCCGTCCGGACGGAGCGGCGGCCGCGCTTAGCGCCGGCGGTATAACGCCGAAACGGTCGGATAACGACGTGGCCCCCGAAGTACGCGGGTTAGGTTTGGGGGTGGGTTGAGGGTTGAGGGCGGATGGGGGTGCAGTGTTTTTAGTGCGGCCACGATAATAGGTGGCCGAACCTGCTAGCGGCGCTATTACAGGCGCTGAATTTCAATGCGCCCCTTCTTGGGTAATTATAAAACACTCGTGAATCGAATGCAGTACTAGACGTTTCTATTGTGGTGTTTCTCGAGCCCCCTCCGATTGCAGACTTCACGGGGATTAAAGTGATTGTTGTTAAACCTTTTCTTCAGTTTTCCTCCAGAATTGAAGAAATAAGAGAGTTCTAGCACGCCCGCCGAACGTGTTCTACACCTAAGCGTGTTGCTATTTGTACACGATAAAGGAAACAGTCGAAATGCATATGCATGCATGCTGCACGGCTTTCTCATCTAGCATGAATTATTGACTATCGTTGTACCACTAATTGCGATGAAATTTCATTCCTTAAATCCGTCATTTACATCTACGGGACTCATATATCAACAGTTGTAAGACATTACAACAGGACATTACAGAAGATGGTAAAGTAGATCACAAGTGCGACAATGTTCCATGCTTTCGCAGACCCCAGAAATCTTTATATTCGCATTGGGGAACAATAAAACTAATACGGAAACGTCTCTTTCGAGAGGACAAATCTGACGAAATATGCTTTATGAATGGAAAGCACCACATTAGATTTCATGCATGAGGGCCATAGAAAAGGAGGTAGTTACAAGTAACGAATGGGAATTGTCTACCGTTTCAAACACTGACTGTGGGAACGGTTATCGTCCATACAGATTATAAATTGCATGTTAGAATATTATAGTTACTATGGCGTTTTCATTACTCATTTAAGACAATAACGCGTCTTATTTTTTGTTGAAATAATAGTGGGACTGACTGTAACTCACGTTAGAAAATCATAGGAATTATGATATTGTTGCGGGTAATAATAAGTTAACAGAATGTTTACTGATAATGAAAAATAAAAATTGGATTAAGCCGCGGACAAAACGTTGATCAAAGTCGCAGAGAATGGACTGTCGGGCGGCATATGCGATATAAAGCAATTAATAAATTAAATTCAAAATCGGTAAAGTACAAATACCGAAGTGGGATGGGCGAACTCGTGGGTTATTCTGGGTCGCGGACTACCCACCACCCGGGGTTTAACTTTAATCACTTTACGCGTCGCGACGTCCCCCTTAACTTGGGCCTTCATCCGGCGCGGTGTCTTGATTGGTTTATCAGAGGGTAGAGACTGAAGGGGAACGGCGAACAACTTGATCACCTCTCCCTCTCCCTCTTTCTCGTTCTCTCTAACGCTCTATCTCCCTCCTTCGTTCGAACACACACACGCACACATAGGAACACATAACCGCCGGATACGCACCCACACACGCGCACAAGGACCCCTTTGTTCTCCACTAAACTTAATAGCACACTCTCCACCGTCTCAACCCCTCCCCTCCCCCACCCCCTGCCACCACTCCCAGGGCTTGTTATGTACAACTAGACGTATCATCTTTACCTTAACGGTTCAATTAACCGTACCCCTCTTCGCCCCCACACCCGGGCCCCACTTCGTCATCATCACAGCCGGGCGTCTCCGTCGTCGAGCCTTCATATCATATCGGGAGATTCCCCCCATTGTTTTCGAGGCCGAACTGCCGGTGAACGCCTGTAGGGGCGCGTGGTATCGTGTTAACAGCTCTCCCCATCACAAATCGCGTTATCCTCTCGAATTATTAATGCGAAATTCCCCCGGTACTTAAACGGAGCCCCTCCTCCTCAGCCACCTCTTCCGACGTGGCGCCAAGGCTTATAAATGCGGGACGGATAACAATTACACGCACGCGTTTTAATTATATTTCGCATGAACCCGAATTACCAGAATCGGGTCAGTAATGCAACTCAAGACGCCACCAATGTGATGTTTCCTTCGTTAATATTTTTTTAAATTTTATTAAAAATAAAATATTTTATTATTATAGGAACGATGAAATGGAAAAATTTGTTCGGGGAAATACCTCTCTCCTTCTGTGTGCTTCAACTTTTTTTGGTTACTTTACTTTGGTTCTTGTTAAACGCAATAACATTCACCGCAATCTCCTAGATCCACACCAACGTAAACTGCTTTTAGGCAATTATGTATTTCAACAGATATCACCTTACTGTATTGGATACACACGAAGCAATGGGTAATGTAGGCAACATATGTTGTCCCTATTTTCTCTATTACGCTCTTAACAACAGAGCACGCATCCTGAGACTGAGATAATTCTTTAGCTTGTCCCGATGTAAGGCATCGATTTGTGTATGTCTACACCAATTCCGATTCCCACTCGCGGAGCAAATCTCAACTGGACTTTTCCTCTCAACTTACTCTCACTGTAAGCACTTATACTGCTCAAGTTGCCAGTTTAATGGCGAAGGCAATACTTTCCCACTTTAAATTTAAGAAGCGGTTTTTGGTTCCCCTCCATAATGTAGTACGGAGGGGATTTTTTAAGGCATTAAACTGTATTTTTCACGGTAATTGAATTGTACCAATTTTATTAATCAATACTAAATTTTCAAATGGGTTCATAAAAATTGAATAACCGTTTAATTCGTTAAATTTAGTCAGCGCTAATAAAATATGCCGGATTTTCATTATATAACAGGACAGGATGTTACTTGTGTTTGTGTCAAGCCTGTGCGGAAACCGTTAGGTAGTTGCGGTTGGAAGGAGGCTGAGAGGCGCGTGGGACAGAGCTTCCGTTCAAACGTAAATGATTAATTGCCTTTTAATTGTCTGTGCAATCCTGAACAGAAGCAGAGGCGGAGCTTTGAGCATCTGCCGAGCCCACTCTCAACCACATTATCATTTTACGCCGGGCAAATGTCACTCCAAAAGGGAGAGACACACGAACGAACAGCTTAGAGTCCTCCTCCCGCCGAGTGGGATTACACTAATGCACGCTCATAAAGAAAGTGATAGATTTATTCCGCTTATTTGATTATCGGGGCCACAAAGAGATGCCCTTATGCTTAAGAGTGTATTTTAATTACGTTATCTTTAATGGGTGTTAATCATTTGTACACCGCTCAATAATTTGTGGTTACAGGGGAGAAAATAATATCATCTTCAAATATATATTGTACTATACATTTTAAACGGTAATAACCGAGTCTTCTCGCTGCCAATAATATACGAGTTGCCAAATAATCACAAGTAGACTAACTTCAAGTGCTTCATATATCAATAACAGCGCATTCACCAGAAACATGACCCGACGACGTATTCAGTTACAAGTTACGCCTGAAGCGCGGAACTCCGGAGTTCCCGGAAAGAGGTTATTATTTGTAAAAAGTTTTACCAGATATTCAGACGCATACCTATATTATTAAGTCCATCGCGGATGTTTACGGATGGATTAATTATTTGTAGGAGAATATCAGAGACGACAATCGGGGTGGGTGGAATATTGCGCGAGCTTTTTAATCTCGACCCTCGTGTATTGCATAATTCTATCTCGGGCGCCTTCGACTGTTGGGGGGCGAAAAATTGGAAATGTCAAATTGTCCGTTAACCGCATAAAATGCAGACCGACGTTCGAAAGTGGTCGATTTAAATTCGCACATAAAGGGCAGTGGGGCGGGGGCGTCGGTTAGGTGGGGCGTCCCCGAAGCCGGATAGTTTTGAAAATTGGTTTATGAAATGTGGAGGGCGGAACCGCACTTTGGTTTTTTTTTTCTCCCACCCCCCCCCCCCTCCCCCCCTCTGGCCTGCCACTTGATAAGTTTGATAAATGGGCACTCTTTCATAGGTGGGCCCCGGCGGTGGTGCCCGTGGCCGGAATTTATAAATGATAAATTCGGGTCTCACGTGTTGGCCGGCAGTCCATCTTGGACCGACCGAGGGGCAAAAAGAGAGCCCGGAGCCCCCGCTAAGAGCCACCCGTTTATTCAATTAACTGTCCCCCCCCACCTCTCAACCAATCGTTAAAACAGCCCTGGCTCAGAATTGAAAGGGAGTTTTCGTTAGATCGAACTAATTCAGAAATGTTACATAAAAAGCGGTATAATCATTGAAAAACATTCGAAACAACCTCAAGTCGCATACTCCAAAAATCAGAGACATTATGAGTGAGTTAAGTAACAACTATGGCTGAATAAATTAAATTATTTGGAAATAAATTATAACTTTATTTATTCTTAACTTTATATATTATATATAGGGAGTTATACCGATGACATTAAAAATGAATTTATTTAGACCCAAATCGCTTAATAATGAATTGGGCCGCAAAATTCCACAAAATATAACTATAGAGTGCCTAAATGTCTGAATTATATTGGAAAATATTCGAGTCGGGCGGACGCCGGTTATTTTTTTTCAACATGAACACCGTTCGAGCCGCAGATTGCCCCTGACTACCCGCAACAGCACTTTATCTGAAACATTATCGGAATAATAAAGTGGTCGAATGGTGGACCTCAAATCGCCCACGGCCTCCCCCTCAACGAGTGCCTTTAATCCACGATATCTGTATTCGGCAATTCGCGGCCCCGGCCGCACAACGCCGGCGCAAACATTTAACCGTTTCCATGAAAGTATGATTTTTTTAATGGCAAAACACTTAAAACCAAATTGCGCTAATGAAATTGTAAAATCGGCCGGTGTCTATGGAAAATTGACGCGATCAGCGACATTACACTAGTGTAGCACTAATATAAGTAGAGCACTGTTATATTTTTTTGGTACGTTTAGATCAGCTGATCTTTTCAGTTGTTTTTAAAAAATGTATTTCGAATATTTTAATTTGTCAATTAATAAACGCCACTTCTAAACGCAGTCGGGGACAGCGTAATAATTTATCGCGGCGTTGTATAATCCTTTATCGATCGATCGGGGGGCTGAACGAAACTGCCGCGAGAGTGGTATAAAATATTAATAATACGAAAGGAAATGATCGAGTTGACCTTCCCCGGCCGGCTTTGACCGGGCTAACAAAGTCACTAGGGCTGCAACAAGACCGCAACGGCGGGAGTGGGAAAGCGTTCGTGAAAAAACTCAATTTTAGCCAGCCGAGTGCGATAATTGAGGACGAACGGCCCGCGGCCGCGGATACTCAAACGGTAATTAGCACGACAATAGATAGTGCTGGCCGGATAATGCCCTCTGCGGACAATCAGCAATTACACGCCGCTTTTATCGACCGGCCCCAGAACACGATTCGCGTGCTACACAACCCATAAATGTCCCTACGTGTGTGTATAAAACAGGTAACAGGGCCGATACTGAAGTTACAAACTAGCGCCGATAGATTCCTTAGAATAGATCTTTGTCTGGCCCAAAGAGACCTTGCGAAAGAAGCCCTAAGCACTTGTGGTCGACAAGTTGGATTAGCGAAAATTTGTTTAGCTGTAAGAAGAAATGACATTAGATTTCGTGAGAGGAGACAGAAACACACGAAATCTACGCTATTCCCACCCCTAGCAGACCACAAAACAGGTATTCTATAAGAAATGACCTTCTTGTGTCATTATTCTAGCACGATGTGCATCATTGGACAATTCACACTCTGCTTACGCATGGCGGATAACAGAATTCGGTCTAGCGAAACATAATGGGAAAGATTGGGAAAGAATATTATACTAGTATATACAAATTAATTCCTTCTACTACAGATTTAGATTTAAAAGAGTGTTCATTCAACTGCGAGGAACAATTAGCCTACTGACACTCTTTTTATTTTGACTGTAATCGAAGAACTTCAAGAGTCTTAGAATGTTTTAAGCAACTCTTTAAATGTGTTAAGTAAAGTCCCGTTAAGTTAAGCTATCGGTTTTTACAGAACTTCAAGCATGACTGATGGATGTTATTAGCCCCGAGGATTTCATTCCATCAAAGGGACAGAAACAATGTGCGGATATGCGGCTGAATAATTTTCGAAATACGCGGTGTTGTTTCAAATGGGCACAGATTCCGACAGGAATGCCCACGATCTGGAAATTGGTATGGGAAAAATTCCGCATTAAATTCGGGGAAAATGTTTGAAATGAGGCCGTCGGCGGTGTTACGCGGTTAAGCGGATCTTTTAAAAAGGAATACGATTATGCCGCTTGGAGTAAACCCGTCAGTGTTTTTTTAAGAATGAAGTTCCGTAATGGGCTTATTATCTCAAGTTAGGGATTTTTCATTATTCGCTGATTCTGTTCATTAATAAATAGACCACAGCAAACAGGCCCGAGACGCATGAACGTTTTGTAAATGAGATAAACGGTAATTGGTAAATAATGGTAAAACAGATATTTTCTCAGCTTTAATGAGATTTTTACAAATAAAAGAAATATGCACTAATTTTTATGTAGTAAAACAAGAAAAGGGTGAGATTTTTTCGATTTCATAATTACGATTTCATTAATTAGCTCAAAACTCGAATAAATAGACCACAAAATATCTTGGGGGAGTTACGACCACAATTATCAATTATTAATGTGAAATAAGAACCATATTAGTGAGGAAATATTCGACGATGAACTATTACCAATGCAGTTAGAAAGGAACAGATAGCACTCGATGGCTGATTGCCGAACTGTTACGAGCTCGTATATAGATTGGTATCAGCAGTGAAAATTCGGAGTGTACAATTGATGCAAATTGCGGGAGAGAGAGAGAGGAAAAAATTTCACTGAAATGTCAGACGGCCGTATTTAGCAGTCCATTGTCTCAGTTTAGCCTGCGGACGGTTATAAAATTAAGGTATACGTGAAAATAGTAGGCGTGTATATGATTTCGCTACCCTTTGTATGAAAAAGCCGGAATGACAGAGTGATATTGAATGAAATAATTTTTACAATACATTCTGTTTTTTGTCTTATGTTTGGTTTAAACTGTTGTTTGGGAAACAATAAATTTATCTATTAAAAAAAACTGCCGATAAATCTTATTTACGAAATTCATATAATTTTTCCCTTGGTATTTATGAAATGATACGGAAATCTAGAAGCCACTTTAGGGGAGCCAAACAAGGATTTATAAAGCATAAACAAGAATTGAACAAGCTCCGCCAATGTCTTATTGACGCGTTCAATGGCCGATTCCTTGAGACACTTACACTAAAGCAAATACAGCCTGCTTTATGGTATAATTAGGTAGTGAATACCACGGTGTAATGTATAGGCTATTTCGGGCATAACTGAACGATTATTAGCAGGCGTAACGCGATAATCTTAATAATTTCGGCAGCCATTATCGCGATAACGGTATTAATTGTTTTAAGATATTCTAGCTAGGAGGAAAAGTAAGTCTCGAGCGCTAATTAGATTCAGATTTAAATGTGCCGAGATGGGCTATGTTCTTCAGCAATCTCCCGATGAAATCCTACACTCGAAGTTTTAGTTCGGCGAAAACTCGAAACCGAACCAGATAACAATAATGATATTAGATACAACTATGTAAACTGATAGGTAATACCCCCTCCCCCCCGCCCCAAAATATTCTCATAAGTGCAGTACTCTCAGTTTACAGAACATAAATGATCTCTTGGGAAATTTAATTCTCCTTATCATGTATTCAAGATAGCCATACTTTGTTGGATACCCAAACCCGCAACATAGTTTCGATACAATGAAAACAAGGATAACACCATCAATTTTCCCTTTCCTAACAATTCCTCGTGAAATATTTCACTTTCAGATGATTTAGGTAACAAATAAGAGTCAACAACTAAAAGCTAGTACACAAATGCTCTCAATATTAGCGCAAAAATGAAATTCGTTATGATATTATGGTTTTCGTGAAATTCTACAGCACATTATAGCTTTCAGATTCAATTTAAAATATGATCAGCTTAAAGTTTTTAGGGGCTTTCCTTATAGTCCCCAAATTTTTTTTTAAATCGTCAAATGACACTATAGTTAACTAAAATGACGCCGACAAAACATCCTACAAGGACTTACTTATCTTCCCGGCATCCGAAAATTGCCGGCGTTATAATTTTAAATCGAAGCACAGCCGTATGAATAAATATGCATATTTAATCGACTACAAGTTGATTGTTGTAATGCAATGAAAGCACATTGGGCTTGAGACCCCCGCCGGACGTGAAAATCATTATGAGCCACGAACAACTGAATAAATCTGCTTTGCAACGCAAATCCTGCCCATTATATTAAGTGATGGCGAAATAAACATCCTCACTCGGCTAGACCGGGTTTCGTCGTCCTATTCTCAGGCATATGTATATTAAATTTTATGCTTGATACTTATGAAATAGCATTAAAAAAAGAGAACAAAAAATTCGAAATTCATACATCCCTGTGGAATACCGTAATCCGATTCTCCGAGTCTCGGACGATTAAACTTACGACATAATTTTATGACTTACAACATAAAAAATACAACTGAAACAATGAAAAACGTTGAAATATACTCAAATATCATATGCTGGAAGCGTTTCCATACAACGATAAGTTTTCGTGTCAACACAATTTTTTTTAACGTTATTAAAAAACTAAATATTAATATCACCGATACAAAAAACTTATCTTTAAAAACTAATAGAGTAATTAAATTTGATTCGACGGTCTGTTTTGTTGAAGTTTTTGTTGAAATAAATATTTTAGTTTCTGCTGTTTTGCCGATTAGCAATTTTCCCTGATTACCGATGAATGCTGTATATTTGTATGTTCCTGATAAATATTTTATGTACTGTAGCTGCACAAGTTTTCTCGCCTTTGTAATAAGTCTACAATGGGAGGATGCTTCATATCTAAGGAAAACCCAAGTTGTGATATTTTGATTCGAATTACTACGAAGTACTTGGTGGGACAACATATATAAAATGGTGAAAAATATGTGCGCGATACGACCGAAACAATACGGCCTCACTAGGTCACTTAGCGTTGAACATTTATGCTGGGGGCGGCAATGGGGAGCATTGTCTAAGCGACCATCGGGCCACTGTTATAGCGTTATAGTGGAGTCCCCACCACCGGTTAACTTAATAGCATAAATTTGTCAACCGCACATACAATTACGCGCCCTCACACACACACAAACACACACACACAGGCTGGTTGAGTTGACCACTCATACTAAATTCCTACGGTTAACGTTTAATGGCCTTTCACCGTCTGTCTCTTGGAGTGTCCCCCATTTGCATTAATTGAAATTTTAAGCAAATAGGATCCGATAAAGTCATCAAACCTCAGGCGTTTATAATCGATTAAATGACTCACTTTCATTTTTATAATATCGTTACCAGAGAGACCACCCACATGATTGGACAACAATACTCAAAATGGATATTCATCCACTATAACTCCTATAACTCTTTGTATTCGTTCCATGGTTTCTCTGTAAATTTTCGTGCCAGACCTTTAATGAACTACTTAATGCATACCTGCGCTTAGTATCCAGGTTAAAATAATGCAGTAATAAGCTGGAATTATGTGGCCATTTATGAAAACGTAGTGCTAACATTCGGAATTTAAATAGATCTCCAGTAAGTACAACCCTTTGTACGTTTATTCTCTTGTGCCACGTGTAATGTAAGTATTTTGTTTCACAAGCCTGATTCAGTCTGGTAAGCGCTATTTATCAAATTAAATCAACTAAGATTAAATAAAGACATGAGATACGTCCAACGAGTATAAACAGCTATGAAGCTCGAATGAGACAATATATAAACCGGAAAGATACAGGTAGAATTACAAGCTTAACTCAGAGATGGATGTTCAGCATCATGAGTCTCCAGTGCGTACGGTAGAAGAAATTAAATTTTAAATAAGGGTTGAGTAAAGTGAGCTAGTGATAGTAGTGATAGAAACATAGAGAGGCGCTGTGTTACAAATACTAGGCCTCCCTAGGGTAATTTGTACAGTGAGATCTGGGGTATTTATCAGAGTTAGTTGAGCGAGGGGGGCTATTGTTTTGTTTCAAAACCGATAAAACAACAATGGCTCTCACCTCCCGCCTTTATATATATATATATATATATATATATATATATATATATATATATATATATATATATATATACGTGTACGGGTGTATTTTGTATAAGTCCGTCTGCGTTTCTCACTGTTTGCATTCTCATCGAATATGGCCGATTCATTTTATCGCTCTGACCGGCATTTGCCAATCAGTACCGACAGTATTGAGAGTAAACCTTTCACACATGCCGAGAGAAAGAATTAGAAAAAGAAACAAGCTAAAAATAGGTAATCCTCACAAGAAATTATATCCGTAAAATATATTAAACAGATATTATTTGATCTGATATAAAATTTATATTATTTAAAGAGATATAACAAGACCGTTGTTCCGAACCAATATCAATACAATTTTTACGTTCAACTTTGATTTAAAAACTATAACTTTATTAGATTATAGAAATGCGCCTGTGCAAGAAGCTAAACGTTATATAGTCATTCTAATGATTCACGCAACAGAAGATATTTTGATAAAAATATACACGGAGAGAATGCACGGCGTTCCCGCTATACTAGACCAGCACAACGCCACAGGTATGCGGGACAAGTCTAGGCAGCGCCGTGCAAATCTAAAACAGGTAATCATCAACAAGGTATTACATACATAAAATATATTTAACTGATATCATTTAAAGACCGTTGCTCCAAACCAATATCAATAAAAGTTTTACCTTTAACTAAGATTTAAATTCCGCCATAATTTGTTCCCTGTGTACTTATGCATGGTGTCGCCGTTAATATTTTCCAAAAAGTCACAAAAATGTAAGGCCTCAATACCTTTATATATGCCCAATTACTAAATATGCACAGCGTAAATCCCAGAATAGAAGGAAGTCAAACGGCCAGCGGTCGATCCTACAGGAAGTTAGTGATAATATAAATTTTTCTTTTTATATGTAAACGCCTCGTACCACAGTCGCCTCCGTGTTTTGAATAAAATTTGAAATAAATTCAGCAACTTCGCCCGCATTGTAAATACCTCGGTCGGAAAGTGTGGAAAGGCCGTTTTCCGCATATCGGACTAATGGAAACCGGCGAGATGAAAAACAGCCCGATCGGCTGGCGGCGTACGGGTTCTTGCCGAACGGTGGAAATTTATTCCGCTCCGGTCAGTTATCGATTGGTCAGTGAAGTTGGAAAGACAGTGAGAGATGTGGCCGGCGCCAGAGAGGAGCGCCAAAGGGGAAGAAGGGGCGATTTTAATAATGACACCCCAGACCCTTTATGATGGCCGACGGCGGCCGAGTCCCAGACATATTTTATGGGTCTATAAAAACCCCGGCCTGTCGGACGCCCATCCACCCCACCCCCACCCTATAATGTTTATGACACTCGTAACTGGTTCAGACTGGCGACTGGACTATCCTTATTTCCTTCCATAATAATACCTTTAGTTTATCTTGAATTTATTCAAGACCTATTTCGAAGTCGGTCCCTACAACCCGGTGGAATGGTTCAAAGTTCTATCGTTATGGACGATCAAACTTTTCATTCAGCCCATGTTAAACCAGACTCAAAAGAATCGACTCGAACCTTAAGTAAGGACCATTAAATCGCTGAAACGTAGATGACACACGCATCCTTACTTCATCAAAATCAAAATTATAACCACTGACCTCTAAGAATAGAATTCCAATATCCAATCCCGGTGCAGGTGATGGAGTGTGAATGTTCACATTCACACTCCATCCTACTACTGAGGCCATTATTAAAACGGAAATCAAAATTGACCTTAACCAACAAACTTACAATCCACAAAGCCACATTGAAACCGACATTGGGTTCCGCCGAGACGAACGTCTCTCGCATCCTGACATTCCGATCGTAAGTCCCACCCGCCATCCTTAATGCTCCCTGGCATGTTACTAATCTAAAATTTATTAAAATTTCTACATAAAAATTTAAAATTTAAATTCTACATTTATAAAATCCCGGCTCCGAAAGTTTAGTTCCCGCCACAGTCCTCATCCCATACATTATCACCCCCCACGACTGCTAAAACGCTAGTGGCCAAGAGATATTCTGTAACCCAGATACACGTCAAAAATACCGTCATTGTTTGGCTTATTTATAGAGTGAAACAAGTGAGATTAAAAAATAAAATTTCATACAATTGTACTTATAATAGTTTTTTTGTGCAATAAATAAAAAAATGTTGAAGCGATATTCAATCAGTGCCATTTAAGACTAAATGAGTAACATTATTTCAGAGGTTCCTATGACTTTATAGTGTAATCGTCCTTTCATATTCATGCAATCTCCCGTCTCCTCTGATATATTTTAACCCTCCAAGGAAAAGTAGGACAATAAGCCGGTAGTTGGGGCGGTCCAACGAACAAATAACTTCAAGCCCAATTTTACGCATACTTACAGTTTATTACAATATTGTTGACCGCCAATGGGCTCTCCGGCCGTGTTGCCCGCCGAAACCGAAATCATTTACCGGAGTTTAATGACCGGCCTTTGAATTCCAGAACGACGAAACGGACGTGCCATTAATTCACACAAAAGGTCGAAAGCAATTTAAACGCGGGCGAAGTGTTCTTGCCTAAAAACTATGAATATAGAAGACCGACAAGTCTAACAATTATCCGCATAATGTAAAACTAAAAAGAAACGCGTTGAAAAGGGTCCATTAGCGTATTAACAGAAAAAGTATATTTCTCTCCAACTATTTGATATAGCCAAGCTGAAGCTATTTCACGTGGCGATATCACTTGGTTTTTTAGATTTATTCACATTGACCTAGTTTTATAATTTCGACTTTTCGCTTGAATTATAGACGGAATTCGTAGGAAATTAATCTTGTATGTTCTTAAAATTCCGCTGCTACATTTGAAAGACCTGAATCGTAAAGAGAGCTAGTCCCAGCGGGATAATGCCGGACGTTATCTTGAAAGAAGCCAGCTCGCATGGCGTCACTGAAACCTCAAATAGGATGATTTAACATCGATAGAAGGGTTTCATCCGTGTCTATAATGTAATCTCTTTTATAATATATATCGAATTTTAATATGTGAATAAGCCATGTCGTTTTCACAAATGCATTTAGAATTATGTATTTTAGTGGAAACATAAAACATAAAAACGTTGAGAAACACATTTGAGCCATGTACGTTTCGATCTCCTACACTCTTATAGGATGAAAAACCGCTTTTTAGACTTGATTGTGCAGCGAATAACCACTATTTAGCCAATATTTTCCGGAGATAACCACTTTTAATCAAGACATGAGTTTGTAAGCCGTGATTGAATTATCATTGCATGCACTAAAACTGAAACGTCCGAGCGAAACCAGGTATACCGACTAGTTCAATATATTTAGAAGCTTTTGTCATCATTATGCCTATACTTGCTGTTAAATGTTATAGTTTTTATTTTTACAAAAAAGCGACATTTACTCCTAATATGAACCCGAATAAGGTTTCTACGAAACACAACTTGAAAAAAAATCATCGCGTGATTTCGTGTTACGAACTAGTTCCCGTACCAATTACATATTCTGCTCGTGCACACATATTTAGCCCAGCGCGTACATCTTCGGATCGTGGAAAATATTTTTTTACCGACCGTACACTTACACACAAGTTCTATAATTTCGTAAGATTGAAATCGAAGAAACGCAAAATAAGTATACGGTGTTACGTCGGAACCGTGTTGTTGAAGTTACCGTACTGTAATAACCGAGGTCGAACTCAAATTATGCAAAACCGAGGTAAATAACTGGAATTATGACAAAAAAATCCCAAGACATCATTTCTCTCTAATCTGTATTTGCCCAAAAATGTCCTGCAATTAGTCCGTCTTTTCTACCAACTCGATTTTGCCTCAAGTTCATCACCTGTGGTTTATACAGATTTCGTTAATCATATATAATTTCATCATCTACTACCACCTTAATTGTACGTTGATAAAACATAATTCGCCCACGTTCCGTGTAACACGTTTTGGTATACAAAAAGGCCATTTTGCCACCAACGACAGTGATAGTAAATTTATGAATATTTATTAGGAACGCTTCTGTAAAGACAGAACGGCATAAATAAAGATTATTGTATACAGAGATAAGAAAATAATACGAAATAATATATAAAAGGTAAAAGCTAGGATTTTTGAATTGTGTAAATACCTTATCCAATAGTGTATTGACGAGTGCAGTACGACAATTCTAAACTGTTAGAAAGTAGAAAATAAAAGTAGTGGGACAGATCTAAAAACCTACCGCTAGGTCCAAATTTAAATCCAATTGCCAGTGTCCTCCTTGTGCTGCACAAAGAAAGAGAAAAAGATGGCCGGTGGGTCCGAGGCCCGCCTTATTGTGGCCCAGATAAGGGCAAACCGGCGACCGGCCCTGGGAGTAAGCTCCCGCCACTTCAAGTGTTCCATACAATTCTATTGTATTCTATTGTTATATACCAATAACAGTCGAATCCTCGCGTCCCACGTCCCCCGTCCCTTCTTTTTATCCCCGTTCGGTACCTCTCCCCACGAAAGCCGCCCGAATGCTTACCCACCGAGCAGACTTATAATATCACAGAATCTTCCCACTCCCCTCCTCTCTTATAATAGAGATCCCGATCGCGGGATAAGCCCCGTCGACGTTGTCTTTTCGAAGCAAACAGTCGAACTTAACTCAAGTTGCCAATTATACGAATGCGGAGAGGACCCTTCTCAGTTTCAGAACCCTGAGCGTTTCATCTCGTGAAATGAACCACCTCTAAACTGATTTCTCCTAAGGCAGTTGATTCCGGTTTTAATTACAATTTGGTTGTTCTTTTCTGTACTTTCCAGACGCTGAACTCGAACATGTTAGTGTTTGATTGTCCTTACGTTTTTACAAGCTCCTTAACCGCAATTCTGGTTTCTTGAAATTCTATTTGTACCAATACAGAAATCGATTTTAGTAGCGCGGTAATAATTCCGTGACGTTCCGCGGTCATAATCAGATATTCCAGAATTCCATATTGAAGTTCTAATGGTATCAAATTACCATCTAGGAGAAATATACATTGTGTGTACTAGCATACAAGATCTCTATCTGTAACCCTATATTTAAGTGGTCTAGTAGCTCTTGGGTGACGTCCCAGCCAGAATTAGAGTCGTTAGGCTCGCACCGAGTTTCCAACTGACACCGAACGCGCGCTGCCCATTCCTTTTAATCCTCGACCCGAATAGGTTCCTTACCTGCAGGGCCAATTTGGGCCCCCCTGTGTTTCAGTAAATGGCTCAGTTCAGTCAGCAGTCCTACTTAGAGCCTTACGGTTTTACTTTCCCACGGCACTATTTTTAACTTTTCTTTAATGAAAAGGACGGACCTGCGGATTCATTCAAGACCGATTGGATTTCAGTCAAGATTACGAGCGTCCCGTGAAAAATCCGATAATAACGGACGTGGAAACCGCAAATTGGAATCGATTGGTGATTTAATAAGAAACAAGTTCCGCATAATTCCTCAGTATTTATCATTGTCGCTTTCCCGGCGACTTCATTTCCTTTCAACCACTATTCATCTCTAAACAACTTTCACATTATGTGTAAGCATACCGCCGTTTGTACTAAAACTGGCGGCCATGTTACTACCCTTTAACGGGAAACACTTGTTGAACGAACTGAAGTATGTTGTTAATGAGTTAAAATTTGCATTTGAAAGGAAATTTGCTTCATAATTTATGACAATTATTCAGAAAAGAATTTTATGATGTTTGTTTAACGTAATAAGACTAACTACTTTGAAAATTGTTGAATATTGAGAAAAAATCAACATCAATATTGTCCCGTAATTCCAATCGCTTAAAATAGCGCACCGATTTGCCTACAAAAATGCGTACGCCGTACGATTTTCTAATACCCTCTGCGCGTTGTTCAAAAAAAAAAAGATTGCAAGAAAGTCGTTCAATTTTGTCCCGGCTCAAACCGTGCACGGAATATGAGCTCTAAATAGGTTATAAGGGCGGGAGAAGGATTTAGGGGGACGGCGGTTGTTAGGTAAACTACCCCGTGGGAGTGGTCCGCGCCCCGAACCCCTTATGGAGGCGGGTGAGCCCTCCCCCCCCTGCCACGTTCAATGCTCGCCAAGGCTCGTAACAATCTAACCTGTTTAGGTTAATTTTTTTTCTCTTTCGAAAGCTTTTCGGCACTTAGCGGAGCCCTTAATAATTTCGACGCGACCCCCTACTATCAGTAATGTGAAAATATTATTAGAAGAAGATCAGGTTAAATATCCTAACCCTTTTTTTACATAATATATGTAACATATAAGAAATCCTATTTATTATTAGATCTAAATTGAGTTTTTAAAATGTATGTCTTATTACAGTACCAATATCGATGATTATTATTTGGGGTGAGGGGGTCTGGTATCTGACTTAAACACGGACAAACTGCCGAGACATTTGGAAAACCTCGGTCAATCCCATCGGGGGCACACTTTCGGCAACACTCACCTCGCGATTGTTTGAAGCAAAGATGATGACGATATTGTAGGGAGAAACAAAGAAACCCAGTTTGAAAGGGGTGAGCAGAGGAGGGGCGTTGAAGGGGTATTTCTTATCACTCCTTTCCCAGGTTTTGGGGGGTGGAAATTGTAGCGGGATTGTACCGCTCCAAACGTCGACAAACTCACGTTTCAAACCGCCCCCCACGTAGTATATTCATTGCCGAGCCAATATTGTTGTCAGGAGGAATTAAGAAAATTGTACTGATTCTATTTTTTTTTTGTTTCGATTTTCTTAAGACAACGTTTTTTGGCACCGGGTTTTTACAAAACGGTATGCCTTAGTCTTCACAAATCAGGATTCAGAAGATAGATGAAACAATTAATACTGAAACATTTTCGGAGAGTTTTTAGTACCTTATCTACGGTCTACACAACATGTATATTCTCGTACCGAGGAGTGCAAATAATTGTAAAAAAAACATTCAGTAGGGAGAATTTAATACCGTTGGAAATACGGATTATTAACATGTTACGTGATATTTACGGATTATTTTCATTCCATTGACTTTTTCATTATATTAACCGGTCGGTGTGATAAATGCCTAGGGAGCAGCCTGACGTCCATAGTATGGCGGGATTCGAACCGCCGACCACTGTCTTCAGTGGCAATTTTCATATTTATTAACAACGAGCCCAACATGACACGGTCATGTATAATACGCTTGGCCAGTTTGCTGTATCCTGTAAGCTGTCATGTCAAGTAATATGCACTAGACTAATACAACGTCCATGAATTGTTTCAGCAGTTCAGCGCTCAACACGTTAAGCAAACATCAGAGGATTACACATGTCAAGTACCCAGAAATAAATAATATGTATTAACAAATAATTTCATATGGGTTGGTATGAGAAAAACTCATTGCAGCAAATAATGATCGCCGGTACTGTTTTAACGTTGAGATACTCTACCACGAAAATTGAATTTCAAAGCATGTTTCTTTCGTTCGTATTATATTAGGTTGTTGAAAAAATAATGGGGAATTTACCTTAATTGACTTCTACACAAAGACTAGGGAATAAGCCCTGTCGTATACATATCATATATGTTATTGAAACTTTTCTCATCCTCTTTCCCTTATGTATAATGATTTCCAACGGTTAATTCAGTCTAAATTCAATCAAGAAGCTGCTCAGGTTCCAAGACCCCAAACAATTATGCTAATGGGTTAAATAGAGTTCCCGGCAAAAATATATTCATTCTGCTGGTCCATATTTCGATTAATAACGTTGAGTTTATGTCAAGTTATAGAATATCAAACCTAATGCTTTATTTTAGCAACAACCTAATAACATTTTTGTTATTGTTATGAGTGTTTTCTTAGCATTTTATTAAATTCTGTAAATCTCGAATTAACGGCTGAATAATTGTTTTGGCGGAATGTTCAAAGTGGTCAATTGGGTATATGAAGTAAGTCGAATCTTTCCTAGGAATCTATACGGAATATCCGAGGATAAATTTCACGCGGTGGGTGAGGAACGAGCCAGAGAACGTCGATTCAGCTCTCGAGTGGTTACTTAGCGAGGCCACACCTCCCCTAATATGCGCTAATATATAATATACGCTGTACATATTCGCACGCCACTCCAGTGCGCAGTACGCATGCCTGACGCAGGACGGGCGCATATATCTCGTTCCGGGCCGGTTTAAATTTTTCGTCCCACCGCCGTATTTTTCTCGTTTTTTTCACTCTCCCCATCCCCCCGCCCCTCCTTTCCCTTTCTTTTTTTCGCTGTCAGGGACACATTAAATTACAACGCGCTACCGCCGGTACACCGGCCCGAAACCGCCCCTAAACAGTCTGTAAATAGACCGCTTTTATACACAAGTGTAAACTTATCGCAGCGTTTATATAACGCAGGCGCCCCCTTTAAATGTGCCGGATGTACGCGAATTAAATGGACATTGTACAGGTGTTTATAAAACGGGTATAAATATTTTTTTGTCTCAATATCGCTCGTATTAATTATACATTAAGTACTGAAACTATAATGTTTACAATTTATAAACGCGCGTTAATATAACAATCTATTTTTTTATTTTATCGGAGCCAGGTAATTTATCACAAGGCAAATTTCAACGACATGTGGCATAATAAAATTGCGGTCCAATAATCTATTACATGCAGTAATAGATTGATAAAATATAGTAAAAGTATTGATGACAAAAATTATTTCGCTCCTCCACTTTTTTCTTAATTTTCTGAGCATGCCACAGAACTGAAGGTCAACCCGTGAGAAATTAACCCATGTCGGACTGGGCCTCGGATCTTCGAAAGGCCGAAGTAGTTTGTTCCAAGTGTGTATCAGTTTGACATACTGGTTGTCAATAAAATGTAGCCGGAGGTAAATTTAATGCACGTCGATGGTGATGCCCGGGGCCATATTGGAAATCCATTAGACCCCGTGTCTCCAGACCCCAGACCCCCCCTTCCCCAACATCAAATATATACAACAAAGAGCGAACACGATGATGTATTGCATGCTGACACACACGCCCCAACGCCCCGCGTATTTATCCTCATGAAGTACATAATACTTATATTAACGTTGCGGTCCTACCGTCCATTATATTCGGTGAAGACGTGGCTGAAGGCGAAGGAATCCAATAAAACAGTCGATTAATGTTTTTTCCTTCTTTCTTTTAAGTACTGACCTTCATATGATACTACAGGAAGAGCAATTAAGATTTAAATATTTATTATAAGAAGGTCAACAAGAATCAAATGTTGGATTCAATCTGTAAATAAGTTACACGTCAATTTATTTTACAGAAGAATTATTACTGTAAACATTTACACGAGGAAGGAATACATCTAAAAAGTAATTTGCAGGATTAATTCTATGTTTGGACTTCGGTATGGCCATAAACAAGAAGCACGGTGAGAAAACCTACAAATGGTAAGCACGCAATGAAAATTAGGAACTAATTGAATTAAGGTATCTTCGGGTAAATGGAAAAGTGGCCGGCGAATAACTCAAAATGAATGTAAGAAACAAAAAAAGTATCGAATAAAGGTTGTTATAAGGAAAGGCAATGTTATATAGTAACACGTAACTGGTCAGAACGAACGGTATTAACGCATAAACCCGGTTGTTTCATAAAACGCTGACGTTTACAGCGTGCATCACTTTAAATCAGAGGCTTCCCTCCCCACGTGGCAGAATAAGCCGGGCGAACAACAATTTCATTAATTTCTCAATGTTCAACCGAACGCAGCCCAGCCCAGCGTGTAGGCCAACAATTTCCCCTCCCACCCCCGCCGAGTTTATCTCAGCTTTCCTATCCGTTGGGTTTTTCAACACCGCGTTAGGTACCCTGGGGTTGGGGCGGTGTGGGGGGTAAATGGGTCGAGACCCCCCACCCCACCCCGGCTATCTGATGATTGTCTAATGCTATTTAAATTCTATGTAAATGGGATGCGAGACATTTAAAATCTCCGCCCGGGGCTACCTTACAGGAGAGAACGGAGGAGGGTAAAGATAATTGCTGTAGATTTACGTTCTGAAGGGGGCCACTTATCGGTCGAACCCGCCCCCGGCCCGCAGCCAGGCTCAATCCATTTGTTCTTCGCCCCCCCCACTCCCCGACGTTTCTATTTTAACAGAGAGTGAGAGTAAAATACGATTTTCACGACAGATTTTTCCGGCTGCCGGTTTTCCGTGGGAAATCTTTCGGTCCGACTGAGTTCCAGACCCGACACACTTCGGATAACTCCGACCGGGTTAATTGCCGCTTTAAATCGGTCGTAATTAATAAACTAGCGCCAAAGTACGCTGGGATGAATCAGGATAATATGAAGACGAACACGAATGGATTCCGTGTAATTTAATTCCGAGATAATAGAGCTAATGCACCCGGGGAAAAGGAACTCTGGTAACTCATCCCAGCGGAACGGTTAGACGTCTAGCGGAATAATACAAGTATACCATCGTAAATCCGAGCGGATCATGCGTACGGGAAGTAAAGTACGTCGTTTAAATTGTAATAAGCGAGACTCGGAGTAGAGTTTCTTATCGTTGGAGGTCTTCCTTTGTTCTCTGTAGATAATAAGAAATGGCCGGGAGGAAGAGGCATACGAAAAGCGCATCCGAAATGTTGAAACAACCTCATTTGTAATACAGAATTTATGATTCGGCGGGGCTCACTCCCTTTCCTTGCCCCTGTTTTTTTTCTCTCTCCCCGTGCTTTTCGCCCGGCCCGCTTTTATTCATTGAGTTGGCCTCGTTGAATTTTACACGGACTGTTCAATCACTGCGGAGTTTCTCCCCGACGAATAAGAGTTCTCCTCGAGTTTCGACCTTTCTGCCCTCCCCCTCTCCTCCTTTCAATTGTTCTTTTCGCCCTATTCGGGCTGTGAATAGGTCGAACATTTTTGCCAAATTACGACAAGGAATGAGGGTGTAATTGTTAGAGTGTAACGACCGAAGCGATATCTCCACACAAGAGACTTATGTCTGTAATATATTAATATAATACTGAATATCTTGAATAACCATTTCTGATTTATTGAGGCTACTACAGGAATGTAAGTTAAACAAAAAACCGCATTATAATTGATCTTTGAAGTTTTGACTACTATGTACTCAATTTAATGAAACAAATATTGGCCACAACTTTTTCTAAATGTATCCAAGGATAAAATCTATGCGTGAGCGTAGAACGCCTGCCAGTCGGAGTGTGTATAATTATATGCAAGTACTGATATTTCTAATTGTATAACCGGGTTCGAATCCGGTGGTGAACCAAATTAAAAATTTGAATTTTCTTCCCCCTAAGTACTATTTTATTTTCGCCCTCTCGGCTACAACCAGAAACGGTGCAAAGAGTTGAATGTTTTTGTATTCAAGCCCCCACGGCCAAGGGCGAAAGGGTGCGGCGGGGGGGGGGTTGGTCCCCCGTATTGCTTCAACTTGTGTTAGGCATTACACGCCACATTACAGTTGTCTCGTCTAGTCCCTCTCTCAGACCTTCTTATTTTTACTCCCGGTTGGTCACAAAACGAAATTGCCCAGTTAAATAGTTAACCGCTCCCTCCGCCTTTTCAGACCCTTCCACTCCCCTTCCTTCACCATTCTCTCGGCCCTTTCCCTCCCCCCCCCAGTTTCCGGTTCTTTGCCCCGGACGGAAAAGAAAAAATGGAATCGCGGAGGATTTCAATTCATACGCCGGAGTTATTAATGAGTAGGATTTGATTTCGAGTGTGAAATATATTACGGTTATTTAATGCGTCTCTTGCAAATTCTACAAAACTTGGATATTGTAGGTCATAAATCTATAGTTTTAACTTGATCCAGAATATTGGTACTTGGTATTGGAAGAAAATATGCTAAATTAGTACCAGCTGTTTTCCTACAAAAATATTTGACATTTTGCAGAAAAAAAACATGTGGTGAAGTTTATGTCTGATTCGGTTCAAACGTTCAAATATAATTCATTTGAATGAACTGCGAAAAACGTCCTTATTTTTAGTGCATCGTAAAAATTAAAATGCACGGAGGCAGCACAGAAAACATCTTTTAAGAGTAAAATATGAACTTTCGCTACGGTTTGGAGGCAAGTCACGCTCACCGACACCATTATTTTCATCGAATATTATCCCGAGGGAGATGATGTATAGAACCAGACAGAAGGGGCTGAACTTTTAAGTTGGCATCAAAATGAAATTCATGCCTTTCTCACTTAAATCGATTGCTAATCTATACCTTGTATACCTCCCCATACAAACCCACAATCCTAATATACTATCTTCCGACATCCCAAACATTCCTTACTGCTTCTGCGATCCTTGCAACTCGAACATCAATGTTGCTTGTTGAAATTTACAGTTGTGACAATAAAAAAAAAGGTTTCACGATAAAGAAATCGGCGACCCGCCTGAGAACGAGATGGAACCCCGGAAAGATCACTTTGATGAATATCGAAGGAGCGGAGGCGGTTAGAAATTTATCCTCCCTGCCGACCTTAAACGAATTTATGAATTTTACGGTCGGAGCGACTACTCGAAAACCGTCCACGGGTCAGGTCGACAGGAAATATATGCGGTTCAGTGAAAGATTCTTCTATAAATAGTCTCCAACGGTTTGGTGTGAGTTTAGGAAAAAAAACGGGGGGGGAGGGGAGGCGGAAAAAGGAAAGGGGGAAAAAAGCGAGAGGCCTGCGGCAAACCTGTGGAGCCCTCGGTTTTACGACTGCCGCAGCACAACCCTTCCTGGCCGAATCCACGTCGTAAAAACGCCCTTCGAGAGCGGCCGCCTGAAATAAAACCGTAAAGAAATACTTGCACTTGTCCGTAAGGGGGGAGTGGGATTGTTGTTAGTTGTCCAGAAGAGGGCCCTAAATGAATTGCTCCGAGGGATGGGAAAATAGATATGTAATATATATAGTTGGGAATACCTAGATTTGGTACAATTTTGTATAGTTCCCATTAGTCGCTCTGGCACTCGCCGCCGTACTGAAGATGGGTGAGCAGCCGACACCGGTCTAGCAATAGGAGACAGATGCTCGAGAAGAACTACGTCTTGGTATTTCTCGTTACTAACGATCTGCTGTAGCGATAGTAATGAAAGAAATAATGTCAGTACCAGCACAGGTAATAGTAATATGGTCACCTTTCCGTACGGGGCGATATTCGTCAGTTCCTGATTGGAGAAACCCATTATGAGGATGGAAGAGTAAATGAAGAAGAAGAAGGAAAAAAGATGGGCAGACTTACCAAACGGATGAGCATCCGGTAACAGGACATTCACTGACCATCCGAAAAGGAGAGGTCTGTCAGAACACTGAGAATATCCCTCTACCTATTATACCATATAAAAGTATAATGGAATAAATGAGAAAACCCTAAATGAAACTCTTCTTAGTTTAGTTGACAGTCCTGATTCGAGGCATTCTTCTGTTTTATTACTCAATTAAACCTTTCTAGGAGATTTATATAATGGTTGAATTATAATCTACTAATGATAAAAACGAATTTATTAATAATTATTTGATTTTATTATATTGCAACAAAGTTGCTACTTGCAAATCGTGTGAAAGGAAAACCAGTTGTGCCAGAAGTGTCCAGTACAGAATACCCTCGACGCGACCGAACTGCCTTACAGCAATCTTAAATCATATAAACGGGCAGCGCGTGTATTGTCGCATTTTATGGGCTCTAAGTTTCGTAGATATATTTTTTTTTACGACAGGCACAGATGATGCAGTAAAATGCAAATCGGGGAATGTGCGCTGATTCGACACCGCGTTATTGCCAACAGTCCACCGCCAGTCCCATACATAAATAAATGCATGCATGTTATAAATTATGCATATTAAAATTGACGGCTAATATGTTATAATAGGTATGAGTCGTTGGAATTTATGATTGGACCTCCTGCCAATCGGGATGAGGAGGTTTATAATGAAACGGCTCTTCCGAATATTAACGTATTGAATTCAGCACACACTCATACCGGATCATATTGTATTCAGTTTAAATTTCGCTACTCATCAAATTCATTAACTTTGTTATTAATTTTAAGGTCACCGAATTCAATCGTAAACCAATAACTGAATACTGCACGGACTCTTTAACAATAGAATGCATTGTAATGTACTGTAAGTGAACGATCAATGAGTTCACCGGCAGCCAGTTTCATTACAGCGATAATTGGGAAAAATTAAATTGCTATTCGATTGTCAGCATAAATGAAAACATTTGAATCATATTAAAACAACATCGGGCTTTAACGGTCAGTGGATTAAAATGGCGCAAAACCTATATTGTATGATTCATCTTCGAATTCAAATATTGAATTTTAAGTTGGAAATAATCAAGCTAACCCTACAGGTTATTTGTAAGCATTATAATATATTCGCAGAATATATTCGAGCGTTTATATAATAGATTACATTAAGAACGTGGAGTGAACCTTTCCGGGTATACTGGAGAAGATTGAAGTCGCTCACTGACGAGCTCAGAATTTAACAGTAATCCCTACTACTACACCGGAACCCTCTCTCATTATGAATGGGCATCTCAGTATTAATATTGAAAGCGGCCCGCCCATCTTTTGATGGGCAACAGTTATAAAGAAAAAAAGAAGCTCATTAACTGTAGTACTCGTTAGAATTCGATGGAAAGACGATGGTCAACCGAATTTTACATTACACAAGTACTCATTAGAATCGAGTATTACATATATATAAAGGAGCCATATATGTCGTCCGAATTTATTCAGATAGTGGGCCGTTATGTTCGACGAAACAGATGTACTCGATCGGGAAACGAAGAGTGAGACTGGGACTGATAAATCGAAGTGGAAAGAGCGAGAGAGGGTCGAAAGGGAAATGAAGTCCCGTGAAGGAAATGACTGGACCGGGTACGGGGGGACTTATATTGGAACTTCCTGTGGAGCGCCACCAACACTCCGACTCGTGTCCCACTCAAGACCCCCTCAAGCCCCTCACTACCCTCTTTAAGCACTATCAAATCTCCTTGAATTTATCGCCCGCACATTTCTTCCCTTTCCTTTTGTCGTCCCTCACCCCCGCCTCCCCTCCGGCGAACAAATAAGCCCCTCATTTAAGAGAGAAAGAGAGAGAGGCCGGAAAATCGGGTTGAAATTTGTTCCCCACACCCCCAGTTGTGTTTCAGCGACCAAATTTGTGCAATATTCCGCAGCTAACGTAAAATCACTTTGAAGACTCATCTGAAATGATACTGGGCTCTAAGACACGCTATTGGGATGCTTTTCCCGATAGATATTGCCGACAATAATATTTATTCAATGGCGTTAACCAAAAACTGTCCAAGAGTTCAGAAAACAGAATCTTGAAATCCAGTTTTCCGTGTCCTTTGCCGTATAAAAATATAACGAACGCCTGAAAAGGAAGATGCGACGCGATTTAAACATACCGGAAAAATAAATAAAATAAATTTAAGAAAAGGGAATAACAAAGTAGCGGCAACAGAACAGTTAAAAAAATTGAAAACATGATGGGCGTTAAGAGAATTATTCATCAGCCGTCGGCGTGCGTACCACTGAGCAACCCCCTATATTACTCCCACTGAATGCCTCCTTTTATTCAGGGATCCTTTGCGAGAGATCCTTTGTCCAACCTCCCTTGACTTATAGACTTGGATTGTTTTCCTAAAATTAGCTGTCAACTCAAGTTCACGACAATCTCGCCTCGTGAAATTATACCGCCGCTGTCATATCAGCTCAAATCAGTAAACTGTATATTTATGTCTGCGTTTAAATGACACGATGATAGATTTTTAAATTGGGGGTTTTTCCATTATATGGAAAATATAATTCTGGTTGAAAAGAGCTACTGAGAGTCTTTATATACTGGTGCATACGACACGAGGGACGAATTTTCAAGACCTCAGAAATGTTCTCCATTTTTAATTCAGACCAATGCAAATATTTGGAGCGATTATATCAAAATATTCCATGGTATATTGCGCTATCATATATTTAAGTAATTTAATAATTAAAACTACGTTCTTAAAATTACATCGCAGAATTTATCGGATATATTTATTGCGATACCTTTTTCCTATAATAGTTTAATAAGGCCTCTTTTACGTTTGGGCTGAAATATATAAACTCGGTCCTGCGGTGTGCGGTTCATTGGCGAATCTCAATTTCGAGAAGGCTTTTATATTGAATCCTGTAAAAGTGTTGGGGGGGGGGTTGGAGGGGGGGGGGGGAGGAAACGGCCCCGTAGTCAAGTAAAAAGGGGAGGAAAAGGATAAACCGCGACTATTGTGATTGTCCGTCGGTTGAGAACAACCGGAGGAGAAACGGGGCGGAGTGTGCCGAGGGTGAGAAAAGGATTTGTGTTAAGGTGGCTCCGGGACGCTTCACTTTATTTTTCGATCGAGCGCCCCCGACCGTTCCTTTTTTCCGAAGGGAATGTAGTTTGATGCGTCCGACCCCAGCAACTAAAAGCTCCATCGCTCTATTCGCACCGACCATTGTCCACCCTTTTCAGTTCCCGTTTGAAATACTCCCGGAGCCCCGCGAGTGTACCTCTATTGACCTCCGCCCCCGGGAGCATCCTCTCGCTGGATTTATCCGTCCCGGCATTGTGTCCGGTAAGCAACATCCCTCCACCCGCCCCCGCACGCCCACAAAGCGCATTGTGATAAAGCAAATTTGATTTATGGGCATCGACACACTCCCGCGTCGTAGGAGCGGTTCAGTTTATAGGTCTGACCCTGACGCCGGCGGCAAAAAGCTTTTCACCGATACATTATCCAACCTTTCAGCTCCAATTTGAAATATTTGTTCTACAAACTCTCTACACTGTAACGCGACCGTATAGATCCATTTGCATCTATCGCTGCCGATATTGCGTCGGCGTGTTTCAAAGCATTACCCCCTTCGAATGTTAATGCTCAAATATCCCTGGGTGCATCGGTTTTAGAACTTTGATTTATCTGTCTGGACTATCGAACTAAAAAATATTCCCAAGCGCTAGTGTCCCCTTTTTAGAAGCCCCCTGTTCTCGACCGACGCAACGTTGCAAGTAAATTACAAAATCTAAATTGGAACCTAATGTGCATTTGAAATGAGATTTTTTACAAGAAAAATGGTAATTACATGACTTAGAAATAGTATTTAATGATACGAACCTTCTCTTTGTTAAGCCTATTGTCGCACATACACACATCCCGGTGAAAATATTCCCTTGATCATACATTACTCTAACTACTTGAACTATATTATTACTATCGAAAGTCCGGTGGGATGGATGCCCGTTTGCTTAAACTTTATTTAAATATAGTGACAAATGTTCGCTCCAGATAGCTATCTAATGTGGTAATTACATTGATTATCTTCCATATGAAATAAATACAGCTTGGAATAGTCAATTTCGCTATGCAAATATTAGTTGGAATTCAAACGATGGGGGCCAAAAAATCTACTCCCACTGTAGGTGGGGGTCTATAAAGCCGAGAACCAGCAGAGAGGGTCACTCTCAACTTTGTTTTTGATATAAACACAATCGAGAATGATTCATTGTCCGGTTCATAAACAATACGATCCACACTATCTGTTGTCGTCCAGACCCAATAAAAACAACAATAACCGAATACCCCTCCCCCGGCCTCCAATTTATTGTCTCCCCCCCCCCACCAATATGACTTTGCCTAAAATATCCATTTTTATTCTCGCCGCATTCATTGGCACAGGCGGGGCCCGCTTGATTTATCACCGATAGCGTTACAAAAACTTCGGCCGCTACAAGATTCGCATCTGAACAGATTTCGAGGACGGAGGGATAAATTCGGTGGCGCGAAAAAATTGAAAAATTTCCAAAAAATATATCGCTACAGGTCGTAGTAGGAAAATTGAGGAATTGAGACTTAAAATAGGATCGTCGGAATCATAATTACAGGAGAAGATGTCTCCGAAATGAATGGGTTCTCACATAATAGAAATGAAATTAAAAAAGCAGTTTTATAACGAGGTATCTGAATTACTAAGGAGATTTGTAGCATTTCACAAAGACGCTTCAAGTCTTCCATTGAAAGCTACCATTCAGAAATTAGAATCTGTACCAACCCGTTGACTCCATCCTAAATCCTCTGGTGCGTTTATTATATCCGACGACTGATCCGCTACCGGAAATTCACTAGCCTTGATGTTGGCCTTTGTTTCATGATCCAATTTTAAAATGAGACAAAAATTTGGCTATGAAATAAATAAAAATAGTAGCTCTACCAAGATTTGTATTTGATTAAAACAGTCTGGTGGATTTCACTAGATCTGAGGCGTTTCATGGAGTAACCGCGTCGCACCGATTCAACCCCCCCCCCAGAACGGCCCCGGGAAGACAACTGGTTTTATTACCGGGAGTGGAAAATCTGAGAGGCGGCCAGGAAAGGAGATCACAAAAGCGTGATTGAAGCCGAGGGCCGTCGCCGTTTACGAGGTCGCTCAAAATTTGAGCCCCCTTACATTGATGCAGCCCGGGTTTATGGCAGGGGGGCGAAGGGGGGGGGGTTGGAGGGTGGAAACGACCCTCCACGGCCCGACTGAGGTGAGCGGCCCATATCTTATTATTATTATTATTATTGCCCCGCCCTCCTTCCATCCACCTCCGCGTCCCATCACATTCTCGATATTTTCTACCGAGCTCACGACCCCCGGTAATTGAGTTCCATTTCAAGCCCTTAAACAATAGCGGCGGTGCAGTGGACCGGGTTAAAGCCTGTACTTAGGAGACTTCGAATTTTTATAATACAGTATAACCCCATTAGAATTATACTAACTTGTCTCTTATGTAGCGGCATAATTATACACACTAAGAGTGGTTAGTCATCTTCAAAAGTATTTACCTTAATAAAAACGAATGTAACCAGATTACCAATAAGAAAAAACTTTCAACCGAACTATTCTGAAAATTGGATAGATGAAGGACTATCATTATTATGTCCTACAAAATTAGACATTAATTACTAATGGAATTTGATTTGATAACAATACCTGTTCCGAATTACACATAAGCTTGGATTTGGTGATCAAAATAAAGGAACGTTGCAGTGCTAATTATTGTGCCATATTATAATGTAATATAATATAATGTACAATAACCACAGGTTGTACATATAATATAATGTATATTATTGCGTACTATAGTGAATAATCGTATCTCGTTTAATTATTAAAAAGCCACTCGACTGCAGAGAGTCACCGTAATATTCGGGAATACGTTTGTTTTTAAACGCTTCGGGTCTGCTCATTTTATATTCGAATCTACCACATTCATCGCATAACAAAACGGGCCGGATGAAAGGAATAAAACAGATTTGGGGGCGGGCGTTCCGCGGCACTTTTAAGGGGCCGCACCTCCCCCACGGTGTAGGCCGGTTCAACCCCTCATGAAAAGCGCGTCACCCTCAAAACCCGGCTTCCCGTTCTGTCTTCACACTTCAAAACAAGCCCTCTCTCTCCCTCTCCCTCTCCTCTCTCTCTCTCTCTCACTCCCTTCTTATCTTTTCCTAAGTCTGTTTTCGCAATTGTTTGCAGCTACCTTCTTCCCCCCCACCGAAATCCTGCTCCAGACACTTCTGCGAGAGTTTTTCTTTGTTCCACGACGGAGAAACTGCTGTCGCCGCTTTGCCTTCTTCATACTACTGCAGGCTTCTTTTTTTGTTTACCCCCTCTCCCCCGCCCAAACACACACACCGGGGCCTCGTACAATGCGTATAAGCTAACAAATTAGAAGCGATGAATTCCAACAGTAGATTCATTTTACTAATGAATCCAGTCAGCGAAATATATGTAAGCTGTAGAGGACACCGAAACTAATACTACAAATATATAAATTCCCTCAGCCGGCCAACAGGTAATACGAATCTAATAAGCGACCAACAATACATGAAATTGCCGTGCTAATTCTTGAGCCAATCCGGCGCCTGACATTAATTAATTTGATTGTATTTGTGTGAGTGATTCATTTTCTATCGCTATATCGTGAGAAAAAATTATACTTTAAAAAGCTATGTTGAAAAATGTTATGTTAAGGGCAACATTAATGCCGTCGTACATTTATGGATAAGCGAATTTTAAATTCGAAACATTAAAATAATTTTGGCCCAAGAAACCGAAAATTAATTAACATATATCTGTCGGTAAAGTAAAACGGTGCAGAGTCCATTCCGGGCCAAAACTGCGCTATTCATTTTTTTGTCCGCCTTATTCTCGTTACCGTTATTCTCGTTCTTCCCCCTTACTCTACTTGGTGGGCGGGGGAAGAAAATAAATTTGGAAACGTCCGCCCTAAGCAGAAGGAAGTAATTTTCTTAATCACCGCATTAATTGGGGACTTAATTAAACCTGTGGAAGGGGGTTGTTGAACACACAGTCAGAAGCGAACTTAGACCCACCCTTCGGGAGTTAAACAAGTTTTAAAACTAATCTGCAATAAGTTGAAAGTCGGCGAGCGTTTGGGGTGAGAGGGGGTGGGGCGGACGGAAGATCTCTCCAACCGGCGATGTTGATGTTATTGTTATTAACTTGAAAGACAGGCACGCTTAATTAGAATGATAACGCCATCGCCACCGAGAATAGGGCCCGGGCTATCTAATTAGAAAGCTGCGAAAGAAACAGATTCTCTTCGCAGCTATAGATTAAGTTGTGGAATATAAAAAGCTTTCGACCGATCATTTGAGGGATAATATGTGCAATATTATCTGTAAACATTATTATCCCTAGAAACATTCTTTAAATACTACTGTGTTAATATTATACAATTACAGATTATAATTCGTCTCCCTAAAATCCAGTGGCTCAGTGATTCACTATGAAGTATTATGTAAGTTCTGCCATCGTAGTGAGAGGAGCAAAAGACGAAAGTGAATTTTAAGAAACGTGAAATATAACTTCATATAATTATAATTGTGTCGCGATGTTATTATTTCTGTATTCTGTCATACCACATTCAGTTTTATCTCTATTTATGACGCTTCCAAAATTATTTTTTGGACCATTCCGTTATCGGATTGTGAATAAGGTCGGCGCAATTGATATTCGCCGTAATCGTATATTTGATTTAACGGACGGGGGGGGGGGACGGTGGGGTACATGTTATTGGAGTTGCTCCTTTTCAACTTGTTGGCTCTGCAGGAATTAGCCGTCGGCGAGTAGACCGCCTCTAACACTACCAGCGGGTATTAGTATCACTGAAACTTTACTTGATTGTATCAAAGTTTAAGGGACACGTCTCAGTCATCTCCTCCAGTCTGATACTGCTCCCCCCCTCCCTACAACAATACTCATGTATGCCCCCCCATCGGTTTGTTTCACGTCGTTTGGAGTGTGGGTCTGACGTAATTAAATTATTTTAAAACGAGGCATGGCCTCCAGAAAAAAGAATGAATTAGCTATGTATATAAACAAAATGGTAGAACGTTATATTTTATAAAATTTGTAAATTGTTACACACAAAGGTTCATGCAAATATATTAATAAAACTATAGCATTTGGAGATTGAAATCACTATATAGCCCAATTTAAATTTCAGGCCTACTGAAATATATTATTCCGTAGGAAAATATGTAGATATATTTAAAAAAATGATGTATTTTGAAAATATTGGACGATTTATGGTGAATACAAATTTAATTCTCCAACATAATGAAGTTATTTATTTTTTAATTTATTTATTTAGGCAAAGCTATTAAACAGTGTATTGTTCGAATATAAGTAAAGAGGTAAATGTTTTATCATTATTACAGTCCTGTAAATCGTACGATTTGGGAACAGTAATAATCGCAACGGATTCCAGGGTTGAAGTAGGCGTGACTCGAGCACCCCGGGTTTAAATTCGAATTGACTATTCATAATTTACTGGATGGACGGGCCAGACTATGAATACTGCCGGCCATAGGACCGTTTCGGGCGGCCCGGATATTGAATTCATATTTGTGAAAAGAGAGAGAGAGAGAGAGAGAGAGAGAGAGAGCTGAACAATAAGGGGGACGTGAAAGGCAACCCCGTCGGAAGGCGGGATGGTGGGGGGTCTGATCGAAATATCATTAGTCCACCCGCCGCCCTCAACTTTACAATTAAAGTTTTGAAAGGCCGTCGGGGCTGGGGGTGTGTCCAAATTGGAGATTATAATTAACAAGAAGTGAAGTGACCCCGGCCCTGGACCTCCCTGTCTTCCAACAAAACCACACACTGTTATCGACAGCGTGTCCCAAGACCCTCCGAGGAAGGTGAATTGTACGCGATATTGACCCACGAGTACGCAACCACCCCCACGACCGAAGGTCAAGAATCGGATCCGAATTTATGGACGTATTCCCTGAAAGTTATGCATTCGGGAGTCCACTCTGAAAGAGTTTTGTCAAATTTTACCGGCGAACTCGAAACGTATTCAATTTAAATTATAGCCTCGCATCACATTCCCTACAAGAATACCATAATCCATCATAATCCCAACTTCCTTTTGAAAAATCAAGTGCGGTACTTGGGGCTACACTTGGACAGGGGACGTTAGAAATTCCTATTGGAACTCCTCGACAACGGATCACAATTGTTACATACGAACAAATTATTAATTAACGACTGAATTTTAAAACGTAACTGGGCGTACGGAATTGAGTTATGGGGATCCACATCTCAATCCCACTATCGTCCTTCGTAAAATTGTTGACGGACCCAACTTATGTTTCTAACGCGCGATCCGTTCCGATTTGAAAGTCCCATTCGTCCATGAATTACCAACTTCCTGATATAAATCCTTTAATCCTTCGATTCGAAACCTCTCCTCTCAAATCGCACAGTGACTGAATATAATTTTAAACATTTTAGTCGTGACTTAATATAAGAGAGAAAAAAACAATAGCTTTTCAGTTTTCGTCATTCTAAAGATTTAGTCGGAGTTTAGGGGTTTAGCCATTCAAAGGCGCGTGTACATCATTTCATTATAGCTAAGAAACTGGCTTATATAAGACCAAAAGGGCTAGAGGAGATAGAAAATCATAATGCCCTCCTGAATCTCGAAAGGAATTTTCAATAGGATACCTCGGAATTAATTGATGTATACAAAACTATTAGAGGAGTTTAGGTTGGCAGATCAATGCTATTAGGAGAGCTACATTTAACGCCAATTTTCTTCCTTATGTGATAATCTCATGCAGATTCATAATTCGTTATGGTGAAAATACAAATAATAATAAACAAGAAAAAATGTTCGCTTGATGTAAATATCCAGTTATAAATTACTGTAACGTAATCACCGGTATCAAGAAATTTCCATTTCCTTGCCCTTTCAAAATCCCGGTTTATTAAATTGCCTGGGGGTTTTTTACCTGTAGAACAAGTAAAATTCTGATATTACAAAATGAATATCAAAGTTCTTACATCCCACTTACTACCGACGCTGTATTTACATGGAAGCTTGTAATTCTACTTTGATAGGGCAATATAAAATAGAGATACAAAAAAATCAAAGAAGAAACACATGAGTCCTAACCGGGTGCCCAGGTAATGATATAAGTAATAACCATTAGAGCGGAGTCGTTAAGCTCAATTTAAAAAGCCTAATCCTCCGCCAACTCCAAATTACTTTTTCCCGAAGGATCATTTGTTCAGGAGGTAATGAGTTCCCATTAAATTACATTTATTTTATGCCATTTTCTATAAGAAAGGCCCTATATATCCTCCCGGTTTTTTTGTCCCGCTTTCGAACTCTTATGGAAGGATCATTTATAGCTATTTGCTTTAAAGGCATTCCTGAAATCCCGATAATAAGGAGATCATCTTTTTCTTTAGGATGTAACATATTACTTTCCCCTTTTTACGTGCTTGGAAATATTAAAAAATCGAACCATTATTTACTATTTAGTTTCAGTGAGGCGTCTTGTGCTCGCTAAATTAAGATTTTGTTGGCAAAGGTTTTCTAAAAATTCGCATTCCGTTCCCAGGTTATACTATCCCGCAATACGCCGAACGCCTTCCGTTCCTAGGTTATACTATTCCACAATACCCGAACGCCTTCCGTTCCTAGGTTATACTATCCCGCGATACCCAAACGCCTTCCGTTCCTAGGTTATACTATCCCGCAATCCTCTTGCCATAATACATTATGGTTAATTGAATTTAGAATATTTTTTTGATAACGCATTTTTCACGAACATAATTAAAAAATTGTCAAGGTTTTTAAAGCAATTATATTACGAAAGCCTTTTAAGTAATATAGAATTAGCAGACAAAATTAGACCGTTAATCAGAAAAGTAATAAATGATTATTTAGAAAAATATGGCTGACTTACTCAGAACGTGCGCTGCGTCATTTCGTGCCCAGCTGAAACAAAAACAACAATTACCATTAAATCGCTGAATTCAAAATGAAAAATGAAGACAAATATTAAAGTAAAGAATATGAGAGAAAAGGTGAAAGGGTAAATTACATATTCAGAGTATATTGTCAGAATATGTATAAAACCAGAAGCATTTAACAACAAAATGTTACGTTATTAAAAATATTATAGCACCAATTAGGCAACGGAATTTTTGAAAAAGCATTAACTTCGAAATGAATTTCGAATCTTTTACGATTCAAATACGTTCATTTTAATAATTATTATTTGCTCTTGTTAGACTCATATTTTCATGTTCTCTTGTTACCATGAAAGAAGTGTGTACATACATACACATCTCGTTTATTTCATAAATATATGTAATACTCCAATCGATTGACCTTCTCGTAAGAGTTGTTCTATTCATTCATAATATATTCGCTCCAGTCCCGTTTCTATTATCCTTCGATTAAAGTGTTTTCAAGTACAATTTGACATAAATAAAATAGTTATTGCTGCGGCAGAAAGGCGAAAGAATTTATTCGAACGAAACGAAATTTTTTTTTCAGTTTAATTTATATTATAATTTAGTCTAGAATATTTGCGACCAAGAACACGGTTTAATCGAGGAATATAATCTTTATATAAATCGTACTGTTTTGATATGAAGGCACGGTTGTCAGTAGAGGAGAAAAAACATAATGTAGTGCGTTTATTTAAGCAATAAAGAAAATGCTCAAATAACTATATTGAATGATACAGAAGCATTGTGACTGCCCCCATATATACATTTACTCTGTTTATGGGCTTTTCCCCCGAACGGGACCCGACCGGTGACGTACTTCGTGTTCCGTGACCGAATCGTATAAGTAGGCCGGCTGCCGAATCCCAGGGACTTGATGAAAAAAGGCCGGCGGGCTTTATACCGTGCCCGGCACACGTACCCCGCCCGCCTCGCCTCCAGTACGGCGTTCGGACAAAAGGGGGGCCCGCCTACGGTCGGAGGAGCAAGGGTGCATTCAATGGATTACAACCAGCCAGCGGGGAACCTGATAATTGGTTATTAGACAAACTTGGAATAACTAGGAAACCGGTTGGCAATTAGTGAACACGGCTAGGGAATATTGGACTTTGGCCCCAGACAGCCATTACTACCGGTTACGATACCTGTAGCGCGACCGAATTTCCAAAGCGCCAACTAAGACAAAAGGGAGTGCAAATTTTCCACATCCCGCAATTAAGGGAAGCCGTAATAAAATCCTTTATTGGAAATTCGTTGTTCTTTATTATCAAACGATATTAAAATGTCCTTTACCTCATAATTTCAATTTTAAACTAATAATTATGACAGAATACATGAGTACCTACTGCGACTTGTGATCAGAATTTGCGCGTTTCTACTAATATAAAATATTTTTCAATGACTATACTCAAATATTATTACTATCCGAACTGCAATAGACCCAACACCTCTGTAAGTTTCACAAAATAATACTATATTTTACAGTATACGATATTAATTGTAGTAATTATGTTTTTGTAACAATGAAATCTGTGTGCTTGTAATCTCTAGGGTTTTTCGATCTCATTTTCCTCCTAAGACAAACTTGCGATAGGAGAAACATCGAAGTATGCGGATAATGTGGTTTCTACTGTAGAAAATATTGTCGGTAAAACTGTACCGCGAAGGGGAGTTATTTAGCCGGAGAAGATCTCGTCAGACGGGATAGAGGAGGACGTACAGGGGCGATCCGCGTCACCACCGGGCCCCATAATTATCGCGACGCGGAAACGTCCGAATATCAACTTGTTTTTCCCCTCCCGAACTCGTCCGCCCCATCTGTTCTATACCGGCTTTAATGGCTTGTCAACAATGTTGAAGTCCACCCCCCCCCCCCCGGCCACCATTCGGGGAAAAGCTCTCGGGGGAAATATTTTCCCGATCTGAAGCGCGCCGAGGAAAAAAGACAAAAGCAACAACAATACGTCCGGCCTTTTTGAAGACCCGACGTATAAATTTTCGGGAATCGCTTTCCCCCAGAGTAAATCAATCGGCGGAAGGCTAACATGCGTACTTCAATCACAGCGAAAAAGAGAATTTATATGAAACGAATAAACGACTGAATAATTTGAAGAATTTCGTTCTCAACAGGTGTCGATACACCAACAATATACAATTGAACTATTCCTTTAATAGAAACTCTTCCTTACATAATTTCATAAAATATCTATTTCCATTATATTTTAACACTATTTGAATTACTAAAACTTTTTCACGTCCTACTAACACTATACTAAAAATAAAATTTAGTGTTTATATCAAAGTATTAAATTTTTATTATTTGTAATATCGCGAGCAATTTTAGAATGAAAGGTTTCTTTAAAATTCAAATTTACGGATGGAGAAACAGAAAATTCAAAATTACAGATAAGGAATTTTGGTTGATTCGAAAGTGTGGGTTGTCTGGAAGCGGTGTTTATTTTGAAAATTCATGTCAAATAGCCTGTATTTTGAGCACGATAAGCGATATTGATTTATGCGTAATTGGATAGTGAACACAAACCGTATTCCAGTCGCCAATGGAGCATCCTGCTTCCGTCAACATAATTATTGTGGCGTGTTGATGTTTATTTGGGACATGCCTAAGGTACCCTTATAAGTTTTATTAATTACCATCTATTTCTTCTGGACGACTCCCTTTTGATTCAGAGCTTGCGGTCGAACTTCAGCCTCGCTCAGATTCCACTAATTTATTTTCTGCATACTAATTTTTCTTTTTTATTGCTGTACATTTCTCCCGCTTTGTATCTTTCCCGGCCTGAATCTGAACAATATTAGCTTTTTCAATTGGGTTTTTCCGCAGGTTTTAGGTAAAACCTCTCGTTAAACTCTCGTTAATTAGAATTCGTAACTAATATCGCTGTCCTTGTAAGTCCAAAATCGAGCAGAACATGCGAATCGAGACAACAATTATTATTCATTTAGGTGTTATATATTCATTTATTCACTCAATAGCTTTGCATATGTGACAGGTATCCCCTCGGTACATGCCTAACTTCATACATCATGAATATCTTCTTGGGTAAATTTGGGCGCTCCGAACGTTTCGGGGTTTATAACTAATTCTTAGGGAATCCAATTTTAAGTTATTTTCTCCGTTTTTAATTTAATCCGATGAGCACAAGAAATACCCCCGCCATTAAGAATATATTCATTAACATTTTATATCATAGACTGGATCATAGTATAAGATAGCAGTAATAATTCAATACGGCCCCTTTTGCATTGTTTCTATTGATCTGGGGTGGAATACTTGCTCATACTGTTATTAGGGTAACAATATTTCATTTATTCCTTCCTTAGGATTCATATTAAATTATTTTGCCAAAAACAGACAGAAAATTCGGTGTGCCGCCTTTATTCGAACCTCTCGGCACGTTGTCGCTATAAGATTAGTACGGTAGTGCTGTATTAGAGACTTAGAAGATTGGTTGTCTCTTTTTAAATAAGTGTCTTTCCAAGTTGTTTTAGCCAACACCACGGTAGTGTGGCGGGACGAGGCCCCGAAAGGAGAGAAACGACAGCTGAGTTTCCATCTCGCCGCCGGTCTCTTAGGCGAAGTTGATTACAAAGAGGGACACGGGACAAAGACACCGCCATAATTAATAGTGGAGAAGACGACCGGTTAGTTGTATAATTAACCTGCCCTACCCTAACCTACCCAGCCCCCCACAGAGTCCGAGCGAGGCACCACTTCACAGCACGCCTCAAAGCACAACTCTGTTTTGTCGCGGAAACAGTGAACTTGACCCGCAGGATAAGTGAGCCGATGTAACGACCTTAATTTGGGGACAAAGCACTAGTAGAAGGCGAAATTCTTGGGAGGGGCCCGTCATCAGAATTCTTGTTTTTGCGCTCAACAGGGGGAGAGGAGACGTAAAATGCCGAAAAATACGATACTGTCTCGGTTGGAACAGATCAAACTGAAACCTTTTCGGAGTGGCCATAACTTGATGGCATGGTAAAACATGATAGACATGGTATGAACGCCTACATGAAACCTATTTTCAATAGTTTTTTCTGTATTTGTTCTTGAATATCGTCTTAAATTAAAACGAACTTGTAACATTATTAACAAAAATAACGGATAAAAGCTTTTCATTTCCAAAAATTATGTTAATAAAATTATGACAATTTATCTCGTTCGAATTCTGAATGCTGATGCGTTTTTGGCCATACAATTCTTGTTGTAAAAGTGAAAACTGTCACATTTTTCGGGGCGAAAAGCTTTTAAAGGGAATCTTAAATGCACGATTGGGCGCTATACAAATGAAATTGAGTAAAAAGCAAGAGAAAACCATCGGGTATACATTATATGAGTCGGGAAATAAAAGCGAAGAGTGAAATAACAGTTTTGTAGAATTGAGAAAATCGACACCGGTTGGTCGCAGTGTGTGCAAAGAAGCTCGGTGCGGGGGGTAGTAAAGGAGGAGAGCCAGATAAAAGGGGGATTAGAGGATAGAGTTTGTAAAATCTAAAGTTGACCCCTCCCCCTTCAAACCCCAAGTCCGGGATAAACCGAAACAGAAAAAAACCCGGCCTCTAATGCTATAAAACAGAGTTTAAGTCCCGATTGTCGCACCAATTACGATCGTGGAGGTCCTCGTCGGGGATTACGGCCCTTTTTCCTTCTGCAATTTTGAAACTGAACACGAGAAAACTATATATACACACGGAAAATGTATTTCAACCTTGATTCGCAAGGCTGGACCTGAAATTGATTCAATAAATACCGGGTGTTACTACAGTTTCTGTTTGACTTTCTGCATTCACGCTACTGTTTCACAGTGAATCCTTGAACTTCGAGCAACCGAACAATATGTCGTTTTCTTTCTTTTCTAATAAGCAGATAAAACATAAAGCTCCAACTTGCTGGGGACAGAAGGTCGCAACAAATATAGTATTCTTACTGATAACTATTATCAGGAAAATTCCCCATTTTTCGGGAATAAAACTGCCACACTATTTTCAGTATTGTTCCCCCACCAACGGGATAATTAACTCCAATAGGCCGGACATCATTCTGTTCTACAGATGTAATAAAACAGACGATACAGTAGTATTTCTAATTATTCATATTTAAATTATAAATAGTGGAAGACCAAAAATTATACTCATAATGCAATAAGCTTGGTGATATAAAAGAATTTGTTTCTCTTATCACTCAAATAAATTTTGGTTCACGCTTTCGCACTTGTAATTTATTTCACTAATAATCAGCCCTATAGTATACACAAGTATACACAACTGGATCATGAGAGTGACGGGGCTGATTAAACACTACCCTCCGGAAGAAAGGAGAAGTTGTATTTGTGCAGAATTACTGACACATAAACAAAAATATTTGAAGGCTTCCAAAATGAAATATTTCTACTCATTTACTGATGAGGATGCGCAACGTGTTCGAATCCGGTCCGGAAATAGAGAGATACAAAGGAAAGTCGGTAATTTCGGTAATTGTGCGGTCCACTCCGTTCTGTGAAATGGGGCGTCGTTCGGCGCGGTTGTGAAATGGGAGGGGCGGGAGTGAGATTGGTGATGGAGGGAGGGAGGGAGGGAGGGGTAACTCGAGAAAGAGTGAGTTGAAGGGAAATGAAGCCTCCCCCGACCCCGAAGGAAATCAGCGGAGGGCGTTATATTACAATTTCCCGGCACAGCTACTTGTGACACCGCCACTTGGCCGGGATGTTCAACAACTCCACCTTAAACAGTCTCGAATCTCTTGCGGATTTATTGCCTTATGTCTCTTTCTTTACTGGCTTAAAGTGACATAAATTGATTGTTAAGTCCTATCGGTAAATATTGAGCAAACATTTAACTTGAGGTATAACGACATATGCAGATTTCAAAAAACCGACGTATTCTAGGACAATTTAAAATATTTAGACGTTTAAATTAAAATAAATTACAAATCAAACTTAATTGCAGTATACATTTTCGATAGGGAAAATCCATTAATAAGGACATTCAGCACAACGATCCAGATTAACACAACTCCTCCAGGGCACGTCCCACCAGTGAACGCAAAATGATTAGTGCTTAAACACGTTTTAAAAACGACTGTGTCGATATTACGCCCAAAGCGTGAAAATATTTTCATTTCCACGTTTTGTCTAAACCTTACATCATGTAATTCCTACTTTCTATATTTATACCAGTAAATTTATACAGAATTTCTGGTTTAGTTGTGTTTCATATAGAACACTGTACTGAGAACGGAGGATTGATATTCGGCTTAATTAAAGATTTGAAGGAAATGCCAGCGGGATTTAAAGCAGATTACAAAAGTGATGGAGAGAATGGACAATAACAGGAATGAACACAGACGATATCAAATTTCGTCCGAGCACAGACGTTATTTGAATGAACACAGGAGGATATTTTTAATTTAGCCTTGGAAATTATTATTTTTCATGCCCTTTATTTAATCTGAAATTTTGTTCCTGTATTAAAAATACGCAAAAAATGGCTCTATTGTTAGGTTCAATTCAATTTTTATTTCTTTTTCTCTTCAAACATTATTTTTGACCTTAAAAATAAGGTACTTATTGTGAACCCATTGTTTATTTACGGGATTTCTATTTATTTCGTTCCTTGAATCTAAAGTCCGACGTCATACACAAAGTGCTTTCAATTAATCTTCCTTTTACGTTCCGTGTATATTTGAGTGTATATCTTATTTTCCATAGCCAAGTTTTTATATCTGAGAAAAATTAAGTCTGAGAGTATGTACAGTTACGCATTAAATGTATTACGTGTACAAACTGTATGCATACATTATAATGAAAATACAACATATAGATTAGCCGATAAGAGTAGCAGCACCAAGGTTACAGAGGAAATGTTGAAATTAATTGCGAACGGATCGCAGATAGCTGTAGACTATTCTACGGAATAAAGACATCGTGTGGACAACTCAAATCAATTGCCAAACGGTTTCGGCAACAGCAATTTCACGTTTATAGAATAGGTCCACCTTGAGTTGATCCTATCGAGCACCCACTGACAACACCCAGTATCTGAAAAAGCGCTTGCATATTTCAATGCTCGCTACGCGATGGGCCGGTAGAAATATGACGCAAAAAAGTGTGAACCGTTAGTACTCGAGCGGGTCAATTCGTCGGTAGGTTTTTCGTTTTTTGGGGGGTGGTTGGGAGAAATCGGGGTGAAATAGGCGCGAGCGACTCCGTAGTTTCGGGGTGAGTCCGCCCTCCTCCCACCCTCGCCGCCCCCTCTCACTGCTAAGTGCTCGGGTCACGCGAGACCGGCATCGCGGAAAATAAATACCCGAGAGTTTGTTTATGGCAGCGATGATTATGTCCGCGCTATTAAACTGGAACGGGTCCGGCTCCCGAACCGGATCAGATATAACCGTATGAGCTTCGGCCACCGGTTTAGGCGTACAATTAGGGGGCGTTATTAATTTTTTTTTCTCCTCGCGGTATTTTATGTTTACGGGGATAAATTTTACGACCCAGAATTTTTAGCGAGTAACAATTTGGAAAACTGCCGGGGCATTTTTAAAGGACCGTTACCGCGTACCGATTTGGACCCGACTCCTCGGACGGGTTATTTCGAGCGACGTGTTCAACCGAATTTTAACTCCATGTTATTTTGTATAATTGCGGGAAATATAATAAAAAAAAGAGCGTAAGAAAAATTATAGTGCCCTTTAGATAAGCCTTCCCTCAAATAGGCGACTACGTCAGACACTTTCTATACTCTACTTGGACGAAGCGAGCGCGTTATTTTCTTAGTTAATATTTTCTGCCGTTTAAACAGTAAATATGAAACAAGCGAGGACAAGTAAAAGGTGCATAACTGTATCAGAAGCTAAAGCATAACTCGGTATCTCGTTTAATGTCTTCAACCTCGGGATGACACGATTTATGACCGAAGAATGTTCGGCCCCCACGCATTATTCGGGGTAGGATATTAAACCGTTCAATAACAATAAACGATACAAGAGAGTCACAGTTTAATTCGTGGCCGTAAATTACAAGACGGGGGTGAAACTTATCGGGCACAAATTTGTAGTTAACGGCTACCTGGAGGGGAGGAGGAGCTCTCGGTGCGGGGGGAGAGCACACACGTACCGGGCAACACTTATAACGGCGACGAGAGTATGTGTAGTTTTCAGAGCACGTACGCACGACCGAACACTCGTGCGTGTGTGTGTGTGTGTGTCGAGAGCGGATACACAACAGCGAGCGCACACACACGGACACATGCCCCGGCAATAAATATACTGGCAATAATATGGGGGTCATATATTGAAACTAACGCCGGTCATAAACGCGCCGAGATATACCATAGGGTTCTGGGACCGGCCTCCCTCTCGTGTTGCACTCGGCGAACAATAGTTATACAACACACACTGTGGCGAGGCGGGCGACTAAACTGCGAATTTAATATCGTATTTTCTGACCAAGGTACGGTTATCCAAGGTACAGTCTCGTTATCAATTCTATAAGCGGAAAACAACGAAATGTTATTTTTTCCGACCGTTTGATTTATGTCCAAGATTCAAGGAAAGCAGTTCCACGTGAAACGAATCTAAAGAAAGTTGTTTACCCGTCGTATCGAAAACTCTCCCATTATTTACTGTAGTCGAAGATGCGGTATCTTTCCAATTTATTTTAATACAATAGGGAGCTTGATTTTTTCTTAACAGTAATATTAATAGTATTAAGTTAATAGTTTGGTAGTTCATATAATACTAATCCATACTAACATAACAATACTATTACTGTGGGTTATTGTGGTACTGTATGTTCAAGCTTCAAACCACCTCATTCACAAGATAAACGACGTAATGTGGAATATGATATTTAAAGGCTTTAAGAACTATTCTCATTCTCCTGTTGAATTATAGGACTCGAGTAGTCGGTGAGAAGGGATTTTCCTCAATACCCAGAACGTCACTTATGTAAAGGCGGGTAAGGCAAAGCCCCAGTAAGGCGCAGAGATGTAACCGTGCAATAATAAGAACATATCTGGGGTCGTGTCATGGGTGTCGAAGTACACTTCGCATTCTGACGTACTACGAACACATGCCCTCTCGCACTGTGCACTTAACGAACGTCAATCTGCCAGGCAAGAGCGTCAGAAATCCATCCCTTCAGCTGGCCTGATTGAGACCGCACTTGAGTCATCCACATCTGTAATATTTATTACATGTATGTAATATTTATTACATTTCACCGGAATCACCAGTTATTTTTACGTCCGAAATGACTTTCAACACCGTGGACACAAACTCTAGCTTTCGCTTATCTCCTCTCTTATAGCAATTTCATAAGATAAAATATCATATGAATAAATATCATAAAATCATTAGAGTTGATTAGAGTTAATATAATTTGAAATAGTAAATAAATATGAAATTTTATAAATTAAAAATGTGTGCCAGTGGTCAGACCAGAGGCAAACTGATAGCGTCAGTGGAACAGACATATAACAGTTCGGACTGAGATTCTCCTCCACGATATATTACAATAAGATATATACACAAGTCCTACTTGGGTGTTTCCCAGCTAGATTTCAGGAGAAACAACGACTTATAGCTACGAAGTGGAATCGTTTGTTTCATGAAGCCACCCCCCGGCTGTATTTATTACGCATTACGCTCAGACAGGAGCGCTCAGTTTCTTTTTCAGGCGCGGGGGCAATGAACGGACGAAAATAAAAAAAATGGCGACAAAACGAGAAAAGAAAGGGCTAAAACGCTCTTATAGTGGGCGGCGCAGGGTGTGAGAGAGAGAGAGAGAGAGAGAGAGAGAGAGAGGGAGGGAGAGGGAGGCCGAGTTATTCCTACCGGGCAAAAAAGTAGTCTGCGCCAGACCCCGTCTAATGGTCCACTTAACTCCAGCCACTCGGCAATAAAAGAATATTTCTCTTTGCTCCACCACTCCCACTGCATCTGGCCAACTTCACACGGCTAACTAGGCCGACAAACGATCGCGCAAAGTTCAAGCCCAGCGCCCGGTTCATGTCGTAGCGGCGGCCAATTGTCGACCAATTGAATAAATACGGGACTTCACGACCGAGGCTCTTCCTGTGGGAACACCCCGGCTAAAGACAATTCCGGGACCAGTTGAATAGTCAGATTTATCGAGTCCTTTTTTTTAAAACCGTTAGAACTTACAGACGGTAGGAGAAAGTCTTTGAGGCAAATCTGTCATTCACTTGAATTCATTGCCCCTCAATTCTTGGCATTGTCCGTGAAATTCGAATATCGAGTTTAATTCACTATAACGTGATGGTGGCAATGGGACACAATTTTGTTATAAAAAAATATATTCGGAACCTGGTGACAACTGAAAAAGTTTGGATCACGCATACATTACTAGTTCTGTTTAAAAAAATGATTTCACCAATAAGGACCAGATTTATTAGCGGGACAGTTACTTTCGCCTCATTCATGATAACTAATTATGCAGCTTTGTTTCGTAAATGACAGAAAGATATAGTCCTCAAAGAAAAGCTGAGTCTATATGAACCTCATGCTGCCAGGCTTACATCCAGAAGACAAAGTATCTCTACGTTCTTGGAAACTACTTATATCCAAATGTCGCAGTTATATTTTCGAGGCAGTTATACTACTTCATTTTATGATGGGCAAGCACGCAATAGTTCAGGCGCTTGAGCAATTTGCAATTCTACGTCTTTCCTAGTAATAATTTTGTGAGAAAGAAAATCCGAGAAATGAATATTAAGAGCGAGCCAGATCCTTGGATGTATGCAATAGGATAGTGTAAATAAAACGCGAAATTAATTCCGGATTTTATACGTCCAAATTAAACGGCATTGTAACAAATTTCGAGACCCTTTCGTAGTTCGTGCCGGGCGACACGATGCAAAAGGGAATTAAAACATTTTTACTGTGCCTCATTTAGCAGCGGACCGTTTTAATAAGTCCGACTCTGTCGATTGCAGAAAATGTTGAGCCGGGAAGCGGGGGGCCCATATAATAACATTATCTAAGTTATAACTGTTTAATCGGTTTTTACGATACAATAAAGCAACGGCGGCGAGGAGATGAGCGTTGTAATTGAACAGTAAAACTCGGCGTCCTGAAATTATAAAAGAGGAGCCCCAAGGAATTAATACCCGTAGACTTGTTATTAGATTAGCGTTCTACTCCGGCCGGCGGGGGTGGTCCGGACTCTTAGCGGGGGTTTTTATTCGAGGGAGGAAAGACTGAACGATAAACTGAGAGTTGAACGACGGCGATTTGTAAGGGCGACATTTTTTTAGTACTAACTATTGTAGTAACTATTGTAGACTAAGGTCGGAGAGATAATATTTCACATAGAGATGTTATTCAGACACAGATAAGCTGTCGGAAATTCCAAAATTACAATTTTATTGAACATAAAATGAGTTCCAATTTGGCTGAGAACTGGAAAATAACATAAAATATAATCCGACGAATCAAACCAGTATTACTGTAGCCAGTAATATTTGTGTCCACCCTTTATTACCAAATTTTGAGAAAAAAAAGAAGTTTAGTTTTTTATGAATCGAACATTACAGAATGCATTAGTGGTGTAGCCGTAAATCTGACAGACGTGGGTACACATAGCGTCACATTATATAGTTAAGCTATTAGCGTTACGTTACAACCAATTTTACGCCGTAAACAGCAACAGTACAATGTCAAACCCTCCGGAATCGATTAACGTAATTCCCGCCAATTTCAATAAAGCATTTAGAAGGTAATTATTTGAGGTGGAAACAACAGGCGATAGCCAAAATGACTCCGGGACGCAATTTTTGGGCGTCAGAATAAATCTCCGTGTTCATCATAGAGCGGCCGTGGAAAGGGCGGCATTAGCGGAAGGAAAACTTTATTGCGCAGAAGGCGTCCCGACGTAGCCAAATAACCGAAAAACTCTTCCGCCTATAAGTATTTATCGAGAGGGTCGCAATAAGGGAAAAGTTGAGGGGGCTCCGCTTATTACAAGATTCGTATGCCTGCCGACGGGTGAGGGTTGGAGGGGGGTGGGCGGGGAGCGGAAAGTTTTTGTCGGTTACGGGGCGAGTCCGCGAGCGTGCGAGTGCATGTGCGCGTCTGAGGAACTTGAAATGAAATTCGAGAGCCCAGATCAATCTCAGATTGAAGAGCGGAGTGAGTTGCGGGCCCGGGCGGGGTGGCAATGACATGGGGCGGTACCTGGCGGAGGGGTGGAAGCCGAGGGGGTGGAAAAGCAATAACCTCCACTGAAGGGCGGGAGGGGCTGGGGTTTCAACCCCCTAAACACACACGTACACGCACACACGAGAGCCGGGTCCAATGTAAAATTTAAGACCGGAAATGTATTGAGGTTTGCGCTGTGGTAGTGGTGAGGACGGGGCCCGGGCCCCATGAATGATTCAGTATTGTATATTTGTCGACTGGAAGGGACTCAGCCCCAGTGTGCGTCTGTAAATACTGGACACGGAGAAAATGAGAGGGCGGCCCCTATTGGCCGGAACCCGAGAAAGGGAGCCGGGATAGGAGAATGCGTTTTTCGACGCTGTTTGAGCCCGGGGAGTGTCCACACAATATACCCTGTGACGGGCACGCACAGCGTGCCACCAGTCTATTCGATAGGCGGACACGTATGCTTAGATAAACGGAGAAAAGTTTTGTTTTCAACTTGGGGCTTGTGTAACTTCCTTATTGCCCGCGTCATCATTTATTACCCAATCGGAGGCTGACAACTACCGCTATTAATTTCCGCCTGCCGTTAATCTTCCTCTCTGATTCTGTAGTATTCTAACGGCTTGTCTGTACACGCGATCAATTTAAATTTGCAATTGAAAGAAAACTCGGTCCATTACATGGATAGCCCCTATATCGGATGATGAGGAATGAAACCAGAAAGAATAAAAGCGGAAGGATCAGCACTGAGAACAACTTCTATGCGCTGAGAGCGGGCACAAGTTCAAAAACCTAATATTATTTTTTATTACATCTCCTGAGTGAGAAGATTTAATATAGTTAACGAAGTAAAAAATGTTAAAATATATTAACTCATATAAGATATATTAATATCCATTCGTATATTAATTTTGTATACTTTGTAAACACACGACTGATGTATGATTTTCTGTTTTCCCACGCCATTGCAGCAGATACTCCAGACTGGTAATGCAATTAAGTGTGTAGTGATAATATTGACAGCAGTGTTCATCCAGAGCCGGTATGCATAAGCGACCCCTCAGTATTGTAAACAGGTGGTCCGCTAGTGACCGACGATGAAACCGGTCTGGCGTGGGACTAATTTATAATTAACTTTAATAAGCGTTTAACGACAAATTTGTCAGCGGCGCTTTCGGTGTACGGTCGAAAACCGATTATTTCCAACACGGCCCCCAAGTCTGTGCTGACACAGACGCTTTGGTTGTCCCGAATCAAATTCTCGGTCGGGATATTGGGAGTCAGCGTTGGGCGGAGAGACAGAGAGGGAGTGAGAGAGAGAGGGAGGGAGGGATGGAGAGATGTGAGGGGCCGTTAGCCACGCATCGACGCCCCTTTTACCGAACCCCCAGGGCCTATCGCTAACTAGACCATATCACTACAGTCAGTTAGTCAATAGGTTGTGTCCACTTGATCAGAAATTGGAGCCGTAGTTTTACCACCTAACCGGCTATCTCGGTCCGATGTGATCACCTCTGTAGTCATCATCTAACGCTGTTAATTATTACCGCCTTAGTTAAGGCGGGTTCTGTCGCTGGGCCCGAGAGAATTTTTAGAAAAACCCTCGCAAAGAACATTATTCATAATAGTACAACTTATATATGGGATAAAATCATAACAGTGAATAAAGTATATTATATTCTAATTATCATATTTAAATTTCCATAAAAAACAGCAAAATAATCATCAACATTGTGGTGATGTTTAAATGAACTGTGGACAGATCTTCAATTCAGAACTAAGTTCGGCCCGATTCCTAATTCGCCGCTGATCAACCGTTTTCGGCGGCAATAATGCGGACTCTAGAGCACATTTGTTATACGGGACGGGATCGGGGTAGGGGGGCGGGGGGTTTCCGGCCCTTTTCCATTCGGAATAAGCCCTTCGGTACCACCCCCCCTTTTGATTTTAAATAGAAAATGTTTCCGATCAAAGGGCGCGGGTTACAAAAAGCGGAGGACGGGGGGGGGGGTGCCGAGATCCCGGTTTAAAAAAAAAGAAAGAAAAAACGTAAAAACTCACAAAGAATTCTTTGAACTCGACATTTTTCCAAGGGCCGCCCCCTTTTTTCCGGGCTCGCGAACCACCCCCTGCCCCGACCCCCTCCTACTCGACTTCCCGCCCCTCCATCAATTTTTAATCGCTTTCTCGAAAAAAAGGGGTAAAGGGGGTTTGGGGCGGGTACCGGTGCTATTCAGAAGCCCATGTCTTCAGTCGTATTAGTAGAATCACTCGCTCGGCCCAACCCGGCACGGCGGCTCCCTTTCCCCGTATAAGGCAAGAAACAAATTGTTTTGCGTATTTCATTTCTTGGAGTGGGGCCGAAGCTGGGGTGGTACGGGGTGTAGGGGGAGGGAGGCGGGTGTTCCCTCCTCCTGTTTTATGTATTCTTTTCATGAGATATATCATTGCGTGTCGGGAGCGCCTTTTATTGGATCCCGGAGTCGCCCAATCTACATCATCTCCCCGATATATCTTTCCCTACCGTTTAAGTAAAACGATAAAATGATACTTTCGGGACTGCCGGGCCTCGGATTGAAATTTTGATCGTTTCGCCCTTCGGGATTCACGTTTCGATATTAAATATATTGAACCCTTCTCGTGTAATAACAGAAGTTGTGTTTATAATCAATTCCGGCGGAATTAATTAATAGGGGAAGAGAGCACACAATTCTTACTTACTGCACATTCTTAATACCTACTGATTGAAGAACTATTTAAATGTAGATAATGTACACAGCGGACCTTGCCAGTGCCCGTTACAATAATAAGCCGCTAACACGAAGCCTGATGACACCTCTTCCCGCAAAAGCACTCATAAAACTTTATGAAGATATTTCTTTTTTTCTGGAGATCCTAGCCTTGTTTTTTTCTCAATTTCATCTTTCCAACTGCCTCGGCCAAGTATCTAGTTATATTTATTATATTTCATTATTTTATTTTCCAGCCCTTTAGCCATTGTACCGGTGTCGTTTCAGTATGAAGAAATTGGTGGAAGCGGCGCCCCCGGCGTGTAGTACGGAACCGTGTCTCTATTTGGTACCCGGCAGGTATATCAGCAGCGGACTCGTCTCCCCCCCCCTTCCCCCCTACACAGACGACTATGAAGATAACACCAGTCACTCACAACTGGACCCATGTCCGTTGACAGCCGCTAACATATTAAACCCTGTCAAACCCCTAATACACCGCCATATGTCACCGGGGTCGATTCACCCACTGTCGTCTACGATACCATCCAGTTCGATCGGTCGCCCAACTCAACACTGATAAATGTGCCGGCGGATGTGATTCCGTACTTGTTTCGTATTTGGATCGAACGAGTTTACAGACGCCCTCACGTGCTGTTTAAAAACCGAGTCAAGAATGAAACGCGGGGAAAGATTAAATCATATATCCTAGAGATCATACCGATATTTTCCGAGGCTTACTGTAGTGTGAAACATCATTAAACCTATGTTGTGTGATAAATAACTAGATAGTGAATTTGCAATTCCGTCGCCAAGGATGATATAATCTATATTTATGAAAGTCTATAGTTATGAATGTTGAATTGAAAGAAAACTAATATATATATATATATATATATATATATATATATATATATACGTTAATGATTATAATAATTTAGATGTACATTATATCTATTTAATCTGTAAAAATTTCCGTGTCAAGTTAATAAATAGGCATTGAAATTTTATACATTTGACATAAAATATTGCCCGTAAACTTTGTTGTCTGTTTTTCATATAATTCTCGCGGCCGATTTCAGCTTTATGCGGTACAGTACAAAACAACTTCAGTAAGAGCCACTGCTGGAGATCGAGGAGGCTGCAAAGGGTACCCTATTTGACATTAGGGCGATTGCCTACGAATAATTAACTCCGCAGTTTCTCTAGTTTGTCGCACGTATTAAATCCGAAACTGTTTAATTATATTATTTAAATTGGGTCGTCCCACTCCGATTGCGCCCCGTCGCCTTCCCAATCGGCTAATAGCCAGCTAAGAAAGCCTATCGGCTTTCCATTTGTTCTGTCTACTCCAATTAATCGGACCAAACTTCCCCTTTACATTACAGTACGGCAGTGCGGTTTACTGTTTTGTCCTATCTAAACTTGCCTTTCGCGAGATTATACCATAAGAATATAGTTCGTCAAATGATAATATGAGTAGAATAATTGGTAGAATTATTATAAATGCAAATTATAAATATTATTCAGTATGATGTTAGATGCATTTAGTGATTATCTATCCAGTATTCACCTGCATTATGGAAACCGCTGGACCCTCTGAGTCATCCAAACTCCCGTGACCAATAAATTAACAACGTGAAAATTCTTCATTGAGTAGAATATTTCCTCGTAATGGGAATCATAGCCATCACAGTCGGCAATCTACAACAATCAGCTTTTACCTTGATCCTAGCTGACGGCCCAAATGAATCAACGCGAGGTACGATCAAATAAACGGCTTATGTTGGAATCAAATCGAGTAATTAACTCAATGGTTTCTCCCCCCTCTGTCACGGTGAGAGTACTAGACCACAATAGTAGTATAATACAAACTGACAGAGGCACTTTACGCAACCATGAAATTTATAGTATTTTTGGGCTTACTGTCAGCTATTTCTTTCAAAGGAGGGACCGAAAAATGGACAATTTTAACGCAGTTAGGAGAATTCAACACGGAATCCTCTCGGATTGATGTTGAACTCGATACTGTGGAACCGACTGATTCGAATTAAACTGCTGAATGGGCCCCGCATTCTCCTCCACCGCATTCCATCAACCCCGGGCGCTTCCCCTCCGCCCGGTAGGTGCTTTACACGGGAGTCGGGATGAGAAGAGAACAGGGAGGGAGTAAGAGAGGCGGAGGCGTTGAGCGGTTTTAACGCTAAGGTCACCATTCGGGCCCTAAAAAGTTAATCCCGATTCCAACTCGGTTCATCTTGCCGGAGGGTCAGAGATGTATACTCGTGACTGGACTACCCTTGAATAATCGTAGATTTCTTTTAATAACAGCAGTATGTATTACAAACTCAACTCACTTCACTTTATACAATCTTTGTATAAAGAGTCTGAAGAGATGGATGAGGATGAAGAGAACACGCTGAAACGAAGTTCGTTGATGCATAATTTGCGTACTTACACCTATATATTCTGCAAAATATTCCTACTATGCCACTACGTATTATGAAAAGGGGATAAATCCGTCCAAAATATTTGGCTATGTGTAAATAGGTTAATTTTAAATGGGAAACTCGTGGTCCGGTGTATTCACAGTGGGCACTGGCCGGTCGGATACACGTGTACTGAATAGTAGAGCCCTTTCAAATAGGAAGATCACTCAGCAGAAAGGCCTTGGGCCCTTTCGACTGTGACTGATGCTCAGCGCTCACGAGCGGCCTTAGAGCGGCGCCTGATCCCCGAACGGTTTCCAAACAGAAATCGCTAATAACCGGCTATAGTATCTTCATCAGTTTCAGGGAAATGCATCCGCTCGGCCGGTCAAAGTTTTTAACATAAGATCCCAGTTAGGTTCCGGATCAACAACCCAGCTAATCTCCTGTCCTCCACTCGATGATTTGGTCCTACGCTAGACCGGTTTCGAATTGTCCTCGTCAAAAACATCACGTTTGCATTGTGACTGTGTTGATATTTGGTCTGACGACTTAGGTGATGTCACATAATCTGAGCGTACAGACGGTTAATGCAGTATTAGAAGAAATCGTTTTATTACGCCAGACCGATTCCTGTTTAAGAATGCACTTGCTGCTAGCGACAAATCGTACCGGGTCTAGGATAAGACCGGGCCGGACAAAAAGGGACCTCAGACCGGAGTTTTTCCATTCGACTTTCTACAATTTTTCTCCTTCCGGCGGGGACAATCGGATCGAGGGCGAAAGCGGGGCGAAATACTTTGATGAATCCCAGAAGGGCAACAAAAGAAGCGGACTTGAGCAACTAAACTTATCCGAGTTCCGGTGCCGGGCCCCAAGTATCAATTGGCTTTTGTCCCGTCGGCGTGAAGCCGCTTCCACTGCATGGGGGTGACAAAAACTTGGCTAAGTCCTCTACTTCACGGTCAGAAATGTTCGAGACCGGCCCCTTTCCCATTGACCTCGTCCCGAATACCTCTCAAGCTGTGTACTACTAGTTTACGATTAGAAGAATTCCTTCATCCGGGAATCGTGGAGCCAAAAACGTACATACAACCAGATATAAATACATTCCCCAATTACCTATAACCATAAAGGTTGATTGCACAATAAAGGAAAAAACGAGGGTTAAGAACTGACAACACTCGTTTGCTGAATTTAATTACTTATCTATCAAATTAAACGGTTTATGTAGACCACCTTGTGTATTTTTCGGTACTGTTCAGGACTGCGAACTACCAACGGCAATTATATACAAATTAATTGCATACGTAACATAAATATCCTGACATGATATGAAGTTAATGAAGGATTAAATGTGCTTTTATTATGAAAGTCCGTTTTTTGTAATATAATTTCGTTTTGCAACTGACATCTTAAGTATCATGTTTCTCAGGTTCGACAATAAATAAGCGCGATGTTGTACATTTGTCATCCGGAATTAGTAATTGTCCAGACTTAGTTTTAGGAGTCGAAAGAAGCTGGTCCCTGGTATACTTGGGGCCGGCAGTCGTCTTTCATTGGACCTCCGGTCTTCCCCTTCGCCTATCGGTACTTTATTGCCTGTAATCGAACGGTATTTTTACAGCTAAGTTAAGGACCTCGTTTTAAACAAAGTAGAAAATAAAAAGGGTGGGGGACGGGCCCATCGAAATCGTTAAACGGCCGATTAAACTTTGACGGTTCTCGCTCAATTGCCGTATATAAATCGGGAAGTCATATTGTTTATAGGGCAGTTTAGATTTAGATAGATTTCGCAGATCGTAACGCTTAGTCGCTTATTGTTTATTAGAGCGTTTACAACAGCAGTGTTTTTGGTCGGAATCCTACATACTGTACGAAAAACTATGTAATGTATTTATGCGGAATAATAATAACTTGTCCCCATCACGATATTTAGTCGTATACATGACATATTAACGAAATATGAAGGGATGGCGACATTCTATTCTCTAGCTATTTATTTATAGTAAAAAAAATTTCTTTTTCCGCGTATTGTCTTAGTTCATTATTGTTAAAACGTGAAAGCCTACGTATTTCACAATTCGCTTTCGGCATTATAATTTTGATCGATACAACACACTTCACTCGATACGCGCGAACGCATTCGTGATCACCGATGCGTGCGGTATTTGTCAATGGACAAATTGTTTAAAACGCGCATTTCGAAAGTGAAAATGAGAGCGGGGGTGAGAGTAAGGGGGCGAGTCGCGGGAAATAGAAAGCCGGTTGTCCAATTGTCCCGAGAAAGATTTCCATTTGAGATAGAGCGGGAGCGCCGGAAAATTGGTGGTGGACAGGGGTTAAGTCGGAGTTCAACAAGTCGAGCGCTAATTGCAGGGCCCGGATTCTTCTCTAGGGTGAGGGGCTTGGGAGGGGGGGGGGTGACGGTCACCCCAGATGGGTCCCATCAGAACCCACCCCCGTTGCGCCGCCACCCCCTTCTTTCGTGACGCTCGGCCATTAGCGTGTCCGCAGGGATTCCGGCCCAGCTCATATCCACGCCGTGATTTGAATCGCAAAACGAAGCGCCCTTCCCCACACCATCGAAGTACCCCGAACGGTCGCTCTGAACTCACCCAGTGTAATACTGATTTGTGTCTAAAAAATCGGGGCGAAGTAGGCCAGAATGAAATATGCACTACTTGACGGATACAGGTGGGGGATAATAATTGTTTATTGTCACGATTTTAACACGCTTCAATTGTACTTCGCGGCCTGAGACGATAGAACTACGCCGTTCTGAAGAATGAGGACTGAGGTGCGCTGTTATTAAATACTGGAGGCACATCAGTATCCCTTTCCTACTACGAAGGGAATTCTGAGATATACAGGATGCAAGAAGGGAATATACGGTCCCACGTATTAATCTAAATTACCGTATTAAGTCGATTATAAGACACCATCGATAAGTGCACAATTATTTTCGGAGGAAACAAAAAAACTTTATTACCTAATAAACGGAAAAAGTCACACAACCATTATAAAAAGTATTTAAACTTAGGGGCACTATTTATGCACTATTTCTTACTTCAAAAAACCCTTGAACAATAAAAAAAAGCACGGCCATTACCATATTTCGTTATTTCCGTACGAGTAGGTTTCCCCACAGTGATAATTAATAACTGCGAAATTTTACATCGATTGTAGACGTCATCGATTATAAGACGCGTCCAGAATTCAGAAACCAACCGTGGCGTTATATACCATGAATTCAGTCCCAGAACTAAGCCCCCATCCCAAAGTGCTCGAACAGTTATTCTGCACTCACCATACAGTATAGTAATTGTTTATTGTCACGATTTTAACAGACCTTAATTTGTGCTCCGTTTTGAACCTTTACGATTCCATAAACGTGGCCCGAAATAACAGAAGTACGCCATTCTAAGGAACAGTGAGTGAAGTACCTGAGTGCTTATTGTAGCCGCTGCTTAGCGGCAGGGCTGTAATTAACTGCGGGGCACACGCCAGTGTCCCTTTGATACTAACAAACAGGGTCGGCGGAACTTGAAAAGGATGGAGAGATTGTCAAATATATGGGCCGCAATAAAGGAAAATACGACTCACATAATAATTTAAACTATATAGTCCACTCGTAACGCGCTTACGGTTTCCAAATGGCCCATTAGAAAAAAAAGATAAGAATATATGTACCTTAATAATAAAAAATGTTTAAATTATACCACTTCCCTATTTTATTGCATATCCTTTTGTGGCTATCTAGTTACTAGTCCTTAATTCGTAATTAGTACACAGGCAGTATCGTTTTTTTATAATTTCTGTGTTAGAAGAAAACAGCGCAGAAATTACTGAGTTCCGTAAAAATTATTCAGGAATCTCCGACATGATTGATAATAACCACTGTAGGCTGGAGGCAGAGTCCTTCACATAATCAGGGCACAACAGGTGTAACCAGTAGATGGAATCTAATTAGACAACTACAGATTAATTCAATCTAATTACCAGTCAAGCTAATCGCTCAAACATCGAGATCGGAAATACATAGAGTCCCGCGTTTATGTAGCGGGTGTACACAAAGTCCTCGAATTACCCGAGAGCTTTACTCGAAAAAAATCAAACAAGCCAACAATTACCAATTTATAAACCCCAAAAGAGACTGCTGTAATTCATGACCCTCTTAAGTACCATAGGAACTGTAGAGTGCTCGATTTTTTTTCACGGCTCGCTTTTCCTTGCCGAGTTCCCAAAGAAAATCAGAAAATAAATATTTGTTAAAAATTAACCTTTTTTTTCCAGCCTCCGCTGAGGAGGCCGACCCACAAGTTATTTAACTGTGCGAAAGGCTAGGGGGTGGAGCGGGGAAGGGGGAGGGGAAGGGAAAGGGACCGGTGTAAACATAGCCCTAAATTACGAGTTAAGGGGGGCGGCTCCGGAAATTATATTGACTCATTCTTTTGTGTATAACAATTGCGCCCCATTTCAACTCGCCGAGGTTACAGTTAAACAAGAACTTTCACGGGGTTCTGAAAAATCTGGTGTCCGCCGGCGAGGCTGTTTCTTTTGAATTGTCGCCCCTTCTATTTTAGCCCGTGTCCCTTGCAGAATGGCGATTTTGCGAGGGAATTCAAGTGGGCCGGTTCTTAAATACAGCGATACGGCAGCACGGTTGAAACTTTAACTTACGACATTTTAATCCTTTTCAAATTATCCAGAAAAATAAATGGACCATTTTTATAAAATATAAAAAATTCCCCAACGCCTTTGGTGATTGGGTTTGGCCCCCTGCTATTCCTGGATTGTTCCTGTGTTTGGAAACCAACTGAGTGAGCCCCACTCAGGAGCGAAAAGGTTTTGCCCTTTCCTTCTCGGGCCCTCTTCTCGACTTTTCGGAACTCTTACTGGTTTCGCCATCAGGATCCGACTTACAAACACAGAACAAAATCCCGGAATAGCATGGCGTCAATCCCTGCTAACCGAGGTCCTTCTCACAGTATCACGCGATCCTACCGGAATTCGTTTCAGGTAGGTGACTAAGAATTTTATTCTATTTTTATTTTAATTGGCAACCGCAATTTTTTGAATTATATTTAGTGACAGTGCTATTTGATAAATCAAATGAAGTTCTATAGTAGAATCCACCTATTGATTGCGCTCCAGCCCTAGATAGAAAGGAAAGCACGTGGCCATTTCCTCTTAAGGCAGCGCTCATGATTTTCAGGAAGGTGATGGGAGGAGAACTGTCAAATCAAAGAATTGGAGCGATGGAATAGTTTTAAATTGAAGTATTTGTATAGGGAAGCCGCTATTCATGAACGTGAACATCGTGCAGTTAGAAACATGGGGCCGTCAACAATTTTACGAAGGATGATAGAATTTAAAATATAAAATAGAATAATCCCGCGATATTAAGTGCAACTGCTATATGAAATCTCGATATTGATGATAAGGGACAAAACGTTTCTTTTATTGCCGTAAATATCTTTTCGTGCACGCGATAAATTTAGGGTCATCCGGTTTTTGAGCGGGATGCGAACCCCCGAATGGGGGTGGGGCAGGGTGTGTTCGGGGTCATTAATGGAGTCCAGTGCCTAATCAGGTGAAGGTTGGTCCCGGGGTGTTTGCCGGTGGAGGAGATTAGGGCGTGTTCAGTCGGCGGGAGCTTCACCACCCCTCATTACGCCGCCCCTCCACGGTGCCCTAATTACGCACCATCGGCGTTATCCCGGACACAGGTTTGATTTGTGTCCCCGAATTTCGAGCGGGGCCCGGCCAGTGAATAAACGACGGAAATGTGTTTGGGGAGGGAGGGTCTGGGGGGCGGAATCGCACAAAAATCGACAGAGCGAAACCACATCCCCGATTGCGGCTCTAGGGCGATCACGAGGTTTGCAATTCTCAGAAAATCCCTTCGGTTATTATTTTTTTGATTATCACTAACTTCCGATAATCGCGTCATACAGTGGGAGAACCACCTGAGCGGTCTCCATTGGATGGGTTTTTGCCATTTCCTTAGGATGTTGTCTGCTTCCGACGTTTCGGAACCTACTGGTTCCATCATCGGGGTCCAACGAAAGAATAGATCAACTCGAGGTTCTATATATAACGTCAATCCTCTTGGTATTATGAGTTGTACTTTCCCTAGGGAGTTAGGGAACCACCCTACTGAAGTCATCCCTATATCCCTATTAGAGTTATTTCTGTTTTTCTGGATTACCTCCCCGGTCTTTTTATATTTATTTTCATGGCTGCCAGGCGATTTGTGGCTCGCAAACTACTACGTGGATATTTTTCCCCGTCAGGATAAGTATTTTTTCATCGTTTCCAAGAAATAGCACCCTATCCCTGCTGTACAGTGTTGATGCATTCGCGCTACCCTATGGAATTACCTGAGAGCCATTTAATAGGTAAAAAATCCTCAATATCCGGAGAGGGGAGCCTGCGGTAAAAACCCGTCCTGCGTATAGCCTAAGTGCTCTGAAGTTGTTTATATCCAGCCTATGCAGATTCGCGTTGATTAATTCGACCGTTAAGCTACGGTTACCAGCGGGGACGGCCAAATTTCTTCAATCCTTTTTATCCCTAACCTACTCTCATTAAATATTGGCATCCCGCCACTTACATTAAAAGCGGTAGTTTTATATCTGCATAGACAATGTATTTAGGGTAAATTATCTAGAAAAGAAAACAAAAATTTACGTCAAAAGTGGCTACAGTTTTCAAAATTAAATTACGGCCTCGTACTTCCTCCGAATTATGTAATTATTATAACTGTTTTTAACTTTAATTAAAGAATATATATTAAAAATAAAATAAAGCGAACAAATCAAATTATATCTAATTTCTCAATTAAATTGTCAGGAAAGCAGCTTAGCAGTTGAGTGGTTTGAGGTAATACGATGTCCTGATTAGTTCAAGGAATCCGACCTGTACATACCTAATCAACCCCTTTGATGTTGGATATAGTGCACTGTATTTTGTAAATCGCTAATTATATTTGACAAATGACCTATTAATTTCCCTCCGGCAGACCGCCTTCATTAACCAATGTTCATTAATGCATGACAATCGTTACTAAAATTGATAATCAAATGGCACAAGACTGATCGGAAATATTAGATGTTCAATTAAAATACTGTCACAGTAACATTTGTCAATAAGGACGTCAATAGCTAATACGTGTATTAAATTCGTACAGAAAATTCACCCCGCGCGTAACTGCAATGATGCAAAAAATCGCAAGGTAAATAAATGCATAAATATTGTATAAACTATTTGAGATTAATTAAATATGCTAATGTATGCTATATAAGGTTCGTGTGCTAGTAAATGTGTATACGACAGGGAAGTTTAATATTTGAATTAAGGGGCTGATGCTTCGCCTTCAATACCATAAAGTGTTGCGTGTTAGCATCAGTAGCGCCTTCATCGTGAAAATTATTCCAGTACTTCCAAAAATATAATTCTTTCATAAAAATTTATAATAAAAAATATAAAACTGTTTCTTTGTACAGGTTATGGGATGAACATAAATTAATTTTTAAATCTAATTTAATTATCATTAGAAATAATGGCAAAAATCAGAGCTTGTACAGACGTTGATTATAGATCATTCTTTCTACAGATTCATTCTGTACGGTTACGCCAATTATTACAATATAAAGTATTATATCTCCTAATATAATTACTCCGACAAGTGTCGAATTTTTGCTTAATATTTGAATAATTACCTCAATCAACAAATATTATATTATAGATTAATTTTCGAGTGTGTTTTGGTCCCTGATTTAAGCAGGTATGCGCAAAGAGTCTGATTGACATTTTGAGCGTGACTCACGTTTTACGACTGTTTGTCCATTGATATAATGAGGCAAACAATTTCCCCAACTCTAATGTTTATTTGCAACGCTCCGATTCGACGGTTCCTCCGTCCCATTCAAACGGTTTCCCGGCGATCCATAATTCGGGGGGTTAAAATTTCGTCCCCAGGTAATTAAGTGTAAACAAGAAAACGGCGGTAAACATTTGAAAATTAATCGAAGTCGCACGGCGGGCCGAAACAAGGCCGTTGTAGAGATAGTGTTTTATCGGAGGGGGACAGTAATTAACGAGAGGTAGGAGTGGATTGTGCGTGCGTGTGTGTGTATGTGTGTATGTGCGTGTGTGTTCCCCAGGCCGGGACCATCAATTATTCGCTTTATTTCCGGCGTTTTTACGGAAACCAATTTCATTCTTTAATTTCCGACTGCGAGCTACCCCGACGACGATAATTGCACGACGAATTGAAAACGAGTAAATTGTACAGTACATTCTTGCGCCGAGTAATTCCCCACCCCAACCCACCCCACCGTAAGTGTTAACAGGACGTTACAATTAAATTATTATTTGTACAATTACTTAAATTGACATAACAGGATTTGGAGTCGTTAACTCTAGTTCCGCACTACATTCATAGTTCCCCTGTACACCGTATAACCCCAACGATCCGTTGTGAAGAAATTAACGAGCTTGAACGATTATTTAAAAGGGTTTAAATTGTTTTCCGGTCCCATTCACAGTAAGCCGAAATAAATGGCCGAGTTGACCAACAGTCGGATGCTGTAACCGATCATGCGGAAGGATCGTTTTCGAGAAAATATCCCCCTATCTATTTTTCTACTGGTCAGGGAAGTACAAAGAGGAAAAAACCGGAAGGAAGACGAATGGAGGCTGTCAGTTTTTTTTTCTCAGTTCATATTCTCGTCTGGTCGGCGTCGGCGAAAGTTTCAAACTACCTGTACTGAACTAATTTATTTAGTTTATTATTTGTCAGTGTTGAATCAGGTTCAACCTAAGGGAGTCATTCACTATACTCACACTAGTAATTACAATAATCTAATGTGGGATCGCTTTCGAAAAATGAACACAATTATTCATCAATAAAGGGACAGTAGCAAGAAGTAATAGAACTGGTAAATAATATTTTTAATGACGAACAGCGAAAGTTGTAAACATTCATCCAAAATATAATTCAGATATATATCCTATGAATTTCTTTTTATTCGTTGCATATTCCTAGTTTTTGGACCTAGAGGTCGGGGATTCGAATCCGTCCGTGTGCCATGGACGTTAGTTTGTAGGTTTGTTGTAAGAAGGGATAGTGATCGGAGACATAAGACGCACAATCGGCCACAAGATGCCAATTGCGGTATATGATCAACGTTAAAAATAATATAATATACATGCATGCTTATATACAAACAAAAAATCTCTGTTATACCGAGTCGATAAAAATATATTTCAAAAAATATATTCAATTATACAAGTTTTATAGCCCAGTATGAATATCCGAGTGTCTAGGTTGCGGAAGTTCTACTAGCTCTTTTAGCCTCGACAGAGTTCATACTATTAGCGGTACATTTTCATATTACACCGCTGTCATAAAGTAGAGCGGTGAAGAATAGCGCAGCGAAACGTGGGGAAAGTAATTGGGCATTATGGGCGACGGGGTAAGTTGGGGCCGGGAATCGATGGCGGGTTCAAAAATCCCAAGTCGCCCTATTTGTTCTCAGCCGGCAATTTCGCCAGTTAAAAACATATCTCACGCCTCACGCGCCCTATATATATATATATATATATATATATATATATATATATATATATATATAGTGCCCGGATTTTTAACTCCGGGAAGAGAGGCGGGTCGAAGAATAAGGTCTCAGGCCGGGAGCACACCGCCTTATCATCAATCTTGGTGGAGGGGATCCCGTAGGGGGGTACGTGAGCAACCGTCTGAGAAATGATTGTCGATTTCCAGTATGGACGGGGGCAATCTACACTCCTATCGGCCGGGGGCGGCGGGAGGGGGCTCGGGGCTCGGCCCCTTCCGGCCGGCTTCTTCCCCAGATAGTCCCCGATTGGTTAGCCCCAGCGACGTTAGGAAGTGGCAAATCATTTTTTGGACGCCCGCCTCTTCGGATTTTCCACCCCGAGGACATACCCAGCACCCTGTCCCAGGGTCCGGGATAAGTGGACGGCGATGGTCCGAACTTGGTTAAATAAGGACGGCCCGGCTTTAAGCCACTTTTCGTATATAACAGACCGTTAGTTACATCGTTTACGAGGCGGCGATTAAACGTACTATTATTTTAAGGAAACTGTAATTATTTTAAGAAACCCGTTCGGGGTTCCCGAAGGTTTGAGATATCATCCCTCTCCACGGCCTACTGTCTCCTCTCAGGAAACTACGGTAGGAGCGCAGACTGGATGCTTCATCCGATATGACGTATGTAGATAATCGAATAATTTACGGGTTGCGGGGGTCGGAACCGGCCAAATCGACGTGTAAATTGTAAAAGTTATGATATCCGAAACCCTCGGAAACCCCAAACGGGTTTCTTAAAATAATTGACCGAAGTAATATACGGAAAGTAATGCCAAACATCGGGGGACTCCAAACAGATTACCTAAAGTAGTAGACTGTTAAACAATATTCCTATACCTGTTTCAAATCGTCTCCTTTAAAATTATCGAACATTATCCGTGTAATGTTGCCTTAATTTAAACACTGGCCCTTAATAAACATCCACCACCACCAAACGAATTTCAGATGCATTTACCAATTCGTTCGAGATAAATTTGTGATAAATCACTCCCCTTCACACTGACTGGAGGATAAGCCGAAATTTATGCCGACGAGAATTCTCAACTTCAGCGATTTGCCGACTCTTTTGGGAATTAAAGTGTCAAAAGCGAAATGATTTAAACAAACTATGTAACACTGATTTGTGTACAACAGAAATAGTAATTTGTATTAAATTTAAGAAGGAACTGTATTATTGTTAATATTCCTTTATTACGTTTTTATGAACATTATAAGACTCGCTATTTATTTTTTTAAGATATTTTATTTTTCCAGTATTTTCGAGATGAGTATGATCGGATGATTTCATTACGGTTTTCATGATACCGGGAGATCCAATATCAGGGACGAGAGAGAAAAAGAGAGAGGAAAGGTATAATTCCATGTTCCAAATTATAATCGCGAGGTAAATTATCCTGCCAAAGGTAAAAAGAAAAATAAAGCCGGGGGAAGAAAATCGGCCAATCACCGCCTGAAAATTAGAGGAGAGTAGAAGAAAACCCAATCAAAAGTGGACGCTTATTTAAAAACTCAATCCGATATTTCATTTAAGTTAAGAATGAGGGAGAGAGGTAGAAGTGTAAAAGGAGCCGAGGTGGAAATCGAGAACGGTTTCATTCTTTATCGAATGAAGAAATTCCTGGCCAACTTATTGGTCCCGCCGCCGCCAACTTGATCTACGGTCCTATTTCACGAGCTGCACTCCCTGCGATTTAATTAATCTCCAGAACTGAGATCAAGTTTTTCTTTTTATTTCAAGTTTCCAATCATACTCCGCAACAGGAAGTTCAAAACGACTGCCGTTTGAAAATATTTAGAGGTCGATAAAACATCAGTCCTAAAAAATTAGTAAAGGGCGTTAACTTTTAATGATAATACCTTTTTGAATCAATAAATGATGTTCACAGCAACTAATATTCTAATTTATGTATGGTACGTTTGGATATACGAACGTTCCGTCTATGAATCCTTTAATTTGAAATAATATTTGAGTATATTTGGTCAGGAGGAAATGACATAGTAGACAGAACATGAAATTAAAAATTCGACGTATTAAAACAATTAATTGTCGTATTGTGTGAGACCAGCCCATGTCAAAACAAACTGAACAATACCCGCGATTATATCAGTGGGAAATAATAATTAGAAATTTTTTTTTGTTTAAAGTGCAGCCAGTTGCTTAGACTATTTTGCATAATTAGAAATTAAAATGCAATCTTCAAAATTAATAATATATAGTAATTAACAAATGCACTCTACAAGATATCCCCGTGAACAAATTTCATGCAAATGTTAATGGCTATATTGTTGAAGATATATGTGTGTGTGTGTGTGTTTCGATAAAATCTGAAGCTGTGTTCTAGTGCAGAAGTTTCGAAATCTAGAATTCGTTATTGTAATAATATAATGGTCCTTATTGCCACAATAAATTGTAACCTAAGATTGTGATGACTTTGATATTGGGGGGGGGGATTCGAAAGTGGGAGCTCTTATTAGCTATTCGTCATTACAGACCCCCAAAGAAAGTTTCATACTCCCTCTTGTAAACTTCATTTACAACGGACCCCCCCCCTACCCACAACCTTCTGTATGAAGAAGGCTCCGATACCAGCGATATTGAAGCGGGGAGGCAAATCCGAAAGTAATTAAAGCTCAACGAGAACTGATTTGGGCAAAGATTTGCCCGCTTCCAATTGCATACGTGTCAAAAGGACTCCGTTCGAACTTGGAAACTCATTGACTCCGGATATTCGCGAATGAACTCGCGGGTCGCCATTATCAGGTTTTTCTGAATAGTGAAGTGTTGTTTTTCCGTACGAATAATCCCGCTGAAAATCACTTAAGGGCGGCCAATATGTGTTTCGAGAGCGGGTCTAAAGAGGGACGGTTGTTTGTTCTTGGAGCTCACTTTAAACTATAAATAAGAACACGTCGAACATTAAATTTTACTTACAGATATATAAACTTATTCGTACTGCGAACATTAAGGCCAAGTTAGATTAAGAGATATGTTAAAACTATACTAACATCAAACGGTAGTTCGTAAGACTCAAGGAAGTTATTAAAGTGTGTGTACTGGAGATGAGTTCCTCTCGTTTGATCAGTTACAAATTCTAATTGAAGAAAAAAGGAGTAATCGAAGGATAATAGTTCAGAAAGGGGAAAAACTATGAACAACGGTCTCAATGTTGAGGGTCAGGTGCATTAGTAAATAATAAGAGATCCTAATATACATTCCTAGTTTAAGCGAAAATTCCAAATTATTATAATAGATTTTTAAATAATATTTAAACTTCTGAGTGTACTAACTTAATAAATTACATTTTTCATGTGTCTTAATAAATTACAAGAAGAAAGAAATCCTTACAATAAATTTTATCCCCAAGATATAAATTTGTATTTCGAGACCAAAGAATTGAAACAAATTAGCGCGTAGATATGCGTAAGCTGAACAAGAGTAATGTGCCGCTCCCTCCGATAAAAAATTAATTAACCAGATAGATAAACAGTTATTAATTTCGTAATTTCCCTCTTATTAAATTTCCAGTCCGTATCGTCCGTCCGGCTTCATTCTGGATGTTTCTTGGAGAATAAAACAGGGAATTCTAACGTAATAAGCGCAGAAATAAGCAATTCGTTCCATTTCTAAATTAAATCAAGACTTCAGTATTGTGTGCCTATGTGATAGAGTTTACTGGGAAATTACCTGTGTGCCTTGGATCGGTTTCAAGGAGGAGGATGTTTGGTAAAAAAAGAGAAAGTTTTTCACTAATGGAATTTATTATAGGGGTTGAATAGGGTAGGCTTTCCCACTGTTATCTGATTGGCGCCCATTCAAACTTGGCACTGAACTTTCTGCCGATCTTAAAACGGCTCAAAACCATATTATACATTCCATAATAGTCCAATTGCATATCGTCAATAGTTCGATTTTCTGTCACTGTGATCAAATCACTGTGCTCCACTGTTAGCTGATAGAACTGATAGAATGCCGATGATGATGGACTATATTCCAAACTATCGCGGACTTCCCCCCGGCCGTATATTTCAATTCATGCAGTGATTGTTGCTTCTTCAGTATTCACCTACACTAGCTCATATGTGTATCTATCTGGTGATGTATATGAAAATTTTTGTAACTCTTTTTTTGTTGTAGTTATTATAAAAGTGAAATACAGTGTTATGCTCTTCATTCGCCTAGTTTTTCTTATAATAATACTATTTTATTCAATGGGTTCAGGAAAGTACATTTTAATTTCCTTATTTATTGTATTCCTTATTATTATAACTGAATTAATAGCTTGCAAATTGGCACATCTCAGCAGAATGAGAGGCTTCAAAGCCGAATTCCCATTCAATTCAAAGTTTGTATTGTTTAGTACCTAGAAGCATCATTATGCTTTCATCTTAATTCATTCTGAAGTGCTACTCTTAAACAATGAAATTATTTAAATAGATTAAGAGAGTTATAACACAAAAAATAAGGTTGTTACATCCGGCGGTGTAAAAATAAAAAAACTTATATATATTCTGTTGCTCGCTCTGAACCAAAATAATCGATCAACAATAATCTCTGGACAGATAAGAAAAGAATAAAGTCAACAAAGTTCAAGCTGGAGAGGAGGAAGGGTGCAATCTCGATCCCCGAACCAATCTTCGACGGACCAATCAGAAGAAATAACTTTTGTGATATTTGTACCGGACGAGACCAACTATTAAATTACAGAGACAGAGGGAAGTGGGGGAAGGGAGGAGGGGGGTTAGTCTCCGTAAATTGATCGTAATTCAATTAAGGCGTTGTGATTCGAACGCCGGTACAAAGGAAATCCGGGAAAAAGAAGAAAAAAGGGAATTTCTCGTCGATAATTACAGGGAGGAAAAAAAGCACAAGAAAGTGCCGTTGATGGAAATGGAGGATATCACCCGTAAAAGCTCTGGACTTAATGTGAAGGCGATGCAAGAAAACAATGCCGTTCACAGATGGTTAAAAACTGCAAATACAATTTCATCACAAACCCATTCTTGGCATTGCGATACCTGTAAGGTACCATATTTAAATCTGGTAATATGTCCATACTTACATGCCTATGTACATGTATATGCATATAAATATTACGGTGGAACGTAGGGATAGGATCCAACGGAGTGCAATTCGACCACGCTGTATTAGCCCGTTGGTTTCAAAAGTTGGAGCAGGAAAGTGCGCTTTCCCGGGTCTTAAATTTAGAAAAAAAATCCCCCTCCCCCTCCGGAATACCGAATTGGTCCACTTCATCCCCCATTTGTGAGGGTTGTTAATTTAAGGGTGGCGAGGAGCCGAGGGCCGTTGTAAAATATTTTGAGCGGAAAACTCGCGGGAAAAAAGTAAAAGGAAAGTTTAAAACGAAAACACGCGGGATGCGAAATTCAGAGGGCCCTGTTGATATTTATAATTCAAGATGCGAAGGCTCCGGTCGGCGGTCCGGAGGAGGGGGGCGGGGGCTTGAAAGTGGAAAAATGAAAAATTGGAGTTTTAATTTTCGATATTTTTCACTCCGGAGAGGATTAACCCCTCGGCCCCCTTCACCGTACACACCGTACCCGGGCGTCCCGGCCTCCTGCCTACCATCCCGTCAAATCCAACCGGAGATTGACTTTCGAGTGAAAATTAGAAGATCAAATTTCGGTTTCATCCAGTAATAACATGGCTTTATTCAGTGATGGGATGCTGCGTTACTTTATTTCCTCTCTGAATAAACGAAATATATCCGCATCTCTTACGGCGAAATTCGTCTGTAAACAACATTCGAGTAATTCGATATTAACAATTCAACATCCCAGTGGCTGTTTCATCGGAGACCATCACTTTTTGCTTCACTATTTTAACTGATCATGTTACCTCGAATCTTTAAAATAATTTTTCTGCTGTTTCCGATTGAAGTTACGGTTTATTACATTTATTTTAATAGGAAAAAATGTGCGGTTTGATCAGGTCTGAGGAGGACAAAAATTGTAGCTGATTTGGTTGACACGACAACCAAAATTACCAAGAGGAGAAGAGGAGAGAAAGAGCGCCTCACTATCGGTTGATGATTTGGTCAAATACGTAGTATGCTTTACATATGTCATCAACATCAAGAAGCTAATGATACGTCAGGTACATTTTGTAGTAATTATTATACAGCCTATTTATTGTTCAGGACTATTCATTAATCTTCGTTTTTATTCTGAACCTAATATAGAGGTGATCGAATGAAAGGTCACAATATGTGTTGTAATTAATTGTAAGGTGACCAGCATTTCCTAGAAGATGAATCTATTTAGAAACGAGTAATTTAGTAACCAATTAAGTTGTACAGCCAGCAAGGTATCGCTAGTTAAGATAAGAACACTAAGGAGTGCAGCGATAAGGGCATGCAACTTTTTTCACACGCAAGGATAAAAACTTGATTACAATTGATGACGTAATCAACATGGGTTAAGTGGAATCCAAAATGAAGGAAAGTTATAATAGCAGGTAGTTGGATTTTGGTGTAGATAAGGATGATTTCTTGTAAATGAAGATGGAAGCAGAAAGTTTCAATGGATTGTAAGGTAACATCCAATGGATCTTACCATGGATCTGGTAAGGTAAGCGTTGCAAAAAGCAGACAAATCCCGATAATTAATAGATGTATATCATATTTCAAAAAATGAATAATAATTTTTATTATTATTAGTAATAACTGAATAAATGTACGTATAATATTTTGTTTGTCCGTCTACACATAAATGCTGCCTAAAATTTACTCGCTGTATATGACAAAAATAACGTAAGTGCTTTGCATGACGGATGAAAAAAGGTAGAAACACGCTGAGGAAAAATTGAGCGATAAAAGAAGATGGATCAATGAGACTTTCGAGAAGTACATAACTTACATAATACCAATTCGAAAAATTAGGTAACGTACATAAGAATAATAAATCACAGACATACACGGGTCAAAAGACACAGTGGTATATAATAAAATAATTTTAATTATGATTTAAATGAAATAGGGTATTTCAAAAGCGTGGGTTCAATTTTCACTACTCATACGCTTTTAAATTAATTGCTAATTTAAGCTTCATGCATTTCCTAATTAATGGCCCGTATTTTTTAACTTCAAATGCCAAATAAGCATATACTAAGCTTGTACTATGTTGTACTAAGCTTCTATGTTTTAAGCATATACTAGTATAACTACGTTACCCTCAAGCCCTAAATTAACTTTTTCACAAATTATTTTAATATTGCCTTTCAGTCCTGAAATCATTTCAGTCCTTTTATTCTCCTTAAACAGTCATCAGATTTGATCAAAGCACGAAGTACCGCGCTATAATTCCAGAACGGTTGACGCTAATAGAAGTTATCGGAGATAAGACAGAAGCATACAGTCGCTGTTCCATTTAGGGACGGCGGCCCGTACCGTAGAACAATGCGGGGAATGAGGGATAGACCGAATGTTAATGCGGGCAGGAAATGGGGGATGATAAAGGGGGAGGTAAGGCAAGGTAAGGGCGCTATTTAGAAGGGAGATGTAATGGGATACAGATGAGCGGTAGCGGGGCGGCTGGGCGGTTACGGCGGGGGGGGGTGGTTGGAGGAAGGAAGCCCCGAATTAAACATCGGGCAAAACAACCACCAAATTGGCTTTTAACCCCCTCAATTCACACCAACTTCATCGCCGCGGCTAAACGGCTTCAATTCAGTACCCGGCCAGACCGGTCATGTGGAATATAAATTCTTCCCGTTTAAAAGCCCCGTTTATATTTGCGGGATATTTGATATTTTCGCTCGATAATTTGATCCTTTGATCGTGAAAATTGTCGGCCCCCAATTAACAATTGGCTTACGCCTTTTTGCGACCGTCCGAGCGTTAAATAAATCCGCGCGTTCGGTTTTTACAGAGTCGGAAAAGGGTTTGAAAAACGTATTTATAATTATTATATATATATGTATATATACATCGGAATGTGCTTTAATAACACGGATCTTGGTCCCCGAGGGTTAGGTTCATTTAAGAGACAGTCTCTCACTTCGCGAGATGATTTTCCCCAACTCGCGTGCCCAAGGATTTTATTCACAAAATGTACTCGAAATGCTTCGCGGCAATTCATGCTCGGCCGTTGTGACGCTAACGACAGACGCGGGGAAGAGGTAAGCTTACATATGTCACTGACGTTTCGCTTATATCCGGAATTCTTCGGCTAGCTTGTAACGGAGGTACAGTTTGGATTTTTTCGGGGGTATTTACAATATCTCTTGTACAGCACAAAAGGGACTACGTAACGTCACAGAATAAATTGCATTATACATACCGATCAATAAGTCTATGCGATATATGTTTAATTATAATAATATATATGATATTATTTTTTCTATCGTAGTAAATTAATATATAAATATTCTCCCCAAGTGGTTTTTACTTGAATGAATGAAGAATTTAAGAATTGGTTGATTGCTTGAAATTAATGAAATTCTATCCCATCCTTCGTTTTTCATTCTCTTATTATGGCGTCTACAAACAGATCACTATAATAACTTAATTAACTGTAAAAAAACTTGCGAGATAACTCGATAACGTCAAATACCCAATGTTAACGAAATTTCAGTTATTTTCACTTTTGTTCGAATAATAGCAATTCAAAATTAGACATTACGCGTTAATTTCACGCGAATTTAATATTTATATACGCGAAATTAAATGGTCATATATTGAAACATGAAGGAAAGGTAGAACTGGGAGGGTGGGGGGGGGGAAGGCTGCTCGGTGAAGGACATGTAGGAGCAGGTGTGACTAATTTGAGACATGTCGAAGCAGTCCTACTGGAAGTTCTAATATTTTCATCCGGCCCCGACATGCTGCGCTCTACGTCGGCCTCCCAAACGCTCACTCCGCACACCGAGAGTGTTATTAAACGTTGTTGAAAGCGATGCAGCAATTTCGCTAATGGAAACTATTGAAAACAGACGACAGCGACTGGAAATTGTATTTTGCTGCATGATACTACGATTAGAGGACCTATCATAGAGGAAGTATACTCCTGTTGTCGCAAAAGTCAAGAACAACACGTATCTAAGAATATAATTCTACTCAATCAGTAATACTGTAACAATTATTTTTAAGTATATTCAAATTGTGAAAACGTTTAATGGGAAAATCGGTTAACTAAAAATAATATTATAGTCCTGAAAAAAATAAGAATTTGACGAAGTTCCAAAAAATATTCGATTTTTTTTACTAAAAACAATCTCTTCTATCAATACTATTTTCATGTGATTTTTCGAAAATTACGTATCTAAAGTGTTGACTGGAATTTGAACGCCTGTAATAGCAGATTACATCGAAAACATTGGTGAATGTCCGTCCATGCATCGGCTTATAACTGAACCTTTTTGTAATATAACAAAATACCTAACTGAAATTTAATCTCTACAGTCGTTTAGCCACATGAAATTGTTTTTCAGCTATGCTTAAATGGCGCAATTTGTAGGAGTTCTGAGCCTTGTGATACGAACTGTGCAGTCCCATCACTACAGATTATGTCCGATCATTATCCCTGCTTACAACTGTCTTCCTATTCCCATCCAACAGCAGGGACTCTACCTGGGACTCTACATAGACAAGAGACTCACGTGGAACCCCCATACGCGTCTCAAAAGAACAGACCTTAACCGCAAATTTGGACTGCTGAGACCTCTATTGAAAAAGACATCAAAACTGACAGTAGACAACAAACTTACAATTTACAAAACCATTTTAAAACCGACATGGACTTACGGAATAGAGCTATGGGGTTCCGCTAAGAAATCCAACATCGCCCGCATCCAGAGATTCCAATCAAAGTCCTTCGTACCATCCTTAATGCTCCCTGGTATGTTTCTAACCAAACAATCCATAATGACCTCAACATACCGACAGTCGACGAAGTCGCAAAATCACGCTTCCTTAAATTCCACTCCCGCCTCTCCCCACATCCAAACCCACTCGTTCAGTCCCTTTCTTCTTCTACCCATCCACTATCCCCACCACGACGGCTTAAACGCCACTGGCCCAGAGATCACCTCACATTTTAAAACATGTCAAAAGCGCCATCATTGGGTGGTTTCTTTGTCGTGACTAACACGCCGAAATAAACACATGTATCAATTGCACCCATAACTGTATAGGTTGATTGTGCAAAAAAAAAACAGTTAAAAAAAATACAACTGTCTTACAAACTAACGTCCATGGGGGGGACATGGGCGGGAATCTCATATTTAGAATTGAGAGTATTCATTTTGTTATTTGTTTTAAATGTAATAGACGGAAGAATTGATTTTCCGCTAGGCGGGTGTATATGGGTGGGGGTTGGTATAAGGTGTAGATGATAGGGGGGGGGAGGGGGGCGCGTTGATTCGGGCAGGTCGCGATGCTCGGAGGACCGGCGGTGAAATGTAAATGGGGGCTGTGGCGGCACCTCTGGTGTAGACCTGCCGGCCGGTTGAATATTTGATGGGCGGACTCTTGGTGTAATGCTCGACGAGAGGCTGGTCGCTTCAAACATTCACCCTCCGAGGGCGACCAGACCTCTCGTATTGACCTCGGGCTTTTCTCCCTTCTGTTTTTTTCCCCAGAGCGGTCAGCTCGTGCCGGCCACCGTCAAGTTTAATGCCCTCGTCAATATTGATGCCGAATTGGGACTTGGCCCGGGGGAGGGGGCGGGGAGGGGGTTGGGACCGCCCCCGCCGCTTGTTCAGAATTCATTGAAAGTGGGCCCACCCCCCACCGCTCAAGGATGGGGTGGAAGGAGCCGCCGTCAAATATTCTTTGTGGAATTTGAATTATGTTTAAAGTTCGAGACGACACCCCTTTAATTTACAATCGCGCAATGTTATACATATTCATCATTATGTATTTCCTATAATATTTGACATAATATAATATTATAGCAAATATAAACTGTGTACAGAGAATATCTTTAAAAAATTCCATTCTGCTCGGGAATCAGTTTACAGGCTCAGACTGAAAATATTAGGCAGTATTTTTTATAGTATCCTATAGAATCACTTGGAATAGTCAAATACTTGGACTACTAGTTATTTCGTTAGAGTAAGAGGACTTCAACCTATCTCTAAAATACCTTATTACTTGTAATACGTCTTTTAGTCGAGCTTTCCGACTGCACAGGAGTTTAAAATGCTGGAAGACGAGGGCGTGAAAGGATTTCAGTCAGCACGCTGCGGAAATCTAACCGCGAGAGAGCGTTAGAGTCATAAAGGAATGGCCGTGGGTTGGAGGAAGGCGGCCGTGAATCCGAATGACACCCTCCGGCTTAATCGTTTGGGCGGATCAACTTAAACGTCGGCCCTAATGAAACCGGGGATGATGTATGGCGGGTGGAAAAGAGGACGGGGGTAGGCGGCGAGAAGCAACAGAGTTCGGGCGGGAGGAGACTGGGATGGCGCGGAGGTTCATTGAAATAAAGCTCGGAGCTGGGAAGGCCTCATGAAATATGAATGGCGGCCTCACTTGCCCGTTCACCGTCTACAGACGGCCCAGACAACATCAAACACCCTGTTTATACGCCCGGATACAACCTGTTTCTGCCCTTCGCCGACTTATCCGGCAACCGGATGTAGTTCGATTTATCGCCGGAGTAAAGTAATATCGAGATTTGCACCGATTGTAATTAGGCACCCGTCAAGATTTAGTCCAAGCTGCCTTATTTATCCAATCGACGTAACTGTCCTACTTTCAACTGCAATGAAGAGATCAACAAGGAGGAGGACAAACGTTTAATCTTCGAAATATGTTTGCCGGAAAATATTTACTCTATTGCCGCTACAAATAGTCTCGGTCTTCCGTGCAAACCTCTTATTTTACTACTTATAACATATTAATTCATTATTTTGAATCTTTGTCTGAACTAGGACTCGACTGGGATCGGGTCTTGATTGCAACAGAAGCTACTTTGTACTTTGGATTGCGTGTTCTGGCCATCGACTTCTGAACGCAAGAAAACCTTAGAGCTTTTAAATCATGGCTTTAAAGTGAATGTTCGTATCGTTCTTATTTCAAACGGACGTCGGTCGCTACAGGGCGGACGGGCATAAATGCGCCTTATTTACAGACGCCGAACGTTGCAAAGCCGTGGGGGGCTCGGCCGAGAACCGTGTGCAAACCTTTTAGGTAAACTTGTAAATCGGTAATGCAAACATTTTTGTTTTGGGCCCTGAGCCTTCTGGATTTCGTATAAAATATGCCGCACCTAATCACGTTACCCGCTCCCCTCTCTTTTATTTATGCGCATACGATTTGTGTGTCAATCGTGTTGTCTCTTTCCGGCTACGTGTTATTGTTACATTTTACATGCGCCAGTTTTGTCTTTCAATTTTAATTTTAATTTTTCTACTTTGTGCAACATTGCTATATGGAGTGGATATTGTTCGCGGTTAAATTCCAATGAGGGATATCTATAGACATAACACTAGATGTACGAATTTTTATTTTCATGAAACAAAAAGCGACCAAACCTAACTACTCTGCATAGTTTTACATTTATAAACTTTAAACTGCGATGATGTTCTGCATACTGACTGTTTACTTTTAAAAAGCAATAGCTTATATTTTCTTTTATCCCTTCTCAATGATTACAAAATTCATTGCTTGAAACGATTCTATTCCAAATTTCATGGAATTCATATTTTGTACTTTATATGCGAGTAATAGAAAATACACGAAGGTTAATTACATAAATAAAGTATATAAAAGCTACATTATGGGACATTATGGAACAGCTGTCGATATTTGTATTTGAAGGTTTTCGGAAATGGTGCCTGCAGGAAGACACCGCAGATATTTAAGGTACTCGTTTGGGCTCCTCGAGGGAATATTATCTCTAGGTATATTCTCGCCGGGTTTTCTCCTATGCATCATCAGGAAGTGATGTTCCATCGGAAACCGACCGCAGAGTGCGTAGTTGCCTCAGTAACCTACTAACCGGGGATCGATCCCAGAGTTTCAGTAAGGGACTCCCTTCGGCATCGTAAGCAAGATGGCCACACCGGAGCCAAATTGCTCCTTACCCCGGACATAATCTCGTTATATACGGTAATTTCGCCACGTTATCGGGAAGCGATCGGGAACATAAAGCCAGAACAGGATACTTTCTACGCTAGGTTATTTGGGATAGTACTCAATTATAGTTTTACCTAATGAATTGCCGATGGGCATTCATTCGGAATGTCGAAGCCGCAGGTCAAAGGAGAAACGCGCTTTCTAGTAGGGAAAGAAAGGTCGGATGGGCTATGCGGGGTGGGGGGAGGGTCTTTGCGGTTAACCTCGTATCCAGTGGGTTGAGGAGGGTTCAAATTAAGTCTTTAATAGTTAAAAGCAAGTTGAGGGTGGCGGGGGGGTGGCCACCGGGGAAATGGTTGGGACCCTCTTCCATCCCCTATCGGGAGGAATTGGCCGACTCTGAAGCTGGAGGAGCCGCCCGTTTGCAATTCATTGCCCTCGCCGGCTATGTCCGCAAAAACACCCACCCGCTTTTACCGGGACTTTTCGCAATGGAAAGGGGAAAAAACCGAGGACAATTGATCGAATTAATACGGAAAAAACTAAGGTTAAGCCAAATATCAGCGGCCTGACTCTACTGAAATTCCTAATGGAATGTACCCGACTTGATAAATAGTCAGGTATAAATTAATTCAATACTTTTTTTATCTAATCACCTATTAGAAGTCGTTAGAAGTGCTGCTCGTACTTTTTTATATCAATACTTTATTAGGTTTTACCAATGAAACCTGGACAATTAGGTATAAGAAAGAATATTCCCCGTGTGTATTTATATGAAACCTGCCAGGTTCAAACGCGTACGTTGTATACACAAATGACAGTGCCGCCAAAGGACAAAAGGAACTCTACTCAGGTATACGTTTTCGGACCTTTTATGTCAATATAAGTCATTATATGTGACTAATTAAATCGAACTTGGCATAAATGAAAGAAAGTATGAATATGAATGAATGTATGGTCCAAATCACAGACAAGACGACGTACATGAACTTAAATTCAAGTGCTTACTGTCAGTGAATTTATTCTGATATTTTACTTTTTTATTTAACCACGCCTGTAGGATTAAAACACATTTCAAAGTATAAAAGTAATAAAATACTTGATTCCAATAAAGTATAACGTTATATTAAAAGAAATAATCGTATGAATGTTTTATTCTTTTACAACTATTAATTAATAATTAATCAATTACTATTATTATTCAATGCAAATTGAAATTTCGTACTAATTCAATTTTGTAATGATTCTTTATTTTATTATTTAAATGATTCTTATTATTATTTTAATGATTCTTTATTTTGATTTTAAACAACTGCAGTAATTACAGAAAAAGTAGTGAACATTAAAAGAATTGCTTATCAGATTCATATTCAGATTTACTAAGGCTTTAATAATCTACAATATTTTTAAACAGAGGTTTTAGTCGACACGTAACATGACTGGGGAAACCCAATCAGATAATACATCGTACAATTTAATATATCTACGTAGGCCTGTGTTTGAAGAGTTTAATGATTTTTTTCCTGAGTAATGAACATGGTGAATCTATTGCCCATCAATGCAGGAGTTAATTAATTACTAAATTTGATTAATTTTCCGTTAAGCCGCCATTAATTATTAGAGCGCGGGGATGTTCCCCCTCACGATGTGTGGGGGAGGATCCAATATATTTAAAAGCCTATGTCGGCGCTGCTAAAGTTATGTAAACACCCAAGTGTAAGTTAGAGGCCTGTGTGGTGCCTTTATGTCACACAAATTGATTTCTTTAATAGCAGTTTTTTTCTGTTGTTGTTTCCGTTTTGTTCGATTTCGGTTACGTTTAAATTTGCTTCATTTTATCCAGCTGTTTTACTTTTCAGCTTTGGTATTTGTTTTCATCCATTACCCTTTCATTTATTGAGCAATTTTACTCAACACACTGAGCGCGACTGCTTCCAATGAAAAGTTCAGTTATATCACTAGTAGCTAAACAAACTAACAATCTATTTTCGTAATGGACTTATTGGACGTAAGTACTACCTTCTTTTGAAGGAAGTGGTAGAATTTGATTTCTTTCTGATTTGATTAGAGGAACCACTACTTTTTCTAGTGGTTCGAGCACAATATAATCTGTGACGTAGAATGTTAAATTTAACAAGGGAATAACAAATTTTATGTATTATACAATGCGTAGATAGTATTCTTGAAATGCCAATTTGTTGCTGAACAAATTTGTACATATATTAAATAATATATATTTACTATTTTATATCCTTATTGCTTATGACTCTAAATTGAATTCTGAAAACATTATTTCAATTTCTCTTTTATTTTTGAATGGTTTATTTTATATTTCGTACCCTTTATTGTGCAGTAAAGAAAACACGATCCCCTATAAAAAAAAGATGTTTTTCATTTTATAAGCGAGTTTCCGGTATTGAATGAATTTAGATTATTATTTCGAAACACATTTTTCGCATACAAGAGGTCAATTCTGTTGAACAAGCCATGAAAAACGTTTTGTTTTATTATCGTGCAATAAAGAAAACATCACCCGCAAAATATTAGTATACGTTTGTAACTAACCTTTTTGTTCACTAAAATATGGAACCAAGGTATGGGGATGAAATTAGCTACAAAAGGAATGCTCAAATTACGAATACAATCCCGGTTGCATATATTATTTTCGTGCATCGACACTTAATAAATTATTGTTAATTGTAGGTATTAATTAAATTTTGAAATAGGAGCGATATATGTATATTTATGTCGGTAATAATAATTCTCTCCAAGTGGTGGAGCGTACTAAGGTCTTATTAAATTATAAGAGCTGGCGGAGAACCAGTGTCGTTTCGCGGTTTTTCTCCGTGTTTTGGCGATTTTTCTTCGTCAATAAAACTTTGGGGGGAAAAAATATAAATAACGTGTCAAGTCTGAAAAACTGTTGTCAGCGGGTGGCGGCGCATTATTTTCAAAGGGAAACGCTCGTAGTGGGGCGTCACGAAATCACGCCAATCCTCCAACAGTAGAACCACTTCCTAAGAGGCACAAATAAATTCGGTCAATTCAAAATAAATAATCGGAAAAACGAAGGGGCCCCATAAAGTTTTTTCCTCGACCTTTCTCTTCCTCTCTCCCTCTCTATTCCCGTTTGTTTTTCCCCATTTAAGAAAACAATCGTCTAAACAAATCGAGAAATATATATTTCAAAAACTAAATATATATATTTAAATTTCAAACCACAACTTGACGGACTTTTATAAATTGAATATTACCGCACGACTTTCCGAACCATTTGTAACAGCCGGTATATCTCGTTCTCCTTCCAGACGGCAAGTAAACTCCAAATGTACGAACCTTAAATTCCACATATATCTGCACCGTTTTCTCGAAAAAAAATCACTCGATATTAATAAAATCGAAGGCACTCCGACTAGTTTAGGTACTTCTGTAACATTACAATATTAAAAGTAATAATAATTATTACTTATTTTCACCCAGCCGAAATTGCTCGAAAAATCCCTTCAGTTCGAATATAAAATGTAAAGACTAAGCGTATCGCCAAAAAATAAAAATAACTCCTTTCAAAAAGGATGTTAAAACTATTTTTTTACCATACTTATAAAGTTTAAAGCGTTGTAAAGTTTATTTTTCATAACATTTGTCTGAATTTCATTTCGATTTTGATCATTTTTGTCTTCAGTTTAAAACCCGTAAAAAATAAAATGACGGTGAATATCGAAAACAAGATCTTGATTGTGACAAACCTTTTATGATTTCAATATATTTTAACAATATCATAGCGAGCCTTCGGTCGTTTATAATTTCCAGTAAATTTCCTTTCCTCCTAGTCGGAGGAAACGTCCGCGTTAATTAAGCCCTACTGTAAAGAGGTTCACACACGGCCAGAGAGGGCACCTGTTCGCAAATTAAATACAACTTGATGAAATATAAACCTAAGGGGGATGAAAAAAGACATTCCTTTTGTCTCTCCTAACCTACAGTTCTATTCCAGGACATCAGCGCGGTACAGTAAAATTACTGTAATGTCCAATCATTATGATGCTCGAAAATGTGGAGAAACTAAATTTATAATGCTCGTATTTTTTGTTTTAGTTCCTCAACTCGGCGTAATTTGCAATGTCCTTTCACTGCTGTTTTGAGACTGAATCTTTTTCATAGGGACTAGACCTATATATTTTCGTATGTTGATTGTGAGTTCTGAAACCATTGAAAAGTCACGGGGTGCGGGCCGCCATAAATCTCGGATTCTTGGCAGGCAAACTAATTTTTCGAAATGAAATTTGGGTCTGATTTTATTTCGGTCTTCGGCACTGGCGGGTCCAGTACAGCGGTCTGGCTTCCACAACCCCCCTACCACCACCGCGGCGTTTTGATTGATGAGACCTCCCCCGCCCCCCCTACCCCAAAAGTAACTCCCACCACGGGGGTAACATTCTACGAAAATTATTTTGGCTCCGGCCACCCATTAGAAAATGGCCACTGGACGCCCCCGCCCATCCGCCCTCCGCAAATACAATGCGCCGCCCTCATCCATTAAAGTCAATTTTACGATAGGAATTTTTCCGACGACGTCGACGAAGGGTCACGTTCTCGCCGGGCGTAATTAAAAACCCGTTGAAAGAAAGGGGGAATGAAAGTAATTTTAGATAATTCTCAAAATCGCGGTGCGCAGAAAAGGCCAACTATGTATTCTAAATAACCTTAAATATATATAATAGTTATAAAGCAGGAGCTCTTAAATATCTATTCTGCCCTTAAAAATTGACCGCAAAGCCCAGTAATAATATTTTTCACGCTTCACTATTTTATTAATTAAATAATGAATATTATTTAATTTACAAAAACGAGTTTCATTAATTCAATATATTAATTCAAAGGATAAAAATTTATTCCCGGACCAAACAAAGTTATAAGCTGAAATATGGGGGGTCTACATCCAAACGATATTTTTCTTTTTTATACCCGATATCCATTTGTTAGCTTGATCTATACACATTCCGTTTTTTAATTCATTAATTCAACTACGACGAAGCGTTACACTTTTGTTTGATTAGGCCGGTTGCACGTGTAAACTGTTGCCAACGGAAAATAACAGCGATTAATTGTGTGATAACCTATAAATACTATAAAACCAAGAAAGAAACCTGACGAAGTCATGATTCTATTACGGTTATGTAACATATATTAAACAAACAATATGTAGATTGTATAGGCATATTTAATTACTTTAAACCTGTTTATCTACTGAGCAGGATTGTAGGAAGTAATTACTAACTGCAGCTACTCGACTTAGTTTAAATTGATCCGAAGGCTTCCGTTCGGTTACCATCTTTCATTAGCAAATGTGCACGTTTATTTTTGATACATAAACAATGCTCGTAACTCGGAAATGCCGAAACAGACCCGACGACCGCAATTAGCTTTCAACAAGCGATACCGGCGGGACCGAATTGCGAAATTGTGGTCCTCGGGTTTAAACGTTTCACAAAATATACGATAATGCTAAGGGCCATAAATGAGGGTATTGGCGCGGCAGGTGATAAGGCCGGGTTCGTCACGTCCTTCAATAAAACGTCGACTGGTCCTCGACACCGTCCCCGGGGGACTAAAATACGTGGTCAATTCCTTTGAAATGTTCGGCACTTAATATTTTAAAGCGCATTGGCCGGGCAGTTCCGCCCGGTATATGACCCACAAATATACAGGAGGCAAAAATAACATTTTTAACGATTCCTATGGCACTTCCTACTTGATGTCTTCTATGCGTCACCCCCCCGCCACGAGTATGTGAAATCACCCACGAGGAAGTGTTTAAATTTTATTGCGACCACGTATGAATAATACTAATAACAGGTCGACCTAATGTATTGCACGGTGCATATAGTTATTTTTATCGTAAGACCTGATCATTGCTCAGTTTCGTTGTGGCAATTTATGAAACGTTTTACTAGCCATTACTAGATGAATTAACAAGTTCATACTTTAAATAACGGTTTGCAGAACTGGAAAAAACTCTTCTAAAAACATGCAATAAAAATGAGTTACACAGTTTTTTCCCGATAGTAATATCGTACCTTGTTCAAATTTAATCACGAAATTAATTATAATACGGGCTGTGGAACAAACACTGTTTGCGCTCCGATTATTCTGTGTCCGGGTAAAATAAAAGAAAAATACGTACAATAAATGGAACAAGCTCAATTTCGGGATCAGGTATTATTTAACGAGATTACCTCCTGGTCCGTGATAGAGGGAGCCGGGAGTTTTAATACGATTTGCCGTGGTAAATGCGGCGCGCCGTTGATGCGTCAGAAAGAGAAGGAGAATAGACGGGTGAAGAATGGCGTTGGTAAAAGGCGGGGACGGATAGGCGAGAGGCGGTTCGAAAATGAATAAAGAAGGCGGACCAATCAGCGAGAAAGCCTCTATTAGATAGACTACTTACTACTACTGGCTTCGGCCTCCTATACAGTGGCCCTCTACTAATGATCCAGATCGGACCATCAAATAATGCAGAATTAAATATATTAATTTTTATGGAAACACCGTACCTCAGTAGGCGTCGTTGATGGAAAATGATTTGGCCATATTTTAAACTAACTCCGAACGTCGAATCTAATCTCTGCATGGAAATTATGTTAAAAATATATTTAATAATACAAAATATAGATTATTGTGCTATGGCAAACGGACAACACAGCTTGGTTCCCATAAATAAGGAATCGATTGTGAACATCTAAATTGAGACATCAGGGAGGCGAAATTTCCATTGCTCATTTTTCATGACAAACTGGACATCTCTTAAAAAAAATACCTCTGTACAATTGCTGAATATGGATCAAAAGTATTAGTACACCCAACTGACACTGAGGGAGAGCAATCAAAGTCTGAAGACTGAGGATGATGTAAAGTGTGTGTACACAACGGTCGGGGTGGTTGTAAGGAGGCTTACACGGTTGGCTGTGACGGTACGGAATCTGTAGCAATCAGTATTGGTATTGGTAGCGCGGGGCGGTCAATTAGGATGGGGTCAGCGGAATATCATCCGCATGAATATTCAGCCGATTACCGGCCCCTTAAACTACCTCCGCGTAACCCCCGCCAACCGCCCAAGACCCCAAGTGAGAAGCCACCAGGAAAAGCACTAAAGTGCGAGGAGGGTCGGGAAATAAAATATCCTAAGGGTCCCCGCGGTACATAAAGATGACACAAAACTTAGTTTAAAGGAGTTATAGAGGCGAGAGAGTTATTACGGGCACGGATTATTGTCACAAGCCCGACTTCTGCCTGCGGTACTATCTTGATACAAATACGATTTCAGAAAGTGGAGGGGGTTCTCAGTTTAGGGGAATACATGGGGGGTGTTTTTCAGAACAACCATTCTCTTTTTATGATATTAGAAGGAAACATTAGTTTTGTTTAATGCTAAAAGAATATAAATGATGCCTAGTTGTTTGTACGCTTGGATAGAATGCAACACCGTCCATTTCACGTATTAAATTTGAATAGGAAACAACACACTTTTGGCATTTTTTGCTTTAAGGTTTCGGGTTTGAAAATTTTGTGGTCAGCGCAAAATGCCAACAGGCGGGGAAAACGTCGAATGCCCGGCGCCAACTCATAATCCTTAAATCATTTCCGGTTGAAGGAAAATAGGTGGAACAATGGGAACCTAGTCCTAGGGGCCCGGAGCCCCGGCCCTGCCTGGGCTTGATAGTCAATATACAAGCCTCAATACAAAGCCAGCCGCTCGGTCAATAATTGAATTTATCCTCCCGGCCTCCTCTTAACAGACAACAACCATTATTGAGACCCCCCCTCCCCGGCGGCGGCTTCAGCCTTTCCCCCACTATCATCTCTCCCACTGTACACCTCTTCTTGTGTTCAGAATACACTTGAACCCTCTCTCTCTCTCTCTCTCTCTCTCTCTCTCTCTCTCTCTCTCTCTCTTCACTCGCCTATCTGTTTCTGTGCAAAGAGGCCGCCCACACTCCTCGGGAGCACCCTCCCCACCGGCTATACAAATTCAACAATGGCCATTATGTATACATACCTGAACAACGAGGAGTTTCCTCCAGGTGTCATTTGCAATGGAGTCCTGAAACTTCGCCCGGGGCGGAAGGAAACAGAATTTAATTAAATCCGGGCGCGGAATTTTAAAATTCCCTGTACAAAACCGGCCATTAATTGGGTTTCGTTTTGCGTTCCCGTAATAATAACGCCCTGTTTGAAAGCCCGCCTTACACCGGGCGTCCCTCACTCCTCTGTACACTTCTCAATGTTCGGCGCTATATAATACTTTGTTGACTGTAAAATGAGACCAACATTGCCCATACAGATTACCGACCGATGTAGCTAACAAAAATATATTTCTGATGGATTCTCAGAGAAATCACAATCACCTAAAATAGCCGACACATTAATGATTAAAATATTTTTAAAAAAGATACTGAAATCATACCTTAATAACTTAAAAAATATAATTAAATGATTACATATGGAAAATAATATTCTGCCTAGTTGGAATAGGACTATAGGGAGTCCTGATGAATAATATACTATTGCCATATTACGTCTCACTTATACAAAAATGCAAAGGTAAATACCCCTAGGAAGCTAACTGGTACGAAAGTATTAATACGTAGACAGATGCTACTCAAGAATGCTAACAGCCTTATTAGGGACAGTGGGAGAGGGGGGATTTATAAATGATATTCCCCGCTTAATAATATGCCGAATCCTCGGAACGAATTTACATTCGAATTCCCGTTCCACGCGCCGCATAGTTGAACAGCAAGCGTACAGAGTTGACGAATCAGCGTTACTCTGCTGCATTTATTCAACGTTGATGTGGCCGAACCGATATACGAGGACCGGGTCGGAATCTTCCCTTCGATACTGTTTGGTCGAGATTAAATTGCAAGTGACACGCCATCATATCAGTGTCAGGACAAAAGACCGGTCTAATAAAGGATTCGTTAAAGTCCTGTAGAATGTCAATGCCCATTGAAAATAATGGGTACTCTATGTAAACGCCGATTAAAATATTTATATGCGTAAACAATTTAATTTATACTTATTAATAAAAAGAATAGTTGAGTTGAAATGTCCCGCGCCCTGACGACAGATTTTCAAATATAATTTAAATATTATTTTACGCGAACGAATGAATTTAAATTAAATTATTAAGTGCTAGGTGTTGGTAATGTCCGTTAGGAAATGAAATATGGTAATGGGCTTACTGATAACACTTTACATCAAATGACATGAGGTCACGACACTTTTATGGTTCTGGTTTAAATATATATAGGTTGGCCTCGCGTTAAAGCGCCTATTTTCGATCTGATTATAATTTTTCCCTCTCCGACTGTTCACCGACAGGACAGAAAGTTCGAAAAATGACGCAGAACTCCGCGTTATTAATTTTCTTTTTGAAATGTTCTTTTCAGGCCCGGCCTGTGCAGGAAAATCGGGCCGAGAATAATAATAATGTTTAATGGCCGCATCGAACGACTGCTGAATGAAAACCAGTCTTGCCCTTCAACTCGCGCAGCGTTTATTAAGTAGCTTCTTAAACTATCATTTCGGTGCACAAACTGGGCGTGCAAATTGACATTGTCGCAAAAGGGTTCCAGGTGTGGAGCCTTCGTGGACGCGCGGGGAAGGGAAGTAATAGGACGTAAAGGTTGGGGATCAGAGGAAATGGAATGACTGCCATTTGAATACGATGACATCAGCAACGGTCGGCACCTTTAGATTAGGTCGGTATCGATTGTATAAAGAAGAATCCTAGATGTAATATGCAGGTTTGAGTGAGATCAGTATTCCACTATTGAGTTCCGTCCATAATTAAATAATAATAAAAATTGTGGGTAAATAATAATTTTATATTCTAATAACAAGAAATATTCGATTTTTTCAAATAATGCTAGTCTCAATCTGTATTTCAGTTCACCATGCTAATGTAATGCCTTTGAAGGTTCCAACTTCATTAATTTATATATTAAAGAAATTTTAAAGTTGTTTTAAAACAATTATTTACTTACACATGATTAAATAATAGATCGACACAATGCAATGCATTTCGGCATTTTCCTAATCATCTCAATTGTATAATAAACTTACATACTTTTCTAATATTGGTTTGCCAATAGATTTAGCTCAACGTTCAACATATCGTGATTATTCAATTGATATTAATAGAGCCTATTATCATAATAATATATTCCATTAGTGCTACATTAATGCAGTTTATATATATATATATATATATATATATATATATATATATATATACCATTGTAGGAAGAGATTAATAAAATTTGAAGTAATGCACATATATTCATTGAGCCATTATATTGATTGACCTATTGATTCCGCTTAGGGAATTGAAATAAGTGTGGTGAAATTAAGCCGAAACGACATTTCCTTTTCCTGCCAGATTTAAGAAGGAAGCAATAATAAAAGGAGTTGAGAGGGTCGGGGGAAAGACAAAAGAGACGTGATTAACGGTAAAGGGAATTGTAGAGGCCCTTCAACCGGATACATACAACTGATTGGGATACCGTCAGTCAATCTGTCCATTTAACTAAGAAGGCGGCCTACTTGATGGCCGCTGGCTGCTGTGACTTCACCCCCACGACAGCAGTTCACGACCGTTCACCGAAGCATTCCCAGAGAACTTACCCACTTTGTCTGGACAGGGTACGCACTGATTCATAGAGCTAGACAATTTAGAAAAGTTCCGATTCAGATATTTCCAGTTCAGCGAATTTAAAAGAAAAGTAAAGTCTGTTCATAATTTTGTGGCGTATCGTTCGGTAGGGGGGTCCAACAAGATGCGTGAAATTTCCTGTACATCCTATCGCCTTCTTCATATTTGTTAAATTAACAAAATCCACAACGACTAAACCTTAACCAAATGAGGCTGTGAGGTAAAAATATACAATGAAAATATATTAAGAATTACGGGGTTCACCAGCATTAATCTATTACTTTCCAGTCATTACCGAAAACGTCGTACTTCCAGAAAAGAATTTTTTCGAAGAAGCGGGTTTTCATTTGATTAGTGTTCATCAGTAATTATATTTTTATTAGTGAAAACGCCCAATTTTTCAGCGATACAAAAGTATTTCTACGTTTTTAAATTTCATTCAACGGATATATTGTAAAACATAAATCAGGTCCACCCGAATAGGCTAAAATTAATAGACTGTTTAAAGTAAGACTTACCGGATGTGAAGCGTCCCCAGTTACATACTGCGGTTGAAAGAGCAGCTTGGAGTACCTGCAAAAGAAATGTAATATATTAGAAAGAGCAATAATTCACGCTAATAAGTGGAAAATACCCAAGCATTTGTTATTCCATTATACTATTCATATAATATATGTAGTAGTAGCGTTTGTAGTTCTAAAATTCAGTTAAATTAGCATGTCGTAAACAGCTATTCTATTTATTACAATGCCAAGAACCACAGAATGGGTTTTGTTCTGAAAATAGTTTACAAATAATAGTATTTCTTGTTTATTTCTTCCAAGTGTACATTATATGCTCGTTGTGTACGGATAGTTCAAAGTGATTATACTGGAAGTCGAATCGCTGGATAAGTTATCGATAATGCCCGGCCATTAAAAGGTGGGCGTGACAACGCCGGAAGCGTTTACTCGAGTGTAGGCCCAGCACCTGTCCGGGCTCCATTAGGGCCGCCTCAAGTGGCAGGCGCCGGCCCTTCGGGGGGGGGGGGGGGGGTTTACCCCTCGTTGATGACCGGAAGGCAGCAAATCGATGCCCGGTTAGCGGGAGAGCGTGCCGCGAAACAAACGCTATTACAAAAAATTAGAGCCAAAAACACAGGGACAGCTTTGATTGAGAGCACTCGAACCGAGTGTCGAACAAATGACGGCCGGCAACCATTAATTTCGTCACACTCGATTGTATCGCGAAGGGTCCGCGCGATGAAACTATGATCGATATTCAAACCCGACGGTGTTTACATTCCACTCGGTTGCACTTCAGATTATAGATTGAATTTTTGTTAATGACTCAACGTACAAAATTGCCCCGTCCATTACTTATATAAAGTATACCCTTAGTTTATTTACTGGAACATCAATAGTCAATTTCGCAGGTTTTGTCTTTTCGTCTTCCCTTTTGTTGCCACCGTGCCTACAATATTCTCCGAACAATTTATTTTCGTAAAGCTAGGTGATCGCGTGATCCGGCATTGTGCCCTCAACGAAGTCTTGAGGGATTTAAGGACTCCTAGACTCTGATGAATAACGCGAACCTACAAATAACGCGAAATGATTCAAGTTGCGGTTCGGGGATAGAATCTGTCAGCTTGGAAACGGGGGAAAAGGCATCTTCGAAGATTCGACTGGGTAGCTAGAAAACAGTTAAGGAGCTCATCCATACGTCTTTGTTTTCCGTGATGCAGAGCAAACTCCAGAAGGTATCCTGAGCGAAAACCCCACAGTTTGAAATTGTTAAAGGGTACTCTGTTGTAAAAAAGTAAAAGCAATGTTGCAAGCGTACACGCAAAGGGGGCATCGACCGTAGACGGAAGCTGGGAAAAATGTTTAATCGGCGAGTAAAAGTTATTTCTGTATTCAACTGTTTAAAACAATGCGGTCCATTGTCTGGGAGTGAGACATTGTAGTAGTCGGCCTTATAAGATGTAGCCGGGAACTGGGATACGGTGACGGGTTTAACGCTGATGGATAATCTGGGCCCGTTACCTGATTTAGTTGTGGCCCCCCCGGGACCAGCTCCCCCCGCTATCCCAACCCTTCCTTCCTTCCTTCCTTCCCCCAGCGCCGTATCATTCTCCCTTCCCCGTCACGCTCTGTTTCAACCCCCTCCGCCCCCGACGCCGGCGTCCTCGGAATTCCTATTTCCAGGCTTCCGGAGTCGTCTAAGAAATTAAGGGGTGGAAGAAGGGCGGTGGGGGTAATAATCGAGTACATCCCTCGGGCCCAATTACACGCCGTCCTGGATACGCGGTCGAGGGGCTAGGTTTTATTTTCCCTACCGACCCGATTATGCAGATTTATATTTTCATAGACAGCACGGTTCATTAGAGCTACAATTCTCTCCTGAATCTTAGACCCACTAGAACATATAAGCTTTTTACCGATAAAACTCAGTGAAATTTGTTCCACCACCAAGGGCTGCTAGACCAACGAAATCAGGTCCGTTAATTTCCAATAACGTGTAATATTAAACACTACCTTATTATATAATATTACATTTGAATTATTCACTTGTAATAGTCAGCTATTCATTCAATCTATACGATAAAATGAGATGCTCATCTTCAAGATGTTCGGGACATAATACTATGTTATAGTCAGCAATTTTTTTTTCTGCTATTTAATTAGAAGATTTCAAAAGACAAAATTGAGGCGAATCAAGGTGCGATAAGTTTGGGTAAATATTTAATCATTTAAAACAAAAAACAGGGATTCCAGAGTAATGAAATACGATGGGGCTGATTAATTAAAATGTGAGTGCAGTGCTCCAACTTATTTAGGGACAAATGAGCTGCCTTTGTCAACATTATCGGCGACGGTTGATCATCTCATTATCATTTAATGGACCTTTGTGTACACGGTCATACCACACCCGTTTTGTTAACAGAGGATGACGGATTTCCATTCGCACTTTCTGAAATAAGTTATCGCAGGCGCCATCATTTTAATAAATGCAAATATTTTCCACTGTAGTATCGTTTTTCAAATAGCGTTCAAAACGCTCATAATTTTCAACATGATTATAATGCGACGAAGGAGTGTAATCCAACATTCGTGATTACAAATAATGTATTTCTGCCATATTTTGCATTTAGGTGCGTAATTTGGCTTAAGGTTTATTCCAGTAAATGGATTTTAAATTATACGAATTACTATGAATTACCTCCCTGCAAATGATATCTCTATACACTAAAACCCTCTTTGTTGAGTGGAAACAGACAGAGAGCCGCAAAATACTTGTGTGTCCATATACATTAAATCTATTGATATTTGCCGTAGCGGAAGCGAGTGGGTGTACGAGTTGTGGTTGGGAACGGACGGAAGGGCAAATTTGACTGTATAAATATAGAGGTTTGTTTGAGTTTTTAATTTTCAATCTGCGGTTTAAAGTCAAACAGTGTTGGACAAACATTGAGCTTTTCAGCGGCTCCGGCATGGGCATAGAGCGTTTCGGTTGTCAGAAATCCAAGCGATCACTGAATATAGATTTTTATTTCCACAATTCATTCAGGTTCATAAAACTGTACAGCAATGTCTGGATGAATGAGGTAGTAACATTTATGTGGTAATACTATTATAGAGTTCAATAAGGAGAGAATGAGAGATAAAAGTCTGGTCGATCTATCGTTAAGAACTACTGGTTTTCCTCATGCAGCATGTTATGCAATACATGAAAAAAGATACACTGACCGTGACTCCTGGTTTTATTTATTATTGAATCTCACATTTCAGAACTCGTACTGTGGATATAAATGATAGCCCACAGTCATTAGGATCGATCAGAGGCGTATATAATGGGAAATTGAATTAAACTAATTAGACGCTCCGACATTAGCGTTGCGATTATCGCGTGGCCGTACTTTTAATTACCTCCAATGGATTAACCGTTCAATAAAGGTTCGCACGATTTTAATCCCGCATACACGGCTTTAATCAATGAAAATATTACATTTTTCGTCCGGTTCTTTATTACCAATATTATTGTATTTAGGAGGGGCACATTGAAAAGAGCAAATCAGCGAGAAGAAAGAAGAATGCTTTTAAAATACAAATTAACTCTTAATTAATTTTTAAATAATTACGAATTTCCAGAAAATTACCGGCTACTTCTACACATTTTTATTCTGTTCACAACAATGCCAATCCGCAATGTTCGCTACCGAACATAATTTTTGGTTAATTAAAATAAATGAGTAATATTGCATACAGGTAATACCGAAAATTTTTATAGCAGTATTTGTAAAAGTTATTGTTTAGTTTTTAGGGTTCCGCCAAGAAATCCAACATCGCCCATACCCAGAGATTCCAATCAAAAGTCCTTCGTACCATCCTTAATGCTCCCTGGTATGTTTCTAACCAAACAATCCATAATGACCTCAACATACCGACAGTCGACGAAGTCGCAAAATCACGCTTCCTTAAATTCCACTCCCGCCTCTCTCCACATCCAAACCCACTCGTTCAGTCCCTTTCCTCTTCTACCCATCCACTATCCCCACCACGACGGCTTAAACGCCACTGGCCCAGAGATCACCTCGGGCAGTAGTTAAATCATATCAAAAGCGCCATCATTGGGTGGTTTCTTTATCGAGACAAACACGTGAAAAATATACATGTATCAATTGCACCTATAACTGTATAAGTTGATTGTGCAAAATAAAATAGTTAAAAAAATTGTTTAGTTTTGAATTTTCAAAATTATTAAGAGAAAGTATATCCAGCTCACTTTTCTTAAAAACCATCATCGATTCTTGGCGCATTTCGGGATAATAATATAACTTGGATATTATACATTTCCGTGGACTATTATTTTGAAACGTTCTTCTATTTTTTCATTATATAAGTTAAATGCGTTTTTTTCCTCTCAATTTTCCACCGTAATTTTCCCTCCCACTTCCTCCCTCCCTCATTAAATTGTATCAGCGGCGGTTCCAAAGCAATATCCAGCCCTGAATATCATTGGCAAATAATCTCGTTATACCGATAAAATAAAATCTTAAACAAGTTAAGCAGCTGTCGTGCCCCGATCGAATTATCCGCGGGGGCTTAATCATCAGGGGCCCGATAGATTGGACTGCCAGCGCGAGTCGCATGCGATTCTCCCGGGATACCCGAACCTTAATTACACAATGAACACTACAATTTTCGGTTTTTGTCTCGACTTTCCGACGGGACGGCTTTCCGTCACAGGAGGGCCACGAAGAAAATAAGTAAATGGAAGAAAGTGGGAGAGCGGGAGATCTGGAGAGCCATAAATCGGAATTCCAGACTGAACGATATTATAACTGACGGTATATTCCGATCATACTGATATATATTTTATATTGAAACATCAAATTCGATAGTAGTTGGAATTGATATATGAATAACGAATAAGTAGTAATAATAAAAAAAGAAGGCTATGTTACAATACGACCCACATAATGTTACGTAAATAAAATTTGGTGCTTCCTAGTTTGTACATTGTTCATGTAAGTGACCAAGCCGGTAGGACGGGTACGAGATGCAGAAACCAGTCTATTATAGGATCCTACAAGTTGAGGAAGATTGAATCATGTCTTACATTCATCCTGTTCTTTTCTGCTATAAAATGGATAGTAATTCCCGTAGATGTTTATATAAGCAATTCGGATTTACAGCAAAACCGATAGGTAAGAGAATACCGGCAAGGATATAGTTAAAACTTTTCGCCGGATTCGGGCAGAGACTGTAGTGCCGGGCGGCTGTGCGCGGTAGCGGCCCTTTTAAAATATGAATTAAATAAATAATTTGCGGTCGTTAAGAAAACCGGGCTCGGAGTCGAACGGATTAACTTTATAATGTGGCCGGAGGGGGAGGCCCAGAATACCTGGCGCCATAAATATGAAATGAGAGACATGTTCAAAGGGCGCACACACGGGCCCGCATTAAAATTCAGGGCGGGGCCCCGGGGCCCCTTCCTCCTCCACCCTCTCATCCCCCCCTCCACCCAAAGATTCCTGGTTTACCTAATATTTATTACATTAGGGAGGCAACTATGCGCCCTACGCTATCCGCCGCCACTCCCTTCTCCCGCCGCCGGGCCTTTATTGCCCCCTACCTGGTTAAATCGCGGTTCGACCTCTTTTGTCCCCGTTACGGATAAAAACGGCCCTTATTTTGCGACTCTGATTCCTTACTTTAATCAAACGATTCACCTTACGTCTGCCTATGCAGTACGTACTCTAGATAGATTCTGTTTTGACTCAACAATAAAAAATTACAATACACACAGCATTCAGAAGGGTTATAATATAAATAAATAATTATGAATTTTACTTGCACTAATTTGGAAGGAGTCCGATCGTGACAAAATCAGACCACCTCCAACACTAGGTACACTATTGTGATGCTAATTACCGAAATTGAATTCGATATTATTACATCAGACAAAATAGCTACCTCTGGAGGAGCGAAGGGGGGAGATAGGGGGTTGACACTAATTATTGACGATTTAATGTCCGGCAGTTGGGCGATAGTCTGAAGGGGTGAGGGGGGGAAGGGCAATGAAGTTAAACTTGCGGGGCTAAGTTGAAGGGGCGGACAACCCTGGGGCACAACTTCATTAACAGGCGGCGCTCCTCAAGTACAGACATCCACCCGAACAAGCTGCCTATACCGGCCCCCCAAAAAAAGGGGCGGTCCTATTGACCCGCCCCCGCCTAACTTACACCGAGCTTGTTTAAAAAAAAAAGGAAACCGTCGTCAACATCCTAGTTTCGCTATAGTTGAGTCCCGGATTTATGGGACGTGCAGGCGAGTTCTTCCCGCGTGTTCTACTCATTAGATTTTCCCGAACACGTGCAGTTACAAGTCTCAAGAACGGGAATATATTAATGACATATGTGGATAAGGAGAAATAGGGAAATTCTCAGGATTACAAAATTTAATGACAGCAATATCTATGATCCGTGTAATGATCTATTGATTTCTAACTCACAGCATAAAAGAAACTTCATTGACATATTAATTTCACATTTTCCTCAGTAGAATGTCATATCCACAGTCGTTATATTTAATAAAAACTTTGTCACCTGTGAAGTCCTGAGAACTAAACAGTGTGGGCTCCTATATCACACCGAGTGAGCCATAAATATGCGAACACCTTGCGGAAAGCGCACGGATAATAAACACCACTTGTTAATATTCACCACGCACTGTGTCATGCAGTTAATAGCTAATGTAGGATACGTGCCGCAGAATGTGAGAAAAATATCCGGTCTGGGGTCAGCGAAATTATCTCCAACGTTGCAACAGTTTAGTTTTACTCGGAAATGCTTCCTGTCGGACGGAGGGCCAACACATCACAGTGGCACTGATAACTAATAAAAAGCGACAATCGTCTCCATATTTTAGGCGATTTGCGGGAGGATTGTGAGCGGTGCGGGCGGCCGGCGTGGGGGGGGGGGCGATGACGACAGGGAGTTCATGAAAAATTCAAAGCCCGGAGGCGCAGTGAAGGGGCCCTGTCGCAACGCGCCCCAGGAAATTGAACATTCCCCGAAACGTATTATACCTGAAGTTCTGCTCTCCTCGTCACCGCCACCCCCGCCACAGATATGCCCGCAGACCACAATAAGTACCGGCGCGGAGCCCGGTTCCCAGCCGAAGTTCATATCACAGTCATACATCCGATTGTCCCGGAATCGGAGCGCGGCAACGAGTATTGGGACAAAACGAGGGCTTTGAAACTGTTCAGGTATTTATTTGAAATTAATAATAAGGCACGACTACTGTATGCTTGATCTTAGACTAGCCCGGTTCTAAAGGGGTGAACTGGTTTATGGGTCAAGCGACACCATGGACTCGGTTCGTACCAACCAACACCCCACACAAGCACTAAGTCATTAAATGTAAGCCACAAAGCTACCGTTCACGAGAAATAGAATCCTTTAATAATGTCGTGGGAAAGGAGTATTGATGGACGTTTTCATTTCTCCAAAGAGACACGATACAACACGATATGGAATTTCAGGACAAAAAACTAATACGTTGTTTCATCAAGCACTGGACAAAAAATTATTAATTATACGGTAACATTTACTAATGGAACATTTTATCAATTATCTATACCATTTTCTAATCTTTTAAACCAAGTTCTTAAATTAAATCATAAAGCGAAAGTTCTAAAATGTGGGTTAGTAGGACTATTAGAAGAATTACTGGTTATGTTAAGCTTGTTGAAACACATGAAATTTGTGCACTTCCTTTATGGCCTACTCAGTACAGGTTGAGTTATTCATGGAGCGGGAAATTTCTTCTTAAGAAACGGGACTATTGTGTTTCCGAAATTCCGATCCTGCATTCAAGACGCTCTCGTATACTCGCAGTAGACGGGCCCCGGGAAAGAAGAACAAAGAAAACCCCACGGAGGGCGGCTTTTGTTTAGTTCAGCGAAATACATTATTTAGGGGACACATGGGCGGCCGCCCTCAGGGGTAGTTTGGGCTTTAGCGGGGCCGGCTCCGGGCTGTGATTTGCCGCCTCCGGGAGGAGGAGGAGGAGGGGGGGAGGAGGAGGAGGAGGACGCAGGCCCTCAGAGCACCAGTCACTTGGGAAGAACCGGGATCCTTTCCAGCAAAACGGACACGCCCCACCGAGATGTCTATTAAACCGAAACGCGCGTGCATAAATGATGCTTCTGTATCCGGGACGTGTCCAATTTTGGAACCTCTCGTTCAAAATTAATTTAAAGACAGGAGACGCATGCACAATTGAGCCTTACAATTTCTATTTTAGATTTTGGCGTAGCAGATTATTCAACCGAGGAGTTTAATTAAAGGTAATTAATTGGCAATCTGTCTTTCTCAAAATAAAATATGGAATAGTGAGCCAGCTTTTAGGATCGAATATACATTTTATAAGACATTTATTATTATGTTATTATAATTCGATCGAATATATTTAGGTTATGTATTTCCGTCATTTGCGGAATAATGATCACTGAACATTTTTTGATACACAACCGCGACCAGCTACTATGATATATTTTTCGCTTCTTTGCAATATAAGCAATTAGGCCGAGATGTTTTTTGGTATTTCTAAATATATATTTCGTTTAGAAAATAGTTTAATATGATCCTGCCTGTAAATTAATGTGTATTTGTAAATATTTAATTTTAAGGAAACACGATTTCACTTCATTCTCCGAAATAATTTGGAAGTAGAATCTGAATAATTATTTAAAGTGAATAGTGTTTTAGGGTCGCAATCGAGATTCGTATTAATATAATAACTTAATACTCGGGTGAGTTTCAGATTAAGGCTGGCTATCAAAGCTTTATTGCAAACTATTCTAACGTTATTGCGTTGTAAATAATATAACCAAATACGAGACTTATGAGATGCTAATAATTTATCTGCTACCCGATTTGGGTATTCACTGGGAAGTAATCTCGCTAGCTAAACAGCGAGCAGTATTCATTTTAAACATGCGCCTGGAAGCGACGAATATAAATCAAATTCGCTGGTCGGCGGGCGATATTACTCTTGCGGCTCATCACTGGATCGACAGCCATCAAAACCTACAGGGGCGGTTGAAACATTAATTTGTGGGCGTCCTCCATTCTCCCACTCAGCCAGGCCACCCTCCTCTTTCTGTCTCTGCGGAAACGTTTTTATATTATATATATCCCGTCTATGCGGGTTTGAAACGAGATAGCGCGAACGAATAGGAGAGCGGGCGGAGGAAGACCGGGGGGGGGGAGGGGCTCGGTCGATCTGATTTACGGCTCGGAAATAAATCACAGAGTTCGGAGCAGTGACAACCCCTCAGTGTCGTCCCCCTAACCCCCAACGGCCATTCTCCTCAATAACTAACACGTACATGGCACACGGGGTACCGACAAGAGAGTCGGTCCCGTGTACACTGCGAGCCGGAGGAACGATAGCGTACGAGATGTCCCGAAAGTTGGTCAAGAAATATTAATAGTTTGGCGAAATTTATAACGTAAAAAATGTACACGTCCTTTATGTCCCCGCGCCGACGTGGCCGTAAATAACGATAGCGTATTTTACTAACGCCGATTCATTTTCAAATGTAAATTTTTTGTATGGGCGACTTAATAAGATTCTAACGCGTTTACACTCACATTATGGATGAGGTATATAATTTCTTCTGTCACATTATCTAGAGGTATAAAAAAACTCTGAGCTCCGGAGAGGTTTCTATCTGAAAATATATTTTCTTTCGACGGCAATAAAAAAAGTGGGTGGGGAGAAAGGAAGACGTCCAAAGCGGTAAAAGTATGTTGTCGTGTTTGGTGATCTTAATTTAGCCCCCGTGGAAAACCGAGCGGGTCCGCTTTCCTCGGCACTGTTTCTCCGAGCTTTTCCCGAAACCCTTCCTCGGCCCCGTCCTTCCCATAACAAGTCAATTACCGTTACCTTTCCTTTCTCGACCCCCCCCCCACGGCAGTTGTATTTACGTCCTAATATTCTACTCTTTTCGACGTCGGCGACTTCATCACTTTGTAAAAACGGCTTCTGCACTCGAAAATCCGAGAACGACAATAACCAGCACTTAGCCAAATGCGGAATGCACTTATGATTTCACCCTTTCAAGATTTCCAAGATATCCAGGCTGAGATATAGTTTGTTTCTTTCGAAATAACAATATGAAAAAGGGTAAAAGGGACTAGGCACTGATCTCGCGGAATGATCATATATTAAATAAGTTTGTTTATATCCAAATAAGCGGAGGAACTGGGCCCTAGGAGGAAAAAAGTTTATTCTCATACACAACAAAGATACCCAATATGATAACAACTTTTTGTAATTCATGATGAATGCAAAAACCATTTGTAATGACTCCATATCTATCCAAAAATAAACGATATTCCATTTGCACCTCGATAAACCAAATACCAGCATATAATTTCTGCAGTGTTCTCACTACTATATGTATAGATACGTCGTTAAATATTTCTGTATAAAAATCAATAATAAATGAGTATTATGTTTGGTTAAAATTATTAAAAGGTAATTATATTTACTACTATAAATATCATCAATTTATAGATATACTTTATCCATCCTAGTAGAAACAATTTTCAGGAGAAACGGTTAGACCGACTGGAAAACTGCGCTGCCCTTATATTCGATGACGCTGCAGTTGTAAAGTATTGTTCTTCTGGTTGGGAAGAAAACTAAGTTGATTTTCTGCGGGAATCGGGTCACAAAGAATTTAGTGTTTATTGAAAGATAACGAAAATTCACCTCGGCACATTCTAGAGAAATGTTTCCACAAAACTCCAAAAATTTCAATATATCACTTATTGGCAGAAGTGATCAAGCTGAAATATTTGAAATGTGTAAATAATACACATTTACACCTTACTGTTTCTAAAATTTGACTTCTTTATTACCTTATTCTATATATATTATTATAATTATGAGTTAATGAAAACTCATTACCACCTCGACCTGTTCAATAATTTTATTCTATTCTCCTGTCCACTTATAGCAATCAATTTAGGTTGTGTGTACCCTACACAGGAATCCAGTTTTAACCACATTAATAGATGCGTACGGCTTAATTATTTGTCGCGCTTCCATTTTCACTCATGCAGACACAACTTGTTCAATCGCTTAGGGGACGCAGGGAAAATAAGTGAAACTGAAAGGGGTCCTGGATGCTGAGGATGGCATTGAGGATAGGGGCCTCTGAGCCCGTGCCGGAGGGGACCGGGGACAGAGAATACTTGGGGGGGAATGCCGGGAATGTTGACATGGCTGTCATCGCATACACCACATAACTTGGCTGAGAGGGGTCACCGCTAAGTGGATCGCCAAGATCAACCCCCCCCCACCGAGCCTACGCCGCGCAACATCAAATCCGTCATTTTTTCTAAGTCTAATTGGAGTTTTACGGAATACAGAGCGTGGAAATTATAAATGAAACAATTGATCCACATTTGGATAGATCGATTCTTCGTCCATCGGAGAAAATCATGAGAGTTTACGTCTGTGGCAACAAGCAGCATAGGGCAAAATAATTTCGGTACTTGTCAATTAGACCCCCTCCCATGAGTAACCTGTTTACCAACACTGTAAACTTCTCGTTTGACTGCGATATATCGAATAAACGTAGCCTGCACCGACTTTATGACATATTTCAGGATAGTTTACAAAACAAACATTTAATCGTAAACATTATTATTATTATTATATTATATTATTATATTATTAACTTGGAAGTGATTCGATATCGATATATAGATACATCGATTCATTCGATACTAAACGCCATGTTTGGGATAGTTGGTTACCCTCGGGAGGGGGTTTAATTGACAAGTACCATAATTTCTGGCGAACTTAAGCTTACTGAGCTAAAACTGGTTTGATAGAAACAATTAACAAGACTCTTTTATCTAAACTGGAATATTCTTCTTCATTAATTATATGGACCTGTCTTGGAACAGAGTAGTTATTAGGCACCGAAATAGGACCAAATAAACCAAAAGGCCCCTAAACCATCTCCAATGCATATTATAGGTTTCTATAAGAACTGTTTTTCCTAAAAATCCTATAAAATAAAAATTTTCCGTTATTATACATCTTAGTACAAGTCGTGTATACATCTTAATGTATTTTCCATTACATCCGTGTTATATAAATCGAGAATCTAATTTGGATCCTGTGAAAATTGCATATTCCTATGCCACTTTGGAACGGAAAGCTTCCGAGAAAATCATTTTTCTCATTCTTCGAAAACGAATGGAAGAATATTTGCGCAGTTGTTTCAGTTCGACTGCTTGCGGCTTAGATTAAAAGTAAACAGTCGGAAAGCAAGCTTAAACTGGGCACAACTTCAACATCGCCTTCATTAAAAACGCGCTTCAACAAAGTTGTTCTTTTATCTTTACTTCGGGCAGTATTGCGATTTCAATACCTTTCATGGCGCATTTCAAATGTTATGGGTACGTACAAATATGTTTATATTGTTATATACTACAGAATAAGAACATCTTTATTCACTAGGAGGTGATTTGTAAAACAGATAAATAACAAGAATTTCAGTAAACCTCAATCATGAAGCATTTATAAACTAAGCACTAAACAATTATATTACATATTAAATAATAAGCTGTCACAAAAAAATTGTCCTACAGAAATATATTAATACTACTTCTACATTCAGAAAGGACCGTTAATTAAAATAGAGACAGGTGTATTCATAATAACATATAATAAATAACTGCGTTAGAAATATGCGCCGACTGTTGCATTACAACTTTACTTTTCAGTTTGTTCCCGTCGGTTTTCAAACAAGAGAGCTGAGATTAGAATTAATGAAATCGTGTTGAGCGGCTCCATGTGGCGTTGTATCCTTTCAAAAGACGAACAACAACGTTGCGTAGGGAGTGAAACAAAGCGCGGTAAATAACTCTGAGCCCTAAACAAAACCTTAAAGTGTGATAAATACTGCCGCGACGGGGGTATAAGTTAAGGGATTTAACATACTGAGAGGTCAATTTGAGGGGACCCTGGCTGGTTCGGAATGAATCTTTTAACATAACATCTAACTGAAGAACAAGGTGGGGGGGGTCTAGATTGCCCGGTCTTGTACGCTTAAATCCGGGAAGAGTCAAATTGCAGACTCTTTGATGGTTGGTGGGGGTTGGGGGGGGGGGGGAAGAGGACCCATAAAAAACCGAGAGCGAGCCGGTGTTTGTTATGAAAGCTAATTTTCGAACCGGCCATGCTGCGGGGAAGTCTGCAAGTTGTTGCACGGCCTCGTCCTAACTAGTCCAAATTTGACTTGCAAAGCGTCCGCCCGTTCTGTTAACAGCCCGGGTTTTGTTTCTCTATATATTTTTTTCTGCCCTTTTTCGCTTATTTTTACCGGGTTTTCCCCCGGAATTAAATTCCTTATAAATTATCGAGCGCAATTGGCTCCGGACACGACGGCCGGGACGCCCCCTAACCCCACCCCCCACCGCGAATTGGATTTTCAAATTGAGTCCGCGGTCCGAAATTAAAAAGGAATGTTAACGAACGTTGGTGACAGTTTCGAGACGGCTTATAACATCCTCAGTGAGTGAGAGAAGCATGCTAATAGAATAGATAAATTGCGTTAGGCAAAACTGTGTTCAAATAATCGTCCGGGGAGGTGCGCGTCAATATGATTATGATATTACACCACTGTAACGCATGAAAGCGATGCGCTACGTCACATGACCATGTGATTTTTCTTTTCATAAATACGTGTGTTTATATACATTATTTTGACTGTAACAACAATGGCGAAACAATTTTTCTAAACATCTCTTGCCATTAAAGAGTTAAGAATGGAAATCTGCAAGGTGAACAAGAAGATATTGGTCAAAATTTATATTTACAATGTAATGAAGTCACACAAATTTTCAACATGATTCTATTGAAATATTATTAATCCGAATCAGGATTATTTCATTTCATCCTATTGTCCTTAGTATAGTACACAGTTTTCTTCTATATGGGTTTAGAAAATTTTTTTAACGACTCTAAAATTATAGCGGCTACTTATCATAGTGTGCCCTCTCTGCTGAATGAGTTTCATGAGAATATGAGAGAAATTCATACTATAATCAAGTCCGGAAATAAAAGAAATGAGTAAGGGATGGAAAGAAAAGTAACATTTAAAAGGATTACATTTTCATGGCCCTAGTCTGGCAGTGCGTATCAGCAGCGTTAATACTCAGAGAGTAAAGGCAGCGATTGTAGTACTCAAAAACTTTTTTATTAAAGGAAGCCCCAATCTAAACTTTAATGAACTTTCCTCCAACTTTGACTATCGGAGCAAAACAGAAACAATCCGGACTCGGCCTGTTTTTATATTTTGAAATATCGAATACGACTTATTATTTCTTTTTACTGCTTTACCGTTTTAAGAGACGGTCGCGTTTTTATTTTTATTTGAACTGGTAAAGTTTTATGAGGGATGGTGTATCGTAATGGGACCACTTAGCTTTGATGAGCGGGCAATCGGATTTCTTGTGTCCACCTGACTCCACTATCTAGAGTTCTACAATATATTCCTAGACTGAAAAGTCCAAACAGTTTCAGAGAGGATATGTTTAAATAAATTAGATTACTTGTTCCCTGAAATAAACCTTTTGTTCAACATTATAGCATAACATCACAATAATTTCAGTAAGTGTATTATTTTCTTCTATTAAAATAGGAATTTCGTTTAATACACTGTTTGCATGGTTTACTGACGTGATGTAAGTGCTCAGAACACATTATTCATAAATGAATCTGATTTATTACACAGGGAAATGACGTCATAATGAAACAAGACTATAAATAAATTTCGGCAAAATTATTTAGCATTTGAAAAACCGAAAGATCTGTAGCGTCGATAGTCGAATTGACCAATTTAAACATAATAATAACGACAGTATTAATGTAAATTAGCAATGGAATGGCACAACACCCGCTGATATTATGCATATTTTTCGAATTTTAGAATTCTTAATCATAAGGAGGGACATATTCACGTGTATAAGATTCCTTTAGTTGGAAGAATTAATGCATATCTAAGCATTCTAAGAATTTAAAATTATTCCCTAGTATTATCTTATTATTGATTTAAATTTACAATACGTTGCCAACATAGAATGCAGTCGAACATGTTTGAATAGCTCACACAATTTACGAAAAACCTGAGGCTGAGCTGGTATAGTTAGAAGTACAATAGACTAGAGTAAACAATGTACAAAATATAAATTTTCTTAGGATTCCGGAACTCGGTGAACATATTATTTACTAATTGAAAACTACCGGCCGAATCTGGTCATGCAAGGCACAGAAATATGGTACAAGCCAACTCCACGTTGAATAAAATTTCGAAATAAGAAATTCGTCGGAGATATTCCAAGACCGTATAACGTTTTCACGATAATCGGTAAAATCGTTAGTAGAACGACGTGTCCATAACGTAAGAGGTTAAAAGCGGCACCAAGTACCGCCATCGCGGAGACGGTGGGACTTTAGAGGAAAGAATTAAACAAACAAGAACATTTCCTTTCCTCGGGGCACGAGTGAAGTTTACGAGGAGGAGCGCGGGCCGATGTGGGAGGGAGCATAACTCGGCCGGCCCTGCAGCGGCGGCGTCATCTCCCAGAGGGATAAGATAATTTTCGCCCGGGAAACTTCATCATACGTCTGTCTCGTTTTTTTGCCCGGCCCTCCTCGTTTAAAGCCCCGGGAGTAAAAAATGTTCGTGGAGCCGGGGAGGAATTGGAGGCCGGGGCGCAAAAAACAACGGCCTCTGAGGGGGTGCGGGGGCGGGGCCGCTAAACATTTTAATCCGGAGAGGCCCCTCTCAGGAAAAAGCTCAAAAATACCCCCCTCCAACCCCCTCAACTGCTACGTCTAATCTCCCGCCGTGCAGGGCCATACTGAAAGAAGTTAACGAAGGTGTGCTTGTTCCCTCCGCCCCTGTCATCTATCATCGTTGAGAGGCCGCGTCAATACTGACCGAAAGCAATGACAAGTAAAATTCGGATTAATATATAATACCACAATGCGCATTTTTATTAGTTAAATAAGATTTTAATCAATTTTCGATTTGTCTCTTCAACAGATTTAGACCTTCCACAATTAGGGTAATTTTTTAGATAAAATCCCCCCAGATAAATTATGAAAAACCTGACCCTGCCATGGATGTTAGTTCATAAGTTAGTCATAAGTCGGGACCTCTGACCACCTAAGCGTTATATACAGAGAAATATACAGAGAAAACATTTTTTTAGATAATTACCACCGTATCTAGTGCCGCTTGATACGCCTAGTCCCCTCTACAGAAAGATTGTAACTGAAGATTGAAGACTGTAACTTCCTTCGTTCGGAGAAACTCATAAATAACTGAAAATCTAGAGATTTACAATTTAAGGAATTCTCCATTCCCTATTCTGATTGTGTACTCGCATCCGGTGTTGTCACGTAAAGAAATACCGAACAAAAAAGGAAAAGTTGTTCCCCAACTATCGTAAAGTAGCACTAGGTAAAACAGGAATTGAACACGAAGCCCTTAAGGTTGTTCTTAACTCTACGTTTACAATTCATTTCAATGAATTAATGTTAACCGGAAGTTCTTAACAAACTTCCGATTGTAAGAATGGTTACGTTCATGAAAATTGGACTTGGCCAGAATTAAGGCTGTAAATATGTTTCAAGTGTTAATTTTATTGAAATTCCTATAGTAAAACGAAACTTTACCTGCAACATTTAATTAAAAACCGTTATCAAGTTATGTAGACAAATATGTACGAATCGCAGTAATTTTTACGAGTGGGTAAAAGAATATAAAGGCGGTCGAACTTCAGTGACCGACGGGCATATAATATCCATATATAATTTTATAATTAAATTAATTAGCTTAAAATAAGTTGATTCAGAGATGGGACAAGTGTATTACTGTTGATGGAGATTAAATAAGCCGTTTTAGCTCCAGAGCTATTTCTGTCTTTAATTATTGAATGACCCACGCATGTAGGTGTAGGTGTTTTACCCGTTTAGGTGAATGTTCGAAAAAAGAGGTAATGAAGTAATAATGTTACTTTACTTTTGAATATCGAAATACGAATTGTAATTTGAAGAATTTGTATTGTCATCTGTTACATACAATCAAATTTTACAGGAAAACCGTAAGCTCATTTTGATAGGATGAATTTTAAATTTAAAAAACATGATTCATGCAAAATGAAAACTAGGACGTTTACCAGTTGGTTTTACTTACAAAAACTACAAAGATACGAACGATCAATACCCAGTTGCGATGGTTGCACGTCCTTAAGAAGTATCGGACATAGAACGCGGTTGGACAAGCGTATATCATAGACTGTGGACTGTAACATACATCATAAATAATTACGGGAGATTGGTAATGGAGGCGGGTATATGTAGACAGAGGAGTGAATATTGGGGTAGGATGGATGGGCGGCCAGCTGAGGTTCCACCTTCCATCTCCATCAATTTCAGACGAGTTACCAGATGACAGCCGACTGACTGATACCCTGAAGGCCCTCTGCCTATTAACTACCGCTGGTAACATTACCGGCCTACAAATGGTAAGAGTTACATTGGGTATTGTTGTACGGCCGACTAGTTCGACGCAGGTACCCAAACTTGATTTATATAGACGTGAAACAGCACAAGAAATATCTAGATTCTTAACGCTCGAAGGACGCGTCTTATAGTTTAGATCTTTCTTTCGAGATATTCCTAAATCTCACGCGAAATCATAAACCCACTTGGAGTATACGGTAGAATCAAAATCTACATCATGATCAGCTCTAAATTGGGATACTTTTGAATATATAACACTCATATTTTGAGCATCATCGCTCGAATAGTTGATCGTTGTAATATCTTTATAAGGAAAAAGCTTGATTGGAATACAATTTATAATTCGTGCCGTTTTGTGTCAACGTAATTTTTAAATGCATCCGTTAATTTCAATTGAAAATTATCAGTGAAATCAAATTGGGAAAACATTCAGTCCGGTCCTCTGTCAACGTTTCATTTACTGTCGGTGTTAATTTAATTACAGCTGTTCGTTATCGTGCGTGCAAAGGTTCACAACATTTTTATGAACATTAATTGCATACAGAACCATTTTGAGGGCTTAGTTATCGCAACAAATGCGATTCGCTGGCTCCGAATAATTAACCTTCCATTCACTGCATTATTTATTACATTTACTCTTTCATCATCCAATAGCATTGAAAACCTACTAAAAAACTCATATTCAGAGACCTAATAGAGAGAATAGATTATTTCAGTTTGGAAATGCATTATAATACCTCTCATTAAATTTGCGCACAAGATATTTTCTAGAAGAATCAGATTATTTAAATATTAACTAGAGCCTATTTCACAAATTCTTCTAATCATTAATGTACTATACCTTCATCGCATTTTGAATTAAACGCGGCAGGAAACGTACATATTTAAGATACTTTTTCATCACCAATAGTTTATCGATTATTTTCCCTTCTTATTTTATAGATATATATAAGAAGAAGGGCGGGATTTGGTGTTGGAATATCAAAGCGTAAAATTCATGAAAAATCGGCCCTTAACCCTTTGGAGCTCACACAATATCCTAAACCGCCTCCCACAGAGATTCACCCCCTCAGAAAAGTAGTATAGGCAGAGAACACTATGGTGAACCGGGCGGACGGCGGAGGGTGGGGTCAGTGTTGCCAACCGACCGTCGCAAATTGACCCATTAAACGTTTCTCGCCGGTCCTGCGGAAGAGTAGACGGCCCAAATAACACTCACACGAGACCCTCCGCCCCTCTCTGAGGACGGGGCCTCCGCAACTGGGGCATGAATATGCAGATTGTATTAAGGTGGCCTGTGTGCGCTCGTCTGAGTGTTGTTTAGTATCAAATAGAAAGGTCCACACCCCCCACGAACTGAGCTCACAGCCCCCGCGCAATTTTGGACTCTCCACAGACAGAGTTAAAATTTTCACCGAACTATACTCAGCTTGCAGTTTCCACCGCCTGTAATGGAGGGGTGGGGGCATTATGGATAGGTAGACGTCGTATATATCCTTATATAGAATTGTTCAAATGCAGACCAGATGTGTTACAAACTGGGGCTTAATTCGAAGGTTATTCTGCAGGCTAGAAGACACATTCAATTTCGGTACGCATTTAAATTAAATAGATTCAACATATATATATATATATATATATATATATATATATATATATATATATATATATATAAAATTCGTGGTACCTACCTACCACGGTACCCGGCTGAATTATTGGTAATTTCGCCATAAAAATATTTATTATGGATCATAGATGAATGGGTGAGTGCATATGCGTATTGGACATAAAATTCCGTGATTATAGTAAGAATTTCGGTCAAACTTCAAAGGATGTGCAAGAGGCCCAATACGTACGCGGTTATTAAGTGTTTGGTAGTCATTAAGCGTTCGAAACAGTGTATAAATGAAGCTGGCGACCAACAGAGTTATGTGTCTCACTAACCCACTGAAGATGGCGAGAAGCCGAAACCACGGTATAGCCAGGGACATTTTCTACTGTTATCACCGCGTACTTGTAGTTCTTATCGTTGGAAGAAAATATTTCAAACGTCGACCAACCGTTATATCGGTAGGTACTCATTTTTCCCGTACAGCCGTACTCGAACATTGCGGCGGACAATTCATTGCATTTGGTGGCGTGGTCACGTACTGAAATTTGCAGTACAAAACTGAAATCCAGTAATAGCAGCTACCGCGCCGTTTAACATAATTAGCGCCGCCCAGGAGGTGGTCGTGGCGGTAAAGACATTTTTTGAATGGCATCCCGCGCTAATCGCTCCCCCCTCGCTCAGATCACGCGATCTAACCAACCGACAGTGATTAATAGCCTTGATGTTCATTACATGCCTGACTCCGAGTAATACCGTCTATTAAATGGAAGTAATGCAAGTGACTTTCAAGGTCCGTATATATATATATATATATATATATATATATATATATATATATATATATTATTGTAAAGGAAACACGGTCAAACGGGCAAAATTGGAAGACTGATTTTATTCTTAAATGATTGTGATTTACTTTCAAAATAGAGCAATTCGAGAGCAATACCTGGCTATAATTTATAAATAAATTATATATATTTTGAATGAGAATAGAATTATAGAATTATTATATCTGAACAGTTATTTACAGCAGTGCTCTAAGATACTAGCGCGTTTGTATTAACACCTGTTTAAAATATCCCTTGTATTTGCAAACACGCATACGTTCGAATACTTATTTATATTAGTGCGGACATCATTAAGACTATCACGGATGTTAACGGTTAGAATGCACCAAAGAAAACAATTTTTACTGAGACTTGGAAGAACGTCAAAGGCGGAAATCGCAGTAGGAGAATTTTCCGGGAACAGTTTGTTCTGCGATTCTAGCGTACTTGCTTGAAATAAAAATGACATTCACCACTATTCACGAGACTATAACTTTTGACGGTATAATTATATACCTATTATATATGTACAAACACTTTCTTGTAGGTTTTCCCACAGAAAGCACAGGGCCCTTTCCTATTAACAGATAGGGAGTATGCAGGAGTTGAAAAATTACCGATCGGGATATTGAGAGGGTGTCCGGCACATGACGGATGAGTTAGCGAGTTCCCTCGGGAGCTGCGAACATACCGAACCCCGAATTTCATTTCAGTCGAAGAAAAACGTATAAAAGGGAACTGTCATTGGTACACGCGCTTATGTGTATATATACACATTCTTTGGGTGAGTAAAACACATTCGAGACCGCAAAGCCACTTGCGGTAATAAGTGAAATACTCTCTCCTCAAGAGATTGCAACACTGAATAGCTTGTTCATTAAATAGTCGGAAACTTCACCGCCGCCATTTGCAATAAACGACATAACAATTCAGGACATTGTAGAACCGGCCAACAATGTTTGCGACTGTGCATCTAGCTGTGACTGAAGTCAAGGACCAGTGCTCGCATAACAAAGCGCGCCCGATGACAATATTCGATTTGTTCGGCACCAGAGTACAATCGTGTGCCCAAGTAAAGAGCCAAAACCTATGAAAAAATATATTTCATTATCATCTATGCGAAATGGGCATAACTAGCTCATCGTTAAGAGACATCTTTCTCCCTATACCAACATTATTAAAAGCTTAAATTTTTAAATAGGTCTCTATCTTCAAGCCAAATCTTGGGGACTAGGGCACATTAGGTATAGAGCCTTAAACGCAATCCGCAAGCCAGATCTGCATATTTATTTCCCTTTGCTGAGGCCAAACGATCTGAAAGTCGGTTTAACCGGCGTTCAAACTAACATCCGAGTGCATATTCGAGTGCTGGGTCGGGTACGTTCGACCGAACCCTTTTCACCAGAAGTTGGAGCCATGCGTTCGTGAATTTTTTTTCGCCCTCGTGAGATTTCAATAGGAAAAGTTTCCGGGAAAACGCTCGGCGCTCTACCACCCCGCAATCCATACGCGGAGTCGTTTAAACGAAGAGAGGGCCAGGGGAGGGGGTGCCTTTTGACGCGGGGGCCATGCGACCTATGCCGAGCCACGGTGGTTATCTGAACCGCTCGAGAAGCGCTCATCGCTCGGAGTCCAAATTAACTTTTAATTAATGTCTCGTCGCATCGCACCGAAACCTCCCCCACCACCACCCCGATCCCCTTCACAAGGGCGCCCTTCAGCTCAACCCCCTATTTATCAAGGGAGGTACCACCCTGCTAATCCGTTCCAAGGATGGAGCTAGGCATTTTCGCTCACTCAGTCAATCATTACTCTAATGACCAAGTAGTGTAAACTTTTCTAGCGGAGATTCCAATATACACGGAAATAATTTGTTTCGGAAAACCCACACCACCATTCGGCAATTAGAAATACCTATAATAATGAATTTTTACATTCGATTTCCTCCAGAAACGAATTACGGAGTAGATAGAGGGACTGTACATCTGTAGACGCACGCGGAATCGTATGTAACTTAATTATAAGGTGGTGCACCGTTTATTCACTACGAAATTATAAATAAACAATTCTACACCAGCTTGGAATATAACCATCCGGTATGTCTATTCAGTTAGTAATACTTTGGCTGGTATTCATTCCAGATTGTATTACAGATAGGCCGTTGGAAATCTGTACTGAGATAATTAAAAAGAGCAGCAATCCCGGATATAAATTACCCCTCAGTATTGCACGACTGCATGAAAGTTGCACTTTGAATGGTCATTAGCACGCACACATTAGCTCGTTCCCTTCGGCGTATCAAGACGGAAGGATATACTTTAATTTACCCCGTAATAATCAACAGCTTGTGTAGTCCAGCATTAATCAATCATCAAGCTAAAGTATTCCCGAACCCAAGCCATTTAAACTAATGACGTAACTACAAATCGTGCAGGTAATATCTGCCCTGCCAGATGTGCATGATTGAACTGGTTAGGAACTTATATTTTCCTCATTTGTTTTCTAAAATCATACGTAGATGACTTGTTCTTATTATTAGTCTGGAATATTTAAATAGAGACAGTATTTGAACTAGCAACACTACAGTTTGAGTTTAAAATCTGACGTTCTTATACAATCTTTTTCTTTTTATTTAACGCCCCTAAATTCAATTTTTATTTTCCATTCCGGGCGCCGACTATTACTCAAGCTTTTACGATATTCCCTTTTATTATTATGAGACCACAAAAGCCCTATTGACTTTCGTAGAGCAGATCTTAAGGGAGGATGAAATTGGCACTGAAATTTTATTGGGCCTTAAAATCTTCAAATTAACCTCTTAGGGAGTGGAAAGACCCATTGCAAATTATTCAAGACCTCGCTTCAATAATAAATGCATTCCTTTCATCGGTTCATTGGTAAAGAATTTTATCTATAATTATTTCAGCAGCCGTGTCCCATGGTTGGTTCCCTTCGCCCTATTTGTTACTACTAACTAGCTATTTATCATTGGAAGCTTCGAGAGTAATTTATTAATTTCTACCATAAATTTAAAAATAAAACGACACGAATAAAGTACGATTAATTATTATAAATTTAAAAATTCCGTGTTCCTTAAGTACATAATATTTAATTTTACGTACATACCAGGGACGGTTGAGCACATCTCGAATGAATAATTTATTCAGCACCTCGGAAACTCGCTTGAAAATTATTCAGCATTAAAATTACAATGCGTTTCCGCAGACTGCCGGACAGAGCCCAGCCTTGACACTGCTAGTGTTGCGTTTTAACGGTACTTTATTATTAATTCCTCTTTGAAAATTTTATAAGCGGCCCCGGTTACAAGGCCTAGGACAACTCGGGGCAGAACTCGAACAGAAATTGAAATGTTAGCAAACAACAAGAAGGATTAAGAGTAGGGCGGGGGTAGGGTGGACTATCGGCCCGGTTTTGGAATTCAGGGAACGGCATCGGGTTGAGCCTCCAGATTGATAGAATCTGTGTTCCGTATCCTATATCGGAACAGAAAGTACTCGAACATAACTTAATGCATTGTTTTCAACATTTTTTATTTATTAATAAACTGAAATTTCTGTGGAAATAAAATTCAGACAAACTTCGGGGAAAACAAATTTTTAGTAATTCACTAGCACAGAGTTTTATCTGCGTATTATTCATCTTTCATTTTATAATGGATTAATTCTATCAAAAACTGGGATCTCGGGATCTATGAACCCATATAGGTGATGGGTTTCTTCCGATCACCCCGGAAATAAAGCTCATCGGGGTTCATACCTTCCATATTGCAATTAATTCATCTTTTAGATTGTCTATTAATAAACCTCGCAAAACATTATTGGCCCAATATTTACAATCTGGACATTGTAAATAATATTCTAATATAAATATCCGTGCAGGAACAAATATATTCATAAAACCGACATTTGAAATATAATATAATGGAGTTGACACAGAGGGGACGGCTGGGAACTCGACAGTTGGTTCGAGCTCCTTGGCTACTGAAATCAATAGGCCATTCATGAGAAGGTTGTCATAATTGAAAAGTGGTCCATCCCAAGTGTAAACACAGTCAGCTGAGCGTACTTGTTTTTCGGTTCTGTATTCAACCGAGGGTGTACCGAGGGCGGGGGGGGGAGGAGGTGCGTGGCGGGCACTGGGGTGAATGGCGTGTGCGTGTGCGTGGGCCCCCGTGCGTGTGCGTGTTAACAACCGTCCGGTGTTCTACATGTGATAATGGGTGTCCTGTACTATCCGGTACCTATTACCCATACTGGCACGCCGCCTAATGTATGAACAGCCTCGGCAAACCTACACCGACACGATCGCTATCAACGCACTAATCACAGTTATCACTCCGCGTCCATCATACCCCCCAACCCCCCCCCCACCATTATCAAAATGAACAGAAAAAAAATTATCTTTTTTTTGGACAAGAACCCACGAGCTGGCTTACGGCTTTCATTCCCTACAGCCGACATAAACGATGAAATAGCATACCACTGGCTTTGGAAAGTATTTCTACAACAAAATTTGCAAATATAAATTATCTTTAACCTATGATAATAAACGTGGACAAAAACCGTGGTGGTTTGCAAATGAGGAAAAGAAAACCATTGCTGAAAGAATATCACTTCACTAGTGCAATGTGGAAGGAGTCAAATAATATAATGATGGCTATTAAAAAAAATTTACAATCGTTACTCATTACATTGTAGTCGGTAGATTAAAATTCTTAATGTTTACGATACATTTACGATTGCCCGATTATTTTACGGTTACAGAACGCGTCTGAAAGAAGGTCAACTTCTTTTCAATATTTTTAGTAGAGTGTTATTATGAAAGAGAGGTTTTTGACTAATGGGTTCGGATGGAAATTAAGAGTAGAGCCGGCACGAGGGACATGTAGATGTAAATGGTGGTTTTTAAGTCGGATATTCTTGATATACTTGAACATTTAGTTGTGCTCAATAATCATGCTTCAAAATAAAAAAAATGTTCTTTAACATTTTATTTATTTAGATCACGTTAGCATTTCCATTTCAGGCGTCAATATTAAAAATAATATTAAGGGTAGAAAAAATTATAAATACATATATTCTAAGAATTATTAAAGGAGTTTTCGTTACTTAGCTTGTAAATGGAAATAATTAATGATAGTAATTGAGTTGCAACGACTGTCGAATGTTCGCTTTTTCGTATTTTACCGGTACCAATTTGAAGGAGATATACGACTTTATTTAAAATTTTATTGTGCTCTGCAAAATTCTGAGAATATTTTCAGTTTGTTAATCTAACCGCCGCTGCAGCACGACAGACTGTGAACTAAATGAACCCGACTTGCTTCCAATCGAAAACGGTGGCAAGTTGCTAAAAAAATAAAAAAAACACAAAAAAGTGTTTTATAGACGGGAAAATATGGTTTATATGCAATATCTCAATGTAATTTATACTGACAGCTTAAAATTCATACGAAAGAGTTTTTGTGGAACTAATGACAACTATGTATAGTACCCCAACCACATGTAGTGTTCCAAGTTTATGTAAAGTGTATTGAACATAAAAACTGTCTTAATAAATGCCCATGTGTATTAATTGTGCACTATTTAATGGTTCAGATTTAATTCAAATATTTAAATAATAATAGTAATAATAATAATAATAAATTATTTCTAATTCAAGTATTTGCATTTCAAGAAATGTGCAGAGTAATTATTTTAAGATTTTACTTTAATTAAGAACGTATTCTAGAATCTAATTTTTTCTTATGTATTTCAGTTTCTTCTTGCCATCAACCGCAACTGGCTATTACTGCCGTTATTCTAAGCCATTTAAAAATATCGTTAGAATGTAATATTTTCTTTTGAAAGTATAGGTACAGTATTAATTCATTATTTTCTGAGCGTCCAAAAACGGAGAGTATACAGGTATGTGTAATATGTAGGAACAGGAATGAGATTCACTGAAACGATTGGTCTGCATTACATATGGGATGGGCTCATAGTGTAGCCAGGGCACGTAACCCGCTCTGGATTTTTTTATCTCCTCCCACAGACCAGGCCTTTCTTTTCCCAAATTTATAAAATAACCAACCGAAAAAGAAACGTTATATTTTCGACCGCCGAATCTATAATCCCTGGCCCCGTTGATTTTTTTTCCATAAGCCAATCGATTTCGTTGACTAGCCGTCTCTATTCCTAAAATCAATTGCCATCGTTATCATAGTAACTCAGTTGGGCGATATACGATGAATGCAATAAATTTCTGAAACGTGTACTTGATTACGAAAACTTGACCTCAAATGGAAGAACATACTGAAATTATGGTAACAAACATTAATTAATAATCTTAAGAATTAAGATCTCTAATCCATTGTAGAACAACACTCCGTCATTGTATTGCTCATCTATTTGTTGCAACGTTACTGTACAAGAGTAAAATTGACAGAGACTTGTTTATGGAGGACGACACATTCGCATTTTGTTTCTCCACTATATAACTAATTCTTCGCCCGTTCCGGCCTATTAGATCCCGTTATGGTATTTCCTCGTAGGTGCCCAATAAATATACCGCATGCATTTCTTTCCTGTATCGGCCATATGACCGTCTGTGCTCAGGAACTAATGAAATAGGTCCCGGCGGCCGGCCGGCCGGGAGTAGCAGTTGTAGGTGGCAATATTAGGTATATAGGTTTAGGCCAATGGAGTGGCTCGCCCGAGGGGCCGGTGCTCGCTCAGCACAAAGTTTTGCTTCCTGGGAACTGACTCCGGTTGATTTCAGAAGAAAATTCCCCCCACAGTCGACCCGCTCAGCCAATCAGGAAATGCAATATTTCCGGAAAACCGGATGTGGGGGGGGGGGTAAGGAAGCCTTTAAAATATAAAGTTAACCGGGATCAGAGGATCGGGTTTCCAATTTCGATGGAAGAATTCCATAAAGCGACCTACGATTAATCAGAATTGAAACGGAAATAAACGTTTAACGAATTGACATCGTGTAATTTTGAAGATATCCGTACTTTCAAATCCAACAAATAATAATTAGAAAGTTGTACGTAGTCACAGCATCTAATTTTTCTTCCACTATCACTTTTTATATAAGTCTGACTAAATGAGTTTGGCGTTAGCTAACGAGCCAAAAACATTCACCCTTCAGCATGCTATGTTTTGGCCACAAATTATTTTTAAAAAATTACCATTACAATAATTTCCTGTTCCGTGTATCATCCTCAGTCCTTTTGAATCAAATATACACGGCAGAGGGTCAGATTCATTAAGATTTAGCGTAAAGTTTGAGCTAAAGTTTTCATAATATTAAAATATATTCGTTTAAATATGGATTAATTGTTTATTCACTTTACTCCTAAATTCAACTAGACTACTAAATAAAAACGTGTAAAACTTATTTTAATTTGAATAAACCGATTTAAATTAAATGGACAACCATATAAATATCGAATAGGATACAAAAACTTCACGATAAATGCTGTAAACTGATTTTCGTGTTGGAAATTCGGGTGGTTCCTTTCAAAACCCAAATTTAACGAGTCAATGAGTCCAAATTCAATCAGTTATCCGGGATTTCTGGAGGTTGACTGGATAAAAGAGATGAGTGAGCGTAGGGGGAATAATTCAAGGAACCTACACACGGGAAGGTCAACATTTTCGATTGGCTGTTCTTGAATGTTTTTTTTAATTTTGTTTCCACACGAACGACATGTTTACCAATTTCTGTTCACGAGGCAGACTTAGTTCGGAAATATAAAAACGCGAGGGTTCCGGCGAAGTAGATTTTCGGCGAATTTTGAAATTTAAGAAAGCAAAAAATATATAACAGGGTATACAAATGTCCCAACAGATCGGATTAATATATTTTTGATTTGTGGATATTGAAATGTCCGGATGTTATATACCGTCAAAAATCTGCGTATGCCACTGAGCCATAATTTTGGCTACGTTGCTTCCTCATGTAGTTCCAAGCGAAATATCTAACAACGAGCATTATTAATTTTAAATTTCCGTTTCAAAAAGTCTTCACCGTCCTTCGCGGAGCAATCGACAAACGCTCCCGGTTTTCCGTCAAAGACAGCACGAATTTCAATAACGAAGAGCATTTCAGAAATTTCATCTGTAGATTGTATTTGACTCGTTCCGATTTGATTGAAGTGTTTTCGGCAGACGGGACGAAAATATCAACGAACTGGAAAACCCGAAAACATATTTCGGAATAGAAAATGTCAATGTACAAATCATACAATGATTAATTTTAAACGTCAGCATATGCCTAAATTACATATTTTACACAACATGAGGAGGCTCTACCAATATTTACGTTGATTTTTTTACGAGAAAATTTTGATACTTGATATTCTTTAAATTTAACGGTCAATATTAAAGAAAAGTTTGATTAATTAAGTGTGTCTCCTTACACTCAACTCCAGGTTTTGTCGAACGGTTTTTCTTTCTGTACACGAAGAAATACCGAAGTGAAATTAGGCATTTAAAAAAATATCTATTCCTGATAGGTGTTGCAATAGAAAGATAAGAGGAAAATTGTTGTTTGATAATCCGGTCAGTTTTAATAACCGCATCATATTAATAAATGATTCATTATAATTTGTATTGCCAATAGTGCCGAGTACGACTTTCTGCCAGCCGGTTGGCACAATGCGCAATGAGAGCATTGAAAAACAGTACAAAGTGGTAAGTTGAAAACTAAGAGTGTGCTGGGAGTTGTGTGAGGGAAGTGGGACAGGTGGGATATAGTAAATCGGGGTTGAAATAACCCCTGTTGGGAGAAGCACCCCCCTCCTCCTCACGCCCCTCCCGCTAAGCCGGCTGGCGATTATCCAAACCTCAAGATTGCCAGTCTCAAGTACCGATTGGCAATTACCGAAAACCGGCGCCAACTCCACAATTAATTGCAACCATATTTTCACTTTATTATACACGTTTTTTTTATATATATTATCCTTTCTTTATTCAGATTTACATTCTATTAGCGTCCGGCCATTTTTATTTCGCTTAAAAATAGTTTTATTAGCTCCTGACACGATTGGCGACCGTTTTTAAATGACGTTCACCGTAATAATTTTCAGTCATCGACCTACCAATCTGCGAAGATTTGTGACGAAGCGCGGTCGTTAACCGCCTTTTCTTTTAATTAACCGCCGTCAATTGAACTTACAGATCTGTAGTAACAGCCATATTTTATGAAGTTATTCATTTCTTTCTGAAGACCCCAAGAAATTAATTGTAACCACGAATAAACCACCATTTTAATATTTTTAATTTTCTTTATTTTATTTTCACTTCAAACTTCATTCGCTTTTTACGATTTTTTATTGGTGCTTGACCGCAAAGCACTCCTTAATTAGGACCTCAACAAACATTGGAACTTTATATTAGTCGCATTTTGTTACAATAAAACTGTGCTTAATTTTGAATCTTTAACATTTAATTACAAGTGAATGGAGTTCACGTGCTAGCAAATAATTTTCGTAAAATTCGGAATCCACCGGCTTCCAGGTGTAGAAAGGTTTACAAATCTTCGGTAAAACATTTCTAGCTAGTTAATATTCCGCATCCATAAATTCCCGCACTTATTGCTTAAAATCTATCGAGCCGCCTAAACAAATTTATCTCAAAAAACGAAACCGTTCGCCAGGTTGGGACAATTCAAATAATTAAAACTTTCGTTCCTCGGTCTGAGTAATATATTCCTTTAATAACCGGCCGGCAATATATCGTTTAATTAAGAGCGGAGTGGGATAAAAAAAAGGCGGAGGTAAAACAAAAAAAAATAAGAACCCGGTGAAAGGAAAAAGTAAATTAAATTGGTTCAAATATCTAAACAATGAATGGTAAGGCGGGCAAGAACAATGGCTCGGTCGGATATAATAGGGGTTGTTGTTGTGGAGCGCTCACGGCCGGGTAGTACACTCCAAGACAAACAGAACAGAGCCCATTATGCGGCTCAGAATTCCAGAGAGAATGAAGCCCGTGAAGCTCATTTTATATGGAAGCATCGGGGTTCATTTTAAACGCGGACACATAAGAGTGGCAGGCGTTATATGAACCAAGTCTGTTTGTTTTATTATTATGTATTATATCGGAGCCGGCCTGCACCAAAGGACTGATGAGAGAGGGAGAAGCGAATTGAAAATAAACAGCAACTTTTTCAGAGTCTCATTACATCCAGAGGATTTTGCATAAATTATTTACTGCATCCGATAACTGAATACTACATTCGGACATTCAGTGTGCTAATAACACACCCACAAACAATTGCATGGCAATTCCAGCGCTCACAAGCGGCGGTCTCCCTCTAGCGTCGGCTGCATCAACCCGGAGCGGTCGAAACTCCTGGACTCGCCGAGCAAGGAAAGTAATTATAGTTTTGTCTCCCTCGCGAATAACAGAATTGGCCTAAAAGCCCGGACCCAATTAAATAGGAACAGGAGGAGGCGAAGAACGCTACCCGCGTGTAAAAGTTTCGTTCACATGCCTAAGCCAAAGTCTTGAACATTCCGGTTTTAAGGAGTCTAAAACTTGTTTTGAACTCCCCCCCCCCCGATCCGTTTTCTTGGCTTTAATATATATACAAAAGGGAGTTATAGACATGGGAGGACTGAGGGCAAGTAACCGCCTCATCAGAACACCGCATTGCGCCACCTAGGTAGGCCCAAACGCTTTTATTTCATTCGCATTGGACTCACTAACAACATCTAACAATTCAGCAGAACTCACTGTTGATACGGAACAGGGAAAGTGATGTAAACCGGTACGTGTAAATGTATGTATTGTTTATAACCCTATTTTAAATATACAACTCCCAAAACGCGATAATGTACTAAACATCGTGTTAGAAGTATTCAACAATAAAAGCAATTCATAGGAACAATAATTGTTGAGAGAATTATTCTCTCTTAAATAGTACACAGATACACCATTATTTCATGGAAGAATGACGTTAATAATGAAGTGTTTTAATAATAGCATTACTAACCGTAGTATGTACTAATGCAGTTGTGATCCATCGCTTATACACGAACCATTAAATAATATTGATATACATTTCTAATTCTGAATTTGTATTGAAATATTAGAGAAATAGATTTGAACGTAATGGATATTTTTAAGTCTTTTGCGTCGATATGAATCGGACAAAAATATTCCCTCGCAGCATCCGGCGTTTGGTAGGAAAGGGCCAACGGCCGCCAGTTTACCGTGCGACGTTCACAGGGAGAAAATTCATATTGAAGAGAAACGATTGGGCATTATTATTATTATGCACGATATTCTCCGGTTATTAAGCCTCCGTAAACTTTCCCTTCCAATTTTTCAATATCTGTAATGGAATAATTAATTGGAGGACGGGAGGGGGGCTTCCGCCGGAGTGGCCCCGCTGAAATTCAATACCGGGGCCTAGGAAGCGGGCCGATGGCCAATACCGGTACCGGCACAATACCTGAGGCCATTATTATCTTGGAGGGGGCCCCCGTTAGTGCTGTCATTACGTTAGGGGGACGGGGGAGGAGGCCCTCCGGTTCTAGTCTTAGGCCACCACCTCTAAAGTCAGCCCCCTATCCGACGATCAATATTAATTAGTAGGCATAATACACCTTACCCGGCCCCCGCATAAACCTCATCGCCCTTCTGTCGGCTCCATGCCACCTCTCCCCCGGTATATATATTGCAGTATATAATTTATGGTATTCGTTTGGAGGGCCTCCAGGGACTGGAATATCATCCGGTCCGATTTCGGATTTTCGCAACAGGAGAGTGACATTACAGAAAGGAATGCTGCCGAATCGTGTAATCTCACAATAATATACCTGATTTATTAGTCCTGTTCCGTTCTAAATAGAAAAATTCTACTATCAACACCGAGTAACTTTCTTTACTTCGCCATCTATCTCTCTCCTCTCCTTCTGCTATTTAATTGTAATAGCGAAACCTTTGTTCGAACCTTTAATTTGGCAGACGGATTTCCCCCAATTGCACTAATGGGAATGCAAAAAAGAAATTTCCAACCATATATTTGGCGGGCAAATATATGCACTGCACGGTAATTATAGCCCGTTATATCGGGTCTGTATTGTGAGTTATTCCCACGCAATCAGTTTAATTGAATTGCAATTAAATTAAACGAAAATCATATTCATGACGTCAAGCATCTCTACGGGGACAATCCATTATAATTGGTTATGTTAACTGTTAACGCATCAGTTAAAAATGTCTGTAAATATTCAAGATAAATCCTCCCTATGATCCTTGTAGGTGAGTGAATTTCTATGGCCTTATGAAGGGCAATTATATTTAATTAATTTCCCACTCAAGAGGTTCCCTTTTATAATATTTATTCATATACGTGAAGTTCTATCTGAAGCTATATTTTATTGCCAGTGGCGATATGTAATTGTTCATATATATACCATTATATATAGGACAATTTGAAAAAATAACCCCTACGCGTACGGGCATAGTCAGTGGAATCTGTAGGAGGGTACAGCGCAGTGAACGCAATCAGAGTATCCTTCACCTACGAAGGAAATTCTGGAAGCCGAACCGGCCTAGCATAGGTAGAAAATCACCGAAATTATGATATCCTAAAACCTCTAACACACCCCATTTGAAATGCATTGAACACTGGAGTTTGTTCTGGCTGAATACTACTGGGGCGGTAGACTTTGGAAGGAAAGACTGTATTATATAATTTGAAGTAATTGCCGACAGTCAATGGCAATTGCCATTCGGAGAACTCCACGTGAAAAGTCAAAATGCCGTGCTATAATTCCGAGCGGATTCAGTCAAGGGTCGCTGGGATGACCAAACGCTCGATTCTGGAGAAAGGGCGGCCAACGGAAACGGAGGCGGTTAAAGAAAGGCGGTCTTATAAATGGAGGGGAAATCGATTGAGCAATTTGCATTCGAAGGGACAAACAGGATAAAAGGCAGTTCCGAGTCGTCGAATACAACTGTCGTGCCCGACCGACGGTGTTCAAATATTAATAGGCCCACCCTCCAATTACAGGTGGCCCGACGAGCTATCATCACGAACAATAAAACATTAGTTAACGGCCCCAACAGTAAAACGGACTCGAAAGTGCGGAGCAGATTGGAGCCCTTCCTGCCTATTTCAATTTAAGTTTATTCGCTTATAAGTTTTCGCTTCGGAAAATAAACGCCGAAATAACAATGCCTCCGTACAGAGTCTGAACAGACAGAACTGTAATAGAGATTGGGCCGGGAATGTTTCACGGTTTGAATTCAAAAATGTAGACAATAAAGGGGAGCGTACAACTAACGACAAGATTTCAGATTTTACCCAATTATTATGCAATACCGGTTTCGAAAATTGTTGGATTATATTTGGGACAAAATAGAACAACGATAATAGTACTACTAAATTAACAATCCCCAAATAATTGGATAACGTATTATTACTTCTTACAACCTTCAACGAAATGTTATAACACAATAATTATTAAGGAATGAAACCGACTATTTATATATTTCTGTCGGATATATTTTGCAGAAGCGTGTCCATTATTACGAACAAATTTCGACATATTTATTGCTGTAGTTTACGTTGTCGGTAAAATAAAAATATATATTAGAAATAAATTCCGCAAGTTAAAAAAAAACCGTTCAGCAGTAAGAACGTCGCGTGAAGTAGTTGCAGACTACGCCGCCGACTATATAATCAACTACGAATTGTACGGGTATTAAGAATCGAGGAAATGGCTCGTGCTGCTGGCCAGCGCTACGTAGCTTAATAAGTTCGCGTTTCACGAATACCGGCACCGTCTGTAAGTGTACGCCCTACAGACGACTGTACATACCCGCGGCGTTGGGAGCGTACTGCAGAAAATTCATTTCCCCTCCCGATTCGGAGATTCGAGAAAAACGCTATCTGAAGTTCTCAAAGGTCACGGAACGGGAGGACTTAATAAAGGGGGGTAGGGGGTGAGATTTAGACGGATTTTTATTTCTTTTACCGTCTAAATGTAATATACTCATCGGGAGGGGTTACAAATTGAAAGTGTCAGAGAGGCGAAGTCGCGCTGGCTCGGCCCGACTGCACGGAATGTTGTAACAAAACTATTATTGTAAATTGGCGGCGGTAGGCGGTGTTTGGGGAAGGTTTAGGTAGGTTGGCGTGATAAGGTGGGTGGAGGTTTAACGTTATCGGCCCTGTTATCAGTGACGGCCCTGTCCCTCCCCCTTAATCTATAGTGGGCCGCGAGCACGCCACTACCCGACCTTTAATTGGAGGGGGAAGGGGGATCAGAACCTTACATGGAGAAATTTAAGATGGACGAGTAAACCGCTCCTGACTTAATCCAGATTAATTCTTCCCCCGACCGCCCCCACCCACCCACCACAACCGGAGGATTTTATCCGGTGACTGCGGATTTTTTGTTCGAGAAAAATCAACGTCTCAGAAACGTCGGCGAACAAAATGTCGTATTAAAATGGCTGTTATAGGTCATTTTTCCCCAACTACTTTTGTAGGCCGTCTTTTGTAAAGTGAAGATTTCGAATATTAAAAGGAACTATAAACAGATAATGCCTCGGCCTTCCCGGTTTTCATCCCCTTTCTATAAATTAAAAATTCCTTCCTGCCAGCGACGTGGCTCATGTTTTATAAGCAAAAACTGGGTTACGATCCCGGCCATGAGAATCAGGAGTGTCTCACAGTCTTATGTGTGTCTCTCGCAGCTCTGTTGTACCCGGATGGAATTCATCTGCGCCCCGTAGTAGCTGGGGGTCGTTGGGGAAAAATGAGAGAACCGGGGCGAATACAAGCCTGTTGCTGAGATTTAAAATCATACGACGTAAATTAGCGTAGAACCCTAGAAATCAAGGGAATATGACTTCTCCTTCTGCAAGATGTAGTGTCACTATTGAATCCGACATGCTGACACAGATCTGTCTGCGTGATTGAGGATGGAGTAACAATATTCTTGGAATACCGAAAAACAGATCATAAGTCCTTCATACTTTTCAATATTTGTTTCAGTGTGGGAATAATACAGTTATTACCGGTAGTTAATGGATACTGAGAAAATTAATTATTTACTCCCTTAAACAACCGTCACTATTCTACTTCAAATTTAAGATGCAAAGAAAGCCGATATTACTAATGGAGTTAGTGCTGCAGTAGTACTTAGTCCTTAATGGAGTTATTACTAAAACAGTTTAAAACCCTATAAAAGTTGAAGTTGTTAGACAAAATCAGATCCGCGAAAATGTACTCCCCACTAAAAATAGAAAAAACAGCCGTTCGTCCGTTGTAAAATATTACGTCCTAAGATACTATGAAGAAACCAACAAGTTTTTTTTGTATCAGCTTAAAAAGATACTGAATATTTGCAAGCTACTAAAAACAAAGTAAACAGAATGAAATTCAAGATTGAAATATCTGGTTATGAGTATAACCTGAATTCGCCTGAAACATATTTTCTTGAAATATTTTAATACTTTTTAATCTCAAGAAGTGATTATTAATTAAAACATGGGTTATATATGTTAATTCAATTTTAAATTATTGTGATTTTTATTATATAAATACCTAATGTAATCAATTACTTCGGGCGTAATCGATTTTTTACACAATGAAATTTGTGGCGGACGATTTATAATTCCATAAAACCTACCGTACTCAAACTCCTATTAATAATACAGTAACGGAATAATTAATTATTGTTGTTTCGGGTAACAAGCTCTAGCCATTATCCTTAGACGCTCGTATAAACGACTAGAGAAAGAGAGTTTCTAGAGCATGCAAGAAGTTGCAAATTGGGGGGGAGTAGTTCTCAAGCTAAATTTAGTATATGGTTATGCATTGTTTTCATAATGGGGTTTACTAATTAATCTACGCTGGCAATTTTGAGACCTTCACCTACACCAGATTTGGTATATATATTTTATATAAAGTAACTATAATTGAAACATAATTATTTTTAAAAACCAAAAATGCTCGATGTTAATAATGAGTAATACTTTAAGACTCGAGAAAAGAAAAATTAAATTAATGAATGCCCTTAAAGTGTTTAATTGGTTTGACTTTGTTTGAGAAATTACTGTTACAGACAAACTCTTATTAATGTCGTATTATTAAAGGATAAGGGCTTTGGTTTAGGATTAGGTCAATCACAAGACGAAATGTCGACATGTTATCCTTGGTAACGAGGTTGATTTATAGCTATTAATAGTTGGCTCAGTCATTGTTACGTTATTTATATTGATACGTACTGATTGTAACTTTATTAAAATTTATTGTAGGTGGGATGATATTTTTTAGGTTTTAACTTCAGACTTTCGATGTATGGAAATCCCCTAGAAAAAAAAATTCTCCTCCACGACATAAAAGAAGGTGGAGACCCGGGAGCGGAGGATCAGGGCCTCGGGGAGGGATCGGATACGCGTATATATCCGCGACGGCGTTGTTGTTTTAAGGATTCGTCTCCCTTCGCGTACAGGGCGCGGTGACGGGGTGAGGCGTACGCAAGGAAAGGGAAAGGCCCCGCTACGAGAGTTAACAGGTTTACACGTGTAATTTATTACACCGCGGTGTCGGTACACGCCCCGCATAGGTGCGTGCCTCCCCACCCACCGCTGGCACGTTTGAGCCGCCCCCGAAAATTGGTTCGGTGCCTCCCGCACCTTAGAGAACGCCTTAGCCTTACACCTTACTCCTTTCCTCTTCCTTCCCCAACCTCCACCCCCGCCCAGCAACCATACCGGGGGGAAATAAAAATAATGTTTATTCTTTTACAACGCCGGGAAAAAACCCCCAGCGCGGCGACGTGAGGGGTGAGGAAAGGGGTTACGTGAGGAACACAACTCAGAATGAGAAACGAAGAGCATTCCTACCGAACGTCACCCCCTCGTGCAACGATAATACAATAGTTACATAAGCTCAGTCGGCGATTTGTTCCTTCAACACAATTTAAACATTAAAAACCCTTTCCTTTAAAATCGAGAATAATTTCACAGGTTACCTATCCTAACAAACAGAACCAGTATTAGAGATTTCCACAACTTATTCAAAAGGTTTTTGAAATTCTACCAAATATATTTGTACATCCAGAATGTTTTATTTCCATGTCATAGCTAAATAATAGAAAATGCCATAGAATACAACGCTGATTATCCATAAAATACCACCAAATAATATACATTTTTATAAACTTTATAAATTTTTATAATTTGTCATTAGTTATAAAACCACGAAACTGAAAATACATTTCTCCACGTCACCATGTAAACGGGTAAATTTAGAAAAATATGTAAAAATTGTTGAATACGTGAGGAAAAAATGGTAACGTACGATGACAAGATTAATAAATATAAGAAAATAATTATTCCACCTCCTTTTCACCGCTGAAGACAAAATATTTGTTCCTCGAACAATTTGCAATATAGAATTTTAGTACAGCATAAATATTGCACATCGCACTGGGATCAATTATCCGAGCGAAGGTCGGATAATTCTGCTGAACGACCGTTCGGAGAAGGGTAATTTAGAAATTTTAATCAGACATCAATTAAGTACATTTCAAGCATAGTACAGTTGGGACAGTTGGGGGCGCAGTTGGGAGGGGGGTTCGTCTGAGGCCGGGCATTTGTCTCTCGAGATTAACTCGCTGCGACTTGCCCGGGCTACATCGGAGTTCAATATCCCACCGCCGGCATTCACAATCCCTGAACCGATAATAAGTCCTTGTCCAAACCAAACTTTTCTCCCGCTTCAATCTCCCCAGGCCGGCTTCATCTTCTATTATAAGTATTATTATCGGGATCAAAATCCTTACTATCTTAAGAAGTATTACGTATTATTGTGCTAGACGGTACATTGAAGAGTACTTTGGCGAATTCAGCATCCATCCAATACCAGAGATTATTCGATATTAAATAAAATTATAAATTACTTCAATGATATTACTTGGGATAGCGAGAATGCAAGCAGAGACAGAAATTCGAAATCATTGTTATACCTATGTCTTGGACGCAGGACGTGAAATGATACTAATAATATACTCAAAATGTCATATAGAAGCAGGCTTTAAAAGAAAATATTACTCACTACTACCTGATATGAATAGCCCCAGTTATAATTACGTACTATGTATATAACATATTAGGAATATAAATGAGTTACATTAATCGGGAATATATTCTAGAGGGCGTATCTGGAGACTTATGCGTCAACTAGGGAATGCACACAGTTTTGTCAGGGCGCCGTGACGGACTATTAAAAATAGATTTTCCGAGTCATAATAACTAGGGCGGGAGGCCGGGTGCGACGAGTGGAGCGACACTGATATAGCGGACGGGTCGGATCCTGAATTTATTATTCCGGCGGGCGAATTATTCATTTGTTGGGGGGACGGCTTTTTAGCCGGCCCCAGGATTTTTTTCTTTCCTCTTTTTTCACCGGGACAGATTAAACGGGTAATAAGTTATGAAGTGGAAGGTAAGCGAGCCGGCCCCACCACCCCCAACTCCTCCGGCGATACTCAATTTAAATATTAATTTCGCCCGCCCAGATTAATGGTCAACCTCCTTCGGAGCGGTCAATTTTTCACGGCCCGATCGACACCGCGGAGAATTATCACCGGAAAATTACCCCCCCCCCCGCGGGGTGGGAGTTGGTGGGTTAAAATCCGGGGAATACATTATAAGCGAACTGGGAGAATTTTTATGAGCCTCATTATGCGTGACAATTATCACTGGTTTAAAGTTATAATTATTCCCTCGTGACTACAACACATCAGAGACAGCCGTGAGCGTTTCGAATATAGCGGCCTTACCATTCGTTCGTTTAAAAGCTACGTCCAATGAGTATTCACGAGCGAGAATCAACCGTTCGATTAGTCCTTATCCCGGATCTCATTACACGTATGGGGACACTTGGGGCATTGAGAGCGGTTCTCTAGCGCCTGCCCTTGTGAATTAACCGGCTAACTGAAATCTAATGAGTATTCCGAAGTTAGTTAATAATAAGGTGAGAGGTGCGGCGACGGGCTATTCCGTAATATAGTGAGGGCATCGCCGAGTAAGGCTTTGTCACATCAAGTAACCAGTCTCAAGACTTGTTGTACCAGAAGCCAAGTATTTCCGGTCGATAATAAGTTTTAATTATTCCCCCTCTGACGCACTACCGCCACCATAATCCGTGGAGTAACCGCCACAGTTGTTACCTTATTAAATTTAATTTCAGTATTCCTCTTTTATATTCTGATGTACATAAAAACCGTCTCGAGCTATTGTATAGCAGTATATCGATCAGACACGGGTGAAACACTTCCGCACAGTATCAATTTGCGAAGTACACACAGAACGGTGACATTTTACTGTTGGAACGAATGACATAGATTGTAGCGGCAACAAACATAGGCAGAGATATGTGCATATGAGTGAGAGTGTAGTCGGTTCATAGGCGGGAGGGGGGCGGGGGGTGCGCCAGGGGCCCGTACCAATTTAGTAATTGGTTGGTTTGAACATATGAGTCCTCCCCGCTCATATACACTCTCTTTAATATTAATACTAATAGCCCGAGCGACACCCATCTGCCAGCACTGCTTTATATCACTTGTCTTCCCTACATAACCTTTACGGGCTAAAAACGTAATTAGAACGGAGCATAAAACAGCCGAAATATTTAGAAAGCCATAATTTAAAAAATATTATAACTATTACGGGGGTTGACTTTACATTTCCCTATATTTATTTCAAATATTACAGCATCGAAAAAACTCATCATTCATGAGGTAGATTACAAACACCACCTTTAAGACTCATGTCTTAATACACATTTTGTGCGCATAAATAACCGCCGATGCTAAGGACGAAAATAAAACCAAAGTGAGTTATTAAGAGGTGAAATTCAGATTATACTTTTTTTAAATTTTACTTCCCTTAAATGGAATTTACAAACTGGAAATCCCAGGATCCCATCGTATTTTACCAATCGAAATGAATCACCAGAATTGGGGCAAGACCAGAGTGGAGCGTTTTTACCGTTTCTGTAGTGATTTTCGTTTGCCGAGGAGGGTGAGATGGTTGAACCGTGCTCGATGTCTCGGGCAGACAACGAATTTATACGGGAAAATGTCACAACGCATTGTCAGTTGGTGTTTTTCATACGGTGCTCAATGTTTCTTTTCCACCCGACAATTCAGCTGGCAAATTCGGGCGCGGTACAATTTTCCACGGATTTATTCATCCAACAGTCACGGAAGTGAATCACCTGACATATTTGGGCATGGAAAAACTATCTAAAATAATTAGCTATTGTGATGCAATATTAAGTACATCTCAAACATTTTATACAATGTATAGTCTACATACCGTATGTGGTGAGTGTTCGGCTTCTCCCCATTGTCAGTACCATTCAGGCAAACCGTTCCGAACCTACAACGGACATTAAGCAATTCTATTATCTGTATTCAATTTTTGATGACAGACTAGTTTGAATCCATTATCCATCCATTATTCGTTTGAGAATATGTAAATTATTATACTAAACTTAAAGAAAAATTGGGGATCCAATCATCATATAATTACTGGTTTATGACGATGGCAGAAATCCGAACAAGAAAGCAAAATAGGGATGGAGCAAAATCGTGACCGAAAGGATGCTTTGAAACATTATTAAATATTTCACAAACACATGTACACTGATTTCTAGACACTTTGCGATTTACGCGGACATCGATGTAGAGGATGAATTTAGCAGGACGCAGTCCGTGTGCCCCGGAATTGGGTTTCACATCATCGTCCTTTAGCGGGGAGGGAGAGTTAAAACACACGGACCGCCGATTGAAATAACATGTCCCATTCGGGCGATAGTTGCCCGGTTGCCAATTTGCCTCGCGCTCCCTTTTAATGAAGTTATTTTCGGTCGCGCTAATCCTACATTAGGTTAGCGATAACCGGGCGCCCATCCCTGGGTTTCCGCAACCCATCGGCTAATGCCCGACCGCGCACACACGTCAGTGCCGATGACACATGTGTGCAACTCGGACAATTTCCACTTTATCGGGGTCTCGTCATACGAAAGCCCGGATGAATATAACTAGCAAATAACAGCTCGGTAGTCCGAAAATCCGGAATGATTTTGCATCCGAGGCGTATTTCTAAAACAGCTACGTTCTATGCGTATAATTTTCCATTTCGGAAAATCCGATCTAGCTCAAGGGTAATGATTTATTTAAATGAGTATTCCTAGTAATACAGTATAATCGGTATATAGTTGCAGTAGTGGACTTAACCTTATCTTACAGGATAGTCCTGATAAGTATCTCTAACGAAATACCGGTCTAGCTAAGGATCGAACAACCGAGAACAAGCAGAAATTACGGGAATATATTGCCTCTTTCCCTAATTGGAACGTCTCTCTCGTATGGTATACAGCGAACGGGCGGAGGCATAAAATATAAATTCGGTTCTTTTCACACGTCCGACCGTTCTTGACTATCAATTAGGAGCGGACCATGTTTCGGGTAAAGTTGGGGGCCGGACCCTTCCACTACCCCCGCACCCCGTACGGGTCTGTGCCTGTTCAACGAGCCGGAGTTGTGCCCCGATAACACGGTCTATTGTGGTCTCGATCTGGTGACGTAATCGACTTTTAATCGTTTACCGAATTTCGCCCCCCCCCCTCCCGCCGCCGCGCTTTGTGATTGGCCGCAGTCGAAACTCTCCCGACCGATAAAGGCCATACATCAAAACCCCTTTGCTTTCGTACAAGCGCGGGCACACACTCCATCAGTCTTAGCGACGCGATCTCTCTCCCTCCGGCTGTGTCTCAGGCGTGGGGCGGCGGGGCGGCGTAAAACCGGAAGGTTTATACGGTTAGAAGGAGCCCCTAACCCCTCGGGCTGGCCGGCACCGCCTCCCCCATCCATCTCAGAGCACTCTAGCTAGGATAAAGCCGCCGCCCGGATAAATTCAGTTACCCGACTTGTTGTCATATTGAATTGACGTCGGAGGACCCCTTGTCAGAAACCACTTCGGACCTTGATTTTTTCAACATCAATCTACTTACGTTCGGAGAAGGGACGAAGTGTGGGGAGACGAAGAGCGTAACGTAAATTAAAATTGACTCGTACGATTGGTAACTATATTTCATTTTATTTTTTAAATTCTTAAAGAATAAGATCTGATAATCCGGACTAAATGACACTAGAATTACGTTCCGATACATCCTATCAGCACAATAACTGTTCAGTTACATATTCGAACCTTCTGACAGCGCACAAGAATGCATGTTTAAGTTGAATAGTCGGATGTTGCGATTTATCGAATGGAAACCCGTTTTGAGCACATATGATCCTTTGGCAGGAACGTACAAAGAACACGGAGCGGATGAAAGAAGAATGGACTGCTTCTTGAAGAAGTCTACGTAAGATGGAGGAAGAAGAGTGAAAGGAACGACGTTCGAGAATGCAGGAATGGTTTCTTTCAAACCGGGATCCATTCCGAATTACATCGAGGATTACCAGGCCTGGAACCTGCCAGAGCCCAAAACAAGCGAAGCAGAAACTATATCTAAATATGGAAACTTAGCCAAATTACCGTTCGTTTGGGAATAATATAAGAATTCGAGAAATGAGATTTATAGAAATCTGCTGGAAAGTGTAATGAAAAGTAACAGTAACACGAAGTAGTGTTATAAAATTGTTGACCTTAATTCTTAGGAGTCTTCATTCCTGCGGCGCAATTATTGTGACCTGTCGATACGAGTTGTGGCGCCCACTCGTTCCGCCCGCCGGTATAATTTACCGAACGTGCACGTGTGTGTGTGTGTGTTTCTGTACCGACACAGTCGCAATTGACAAAACTGTTATATAACTTTGGGGTCGAAACTGCGCCATGACGCGGCGGAGGGACACCAATCGTCACACACACACACGCACACACATACACAGGGCTATAAAGTAGCTTACACGAGGACACTTCCCGCCCCCGCCCCCGCCCCCACTCACAGACACACACATAAATACAACTAGGCAATAATACACGGGGCGCATACACAGACGGGCGCACACACAGGCGCGTACTGGCGGGGAGACGTGACGTATTAATTAAATTTAAAGGGAGCGGGGCGGGGGGGGTGGAAAGGGGAGCCGTGTGACACAAACTCGCTTCGGGTTCCCCCCTCCTCGCCCAGTTCACACTACGACACAGAATACACACGCGCCCACACACGGACACCGAGAACAGAAAGAGAAATAAAGAGACCCCTTCCTCGGAGAGATATATTTTCAGGGGCTAAATTAAAACCTGAAAAGTGATATAGAGAGGGAGACGGAAAAAGAGATATTATAGGAAGGGCTGATAAAGGGGCCGTGGCTGGGCCCTCGGAGGGGCCGGAGGGAGAACTAGAATTTCAACTACATGAACAGAATTCGGCCTTTTTTTCCTGAGCTCGCCCCCGCAGCTGCTCTTATGGCGGGGTTCGTGTTTTACAGTCCCATGGGGAAGAGAATAATTGTTTTTCGACCAAATAATCCAACGGAAACATCGGGGTATATTAAGTCAAATTTAGCGAATGTTAGGCGTCTTAATTCGTAATCGAAAAATTATCTCGCGATATTCCACTAGTTATTAAACGTAAACAAAAGACATTTTCACCTTCAGAAAAGAAGAATAATTTGTCACGGTAACAATATTTTTGAATACTCTGTATTGAACAGTATTATTACCACAGAGATTTAAGGTCTAACACACCTATACTAATGGTATATGGAAATATTGGAATGCCGACCTCTTGGTCCAGAACTCATGAAATTAATTTAAGGTTTTGGGTTGATAGTCAGATGGGTTTGGAATGCCATTTCTTTATTATAAATTGCAATAATTCATATTCCTAAAGAAAAATTCCACCACAATTTACACTTTGATTAACCCAACGCGTTGATTAAAAAGGATATGGCCTATTAATGTATTTAATGAAATATTAACATAAATGCAGTTTACTAAGTGCGGACAAGCTAATACTAAATTAGCTGCAAGCGGCAGAATTTTATTTTATACTGTACAGGGGAAATATCCCATCGGAGTAGACTCATAATATCTCGGTCTTGTGGCACTTTAATGAGTTTTTAACGAGAACGCCCGGCCTCAACGACTTCCAAACCACAGACCCGGATTTGTCCCATGAGCTGTTGCAATGGTTTGGTCAAAACGCAAATTATTTAAGAAAAGAATACATTCGTATCCTACCGTAACGAGAATTTTCGTTTTCGAAGGTCTTAAAATCAGATATTTAATATTAGCAAGCAAAGCACGACTCAAGTTTATTTTTTATTTCACTAATTAAACTTCCCTACATTCCCCGGTAGCATCCGTCTATGTGTCGATGGGACAGAATTGGTTGCTTTGCTCGGAAAAGAGGAAAAGTTTCCCTAACGATTATTCGCTACTGAGAAACCAACGGGAAGAATGTGCGCACGATGAAGAAGAGCAAATTAGTTCAGAATTTAAGGTTAACGGACCAGTCGACAGGAAGTATTGAGCGCAGAATATCCACAAATGCCACCCAGGAGAGAGAATGAAGTAAAAAAGAAAGTACTCACGTAATGCACTTCCGTAAATTGATGTTCCACACGTGTGAACACTGAAAGGGAATATAATGTTGTGTCCGTTAATGGGGGCTGTCCGCGGCGATTTTACTTTATCTCCGTAACAAAAGCGCCCTCACTACCTGTGTTCATTAATTCTACATATTTATTTCGCTTAACCCTTCGTTCATGAGTCGGGCCCCTGTTGGCATCAGTAACTATATTATTGCCGGTTTAAATTGGCCGCGGAATTGAAACTGGATTTTAGACGCTGTACATTTCTGAGGACGGACGCGTAATAGCCTCGCGCTCAGTCACGAGACGCCGGAGTCATTTGGCCTCATTCCTCAAAACTCCGGTATTATCAAGTTGATGGGTAGCTGGCGGGCGGCGGGGGCGGAGGCGGAGGGTGATAATGTCCCTTAGCTAACGAAAAACGTTTACGGGCGGGAGGTAAAATGCGAGGGGGGGGGAGAAAGAGAGACTGGGGGGCGCGAAGGGGGTGGGAAAAAACGCGGAGTTAAGTTGAAGGGGTTGGGCGCCCATCAAAGTTGGGCAAAGTACAAATTATTCCCAGTCGGACGGCCGCGTTTAATCTTACTCCGGGGCCGGTTCAACTTTGAAGGATTAACTCCCCCGTTGTCGAAAAAGAAGAAGAGATATCCAATGGTCAAATCTTTTAATGCTACTGCGATGAATTGTACGCCCCGGCCTCTTGCTAAATGACCCTTTCTCCTTTTTTAGTAGGATAAATGACGGTCGTCCATCCTTACAAAAGAATTATGGAACAGATTAATATTTTACAATAGATGTTTAAAATTAAAACTCTTAAGTTTTGGCATTGAACAATTCGTAGATTGTGTTTTCACTTTTAATATTCAAATAAAGCACTTCGTTTTGGAATTCCATATATTGTGATTCTACTCTCCGGTTTGGTCTTTCGCTAGACTGGTTTTGGCTACTCGCCATCCTCAGTTGCTTTCCGTCCGTAGATTAGGCAGCGTTCTTTGAGCTCGAGACGCTACTACGGGAGCACTTTACAGCGCTCAGTCGGGAGGGGTTTTCCCCAGTGGTCCTCTATCTCCCGACAAGTGAATTAGGGTTTTCCCTCTGCGAGATTTCTCCCACCGTCAGTAGACAACGCTGAACGTCTTCAAGTGGTGAGACAGACGTAGGGTGCTAGGAAATGTATTCCCAACGAAGATTTGCATGGAAAAAACCTTTGAAACAAATATAACATTGTATCCCGGGGTCCAGCACAGATATAAATCATTCAGAACAGTCACTAATAATCCCATTTACAAATAATGGTTTGGACCACTGTCGAAGAAGCTGTCAGTTTTAAATGAACTATGAATGAAGGCCGAGAAAAGTAATAGGTTTTCATAACGCGATTTTATTGCGGGAGTCGGTACAGCGACCGAAACTCTAATTGTGTGATGAACACCCGGATAAGAGGAAAAGACCATGTGCTTTTCTGGCGCCAAGAAATGAAAACCAGCAAAAAGTTCGCTACAACTTGTGTAATGTCGGCTCTAAAACTTAAGAAATATATACAAGCGCTCGGGGAAAAGGAACGGTCGCGCTTATTTCCCCCGGGCATTCTTCCGAGACAAACGGATTTTTAAATATTTGTGTATCCGAAATAAAAAAAAGGGAAAGGAAAAGGAAAACTGAAACCGTGGATAAATCGCTGGAAGTCACGACAGGAGCGGAACGGGGGTTTGCATGATCTAAGGGGTGTAACGGGGGGACGCTTAAGACCGGGAACAATTTAAGTGGACTGCAGTCCCGGACCCCGGTGCACCGGGGTAAGGCTACTGCATCACTTTTATGCAAATACGCGGACTGGATCAATTACACAGGCCGGCTCGCACTAAAATGCGGCCCCCTCCGAACGGTTTTACTTCATAAATATCATGCATACGTTATTTATCGGCGACCTCCAATCGCTCCAATTTATTCCGCTGTAATGGGACCGGAAGCTATAGTGAGATTAGTTTCATTTGATTGGAGAAAAAAAAATAAATGGTCGTGTGTTTCACTGAGTCAACTTACTTTGATCACCCGTCGCATCATAAATAAGCTATGAACCGTTGTCACTCTTATAACTGCCCCCAACGACGTTCTATATACCCCCGGATGTTCACTGTATGCCGAAACAAAGAAATAAAGAGACCCTCGACTTCGGATTATGTCGAACGCCTACAGACCGTTCCTACAGCTCTCGGCGGAATTTATCCAGATTTATTGTTCGTCAGAAATGTAGATGCCACTTGCATTCCCAAAACTGGGTGACGTGACATTTTCTGCACGCCGATTTAATCCTGATAAAGCGCAGAACATTTCCTACACGGATAGGTCTATGGAATGTCAAGGTATACATATCTTATTGTTTTAGAAATTGTACTAATTATTTCCCGTTATATTTTATTAAATCCGACAATTAGCATTGCAATAACGCCGTAAAACAATAATTATCAGTTATGATATAAATGTCTAAAGGATCAAATTTGGGACTAGACGAGTGGTAATAATGTAATTCAATTTTTACAGGAATATTAGCTAATCAAATGTTTTTTAGAGACGGGCTGGCACAATAAAACACAATTTTTATCGAATCAAACAACATTAATCCTACAATTGCTTCCGTTCCCGTCGTAGGGAACGTGTGCAACATATTTATGACTGAAAATTCATTTTCCGAGAATGTCGGATAGAGGGTAGAGGCACAAGAGAGCCCACCCTGTTATATTGGCCATGATGATGTGATTCGGGACTCACGTCTATGTAAGCTTCATTTAATCCAGCAAAATATTAATACCGAACCAGCTGTAAAAATTCGACGATTCTCTTTTAGACGTAATACGATTATTAATACAAAATCTGAACATGGATTATTTCTTTTAACTATAACTAACGCACACAAGAGATACAATTTCGAAGCTTAAATGTGAAAATCTGTAAACCTCCAGATCTGTATGAATAAAATAAATACAGAAACACCGCTTTCTTCCTGCACTCCATCTTTTATACAGTACGAATGACTTTTATACAAAATTGATCGGTTTCCACGGTCTCTTCTAATCCTCAGATTAAGTTTTCAATCTATTATTGCTGTCCGCGTAAGCTCTAAGATTAACAAATGGGGGCCATTAAGTTGACCGACCGAGGGCCCGGTATATCCCCCTCTCAGCTACATACATGTTAGGCCTGATGTATACATACATCTCTCAGCCTCCTCCCATCTCCAAAGATCTATTCATATTCGGTCCAAATGGAACACATATTAGGCGGATTAGATAGAATCGTCCGTCAAATTACCTGATGGATGATACAACCAGCGGACAAGATTTTGGAACGACAGAAATTGATTCATTATCAAATTTAAATTAATTTATTATTAAATTCGAACGATATTTAATAATGTAATACACAATGTCTTCGAACTTCAATCTTGTAAATGTTTTAAGTGTGATTTTTATATCATAGGACCGTAAGTTCAGACAGCTTTGCTAACTTTCCTGAAGGAATCGTGTTCGTTAAAAAAAAACAAAAGTGTTATTAGTTCCGTTATACTCAGATAACGACTTGTTTTCAATTTGCCTTCCATATGTTTGATTAATATTGAAAAGTCGTGAAAACAATCATCGAGAGAAGTACATGGTGTTTGAGTCACGCATACCGCCTACCTACATCCCTATACATTTCCAAATAATCTTCACTTCTTAAAATTAGATAGGAGTCTTAATTTATTTTCAATTATTTTTATTCGATTATATCAGCGATAATGGCACGTATTATTGAATGGAATGGAATTTTAATAATACCTTATAATTTCCACGTAATTGAAAGCAGCTGCTTATGATGTAATTCCACTTAAGTTAAAATAAAAAAAGATACGAAAGAACAAGGTTCTGCAGTAATATCGTCGTGACATTTACCGAATTAAATGTGAATAATGTACATTAATTTATTAATGTAATTGTTTCGTACGAAAAACATCGGAAGGCCTGATATAATATACGCTGACTCGGTTATCAATTGCCGAAACAATTTTCAATTAATACCCAAATAATATGGAGATGATTTAAGTGGGACTTGCGCACGTTTGGTTAACCAATAAATATTGAAATTTTGTGCGTTGAATTTTGTCTGCAAAATTTATATCGAACGGAAAACCCCGCCCAAGACATGAAAAAGTATTGTGGTTGAGGTAACAACGCTAAAACTAAAAGTGGGTAAAGGAGGTAGGTGTCGAGCGAAGCTTACTTCCCCTGGCTTCCTTCCTACTTCACTTCCTTCCTTCCTGTCTTCCTGTATTCCTGTTTCCTACAGCTAGTCAGAAGACGGGGAAATCCAAGTTCTGCTACAAATGCAGGTAATATTCACTACAACAATTCTAAAGGGTAAACACAGGACATTACTTCTCGAATCTACCAGAACTTTCCAAAACAATAACGGCCATGCATATTTTTAAATACATTTTAAATGCGCAACTACAAACAAAATGAAATGTATTATTTGTATAGCAGTAAGAAATTCGTGATTTAGTAAATTAGTAATTTGCTGTAGGTTAGGGAGGATATACAAAAATGTTCTGGCTTTTCAGGCATGACCGAAGGATTAATATTCATACCGATCGGATCTCCAGTTCAACAGTCGAAACGAACAAAATCGCGTCAAGAATGTTAATCGAAATTTCCGCCCGGCGCGATTTGTTCATTCACGAATATTCCCCTTGTGAAAACGCTCACCGTTCGTTTAGCCACGCTCCCAACAATAAGTCCTCGGGTTTTTATTGTGTATTTTCCCGACTAGCAAAACAACATTGTAAAAAAATTCATGTATAATGTATTATAATATTTAAGAATATAAATGTAAAAAGGCCAATAGGCCGGAATACATGCACTAATCAAAACTTGTTTATAGCGTTGTATCGTTGTAATATTTGTATTTATAGTAATAAAAATTATTTGTATCTTGTATCTCCCAACAATGTGACTGGCTTCGAGCTACAAATTACAGCATCGAACATTGATGATATTAGAGAATATGAGTGGGGACATTTTAATGAATGAAAATGGAGAATTGTGTAATTGTCCGGTTCAAATTGTCGAAACCTGAATTATCGCGCCCTATCGATATTTCAGGTCGGGTCAATTAATTTTGTACCGAAGGTCTCGCCCGACTATTTGTAATCATTAATATGACTTATGAAATGTGATAATGAAACATTCAAACGCCGTCCTACGTACAGTTCAAACACTGGGAATTTGAAAAAACTGAACTTTCCCGGAGGATTTTTTTAAATTTTAGTATTACCACAATGTTGATACGGTTTCTTCTTCAGACTGCTTTCCACAATTATCCAATCGCCAGTTATTGTTCGAAGTAATTGAAGGTTTTTCAGAGAGCGTCAGTTCTGCCAAAGACTGTTTTTTCCCCCGAATTTCAATGCGCCAACGTGAAATGAAATTTTTGGACAGATTTGTAGCCCGCTTCGAACGAATTTTCCGTCCGTGCAACTTGCCTAATTTATAATTCCATTGAATGATTGAGTTAATAACAATCTGTAGGCCCGCTAATGGATTTCGATTTCAATTAGCGACCCTTTCAAATTTTGAATTACTTGCTTGCCATCATCGAGTTAACATGTTACGCTGCATTATGTCAATTTTTGTATCGCGGGTAGAGGGGGGCTTTCTAATATTGAATTATGACTCTCATACATAAATTCCTATCCATCCGTTCCTGAACAGTTCCTCTTTTCACTATTTCCTGTGATTCATAATTACAAAAATGATATCTAAATGTATATAGTTCAAAGGGACAGTTATTACAGTGTGTATATCATTCCTATATATATTTAAGCCAAACGATACACATAGCATTTTCTTTATTGTTTGTAATTAGACTTAAATAAATCAAAAAAGAGAGACAGACATTTTACAGTTGAATATATATTATAAATTTATTCCATAATACAAGAATTGTATGAGGATATGTTAATTGTCAAGTCTACTGGATAACTTATTGTGAAAAGTAAAATATGGTGATATATTCGCTTCGATTACGTATATTGCGCTTCAATAAAGGACAGATATATAAGATATTCATTACCTGTTTGTATTATTAAACAAAATGGGTAAAAATAGGGGGTAAATTGGCCGTATTTATAGTTTTGTAAAGAGGAATTGTGTAACTGATTCAGAGAAGCAGTAATGTTCATGAATATACCAAATACTACAAACACCGACACTGCAGAAAGGTCGACGGTAAAGCAGGTAATTAGGTGCCTATTATGGTCATTTAAATAATGGCGATACTTATTGCAACTGCCCACGCGGTCCCAAATTAGAGTCCATCGCGGTATAAAAGTGATGAATCGAAGTTTTTTCATCTGTTATTCTTTTCTTTTTCCTTTAATATTTATCGGAAAGGAAATTGCCCCTCCCTCCCACCACCCCGTTTTTACAAATAACGGTATTCATTGTCAACATTTAATCTCATTCAAAATTAAAATACGCCAGAGTAGCCGTCCTCCCCTGCCGACCATCGCCTCCGCAGATATTGAGCCCGCGGCGGATTGGGCCCTTCAATCTTCCCCTCAAACCTTCTCCTTCGGGCCCCGCCTTTCCATTCCTTTCATCTCGGGTTTATTTTTAATCTTCAACTTGATTATTCCAGGATGTAATTAAACCGAGAGGGGAGGCCGAAGGCCGGCCCGAATGGCGGTTTCCACACCCGTTCATCCACAACCCACCTCTTTATTTCCAGTAACTTTTGAATTTTAATTCCTACCCGCATTGCTCGGGGAGTAAGTCTTGCGGACCGGTCCGATAGTTCGTATGTAAATATCGCCAGCGATAATTTCGAATTTGAAATCAATTTTATATTTGCTACAGTTTCGGTTTTTAATTTTTTAACGAACCAAATATCACGCGTAGTACAATTCTGCATAATCAGTATTTGTAATATGTTATTGCTTAAAATTTATCTAATTTTTATTTAAATTTTAAATTGTCCCTGGCATCATTCTAGAATTTACGAGTGTCTCCTTCTTTAGAAGTTCAATGTATGCTCAATTAAACTGTGTGTCTGTAAATACGAAGCTATATTGATAGATCCCAACCAATTTAAATGGTCGTAGACATGTTGTATCGGGTATTATATCAGTGCTCTAAGATACTATAACGCCTAGTGTTATACCAGTTTAAAATATCCCTTGCATTTGCGATCATGAATTCGAAAAATGCACAAAAGAAAACCAATCTTTACGAATGGATTCATGGTTTTATATGGACGAGAGGAATATTTTATTTTAAAATCATAGGTATTATATTAGGTATCGTATTATAAATATATAATATTCCATATTAGTACAAAGCTACTACGCGGTATATCATTACATAAATTTACCTGGCAGTGCCACTTCCGGGCATATATAATATTTGAATACACGAAGTTATATTTGCGCGGCGCAGGGAAAGGAGGAAGGTCCGCGGGGTTGGGCCTAGAGCCGGTGTGTTTGAACTCCGGGCAAAGTGAAGCTAACTCTATTAAACTATACGCATGGTCTGAGGGCCGCTCATCATGCTAATGCCCGCGGAGATATCCACCGCACGGCGGAGGGGGAAGCCTCCCCCGTCCGATTTAAATTCAGTCTCGTTCATCGCGATTTACATGTACGAGGTCAGGGATATGGGTGTTTCGCAACTACTCTATTACTCTCAACTTTTCACAAATTTGTTATCCAATTAATTTCATGCGGAATCATTGGCCGAGGGCGTGGGGCGACTGCGGATCTCCCGTGTCATCAATCCAATTTTATGATACTTTCCGTGAGGTACATTCTTCGTGATATTTAATCCGTATCCGTATTTATTTGATATCAGAGGCAAGGATATTTAACGAAAGATCGTTAAAAGCCGGGGAAAATATAAAGATACTAATATTACCAGGAGAGACTTTCTTTTCTACTAATCCTGAAATATGCAAGAACCTCAAAAAAATTGTTATCCTGGAAAATGTACTATCAGGGTATAAGAGCAGGTATGAGATATAAATAAAAAACATTGTACTCATAGTCCAAAAGGGATAGCTCAAAGGTGCCAAAGCACCTGGCTGCTCTAGTGCTACTGATGTCGGCGGAAAGCCGAAACCCGTCATCATTTTTATTAAACTCAAGATCAAATAGTAATTCTGCAAAGCACGAAAACCGACTAAAAAAACTATTCCGAAAATAAAATGAATATCAATCATTTTTTATTTCTACCAGGTTATATAGATTCACACAATATCGCATAGATATTTGACCGCCGTTTCGAGATTTCAGCCTCTGACGCCGAGACACGTTCCAATTACTCACACGTCGTCTGTTAATTACACAATGTCCAATCAACACTTGTTCAATTTGCAACAACACATACACACTGTGTCCCCTTCCCCGGACTGGAACGCATACAAGACCGGAGTATTCACAGGGGGCTGTGCTCACTAGGCGGCCGATATAGAGGAATCCGTGAACCTCGCCTCCCTCCGCACCCCCTCAAAACCCTCCCTCCCGGCCGGGGTAGGCGGTAGTGATACGGGAGGACGGTACAGTATACAAACATATTCCTCGTTTCTAAACTTCACGTTGTACCGCACGCGCTGCCGTTCTTTGTGTACGCTATACGTATGTTTCTCAATGCATGCCCGGGATAGAACATGTAAATTAGGAGGGTGAGCCGCCCGCTTCGGCCCCTCCCCCTTGATTGCTAATTACATTTGGAGTTGAATAGACGCTACCACTATAGCTCAATCTAATTTCTATTGTCGCCGCCTCCACGTGTCCGGATTCGTTTGTAAATTATTTATTGACCGCGAGGTTATGATGATTTGGGGGGGATAAATACATCTATTTACAATATATAGATTACTGAGAGTGAATATCAGCCTATTAATATAGTAGAGACAAAAGATTATTTTTTAACAACTCATTGAAATATAACTATTTAAAGAACTGGTCTTCAAAAAAAATTATCAAGAAAACTATTACACTGTTCTTCTATGCTTTGTTGTTTCTCAATAAAATTCTTTCTCCCAGTTCAGCACTTTTAGACTAGTTTTAGGAAAATGAGAAAGAGGAACAATTTAATTCAAGCCAGTCCTACTTTTGTTGCCCAGTCGTGAATAGAAATACTCCACAGAGATGATTCAATTTAAAAGAATTTCCCCAACCTTGATTTGTAAAAAGCAAACGCGACAGGTACCACCAGTGTACCCTGTATAATACCGGAACTCGCTGTTTGTTCCTGAGTAACTAGTTAAGAACTGCTGTCTCCAATTCCGCTGAATAAGCTAACCTCAATAAATACAGAAATAGGTTCTTATAACGTTATTGTAGCCAATTTAACTATTCGAATTTTATCGATAGATAGATATTTCTGTATCTGCAGATAAAATAAGTAATTTTTAGTATTATGAAATTAGGGATGACCACCTAGGCCATGCATGAATTTATGAAGGGACCAACATGTCGGAATTTACGTTCCCGAATCTAGGCCAAGCCTAGAGTTGACGCCTCGATCCTGGCTGGCGACCATGCGTTGAACGACCGAATTCAAAACTGAACATTAAAAAGTTATTTAAGGTTGGCGGGCGCGTTGCGGTATTTAGCGGAGGTCGGTGGGCTGGGGCACAAAGACACAAACTGGCACGCACACACCGAGTCGCACGGGGGTCCTGTTAAAAGTTTAACAGGAACTGACCGTACGGACCGGGCTGCGGTCGCATCTGAAACTCCGCAGAAACTAAAACCGGGACCGAAACCGGACAATTGGAACAAGGTTTTTGCCGGACGAGTTCTTTCCCTCTTTTCCCCTGCCTTCCCTCCCGTCCCTAACGGCAATTGGTTTTCAAACAGTAAACAGGACCCCGAACTATAAAAACCTCGCTCGGTTTTTGTCTTGTTTAGACATTTAGCATGTATTCGTATTCGTCCTACCCACCCAGCACCGCCTAACGTCCAACAGAATCTGAGGGGAAATCGATTTTGCGTAGTTGTTTTTTATTATGCTTTTGCCCTTTCGCTCATGAATTTTACACTTACGAGTTCATGAAATACTCCGCAGCTGCAGGGGCTTCCCTCCTGCAGTTAATTCAATTTCGATAGATCGAATAGAGTACACCGATCGGCTCAAAAACAGACGACGGGTTCTGAATTCGCGGTTGTAATTTGAAGTTAATTATACATTAACTGGGAAACCAATTTTATTGCAGCAATCGAGGTACATTCGTTTATTTCAAAATTACCTACACATTTTTAACATCCCAGATCAATTTTTGATTTTCATACATATTATACATAATATATTGAAATTTCAGACAAACATTGGGGTCCAACGTTTGTCATATATATTTGAATATTTTAATTACCTTATTATAAACCTCTCTAAACTTAAATTTATATCCCAGATAAACACTTAATTACTAGTAATTAACCTGATTTTGTGGTATCGCGTAAGCAAATGGGAATTATTATAAATGATTAATTAACGCTTGATAAATACAGCTTCGAAACTGTTATGCAATTATTTATGCCGTTAATTTGCCGTGTAACTTTTTGCCCAAGAGCGCATAACCGGCGCTGGCAACCGGTAACATCATGGCCAGTTTTACAACGAATAAAGGGTTACTAACCCTTAAGTGTAATACATTCTCAACAACTAGAAGTTTCATATAGCCGCCATGACGCACCGCACTTAGAGCAGGAGTAAAGGATCCAGAATTAATATACTGTTAATCTTGCGTGGGCTTATAAGAAGATGCACAATGGAGACGACACCGGTGCCCCAACCTATTTTACCGCCTTAAAATAGAGTATATTTTTTATATAACAAGGGCAGAAAGCTGCCTTTTTTTGAAAGGAGTTTGGCTTTTCCTTCGTTTTCGCCTAGCACCAAAGGTCAGCGTCTGTTCAACTCCCTAGCATCGGTCCCTAATTTGCTCTCTCCTGGCTCGGAGTTAGATTAAAACGAGCGTAACGAAATGAGCCCCGTTCATTTCTGGGATGTCCTTCTGTGTTTTCAGATTTTTTCCCTCAAAACTAAGCGGACAGAACCGAAAGGAAACGGCAAAAAATAGGAGAAACACGGTAGAACATCCTTTAGATCGCGGGAAATAAGGAGTTCTCATTTAAACAATATTCAAAAATTATCGCATCATTAAAATCACAAACTAAAATCCGAAAACTAAATATTAAAATAATGCTCTTTTATTTAATATTCTTCTTGGAGCAATACACAAAACCATGAAATCACATATAAACGAACTAATGCAAAATATAGCCAACAAAAAGAATAGGCCTTTGTATTTTCAGGATGTTATAGTTATGTCCTGAGGAAATATCACCGGAGGAGAAGAAAAAGGAAAGCATTAAACCAGGTGTGCGGAGAACATCCCGGGCGGTCCCATCCGGGGATTTATGACATCGAATTTAAACTTTTATAATATTATCCGGCGGCAGTCTGCCCGGCTATCACCCGGCCGGCCTTAACCTATAAAGAAACTATAGTTTGCAACTACAGTAAAGAGCCTACAGGTATGTCCCTGGGAGGAAAGGGTTCCATATATATCACATTCGCGTCAACAAAAGTGAACGCAAGTTCTTATTCAAAGCTGGTGACAGATTACGCGAGAACAGATGTTGTTAGAAGTAGTGGTTAGGATTATTATTTCTCACTAATTTCTAGGCGAGATATGATTAAAAATATCGATACGTTAAAAGCATTAAATTCTATGAATTCATACATTATCTATGATGTTATTGTGCTACTATCCACTTATCTGAACACATTTCAGTCAGTTCGACTTTTAGAAAAAAAATTAATTATTATTCATTAACTTAGGACAGCTCCACGCGCTTTTCACAGTACAGTATTTACATTTTGCTTTCGCTGTAATGAATAAATAACACCGATAGCGCTGTTCTCGTATATCGGATATAATGAAAGCGTCATATGTCTGAAGGAGGAGACAACCCCTAATGTTATACGGTGGACCTTAAAAGGGCCGGTTCTAATATTGATAAAGAGGGCCCGGAGAGCGACATGTTACCTCGGGCACACGCGCACAATATATCCTTCGCTAAAAGGATCCTCCTCCCGGAGCCCTTAAAGGGGAGACGCTAACAAGCCAAACCCGGCTGGATTGTTGGTAGTTTCATTCTCGAAAGTCAAAGCTTCGAGAGGGGCCCCCCGGACTCGGAAAACTCTTGGAAAGGCTAGATAAAAATTGACGACCGGTAAAAACTTTATGGCGCGTTTTTTCCGTTCTTTTTTTTGAGTTTCTCATTCGGGCTCGTTTTTCTTCTTATAGGGTGGGGTGGGTTTTTGTAGCGTTGACCGGGCGGGGTAACGAGATTTATTATTATTTGCCTCCACGCGATAAAAGCCCGGGCAAACGGTTCTGAATGGGAAAACGGGTAGCGGAATGGAAATATAAAGGGTTTTTTTGCATAATGCCCCCGGAACGTTTGCAGATCCCCGGAGTATCAGCGACTAAAATACGCTTACTGCACTCTGCATTTGCGACAATGAATGATTTCATTCTCTCGGTTTATTGTGGACAGCTGTATAAAACGTTCGAGTGCATAAATGAAGGATGAAGACAGTGTTGGGAGAAAAAAATAGTGAATCACACAGGTGATGAAAATATAAATTATTGTTCACACTTCACAAATTCAAACAAAGCGAATACTACCAACAAGATCTTATTAAAGAAACCAGATGTTCAATTCCCTGGAGTACTGGAAGGTAGACCAATAAATACGTTATCGTATACTTTTAATACAAGTAGATGCAAGTGAAATTTTACCTCTGAGGCTCTCGTAATTTTAAACAGCAAATATGTCAGTTAGGCTGGCGGAGTAATAATTTCAGAATATGAACTAATTATATTATTTTTCCCGAATTACTACATTAATGAATCTCCTCTGAGAGTCAACAATATATTAATTTCCCGGATATAAACTCGCCGAGGGTTATGTATTAACACCCTCGCTACTCCATATTATAAAGGTGAGTGATATATTTTAGCATCAATATTAATGTTGTCTATATATTTCAATGTGTTTAAATACAATTTCTGTATATTCGTGGTCGAATGCATTACTCGTGTAAATGCACAATTAAGCATAGTTATTTAATAGTGAAATGTAAATATTTAATTAAATTATTTAGTATTTTGAAGTGCACTTAGATACTACGTTGCCGCCGTCGCCAACTTATAATCTATGGGGGGAATAATTTTTCTCAAATCGATGCTGGTTTTCCTGCAATAAAAATACAAACTATTGCATATTGGCGCGGGTAAGGAGACTTTGCAGAGTGCATCAGGTACCTCGTGCCACCGCAAAGGAATCTCAAATCCCAACTTTAATTAGGGGATAGGAGCTTTATCCCACGGGAATTACCCCCTCCCGGCCGTCTTATTCCTCCTTCTACATATTCTCCTCAAGCTCCCCTCATCTACCTACGCAATGTAAACTTACATTTTTTACCCGCTTCCATCTCTAAGTCTTCTTCCCGTTTCCTTTTTTTGGGGGTCTGTAACCCAGCGAAATTACAGGAACGTATTTCATTCTCCCGAGGGACCGAGCGCAGACTCCCGGTTAGAAATAGACTTTGAAGCAGAGAAAACAATGCGCCGGTAATGCTCCCTCTCCAGGCCCCGCCCGACGGAAGAAAAGGGAATTAGTTTTATTTCGAGTTCTGCCCCTGCTCTTCCGCTAACCTTTTTCCCATTATTGTGCGTCGGTTCTTTTTTTTTATTCTTTTTTCCTCCCTTATAGTTTAACCTAGATCCACCGAGGGCAGCTTCCAGACTCGTCGTTTTCCTTAAAAGAGAGCGAATAATTAGAATAGCGTGCTAACCACATATGCTAATTGCCGGTTAAAAAACCGTCGGTCTTAATTATTTTTTTATAACCTCGCGGAGATTAAAAACAACATAATCCAGGGTAGAATTTGTACTTTGTCGGGAAGTTTATTTTAATAGAATAGAGGGTATAAAATAAGCTTTCCGGAAATTAAGAAATGGCATTCAATTAATAATTTCAGATGTTCGGATACGAAAAAATTCCTTAAAAACACGATATCTTCCTCTACTAAGTATAGGACAATACGAAGTGAATTATGCGACAGTGTATTGCATATAAACAACCTTACATTTAAACCGTCATCCATGGAATGTACCTTGCAGAAAATTAGAAAACGAATTTTTAACCTGGCTCGAATCCATTAAAACGATCCTTGACGATTACAAAAGTTGAAAGCCCAGAAAGACAGTAAGTTACGGCTTAATCAAGGTTAAGCGTATTAAACCTGCCTATTCGCGTATTGAGCCATTGATTAAATTAGTTTACATTTTGTTACAGACAGTGTGATCTGGGCGCGTTTGTTTGTTTTTGAGAGGGCTGGCGAGGAAATTGCCCAGCTGGGATGGATGCACGTGTTTGCTCCCTCCCCACCCCTTCCTGGCAACCCACCCCGAATTCAAAATATTGGTTCAACCCCCAAGGCTTGTCGGCCTAGACCAGAAAACAATAACAAGTGCAGAGAAAGAGACTGAGAGTGCAAGAGTATGACATTCGGTTTTAACAATTTTAATGTCATATGTAGAAAAAATATTTTAAAAATTTCGAGACGGTTCAAATGATTTATGACAGTTATATCATGAACGATCGAAGTAATGTCAGACTATAGATGTTCAGGCTTATTTTTCAAATGATTAAACTTCTTCAAATAAATTGTATTATTCACTAGAGTTACGTCTGTTCAAAATGCCTCAAGAATTTAACTACTGTCAAATTAGTTCCATAAACAAAAGTATAATCACCTGAAATATGAACTCTATCTAAATGATTTTTCACCTTCTAAACTTCATTTTCAATAGTGCGCGTTTTGTTTATGTACTGTGTTGTATTCCCTCTTAATACTGAGCTATAAAATAAGTCTTCACGTCTTTTATGATGATAATATTGTATAATAAAGCCTATAAAATCCGGTCACGAAAGTGCTAATTATCTTAACCAAATTTTTAAGTCATTACGATTGCAAGGGGTGGGGGGGTGGATATAGAGGATAGAGGATTGTTTTCCTTGCCGGAAACTAGTTAGACCGGAACGGAAAAGGCGGAGGGAACAAACAGGGACAAAGGAGAAAGAATGGAGCGGACGGTGTAAAATATGTATCCACAGTTAAAGGCCTATAACTTTTATCGGTAAAGTTCTGGCGGCCGCAAATATTTTATGTCCCCCACCAACCCGAAGGGGCCCCGCGCACAGAAAAACTTTCTTCATTGATTCCAACCTGGGCCTCCGGACCAACTTTACCGCCCGGTTCGATACCATCCTCGAGTCCTGACCCGAGTCCGAGGAGTCCTTCAGTCGAAACCCGGCTGCCTATTTTTTTATTCCCACAAAAGTTAGTAAGGCCAAGTGGCACAAAAAAACCTGTTTGATCTAATCGATAAAGTATCTATAAACTGGTACTTATTTTTAGTAGAAGTTATCTGGCCTGTTGCGTGCGCTTTAATACCTGGCAAACTTGCGTCACTATTTTATCTATATCTATATATATATTGGATTGGCAGCTAAGTCGTTGCGGATTTTATCGTACCGATAAATGGTGTTATTCGAACTGATAATGCCTTCTGATTTTTTATCACTTCGGACTCTATCAAATATTCAGTAGCAAACTTGACATAAATTGCAACAAGGTGAAAAAAAATTACATTATCGCCGTATTTTGCATTTTTATATTCGTAAAGATAAAAATGCATCGCAAGCTTACAAAAAATGTATGTGCTGTATACGCAGATGGAGTCTTCAAAACTGGTCTGCTAAATTTCCTTCGAGCGATTTTTCACTGAAAGACGAAGAGCCCTCTGGCCGTCTGGTTGAAGACTTATTTTCCAACACACATTCAATTAAGACCTCAACAATACCGTAAACAATCGTCCCGAATACCAAGGACAAGGTAAAAAAAGAGGAAACAGAAGGGAGGAAACAACTTTTATCTTATGAATGTTTTTTAACACCCCAATTTCTCTACTTTTCGTTGAATTCCCTCAGAAATATTAAATTCCGAGAGAAAAAGTTTTAATCACTGCTTTGCTTCAGTGCTTTGATATTGCACAGTTGTTAATAATGAAGTTTAGGGAGAGAGAGAGAGAGCGCGTTCAAGGATGACATTTTCAAAATGAATTTAATCTATGCGATCATTTTTGCAGATTGTTGAATCGCAGACAGGGAATATTTTATTGTGTTCATTACCCAGAAGAAAACGGGAACTACTATTAGGACCTACAAAAACACCCATTATTCCACTTTTTGTGAAACTAAAGCTTAAAAAATGTTATCCCTTTTTAGCGTAATAAAGGCATTTGGAGAATTTAAAAGCGGTGAGGGGGAGGGATGAGCCTCGACCAAGACCAATATTCAAACTTTCCAGTCAGTAATATTAAAAAAAAACTTTCAAGAGTTTTACAGCAAGTTGGAAACTCCAATTTCGAATAATTAGAGAAGAGACTAAGGGGGGTGGGGGAATTTTACAATTTCGTCCCCCATTGTATGACAATGGGATTAGAAATGTTGGGGCTTGAGTAGAGAGGATTGATTCCTAGAAGGGCTAAGTAGTTACTTGATAATTCCCTGGTTAATCCCATTGTCCCTGGAGCCTTTAAGTCCTCTTCTCAATATATCTCCACAAGTTTTATTGCTACCTATTGTGTTTTTATTCCAGCTCATGCAAATTTTTTCTTAGGATTATGTCTTAAAACTAAGCTAACTTCCATAGCAATATTACTTCCTTACATCGATAGCGTAGTACACATTTTTTTTGTTTGCGATCTATTTTTTGAAGAATAATTCTGGTTTAAAGCCTGCAGTCACGTCCTCACGTACCAAATCCCGGTGAGCCACTGAACTTTTATATCACATTTATTACATTCACGTTATTTTTCTTTTAATAGCTGAGAGTGTAACCCGGCATTATTAAATTATGTTAACCAAACATGGATTTTTCAAGTATTAATATTTATTTTAATGTCAGCCGCATAAATAAGTACGAATCTTGAAATCGCGAGCCATAGTATAGATCAAGCATTTTCATAGACAATATGACGAGATAGAATTTAGTAATTGTTTATTTACTCTAATAATAATTTGTTTTATAAACGAATGAAAAATATTACGATTGAGCACATGTAGAATAAATGGGTGCACATTTTAAGGAAATGCAGTACACGGTGATATCAGTGATGGATGTTTGAACAATGCCCGATGTGAAACGAATTACCGATGTCCCTAATCCGTACAAAGAGGATTCAGGATAAGAGAGGAAACGTGTCATTTCCGTTATCTCTAATACTTCCTAGTTGCGCTTCCTATCTCAAAATCGGAATGACAAGTAAAACGAATGGACCGGTTATCTGCACCAGACATGCCGCGAGCTAACTGAATGTTATCCGGTATGTTTCTATCCAGTAAAAGATCTAAACTGGGAAGACGATATATAGAGCGGACCGGATGGCATACAGCTGGAGTTCACGTAAGTGTAAGGAGAATTGCACAAGAAATTAATTCAGGAAAAGCCATTGGAGGGCGCGAAGCAAATGCAATGAAGGAAAGGACTGAAATAGAATTGACAGAATCATATAAAAAGTATTATGTAATTACATAATACATCGTACAAGACATTTTCCTCGTTGGAAATTAACAACTAAATTCGAATGCTGATTACTATGCCCGTATTCATTACCATTTCGTTAAAATTATCGATAATTCTCCATATAATTCTAAATATTTTTTCCAAAAATATGTAATTTTTCTTATCACCTATTTTATATATATAAAATCCTTTTTACTAGCTTTTAATAACACAATTTTTATAATGTATAATATTCAACGATATCACAAATCGCATACACATGGGATAAATTGGCTCGCAGATCTCTTGATATTTATTACTAACATGCGCACAATCAAACACTTAAACATGGTGTCGAAATTCTATGCGAAAATGCAAAGACTTGTATCGCTTAAACATTTTAAATAAAACGAAAAACCGGGCTCATATCGAGCGAAAGAAGAAATAAATAATAATTTAGCTGAGTGCCAGAAGAAGTGAGAAGTATAAATGCTTTCCACCGGATTTTATTCATATTGCGTTTGGAACTAGGAAATTAAACTGATGAAATAAAACAATGGTATTTACCTTGTTGAAGAAGAGATGATTTCATTGGAAATTACGAGAAACGTTAAGATGTAGATATTACCTGAAAAAGAAAAAAGAATTATTAAGAATTGTAATTCCTAAGTCAAATACGTTGGGAATATAATCATGTTAGTGAACGTTTATCATGTAGCAAATTTGTTATAATAATTACATTAGTAGTTGTTATTTATTGGACAACTAAAAGTTATGGAATTATTAAATTAGGTTAATCTGATTAATCGAACAATTCATTTATTAAATTAATAACACGCTGTAATTGTTTCACCCATCATGGACTCCATAGACCTACACAAGTCACATGATTAATTTTTTAATTCCTGCATTTAATATCTATTTCTTGAGTACAAACATTGTAAACGTTTTTATTGATATCTGGATTTAATATCCCAGTAATGGTACTGTATTTCTTTTTTAAATTACAATTTATTTCAGTCTCTTAAATACTCAGGGGTCAAATAAAGAAAATATGCAGGGTTGTTCTACACATCAGGGTTCTTTTGTGTTTATTCAACACATTGACTGTGATGTGCACTCTGAATGAGATGTTTTGATCAAAACACCTCTTTTCATTATAATTTCGAATTAAAACCCGGAATGGAATGGATTCGTTGCGATGGACCTCTATAAGTTGGGTGATTTTCCAGATTAAACTTTAAATAAAACCCATTGGAGTGACTCTGTACTGTATCAAATGTGCAATTAGGAAAGTTGGAAGAATCGAATTATTGTATGTGAGAACTGGTCGGAACATTGCTCCGAGTAGGTGTCCAAACATAATTTTCTAAACAAAAATTTCTAAACATAATGGCAGCATTAGGCCTGAACTAAAACGCTATGTAACTAAACAAATTCATTAATTAAATAGGTTTTTAAATTACTAAAACATTGCGGCCAAAAAAAGGATGCCCGGTCAACCCAATTAGGGCCAGATTCTTTCGCCAGGGGAATTGTTACGACTGTAACAAGAACAAACAGAAGTTAGGGGCTCGACATTTAAACAAGACGTTAAATTTTATAATTACTTTAATCCCTTGATTGATGGTAATTGGTAGCGCCAACTAGGGTAACATTTCATAAAGGTGGACTCATATAATAAGTTTAAGGGGGACAACTTAAATAAAAAGTTCCCCTTCGTTGTCTCCCCCCGCCACCCTCCACAGCACCTCAGCCGACCAATCCCATTATATTGTTCCAAGTTTTAGTTTTAGCTTTAGGTCTAAGGTTTAGGTTTAGGTTTTAGGCCTTATCTTGGTTGGTGCCTCGTTCCCCATTTTCGGAGACAGCGGGTAAAGGCGAAACAGGGCCAGGGAGCTTAAGTATTAAAAGTTTGTCCAACTTGTATTTCTTTAATGTCCGAGATCCGTACCCCCCTCCCCCTCTCATCCCACCGCACCACCTCTTCGCTAATTTCACTCCAGGTACCAGGTCTTAGGTTGAATGATGCCGATACTTTTTCCCTTAAAATAAATTATAGCTCCCTAAAATATTGATGAACTATAGATTCCCTAAAATAAAATTTAATAGCTGACACTGCTAAACAGACACTAAAACGAAGGACTTTCGTTTAAACCCAATGACAAAAAAAGGATATAAGAAAGCGACATAGTGTATGAAAATGGAGTAAAGCAAGAATACATCAAACGATTAAATTATTTGGAAGATTGTATTTTAAAATAATTATTTGTTGTATAATAACTGTAAAAACGAATCGACATAATGATATCAAGTCTAACTAAATTTAAAAAAAAACAAATGTAACTAAACTTAAATAGGCCAATATAATTAAGTTTATACCAACAATAAGAACTATAATACAAAGTATATGCTAGATATTGTAATTTTTCTTATATACAGAATAATATAGTTACTCAATGTACTCGTCTCCAGAACATTCCAGTCACTTAAGAGGCCTCAAAAAATAGTTCACAACTCAAATAAATTTATCTTTTAATATACTTTTAAACGAAATTATATTGGTTTAACTCTATAAGTTTTCCTTCGGTTTCATTATAAGACTGACCCAACTTTTCTTGATATCTGAACTCGGAACTAGGAGTGTTTGAGCCCGCCTCAAAGGCATTTGTCGAACCGACCTTATGAAATTGTCCTTGGAAAAAAGTTGAGGGCAATTACATTCAAGAAAAGTACTTTAAAGAGACTAATAGAGGATTATTTATTAACCGAACTCAGAGAATAATTAAAAGGCATTAAATCAAATAGTTAATATCTCAATAAAAACCCTTGTGTACACACAAGACAACTTAAACTGGTAAATAAACAATATTAGACGGGATGAATGTTTTATAGGCAGAATCGAAAATAAGATAATACGTGGACTAAAAAGTTTTCCACACTTGGAAATAAGAAGAGGAACAGGCACTAATTATTCAGTACCATCATTTTGGTACAAAAAATACAACGTCCAAAGACCAATCCGAATCCTCCGCCCCATCCAATAGAGAAGGTAGATTACAAATTAATTTAGTTAAAAATAAATAACAAAAAGTACGAAAATATAAATTGTAAAAGGATAATATAATTTAAATTAATGTATTAATGTTACGGCTTTTGGGGATCAGTGCACTCATTGCGAGAATAAAAACAGACAATACCGAAATCCGTAAGGCGGAATGGTTAAGGGATCGAGGAAGAAGTGTGCCTGTTGAATAATGATTACGACACCGACTTCGGGGGCTCAATTCAACTTTATTTCGTCGAAGGCGGAGGGGGTGGGGTGTGAGGGCTTTTTTATAAGTGTTCCGATCGCAGTAGCACCGGGAGCAGTGGAGTACAGACCGAGGGGAAAAACATTTAACATGGCCGGGGAGCGTTCCCCTACTGCCGGGGATGAGCTAGTGCCGCCCCTCAATACCAATAATAACAGTAGTAATAGTAATAGAGCCGGGCAATAATGGCGGAGCCTACAATACTATTACCGTTTTCGGTAACGATAATTTTTTTCTTTCTCCCGCCCGGGCAATTGTGAAAATGAAATTTTACGAGGGCGCCGTAAAAAGGGAGTGCCGACTCCGCGACAACGGCTTCGGCCGCCTCTCCTCCCCCCGGCTCACGCTACAATTGGGCCCCGGCACAGAAATACTACTCGATGCGAATTGATTTCGGATAACTGACTGTACTTTCCCCGAGAGTTTTTACCTGTTATTCCGTTGTCGGGGAATCCTATACCGTTTTTTTTCCTCCAACGAAGAAAAGAATCACTGTAGTGTTATTCCCGTACACTATTCCGAACTACTACTCCCTCTTATTCATTGGTTATATCCAACAGCGAACAGCATATAATTAGGTAGGTGGGTGCGTGAAACATTGCTGACAGAATTAGAACCTGATTAGACATATTGTCAAGTAAGATAATTCGGTGTCTACAAGGGAAAGAGGAGTAAGAAACATTCATTTATGACTAGAATTCACAATTTTCAAATCTTTTGAGAGGGACACTGGATATTTAGAGAACGTAAAGAGGGTCCTGTAGATATTCGAGAATGAGAGGTTTCGATGGAGTTCGGGTGCAATAAAATCAAAGGGTAAGGCAAATTAATTTTATACTCGTGAATAGAGAAGAATTCATTAATTTCTACATTCGCCCTACCTAAGGATTGATTGCGATATCAGAAACCTATTTGATTTGTACATCAACTGTTAAGTACGTTATGCCTAAACTAAACTTAAAACGTAGAAAAATAACCCCCTACAGCCAATTATTGTTTTAATACAGGACCAATAATTGTTCCCACGTATACGTTATTTTCATAAATATTTAACTTATGATTTTATCCTTTGATATTTATTCGCGAATGCAATTATTTTATTGTAATTATAATTTCATAAAACGGAGTACTGCCATTTCCTCTGACGACGTTTCCCCCGCCCCCAACTCCATCTGTTATTTCTTTTTCCCCGTTCAAATACTGGGAATTGGCCCCAGACATAGTAGAAGAATAAACACCGTCTCGGGGGAGAAGCGGCGGAAGGAGGAAGAGGAAGCTTGTAAGGTGTTTGCACAGAAAACGTTTACTGATAATATAACGCGACAAGCCAAGTTATTGTTAAAGTGTCCACCCGTTTAATTGGATTATTAATTACAACATTCAACCGACCGCACACAGAGGGGAGTTTACACTGAGCGGGATTGGGGCGCGGGGGCCCCGGCGCCCCCCCAAAATACAATTTCTCCTTTATTGTGCCAACCAATTATATAACTGAGCGGTCGGCGCCGCACTAACACAGACGAGCCGGGCCGGTGTAAATACAGGGATGAGGGGACCACACTCTGATATGTCGCACGGGTGTGAGAGTGAGCACACTCGGTGCGTGTGTGCATGTGTGTACAAAACCAACCCTCCTAGAGCTAATTTACTCTAGCCCGAATTCCCCTCCGCAACCCCGAAGATCTGTTAGCTGTGCGGTCTCTTCGGGCGGGGCTCTACTGTCTTCAGGAAACTTTCTACGATAGTAAATTTATAAAAGTATTGAATGTGCCTTACTAATTAACAAGTCCAATCGGTTACTCCGAAAGTAATAATATGACTGCAGGTATACTAATTTTCATAACCAAATGTGAGCCTGAATTATATGATATAAATCAGCTTTAAACGTTACAAGTCGAAAATATTAAGGAGAATAACATATCTTTAAGTCCCGTTTGTCCGCGACCTTCTCATTCAAAAATAAAACAAATTTCACTCCTAATGTTATACCCCTCCAAACCCTCCTTTAACGTTTCAATATTCGCTTATATATGTTTATATGCTTAACTCCTAATAATGGTTCTTGGGAATATTGGGGATATTCTACAAATTTTTGATTATTTATCCCAGGAAGGGAAATCAACTTTCTCCTGTCTCCGCCATTTAGCGCAATGTGAAACATTTCAAAATAAATCCGAGCGGAATCGAATATTGGACGGAGGGTCTAGAGGAGCGGCACTTCAAATGTCAATTAAATTTTATTCGACCTCTTTTCCGAATTGAAATTGGGGGCGGGGGCGCGCCCACCCGCGACCGGGCATTTTCACACACTGATGACGCTCGCACCGAGTCCCGCTTTTAGCAGCGAAATGATCATCCGGCCGGGGCATATAATCTATATGCTAATATATATTTACGCCCTCATCGCCACCCCTTCCCACCCCAAACCTTCTGTTCGTACCCCCACTCGTACGTCCCCCTCCTAAGCTCTCATAATTTTTTTGTACAGCTCCATTATCGGGATTGGTTAAAATATAAATTAAAATTAAATTCAGGACAGAGCCTCCGAAATCGTGACAGCGACGCGTTTCGAGTTTACGATGTTAAAATCAGTTGGTTTGGTTTCATTTCGGCGTGTGTACGAAATTTTATAGCAAGTTTCATGAATATATTACAAAATTGTATTATTAATATTACAGCGTCATTATTAATTAGTTCTTCTGAAAATTGGGCGAAGGTTTAAGAAATCTGACTGTGAGTGCATTCAACCTCTGGTATATAATGCCCGCATTCGCTCGTAATCACATTTTAACGTCAGAAACAGAGCAGCACTCTCAGCTAACGACGATGAAGGGAAAACATCCACACAGTTCTAGTACCAGTTGTTTTCCCTACGGAGCTGGAGTAATTAGTTTTAAGTGTCTTCATCTTTCCAATAAATTTCCGTAAAGACTGTTATCATCCGATAACGAATCTTGTCTTTCACGGAAAAAGACTTTCCCCTAATCCGGAAGACCTGGGCCTTTAATTGTATTCGGTACCACTAAAGTTGGAGGGAGAGGGGTAATGGTAGAGCGGTGTGTCGAGATAAAATCCCTCGGCTGCAGTTAACAGAACATTTTCTCCGATATTACGTCCCCCCTCTTATGTTGTTATTGGATTTGGATTGGTCGCTGAATTGATTCGCGATTACAGGGAGGCGAACTTAGGTAGTGAAGGGCAGGGGGGGGGGTCAATAAAAATTCGTTTATCGTCTGAACGGATGAAATACTATTGGTGATGTATTAATAAAGTGAGACGGTGTGGAATAAGAGGGGGGGGGGAGGTGGCGGGGTCGGTTGTCCCCCCCAACTACACAATGGGCTCCAATTACCCCACACAGAAACAGAATTGCATGCCCCTTCCCAGCCAACTACCAGGAATTCGATTAGGGAAAATCAAATTATTATTGATTTACTAGTAGTTTAGTTACAATATACATCACTGCAGCGTCCGCCTTTCACATCAGATATAAAACTCTAATTTAAGATTTTGAAATACTAATACTGGTTTTATACGTACGCATTATAGCAAAACAGCTGCATTTTAAGGATAACACCTGTTATATCCATTATGCATTAGTACGCTAGTTTTCAACAGAAACGTCCCGGCAATAATTCGAATAATGAAAAAAAAATTTAATACGTCCGAGATTTTATTGTAGAAAACTGACGACAGTTTATAGCTACGCTGGTTCTGTTTTTATGAGCTGCGGCGTACTATTTACATTAAGCTCGTTCCCCGGATCCGTCTCTTAACCTAACACAGCATTAAACACCCGGGATATGGGGGTTTTTTACGACCTTTTTATGCTCGCGTAGAGAAACGAACGTGTACCGTGTACCGCCACCGGCCTCGACAGTCGGTTTAAAGCGTACAAACCCACCCCCCCTTCCCATCCCCGCGTATTATTTATCCGATAATTTCCGCAACAACAAACATTTGTTTGAACTTCGTTTATTGCCGGCCGGCAACACTTTCGATGTTATTCTGTACAAATTGTACCGTTAATAATAGTGGGACAACGGCGGGGAGGGGGGGATACCGACCCATTAACGGTATATTATCGTGTGGAAATCGTCTCTTGCGGAAGATGGGGTTTGGAGCGGGCCCGTATAATCGGAGCCCCTAGACTTAATATCCCTTGTTGGATTGAGCATCTAATGGGGTGCAAATATCCTATCCCTGAGCTGCAGCCTAGATGTAATCCGTTATAACAGAGATCTCCAGTCGCTTCTGGCATTGGCCAGTTTCTGGTATACCCAGATGGGACGTGATTTTGTCAGCGTGATTTGGATTTTATTTATACGTTTTTGATTCCGATCTCTGAGAGTCTCGCATATGTCACTTTTAATTTACGTCCTATACGGGTTTCCCCATGTCCCTGTCAGGATTCCTATTGAGAAATGCGGGAAGGCCTGCAATTCTCTGTATATATAAGTTTCATAAGCTTCGTCTCCGGGGTAATGGGGTTAGAATTAATCGCGATATTTTGAGGCTTTCCAAATTGCCATCAAGGTCGCCGAAATGCGAAGATAATAGCCTCATCGTCAGTTCATTCCGAACGGCGGGGATTATCCGCAGCTTTCTTTAACTCAATTAATGTTTCAGGATTGATTTCAGCGGAAGTCCTATGAAGTTTGTTTTGGAGCGGCGTGAATGGAGATAGAACTTAACAGTAAACAATAATCCGGCCAAGCGGGAGTATCGTTCGTAATCCCTAACTAAACTTCGCCGGTTGCAAATAGTGCCCACTCTTTCACTGGTAATTGAACTGAATTAATTCCGCCATACTATTATTACGGTGTTAACAAAGCTTCATTAGTAAATAATTTGTATCTGTTTTATTATAATTTATGTTAATCCCTATAGTATACTAAAATGCCCATGAACAATTTAAATGTATACTGTGGAAATTTCTAGCTGGGATGGTGTGCAATAATTTCTTAAGTTGAAATTACGCTTCGTTGAAAATTTGACTCGGCTGCATATTTACATAAATAATGGGGAACATTATAAATATTTGGATATACAAATTAATTTTACGAATATTATTTTTTATTTGTCCAGATAATGTAAGGAATAAACGAAAAAATAAACGGAACGTTCCTCTAAAGATGTACACGAGGGGCATTTTCGTAGCTAACTATTGTCCAAAAAGTGCGGGCGTTAATGGGAAAAGTGAACAAGCTGTAAAATTAAATATTCATTATATTTCAACCGAGGTTTATGCTAACCGAAAAACACGTACACAAAATACGGTGAGTATTCTCAAGGGAAGGGGCGGGTGGAGGGGGTTTACAACCCCAGAGGGGCGCCTCTTATTTAGCGAGAGAAGAAACGCGGCTGGGTATCAACTTGCATCGGGTTGACGGGGCCTTGGCGTCTCGGACTTGAACTCAGGAAATAATATTTTAGTTTGGGCCGAAAGGGGGTAGATATTGGTAGAATAGAGGGGCCGGTGATACAGCTTCAGCGTCCCACCACTACTGACTCGGTTTACACACTCATGACGCTCCGAGGGAACCTCTTTCACTTATTGTGATATTGCGGTATACGCCTTTATTTTATTAAAAAATATTTACAGAATTTATAAATAAGACTTATAAATTACCTTGAACATTTGTGCTTGGACACTAATCAAGGGTTGTTCATTATTCTTAACAATTGTTGATAAAATGGTTTTTAATACAATCTCAAAATAAATTCTCGGAATATACTGTCTCGTTTACGTTTTATCATAAAAATTACAAGAATACATTTGAAAATACCACCTGCAATGGCATCACATTATGCGTTGTACACGGCGCTTCCGATACTAACCAACACCACCGTACCGTTTCGCGGGTCTAGTATAAATAGCTCCGTTCTCGGCGCTGGCATAAAGTTTTAATCGATCTAGTCCACTCAAATATTTCCTGCATGGATTTGTGGGCGGTCAATAGGGGTATTATAAAATAATATAAATCATATATTGACAAATCTTCTTATCGACACCTCGTATCAATTAGAATTCCCTATCGTGAAGGGGGTAGTGATAGTGTTTAGTATAGGAATGGAGGGCCCATCTCAGCTACCTGGAGGAGGCTGTGCGGACATGAAGACAAACTGCTGCTACGTGTTCGGTTGAGGTGCTTCCCCGCCCACAATATAAATGGCCGCATCTCGCCATCCCCCTCCCCCTGCTGCAACCTTCAGCCATACACTTTCACCCCGCGCACCCAGCCGGGAGAGCCTAGCTTCGACTAGATACGGCGAGCCAAGCATTTTTTTATACGCACACCGTTCTTAAACTCCATCCTCGAATAAATCCGCCGACTGTGATTCATTCTGTTCTCGCCCGAAAATTGGTACGCGTTAATATCTAATCCGATATTCGACAAATAACAAGAAATAATTACAATTATGTGGTCAGCATGAATTTCAAATTTAGTGGGACAACTGTGATTTCTATAATTTACAACATGCGTCGAGGATACGTTCGGTTTGGCAGAGAGTAAATCATGGCTTCAATTTCCTTGAGAGCGTGGATTTTTTTCCCTTCGATCCTGCCCATGTGTGTTTTTAATCTCGAACGTAACGTAACCGTTTGCGAACTCGGAACTGACATATCAGTAGTGCAGTGGCTGGCGTGCCCACACTATTACATAACCCTGGTTACTGATACTCGATCTGAGTAGGGCTAATAGCACGCTAGCAAAATGAAAAACAAAACGTGAAAGCAAACGCCTTTTCACGGTGACAGATACTTGGTTTCATATTTTACTCAGCATTATTTTAGGCATCGTCACTGTTTTGTCTACAGTACTCTCTTTTCATTATTATTATAATTTGAGAGAAAGAAGAGTACTTTATTATAAAATCTTACATAAATAAATTTATGAATGAGTATGAACACATATACTGACAATGGTTAATTACCATCTGACAGGTGAGTTTGGTAAAGAAATAGGTTTGCAACTTTGTACGAATTCCTTTCCTACAGAAATGATGACAAAAAACTTAGTAAGCGTTCTTGGTTGAGGTTGACTAGTCTACAAACTTCGCTTGATATACGTGTGCTTTATACAATTACATAAGTTTGACCGTAAACTACATAAAACGAACTCTCACTATACTTATTATTATAGAGTTTTATTTTTACTACCACTCCAAGTATTCTCATACTGCGCTACAGTAAATTGTACTACTGCCCCTGATTCGTAAAAATGTTATATTATAATTGTTTCTATTTTATTTATTCAATAATTACCAGGCAGTAGTATTTATTTCCACCCCGTGTCACACTGAAACACCAAGGAGTTCAGTTAAAGCACACTTTTCCTATTTATCCCCATTTCTAAAGAACCCCCGCGCAAAATTCAAAATATATTAGACATGAAAAGTTTGCAATTTCCGATTCCGATCACGATTAAAACGGCGGCAATAAAAAGACGCAATTTAATTCAGAAACTAAACTAAAATAACTTGTAGTAATACGAGTTCGGAACACGTAATTCCTCCCCATAAATTGGCGCCGGGGAACAACCTTGGCCAATAAGCCTTTTTTAGCAAGCGCTTTTAGCCTGTCAGGTCACGTGGTCGGAAAATTATGAATAGCCACCAGGCATCATTATAAATACAGGTTGTGGGATATTTATGTTGCAATAATTACGGTTAATATATAAAGTTTTACACAACGCTACATCATTTGTATTACTTGCGCCCCAAATTAATGGATTAAGTTCGGTTGTGACACATGACAATTACTCCAATCCAAGATCATAATAAAGACTGAACTCGTGCAAGTTAAAATTCACACCGTTCTGGTAGGCGTGTTAAACATATAATTGCTTTTATTGGGAGACGGTAATGGCATGTTCTGTAATTGAGTTGGCTGTGGCCCGCCTAACAGAGTACAGAGTCGGCCAATTGAAGGATCCATTGGTGCGATAAGGCAAACGATACTATTAAGGATTCTTTAATGGGGAGGGCGATCGTATCCTTTTAAAAAGTCATAATTGTCATCCCTTATCGGCCGGCAACAATCTGCCCCGTTCAAAACTACATCACAAAAGGGTAGTCCCGGGCCAGAAGAAAACGACGCCAGATAGTAGTGTAAATATAATTGGATTGTTAAAATCCCGTTCCTTCCCTTTCCACTACCCCGCGTCTCCACCACAATTACACGAAGCAATTACAATTTTCATCGGGCCGTTTAATCAGTTTTTAGTGAGGGGCTCGAGGCCCGACCGCGGGCACGCCAACAGTCTCAAAACAAAGTTAATACAACTGATGGTTATCTGTTGGCGGACTTCCGCCGAACCCCCGGGACTTACTTTTCGAAGCCAAGTGGCACGGCCCGGCCGTTCCCAGAACCCCCTATTTTTACCCGAACCGCCACCGAGAGGCGTCTTATTTTCCAGTCCCCCCCCCCCGACTGTACAATTTATGAACGTGAAAAAAATCGGAGGCGGGGGGTGGTATAAGGGTGGTTATGAGTCACGGAGCGGGGCCCGGATAGAGTTTGGAACTGCACAAAGGGCATTGCCTATCGGAAGCATTGCCCGAGAGTTCGAAGCGGGCCACGATTATATGGAAATGTGATTTAGAATTCCCGGTAGTTGGGCTCCGTGTGTCAGTTTCATGCTATCGGTATGTTTGGCCTAGCGATCCCTCTCTCTCCCTCTCCTTTTACTCGCCGTACAAAGGAGTACGCTCCAGACTATTTCAAAAATAAATTGTATCGAGTCCCTTTATAACCTCCCCCAAGAGTCTACTCTCTGCTCCAAACAATTTGATTCCTGGATGTCCTTCTTCACTAATTTCGTACAAAGGGGTACAAAATACAAAGTGAGGAAACAAACTGAAAAGTTTCGTTTCATATCATTATATATCGCGAGGTAATTAATTAATTTATTGTGTTTATTTAAGGTTAAAATAATGATTGATGCCCATTTTACTTTTCAGATTAAGGAACAAACTTGTTTTAAATATTGCAGTTAGTTTCCACTGCATTAATAATAAAAAGCAATCCGTTAAGAGGAATGAAAAAGAAATTCAATTCGACTAAACGCAATCGACTGAAATCCGCTTACCAATGTCCGACACGGTAGTTGTGTGCTCTGAATCCAATACACGGGCATACAGGTGTGATTAAACTTTCACAATAATTATTCACCTACGTGAAATAAAACCATTGGCACGCCTTCCAAAGTTAATTTGTGAATACTATCAGACTATCTCAATTAATCCTATAAATCCAATATATACTGCAAGAGTGAATTAATATTAGTTACGAGGATAGGGACATTTTAAATGAACGCATAAAACCAATTGTTATCTTGTTATTTAATATTAAATTTTGATTGTTTCAAAAGGATTTACCGTAGTACTATAAGCCCAATTTGTAATCAATACAAATTTATAATTCCGACGGTTTAGCTGATACTTTTCTCGATCTACCACTCGTTTTTTTTTCTTATTCCGATTTGTCCGATTCAAGCTCATCTTCTTTCCTGCCGGATTCCTAGTAAAATACCCTTTCCCATTACTGGGCGTATACTACCGATCTGCAGGTGGGAGAAACTACACAGAGGGCAACCCACAAAGCAGGGCCGCGCCTCAACCGCCCGCCGGCTTCCGGCTGAGTAAATAACCTACTCTCATTATGGACGGGCCTCTCTATTGTATTGGTTAGAGGGGTAGGTACCCCTAATGAATTTGATTTCAATTGAAGATCTTTTATGTCAAATTATGACCAGTTTCTTTCTGGCCCTGGGGAAATACAAAAGAACCCGTTTAATCGACCAGATGACTACAAATTCTGCAAGAAATTTGTTCTTATTGTGCGTATCCATAACCTAACACAATAGACTTTTTGAGTGATGGACCGAAATTCTTTCAATTACAAATTTCAACTTATTATAAGAGTTTAGTTATATAAATAACTTATATTTATTTTTATTTAAATTATTAATTTTTTTTTCGACGAGTAAATAAATAACTACTAATTTTCTATGGCATTCAATGTCTTAGACTGATAACAGAAATAGGGCTCGGAGATTATCCTTCTAAATTTCCATTTATTCCCAGAATATATAATTTTTTCCCCATTTAAATATACCATAATTACAACCCAAATATACGGGTCGGGAGGAAATTAGCTGCGGTGGCTAATTCGAATTTTAAACCTCGGCAAAAGGAAGGCGTATTAAATTTGAACAACCGGAGATACAATCGGAAGTAAATGTAACTCCCGAAAAAGGAAAATATAGAGAATGGGCAACAAAAACGGGCCGGAAAGAAAATACGGGTAATTGTTTTAATTAGTTGAGGGGCCAAGTTTAAGATTCAACCGGTGAGATAACGCCTACGGACTATACAAAGCCAGATAAAAACGGCACAATTGCTTTCGCCGCTAACAACAATAATATTTCGGCACTAATTATTTTCTACGCTTAATTAAATCTAAGTGAGTTGTGTGTCTATCCGAAAGTTTAGTCTGAAACCGCCCCTTCTCTCGGTCTTTAACAGCGGCGCCCAACCCAAACATTTCATAAATATCTTTTATAATTTCCCTTAAAAATATTATTTCACAATAAGAAACTAAAAAGACTATCATAATGGCGATTTAACGATTCAACATAACGAATTAAGAATAAACTGATTGGCAGCGAACGTTGAGTTATAATCCTATAAGTCAAATAATTTTTCAAAGAAACATAAATGATAATCCCAAGGAAAAATTATGGCCTTATTATATATAAAAAATAATTAGGGATAAGTAATAAGAACTGCGATGTTTAATTATTTCAATACACGCCCGAGAAAAACATTCGGTGTTTTTATTAAGTTCGATTTCGGCTTAGACATATTAGAGTGTATTGTGAATTTATCGGATCAGAGCGGTCATTGTCATCGGCGCTCTGCCTACTGTTTGTTCGCGGATTAAAACCGGTGTCTGCTTTCCAGCAACACATAATCGCGCTTCCCCACTGTGTAATTCCACATACACACACACAGTGGGCCCATTTCGAAGTATTTTAGTGGAAGTTTAATTACATATTAAGACGACAGAAATTATGTCTCCTCTGGCACAGTCCGAGACTAAATAGGTTTTGCCTTATGGTTTGTAATTTATTAATTATGGTTGGGGTACCCATTGTGTCTCCATTTTAAATTTTAATTTCATTCCGTTAAAACAAAGAAGGCAGTACCTTCTTTGCTATCTAAATTGAGTCACAGTAAATAAATACGCGATGTTTATGGGGCTTTTCACGGTAAAAAATGTAAGAATTGGTTTAACAAAATTTGGGTCTCAGATGTTCTACAAAGTGAGAAATCGAAAAATTACAACCGAGAAGTACACTCACTTTAATTATGGCGGCCTTTGTAATAATATAATTGAATAATTGTTACCTATGAGACTGAGTGTTTCTTATCGTTTATGGTAATTAATAGATATTAAAGAAACTGAAAATACCGGATACAGTGTTAGCACAGAGGTGAAGTAATGAGGTTTCATAATGGTTTATACGGGGGGCTTAGGTCATAAAATATTCAAGGGGGAGCCAACACCACCCCCCCTTCCGACATCCTCGACCGGTTAAATCTCTGCCCAACAACACTACGTCTTCTTCAGTGGCCACTTTTTCTAAATTAGGCCAACGAGAAAAAAATATTGTTCGAATAAGCGGGAAGGGGAGACTGCAGGGGGAGACTTATAATTAAAACGGGAGGATTAATACTGTCAGGACTCCGGGTCCTCATTCCTGTAATGCTGTCTCCCTGGGTAAGACGCTCCTCTGTACCGCCCCACCCCCCCTGCTAGCCTCTAGCTTAAAGTTCAACCGATTCCACGCCCATAAATCCCCACGTTAAGACCCCCAAGAGAAGGCGGCTAAGTCTGTCGGTCCTACCCTTAAGCGGTGCGCAAATTAAAAATTAACTGCCATTATTATACTATACTCGCGGGGAACACCGCCCAAAATCGACTTCCCAGTCATTAATTTCTCAACTTCAATTCCAAAACGCATTAAAATATGATTTCGCACACCGCAGGGGAGTTCGAAGCATGAATGCATATCTACAAAATTATAACTGAAATAACAGCAAATTTTGATGAAATATTAGAAAGAAAGCAATAAGAATTCAAAAGATTATAGTACATTATAGAATCCCATCCTCATTGATTCATAGAGTAATAATACAATTTAAACTTTTTTCTCTCTCAAATTTGCATAGATAGCCTCTCCACCGGCAAGCGCGCATTCGTGTCAACAAGTTTTGTAGCCACAAATTTAAATTAAAAAAAAAACAGCGGTGACTCTAGACAGCTCGATTAGTTCTGGTAATTATTGCCGTCTCTATAATGTGCTCTTCCATTGTTGATGTTGAAAAAATATAAACAATTAACAAGTTAAACTGAAAATGTATTATTCAAAGGGCAGGGATCGCATCTGACGAGTGTTCCTTGCAGCGCTATGCGCTCAATTTGCCCAATTTTTGTTTTAATTTAGTTTTTACAAAAAAAAAGAAAAACAGAAAAAGAGAAACATTTTGATCGGCAAAAAAGTCGTGAACACCGACTCACCGTACGAATGTGTATTCTTCTGTGAAAGGGAAACGGAAATATAAAATGAATGGGAACCGTACACGAGGGGTAAGGTGTGGTTTCAAGTTTGGAGTCGTGTGTGTGTGTGTGTGTGTGTGTGTGTTTCTGAGGCGATGTGGGCGTGTGAGTTGATCCGTGAGTGAATGGCCCTGGGGAGAGGAAGGGTCGAATTTGGACAGTAGGGCGGTTTTAGAATGGCGCCTGTATGTTTCGGCGTGTGTGTATATATATATATACATGCATGTGTGTACACGTGCGTGTGTGTGTGTGGGCGGGTGTTTGATGGGAGCCGCACTCACGGCCGCAGCCGCAGCGGGCGGCATTGCCTATCCCACGCTATCTCTACTGCCCCCTCATCACCAAGGGGGCGGTGGAGGGCGGAAAAAACTCAAAGTGTTGCCAACTGGAATGCTGGAAACGATAAAAGAACTCGCCGCTATAGAACCGCCCACCGGCCACAATTGAATCGGCACAAAGGGAACGGCAAGATTTGCGACCGACACTTTACTTCCTAATTTCCGGAAGAGATAGTACTGGAAGTCGCGAGCTAATTTCTAAATCCTTGTTATAAAAGCGTCCACAGAGTCCTTGTAATAAGGGATACTACTATTTGAATATATTGCCTCTCAGATATTTTCCACTAGTACTTGAATATTAACTGTTTCAACTAGTATATCTATGTTCGTGACGATATTGCCGCACGAAAGTTACATCTGTCATTTAACAGCAGATTTCGTCTACCTAGAGAAGAGCCACATACACGTTTCCCTGCTGCATTCATTCGGTTGATATTTCGGGACTTGTCGGGACGCTCAATTTGCCGGTACGGCGGCGGGCTACATACATAAAGCTATCGCTCTCTCGTGACAAGATGAAACTGACAGCGGATCGTCGTCAGAGTGTTATTATAAACCCCATTAAAATTGCGAGAACGTTTCAGTCCGGCTTTCGGCATTATTCCCGCCTAGTTTACATATACACGTCGTTGACAGTCCAATCATTCTACAGTCGTTCATTGCTATATAGCAGTTCAGGCGATTAACGTTTCGTGATGCTAGTGATTTACGTACGACACTTATTCGACGTTCATAAATTGAATAGAATTAATCATATTTATAATATGTATTGTTAAAGGGTTGTAGTGCCGTAATGAAAGTAAATTAAGTAATTAAATAAATTATGTATTAATTTACTTAGCTAACAATTAATAATACGAGGGTGATAAGAGGCTGAATAATTCCTAAGTGCTACCTAAGTTGAGATTATGCTGAAAAATTAAAATAATTTTCTTTTTTGAACAATAATAAATTATTTAATTTGTTTACCATACTTTACATATATCACGTAATGATAACATTTCAGAGCATATATTCCTGTGTTAGTAACCACAATTATTATTCCGAATGTTCCCCATTGATTTTAGTTTAACCCTACCTTTCTGTGACACTGAATCAGTAATTTCCCTTTTTCTTCTTTCGGCTCTCGTTCAAAAAAGAACAGTGGGACAAGAAATGAAATAAAGGGTTCTAAATGCAGGCGATTGGGGAGTTAAATGCAGTGTAATTGTTCCGTGGCAATGTAAGTTGATTAAACCCCGTTTCAAAGAGGCCTTCCGATCGGTCGGCCGAGCAGTCACGCACGGCTGCTGATGGAGAATTATTCTGAGCTTATCTCCCACTCACTCTTTAGACGTTTTTAAGCCGATCCTCATACTTTAAATTACACAAAGGACCAGTGTCGTTGGAAAATGATGTAATGGCAATTACAGCGTTACAAAGCAGGACCAAAAGCGCACGGACAATCACCCAAAATTATAAAATGTCTCTTCTTTTAATTCTAAAATAGCAATACATTTGCCTTATTTTATGAAAGTTTTGCAATCGTACAGCACTATATGTTTATAAAAATTAATTACACCGCTTGGTAACCCCCCACTATTGTAAATGCACCAGTTAGAACGATTGAATCAATTATGGCAATAGGCACTTATGAAAATTTGAAATTAAACACATATAATTTCATATGGGCAAATGAGATGGGGCCGTGGACATACGATATCTTCGTGTACACGAATGGAGTTGACACTGTCACAGGTTTCACAAAAGGCTGCTGTTCAACAAACCCCACAACCACGCCCATTACTAAATATCAGTCCACAACTCCGTCCGGGTACATTATGGTAATTGATTCGCTTTAAAATTGTGCTCAATCAAGTTGAAAAATAAACACCGGTTGGGTCCAGTGATTTATGCCTGCACAATGATCCACGTAAAATGTTAATTTCCATTTTCACAAACAAAGGGTACGTCTTCACAGAGGTGTTTGGCAGTAATTACTTTACATATGATGAAGTGTATTAAAGTTCATCTTGTTTAACACGATTTGAACGAATTCAAAATAAAGAATTATCGTTGTGACAGTTCTATTCAGAAATCCGGATATACGATTTCGCGATTATTAATTAACAGCACCGATAGGTCGAAAATATCGGATGAAATTTTTATTTTAGTTTTATTTTATGTCATGATACAGTTGTTAAGATAGAGTTGTTGTCAAGATACAGGAGATGAGTAGGTTTTTACCCTTTTCAATTTAATCGAAGGTCCTGACAAATTTCGAAATAAATCCGGGTTAATCAGACTGCGTTTGGCCCGAAATCAAAAGTCCAATGAGATTAAAAAATAACGTTCTCGACTTCACAATGGAAAAGCTGATTCATTTTTTTTTTTTTTAATTGGAAAGTATTTAGGAAGCCTCGGCGGTGTCCTAATGACCGATCGATGACCTGGAATTTCCCTTACTCTATATAATAGGGCTATGAATCACGAGGATAAAACGGCCCTGTTTGCGGGGATGATGATTAAAAATCATCCCTCCCCAGTCACCAGGAATAGCTCCTGAATATAGCAGCCCCGCCCTCTCTCACTCCTCTCTCTCTCTCTCTCCTCCTCTCCCTCTCTCTCTCTCTCTCTCCTCTCCTCTCTCTCCCTCTCTCTCCCTCTCTCCTCTCTCTCTCTCTCTCTCTCTCCCTCTCTTTCTTGTTCCGCCTCAAACTGCCCTGAAAATTAACCTCGAGTTAGTTCAAGCGCCGTATGAAGCATTCAGGTATCAAACATACTTTCTTGGAGATTAACTCCAAGAAATTTACCACTTGGCGAGTACCGACCCCTTTCCCTAGAGGGTGAAATAACCCCCTAAAGACCGACACAGGACTAACTCCTTTAATATCGTTTACTTTCGTCCTTTTGCGCTCAACGCCGCTCATTCCTGCGTCCGATTTTGTGAGCGATAGCCCGAATGAGAATAAAGAGTCGGGCCACTCGCACCCCCTATGAAAAATTTCCCAATCTAATGACACATCTTTCCAGCGTCGCGGGCGCAATCATTGAATTATGACTACAGTCAAAGACCGCATTACGCTACATAAATCCTTCAAGCACGCTATCTAGCCACTATTTTCTGTTATCACCCCCTGGCACACGACCCTACCGATCACCTTTGCCCCGTGTTAGAGGGTAGCTAATGTTTCATGTAACGTGTCATTTTCAGATTTTCAAGCATCAACGATTTGACTTTTACACTTTTATGAATATTTGTCAAATTACATGTTATCTGAATTAAAACACTAATTAACTCAGTGTTTTATTTGTATACTTATTTCGAATCCACATAATTAGGGAGATTCAAATAAATCAGATAGGCAGTATATACATACAAATAATAATTAGGGATTACCTATCGGTGGCGTTTTTAATGGAAACACACACACCATGAGGGAGATTGGATGTGATCTTCCACTGAGTATCAGAAGACCGATTTGCGCTTATGTAATTATAGATTTTGTTCCTATGAAATTTATGTCGTATTATGCCATATGTGCCTTCTTTTTATTTGGCATAAAACGAAAAATTGAAACCGGTCCAACTTATACAGCACGAGATAAGCCAATGAAGACAGATTATCACACGACCAATAACATTGTCAACTCCCAGAACCTTAAAAATCGTGAAAGCACTAAAATAATTTATTGCAAACGTAGGCCAAGTTCTGTTTTTTCGGTACAGGTACCAAATTTTAAAATGAACTCATTCAGTCCATTTTCCGGCCCAACCTTTTTCTGTCGACCCCGGTCCCCTCCCCCTTTGTTTCTCCCCCTCATAAACTTTTAACCTCTTAAAACAGGACCTCGGAACTGGGCTACGCGCTAAATAGCCGGCGCCGGTGTTAACGCCGTATAAATAGGTAAAGAACTAAATACGAGGAACCGCTATTAGCGGGCGGTGATAGTTTGTCGGCCCGGCTAATAGAATTTAATATTTGAAGCTCCGACGTGAACCGGCCATCCCCGACTGCAATTCGATTGTTGCCGCGGAAAGGGGAAAAAAGAAAATACCGTACACCGTAGGTTTGGCTTCTGTAAATGTCAATTGGATGAGCAACCCTAACTGTAAAATTAAGCGATTTTGGCAAGAATTGAGGATATACCTTCCATTTAATTGTGTTCAATGCGAATTTTAAAATTTACAATTATTACCTTAGATTTAGAAAATATTAACACTGAATTACTTCGAAATCGGATAGTTGAGTTCTAATTCTCATACTTGAAGATTTAAATTCAGCAAGACCCATAATATCAGAATAGCAAGAAGAAGAGAATATCAATTTCGCGAAACCCATAAGAGGACATGGGAATGAAATATTTTTTTACCCACGAGATATTGATGGGAGTACACAAATATATAAATATTCTTGCAGGAATGGTATTGGAAGACCAATAGTTTAGTACAGAGTAGTTATACGCCTATATTTATTACTGCCCATGTAGCCTATAAAACACTATACAACACAAGTAAGTGTTAAATTACAGAATATTCTCATATTTTAAAAAAAGTCGTTTTCCAAAAACTGGATTCTCAAGAGTGGGGAATTATGATTCTTCAAAATGAAAAAGGATATTTCTTATAAATAAAACGGTAATTTAATTGTAAATGTTGTCGCTATAATGATACGTTTACCTTCTGTTCTTGAAATTTTTACACGATTCTACCATGATTAAAAATCCAATTACAACATGAACAAGGAACATATATCCGAAACAAAAATTCATTTAGGAACAAATTCATAATATGAATCATTTAAAATCACAAGCATTATTATTATACTTATTTTCCTTTAAAGTTGCCTTTTTTATCATAATTAAATTCTTCTGTTGTTCAGGTGCAGACAAATTTTATGCAGAGAACGTTTCTTGGAATACACCCACTTATAATGGCGTAATAATAAAAATTTACATTTTGAAATTTACATATTCTATCAAGAATATCATTAATGACTAAATCATTCACGGCTAAACCAAGGAAAGCGACAGATCGTCCTGGATGTGTTATAAAATAAACCTTAACATTAACACGTGCGAAGTATTGTTAATCTTTCGATGTTTTTGTCTTGCAAATTGGCACGTAAATTGTATAAAATATGTAATTTTCCGATACAATCCTTATGTCCTTCATCTGTTTAAAATATTTTCGCGAGTTGTCCAGGGAGTGGAACTGCACTAAATTTTACTGTCGGATCCTAGGTTGGGTTAAATACCGAGCCAAAAACGGGTTATGCTCACGGGAATAACTCACGGAATTCCATATAATAATGTCGCCAAAGGTTGAGAAATGGGGCGTAAAAAATACAAAAAACACAGGTCAAAAACTACTGAAAAAATGCATAGACCCGTAATTAGAGGAGGGGGGGGGTCCGGTGGAGGGCCCGGGAGAGGGTGAAGCTCGAGAAATAATGGGGAGCCCCTTTGTATGGGGGCGTATTAGGGTGTGTGTGTGTGTGTATGTGTGGGTGTGCACGCGCGTGCTTGTAGTCCGTGTGTCCGTGCGCTCCGGTTTAAAAAGGTCATCGGGTCAGACGTGACTCAAGAGCGCGGTTGAATTGTCTTTCTGTTCTGGCGGAAAACCTTTTAGAACGGTAAATTATTTTTTCTCACCAAAACGAAAATAGCCCGTTAGTCGATTCCGACGAGCCGCTATCATTTCCTTAAGATCTGCCGGGAAAGAACTTAAACTGTGATTATTAATGTCGGTAAAATAACTAAGAAATGTGATGAATTCGTGTTGGAAGCAGGTACTTGTCCCTTCCGGGGAAGTATTTTAAAAAAATCATTCCTGTTTCTTACCTCTCAATCAGAAATATTGTATCTCAAGTTGTAATTATTCGCCAATAAACAGCACAAGGCATTTATTAATCATTGGGATCAATTCCAATTCGTAGTACCAACTAAAGGTAAAGTTACTAATTTATTCCGCTTTCATTAAACCTGGACGAAGAAAAAAAATTTTCATCTCGCTATCCTTTTGCGGCCATCAAGCGGACGCATTCCGCTTCTCAATTTGAATGCTAATTGTCTGGCGGAATGAGTCAAAAGCGGAGTTGCCCTAAAACAAAGCAGACGATTCCAAATGCGTTCAAACTGAATCTGGAGGTCCGCACAACAATTTTGTCCCTCTCCTAAGCAGTAATTATCCTATTTGCGCGGCTAGCTGTATGCAATTGACAATGCTAAAGAGGAAAATAATCGTATACACGAACTTGTTATTAAAAGGGTTTTGAAAATATAGAAAATCAGACTATTTCATGCAATATCATCGGTACTACTGTTAATATTATGATCGGAGTTGTAACTCTATAATAGCGCCAAAATCGGAATTTCATCTGTGATTACCAGAGTTGGGTAGCATAGCTGACAGTGTTTATTTACGCGGTGGATTACTTAACCTGGAATTCTCGCCGAAGAAAGTCTCAGAGCAAATACCTCGTCAGCTCTCGTTCCAAAGATGTTGCCGGTTTTCCAGGAATTTCGCTTCAGGATAAACATTGAGCGAGTGGGTTTTACTGAGAGGAAACGGCGCTGAAACGGGAGACGGTAAGCGGGAGAGGGCTAAATTGGGACCGCAAGAAATAAACAGGTATGGATATTTAGAACGAAAATATACGATAAATATTTACATTGAAGGTGTTGAGTCCATTTTTCTGCTTTATTTTATTTCATCGTTTTTATATGACCGTGCATTGACTACACAGGAGGGTGTTAAGTAAGAAATAAGAATGTAAGAAACAAACATTTCACTATTTAACAGACAACAACCCATATAAACAGATATGACGCTACACATAGGCAGACTGGTCGACTTGGCAGTATCAAATTTGGCGAGAAATATATGGCATGTTGTATTTATAATTTAACGGTCTTTAATGCAGACAGAAAATATTAGTAACCTATACAAGCGTGCAAAAAAACCCAAGGCCATACCATTTAGTCAAATTTAATGGAACATTTTTAAGCAACAACGAGTCACTGACGCCAGTTTATTCTCGCGATGATTATAAAAGCCGTCTTTCATGTAGCGGAAACATCAGGTAGTTGTAATTTGTCCCGGTCTGGATATTTAGAAAAAAAGTGCCGAACACGCAACGCCACTCGAATAATTAGTCGGCGGCAGAGTTGGCGACATCTTTTTTTTTTTAAAAACTGTGGACGACGTCTATGTCTCCGCGAATATTCATTCATCACGACCGCAGGTAATATTTATGGCTCGAAGGACAGTAAGTGTTGAACATTGAAATGTGACTAAATTACTGCTAGGCGAGACCGCGGCAATTGTCGATGGAGATAATGAAATTTAGGAAGTTTTTCATATTATAATTTGGCGCAGTAAATTATAAGATTTCAGTAATATCATCGCCTACTCTCGTAGCCATATGAAGCGATCCTACAGGAAGCTAGTGGTAAGTTCCGGTCCGCTTATTTATAAGTGGATTGTAGTTTATCGCCCTGCGAGGCTACAAAACGCGACGTCTACTCGAGGCGGCACAAGGACAGGGTTCTTTGATCCGGAGTTACTCTGAAGATTGTCGGAATGAGAAGAGAAATAATTTAGTTCAGATGTTAAAAGATACAATGGACTGCAAAAAAAAATTAAAATCTTAAATCATTAACATCACGTCCTACTTGCATAAAAGTTCTCTATTGTTCAGTATGAGGAGTGACAACGTGGAACGGCCCTCGTACAAGACAATTTCCGAAATTTTTCGGCGTAGGGTTGTAATTAGCTTTAGTGGTTGGATGAGGGATCTTCACTGCTCGGGTTTGAATCAACACAGGGGCAGGTTGACACACACATACACACACAGTGAGTGGCAGGGGCGGGAGGGGCATTAATTTATACAAGGTTGGCGTCCGCGTCTTTCAATTAGTCGGATTCAAGTTTAGTTTGTGGGGTGGGCGGGGGGCGAATCGATGGGCCCTGCCGGCCGCCGGCTCTTGGAACGGCTATGACGGGGAAGACAGTTTTCCCAGACAGAATTTTCCTTCCACATTTCGGAGACTCCGTCCCTCCCAACTAACCGAGGCTCACTATTTAATTACTTTCAATTTCGTACGGGAAATTCTCCGCGGCCGTTTATTCTCCACATTATACGAGAGAAACAAACAGAGAGAGAGAGAAAGAGAGATAGAGAGAGAGAGAGAGAGAGAGAGATTTTCCCGGACATCAGAAGCCTACCGGTCTCTCATTTCATATATGCGCATAATTGATTGCTTCTTTTAATTAGATCTGAAGTACGCCCATCGATAATGACCCGCGCGTCTCTCGACTGTCCCCGCTCTCGCCGTTTGCCAGGTCCACATCAAAGCGTTGAACGGCCGCCCCCGGCTGTGGTAGTATAAATAATCAACTTCCAGAAAGGTCGTGAATATTAAATTCTAAGGTCATACGCCCAAATTCTGTGAGAGGACCACCTGACCTCCAATATATATTATATATGCTTCTGCGTGTGATGTGGTCAGTAGAAACTAAAATAAATTAAAACGTCCTCTATTTCTAGATGAGTTAGTTCCATTTATTGAATCGAGAAAAGATTAGTTTAGAGCTTATAATCCCAGTTAAAATAAAACGCGGGCTGAATTTTCCTCGTGCATATTATATATTTATTGGTCTAATTAATTGATCCATCTGGAAGCGGTAAAATGCGTGGACAAATTGAACTACGCGACCAGTCCTATTTTTCTGTTCTACAGTTTTCTAGACATCTAAAACCGGACTAAGATTATATTTAGAATAAAACTGCGAAACAAAGTTGTATACCTCTATTAAAATGGTGCGCGCACGATAAAATGTAATGATTCCGAAAAGGCAATCAAACCGGGCCGCTATAGACCAAGCGAACGGGCCTAGTTCCAAAACAAGGCGGAGACAGTATATCACGCGGGTGATAAAATATGGCTAACCCTCTCGGCGCCTCAATAACACTTTAAACTACACAGAAGGCTTCCGTGTAGCGGTAAAATACTGGCGTTCAGCCCGTCCATTAAACACAACAGGGAGCGAGTCAATGCAAATTATTTATTTTACCCTACATCAGACATTCATGATATCGTACCTCAATAGATACTACAGATTCGTAAGCAGTCTACATTCAATCCGTAAGGAATTAATAAATGCCAATAAATGAAAATATCCAACGCAACCTATTTTAATCGAATATAATACCCGACCTCAAATTCCCGCTCGTCCAAAAATGTAGCAAATTTCATGCTCGAATTCCTCATCATCCCGGTCTTCGGGTCTAAATCCCGGACATACCAAAATTCCCGTTTCAACAACTGCAATAATTTCTAACGCGTCCTCCTTTAACGCCAGCCTACTTCGTACTTATACAAGGACACAGTAGAGACAGAATAAATTAATTTAAACTCGGTGTCTCAGTTTTTGGTGGAAAAATTGTGTGCGGCAACAATTTCGCTACAATAATTTTCACTAGTAGTTTATTTCTAGAAAGAGATCATCGAATATAATTCTTTCTCAAAATCAATTCAAGATTTAAGCACTCGGAAGTTCAGCGGAGGTTCCAGCGAATAAAGATGCCCTGTCATAGCATCTCACTCGCCATTTTCGAACTTTCTTAAAAGTATTTTGGATCTTCCCTCGAATTCTTTATTCAAGTCGATGAATAAAACAGTGACGATCCATCGCAAGCGTAATGTAGTTTATAAAATTCTAATTATTTCGGTGCGATCAAATTAGGCTCAATTAGTATCGTACGCAGTAGCAGAAAACAAGGATTAAATACTAAATAATTCACGGGCTCTACGCATTAATATTATCTACATTGAGACTGAAATGAACATTTTCTATTCAATTATTGAAATATGCATTATCCCATGGGACTAATGCACTGGAAGATATATATTTGATTATATGAAATATTAACTGTAATAGTTGCAAACTGGATTCCGTAACGACGTCGTAATTTTGTCGTTGGCTAGAAACCGCAAAGAGATGACTGGGAATAAATAACCATCATTTAATATTCACTATAATATATATCTATAATGTTAACGCAGTAAATTTGATTCACTGGGTCTTTTTCAATTGTATAAATTAAACTAAATGTAACAATAACAGTATAACAAAAAATGTTGTTGAATGAAGAATTTAAAAGTTCAAAAAGCACACGCACCGCTATTTACGTCCGTTTGGCAGAATTAAACGATAACCGCTTTCAGGAAATAACCTCTTAAATTGAGATCGCGCAAACTTTCCCCTTTAATATGCGTATATTTTAACGTGTACCGTTTAATAATATATATACGCCCTCACACTTGCTTTGAGTACGGTAATGGAATAAATAAAATGTTATAATTGCGCTTCTGTGAATTCAATTCTATTATCTCCCTTGCTGTTTTCGCCACTGACGTCGAAGCCACTGCTCGTTCCGTAAAGAAATATGCAACTGGACAAACCGGGGGTAGAAGTATATGATATGAAACTTCATTTAAGAATATAAGCTTATTAAATTTATAAAAATAGATGAGGCTCAAAATACATTTCCAAAGTATTGTAAAGAAAAAAGGACTCGATCGTGGAAGTGAGATGCCAACTGATGAATATTCAAGGTAAAAAAAATTAGCGGTAATATTACCGCTTACCTACGTTTCAATGTTATAATTACATTCCGAGTTCCCATATTCATATCTGACATTATTATCAACTTATTCTAAATTTTCTAATTATTGTCATTTAACATCACTGTACTGTCAGTAGATTTAATACTGCCCATAGACTTGGGCCAATCGACCGGGTAACATACAAGACTGAATACCTTTTATTCAAATTTATATCGACCTTCGTGATCAAGTTTTGCATGCCAACTGAGACAAGGTCCGTGGAAAGGTAGTTTAGAGATGAGCACATGTTTAATCCATTTTCATTTTTTCTTTCTAGAGTTATATATAATAACAGCTACCGCAACAATTAATGCATTCGTTCGGTGGGGCATTGAAAAGTAAAAAAAAAGAACCGGACTCCATTTTCTTTACAACAGGATTACAACCCCGGATATTATTCGAAAGGAAAGCTCTCTGTATTAGTAATCCCAGATAATACAAATTGGTTTCCGGGTCCGCGGACTGGAACTGGAATTTCAAAAAGGAGGCCATTTATTCGAATTCGCGGGGTGGGGCGCTAGATAGGGCGAAGTAACTGGTGTGTTGTTGCGGGGGGCCTATCAGATTCCGTTATTATTTATGCGATTTCATTGTTCAACCGTTTAATTCATACGCGATGAAATCCACCGGCTGTCCGAAACGCGATATATGGCCCCACAGCAACCCTATCAGTTGATTCGATCCGATATCCCTTCCTTTATTTCATGCTTGAAATTCAACGAATAATTAGACGATCGCCGCTATCTCAAGCGGAAATTGCAAATGACCTTCCGCGTACGTCATCAGGAATATTGGGCATTGATTATATAAGATATTGCAACCCTTATTAAGACGCAAATATATGAAATACTTTCCGACCGCTAACTATACCCAGGAGAATTTTAATAGGTTACCACTAATTGCTTTCATGATTCATTTTTACCGAATCACTTTTAATGAAACAAAACATAAAACTGCCCTGAACTCATTCTGAAATTTATTTCTTTTCTAGTCCAATACTACTATATGGGTAGCTCAATTTCTAATTACTTAATAGTTGTTAGTCCTAACTGAACTTACCAGACTAACTAATTGTCAAAATGCACATTATTTCGTTCCCATAGACCATTGCCATTGATTAAGCTTAAATAAACCCTAGAGACAGTCCTCATTCCGTCAATTCGCTTGTCCCTTTGGACAAGCGTTCGGACATTAATTTATGTAATTCAGTTTGTATGTAACAGTGAAACCAGGTACAGCCTGAAAGGACGCTTCAATGGCGACTATATCATAAATAAAGAAATGAAAAATTTAAACTAATGGTTAGAAATTCCTAGGCGAAAGAAAGGAACACGTAGGACCATAAATACAATTGTTTAATAGAAAAGACAAAGGTGCTTTAAAAAAATTTTCAAATCTTCTCGCTGGAATAATTATTAAAAGAAATCGACGATTCGCGCTGTCTAAAGTTGAAAATAATAAAAGGGAATCTATTAATATAGTGGTCTAATCTAATGTGAATAATATAAAATTTGCGGAGATATTTCTTCTTATTCCTATTTCTTCCAATTTGACCTATAAAAGAACAGCTTTGATTAAGATCTGAAAGGAAAATTTAATCGTCATTCGTACGCACATAACTGAAAAGACGCGGCCGGAGGCGGACAAATTCTGGCCCACTTCAAGATTATGGCTCTATTTGTCCCTCTTTACGGCCCTACAAATATTCGCCCAGAAAATCTGAATTTTCACATCAGAGACAGTCTTGGTTGGGCCGAGAATTTTCTGAGCAGTGGTAAATTATAGTTCAAGTCCAAGAATAATACAAAACAATAAGTTCCTTAACAACAAGTCTTGCTAAAGGAAATCCAGGTCTATTATCCGATTGTTGTTTAAACACAATATATATATATATATATATATATATATATATATATATATATATAAAGAAAAGAGAGAGAGAGAGAGAGAGAGAGAGAGAGAGAGAGAGAGAGAGAGAGAGACAGACTATGCAACAGAACATTTAAATTTGTCTCCCTTTAACTAAAATGATACTTCATTCATTAATATTTGGGCATGACCAAAACACTACTCGTAAAATTAATATTTCATTGATTTTCAGACTAGCGAAAGCATTAGTCGCTATAATTATTTATATTTTGATGCTATATAATAACTAATAATTCAATTTGGTTAATTCCAAAAATAAGAAGAAGCCCACGTGTTTAATTATGTATGATTTTGTTTATGTGAATATTTATAGCTCCGAAATACATGTGTTACATAAAAAGAGTAATAGAAGTTTGGCCTGAACGAATTCGGAGTGATGTTTGAGTACGCCAGAACGAAGCGAGTTATCCCGATGAAAAAGTCACGAATAATCTCCAGAAATCTTTAAAAGCCAGTGAATTATTTACGACTGAATTTCCATAAGCCCGAAATTAAACAAGAATTCTAATGGACAAATCCCCCTGTCCAATATTCGGCCGGGTGAAAGGGGGCGACAACACAGAATCGTATAAAGTCGATGGCTCGGAATTTTTTCCACCCCTGAAAAAGCGTTACTTTCCCTTAGGGGCGCGATTTTCCGGAAATATTCCGGCACACTTCCAGATATTTTTGCCAACATCTGCATAATTGATTTATGCGGTCAAATAGCCGCCGGCCTCCGATAGAGGGAGAGAGAGAGCTTGACACGGTCTTCTGGGCGCACAAAGAAACTCTGACCCTCCGCAGACCCGTCGTATTCAATCCTACAGAACGTTTCCATAATTTTATATCCCCGAATATCCTGTGCCATATTGTACAGTTCAAACCAAGAAAAAACGGACTTGCGTACAAACAAAATAATTTTCGTCTATCAGACGGCCATTCATTTTTCTTGTAAGACGGCCGCTTGAATTCAAAGCGGAATTATACGATAATTCCGAAGACTGAAGTCCAATAATTTGGCGTATATTTCAATGACGAAATAGAAACCGAATTTTCCGAATATGTTGGCAAAGTATGAATAAGACAAAACACATCACTTTTGCTGATAGGTGATTGAAGGCAACCTAAATACCCAAGGTATATTGAATTGTACTGCCCCCCCTGGAATATGTTGAAAAATAGCAAAAAAGATATAATTGAAGGGGAGTTCCAAAACCATTGGACCCGGTGATTAGGGTCAGGGATAGCTTAGCGGTTAAAAGTATCAAGGCGCAAATCTGAAGATCCCGGATTCGACTCCAAAGGGAGGTCCTAAGTTTCCTTCAATTAAAACTTGTACCAAATAAGAAAAACTAATTAAAGTATTTTCCGAAGCGTGCGAATTAACCGCAGTGCCACCTCGAAGGTAGACACGTGCCTAAATACGACAAAAGAACGCTAACGTTGGCGCCGTTCCACTAAACAAAATAACCATTGAACAACGCGTTCAGTCTAAAGAGCTTCATTCCGCATTACCTGAGCTCAACAGGGAAGTAAAAAAATGCACGTTGGCGTTGTCAATAAATGTTTGGTTACAAATTAAGGGATTTAACGAGATTTTTATGAAGACGGTAAGAGATCCGTCTTATCCCCTTGGATAAGATATCCATTACTAAAGTTCAAAGTTTGGAACAAAGTCAGGAGTCGTTTCACACAAGGCTTATTTACTAAAAATAAATCAGAATTTTATTACTAACTTATATATAACAATCGATATCCCAGTTTCCACGCTTGACATTTGCTCTAGCGTGTTTCGAGTTCCGATTTAAAAGAAATATTCTGTAACACGGATATATTAAAAAAGCGAGCATTGAATCCCAAACACAAGTTATTAACGTTTTAAAATAGGATGTCTATATTCGTTGAAAATTCTTCAGAACTCGTACCTTCAGAGAGAGAGAGAGTTGTCCAAAATTTGTGTTTGCCGTCTTGGCGCCGGGCAGTGGAAAAATCTTAACACGACAAAACACAGCCGTACCAACCAGCCGTTCGAATCGTACGATTCATGCATGTAATCTTTTATTGCCCGTTACATCGTTCAGTACGATGTCACTCATTGTTTGAAAAATAAAATGCAAACAGAAAAATAAAACGTGAAATAAACATCAAATCACATCTCCCAAAAGAACTTTCATTCCCCTGAAGGCCGGTCGGAATTCCTTGTTTGTTCTCGCGGTAAGCACACCGCGAACGCGCACACGAACCTGGAGTTGGGTACGCGTCGGTGTAGGGTCGCTGACTGTACGCTACCGTACGCAGTACAGGATATTGTTGGGGGGAGAGAGAGAGACGGCAGATAACACGACGGCAGTGTGGAGTCGACTGAAGGGGAAGTGTTTCAGTTGGGGCCTCAGTGGCGGGCCTCGCCCCCACCACAGCCAATTGCGCGCATGTCTCACCAACCTTTTTTCAAAACTTATTCCGCGCTCCTTTCATGCCCACGGCTTTTCATTCCCGACTAGAATAGTTATTTAAAAGGAGAACTAAAATATTTTCAACAATACTTAGGACTATCCCCACAAAGGACAAAGGAATCGACTTAAACCGTAAATTTGGACTACTAAGGCCGGTACTAAAACTGACGTAAAATTGACCATAGCCAACAAACGCAGAATACACAAAGCCATATTAAAACCGACATGGATATAAGGCATAGAACTATGGGGTTCCACTAAGAAATCGAACTCGTATCCAGAGATTCCAATCAAAAGCCTTTCGAACCATCCTTAGTCCACCAGGTATGTTTCAAATCAGACATCCACCACGACCTCAACATATGACAGTCGATGAACTAATAAAATCCCGGTTCCTAAAGTTCCATTCCCGCCTCACTCCTCATCCTAATTCACTCGTTGAAGCCCTCTCCTCTGTTAACCATCCATTAGACCCTCCCCGGCTAACACCACTGGCCAAGAGATTTTCTGTAGCTCGGATACAAGACAAAAGTACCGTAATTGGGTGGCTTCTTTATTGAAACAAACATGTGATATAAAACAAACTCTCTGCAATTGTGCTTATAACAGTTGATTGTAAAATAAATAAAAGAAGAAAAAACTCAATATTAATTGAAATGTTACCACCGCTGAAAGGTTGTAGTCCGATTTGACAGGAACATACCGGTCTTTACGGATTTAAATCACACGGGTACAATATTATATCACGTATTACCAATAAAGACGTAAGAATTTTAATGTAAAAGGCAAGTTTTCCTTCTTCAGGAAGACGTCTGGGATGAAACCCAAGGTCGTGTCGGAAGGATAATAAGAATTAACAAAATTGGATTTACAAAAGGATTTGAAGAGGCTGTACGAGCGGAAGATCGAGTGTCGCCAAAGGAAAGGAAGGAATAAAAAATTCTTTCATCTCAAATCATTAAAAAATGCTTAATAATATCTTAAAGGAAGGCTTGTAAAAGAGAATTTATTACAGCTTGAATTTCGCAAGGACGACAATGTAAAGTTTGAATAATACTCTCGTAAAAAGCGAGTTCTCTCCTAGTTTCTATTTCCTGAATTCACCATTCAATTACTTTTACCGGGGTGTATTACAATTACTAAACTTTTATTTATATAACGTATATTACACATTTTGTACGGTAGACAGCGAAATACCGATTAGCGAACATTAAACTCGATATTGTGAATGTCGAAGTTAGAAAATTACATTATATTATTGCATTTTTTAAATTATGAAAGTTTTGAAGAAAAGTTTTGCTATATAAAAAAAGTGTAACGGAATTACACAGGCTTTATATAAGTCTTCTTGGAAGTGTCAATTGAATCGGCGTGATCGAGAGTCCCTACGCGGGGACTGCTTGAAAATAACCCGAGTTGCCACGGTATAAAATAAATACGATTGGGGGACAAGTTATGGCAAGTCGAGGTCCCTCAAAATGAAAAGCAATAGACTTTATAATCAGATTACGTACTCGTGAAGGTCATAGAAAAGGAGTGTATCTTATGAGTGCGGTACAATTCGAAGAAACACCGGATTCGGTAAGTAGATTTTCTCCGTCTATTTATTTATCGCGCAATTTATGCATTTTTACCTTTATGTATATTTTGAAACTATCGTAATTCCTAAACTAAATTTATTGTGTACGGGTTGAAATCAATATAATTATAGGGATTAGTAGTAGAAGCGGAATCGCGTCATCGGCTGACAGAATCAAGGATGAAAATAAGTACCGCTCACGAAAGTAGTAGGCACTTAAAACATAGAGTAATAAATTGAAGCCGAGTTGAAATTTACAGTAGAAGGAGAAATTCTGACCTCCGGCTGAGAATCGAATTCCAATGTGTTTACACTGCATCACTCCAACCACCCACCGGACCTTTCTAAACCGGCACTTTGTGGAACCTCCCTTCAATCACGCCCTATACCCAACCTAATCCCGGTATACATTTAGCCACTAGTAGTTTCTTACTGAACTTTTTTTCCAGCTAGGATTCAGATGACTTTTAGTTACAGGTTCGAATGACCTAGATTTTCTCCTGTTTTAATTAAAGTTATTGTTAGAGCAGATACCACCTTCCTGAAGCTTCCTCCCTGGTTAATAACTTAGTATTTGAGAGGGGTGTTGTATATCGCATATTTTATGCACTTGGTTCGGTTCTGAAGTGGCCCGTTGTTGGGGGCGGTACGGCGTAAACTGAATTTTCCCTAACGGTAGAGTGGAGTACACTAATTCAAGTGCGCTCGCTTTCAATAGTGTGGTGCCCACTAGCCTCCATACGCCTTTCTTGGGAACGCGGATATTAACCAAAGTTTCATTTTGCACTACCCCCGCAAAGCTATAGCTCGTTAGGCGGCCGTCGTGCGTAGTAAATACTTCCCTTTATACGAATTGGCTCGCACAACCGAAAAGATACGGTAGAACATAAGTTATATATGGGAAGAAAATGATTACGATCGGGGAGATTTCTCTACGTACCTTGTGTACAAGGCAATATACTATAAACTTGTGTCGGCGACTATACGGCGACAAAACCGCCATCAATTTCACGACCTGTGGTTGTTTGGAGGGATGAAGGGAGGGAGGGATGGAGGGAGGGAGAGAGTGGCCGGGGGCGGACCAAGTTTCGGCGTAAAAGTAGGCCGCGCCACTTACAAAGTGAACAGGACTCCCCGAGATTAATAGCGGGCCGCAACTATGAGTTAAGTACATATGTACGCTCTATGTACGCGCGTTTATATACGCTAAATTATAGTTCAGGGGCAGGTGGAGGGAGAGTGTGCGGGCGGTGCGGCCCGTCTCTAGCGTAAAACTAAACAACAACCCACTTACCTGACCGGCAAGTTACAGTCCTGAAACTAGAACTAAGTGACTAGTTGGACTGTTCGACTATTTATTGAAGGGCTGAGCGGGGATTATGGCAGACAACTATGCAGTCGATCTGCCCCGAAATCGCGCCCCTCACTATCCCTATTCCACAGCCCTAGAGTTGTATCCTTACTCCATCAATAATCCATACTCTTATCCTATTCTAAAATATCTTAACATTTTCGACTGTTAGGCGCCTGCAGAAGTAAAATTCATACGAATCAAATTTACCCTCGATAACAACGCCCTTTTCGATACATTTTTAGCAAATACAAATTTCTTATTAATCATCGGAATAAAATTACGAGTGAGGACGTTAGAAATCCTTTTAACGTTGTGGGCTATAAAATATTCAGTGGTGCGCTTTTTAAATGAATAACTAATAAAGGTGGAGAAAAAAAAGTGATTTTAATAGAATAACGGACAAGTCCTCCTGACATCTTGTAAAAATATTTAATGAGCTCGTAGGTAAAGAAATATCCCTTGGGTGAACCGTTCCCAGGTTATACTATCCCGCAATACGCCGAGCGCCTTACTTTCCCAGGTTATACTATTCAGCAATACGCCGAGCGCCTTCCTGTCCCAGGTTATACTATCCTGCAATACGCCGAGCGCCTTCCTGTCCCAGGTTATACTATCCTGCAATACGCCGAGCGCCTTCCGTTCCCAGGTTATACTATTCAGCAGTACGCCGAGCGCCTTGGGTATACTTGGGTATTGTCTTTGTCGATTCAATTGACAGAACGGCTCTTTTCATATATGTGATTATGAATGGCAATATATATTTCGTAAATAAGGACAACTCGCGTGAAAATTAAAAATCAAAATATTCAAAACTGTGACTTTGGCGATATCTCGTGTTTGGAGAGTGTATTTAGTTTTGATTTTAATACGGTTTCAATTTTTAAAACTACTCCGAGCTCCATTGTCCGATACTTATACTTGAGGTGATTGGAAATTTATGTTTAGGTATCGACAATTACCGACGAAATTTGTCCCACGAGAAACGGTCCGGGGTAAGACATTTTGATTCCATTTGATGGTAAAAAAATATGGTGTGCGAATTCATCACTTTTATAGGTATTTAAAATGCAACACACGAAAATATTGTAGATATAATTTAGCAGAGGGTGTTTTTTTTTAATGACGGTGTCGGTTGAATTCATCTCAAAAATTTAAGCCGTTAAACCAGTAAGCAACAATCAAATAATAATCACACAATGGGGGACCTTTTCATCATTTACAGGGGCCAACTCTTTTTGCATAAATTAACCGGTGAACGATTGGTGTTTAGCGGCTGCTGGGCAGGGGCACGCCAGCGCCGGGGAAAACGAGAAATGGCGATTAACAGTTTTGAGCCATTAGTGACCGCCAGACGGGAGAGATTTACTTTTTCACCAATAATTCATCTACAATACCTGGGCCGGCCCTGAAAGGGCTCTAAAGGGAGGACGGCGAAAGGAAAAAGAAACCCAGTTCCAAAGCTCAGCCTGAAACTCCAATATCTTCGAGTTGCTTTACCGGCCTCGCGCCGCACAATACGGCCTCTGAAAGGGAACCAAAAGTAATATACACAAAGTCGACAGATAGTCGGACTTTGGTAGGTTATAGAGATTACATTTCTTAATCACCTCTCTAAATTTTTAAACCGCGTGGAACCCGAAATGAGGGGGAATGAGACATTTTAAATATCTGAATACAGGCGGACAGGATTATTGGAAGTCTATTTAAGATTGAAATAATTCATGAATTGATAAGAACACGGCAGCAAAACAATTAAATACAACCGACAAATTTATGATTTCTTGGTTCAACAAACGTTGTGAAAATAGGTTTTTTTCATTATTCAGATTACAGAATATTTATTTTACTTTTCTAGAAGCATTTCCCATTGAAAACCCCCATTTCACCGTCCTTTTTTTCTCAGTGAACCGTTATCATTCTCCGTAATGCAAATTATGCTGTTGTTTTCCGATGGCATATTGATATTTTTCACTTTATCTCATTCTCACTCTCTCTTTCCTCCTTTCTCTTTGCATTTACAACTCCCATGGAACAGTATAACTATATTGGAACTTAATTGTCTCCATTACACTGTCTTTATTATGAAGCTCGCCCTTCAGCAATACAGTTTTCGCCGATCATTCATTATCCCCTGTTTCCATTTGGGAGGAGCCTCGGGTCGCGGCCACCATTCGAATCAATCCCGTTTCGACTTAATAACGCCAAAGTACACGTACGTTAAACGTCTGAAACCCGAACGTATTCAAACACACTTGTACAAATACTGATATCGTTGCAGGAGCCCGTGTTTACCGTAAGGCGAACAATTTGTGTTTGGAGTGGAGTTCCCGGCTGAACTTATGTTGACGACCGTCAACACATATTAAATTTTATGTTTGACCAGAACTTATTCAGAAATCGTCTTATATTGTACGGAAGGTAATTAGAAACTCGTAGTTATTTATAGTTCATAACTATAGTATATTCGTAGTTATTTATTATAACTTACTGAAATCTTTAATTTATGTTAAAACCTGAAAACACTCCATCGGTATAGGTGGTAGCTAGCTGGAAGGCGCATCAGTGATTTGGACCGGCTAGCTTTCTATTTTAGCGCTGCCATGGTCTGGGAGGTATACGCGAACAGGGGGGATAGGGGGGGGTCCTGATAACTGCGTTAACAGGGGAGTCCCTCCCGGGATTCGCGGTATGATTGGTAATCCTTGATGATCGGAGCGGGGGGTTTGTTGGAGGTGTCGGTAGCTTCGCCTGTCCGCCGGGGATTGAACCGGGCCCAGGATTAGGGAGCACAATCGCCATCTAGGGGCGGTCGGCGGGATTAAGCCCCGCGTTTCATGTTTGGACTTGTCGGCCGCCCGAACACCTCTAGCCATCGCCCACCTAACACTTCATCCTCTCACCAATGCCGGGCACTTCAGAAAAACCTAAATTACCGACTAAAACAAAGCTTATTTCATTAACGGAAACAATTTACAGGAATGTATCAGTTTAAAATCGCAGTTTAAAATCTGTAAACCTCGAGGAATTTTCGACTTCTCCCCATCGTTAACAGCGTTTCGTTTTATCGGCCGCCTCGTTTGTTTTATTTCGACATAAACTCAAAAATTATTACGGTGTACCGTGCAGTGATATTCACTTTACCCTTTCGCTACTACGGGCCACTATAGTGGCCTTCCATAAGATGCCACTGAGGTACTACGGGCCACTATAGTGGCTCTCCGTTAGATACCGCTCAGCCGACCGTTTTGCATAAGCATCTGACTCTGGACATGCACTGATAGTATTTTGTTTTGCATCATTACCCTGGAATACTCTTTATTTATAAATATCCTTTAGAGAAAAATTTTTTCGTCTGAAAACATTCGAGCGGTTTTGGTTCTGCGGCGCGGTACTCTCGCTGAGGATCGGCGCTCCGTTCAGCGGAAGTACCGCGGCGGAGAATCCGCCCGTAGCGAAAGGGTTAAATGTGCGATAAATAAGTACGTTGGACTTACAGCGGTCGGAATGGACTTCAGGCGCCGACTGGGCAGCAGCAAGGGGGATGGCGGCGGGGTATTTGAGGTGTTACGGGCGCTGGAATGACCGTAATGCGGATTGCGATAATACGGTGGACGTTTTCCCTCCAATTTATTCGAATAAATCCATTCATACCGTTTATAAACTCGGTATTTCTCTCGCGCACGGGACAATAAACAGAATGACGTGTGGCTGAGCGGCCGGGGTGGGGGCTGAATTTTATACGAGTTTGCATATCGTTAAAACTCCGTACAGGGATTTTCCGTGGGGAAGGGAAAACTGCCCCGCGTATTCAACAGCCCTATCAGTTTGTTCGGTCAGCCAGTTCTTATGTATTTGATGATCGTCTTGAGAATACAAGTAAAGGTCCCTCCTTTCATGAATAGTAATTTTCAGTTAACAAACATTAGAGGGTTTACTATCAAACGCGCTGTCCAATTCCCCACTTGTGCAAACAAATTATCTCCGTCGGTCATCAAATCGCCAGTAATGACCACTTCATTGACCGATTCGCACTGTCAACGCTTTCATCCGATACCGCCGCTTAAAGGATTTCCGATTTCGAGCACCTCGCTCGTATCTACCGTACGAGTGGAAAATATTAATAAATGGCCGGACACAGGTCTACTTACAAATCAAACAAGCGGACAAGCCGGTAAAATATTGCAACAAGCGGGAAACTAACTTGATGTAAAAGGCAATGGACGTACTGTTAACGCCAGAACGGTATTACCGATTTCTCAATCAAATTAATGAAAACAAATTAATTCCTTCTCACGGTCTTGGTGATAATCAACAACGGATTTAAAAGTTCAAGACAAGTAATGAACTTCTTCTATTGTGTATGGCATTATCCGACATATAAAAACATCATGAAACACTACGTATAACTGTTATATTTATAAGGGGGCAGGCTGAAATGAGGTTTGTACGAGCAGTATATATGATGTCCGTTACTTCGTTTTGGTGATATACCCAGCTTCGGGAGACCAGAGTATGCGCATCTAACCTTCGATTCCCAGAGGTAGGTTGGGCTTATTTTTGTTAACAAATTCCTATTGGGGGATCCTTCCCCAAGGGTAGGGACCCTTCGGATAGTGTGAGTGCCGAGTCAGAGTAGGGGAGCGTACTATATGTGTTTGCTTTTTAAAGACAATATTTTCCCGATAAAATTTCGCTGCCATTGTCAATCGAACAATAAAAAATAAGCACAAACGAAGTTGAACAGGAGTATGTTCTATAATTATCTATTGCGTATAAAAAATACTTTACAGATTTATTGAAACACAAATTATTATATGTTTTTAGAGATACGTGGTCAGAGGGAATATATGATTTTGTTACTATTTAATTTGTATTCTACTCATGTATGTTGGAGTTCATTATTTCCAGAGTGAATAATTATTTTATGACTTCTGTGGAAATTTAGTATTTCCTAAACAAGAGGCGTTTGAGCAGCATCCCCGGTCAAGATTCTTCTTAAAAGATAAACTTTATTCACTTCTTCACAGTAAGTTACAATAATTAACTCTAATTTGTATTGTAAATAAACACAATAAATATATTACACTAATCCATGTAACAAAAAAAAAGAATATTATAATTGGCCATAAGTAAGTGATTTTAATACTTGACTAAGCCAGTTTGAGGTCGAGCAGTGTTGCGGGCTCTGGCGTTGTAAGCGTTGAGCAAACAGAGCTCAGAATAAATTGTTTTTATCCGTGTTTTTATCCCCTCTCCCTCGCACCGCCCTTATTCGCCAATGAATATGAATTGAATTTTCAAATATGTTTGGCAGTTTTAGCCGGCCCGGTTGGAGAGCTCATGGGAGCAGTAGAGTCGCACAATTCCACAGAGGCCGCGGCCCAGACCCACCGCCCCACCGCCACTAACGCCGTTTTATTTCCAAACCACGCCCAAACATATGTGTGTACGCCGGGGGCAAAAATGTCTATAAAATATTTACCGCGTTCGGAATTTCCGACTTGTGTTCTGAATATCTGATGCAAAATAAGAATTTGGGTGCTTAGCCCATATATAAGGGCTCACATATACATATAATAATTGAATGAGATCGTGGATTGATTCCTTTAACCAACGATTTCATTTCTAATTTCATCGTCTTCAATACCCCCATTCGTATAATACTACAAGCTTAAAAATTGTATAAGAGAAGAGAGGAGTGAATAGAAAGTGTTGCTGTTTAAGTGTAACAAGGTAGAATTCTCAAGAACTTTATATTGATTCAAAACTAATTCCGCGATTTTCTGTTTCCTCTCGCCAAAGAGAATTCAAGTAACTCCATCCCCCAAATTACAACAAAACTAAAATTAGGCCAAATACCAAGATCAGTGATTGTCCTCCATATTTTAAAATAAATTTTTGTCGAACACCTTGCCGGCAAGAGTGGTCAAAAATTATGGGCCACATATATATCAGGCGCTGAGAACTCGGCCGACGGGTAGAACAAAAAAAAACGCTCATTGCTTGCCGGGGGTCCCAAAATCGAAAAAATTAAACAGTTTCGCACTCGGTTAAAAAAGGGGAAATTAATAGAGGAAGTGAGGTGGAGAGAGAGAGAGAGAGAGAGAGAGAGAGAGAGAGAGAGAGAGAGAGCGCCCACCAACTTCTAGAGTGGGTGTTTGGCAGCGGACGTCCCCTGGCCCGGAGCCCGCCCCCGTTTTTGGGTACAAAAACTGAAGGATCGACCACCCAGCAATAGGTTACACAGGAGAAACCCCGAGCACATTTTGATGTATGGCCTAACATGCGAGGCTACTTCAATGACTTTAATTCAAAAACTATCTAAATAAGAAGTATGATACATTTAATATCACAAGCTCCACCATTCAGATAATGAACGCTACAAATCAGAAATTCGGTTATGTAAAATCTTTGAAAATTGACTACTATAATATTTAAGAATTACACTGCCTATTGGTATTATGACATGTTCATTTTTCTACTTGAGTAAGAGACAAAGAAAGTTAAATTTAAATCGTTAGTTCAGTATCGAAGAAATGTTCAATATTCGGATGTAAAATGAGCCGTAACTGATCTGAAACTGTAAGCAGGGAAAACTTGGAAAGATAAGGTTGAAAATCGATTGGAAGCCGACACTCTTTAGAGCCTGAACTCGACCTTATTGGGACTAAGGAGAGAGGCGCCGCTACTTACTATTGCTCGGGCTCAAATGGACTGTCATCAATCTATCAATCGATCGGGAGTTCAATCAGTTGGACTTACTTTGCTTCGAGAGGGGCCTTGGCATTGATCAAACTGAATTTCTTATTTGGTACCTCTTCACCAGATTGATCGGTTCAGGCCGTATATTGGGCTTTACAGAAGCGGGCCTACTGAGCTTTATAAACTGAAGCCGGATATTTTTTTCTGAAAGATGAGGACGCGTATTAAGTGATTTGACACAAATTGATGCTTAGAACATGGGTAGTTTCCATAGACCAGACAGAAAATTATTTCAGGATTATAACGTACAATGTTTTTGGGTGTCAACGTTGCAAGAGGTAAATATTAACAGCGCCAGCAGAGAAGGGAAAATTATAGCGTTCACATTTATCTGGCTGTCTAGAATGGGATTATTTAGGAATTTATATATATATATATATATATATATATATATATATATATATATATATCCAGTCTAAAACCTGGAGTTCAGATGTAGAGCATGCGACCCTTTGTATCCGCCCTCATGCACTGGAGTTTGTAAACTAGCATAAGTAAGGGTAGTTTTTCTGTTTTATAGTTCATACTCTCTTCTGGACGGTATTTGTAAATGTTTTGCTACTACTATTTGACGACTGGTTCTTTAACCTTTACTTCCAACCTACATAGGATAGGATATTGGATCACAATGCAATCCCTGGGTGCGATCTCATGAACACTAACAATCCGAAATATAAACGAGTAACCACCTCATTGGGCCATATTATTAAAAATTCATATTTTGTAAAATGACGTTTTATATTTTTTCCCTCATCTACTTTGTCCTACCGTCCTGGGGGATATTCACTTAACGGAAACTGAAATAACCTGCGGCGGTCTCCCCCATCCGCACTCCTCATAGCTCACCCTTCACTTGGGTTAACGACCTAGGGCGTGTGCAGGCTCTAACCAGCCCTCCAAAGAGAAATAGCCCCTCCGGCCCTCAGTACATTATGCAGCCCATTCAAATCCGTTGGCTTCATCCGGCCAATTATCACAGAAATCTCCCAAAAAGAACCTAGCCCAGAAAAGGGAATTCCAAGAAAAGGGATACAATAGAACTCTGAATTTGTTTTTACTTAAATCAGTTCTGTGTTGTAAACCAATGGACATGATAGGCTTCTCAGTGTCTCCACTAAATGTAGTACAGTAAAGTCAATATAGAAACATCAGTTTTAATTTTGGTAGTGCCATGAAATTCATGTAAGCAATACAGAGTTTTCAGGAGGAATGCATATAAGGAGAAAGCGATTACACCTTGGTGTTTGTCCAATCAGAGTACAAGTGTTTATATGGAAAAACACCCCAGAATAGCTGGGGGTCTAACCCCTGCTAACCCAGGTTCTAGCCAAAGTATTACACCACCCCAGAGAAAGTTAGCAATTATTTAATACATATTTCAGTAAGCCACATTTACATTATTGTGGGATTAAATGTAAATATATATTTTATAATGCCAATTTAAATAAGGATTGTACACTTAGAGTAACAAACAGTTGTTAAAATACTAACAGGAAGGTTGAGGTTGTCTCCGAACACAACCACATTCAACTTGGATGATACCTGATGTCATTAAATTACCCTAAATATTGAGATATACTGAAAATAATAAATATGATCACCGAAAATTATAAAGAAACAATAGTTTGGCCTGTTATTTGATATAGCAATAAATAATAAAATATATTCAATAAAAAAATATAATAAGTAAATAAGTATAATAAATTTACTAAGTATATTCAATCTAGACATAATAATTTGTTGCATTAAATATAAATATGGAAATAAAAAAATGTCTGCGCCTGATTAACATAAGAATCTGGAATAGACAATTCTTAGTAAATATTTTCATACCTAGTATTATTTTTCTTAAACATAATAGCATGTTTATTTGTTTAAAGTATCTGTGTATACTAAATTCTCTTTTAAAAACTGAGTAGATTCCAAAATATATTTAACCATTCCTATGTGCTAAACATATTCTATGTGGAAAGATGAAGAATTAGACAACTCAAATCAAATGCTAGTCATTTAAACTACATAACTTAATTCTGTGCCAGAGTTTTTATATTTATGTACTTATTAGACCATTGAATGCATTAAATTTTAAGTTATTAGTTAACAACTAACATGAACACAGGTTATGGATTGATCCTAGTAATATACCTTTAATACTCAAAGAACTAATAACAAATTCTTCATCATTAATAACTGCACTTAAATATTCATGACATTAATTCTTTCTGTTGGAGCAGTATGGAAAAAGGCCTAGGGATATATTATTTCTCTAAATCCTTGTTGACTGGGGTGACATATTACATTATATTAAGTAAGCACTACTGAGCACTAAGAAATTAATTGTACTTCAATGCTCTAACTTCTGAAGGTAAAACTAGATGATAGATCTCTAGCACCCAACAAAAAATAGATATTAAAATTTAAATAGTGGAATATCATTATCAAAATTTAGTTTTATGAATAAAATCAAATTTTATTCTTTTAAAAAAAAGAAGGGATTTTAATATTCTTGGTAAAAAAGTATTTGTATGTTTTCCATGGAAGCTTCCTTAATTTTTTTATTGAAAAATAAAATTCCTTACTCTGTTAAAACTACAAAAGAAAATTAATATTATAACTTAAACAGTAATTGATTTTGTGGAATAATTTTTTTTAATAAGTTTGATAAGCAATAAGTATTTATAATCTTAAAATGCAAGTGTAATTTTCAAAATAGAAAGTGACAACAAATCAGAAGGTCTCAATACGTTGTAGGAATCTTTTTTATATTTATTAAAGGCTTGAAGCTTCCTTGGCATGGACAGTTATAGCTATAGTAGGGGTCTTTCTGATTTTTTCAAGTTCCCACCTTATTGAATGTTTCAATTTGCTATTTGTTTCAATGTTAACCATAAATTCTTTATTGGGTTGATGTTGGAGGAATGTGGAGGGTTTGTAATGATTTTCGAGCATTGAACAGAAGCCTATCTTTAGTTTCTTGCTGGTTGATGTAACCTATATGTTTCTTATATCCTTAACTTAGAAAGACTTTTTGCTATTTTATACTTGGCTGGGATTATGATATTACCTTCTTTTCCTTGCGGTCTAATACAACAAAAAATGTTATTGTTATTGTGTATGAATATCATACACATGAAAAATCGTAACAGATCTCAGAGTAATGATCATAGCACTAGCTCTTTATTGAACAAAGAAATAACAAAACATTCAAAATGTTAAACAATTGAATAAGTAAATATTAAATAAAAAAGATTGATATCTTATAAATATATCTTATAAATATATTGGAGTATTATTTATAATTCCTAATATTTTTCGATAACAAAATGCTTTATTTCTCATTATATGTTTTAACAGTTGTTTAAAAAATCTCTTAATCTAAGAAGTAGTAGTGATTAAGAGTGGAAATTTAAATTAGCATTTATAATCTAATGCTATATAATGAAACAACTGATAGGTAAGTATTCTAATCAATAATTTTGTATTAATATGATATGATGGGATTATTGAATTTAAAACCAACTTATTTCATTTACAAATTAATAGTTCTACCTATACTTAATACCTATATTATTACTAATCTATATTAGTAGTAATAGGTTTGGTACAAACAAGTTTGGTACCAGTTAATGATTTAAAAACTCCTAATCTGGTTCATTTATACCATATTTCTATAAACAAAGTATAAAAAATGTTGAATTTTCCATTCCTGGAACAATGGAAAATTGTTGGCTTACAAAATGGCGGCCATTCTAGAATCAAGTTCCTTCCTTGAATTCAGTTTCCTTTTATGTAAGTTTTCTAACTTCTTTTAAATCCTTTATGCAAACAATTATTGACAAATATTTCTCTGAGGAAATTAGTACTAATTAATACTACTAATCTAATAACTAATTATTAATTTTTAAATAATAAACACTGCAATACAAAATATGCCTTTATAGCTATGTACTAGTGTAAAAGTATGCACTATGCCATTTAGTTTTGTTAAAGTTAACAAAAGTTAATTGTGAGTTTAAGGGGCCATATAGGTAAGGTAGTTGATTAAACTTAATTGAATATAAATGTGTACTATTGGTACTCCTTTGCTATTAATTAGTTGTAATTTCCTCAGAGAAATGTTTGTCAATAATTGTTTGCATAAAGGACTTAAAAGAAGTTAGAAAACTTACATAAAAGGAAGCTGAATTCAGGAAGGAACTTTATTCTAGAATGGCCGCCATTTTGTAAGCCTACAATTTTCCATTGTTTCAGGAATGGAAAATTCATCATTTCTTATACTTTGTTTATAGAAATATGGTATAAATGAACCAGATTAGGGGTTTTTAAATCACTAACGGGTACCAAACTTGTCGTTTCATGGTTCATTTCTTCAACGAAACGATGAAAAACCGGTGGCCAAATTTCACTCGGTCGCGTTCACTTTTGCATGCAATTAAGAGGAATTATCTCAGTTATTATTACGATCAGAGAAATACTCACCTTTGAAACAGCTTCAACGCCATAATCTTCAGCGATATATACATCAGTAAGCCCTCTTGGAATCACAGAACAAGGCACAAAATGAAATTACACGAGCGTCTAATTCACCTCCGATTTTGGCCGCGACGCCATTTTGAACTACTGGAAGGGTGAGTAAGCGTTGCCCTCTCAGTAATGCATTTTCGGGTTTTATTGTATTTTACCTCTGCATCACACTTAAGGAGAAACTTATTTTTAGGAACGAAATATACGCAAGGCACAAATTAAAACCCTAACACATCTCAGAGTAATGATCATAGCACTAGCTCTTTATTGAACAAAGAACTAACACAACATTAAAAATGTTAAACAATTGAACAAGTAAATATTAAATTAAAAAGACTGATATCTTCTATTGGAGTATTATTTATAATTCCTAATATTTTTTGATAACAAAATGCTTTATTTCTCATTGTACGTTTTAATAGTTGTTTAAAAAATCTCTTAATCTAACAAGTAGTAGTGATTAAGAGTGGAAATTTAAACTAGCATTTATAATTTAAGACTATATATTGAAACAACTGATAGGAAAATATTCTAATCAATAATTTTTTATTAATATGATATGATGGGATTATTGAATTTAAAACCAACTTATTTCATTTACAAATTAATAGTTCTACCAATTACTACTAATCTATATTAGTAGTAATAGGTTTGGTAGAAACAAGTTTGGTACCAGTTAATGATTTAAAAACCCCTAATCTGGTTTACTTATACCATATTTCTATAAACAAAGTATAAAAAATGTTGAATTTTCCATTCCTGAAACAATGGAAAATTTTTTGGGTTACAAAATGGCGGCCATTCTAGAATCAAGTTCCTTCCTTGAATTCAGTTTCCTTTTATGTAAGTTTTCTAACTTCTTTTAAGTCCTTTATGCAAACAATTATTGACAAATATTTCTCTGAGGAAATTACTACTAATTAATAGCAAAGGAATACCAATAGTACACATTTATATTCAATTAAGTTTAATCAACTACCTTACCTATATAGCCCCTTAAACTCACAATTAACTTTTGTTAACTTTAATAAAACTAAATGGCATAGTGCATACTTTTACACTAATACATAGCTATAAAGGCATATTTTGTATTGCAGTGTTTATTATTTAAAAATTAATAATTAGTTATTAGATTAGTAGTATTAATTAGTACTAATTTCCTCAGAGAAATATTTGTCAATAATTGTTTGCATAAAGGATTTAAAAGAAGTTAGAAAACTTACATAAAAGGAAACTGAATTCAAGGAAGGAACTTGATTCTAGAATGGCCGCCATTTTGTAAGCCAACAATTTTCCATTGTTCCAGGAATGGAAAATTCAACATTTTTATACTTTGTTTATAGAAATATGGTATAAATGAACCAGATTAGAGTTTTAAATCATTAACTGGTACCAAACTTGTTTGTACCAAACCTATTACTACTAATATAGATTAGTAATAATATAGGTATTAAGTATAGGTAGAACTATTAATTTGTAAATGAAATAAGTTGGTTTTAAATTCAATAATCCCATCATATCATATTAATACAAAATTATTGATTAGAATACTTACCTATCAGTTGTTTCATTATATAGCATTAGATTATAAATGCTAATTTAAATTTCCACTCTTAATCACTACTACTTCTTAGATTAAGAGATTTTTTAAACAACTGTTAAAACATATAATGAGAAATAAAGCATTTTGTTATCGAAAAATATTAGGAATTATAAATAATACTCCAATAGAAGATATCAATCTTTTTAATTTAATATTTACTTGTTCAATTGTTTAACATTTTGAATGTTTTGTTATTTCTTTGTTCAATAAAGAAATAATATAAATAATATAGGTATTAAGTATAGGTAGAACTATTAATTTGTAAATGAAATAAGTTGGTTTTAAATTCAATAATCCCATCATATCATATTAATACAAAATTATTGATTAGAATACTTACCTATCAGTTGTTTCATTATATAGCATTAGATTATAAATGCTAATTTAAATTTCCACTCTTAATCACTACTACTTCTTAGATTAAGAGATTTTTTAAACAACTGTTAAAACATATAATGAGAAATAAAGCATTTTGTTATCGAAAAATATTAGGAATTATAAATAATACTCCAATAGAAGATATCAATCTTTTTAATTTAATATTTACTTGTTCAATTGTTTAACATTTTGAATGTTTTGTTATTTCTTTGTTCAATAAAGAGCTAGTGCTATGATCATTACTCTGAGATCTGTTACGATTTTTCATGTGTATGATATTCATACACAATAACAATAACATTTTTTGCTGTATTAAACCGCAAGGAAAAGAAGGTAATATCATAATCCCAGCCAAATATAAAATAGCAAAAAGTCTTTCTCAGTTAAGGATATAAGAAACATATAGGTTACAACAACCAGCAAAAAACTAAAGATAGGCTTCTGTTCAATGCTCGAAAATCATTACAAACCCTCCACATTCCTCCAACATCAACCCAATAAAGAATTTATGGTTAACATTGAAACAAATAGCAAATTGAAACATTCAATAAGGTGGGAACTTGAAAAAATCAGAAAGATACCTACTATAGCTATAACCGTCCATGCCAAGGAAGCTTCAAGCATTTAATAAATATAAAAAAGATTCCTACAAAGTATTGAGACCTTCTGATTTGTTGTCACTTTCTATTTTGAAAATTACACTTGCATTTTAAGATTATAAATACTTATTGCTTATCAAACTTATTAAAAAAAAAATATTTAACAAAATCAATTACTGTTTAAGTTATAATATTAATTTTCTTTTGTAGTTTTAACAGAGTAAGGAATTTTATTTTTCAATAAAAAAATTAAGGAAGCTTCCATGGAAAACATACAAATACTTTTTTACCCAGAAATATTAAAATCCCCTCTTTTTTTTAAAAGAATAAAATTTGGTTTTATTCGTAAAACTAAATTTTGATAATGATATTCCACTATTTAAATTTTAATATCTATTTTTTGTTGGGTGCTAGAGATCTATCATCTAGTTTTATCTTCAGAAGTTAGAGCATTGATGTACAATTAATTTCTTAGTGCTCAGTAGTGCTTACTTAATATAATGTAATATGTCACCCCAGTCAACAAGGATTTAGAGAAAAAATATATCCCTAGGCCTTTTTCCATACTGCTCCAACAGAAAGAATTAATGTCATGAATATTTAAGTGCAGTTATTAATGATGAAGAATTTGTTATTAGTTCTTTGAGTATTAAAGGTATATTACTAGGATCAATCCATAACCTGTGTTCATGTTAGTTGTTAACTAATAACTTAAAATTTAATGCATTCAATGGTCTAATAAGTACATAGATATAAAAACTCTGGCACAGAATTAAGTATTGCAGTATTTATTATTTAAAAATTAATAATTAGTTATTAGATTAGTAGGATTAATTAGTACTAATTTCCTTAGAGAAATGTTTGTCAGTAATTGTTTGCATAAAGGACTTAAAAGAAGTTAGAAAACTTACATAAAAGGAAGCTGAATTCAGGAAGGAACTTTATTCTAGAATGGCCGCCATTTTGTAAGCCTACAATTTTCCATTGTTTCAGGAATGGAAAATTCAACATTTCTTATACTTTGTTTATAGAAATATGGTATAAATGAACCAGCTTAGGAGTTTTTAAATCATTAACTGGTACTAAACTTGTCACTTCATGGTTAATTTCTTCAACGAAACGATGAAAAACCGGTGGCCAAATTTCACTCGGTCGCGTTCACTTTTGCATGCAATTAAGAGGAATTATCTCAGTTATTATTACGATCAGAGAAATACTCACCTTTGAAACAGCTTCAACGCCATAATCTTCAGCGATATATACATCAGTAAGCCCTCTTGGAATCACAGAACAAGGCACAAAATGAAATTACACGAGCGTCTAATTCACCTCCGATTTTGGCCGCGACGCCATTTTGGACTACTGGAAGGGTGAGTAAGCGTTGCCCTCTCAGTAATGCATTATTGGGTTTTATTGTATTTTACCTCTGCGTCACACTTAAGGAGAAACTTATTTTTAGGAACGAAATATACGCAAGGCACAAATTAAAACCCTGCTAATACGGCAAAAATAATTACTGGCCATGTGTAATGCTATACCGAATACAATCCGGTGTATAATTTATTTAATCGATATAATTCTGCTGTAATATTGGCAAATCCTAAATGATGAAGAAAGTACGGGAGAAGCGATCTCATGTAGAATTCTTCAGAAGATGAGGAGAAAAGGACAATTGAGAGGAATGACGATCAGGAATATGCATAACTGTTTTCTTCACTCCATTTCCAAATTCCGATTCACGCTTGGTAACAGTTTTTCCTCTCCTAAAAGTTGTGAAGTTTGGTATATACAGTGAATTCCCACTGTATATACCAAACTATTGAGTCATTGTGCTTTCAATACCTCAATAAAAAGAAATTTTATACTAGCATTTAATCAGCCTCAGGTTTTTGCCGCGTCGCCGCCCTCAGAGCCAAACGGCGTTGAACTGGTGGCGCCTTCCTTTTAAAGCTTAATTGTCGAGGAAGAGGCGAAGTGGAATTTTTGCAATTAAAATGTTTGCAGGAAGTGTTAGGGAAAAAGGAAACAGCCGAGTTCCCAATCTTCAATGGAATTCACACCCGGCAGTGTCGCGGTTTCCTCAACAGAGTCTCCCACCCTGCCGGGCCTAAACGGTGAGACAAACGGCCCACGGTTTATAACATAGTGGTGTAATAAAATGCAGAATAAGACCAGTACGAAACAACTTTCGAACACAAAAAAGAAATCGCCATCATATTTTTTATGCAAAAACCTAGTGTCTTACGATGGGAAGAAGTCGTGCCAGATTTAGCTTATAAGTAAATAAGCTAGTGGAGGCAGGATATTGCAAGCGTGATAAACTAAAGAGGATCCTAATTCAAAATAAAAATGAAAATATCAAGTTATGCATGAAACATTGGAAATATTGGTTGGGAATACCAATTCTGTCCAGGAGGCAGACAGGATGCACCCCGCTTACAATCGACATTCATATTAATTCGTTGACGGGAAATCTACTTAAAATGGCGTAAAACTTAAATCGGTCCAACAGCAAGCGGAAACAGACCGCCGGAACGGTGCTCGCTATAATTCCAGGCGGAACGAACGGCTGTTAGGTGGGAAATGTCGACTTATATTTTGTCGATAAAACAACGAATTAAACGGCGTCCTTCTCGATGGCCAACCTTGCCGCGACGGTTTTAAATAGCATTAAGTGCCGTCCAACAGCTGTTAAGAGGCGGAAGCGCCTTTTAAAGCGATAACGGCAGCGTAACAAACGAGTTTATTACGCTTAATTAAACGATTCAAATGTACTAATTTCCCAATCGAGTTTTTTCACGGCCGCATATCACTTCGCTCGAACATTAAGTTGTCGCCGCTTGCACAAGCGGCTGACTTAATAGAGGAAATTCGGCCTACGAAGGTTCGAAATTAATTAGAAAACAAATATTTCTAATTCATCTGTTAAGATTAATTTTTTAATTAGATCAAAATAAAAGTGGTTATACATGTTCAATTGAAGGTAGTAATCAAGGTGTTCAGGCTGTTTATATACTTATGGAAACAGTTTGGACGCTGGTTTCGTCAATGCGATAGCCTGCGGACATACTGAAACGTAGTGCGGTCGGTTCAAAAAATCGTAAAAGTTTTTCTGGCTTGCCAGAAACCGGTACCAGATAGGTGGTTTTAAGCGAACGGCGACCGACCAGCATTTCCCCACCGTCACAATGTATTTTTTTCCCCGATTCCTCCGGGACAGTTACAACTTGTGCATTACATATATCACATTACGCTACTGTAAATAAAAACAAAAGTGCATTTCAACACCCGCTAATTTCTTTACGGTTCGCCTATCTCCAGGTTTTTTTGCGACCCTGCGAAGGCGAAAAACTATTTCTCGCTTCGATTGTACAAGACTCCCTACAGAAGCGAACCCCAGTATTATTCAAACGTATTTTATAATAAATTATAACTATGTAAAATTACCATAATTAATTTTTAAATCGAAAGGATACATAAATTTCCGGCTGAAACGTTTCACACTGAAATAGATGCGTAACGAGAGCACGCAATTCGCTTGTTGTGGCCTTAATTATGAAATAAGACCATTATTATGGACGGATATTTCGTCGCCCATATAGGCATATGTGTAGTACCGAAAGGAACTAAGTAGAGGGGTATTTTCATAAATTCTTTTCACATATATATTTATAAACGGGGACAGTGAGCCCAGAAAATGTTGCCTAATAGTTTAAACAGGTTTCTGAGTGCAATTTTCGGCCGAAATAAATATCGGTTCTGTCTGATCGGTGAAAGTCACTAAAATTTGTCCGCGTCCTCCCCCTCTCTCTCTCTCTCGACTCCCCTTTCAGATCTTACGATATTTCTGCAATATCAGTTATTTACAAGGCACCGCTTAAACCTAGTGCGCTTTTCGTCCCAATAAGCCAATGGAAATGGAAACAAACATGGCATACAATATTCAAATATCAACACGTTCATCTATTACTGACGGAATACTACTGGCGACCGGGAAAATTCCAAACAAGACCAGCTTAAGGCCATATATGCTAGTGAAGACCAAAATATCGGTCATAAAACAGCCTCCTGTAGTGGTTGAAAGACACAGTCCGTACATTAATTATTCTAAGATTTCTTTATTTGTAGAATACGTTAGTACAATAAGATTGCTTAGCTATTACAAAAACTGATCTACGATATGTGATGTGCAGGAAATGTGGGTAGTTTTCCAGTGAACAAAGTCTATGAGTTGTGCTGGTTTGAGGTCGACCAATGTCAATGTCCCTCCCATTGGCCCACTCTCACTTTCGCTACTTTCATTCACCGCCTCGTGTCCCTGTACGTCCCGGTAGATTCAGTACGGAAAAGGCGGAGTTTGCGGCTTCGGCCGGAAACAATTTTAAATTGAATTCACTCTAAATTAAATTGCAATACTCTCTTTTAGGCTAACAGAATTGGGGCGTTGGCCAGAGCGCTATTTCACTATAATGAACGACAGGCCGACCGACGGTCTTGTTAGCCGAATGATAATTAAACGAGAGGCCGAATATTGTCGCCAACAGTGATTTAAACATTCGAAATAGCGACTTGGTAGCGGTTGCCAGACACCGCGGGCGTAACGCGAAACTTTTTCTCCTTCGACTCAACTTATGAGACGCGCGTTGCAGCCGGGACTTTATTTATTCGACCGCCCTCCTTAAGTTTCTTTCAATACGATAACATCCCCGATATCACCGGCGAAATATACAATTTAAGACTGAACCATGCGATTCATTTGGAGCCAGGGAGCGAAAGTAGAACTGACACTGCGAGTCATATATTTCGTTGTCGCCTTACGGCTTAGGCGATACATCTGAGAACTATTGCACAACTCCGAATGTCCTATTTCTGTTTTTTTTTTGAGGGGGGTTTCGGAACTGGACACATGAAAATAAACCGTCGTTCACTCGTTAAATTAAACCTTGATTTATATTCCTAATTACCCGTGAGACGTAATTAAGTTTTCGTTTCAGCGAACTAGTTATTGCAATAACTCACTGTTCATTTCGAGAGATTCGCTTATTAATATTAACGCCAAGAAACCAATGTAGTTTATAAACGATTTTGGCTTTATTATTACGATTCTAGAGGCTAACCTGTATTGGAGGGAATTCAGTGGTATATTACTGCTGTGCTTACAAACAACTTCTCGCACATATTGTAGACTTTTATTTTGACAAACATTCTCACGCCATACGCCTATATTGTTAGCATACCAACAAGTTTCTTTATAGTTATAAACGAGTGTGGAGCTTTCATTCCACCCCATTGCATCCCAAGTTATACTGGAAAGAGCAGTACATAACTAATTTTAGTTTTAAAATCGAATGTTCTTCGAATTCAGTGTCGTATGTCTCTGAAGTAAGTTTTCGCTGTAATATTATTGAATCATTTTTCTTCCACTGTTCTATTGTCACAACTGTAAAATACAATAAGCGATATTAAATTGAGTAGCACTACTAACTGATTGAATCTAACCAAAGATACAAATAAGTTTTATTTCTTTAAATACAAATGATACATCGATAAAACGATATACAAATGGTGATTCCTACATGCATACCGGCCTATTGGTCTTACAACATATATATACTTAAATATTATGCAACATTGGTCGTTAATATTTAACAATATTGTTGTGATAATCGGGAAAATATACAATAAAAAGCCGAGAACTTAAGCTACACATTGAATCTAACCGATATTCAACCTGCAAGCCAAACAGAAATGGTTTGACAGGCATTTATTACCCGACTAATAATTATCGGAATGCGGTATTCAATTTATTTTTTAATGAAGCAATCATTATCCCCTTAATAGGGCGTTTTATTACACAATATTGGGAATAAGTATTATCTTCGTTTGATATTTATATCGCTAATGTATTACTGCATTCCGTTCCTAATGAACGCAACCACGAAAGTGGTTAATTGTTAAATGTCAAGTAGCCGAGGTAGGTCATAAAGTGCGTCCCAATCGTGAAAGTGACACAGAGCGATGCCGACAATCCGATCGCGGGGCGCTTTCCTTATAATACGTAACACTGGTTGACTGAAGAGTCGAGCCAGAAGCTGAAAAAAAAGCACAAGGGGCATCGAAAGTATAATACTTTCCCCCCGGGCACTCCGGTCACAGTTTGGCTCCGGTCCCGCCCCGGCGGCTACAATTCGACGTTTTCTTCCTCCAGGAACTATGAAATTCGTTCAGAAACCCTCTACTGAGTAAGAGGAAAAAAAGCGGTACCTAAAAAACTTGAACAATGACTCTACGCTCGAGTGACGGCGGAGTCGGGAGACCGTCCCCGAAACATCGCCTCCTATAGGACGACCCTACTGTAGATTAATGCTATTATTTTGTAATTAACTTTTTGCCAAAACTATAGCCAATCGACAGATTCAAATCATACAATCCTATTATCATCCATATTAGCGTGGGAGTAGGTGTTTCTTGAAGAACCTTAGCCTTAATCCCTCTGAAGAACGAAAAATCATTGTATTAACTTAATCAGCTGGAAGACAGACATTTGTAGAAAGTGAACTAAATGATTGAAATTATTAGATTTTAAGAAAAACACGCACCTTCTATTCGGGAAATAGACCCAAACGACCCCGTCTGTAGCGCTTTATGTTTTTATGTTCGGTTTATTTTTCTCAGGAAGCGGCTTTTCCAGTGGGCATTGTGAAGTAATGCCCGGTTTTCGTGTGGCGGTCCGCTTTTTCCTTTTCCCCTATTCCTAGATTTATGGCGGCCGTGGATAGAAGTTCATGGAATCCAATCTGCACACGCCGAAATATGACGTCAATATTTTAAATTTCTCCTAACGGCATATCTCGATGACATGTAAAAGTAAGATATAAACTAAACAGACAACTGGAATACGAGAAAATGTATTGAGCAAGAGAAGTAACTTTAGAAAATGATTACTTGGTATTATACAAACGATATTTTTTTCTCGAATGAATACCACACCACCTCCAATATTTAATTGCTTTGTTGCATGGTAGGTCTGTGGATAGATCATCTTGATTATACAAGATGAGCATCGAGAATCTTGTTTCCTTATCTCATTTATTATCAGAGTAAACTATTTTATTACGATATCAAGGTTTATATACCGTTTAATATTTCAGTACTTTTAATATTTTAGTTCGCATAATTAATTATTTTCCTCCCAACTTTGGATTGTTGCCTGTTGATCCCCGTGTAAACGCTCAGCTTTCCTTTCAGCATGACAGAACCAACATCAGGAAGTGTAATGAATTTAATTTTTCCCTTATTATATTCTTCTTAAATATATGCCGCAGTCACAAGGAGTATATCGTGATTTCCAATTTCCGTAATTTTCTTTTATTACTCTTGTTTCTTACTCCTCCCACGTGCTCATAGAGTACATTGACACATTGGAATTGTGATTTAAGAGTTTCCATGAGTTGTATTAACGGATTTCATTTTAGACAAACCGCGTTCACCCACGTCGCCTTCTATATTTTGACTTGTCCGTCCTAGACATTTGAGCCTGACTGATAGGTCAACTGTAACACCTGTTGATACAAATGTTAGTGGAGCGGTCTTATATATGGTGATACGAGTTTTTTCAAACTATTCCACTTGGATTGACAGGTGTCAGCAATGATATATGTTTCCTGACAGCATTTGTATCGCTGAATTAGGTCGATTCTTCAAGTAGGTGTAAATGAATTTTGCATTTTTAATGACTTAATGATGAAAAACATGTCTTAAAACTCGCAATTGATAAAAAACCAAACCTGGACAATTGTATACACGTAAAAACATTGTGAAAGAAAGGCTTCTCAACACTCACAATTTTCATGTTCTAATTTATTTCGAACTTATAAAAAACTTAAATAAGTTTCATAAGGCTCATGATCTAATGAAAATCTGAAGGAATTGTGGTCAATGAAAAAAGGTGGTCGGGAACGGCGTTATTTAACATTAAAGTCCATTGAAAAACATTTCGATTACTCGAAACTCGAAACCGTGTCCGACAGTTGAACATGTTATTCCATGTTACAAAACCCAAACCGGGGAACTTCATTATGAAACAGGAAAAACGGTTATATTCTATATCTACGTAGGTGCATGCAGATGGGGTAACTCCGGTCGCAACAGGGAGATTGCGAGAATGTTTTACAAAATTCGAACAAAAAGATTTATTACATTATATTAAGACATTAATTATTCAATTTATACATTATAAGGTCCTTTTTCGGGCGTTTGATAATGCCGTATTACGGATCAAAAGTTCAGAAAACGGGAGTCATAAATATAAATTGAGTTTAAGAGCCGGAACATGGCAAAGCACATTGCAACAGGACTGCCGCTTGTCATTAGTCAACTTGACTTATTACAACGCTAACGAGCCTATTTTAAAAATATCCTACGGTCGTGCTAATTCCTATAGAAATTACACTTTGTATTACAAATTGCTTACTATTTCTGCAATGTCCGCTTAGATATTTCAACTATATTTAATCGAGACCGCAAAACATATTCGTTACAAGTTCAACATGCCAAATGTAAGCCATCGTAAATAATGTCTTTAAAACAAATGTCGAAAATCTGATTTATTTCCTTTATTTTTCCAAAACTGTATTAAATATTATGCACGTCTTTTTCTTTATCTTTATTATCAGATATCTTTGTTTTCAAGTACCACAGGCTTTGTTCGGAAACGGTAACTTAATAATATGAGTATTATTGGCATATTTACTAAAGTTGAAAATAACATTCCTCTAGAGAAGTTTAAAAGGAAAAGTAAAACATAAAATATATATTATTTTTGTTTATTATCATAAAAATAATATATACCTGAAGACAAAGACTAAAAAAGGAATGAAAACGGTGTAGTCGCAGAAGAACAGTAGAAAGTGTCTGCAGAAAATCTACAGAAAAACTAGAAAGTCCGATGACGGAGAAAGCTCGGGCGGAGGAAAAATGACGGATGGAAAATGTTGAAAACCGAGAAGAGTTCGAAGTCAAATTGGCACGAAACGAACGGTAGAATTCTTGATGTTTTATGTCCGATTTCAGATTGTCGAAATAACCAGCGGGAGAAGTGGATGGCCGTCAGGAAACCCGTTTCGCTCCCTCCTCGTAGATCCAAATTTAATTTATGCCAGTTCGGGCTGTAAATTTTCGGCTCTTACAGTCGTATATATTTTCCGTGTTCGTTGTTGCGGCAGATTGAAAAAAAATAAACGGGAATTGCCAATTTCTAACGCGACGGAAGCGGGTGAAGAAATCGCTCAGGGGATCGAGAAATGTTCGTGTAAAAGGTTCGATGACGAATCGATATTTATGTTTTCTGTTTTGATCCTACACGAATGCCATGATATCACTGGCTTTATTAAACTCCAATACAATCACTATACCAGACTTTCTACTAACTTTAAAGGGCGGTTCACCGTATTGGAAAGGATTACATTCAGCCTCTTTGTACGATAGGCTCCACCAACATTTAAGATAAGAAAATCATAAGTTACTATGAAAAAGAACTTGTGAGGGACCTTAAGTTATAATTTTTGTCATCATTTTAATCATTTAACCGTGGCTTATTCTTTACTTCGCTAATGTTGAACAAATTGGAAAAAAGTTCAAAAACATAAACGAAAATAACCATCCCATTGAATGTTATGGGACAGTCTTAGTTCTGGGAACTCTGTCGTACGAAGAGGGGTCCTTATCCGAATACATAATGGACGATTCCTGGGACTGTGAGAAAGCGGTGGGGATGAGGCTCGCACAATTGTTTCCTCCGTCCAGAAGGAAGCCGGTAAAGTACCGTCGAACCGACTTGCTTCACAATAACGTAATCGTGGGAGCGTTGCGGACATTTTCGTCTGACAGCTTCCCTGAGAATCTTGTCCAGGCGAACGGATTTCACTACCGAAAACCGAATCTATTAATAAATAATTACAAAAAATCATCAACTTAAGATTTTTACGGGGAGATCTTGAGGGGGCAACAAATATCTCTCTTGATCTTATTACGTTTCAACTTACAGCTATCTCCAATAGCAAACGCGAGGTTAATCGTTGTCATTAAACAGTTACAACTTCCTAGTTGAAAATACCTGACAAAATAGTTATTATTGTTAGGTTTTAACGAGCTACGCCAATTTTACAGCAATAAGCTCGACAAAATTCTTAAACTCTAATAGTGTAATCAAGATATCAGTTCAAGTTTGTTATAGCATAAAAATACTTGGGTATATTTATAATAAATAATGTTTATTAACGAATACAAAAAATAACAGAAAATACGCCGAATTCAGTGTTTTTTCACCGCAGAAACTCAACAAACAATATCTCAACATTTCTGGCCCACGTTCTGTGTTGTATTGGTTCCATGAAAACATAAATATTCAATTGCAATAATCGTCGCCGGAAAATAACAGTTTCGTTACACAATTCCCCGACTGGTAATATTGGTTATAATTCATAATTGGTCTACTTTTGGATAAATCATTTGGCTGTAATTCGTTCGCCTTGCAGAATAATTGAAAGTGAGCCCCGAACGTACAAACAGACCGAGTCGGAAACTTTTAAGAGTGACGACATACCGCGACACCGCAAAGAGAGAGATCGAGCTCCCTCCACTTAAGCCTAACTGTTGCCGTTTGAACACATTACCGGCATTATTAATGCCACACGCCGCTGTTTTATGTATTATTTAAGATTTAAACTAGAAACTGAAACCTGTTCTGTCTCCACTCCGATATAAATTAATAAATTCATATTGATTAAAATCACTATCATTCTGGCTATGTTCCCTGACGGTTATTTTTTTTATTCGTTTTCTTTAATGTCATCGTCGTAAAGGGAGGCTATAGAGAGGGCGGCATTGGAAGATTATATTATCCGAGTTTCAAGCACACGTCTGACGTTCAAGCGCATAAACTTCGAGGTCGAACCTGTTAGCATTTAACTCGAATTCTAGGCATGCAATAAAAAAATATATGACTGGTAAACAACTAAGACAAATTCGGGCCGACAGGATTACCTTGGCCGACAATTTACTGCCACATATTTTCGAAGAGTAGTTACAATATTTAATGTTGTTGTTATTGATTTTTCTTTATACTTCATATACCTTCGTTATGATACCGAGTTCTTACTGTAGGCTGAGGAGCCTCAGCGTGCGCCTTGGGACCCAGAGGTTCGAACCCGCCCGTACGAAATGGACGTTAATTTCTAAGTTAGCCGTTAGTGGGGACAGTGATCGGAGAAATAAACGCTTCCACATTATCACAAGCGCGACATAACTGGCTATAGCCATTGTTGCCTTATCTAGAGAAGCACAGAACGCTTGCCCCATATTAAATGAGATACAGAAAAATCAAGGTTAATTTCTTTTAACAGTGAACTATATATATTATTTTACCCAATATATAGTAGGCACACGAGGGCAGAAAGGTATTTTTGTTATTTGTTTTTTCACTTTTGAAACAACCTCCATGTGTTTTGAATCAGTGATGTTTCGTCAGAGATAAACAATCAGATTCAAATTCTGCTTTAAGCGCAAATTGAACATTTTAAAAATAATCTACGCACTAGTCAAGCACACATCTATTCAAACTGTTGTATTAAATTCCGGGATCGACTCGGATAGACTGCCAAAAAGTCGTAATGCTACTGTTTAAAGAATTTATTCCTTTTGATTACCATATTTAAATTTTAAATGAGGGATATCTTGAAAAAAATCTTGCCAGCCTTCGTTCAAATATTTGAAATATGAATATTCCAGATTAACATACTCGAGATAATTATAGTTTACGAATTCCCTACGGCCCATTAACAGCCCGATTCTGGAGGCCGAAAACGCCGTTTCTGGTCGTAAAAATGTTGTCTTATATTATACCTACGTCACAGGCATAAATAAAACTGGGACTACCTCACCTTGGCGACGGCCGTACTATTGGCCGGGATAAGGCAGAGGGTTCATCGACCTTGTGTAGTCTCTCTCAGTATTCATCTCCGTCAACGAAACTTTTTTTGCCCCCGTGCCAGAACATTGCGCAACTTGCTTTCAAGGGAAGAGAAGGACCCCGTGTTGTTTCCACTTTGCCAAGTCTATATTCGACTATATTCAACTTTCACCGGGTCCCACCCCGTTACGCAATCCTCTCTTTCTACAAGCGCGCACGCCTCTCTTCACCTATGCTGCAATTCGCTATATTTATTTCAATTAACTATTCGGGAATTTAGAATAAAGTCAAATATGAACACTTGATCCAACCTGTACTGATCTACCTACTCAGGTGAATTATACAGTGGCCAGAGGAAATCTAAATAGTTTAACATACCTGTTTTATGGTCTGTGAGGGGTTGGAATGCCGTAGATTTCGTGTGTTTCTGTCTCCTCTCCCTGGTTTAGTCTTTTGCTAGACCGGTTTCGGCTGCTCGCCATCTTCAGTAGCACTGTTAGTCACTTTTAGCACTTTGATGTTTTTGGGCATCCTCACTGCACTGTCAGTGCCACTTGTACTGTGGAGGTTATCTGTTTGTCGCGTGTATATATTCGTGTCTTGATATACCCAAATAAGACAAACAAAATTCCCCAAAAACACAATAACAAGACAAGTGAGAGTGGCAGTACTGTGAGGATGCCCAAAAAACATCCAAAGTGCCAAAAGTGACTAACACCGCTACTGAAGAGCGGCCGAAACCGGTCTAGCAAAAGACCGAACCAGCCAGAGGAGACAGAAACACACGAAATTTACGACATCTATATATTTCGGAATAAAATTATTAGAAGCGAATATTAGGCGAATAAGGCACGCAGATTGGCCTTGCACAGAAGAAATATTTAAAAACAAATAATTACTGTGGCCCCGTGCACAGTTCATTGAACTATGTATGACAGGACATAGCCAAAACGTTAATCACAATGGAACAATACTTCGGTCGTAAGACAATTGACGCTCCACAGATATAGCCATAAAAATAAAAGTAAATTCGCATCACCTTCCTCATTATACTTCATCCGCTCGTAATGCGATGTTATACTTCCAATTATACTTTTATTAATAACTCATCACTTATTGCCGGCGTACCTCCTTTCAATGTCAAGCCTTCTGGAGTAAGTCCTGGGAATCCCTCCCCAATGGTCTTGTATCGTAACTCGAGAGGACATCATGGCATATGGGTGGGCCAAGGACGTGAAATTAAATACTTTTTTCTTTATATTCTTTTGTACCCATATCCAGACACGTACGTTATATAATATGGGTATTTAAAAGAGCTTTTAAAATTATAACTTAAACTGTAAGTGTAAAATCACTTATTGCTTGATTTCTTAAAGATAAACAAACTTTTTATTCCCGTATAAATAATATTTATGTTAGACATTACTAAATACAAATTGAATTTTTCACGTTCCTTTATTTTTATACAGGGTTAGATTGCCGAAATATCAATACATAGTATATCAATTACTTACTATTAATTTTCAATATATTTGTATTGATATTGAAAGTAACAGTGTCGTAATGATAGTAATAGTCCTGACAGTATGAGTAATTTACTGAAGTGGTGTTACTAAGTAATCAAATGATCATCAAGTGAATATTGATATTCCAAATACGAACAGATCCCATTCAAATACTATAAAATATTTTTATTCGATGAACTTTACTTGTTTAGTAATTTACAGCCGCACTCGGGGATGATTTATAAAAGCATCGAGAAAAAGACAACGCCTACTTTCGTTTATTTTCCCTTCATTATTTTTAATGTTTATTCAGGCCGCTATCGTTCGTAAAGTCGAACCGGGAAGCGTTATATTTTTAGCGCTGTACGTCTGTCTGAGTCAATGCAAATTAAAGCGAATTCATGGCATTGATCGGTGTCATTTATTAAGCCCTATCGTATCGACTGTCTGTACACACTTTCACTGAAATGTTCTATCGGAGACCATTAGCATAGTTGTGTGGGACATTGCATATATATATATATATATATATATATATATATATATATATATATAAAATGGGGTAATGTCATAGAATGCCGGAAAGGAAATACTGCAACGATTCCTTTCTCCTGTTTTCCAATCAAATTGTGAACCACAGTTGAGAATTTAGCTTTACACAAAAAGGATTTTTTACAACAAAAAAATATTGGCGAAGTAAGTGTTTATAAAAAAAACCTTTAAGCAAGATTACCAATTCACACTAGCTTAACATATTTATTACCAGCATGAAAAATAGTTATCGCAGTCGACTTTTGGAAGGAGCGATGAAACGGAGGGAAATGTTATTCATTTATTTCAATTGTGACTTGGGAGGGGGGTCGCTCAACAATAGGATGAATAAAAGATCCATTCAATTAGATTAGTAACACAGAATCTATCTATTGTATATATCCAGGTTGTTATTAGCGATTTGTCCTAACAAAGGAATTAACAGCGGATTTCTTTCATAGGTACATTTCAAAGATAACCAAGCTGTCTGCCTTTAAGAGTGTCTTTGTTCGTATCTCTTTGAATAGGAATAAATCTGCTACAGGTGAATCATAACTCCTGATGAGTCATGACTAATAGCGTGAATGAGGTTGATAGTCCCCTTTTGTTCTCCAGAGGGTACTGCACCTATGTCTAGTTTGTATGACGAATTTAGGTTTATAATTTTATATTTATAAATATGGGTAGATCAAATTTAATGATCCAATTATCTTGCAATATTTAAATTTAAAAAGAAAAAATTAAACAAGTAAAATGGCGAGTAGGGCCGTACAGGAAAAGTGTGGCTGTTTTACATATTGCAGTGTAAAAAAACTGCAATAATTCATCGGCGACGGTGGTAATAATGGTTTTTATGGCAGCCCCGTCATTACAGGCTGTTGACTAAGCGGTCATTTTCGTTCGTTGCCACCAGTCATCGGTGGCCGATATCACATTGGCCGGAGGAAATATTTCTAACGTATTATTAAACAGGTATATAAAATAAATAAATTAGGTAAATACTAACAAATGATTAATTTTAAATATTAAAGTATTGTACTATATCTACCTATTGTAAATTTCGTTAAATCCCCAGAGATGTTATGCTCCCTCCTACCATTAATGCCACATTCAGGATTTTAAATGAGCGAAGGTTTTCGCGACCAGGACTTATATTACCACTGTCTAATGTCCGGTAGGATCATCTAATGCTGTAGGAAGGATCTCGTTTGGCAGGGTTTGACCCTGTGCTAATCCGGGCGAAGCAGACAACCCCCGAGTGAGCCCCAAAAGGAAAGGGTAAAAACCATTCCAATTTAACCCTCTCGGCTGGTTTCCAAACACGGGAAAAATCCCGAATTGAAGTTCCTCTTACAGCATTAGGCGATCCTACCGGAAGTCAGTGACTTGGTTTAACTATCGGATATAGGTAGCCCCATCTAGCAATTGTTTACGGCTACGACGGCGCGTATGGCGGAAGCCTATTGGGCAGTGCTCTGTTTTTCGGCCTTTCGGCGGGGCGACAGGATGAGGCAAGAAGACGGAAAGAAAGTGCGCGTACTGAAAGCGACCTTGACGGAGGGAGGAAGGGAGGAAGATGAGATGGTCGGTGGGGGCGAGAAAGTGGCGGCGGCGGCGGGGGCGGTGGCGCGCTCTGGCGGGGGCGGCGCACGGTCGCGACGACCGCTCCAAGAAGTGGAGGCCCGCCGGTCCTCAGTCGACACTCGACTGCCGGTCGGAGTACGCCCCTATCGAGAATTTCATTTACTCCAAATTCTGTGCCAAACTTTGTACGCGCATTTTCGGCCCGCGAACACGATTCGACCGCCGAACTATGTCCGTTATGAACGCCGCCGGCCACGGACTGGTCACCGATGTCACTCTCATCGACACAGGTAAATAGCTTTCATGAATTTATAAAATTATTATATACGCAATCATAATTATCCTAAAATACCGAGTGTGTTGGCATTGACATCGCGGGTCAAAATTGAATTATTCTATTTTAATATACCTGTTTTGTGGTCTGCTAGGGGTTGGAATACCGTAGCTTTGTGGTGTTTCTGTCTCCTCTCGCTGGTTTGGTCTTTTGCCAAACCGGTTTCGGCTGTTCGCCATCTTCAGTAGCGGTGTTAGTCACTGTTGGCACTTTGGATGTTTTTCGGGCATCCTCACTGCACTGTTACTTTCACTTGTACTGTCCGAAACCGGTCTAGCAAAAGACCAGCGAACCTACGGCATTATTCTATATTTAGCACATAGAGAGCAACACCTCTGTCGTTATATTAACGACCTATTCTGCAATTGAAAGCTATTATGAATGTCAAGGATGAGTGACAAGCAAAAATTTCCATACTGTCTTAGTACAAAAAGAATTGCCAAGTTCCATCAACATGCAACGATGCATTTCAACATTTATCATCGCGAGGTATCATTTTCGCCCGTGTCGCTTTTTATTTTTTAATATTCGGAACTGGATTTTAAGGAATTGACTAGCTCATACAGTTTTTCGTTTCCTAATATTTAAAGCGTACAAAAAGTATATTCGAAATCAAAACTTAGGCTTAACGTAACTTAGTTTGAACAGCCAATACATCCATATACATATACGTTGACTATACATATACGGCTGTATCAAAATAGTAAACCTGAATGCAAGGTTTCGCTTTTTAGGTACAACATGAAGATGCATTTCGGTAATATCGAAGCGAACTTTTCTTAAAAGTACCAATCATTAATAATTTTTAAATAAACTGAAGGCAAGTACTATCCCGGCATTTGGGGAAGGCAATCGCAAATAGATCAATCTGTATACTGTCGGTTGTTTCGTCCCTTACTGATAGGAAAAATTGTCGATTTACATTCCAAATACACATATACACTCTGTTTCTTTTGGCTAATCAAAAGATGCATTTATCTGTTCGCCTTTTGACTGTTCCGTTTCATCAACGTACGCGTACCGTTTTCTCATAAGCTGTCATCGTCGACTAGACAGACTATTGCCCAATCGCGCCGATTAGGAAATTTTACGCAATTGAACTTTCAGTTTACAACCGAAGGACGGTTTACTGTGCTCTTGGGGGGACGTTTTGTTAAACTCCGAAAAATGTTTGTCTTGTACAATGCGCGGAATTTTTTTTCACGATTTAAGAATCGATCTTCGGCCATTTGATACTTCCCTAACTAAACAGTGACATCACTATAATTTATATTATATATATGCATGGGCCAATGATTCAGTTCTCTCGCAAATGCCGACCATAATGGAGAATCAATTGTAATTGTATATACATGCATCTGATGTTCTAAAGGTTACAGGCTTTGGCTCAACGTGAAAGCATTCTTGTGACTAATCCTAGTCTATCCCTCTTTTAGTGTTGATTTCGGCAACAATTTAAGTGCAAAACTAAATTTTTACGCACATCCTTAAAGTTAACATAAAGTATTAATTATACTAACTGTATATAAGTATTAATAATTCTTTATTCCGGCGTTTCCGCATAAAGCGGGCAAAATTTCATGTAAAGGAAATGGTAAGCGCTCTTTCCGTAGAATGATTGATAAAAACCATTACACTAATGGTTCGAATATTTTTTTTATTTTTATTTTTTCGGGTCTTCCAATTTAAAATGTAAGCGAATTTATGCGTACATTCTTAAAGTCATTGTTTTACATCGTCATTGCCATTGAATAGCATTGTACAACAATGCTCCAAATACTTTGGCGATTGGAGACACCGGAGTGTCAAACAATCACAACGGGAGGTGGCATTTCAATGAATAATTCTTGGACGGTTTCATAAACTAAAGGTTAACCGATAAGGGGAATCTTTGAAAATATGGTGCGACGAGGTCGAATGACGCGTACGGAATACGACTGCGATTAAGCCGTAATTTGTAGTCGCCGCCGTAATTCCGGGTTTACTTGCGGTCTCGGTTTGTAAAAGTAATTTTTCGCAAACATTACACTCCGCTTTGGCGTGTCATGCGTCTAAGATATCAAATCTGGCTATGTCTGGCTAATGCCTCAGTCCTTGTTAGCGATTTTTTTGTGTTGTAGCCTTGTGTTGTATGTTGTTTTACACCTTGTTGTATTTAGATCAGTTTTATTCACATTCTTCGAGTACTAAAAACATCAATATTTTCATATTCATAAAATAATGTGTACGGAAACATTTTGCGTACACTGCATTTCGTAATGAATGAGAGGTCAAGGTGGTGCCAGTAAAAAAGTATCTCGTATATTGTAATTTTATCTCATTTTTTTGCCTCCTTTAGTTGTTTGGGCTCGCTTAGTCATTTTTACATATCGTTTCTCAATTTGACCACATTTTGTGTGAGGAGACAATAAATTACTTTTAGTTTTACACCTAGCGAAGTTTATTCTTCAGACCGCGTTTGTCACAGCGACGAGTTTCATCGTATTTAAATACTGAAATGATGTCAGTCTCGGATGATTGGAGCTTTATTGCGCTGCCGTACCTTGCATGACATGATTTGTTTTTATCGCCACTCAAATGGTAATTCAGCAATTTATTTGTAACACCTGTTTCAATCCACTTTCATTTTTCTCGAATCGTTTGCGTCCCCATCAACATATATTAAGGGCAAACGGGAAATATTAGGTACAACTACCTCATTAAAATAATTTTAAAAAATATATAGAGGGGTCAAATTTAAGCTGCACTCAGTAGTGAATTCGTTCGCACAAATCTCAGTTGTAGATAGGTCCTTCCGGCGCAGATAAATTAAGTTGACTGGATGGCAGATATTTTTATATTATCTAATTTTTCTCGTTTAATTGCACGCCAACATTTATATTAGGCATTTATTCTTTAAGCAAATGTTCTTTAACGGAAAGGCGTATAATTATTCCGGACGTATTCTTGAAACCTGCGATATGAATAAGATACGCGTTGGATTCTCCGTTGCAAAATTGTGAACTTTTCAATCAATTAGCAACTTTGAACCGACACCGATATAGACGGTGACTTTTTCACAGCGGTACGCGGTTGATTTTGCCCTTTGAACGCGCCTCGAAAAGAAGTCAGAGTGTATCGTCCGATGCACATCCTTTGGTCCCGCATTCTGAACCCCCGGGGACCTTGGGTTGCTAAACCGGCACGAAATGTGAAAATACTTTAATTTCGTCGGATTTACATAGGAAAAATGTTCACATCGTATGTAAATAATAGTTTACAACGTATAAAGTTCGGTTTAACACACTCATCCCCTCGGACCATCCCAATTTTAATCGACAATGAATTGATCCGAAATAACTATCGAATTTGACGAGGAATAACTCTTTTTTCTTGATTATCCGATATTTCATCGACGTGTTCTAGATACCGAAAGTAATTTCTATATAATTTTCGGGGAATTAAACAGCGTGACAATTTTCGAGACCCACCTACCATCTGTCGTGGGCGTTTGGGACCGCCTAATTTCCGAAGGCCTCAATATCCCCGCTTACCGCCCCATGTCGCGTAGAAACCGGCGCCAAATTACAGTGGGAAACTCGAAAGGGGGGACCTACTCTGATATTGAATCAAATTGATGCAATCTGAGAGGGGAATCTCGTCCGCGATGTTTACCGCCCTATTGTCTAGGGCCGGTATTGTTAGTCGGGAGGCATTGTACCAGCGGAGGAGAGAGAGAGAGAGAAACAGAGAGGGAGGGAGGGAGAGAGAGAGAGGGAGAGATGATGGGCCGGAGAAAGCGGCTACGGCTATTGCACCGCCGGGTTAACGTTCTGTGACCGCCGCCGCCTCTGGCTGGTTCCTTTTTCACGTAGAGAAGTCCTCTCAGAACAATTTTCCGCCCGTGAAATTCTCTCCGTTGCCCGCCTTATCTGCCCACCTATTCAAAGACGGGCCCTCTGTCTCTCGGTAACCGGCAAAGAATCCACTGCCTCAAGTTCTACGCTTCCACTCTATTAGAGTGGAAATCTCGACCTTCTTATTTCGGATATAAAAACGGACCGAGTTTTCTCGATTATCTGGCCTTTTCATAGACCGGTTTCTGCCGCACATGGGATGCTTGTGGCCCAACTTGTCTACAAGGTCACTACAACTGTATCTTATACGCTGGTGACAGCAGTCTGTTAAGATATGTTACTTACATTACCAACATATTAAAAATGTTAGTTTCAAGGAGAAAATCACGGTAGTGGCAAGCGACTGCTAATATAGACTGTCAAAATATATTTATTTGAAATCGCCAAATATTATACTACTTGAACCGAACTATGGCCCTTGTCCATCCGAATAACTGCACTCTGTCGACTGCAATTATTTCAACAGTTTCGACTCACAGTAACTGAACTTCAGAACTGAACCAATTCAGATGTTCTCCTTTCCTGAATCAAAAGTAATTCATTCTCGTGCAATATGATCTATGACTTGTTGGCCGCGACAAAGTCAGAAAAAGTAGAAGGACACAACACGCCCGAAGAGGATAGGACACATCACCAAGAAGCGTTACTAATTGAAGAGATAGACAATCTCCAATTTGGAAAGTGAAAACACTCTTGATTTACATCAGTATTAGGTATCCATGGGAACAACAATATCAGAGGCGTAAGAAGATAATTGGTCCAGCGATAAAAATCTGTGTTCAATGTTACTGTAAAATACGTAAAGTACGTAATACAGCAAATAATGGCATGTAAATTATATAAATATCCACAATAAATGGAAAGCGACACGTGATAGGAGCGGTGGTCATTCCTAGTGGTCTAGAGAAAAAAGAGTTCCTCGAGTCTTTTTTGGGTACCGACCATGGCGGAATGCTGAAACCTCAAAATCCAGAACCCATTTGCGGTAATACGCTACAATTCAGACTGTAAAAATCCAACATCGGACATTCTAATAGCACATTTAAAACCGTCTACCTATTTTTGTAATGCGTTCTTCTGTCATCGACTGAAGGCCACGAGTCGGCAGTCCTGCCTTTAAAAGATACAGATTAAATATAATCCATATTTCTGGAGTAAACTTTATATTCTTAGGAAAATTTTATATTCTAATTTGAGACTCCTAAATGAGGTTCCGCTTGAATAAAACAAATTTATACGGCCCAAGGGAGAAACTTGAAAGGAAACTGACACCTTGGGAGCCGGGATTTCACACTTACGTGAAAAACCACGTGGGAAATGAAACTAATTGGCATTGGTCGTTCACCTCCTCTGCAGTTTACACTCGGTAATCACACGCCTTGGTATAATTAGAAATTTTAGTTAAAACATTATCTACCGGATTAGTTTGGTGTTCACTCCTCCCAGTGAAATGGATCTATCTCATCCTCACTACGTGCATTTAACCATTTGAATTATTCGACAGCAGTTCCCCGAAACCATTTACGGAACAAATATAATATTGTTGGCCATTTTGAAAATCCTTGACATTCGCCTCCCGGTCAGATAGAAATATCCGACACCTTCTCCTGCTGCTTTTCATCACTCAGGTTTTGAATCTCGTCACGTAGGTTGTTCAACGCGATGGCTGACATGCTTCGCTCCAATTCGAAGCAGCGGCGCTTACAAGAATGTCTTCTATAGAAGCTCCTGAATGGGGAAATATTCTGCGGGCCGCTAAATAACTACTTTCTCCCAGACTAGAGCATCGAAATCTCCTCCGTTCTATACAGTGCCTCGAAGTTTTCACAAACTCCTCTTCACTACTCGATTTTTTGGGGGATGGGTTTCGTGTGAATGAGATAAAAGTAATTTTGATAGACCAGAGAACAGGTACAAAAATATAAAAATAAAGATCCATTTACTGACGTCAGATTCCGACGTTCTTTCGTTCTTCTTCCGAAATGGTGGCAAACGACGTTAGAAATGTTCGAGACTCGACCGTTTCATCAGATTCGTTTTCCCTTTTTTTAAGCCCCGGAACGGATTACAGTTTTTCTCGTGAAAATCTGTTGAAAAACGTGCTCAATCTATTAACTTCTATTCCGGAACGTGTCAAGTTCGAGGTGACACTGTTCGAGGCTACGTTTGTATCTATAAATTAACAATGCTTTACAAGAGTCTCGGCTTTCGCCTATTCAAAACGGACATTTGAAAAGCTGCCGGCCTGTCGACACTGAAAGGAACCCTTTCAAAACGCTTGAATTATAAATAATGGATAAAGTTGCTCGGAGAAAAAAACACGCATCCTGTTGGGTTTTCTTTTCCAAGCATATCACCGTTTATATATATTGATCCCATAGTCCTCGCAGCGTGACTTCGGGCCAAGTTACGCCAAGTTGAGATATGCTATAAATTTAAGCTGGATGAATAAAGTAATTCACAGCGTACGGTAGCAATTCCGTGAGCCGTTCTGAGCGGGAATAGCCAACGGTTCGGGCGGTGTTGTCACGGTCACGAATCGATGGCTTGTAAGAATTCGCTACATTAGCACTTCGCCGAAGTTCCAACTGCACGGTTTCCTCGTCTCCTTCAGACAGACCGTCCGATAGGCGCTGACGAGTGGTACCGTCGTTACACAGATTCGGCTCATTTGTTCTATAGATTGGGCGCCTTCGAACTCAAACGTCGGCAGTTCGAATCTACCCGTAAACCCCTGTCTAATTTTCCTAGTAGGATTCAGGGGTGAAAAATCCAGCCACTGAAGCCCCCCCCCCCATAGAGTGGTCGAAGATGTGTTAACCAAGAAGAACTGTCCGATATAATAATACAAATTATATTTTCATTCCCTGCTTTTTATACGAGCGGTCCAGCACCTTTATCGCCTATTAGACAACACAGACAATAGATAGACATAAATTTGATATAAACTCTGTTATGATCGCCCAGTGGGCACACATAATCGGTCCTATTTAGACCGGTTTCGTAACGTTACCGGTGTCAGGTCGAAACGAGCGAGCGGAGACATAAGGCAGATGGCACGAGATGATATTCCATACCCCCGACCGAGTAAGCCGTAAAACGATATTTTCCCATATCGTTTTACCTTCAGATTCAATAATACAGCAGTTGTTCAACTTCAGCTTTTCAATCTCTGTTAATTAAATAATGTGCACGTTTAAAAACTATCGATATTTTAAAAAATATCGAAATATATTTTGGGTAATATTTTTAATGTTTCTTACAGTATTCCCTTTCAGCATTCGTGGTTTTCCCATTAAGTGAAATTGGAATCATTTGGCGATTATAAAAAAATATCGATCGAAAATTCGATTAAAAATCAAACTTCATTATTACTGTTTGCATAACAATAATTATTTTCGTTTAAATTATTTCTGAATTCGGGAAATTGAAAAAGCGACATTAAAATATTGAGAATAGATGGAAATACTAAGGCCTGACTTCTGAAATTTTTTCCCTGAAAGAAATAAATAGAAATCGTGAGGAAGCAATTTAGTGGACGTGACTAGAAATAAAAGTACCCTCATTCAAAGGAGCGATTAAAGATTATCTTTCAATTCAAGAAAATCCATTTCCACTTACAACTAAATTGTACATATTGCTAATAGGAGAAAGTTGAAATGATTAAATTGATACTAACTGATTGAAACTAATTTTAATAATTCGATTCAATGTTGGCCGCGGTCTCTGAAAAGGAAGAAGCTATTGTTTCGAAGATGATTTTCAACCTTCATCTTGCAAACATCGACCTTTATTTCCCATACAAGCTATAGATTCCGCAATACTTGAGACATAGACGTATAAATAAATAAAAAAAGCGATTATTCGGCACAGTTTTCTTTACCCCAACGTTGTTTTCCGAACGACCAATTTGTCTCCGATTTGCTGACTGCGGTCATTATTTGACCGCGATCAAACCAAGGTCCAATATCGGCACTTCCTAGATTCATTTCTTTTCCTATTTGGAATTTCAAAAAAGTTTTGTTTTTTGCATTTCAGGCATTCTCTTTTCAAATTCAATTCTTCTATTCCACGCTCGGATAACCAGCAGCGAATACATTTTACATTGTAGCCGCTTTGTACTGACAAATTGGCGCAAATGCGTCTAAACACATTCGTATGCTTTTTTAACACATTTTTTTAACATTTTATTAATTGTACAATCAACCTTAATTTTTTATGGGTACAATGGCGATAGTATAAGAGAAATAATCTTTGATTGTATTCCTTTTGACTTGTATTTCTTCTTCTGGGGGGAGGTTGATGCGTAACGAGCAAATTAGGATGAGGAATAGGAAGGGAATGGAACATTAGGGACAGGAATTTTATAAATTCAACTGTCGGTGTATTGAGGTCGTGGTGAATGGTGTGATACATACCGGGGAGCTCTAAGGATGATTCGAAGGACTTTTAATACGAATCACTGAAAGCGAACGATGTTGGTTTTGAAAATAAATAAATTTAGCCTTTTACATTTTCTTTGGTAATATTGGTTTTCACCAATGGTGCCAAAAGAGAGCCTGAACATGAACAGTATTAAACTGATTTTTTTATTTATTCATTCAATTATGTCCGGCGTGTCCTCTCCTCCTTCGAATCCTCTTTTTAGCGGTGTGCCCCAGAAAAAAAAATTGTCAGCCGGCCGTTTCTCTCGCCCCTTTGGCGTTATATAAAACGAATTATGGAGAGAACTTTCCATTAGAGAGGCAAGTGCACTCCCGGCTAGGAACATCAAACGAGGAAGGAGGATATTTTCTGTCGCCTCCAATGTAACCGATGTGGCCACGCACAACGCTTAGGCTGAAATATTCTATGTTCCGAAGAACTTTCTGTGACCGACTGGCAATGTTTCCACAAACAATGGTCCGTTGTAAACGCGATCATTGTTGACATCCACGCATAAATTTATAAACTCAAACACCATCCCGGCGCTACCCGTTCCGGTGAGAGAATATATGTGCTTTGTATTGAAATTGAGAGGTCTTGGCCAGGACGAGAACTAGACAGGTTAGAGACTGGACAGGGTCGTAATAATACCGTATAAGCACGGACGCTGGAGCCTCAATGCGCTATTAAGTGTGCTACTTTAATTTAATGATCGCTTTTACACCAAGTTAGTAGAGAAATCTAAATTGTTGTCCACGACCAAGCTGTAGAACTCGATACCAAAATTGTCTAAAAGAGAAAAATTCTGTAGATTTCGTGTGTTTCTGTCTCCTCTCGTTGGTTTGGTCTTTTGCTAGACCGGATTCGGCTGCTCGCCATCTTCAGTAGCGGTGTTAGTCACTTTGGCACTTTGGATGTTTTTTGGACATCCTCACTGCACTGTCACATGTAATGTGGTGGTCGTCTGTTTGTCGTATATATATATATATATATATATATATATACGTGTGTCTTGTTATTGTGTTTTTGGGGGATGTTGTTTGTCTTATTTCGGTTGGGGAAAATTTTGTTAATCGGCTTCAGTCTTTGTCGGGTTATCGGTCAAATATATATTCGATCATACAACTGGTCACAACTATTAGGTTTCAAATAGACAGACAGGAAACCTATCTGGTATTGTGTATTTACGTTTAATAAAAGTTTTCCTGTTGATCCAAAATGTATTGAAAAAACTTTACTTTTAGTAATCTAGTTAATCGGTGCAAGTGCACGAAACGAACTGTAGTTTATGTACCACACTCAGGAGAGCGCCACTTGCACCGATTAACTAGCGCCCCCTGAGTGTGGTGTGGAAATGTACCTAACTAAAGTTTGTTTTGTGCAAGTGCACAGATTAACTAGATTCAAACGTAAAGAAGTATAGTAAAGTAAAGTTTTTTTCAATAAATTTTGGATCAACAGGAAAACTTTTATTATCGTAAATACACAATACCAGATAGGTTTCCGGTCGTATATTTGGAAGTCAGAACATAAAACCTTATCTTTCTAATGGTTCTATTAGTCTACAAATGTTGCAGACCATTGGTCTAGGACAGTCGGTCATTCATGTCCCTGTAAATTAATGTCAATTTAATTAAAATTGATTAAATCTTGAATGAATTATGGTATGAAAATACCTTCGATTTACAGCGGCTGAAGAATCAGTCGAGGCCGATTGTTCCGTTCTGCGTACTATTGGCCAACTCTTGGAACTGAAGTCATTAAACTCGACTCCAGCTCAAGTGTAATAGAGAGGGAACCAAGTGCGAACGAATGCGCAACTGAACGCAGCGCGAATAGCATGAAGCAATATATACGAAATGATTTATTGCGTTTTTATCACTTTCCTCAACTTAATTTATTCCTATAGTCCGATTGCGCAATTTCCAATTGGGCCCCGATACATTTGAAATCGGCCATGCTCCAGCGAGTGGCTCCCGTTACTTGACATTCTATACGACATACTCCGGTTTCAAAACTAAATCGTACGCCATATTCCCTGGTGTGTGCGTTGGACAATTATTTTACGGAACATACATCAGTATTGTGAACGGGATCAATTCAACATAAATAAGGAAAGCCAATTCTGGGGAACAAAACAGGGCCAATCCGGTCAATGGATTTTTTTCGCGGTAGATTATCTCCACTCCCACCCCAATACCAATTACTCCGTCAGTGGGGGTTGCTTCATCACACGCCGACGTACCTATGTTTCTCGATATGTTACTGATTGAATGCTACTGACGGCGGCGAAAATCCGAAAACGATCCAACTCGGGAACGAAGACGTGAGTCGGTGAAATCCCGAGTGCGATGACAGTCGCTTATCTGTTCGGAATTAGTCTCTCGAAACTTTCGAATCGCTTGAAATACTGTTACAAATTTAAATCGTCGAATAGGTTTTACGCGACTAACATTTGCGCGTAGCCCAAGCAACAGCCGCATCAATAGTCGGTGAGAGGGCCGTACGTGGAAGCAAGGGCGGTGGAGAGGAGGTCGGTTCAGTCTGTTGCACTTCCTCGTTCTTTCTTTTTCTGTTAATTATTTGAACAAGAGAAAGAGTGGCGGCCGCAAGCAGACCCCCTGGAAGGAAGCCACCGCCGGCCCCTGTTCCGCTCTCACTTTCCATACCTCCCTCCTCCTCCATCTCCAACCTCCAACAATTTATCGCACCGATATTGTTTTTCCTTAATTTACCTTTGAGCGATATATAAATTTTTATTGAAATTCAAACGAGGATTCTACATTTAAATTTGGACGGAATTTAAATTTCCAGTTTATGGAAAAGTACGAATCCTGGAATGTCATGAAACACCATTTAGGATGAATAGAGAAAATACTGTAAGAACTATTTTCTATAGCAATAATTTAACGAAAACAATTTGTAGAAACTTTCCTTTCTTTCGTGCTCCCTTAGTTCTCTCCTAATTAACATGACCCGTCTAAGCTTCTTAACACTATAGCCGGTGTTCAGTATAGAGCCGAAAGGCCAAATTGCGAAAACAAACAAGGCGAGTTTCCTCGGGAATATTCGTGCAACTTTTCCGGAATAAAAAATAATGAACAATTTTCTCTCTACCCCCCCCCCCCCAACATAGCGGGGTGAGAAGACGTCGAGAACTGTCTATTCATTGGACAAACGCGTGGAGTTAATAGGACGGCATCGTGATAATAATAACGACTAGACTCGGAAACTTTCTAATGGAACAACTGACAGTTGTCGGGAATAAAATCGCCGTACGAAAGTTAGGCACACGGCTTTTGCAGCGAACATTAAATTACACGTCACCTTACGGTCTTACGGCCACCAAATAAGGCCGAAGCTTATAATTACATCCCAGATGGATAAGATAGCGAAATTGAGCAACTCTGTTATTTCTTTAGAAGTGTAGAAGTTTCCATAGGAACAAAATTGTTTACGTTATACCTTTAAATGACCATTCGCAGTTTAGAAGAGTGACGTATATGAAAATATTTATAGAGCAATAAAACAGTAAGAGTTCTTATATGAACCAATCTTTTTAATTAGTACTGGTCGAACGTGAGCATTATTACTTCGAAATACCTTATTATATTCTTCGCGAGGGTCTGGAATAATTTTGGTCTCCACTCGCTGGTTCGGTCTTTTGCTAGACCAGGTCTAGACACGCTGTCTAGACTGTCACTTCACATGTACTCTCCACTTCTAGACATACGTATACAAGTGAAGTGACAGCGCAGACAGGATGGCCCACTAGCACAGCCAGAAACAGGTCTGGCAAAGGACTAAACCGAAATTAATAAAACTACAGGGTAGTTTACGATTTCAATAATTCAAATTCAATTTTTAACAGACGGCCCACGACCGTTGCATAACATGTTTTGTCCGCTCGATTCCAGGTAAAAAATCAGAAGACGTCATCATAACGTCCAGTTGGGGGGATAAGAATCTAGTTTTTTATATATTATTTCTCTTCGCCCGTTTTCCCGCGCCGTTTGGCCGGGGCTCAGAACCGGTCGGAACCAGAGGTTGAGGATCTCGGCTGAGGGCGGCGGCGTTCAGGGCCGACCCTCAGCTCCCATTCCCATTAGAGTCTCGACCACTTCTGTTTCCTGTCGTCACGCAAAAGTAAATTTGCATTCTTGTCGTTGCACAAACAGACTCCTTCTTCCCCGTTCCTTTTTTTCTTCGTTTCTCGCTGTCGCGGGCGCCAACGCAAAAAATAGTGAACGATGCGCTATAATAGCATCCAGCGATTGCATGTCACGAGAAATCATTAGACCGCTCGGTCCTAACTCCCGATCTAATGTCCAGCCCAAGGTTTTTAATTCCGTCCATTCCGCGTTGACGCGTCCTTGGCCATATTTAAAGTCCTGTGTTCTGTACTTGCGCTTACAGTAATGACTTAACTATCCCATCCTTCGATTCCTTAGCCTCGTGTCACCTTCCCGTAAATCCCGAGCGCCGCCTTAAGAGGAAATGACCGCGCGTTTTCCTCACTATCCAGTAACGTGTGACACTGCGTCAATAGTACATTTGTGTTATCAAATCGCACTGTCACTAAATATTTTGTTGTACAAATTGCAGTCGTAAATCAAGAGTAAAGGAAAAAAAAGTAATGACTTTTCGCTTGTGAAGGATGTCGATTAGTGTTGTATTTAGGTATGTAGGATACAGTTAATGGAAGCTGGAACCTTGGGAATGGACCTTGAGGTGGGAGTGGATACAGGCTCTGCGATAATTGTTTCGCGAACAATTTTTTCAAAATATCGCCACCGCAATAAATGAAATTATTTAATACTGAGCCGTATTGTATAATGAGGAAAACATACATTAATGCGGTAGCCTACTTCGTACAATAATTCTTTGGATCTTCTGTCTCCACTGATTTGGTTTAATGATAGGGACCGGTTTCGGCTTTTCGGCTACTTAAGCGTGTTGATTGCCAGTTGGGCATCGACCCAACTTCAAGGGTTTCAAGGCAGACCGGAGAGATTCTAATTTATATGAATATAAGGCCCGTCGCACGATTTTAAAACTGGGTGGATTCTCCGTCGAAAGTACATTCGTGTTATCAAATCGCGCTGTCACTAAATGCAATTATTAAAATCGTAGTCGTGACTTAAAGAGAAAAAAAAGCTGGCTGCTTCATCCCAATTATCGTAATTTGTAAAATCAATTTTGAAATAACAGTAATTTTATAGGGTGTGGCCATTGAAACGGTCTTCAACCCAGGGCGATCGTCTTGAAGCATTCGGCGGGCTTCAAAGCCAAAATCGATCTGCTGTTAACCCGCTTAAAACTTGAACCGATTTCAAATTGAATGGGCGTTTAAAAGAGCTGAACGGACAGCGTTTTTCGTTGATCAATCTAATTGGGGATCGACCCGCGGGCCTCACTTGAAACGATTTTGACCCTATGAAAGGGCTCGTCGCAGCCCGCAAAATGCGATTGAGCTCAAACTCAATACCACATATTTTCATTTATTTGTCTAAGCTGTTCTGAAATGGACGTAAGCAGACAAAATCGTAGCTTCATAATTTCGTAGTTATTCAGGATTAAGTGATACAAAACTGGGGGACGATCGCATTTCGTAAACGTAATTTTGTGATTTTCTTCTGTTTTGAATATTCCTTCAATTGCAAATTTTAATGCAGTATGCTCATTATACTCGAGAATTTTTTATTATTTATTTTTAAAATAAAAATCTTATTTGTATTTACCTTCGTAGATCGATTACGACCTTGTTTGTTTAAAACGTTTTCAATTTCCATTTTCCTTGTTAACTGTACCGTTATATTCGTCATGCTAATGAATCCAATTCTCGATGAATTGTATCGGGGCAATTTTATTGAGCAATAAAGTCGACCCACTACGCATGTAACAAATGTTGTACAATTGTTTCAGGCCTAAGTGGAAACGAACTGAACAACCTCCAATGGGACGTTGACTTGTTGTTCAACCCGAAGGACGACCCTCTGGATATCAGCAAGGAGCTGAGGCTTAAGGCCGAAGAAGAACTCAACGAAACGCCGGAGAGGCTAAGCCAGAATATTCAGGAATTGAAACGACTGATTGAGAGTAGGTTTCATGATTTACCAATCTGATATTAGGCGTTAGTTAGGTTGCATTAACGGACGATATCTAATAAGAAGATTCTGCTATTGTAGAAATACAGATTTGTACTTTACTTACTCGTCGTCACGAATAATCTCTACACAATATTTAAACTCAAACAGTTCATACATACGCTGTAGCTTTCTAAATCGGGATCGATCCACTTTCCTTCTGCTTTCAGACGATGACAAGCTGAACGCGAGGACGGACGATGTATTCCTGGCTGCGTTTCTGAGGGGTCGCAAACACGATGTAGCAAAAGCGTTTCAATGCGTAAGTATTTTATATTCCCCCTGTGAAATCTGCCATTCTACATGAGAAATACAACAATACGTTGATCTCATTTGTGTGCAAAGTCCGCCGCATTAATCTGACAATATCAATCTATTTGCTTTATTGGAAATTGTCCAGGAGATTTTAAAGGTTCACTGAATGACTTGTGATCTTTGCACTTGAATGTCTCGTCTATAAAAAGATTACGTTAAATTGGAATTAATTTACACTATTTTAATGTGGTTTTTTGCAATAGTGAATTAAACTGAATTTTGCTGACATACATATATATAAAGACCGTAACACGAATATTATTTTACTTGTAATTGATTGGTTTAACCCGTCAGTTGTAACCTCGACCCACTTTCTTGTAGGAAACACCGGATTTAAACAGAAATATGTCTTTCTATAATTTTCGGGGCAGTCGTTTGCAACCTTAAAAATACTTATTTTTTTTTTAAAAATACTTATCAATGACAATATCAAGTATCAAATTAAAGGAGAATTGAAGTAAAATTGACGAGATTTTGTCTGGAAATTCTCAGTTTTATGGCATGAAATGTTTGTCGGAGGTCCGAACAAAAACAAAAAATATTATCTACTTTTGTCACTAATGAGATAATGACGAGCCCGCTCATAACTTTTAAATAGTATCTGGTTTGTCCTTCTAATCCTCCCCTCCTTTACTGTTCGCCACATTATTCCTTGTTAATGCATAAGTGTAACACGAAACATGCAATTAATATGTTCCAGCTGCAGAACTTTTACGAGTTCAAGGCTCGTTACCCCGATTTCTACAGCTACGCTTTGCCCTCGGACAAACCCGAGCTCTACGATCAGAACCACTTCGCCAGCCTTCCAGGAGTCGACAGGAAGGGCAGGAAATTATGCGCCTGCGTACCATGTAAAGTATTATCCAGATATATAATCCAATTTAACATATGTAAAACCGTCTCTTTTGGTACACCCCGTACTGTTTCAATGTTGACAATATGCAAGGTTAGACAATTTAATTCCCGTAATAAAACATCTGCTGGAGCTAACTACTGGTTATGCTGCATTACTTGATATATATCCAAATGTGCCCATATATCAAGTTCCAGAAATTAACAGGACTCACCTCCATTCCTTAAGGTGAGTGTTATCCTTAAATTTTGAAGACATCCTTTTCCTCCGTGTGCGAGAAGAACGGCATCACTGCATCCGGTATTTTCCTCCACACTCTTAGACTGCGTGCACTGGTAATATCTACCACTTTCCGGTCGGCCGAATAGCAGAAAGCTACGACCGGGCCAACAGAAAACTTTCTAGAGCGCAATCAAATTTCTATCCGACTTATTCTCCATCGTTGTTTCTTAGAGTTGACTTAACGGCGCTCAGGAAATGCAAATAGGACCGGAATTCTTGAACAAGTGATATAGGTGATTTTTCCTTACTCCAGAACGAAGATTCACTGGAATTTTTGATGACAGCATTCGAATGAATTACCTTTCATCATTTTTCGTTTTAAGTAATTGACCTCGTCAAACCAAAATAGCTAATGGGAGGTATAAAAGTCGGACCATTATAAATAATAATCGACATATTTATCATTTAATTCCCTGTGTAAGTAGCACCTTACCTTGGGTTTAATGTTAATGCATATCTGGTTTACGTTTTTACACCAGTTTTTCCAATCCCCTGACAACCCTTACAGACGCCAGAAAAGGTAGTGGCCACTTGATCTAGACGTACCAGAAAGATAAATAAATTAAATTTAAAAGAAAAAAAGGGGGGAAAGTGAGCGGGTTTCTCCTCCGTTATTCCCCTCTACTCGTACACCAGTGTCGCTTATATTTAACAGTTTCGGCAATGAAACACTGTTAAAGTTTTAACAGTATTTCGGCAACGGGAAGATGCTCTCGACAACATTTTTGCTTACTTAGAGTTAACAAATATATTAACTGTTAGACAGCAGGCCGGAGAGAATTGTATTATAGTTGTGTTATTTCGCAGCGAGAATAGATCTGGATCTTGCTCCCGTTTGCGACTCTTTCAAGATGGGCACGGCAATACTGGAGCTGATGCTGAACGATCTGGAGCTCCAGATCACGGGCACTGTCGTCATATTCGACCTGGCCGACTTCTCCATCATCCAGCAGGCACGCATTGTCACGCCGACCAGCGCCTGGCACATGGCCATGATAGCCCAGGTAAACCTTATTGTCGACCTCAACGGAGGGGGGGTTTTTTCTTGATTTTTTTCTCCATCATATTTTTTTCCCGGTCGATTTAATTTGTTTTTTCCTTCATGAATTATTCAAAGACCATTTTTATACCTACATTAAATGCGACGCAGTGCCATTTCAGTATTTATTTACGACAGCCAGTATACCGTACATAACGTTCAGAGCGGCCGTGAGATTCTTTTGAAATTCAAATACTCATTTATTAACAAATGGTTGCATCGATATTAATCTTATAAACAAATAAGAATAATTGGCTTCAGTGTTCGTTACACTCATTACTATAGTGTTAATGAAGTCAAGACGTTGCAATGACAACTATTCGAAAAAATTCTATCGAATGTCAAAATTTTAAATTTCAATGCATTCTTAGATCACTAATAAAGTAATAATGAAATTCTGGTACTAATTTCGGGTATATTCTAAAATATGATATAACATGAAATATAATGACTTATGCGCTTGAAAATACACTCAAAGGCATAAAACTATAAATAAAAAATGTTCTCTTTTCATTTCACTTAAAAATCTGATGAAAATAATATGCTTTAACGTTGATTTCGTGTGTTTCTGTCTCCTCTCGCTGGTTCGGTCTTTCGTTAGACCCATTTCGGCTGCTCGCCATCTTCAGTAGCGGTGTCAGTCACTTTTGGCACTTTGGCAGAGGGGATTCCCGAAAAACGTCCAAAGTGACAAAAGTGACTAACACCGCTACTGAAGATGGCGAGCAGCCGAAATGGGTCTAGCAAAAGACCAAACCAGCGAGAGGAGACAGAAGAAACACGAAATCTACCGTATTCCAACTCCTCGCAGACCACAAAACAGGTATTTTAAAATATGCTTTAAAATAAATTTAAAAGTTGCAAATAATTTTAAGTAGGAAATAATTGATTAATTTCTTGGACATATTTTATTACCACAATAGTGATATTAATATATCGAATTATTTTAAATCTAGGATAAGATACCATTACGAGTGAAGGCAGTTCATGTTATTAACCAGCCTTTCTACTTCAACGCCCTGTATGCAGTATTCAGACCATTCCTGAAAAAGAAACTGAGGAAAAGGGTGAGTACAGAACTTAATTTGATATATACTAACATTTCATAGATTAACTATATATTAAGCATGGTAAATGTATGAATAAAAAATGGTTTTCCCTGTCATTCCCGACAGATTCATTTGCATGGAAGTGACATGAGTTCATTGCACAAGCACATAGCTCCTGAACACCTACCAGTACAATGGGGTGGGACCCGGCTAGCTTTTGATGCCAAAGTAACAAAAACTCTACTCCAACTCAATGAGCACAAATTCAAAGGTAGGCACACATAGTTATAACATAGAAATATTATAATATAATACTACAAAATATTTAATTTTATACAATTTTTAGAATATTGCATTATTTAATAAAGCCCAAGTAAATTGTTTTTGTTCAACCATGTTGACCATCTGTTGGACCATCTGGGTTTGTTTAAATCTGTTTAATATTCAATGTTTATTATAGTATAAGAAATTTGCTAGAAGATAATAACATTAATGATGATATAAAATAATGAAATATATAATAAAAAATATAAAAGTGATAATATAACTTATATAGTTAATTCATTCAGTGGTTAAACTTTTATAAGTTACTATGAAAATTAATGTTTAATATCATGGGAACATTAAATTTGTCTAGTGCTGATATAATAAAATACACAATAAATTATAATTATTATAAAGCAGAATAAACAGATCTTTTAAAAATATAATTTATATAATGATATCTATTATATATTTGTTATATGTTTCAGAATGGAGCCAGTACAGCATGCAGATACCATCAACCGAGCGTACAAATGTATTTTAACATCTCTATCCGTTTCTTTTTGTAAAAGTACTCATGTAAATAGTAGATTTATTTCTTAGTTCAATTTAATTTCTGTTTAAATTTAAAAGAAATATATTTTGTTCAAGGGGGGGTCCAATTAAACATGTTATCATGCAGTAGTATTGAATTTCTTTAATAATACCTCGTGTCATCTGAAACTGAAGAACAAATTCAACAGTTGACTAATACCAATTCCCCTTTACAAGGTAAAGTTGAAAAATGAAGTTGATATTACCTGTTATTTCAATTGCAGTGCAGGAAATAGAACAACATTCTCATAATTAATGGAAGATGAAATGTCTGTTATTATTCTTTGTTATAATGAAAATTGTAATACTAATTCAATAAATAGACATTAACGCATTGTACACCAATTTTAAGAATTTAAAAAAGTTTAACCGAATTTTTCCTGAGCGTAATCTTTTATTTTTGTCGATGATGAGATAATCCTTTTCTAAATAAACAGTCTGTCTCATGTGCCAGATTTCACTGTCAATATCATCTGTATTAAAATAGAAAATAAATTGTTTACGATTCAGAATCGGCGTAAAATACACTAAATCTACGGCTCCACAACTCTGGGTATATCACAGTTTTAAGAAATATACAGAATCATTTTCGCTATTCCCTTCTTTTCCCATTTACTCCCCCCCAAACAAGACAGGACATTGTGTAGCCCCTTACAATAGACCGTACGGTCCAAAAAAGCTTTTCGAGGTCTTTCACTTCGAGGACAAAAAAACTGGACCATCTTAAATAAATTTCGAGTCCTGGCGGTGTTGATAAAGCAACCATTGTCTGCAAAAAACAATCGGCGATATAATAATAAATGTACAAAATATGTTAACAAAACCGCACCAAAACTCATAGTACGGTGCTTTAGTTCATGTTCAATTAATGGAATCATGCTTTAGTTATTATAAATAAAATAACATTTAAGAAAACGTAAAAGATGTAAATAAAGACTTGCAGAATTATGTTGTTTGAGGGAGACTTTAAATATTTGTTTGGATAGTAAAGGAAAATAATTATACACGATTATGCTGTACTTGGAAATTACATATTGTATTTGTACAAACACAGTTGAGTACATTTCCGCACCACCCTCAGGGGGGCGCTACTTTATCGGTGGAGGTGGACCCAACGAACTTTAGTTAAGTACATTTCCGCACCACCCTCAGGGGGCGCTACTTTATCGGTGGAGGTGGACCCAACGAACTTTAGTTAAGTACATTGACGCACCACCCTCAGGGGGCGCTAGTTTATCGGTACAAGTGCACCGAACGAACTTTAGTTAAGTACATTTCCGCACCACCCTCAGGGGGGCGCTACTTTATCGGTGGAGGTGGACCCAACGAACTTTAGTTAAGTACATTGACGCACCACCCTCAGGGGGCGCTAGTTTATCGGTACAAGTGCACCGAACGAACTTTAGTTAAGTACATTTCCGCACCACCCTCAGGGGGCGCTAGTTTATCGGTACAAGTGCACCGAACGAACTTTAGTTAAGTACATTGACGCACCACCCTCAGGGGGCGCTATTTATCGGTACAAGTGCACCGAACGAACTTTAGTTAAGTACATTTCCGCACCACCCTCAGGGGGCGCTACTTTATCGGTGGAGGTGGACCCAACGAACTTTAGTTAAGTACATTTCCGCACCACCCTCAGGGGGCGCTACTTTATCGGTGGAGGTGGACCCAACGAACTTTAGTTAAGTACATTGACGCACCACCCTCAGGGGGCGCTAGTTTATCGGTACAAGTGCACCGAACGAACTTTAGTTAAGTACATTTCCGCACCACCCTCAGGGGGCGCAATTTTATCGGTGCAAGTGCGCCCACCGAACTTTAGTTAGGTACAATGCCGCACCACCCTCAAGGGGGCGCTAGTTTCACAAAAATCGTTCGTTGAGTCCACTTGCACCGATAAACTAGCGTACAAGTATTGTACAACAGTGCAGTGAGGATGCCAAAAACATCCAAAGTACCAAAAGTGAACCACTACTGAAGATGGCGAGCAACCGAAACCGGTCGAGCAAAAGACCGAACCAACGAGAGGAGACAGAAACACACGAAATCTACGTTTAAGGAAAATAATTATAAACGATTATGCTGTTCATGGAAATTACATATTGTATTTGTACAAACAAATAAATATTGTATATTTGTACATGTGTTGTATTGAATTGGTTGTGTCTAATTTTTTGGGACTAACGAATGATTGGAATTTTAAATCAGATAAAACTGTCAACAGGACATTATTTTTAATGACCCTAGCTTCTAATTCTAATCCACTATATTGTTGAATCTCGTTTCCATTAGGACGTCCTCCTTGGAATAAACGGCCGGCCTCGAGTCCCGCCCTCCGAGACTGATTAAACGGCTTAAATCCGCCAAGTGTTACTGTCGCTCTCATTTTACACTTTAGAAATTTATACGTCAATTACTTTTCTCTCATTCACTTACAATTCCGTTTCCACTGTACAAAATAAAATGCATTTATTTTTAAAGGAGGTAATTGTCATTCCGCATTGTCCAAAATTTGAAATTTTCACGTGAATAAATGGCTGAACGAGTTCGCCAGAGGAATAGAGGAGTAGGATGTGTTTTCGTTTCCGGATGCATCGGTAATTTTCGGTGTACTATAACGATTATCGATTGGACACGTCGTTAGGTGAGTGGGCGTTTTCCACGACTCCTATCCCGCCCGGAAAATATACTGTATGGGCAGATTTGGCCGCGATAACCCACGAAAAAAAAACCCACTATCCGACGAACAGCATTATCCTACGATCGGTCGCGGCTACAACCTATAACAACGGGCAACTAATGGGTAAAAATGGGTGGAAAATGTTTCTCCCTTGAAGTTGTACCAGCATACATTAAATTCAAGAATAAACAAAATTATGAGTAATCTTGATCATCGATGTATCAGCATCATGAGAGCCGGTACTTCATTCCGGTTTAGAATAGTTTCAAATAGGTACCATGATGTTACAATACCTCCTGAAACCTCCTATCTTGGATTAATTACATTTTGTTAGTTTGGATAATATAAAAAATTATGTTACATATATTTTAATCTCCAAAAAAAAGTTACGAGAAAAACGCTGACCTCATTAAATAAAATTAAATACCTCATTATATTACAAGCGTGTTGGAGAAACCGACGTATAGAACGAAATAGAGTCGACGTATTTACCAAACTAAACCATGAATTGGATACAATAATTTGTAATGATTATAGAAACGACAACTGGGATAAAATGTTTAAAAGAAATTGGTAATTTATGAATTAGGTACAGTGGATCTTCATATTGATGCATAAATCCATACTTACGATCGGCCTACTTAAATAACATAGATTTGAATGGTGCTTCGGGGTTATAAAAGGAGTTGTACAGAGTTGTAAATCGGCTTTATGACTGAACAATGTCTCTGAAAGATATCCGAGATTTTTCTAAGCAAGTCGTGGCTATGAAATCCTTCACTTCTAAAAGGATACGGTTTCAGACTAAATCTGACTACAAACAGGGATTGGGAACTGAAATTGATATTTTGTAGATACAACTACATTTCTACCGTATTTCTATTGGGCTGACAAAATAAGCGGAGTTGGCCAGATATCCCGATGGAAAAAATATATAGCGGAATTCGTCTGTTTCGTCGTGTGCAAGCCAACTTGATGATTTTTTTTTGTCCGGATGCACTTCGCGTGTTGTATAAGTGCCGCGTGATGACGGATCAAGGGACTCTGTCCAAAGGCACTTGGCCACGTTCCACTCAGCCTAACTCCCATGATCCACACCCCCGTGTATAAGGTGTGAATTGACCTTTATTTACAATCGGAGTCATAAACACGTTCCTTCAATATCTTTGTTGCCAACCAGATTTAACTATTTCTCAACTTCGCTCAATTGTTATGTTGTAATTTTATATTGTGTTTTTATCAGTAGGAAATGTTTATCAGACCGTGCGCTCCCTACGGAGTGACGACCCCAAGGTGGTAGCGAGTGGAATTGGTATTGAATCGACCGATTGGAACGAGGTTCGCGAAACTGCATCTCGTGCCTTTGTCCCTATCGTATTGTATTTTAAATTGGCCCAATCGTATAAGGAGGAGCACACCTGGGTTAGTCCCGGGGGCCCCGGGGCAAATTACACGTACTCCAACTCACTTTAGCCTCCAAACAAAGTCATGTCCGGAAAGTTCTACTCCCCCCCCCACCCAATTGAATAACGTAATTATTCTGGCTTCAGATATTTCGGTTGGTAAATTGGTCGAGTAATTTATTTCGTGAAAAATAAATAGGGTCCAATGTGCAAAATTATCGAAGAAAATTTTCGCGCCACAAAACACTCGACCCTCAAGCCTTTTATTACATTTCAAACGGAATTCTACGAACGATGACGAGAAACCTAATCCGGAGTCTGTCGTTATACAAGCGACAGTGCCGTCGAAGGACAAAAGGAAACCTACTCAGTCGGAGCGCAGGATACGTACGAACTCCACTCCTCTCTGTCAAAAGCGGTGAGAAGTCAGAGCGCCCTCAAAGGGGGTATTAAAGGGACTCCTGGATTATCTTCGTTTAGCGATATCCCTCTCCCTATTATATTATAACCTATAAAAGGATAAAGGCATAAATTAGTCATAGGCGACACTCTGGTTGGAATAGTCAACGGTCGGTGGAAAAGGAAATAAAAATTACAGAGTTGAGTAATCCGAATGAAATGTGTAAAAAGTGAGCATTTTATTTAAATAATTTAGGCTTTAGGAAAATCTTCCAGCTTTAGGGGATAATCGTCCTAAAGCCTACCGCTATAGGCTCAATAGAGCCCCTCTATAGAGGGGTAGTATAATAGGGAAAATGAAGGCGTTTGATGTATTGAGGGATAGTATAACCGGGAAACGGTAGGCGTTTTATGTATTGAGGGGTTGTAGAACCGAATCTGCATTATTAAACATTGAATTTAATAATTCAAGTTCATTTTGATGTTGACCTACAAAACATCTTTTCAACGTGTTTGTTTCAATGAAGAATGTGTCTGTCTAATGTACCACTATTATAGCGCAATAATCATTAGAAACGTGTATTTTTTATATTCAATTAAGAGTAATAAATAATTTAGTTTTGCATCTGATAACACTTATCAAATTTCATATTTTGAACGCGTACTATAGTATATTTCAATAGTCCATACCCAAGATTAGAACTTTCGCGATGGTTAAATTAATATTAATAATTAATATTAACGTGTTCAACTTGGACTAATAACAAGAAAAATCTTGCTATATTTCCGAGAAAAGATGGTCTGTCCGGCCATATAGTGCTACCATCTTGTAGTGAACAGCGAAATTACTTGAACTCTAACCGATTTAAATTGATTAAATGCTACTAATTTTATTTTAAATATAAACAAAATGAGTGGTACGTTTGGATATTTCAGGATATCTCTCTTTTAAATTTACCCTAGTGTTCCAAGGAAACGTAACCCTCATAAATCTTACTTTATGTATTAATCAAAATGTTTCAACGTCCATGACCAGCGGACAAAAAAGAGACAGTAACAAAGCACTTAACCTGGATTACTTCACGAAGCAATAAGTAAACCTTACAACTTGACCTCTTACACCGGATTAACCCAAATGTCCACAATCCTAATCTAGGGATATTAAAAAAATTGTTAGTGCTTTGAGTTTATGTGTTGTAAATGTAGGTTGCTGGTACTTAACGACATTTTGTTATTAATGAAATAAATAAAACTAATATTTATTCTTATTTTTTTATTTTATACATAATCTGGTAGACAACATAATTTGGTCCTGAGTTAGGCATGTTTCGCCTTCTCACTCTCGTTAGTAGCATTCCGGTATTAACATCCTGCTAGCAAACTTCCTTTCCCAATTTGAGGTTACTGGTTGTGTTTCAAATACTTTGTTTAACCACACATAATACAGGTTTATAGAAAACGAAATTTATATAAAAATGTAAGTATTAGCGGATCTGAGTAGCAGTCCTACAATCACAATGATGTTAATATTCAATGCCTTCTCTTACGTATTCGACAAACGCGTCACACAGGATGAAAATAATGTCCTGGCCTCATATAGTAAAGTATGTAAAGTTGAAGCGATGAATGGACTGATTCTTCTCTGTTTTGATATGAAACAAGATCTTGCTGTATTTACATGTTGCCCAGATTGACAATGTTCTTGTTCTCAAAACTCGCCGTCCAACTTTTCTTCGAACCTTTCTCCGGCACTGTTCGTTATACAGGATAATTTTTCCGAGATGTTTCGAACTGCATCGTGATTTTCGCGGGCTGCAACGACTCGGCCGGAGAAGACAATACGACTCGGGAGAGCCGACTGAAACTGTCTATGAAAGTGGAATTGTGTACGGCTGAGATGGCTGAGTCGCGACCTTTCAATGAGAACCGGGCCAATGAAAAGCTTCCCGGTACAATGGCAGCCAGCTCCCAACATCGCACGATATTGCAGAACAACTTCTCGACAAGATATTGAGTTTCATACTTATAGGCAAGAAGAAATAAAAAGTTAATTATGTAAATAAAATGAAAGACTATTCTGAATGGAAATCTGTATGAGTGTTTGACATCATCACTCGTTGAAAGTCATATAAAACTGAATAAATTCCTTGATAGATATGACCCAATATAGAAATATGGTATATTAGACATATTTTTTCACTCTTTTATTGTTACAACTGTAAAATTATACAAGCAACATTTGTGAAGGCACTAGCTACAATAGTCAACAATTAGAGGAGAACCCCCCCTTTTTTATTATTATTTTTTATTTTATTTTTAATTTAATTTAATTTATTTATTTTTTTTTTATTTTATTTATTTAAAAATTTTATTTAATCATTTAGGTCGCGTGGCCACTTCCTTTTCAGGCGTCTGTGAGGAACGTTTGGGATATCGGGGGATAGTAGGGCTTGGACTAGTGGATTAGGGTGATGGTGGAGTTATTAGACATATAACATTAATTTAAGGTATTTGCGGTGGGAGGACATCCAGTGAATTTGTTTTAGTTTATTCTCTCTTCTCTGTGGCATTTGTGAAAGTTCTGCTCTCAACACTGCCTTCTTTGGTCTTAAATTCTACTTTATTCCTCTTCTTCGTGGGCCCATTCCTGTGGAGGAGTTTGGGAGAAACCTCGCAGGGTTCCTCCCTTCGGATGGAATTAAAATTGTTTATCACGAAACTAATAGTTTAACGGAGGTTATGGTCGGCGCGAGGGGACAGCGGAGTGACAGTTGAGGGAGTGGAGTCCAATTGAGTTATCGGCATTGATTCGGCCGCAAAACCGATTCGGCCCCGCTCTGCGATTCACCGCATCTGAGCTTTCATGACAGACGTTTCTGACCAAAGCGCCATGAACCTGTCCCGCCACCTGGAGCCTTACGTTTTGTCTACTCAGGAGGGAAAAATTTAACCCCTTCTACGGTAATATTGGTAGGTTGGGAATGAATTATCTGTGCGCTGAATAGTGCTCCTCCGTAATAGCGTCTTGGGTTAAAACAGCGTTTCGACTCCCAGTGCTGTCACTAAGTCTCATCTGGCTTCATTCTGGCGCGAACCGTGTTCAGGAACCCACCGCCAGGAACAAGAACCTGATGTTGCACTCGGGTGGGATGTCGATGTCATCATCCCCAGTGTAACGTTCGGTACGGGACCACTTCGGTTGCCACTGTCATTATGTACGAAACAGTGGCTTCTAGGCCAATTATTCCACTCATCGAATGAACTGCATTTCGTGTTATACAGCTTAGGAAGCGAGTAGTATCATAAAACGAGACACAAAACGGGTCGTACGTCTAAACGGTTAATAATAACGCTAATGGCCTAGGTCGAGCGGGAAATTTCTTAGGTTTTTTTTTTATGGGATCATTAAATCGGTCCACGCTCAGTCGAGTCGAAACTGATTTCCGAGCGGGAAATAAAACAAACTCTCCGGCTCCCCTTATATTATATATTCTGACGCAAACGTTGATTAAATTCTCCGGGCCGGTTCGCTGAAATTCACAGCCGAATTTGCCAGCGCCTAATTTCATCTGCCAAATCCGCCAATGCAAATCCCGACACGTCGGGCCGCGGCTACTGCACAAAGCGGGTAAACATATTCGCCAATTTGTCAGCCGGTGATTACAAACTGTTAAATTAAACGTACCGTTTAATAAGACAGGTATACAAGTGGACATACCGTATTTTCGGTGTGATAATTGTCCCCCAACTAATATTCGATATTTTTAAGTAACCCCTAGTATAAACGTGTATAGGATATATTTGTCTCACTCTTTGCCACAAGTATACTCCACAAATTGAAACTCTTGTAGATTGTTTGTATGTCGTAATTTATTGTAATAACTGAGATCAAGTATCACCGAAGTAATCACGAACTCCCGTAGCCTTTAAATAGGCAAAGTAGGGGGGGGGGAAACGAAGCTGCCCACCCAGACTGGGACTTGGGCGGCGATCTACGATGGGTTCATTATTACCTCTTGAATATTTATCAGCGGGGCCCGGAATATCCACTCCCTTCGTTCAAGTGCATGAGTCGCCTCTTGCACACACCACCCCTTTAATATGGCGTACTGTCCTCTCGAACGGAACAAACAATAGAAAAGAAAATATTTTTGTTGGAAACACTTTCGCATAATATTACACTGGTCCACGCTCATTCGCGGGCCAACCCGCGTACGTGGTGGCCAGCGAGCCTTGAAGAAAATAAATTTTCTTAAATTTGACTTATCGTTGCAATGAAAGCTCGCGGTATTACCGCGGTAAATTTGTTGAAACGAACGTAAAGCGCATACTTTCTTGCAGTGATTAAATAAAAATAAGCAGTAATTAAAGAAAAAGGCCGTACCGCGAAATGAGACAAATTGATGAGTGCTCTTGCGAACTAGTCACACTTGGATTTCCCCATGATCGTCGGGACCATTCACCCCGTAAAGATCACGGCGTTCGTTTCCCGGATATGCCACGATGAAGCACTTGTACGTTTTATGACTGGTTTTTGCCCATATCACACCTGTCATAATAGTCTGACAGAAATGATAAAATGTAAATTTTTAAAACATAAATTTAAGGAGATTAGCAGAAAAGGCTTAGACAATGCAGTCTGATTATTAGCCGCAGGCTGTATCTGTACGAAACTCATGTTCTGTTTATTATTCCTCTCTAGTCATCGCTTCATTTTATGAAGCGACCTTAATTTTTTTTAATGTCGAGTTTTATACGCGTTTGTGTATATATGCGCAAATAAAATGTATACTTTACGTCAGTCTACGATCGAACGATCGACATTAAATTATCGGCGTATTATTCCTTCGTTTAACCTAATTCGAACGCGAAACCTTTGATCGGTTATCGTTTAGGGTCTCTAATCGCTTCCGCATTCGGTCGGGGACGGGGCCAATTTCCGCCTTTATCAAATTCCCTCGGGCCCTCGGGTGGAAATAGCGTCGGTATTCCATACTTCTATTTATGCTGGATCGTTGAGGCTTACGCCTTTCGGCCTGGCTCGGCCGGTGGATACTGAGGAGCGACTTTCGGCGGACTTACTGTAGAGTTAATCGGCGTAATCGGTAGCGCCCCCGATCGGTGGGCCGTCGGTGGTTTTTTGGCCGGATGAAGTAGGGCCGGATCGAGTTTGAGGGGCGAGATTAAAAACTCTACTTCTGGCGGTAGATAGGGTGAAAAAGCGGGAGCGAGGTAGGGGCGGTAAGGGTAACCGGGTTTAGTGGAGTGTTTAGCGGGGGTTGGGGGTTGGCAGGCGGTGGGGTGAGTATCGATCTTTGTGCGGAGTGGTGGGAGGGATGGTGGGTGGACGAGTGGGGGTGGGGGCGGGCGGTGTGGCCGGCAGAGTGGAGTGTGCGGCGGGCGTGCTCGGTGCGGCTAGGTGCGCTGCCGGTATGGAGGCCAGCCTGGAGCGGCTCTACAGGTCGTACAGCTGTAGGCAGAGGCGGGGGGCGCTGGTCTGCTTCGTGGCCGCCTGCCTCCTCTACGACTGCTACCTGGTGGCGGTGGTCGGCGGCGGCGTGAGGGCGGCCGGCCTGTTGCCGCTGGCCGCCGGCCTGGGGCTGTGGGCCGGCGCCCGGTGGGCCCCCGCGCGCCTCTCGCCGCTCCTCGCCCACCTCGCCTGGCACACCGCCCTGCTCCTCCTCCTCGGCCACCTCTTCCTCCAAGCGGACCGGCTCACCAGCCGCCACTCCCTCGGATGGGCCCTGCTCCTCGACTACTTGGTCTTCGTCGCGCTCCCCCTCCGGCTCCGCTACTGCCTACTCCTCAGCTTGGGCACCTGCGCCTCCTACTTGGTCACCCTCTTCGGGCTGGCCCGCTCCGAGGCCCACCTCGCACAACAGGTCTCTCTTTACCTCTTGCACGCTAGCCCAAACCCCTCCCTCCACTCCCAGTTATGTTTTATACTAGGTTTACTGACGTTTCTTGGGGATATTCGTGTCCCCAGTGGTAAAAGAAACGGTCCTTGTAATTTTTCTACTCGAATGCGTCCTTTTAACGCGCCACGTAAACCTAGTCTCATAATTCTGTCTGCCTGCCACCGGCGGCGGTCGTTGCCGCCGCTTTGTGTTGAGCGTCCTTCGTCCACCCCGCCTTTACATCTTACTAAAATCTTTTTTTATCCGCAATATTGGGACACTGAATGCGTTCTGTCCAAACCGGTAATAGGAGGTAGAATTTCGCGTCCCCATCTATTCAGCCAAATTAAGAACCTAGGTTTGTAGTCTCCCGATTAATAGCTCCCGCTATGTTTCCTGCCTTTTTCTTCATCCCGCCTTCTGCCACTTGCACGAAGCTAATTCCCAAAAATGGTTCCATACGTCGAAGCAACGTAACGCTATCGCGGCGGCGATATATTATTGAGCGAAAAATTGAGCGAATTCTCTAAAACTCGAATACCCTCTGTGCGTGATAATTGATGAGTAAGTTCCATCATTTTCATTGTATGCAACCATTTTCTATTTATCGAACCTTTTTCATAACTCTTTTAAGATAGGCATGCAGATTGCGTGTACTCCTTGTGCAATCCACATTACGCTAGCCAAAATAAATATGACACTTAACCCAAGAAAAAATTAACAGCTTATTATCATATACATGTATGTATAATTTTGTATACAGGTAGAGGCGTATGATAATGTTCAACCGACAGGAAATTTTAATTTAAAATTTACAAACGTTAACCGTATTGAATCCACGTGGATTCTCGAAACAACACTTTTAGCAATTCAAGCCAACCGTAACAACAAAATAATCTTAATTTTTGTTGCTTAATCTCGGCTGATTTAAGCCACGTCGATGGTGCTAAAAAATTGCAGCAGTCAACGAAGTTTGCAACAGTTATTTTGAATTCGGTTTCTCCTTTTCTCAATTCCGCATGATGTAAGATTGAGGCAGGCAATACTGAATTATACGGTGTGGACGTTCAAGACGAATGATGGCCAGTGGCTTCGCATTATTCCGAGTCAATACTTTTAAAAAATGCACCACGACGAGGGCGTGTTCTCTCCAACTTGTTCCTTAATGAAATATCCGTGGCCAAATCACGAGACAAGGTCACGCAGGGACAATTTACTTCAGTCAATCCATGACTAATGATAAACTGAACCGATACCTTCGTGCCTCAAGTCTAGCACTAATATTTCTATAAACAAACCGACTGGAAAACAAAACACTTAGTTGTCTTCGTGTCGTGTTTTCCACACGACATTTTAAGCGGACAAATGTACTTTTCAAGCAGAAAAATGAAGAGTTTTCATTCCGTTGCACAAACAAATCCTCAAGCGAACGACATGAATTTAAATAGATGTTTAAGCAAGTTTAAAAAATTATCGTTACTGAATTACTCGTTACTCGTGTGTCAGGATAACATTGTTTCAAGGGTTATCCAAGACATTAGAATAGGTTGACTATTTCATCTATTGCGACTGCGGCACCGACAAACAAATCATAAATATCAAATGCATACAACGATATTCATAAAATATGCACTGAAAGAAAGTACGCCTCATAAAAAAAAAACTGGAAGCTAAAATAATTTCGTAGCGGCGAGGGTTCCGGATATAGTCCAATTTCCCCACCCCGCTTGTTCGGTCCCAACTTGGACCGGTTTCGGCTTATCGGGGGTGGCAAACCCGACCTCAGCGATATTGGCGGAAGTGGAAAATTCATGACCACGAAAACAGAACCGTAGAATCTGCAAAGAACGAATACCGGATCTCCCGTATACTGCGGACGCGCGTTGACAAATAATTCAGAAAACGTTTCGATAGAAATTAATAAAAGTCACAGAAACATCAACTTTCTGGACACGAGCAAAAAGAATGATTAGATAATACAAATTTTATATATCTATATACGTATAGGAAATCGCAGTAGAGATAAATAAACCGAAACACCCGAGAGTAGTAGATTAACTTCGCTTCGATCATTTTCAGGTGTATTTTATATACCACCACTAATACTAAATCAATACTGCTCACTGACACTGCCTCCCTTGGTATAAATAATGGCTGGTCTGACCTTACATCAACCAAAATGGGCTGATTAACTCCTAACGAAAGCTTGCTGCCCAATGGGACTGTCGAGAACAGGAGGAGAGCGGGCAGTTAGTTCTTAGCGGGCCGGCGGAATAAATAACGGACGTGAAATTGGAATTTCCAATTTCAACTAGGCATTAATTTTACAATATTCTTTTCGTCCCGGGCCAATCTCCAGGCGGTGAATATTTATTGAGCCTAAATGGGGCGCAAATTTGTCTTTATTCAGGCAGGTAAATAATTCATAGAACGGGGGGCCGTGCTTATTTATTTTCGGGGAGGCTTGTTAGGGAATAGCGCCAGTACACAACGGGCTGGCTCCTAAACACAGCCGCCTTCCAATTCACAACTATTGGCAATTAAATTTGCCGAGAATGGAAAGTGTTCAGTTAAAATTTAGATAAAATTATTAGAATCAAATTGAAATTTATTACAGGGCAGACCTTTAGAACGGCTGATTGATTGCAATGTATAAGCAAAACCGAAATGTATCAACTCATTCGGCACTATCAGTCTCGCTCAAAAAAATAAATATAACGTTTCAGTGGCAAAGCAAACCGTTAGTTAAAGTTAGTAACAAGTTTACCGTTCCTGACAAATTGAATAAATTGAGCTCGAGCGATACTATATTAATGGAATATATGTTGTATCGGACGGGATGCAAAACATGCACGGAATGATGAGATCCTCATACCGGGGCCTCACTTCAACACAAGCATGGACATTTGAAAAACCCTCGATCTAAACGGTAATTCGGAATGGCCCTGCATATCCCCGAGCTCCATTTCTTCGAATCTTATTTATTTATTCTCCTCCTCTCTCGTCCTTATAAAGACTTCCTAGTAAGAGGAGGTCCAGTTTTTTCCTTCTGATTCCTTTTCTTTACTTTTTCCAGGAATAAGCAGCGGATAGCTTATCTAAAATGATACTCGACTTGATTAATAACTATGCTCGGTCTGAATAAAATCGCCCAGTGAATGCCTGTTTCAAATAAAACGCTAAAAGCTGAGAGTCTGTACTACAGCTACAGTAAGTCCACGCAGACCGAATGTCTCAGCCCCCGTCTGACCTTTTTACTTTGAGTAAGTAAACGCTCGGTTTAAGCAACAAGTAGGCCGGCTTGAGACTCTTCGGCGTGACGTTATTTCGTTTCTAAGTCGTGTTCGCAGCCGCCGCCGCCGCCGCCGCCATTACGAGGCCGATATACCGCCCTGACAATATTCATGAGCGGGGAAAGCTCGTGTCGACTATTTGCTGGGCGAATCGATGAGAGGTGAACAACTCTGGAAGGGCCCCAGGCTAGTTCGTTCGCCCTGTTCAAAAATGGAGGATTCGAACGGCCCACTCTTCAAACTAGAACTGGGGTGAGACAGACAGACAGAAACATACTGAAGTATACTTTCCGAATCGTCCGCAACAATTTGCAAGTTAAACTCACAACTCGGACGGATTTTATTCGGCTCATTCAACTTCCACTTACCGAACTTGCTTAAAACCGGTTAAGGGAATGAAAATGGAAATCAGTTCTCTCCCTTTGTTACGGGTTTCAGTTAAAATATGACCGCTACTTTATTTTTATGGTTCTGCTAGTCGTTCATTTGTACGGCCCTTTATAGTTATGAAAGGTTTTCAGAAAATTCTACTATTATGAAAAATGCTAATTGAACAAAATTGAAAATGCAAAAATCTGGATAGAGATCTTTAAGAAATTCTCAATTCAATCTAAAGCACGAGAAGGAAACATTTTGGGAACAACGTTTTTCTCCCCTTTTGGGGTCGCCTATTTGGCCTGAATCTAGGTCTGTTTCATGCGCAATACGACAAGCCCAAACCGGTGTCTGTCTCAAGACGAAATTGACGAATGTAGGTGGAAGGTTTCATAATTCTAGATATTTCAGAGTAAACCTGAAACGATTTCTGTCAAACAAGTAGCAGAAATATCAATATCGTATTGTTTGTAGAAACATGAAATTTTCGTTCTCCGCTTTGAAACAACAACAAGTTAGTTGCCCCAGAAGTTGGAGTTGTCACGTCATCTGGACGTTAGGGCTGTAATACAAGTACATTTGCCTGTTCGGCAGCGTGAATACGTATTCGTCCAAATCCGCCTTACCATAATAAGGGGGAGCGCTTGGGTTATAGAGGGCCGCGGTACTACAAGGTGGCGGCTCGAAGCCAATACCGACGCTGACATATTGATACTGACACGAGTCCCTTAGATTATGTCGAGCCTATCCACCCGCCCGTTTCTAAGTATCCCCAACATCGTACGCAAAGGCGCCCTCTATTGACCGACGGGTAGACGCCGGTCGTTGATGTGATACAACAGGCTTATTTGTGAAATGACAGACGGTATTGTTGGCGACACAGTTTGTCGGTTTGTTTATTTTTAGGCCGGACAACGTTGCGTAATAATAATTATATAAGACTCCGAGCGGAAATGAAAGACGCCCAATTCAGCCGAAACAATTGGGAAAAGCTAGGCTTAATAAAACAGTAGTGGGAATGCCGTATTGAAAATGTAGGCACGATCACGACTGTAGTCGTACAACAATAGTTATATAAATTTCGTGTGTTCCTATCTCCTCTCGCATGTTTTGCTAGACCGGTTTCGGCTGCTTGCCATCTTCAGTAGTGGTGTGAGTCATTTTGGCACTTTCGGTGTTTTTTGGCATCCTCACTGCACCGTCACTTGCACTGTTGTACAATACTTGTACGCTAGTTAGTGAAACTAGCGCCCCCTGAGTGTGGTGCGGAAATGTACTTAACTAAAGTTCGTTGGGTCCACTTGCACCGATAAACTAGCGCCCCCTGAGGGTGGTGCGGCAATGTCCTTAACTAAATTTCGTCGGTTTCACTCACACCGATAAACTAGCGCCCCCCTGAGTGTGGTGCGGAAATGTACTTAACTAAAGTTCGTTGGGTCCAAACTTGCACCGATAAACTAGCGCCCCTGAGGGTGGTGCGGAAATGTACTTAACTAAAGTTCGTTGGGTAAACTGCACCGATAAACTAGCGCCCCCTGAGGGTGGTGCGGCAATGTCCTTAACTAAATTTCGTCGGTTTCACTCACACCGATAAACTAGCGCCCCCTGAGTGTGGTGCGGAAATGTACTTAACTAAAGTTCGTTGGGTCCACTTGCACCGATAAACTAGCGCCCCCTGAGGGTGGTGCGGAAATGTCCTTAACTAAATTTCGTCGGTTTCACTCACACCGATAAACTAGCGCCCCTAGTGTGGTGCGGAAATGTACTTAACTAAAGTTCGTTGGGTCCACTTGCACCGATAAACTAGCGCCCCCTGAGGGTGGTGCGGAAATGTCCTTAACTAAATTTCGTCGGGTTCACTCACACCGATAAACTAGCGTCCCCCTAAGTGTGGTGCGGAAATGTACTTAACTAAAGTTCGTTGGGTCCACTTGCACCGATTAACTAGATTACTAAAAATAAAGTATTTTCAATAAATTTTGGACCAACAGGAAAACATTTATGATCGTAAATACACAATACCTGATAGATTCCCTGTCATATATTTGGAAGTCAGAACCTAATAGTTGTAACCAGTTTTGTGATCAAATATATATTTGATCGATAACCCCACAAAGACTTAGGCGATTAACAAAATCCCTCCCAACCGAAATAACACAAACTACATTCCTCCAAAACACAATAACACGACACATATATATACATACGATAAACAGACAACCACCACAGTACAAGTGACAGTGCAGTGAGATGGCGAGCTGCCGGAACCGGTCTAGCTAAAGACCAAACCAGCGAGAGCAGACACGAAATCTACCTATTATTTTCATCAGATTTTTAAGTGAAATGAAAAGAAAACGTTTTTTCGGCATCCTCGCTGCACTGCCACTTGTACTATACACACGACAAACAGACAACCGCCAAAGTACAAGTGACAGTGACAGTGCAGTGAGGAGCCGGAACCGGTCTAGCTAAAGACCGAACCAGCGAGAGGAGACAGAAACCTATTGGGCCGAAACCTAATTTTCGCCCTAAAAGAATAAAGGCAAAAAATAAAAATGCAGTTACGATAACGACTCTAGTCCATTATTACCTATGGGTGTTGCCGCCCCGTTAACAAACCAAAGGTTAATGGGGGCGGCTGAACACGGCGGGAGCTAGAATTGAAAATCGATAAATATTGCCGGCCTGACATCGGTTCGGAGCCGCCGAGCAATATTCCCGCACCTCAGTTATGGCTCAGTTCCAGGCCGTATTCGAGAATTCCCTTGTATCCGCTGTCATGGGTGATGACGTACTTTTGTACCATCGCGCTTTTTCTGAAAACGAAGACGAAAAGGATTGACCGAGGACAGAAATCCGACACGGCTTAACAGCGATCGAGTTTCCGGAGATCGGAGTGCTGATTTAAAAAGATTTTGAAATTTATGATTTCAATATGGAACGCTAATAAGTTTTACGGTACGTTGCTTTATCTGATTGATATTACAATGAGTCGCGTAGTTTTCTCGGCCTTTTGCTAAGACCCGACGAGGCGGAAGATCGAGAAAATAGCAAGAGACCAACCCAATGACAGAATATTACTTTCTTGGATATTTCCGAGTATTTCGAACAAATAATAAGAATTTAAGGAGCCATTATTGCAGCTAATTACGAGCTATTTGCCAATTGCTATATAGGCGACAATATATTCAGGGACGCGTGAAGCGCACCCAGGGACTTCTTTAGAAAAATGTTCTCACTTTGTCTAACACGTACATCAAAAGTCGTTAAAACGCATACGGCAGTATAAATCCGGCTCTTAAGAAATTAAAGAACTGTAATGCCTCAGGGGAAGTGTTCTTTAACGCCGCCATCGTTTTCTCCGTTCCTTATTTCCATGACTTTTCAATTCACTAATGCGCCGTTCCCGGATACGGGTTTTGCGTATTCAGAGAGATCAACTGTTGAACCAATATAAAAATTATGCCTAAAGTATTTCAATCGAATGTAGATACTGAACGTGATGCTCAGTCTGTTTTGCAATAGAAAATGTGGATTATAGAATTAGTTATTGCCAAAAGTTAGTTAACGAAAGAAGCTCCTACGAAAGATAGCAGGAGCCTCAACGGTGGAGTAGCAACCGAGGTACTGCATATAATAGCCCTTTGACAGGTTTAAGATTCAAAGAGACTTCAATCGTTAAGCTTGCTCGTGAAATAGGCGTTTTTTTCTTTATGTGACCCATTTAAACGGCGCAATACCGTTGGAAAATGAGTTATAGCCCGTACCGCAACACAGGAGGCGATGACGCCGTACTAAGTTTGCATGTCTCAGAACACGCTCTATGTATAATGAATAAAGAAATGCACAAAGAAATACTCGAACGAAAGACATGAATTTAGATCGGTGTTTAAGCAGGTTTGATAAACTTTTGTTTTCTGAAATACACGTTACTATTTCAATGAACTTTTTGCCCTGATTTTGGATTTACAAGATATGGGGCACTCGAAGACTTCGTTTCATTGAAATATTATTTATATTGTATTGAAATATATATTGAAAATAAATTCAGCGGTGCGACTGCCCCGACCGGTCTATAGTGGAGAATATTGCTTGGCACATGCTGCAGAGAAGGAATAGACCGGGTAAAAAAAGTCCTTTGTCGGAGGAGACCGGAGGGAGGGCCGCGTATATGCCGCGTCACGGTTGACTAAGTTTGCCAACTCCCGAGCGACAATCGAGAGCCTGCCCCTGCAACCGGGAGACAATGCCACAAACTTCAACTTGACTTCATATAACCCCCCCCCACCACCACTACCCGGTTGTGATGTACAGCCCCTTAAGGGCGAAGTTAAAGCAGGCACTTAGGTGAAACACAGAACGTTAGACATTTATGAATTAATATTTAATGTATAATTATTCCTGACAACTCGACAGATCCTTACAGGCGCCTGTAAAGGATGTGGATGTGTGTACAGTTGTAGCAATAAAACATAAAAATTACTTTGGAATAATAAATTTATTATATTTTATCTTTCAATAGAAAGTAGACTCTATTGTTAGTTGTACATAAGATAGAACTTTTTCAAATTTTATAGACAAAATATCCCTTCATTTGAACTTGATTCTCACATAAAACTACATGGATCTAATAACTGATAACAGTACAAATATTAATTACCGCTATTAAAATGTATGTTCCTGGCTAACGCGGTTTATAGAGAAATTTAATTCAACTTTACTTCATCATTGAAATCCGTTCGATCTAATTGAAAGAAAATTGAATAAATATTTTCCGGCCCAAACTTTTGTGTTTCCAAACGGGTTCGCTGTTCTTTTCCTTGCACGTTTTTGTTTCAATTTTCAAAGCGGAGGAATACAGAGGACGCAGAAATGACCCCTCTTCGACCTTTTCAAGAAAGAACCGATAGAACTTTAGCGAATATGCGATATTAATTTAGGTTTTATTAGTTCCGAACGACTAATAAAGCCATTTCAATTCAATTGGAGAAAATTTAAATTCATTCCCTCGCCGATCCTTTTTTCGAATTCTTCCGTTTCCTCGATTCCGAGATCGTAACACCGAGTCGACGGGAGACATAAACGTGAAGACATAAACGAAGTTTAATTCACGGCCAAATTGGAAACAGCCCCCGGCCATAACCGACGGCTCAAAGTCTTCTCGTTTCAATCCAATTATGACTACATCTTTAAGGTTCAGGAACAGTTTAAGGAGGTTAGGCGCCCCGAGGGCATTCGGCCGGGCCGAAACTCAATGAAATCGAAACCGGAAACGGTATATAGTGATAATAATCCGACAGTTTACGATTCAGTTGTAATTTCGAATAAAAGTTGTTACAAATATTGTTTCGAACGGGACGCGAATCGAAGAATAATAACGATTCTACAGTCAGCGTCACGTTCTTGACATTAACTACTTTCCCGACACTTTAAGAACTTTTCCACTTGTTTTTATAGATATAACATCATTCTCTGTATTTCTTCTCCCGACGGTTTAATGTTTCCAGACACATAAACATTTATTGGAAAACAGTTTCAACAAACAAACATAGTCCCGTATATGATAACGTCACAAGAAATTCGTATTATTTTATTGGAGAAAAAGGCCTACTGTAAAAAAAACTAATCTTGTAAATGTCACAATGATTGCAGCCCTTTACAAATATCGATTGCGTTCTGTACTTAATATAAATTATCCTTATTCGTTACGAGAACCACAACGAGTTCTTGGAGTACAGACGGTTACGGAAGCGCGCAGCGTTCCCTTTGAACGAGGTCCCGAGCAAACGTAGACGCTTCTGGCGATTCCAGTCGTCTTTTATGTTCCCCGATCCGTGTCGAGGGTCTTTTTTGGCGGACTGTTCAAGGGGACGGTGTGATAAATAGGGGAGAGGGGCTTCGAAAAGTTTCTTCCCCTTTGATTTAAATTTACAAAGGCCGAAAATCCCAGTTCACGCTAAATTTCATAAAATATGTACAGTTTCCGCGACGGTAAACAGCAAACTTCTGTCTCGAATTTGTTCGGTAATATTTAATATTTTTTTCATATATATAAAATATATACGTTCGGGTGTCTGAACAATTGTGTCTCCCATTTTACTACGGTGGACAAACTCGATTCATTAACAGGCTGACGACGGGGGAAATACACAAAGGTATTTCATTAATGTATTTTAACTCTTTTAAAAGTATTTTTGTTTTTTGAACGAAATTGAAATCATCATTTGGCAGTTGTTAGATAAAGAAGCCTCGTATTATATAGATTGATCGCGAAGTCCACAGAACCATAGATTCACAGATTTGAAAATGGAAATTCTGTTTTATAGAAAGATGTAGAAAGGTATCAATAATTACCGTCGATTTTGCGTGTGTTTCTGTCTCCTCTCGCTGGTTTCGACCAAACCAGTGAGAGGAGACAGAAACGCGCGAAATCTACGGTATTCCAACCCCTCGCAGACCATAAATCAGGTATGTTAAATTGGTATCAATAATTATTTATTTGTGAAATTTTACGTCAAATTGTTACTTACGAAAAACATGGCAAAAATTTTTTTTGGAAAGACTATTTTGGTTGGTTAATGCCTTTTCACCCATTTTGGGTATGAAGACTCCACGAAGAGTCGGCGCCACTGACTTAATACCGGAATATTGGATACGTTGAACGAATTAAATTTCTTTAATCGAATAAATCAGAATTAAAATTCACCGGCGTACAAAAATCTATACGTAGACATAGGAGGAATAGACAAATTGTCGTTAGTTGATTTATATTTGAGTCTGGTTCTCGGGGGGCTTTTTACATCCGCTCGGTAAGTTTCCCCGGGTGGGCCGTGCCAAGTCTTCTTGATATTGATCCGACGTGAGTCACTGCATCCCAACACAGACATATATATATACACACCTACAAATTCGCAAGATATTCCTGTTATTGAAGCATCCTAGTTTTTAAAAATGAAAAACGTAATAACGGCCCAGCGAAACGACGAGGAGGGTAGAAGTGCCGCTGATAAATACCACCAGGTATTGCCATTTAAACACTCTCAGAATGTGGAAAGGGTTGGCCGAAAACACGGTTAATTTATGTTATATATTTTGGGGCCCCTAGGGGTTCGGAATATCACCCAATCGTGCCGTTTTCCGTCGTCGAATACGGACAATGTTTTTCGGTCGCAATCTGTTTCGGTTTCGGTAGTATTCCGTAGGTAATGCAGTGAGGAGCATCTCATTAGCCTGTCGGTACCTTCCTGTAATAAACTATTACAGTAACAGAATACCACACTAGAGATTTCAAAACCTCCTAACAGATTAAAAAAATATTTAATAAAAAGTTATAATCCTTTTATTCCACTGTGTGTATGTCATTTGCTAATTCTGTGGATTAACTCTTACACAGCAGTTACCAGTTTGTAAAATAATTCTACACTGTTATATTCTACTGGTTTGGATATTAGCAAACATTTTCTGAAATCGATGTTATTTAGGTAACACATAATGTTTTAATTACTTGAAAGAACCAACGTCAGAATTTTTGTTTTTAATTCACATTTAACTTTAATTCAACTTAATACCTGAGCTTCGGGCGGTAAAGGGTAACTGCGCCCTAAGATTATATCTAACTCGTGAAGATCTATAAAATTGTAATAGCCCAGGGCACACTCGGCAACTCAGATTAAGGGATTCGTGTCCATAAAATCCTTTTAGTCGGTCCCCCATTTCACGAGAACGCTAATATTTCATTACCGCGCTTGTTGTTAGGCACAGTTAATCTTAACAGTAAATCTTATACGGTTTTCACTGTTCATAATAATACGCTTCATAGACTATGAATTTCAATGCGATAATTTTACTGTAGCGTTCAGAATAGTTCATAGATTCGGACTTAAAAGTGTAAATAATTAAGTATTTTGTCTTAATTTATAGTAGGAACTATTATGTTTAACTGGTCTGAAATTCTGTAATTGGACGTATTAAATAATTTCCGACTTTTTATCGGTAAAATTCACGGAATTTCCGATCCTGTGAACAGGTAGACTGGGAGTTGTCGAAGGGAGTGAACATTACCTCGGTCTGTTGTCCAGTGGAGCGTTCCTAATTAACGGTTAGAACAAGGTTGTATACACCGGAATTATTTATGTCAACCGCATCTTCCCCAGCAACCGTACCGCACAGTTCCGCTGTGTTCACACAGCCAACGACACTTTACCACTTTATCCAAGGAGGTTGAATCCGGATTGTTCTAGAGTTTGTACCAATTGCAATAAATATTTATCGAATATAATCTTGTACTGCACAGAGGTGAAGATTCGTGTTGTAGAGCAAATAAATAAAAAAACACTAACAGGGAAGAAAAATACTTTGAGAAAGGTATTTCTCGTTGCAATATTAATTTTCTGATTTGCTGAGTAAAACGCCAACGACGATGACGAGAAGCCGAAACCGGTTTCACACCCCCTCATTAAGATACAGCCGAGGGATCAAATTAAAAATATCTGCACGACCGGGGGGAACATTCGGAGAGCTTTCGTTTTTATCAAAGCGAAGATCAAAGATGTGCGGGATCAGATGGTAAGCCGGAGGCGGGCGGGTGCTCTTCACGGCACTTGTCGGATAAGTAAGTGGGGTCGGCCCATTAGATCTTACGGCTCAAATGTAAAACTCGTGACTTTTTGCTACAGTTAATTTGTCGAATTACGACCCCGTTGATACTCCGTTACAGGAAATGATACTGGACCGAATTTCTGACACTTTCTCATTCTATTGTTCAGCCTCTATTCTATTGTTCGTTTCAATTGATTACTCTTCGAGTGTTTGAACCAACTACCCGCCAACTGGATCCCCACTGTATAGATTTAGTCACGTTTGGAATAAGATTGGTTGCACGTCAACATTTTTTTTTCGACTAACTCATTTATATATTTTTTATATCCCTGTATTTAGTATCACAACCATTAGCACCTTCCTGAGCTCCATCAAAGCGCGCAGCGTCACTAAATATGTATTCTGGCCCATTCTCTGAATCGTTCGTGTTTTGAAAGTTCTCGAGACATTAAAATATCTAATGCAGCCACTCTTTAGTCTATAAACAGCCCCTTCACCGGTGTAATCCGATCAGACCCCCCATTCCTACAGGACGAGGGGCTGAAAGGATTCAATCTTCGATGGTGGACCGGGGATTTATTTCAGTCAATGTCCGCCTGTCTTATCTCGTATCCAGGCAACCCTTTTATCGTCTCTCTCATGTATATTATACACATACACATGCACATGTAAGAAATTATTGACGACTTCTGTAAAGTAACTTAGATAAATCCCATACGCGACTCAGAAGAACAGACCTCAACCGCAAATTTGGACTGCGGAGACCTCTTTTGAAAAAGACATCAAAACTGACAGTAGACAACAAACTTACAATATACAAATCCATTCTAAAACCGACATGGACTTACGGAATAGAGCTATGGGGTTCCGCTAGCTAACATACCGACAGTCGACGAAGTCACAAAATCCCGGTTCCTGAAGTTCCACTTTCAAATCCACTCGTTCAGTCCCTTTCCTCTTCTACCCATCCATTATCTCCCCCGCGTCGGCTCAAACGCCACTGGCCCAGAGATCTTCTTAGCCCGATGCCATAAACTGTTCATGTGGAAAAAGTGCCCTCATTGGGTGGTCTCTTTTATCGAGACATTCATGTCAAAAGAAAACACTCATCAATTTTACCCATAACTGTACGTAGTTGATTGTACAAAAATAAAAAAAGGTTAAAAAAAACTTAGATAAATCAATCAACCGGTCGTTCATTGAGGGATCTTTTCCTATCTGAATGATAAGAGATAAAGATATCTCGTACGAATGTATCAATTATTTTTCCTTGGGGAGACGTATTTTCAGTTCGGAAACAGTGAAGACTATTTATAATAATTGGCCGATAACTAGAATTTTGTGTACTTTATATGGTATAATAGAATTTATTATTATTCGGCGTATATAATAATAATTTTATACAGATTTACTCGTGGGAGCATTTCCATGTAAATTGGAGTCTAAATAGGGGTTGGATTGATTGTCGGGCTGGGGACGGCCCCAGCTTGTGGCGGGGGCCGTCGGCTCTCTCCGCTGGGAATCGGAACCGTCACACAAAGCGAACCCGGGCCCGCTCTCAAATGAAGATTTAAGTCCGCAGTTGGGAGCCCGCTGTTTTTTCCGGTGGAACCCACAACTACCGACAATAGGAAGGGCGGACCGGGAAGTCTTCTAGCTGGGGTTGGGGGAGGAAGTGAGATATAGAGTGAGAGATTGAGTTTTAAGGGTGGCGGTGGGGGGAGCGAGAGGGAGGTAGAGAGAGAGGGATAGAGTGTGAGTGAGAGAGAGAGAGAGAGCGACGCTGAGGGGAGGAGGAGGAGGTGGAGGAGGCCCGGAGATCGATGCCGGGGGCCAGAGCCATCCCCGCACAACCACCGGCCCCGGCCACAGCCACAGCCCCTATCATACGACACTAACAAAATAGTCTTACGGCTCTCCTTTATTTCATTAGCCACAACATAACAGCGATAGTGATCATCCTTAATCCGTCCCTTCTGAAATAGTACAATGAAAACAAAGTACCGGAATTTACGGATGCTATTTCTTTGATTTCGAGTTATCACCCAGAGAATTGGTAAATTAAAATTTTTCCATATATGACTGACGTAGGCCGGAACAAATATTAGAACCTTAAAGTCGAAAATTTTAAGGAAAATACTCTGTCTTCAACCTCACCCTACACACTAGGATCTTAAAGTCTCGTTTGTCCGCGTCCTTGCCTTCAGTTCCCGAATAATCCAACTGTCAAAATTCTTTTATCTCCCGACATCCCGGACGTTCCCTACAGACTCCTGAAAAGAAAGTGGCCCCGTGAAAATAGAAAAATAAATAAGCAGTTGACAATAAAATATGATTGACGTATATAAAAATCGCATTGTGTACCTATGTAAACTTCGTAGTTATGTGTACGGAAGTTAGTAGTCCTGGAGGATTACCACTTGGAGGAAGATGAGCCTGATTATTTTCGTTACCCGTCAAAAAAGAGTCCGGACTTTGTCTTGCTAGCATATCCCGTGTGTTCCGGTTATTTCGTGTTTTTAATAAAAACGCCCCCCGACACTTTCACCTGCCCCCCCACCCTCGCCACTGTTTATATTGCACCTGCGGTGGGCCTTTTGATTCATTTATCTCGGACGTTATGACCCGGGCCAAATTGGGGCCGGGAATCGATCACCCGATCGCGCGATTGGGGTTGGGGAAATTTCATTCCGCCGATTGTGAATTTCGCAAAGGTCAAAAAAAACCGTTTTTCCACTGGCCGGATCGGGTGAAAACCGCTTATCTTATTTGCGCTCCCGTCGCCCGTTACCCCACCCTCTATTTGTCGGACACTATTTTCAAGACATATTTTTTATACAGCCAATTTATTATCAGTCGGCCGAGTGTGTTCTGCAGAAACGTATATCGGGCAGTAAAGTAGTAGGGGTGATGCCTGAAAGACGCCCCTCTCTGTTGGTGCGATATTTTGTGCGGATTTGACTGTGAAAGAGGGGGTTACGGTGGCTGATTCGGAGGACGGTTCGGGGATTGAACTATTGACCTCTTGATTTATCTCCCGGCTGAAGGCGGCTCCGGATGGGGGGCTCACGGGGGTGGTTTTGACACGCCTCGTTGGAGACGTATTGAGTTATAAATCGTTATAACTCCTAATTTCTTAGTGCCACCTTGTGGACATGTCTCCTACGTGCCCGTAGGAGCTGTTTACTAGGAATATGTCCTTGTGATTGGCGTTATTTACTGAATGAACTAATTTATTTTCCATATCGTTCTCGGTTTCTCCAGGTTAATCTTCGTTAGGGGAAAAAATTTATTACATAAATAATCACAGCGCTTATCACCGTTTTAGATACAAAATGTAAATTCAGTATAACTAAGACGTTCAATCGCTTAGATATTCGAATAATTTTTTTTATTTCAAAATATCAGTTTATTCGACATTAACGTACATCGGACCACAGTGTTAAATAAAAAAAAGTTAAATAAAATAATGTATCATTTCTTTTAAATATTGACGGTACTACTGTGGTATCTGTTTTTCTGGTTCGAAACGACAGGGTTTTGACGATAAAACTTTAAAACGGCGAGCTGTCCGGCATTTGAGCTGCGGGCTAATGGGATCAGAAGTGCAGTGAGAGCGGTGTGACAGCGGCACAGTGCAGTCCTCCACACTCGGTTATCGGGATTGATTCGACCGCAAAACCAATGACCCCGCTCGCTCTACCATTCACCGCGTCTGAGCTTTCATTCGCTTTCACCGAGCTCAGCTCCCCCAACCCCCCCCCCCCCCCACACCCCTTAACACGCCATTCCGAAACTATTAACCTACACCGGACCACGCGTTTAATCGTACGACAGTTGCGGATCTTCGAAATTCCCATCCAAAAATTAATCACAGTAGGAAAACTATATTATGGTGGCCGGTAAACTTTAGAGGCCAAAGATCCAAATTTGCCTTTAACATTTTAATCTGGAGCGATAATTTTAATACACGATATTTTTTGGCATAATCTAAACATTCACATTGGCATAAAGAAATAACATTATGTAATAAGTCTGGATTTAAATTAATGAGTGCATTGAGGAGTATACATAAATTTCCATATAATTGTTTTATTCATTCGTATTATTAAAAGTGTGTGGACAATAAAATTAAATTTCCTAAATTTTATTCCTTAACAACTTAATTTGATGGGCCACACAAGTAGCATTTTGTCGGCCCTTGATATAGACCGTTAAAAAAATTGTTTTTTCATTTCTCGCTATCGCTTCGAAGCGAATTAAAATATAAAACCTAAACTTCCGTCCGAGTCTCTTCAATTGGCCTAAATACAGGACATTTTGAAGGCCCGAATATCGTGTACAGCATTTTATTCGTCCTATTATACATTCCAGTGCTGGGAGCCGCGAAGCGCTAATGCCCCTTGGAATTCGAGATCTTATTGAAACTGAGGTATTTATATTGCGTTTCGAAATCCGAAATTATAAGCGAACGATGTAATGCCCGTTGCCATAGTTCTATAAATCCTATTATCCTCTTAGGGTATGTTAGGAATTTGTTAGTACATGGTATTTTCGCGGTATATACTTCATTGCGTGCTTGGCGACACTTATATATCAATTTTCGAACGCATATTCTGTTTATAGGTATACTTTCGTAAACACAAAATTCGATGAAATATCTTCTCATAGAGGATAAGTACGTAGACAAACTCTGAACTAAGTTTGTTCTTAACTGAGATAACATTAGCAGGAAAACCACTAACGAAATCTATTAAGTCTGAATTGCCTCTCACTTTGCGAAGCAATAAAGCGAATGCGACCATCAGAAAGACCCGTAAATCTGTTGGATCTAATAAACCCTTAATCTTGTTTTTCGATTACTCTCTGTGTCAAATTCCCCAGTTTCTCGGCGCCATTGTTACCAACGAAGTGATACAAATTATTCAGCTCCAACCGATTGGAGCGATATCAATGTTTTGAAACTACCATTATGTACACTTACGGCGTGTTCAGAGGTTCGAAACCTTCACGTGCCGCAGTAAGAAGACAGTGAATTTTCGGTTTTTATTACTATCGATGCTGTCATTAGCGTCCGGTTAGTAATAAACAGTGCACCAGACGTGGTCCGGTAGTTCTTAAGTAGCCCCGCGTTATATTACCGACTGAATAGTGCATAAGACCATTACCGCGGCCTGCACGATGACCGCCCCGGGTTATACATGTTTGATGCGCCCTTATTATTATTGCATACACGCGCGGCCTTTCATCCAGACCGGTTTCAGCTTCTCGCCACTGCAGGCAGCATCTATCGCCGACCTAATGCTGACAAAATCTGGGAACAGTCTTCTTTTTTAACTGTTTTAATGTCACAACTGTACCATCAAATAGGCCAACTTTCATGGCTTTCACCCTTTCTTAAAATTTTATTTATTTATTTATCATTTCTGGGCGTCTGTAATGGTTGTCGGGATGTAGGGTATGGGCAGTCGGATTAGGATGAAGATCCGTATGTAGGGTGAGCTTGAAGACATAGGAGGGTGCATTGATTAATTTATCTTAATATTTTCGACTATAAATTTTGTTTTGTTAAAAAAATATATTTGTATATACAACGTCGAGAGATTTAAAACGCGCATCGTTTTGAATTCGCGGTTGTCAACATATAATTTTGTTGTCCGTTTCAGTAATGACTTTAATAGTCTTAATTTACGGTTTAAATCGATTCTCTCTGAGTTACGGGGGATTCAACGGAACCCGTTTTACCAGCCGTGGAAGCGGTCCCAAAGCGGAAGATTGAGAATAAAATTCGACAGTACTTAAGGTTAAAACGGACGGATACTCGATCCGGCGAAGTTGACATGAAGGTCGAAACTGCAGTGGGGGGGGGAGCGGTAGGAAAGTGGCGATTGGACAGGGACTTAGGGGTGATTGGATGGGGACTTACAAATAAATAAAGCAGCGCCCCTGTCTGTTGGCCCTTTCCAGTGTTGGTCTTTCCAGTGTAAACGACCCGTATAACCGGTATAACCGCTTTTAGCTCCAAGCTAGAGTACAATTCAGTTCGTTACTTTAACGCCGAGTGGCATCAACATTAGAGAGTAGAATCAATACCGAGCCACCTACAAGAGATTTATGTATATATGTTGTCCCTGACCTGTTACGGGATGATAATTTGAAAGGTATAACAAAACAAAGGGCTTATTTCTAACCTTTGTTTTAATAATATAATTTTTTATTCCAATATTCCAAATATTTCGATAAGATCGTATGTAGGTTACGACTCAACTTAATTTTGATATAAATCCAAATTTTCAGTGGAAATTCTGGTCATCACGTAAACGCCGAGTGGGTTATACCCCGGGTTACCCCACAGTAAGTTTGAAATTAACTCCCCATGATTCAATTATTAATATCAATATATCTATGGTAAAAAGTACAATAGTAAGAAAGTGCGTTTTTTTTTTTGTTCGCATCTTTTATAGTTCAATGAATTGAAAGAGTACTTATTTCTTGTCTGAGAGCGTTAGAATGTTTCTTGCGGAATAAAGGAAAATTCTTTTAGATCGAAGAAACATGAGCACATATACTGAATATTGGTCCAGTAGCTGCCACATGTTGGGAGAAAAATAAATAAAGTTTTTTTTTAGATTTGGCTTCTTACTGGAAACGCTCGTAATAATTAGGTGAGTAGAAAATCTCTGATCCGTGTCATTAATTGGGTGTAGCGGGACAATTAGAACACACATAACAAACAGGTGATTGGGCGCGGGGGGGTAGATAGGGGCTGAACCCTCCCTTAAGACCGAGCTTAGTCCCAAACTCCCTTCCGTGACATTTGCTCGTGACCCGAGCTCGTAGTAATTTCAACCAGTTGAGCTTCGTCATATTATTATCTCGTCGCCGCCCACATAAAATTACACCCCCGTGCAGAAAGTACAGAACAACGCCTTGTACAATAAAGCGGATAAAGTAATTAGTAATTAAAACAGTCGTAGGGGATTTAACGTCGGACAGAGGTATCATTCTGTTGTTGGAAAAGCTCATTAAAAACAAAACTTAGTTGATCGTATATCTCAAATTTTAAAATATATGACTCTCTGTCACTAGCCTCGTTCTTTTCACGGTTTATTAAATCCATGAAAATATTGTTCGAGGGAAATTCTGCTAGATGTAAAACAACCTGACAATCTTGAAGAAGAGAGAAGGGAGGGAGAGAGGGAGAGAGGAGGGAGGGAGAGAGGGAGGAAGGGAGGGAGAGAGGGAGGAGGGAGGGAGAGAGGGAGAGAGAAAACAAACACTCACACGATAATGGTGACAGGAAAATGGAGTGTTGCGGTTGAGCATCAATAGCGCCGCACATCGATTCCATCAAGTAATTAACACATAACAATAACACTCATAACACTGATTCCTCGGCAATTGATAATTAGATATATAAAAATAACCTTCGAAAATTCATACGAAATCTAATCCAATTCAATGATTGCATAATTAAAACACTAAGTTTTAAACCGTCTTCATTGGCATAAAAGATACAATTGTGGCACAATTTATTATTAATGCGCTACTTTTTGTTCTTGTCTACTTGTTCTGAGTTGCACTTTGAACTTTATTTCGAAACAAAATTAGGTCAAACAAACAATAGTAGCAAATCATCAACTTATAAAGAGAAACAAAATGCGCTGGACGATACTTTGAAGCAACTATGGGATAATATAGTAGTGTAGTTGTAATAGAGTAATTGTATAATAGGGAATTCTATTATATCAGACGAATTTTATGTTTATGCAATATAATGAAGAGAGCAATAAAGACCATTAACGGCGGCGACACAAATGAGTGTGGCGATTTAGCATCAGAAGCGCCGTGCAATGATTAAATGAGATATTGCGTTGGTAAATAGTGGATGTTTATTTAGGATTACCGCTCCAGTCAACGTTTATTCATTATCAGCTTATACCACTTTTACTATAGGTGGCTAATACACAATTCTTAGGAAAATACGCATTAATGGATAAATATTATTGCAGTGCAAATTCTACGGCCCGGTTCAATAATTAAATAATGGACAAATACTGGTATATTTAGAGCAGAAATTAATATTAGAACTGTGTCTATTCCAAGATATTAAGATTATTTAGTACATTATTATACTCAATATAGGCTGAATTAATTTTCGCTAAGGTTATTCGCTTTTCGCCATTATAATGTCACGGTAACCGAAATGAAACTCGGGCTCGATCCCATAAATAGTTTCGTGATTAAAAAAATCCCTCGCACCTGAAAATTTGCTTTTAACTTTTCCTCGCGCCCGCTGTCGATTAAATATTTACACAGGTAACACTGAATTTGTTCTGCCGAGTGAACACTTTCAGCTTTGTAACTCGATAAGCGAACCGAGTCGTCACAATGAAAATGATGGATTTATGTTTGAATATATACTGTAAGGAAGCCCTGTAGGGGTTGTACTTTCTTTTGGAACGAGAGCATTGATGTTCGAGACTATTCAACTTCATCTCAAGGTAGATATCAATTCCATTATAAATAAGGACCTTCTGTTGCAATAATGCTATTTCAGGAGTAATAACTAGATTACATAAAAATAGAATTTAATTTTACATTTTACAGAGAACTGTATGTCGGTTACTATACAATATAGGTAATATATATATATATATATATATATGTAAATATAAGTATATGAAATTAACCATAATGCACACGTTTTTTGTCAGTAGGTAGTAGTCCTTGCCTGGTTTAAAAAATATATAGATATTTATGTCCATAATTTTTCAGTGATGTTTCGGCCTACCTGAACTGATTTAATTATTTATGTATAGTTTCTAAACCTAGATATGAATGACTCGGCGTAAAATGTCTGTTATTAGTGCAAAAAATAAAGCAATTACGATGCCCACCTTAAGGAAAATAGAGAGCAATTAATGAGTTTCAAAGTCGTAACATTTTACTCTGTGACCGTTCGGAATTAATGGGCGTAAATCTCCTATAATCCAACTGTATTCAGACAAGCTGTATTGAACAGCGAATGGTCCACAAATCCGCTTTCGCATTTGTAATGCGAAAATATATTTAAAGTGTTACACTCCGGTGGGTTGGACACAATCTGCCGGTTACACTTTAATCCTCGCGACCGGGAGAGCGGCTGAATGGGCTCGATTCATAAGCCCTGAGCGCGACCTTGGCATTGTCGGTCCCACTTTTGTATCGGGCATTGTTTTCTTGTGCACGCGTGGGGGCGGGGGATGGGGGCGGGTGCGGGGTTGTTACACCCCAGTGTGTGTGCGAAACCGCCCCGTATCGAGTACAAATATTAACCCGTGCAAACAAGTAAACAATGTTGATCCCTCCACGGTAACCCGTAACCCGCCCCATTGAGCTAACAATGTTGTAATCCCCGTCCCCCAACATGCCGCCCCGCCCCCGTAAAACCACCCCACGATATTATTTACCAAAAAAAGGGGAAGACAGTAGTGTCGTTCAATCGTAAAAATTCGACGCCCTCTGCGATTAAACCCACACAATTGAAACCATTCATCGTTCACGCATTATATAATTTATTCGCGAATATTATACGTCTCACCTAAGACTATTTATATGACTCCATTCGGACCGTTAGTAAATAATTGAGAGTTGTTTCAATGGCTGTGCGTGCAGCGTTAAATTGAATTCTGTTCTCGAAATCGGTTTCACTTTGAAATAGACGATGCCTTACGGCTCTTCAATGTAATATTGAAGCGCCGATAACGTTCGTCGCCAGAATAAATCGTGAGCGTAAATATAACATATATTAAGGTCGAAATAAATTATTCGCTCGCACCGGCCAGCATCGCTGTAACGAATGATAATTAATTAATTAATTTGACATTTAACGCCATTAATAGTTGTATGTCTTAATTGTGCATGATTCCAATCTAAAGAATTTATAGATTCAATTGTTCAAATTAAATACATTAGTTATTAGAACTATGTAAAAATAAATAAATATATTAGTGAAACACTTAATTATTGAATATTATAAAATGGACGCTATAAACTGTTAATTGAACTTTTCCGATTGACGTCTTTTCCCAAAAAGTTTCATTTCATTCAGGAAAAATCATATGACAAGTCATATCCAGATACTGAAAATCGTCGTGCTTCTGTTCGTCTGTATGGTTTTCTTTGGGTGGTTTTTTTATTATTTCTGTGACCGTTTATTTTTCTTCGCCCTGGAATAAATTAAAATGACGATTTTTCGGAAGATTCCGAAGAATATCTCTTTTTACTACTTCGAGTTTTGAAACTGGGTCCGTCAAAAAGTGGAGTCCTCGTTGTTCGGTCCAATTCATTGAGCCGCAAAACTTCCTTCGATAACTTTCAGAATGGAAGAAATTCCAATAGTGATTCGCTTCAAAAACTTTTCAACGTCGCGTGACCTGAATGAATATATGATGTCATAAATGTATGATAATGTATCGTATATGTTGTAATTGTATAATACCGTGATTTCGTAATTGATCAATTTCCGCTCGCTGGTTTCGTCAGTGATGATTGGAACGAATTAATGAGAATTTAATTTATGTTTTAACCGCAGTTGGTGGCTAACCTGATATTGCTGATGGGCGCCAACGTCCTGGGGTTGACCTCGTACTACTTGGAGGACAAACAGCAGAGGACGGCATTTCTGGAGACTAAACAGTGTCTGGAAATGAAGCTTGTCATCGAAGAGCAGTCAGCCGAACAGGTGAGATGAAAACATCTACTTCAGCGATTAAAGCCTAGCAGTAAGGTGGAGAAATTAGTATAACACCACAGCTGAAGTATAAACTTACCGACAATATGCTATTGAATACCGGTCTATCTGAACACGGAACTATAGACTTGAGACAGATGTTTTTAACTTTTTTTTATTTTGAACAATCAACATTGAATGTCATAAGTACAAATGCTGTATGTATTTTTTTTAACATTCGTATTTCGTCATAAAAGGAAACCACCCAAGTATGGCACTTTTGACACAAGAACAATTATGATCTAAGAGCTAAGAAGATCTCTATAGGTGGGATAATGGATGGGTAAGAGAGGAAAGGGACTTAACGAGTGGATTAGGATGAGGAGAAAGGCGGGAGTGGAACTTCAGGAACCGGGATTTTGTGACTTCGTCTACTGTCGGTATGTTGAGGTCATGGCGGGTTGTGTGGTTAGAAACATACCGGGGGGAGCATTAAGGATGGTACGAAGGACTTTTGACTAAAATCTCTGGATGCGAGCGATGTCGGATGTTTCGGTGGAACCCCATAGCTCTATACCGTATGTCCGTGTCGGTTTAAGTATCGCTTTTATATTGTCAGTTTGTTACTTAAGGTCAATTTTGATGTCCGTTTTAGTAATGGTTTTAAAAATTTTCGGTTTAAGTCGGGTATGGGGAATCCACGTGATGAGAGAGAAGAACGGATGACGGTTGGAAATCTCACGAGAAATCTCCTCCACTCAAATAAACCGATTGTTTTAAGAAATCGAATTTTTTTATAATCAACAATCGCATAGAACTAGGTAGGGCCGTTGCACGACATTCTGCTTTCCATGTTGAACAAATTTAAAAATAAATTTCATTTAAATCTGATTTTAGCCAGCGACATTGCCCCTTTCACGCGAACACGTGCGGGGCGTGGGGTACACACGGTGCGGACTATTAGCAATAGAAAACGTTTGCAAAAATAAAGGGACGAGAGACATTGAAGGTGAGAATTGTTTGTGATGAATAATTAAGAGGGTGGCCGGCCGGCAGGTAGGTAGGTAGCCAGGGGTTGGTCGGGGGCGGTTGCGGTCACATGGGGGTGGCCGACCGCACCACAGCAACAACTCATTAAACCCGGGGGCGGGTCTTTGTTTAATTTTAATTTTTGTTTTAGCCACGGCAATTAGGCAGCCTAATTAGACTAGGAATTGCGGCCGGGAAAAAGAAACCGGTCCCGGAGTTATGAAAAGCTATCCCGTTTAATTGGTGTTATCGCCGGCTTTAGAATCTGGAAACGGGGAAAATTAAAACGGCGCTTTGATTTCTCCCGGCCGGCAGAATGGGATGGATAAAAAAAAAAAAGCGCCTTTCTTCCAGGAGACACCAGCGTCTAACACGAACTACACTCCTCTCCGGGACTACAGTATGCATCGAGGCCCGACGAACGCACTAACGGCTTTATTCACTATTATTTTCATTCCCACCATATCCCTGCACTACCACTAATATGCAGTCGATTTGAGAATCAAAAAGGTACGAAGACCATTCTAAAAAAAAACTGAACCTCCAATCTACTATAGACATATTTATCTATTCAAATAGGAGATCTAATTTTCCGACCTGTCTATCTATAAGATATTAAAGCTTTCCAAATTAAAATCGTTTAATATTATTCTCAATATGACAATAAATATTATTACAGTATGCAGTGTGATTCACGAAATATAAAAGAAGTGTGGCGGTAACGCCTCGGCCTCGTTGAATAACAGCGACATCAAAGGGAGGAAAGTTATAAAATTATTGTCCCACCCCAACAATTCATCCCTTTTCGTTTGTAAACTTTCCACGGCGGATTGATTAAACACCGCAGCCCCGTCACGAAAGCCCGCCGGCAATTTGCCGTCCTACGAAACTGAAATATCCCCGACGGTTCAATACGAGGCGATTGGAAACGAATTTAAATCCGCGGTATTTCATCTCTTCAAATATAAAGCGGAAAATTCAAAGGCGCCATTTGTTCGACTCAGTCTCCGGCCGTGTGCGAATGCAAATACACTTATTACAGTTCTCAGCTAACCTCAGAAATCCCGAAGTCTGTGCATTGGCAGCTAACCCATATATTTATATATATAACTCGTTCGGCCTCTGTGTCCCTACCGCGGAAATATCCGTGGGTTTTTCCATTACGGCAGAAGGCCACGCTCTAATGATAAATAAATGAGTACCATATACGGATTTTATATGTCATAAGTTGTTTATGTACCTGACTAAATCGACCTGAGTTAGCTCGCTGACTAATATTTGGATTAGTTCCACAATGATTTTCACCGTGTTGTTATACCTAATACATACAGCGTTTGTACTTATAACATTCAATGTTGATTGTACAAAATAAAATTAGGTTAAAAAATAAAATATGTTACACCCGGCGGCATTATCTGATATATCAGCCGCGAAATACCGGTTTGTACGGGGACACTCCTAATTGGCGATCCCCTATTTAAACGACTAATTACAGCCGTGGGGGGGGTAGGGGGTGCTTAAATTTTACACGGAATCATAGGGGTGTCATTCTTTAATTGGTCGCGCATCGTTTTCACTGAACGTTTGAACCGGATAACCTGCCGGCCCATATAATATTAGCGCATGATACGCTCAATGTATTCTCTGACGGGTTTAAGAGCAGCCGCCGGGATTCGAACCAGTTGGACCCCCGTGACAGGGAAATCCAGTTCCAATTAATCCGCAGACTGGTCCCATTAGATTTCGGCATCTCTCGACTTCGTAGTCGAGACCGGGGGACTTATACGACGGCAAACGCCGGATTGGAACCAGTTGTTACGGAACAAACTACCAAACTGAATCCTAATGAGAGTAAGCCGGAGAGTTTGCCAGCTCCTCTCGTCTAAATCCGACGAAATTTGCAATTGAAGGAGAATTTCAATTGCAAATTTCAACTGGGTAATATAAATTCGTTTTCGTAAAGGGGAATAAAAACGACGTTATTATAGCGACTGATAAATACAAATTGGGTGTTCGGGGATTTTGTTTCTCTTAATTGTCCGCTGTTAATCATAACTCGTATAACTGACAGCAGATCATTTTTCACTCTCCAAATGAGAGACGTGGACCGTCTCACTAATGCGGACGTTTACAAATGTTTTGTTATTCGATAGCAGCTAAATGCAATCATATTTAACGTTACGTACGATATTTTTTTAAGGATTTTTTCCTGGCCAATTGCGCAAAGAACAATTCCGCACTATTTAAAATACCACCATGAGTTGGTATTTGTTAGTTTTTTTTTGAATTGCTAATCAATTATTGGAGCGAAGTTGCAATGTTGCCTTTCCAGTTTGAAGTGTGGAAAGTTGAAAAATGAGCTCGCTTTGATTCGTCCACACAATTTTCCCCATCTTGTTATTCAGAAATATTGCGTTGCTCTTTCCAACAAGCAATCCTTCGCCCGGATAAACATCAAAGCGGAACTCGCGTAAAATATCGCCCTCCTTTGCGTCGTATTGTTTCGTATTTCAAGCTGTTTTGTATACTAAAAGAAAAAAGGAATATCTGGAAGATTTCGTCGTAAGCGTCCGACGATTATTTATTTATCGAATCTATAGCCAGGGATATATTAAGAGATTCAGTACTTCCTGATCTCGTACAATCGAATATTATCCTCAGTATATTTTGGGAAATTTTTGCGATCCGAACATTTTCCACCATCGGAAATATCCTTGATCTAATCGGAAGGAACCGTGAAACATAAACATGAAATTGTGCATCAACATAGAAATGAGTGTAACGACAGTGCTGACAGGATGCTTCGCTGATACTACAGATGTTACTACTTCCTCAATAATGGCGAAGGCGGAAAGGGAATCGACAGGCGGGGGGGGGAGAATCTAGAACTCAATCGAGAAGTTCAAGTAACTGGAAAGACAGTTTCTGCGGGTTTCAGGTGAAGAAATGAACACAACTCGAGAGGGGGCAGAAATTTCTTTTCGGCAAGAGCTTTATAGCCAAAGTTCTGGGCAAACTTCTGGAATCAATTTATACCTGGAAAGCGGCCATTTCCGACAAACTTATAAAACGCAATTTGTCACCTCGCATTTCTTCACGTTCTCCGAAACTGCTGATCGATACATATTCATCCGTTAGATCTCAAAAGGTTGATAAATTATATTTTTATTAATTTACACCCATAACTTCTGTTTCTCGTGATCTTCGTACATTCCATTTATAAATTAATTCTGAACTATCACTAACTAACTTCGGGTAGGATCGCGTAATACTATGCGGAAAACGGACTCAAGAAATATTTCTATAACTTCTGCATCAACAGAAAAGTCGAAAAGTTCGATAAAACAGCTCGCGACTGGATGTTGAGGATGACGGCGCCTCAACGCGCCGTAAAAGGGCAATAATTGTATTTTATATTTATTTATATATTTAACAAATGCTACCGAAATTGTACAACCTATAAGTCAATTCTAAACTGTCACTAACTAAATTCGGGTAGGATCGCGTAATACTGTGGGGAAAACACACTCAACAAATATTCCAAAACATCTTCATCAAAGAAGAAGTTCGAAAAAGTTCGATAAAACAGTTTTAACTGGTTTTTGGGGGATGACGGCGCCGCTGATGCAAGCCCGCAATGCACCGGGGAATGTATGGCTAGCAGCTCAACGCGCCGTAAAAGGCCAATAATTGTATTTTATGTTGTATATTTAACAAACTATAGCTGTATTGTGCAACTTATAACTTGATAGTTTTAGAAAAGTAAATGTATCAAGTCACTGTGGTGTTATGACCTCGGTTGGCGGGGAGGTCGAACCCCGATATTCCGGGAAACCACCCGAGCGGGCTCTTATCGGTAGGGTCCTTGCCCTTTCCTTCTCGGATTCCGACGTTTCGAAACTCTTTCCGGTTACATCATCAGGGTCCAACTCTGAGCGAGGCTCTTCCACGCGATCCTATCGGAAGTTAGTTGGTGACAATTCGAGTTCCGGTCACGGGGACCTGCGCCCATTTATAACTTCAAGCTATTTACTCCAAATACAACGATTGGACAGAACCAACTATAAACACATATTTCTCGAAATTTACACAGAGTAATTTGCATGTATTTGGGAAGCGTAGGACGGTTGGTAATTTTCGTTCGCAAAATCTGACCGCCCGTTCTGACCTGAGCCATGTTCCGATTCATGTTCCCGTTGTCGACAATGTTCCCCGTTGTACATTTTCAGGAGCGGCTGCTGCTGTCCGTGCTGCCCGAACATGTTGCCGTCAAAATGAGACAGGACCTCGGCTCCGCTCTCGACACCCAGTTCAAGAAAATATACATGAGCCGCCACGAAAACGTCAGGTGGGAGACTTTTCAATATTTCAAATTCAGTTTTTTTTTTCCTATCCGACATTTTGCTATGTATTCGATCAAAAACGATTTCTCCAGCTGAGACAATGATATAAGTTGGGCCCAATATCAACAGCATAAGTTGGCCTTTATATGGCAAAAACCAAGACATTCCCTCTTAGTAGATTTTTTTGTATTTTATGCAGGCGAATATTCACACAGTTTCAGCCAAGTAGACAGTAAATAATACATTAAAATGTACTTTAATTAAGTGTAAATTAGAATGTAAAATTAGTACTTTAAAAGTATTTATTATCGAGTAATATTATTTTTCCGAAGTTTTAATTTTAATAAAGCACGTAATGATGACACAAAGAAGTTGACATCGGGGTTTCCAAATTTTATTTTTTCTCTAATAACCTGATTTAAGGTTTCAGATACAATCTGAACGGTTTTACAATTCCGTCAATTTCGTACGAACTGGATTAAATCGCTCCCTCTACCTCTTGTCCAATATCGAGGAGCATCTTTTTCTGATACTCCTGAATGAGATTTAAAATTCTCGGATACTAAAATCATTTCATCCTTTTCTTTTTCCTCTTAAATTACGGCCAACAATTCAATATTGAGTAATAAGTAAAGAGAGAGAGAGATTCTCTTTCCAACCAAAACGATTTTCTTTTTTTTCAGTGGAAACCTTTTTATTCATTTCGTGGAAAACTCCGACCGTAGATGGCACGAGAGCCAATTTTTTGTTTCACTGGACGTCAATATGTAGTTGTACGCAGAAAAAAGTCCGTTCAATTTTAAATATGTTGTAAACAATGCAGAAAATGAACAAAAAAAATTGTTTCTCCTAATAATTCTAATTTCATTTTTATTTTAGTTGTGTCAAACGAATAATTCCGATATAGCTAACGATAGGAATGAGGAAATTTGAAACAAACCGAAACTTCCCATTCATTTGTTGTTACAATCGACCCGAGTAACTATAGACACCAGTATAGTACAAATAGAAACGTTTTTATGCGGAGTTTCCAAGTTGGGTTTATAAGCCGATAAATTACTGACGATAATCGATATTGCGTTAATAGGATAAAAAAAAAATTGCCAATAGCTGGTCAGCCTATTATCGGTTAACGGCTTCTTGTTTATCCGTGTGGGCGGTTGTGGGAAGTCGAGGGGGTGTTATTAACGTTTACCGTAAGTAGGTCAAAGGCGGCGTCGAAACTTTACGGATTAACGATAATTGATTTATATCGGCGATTCATCCGGACGTCCGGTGAATTCGAGCTCGCCCATCGCTCCCACCCCTCTGGGCTGGTCCACGTAACCGGTTGGGTGCCTTTAATAATTCATTCGCAGCATGGCCACAGCCAGCACTCAATAACCGGCGGCCCTAAGCCCTATATTCGGCCCCGGCGGGAGAGAGAGAGAGAGAGAGAGAGAGAGAGAGAGAGAGAGAGAGAGAGAGAGAGAGACCGGCGGATCCCCGTCCATCGGCTGTATATTAGCCTACCCGGGGAGAGACAATAAATTTCGGGGAGTTCCGGGAAAAGTTAAACTGTTTCAAAGCTTAATTTATTGTCGACTAGGGGTGACTACATCCGTTTTATCGTTTTCTTTGCAATTCAATAATCGTCGATCTTAAATATCTTAAAAAACAGAATTTTTTGAACATAGATTTCGTGTCTATCTCCTGTCTGGCTGGTTTGGTCTTTTGCTGGACAGTTTTCGGCTGCTCGCCATCTTCAGTAGCGGTGTCAGTCACTCTTGGCACTTTTGATGTTTTTTGGGCATACTCACTGCATCCTCACTGCCATCTTCAGTAGCGGTGTTAGTCATTTTTGATGTTTTTTGGGCATCCTCACTGCACTGTCACTGTCAGTTGTACTGTACGGCGCTAATACTAAAATGTAAGACAGACCTTTGTTGCGGGCTAGTATTAGGTGCGCCGTACCATTGACACTAGTATCGCATTGAACTGAATAGACTACAACCGCCACAGTACGTACAAGTGACAGTGACAGGGCAGTGAGGATGCCCAAAAAACATCAAAAATGACTAACACCGCTACTGAAGATGGCGAGCAGCCGAAACCGGTTTAGCAAAAGACCACAACCCCTTTGCAAACCACAAAACAGGCATTTAAACTAGGATTCTTTTTGTTCTCCAAGGTATCGTTTCAATCCTCAATGCTTCATGCAGTTTAGCATTGTTGTTGTGGCACTCTCTCCAGTGGAATAATCTTTATTTATCATAAATTTCAATGTATTTATATATTTTTTTATTTTATTTATTTCAAATTTCCTCATGTGTTCTCTTTATGTCTTGTTGTCTATGCACCAAATATAATAATTTCCTTCATACAGTTGAGCACTGTGAAATAATCTATTATTTATTTCGGATTTATTTATTATTTATGTATATTTCGAACAGAAATCCCCATGTATTCTCTTCGAAGGATTACAGTCCCCATGTATACGTTACGAGTGAATTTTGTGGCAAATTTACGCCCAACTACATAATACTGGGTAACACGAAATATTGGATCCTCGAACAAACTTAACCAAGTTTAGATTAGCTTAAGTTTCTGAGAGTAGGATGCTTTGGCTGTACATTTACTAATATGTTAACACTAATTCACTATTCACTAAGTAAAACGTGTTCGAAATTACTCCCAGGATTTTTAAACGTGTCGAAATTCATCGTACATTTTTACTGCAACTTTTACCGTCTCTGCTATATTGTTCATAACAATAGTAAGTATTGATCATTATTAAGTTGTGGCCACAAATATAATAACAGGTCTTAATTCAGATGTTTTCTAAATTTGAAAACATTGCACGAAAAAAATGAAAGAAGAACACGCAGGGCCCGGACCTAATGGCGTAATTTAGTTACTATGAAACGCCCTTCGGCCGATATCGTAATTAAATAAATTATCGAGCTTGTTCTCACATTTAAGCACTTCGTTTGTATCGATGCGGACGTGCCAGCGACACATTCAATTTTCAGGCGACAGGGCGAATAACAATACTCTAATCATATGTTTTGTTCCTGTTCCCCGCGGTATTTATCGCGTAATTGCAGGGTTTAATTCGATTTATACACTCGGTTATGTAAATATAATGTCTGTATATTGTAGATAATTGTCATATAATAATTGCAGTATACTCTACGCGGACATCGTCGGTTTCACCGCCATCTCGTCCACGTATTCGGCCTCCGAACTTGTCAAAATACTCAACGAGCTGTTCGCCAGATTCGACAGGTTGTCCGAGGTAAATATAGAGGAAATTTAAATTCCGAAAAAACCGTATAAAATTACATTGTTAAAACGTTCTGGAGAGTGCCGCCTCAATGTTGGAAACCAATAAACGGTAAAACATTAAATCATTCAGTGCACTTGTTCTTATTTAAACTGTGTCCGCTATTTCCGAGAGTTCAACAGTTAAATTAGAAATATTTTTTATTTAGACAGATATTTTTATTATAGACTTATAACAGAAAATTTTGTTATAAACCGTCTCTCCGTCTTAGAAGAATTAAATCAAGGAACGTAATGCGGGTTTGGCATCAGGAACGCCGTGTTCATAAATTCGTGAAGCGGTGGCGCCTATGCGTTGGACATAAATAGAAAATCATCTTTTACGAAATTATGAATATTTAAAAGTGCAATAATCTTAAAAAATAAAATTAATGATCTTACAGTTTTTTTTATAATAAGTTAGTTTATATTTTTAAGCCACTTATCGTGTGTAATATTAGTCTACAGTAATGCTATAATAACGAATAATCGACTGGTCCTTTATTTAATTTACAGGTTTATAATTCTTGTATCATAATTTTCCTGTCTATCTGTATATTTTGTTCGGTTTTATTTTCTACTAATGTTTGATTTAATCAGATCCAGTTCAGCGTACAGTTGGACAGCTGTGGTATACCAAGTCGTAATTGAGAGACTCAAAACAATAATGTGAAATGATTATAACGCTTTGTCTTTTGTCCGTCAGAAATATGAACAGCTGCGTATTAAAATCCTTGGGGACTGCTACTACTGTATAAGCGGAGCGCCGAGGGAGAGACCCGACCACGCAGTTCTCTCAGTACATATGGGACTATCAATGGTGAAGGCAATCAAGTCAGTTCTCGCCTTTTATTTTTATATTTTCTCGACACATTCTGCAGATAAAACTCTCGCTAAACTCTCTCTCTCTCTCGCTGTAAAATTAACAGCGTCAGGATGTAACGTACTTTACTATTTCCACCGGGATAATCGAGCCCTTGGTACACAACCTAATTATAAACCGTAGATTTGTTCTGTTTCCGTCTTCTCTCGCTGGTTCGGTCTTTTGCTGCACTTGTACAAAATCCCTCCCAACCCAAATAAGACAAACAACATCCCCCAAAAATACAATAACAAGACACATATACACGACAAACAGACAACCAGCAGTGAGGACTAGTGCCAATAGTGACTAACACCGCTACTGAAGATGCCGAGCGGCCGAAACCGGTCTAGCAAAAGACCGAAACAGCGAGAGGAGACAGAAACACAACAAATCTACGGTATTCCAACCCCTCGCAGGCCACAAAACAGGTACGTTAAACTAGTAATTATAAACTGTTTAGACAAACCTCCTGACGGTCATTTCTGAATAGGTTTTTTTTTACAAAAACAAAATCTCAAATCTTAGCGGATTAATAAACAAATAAAAACAGTGCTTCAGTTAAATGCCTCGGAGAAATCACAGTGGTTCAGTGTCCTGGCACCATAGAGAAGAAAATGTATTAAAGCAAAATTATATAGTTAATTTATAGGCTCTATATGTATATGATGATCACCGTAATTCTGTGCACTGTTACTATAAGTCAGAAACTCTATCAAATGAAACGTAAATTTGAATTATAGCCAGGACCACATTATGGACATAGTATTTTTTCGCTTCATCTTTACAGACAGTGACGAGTGAATGTTAATTGTTGTTAAGCTTGCGCTACCCGAACCCGAACTGTATTGCCAAATTGATTAAAATTTGAAAATGTCCTCGTAATACGGGCGAAAAGCGAAACATTAAGACCCCATTAAGCGAATTGAGGCAGAACTCGTAACCCGAGACGAGACAAGCTGTAAAAATATCCGCCCTCGACTTTTTTCCCTAAACTCCCGAATCAAACAGATTATCTTAACAGGAAATATATATCGGTGTTTCTTTCACCCGATGCGACTACGCATTTACGAATTCAGTCGTCGCACGGATCATTTATGCACTTGAAAGTGGGGTAGTAACAACACCAGGCTGACGGAATGCTACTGAAGATGGCGAAAACCCTATACGGATCTAGTTTAGGACCGAATAAGTGAATCGATGGCATGCCAATTATTAGGAGCCTGTTAATTCATTCGGAATATTTTCGGCTGGTGTAAATAAGTAACTGGAACCGTCAATCTCTGTCTGGTATTAAATGGCCGGGTGGTAAATACTTGTGTTAAACGTCGGTGCGGGTTTAAGCGGTGCCTAGATTGGCAGCAATCGGAGCGGGCGGGCAAATCTAAAGGGGACCGGGCGCCACCCCCACAATTCCACCCCCAACCCCCAGCCCGGCTTGGCCTCGCCTAGCCTGCTTTCGACCGGCGCTTTCACCCCCCCCCGCCCCCAACCTGCCAGTCTCACAATTGCTGTCGCGACGTCCTCCACCTCCCCATCCCGCTCTCTAACCCTCCCTCTCCCTCTCACTCCCTGATTCCACTGTACACGGCTGTCCGCGGGGAATCCGTTTCAAAACCTCCCTCGACCGCCAGGAGATTAACTGTCATAAAACACAAAAAGTGGAAAAATAATTTCCACTAATAACCCCCATCACCCCAGGGATTATAATAACCCATTTTGGAACTTTCTTATGTTTTCTGCCCTTCATGGTTGGCTACTTCCACTCTTTTGTATTATATTAAATGTTTATTTCTAATTATCTGTTTGATATAGACCGGATTTTAATGACAATCGGGTCTAAAATCTGGTGGACCATACTTTTAAACCTTAGACTTCAAGGAATTAGAACATTAATTTCCATTGTCATTGAAGTCTAATCGGAGGTCTTGAGTAATATTGAGTTCCTGTAGGACTGTAGAAGAGGCTTCGTCGTCGTCGAAAGACTTTTTGGCACTTCGGATTTTTTTTGGCATCCTCACTGCACTGCACTGACACTGGTGGTTGTCTGTTTGTCGTGTGTATATATATGTCTCTTGTTATTGTGTTTTTGTGGGATGTTGTTTGTCATATTTGGGTCTGGAGGGATTTCGTTAATCTGCTTATCGGTCAAATATATATTTGATCACAAAACTGGTCACAACTATTAGGTTCTGACTTCCAAATATGTGACAGGAAACGTGTATTTACGATCATAGAAGTTTTCCTGTTGATTCAAAATTGATTGAAAAAATTTTATTTTTAGAAATCTACTTTATCGGTGCAAGTACACCGAACGAACTTTAGTTGAGTACATTTCCGCACCACCCTGAGGGGCGCTAGTTTATTGGTACAAGTGCACCAAACGAACTTTAGTTGAGTACATTTCCGCACCACCCTCAGGGGGCGCTAGTTTATCGGTGCAAGTACACAGAACGAACTTTAGTTGAGTACATTTCCGCACCATCCTCAGAGGGCGCTAGTTTATCGGTGCAAGTACACAGAACGAACATTAGTTGAGTACGTTTCCCGCACCACACTCAGGGGGCGCTGGTTTATCGGTGCAAGTACACAGAACGAACTTTAGTTAAGTACGTTTCCCGCACCACACTCAGGGGGCGCTGGTTTATCGGTGCAAGTACACAGAACGAACTTTAGTTGAGTACATTTCCGCACCATCCTCAGAGGGCGCTAGTTTATCGGTGCAAGTACACAGAACGAACATTAGTTGAGTACATTTCCGCACCATCCTCAGAGGGCGCTAGTTTATCGATGCGCCCCCATAAGTGTGGTGCGGAAATGTACGTTGTACCGACAGTACAAGTGACAGTGGCAGTTCAGTGAGGATGTCCAAAAAGCATCCAAAGCTACTGAAGATGGCGAGCAGCCATCTCCGGTCTAGCAAAAGACCAAACCGGCGAGAGGAAACAGACGAAATCTACGGTATTCCAACCCCTGGCAGACCACAAGACAGGTATACTAAACTAATAATAATAATCTTGTCTGCAGGTACGTCCAACAGACGACCAACTCGCCGGTTGACATGCGGGTGGGGATACACACGGGGGCCGTCTTGGCCGGAGTGCTTGGCCAGAGGCAGTGGCAGTTCGACGTCTACTCTAAAGACGTGGAACTAGCCAACAAGATGGAGAGCAGCGGCCTACCCGGGTAATTAACCTGTATTCTATTTCAATAATTAGATAAGAGTTATCACTAATTTCCTGCCGCATCGCGTAATACTGTGGGAAGAACCTCGGTTAGCTGGTGTGGACCCCCCCGGCTATTTCCAGATTTTTCCTGGTTTGGAAATAACCCGAGCGAGCCGCAGTAGAAGAATTTCTGCCCATTCCCCCTAGAGCTCTCCCAAGTTTCATTCATTAATCTGTTATTTTATATGTTAAGGTAATATTATATATAACACTGTAGAATATACTATTACATTTGAAGGACATTTATTCTTACTGACGAAATGTATTTGACGAAATCGTTAAAAACGTTTTAACGTCTTTAACAGACTCAACAAAGTTTTTTATAACTTCTGCATCAACAAAGAAGTCGAACAGGTCGATAAAACGGCTCATAACTGGCTTTTGTGGATGACGGCGCCTCTGATGCAAGCCCGCAATACACCGGTGTATGTAGTTGCTAGCAGTCCAGTGCGCCGTAAAGTGCCAATAATTTTATTTTATATTATTTATTTATATATTTAACAGACACTAGCGAAATTGTACAACCCATAAGTTCGCAGTTTTTGTATAACAGTAAGTATATTATCACTAAGTAACTTTAACGGAATACTGTGGGAAAAAAACGGGATTTTTCCTCCAGTGGAATGAGTTTTTACCCTTTCCTTCTTGGGCCCTCTCGGTCGTTGTTAGTATTACTAATTGAAGTTCTGGTTACAGATTACGTTTTTGACGAATTTGCACTCGCAAATTTCTCGATAGCCCCACAAGCTAATCATTAGCGGGTGCCTTTAATCATCCATCTCATTTACTAAGTGCCTTTTTAAGACCTCAAACGGATATACAATTTCAGGAGGGTACACATTTCGGAGAAGACTTTGAGCTTCTTGAACGGTGAGTTCGAAGTCGAACCGGGCCTCGGGGAAAAGCGAGAGGAAACGCTCCGAATGGCCGGCATTAAAACTTATTTCATCGTCAAAACTTTGAAACCCGTGAGTAAAATACTCAAAAATAAGGCATTTTGTTTATACGTATAATTTACAACTATAATACAAGGATAGTGTATCATTATGTTTTTTTATTCTATTTATCTTGTTTCTCAAAGTAGTAAAAGTAGTTACAATTATTGCATTGACCGAAATAAGCGGCGTTATAGTAGTTTTTACTAGTCCCTATTTTTATATCTTCCTTGCACGAAATGAAATGCGATACACAACATGCAATTTGAAAAACATTTATATATCTCCGTTATTACTTCAATTCATAAATTTATGCCAGTCAAATTTCTGTTTATTTAACATTCGTTTCTGTACGCTAATTTCTTTCATGAAATGATATCCATTTTTGGAAACAAAAATTAAATACATATATGAGGAATTATCAAAGGACAATATAAAATTCATCGGGTAGTATTCTCTATCAGCGCTCAAACACCCCTTAGTACCGATTTTTCCTGTGTCCTAAATTTAAACGAAAATTTTTTACACAGTTCAAAAATCCCAACGGAGAAGTGAGGAATGGAAACTTGAACGACGAAAATTTCGATGACAACAAAGAAGAGGATTTGACGGTAAGTGTGCACATTGTCTCATTTGAAGTGCTGAAATTATATTTTATTAATATTTTATTGTTTTACTGTATTACATATCTTATTTCTATGTAATATTATTTTGAAAAACGGAATTAGGAGACGGTTCCACAGGGGAAGTGCCTAAAGAATTTCCGAAAACCATAAAATCTGCCATCTATAATAGGTAGTGCCCAATTTTTCTACCAACGCGTCGACATGATGTAAATATAATGCGTGCTCTATCAAAAAGAGCTGTATATTCTTGGAATTAAAAATTATTTGGAAATGAATAATAGCTAAACGTGGGCTTAATAGCGTTGTTACGAGCTTTTCGTGTTCGAGTTTTCCATTCGATCGCGTATTTGAGCTGTTAATATAACTACAGTGGTCAGAAACGATGATTTTTACAGATAAGAACAGGGTGAGTTTTCCATTAGATTTTTTCCTACAGCGGCTCCGAAACTTTACTTTATCACGCTGCACACAGGCGTCCATTGAATCGGGTTTCCAATTAAGGCGCCCCAATTCCAATTATGATCGCCTTTCTAGAAGAAGACAGCTCTACTTAAGCAAGAGTATGTGTGAAGTTAATGAGTGTTTTTAATGAAACTGAGAAAGTGAGAGAGTCCAATAGGGAGATAGTGAGAGGTAGAGGGCGCTTTATTATAATTTCTTTGATGCTGGGTGCAGGACTTGAAATTGGTACAATTTACAATAAGGAGTACAAAAACAATATTTCTTTCATTTTTCGCTACAGGCACGGTGACAAAAACGTAGTACTACGTAAATAGCATACTACACAGAGTTCGCTCTATACTTATATGAGTACTTTAAAAGACTGCAAGTCAGGACGTTGTATTCCTTCTTCGATACAGGCGACAATATTACGGGACAGTATGGGAAGTTGATTGTTCCTAATGAGGTGAAATGTGTATGGAGTCTTATTATATACGCTCAGTCGGCAATATGGAAGTTCTCCCGTGTGCTTCAAGTTTGAGAGCTGCCGAAGGTTGAGCGTGTCCGGTGCCAATGCCGGGTTGATGTAGCGAAATACGGAAGTTATTGCAATCGATCGGCCGGCCAGCGGCCCGGGGACGGAACGCTTGAACCTATCTAAGGTCGGATTCACTCCCATCTGAAAGTTTCGTCCGATATTTCATGGCGTCGAAGCGACTGAGCCCAAAATATCGCTGCATTCTTGATGTTTCGCCGTGAATTAGCCTTCGAAAAGTTCAAACGACCTAGTTTAGAATACCTGTTTTGCGGTCAGCGTAGATTCCGTGTGTTTCTGTCTCCTCTCGCTGGTTTGGTCTTTTGCTTTTTTTTGGAAGTTGGCGAGCTGCCGAAACCGGTCTCCTCCAGCGAGAGGAGACAGAAACCCACGGAATCCATGGTATTTAAATGACCTATTAAATTATGTACAGTCCGATTTTAGTTTCTCGGTATTGTGCCTGTTTTATACAAATAATGGAGCAAAACCTACGGGTATTATCCAGGCCCCAAGAAGCGATAGACCACAAATGGCGATAAAACGGGTAGATGGGTTTCCTTCAAGAAGTTTCATCCTAAAACCGTAATATTAATAAATATTCCTGCATCGGTAAATATAACTGTACCATCGGTATTAGTCAAGTTACCAGATACATATTACAAGATAGAAAAGTCATTATCTATTTATTGTGTAACGCCACAGCCATTACTGTCCCAATATACGTCGTCAAGCGTTTAAGCATCTACCAAGCACTGTTATTCGGCTGGCGAGAGGCCGCGGTTGTAAACAATGTTACCGAAGACTCAGAACTTCGGGAAAATATTTTTTTGTCATAAACTGAAAATATATTTTAAGCGGTCTAGTTGAACTTTCGGAACGACGACGGTTGTTGATAAGATAACGTTTTCTGGGCCGACATAAAAATAAAAATTGAGAATCAAGTGTCCCCGAATCTCAGAACCTGAATAATGTCGCCCGACATGCCCCCCCCCCTTTTTTTATAACTTTACAGTTTTAAGTACAATTGACACATGTATATTTTTCATGCGTTTGTCTCGATAAAGAAACCACCCAACTATGGCACTTTTTTGATACGATTTAACTACCGTCCGAGGTGATCTCTGGGCTAGTGGCGTTTAAACCGTCGCGTCGAGAGTGACTGAACGAGCAAATTAGGATGCGGAGTAAGGCGGGAATGGAACATAACCGGTATTTCGCGGCTTCGTCCACTGTCGGTGTGTTGCGGTCATTATGATATATGGTGCGATTTGGAACCTACCGGGGAGCGTTAAGGGCGGTACGAAGAACTTTCGATTGGAATCTCTGGATGGGAGCGATGTCGGATGTCACGGTGAAACCCCATAGCTCTATACCGTATGTCCGTGTCGGTTTTAATATGGCTTTGTATATTCTGAGTTTGTTACTTAAGGTCAATTTTTATGTCCGTTTTAGTCTTAGAAATTTGCGCTTTAAGTCGATTCTCTTGAGTCGGGTAAATGACACGTAGGGGACATGACCCCGGTTTCATGAAATAATACGCCGTTCACTCTGTCCAGGTGTGTTGATGGACTGCGCATTGCACTGATAATAGTTGGAGTGGTTGAGGTTGGGGGTTAATAGCGCGGCGGTGGATAAGTGCAGCGCCCTTTCGCGTGACTTCACGGTCAGCATTTTTCGCGGCCAAATTAGCGGGTGGAAAAGCACTTTGTCGGTGGAAAAAGGATAATGGCCGCCCAAGTCGCGGTCGACGACGTCGGCCGATTCACCGCTTTTCTCTGAAAACTCCCCCCGTATTCGACCCCAGTAATATTTATAATGCGAGCGTTCTCGAACTGTTATTTGGAATGAATTAAAAAAAAAATCTTCCCTCATTGAGTTTGCTGAAAATGGAACCCGATAAAATGACCAGTAACTGCAATCGATTGTGAATTTTAATACAATATTACGCCAGAAAAGTATATACAAAAAGTATACAAGCATGCGAGAAAAACAAATAGATGAAATTTTAAAAAATGTGGGAAAGCCAGTGGGTTTTCCCTCCGTTGTTTTCTTGTGTAGCGGGATAATAAACTTGCCGACGATAGGGCGCAAAATCACATATTCGAGAACACATGCAGGGCTTAGAAACATTATAAATTCCATTACATTTTATGAACATTTGGCGGAACAAAATTTACAATGGGTTTTATATTTTATTTTTTTTAGCTGTTTTTTTTTGATAATTTTTTTCTCTCTCTGCCATCAAGTATTAAACGTACTTTGTACAGTTAATGAGGCCTTCGTATAGAAATTAATTGTATTTACCGGCCGTCTGAATATTACAATACCAGAATATCGAATACACTACCTGTGGATGAAAAGTATTAAATACTATTTCTCATAGAAAATCAGGCTGGGTTGTGCTCCTTTGATCCCAATATTAGATCAGAACGGCGTAGCGGGATAAAAAGGTTGCCGACGGTAGGGCGCAAAATCGCGAACTCGAGAAAGGCATACGCCGTGATTCGAAGCATCGTGAACTCTATTACATTTTATAGACATTATTGGTTTTTATCTCATCTGTTTGTTCGATAATAACTTTTTCTCATAAAGCAGTAGACGTACTCTGTACAGTTAAGACATTGGAGTAAAAATGATTTACACATACTCGCAGCGGCCATCCGAATATTGGAATACCCGGTTTATTACTGGTTAATAATAAACTGATAGCGAACCATTATCTTTTCAAAATTCTGACAAACACTTCTTATCAGAAAGTGACGTGCGGGCGGTCGTTATTGTCACAGGATTCTGTGCTATAACAGCGTCGTCGGCCAAGATTTATTATCACTGCAAGTCACAAAACGCTTGGCGAAATAGGCCCTTTCCACAAGTTTAATGCGAATTTAGGTATTTTCGAGGGCGCAATAAAGTGTCTTATACAATTATGTCATATTTCTGATTATAAATATTGTTTAAGATGTTTGAGATGTTAGAGAGAAAGCGGGGATCAATGAATTCCGAACAGTAGTGGGCTCTATACTCTAGTGGTTTTTAAATTCAACAAACAATGTTGGCAATTTTTATATTCTTTATATTTTATAATTTTTATATTATTATATTTTATTATGAAAGTGAAGGTAAGAAAAATAAGCCCGTTTACTGAACTTAATATAAGTAAATTAATATAAGTGTTTTACTAATGAATTTCTTCCTACTTCCGACAGGGTATAATAACGCCGGTGGAGGACAGCACCGCGAGCAAATCCAAAGACGAGTCGGACGATTTCAGACAGAGATTGAGGAAGGATTTAATGAACAGAGATGGCCACAGGTAACATAAAAATGCATTATTATCTCACAGTTGTCCATATCTTAAGTAAATACCCAGGAAATACATAAAACAATTATATTTAAATGTGGTTGTGTTCTGCACTTGCGTGTTTTTATCGAATATAATACTCAGTGTTTTCATCCTGACCGAAAAGTATTTTTTTTCTGAAAAATAACTATTAACATTATAAATTCACCTCACTTATTCACCCTCGTATTTCGGTATTTACGTTTTTCAGGGAATCGTTTCGAACTAAAATCTTTTTCGGTTCATCCTCATGCTCATGTTCATACTCATTTTTCCTCTCAAACTACCGGTTCTGTTTTTTTTCTTGTTTTTTAAACTGGAACCAACATATTTGCTGTTCATCGTCGTTTTCCAGGGACTTGTCGAAGCACACGACAATTTTCACGCTGGCTTTTCGCGACACCCAGAAGGAGAAAAACTATATACAGAGCGCGGAAAGTTTCAACAGCGTCTCATTGGTCGGCTGTCCGTTGGCACTGCTCTTCACGTCGGCCGCACAAACTATTGTCCTTCCGAGGTAATTTTCCTCTAAACTTAACATAAATTATTTCAATTTTATAATCGATCGTCTTAAAAGTTTTGTTAATTCAAACGCCATTTAAATGGCGTTGTAGTTCAGTCAATGTTATCCACGTGAAACGACTCTCGATTATCATCTCTAACTTTGTAATATTGTAGGACAAAATCGGTCAGCAGGGGTTGAACCATTTTCTTTAAACGTCTTTACATTTTTATAACTTCTGAATCGACAAAGAAGTCGATAAAACAACTCGTAACTGGACGTTACAGTTGACGGCGCCTCTGATGCAAGCCCGCAACACACCGGTGTATGTAGTTGCTAGCAGTTCAGTGCGCCGTACAGAGCCGATAATTGTATTTTACATTATTTATTTATACATTCAACAAATACCAGTGAAATTGTGCAATTATCACTAACTTCGGGTGGACTCGCGTTATTCCGTGGGAAAAACCGGGAGTTCTGATTTAAATAATATTTTCGAAAACATAATCTTAAGTTGTATCTTCATATTACAATAAGACTAATCCAGCTGTCTCATCCAGGTGTCGGAAAATTCGTTTTCTGACATTCGCCTATTCAAATGTATTCATTGTTCCCAAAATAAGTTATTTAAATATAAATCCTTTCTTGGGTTTGTTGCAGAGACACCATAAGTTTCATGTCCTTTGGCGTTGGATTCTGGTTCCTCGTCATCCTGACATTGCTTACAGTCGCTGAAGCATTTCCAAATGTGAGTTTCCAAAATTGTTATCGTAACATAAAATCAATACCCTTTCAAACCATTAAAGTACGCTCTAATATACTGTAATTTTTTTTAGAAACGCGTTTTAGATTTCACGTTTTTCTGACATTCCATCTTTTTTATGATACACAAATGCACTTTTGACGACACGGAAACATCAGAGAAAAATATACGAATTACAGCGTATAACTTGCTCCACTCTTGAGAGAATTTTACATTTCGTATTTACCCCTAATTAGCCCAGGATAAATATTACATTCGTTTCTTTTTCTGTGATTCTTTCTATTAATTCTAATAATTCACTCGCGGCGGAATTTTCTGTGTGCTTATCGGAGTCATTTGCATATTTGTGCGTGGGACTAATTAGCGAAAGGATTCCGGAAAAACACCGAGATAAGGAAATGCTATTTATATTGCAAAGTCCGAACGCTTCTGCCGCCTGACTTCCAAACTTGGAACACAGTTTACTTTCTCTAACTTTAAGGTTTAAAGTAAATTACTTCGACTTGCCTCGTGAAGATACCTTTCAGTTTTATGGACCCCGTGCACCCCGTGCAAAGGGACGGGGAATAATTTTCTCCCGGACCTTCATGCGGCGTTTTTAGGAATATATAAAATCCGAAACCCAATCGGGTTTGAGAAAGAAAATTTGTTGTTATAAAATAAAAACTCGCGAAACGAATTATCGTGAGCAAATATTGCGCCATAAACCTCCGTTTTGCGAACACTAATCCAGACAACCGAAAATATCCTCGTTCTTGTAAAAGTTTAATTTTACTTGCAACAAACACAGCCGTATGAGGAGCAATAAGGTCTAAACTGATGCGTTCATATCACACCTGTAATGTATTTATTTCTTTTTTTTTTTTAGTTTTTCATAAAACACCGTACAAGAGACTGACGTCTTTACGTCTTATTTGAGGCCTGAACAAAACAGTTTTATTAATTATGCGCGCACTAATAAATAACTGAACCGACACAGGGACTGTCGATATTTTTAATGTACATAATGATGCAACTAAAATGGGTTTTATTTGAAGTTGTTTCCAGAGCCGATAATAACAGTGAGCAAGGCGATGAATTATTCAGTGTGGGGCAGGAGGCTACTGGCGGCCATATTCATCCTTGTCCTAGGCACAGCCAACCTCGTCGACACGGTAATCAGCCTAATTATTATTTAACGACTACGAAATACCGGCTCATTAATATAAATCTCGATTTGTTCGTTACTACAAGCAAGGTTTTATTCGGTGAGAAATCATTGGACTACACGAAAAGCAACAGTAAAAGTTCCCGTTAGTCACGATAGGGGGGGGGTATAAATCATATTTGTTTACTGTGCGCGCGTGAAATTCAATTCGGTAGTTCGGAGAAGAAATCACTGCCTAGAGCGCGACGGGACCAATATTTCCCCGAATCGAATCCTTCCTTCGATCCTTCGAATATATCCTTCCCTTCGATCCTGTCCATTTCAATCAATTCAAAAACCAGCAACTGCCGAGTCAGCATTTCGCGAACTCTCTTCACCAGCAAGCATTGTCCGGGGCTTTACGGCAACATCCAATAACAGTAGTACTTTTCCTTTCTACTGTTCAATAAACCTTTACGGTTAGGGGTAAAATTGCGAAATGTTTTTTTTTTATGTCTCCCGACGGAGAAGCCAACTCGGTGATGGCACTGTTCGGCGTGTGTCAGGGCTACAGGCCGGGAGATCTCTAGTTTAAGCCACAGCGGGAGGGGGAGGGAGGATAATGGAATCAGGAAGACGGGAATGAAACTTTAGGAACAGGGATTTTACCGGGGATAATACGGGGGAACATTAAGTTCGAAGGATGCGAGCCATATCGCCGTAGTTCATTCCAATACGGCTTTTGAGTAAATTTTAAGTTCGTCACCTAACTAATCTTTATAGGATTCTACGTTCTAGACGGAGCACGAGCTAGTTGGATTTTTTTAAATAATTTTTTAGGGAAAGTCTTGCTCGCGATACTGCTTGGCGACTGGTCCATTAACCTTAAATTATTAATGATTAAATTACGAAGCAATTTTCTCCCTCCCCAACCATCGTGGGCTCGTTCTCGCCGTGGGAGAAACCTATATTGATGTTCGAGAGCGAAATTTCTATTATAAAAATATCACAGGGCTTATCATTGTTTTGGATACTAAATAAGAATTCAGTATAAATAAGTTTTAGTTTAGTAAGGAGTGTATAATTTGAGACAGTTATCCTCGTTTCGGATTGAGGACGTAGTTCGAGAGCTTTCGATACCGTTCACCTTCATTCCTCATCGCCGTGCTCTCGGAGGCCAACAGCTATCCGACTGCTGTTTAGTCGAAGCGTCTGTCCCCGAAGGTAGTGTCCTAGGTCCACTCCTATACACAATATATACCTCCGATATACCTACATATCCTTCTACAGTCCTCGCCACATTTCCTGATGACACATGCCTCCTCTCCTCCGACCAAAATCCCTCAACTACAACCATCAATCTCAAAGAGCACCTTTCCAACATCCAGTCCTGGTGCAAACCACGGAGGGTGAAAGTGAATAGCTCTAAATCTGCTCACGTCACCTTCACACTACGTCGACATCCTTGCCCTCCTGTTCTATTTAACAGTACTCCTATCCCCACCCGACAGCAGGCTCCCCACCTCGGGCTCTATAGAGACAAACGACTCACGTGGAATCCCCATACCCGACTGAAAAGAACAGATCTAAATCGCAAATTTGGACTGTTGAGACCACTTTTGAAAAGGATATAAAAACTGACAATAGTCAACAAACTGACAATATATAAACTAAAACTGACATGGACATACGGAATAGAACTATGGGGCTCCGCCAAGAAATCCAACATCGCTCGCATCCAAACATTCCAGTCAAAAGTCCTTCGTACCGGGGCCTTAATGCTCCCCGGTATTTTTCTAACCGAACAATCCATAATGACCTCAACATACCGACAGTCGACGAAGTCGCAAAATCACGCTTCCTTAAATTCCATTCCCGCCTCTCTCCACATCCACTCGTTCAGTCCCTTTCCTCTTCTACCCACCCATTATCCCCCCCGGGTCGGCTTAAACGCCACCGGCCTAGGGACTTTCTGTAGGCCGGATACAGGTCCAAAGTACCATCACTGGATGGCGTCTTTATCGAGTCAACCTAAAGTTAAAAAAAAAGTGTTCTTGGAAATTATAATAGCGGGATTTTTGCCGGTCTCATCTATTGGCTGGCAGAGTTAGAGCCGGCTTTTTGCGTTCGTTTCCAGTTGTCGTGTGCCGCGTCAAAGGGCGGGGGCCCGTTGAACTGTACCGCGTTGGGGGACGACCCGGGCGGCGGGTGCCTCTACCCCTCCTACTTCTCGTACCTGTGCGTCGTGGTACTTGTCGGCGGCACCCTGCCCGCCCAGCTCTCGCACCTGACCAAGGCCGGCCTCCTCCTCCTGTTGGCCGCCCTCCACTGCGCCGCCAACATAGCCCTCATCGGACCGGCACTCGACTGCGAACAGTCCAAGGACATCACCCACTGGGTCTGGGACGAGTCAGTATACTATTTCATATTTCACCCTCACCCTATATAACTATATAATTGATAAGATAGCATTTTTATATACAGTATAGTGATTCAGTTTGCGGTATTATTTATGAAAATAATATTATAATAATTTAGAATACCTGTTCTGTGGTCTGCGGGGGGTTGGAATACAGTACATTTCGTGCGTTTCTGTCTCCTCTCACCGATTGGTATTTTGCTAGACCGGTTTCGGCTGCTCGCCGCCATCAGTAGCGGTGTCGGTAACTTCTGCCCTTTGGATGTTCTTTGGGCATCCTCACTGCACTGCCACTGTCACTTGTACTGTGGAGGTTGTCTGTTTGTCGCGTGTATATATACGTGTCTTGATATAGACAAACAAAATTCCCCAAAAACACAATAATAAGACAAGTGACAGTGAAAAAGAGTTAGGCGCGCCTTAAAAGGCGCAAAATGAATATTATTTGTTTGTTATTATTAAATATTGTAGATTTCGTCTGTTTCTGAGTCCTCTCGCAGTGAGTGAGTAACAGTGCAGTGAGGGTGGCAAAAAACATCCAAAGTGCCAAAAGTGACTAACACCGCTATTGAAGATGGCGAGCAGCCGAAATCGGTCTAGCAAAAGACCGAACCGGCGAGAGCAGACAAAAACACAATCTACGATAAATCTAAATATTAAAAGCGAATATTAGGGGAATAAAGGTATCCTCACTGCACTGTCGCTCACTCACAGCGAGAGGACTCAGAAACACACGAAATCTACAATATTATAATAATAATAACGAACAAATAATATTCATTTTTCGCCTTGTAAGGCGCGCCTGACTGTTGGCCGTATATACGCCCGTGTGTTGCGGGACGGCATCAGGAGCGCCGTCATCTTCTCATGGTACGGGTCTCTTACCGAGCTCTGTACCGTACATTTCCGCACCACCCTCAGGGGGCGCTAGCTTCTCGGTACAAGTGCACCGAACGAACTTTAGTTAAGTACATTCCCGCACAACCCTCACGGGCGCGCTAGTTTCTCGGTACAAGTGTACCGAACGAACTTTAGTTAAGTACATTCCCGCACCACCCTCAAGGGGCGCTAGTTTCTCGGTACAAGTGCACCGAACGAACTTTAGTTAAGTACATTCCCGCACCACCCTCAGGGGGGCGCTAGTTTCTCGGTACAAGTGTACCGAACGAACTTTAGTTAAGTACATTCCCGCACCACCCTCAGGGGGCGCTAGTTTCTCGGTACAAGTGTACCGAACGAACTTTAGTTAAGTACATTCCCGCACCACCCTCAAGGGGCGCTAGTTTCTCGGTACAAGTGCACCGAACGAACTTTAGTTAAGTACATTCCCGCACCACCCTCAAGGGGGCGCTAGTTTCTCGGTACAAGTGCACCGAACGAACTTTAGTTAAGTACATTCCCGCACCACCCTCAAGGGGCGCTAGTTTCTCGGTACAAGTGCACCGAACGAACTTTAGTTAAGTACATTCCCGCACCACCCTCAAGGGGCGCTAGTTTCTCGGTACAAGTGCACCGAACGAACTTTAGTTAAGTACATTCCCGCACCACCCTCAAGGGGCGCTAGTTTCTCGGTACAAGTGCACCGAACGAACTTTAGTTAAGTACATTCCCGCACCACCCTCAAGGGGGCGCTAGTTTCTCGGTACAAGTGCACCGAACGAACTTTAGTTAAGTACATTCCCGCACCACCCTCAAGGGGGCGCTAGTTTCTCGGTACAAGTGCACCGAACGAACTTTAGTTAAGTACATTTCCGCACCACCCTCAGGGGGCGCTAGTTTATCGGTACGAGTATACCGAACGAACTTTAGTTAAGTACATTCCCGCACCACCCTCAAGGGGCGCTAGTTTATCGGTACAAGTGCACTGAACGAACTTTAGTTAAGTACATTTCCGCACCATCCCAGCGCTTTCACAAAAATCGTTCGTTGAGTGCACTTGCACTGATTAAATGCATTACTAAAAATAAACGTTTTTCAATAAATTTTGATCAACAGGAAAACTTTATGATTGTAAATAAACAATACCAAATTATATATTTGGAAGTCATAACCGAATAGTTGTATCCGGTCTAGCAAATGACTAAACCAGCGAGAGGAGACAGAAACACGCGAAATCTACGGTATCGAAATTATGTTTTTCCGTTTTCTCGAAACATAGGATTATTTACTCTCGCCACATGATGAAGTCAATTAATACTTAAACCAATGTTGACAACTGTTTACCGAGACGTTTTGGATTTATTTCTAACAAAAAAATACGCTAGTTTAATATACCTGTTTTGTGGTCTGCGAGGGGTTGGAATACTGTACGTTCGTGATGTTTCTGTCTCCTCTCGCCGGTTTGGTCTTTTGCTAGACCGGTTTCGGCTGCTCGCCATCTTCAGTAGCGGTGTTAGTCACTGTCAGCACTTTGGATGTTTTTTGGGCATCCTCCTGCACTGTCCACATGTACTGGAGGAGTACCACCTCCGCACCACACTCAGGATGGGCGCCATTAGCACCGATAAACTAGCGCCTCCTGAGGATGGTGCCGAAATGTACTTTTCACAGTACATGTGAAAGTGACAGTGCAGTGAGGATGCCCAAAAAACATCCAAAGTGCTGACAGTGACTAACACAGCGCTACTGAAGATGGCGAGCGGCCGAAACCGGTCTAGCAAAAGACCGAACCAGCGAGAGGAGACAGAAACATCACGAACCTACAGAAAAATTTAAGTTTTCCTTGATTACACATAAGAGAATCCATTGTCCGCCTAACTGTTCCTAATCTACACATCTGTTGAAACGATCTTGTTTCTTGTTGTATCGTGTTTATGATGACTGAAAAATGACTATTTTTTCGTGTGCTCGACTGACTGATTTGCACACTTTTATCTATTAACATATAAATCAATCTATTTTGCATTCACCCGAATTTGTGGTCATTGAAATTTACGATCTGTAGTTCGAATTTCTGTTTATAGCAAAGGTTATATTTTCTACGGCGCGATGTTGTCGTTTTGCGAAGCCCGCTCACTATTACTCACCCGGTCCTTATATATGTGATCGAATTCCCGCGTTCGTGGCTTGATGAAAAATTCTGAAATTGATGAAAACCGTCCGGTGGATAATTTACAACGCCCATTCTGAAGATAAAGTAGGGGGAGAAAGCACAGATTAAAGCCCCTGTAGGGGGCGCGTCGACGTTACGACCATCTTCGCAAAACACTGTTTCAATTCTTTAGAATACCCTCTTATATTATGTGCCCTGATGTGCATCTGATTTGACAGATACACAGAAGGGGATCCACAGTCGGGGCGAATCTCAGCGCAGTCGGCCCCGGTTCGACTCCAGTACAGCCTCTCTCTACTTCTCATCCTTGTCACCGTCGCTCTAGCCTACTTAGCTAGACACGTGAGTCATTTATTTAATAATTATTATTATAAAGATACCCATATTACCTATTTAATATAATAATATATACTCTAATATAATTAACCATCTAGTCTACCCGTTCCCTTTTATCCTTTATCATCTCATAACCTATTGTTATATTCAGGATGTTTCGTTGAATTTTTAAGTTTAAAATATTACGAAGGATTTTTGATTATTACTACTCGGTTTAAAATTTAGCCATCGTCGATATCCCACAGGGGACTATACACATTCGCTCGATTAGCAGCTAAAGTTTCTTTAATACTACCCATATTATTGTTATTCGGAATAAAAATATCGAATAAACCGTCGATCCAAAGTTACGATAATACATAATATCAGTTTTTATCGTAGAAATTTAACGGGCGGACACGATTCGTACTTGATGGACTTAGGATTGTTTATAGCCGCATCAGGCGGACAAAGCCATTCTCCTCTCCTGCCAACCTGATCTCAGCTATAAAAGATAATGCCGGGTAATAAAATCTTTTCAGAGAGCCGAAAGAATAGCTGTCTTGCAAACGGGACATAATTCAACTTATGTAATATACGTTTCAAGAACTTTCGCCACTATTACTACACGATATATAGGTTTTGTACCGTCCCCGAGAGAGAAAATTTCGTCCCCGATAAATTCGGGCATTAACTGGAGGTTTATTTTTACAGTTTTTACGGTTGACATCCCCAAAAATGTTTTCCAGTAATGTGTTTGTCGTAGTGTTTTCGAAGTACGCACAAACGACAACACTATTTATGAACGTTCGACTTACTTCATATTTCGCACTATATCATCCACCAGTGCGGTACGGCAGCATTCTAGGCAGTAAGTAATCTCGCGTGGGGTCGATCGGTTTTATTTATTAATTTATATCAACTAACCGGATGAACACCAGACAATGGAAGACCTCTTATCGAGAGGGTGAATAGCTTCAAAAGGCTGTTTTCCTGTATATTTTAACGATATACCTATCCCCATATCCAGCAGCGTATTTCATCTACCTTGGGCTCCATCTGGACAAACGGCTCGCGTGGAATTCCCATACAGTACTTTAAAGAATCCCCACAATTGACTTAGCCAACGAACTCACAATTTACAAAGCCGTACTAAGTGGTTCCACCGAGACTCCATCCGGAGATTACCAATCGAAAGTCCTTAATGCTTCCCGGTACGTTTCCAATTGTACCGTTCACCACGACGAAGTTATAATATCCCGGTTCCTAAAATTTCATTCCCGTCTCATTCCTCATCATAATTTACACGTCCAGTACTTCTCCCTTCTCAACCTCTCGCCCAGAACTAAGTCATTCCCGCCGCGAGCTTCTTCTCGCGAATCTTCTGAAACCGGAAAAGAATTGTCGGATGTTGCAGATGGAAAAGGCGTCCAGGGTGCTGTTCCTCTGGAAGACGGAGGCCGAAGAGCAGAGGGAGAGGGCCTCGGACATAAGGAGGCGTAACGAGGCGCTGGTCTACAACATCCTGCCGCAGCACGTCGCCGCCCACTTCCTCGGCAACAAGAAGCGGCAACACGAAGAGCTCTACAGCCAGAGCTACGCCGAAGTCGGAGTACTGTTCGCTTCCATGCCCAATTTTTCAGGTCCCAATAACAAATACAATATATTGATTCGAGCCCTAACTCCCCCGCGAAAATATTTTGGCGACAAGCGGACTGGAAATGTGTAACTCGGGTTCTGGACAAATTGTAGACCGGTTTCGGTACAACGCCATAAATAAATAAATACGAGTGTCAGAAATAAAATAAGGGCCACAAAACGATGAATATATACTAAACCCTATTAAAAAACATATAAACCGCCTGTATTACTGTATTCAGCGGATATGTATAACGGTGGTTGTTTTCATATGCAATTTTACGGTATCGGTGACGGAATATTGATCCGTTCATTTACAACGTACCCCCAAGACGCCCATTATTCATTCAACGCCGAGAACGCGTTTCGCACAAAAGAAAAAAAAATTTACGCGAATGTGAATATATCATTTCCAATCAAACCCCGAACCGAGGATAATGACTGTGGCTTTACGCCGAAACCGGTTTGCCGTCGCGATTGACAATCATAACTTCGATAATCACACTAACCCTCTTGCGACCCAATTACTAATATTCTCATAATATGTTCTCCCCTACAGGTATTTAAATAGATAAATTTAAATAGACAAATTGTCTATGAGCGTTACCGCCTGCTCCTGAAGGCGACTCATGCCATCGATTAGTGTTGGCGTCTGGGTGAGGTGTAAGTCACCGTTTCGTGTCCGTCGGCAATGGCGGTGCCAAATGCAGTGTGCGTGTGTTGGGGGTACGCTCGGGGGGCTAATACATCATTTTCCCCCATTATCGGTTTCGATCCGAGGGGTTCCCGGATTTGAGGCTGGCTCTACCCCCCTTCCACGGCTTCCATTTTTTTCGCTCCCGGTCCATTAAATTACTTCGTTCGACCGCAGTACTCCATAAACTTCGCAATATATACTGCATATATATATATATATATATATATATATATATATATATATATATTTATTATATATAGAGATGTTTATTTGGCTAGGCCGGCAACGAGATGTTACGGACGATCGCGAAAACCGTGCTAAACCCTTACAGACAACCAAACGGGTTAAAATACAAGCTAATTTAATAATTATTCATAAATCTATTTTTAAAAAGTGAGAAAATTTAAAGTATCATTTAACGAGTTGTAGTCTTGATTATATTAAATGAAGATCAACCCCACATAAAATACTCCAGTTGGCTTTCCGAGACCTGTAAAAATAAATTAAATCACTACTGCGCCAATAAATACATTTTATAAAAGTATTATTTTCTCGAGCTGGCTCGGTCTTTTGCTAGACAAGTTTTGGCCATCTTCAGTAGCTGTGTCTGAAGATGACGAACAGCCGAGACAGACCTAGCGAAAGACCGGTCTAGAGGAGACGGGAGACCGAGAAAGTTACAGTATCGTTTTAATTTTCAATTATACTCCAGAGTCCAAAGAGAGTATCGTATTGTTGACATAATATTTTATTTAACCAAGGTTGGCCCTAAAGAAGTAAAATAATTCCCTCCGTCTGGTCGGCATTCCGCCCGACAATTCCATTCGTCGTACTGCCCCTTTTTTTTAACCTGTTTATCAATTTCGTTTGGGCGCTGTAATCTCGAGGAGTATAAATAATCAGCGGGCCGGCCGCTAATCCGTCTCTCCCTTTGAGACATCAGAAATGAACTCTGAAATATTCAACTCGAGTGCTTTCCGGGAAAGCCATTGTTTCATTCGGGCCGTGTTTCCGACCGGTCTCCCTTTATAGCAGTCCCTTTGTCCAGGCGTCAATGCTACGGCGAAAATTCCTTTGTCGACCAGTAGTATATTTCCATATCATTCATCGGTCGAGGATCCGACTGTTTAGTGACACCAATTTAATTTTTACGGAATCCCCGGCAAATTCAAGCATAGATTGTTTGAAATATATTAAATAAATATTTAATATAAATTAAATAAAAAATCTTTTTTTTATACATCTTATAAGTTTACGATAAACTACGGAAGTATCCTTTACATTCGGTACGATGTTTTTTTAATTAGTCTAACTGATGAAAGTGAAACATAAAAGAAAAATTTAATTAATTTAACATACCTGTTTTGTGGTCTGCGAGGGGTTGGAATACCGTAGGTTTGTTGTGTTTCTGTCTCCTCTCACCGGTTTGGTCTTTTGCTAGACCGGTTTTGGCTGATCGCCCGTCTTCAGTACCGGTGTTAGTAACTTTTGTCACTTTGGATGTTTTTTGGGCATCCTCACTGTACTGTCACTGTCACTTGTATTCCAGACACAGCGGAATCGATATAGACCCTTCGAACCATTTGTCCCTAAACAGCTCTAAAAAGAAGAATAGTATTCGCAAACACCGACTAGAAAACTAGGGATAGACCCCTGTTGCATCCAACTACCGAATTTATTCAGAAGATACTACGGCGCTCTAATGCAGACCCGCATAACAGAGATGTGTTGACGGTTTAGTATCTTTTGCTTAGACGGCGCCGACCGAACTAGCGCCCCCTGAGGGTGGTGCGGAAATGTACGGAAATGTAAAAAAAATCTACAGCACTCAACTAAAGTTCGTTGGGTGCACTTGCACCGATAAACTGTTCAAGTGACAGTGACAGTGCAGTGAGGATGCCCAAAAAACGTCCAAAGTGACAAAAGTGACTAACACCGCTACTGAAGACGGGGCGAGCAGCCGAAACCGGTCTAGCAAAAGACCAAACCGGCGAGAGGAGACAGAAACACAAGAAACCTACAGAAAAATTTAAGTTTTCCATGATTACACATAAGAGAATCCATTATCCGCCTAATTGTTCCTAATCTACACATCTGTTGAAACGATCTTGTTTCTTGTTGTATCGTGTTTATGATGACTGAAAAATGACTATTTTTTCGTGTGTTCGACTGTCTGATTTGCACACTTTTATCTATTAACATACAAATCAATCTATTTTGCATTCACCCGAATTTGTGGTCATTGAACTTTACGATCTGTAGTTCGAATTTCTGTTTATAGCAAAGGTTATATTTTCTACGGCGCGATGTTGTCGTTTTGCGAAGCCCGCTCACTATTACTCACCCGGTCCTTATATATGTGATCGAATTCCCGCGTTCGTGGCTTGATGAAAAATTCTGAAATTGATGAAAACCGTCCGGTGGATAATTTACAACGCCCATTCTGAAGATAAAGTAGGGGGAGAAAGCACAGATTAAAGCCCCTGTAGGGGGCGTCGACGTTACGACCATCTTTGCAAAACACTGTTTCAATTCTTTAGAATACCCTCTTATATTATGTGCCCCGCTAGCAGGGATAGAACATTCTGGCCCCTTTCGGACGGCAACGTCGCGTGAGAGTTGGCCGTATTCCAACAAAAACGCACACTCTTGTTTACCACCTCCTTCGCTGCTTTTATACTTTTTCATTCCGTATCTAAAGTATAATCACTGTTGAAATTCTCTCATGGGAATACATAACCGCGACGAAGATAAAGTGTACAAATAGTTATACGAAATTTGGGTATAAAAAACTACTCACGATCTCCTAGTTTTATATACAAAGCCTTTGGCTGATCCCCTTTCTTTGCATCCAAGTTATATTAGGTTAGGTTATATAAAATATAACTAATATTATAGTTATTGTTACATACATTTTAATTCGACCATTCAGCTACTTTCCCATTTGCCCCGGTGGTATGGTTAGGAATATGGCTGAAAACTGGATGTAGAAGTGGGGAACATTAACTGAGGTTTTCTACCAAGCCTTTTCTATTTCTACCTAATCCCACATTTTAAATCCTAAGTAGGGCTGTCCCATGTCCACTTTTCTCTGCTGTCAACCCGATCCCAGCGTCCATTTCAGACTTTAAATTTTTATTTAAAACGAAACCTCTACCGCCCCCAACTCCCACAGCGTCCTCAATCATAAAGAAGTATTTTCTATATTTCCATTCTCCATTGTTATTTTATGCTGATAACTGTCGTCAGCTTGGATTGTTTAAAATTTCAGACTTCTACTCGGAGGAGACCGTCAACAACCAGGGATTGGAATGCCTGAGATTCCTCAACGAAGTGATATCGGATTTCGATGCCGTGAGTCCTGTTCAAATTTCCAGTTGAATTTATATTCGTAAAAATATTGTTATTTAATTGTTCCTCGATAAAGTTGCCTCTTTCACGAATAACGCGTTCTTGCATGACGTTACATTATTTCGTTGTTATTTGAATACTGTACATCCTCGGCGTAAATGTTATCAACTCTCACGAACTGCGAATGTTATGTTTCGTTTCGGTTTCTTCTGATTTTCTTTAGTTTTAGTATTTATTAGTTCATTTGTGAGTTCATTTATTAGTTTATTTATTAGTTCATTTATTAGTTCATTTATTGGTTCATTTATTAGTTCATTTATTAGTTCTTTATTAGTTCGTTTAATATAGTGGAGCTGTCCAACCTTGAGGCCTATATCTCCCCGCGTTTGTTTCTTATTGTGGGCTGTTGGTTGTTTAATGTTTGCGGGCGTCCAGTCGAGAGTTTACTCGCTAGACGCGAGAACACGGTTCAGAATAAATCTCTAATAACCTTATATCATTATATCAAAGGGACTTTTTCTCATCCAAATATTTATAGGAGGGAATTTTTTGAAATTTATTTTCAATACTGCACCTGATTTTTCTCAGTTGCTGGAGCAGCCCAGGTTCCAGGACATCATCAAGATCAAGACCATCGGATCCACGTATATGGCCGCCAGCGGACTGAATCCTTCACGAATTGCCAAAGTAACTCTCAATTTATATGATGCACTGGAAACAAAAATTGGTTTGGTCCAATTATATTGATTTATAGGACTATTTTTTAAAATTTAAAATACCTGTTTTGTGGTCTGCGACGGGTTGGAATACCGTAGATTTCGTGTGATTCTGTCTCCTCTCGTTGGTTTGGTCAATTGCTGGACCGGTTTCGGCCGCTGGCCATCTTCAGTAGCGGTCACTTTTGGCACTTTGGATGTTTTTTGAGCACCCTCACTGCACTGTCACTGTCACATGTACTGGAGGAGTACCACCTCCGCACCACACTCAGGATGGGCGCCATTAGCACCGATAAACTAGCGCCCCCTGAGGATGGTGCGGAAATGTACTTAACTAAAGCTCATTGGGTACACTTGCACCGATAAACTAGCGCCCTCTGCGTGTGGTGCGGAAATGTACGCAACTAAAGTTCGTTTGGTGCACTTGCACCGATTAAATAGATTACCAAAAGTAGTTTTTTCAATAAATTTTGGATCAACCTGAAAACTTCTATTATCGTAAATACACGATACCAGATAGTTCCGACAAAGACTTAAGCCGATTAGCAAAATCCCTCACAACCCAAAAAGACAAACAACGTCCCCCAAAAACACAATAAGATGACACATATATATACACAGGACAGACAGACAACCACCACAGTACAATGCGATACTAGTTTCAGTACGGCGCACCTAATACTAGCCCGCAACAAAGTTCTGTCTTACATTTTAGTATTAGCGCCGTACAGTACAACTGACAGTGACAGTGCAGTGAGGATGCCCAAAAACATCAAAAGTGACTAACACCGCTACTGAAGATGGCGAGCAGCCGAAACCTGTCTAGCGAAAGACCAAACCATGCGAGAGGAGACAGAAACACACGAAATCTACGGTATTTTTTTGTTAAATTTGACGTTTCCCCCGTTAATTCCCGAACAGGCGGACGATCCGATCGAGGTGAGGTGGGCGCATTTGGCGCTGCTCGTCGAATTCGCCTTCGAACTGAAGAAAGCGCTGCAAAGTATAAACGAACAAAGTTTCAACCATTTCGTCCTCAAAATGGGTAAGTGTGAAAGCCTTATTGAGACTAAGAAGGTGGAATATAATCGAATTCGTACATATTTAATTTATTTAAAAAAGAATAAATTAAAAAAACATTTGTTTATAAAGTGTGAAATATGCAAATTATTGTAGCCAACGAATTAAACAACGTTGTTGATTTTAAAATTGGAAATGAGTACAAATTATCGATCAAATCATTTTCCTCTTAATTTTGGAAAAATCAAGTTGATTCGTTTGCTAATTGAAATACATTTTCCAAAGTTTCCTGCAGCGCAATTATAATTTGAATTATCCGTACGGTTTAACATTAGGCATTAATCACGGGCCGATAACGGCCGGTGTCATCGGAGCAAGGAAACCCCATTACGACATATGGGGAAATTCTGTCAACGTCGCTTCCAGAATGGAGAGTACAGGAAAAGCGGGTTGTATTCAGGTAATTAGAATTTCAACAGTTCATTAAGCGCGGATATTTCGAGCGTATTGAACGTTATAAGCGTTCTTTTACAGCCGGTTGAATTGACATCGAATTGTCTCTCCGCTCTTCTATTATTCCATCAATCGCGTATGTTCAATATAAGGATTTGTTCGAAACTTATCTGCCGTCCGATCCCAATATAAGATGGACGCCCCTGCCCACTCAACACTTTTACTGTCGTGGACTCTTTAAATTTTCCGTTCACTCATTGTGCTCCCTTCGTCGTGCTAACCCGATTTTCCGTTTTCACTCAACACTCAACTACAGTGGACTTAACCAAATCATCGTGGATGATTCATCCGAAACGCCTCCCTACATTACTGAATTCTGGCGGCGAAAATTGTATACATTGTGACGGTGAACACTTTCGGGGAAGTCGGTTGAAATATTAAATTCCCCACAACTTTGTCGCTGTTCGTTAACGTCGTCTCGATTGCCGCTCGAAGGGCCGCGATTAACTGTTCCGAACTTTTCGACAAATCGAATTCGGGTTTCGCATTTTAACAACCTCTAGTCCGTATTTCAACGGTTCCAATTTTAACCCTCTGTGGGCCCGTGTAACTTTCAGGTCACGTTTCAATTTGTCGAGATTTTACCAAATAATTATAGCTTCTTTCGTGATATGGGGCATAAATCTTAATCCTATAACGTTGTCAAGACATTTTTCATTCGCATATACAGGTTTATAATTGCTGATTTTTCTTTCCCCCCAATTTTTTTGGATTTAAAATAAAAATCGGCCCCATAGAGGGTTAATTCACTTTCAGGTCCTAAAGTAGTTCCAGACTGTTAGTTCGACCATCGAAGTCCATCGAATTTTCGAATACTAAACTGAAAAATAATTGAATAAATTAGAAATTGAAGGAAACTACAATTTTTTTTTAGTATTCGGCCGATTGCGAATCTTCTCCGGTTGGAGGGGTGCGCAAAGGACGGCGGTATATTGGAGGCCCGGGCGCGAATTGAAGCCCGGACCGAATCGATACTAAAGTTTATCTTCAGTTATACATTTATTATGGCATCTCCTGCCCTCGAATTTCCAGCCCGGAACTAGCTTTCCTCCAGCCGGCCTTCTTGCGCACGAATTTCACTTTTATTTCTCATTCGCCCCTCCTTTTAATGCGTTAATTGCATCACGCAAACCTTTTATCGGTTGGCTGTGGCACGCGAACCGGGCGGATTCGGAAGTAAAGCCCTCGAAATATTTCACTTTGAAAAAAATTTTAATCCGATAATTCCTACTGTTTTTTTTTTAGAAATAAATTTGGATTTTTATAAAATTTTATAAGCGCAACGGCGTTAATTCGACAGATCTTTCCTTTTGTTCGTGAGTTCTCGTTTCAGAGATGGATAACATTTTTTTTTTTTCAATTTTAAGTTACGACTACAATTTATAAAATTATATCTCGTGACAATCCGATTTGATAACACAAAAGTACTTTGACGGAAAATCCACTCATTGATAATAGTCCTGATAACATAAAAGATCTTCACCGTAGCCATCAGCGTTCTGTAAATCGCAGTGAAGAAACGTCAAAAAAAGATTTTGAAATATCATATATTATTTTAAGGAGTATTCATAAATCAGTTGTATTATGTGCTAAGGCAATAGTATATAGTAATATTATTTTTACAATTTAATATACCTGTTTTGTGGACTGCGAGGGGTTGGAATACTGTAGGTTCGTGATGTTTCTGTCTCCTCTCAGACTACAGTACATGTGAAAAAAATTAGAACTGTCTGTCTGTCAGACAGACAGTACATGTGAAAGTGACAGTGCAGTGAGGATGCCCAAAAAACATCCAAAGTGCTAACAGTGACTAACACAGCGCTACTGAAGATGGCGAGCGGCCGAAACCGGTCTAGCAAAAGACCAAACCGGCGAGAGGAGACAGAAACATCACGAACCTACAGTATTATTTTTACAATATTCATTTGAAGCTGAGTAGGCAGGGTATTGTTTCGAAATGAAGGAATATATTTGACGAAATCGTTAAAAAGTTTTTGTCCCACTTTGTTGAATAATCGTCTCGAAAGGCAGACTGGACAAAGTTTTCTATAACTTCTGCATCAACAAAGAAGAAGTTAAACAGTTCGATAAAACAGTTCGCGACTGGACGTTAAGACAGATCGGCGTCCCTGTTGAAATACATAACCGGGTTTTGAGGATGACGGCGCCTCTGATGCAAGCCCGCAATACACCGGTGTATGTACTGCTAACAGTTCGGTGCGCCGTAAAGAGCCAATAATTGATTTAATGAAATTTATTTATATATTTAACAAAAGCTGGCGAAATTGTGCTACTTATAAGTTATTAATTTGGGAACTGTAAATTTATTGTTATATATTACATAAAAAATGGGACGACCCATCCCGCTTCACATTGCAGGCACCGCAAATATGTCGAATATGAGTATAATAGCAAAAATAATTTAGTTTAAGATACCTGTTTTGTGGTTTGCGAGGGGTTGGAATACAGTAGATTTTGTGTATTTCTGTCTCCTCTCCTGTCTTTTGCGAGACCGGTTTCGGCTGTTCGCCATCTTCAGTAGCGCTGTTGGTCACTTCAGCACTTTGGATGTTTTTTGGGCATCCTCACTGCACTGTTACTCACTCACTGCGAGAGGACTCAGAAACACACGAAATCCACAATATTATAATAATAACAAACAAATAACATTCGTTGAGACCTCTTTTGAAAAGGACATCAAAACTTTCAGTAGACAACAAACTGACAATATACAAATCCATTTTAAAACCGACACGGACTTACGGAATAGAACTATGGGGTTCCACCGAGACATCCGACATCCCCGCATCCAGAGATTCCAGTCAAAAGTCCTTCGTACCATCCTTAATGCTCCCCGGTATGTTTCTAACCAAGCAATCCATAATGACCTCAACATACCGACAGTCGACGAAGTCGCAAAATCACGCTTCCTTAAATTCCATTCCCGCCTCTCTCCACATCCAAATCCACTTGTTCAGTCCCTTTCCTCCTTTACCCATCCATTATCTCCCCCGCGTCGGCTCAAACGCCCTTAGCTTCTTAGCCCGAAGCCATAAACTGTTCATGTGGAAAAGTGCCATCATTGGGTGGTCTCTTTTATCGAGATATTCACTTGAAGAGAAAACACTCAACCAATAACTTTATGTAGTTGATTATACAAAAATAAAAAGGTTAAAAAAAAACTTAAAATATCGATCAATCGGTACGTATCTTATTTATATCTAGGTGACCGCAGAAACGTGCGAGATCCTCCAACATTTCGGCTACGTTTTCGAACAGCGCGGTCTGGTCGCCGTGAAAGGGAAAGGCCAGCTGATGACCTACTACCTGATAGGTAAAGACCCGACGGGAGGCTGCGCCGCCGGCCAATACGGGATGGCGGGGGCCGGCGCCATGGAGACCCTCAGGGAGGAAGAGGAAGAGGAACAGCAGAACGACAACAGCCAGGAGGACATAGCCGCGGAGGAGTGCGGCAGCACGCGCCAACTCCACGAGACGGCGGCCCCCTCCCCGACTATAGTCTCCCGGCACCACCCCTGAAACATTTAGGCCCTAATTTGCCCCATTTAAACTTTTCAAACCGGACATCCGATAAATCAAATCCCGGCAGAGAGCCAAAGAGCTCCGCAGAATTTTCAGACAGGACAAATTCGAAAGCGCGTCAATTTTAAAAATAAAATTCGGTTTCGTTCCATCCCCTCCGCACCCCCCTTTTCGCCTATCGCTAGTAGCATCGTCCGTACTGAAAAAAAAACGACGTCGTACCCGTTGCCGCAATGCCTTAAGAAGTATTCTCCGTTGGGAGCCGGCCGGTTTTTAGATTCCATCGCGTCACAACAGAGATGCCTCCTCGATCGGGGGAAGACAATTTAAAAAAAATAAAATCCGCCCTATCCCAATTGACAATCGCACAGTTATCGAACCCCGTAAACAGTCATTGCTGGATCCGAGAGGGTGGGTGGGCGAAAAAAAATGGCGAACAGCGAGGCGAATTGGCCACTAATCGATCGATTAGTTGTATTTTTTTTTCGTTTTTTTTATTACAAAGATACCCAAAAGTAGAACAAGCTATATGTACCTGTTGTCGCTTTATTGCCGCGCTGCTGTTACTCGAGGGGTTTGAAAAAATTTCCAAGTGAAACTCTTTGTCGAGCCCACAGCGGAATGAATGAGCCCTTTCGATATCCATGGGAATGGGCGTAATCATATAATCCATCTGCATACTTTTTTTTTGTATGTCTCAGTAAATCATTAAGTACATGTAATACTCGACGTGTTTGTAGATTGTAAATATTGTAGGTATAAATCTGCCCCGTTGAAAAGAGAATTAACTAATTATACGTACTTAAAGGTTAATTATATATTGTTGGAATTACATTTCTGATTACTTTTGAATTTTTTTAATATATCTTTGTTTATGAAGACAGTCCCGCCAAATTATTTTATCTTTGAAAATTAATCAATATTCTGGGAGTTTTTTCAATATCCCTCAATGTATTCATTTGCACATGTTCAAGAGTTTTAATGTGTGCGTGCGTGTGTGTGTGTCTGTATTTATAATTACCTCATAGTTATTATAAAGTTAGGGGGTTCAAACAACCTGCATCCATTTTTCACTCCAAAAAGGTATCTTATACCAATCTGTCAATTCATTTTTTCATATACCTTTAGTATGGTACATAATTTTTTGTTCTTCTACTAGATAATACATATATTTTATGCATATAATGCATATATTTGGTAAACATTTGCAGAATTGCCAATGTTGTGCCGTACAAAGTCACTTATTAAACCTGGTCGAGTGCTGTCAATAGGCATCCTAGTATTAACTTATGTATTATACTTTTTATATATTTATATTACCATTTAAATATATATATTATTTACTTCACACATTCACAGCTATGGCTTTCAGAAACCCATGCAGGATGCAGTACTACAACCAGTGTTATTAAAGAAGTGATTGTTAATGAGGACTAGAAGATATAAAAAAAAATTGAAAATGATATAGTGGTTGAGATTATTATTATTATATTTAGTTATATCAATATATTTATTGTATAGCTTATCCGAAAAAAGACAAGAACACCAGTTAAGAGAAGTTAGTTTCATCAGTTATAGTTTAATATGAGTGGACATTGTGGTGATGTTTTGATTTGATTGGTTTATAAGTATAAAAATAATACAAGTTTAAGAGTCAAACATCAAACGTCAAGGCGTGTTTTGCACTAACTATATATTAGATTGTGATGTATATTAGAGTCTATCAGAATGGGGATTCTCGCCTATTCGCCAATATTTCCTTCTCAAACTAAATCAATAAAATCTTAATTAGGATGAACCAATATGTTTTCAATTCATTCATAGCAAATTATTTGGTTGTATCCAAAATATAACTGGTTCAAATATTCAGTCAAATATAACTGGGAACAGCCTACGATTTTCCGATTTAACAAACATAAATTACCACTTTTCGTAATTATCAAGGCTTTTGATCCTAACCATCTTGACAGATTTCTCAATTAAAAATTAAATTTCTACAAACGTTTAAATTACTTGAGTTTTGAACAATATAAGTTCAATCATTTTCTCCAATGTTGTAATACTGTGTTCTTATTGGTCGAAATAAATGATTGCATGAAAAATGAAAAAAAAAAGATTTCCACAAGGGACCATGCATGGAATGATTCTGATCAAGTTACAATATTGAGACCAATTAGATCACAAATAATACCAACATGTAGGAGCATATATATGAGCCCTTTAAAGGTCAAATAATTATATTTTCATATATATGAAAATAAAAAAAATATATAACTTAAATACTATGATAATAATGGTTCAACAGTACTCAACATCATTAAAACTAGTACTGTCAACCAGTACTAACAATATTAGCAGTACCCAGTCAGCTGTACCAATCAACTAGTACTTAATAATAAATTGTAACTCTTATTGAAACTTAAAGATAAATGTGAAAAATATCTTTTGACTTCTAAAAGGCACATATTATGCTCATTAGTATGTCAAATCTAGTTTACTGTAATAAATCTTAGCCTAGGGATAACTCGCACAAATTTTAATTGTCTATTAAATCTATTAAAAATGACATGAACATACTATATATAAAATGTACATTATTTTCCTCAACGAATAATTGAAATTAGAATAACTGGATACATTTATTTTTCCTCGTGTTTTTCTAATTTGATTAGTATTTACTCTTCTAGTCTTGATCATGAGACAATCACACACATTCTGAATGTATAGAGTTTTATATGAATATGTGTAAAAAAAAACTAGATAAAAACATAACTATTAGGTGGTGTACAAAATGTGTGGAAAATAGCAAAAAAATAAATATTGCGAATTGTGAAACTTGAGCATTTAAAACTGTTCTTGTTAAAAAACAAGACAGTTTGTAAATTAGTGAGACAAGACCAATTGTATATACATATATATATATAATTCATATGTACCACCGATGGATGTATTTTTATGCAAGAAGTAAGTAGTGTATCGATTTAGAGAAAACCATTAGGGTAATATACTCAACAACTTATCACACTGTTAGCATTTTATTTTTAAAACTTTAAGTAAAACTTTTATCTTCGTTCTAGTTTCAGCCATTCAAATTTGTTCTGTATATATGTAAAAAGTAAATATATAAATATAATTGTCAGAGTAAAATATATTTTTTAAAAATTGTATACATTATTTACAGTTTAAATAGTTGTGATAATTTTTTTAAGATTTAAATAATAATAATAATTATTATTATTATTATATCCACCAAAATGTTGTTGTCTTTAAACTGCTGGCAATTGATGTTTTTAATCTATCTTTATTTAACTTGAGGAACAAGAACTTGAAAACATGAATATACTCAGTATTAGTTATATTTTGAATCATTTAAGGTTACTTTTGTGTACTTGGTTATTTTTAACATTTTGAGTTTTTGATTTTTAAGATTGAGTTATGATTATTTTTATTGAGCTCAAGTTGTGATATCTTGTCAGGTGTATCATGTCAGTAAATTAACCAATAAAACTAGATTTAAAAAAAACAGTCTGTAATCTGAAATTATACCCAGTCAAGCGTTATAACCTTCAGTTATTTCTCATTAAATATTACATGCGTTATAAGTGATTGCTTATTAAAAATATTAAGGTGATTTCTGGATAAATAAATCAGGGCACTTTAATACAAAACATTTATTTTACCAAATTGTACTCATTTTCACTCAATGTGAATTCAATACTATTTCAGATTAACAAGTAATATTAACATTTATTAAATAACTTATTTAAACATAACTTGAATTTAACAACTGAATTAAACAAGACACGTGCGAAAACACTCGGTTTTATCATACAAATTCATGGGTTATACCTTTACACATAGATTATTGGTATTAAAAATTCAGTACGCAAATAAAATGAATCCATAAAGGAAGTAACAATTAAATAGGAAGAACAAGTAACTGGGCTCAACTACAACTGAGGGCATAATGAATATCATCTGAGCTTACATTCAGAGACAATTTCTTGTTCATATCTCTCCTGCCTTTTTCTTCTACAATTAGTCCGTATGCAGAGAGGGAACAACAGATGGATAATACTTCTCCCACAGTCGGTACAACACATCCTAAAACAAAAGTAATTCAGTAAATAATGAGTAAATATTATGGAGAAACCTGAACAGACTTTAAGGAATCAAATATATAAGTTATAAACTAAAATACTCCATGTATAAAATTTATTGGAGACAATAAAAATAATAAATGTAGTAATTTATAATCTTTAAGTTTAATGTTTCTCTAAGTGTTAATAAATTTAGGCAAGAACCTTATAAACAGTACATATATGTTAGAATATTTAATATACCAATTATTAAATAATATACTTAATTAACTGGTAGATGCCATATATTTATATTACTATAAATTATATATGTATATATATATATATATATATATATATATATATAAAATACCATAACAAATACCTTCAAGAGTACAAATGGCCTGCAGATGATTGTACATTTGCTTTACATTTGTTTCTTCAAGCCCTGTCCTCAGTGTCTCATCCCTAATAGCTCTCAGAACATACTGCCACATCAGGCTGCAATTCCTGTTCAATGAAACAACAAATATTATTCAAGTTTAAAAATAGCAGAGTAAATGAAAATAAAATAGTCAGTGACAAATTATAATTAATGAGGGGGACTTGAAAACATCATTTGAAAACTTGCAATACCCGATTTTAACACTTGCTATATAGATTTCATATATTTTACCTTAGTACACAAAGCAATTTAAACAAAAATAATAAACAAATAATAAATTACCTAATAGCCAACACTCTGGCTCCAGTAAATATTTGACTGAGGGACTTTTCAACGTGTAATACTGTAACAACTTGCTGATTGTCATCTTTCTTCAAAAGTTCTGTTGACCTCCTGCAAATGTCGAGAGCTCTCCTTGCATCGCCTGAAACTGCTGCCACTTTCCTGCGCAAATCACAATGTGCAGAGATGTAATAACAAGTTCAAATGCAATTGTTTTGTTGTAACTGAAATGCATAATTATTAACCTACATTAACCTATTAATTATTAACCTATTATTTTTTAGTAACATAAACCCATTAGACATTAAACACCCTCAGACTCTTCTCAATGTAGTAGTGTGACCATTTTGAAAATATGCTAACTTTGTGATGTATATGGATATGTAATATATAGTAATAATAAGTAAGTAATGATACAATATATACGCATTAATTTTAAGTATGAGACAATATGAATATTTCAATTTTATAAACTCATATTTTCCAAAGCAATGGATCAAACACAAAAACATATGGAAATAAATAAAATATATGTCACAAATAATAGAGCAAAAGAATGGAACAGTTAACCAATAAAATTAAAACTAAATCAAAATAGAAAATGATAATTACAGATATTTAAATTTTTTCTTAACTTGTAATGGAGCACATATATATAACAGCACACTAACAAGCATAAAATAATAGATAAATAATATAAAAAATGCAGGTGTTGTTTTCACTACTGAAGGAGATTTTAACTTAACATATATAAGAATAATTATGAAATTGGAAAAAGTAATTATGATTATTTAGGAAAATACATGTTACATACACATTCATATTGGCTAAAGTTAATGCTGGAACATGAACGATATACAAGTTTACAGTGCAAGTTCAATGTCAAAAATAACTAATTATTAGGTAATTAATTATTAGGTAAAAATGACTAATAAAAAAGGTAACAATGATATGTTCGGAAGTAACAAACTAGAATAAAATGTAAAATAAATAAATAATTATTATCACCTAGCAACAAGTTGCACAGCATCAGGGTGAAAGGTAGAAGAACCAGCTAGTCTGTTCATTACAATCTCCTGTAACTGTTGATAGGTATATGGTTGAAACACAAGCCTCGTTAAACCCTGGAAATTAAAAAAAAATCATGAAAATGTGTCAACTGAATTTAAATTAGTGATAAACTACTCATCTGAATTACTGCTAATATTTTCCAGTTCTATTTGCTAACAAACAGTTAGACCTCTAAACCAATAACAATTTTCTTGGTAGATCCAGCACTTAATGTCATAAGTAATGAGATCTGTTCATTAGATTATTTGTTTATAAATATTTTATTTTTTTATTTAATAAATAACTCATTATAGTGTCATATGATAATACTAGAGATAGTAGTATAGTACCATTCTGCTGGTCACTTTGCCCTTCAATGTCCTCTCTGGTAGATCCATAGTGTTTGCTATAGTGAGGACTATGAGTTTAGAAGTGTGCTGACAGCTCCATTCCAATATATTGTAAATTACATCCTGTCTTCTGTTGCACAAATAATCCAACTGCAAAAAATATTGCAAAAAAAACATTACTAATTGTACAATTCTATTTATTAAAAAAAAGGATCTAAATCTCTTAACTTCAAGTCAATTAATGCCATACAGTGAACACTAACTTGTCAAACTGAAAAGATTCAAAAGCTACTAAATACATAATAAATATTATTTATTTAAAAAAAATTCTAATTTTAAAAACTAATACTATACAGAATTCAATTTTCAGTTCGAAGTTCATATAAATAAACTGAAGACATTTGTTCTTTTTATTCTGCTACAGTCAAATAAATAATTTATTAATAACTAAATATACTTTAAATTTCCCTTTTACTCCCTTCTATTTTGTACATTCAAGCAGGGTGGAGAAAACATTCCACTTATACAACCATAATGATCATATTATGTACATTATACAATTTAGAATATTATCTTAATTTCATATGGATTTTTTGTATCAGAAATATTATTTATGTAATACTTATTTAATACAAACCTCATCAACAAGCAAGACAGTAGGCTTCTTTGGTTTGCCGCAAAATCTTGTCTCCAATTTCCTGTGGGCCTGATCTGCTGTCAATTTATCCCCCTGCAGCCCCTGCAGTATTCTCACATAGGCTTGTCTTGGCTCTGTCAGTCTCAAACCATTTACCTCGACAAACTAAGCAGTGCACAGTTTCAGTTAATTGAAATGTATTATTTACAGCCACTCTAACATTTTTCAGTATCCTATTTATTTTCTGAAAGCCCAGTGGATGGACATAAATTTAACCCATTACAAGATATCATTCCACGCACCACAATTAATAATCATATTACACAATATACCGCAATTAATCATATTAATATAATGTCATTGATGGCATTAATGAAGCACCACAAAAGGTAGCCATTTGTTAGTTTTGTTACATCGATAATAAAATAGATCATTACAGTAGAAAAATGTTATAAAGAAACACTATAGATTTATTTTGAAAAAATAAACTATATAAACTACATTAATTATTACGAATATAGAGTATTACAGCTTAGGAAGAATCAATCTTACATCAAATGGAGGGAGTTTTTTTTCAACAGCTTTCCCTTGTAACTGTCGCACTACAGCATGAACTGTAGCAGTTTTACCCGTACCAGGAACACCACTTATATACATACACCTGAAACATGTTGAGAAAACCAATAGAATTACATTCATATATGTTCTATTCATAATTGCCTACAAATATTTAGAATTGAAAAATCACTAATTCTAGTTCTTATTGTAAAAAATTGTGTAAAACAAATATAAATATCTATCTAATATCTAAAAATGAATCTGAACACAGCAAAATATCCACTTTTTAACAAGAATACATTCCACTAATTATATATTAAAATTCAAATATTTATTAATAGTAATACGTACTTCATTCCTGTCAGTTCATTATTTGATCATTTTAATAAATGAAATATATATTTTCTATCTTCAGAAGTCCATTGAAATTCATGCTTTTTTTCTATATAAAGAATCAAATGTTCTATAATGAACATTTAAAAATATGTGTCTTTTGAAGAAAGATATTTACTATTCAAGTAAATTTTCACAATCATCAAACAATGTTAAGATAAATGTAAAGTTGCTTAATAATGAAGTCGCATCAGATAAATTCATGTAAATTGTGGCAGCAATATAGGCCATGTATATAAATCTAATCAAGTCTAATAACTAATATTATTAATATAATCCAAATTAATTTAAAATAAATTATTTTTAATTGGACTGACCCTCCAGCTTTGTCCTGTATTTTTCTGACAATAAAATTATAAATGTTATTGAACTCTTTTTCCCTGCAAGGCAACGAAGTGGGCACAGTCGACACGTGGAGCTGCGCTCTCGCCACGTCAATTTCATCTCCACCGACGACCACAGCGCCTCTCGAAGTTGGAGTGATGGCCGATATTTTGCAACCCCTTTCAGCGACCACTGGAGTCAAAAATCCGTGGCCTACCCTCTGCCAATCCATTCAGGGATTCATCGTTAATAAACATATCAAAGGATAACATGCATCTCCAGTCAGTCAAAAAACAACCAATCTTTTCATGCGAACCAAATTAATTAAAAGCGTGCGGAACGAAAACCATCGACTTATAATTCACTCTCGATCAGGTCCACAGTATTACCCCCTAACCAATTCACGAAGAAACTACTTCAAAACAGACAAATCAGGGAACTATGTTTACATTGAACATTTTTATATTATTTCACCTTGACTAAGCGTCAAATAATAAAAAAGAAAAATTTTAATTATTAATATTATTTAGTTAATTGTCTGCCTTTGGGCAAATACAGCCTATTGGTAAATCAATAAATTATTATAAATAAAATAAGTTATATAAAAACTAAAATAAAAAGTTTGTGTTATTGTAAACTATTTTTAAATAAATCTAAACATTCCTACCTCTACCTCTTAACCCAGTTTAAAATAAGTAATTTGATTTTTATATTCTTAGGCTATGGCCAATCTTTCATTACATGTAATATTATGTATCATTTAATAATAGCAATTGATACCTTGACAGATGTAGGAGTTGAGGGCAGTTGGTTTTTGGCAGGTGTGAGTGTAAGCCTTTTTTTGACTGAAGATTTGGATGGAGTGACCGCAGGTGACTTGGGAGGCGGCCTCCCTCTTCTCCTCTTCGGCTTGTCTTCATCATCTTCCTCTTCAAAATCATCACTGGCGCTATCATCGAGAGCTATCTGAACACGTTTAGAGGACGATCTGGGCGGTGTAGAAATGTTTTCATCCTTGGCCTTTTGCGGTGTACAAAATTCACCATTCAAATTTTTCTTCTTAAGCAATGAAACTGGGGGTGTGTTCGCCTGAAGCACTTGCCTTCTCAAGGAAGGAGTCTTCGGTGAATTGAGAATTGATTTTGAAGGACTGGCAGCCGATTTTGGAGAATCAAGAAGTCTCTTGGTGTACCTAATATCAAAATAAAAATAAATGTGTGAAAGGTTTTAAAAAATTAACAATTTTCTGCATAAAATCTAACTGAATCATTATCCAAAAGTATGACAGAATCACTGTACATTTGCAACATATTTTATTACTTTTCACGCTGCAATGTTTAAAGAAGACTAATTTAATTGCATTGCATTTATAAAAATGTGAATAGACGCTCTTGATTAATGAAACCAAATCATAATTTGAAAACAACAAAATCTCCTATTTAATGTATACTTAGTTTATTCAATTTCTGTACATTTCATCCGTGTTAATGCTGCATATTGGCATTAAACAATTTAATGAAAAAAAATTACCTTGTCTTATTAGATATTGGAGAAGTGAAATTGGATTTTGGTGGAGAGAGTTCAAATTCATCATCATCATCCCACCAAGATGGCCGTTTCAATTCATCCCTGTCTCGTAAACTCCAACTTTTACCATCCTCAAATAAATTACAAAATAATATACAATCATATATCGATTTATGAAAGTAATATATAATTCATATAGCATAATTATATGCATATATATATATATATATACATGCATACACATAATATATAAATATAAAAAGAGGTAAATAGATTGTACCATTTAGAAAAATAAAAAGAATATATGATTGTCTTTACTGTATTATGAATGGTGGTCCCTGCCTTAGGTGATTGGCTGCCTACTTCTGCTGCCTGAATTTTTCTCCTCAACTTGATTGGAGAAACCTTCTGCTTGCTCACACTATTACATAAATGCATACAACAATGGTCTTAAATAATAACAACCAATTAATGGCTTATTCAACCAAATAATGATATTGACATAAAAATTACAGAATTGAATTTGAAATATATTTTTGTTTCAGGTCATTTGACTTTGCTTTATGTTTTTTATGTATAAATATATATATAGATGAATTTATAAATGATTACCTCTTTGGTGATGATTTGGGACTGTCAAGTTTAAGAGATCTGCGCACAGATTTGTTCGATGGTGTCGATGACGGCGATTGCCCAGTGTGGACATCATTTGCAGGACTATCACGGGGGCTCTCCGCGACAGAATTTTTCCTGGCAACAGTCCACACTTCCCCCTCCTCACCGTCGCTCTCCCCTTCGCTCGACGAACAGCTCTCATTCAACAATATACTGATGTCATGATCGGTCAACTTTTCACGCCTTGCATACCTGTCGCTTTTTCCTGCTCCTCCTTTCGCGTTTGACGATGAGCTTCTTTTCCGCGCCGACAATGATAAAGTTCGCGCTGTTGTCCGACGCCGGATTCTGGTTCTCCTTCCTGACCGGAATTCGCTTACTGGGTGTCCGAAAAACCAGTGGGATATCGTCATCATCGTCCTCACTTATCTCCTTCTTATAAGCGTTGATATTCACTGACGCTCTCCCATTACGACTCAAAACCACTTTGGTAGCTATTTCGGCATCTTTTTCGGAAATCACCACCCTTAATTCTTTGGTGATATTCGTCTTCTTTTCGTTGACTGACATGTTTACATTAATTCTAATAAATATCACAATCGACGAAGTTGAGAAACAATATTCGAAAATACTTCAGTACCAGTTTAATGCTACAGGTCTATTCGGATAATCACCACAAACATTCACCCAATCCATATTTCTCCTAATTATAACATTTATTTTTTACATTAGATTTTAAAAATCCGACCTTTTCATACGAAATAAATCCACTCTACATAACACATTGTACATTCAATACTTTTCCACTTCACTGTGAAACAAAGAACTAGTTTTTGTTGACTTCCATCCTACAGAAATTATTTCACGCTGAAACAATAATATAAATTACAAACACGTCGATAAAACAAAATTCGTGTTATATCGCAACAACGACAGGAACTGAACACGAAAACCGAGTAGTCAACGACCGGATAAAAATACCCAAAACATCTAATAACACAGAACGAATAAAAACTTGAAGAAATTCAACATATAAGTAACTGCCCGTGTGTACGCATTCTCCCGCCAAATTAATCGCCTATGTCAACTCTATACAGTCTTCAATTGTATTTTTGTTATACATTCGCTATACAAACCGTTTTTATTCAATAAAAAATCGTTAATTATCGACAGAACTAGTAGTTTTTTAGGTACAAGTTTAACGTATACTGACCAACTGAGGGTTTTATACAAAACTGAAGAAGGCACATCACGTAAAGTAACGGCGTGCATTATTATTACAATGTATTAAAAATTGTATAAAGTTAAAAAAAACGATCTATTAAAATATATGCACATATTATTATATGTATTCGTGATTACTAGTCGATAATTTTATATTATACTGGAGCCGTTTTAATAGAAACGAAAATTCTGAAACACGTTAATGAAACAGGCATAAATGTCTTAAATCTCAGTATACTCTAGTAATTTATGTTGCCGCAATTCGGAAAAAATAACATAATGCGGATAAAGTGATACAAAATTAAAGTTGAGCGCACTGCGACACTGTCAGTGGAGGTTACGTACGTTGGATCGGGAGTTTTGATATCAGCAACAGAATTCGAATGACGGTCGGAAAAATGACGAATCAGGTCGTCGACATAGATTGGCAGTTCGGCGGTATTTACTTGTTATATTTTTTATATTTTAGTAAGCTATAATTTAGTACACGGGAGTTGGTGCCTGTACAGGTAAAGACAATTTCCTCCTTATAGAAAAAAAGCAGACATTTTCCGGTACTGGTCTTGATGGCATCGTGTGTTAAGAGAATTGGCAGAAAAGATGCCCCTCAATTGACCGGATAGTTGTATTAACGATGAAGAAATGTGTGCCAAACAAGAATCTCGCTTATACTTGTGGTGATACCTATTGAACCTTCAGTCCATACACCAACCTGCGGTCGATTTTACACTTTTCTTTGGAGATATCACTTTAAATGAAAAGAGCAATATATGATCCCAACTAATTCTTAAAATTAATGTTGCAATAATTACATTCATTCTAACAGTATTTATTTTAAGAGTTAAACTACTGCATGAAAATATCCTTCAAAGAATTTAAATTTCAGCTTGGATAAATTTATTCCGCGTATTTAATTTTGGCCTACAGCCAGTGTGTATTAATACCCGGTAGATTAATGATATTTTTTTTTCCAGTTATTGCTGCATCCAGCAAGAAAGAACTCATTGGGAAAACTTTTCTACAGTTAAAGCTCATCGTTAACAATGGAAAATCTTTAGACAATGTCGATATGGAACTGAGCATTCCCCAGTTTTATAGTCTACTCCAGGAATTGGAAAGAGTTCGAAATTCAATGGAATGCCCTGCCTAATTACTTATTTTACTTGACTTGATTCAATTTTGTTAAACTGCGGTATATATGTATATTCTACTTATGATTGACTGTTTGCCATTATCTGTAGTTCGACTAATATTTTGCAACCATTCCTTGGTTACTGTTAATTTTCAGACATCTTCATTTTAGAGTAAGCATTTTTTAAAAAAGATGTTTATATTAAAAGTGTCCATAGATTTATTTTCTAAAAACAAATAGAATTGTTTATATGTATAGAAATAGTGATAATTGTGGACAATAGATTTCAAATTTTATAGGTAATTAGCCAACTTTTTATTATTTTAATAAAAAAATTGTTATGTAGTCTAGCTAGTACTATCTTTGCAGAGCTGAGGTTTAATTTCAGTCACATAAGGACGAAATATGCTTGTGTTGTATATTTTATTGATTATATGTGTATAAAATGTTCCATAGTATAAATTGAAAGTAAAACATCCATCTTATTTTTTGTGTACTTTGCATGTTTGTAATGGCAAAAAATTTTTAATTACCATGTTTGTTTCCTGCAGTGGTCTATAGAAGCAATAATGTGATTAGATGCAATTGTCCCAGTGACTCAGTAAATTATTTTGTTAAGTTTTTTGCCCTTGTTGAATTAGTTATGTTTCAGAAAAATATGTGCTCAGATGTTCGTGTGAATGTGCCTGTTGAGTCCATTTTTCTATATTATGCATGAAGATATTCAGTTATAAAATAATGTTAAATAAATGTTTTAATAACTTGGTTTATTCTTATTGCGTGTCTTTGATTTATACACATTTTATTTATTAAATTAAGATTCTTATATTCGAAGTAAAGCATTAATATTTCTTCATTTTTATGTCTATATATGTAGACAGTATAGTTTAATCACAAACATAGATAATATTAGCTCTATTAAATATTACTCTCAACCAGCCATTGTTTATTCAGCATTGGCATATTAAAACTTACCAACAAAATTAAACTAGAGGAATGGCTGAGAATAGTTTCTAAAGGTATTAAAAATGTTGCAAAAAAAAGGAAGTTAATCTTAAAAATGTAAATTATTTAAAGTAATAATTATTATTCTTTTCATTTAATGCATATCATAATTACATGCATCCCTTGGCGCTGATACCACACAACCATTGTACTATATAAAAATAGATAAAAAAAGCTACATTTAAGAATCATAACATCACACGATCCGGAAGCCAGTTAGTGACAATATTTAAATTTTCTGAGGAACGTTTATATTATATTCATTATGAAGCCCTGTCCCTTAAGAATCAACAAAACTCCATGAAAATTTCTTTCAAACAGTTATAATCTTAATATAAGACTATTTTTTTCACGAGTTTTGGAAATTAAACTCTAATTTAAAGAGTCAGAAATATGTAAATGTAAGTCATTTATTGAGAGTTTAAATTTATTATTCTTGTTTGACATCGAAATTACATTTGTTAATAATCATCTATTAATATAAATTCTTATTTATACCTTTTTATATAAGGAAAATAATGACGAAATTTAGAGCTGGTCGTCCCTGGCAACAACTTTGTTTACCACCTGAGAAACAGGACATAAAGTCGTCTCGCACTCTGATTGATTAACCGATGTAAGATTGGCCAAATTGAGCTTTTTCTAGTTGCAATTCCGTAGCTGCCTATTATAGGAGTTGGATTTCGAATGGCCCAGTGGTATTTGAAGGAAGAGCGGTCCTGAATGAAGATGTCGACCTGTGTCACCTGTCGACCCTGCCAGACTGTCTACAGGGAAAACGAAAGCCAGACGAGACCATGGACTCCGCCCTACACACTTTTATCCACCGAAACTCCCGAAGTGCTAATGCTGGCCAGCCTCGTCTGGGGTAATAGAACGGCGAAAATATTTGTTCCGACCACTCGTAAAAGAGGGCAATCCAGATTGGAATTATTTCGTCCAGCCTACGCTGATTTACCGATTAATCCGGTTGGCTCACAAGTAATATTGCAACAGACTTGAGTAATCTCCTTTCGTTGGACTCGTTTAATTAATTAAAACTCTAGTGTTTCACCTTTACGGACCCGCAAACCGTTTTTGGGCATCTTGCGCTTTGAGAAATTTCAAAAAAACATTTCTTTTAACGGCCAAATATTGACGAAAATGTCTGCCCGGTTTTGCGAACGGGCACTCAAATATTTCGAATATTCAAAAGTCAATTTTATCGACTCGAGGGGCGCGGTATTTTTTATTATTCGCGTCTCTAATTTTAATTCAAACGAAGGGAAAAGACCCTCCCTTCTCGTCCTCTGAATCGGTAACGGACACCACTGTTCTCTCGTCTCGGAGGTTTCAATTGTTTCTATAAACGTTTGCCCCGAATATATTCCATCCGACAGGATTTATAGAATTTAATTGTTGAGAGGAAATTTCTCTGCCCACCCAGGAGAAGGTTTACCGGCGGGAAAGCACGAAATTGAAATAATCGAGAGGCTGAGGAAAAAGAGAGCTTGGGAAAAATATTTAGCGTCCATATTTTCGCCGGAGACAGTCGATATCAGGCGGCGAATCATCAATGACATTGAAAAAGACGAATGGGCGTTCAGAGAAAAGGTACCTATTAATTAGTAAACTCTATGTACTCCTTCAGATTTATTCTTGTTGCCTCTTCTTGCAAATGACGAGTCCTTAACAAGTGGGGATAATCCAGAATTGTTCCCCTAACTACTTCTAACTTTTTATTCCCAACCCCTTCCGACGAAACTTTACTCATATGGGCTCCTCATATTACTCGTTTACTCGGTTTTGTCGCTGAATTCGAGTGAGTGAGGGCTCGGCAAATGAAATTGCGCTATTTTCAAACTGAACGCGCAAACTAATTCTGTTTTCGCGAGACTTGACGTCGCACATACAACAAACTCGAAATTGAATATATAATTTAATTTGTTGGCCCGCTGCATTCGCTAGACTACCTCCAATATATCCCACTTTCTGATAGACACAGAGGAAATTACGCAGATTAAGTTTTGAGCTATATTTCAAAACTAAAGCCGATATTTAAAATTGAATTATAACGGATATTGTTATTGGGGTTAGTTATGAGTCAGTTAACCAAATCTATTGATCAGTTCCCAGTTAATACACAAGCACTATTCGAAATTCAGCGCCCCTTAACCAAATTGCATTCTTAACTCCGATTCGTTCACAGCTCCATATTCAATAACCTATCTTACCATCATGCAAATATCACATAAACGTTTTTATTAAAATAAAAAATGAATCTCTTAACAACAAGGATTAATATACTCCCCGAATAGTCATTGGATGACATTTTTACTGGGCTTTTCGCTCTCATTAATGTTGGGCTCGTCATTTCGATCTGTTCTCCTATCGCTACAATGTTTTTTAACCGGATCGTCGCCCGCTCGAAAAGGAAATCGAATCGATACAGTCCTTGCGTTTCGAATTGGCTCGACAAGAATTGCAACAGCACGAGGCCGACGTCCGGGCGAAAATCGAACAGAGGCTGACTGAAATAAGGGAGAGGGCGAGGCGAGAAAAGACGACCAAACTGCTCAAGATAAATCGGGATAAAGAGAGGGGTAAGTTGGAACTTTTATTGTTGCACTTGACCGCGTTCAGGTTGGACTTGATCTCGCGTGTAGGGCGGCCGCAAGAGAGCCGAAAAATATTACGCATTAATTGAGCCCATAACTTGAAGTATCACTAACTTAGTAACGCGGAATAACAGGAAGGACATCGGTTAGCGGGGGTTGACGCCCTACTATGATGGAATCAGTAAGAGTTCCGAAACGTCGGAAGCGGACAGCACACGTGAGGGTCCTAGAAAGGAAAGCCTTCCAGTGCAGCTTGCTCAGGTCGTTTCCAAACACAGGAAAAATCTCAGAATAGCAGGGTGACAGCCCCTTCTAACCGAGGTTCCCCCTGCATTACGCAATTCTACCGGATTAATTGTTTACTAGTGAGGCCCTTATTTTTTGTTTGTTTGTTTAAGACGTTTAAGGTTCCGTAGATTTCGTGTGTGTCTCTCTCCTCTCGCCGGTTTGGTCTTTTGCTAGACCGGTTTCGGCCGCTCGCCATCTTCAGTAGCGCTGTGTTAGTCACTTTTGGCACTTTGGATGTTTTTCGGGCATCCTCACTGGCCACCGTCACTTGAACTGTCAGACAGCAGCCGAAACCGGTCTGGCAAAAGACCGAACCGGCGAGAGGAGACAGAAACACGCGAAATCTACGGTATTCCGACCCCTCGCAGACCGCGAAACAGGTATGTTTAACTTCGGCATTGTTGGAGGAGCACTGCGATAGGCTTTTCAACGGAACGAAATTACAGCTATGCGTAAATTGAAACGACAGGAAATGGGAATTCCGAACAGGTACAAGAGGGATAACATAATAGAGGAATACAGCAATCCGACTTCGAACCTTTTCGCACCACTTGCCAGGTGGGGATACGACAACAGACTTAGGAACGAGGTGCTCTGCATCGAACCGGCTTTCCCCAACACCTTCGATGGTGAGATTCACAGACACTTTATCAATTAACGTACGCTAAAAAATTTTTTTATAAGGAAAAATTAATTGTAAAAAGGTTTCAAAGTAATATCCGTTCCAATCAACGAAGTTACAATTTAGATTTCGAAACACAAAAATATTTCGAAAGCCGTATATTAATTAGTCATAAATACATTTTAACCCTCATCAATTAGTCCCTTTGAATATCAATAAAATTCGCCATAATTACTTTTTAAAACAATTATAATCATTGAATAATGGCATCTACGATGTTGAGCTATCTAACATTGTATCCTATATGTGTAAGCTTCCGCTTTTATCAATCAATTATCAGTTTCCTATTCGCAGATCTGTGCAAGCTGCAAATTAGAAAACCGGAGCCGATCAAAGGGGAAAAGAAAGCTCCGACCAAGCACTGTTGTCTCCTTGCCGAGTACAAGATCGATGATAAAATATTGGACCGATTTCGTGGTATAACAAATTTATCAATATAAATACTTATAATGATACAATTATAATATTCATTTATACCGTGATACTACTTTAAACTGAGTGTTGAGCTTCCGCTCAAACCTTAATTTGGGGATTCATTTACTATATTGACAATCATCTTTAAATTGACCGATTTCTAATATCATTTGACGTTCTCCAGTACGTTTCGAGAACGATATACTGACACGGCAGAGTCATATCTATTTTTATCTATAGTCCGAATCAGGATTTCTTTTTTTTTTTTTAGATTTGGAAATACCGGCCGGCCAGGAAGATTACGATGAGTTACTGTACCGGAAATTGGAAGAGCCTCCGCCGACACCGAGCTGCGAGCGGATGTCGGACGGGGAGGAAGAAGTCTATCAATCGGGACTTCTATTCCAGAGGGTCATACAGGGACGAGCCATTCAAATGATGGTAAAGATTTCTGCCACAACAAAAACCGAATAGATCTCTAGATATAAAACGTTGCCCACATTTATAAAAATATCCGATAATTTACTGATTAACGACCAATTTAATAATTGCAGTAATTAAAGTGACGGCACTTTACAGCGCAACAATGGAATTAATAAAAACAATACGCGGGAAGGTTTAAGAATGGTTACCGATTTTCAGATGCACAGGGGTAGACAGCGTCATCAGGATTTGATAAGGGAACTGAAGAGCACTTTCGGGCTGCTGCCGGAAGAAATAGAAGATCGAGACCGAGAGAGGTACGCAGTGCTCAGCGCTCTGAGGACATTCGCCCTGGGAAAGAAGAGGGTAAAAACTGTTCTTAACAATTGTTCTAATTATAATATTCGCTTTAATCGTTCCCTTGGAATGAAAGCACTTTTAAAATATGGAAAACACAATATAGAACAATTAAAGGGCTGGCAGTTAAACATTCGAAGAAGGAAATCCATATTTAAGTCTTTACCATTTAAATTACGTTCACTCTATTTTTATATTCTTAACGCCGGGCTATCTTAGTGAACTTCACAGACCTCTATTGAAAAAGACATCAAAGCTGACAGTAGACAACAAACTGACAATATACAAATCCATTTTAAAACCGACATGGACTTACGGAATAGAACTATGGTGTTGAGCCAAGAAATCCAACATCGCCCGCATCCAGAGATTCCAATCAAAAGTCCTTCGTACCATCCTTAATGCTTCCTTAATGTTTCTAACCGAACAATCCGTAATGACCTCAGCATACCGACAGTCGACGAAGTAGCAAAATCACGCTTCCTTAAATTCCATTCCCGCCTCTCTCCACATCCAAATCCACTCGTTCAGTCCCTTTCCTCTTCTACCCATCCATTATCTCCCCCGCGTCGGCTCAAACGCCACTGGCCCAGAGATCTTCTTAGCCCGAAGCCATAAACTGTTCATGTGGAAAAAGTGCCATCATTGGGTGGTCTCTTTTATCGAGACATTCATGTCAAAAGAAAACACTCATCAGTTGTACCCATAACTATACGTAGTTGATTGTACAAAAATAAGAAAGGCTAAAAAAAAACATCGGTTTTACAGTTGGCCAAAGTGACGGGTCTGGTGGAAGAGTTGGAGGGCGGTACGGTGGCCGAGTTGGCGGACTTCTCCGCCAAAGAGCTGTCCCGTCTGGAGGACGAGAAGAGGGCCCACCTGACGGCGTTGCTGGCGGAGAGAGAGAGGTGGAGGAGGGAGGCCAACGAGTCCGGCAGGAGACAGGTCGAAGTGAGGCAGAGGAAGCAGCTGGACAACATGTTCCAACAGGTTAAACTAACATCCAAAAATTATTATAATAATAAGAGCGTTAGAAGAGATAAAGGACATGCGGCACCTTGAATCGGAGTGGTCCCCGAGGTGAGGTACAAATGTTATATGAATAAGTTGAAAATATTTTGAAACCTCAAAATGCGGTTTTGTCCTACACTCTGAGTTCAAACAGTGTTATAAACAAGGGGATCAATATGAATGATAAACAATTTATCGATGGTCATTCGGAGTGAAGCGTTTTTCATTTTGTAATTAGATCTTTATTTTGTGTTTATAGGTGATTCGCAATATTTTTAATGGGCGGGTTTGTGTTGCTATTCAGCCGTGAATGAATAAAATGAATAGTTTAGAATACCTGTTTTGTGGCCTGCGAGGGGTTGGAATACCGTAGATTTCGTGTGCTTCTGTCTCCTCTCGCTGGTTTGGTCTTTTTGCTAGACCGTTTTCGGCTGCTGTGGATGTTTTTTGGGCATCCTCACTGCACTGTCACTGTCACTTGTACTGTGATGGTTGTCTGTTTGTCTTCTGTATAAGCGCCCCCCTGAGTGTGGTGCGGAAATGTACTTAACTAAAGTTCGTTGGATGCAGTTCCACCGATAAACTAGCGCCCCCCTGAGCGTGGTGCGGAAATGTACTCAACTAAAGTTCGTTTGGTCCACTTCCACCGGTAAACTAGCGCCACCCTGAGTATGGTGCGGAAATGTACTTAACTAAAGTTCGTTGGATGCAGTTTCACCGATAAACTAGCGCCCCCTGAGGGTGGTGCGGGAATGTACTTAACTAAAGTTCGTTCGGTACATTTTTACCGAAAACTAGCGCCCCCTGAGGGTGGTGCGGGAATGTACTTAACTAAAGTTCGTTCGGTGCACTTGTACCGATAAACTAGCGCCCCCTGAGGGTGGTGCGGGAATGTACTTAACTAAAGTTCGTTCGGTGCACTTGTACCGATAAACTAGCGCCCCCTGAGGGTGGTGCGGGAATGTACTTAACTAAAGTTCGATCGGTGCACTTGTACCGATAAACTAGCGCCCCTGAGGGTGGTGCGGAATGTATAACTAAAGTTCGTTCGGTACATTTTACCGAAAACTAGCGCCCCCTGAGGGTGGTACGGGAATGTACTTAACTAAAGTTCGATCGGTGCACTTGTACCGAGAAGCTAGCGCCCCCTGAGGGTGGTGCGGAAATGTACGGTACAGAGCTCGGTAAGAGACCCGTACCATGAGAAGATGACGGCGCTCCTGATGCCGTCCCGCAACACACGGGCGTATATACGGCCAACAGTCAGGCGCGCCTTAAAAGGCGAAAAATGAAATTTGTTTATTATTATATAAACCCCAAACACACAATAACAAGACACACACACATATATATATATATATATATATATATATATATATATATATATATATACACGACAAACAGACAACCACCACAGTACAAGTGACAGTGCAGTGAGGATGACCAAAAAACATCCGAAGTGCCAAAGCAACTGAAGCGAACAGCCGAAACCGGTCTAGCAAAAGACCAAACCAGCGAGAGGAGACAGAAACACACGAAATCTACAATAAAATGAATGTAGGGAATACCATTGTTCTTTATGCATAATTGTGATTCTAATCCAATATGGGTAATTGCCTATAAAATATAAAACAGAGAACATACCTATTGCAGATCGTAAAATCGAACGAAACCTCGGTGGAAATATTGATGGAAGATATTGTCGGGGCGACGCTCAAGAGTGCCGCGAAAGAAGTTGCCGAGATGAAAACAAAGAAAATGGCCGCCGAATGGGACGATTTCACCGACTCCAAGTGAGACCTCTACCGCTTTAGATATTCTGCCTTTGAATAGGCAAATTCGAATTCTCTTAATTTCATACTTCGCAGACCGACACTTTTGGAGGAGCAGGAGACTTGCGCTAGACTGTTGCACGGCTTCCTGCTGCCCGCCGTAAAGAGGAACGTGATAAGGAGGAAGCTGAAGCAGAAACAGAGGGCCACCAGGAGGGCGGCAATGAAGCTCATATACTCGCGGGGATCGGTTGAATACACGCGGCTCCGTAAGTACGCGCACACACCCCAAATCCGCTGCATGAATTCTGCAAGTAGAAAAAATTCATAAATCCGTAATAAAATGCAATTCCTAAATCGTCTGCAAGTCCCACTGTTTTAATTAGAATAATAAAAGCGGGAGCTCTATTTTTTCTTTCCAACTATTTTTCAGTTCCAAATGCCGTAAAATGTTGTACAGTTTTTGCACAAAGCTGCACACAAAAAATACTAAAATCAGGAAATATACTTTCTCGAGGATAAAAAATCTTAGTATTTCAGACCTCAGTGTGTTAAAACGCACAAAATACAGACAGTATTTTATCCAGTAAAATAGGAAATCCGACGGTTTTAAGTCTACCCGCGAGTCTGACCAATAACCGAGTTGTGGGAATAAATCCTCCAACCACCCTTTTATTCCCGTATATTCGCAGGTGCCGTACGTGGTACCGACAGTTGCGGGGCAAAGATATGTGACTAATGGATAATTCGAAATTTCAGTCGAAAAGACCCCGATACCTTGCGGACAGACGCCCCAGGTAGCCCCGCCTAGGAAGCTAGGAGTGCCTTTCGACTTGGTAAGTCTATCATTATCACAATAAAGGAAAAACTCTGGCCGAAACCCACGTTCATGTTAGTTGACTTATGCATTGTATGTAGTTATTCCGTTATACTGTTTTCTCCCACATTCTATAGTAACAGTTGGAAATATTACATATTGGGTTTAAAAAATGGCCTTAAAAGATCGTCAGTGTCAACGCTGCCCAAATCGGGTCGTTTCATGCCTGATTCCGTGTATTTCGCTTAAACAAGCCGAATTATTTTGCTCGGTTCGATAGTTTCATTTATTTCACTTCATTTATTTGTGTGGGATAAAACCCTCGATCAAAAGCGTAAATAGTTACGGTTCTGGACTAGAGAGCGAAATGTTACAACGTGCGCAATCGGAATTGTAATTGCGTTATCCTTTTTTTCGAAATAGCGACCGTCCAGTTGTGTCGGACACGTTTAAATTTCAGGAAACCGAACTGCTCAAGGGCAGAATGAAACGAGTGGAAACTGAAGAGAGTGAGGAAGAACTATCGGACGAGTCGGAAAGTGAGGACAGTTCGGGGACCGAAGACGAAGATGATGTCGTTCAACTGACGCAGCCCATCATAGAACAGTCCCTGGCCAGCGTCGACGCCACCTTACCAGGTACAAACATCCAACTACAGACATCCAACTACAGACATCCAACTACAGACATCCAACTACAGACATCCAACTACAGACATCCAACTACAGACATCCAACTACAGACATCCAACTACAGACATCCAACTACAGACATCCAACTACAGACATCCAACTACAGACATCCAACTACAGACATCCAACTACAGACATCCAACTACAGACATCCAACTACAGACATCCAACTACAGACATCCAACTACAGACATCCAACTACAGACATCCAACTACAGACATCCAAACTACAGACATCCAAACTTACAGACATCCAACTACAGACATCCGACTACAGACATCCAACTACAGACATCCAACTACAGACATCCAACTACAGACATCCAACTACAGACATTCAACTGTCACTGACTGGTTTCCGGTACAACCGCGTAATGCTATGGGAAGCACCTCGGTTGCCAGGAGATTTTTCCCGTGTTTTTTCCCCACTTTTTCCCCCTTTCCTTCTGGGACCCTCTCGGGTGTTGTCCGCTCCCGACGTTTCGGACCAATTACTGGTTCTCCATCATTAGGATCCGACTGAAGAGAGTATCAACTTGGGGTTCTGTATATTCATTGAAAAACGGAGGTGAAAAACGATGAGGGTGAGATTATTTTACAATAATGTATTTTGGATTTGATCACCTCTCTCTTGTAATATAGTACTTAGTTGACGGTTAAACAAACACATTTTGTACATTATTTTTGTTGTATTTATATTGCTGTGAGCCATTTCTAATTGTTCGTCTTCCACTTCCAATCCTTCTGATGAATACATTTCTTAACTCTCTTAAATTCGTGATTTTGGTTTTAGAAGAAGAGACCCTGCACGTGTTTGGAAGCGATAAATATTGCAGCGATTCAGATGAGGAGCAATGAGGCATAACTGTACAACAATAATTGTTATTATATGCTTATTATTGGAACACATTAATCCCTTTTAAATAGACAGTTATTAAACTACCACTACCAGTTGTTCAATATTTTTACTTATTTACAATTTCACCATTTTTGGCAGTTTCATCAAATATATCCTCATACACAACAAGAGGAAACAGAGGAAAATTAAATTATGATTATCAAAATCAATTATTGTGAGCATTAACAGTGTCAAGGTGAACAAATCCAGTAAATTCTGTCAATCAATAAAATAATTATTGCTTCAGGAAAATATGTAAGAATGTTTTTTACTATTTTGTTAATGTTATGCTGTACTTTTTAATATCATCCCCCAACTTGTAAAAAGGGTGGTTTCCCATGGCCATGTACCTTCAGTTCAAAATAAGAATGAACATTCAAGAGCAGGCATAAATAACATAATCAACATATGCACTTCTAAGTATTTTTAGTTTAATATCTCGAGAGCCTATCCAGTAAGTTGTAAGTTTGTAGAACTTTGATCAAAGTAAAATTACAATATGAAATTAAATAAAGTGTATTTGGCAACAAATATCACACAATAAGCATATCGAAAAGAGATGGCAATAATTTTAATGGCACGACCATTTCATTCACATTATGTTTCATGATTTTGAAGATTATGCACTGAGATGGTCTAATTAACACAAATACAAAACTGACAGATTTAAGAAGATAAATGTTATTTAACAATGTATCTGGCAAACAGTTTATAATACAGTCTATAATAAACTTAAGAGAATATGGAACATCAGCTCATTTACCAAAAAAGAGTAAAAATCTGCTTATTCAAATCACACATATCAAATACTTATCAATTTACCAAATAATTGAAATAGAAAAGAAATACATGAAGAAGTATTTTGAGGAATTATTACTGTTAACAAGTAACTAGATAAATTCCACAGAATACCTTAAAGTAAAGGATGGCAGAAAGAAATTATCAGTTTGTTGTGTTGAAGTTTTATTCCATTTTAGTCTAATGAATAATTTAATTTCAGATTGGTAACATCAATGACGGACGATCTTATACATATATATGTATGTATGTATGTATATATAGGAAAAAGAAATAAGCAGAAAGTAAACAACATTAAACATTCTAAATGTTACAAAAAAAATTTAAGACTCCAATGGAACACAGCAAAATATTACAGTTTTCTCTCTCTTTAAATATATATATATATATATATATATATATATATATATATATATATATATTTGAATGACTGTATTTAATTAGAAGTAAAAAAAGATTCATGTAACATACTTAATAAATAAATTATAATATATGGGCAAGAAATTATGATAATAGGATCAACTCGCAGATGGCAACAATTATCAAATGTATAATCATTAAACATGCTGAAAAAATTTTTGTATATAAATGAATTAAAGGAACACATTTATATTTATAAAAAAAATCAAAGAAATAATTAAACAGCAAGTATAATTTTTATGCCTCATTCATACTCAAAATAAATCCATATTCTTAATAATGAGTAGTTACACAGAAATATATATATATATATATATATATATATATATATATATATATATATATTTCTTCCAGAACATTGTAAAGAAAATTGAAAGCAGAAGGTGACTGCCAACACAATTAAGAAGCACATATACGATACAATCAATATATTAATATAACATTAATACAGTACAAGTTATATTAATATATGAATGCTTAACAACAATGCAAATATGGCTATATTCTTTAAAGGCTTTATTAAACAAAAAATCAAATTATAGAGTGGCTTTTACCTATATACAATTGCACCTTTTCTCCAGGTCAAATGCATAGAGGATTGACCTTCAATTTCACTTCCAAATTTACACATAAGATTTTATTTGAATTTTAAATACATTCTTGATTAATGATTTTATACCAGAGCAACTTTCCAGTTTTTTAAATATTAAAACAAAAGATTAAATATGAAACCCTGAATACATATGAACAATGTAAGGGAGAGTAACTTGTTTTCAAGTTCTGAATTATATATATATATATCAATTTCAAATATATTTATTAATATGGGTGAAATATATGTCTTTATTTTATAAAATAGTAGTTATTGTATCTCAGTTATCAGAAACAGCTATATATGTTTATATATTATTCACTTAATTTGTTTATAGTAAATGTGAATCAGTTTTTCTAATAGTTTCAATGGAAAGACACTGCTGGACATTAGTGTAACTTCCATTCTTGGTAAGGAAAATAAAAAAGTTTAGTAAAGGATCAAAATGATTTAGGCCTGCAATTATTCTTCACAACTTAAAAATGTTTACAAACATTTTTTTATTTTTCATTTTTTTGTAAGCTATAATTATATAGTAGATTTTATAATCTATTTAAAATATTGTTCATAAAGGAATATTAATTTTAAGTAAAAACTAATGACAGTTTGAACTTTTTTCGAATAAGGCTTCCGACCGAATTGTACTGAATATAAAACTGAATAAAAATTCTTGTACACGTATACATTACTATTTTATTCAGTTATTAAATCTATACGTAAATATCATATTTGCAGAGTTGGAGACAAACACATGAGGTTAAATAGGACACACATTTTAAAAAATAAATGAGAACTTAAAATTACTAATATCTATACAAAGCAAATTTAAAGCTATTTTACCCGACAAAATGGTTACAAAAAACAAACTAAAATTCCTTTCTTCAGTCTAAAAAAAAGCGTAAAAAATGTTATCTCAATTTAAAAAATTTATATACTAACACAGTAACCTAGTACAGGGCAAAACTACAATTTCCAGTATTGCCAAGAAATAAAATAAGAACTAAAAAGTAGCAACTCATGTAAAACATATTTACAATATTTAAAAATTATATATTAAGATTTAATTTTTGATTAAATCCTTCTCTCTTATATTGTTGATGACACTATATCATGGCCTAACACATTGTTATCACGTAGAGTATTAGTTTAAACAAGGGACGATTTAGTTGGCCAGAAGGGGCATGCAGCAGACCAGCTACTCTAGATGTTATATGAGGACCATCATCTATCAGCTGTCCAAAACAGCACCAGCTGGTAATCCCACCAAGTGAACAGTGATTTACAAATCTGACATCATTTTTGGACTGGATCAAGACTGAAAATTAATATATTAATGACTTTAAAATTTAATAAAAAAATACACCTATATACAGTTAAATAAAAATGAATAAATACTGTATAACTAAAATAAGGGTAACATATGTAAACAACAAATTGTGACAGCTTGAAACTATAATATTTAACTATATATTAAAGGTTGCTGCTGCACATTTTTCTTTTGTAGTAAACAATTTAAAAATAGTAATTATTATTATTTAAAAGTTAACACATATGTTTCAGATGATGTATGAGCTACAGTTTTCATTGAATCTACAATAAAATTACTTACTGTGTATTATTTCTATCCAAATATTGTTGTGTGTATTACTGTATAGTACAGTTGTTGTTTTTCTGGGTTAGTCCAGCTCGACTGAGATCTCTTTCAATTCTGTCGTCATCTTCAATTCTTCAAATAAAAAAAAACATAATTAAATGAATATTAATATAAAAACAAACACACATACGCACGCATGTGTATACATTTCCCTGATCTCATGCTCCATTTATGACACAAAGAAGAACTACAAAGGTTACATCTTAAAAAAAAGAGAATCACAAGCATATTATCTACTTAAAATCAACTTATGGCATATACTTACGCTTTTTCTTGAGAGTCCAAGTGGTGCACCAATTCATCACGCTTGTTTACAATATTTACAAGTTCAGTCAACAGTAGATTTTCCCTCAGCTTCTGCTCCTCAGTTTTTTGCCAATCTAAAAAAATAATTATTTAAATTTCATATAAATACACACGCACATAAAATGTTGTCCAATGAAATAGAATTACAAAAAACTAATAACAATATTGTCTAACCTTCCATTTGTAATATACTTCTTAATTCCCTATTTAGAAGTTCAAAACGCCTTTCCAGATCATCTTCTTTTTCCCTGGAAATTAAAGTAGATGTAAATATAAATGATTAAAAAGTAGTAAATGAAAATTAAATATATTATATGAATCTATAATATACATTATGAGATAAACATTTTCTTGTCTTTATATATATATATATATATATATATATATATATATATATATATATAATTACCTCTCTGGTTAAGATTAATGTAACAACTGAATCTCTATAGCTTGAAAGTAATATAATACAGTTAATTTATCTTGTAATATATATTTATATTTTGTGTACTTTATACTTACAGTATATTAAGTTGCATTTGTCGCCTAAGTAGAGCATTCTTCTTGTTGACTAGAGTAAACCATTTGGTCATTAGAATTTCTTCTTTCATTTTGTCATTGCCTGAGAACATACATACATACTTACATAAAGATAAGAATTAGAAACTAATACAATAATTGGTTAAAAATAACAATAAAAGGTGTACTATAAGTTGCATTAAAAAGAATCACCTATTTCCATAACTTTTCTCAAATCTTTTTCAAGTATGGCAGCTTGTTTGTCTATTTGCTTTTGTTCTCTCTCAAGTGCTTCCATTTCATTCTGAATATAATTTATAACATCTTTTCCAAGCTGAAATGTGATATTTTATTACAAGTCATCAAAATTAAATATTTTTTTGTAATTATGACATAAATAAACTACATAAATCGGAGATGAAACAAACTCTGCTTACTTGTTTGTTCGGTTGGTCAGGTGAAATGCGTTCCATGAGCGATGCGAAAGAATGCAATGGTGAATTGGAAACAACTTTCTTGTTTGGACTCTCTTGGACATCTTTTTCATACCCGTCACTGTCTCTTTTCACCATCCTATTACCATTTTTCTCTTCAAAATTCTGCAATCAAATATAAAATTATTGTTATTATCTACTCAAAATTGATTTTATTTTTATTCGACTTGTTGTTTAAATGAAAATATATGGGTGTGTGCAAACTTAATTACTCAGTGACCTAAAAAATTGTGGGCCACTATTGTTATATACCTTGAGATTTATGAAGATTTTTTTTTTGGAAAAAAGTTCATTTTCTATGGGACTGAATTCTCCATTTTACATTTTACTTTACTGGGTACAAAATTAGTTGAAAAAATATTAAATAAATGTCCACAATTCCAAATTCCAAATGCATATTATTTTACTGAAGAATTCATAATGTTACCTTTGCGGGTGATGAAGGAGCTGTTGACAAAGAACGCTGTGGTGAACTTTGTTGCTTCACTAAGCGATTGTCAATACCTTCCTTGCTGAATTCATCATCCAGTATTTTATCTTTGGCTATAAAATAAACATTGGAATAAGTGTGTTGCACAAATTTTGTTTGAAGTTTCATTTGTCTTTACTGTGTAGAATGATGCAACTACCGTTTTATTCAGTTTAGTATATTTTAAATATCTAAAACACAAAATTTTACTATTTAAATGACAGGATCAAAATGGGCAAATTTAGACAATATTTCCAATAGTTTTTGCTGACGTAGCATTACAACTTTGAAATATTATACAAATGACCTAAATATACAAATTCTTACTGCTGAAAAATATTTCATAAATGTTAAAAGGAATTTAACTGGTTGAAATGTCTGAAGACAACCTGTATAAATTAAAAACCCTACTCTAAATTCTAGACGTTTGCTATTTCTTCTATTCGTGAACTATTAAAATATCATTAATATTATAAGGAAATCAATATGTTAGACATACTTGGTGATACTGGGGGATTGACAACACCCATTCTTGCTTCAGCTATTAACCTCCTTGCCCTATCAAGCAATAGGGCCTGTCTTTCTTCTTCACCCTACAAAGTTCAAATAAATAATTATTACTGAAGAAATGTATAAATGCACACATACAATGAAATAATATGTAAATATATTTTAAAATTACAAGTATACCTAATTAAATATAAAATAACTCCCGAATATTTAATTTTAATAAGTGTTAAGAAAATCAATACTGAAATCCAGTTAATATGGGGGTAAAAACTAGAAACTTACATGACTCTGTAGATTAGCACTTCCCCAACTAATCCAAAATGGAGCTCTAAAATGGAGCAGCTAAATAGGCTTTATATTACAGCATTAGCTCAGAATTCAATTCTTTGAATAATTATTACATATATTACATATTATACACTGACTTCATTTAACGAAATCATGAGTTACAGGATAGGAAATATTACTTTCATTGCCTAAAATATGTTTCTCAAAAATAAAATTCTAGTAAAACAAATAATACATAAAGGAATAGACTTTAGAATTTTTTTATTTTGAAAATAACACATTTTTAAATATCTTAACCCAATAAATCACTGAAACACAATATAAGGTTTATTGTACTGTCTTTATTTATGTCTTTAGTATCCCCTATTTTTCATTGTTTGAACAACAATCAATGACAAAATATACAATACATTGATAAAATACAGACCTGAGTGGGTGACTGAGGCTGTGACTTGTTGGAAGCTGTTTCTCTTCTTGCCTGCTCCAAAAGCTGTCTGGCTCTTTCTTTCAGTTCATCATGTCTTGACAATAGCCTCTGATATGTAAAGCGTTCCAGATCAAAACAAAACCACACAAATCGAACATGCTTTTAAACATTCATTATTAAGGTGGAAAAATTCACACAGCACACTTAAAAAATCGCAAATTTTGTAAAGAGACAATAACGGGGCACACATAGGAACTATCTAGGCGATAAATTCAATTTTAAAACAAATAAGTAAACATGTTAATCCTAAAACTTTTAACAAACTGAAGATGCAACTTTTACTGACTTTGATCAAATATTGTAAAACACATTTATATACCTGCCTGTCAAATTAAGAGACCTATTTTAAGCTGAGTCTAATCCGTATTTTCAGATACAATAAACATTATACCATTATTTAACGATACAGTAAATTATATATTATTAAATTGTAAATAGTAAAGAGTTTTAAATTGTAAAATATCACAACAGCAATAGCTAGAAGTAATTGAGAAACTGACTTGTTGCTGACGTGTCATAGTATGTGACTGATGTTCAGTGTGATTGGCTAAATTAAGCTGAGAAGGCGGCTGCATCTGGCTGTTCATTCGATTCTCGGAACCTTCCCTGCTGGTACTTTTTACTGTACTCATTGAATGCACTGAATTCTGCAAACAGTTCAACAAAAATATAAGAAAATAATTAAACATTACACATACACATTAAAAAATGCATACGTATAAAAAGAATACATTTAGAATACCCCATCTCTGAATCAAATTATTTCATATTTTACAATATGGTCTGAAACAGTTGGAAATATGTTATTTATTAATATGCATTTTTATTTCCAATGGTTTCTTTCAATAAACTCCATTTTACCTAGTCCTTTAAACACTCAGGGTTAAAGCCTGAGTCCTAGCCACTGACCCACCCTAGCACCACATTCCAAATATTTAATGTGTTCCAGGAAAAACCCTTAATCCTATAAATGGGACAATGTTCGTAATAGACAATAAAATATTCTAATGTAGGAACACTACTTACTGTATCTTGAGATGACTGAGATCTTGACAAGTCCACACTTCCAGTTCTGTTCCTATCACTGTTTTGTACACTAGAACATACATAAACAAAGATTATACTTACTACTTAAAAAATATATTAAAACTTAATGCTAAGTAATAAATTTAACAGGATGCACTTTTAAAGTCTGTTTAAGAAAATAATTCCATTCCAGCATAAACCAAAAATTTCTAAAAGCAATCAATAAAAAAAAACATTATAAATACATGAAATGTGAGTAGTTAAAAACAATTTAATTTAAAAACTTACCAATCATCTTCATCATCAGAACCAAAAGGATCCGTCAGCTGTCTTCTAGTCATCAACACAGGCCTTTGCGTGTTTGCAGCATTAATTGGTGACTTGCTCTGCAATTCATTAAATATGTTTCACTAAATTTGACACAATTATATCAATTCAAATGTGAATTATTATTAACATTTTATTATATTGTTATGAATAAGGTAATAGCCAGTAAGAAAAAAGGATCAAAACACTAGTTAATGTTATTCACCTTATCCCTGAATTTTTCTTTTGTAGGGGAAAGAACTTTTCCAAGAATGCTTTTGGAACTGGCAAATATCTTTTCAGTAACATCTTTAACAGATGTAGGAGATTTTTCTTTGACATCATAATCCACACTTTCATTGTTCTGAGGAATTCTCAATCTCAAGCCTGAATTTCGGTTGAGTTTTTTCACACTTTCAATATCACCTTCAGAATCATTACTTTTTCCACTGTAACAATTTTATACACCTCATAACAGACAAACATTATGCTATTATAAGTGTTCATTTTATTGCATTATATGTAATAAACTTGTATATAAATAATATTTATAATAATAATATGATAAGAAATTTTACCTTCGACTGTTTGTGCTAGTTTTGGACCTTAGATTAACAATTTCTTGTCCAAACAGTTCAACAGTAACATCAGTGTCATTATCTGTAGTGAAACGTCCAATCATATATGATGATTCATCTGTTGTTTTGCCAATTTGCTGAACTTCCAACTCATGGCCTAAACAAGAAAAAATACATCTTAACTAATATTCAGTTTTTATTGTACTCTGATTTTAAGTTTAAAGAATATTATATAAAAATTAAATTTATTATTTCTATTTATTTAAAATGAAAATTGAGCCACATATTTCCTTTTAAAATAAATAATACAGTTTCAAAAGCATAGCTTATTTGGTTTCACTGTACTAAATAAGTAATACATAAAAACATGGCATACTTTTCTGTTTTCCATCTGGCAGGAAACACAATAATACATCTCAATCTCTAAGTTCTGGTAGCTGTTATTTTATGAACCAAAACCCTACATTTATTGTAGCACACTACTAGGTTGGCATGAAATAAGAAATAAACTGAAAGAGGTGTTACCAGTAAAGTGTGTCCTAAGTTGGTACAGGTAAGTCATGACAGCGAGCTTGTCAGGTACGGTCAAGAGGTCCATGTCAGCAGGTTCAATCACTCTCGAAATCCCCAATGCTTCCCCCGCGTCAAACGCCTTCTTGCAGTTACCGCGGACGTCATGTTGTGACAAAGATTCAAATTCTCTGGAATTAAAACAAAGCACGATTTGTGAAATATGAATGCACAATTGTTAATTCCAAAATGGAAGGAAATTCACAAAACTGAGTTGTTTCATCTTAATTTACGGTTTTCTTACATCAGATCGGGCCTAAAGTGATGTATAACAGCACAAAAGGCGAGACCATTTCTCCAAGAGGTAGTAAGATTTGTCACCTTCACGCCAGGATAACTTCGAGTAACTTCTTTACACCATTCCAATAAATCTTGACCAGGAGTACTTTCCTGAACTTTGCTCGTTGTTTTACCTCCCTGCTATAAAACATAACAACCAGTGAGCATGCATTTAAAATACAAAAGATGTATCTTACAAATAGTGTCATAAAAATGAATGCAGTGAATTTCTACCTCTTTCAAATTTAGAGGCTGCAAATCAAGTCGAACATCTTTCTTCCCTTGGCCTTCAAAACTCCTAAAAGAATATGTAAATGTGAATATTTGATATTAATTAAACCAATTTATTTTTGTTTTAAAACAAATTAGCTATAGTTTTTAGAAAGAAAATAAACAGATCTAAAGTGTTATTATTATCTAATCATAATTTTATTATATTTTAAACTAAAGATAAGAACATAAAGTTTAATGCAAGATAACTAATCTAATGAGATAATGTCAAAATTGTGAAATGAGCATTATTAGATGTTAAATACAGAAATTAGATAACTAAATACTTTGTACTGATCATAAATAGTTCTTTCTACTACGTGTTATGCATGTAGCAGCCCAGCCATAAGTCAATGGTCAATGTGGTTCCAATAGGAAATAACACTTACTGCAATGCTGTTAGAGGAGAGCACTGCTCATTCTCAATAAGCTTTTATTGCTCGTGTTAGTGTTATATTTGTTTAATTTCAATGTATATTATTGCAAATATAGTCACTATTGAGAAAATAATTGCTCAATCCGATAATTCATTTTAAATCTAAATCTCATGCACATTTTTCCAGGGATAAGGTATGTTTTTCATTAGCGTTCAATGAAAAAGTGTTCACAGCACTGATGCTCTTTAGTGCTTGTGTTATATTTGTTTCATTTTGGTATATGATATAATAGCATAACTGTACTTAAAATGTTTATTTGTCTCTCATACATTAGGCGTTATGTTATCACCATTAGAACATTAGATTCAGGGAACATCAAATGCCTAAGGTGTGCTGGAATGAGCTAGCCCGGCCTTAGCCAGTGCTACAGAAATAAGTTTTCTTATGCAAAATCGGGCTAAGTCTTTCCAAATGTATTCTATAAGAAGTTAGGGTAGAGTTTGTGTTAGTCAGAGGTCACTATGAACTACAGTCCACTATCAATACACATTGATACAAATGGCAGTCATTTGTGAAAGAATGGAGGCAACCTGTTTTAACTGAATTATGCTGCACCCTGCATAATGATATTAAATTGTATTTTACTTAGAATAACTTACGAATCAGATTCATGAGGTGGAGAACTGTCACCATTTTTGGGATTTTCTGGGGATTCAATGAACTGTTTTTCTTCTCCAACTACAGGAGTCAAATCATCTCTTAAACTTGCAACTGTAACAAACATTCCTTTTGTTAAAATAATACAGGCATGGATGTGAACTTAAGGATTAAAATTTAAAATAAAAAACTGAATCAATATTTTCATAATAACTGAAAATTATGATAGCTTAAAAATAAATTATATACCAAACTCCACTTGAAAATAAAACAGACAAAATTACCACTAATTGGTGTACTAGCAAATTCTGATCCACTCAGACTGTTGGTCATCATGTCCAACTGGTTTGTGAGATCCAACACTTCATGTAGGCTGTTATTTTTTAACGAACCACCTAAGATATTTAAAAATACAGATATCCACTGGTACAGAATCAGAGTAAGAACATTTAAGGAAATCAAAAACTATTAATTTTTAAAAGCTTAACTTTCAATTAAAATTAACAGACGTGTAAATCATTAAATACAAATCAACATATTAATTACCTTCGAGATCATCTTCTTCATCAAAATCTTCCAAGGGTGCAATATCACTGTTATTGTTTGTACTCATTAGACTGGCCATACTTTGCATATCTTCATCCCTACAAATATTAATTAAATGTTCTAAATACCTAATGAATTATTAAAACTTACAAGAATTATAACTATCTTAAATTTATAACTAATATATAACTAATAAAAACTACAAATTTTATATTATAGTTTGTAAAAACTAAAACTACAAAATAATTTTAAATTGCTTTTTGTACATCACATTTAAGCATAAATGCTTATTTCATATATTTTTTTGCATATTTTGTATTAATTTGTTGTGATTTCTTTTTAAATAATTATAACCCCATTTGATTATTTATACAATTTTCAGATTCCTGATGTGAAAATAATGAACTTAACACATTTTTTGTAACTGCAAATTCAAAAACAAAATTATTATAAGTTCTCCAGATCAAATCATAACTCAATTTAAATTGAGAAAGTTTTGTTTCATTCATATTTTCAATTCTGCACAAGTTGTGCCCCAGTGACAAATTAGAGTGCACTTCTTAACAATAAATTACACCAATAACTGAGCAAAATAAAAAGATGAAAATTTTGTTAAATAAATGGAGTTAACTACTTACGTTGCTTTCCCTTCCCTGACAAACACACACGACAAAGTACAATCAAGAGTTGCAGAAACAATTTTTTTGGATGTAGGCTTCAACGACAACTTGAGATCATGTTGTGTAGATTCAATGCTCGCATATTTTCTCATATTTATATTTGATGCAGCTATTTGTCTCCTCTTACCTGTGTTACTTATCTGAAATTTAAAATTTCAAGGATGCCGACTATCAATTTATTTGCAGTAATTTAAGTGAAAATTATATAACTAACAAATTTGGCAGAAAAATTATCATTAACACAGATACAATAGCCTCCCTTCAAAAATATTTGTAAAACGTGAATTTTTTTCAGTATTTATATAGTGCCGTATTTGCTTTCTGTGAACAGAGGGTAGTGCTTAATTCTCTGATCACTGTTCTACTTACGACTAACTTATAAATAACATCTATGGGTGTGCTCCGGTGAATTCAGACCGCTGACCTTCGGGTTCACGGGAGCATATTCCCTGAGCCAAAATCGGCCCAAACATGAATTATTTTCTCTTAGTACGGATAAAAGAACAGCTTACATCCTCTATAAGAAAGGTCCAATCCTTGTCCTCCAACTGGTTTGTACGCGGGTCCTTGAAGAGTGTGATAGAGACGTGCCTGTTGTCGGGTATCGGCCAAGTGGCGACACCCCTCAACGGGTCCTTCATCGTCGGCTCCCACGGCTGGGCCTCAGAGACGACGCGACGCCCACGCCGTGTCCACGCCACGCACAATTTATTCGGTTTCCTGGAACCACGCAACAGCAGTTTTAACCGGGTTCATGACCAGTGTAGCAGTGCCAAAAGAACAACAATGTAGATCATAGCTTCCCGCGTAACTTACACAATTTCATACGACACTACTATCTACTATTCCGGGAGTTGAGGAACACAAGTCGACCAATAGGCCCAGGGTTCCTATTACAGGTGTACGCAGTCCAAATATTTTTCAAGTCTGCGGCAAGAATTATGCTTGCAAAACGTTTTGAAAACTCTAGCAGCACCTAGTGTGATAACATACTTGAATATTCCCAGGCATTCCTTGGCTTTGGAGAGACTACAAATTATTCCTAGACTGCTTCCGTTCGGAAAGGAATAATGTGGTGTCTAATATAAGTGAATCATACACTACAATAGTGCTTCTGTATTCAATATTTTACTTACAGAATTGAATAGTTTTTCATGTCGTCTATATTTTTCAGTCTGCATAAATAAAAATTAATAATAAGAATGTTATATACATACATATACATATATAAACATTTTACACTTTACAGAAGTATTTCTTTGGTATTTTTATTCTTTGAGATATACCCCATACCAAAAAATATCTTTTTTGATAATGTTTTAAAATAATATAATTGTAAATATAAAATAAAATAATTGATTTTTTAAATACTTTAAGAATCAGGCTGTTTTATACTTAAATCACTGCACAGACATATCTGGGGATAATTAAATTACATTCTCTTTTTTTAACTTTTGCTCTATTTATGTATGCTACTTGTGTATATTGTACCTACTTAAGTTTACAATTGTAGCATACTAGGGTTGCTGCAATGTGATAACTAAAATAAATAAACAGAAACTCATAAATATTGTGTATAAATAAAAAATGTGTATACATTTTTTGAAATTTCTATAAATATATTTCTATATCGATAGATCCTTAAACCAAATTTTTATTTAATCCACACTGAAATTATTACTTCAAATCTAAATAATTAAAGGTATTGATATAATAATAATAATATCTATTAAGCCAAAATCTCTATTCCATTAGCCAAGAGTTTCAAAAAAATTAAACATAATAATTTGAAAAGTTAATATTTTTCCAGGAATTAATTTTACTCTTAAATGGCTCAAGAAAACAAATTAAATTAAAACTGTATATTAAAAATGATACTGTTACATTCTAATCACTACTTGACATAATCATACTTCCTTACTATCTGTTAACCATGATAAGGTAATCTTGGAAAAGATATTGGGGTTAACTTTGCAAAACAAATGCTTTCCTCATTAAACATTTCCTAGTTGAATGATAATAAAACTACCACAAGAGAAAAACAAAAAAAGAAATAAGCGTATTGCATTATGCGCATACAAAATGCTCTGAAGTTCAAAACAAGCCATTGATCTATATATAACTATAGTGCAAGTTGGCATACCACCTGCTCAATTCAAAGGTTTATTGTTTTATATTAAAATTCTAATTGCTTCAAATAATGAACAATTTTTGTGAATTATTATTTTAAAACTATACCAGTAAAAAATAAATACCATTTAGATGATGTTTCAATGACAAGCTGATGATAGGAAACAGTGAACTGGAACTTGGCAGCCCGTTTATTTACCCTCTGGAGCCTTTTCCAAACTGACCCCATGTTTCTAAGGTTGATTTAAATTAACTGTATATCTGGCAAGCCTGTTAACAAACAATTGTACAAAATATTAATGCTAAATTTCTTGGTTGCTACAAGTAAAAAAAGTAATTTTCATTTTTGTATTTTCAGTACCAAATTAAAATATAATTCAAACTAGTTATGCAATCAATATAATTATCGAGTTGTGGAAAATATTCTACAATTTTTTTTTTTTATAGAGAACTCCAATCCACTTCACAGAATGATCATATACAGTGCAAACACAATTAACTTTAAACACAATACTTATTTAGTTATGGATATTTTTTATAACACTGTTCATGTTATAAATATTCTTTTATTATGTAATCTTGTTAGTGTAGTACACAAATACAGTCTGAAGTTAAGTACTAAAGTCATTACATAATTTAATCAGAACTATCCACAAAGGAAAATTGCCACTAAATACATTTCGATATTTAAATCAAACCGCTATAGATTAGGCAAGTTCTTTGCAAATATAATTTGCGGGATATTACTTAAATATGAAGTCATAGTGCAAATGTCAAAAAGTCAAATCTTATGATAAGCAAGCCAATGACAGTTAATTAAAAAGTGCTTATAACAGTTATGGTAAACAACGCGTGAAAATTGGTTTAATATAATCTAGCTGAAAGTGAAGAATGAAACTAATAAATATAACACAACAATTACTCATCGCAACCAAAAATTACATGTTTTGAAATGACATAAATGTTTAGAAAATATTTTGGATTTAAATTTAGAGAATGTTAAAGGGCCAACAAATAGAAATTACTTAAAAGTCGTAATTTGATGCGATGAAAACTGACTGATTCAACAGAATTTTAATCCTAAAAATATAGTGTAATCAGGAAGTTAAAAGTTTTTTTGCGTTCAACACATTAAATTTCCAAATATAACATCAAACCCTCCGGACATAAACCCTTTAAAATTTGTTTTCATAAAATACTATGATGTATCCAACAAAAATTTTAGTGCTGTCTGATAAAAACTAATTAAAAAGAGTGAAATTAAAAATAAGTAAACATAGTTATCCAAATGTGCAATGGAATAAACAAAGACTTGTATGTGAAAAAATAAAGTCTTAGTAAGTTTAAATTAATTAAATATTTTGTTTAACTGTGGCAATACTTTGTCCTACATTATCATGGATTAATGTTTAAACATTCATTTAAAAACACTTGTTAAATGTATTTGGGTAATAAATTGTAGTACTATAATTTCATTATTATGCATTGTTTCAAGTGAAATACTTTATAGTATCAATAACTTGACTATACCTTACTCAGAGTGATTGAAAATGGTTATTTGCAGATGACATTTTTGCAATATTCAATGATCCAGTAAGGATGAAAGACAATGTCACTGAAGTCAGTTAGTTAAACACACATCATGTTATTATTTCTGTGTATTAAACTCTTGTATATTAAATGAATGTTCACTAAAATTCGCTGGGAACAGAATTCCAAGGGGGTAAAGGATGTACTTTTCAGGCCAAACGACGAGCCAACGCGAAATTATACCGTGATAGATAAAATATATCCCGAAAAGTTACAGAAACCCCACTTAAAAGAAGCACATAATTAAGATTGTGCACTCGAACTCAAGAATAATCGAAGCAGTCGAATACAAAGGGACAGCAATCGCATCCAATTCTCAACGCATATTAACAAATATTAACTGAAATGGCAAACTTACTTTATTCCTGTCTGCAGTCAACATCACATTTATTTATACTACACATTCTAAACTGTAGTAATTTAACTCACAAGAAAACGAATGAATCACCCATTCTCGGACAAAAACGTCAAAACTGAGACCTTTTCGGTGGCTTACCTTGATTGAATAAAACAGTGCTGTCAACATCGAAACTCGAGTGTGACTGGGAAAATTGCGAAACTATTTTTCGGGAGGGATTTAATTTTGGAGCACAATTATAATAGCAAAGAATTTAAATACATTACGCAGTCGATTTATAAACCGATCAAGGCTAATATTGTAAGAAGGTCCCACTTGTCAATGACTGTATTTCGACCATAATAGAGTGGGCCCCTACCCCATCCCTATCCCCACCACCAGCCAATCTGTTTGATAATTATTATCACAGATGACGCTTTTAAGTACTAAATTTGAAATAATTTTCAGCAATCATATTGACTACGGAAATTAGGAAATTGAACAATATTCTTAGAGAAAATTGTTAGCACAATTTAAACTAGAGTTGAAATCTATTAAATTTCAAAAATCAGTTCACTATAGAAATATCAAGGTGGACATAAGCCTATAATCTTATGGGTATGTCTAGTCTGGGCCTTACTTTACTGTTGATCTTTTAATAATAGCTATGATTATTCTTTAGTATTTTATATCATTTCTTAGAATTCACTTGATAAATAAAGTCGAACTTATTTGATATGTTTTCCAACACTTGTAGGCAGGATTTTAGGAATAATACAATACTCCTTACACAATAAATAGATGTTTCACTGCTTAATTGTCAGCAGTAAAGTAGATAGGAGAAACCGGCATATTTTCTAATTATAATGTAATACTAATTATATTACTAGGTTACTAATTTATGGTTTGACTGCTCACCATGTGAAGGAACTGGAGCAGCTGGTGTGACACTGAGTGTTTGAATTTTTCTCGGTTTTTAACTTACACCTAAGCCAGTTCCAGTGGAAGAGATAGTCCTCTTCCCGCCTGGAACTTTCTTAGGTCCAGTCTGTCACCAGATTAAAATAAATTAATATATCCAGAATTAACAAATTATACTAATTTATAAATACATTTATTTACATAAAAAAACGCTTATTTGTATATAAATTCAATATTCAACACGAATAAAAAAAGAAAATTACCTGTCCTGGTTAGAACTAGTTATTCAAAATTGCCAAAGATTTCTTTATTTTTGAATTGTTCAAGGCTATATAAACCATGTCAAATAACCTTACATTTAAAAATATACCATTTACAACTGTAATTTTTAGCAATATCATAATGATAAACATTTTTTACAAATATTTAACACAATAGTTTCTGAACATTATTTAATAATAAAAGGTGAATTATTGAAGCAACAAAATTATAAGTTTTAAACTCAGCAACCTCTAGAAGTGTGACTATATTCTTTCAATGCTTTCCAGTGTAATTTAAGAATGACTGCTACAAATAAAAAAGATACTCTCTGAGTATATACATTCATGAGATAAACCACGTTTAAAAATGTCCCCCCCCCAAGTGGGAAATAATTTCAAGGATATTAATTTATACAAATAAGTAATACCCTTCACAAGGGATCTGAATAGGTTTAAAACAAAAAGGCAAAATTAAGAATATTTCAACAAACCATTACATCAGCCTAAGTTAAAAAATAGTTCATGAACAATACTGTGGAATAAGAAAAGCTAGTGTTGTGAGTAAAATGTCTTTCTCTTTCAAAATCTCTTGCATTAGTGATAAAAGTTTATTTCAAACAAGAAACAGTTCATGACGAATATAGTTTTATAATAATAAGAAAATAAAAACAATAAAACAATTAATAATAAATAAAAACAGAACATAATATATATTTACAAGATAATGAAGAGACTGATAAGATAAAAAATATTAATTCAATCAACCACAATTTAGTAATAAAAATAATATAATCAACTTGGGACTTGTTTATTCAAATAAATAAACAAAGAAAATAAAGATTACAAACTGTGGGTTGAGGTAAAATAAATTAAAAATGAGATCACAGATATATATATATGTATATAACGCTATGTCTTTTTTATATACACGTGCATTCATATATTGCTCATTCAATTTACAATGACTGTGTCTCCTTCTTCTATCGAATAGTAGCTCAACATTTTTAGCCCATTCTCCAGTGGTGTCCGTACCAAAGGGTTCTACAACAAGTTTTAAGACATATATTAGAAAAATTCTGTAGTAATAACAAAACTACAAACACACAAATTTTTAAGTTATACACACATTATATTTACATATTACTATTTTAATAAATTTAAACACATGTATAATTATGGGGAAAGAATAACCAAAATTTCTTTTATAATTAATGTTTCAGATGATGGTTGGCTGTATCAAGGAATTAACATAATATTCTGACTTTGACACCTCTATATTCATGAAACTTACACTTGCACTCATATTACGTAAGGAAGAACATAAAACCAAAGTTCTAGATGGTAAATTTTCAGGGTTTGTTCAACCGGGATACAATATCCCAGTATAATTCTATCTATTAGTAGATTTATGTAAGCTTTTGATGAATAGAAACACGCATAACAGGGGACCACATTACACTATATAAATACGAGGTACCAGTTAAAAGAAAATTAAATTATAACAGATAACTATTAAGCAGTTGGAGTAATACACAATGCATAACTTATGTTATGTGCCTTTATGCATAAAGATAGAATACCCCATAATATAGTGCAAATATTACCTCAGAGCTGACAAGAGTTAAGGTGGGTAGGGTGGAGCCCATGTTGAAAAGTCGCTGAGCAAGAGCGTAAAGTCGCTGTATTGACATGTCTTCCGGCAGTCGTTTGCAGACCTCCTTTTCACCGTTCACTAGTTTGACACTTTTCAACCTGCTTTTCAATGTTGTCAACTGTGTTTTAAGTTCACTCTCACTCACTTCACCAAATTCTACAACACAATTCTATAATTTAGGATGGAAAATTAATTTTAATTTATAAAATAATTTCATAACAAATAAATTTTGCATTAATAAGTTAAACGGGCATTCTCATAAAGATGAATATTTATCTAACCTAACCTGTTACTACAATGCATTGTGTGAATCTTTTGAAAATTAAACAATGTTCTTCATAATGGTATTCTAAACTTAGTTGAAACTAATGGTACAACATATTTTAATTTACAATACTACAATACTACAAAGTTATTTTATTGACTTCAGGTTGCAATTTCAGTATTTTAATAATGGAACCTAAACTCTTTTCTCAAAATGAAAAATTGAAATATTTTTTAATAACATTTCTAAGAGAATAACCAATCCTTTTGACTTATCTGTAACTCTAAATGACTCAGAATACATAGTGACCTCTTGCAAAAATAATTTACTCAGATTGCAAAAATAAACTTACATGTTTTTATTTATTCATAAATAATATTTAGTATCATTTGTTTTATTTTTGGTCATATAAAGTCAATTAGAGGCAAAGGAGAAAAAAGATCTTGTAAAGCCTGATAACCAGAGTATAGTCTTTTAAATATAATACCTTAGAGTGTATTTTATATGTTATAAAATAAAAGGCATCTGGTAAAGAAAGAATGTTTTGAACTAAATTGAATACAAAAAAATTGCAAACTAGATAACAATTTAAAGTAATCAATGAATATTAATGTAAGTAAATAATAATTTATATATTTCAAAACTCAAAAGTAGTTATTTAAAAAATATAGAAGCTCCACGGTAAATGTGACATTTATTAAATTTATGGTGTATTAGATTTATGTGACAAATATTCATATTTATTCTGTCTCATCCAGGACACAAAAGAAAGGATGAAAGATAGATTGCTTACTTTTAATAAGATCCGGGTACCTTGGGTGAAGAGTGAGGAATGCCTGTCTGGAATCATGTTTGCTCGCAGAATCTAGCCACATTTTCCCATTCTGTTTCAGATAGTCAATCTCTGCTCCACGTCTCTCCTCATCGGGAATTTCTTGACCATTTAAGATCTAAACGCATTGTTAGTTCTGAAGCTTACAATTCAGCAAAACAAGCTAAACTATGAACAGGACAAACAAAACAATACATCAAAATGGCAATATTGTTGCTTACCTTTAATTTGGACAATCTGGCAATCAATATTTGGCGGGCAGTTTCTCGACTGATTTCATTTAAAATTGGATTTTCTCTAAACCTCAACTCATCCAACTGTGGCAATTTTTCCAATTCACTTATACTTTCCCACTGACCAACAGGAAAAAAATATTAAATATAACTATATGACCTTTATTTTGTTTTAAATATTTCTAGTCTAGAAATATTAACTATTTGATAAGAACCATACATAAGTTTATGCAATATATATATATATATATATATATATATATATATATATATATATTTCCATAATGATATAAAGAGTTTATGGATAATTATGAGTGGGAGTTTTGTGATCTGGCTTAAATGTCTTTAATTAGCATCATTCATAGGCTTGGCAATTCTTTATTCACAATAACAATGTTCAGATAATGCTTCAGACTTATATATGGCCCCTACTTGTAGATGATGACACAATTCAGAACAGCAGATACTTAATTATTTTATCGATTGATTATTTAAAATGTTTGAAAACTTTGTTTTATGCATAACAAAGGTGCAATGATTCCTGCCCATCAAAGGAAGGAAGAAACAATGGATTTTATTTATATTTAAACAAAATTTCTTAAAAATGGCAATAAAATCTATTCATGCATAAATATTCCACAAATTTAGGCTCAATACATACATTATTTATATAATTTCCAGTCAGCACAATATACTTCAATGCTGGAAAGAGATTGTTTGGGGACGGAAAAGACAAACTCGTGAGGCCTGTGTTTGAAGCATTTAAAATTTCTAATCTGAAAAAACCATGCATACATATACTTGTAAATCACATATTTTTTATTTAAAAAATTTACTGTTTACTGCAAGTGTAACAATACCTGCTGCCAGCTTCCTTTTTTTCAATAAAAGAGAGTAAACGGTAGGCAATTAATAATTACAAAATATCAATTCATCAACAGAAAGGAATATTTAATTTGAACTCACCCAGTTATCAAACCTAACTTATTGAATTCTGACCAATTCACTATATTGTTGCCTTCAATATTCAACATTCTGAGATTCTTTAGTACATTCCCAGGAGGTACTCGCAATGAGGTAATATTGTTGAATGAGACCTTGAACACAAAAATAATGTAATGCACACAATTAATATTTTATAACCTCTCAATATGAGAATATACAAATCTATTTTTTTTAAGCACTACCTGTAATTTTTCCAATCTGGGACAGACAGAACAACATTTGAGCACATCGTCCCAATTGCACTCTACTTTGCTCAGGACAAGATATTCAAGTTGTAGGAAGTCATTTTTGAATTCTTCAAAATCATAATCGAGTGATAATCTGTTTTCACTATTATGAAAAAAAGCAAATGTTAAAACAGAAAGAAATATGTAAAATGTTTTTATATAGTTTTGTAAGTGAGAATTTTCTAAGACATCATGTGCCATATAGGAAGTAACGCTTACAAAATGTATTGAGAATAAAAAGAAAAGGGGGTTATTAGATGCACAGCTATCCTTAGATAACAGCTTTCCATAAATAAGTTATTTTCAAACTATGCTCATGAAAGGTGTGGTTGAATATGTTCCAAGAATTCTATAGGAAGGCAAATAAATTAAGAACTTGAGTAAATCCAAAGGTTATGATATTAAAAGATTTGGATGACCACCAAATTTCTATCTTGTGTCTCTTGCGAGTATTTATTATTGAGGGTGGGATGCACAAATAATTGTAATAACCTACCAGTACCTTCCAGTAATATTTTAATTATAAAAACAGACATAATGTTAAAGAGCATTAAATATAACTGATTTATCAGCATTTGTCATACTGGAATATATGTATACAATATTTCATAAATATCTGAATGTGAACCATTTATATAGGTCAGAACATAATGAAATCGCTCATTTACACTTGACATGAAGTATTTCTGAAAAAAAATTTAAATTTTATACAATCCAGTAAATCTAACCTAGTTAACTTCAGATTTCTATTCATTACTTGTAATGGACAATGCAGTTGGAATTATGCACTGAACATCTGAGGATCTAATTCACAAAAACATTTCTACCAAAACCAGAGCTGTATTAATGGAAATTTTGTAATTTTATACCTGACATCAAGAAATTTGAGGTTGGTCAACTGAGAAGTAATATCAGCTACTAATCGCCAGGATTTAATCAAGTTACATCCCAAATCCAATTCAACTATTCCTGGGCAGAGTTCCCTCAGTTCACCAGGATCCCCGGGACCGTTTATCTTCTGATTCCTGACACCTACAATTGTCAGGGACTCAAAACTGTGAACAAAAGTATACTCAAAACTCAGTAAAAAATATTCAGTGTATTATGGATACTGACGGACAAGCCTTTCCAGTACAAGTTTTGAGTAATTTATTATTTAAGCATTAAAAAGATAATTAAATATTAATTTAGAAGAAATATATAAAAGTGAAATATTTAATTTCAGCAACAAATTGGAAATATCTAAATGTAAGTAAAAAATCAAATTTAAATTAGTATACCTCTGCTTTTCTGAAATTTTATCAAAGCCAACCAACATGACAAATGGTGCATTGATTGCCCTCTGTACTTCCTCGACAATTTCTTTGTCCATTATGTTGTTGTTGCTTCCATATTTTTCCTTAATAGCTGTTATAATGCTTCTTCCTCGAATGGTTTTTTCCAGCCGTACCAATGAACCTGATGTCTCATACCTTATACATAAAATTAATATTAAATGTTATGACAGTAAAAATATGTACAAAAAATAGAAGTAAAGAGATTAATCTTGTAGGTAATTTAATCAATAAGTAGTAATATATTTTTACTTTCTATTAAATATATATATATATATATATATATATATATAACAATACATTAAATTACATTACTTGCACATTACATTTATATATATATATATATATATATATATATATATATATATAATTTGAATATTTGTTTCAAAACATGTGACAATTAAAAAATTTCAGAGGTTAAAACGTGGAGGAATGTTAATAATATCTGTTGTGCTTGATAATGCAATAATTTAACCTTTCCACTTTGAATGATAACTTTCTGAGACACTGAATATGCAGTTATAACAACCATTTGCAATAATTGAAAGTAAACATATTTAATACTACACTAATAATGTATTTGAAACTACTGGTCTCCTAAAAGTATGCTAACTAGTAGCTGTATTTATCTAGCAATATTATATTTACAAGTTGATTGTAATAATTTAACTTTAGATCTATTATGTAAAATGGTGTGATCTACCACAAAAAGATTAACAACTGGTACTGCTTGAATCATTAAAAAGTGATAATTCGATAGCATTTATGTCTCAAATACTGATTTTTCATTCGTGATCAGTGAGTCATCAAAATATAGACAGTATTTTTTCTAATCAACTAGTTTTTTTTAGTATGATTAAATAATTGCCTCGCTTGAAAATATCTGATGCCGTTGTAAGAGCCATCATGTTTTCCTCGGTTAGGATCATCCCAATCGACACCCAGCCAGATTCCATTTGTGCTCTCAACTGGTCCAACATAAAGCACTGTACCCCTATGCACATTGACCTCAACGCGATCGCCAATCTCAATATTTTCTGCTTCGCAATCGTTCTCCATCAATGTTACCATCCCTTACACTTTATCCTGTAATCAGAGAATGAAAATATAAGTCCAGAAAACATTAAAAACCTTTCATTAACATCAAAGACCATGTACCATAAATAGAATTTATCTTGTTTGCGGTTGATACAGTAAATCATGGTAGAACAAAAGTTTTCATGATTTAATAAAACAATTACTGGTCTGCAAGAGTATGTAACAATAGTTTTCAACAGGTCTATGTATGTACAATTATCCTATAATTATTAATTTATTTCACTTGTTCATGATTACTTATTTTATTGTTTATCAAAATATATTAAATGCAAAATTAACACCTGCCAGTACCTGTAAATTCAAACTTTTTAAATAAATTACAACCACCATTCTTGAATAAAAAATAACTTCAAGAACAGGCCTTGTTTCCATATTAATGTTACCCAATTAAAGGTAATTACTATCTACCTTTTTATAGATCATTTTTAATTGATACATAAACCGACCAGACAATGATAGAACAATTATATATGTTAATAAATCATTTGTTCTAATAACTAAATTCCACCAAGCAAAGAGAATTCAAAGTAAATAAAAGGACAAATTAAAAATAGACATACTGTCAGGACTTATGTGGAGCCAAATACTGTCAACTGATCTTGAAATAAAAATAGAATGAATTCCACCCAAAATTCAGCTTTAATATATACAAACTGAAGTAATAATATTTTGAAAACAAAAAATTTAAGATATAAAAATTATTTTTTAATTAAGCAAATGTTGTCCAAGTAAATATACTTGCCTAGTGATTTCAGGTAGTGAAATTTTCAGCAGTAACAACACTGTCACGGGTTAAGAAATTTTATAACAGTAAAATTGGCACATTGTATAATTAAAAAAGCACAGCATGTTTTATTAGTACGACAGATTTGTACGCCACAATAATTCAAGCAGCTTATCTTATCTCAAACGTGTTATAGTGAACAAACATTATTCCACAACTAATTTCTTCCATGTATTTAGAAGATAAATGACTGACACGTTGTTTCACCTTTAAGTTCAAGTTTTTTAAAGTCAATGTGCTTGTGTGCTGAGATAAACTGACTCATCAATGCGGCACAACTGGTTTCCAAGGTTAACAGCACATTCACGCACACGGTGTCACATTTACACACAAACAACTCTCTCAGACATTCCTTGAAGTTTCCCTATCACTAACCTCACCACACTTGCTCTACTCCTGCCTGCAGGTCCACACTTATTAGGTAAGCCTGTTTTTTTAAATAAAAACATAGAGACACTCACTTTCCTTGTTAAAATAGCATAGAACAAACCGTGAGACATTTGAGACACTGCAATCATTAAGGTTAACTTAAACATATTTACAGTTCACCATTGGCAGGGCTGATAATAGATATAATGCCAGGGAGTACAAGTCCAACATTGGTCGGTGCTATTGATGAAGGAACCAGCAGTGCCAGATTCTTAGTAAGTAGAAATGCATATAAGACAATATAAGTATGTTCATATATTGTTATGAATATTTATTTATCCAAATAAAATTAAAAAATAATATAACAAAAATTATTATGAACATGACAAGAACATACAACAAAACAAGTCCAGATAAAGTACTTGGCAAACAAGAAAAGGTGAATGATATTAACTCATTATAAGGAAATTGAAAGACTAAAAATGTAGTATTGCTGTATTTTTAGCAATATTTTTTTAATGAAACCAATAATATATTTAATGTGTATTTTTCAAATGATTTATCATCATTACTAAATAACTCAATTATATACTAATATTTGTATTAAATATGACTTGGTATACCAAAATGTTTGTAACAAAAATAAATAACAGTTTGGCACTTTTATTATTTGAAAATGGATCCAGATAAATGTTAAATTCACTAATATAAATGTATTAAATCATATCAGAAAATTACTGAAATATAAATTAATGTTAATTAATTATTTAATTACAATCCTCAAATGGATTTAAAGATCAAAAGGCATATGAGTGGCAAGCTGATAGCTAATCATAAGATGACACCATGATAGGAATTAATTAACAAATGTATTTCAAAGAAGAACTAATCATTTAAACATTAATGAAGATTAATAAATTAGGATATATATAATAGAAAAATGGGGTACAATACTTTTTACAGCACCCTCTAAAAAATAAAGACTCGAGACACAAAATATCATATACTGCATAGGTTTTTTCATCAGCGACACGGCGTATAGTGGCCTCACACCAGGTAACAATATCTCAACAATATCCAAAAGAGGGATGGGTAGAACAAGATCCTATGGAAATACTCAACGCAGTGACAGAGTGTCTTGAGAAGACAGCACTCTCCTTACACGATAAGGGAGTCAGTCTAGCTGAACTAGCAGCTATTGGAATTACAAATCAAAGAGAAACCACAATTGTATGGGATCCAGTCACAGGAGAACCACTTCACAATGCGATAGGTAGGTGGGCCAATTAATAAATCATAATTATAGGATTGGATGAAAAAATATAAAAGTTCATATAGAAAAGACATCATATGTGCCAATAATTATGAAAGTGGTCTAAGTCATATATTTCCGGTTTCGAGATATTTAATGAATTGCTTTCGAATAAATTAACAAATATTTTTATATCATGCAACATTTTTATTTAGAATTTTGTTAGTCTTAATTAATGGGAGTTTACTATGAATATGAAATTTTGTGTGATTTTCATATGAAAATGTTGTATTTAAAGTTTGAATTGACTTAGACCACTTTCATAATTATGGGCACATATATTTTTTGTGTTTTCAATGTTTTTTTGAGCTGTATATTTTGGTGTTGCTTTATTTCTGGTCTGTTACGAATTGTACCTCTACTGTAACTTTGTACACTTCCTGATTTCTCTTTATTTCTCCTTGTAAGAAGTCTAATATTAGGCCTATGTATACTTCTTGCATTATTTTATCATGAAATATTTGCACCAACTTATTCAAAACATAAATGGAAAAAAATACAACTTGTGGTTACTCAAATTTGTACTCTGTACGTGAAAGAACGTTATCAAATCTTCATTATGGTTAATTTTGCCTATAAAACAATACTAACCTTTTACATTCCTAGTATGGTTGGATATACGAACTACAGCCACGATAGATAAACTTATGGAATCTATTCCCAATAAGGATATAAACCACTTAAAGCCGGCTTGTGGACTCCCGTTAAGTCCATATTTCAGCGCTCTCAAGTTACGTTGGCTTCTGGATAACGTACCCTCAATCAAGGAAGCCGTACAAAACAAAAGATGCCTCTTCGGTAATGTCGACGCCTGGATTATATGGGTTAGTACAGCCTCAAGAAATAATTCACCTAATTTATGACACTAGCAATGCACAACGCGAAATTGACGCCAATGGGCACTAACTAAGCGCCCGCACATAAACATTTTTATACACGTCGCTATGAATTAAGAATTTTATGGATTTATTATCAAAAGTTCTAGCACTTTTGTTTGCATTTTCCACTGATGAAATCAGCATATCTCACTGGGATTATTTATTAGAACCTAACGGGTGGAAAAAATGGAGGATTGCACATTACGGACGTCACAAACGCTTCCAGGACGATGTTGATGAACCTGGCGACGCTCAAGTGGGATCCCAATCTCTGCAAGTAATTGAAATCCTTCTTTTCGTACTAACACTTATTAGTGAAAATCTTAAGAATAACTAATGCGTTTTAGTGTGAATTTTTCAGTTTCTTTGACATTCCAATGGACATCCTCCCGGAAATTCGCAGCTCCTCCGAAATCTACGCGAAAATACAATTCGGCGGGGCTATGGACGGCATTTACTTATCGGGGGTAAGGATTCGGAGCTCAGTTCACATTATTCGAATAAATCTCCTTTATTAGGAGGAAAATGTTTGGAGTTTTAAAGAAAGGTAATTACAATAAGTACAAAGTACCGTGTGTCTATCAGTGTTTAGGAGACCAACAGTCAGCGCTTTTTGGACAGATGTGCTTAAAAAAAGGACAAGCTAAGAGTACGTATGGGACAGGATGTTTTCTGCTCTACAACACTGGCAATGACGTACGTTATAAAACAGTTACACTTCCGCTAGCGCATAAAATTAATTGTTTAATCCTAGGTTTTAATCTACTCTATTTACAGCTCGGAAAGCAGATGTTTGTATGCATTATAAAGAAACGTATTCGTATGAATCAGCTTAAAATTCGGGAACTAAACTGTCCTAAATTCATATTTCCGAATTGTATTTATGCAATTTCTAATCACCAACATAATTCGTTATGGTGACGGTTTGTAAAAACACTTAGAACTTTAATTCTTTACACTGTGAAGAAAGCAATTTATATCGCTAGTTTGAGTGACTAAGAATTATCTTACAGACTTATTTTATCATGGCGATGTCTCAGCCTATATCGATGGCATATTACATACTCGATAGCGTTGTTTACATAGTTTAAAGACTATTTAAACAGTTTCCAGTCATTCCAACGGTTATTTTATCTTTTATTACGGCATCTGCTATATACTAAGTAAGCTTTAGATATATTGCATTCGTTATCGATAGCAGTAATCCATCCGTAATCTAAAATTAGTATGTATAAATTCACCGTGTCAAATGCATTTTATCTTATCGTCAGTAAGCGACTATCTTATCCCATATTTAAAGAGTATTCTATTTCCCGAACTAAATTTCCAGAAAATGAGATTTAGTGCCTATTAAAATAAAATAAATGTCTAGTACATTCTAAAACTGGAAAGGGAGAAGGTGTTGATCCCTCACGACGCAAGGTTGCTTTTACTATTCGAGTTACACCGGTGACCCTAGTGATTAAAAGTAGAGTTAAATAACTCCAGAATAATATACTTTTAGTCTATACGATCTTAAACTAAATAAAAAAATATCACTATAAGAAATTTAGTACGTGAGTACATCAACTGGAGATATCTACTTGAAGTTGAAAAGGCCGATTAGGTTTCGGCTAACATGGCCACATGTTCGCCTAACATTGTGCGTCCTTGTTTAAACGCTTTGTCTGACAATTTCGTCTTGAAAAATTGGATGAATTTTAAATCTGTTTGAAAACAAATGCTAACCGAAGGTAACAATAACCTGAGTTTGACACTTCGAAAGTTGTCGAGGAATCTTTTTTATATTTTTTTAACAAGCAGGAAGACTCATTTCTTTAACTCTTGGAACTGCAGAACGTGTAAATGGCGCAGAATAGAGAACTAAATTACGGCGAACCGCTGTTATCAGCCAGTTATCACGCTCCCCCATTTTCCACGCCAGATATAATTTTATAGCCTGAATTGTCAGCTCTTTCGCATACAGCACAGCAGACATTTACAGAAAATGTTGCCCATGGAAAAAGCATCTGAACGAGTTGTTAGAATGGTTCAACAAAATCTGGGCGATCCTAAGTCAAAATCCCGCTTTCCCAGAGTCAGACGGGGAAAGAAAGTTCAGCTCAATTCAGTTCGTTTTTAATGGTTAATATAATTTACCGAAACAAAACATTACTGTTGATAACGCTAACGGGTATTAAAATATACGTAGTGTTTCGAAGGCGATTTTCATTTTTGAAAATCATCAAGGAATACTTCGGCAAGAAGCCGACACTAGTTGGGGAAAAAATGATTTTATATGAACTATTCACTACAGAGAATTCATAGCAAGTTTACGGCCCTTCCCCACTCAAAAAAAATGCCTTCCTGGGTTTGTCTTTTACTGTAGAGTCACAAAAGAACAGGGACCCGTCCATTTTTAAGGCAGTGTATCGAATCTAAACGGTATTTCAGAGAGTGGCTTCCAAGCACGGTCTTCTGACGACGGTCGGGTACCAGCTCGGTTCGGAGAAGGCTGTCTACGCGCTGGAGGGCTCGGTGGCGGTAGCAGGGGCCGCCTTCAAGTGGCTCAAAGACAACATCGGACTGGTCGACTCAATACAGGACGTCGAGAACCTCGCCAACAGGGTCCACCATTCTGGGGACATCTATTTCGTACCGGCCTTCTCCGGGCTCTACGCCCCCTACTGGCAGTCCGACGCCAGGGGGTAAGCTTTTAGGCACGCCCAACAGTTATTTTAACGCTGTTAATAAAACCCACTAATTTACCGTAACGAGAATATCAATCAAGGAAAACGGGTGTTGTGTGTATTGGGATCAAACGCACGTTCCTTTGCACCTTTCCGGAAAGAAATTCCCAAAACTTCCTTGCATCGAAAAATGGGATGTTGTGTCAGGTTCACGAATCCGTAAACCGTTTTTGGATATCTTGCGAACGCGTTGAGAATATTCTTCAGTCGAAAATTGAAGAAAAAATTTGCCCGTCATTGTCGGCGCGAACGTGGTGAACGCATTAAACGAATTGTTGTCATTCGGTCCCCAAATTGGGTCATATTTTCAATTGCCACTTCGCTCGATATTAGGAAGTGATAATCAGTTTCTGAAAACTGTTATTCTTGTGACCTTTCGTCCAATCCAGACACGCTTCTGGCAATGAACACGCTTTAATGCCTCACTAATCTAACGATTAAGTTGACGAGAAGCGGAAACCATTCAAGAATATAGGGTGGAGGAATATCGCAAGAATGATGACATCATTCCTAGCCATTGCGGACCGCCATTAGCTATCTGAAATTTCCGAAAACCTAGAGGGACACCCAAAAAACCCTTCCGCACAAAATGTTCGTCAGTAGGCCAAAAACGTAACACTTCATCTCTCTAGATATAAGGAACTGGTTACTCGTTAAGGAATCAGCGATATTATAGTGATTTTAAAATGTTGATACTGTGTCTTGTAGGGTGATCTGCGGTATCACGGAGGAGACCCAACGAGCGCACATAATGCGCGCCGCCCTGGAGGCGATATGCTTCCAGACGCGAGACATCCTCGAGGCAATGCACAAGGACTGCGGGATACCGCTAACAAAGCTCCAGGTTGACGGCGGAATGATAGCCAACAATCTTCTTATGCAGTTGCAGGCCGACCTCTGCGGTATACCCGTCGGTAACTATACTCCCTTCCTCTCAATCCAACTACATCCAGTCCAAATTTGAACATGAATAGGCAGGTTTGGATGCGCGCAATGAGACAAACACCGAAATTAAACGAAAAATCCTATTATTTCACAACTCCGAGCGGTCAGTTTGAAAACAGTCAAAGAAGAATCCTCTTGATACGCCGCGTTTTGTGATCACCTTGAATGAGCGGACACAAACGTCGTTTCTGTTAAACCATAATTGTGATGATATTCGAATACAAAAACGATAAAAGCGCAATACAAACCAGAAGAAAGCCTTGCCAGGCTAGCTCCTGTGGAACCCGGCAATTAATCTACTGGAAATCCGATAATTGATATTGGCGCAGTCGAATTCTCCTAAAGAAGGCTGCATGTCTCGAATGCGAATAATTGGCCGGTGAATCGCCTAATAAAAGAAAGACATTTAGAAAAATAATTCTGGTTCCAGTTCGGCCACATATGGCGGAGACAACGGCACTAGGGGCAGCCATGGCGGCGGGGGCGGCAAAAGGCATTGACGTCTGGGATATGTCAAACTTGCAGCCGAATCCAAGCGACGTTTTTCAACCCAAAATCACCGACTTTGGTACTCTACACTAATTTCCAATTTAATTATTTCACCCAACAAACGGTCATTTATATAAACTTTTCATGAAAATAAATACAAGCGTTATTATGACAATAGTACCTACATGGCTTTCTATTATACACAGAAACTACGTAGGAAAGAAAGCCGTCATAAAGTTTCATTGGTAGAAAACTCAGTTCAGACAAACATAAATAAACAACAGTTAACTAAAATAAAATGCAGTCGACCATAATAATTTAAATAACTGGTTTAATTTGAAAAATATTTATTTTTCAGACCGCAACAGTCGTTATTCAAAATGGAAGATGGCTGTGGAAAGGAGTTTTGGTTGGGAGATATGAAAATAGACATGCGTACAAGAAGTTTGGAAAAAAATTAAAAATATGTATAAGAGAAAATTATAGTATTGGATAGATTATTTTTACAAAACTTTTTACAAAATAAATTTGTAATGTATATAACACATTGCCTCATGATGAATTGTGCATTGACAATAAATAAAAAATGGTGATGAAAAGTGAATTTGATCTGAATATCCTTTAAGTCAAAAGAATCATAAATTTTAGACGGATTAAATAAGCAAGAAGAGAAAGAAAATTACATGATTGATTAAAAAAATATAGCATCCTAGAATGGGAAATTAATAATGTGAAAAATGTTTATCCAATCTGATGTACTAAATTTGCTATACAGAAGAAAGTTGATTTCACTATGTTCACATAAATTATAGACCAACATATTAAAAACTACAAGAGACATAAAACACTTACGTTATAATTAAAAGAGAAATATAGGCATGGATAGTCATAATGACCACTTACTCTTGAAATATAGTTAAAATATCTGCCCCTTTCAAATCTTAGTTATCTCACAAAAATAAGACCAATAATATTTTTCTGTGTAAGAAAAAATGAATTTGAGCAATTCAATATAAAGTGTTGATTGATAATTCTTTAAATGATAAAAAATCTGATTCTTTCAACACAATTGACGATTTTCTTAAACTTAAAGATTTCCACAAGATTAAAACAATAATAATACAAGCAATCGAGATAAAGAAATCAATTACTTCAAATCTTAAACATGAATGCAGGCAGCAATGAACCAAGGCCTCATACCAATATCTGTGAATCCAAACGTTTTCCTAATGAAAAGTAATTATGACATTTAATGAGTTCAATGTACAGAGTCTTAATCAGGAGAAATACATTTTCAACGGTATTTGCACATAACTTATTATTGTTAGTATTAAATTTCCGATAAGCTGGTAATAAAAAGCGAGGACTGAAATATAAAATGTTAATAAAAACAAAATAGTATTGGTTCAAACAGAAAATAGGGTTAAATATCTGGTAAGGTTATAGTACCGTATACTTACGTGCACTCTAATTTCGGCCACCGATTTATGCGTAAAAACTGTAATAACAGAAAAATAAAACTGTAGAATTATTGTAACGCTTATCACGGATCAACAAATAATTACTAAGAAGAAAACAAATGACAACACTGAAAACCCAAAAACTGACACAGTTACATTGTTTTTCCACGACCTTTGTAATAACACTATTCCTATATTTATATAAACATTGACGATTTTTAACATTCTTTCATTAAAATTATTCTCCCTTTCTATACATCAATAAAGAAATCGAATTTAAAATAAAATCGATGTTCGTACTTATTTTTTTTTATAATAATACTTATTGGAAATTTGACATGTGCAGTTGTGCTAGTGACCAGTAGAAGGCTTTGACATGAAGTAAATACGTGTTCCGTGCCCAATTTCAAATTATGAACATTTCTAAATATTTTATATTATAGAAAATACAATAGGATGGAAAAGTTGAAGATCGGGTTCGAAAAACTCAAACATCTGGACGCCTACTCTAAACCCATCGAGGATTTCCAAGAAAAAACATTCGTCGGCGGAACAGGTATGGACCAGGTTACCGATGTAAACAACTGCCTTATGTTTTCATTTATCACCCTAAATGCTCTAGTAGACCTCTGGATATTGAATGGATTCAATGGAATTCATCAATTTATCAATGTCCCTTTCTAATTTGGCAATATTAAAATAACACTTGTAAGTTAAAAGGTTGTTATCTCGACATAAACATTTGATCCAGTCATTACAATGACCTTTATAACTCAGTTTTGTGAATATTTAATAAAAATCAAGTTATATACATAATCAACACTGTAACATAATGGAGATACAAATTCAGATATTGCAGTATAATTTTGGGGATAATGGATAATGTTAGAAATGTTAAGCTTGGGTTTTGAACTATACTTAGGTTATTGTTTTTATAAGTATAGTCATTCTTGTTGCTTGTTTGAGTGTTTAGCATAGGAACAGAATGCAATTTAATTTTAATGAATTATTAATGCTTTACTGGCCCTTTTGAAATTCTAGACTTTCTGCTTATGCGACATCAGGTATCACGTATTCTCTATTATTAATAGTATATTTGTTTTTGTTCCAGTGTCCATTATTTGCTGGTTGACCATAATATTTTTAATTGCACTTCGATGTCACGAATTCTGCACATATCAAGAAACAACGGAATCAATTTTTGTAGACACTTCAAGAGGCCCCAAGCTAAGAATCAATATGGACTTGGTGTTTCCACAAATATCTTGCAGTTGTTAGTACTTCCCTTAAACAAATAATTGAGTAATTAAGTTATTGCATATTTAAACAAGAATGAAATTATAAATTCATTCCTTTATTCAGATTTATCACTTGATGCGATGGACAGTTCAGGTGAACAACATTTACATATAGACCACAACATTTTCAAACGGCGTCTAGATTTAAATGGAAATCCAATTGAAGAACCCAAGAAGGAAAGTAAGTTATCAGATTTGTCTTGCATAAAATAAATAACTTTTGTGAATGACACTTTTATGTGTTAAAATAAATATTAATCATTCACAAAAATATTATTTGATGCTTAAATATTATTTAATGAAAATCTCACAACACAACTACTACTGGTATTTCTGCTAATGAATTGACTGTCTTCTGGAGGTTCTTTACTACTATCAAGTAATTATTTTGGCTTTGTTTCAGATATTGGAACAACTGCAGTTATAAAAACTGTAAGTATTATTTATATTTATTTATACAGTTAGGTCCATGTAGTATTGAGAGAATTTCAGATAATTACAATATTTTTTTATTGTTATATATAAGTGCAAGGAGCCAACTGTGGCCAGTTATGCACTTAAGTACAATACCTAAAACAGATATGTTTATTTATCATTTTTAAACATTATATGTATTTGTGAATATATATATATATATATATATATATATATATATATATATATATATATATATATATATGTATAATATATTTTTAGGAGGCCCAACTTAAAAATGAGTCAGACGAGCACAATGATACAGCCGTGGGGAGTGTGAAGTGTGGTAGTTGTTATGGGGCTGAAAGTAAAGAATTGAATATAACGTAAGTACTGTTATGAAAGTATATTTCCATGTACTTATTTTGTGATCTTTGAAGCTATCCTGAAGTGAGAACACTTCAAAATGATCGTACCTTGGTCCAGTTATTCTGGCCATTTATTCAATACACTTCAGCTAACTGAATGCTATTTTCAAACACTATAAGGTCTTTCAATTTGTAGATTGGATGTTCCCACTAACTGTATAGATTATCATTAGTACATTTGTGTAGATTACAGGCCATTAAATATGCTACAAAAATCATTTAAACAACAGTTTAAATCATGGTTCCCAATATATTTATATATAAACAAAAATTAATTAATTCAGAAGTTTTTCTAAAAAATTTCAGAAAATTCTACTATTAGGATAGAGAAAATTGAACTAATTTAAATGGTTCAGATAATTTAATATATTTTAGTAATCAGCGTATACGGGCAACATATGTTCTCTTGCTTATTTTATACAGCTTTTGTCAGGTGCTGCAATACTTGTGAAGAGGTTAAAGAAGCTTATCGATTGAGAAGATGGCATTTACAAGAAATAGATGTTCAACAGTGCAAGTCATCTGCCACTGCTAAACAGATTGAAAATGCTTTCAAAGAAGGCTGTCAGATATATGGTTATATGGAAGTCAATAGGGTCAGTTGATTAATATTCCATCATTGCTAATCCTAAATATCATCTATGAACATATTGTTTAGTATTAATTATTTATTTATATGCCATTATCTTCATTTTTAACCTGATGTGGTTTTCTGACCTTACTGTGGCAGTTTTTAAATAAGTTAAACAAATCATGTTTCATTGCCTGCTCAGAAAATTCAAACAGGATAATTATTGATTTACAGAATTAAATAAATTTATTAATTTTCTTTTCAATATATACTTGATGTTTTTTTAATTAATAATTTGTGTTAATGATTAATAGATTTAAAACTAAAATTTACATCACATACATTATTTAAAGAACATTAAATATGAGCAAAGGCATTGGCACATTTTAGATTATTTATACACATACAATAAACTTATCATTATTAGGTAATTTATCTATTTCAGTCATTTAAGTGTATTAAATTTATCTTTCAATTTTAAGGTTGGAGGAAGTTTTCATGTGGCTCCTGGACAAAGTTTTTCAATAAATCATGTACATGGTGAGTTTTTATATTCTTCTAATTCAATAATAGTTTTAAACTTAGTCATGAATCGATCACCTTGAAATTTATCATGGTTTAATTGAAGTATTCAGTAAATAAAATGAAAATGACTAGAAATGTAATCAAAAATTATCCTATGGTTAGTGCATTTTTCAATATTTATTATTATTATTAATTGTTCAATATTAATCATTGTAGACTGCTTACTTTGAAGTTATTATTGGATATAAATTATTTAAAGAAGACATTTTAAAAAATATTTTGAGATGCTTTATCTATGCTACAATGGTTTGTTGTTTACTTGTTTCAGTGCATGATGTTCAACCATTTTCATCCTCGTCATTTAATACTTCCCACATAATAAGGCACTTGTCATTTGGCCAAAACAAATTGTATGGACATATTAAAACAAATCCCCTAGATGGATCCAAATCTATAGCCAAAGAAGGTAAGTTACAAATATTATTCATATATATGAAAGTATTTATCTATAACATATAGCATTTATAATTACAGCCAAAAAGGAAAATTGGAAGTTATTACCGTATTGATATTGGTATATCAATCAAATATACCTAAATCACTAACTTCTTTTTTTAGGTTATTTTATGTCTGATTTCAACTCTAGGTTAAAATTAATATTTTTTACATGATGCAATACTCCTCCAGTGTAATTTCAAATAAGCACATTTTACCTTACACTTAATGTAATTTAAGGACCTCAGATGCTACAAATGTACAAATTTGTTATGGCTGTAGTGAGAACCACACTCTCAATTCTATAATCTAGAAAGAGTTCATAGAACTAATAATAATACTTTTGATTATTTTTGAAGGAAAATGGAATAGGGGTCAAACATAAAATCAGTATGATAATCATTTACAATTTTTTTAATGATGTATAAAATTGTTGTGTATGAAACTCATTGATGATCAGTAATTAAACCACAAAGAAATATTTTATAGAGGGATATGACTTACATCTAAACATTCTCACAGCTATCACTACTTACATCCCTTATACAATGTTAAAAATATTATGAAATATAATTACAACAAATTAAATTAAATACAACCAAGTTTTAAGTTCATTTTAATAATATGCTATAATTTGCATGATTTCTCCTTTTTTACATCAGGATTATATATTTCCTCCAATAATAACTGGTCTGCTATCTATAACATGCTGTATTGTGTGCTACTTAGATTTGTCAATTCACTGATAAGAATAAGTTTAACTTTAACAGCGTATTCCAGTTCCGATGGCCATAAATGTCCCAAACGTGCCACCACCTTGTAGCATTGTTTTGCCAACATTGTTTATTAATTCTCTCCCTCGTAGTCCATACCTGAACATAAAAAAATAAATCTTAAAAGAGAATGTTTGTGTCCTGCTAATTTAAAAATATATAATTTTTTGAGATTTATAGAACAATGTAAAATTAATATTGTTGTCTACCCAGTCATTCAAATATCATATTAATAATACAAGTAATTCGTAAGAATTATAATTACAACATATTAGACAATTATTTCGGGAGATTCACCTGAGGGCTCCAAATCCACCAAAAATTGCTCCGGATGCTAGTCCTACACAAAATCCAATTGTGAAACCCATCCTCATCCTATCCCAACAGCTGGGTCCTGTCTGATAGCTCCCTACTGGTACTGGCATGTTTGTGGATTTTTCTGAAACCGAATACAAACAAATTCAATGGTTGCATCAATTAATAAAATTATTGCTAGTTTGCCAACTTGAATGAGGGAAAGTTTATGTATTTCAGTGGTACTGAATGTTGAAATATTTAAATGTGCATAACCTCAGAAATATCATTAACAGATGTAGTCATGTATCTACCCTCGGCATAAAAAGGTTATTAGAACATATTTTTTTCAATTTAATGAACTGATTTTAATTGGTATTGTGTCTGAGATTAAATTAAATGGTATTAATATCGGAATGAAAAAGAGTTCTGGTATATTATTTGTGCCCTTTGGAGACCTAAGCTAGTGACAGGTTATTTTACTGCCCTGAAAAGCTAACATATTCTTTTCGAATTATTTTAAATGCCGAACTAATAATACAAGTTTATAGCTTACCTTTAGTTTAGAAGCGTTTTCTGTCTTACAAAAATAGTGCGGCGTCGATGTTATAATTTTACCGAATTTTTAAAACATGTCTCATAAGAACAGAAACTGGCCACTGCCTTCAAAATCACGAGTAGTCGTTTATAACGCAACCTGTAAATTGTTTTTGTTGTTCGCTCGCAATTCCAGCACACTCGTATACTTTGATAACATATTATTCGATATAGATAAAAAAGAATTTATAAGTTGTGATTTTTAATAAATTACGACCGGAAATAATATACAAATAAAAATATGTGAATAGTAGGCATGGTAAAATTGCCCTGTGTATCGTTTGTGCTCTGTAATCCGTTGCCATGAGTTGTTTTAATCAAAAACATAAAAGATAAAAATTATAATTTACTTGTTAATAATGTTTGTTTTTTATAAAATTACCCCGATTTATAATATACAACATTCCAAACACTAGGCCAATTTTATGAAATACGACTTGAACTAGTATACTTGTTTTAATTTGACAAACTGTTCAGCAATGATTAGATATAAGAGTATTGAATTGCGCAATAATACATTTTGAAATAGTTTTTGTTATTAGAAAAATTCTGGGAACTTGGAAAATGGCAAATTTAGTAGCCCTCAACAGATTAAGCAACTACATCAAATAATATCATTCAGTCAAAAACAACTGCATTACACTACTACATTATGGGCACTTTTTTAATAGTGAAATTTAATGTATTCACAAGATTATGTTAAGTGTAATATAATTATTTCTTTACAGGAGCAACAATGTTCAATTATTATATAAAAATTGTGCCAACACTGTATGTCAATCCTGAAGGTGCAACGTTACACACAAATCAGTTTTCTGTTACAAAACATGAGAAGGTATAACTTTACCTTAAGTTATAATTATTTAATATATTTAAATATTATATATTAAATTGTGATTCTTTGAATCACAATAGTTCTTTAGCTTATGTTTACAGTATATAAATTAAATGTAATGTATCTTGTGGACATATAATTTGTCAAATATTGGGAAAACAACTATAACTGTTAACTACAGTTCAAATATAATTATGTATTACTTTTTATTTTATATTATTAGGTGGTGGCCCCAATGAGTGGAGAATCTGGAATGCCTGGTGTCTTCTTTAGCTATGAATTATCTGCTATGATGGTCAAAATAACAGATAAAGTAGTGTAAGTAACAATTATGTTTTCTGTATTAGTCACAGTTATTAGTCCTGTCAGCAATATACTTAATAAACAATTATTTGGTAGCTGCATCAAATGTCACCAGAAACTTAAATATTTGACAAAATGCCGAATAGTGTTTACTTTCATTTGAAAACAACTTATTAATGAATACATTTGCTTTTCAGACCATTAAGCCATCTTATCACAGACATATGCAGTATCATTGGAGGTGTTTGGATTGTCTCCATGTTCATTGATTCTCTTTTCTACAAATCCTCAAAGATTTTACAAAAAATTGAACTTGGTAAAACCAGTTAAAATATCACAGTGCCTTACTGTCAAAATATTATAATACTGAAGTTATTATTGTTATTATTATGTCATACTTTCAAATTTGGAAGTAATTGGCAATTATTTAATTTCAATTTCTAATTGAAGTTTTCATTTGTTATGTTAAAATTCAGTATACACTGATGTTCTATATATTGGACCAGTTATATCAATTATGTGAATTTGTTTTAATAAAATTAGCAGACAACTTTCAGGCATACAAAATTATTTTATCAAAATATTCATTGGAAAATGTTATATTAATTTGATTTTAATCTCAAAATATATAAATAATATATAAGTGGTAACATAATTTCATATCCAAACTATGAAAGAAAGCTGGAAAAATATCCTTTGTTACTTAACTGTTGACATTTCTAGTCAAATGAACAAATTACTAATATTTAAATGAGGCATATTTGATCAGTTTTCTTTTAAAAAATAATTGGTAAATATTATCTGGTAATATATCCATCACTATGATTATTATAATACATTTTCATTAATATACCAAATATACTAACCATTATGAATACTGGTCTCAATTGTAAATTTTCATCAATATTACTTTTTAATTCACTGTTTGGGACAAATGTATACATGGGATAATTATGCATATATATATTATATATAATCTTGTAAATATGGAACAATACATCATTTCCTAGTTGAATAATGATTGGTTGCATAATTTATTATTCTTAACACTGATCTGAAATAAAATATCGATTGATACCAAATTTAATATTTTGGCACTTTAATAAATATTGGTGTATATATAAGAACACAAGTTGTATAAAAAAAATGTAAGAAATTACAGGGCAGTTTATTAGAATGAAGTTGATGCATGAGGGGAGATTGCATAAGGGTATTGAATTACCATACTGAGTTGTATAACAGGTACATGAAAGTTACTCTTTGAAATATTTTATTCTGTACTGTATTTAATAAAAAAAATGACCATTTTAAACCAATCTAAGTGATATTTAGTATTCTTTAGTGGTGTTAGACTAAATAATAATCGATCATTACCTGCCAAATGTAATGTGACTGGAAATTCAGATTGTAAATGGGTCTGTGGTTGTGTATTCATTGGTAATTTGCCAAGCTATAAATCTAAAGGACTAAGGTCAAATACTGCACGCAGTTTCTTTTCAGTGAAAATTTAAGTAGTTTATTTGTTTCTCCAGTATTCAAATATTCTCCTTTATCCCTCAGTGGAAACAACATTGTAATATACATCATGGTGTACAATTCCACTAATGGAAGAAATAATGCTTCCAACTGTTGAGAACAAAAGGTTTTTAACACTAGTATTAATCACAGTCAGGAATTACATACAACTTTCGTTACTACCGAGTTTTAAGAAATTTGTTAAAGTAACTAACAGGCACTTGTGCAACATTCCGACAGAAATCAGAATCATTGCCTGAAACTAAACTAGTAAGTGAAATGTAGCCCATTTGTTTGGGGTCGTAGATGGCTTTATTGAGTGAAGCAAGAAACTCATGCCTATCCTTCAGCCTCTGTTCACGGCTCAACAACCCTTGAAGTTGTTCAAGGATCAAAGTGTGTGGGATTCCCATGGAATTGTGTATGTAATCAAACCTTGAAGTAAGACTATGACGATCTGCAAAAAATAGAATACAGGCATTAAAATGTATAAACTGAATTGTATTCTTCATCGTTTTAGTTACCACCTGCAATGTTAGGTTTAAAATGTTTACCTGATGACATAAGTAATAATACATTGAATACTTATATATTTCATTACTTTAAAAAACTTAGCTTTCCTAATTAACTGTTTTCATATTTAAAATACTTTCATAATTAATAAAATACTATGCATATAAAAAATTATGTTATTATTAATTTAAAATTTTCTTTCTCCTTTTATATATTTTATTAATTATTATAACACGGCAATCTATTTTCTACTAAAAACAAAAGAAAATCATACTAAACACAATATTTTCCTGTAATAACAACCAGTTTGAAACATTTCCATTAATCCTTTTATTAATTTAATGTCAAATTTTATATAAAATATAAACTTTTAATTTTTTACTCATAAATTATGGTATGCAATGATTTCATAAATTACACTAACACTGCAATAACATTTTATTTTTCAAAGGAATTTAAATCAAATGGTACAATAAATTAAAACTTACTGAGTGTGTATATTTTTGGTTTCCGTAAAACAATTTCCTTTGATTCTGGAACCGTAAAACCCATTTCTTCTCGTACCGCAAATGTTGTATTCTGCAAATTGAGTGTTTTGATTCAACAGCACTAATAATGGTTTGGTTTTATAGGGTTTTATCTTCTTATAGGGTTTATACGTATTTCAGTTTTTGTTTCAAGAATTATTTTTTTCTTCAATTAATTAAGAATAGGGTTTAGAAAGAACTATTTTATTTATTTTTTAATATAAATCAAGAGTCTGTTGTATTATTAAAAAATCATTTACCAACAATATGTTAATAGTTATGAATAACTGCACTGTAAATATGATGAATTTACGTTGACAATTACAAACAATATATAGTCAAATGAGCTAACCTAAATTATTTCAATACCAGATTTAATAACAACATTTAACTTACCTTAATGTGGTTGAGATCATACGTTATTAGCTTAGGCTGTTTGGTTGCTACAAATCTTACTTCCTGACCTGTCAATTTGAAGTCATTTTGAAAGTACCCAAGTTTTTCATCTATATCTTGTGTGCTAAAATAATTGACACAAAAGCATTAAATAAAACAAACCAATTCAAAAATTAACAGTTCTGCTTTATGTAAAAGTATTTTTGGTACCTGTACATAAGCCAACTAGGATTTTTCATTAGAATCCGAGATATTGCTTCAGCTGTAAACTTTTTTGAACATAAATAATTTATTCTAATTTCTAAGTTGTCCATATCTTGTGTGAATATTAAAGGATTTCTCGTAATGAAGTCTCCTAATGATTCAGATGGTATGCCAACGTCATGTAAGAATCTGTAAATATTAAATTTAGAGATTAAATTTTATATTTGCTTTACTGAATATGCATTTTATATAAACATTAAATTCACATATTATACATTTGACTGGTATGACAGTTCCAAATCAAACTGTACTAAATATTAAGAGATCTAATTATTTAATAACTAGAGGCTCTATACAAACACTTAATAATGTAACCAATATTTAATATACATTCAATTAATTAACTTTAGTTATGTGAGCTCCACTGGTAGTCAATTCAAATTTGCAACTGATGAAAAATTATGTACATTACAGTTATACCACTTTAAAAATTAATGCAAACGTACTTAATGTGTTTTTTCATATCCCGTTCAAAATCAAGTTTCAAGAAGACACTGGGTACTCCTTTTGTCCTTTCGATCCTGTGAAGGTTCACTCCCAGTTTGACAAGCTGCTGGAGTGTTGGTGATTTATTGACATATGCTGCCAAATTAAATGACGCCACATGATAAGGGGCAATATCTGAGACATCTTCTTGGCAACCAGGCGCAATCAAAGAATCTGATCCGCACTTATTTGTCAAATCACTATTTCCAGAGTAGTCGGAAAATAAAACGCAGTTCGAAGCATTGCTATTAGTTGTATTTAACCTGGATATTACGAGTGAGAGTAGTCTAATATTCTGTCTCCTAGCTAAACTACACATTTTTTAAACTTAATTCAATTTAACTGCTCGTTTCATCAACATAATAAAATGTCCAAAAGCGCGGATAACAAATATGAAGGTTATGATCAAGTTACTGCTAAATAGTTTTGTAACTACCAACTCATCTAACTACAAATCTCTAAATGCGTGTACGCACTTTGGTTTACTTTATTCGAGTACTTTAGATTGCTAATTAAAATAAAAATTTATATTTGAAATTGTATTTCAACATGTGTGTCTGATCACAATCCGGAGGAGGGATCTCATTATTAACGACTACTCGGATTATTCTAAATAAGTCGGGTAATACATTTTTAAGCAGCTAGGTAACTATTTATTTTATCGGGTACTTCAAAATGTAATTTAAATACATAATATGTGGCCTCATAATAATGAGAGAGTGCGCGTACAGAAATGAATGTGTAGGATTAATTTTCTCTTTGTATAATTTTTAATGCAGATTTCAGCATTTTTAAAACGAATTTGTTTTCTTTAAATATGCTCACGACATCTGAAAAATGTCTGGGCAATTATCATGTATGCAGTTCACGTGAAGGAGGCCGTGTATTTATGTGCCCTTTTTCCAATAGTGTCTCGTTATCAGCGGCAAACATGCACCGTGAACTGATATTTATATAAGTAGATGAGTTTATCTCATGATAGTTTGACTTATAGTTCTTAACTGGTAGTACTCTAATATATAAATTATCACAGTGAAAATGACGGCCATAGATGAATCGTTTAAGGAACAATTTAGTAAGATCAATGAAAGGCCGGTCGATAACATCTCCTTGGAAGTGTTCTACCGTCCTCATACTATTACATTATTTGCGGTCTCATTTGCCTCTCTTAGTTATTTTTCATTTGTCAGGTAATAGTCATATTTATAATTTACACTTAGTGCTGAGTAAGTTTTGATTTGTTGCAATCTTGATTAAACTCCTTATTGTATCCAGTAGTTTAAAATAAAGTGATGAAATAGGTTTATAACTTTGAAGAGCAGTATTTAGTATTACTTGTAGTGCAGTGGTGTTAACCCATGTAATAAATATTTTTCTTTAGGTTGTATTATAATATTTCAAGATTTATTTAAGTAACTAATATTAACAATTTGTATTTCTTAATGAAGTACCCGTGAAAAATTAACAAGTAACATTATCCAATTTTTCATATAATACATTTTTAGAATGGTTCTATTTTTAAAATTATATTTTTCTCCCCTTGAAAAAATAAGTTGGTAGAGTTTTATTATATCCAACTTTGCATACATTTGAAAGTATCAACCAGGCTGTTCAAAATAAAAATACAAAGATTGAGGCCTGAATGAATTTAAACTCTGAGTAACCTTTAAAAACTCTGCATGTGTAGTATATCATCTCATGTAGGTTGAAAGAAATTATATTTAATTATTATCTTATTTAATCAATTTGATTCAAAGTATTTGGATTTTAATATTTAATGTTAGTATTTCAAAATATTCTGAGGGAACATTGTTATGATATCTTTACTAATTAAGGAACTATAAAAAAACTGCATAATGGCCTTTAAAGCCAATAGCATTATATAAAGCTTACAAAAATGCTTCTAGGTTTTGGCTATTGGAAAATTAAATATAGAATTTATCTAAAACAGTGGCAAATAAAATTAAAAAAATGCCTCTGTGTTCTATGAATTCTGTATTACGTTTTGGGGACCAGACATCTATGAAACCCAGTGTTTTAATGGTTGATTCCTGTTTTATTTGTATGTTGACTATAAATTTGTTCTAAAAATGTAATCCGTTATTAATTAATTCAATTATAATCATTTCCATTTGACCTCCATTCAATAATTAGAATATTTATGAAGAGTTGAATAGCATTCGTATGCATTTGGAAATCAATTTGGTAATATTATTGTTTCAGGAATGAAGAACATGTGGATAGCAATATATGGGCTGGGATTTGTTGCATTGTTTACTTTTTTATGGTGATCTCAGTACTCGCTTTTCCCAATGGCCCTTTTACTCGACCTCATCCTGCTGTTTGGAGAATTGTTTTTGGCTTAAGCGTTCTCTATTTACTTTGTCTGCTGTTTTTACTTTTTCAAACTTATAAGACGGTCAAAAATATAATGATATGGATCGATCCGAAATTGGAAACTTTCCACATCGACATGGACAAAGTAATTTTTATTCATTGAATTAACTCTGAATGGAAACTAGTAAAAAGAATAGCAAGGTCGCTAAATAGAGGAGCTGAAAGCTTTGCATCGTTTTTGAAATTGCACTTTGTCTATCACAATGTTATTGTCTCTTTGTCTTTCTTAATAATAAAATTTCCTTGAATATTATTTTTATAGTTGCCTTGGTGCATCTTAAATAGATGTTGTAACCTGAAAGTGTTTCCACCCCTATTACATTGAGACAATAACTGCTATTCTTCTGTTTCCATTTTGATTATTACATAACATTAGAAATGTGAACATATGATATTTTACATTATTAAATAATCATTGAATCTTTTTCCTGTTCCTGTTTTGGTATTTAATTGTGCTTATAAGTCAGAAGATAAAATGTATAATAAATAATATTGAAAAACTGATCATTACAAATAAATGTCTGTTGCAGGAATATGGGGTGAATTGTTCTCAGGTGAATATGGAAAAAATTTGGGATCACTTGGATGCATTTGCTCTAGCTCATTTATTGGGCTGGGCATTCAAAGCAGTTCTAGTCAGACACTTCGGCATATGTTGGGCAGTCAGCGTCATGTGGGAAATTACTGAGGTTAAATTCTTTATTTATCAGAAGAGAAGATTGAGCAAGAACATATAAAATTATCTAATTAAATTTTTTTTCTTCAATTGCCTCTGTAATTTGATAATATACTTCAGTGTACCACTTAATTATTGATGTTAAAAATTGACATTATTGGTTAAAAGTTGACAGAATTGAATTATTGGTGTTGTTAAAATGACATTTTAAATTTATAATTGTTGATAACTTGGAATTCATATCACTCAAAAATAAAAAAAATTGTTTCTGACATAAAATTTTAAAATTTATACTAAAGAGAATTAAATTGATCACAATTTTAATATGGTTAATATAAATAGATGGATTTATATTTATATTTGATTACTGTTATTTTTAACAAATTCTTTCAATTTTTCTGTTCAGATAGCTTTTGCTCACTTGCTACCAAATTTCACTGAGTGTTGGTGGGATGCTCTTATACTTGATGTTGTATTGTGTAATGGACTGGGAATTTGGATTGGACTTCAGATTTGCAAAAGGCTTGAAATGCGTGATTACAATTGGGTTGGATTCAAGTGAGTTATTTTATTCTAATGCTGTTGCATTAGATCATTTCTTCTTGTACTACCTTATTTTTATCCCATGTAATTTTAATTTACTTATAAAACAGAGAATTGTTTCGTTTTTTCTTGGTGGTAATAGAAGTTACTCTGTTTGAATACGTTTGGAAGAGAACAGTAAATTACTAAATATCAAAAAACTCATACATTTATTAAATAAAAGACATTAACATGAAGGAGAGATGGTAATTTAGCATCAACATTGTAACATCATATTGATACAATTATTTAAAATGGTAATTCAGATTGAATTATTGTTTTTCTTTATGTATTTAATCATGACTATATGCAGGATTATGCATTAACTGATAGTTAGATATTTTTAGTGCAGTTCAGATATTTGTAATGTAAATTTTACAATTAACTGTATTTATTAAGTTATGGAAATTAAATAGCTTGTAAAATATAAATAGCATACCAAGTGACAATTTTTCATAGATCTAAGGAAACTTTGTCATTTTACTCTCTTCGATTAGATGGTAAGATTCATGGGAATTTGTGAAAATATGTGAATAAAAGTGTGATTATCACCCAATGATTTATTTCTTCCAGTCTGATATGTAGCCTGTGACCAGACTGGATTTAGCTTAATCTAAGGAGGTTACCCTAAATTGTTGGTTACAATTAATGTATTTCAGGGATATTGAGTCAACAACAGGAAAATTGAAAAGAGCGGTGCTTCAATTTACACCAAGCAGCTGGACTCATGTGCGCTGGTTAGATCCAACATGTACGTACATGCGATTCCTAGCCATTTGTCAGCTTGTCATATTCTGGCAAATATGTGAACTGAACACATTCTTCATTAAGCACATATTTGAGATGCCACCTACCCACCCACTTGTTATCATCAGGCTTGCTTTCGTCGGTGTCATTGTAGCTCCCTCTGTCAGGTAACTTCCAGTTCTAATTTTTAATTTTATTGATATCTTTCTTACCAGTCAGAACAGAAAATCAGTCTTAAAATTTCATTTCTTAAAAGTTTAAGAAAGGCATAGGAAAAGGAGAAGCAATGGACTGCACTGCAGTGCAGTTAGAATCAGATAGACAAATTTTCTATTAATAACATTATCTGTTCTGTAAAGTATACAGAATGTATTTTGCAGTTGAATATTATGGCTGTTAGGACAACTCTGCCAAAATAGCATTAAATATTGCATTTGTTACTATTGGTAGTGTAATTTAATTTTAAAATGGGAGCTCTAAAGTAAAGAAAATACAAATATTAAATATTTAATAAATATGTAAACATTTCATGTATACTTGCGTTATAATTCATGGATGGTCACAATATTATTAATCCACAATTAATAATATTATTAAACATACTTTTTTGATAGAACAATTGTTTTTTCCATGATTATTTTATACGTTTGCTCAAAGGATGGATTTAAGACAATTATTATTAGGAGCTCCGTGAGAATTTGAAATTATACCCTTGTGATTTTTTTATGGATAAGTTAGTGATGCCCCTCTCCATGTTCTTTGTCAATGGAGCATCCTGATGGTACTTTTATTGTTTTAGTGCCTTTGTTGGTTGTAGATTTTATAAAGTTTTATACTGTTACTGCCTGAACTGTAAGAATACACTCAGACTGATCTTAATGAATATTGCAGGGAATAAATTATCCTATTTATTTAAAAATACAATCAATTAACATTTATTTAACATTGTGTTTTTACAGACAGTACTATATGTATGCTACTGATCCTCAATGCAAAAGGGTAGGTACCCAGTGCTGGGTCTATGGTGGAATCATGGCTGCTGAAGCTCTCCTCTGCATAAAAAATGGAAAAGAATTGTTTTCACATACCCAGGCCACCAACATCATAGTCTGGCTACTCATACAATTCCTACTCTCTGTTCTGATGGTCTATGGATGTGTTCTGTGGCATAAATATTTCCAGGTGACCCAAGGAATATGATTTACAATTTTTGTTGCCAATTTATGTGGGTAATGTGTACAATGTTTACCCTGATGTGCAAGCTAACATACAACGCAGTATATATTACTGATTTTTTTTTGTTGGATGCAGAAACTTTCTGAAATATTACTAATTAGGATTCTTTATTCTGGCCTTTTTGATTTAACTAATTAAAATGTATTCTCTTCCATCCCTTTATATGAGTTTTTTTAACTGGATTTCATCTTTAAATTAATGAAATTATCTTATTTTTGTGATATAAAATTCCACATGATCAATAAAAGAGGTACCTAGAATATATGATTTTTTCCAAAAATTATTAAAGAAAATTGAGTGGTAGTTATGTTGGGTTTTATGTTGGCTTATGCTTGGTGTTTGCCTTTTGATAATGCAATGCAAGCATGTGTTGTTTGCAGAGTGGTGATGACTCATCATCGTGTGATGCTTCTCCCATTAAAGACAAAGATTCTACTGATTCTACTCCTGTGGAGAGACAATCTTTTATTACTAACTTTAAAGGTATGAGAAGTTGTTTATAAGTTTATACAGATATCGAGACTATTGAGGATTATGAGTGGCAAAATACACCATTCAAAGTTTTTATTTAATATTGGTCATTGTTGTATTCAGCCTAAATCGTATGCTTAGTATACAGTGTTTTTAAAAAAGATACAGACTTTAATCCATCTACTTCTACTTACAATGGGCCAAAAATGTTATTGTATGTTAAGGTTTTATGTATATTAAAGTTTTTATTTTCTCCATGGTATTGCTAAACAAAGGGAACTTACTTAATAGAATTTGCTCTATTAAGACTTTTTTTTAACTAATTATATTTTTAGTTTTTATTATCATATATGAGATTATTTGTTTGAATATTAGTTATTTGTTTTATCCTATACCTTTTGTGGTAATTTGACATATTCCACTGTGTACTGTGCACTCAAGTTTAAACATTGTTAGATGCACCAAAACATTATAACTTGTATGTTGCTATCTATATTTACAACACATTTTGAAATTGTCTCTGAATGACAACGTTCAAATTGTGATTGTAATAAGAACATTATTGTTATCACTCTTGTAATCTTCTGTTTTCACTCGCCTACTTGGCCCTAAGCTAAACTGTTTTTGGGTTTTTGTCATTGTCCATAATATTCCATTAGTAATTGTGTTACTACTATCATTGTAGAGTAGTAACAATGCAGTGATAATGCTAACAGGATGCTTCATCAATAGCAACGGCAAAACTGATAAGACCAAATGAATGAGTGAAGGCAGAAGATTGAAGAATGATAATTCAAACCCTTGTCGACACCCAAATAAGTACCTGGTTTTTTTCTGATTTTCAGCATCTGTACCTGATGATAAAGAAGGCCGTGAGAATTTGAAAAGGCGACATATCAAAAATGTGAATGGTGTTCAAGAAAGTAGCTAGCTAATTAGGTATCAATCATCTGACTAAGAGCAAATCGACTGTAGTACCACTACCAATTACTAGCATGAATTAACATCAACCAACATTTAAAATTCCACTTGGTAGTATACTTTCTGTCTCTCTTCTTTTCCCTATCTCTCCCTCCCTCCTTGGGTTGCTAAACCTCCTTATCTGAACTTTAGAATAAGGAATTAGTTGGCCATTGTTTATGTAATATAAGAAATATATTAGATACTGATTGTAAAGCAGAATTATATTTTAAAAAGCATATCATGGCTGACATATTTTTAAATATTTTATTTTGACAAATTATTATGTAATAGATATTATTTGTAAATCCCTAAATAAATAATAATAGTTGCAGTGATTTTTTTAATAAATTGTTATATTACTTGTAGGCAGATACATAAGTGATTGACAGAGTATTGGTAAATGAGTTTCAGTTATAGTAATTTACTTTTTTGTTACCATTTAGTTTATGTTGGTTGTTTAAATAAGAGACAACTGATTTCGTGTTCTAGTTCTTTTTTATATACCCCAAGTATTTAATTTAATAACAATATACTTTTTTGCTCAAGTGTTTGAAGGCTATATTCTGTTCTATGAAGTTGTACTTATTTATAATTCTCTTATCATATACATACATGTAATTATCTCAATATTGATTGATATAATTATAGTTAGATAAAACGTAAATCTTAGAATTAGAAATTACAGTTCTATTTTCATACAGTTTAAAGAATTGTTATATTACCTCAGAGTTTCAACATTTTGTTAAACTGTAAACACTAGTATTACTTTAGTGTTATAACTTAATCCATCATTGTTTTTCTTATTTTTAAAGGTATTATGTATATTTTTGTATCAAATCCGGTTTACGATTCTTATGACTCCAAAGAATGTCATATGAAATTAGTAATGTTTAACTTATTATATGTTTATATTTTCATTCAAACATGTTTGAAATTACCGATGTTATACTTCTTTGGTAATTACAAAAATACAGAGAGCAATGTCCATTATGCCATGAGAATATGGTGACAAATTTCATCTATTGCATTCATGAAATGATTAAGAAACAAATTGCATAATTAGTTGTGACATAATGAAATTATCTGTATTAGAATAGTCAATGATATTGCTATTATATAGGAATACATTATCCTTATACTTCAAATTGAAATACTGTAACCTATCTTGCTACTTCTGTACTTCAAAAATATTATGATTATTTCACACTAATAGATATTTATTTTCAATCTCTCATTACATAGATCTTTTTATGTTTGTTGCAAAGTTAATTTCAAAATTTTGATAATTATTTTAATAATGATTGCTGGAAACATGTTTCTGTGTTGCACACAAAAAGATTATTTATTGCCAGTAAATTATGATGAAATACTGTCAGATATAGTCATGATTGTGCTGTGATAATTTAAATATAAGGTAATATCAGAACACAATCTGTCCTGAAATTATTTTTACTTCTTTTTTTATTTACATATAACCATTGATATCCTTTATTTATTTGATCATGCATTTTTATTTTCTCATTTTTTATGCAGTTTTGTTCATAAGGAAGGATTAGAGTTCAGCTTAAAACAATTCAGTCTTTAAATGCTTAAACATTTCAATTTCTTCCAAATATGTAAGGCCCAAACTGCTTAGTATTTATGTGCAAGTAGCATTTTGTGATAAGTTTTACAATATCCTGATATGTCCTTTAGATTACTATTTTGTTTGTAATATATCTAATAATTGACTAAATTAAATATATATTCTCATATTTAATTTAACAGTTGATATTAAATTGCTATTAATGATTAAAATGTATTTCTTGAAGAAATAAATTTTTAGTGGTTAGTGAAATATTTGCTATGCAGACAGCCACAACTTTAACTCTGTCCTAGACACGCACTATATATTTAAATTCAGCGGAGTGAATAATTCTTTAATTTTTTAAGAATCATCAATTGCCTAAACAGACACTTAAGTTCATCAACAATATACAGTATTTATTATGTATATTGATGTATTGGTATTATATATAAAGAGTCCTGGCATGAATATGTAAAAGTAAGAATTAATAATTTGACTGTGGATAAATCATGGAAAGCCCTAGACAGGTCAAAGTGACTGGAGATTAATTTTTTGTTTATGTATTGATAAATTAATGACCCATAAAAACTCTCTTATATTTATATATAAGATCTCTTATATATCTTTTAAGTCTGCCCCTGAGGGAGACATATTCTTTTCACACGTGGGGCATACATAAAACCGTACAAAACTTGATAGATCGCTCTCATAACGCAATCGAAATTAATAAATTCTGTTCCGACGAAAAGGTCAAACCCTTAAATTCATAGCGTAAGCATAAAATTGCGGCAATGTGGCAGATAGGAAATATCGAATGGAGAACATATATCGATATATGACCGCGGTCGATAGTGGGACCCTAAACTGTGATATGGCCACAGTCGATACCTCGATACGGGACGGGAGTTTCGAGTTGGTGTTACGTCACAGTTTTGATAAGTGATGTAATGTGGCGGTTTTGTCCGAGTGTCGGTCAACACGCAGTTTCCTCGATTTTTCGGCCTCAAGCGGTTGACAGTTGGCCGTCTTCAGGTCCCCGGGGGCCCCCCGAATATGAATTGGGGCATTCTAGCGGGGCCCCTCCTTGGGCTGGTCGTCCTCTGGGGCCCCTCGTATTCCTCGGCCTTCAGCCGAAAGTTCGCCCCCTGCGAGGCGGCGGGATTCTGCAAATGCCAGTTCCCTGACGGTAGGGGCCTCGATTTGACTTCTCTCAGGAAACAGAACGTCAGGTAAATGCTCGCTGGAGGCGTAAAAAATCAAGTTTTGTTTTAAAACCAACTGGTTAACGAGAGACGGCTAAGTGGAAGAGTAACCTGACACCTGGGGCAGTGGTAACACATTTAAGCCGATAATTATTTCCGTCATATATTCCGAATTTACAGAACGTCCATTGTATTTAAATATGTTTATTCCGTATTCGCATCTACTTAATAGCCAGTATTTATATTTGTATGCTCAAGCAATTACATTAAGCTGTCCTACAAGAATTCAGTGACATTTTGTGTGTAAGGAATATTGTTTCTGAGTTTGGCTGAAATGTTTGAAATGGAAGTACTCATTTGTAAGTTTGAGACTTAATGAAATGCAAAACTTGTGTAAGCAGAAACAAGACACTAGTGTAATGTTTGGAATAAATACTCTTATCAATAGATGATAAAAAGAATAAAATGATCGATGAAGCTCCAATACGTGTGTAATATTTATAATTATTTCTTCAGCATTGAAAGTTGTGGCAAATGAGATATTGAACAGAAAAACTTTTCAATGAATGACACAAGCTGATTTATTTTTTATGTAGTTCTCAAATGTAGGTCTGTATTCAAGACCCAGAAATAAAATAATATAACATGTTCATTGAACATGGAAGAACAACTGAATGGGCAGTTAACATTTAAATATTAAATATTTGAAAAATAGGAGGAATTTAATGTTTGATTGATGGTACATTTTTGTTAATGAACTAGGTTTTACTTTCTCTCATTCATTCATACATTCTCTCTTAATCAATGCTCCATTATATTTTCATAAGCAAATGTGATTCAGAAAAACCCCACAATGTGAACAGTGAAACAGATGTAACTTTACCTTTATTCGGTGACCTCAATCATTTTTTGCCAATGATAAAAAAGTCATTAAAAGTTATGAAAACATTTTTCATATACCATGTGTTCAGATATTGATCATTTATATATCCGGTATCTAGAATTAAAATACTGGTCACATATGTTTTTAACCGAATGTGTGCTCAAACAAAGAAAGAAGTCATTGAATGCAATATCTTAGTTAACATAAACCTTTTAGGTATCCTGACTTTATTGTATTAATAAAGGTGACTGGTCATAAGGAGGATGGGAACACATTAAATAGTTATATTTCACTATCCTTTATTTTCACCCAATGGATGGAATCTATATTCTGAATATTTGGACATAACATGCCCTGGACTTGCCACACAGTGCCAAAATGACAATAATTGCAATTTACATGTAAATGTTTTTGAGAAAACAAGTTTTCAGGACCAGTTTTGTCACATAATCAGAGATGGGTGCGACCTTGAGTCCTCATGTCTCTGTTTCATCCCAAACTCTTCCCTGGTCAGTTTTATACAATCCCCTTGATTGTTTGTAACCTCGAATAGTTAACACTTCTTGAAGTATTAATGGCTTATAAATTATGAGGACGGCTTTGTTAGTTTTGATAACTGTCGCTCATTGGTGTCCATGTTATGGCCAGAAGCCGAATGCCAACAATGTTGCCTGCTTGCAGATTGAAGAATGCAAGTGTAGGTTTGATAACGGCCGTGGTCTAGATTTAACCGCACTTTCATCTGCTGATACTGGGTAATGCATCTGTTACTATTAGTGCCAAATGACAATGCAATACACTTGCCTCTAGTTATGTTTCTCATTATTTTTCCAATGATGCGTAAAATAATGATAGGATACACGATGAAACAAATATTCAAAATTTTATAGTTTATTTTACATGAAATAAAAGACTAATTTGCTGAAACTTTTTTTTTCAGTTGGGTACAATCGAAAACTGTCCCAGATCGTTCAATAACCGTTAATTTATGTGGCAGTCCCTTTAAAAATGAATCATCTATTTGTTATGGAGCATCTGTAAGTGAGAAATACGTTTATATTCCCTGTGTGATTTTCATCTGCCTGTAAATAGACATTTTTAATATGAACTTAAAGGATTGTGTAGAGACATAATCCAATTATTTTAATTTTATTACTGCTCTCTCCACTGTTCTTTGTAGATTTAATCACAATCATTATCCTCGAATATTCAATAATTAGGCGTAGTGCAGTTGGTATTATACGATTTTAAAAGAAGTAATGTCTGTAATTATATCAAGAAATTATATATTTCAGTATATTGTACATTGTACCTTGTTATTACCAGGTGTGTTTGAATGTAAGTGATACAGAATTCATAAATCTGGGATCAATGGCAGACAGCAAGTTAGCCTGGGAAAGTCTCGGTAGGACACCAACAGTAACATTCACTAAACAAATCAAGTATGTATCTATGGTATTTTTAAAAATTAGCTACATCGAATGTAATTATAAAATGCCACTTTTTATTTTTATTTTGTACTTCTTGGCTTCTATGTTCTTCCATGAACTAGGGCTGTAATGTCACCTTCCACAGCTGTTCTTTGTTTGACATATTTCTGCATTATGCTTCCCACCTCATATAGTCATCCAGTTTAGTGTCATCTCATGGCCAAAAGACAACTAAAGGCTGTTTCGATATCTAAAAGTGCCTGTACTTATATGGGTATATTATTTCTTTATATAAAGTAAAAAAAAATTATATTACGAAATTACAGATTTGAAAGAACTGTGTCATATTTTTTGTTATAGTTCATCGTGGACTGTTACCACATCAATACTGTTGAGATGTGACGACAGCCAGACAACACCGAAACTCGAATTTATTTCATCTGCAAGAGATAAATTCGTATGTACTGTTTACATTAATCGTACGTTTACACTTATTTATACTTAAAATTAGTTGAAGGTAGTTATATTGAAAAACGTTTCAGGGCTTAAGACTGACTTCAAGTGAAGCATGCCTGAAGGAATCAGTAGGATGGAATGGCGGCGGTGGTGCAAGGCTTGGACTCGGGGGTGTCCTCCTCATCCTGTCCAGCATCCTCATTATCCTCTACTTTGTTGTTGGTTATATTGTCCTGAGGTACATCCGGGGAGCCAGAGGTCTTGAGGCAATACCCAACCACACATTCTGGTTTACCACACTGCCTAACAGTGTCAAAGTAATGAATTGTTTTTAATCTTTGATTTAGTAATGTGCTGAATGTTATTAGAAATATTAGTTAATTCGTCATTATTTTTTATTATTTTATGGACAGTAATTCCTAACTAAAATTTTAATCAGTACTCTGTTTAATTCAATACTATTAGTCTTATTGAAAAATCTTAGTAAAATGTTTCATTAATTCCTTCTTCATGTTCGCTTTGGAATAACCATCTAATTAACATTCGTATTGAAATATTATTGTATTAATTTTATTTATTTGTATTTATCTGTTTCAGAGAGCAGTTTTGTTTTTGGTCAATGGGTGTAAAAATCCTGAGAGCTACGATAGGATTTAATCTGGAGTTCATTCAAGCTCATAAATCGATACATTTATATACGTTACATACATTCATAATGTCTAATACACCTAATCATACTTTGAGAAAATGATCAAATTTTTTATATTAAGCTAAGTTACCTTGTTTTTTAAACGAAAAACAATAAAAGAAATGAAGGAAAAGTAATATTTTTTTACTATAATTATGCATAGGAGATGGCAATTAATTTGTATTTGAACAATTAGCTTTTTGAAACTAGCTTTATATATTTTATACTTGATTTTGTTGCTCTACGGTAATGTGCAGATCGCCTTCTTTGTCTTTCAATACGATAATAAATGTATATTTGGGCAGATAGGTTTTGGGAATGAATTTCATGTATTTGATTTTGTAGCTCTAAAATGTAAATGAATGGTAATATGCGGATAGCCTTTTCTGTTAACATTTATACTATTTATATCTTATTGTGGTCCCAGAAGAAGTCATTTTTATTTTATCTTCCAAATAATAATTATGATTTCATTGCAACTGGAAGTTTAGAATAGCTGTGTTCAGTTCAGTTTTACCTTCTGGATTTCAGATTGAATAATTCTTTTAGGGCCGTTTCTCTGGTATTGTATTTAAGGCTCAGTATTTTTATGAGAAATATTGGCAACAGTACAAACAAACATTTCCTGACAGTCCCATGCCGTGTCAAATAAGATAGTTCATATGACAGAGATACAAGCAAACATTAATATTTAAATGTACACACATCTGAAATACATGAGTTTAAAAATTAATATTTTTATTTTGTTTATCGTGAGCATATTAACAGAGGATAGAATTTGTGATATTTTAGTATTGTACTGTATGTAGCCAATAAGACAGGATTATAATGTTAGTTTGACTAGAACTGACTTGTTATGTGGAAACAAATTTAATTAATTTTTGTACTTTGTACAGGAGTAATTTACTTGTTTGTACAAAATACAATTTTTTGTGTATGATGTAAAATGAAAGTGCAGATAATTTGGTGTAATAAAGTGGCCTTCGGTTTGTTTTTGGTTACATATAAATAAAAGGTATTATCTTAATTTTCATAAAATATTGTATTGCGAATGCAACTGCACCCTTTATTTTACCTTGAATTGTGCCTTTATAACTATAGATTTTTATATTAGGTGTAGATTTCATCGAAGTATTTAGAATATTTTAAATAGAATATCCTTGAAAATCAAATCAAATCTAATCTTAATCAAAATATTTCTTTTTTTATAAGTTTAATGTTTCATAATGAAATCAAGATTTTTTTATGGTGATGCTAAGTTATCAGCATCAAACAAAGAAAGAAATTTGAACTAATAGTTTTTATAACTGTAATTATTTTTAAGACATGGGAATTAATTTTTTTTGTGGGTAGATAGCCATTTTCATATTAATTTTATTAGATGTAAATGAATTTACATTCGGAGTATGTCTGCAAGGTTTCTATCTTTTGATCCTTAGATTTTCTGTTATATATACGTTATTGAATTTTGTTTTAAATTAAATATTATCTTGCGAAGTTCTAGACCTAGACAAGTTTTTGTTTTTATTAATTTAATATTAATTGTTGTATATAACATAGGAAGTATTATTATATGGTCTCTTTCTTCGATGAATATAATACAGTTCTGATACATCAACTGTTCATATCGCTACAATTGTTTATTGTATAGAAAGTATGTAATTACATTTAAATTCTGTGACTATAGAAACCTCGGTGACTATACAGTTCTTCAAGTCACCGGTAGATAGCGCGGGTGGGGTGGATGTATTAATTGTTCAGAAGCGAACAGATATACGTGCAGAAGTGTCCCCAAAGGTGTCATAAAGGAAATTCCAATTTGAGCAACACATCTTCGGAATTATGGCCGGTCTTTGAATATAAAAATATGGCCCATGGCCGCATACTTTCTCCACCTCGCACATCTGCTTATGTACTTAACAGCGAACCGTTTATTATTTTTTTATACAATTTTTTAAATTAATATTTATAAAACTGTAATTTCTGTTGTGGCCCTTCTCGGTAATTAGTACGGTTCGGAAATTACCGTCTCGTTCGCATTTCAGTGACGTTTCGTTCTTATTTAGTCTAGCGAAATGTTAAAAATTATGAATTTAACGCCAGGAAAATACCGTAAGACAAATTTCCAACTTTAGAGTAATAAAGGAATACCTCAATAACAGTACGCTGGTTCCACTAACTAGGGAGCGGTAATTTTATTTAATTACGATAATTAGAATGTAATCCATTCTTTTGTAAACTTCTTATACAACTATCTTCATTGTTACACCGTTCTTATTTGCATTTTGAAAACACTTTTGTTTTCGGAAATAGTAAACTGCACAAGGAGTCATTTTAAGAAATATTTTGGGATAGTTCTGGGAGTATTTCCTTCCTGGCTTTTAAGGGGGTCCTGGACTTCTTAAATTGTTGCGTTCTTACTGTCGTTTTAAGGTGGCTATTTCAATTTCGACTCTAGTTCTTTGGTATGTATCGCGTCGAAACGTGGTCACGTGACGAGGAACCGAGCGGGCGGGCAGCGTTGCGCAACCGGTTTCACAGATGGATTTTTGCCTCTTTGTTTTTTTTTTCTTTCTATATTCGGCCCCCAGAAGCCCGAGGAGAAGGCGGCGGCTACTGTATATAGTTAGTACAGACGGGGCACGCTTAAAGGGCCTCACCGACGCCGGTACAGGGTCAGTTAGCTCCAAGAGAGGTCGGGGTCGGGATAGGAGTTACCGTTATACGGACGGCATCCATCAAGGATAAATATCGCGCGGATTCGTCGGCTCAGATACTGTCCCTCGGATAACTGCTTTTGTACCGTTTTAAACAGTTCCAACAATTATCGCACTCCTGTTTTACGGCTCAAGACAGAGAAGGCGCTTTTCGTACGGAAAAATAAGCCAAAGTTAGGCGAATCAGAGATAAAAACGTATTATTAGGTGTATCCAAAAGTAATCAACAATTTGATAAGATGTATTTTGGTCTTGAGGAGTTCTTCAAGAGGGGAATCGAAAATTTGCCGGAAAAGTGGCAGAGTTGTTGATAATATTGGTGAATATATAGTAGATTAATAATTAGAGTTTCTTTTTTAGCAAAATAAAATGAATTCCAAAGTCAAAATGTTGATTACTTTTGGGTGCCCCTAATATAGTTAGCATTCTGTTAAGGGGAGTTTTAAGTATAAAGTCATCAGGAGGTAGAATATTTTTCGACATTACGTCCTATTTAAGCGTCGATAATCGAGTAAAACCATCACTGATCATTGAATTCCTTCACAATGAATTTTTGGGCATTTCGCAGGTAACTGCGGTACGGTTTTTATTAGACAAACATCCCTCAAGTATAATTAGTTCTATAGCTTCATTTTGCCCTTAAAATTTCGAAGATACCGAATGTATGGTTGCTGGGCAGGACAGTACAGTGAAGACAGGATCGACTTCGTGGGGTAGATTGGAGCGTTCAAAATTTTGTTTCAGAAGACATTGAGACAGCCGAGAAAGTGATGAGGGTTAACCGGTCAATAAATAAATAATTATTATTGTAATTAACGCGCAATATTAAATATAAAAGGGCGGTACATTTCTGCAAGACATTTTTTTCTGAGTTCGAGCTTGAGGTAGTTGCCCCTGAAGGTAATTGGGAAAAATTGGTAAGTCATGATTCAGTGACCGGCATCCCCCTCTATTGAGATAATTCCTCTGACTGTAATGCGGAAGGCGCGTTCCGCATGACTATCGCGTCGATTGCCAAAACAGAATTAAAGAAAAAATTAAAATTAGTCCCCACAGTAAAGGAGGGGCGGGGGGGGCCGATATAGTACAATTATATTTTTATTTATATTTGATTCAAATATACCTATATTAAAGATTACAGAGATTAAAGTCAATTTTCCTGATGAACGTTTTATGCGAATGTAGGAAATGTTCATCGGCAAGCCCGATATGCAATGTCGGTATAAAAGTTCAAACATGAGTCAACTTATTCGATAATGGACACCGCTCAGAATAAAAGCCACGAAGAACCATTGCTGGGGTGAATCACCGCTGCCAACCTGGTTTTTATTTTTATTTTTTAATGTCCCTGGCTTTTCGGATAATATAAAATTAGTGCGGTTAAACGTTAAACATTGCGGTTGAACATGTTCTGGCCCTGATCTCCTGACCTATATTTTATGAGCCAGCTATTGATAATAACTTTTGACGTAGAGATCCGTTCAGAAATAGTTTGAACTAACGTCTTTAGATTGCGCGATACCGAAAATGTACATTTTCAATGTAGGACTAGGCGAGCAAAGGAAATAAATTTTTGTCAAATCATATTTCAGAAAAACTCGGTACGCCCGTTGATAATAAAATATTTTTCCTGATAATCGGGAGCCTTTTAGGACAAAATTATATTTTTAAAATTCAATAAGAATAAAAAGCGTAGAACGCCAAATAAGTGAATTGCAATATTATATTTGGTGCACCCATTTTTGATTACACTCGGCTGTAATCATCGAATTTGAATAATTATTGATGTTTTTGATGTAAGGCTCGGTTGGGGAACGTTGCTACTTATATCGTATACTTTTTTGCGGTACCATTATGTAGGATTTCAACTATCAGTAATATTTAAAAGTTACCTCTAACCCATGCTGCACCTGTAGGAAATCGTCGTACCGCGAACAGTTCTTCAACTCTTTCCTAAACAAAATAAATCGAAAGTTCGAAATTTATTTCAGCGTAATAGTATTTCCAAATTTTCTATGGGATCAATAGATTCTTACCTAATGTTCATATAAACTACTGTACAAGGTTGTACTTCTTATTTTCTCCTTGTTCACTCTCTGGGCGATGGTTCGTCCGAACGCGACAATTCGCCGGAAGCCGAAGTGGTCTTCTTCCCCGATTGTGGGTACAGGACCTAAAATGGGACCAAGGATTACTGGAGAAACGGTGATTCACAGGCCGATCCAAAGTGGAGTTGGCGGCGTGATTCAGAGTCGAATAGATCCGTTCGACACCTGGTCGAAATAGGTTTCGAAGAATTATTTTACCCAACGCTCTAAGTCCAAGTTGAACTTTCAAGGTTGTCCGCCGGCCGGCCAACGCAATCCACCCGACAGTGACTATCGAGTCTAAACACGATTGCTTTCTGTTTGCAGACGCGGACCCTCGCTGCCGTATCCGGTTTCAGACAAAGAACCAGAAAATATCCCCGTTATGGCAGAATACGAAATTGTTAAAACCAAATCGTCGAATCAATTAACAGAGCTAGATATAATTTAATTAAATTAACGACCCAGGTGATCATTTCGTATTAACGTCTTATTGTCGTTTCCCTTATCAGTCTCTGACCGGAGAAGCTTGTAAAATAAGAATGAAAACCTCCATTTTCAGAGAAATTTGGAAGACAGATGTAAGGCCGCTGTTTAGGGACGTTTGGATTAGGGTTCTCCCGCCGACAGCAGAGAACGATAGGAATAGGACAGAAAGCTTGAATCGGAAAAGAGGGGATGTATCCTTAGCAAGAGTCGGGACGAGAGAAGTGGAAATAAAATAAATTAGGTCAGTTTTTAATTTTAAAAGAACCATCCAACCAGCGGGCAATATGAGAACACTTTCATAGGTGTCTACTGGAGACAGATCACAAGATGGAACCGACATTATTCCGGTAATAGGTGTCTTAAATTTAAAGTGTAATTTATCACTCGCGCACAGTACATATGAACGTATAATATAAATATCAAAACAGTAGAATTACAATTAGGCGAAATCGGGGAGTGGAGACATAATATCTGGCAGGAATCTAGATTTTTTGTTACCGACATCTTTAAATTTGTTGAGGTATTAAGAAATTGTTCGCAAACCAATCGTATAAACTGTTTATTGCGAATATTTTCGGAATTTTCCACATTCAATTTTATCAAGTTTCGAACGTTTGTCGCAACCGGCCCTCCCGGCACCCCGAGAAAGATCGAATTAAATCCTGAATTTATACAATCAGTTTTCAAATTGCTTTTTTATTTTGGTTGTAAAACACGTTATGATGAGTCACGAAATGACTCCCCGTGTTCGCATTTTAATGAACGGAAATGGCCAATTCTAGTCGTACGATGTACGCTAATTTATAGAATTAAAAGATTTTTGAAATAGTAAATAATCTTCCACAATTAAGGATTCTGTGTGAGATAAGAGGAACGTCCCTTGGCCTTATATGGGATCCAGATAACGAGCTTTCACGGAGATGACGCAGATGTGTGCGTGTGTGTTTCGGAAGGAAACGAATATTTGATTTAATCAAAAATTCGCCTCAAAAAGATCATTTGATTGTTATAATATAAGACAATAACTGAAGACGATGTCTGAATACTTTACAGAAGTCTAAATAATACCGATACAAAAATAAATAATAGCCACTCAAAGAAAGTTTTGATTTTTAAAAGCCCTAAAAAATCGTTTACAGGCAAAATTTGTACTTTTCTTGGGGGTCTCTTAAGAATCTAAGAAACGATTCTAAGGGAAAATTCTTGACTGGGTTACAAGTTCATTATAATAATATGACCGACAGGAGGAAGTTTTTTCCACATACCGAAATCCCTTGAAAAAATCCCTGGATCGGCCGTATATATTGTATTTCATGGTCTTCAAGGGCGACCGGATCCGAGGTCGTTGATTAGACGAGTTATCGTTTCTTACGAAAGATTCGTTTGTTCTTTCTCGAACTCGACTAGGTCGACGCTTTTCGAAACTCTAGAAGTATTTCTGGAAGCTTCTTCGAGAAGAACTGAGGGCCGGTGAACTGGAAATAAGATTTGCTTTGAGTTAAGGATTGTTGAGTTTTTATAGCAAAGATAAGGGATTCTAAATTATGGGAATAATTCATCTAATTACTATCAACTGTCGATGTATTGTTGCACGGTCAATGGATACGTTTTGTTAATTATAATAATGTCAAATCAAATAATTTGAAGCACCTACAAATTAAATACCGTAAATTTTTTTTCAACTTCGTAACTATTTTGGTTCACCTTTAATGTCTCATTATTCTACAAGATTACAGTAACAGTACAGTGAGGATACCCGAAAAACATCCAAAGTGGCAATAGTGACTAACACGGCTAGTGAAGATGGCGAGCAGCCGAAACCGGTCTAGCAGAAGACCAAACCGGCGAGAGGAGGCAGAAACACCACAAACCTGAGTTATGTTAAACTATTCTACAAGATGTATGTCGCAATTATGACAAATGGTATCGGATATTCAAGTGCAGGTAGCGTGGAAGTGTCGAAACGTATCCGTCGCAGGTCTGTCGGTCTGTCGGAAGACTTAGCTCTCATTTTAAAATTGTTCGCCCCGACCGTATTATCCGCACGGCTCCCCTTGCGCACATTTGACCTCAATTTGGCGATTTCGTCACAGCTTTAAACTGACACTTTTGGCGAGACCGGGCTTTCTTTGTGGTTGTGGGGCACGGCGTTCGCGACCCGGCGCGTATTGTTATTGGCCCAAAGCGGCAGTACGTGCAAAGATATCGGCGGGTATGAAGCAACGGAAGTAAATTTAAAACGGGCCTCCGGAAACGGCTTGAGGAAGGATGCTTCCTGAGGATGAAACCGATACCGTCCCATAAAGAGATGGTGAGCATAAATCGGCAGCTTAGAAAATCCCACCGCCTATTAAATAAAAATAATTGTAGGAAAGTTCATAAGGCGAAAATCTGCTTTTTCTGTTTTTTTTTCTGAAGGCGGCATATGCATTCATCTGAAAATTTAACATATCCTGTAAGCTAATGCCAGGTCTGTCCGGGTGACCTCTAAGTGACCTCTGTCGTTCCCCGGTGATTTCGACCCATCACGGCCGTTTCCACGCTACCGTTATAACTTAACATAAAATATCTCTTAAATGTAAATAGTATACGATTATAAAATAAATAATGAAAAAAAACAAAACGCATCAATACATAAAACACTTGAACCGCATTAGGTATATTGGCGATTGAATTATTAGTCGCTTCACGCTTGTTGGTTGAGCGTACCTTTTGTGGCCGAAATAACATTTTAGGTTCTACGCGTGCCAGCAAAACCATGCCTTGGCACGCGTGCCATAGGTTCGCCACCCCCGGCCTAGGCCTTTCACTGAATTTCCTATCGACAGTTCTTAATTGACACGAACGTTAAGCGATATTCCCACCGGTTTTAATTCTCTAATTGACTTTTCTGTGTCATTCCGCCAGCCATAGTGTAAGCAGCGATTAGGTTTTCCGCCTCCGCTGGATATATACAATATATTCCGAACTCTCGCAGATTCCCCCTGAAAAACAAAGTATACCATAAATATTAAATGCGCGTCGGCTTCCATTGTCGAGAATCAACAATGTACTGTCGTCTGGCAACAGTTTCACTATTCTGTCTCCAGAATGTTGGAAACTTTAAAAACGGACCTTCTCAATGCTAATTTTAATTTCTTAAATAATTCAGAACAAGTTACACCCGTCGTATAGATAAATTCCTCTATAGTGCATACGTTTGCTTTGATTCTTTTTTTCAACCCACATCCATCGTAATTTATGGTTTGTTTTTTTTTCAGAAAACCAAAAACAAGAGCGTTTTATATCCCTGTGCACGGACATTGAAGTACTATTATTAGCAATACCGAGTGGATTCCCAGCAGTAGGGCATTGAGTCAAAATGAATGCCTCCATTTGATATTTTCGAAATCATCCCCTCATCACAAAGAAAAACCTGAAATTGGTTTTGTTTTATATTTTAAGGACGAAATTTGTGTCAGGCGTGCGAAAATAAAATCGAACTGACACGACAACGCTTTGCAACAATGGGCCAACAACCCCCGTTGTATATATATATATATACTAATATTGTTGGCTAATTTATAACAAATTAATTAATGTGGGGCTAATTAATTCGTGTGGAAACGCGGCGCCTCCCCCTCTTACTACACAATATCGAGCATGCCGCGCTCCTAAACAAAATAACCGTTGGGCAACCTTCCCGTTTCTTGCGCAATCGGCGTTCACTATCGGCCGTTTACAGATTTCAAACTGTGAACGCATTCCCCAATGCTGGAGAACGTTGTCGCGCCCCTGAGCAATGAGGAGATCGCCAAGTAAACACGATTGTTTTTAATTGCTAAGTTTAAGTGTTTAGAACCCTTACATGCTTACATTTATTAAAAACAATAAGGGATAAATTTAGGCCAATGTGTTTTGACCGAGATTAAATCAATACCGTTAATTATCAATTAACTTTCAAATTGAAATTCCAAACCAATATCGTCCACAGACGCCTGTTAAAATTACCACCATTGAACGGTTCAGCGATCATTAAGAGGCAGTACAATACAGATGTAAATATTATGTGTGTGGGTGTACGTGTGTGTATAGGTAGACAGTTATTAGAGTAATAACCGGATGGTTGTTATCATTTGTAAACAGCCAAACATTGATACTTAATTGATGCGGCTTATTTTATCAGGTATTCACAGCACTCTTTTTTTTCATTCATTTTTATAGTCACAACAACAATTTCTGTTTTATTGTGTCCCGTGAGAGTGCTCTATAAAATCGCTCACTGAACTCTGGAAGGGAGGAGCCACCCTGTGATGGCACTCCATTGGTAATATGAGGGAGGTAGAATTGATATCCATTTGTTTCGTAAAAGTGGAAATTTTTAACTATCCTTAAAAAATACTGAAATCATTGTTCAAATATATATATATATATATATATATATATATATATAAAAAAAAATATATGGAAGTTAACCTTATCGAGTTAACAATTCGAGTTCCACTATTTATGACATAATGCCGCGTGAAACATCGTTTATACAACTCTCTAATAAGTGGGCTGAAATATGCTATTTGGAAACAGTGCAGCGCCACACGATATGTAATATTTGGCAACCCTTATTCTTATATAAGTAATGATACACTATTCGTTTTTGTGTAGCCGACACAATTTAATTTACCCAAGGTTGGTGTTATGAGGTGAACTGAGTTTTTATTAAGGACAACAACGCTCTTAATAAAAACTTTCGAAGGTATGATTTAAAATGCAGTTCGGCATACCTCTCCGGGATCGCTGCTAATAGTCTCTGCAGGGAGTTAGTTATTAGTTAATTCATAAGTTGGTTCGTACTTGCAAGTGAAATAATATTTTGGCTTAACGTTTTAAACGTGCCTGCAAAATGATTCCATAGATAGGTTCGTGAATTTCGTATCGACTATTTCTAATTGACTGAAAAGTTAGGCAATATTACCGCTGGTTTGATTCAACCGAGTACTTTAATTTGGTTAGCAGTTATCGCCGGTAACAGTCTCAGTTCTACCATCGAACTATTCAATTTTCCAATAACGTATTCCGAGCTGGGATTAATGTCGTATTTTATAATTTGCGATATACGATCGTCTGACCTGTATGGTCATTCACGGACTCGTGACGACGGCGCTAAAATTTGTGGGGAAAGCCTGAGGACCAAATGTCTCTGGAATTGTGTTACATAAGACCTTAAATATTCAGTCCAAAAATGTAATAATACCTTTTTTCCTTCCTGATTTCTAGGGCCGGTCCTTGAATTCGAAACCGATTATTTTTGGGTTATTATTCTTTAAAAATAAAAACGCTACACTTTAAATACGAATAAACGAAATTTAAATAATACTATTTTTCACTTCATAATTCATTCCGTGCACAGAATATTAAAAAATGCCTGGTAGTGAACGTACTGACTAATAATTTTCTTATACTTTATGTAAAAAAAGTGTTTAATCAAACAAAAATAGGTATACATTTTTAATCATCAGAATCAAGTGTACAATATTTATTACAGTCCATAATACATAATGTATTTAATGAAAATTATGAAAAATTGTTCCACCGATAAACTAGCGCCCTCTGAGGGTGGTGCGGATATGTACTTAACTAAAGTTCGTTGACTGCACTTACACCGATAAACTAGCGCCCCCCTGAGTGTGGTGCGGAAATGTACTTAACTAAAGTTCGTTGAGTGCACTTGTACCGATAAACTAGCGCCCCCTGAGCGTGGTGCGGAAATGTACTTAACTAAAGTTCGTTCGGTGCACATGCACCGATAAACTAGCGCCCCCAAGAGCGTGGTGCGGAAATGTACTTAACTAAAGTTCGTTGGGTACACTTGCACCGAGAACTAGCGCCCCCAAGAGTGTGGTGCGGAAATGTACTTAACTAAAGTTCGTTGGGTACACTTGCACCGAGAACTAGCGCCACCTGAGCGTGGTGCGGAAATGTACTTAACTAAAGTTCGTTCGGTGCACTTGCACCAATTAACTAGATTACTAAAAGTAAAGTTTTTTCAATAAATTTTGGATAAACTTTTATGATCTTAAATATACAATATCAGATAGGTTTCCTGTCATATATTTGGAAGTCAGAACCTAATAGTTGTGACCAGTTTTGTGATCAAATATATATTTGACCGATAATCCGACAAAGACTGAAGCCGATTAAAAAATCCCTCCCAACCCAAATAAGACAAACAACATCCCCAAAAACACGATAACAAGACACACAAATATATACACAGACAACTACCACAGTACAAGTGGCAGTAACAGTGCAGTGAGGATGCCCAAAAAACCAAAGTGACTAAGACCGCTACTGACGATGGCGAGCAGCCGAAACCGGTCTAGCAAAAGACCAAACCGGCTGGAGCGGGCAGAAACACAGGAAACCTATTAAATTTATTTATTAATCGCAGCTGGGAAATCACTTAAAAAAAAAAAGAAAAATTCCATAAAACACGAATGGTTTTTAATGGAAACCAAAAAAAAGTTATTTGGTGCAGGGCCGACAGAGAGGTGAACAGGTGAGAGACCTTCCAAGGCGTTCGTCAAGGGAGGCCGGCGTTTATCAAATTTATAATTTGGCAGTGAGAAAATTTCCAGTTGAATTGAAACCGCATTTTTCAAAACCGCACTCCAATCAACGGTTTCCTGTAATGGCTTATTAATGTCGATAAATGATTGGACGAGAGAAGCCGGTAAACTCCGGTGTACTAAATATAATATTACTATTACATATTGTGTTTACCCGTTTGTACAATGAAAAAAAAATTGTTTTAACCAAAAAAACTATTTTGGCAATTGCCTTCGCTCGTTTACTAAATGTAGGCGTTCAAGAATTAGATGTAATAAAATTAGATATAATATTTTCGTTTGCCTCTAAAATTTCGATTTTAAAATCAGAAGTCATTAACGTCATGGTATTACAAAAGATAAGCACGTTGTAAATATGTTTATCGCAATATTCATTATTCGGAAAGTAACTTTTGCAAATCTCGATAACTGTTCTTAATATGAATGTATAATAATATTGGAAATTGTCACGAAGGATCTCTTCGGGTGATTATATATTAAATAGGGTTACAGAGAAATTCTAATATCTGTTCGGCGTTTCAGATAAATTTGATAAGGCCGGTTTAGATTTAATTTTGTGTGTGTCCTTAAGCTCGGTTGGCAGTTGGGGGGTAAGGTGAGCTAACTGTTTGTCTCTGGCAATGGCCTCGTCTGCCAACACTTCCAGCTTCCTTACCCTCTCTCTCAGGGACAATAAACTACATACGGGTCTCGCCTATACCGGAACTGAATTGTTGATTTCCGATCGAAATGTCCTAATCCCGAGCATGAATTAAGCAGGCCCACTACAGGAGGACGACATCGACATCAGGATTAAACAAACATGACTGGGAAAATCAACGAATTGTGTGTAAAGTTCCTATTTCGGCATCAATTTCCCTCAACGCTCAGGTCAGCGTAAAAGTAAAAAATAACATGTTTTCAACATCAGTATTAAACAAACATAACATTAGGATACCGTAGATTTCGATATATCATTCCACTGAAAATTATCCCATCACTCCAATCCTTTGATTAACAACTTATCTTCTCTCATCATAAAGGTTGAAGCAGGAATCTCTGAATATAATTTTATATCTGTATCGTGACTTAAAATAAAAAGAAATGTAGATTTCGCGTGTTTCCGTCTCCTCTCGTTGGTTTGATCTTTTGCTAGACCGGTTTCGGCTGCTCGCCATCTTCAGTAGCGGTGTCACTTGTACTGTGACTACAGTACGTCCAACCGCCACAGTACAAGTGACAGTGGCAGTGCAGAGAGGAGACAGAAACACACGAAATCTACGGTATTCCAACCCCTCGCAGACCACAAAACGGGTACGTTAAACTAATAAACACTAGGAGAGAAGCTCACGAATTATGTTTTACTTCGCGATATCGCGAGCCTTCTACGGCGTTTCGCAAAAAACGAGTTGCGCAATCCGATCGCGACCCGTCGCCTCTTCGAAAACCCTCGCAGACGTTCTCTCAGCCGAAAATAATTAAAAATCCGCTGCCCGTTCGGCCAATGCAATCGAATGATGTCAGAAATAAGAAAGAAATAATAATCCCCTGCCTTCGTCGACGAAATACAAATTTGGGTTTACATTATCAGTCCGCATGAAGAAATTATAACTTTCTTTTTGTAAACGAAATTAGTTATTAGTATACTTATTTTTTTATTGTTACAACTGTATATTACAATAAAAGATAAGAAACCCGCTGGCTTTCCCCCTTTTTCTCAAAATTGTATTTATTTATTTTACTAGCACATGACAGGCGTATGTAAGGAACGTTCGGGACGTCGGAAGATAGTAGGGTTCGGTCGATTAGATTTAAATTATACGGGAGTGATTAAATTTGTTACATTTTTGTATGACAAGGTCGCTGACAGACGGGACTTTAAGATCCGTATGTAGGGTAAGGTCGGAGACACAGTAGGCTATTTTCCTTAATATTTTCGACTGTAAAGTTTGAATTTTTTTGATATTTTTCGATTTGGCCGGACCCCATATTTCCAGTCCGTACGCCCACATTTGCTTAGGAATAGTGTTGTACAGTAATAATTTATTGTTCAAACTTAATTTTGATCTATTACCGATTAATCTAAGTAGTTTGTATCGTGTTTTACTTTCTGTTTTTCGAACTTTTGATTCGAACTGTGTTGATGGCATGGACAGGGGGATTTACAGTAGGAATATAGTCCGTCAACATTTAGTTTATTACGACATGATATTTTTCGGAAGTTTCATAGAATTAATTATTTTTTCCTTTTTTTAACAAAAATATGCCTGACGTAATGAAGTGCCAGTGATGTGAGTAAATTTTAAATTATGAATTCTTGCACCATGAAATAATTATTTAATTCGCCCTGAAACGTTAGGCAAGAGTGCAGACTCCATCAATACCCTGACTTACTAACATGCCGACTACTGGCGATGACGAGAAACAGGTCAAACTTGTGTACTTCTAAATTCCATACTCTAGTTTAAAACTCCCTTTATGGCATTTCAATCAGCTCGTCTAGAATTGCGGTACACGTTGGAATACCGTCGATAAAGGTATTAAATGAAATTTCAAACGTCGTGTAAATAAATTAAAATCATCTGCAAAGTGGTATTATATAACAAAAAAACATCTTCACATGGACGTAGGAGAGGTGGTATTAAGCGGATGCAAATTAGTTTTAGGTTTCAAAATGTGACGAAATCTCTGAAACATTATCGAGTATATTCAATTGTAAATTGTCGGGCGTTAACGAGCGAGACGCCGCTTAAAAACTTGAATTAATAAAAAAATTCGAAAGGTTTACGCGTTCCAGAGACGACCTGCCCCCAAAATGCATCCACGGGTCAGCAGCGACATCGTTCTTTTAGCGTACTGCAATTTATATACTTTATTTTTCTTTCCTTAAAAGCGTATTTATTGAAGATAGAAAGTTTCGGGATGGTATCAATGTGAAGATAAAAACGTAATTTTTTCACAAAATTCACAACAAGATAACATAAATTGAACCCAAGTGCAACATGAAAAGAACACAAAAGTTGGGGCCGTAGATACGAGGGAATGTAAGTATAGAATTTTGAAAATAAAAAGAAAATATTACTTTTTCAAATAAAGTTCCAGATGAATTTAATGCCAACCAGTAAGTCGCGTGACTGGAAACACAAGTAGAGGCCTTAGAGTCCGCACGCCGATGAACAGAATTAATTGTGACGACATTTTTTGTCTTTAGAACTGTCTAAATTCTTCCGCCGTTACAAATTCGTTCTCTGACTGAACACTGTAACAATGTTCGGTGAGCGTGAACAACCGCTTTGTAAAATCAACGTCCTCGGCATATTTGTAATAAGTATATTTTTTCCAAAGAACGCTAGTTTCATCTTTTCAATTTATTGTAACATAAAATCCATCTTGCAATTATGTAACGCTACAGCACTGATGTTGCTGTATACCAAATTGCTAATCTATTACGATTAGGAGGTTATCAACAGTTTATGTTATTTATATGTAATTAAAATTTAAATATATGGAGCTAATAGAACGTTATTTTTATTAGATTCAAAATATTTTATTAAATTTGTATGTATATAGTAGTACTTATTACAGTAAACCTAGCCTGGAATAGTATTATGAGCCAGTTAATTTTATTTTCTGTTATTTTTCATTAGATACTTAGAAGAAGAACAATATTCAATGTAAAATGTCGATCTCAATTTGAATGCAAGATAGGTACAGAAAATTAAATTTTCAGGAACGAATATAGAACGGATAAACGTTACTTTCCATTAGCAAACCTAAGAAACATTTTGTTGAATGAATATACACAGAACTGCTGATAGTTTAATTCGAGAAATGTAAATGTGGAAGGGAGCAAAGTCTTGGAAACATATGTATTGCGGATAGGAGTAAATACAAATAATAATCTGATTAAATTCCTCAACGTTGTTTCCGCTTTCGGATTTCCTACTCTCCTTGCATTTCAGCCGGCAAAGCCGAGAGACAGTGGTTGGGTTCCAACCTTTATTCGTCAGACCCAGTCATGGTCAAACTGTATGCATGCATTTTAACGGTTTGTCGGTGCCGTAAGAGCGATAATTTAAAAGTCATTACTACTGACACTTGGCAATATAAGTGAAGTAATTACGCGTGTCACCCGAGGATGAAGCATCCTGAGGTTGAACTGTTAAGAACATTTCATTCTTCGTTTAAAATAATTTTTGTTCATTACCTTCAAGCTATACGCAAGACTTTTACAAGAACGGGCTCTTAACCTTTCCCTTGGTCCGCATAAATTTTCTACAGTATTCTAATTAAAGAAGGCGTTAGTCTGAGACACAAAAATTGTAACGGAAATACCGGAATTCGATTTGGAGCCGAGGACGACAGGCTCCGTCCATGTGGGAAATTCCACACCGTCGGATGCGTTTTGATGCGTTTTTATACGACAGTAATTTACTGTCAACCGATAAAGGGGGAAACGGGACTTTCCTGGAACGGTGTCCCGAATAGAAATCACGTTCTGTCGCAATCGCTTTATGAATGATTTCACCGTCGTCGGTTTTGGGTCGAGGACCTATCGCGTTACTCGTGGAACAAAAATTAGGCCAACTGTATAAATGCGAAGACGAAATTCTCGAAAATTAAAGTCGCCTACACGAAGCCTAACAAAAGAAATGTGCCAAGTGTGCAGAATTTATGTAAACTAAATTACACTACACTTTTTAGTAAGTGATTTCGTTGGTATTTGCGTTACAATTGGTATAATTATGAACGTATTTTGTTTTTGTCTTACCGGGGGGTAAGGTGATTTGTAAGATAAAGTTATAAGGTGGATACAAGCTTTGAAAAAAATACTCGCTGGGCCAAGTCTATCTCCCTGAAAGGAGGTTATGTTGAAAACTTATTTTGTTCACAAAAGAGGTGTTAAACCACCCTCGTATTTAGTGATATTGAACCTGGGTGCCGTTAGACCTGCAACATATTTCGCTTCAGTCTGGTAGGTCCTACCGGTGGGGACCGTTCAATTATCGAACCTTTTAACGGGTAATTAACAAGAAATGAAAAATGGACTCACAGCGTTCTTGAAAGTGCAAAAAGGAACTGCCGGGGCTTTACCGCCTTGATCGCGAAGGACTTCTCCCGTGACTCAGGACTCAGTATAGAAATAATAAACTGGGAATACACGACCCCCAACTGGCGTAACGCGTAAACCCAACCGGGAATGGGGCTTTGCAATGACGCCGATGAGGAATTCAGAAGGCATGCGCAATATGTCGAGGACATGTGCACGCGAAAAGGACCGTCAGAGATTCTTTACGGCCGTCGGTAATATCGAATTCCACGGAGGCGTCCGTAAGAGAGAGACCATTAGCGAAATGTTGCTGAAGATTTAATTGGAATTTAATTCACACACGCACATATATTGCCTAAGTCTAATATTAAGTCTCTTCTACAGTCCGTAGATAGTCCTAGATAGAGCCTAAGCATGTTGTCGGTGAACTGACAGAAGACGGCATAAATGAAGGTATTCGAAATTTTCCAAGCCAAACGGGTGTCTTAAATTCAAAGTAGTTTTTACGATTTTTAACGAGTTACTTACGGCTGGTATAGTTCAGTTAGACTATTCGCCAACGTCTGTGGCATTCTTTCAATAATGTTACTCGCAGCGGTACAATTTAAATCCTGGACGCGCCAATAATCGTTTTTGGACCCACGTGAATTATAGACGTATTAAGCGTTACTCAAGTTACTACGTTTTCATGACTCAATAGACAAGTAGTAAATAACGACGGTCATTATTGTGTTCTCTTTCCCACGAACTTGTTGGTTCATCGAAAAGCGTTCAAGTTGATTGGCTGAGAATCGAACCATTAGTCGCCAAAAGGCAGCCCGTTTTTTTTAACGAGTTTTTAATGTAAATTATCGCACAGAGCGCTGTTGCGTGTTGTTTGAAGATTTAGAACCGCTTTAATTCGGCTGCAGCTATTGAGACGGCCGAACGAGCTCAATAAATGGTTCGAATCAATTGCACGGCTACTCGGTGGCTGTGTGCAGATCTGGAAGGTGGAACGAGTGTTAGATCGCCTGTTTTGCACGTTTGCCAACAGAAACGACACTTGGGCAGCACGTGATCCAGCCTTTCGTTCTGGTTAAGGCGTAAGATTAAATCATCCGGTATAAATAGCCGGGTTTATACCGGCCCGCGAATTTAAACGCTTAAAGATCGAGCGAAACCGTGTTGGGGGGTCATCGAATCGAGAGGCCGGTGCGGTGTCTTAACAATGGCAACGATTACCGGTAGTGTTTCGGATTAAGAATATTCTGCGTCCTTTCGCGTCTTCTGGAGTTGGTAACACTGCGCCGTCGATAATATTTCAGTCCACGCATATCTGTTGCAAACAGCCTCCACTGCAGTCTTACTGCGAATTATGAAATATTATTCCACCTTGGAATAATTACTTCAGTTAACAATGCAGCGAGAGAGCAGATAGGATCTCTGCCATCCTGTGTACAGGATATCTGTTTACGACCTAAATGTTCAATATATTTCCTCCAATTGTTAATCACGAATAATATTAACATCTAATGTTTCGTCGCGCCACATAAATATTGCGTAGTTTTTGACGATAAGCCAAATGACCGACTTGTGTCGGTTAAATCGGGTTCTGCAGTGGATGAGCGGTTCTTACCACGAAATACCCTCAATATATCGAGAATTGACAGGACGTTTAGTCAATACATTTTGTTGGCCCATGGAATTATTCCATTTCTGCCCCGAATGAAGGGAAGCCCCAAAAACCCTTCAACTTCCGCGCCGACCGAGGTTGTCCACACAGTACTACGCGAAGCTACCGAAAGTCTTTTATGCTGATGACGCCATTGGAAACGAGTAATCAATTTTCGAGGAGGAACGAATCAGAATGAAATGCCAAAAAGAAGAGAGAATCAAATACAAATAATATCAAAAGTTGTTAGTTTTCTTGGCGATCCTCATTCGGCAGTCCGACTTGGGGGGTTGTAAAAAATACAACGTTGTACGGGCCGGCGAACATGTCCTAAGTGAATTACAGACGCCGGGTCCGTTTCTTATTCGCTGCCCTGTCCGTCCCCCATAGCTCATTGTACCGCACGTGTGTTAGTATTACGTACACAGAGAGCGCGATTTAGGAGGCGTGCGCGATATGTCGAGGACATGTTCACTCAAAAAACGAACCCCCCTCCTCCCCAACCGCCCGATCCTGTTACCGTTAAGCCTGTACGGTACATTTATTTTATCGGATTTCGGTGCTGGGGCCGTACCGGGACAAACACGTTACGAACTTGTCGCAATTTACTCCTAACGTCTGTATTACAGCGCCAAGGTCGAAATAAGAATTCTTCACATTCTGCGTCGATTTCTTCGCCGTTTATTATAGTGCTCGGTAGTGCGGTGTCGGACTGTAAAATTGTTCCCCCGTTACACAATTCGGGCAATAATGTACACAAGCCTATGTAGTAGAAGCAATTAGACTAGCCGACGTGGCCAAGGCTTATAATATTACAGCAGTGCTAGTTACATATACAGAGTTCCCAGGAAACTGTGCTTCCCACTGCGGCGATTAGTTGGAACTTTATTCAGGGATATAGACTCCGAGAGTTTATAGCGTTAATTTTTTTATTGAGCCATTGAGATTTTGATTCCCCGATCGGAAGAAGAAATAATCGCAGTAACAACGCGGTGGAAGTTGTCTCGACGTACTACTGACGATGGCGATAAGCCGAAAAATTAATTAGTTTTGAAAATTCGCACTTCAATCTCCATTTAATGCCGTGTAAAATTAATAAAAGCTCACTAATTTCTGTTGGCGTGCCTTATACAATAAGCTCCGCCTGTTTCTACACCCATTGTGGTCCTCTTATTGTTCATTGTGCTGGGCCCCCCGCGAGAGATATGAATTTCGGGCTTATGCACATGTGTGGGCCGTACCAATCGGCACTGACACTAACGACAATAAATGTAATTGCACTTACATAACGGCAATGAAAATGCAAAACATACGATAGGATCTATACATATTTTAAATTATATATATATATATATATATATATATATATATATATATATATATATATATATGAAATATAGTGATCGTAAAGCGCTTTCTGAACACTCGGATCAAATATAACCTGGAGAAACTCTGACTGCAAATTTAAAATTGAATAACGGAGTCGGGTCTCGTTAAATCTAGATCCACAATAGAGAACATTCTAAAAACCTAAACTGCTACTTGAATTAAAGTTTTCACTTCGTTCAACTTATAGTAAACGCCACAACAGGAGAATATTCGATACTGCATGAACTTTATATTTCATCTAATTCTTTCAACAGATTCTTTCAAGCGGAATATCTTTTAAATAAATTAACTTGATTCACTTTCGGTGAAAATAATTAAATGATTCCAGAGAAATCTTTTCATCCATCCGACCATATAATATCGCCGTTTCTGGGTTGATATATCAACGTTTACCACTAACATCTTTCTTTGCGGATTTTATTTTTAAATAAAATATAACGCTAATAGGAAAAGGATAGCATCGTACGCTAGGTGCAACAATGTTGATATTATCGGCTATTTAGCTATATGGAGAGTCCGAAAATAGATAACCTTCACATACAAAACGGGCCGGTGCTATTTATCGGCCCTCGGCTTTAATCAAACTATCGCGGAATGAGTCATATCTTCCAGGTGTCCCCCGGGTACATAGTCGCATTCGCCAACTCTCTGATATAATACAATTCAAATGCAAATAGATCACCGCTGGCATGTTTATTGAAAATGTTATCATGTTACGGTAACTCCGCCCCCCCCCATCTACCCCACTGTACAATATTTACCGACGGGTCTAAAACGGGGCTTGGTTCCCGAGAGGAGGTTCGTACGCCCAATTAGCTTTCTACTTTAGACTTAATTCGCGTCAGGTTTTGTACCGATTTCTCTGGTATAAATCTTCCATTAGCCGGCTCGGAATAATGTTGAGCGGTGGATGGAGGGTGGGGTTGGGGGCTCACGGTTGGTGCGCTCTCACTCACAAACACACTTCGCTGACCGTGATATTACAAACCGCCGCCTGTCCGCTGTACGCAACCTGTGTACTACTTCGCCGCCCCGATACTACGCCAAACTGATCATTTTTTTACAATTTACACTCCGATGTGCGCGTTTTATGCTTGTATATCTGTCGGTATCGCGATGTTGTATGCGCCTGTAGACTCGGTTCTTCAATGAGATGCTTCCTTACTATGAGTATAGTACATCGAAGCCTGTAGCCAATAATTATTTAAAATATAGATAAGTGACCGTTGTAATGCAGTTCATTCTTGAGCCACAGTAAAATTTCCATAAAAGGTCTATAAAAACGAGGTACGAGTGTTAGTATTCTCAGTTATTTGAACAAAGAACTGATGGGAAATAGACCTTTTTTAACTTTGAGTTATATTGAATTTGTCTTGTTTGTGGGATTGCAGTGGGTTTTTTCTGCGACCCATGTATACAGCCTAGATTTTGGCACATGAGTATCCGGTTTAATATCCCTTCTACTTTTCTTCAATTACGGATTTGAATTCATTACGAGAGGAACGAAAGGACGAGTATAAATAATAATACGACGATATTTAATAATTATAATTCGCGAAGTTTCTATTAATATCGCAATATATTTTTATAATTACATATTCAAAAAAAATGAGAAGAAATTCCAATTAAAATTCCAATAATAGCGTACATGATTGGCAATTGTATAGAGCATAGGCCTTATTCGCAGGGGTATTTTTCCCACTGATCCACTATATTCGGAGAAGTAGATTAAGGTTTCTACTATGCGAGGTTTCTCCCACCGTCAGTAGGCAACGCGAACTCCCACACGAGCGTATGAACTTGTCGCCGGGCTGTATTGAAAGCAGAACTTTCACACATGCCATCGAATGAACTAAAGACCCAATAGTACAAATAGGCTTAAACTAGAATGGGGACAGTACATTTTGATCCTCATTCCCTTCACTCTACTGGGCCTGTCTGTCGTAAAAACCTGCGATCCACTATTGAAGATTGTTCGAAGATCACGAATGCAACTGCACCCGGTTCTTTAATACCGGGGAGTCTTCCTGAGGCACACTGGCAACAAGTCACACGACCGGAGAAGAGAGAGAGAGAGAGAGAGAGAGAGAGAGAGAGAGAGTGTATGTGAGGGACGGAGATATGCAGAGTGTGAAAGAGAGAGTGAGAGGTCAAGGTCATAAGAGTGACCTATAAGAATAGCAGCGGCGGCGGTGGTGGGAGCGGAGGTATTCACGAGATGCCGACCAAACATAATGTTAACTCCGTTTGACCGTTATGTTCGTTACATCACCCCCAATCAGGATCGTGATCACGTTCACGATACTTATTTGTGCGAGGGGGCCCCTCCGGTGCCATCCGAACCCCCCCCCCCGGCTCCTCTCCCAGCCATCATCCATGAAACACGCTAATGTATTCCTCCAAAGTTCAAACCAGGAGAGCCGGCCGTAGGAATGTTGTTTTTAAACGCTCCCCTTCCCACGCAAACACACTCGAGTACACCGAAAACACTGTGAAGTGCATTGCAGAATAGCCGCGCAAAATATTGATGTGCCCAATATTAATATTATAAAGTGCCTCGCTTCTAGCCTCCACACATTATACGCTCGCCTGTCCATTACAACCTCGAACGGAGATGTAGACCGGCGTGCAACTCAGAAGGCCTCGTTACCGAAGAAGAAGAGACTGCCGTCTATATCTTAAGCGAGACGGATTCAGTCCGAAGACTCTGATTTATATGTCGGCAGTACAGAAAAGACTTAAAAAGAACAAATGAAGCGAGAAGACACGAACGCGCTTTCGTGCTTTCGTAATCGTGCAGAAAGAACAGGGTCACGGCTCCTCCGTTTTACCCTAGAATTTGCTCCTAAAGTAACCGAAGAAGTGAAATAACGATGGTTTAAATAAAATATCTTAAACTAAAACTAAATTAATTATTGTCTGATTTTTCCTTAATTGGACTAATGTAAAATCCTCCCAATGGAGCTCCTGGTCGTATTCCATTATTAACAAGCATATTTTGAATACGATCGAATTTGTTGAGAACCCGTGAATAAATAAGATGTATATAACAGCCAGTGGAAACAGATGTAGAGGCCGATAGGCAAAAAACTAATACAAGTCAGCTCCATACACTGCAGACTTCCTTAACACTGCGTCATAAAAGAATTGTGTGCACGTTAGGAAACGGCCCCAGTAAATTGTACAAACATAACAGAAAAGCTCATATTTTAGTGAATATCGTATTAACAATATTTTATTATATTACACTTCGCACTCTTATTTTCACAAGCTAAAATTCTATGAAAATCCGAGTACTCGTGTCTGATTTCTAAATACAAATACTTGATTCATATCAGTTCATCGCAGAATATTCACACATTCTTTATTTACAAATTGCTACGAACGAAATCATTTTATTTAAATTATGGAAATCATTTTATAGCCCCTACTATTGGGAGACAGTGCAATGCTGCGGTGCGCGCATCATGCACCGCGCAAAGTGATGCATTGTACACAATGCACACGAGTTTACAGTGCACCGGCGAAACTCATCGCATTAGGAGTCCATTCACCGGCTGCACAACTCCGCGTTATTTTCCGACGAAGACAAATTATTCGGTTAATTCATTCGCGTTGGACGGGGTATCAAGACACACCGTGGATAAATCAAATACGGCGGCAAAAAGATATCTCGAATATTAGAATTTTAATTTTTTAATCGCTCGAATAACTTTACAGTAGTATCTTTTAGTAAGTGTAAGTATTACTCGGTAATTTTATTAGTCGAGGAGTCTACTGACGGAGCGATAGGAAGGATAGGACCGATATTTTTACGGAAAATAATTTTTCGCTTCCGGATTAAAGCGCTCCGGCGTCGCCCTCGGTTGTACAGTTAATTTCCTCTTCCTCTCTCGCACCCGGACCTCCCTTCTCCCAGTTTCCGTCTATCCGTCCTACGTCTTTCTATTTCCGTCCTACCGATTTTAACGTCGCTTCCGTTTCTATTTCTTATTCCGATCGTCTTCCCTCGAATCGAAAGTACGGATGCGAAGAAGCCAGGGTAAAGGTAGTCGGCTGGGGGTAGGGGGGCGGGGAGCGGCCGGCCGGTGGCGCCTCCTAGCGGTGGGCCCGGCCCCGCCCTCATATATATAAGGAGGCGTGAGGCGGCGGGACGCTCACTAGACCGGTGAGGCCGCACGCGCACCCTCACGTTACACCCGATTAACCGCCAGTACGACCACCACCCGGACACCGGAAAGAAGAAGAGAGCAGTACCACAGGAGAGAACCCCCACGTTCGAACGGATCCCAGAAACCGAGGATGGCCAGCGTCAGGCCCCCGCTGCTCCTCCTCATCGCCCTCGCCTGCCTCATTCAAGCGGGTAAGCCTTTTAATCTCTTCCTCCGCGTTCCCCGCCTCCCTATTTTACCGTCGGTATCGTTTCAATTTTCATTTCTTTTCAATTCGAAACCTCCGATAACCGATAAAGGAACGAACTAGGCGCGGCCAAAAAAATCGAAAATACGTCAGTGAAAGTGGTGGCGGCGGCGACGCGAAAGCCGGAAACCGGCGGAGATCGGTATGCGGCCCTGAAGGGGCTCCCTGGCCCCCCAGCCCGCCCGCCGCTCGGAGACTTGGACGGTGGGTCGTGAAGGCGGTCGTCATTCGAACCGGAGATAGGCGGACTCCGACATTCGGCAGTCGAAGCGCAGGGGGGTAGGGTGTAGGCTGTGACGGTGGTAGAGGCCGCGTCTCGCTGAGTAACGAGTGGTCGAGGGGAGCGAGAGAGACTTGAACGGTGGGTTAGGGGAGGCGAGTGGGCGGACCGCGATTGGAAAGCTCTGCGGCGGACCGTCGGCCGGCTCTTGTTGTCTTTCTATTGTGATTCGGTTTTCACCGACTCCGTGAAAGTGCGACCTTGTGTTATATTTTAGAGCCCGCCCCACACCGCTTGTTATTATTTCGACTCGGGGCGACCGGAATGGGCGAGCCCGGCGACGGCCCACGGGCCCCGCCGACCGCTCCCCATTGTCCGGTCCCCTAGAAAGTCTCTCCGACCTTCGGCTAAAGTTCCCGACTTTAACGTTCGAAGAAACGGATAAATGTTAAATTTTAGAACGGTCTTTTAACGCAAAAAACTAGCGAAAAAACGATTATCCTACTTTCTCCGCCAGTTCTCCCTCCTCCCTCGACCGCACCCCTCTCCTCGTCGATGGCAAAATCCGTGACTCGAAGGGGCCTGCCCTCTCTTCGCCCGAGGGCCGAGGCCTACGACTTTCCTACGAATATTCCCTCGTTATCGCTAATTAAAACGACCGAGTACTCCCCCGATCAAATGACTCTTGTCAATAAAACAGAAAAGGAATCGAAATGAAAATAGTTTTTCCTTTACGAATGGGATAGTTTAATAACTATTATAAAGATTATGAATATATATAAAGAACTATATCGAAGTGTATTCTCAATAATGAAATTAATGAATTAAAATTATGTAACCGTTGTCGAATGATATTAATCCGACGTGGTCAATTTTTTACGGCAGGAGGATGGGTAGAAGGGGTGATGGGGGGCTCTTGAGAGTTGAAAGTTGAGAGTTGCGACGTGGGGGGGGGAGAGGTGGGGCGAGAGGGGAAGGATGGCGTCCATCCGTGAGGAAGGTTTGACATTTGAAATTTAAACGCAATCCCCGATGAAGGGAAAGCCAACCGACCGGTGCAACAGCCAACATGGCCGCCACGACCACTCGTCTCTTCCCACACAGTAATTGTGCCGCCCGCTTACTTAGGGCCGGGGCAGGGAGGGGAGTAGACTGTCTCACGAAGATGTGCACCTTCGGTGCGTGAGTGTGCCTGTAAATGCGGCTCTCCGGCTTCGGTGTGAGCGCGAGGCCGTTGCGCAACCAACTCTGCACACACACACAAATACACACAACACACACACACACATACACATACACAAAATGGAGACCTCACTTGCAACACTACCATTGGAACATTCCTCACCTTCGCTCGGCGTGCACCCTGTAAATCGGGTTGAGTTTTAACAATTCCAAGATTACCTTTGATTTAGTCATTCGCCTATTTCCACCCCCCAATACCAAAGTAATTTCATCCTTGCGATAAAATTGAATAAGTAAATAAAGTTTCCTTACACTATTGTATTACAACGATATTCAGTTATCCAGTCCTACTGGAATCAATTTGCCAATTAACGCTACGAGAGTTTAAAAACATATTGCAATGCAGAAATTATACTGTCCCGCAACACTTCTCCCACCTAGAGATTCCAGTGTGTATTGCTACAGACTTTTTTGGATTGATGCAACTGGAACTAGGTATCCTGAATTTGGAATTATTATTCTTCTATCAATAATAATACAAACGTGAAGAACGAGGCGTAGCACCTCATCGCCTAAAATAAATACAGTTACCAAAAAATAATGTTAGAAAAGTTTTGAGTTGTCACATTGAGTTATTTGGACCATTTCTTACGTTTTCTATATTTTCTATATTCTGAAAGTTAAATTATATTACGAATAATCAGTAAATAGTTAATGAAGTATCAAGAGACTAATCTTCAATTAGATAAGAAGATTATTGTGCTCTCCTCCCATATTATTCAGTAATTGCTACAAGTAAAAATTAGCCGGACTAACAGGACCAATAATGCCTTTAGAAACTTTAGAAAGGCAATGACTTTCCATGAAAAGAAATCCTTTTAACTTTCCTGAGAAATTTCTTCTTTTCTCGGTCCTCCCGTTTCACTCCCACCCATCGTGGAGGGGGGGGGGCTTAGAACTTATTCACCTCGCCCTTGTTAGGCCGCCGGTCACATTTATGTGCAATAGATGCTTAACACGTCTGCAGAATTCATATTTCTAGGTCACGGGCCGCCTTGAACCCGACGAAAACTGAATTCTGGGCGGGGTCGCTGAAAACTCTATATATTTATCGAAGTTCACGACTGTCGCAATACTTAAGTCGGTCGCGCGTATTGGAATACATTTCTAATGACAGTTGGAATTTTAAATATTCCAATATGTGTAGACATCGGGTTAGAAATTTACCGATTATTATTTCACGGACTGCTAATTGTGGTTGTAATGTACACAATATTGAAATTAGAAGTTGAATATTCGGTCCACCTACAACTTTTACAATCTGAGCTTACAAACCTTTGTTCAATTGCAAATCGGAATTTATTGCAATATGTCGGCAACGCGCGTATAATAATATAGTAGTCGAGCCGTAATAAATATCCTGTTGTATGCTATATATAATGTTACTTAAGGTTATATCCTTAATAAAGTTGCAGTTTAGCCGGTCGGATTGCAACGGCGGATGCTCCCGTCTGAATAATTTCCAATTACTCTATTTCCCATGTGCATCCATTGGCATAGTTCCATTATTGCGAATTTCATAATGAGGCTGGCAATCGTCACGACCCAGTTGCACCAGCACCCGCCGTTCCCTCACTCGGGCTCTTCTCGAGCGCATACCCTATCCATCTTTTACCTCTCCTCCTTCTGTACTCTCGGTGCGGATTAAGTATTGAGCGAAGCATGCTATGCGCCAAAAGATGGGGATCTTTTTAATAAAAATAAAAAACCACCCGAGAATTGTTCTCCGGCGTACGGACATTTTTCACTACTTTCCGTGTCCGATTTGAAGAAACTGTGAAATCGCGAAATCCTTGCTTCACGCTTCCGCGGGACGGGCTCCGCCGCTTCCGTTCTCGGCGCCTATTTCGCCACGACGGTCCTTCATCACCGTCGAGATTTCACGGTTTAAACTTTTCAACCGAATGTATTCCCAATCCAACTCCGTATCCGTTTATCTGCGCCGTTTCCTCTCGACCTACTCTCGCTATTCTTGGCACTTTAAAATTCAGCGAACGTTTTACTATACCCGGGGAATAGTACTCAATTGGAACCCTATTCGAGATCTGGAAATTTTGAAATATCCCCTATCATGTTCCGTTCGGATTAATCCTATCGAACTGTGTATTCCGGTGCTTGAAAAACATCATCGGCGGCGAACCTAATTGAATTCGTTATTCTACTGAGACTGAGGTGCAATTAATTCGAACCGGTAAATTACAATCCGTCGGTTCGCAATCCCGTAATTGGCTCCCGTGAATGATTTTTCTTTCGCGAAACGAAAGGACCCAATTCCTTTTGCAGAGTTAGAAAGTTATACAATTCTTGAAAAACAATTCGCGTAAGTAACATAAATAAGAACCTCTGGACCGTGCCGAGAATCATGTCGGGGTTCTTTGGTAAAACGCCTTAACTCGATTAATACTCCGCTAATAGACTAAATAAGAACGTTCCTAATCGGAAAATCCAAGAGACAGTTGAGCGCCAATATAAATTTATTTTTTTGATGTTTAAAATGCTAATTAATACAATTTATTGATGACTTCCTTCTCGGAAATATCCGGAGGGAATGTTGGGAGATTCACTTAGGGAGAAATTTTAGCTACGGAATGTGGCCCTCCGCCTATCGACTCGGTTTTCTCTTCCGGTGACACCACAGTATTATCAATACATCTATAATAATATAGATATATAAACTGTCTGCAAAATAGCATAGGAAGGAAACGTGGTATTGGTAGGAGGGACGCGGGGGTTGCGACTTCGGGGACAGCAACCGGGTGTTATAAAACACTTTCCGGTTGTTATGAAACTGCAAGTAATTCTGAGCCCGGTGCAAGTGCCCGGGCCGTTGAGGGGCGCGGGTGGGGAGAACAGGACACCTTTATTATATAATATGGGAAATTACAAATGTCGGGTTTATATTCATTTTTAGTGGGGGGTGAAGAGAGATTTCGGACCGGCAGGAACTTTCTGTTTCATTAGAGCCCAACTAAATTTCGTCCGCTATTTTCCGTCTATCGGTCGTCTCGTATTTTGAAAAGCGAAATACGGATTTTGTTGTTTCTAAGAACACAAGAGTATTCTTCGTGTAAACTATTGTATATTCCTATAATGCCCTAATCACTGATGAGATTTCCGTTGATTGGAATCAGTCTGCACATTAAAAATATCTATGTTCATGCTGAGGATATCAGGAATGTTACAAAACCAAGAACTAAATCGTACTAAATTTTACAGGGAAGTTTGTCTTTCAACGGTTGCACAGGAGGAAGTCTATGTATATATTTTTTTTGTATTAGAACTAATCGAATCGGTGTCCGCGTTTCGTTTTAAATCTCCGTGGCGAAAAAAAGAACACCCGGAAAAGTGGTAAGACATTTCCGGGACTTCGAGAAAAGACGGTCGTTTTCCGGACTGAAAAAAGTTACGACGGGTCTCGCATCAATTTTTCTCGCTCTTTCTTCCCCAAAGGTACGAAGTTAGCAACGCACGATCCACTCCGCGCCGACAAAAAAGTCTATACGTAATATTTTTCCAAGAACTTCAGGAAGATTCGCGGCGATCTCCGAAACGAATAGAGTTAATAGACAAAAAGAGAGAATCTCGGTGTTAAAAAAAACCTTAGAACGGATAATGCTATTCGATTATTCAAACTGTTTGATGATAGTTGCACAGGAAATCCTCCCCCAGCAGCCGCATTGCACAACAGACTAATTATTTCTCAATCTCACCCACGTAACAACGTCGTCGACTACAAATATTAATCATAAAAGAGTAAATTGACAGTAATAATAACCCGTCCGGTCTGAAACGGTCGCCATTTTACATAACAGTCCGGGCCGTATCCAGTTGGAAAATCTGGGCGGAGGATCGCGCTGAAACCGCTTACGAAGAAAAGCCGGCTTCGTAGTTTTAGTTCACTGCATCCGAAGAAGAGTGACTGGCTTGCGGGAACAGGATGGATCTTCCCCGAGTGAAAGTCCGTCTTATGAAAAACAAAATGCCTCGATTCGGTTCCCAATCCGACGAAGATCCTGTCGAAATTATAGTTTTGAAATACAAAGGAAATGTATATGAGGGGTTAAAGTGATAAAAATAAATTTTCAAAAATAACTACTACCGCAATTCTATTCTTATTTGGAATTCGGTAATCTTGTCCTTATCTCATTCCTCTTTACGAATACATTTAATGAATACAATTTTAATCCTAATAATACACTTTTGCGCTTCCTCCATATTGAAAAACCGAACGAAAAACTAATATCGTGACGTTAGTTTAGTGTATTCGGAGAGGGACATGGAAGGGTGCGGGCCAGTGAAAGTGATCGCAGAAGAAGGTAACCTCTTCTTCACTTTTTAAAAACCTGTTCCCCGGCGTCTACATAATGGCCGGCTGGGATAGTCACCTCCACTCTCAATCTTTAAATGCCTTTACAATTTACGGCGGCGGCTTTTAACCCTTTCGCTACGGCGGAACGGAGCACCGTGCCGAAAGTGCGAACATTAAGCGCGCACAGTTTTTAACATTCGGAGCCAAGACTTTTGTCTCAAAAACGACTTTGTAACATTATAATTTTACTTTGTAATTTAAAATGATTATACCACAATTTACAATATTTATATAAATTTAATGCAGTTTTATCACGTATTGGTTTCGTTCCTATCTTCCGACGCATTACGACACAATTATTACACACTATTACACACACAATTACGACTAACTATTATTATACATTCGAGTGCCAGAGGCCAATGACAAAGCACTGTCGAAAGAAATAAACATTGCAATAGCGCTTGTAATTGTTTGCGAACTGAAAAAATCGAGTTGAATCTACCTTGATTTTTGGCTCCATTTCTGTAAGAGATGCGGAGTTCGTGTATAAGCGGCGTTTTGTGGCGGGTGACTATAGTCACCCGTAGTAGCGAAAGGGTTAAACCGGGGAGATCCCGTTCGGACGTCTACAGATGAATTTTATTGAAATACGCCCGAATTTCGCTTTTTTCTCGAAAATACCCATTAGGCAGTAAGTTAAAATCCTTAGTCCTATTTCCCACTGATTAAAAATTTAATGTGTATTTAATATAGTTGATCGCACCGTAATTTCTAATCGACCGGAGGTTAAATCGGGGCTAACGGACACCATTTCCACATTCAAGGGAATCGAGAATTAATAAGTCGTAGGGGCAGAACTTCATAAGAAAGTTAATTTGAATTGTTGCTAAGCACCTTGCGGTCAGAAAAGTGAACTTTTCGGTAATTTCGCAGTCGGATATTTTGTTCGGAGTATTGGTTTAAAAAATTTACGTAGTGGGGGAGATTCGTTCAAATTTCAATCACTCTTGTCGCGATCAACCATCTGAAATCTGAAATGTCGGCTAACCCTAACAGGATTGAGAGGGGTAGAGCGAGGGAGAAATAGAGAGAGAGAGAGAGAGAGAAAATGTGCATTCATAAATGTCAAGAACGAAAGTGGCGAGAGCTGGTGGCGACTGATCGTGTGTTCAAAATTAACGGTACACGTGGAAAATAACACGACAGTCCTTGAGCAAAGTTTTCTATTATTAGCAGCGGCTGGAATTTTTTCAACGGCATTCCGAAATGGACTCCAAAGGATTTTGAAATCGAACGGAACGCCATTTTCTCCCACTTTACAATTGAAAATTACCGTCGAATATTTCCGTTCGAATAGGACGCCGCGACCTTTAGCAGTATAATAGGGAAGTTATTCGATATTTCGAAAACTTTTAAGTGGATATCAAGCTACATCTGCGAGTCGCTTTTTGACGACAGAATAAATATTTTATTTGTCACTATAATCCAACCATATACCAGATTCAAATTTATACTTACTTCCTTATTTCCTTATTGATTGCACATTGAAATATTATAGCTGCTTTTTCACAGATCCATTTCCTTAAATATAGACACACTTAACGCCGCTTTCTTTATTAAAACGGGGATCGTTTCTGTTTTCTGTCTGTGCAGCGTGCGGTCAGTTCGAATTTTTGAACAGGATAAAGAGACAACAACCGCCCGAAGGGGGCGAGAAGAAGGAGGAGAGCTTCGAACAGGAGCTCTGCAAGGACAAGGACGCCGGCGAATGGTTCAGGCTGGTCGCCGGTGAGGGAGACAACTGCAGAGATGTCATCCAGTGTACATCATCGGTAAGTAATAATAATTATTCATTCGTAAATTATCTTCAACCCGTAGATAGATTCCAAACATTTCCATACTATCTAACAATCCCCAATCCTAACTTTCGGATGGTGTACGATCTGATCCAAATATATTTTCTGAAGAAAATTAACATAATAAATTAATTAATAAAAAACGACTAACGAGTTCTGAAAAAAAGTTTATGAATGAACGGTTAAGTGGCGAAGTTCATTCGTTTTAAAAGGCGAACATTTAAAAGGCAATCGTCAATTGTATTTGTATATAACAATGAGGTACTTTAGGCCTCGATATTCAATAATAGAAGGAAATTGGTGTAAAATAAAGTTGGGACTAAAGAGTTGAATTGTGGCAGGGCTTGCAAGCTATCAGGTGCCCGGCCGGCCTCTATTTCGACATCGAGAAACAGACTTGCGACTGGAAGGACGCCGTCAAGAACTGCAAACTGAAGAACAAAGAAAGGAAGGTCAAGCCCCTGCTTTACACCGACGAACCTCTCTGCCAGGTAAATGCCGTATTGGATCGTTTTAAAATTGAATTAACCGTTCGTCGAAGCGGTACTTTCATTGATTGTTCCCACTTTTTTTTTAAAGGACGGTTTCTTGGCCTGCGGTGACGGGGCCTGTATCGAAAGGGGACTCTTCTGCAACGGAGAAAAGGACTGTACCGACGGTTCAGACGAAAACACTTGCGGTCAGTACCATTGAACACTTGAAGTTGCAGGATGTGTTTTGAAATTACGTATTAAGTCGGCCAATAAATCCGCCCGATCTGTTTCCCATTGATCAACACTGAATGGCGCAATCCTGGACTCGTACAAAACATTGCACGCCGTTTCATTTGAATTGTGCCGCTCGATACAGATATCTGTTGTTAATTAATTGTGTCATTATCGAAGTGTATAATGACTATGCACGTTCGTGAATAAACTGGTAACAGCGGCCGGAGAGTGGTGGGGGGTTTCAGCTTTCCAACGCTACCGGTTTCCACTTTCTCTCCAGACGATAATATTTATGCCACTACTACTATATCACACTACACCATTCCGTATTCTACTGAAGCACTACATAAACGACAGTAGTATAAAATTGAAGTTCTTTTAACGAGCCGTGAACTTACAAGGAAATTAGTGAGCCTAGCTCCAGCAGCCTAATTGGCAATTGGACTAAATTTACTCTTACGAACAGAACTGACCTAAGTGATTGCCTAATGTTTATTTTTCTATATGCTGGAAGAGGCCGTAGTGCCAGGGATGAAAACGTTACTCAAATATATTTGCTCTTATCGTAATATTATCTGTTTGTTAGACAACGACAACGATCCGAATAGGGCTCCTCCTTGCGACACTTCGGTGTGCGTCCTGCCCGATTGTTTCTGTTCGGAGGACGGTACCGCCATCCCCGGCGACCTCCCCCCGAAGGACGTCCCCCAGATGATCACCATCACTTTCGACGACGCCATCAACAACAACAACATCGCACTCTACAAGGAGATGTTCAACGGCAAGAGGAAGAACCCCAACGGCTGCGACATCAAGGCCACCTTCTTCGTGTCCCACAAGTACACCAACTATTCGGCCGTCCAGGAAACTCACAGGAAGGGACACGAGATCGCCGTACACTCTATTACGTGAGTCACCTTTATAGCTAGCTACTAATTAAGTCGGCTTATTCGAAACGTCGGGTTTCGTTTATTCGATCGGTCCGCAAAAGCGCGAACTAACGTCGACGATAATTTGCAGGCATAACGACGACGAACAGTTCTGGAGCAACGCCACCGTCGATGACTGGGCGAAGGAAATGGCCGGTATGAGGGTGATCGCGGAGAAGTACGCCAACTTGACCGACAATAGCGTAGTGGGCGTGAGAGCGCCGTACTTGAGGGTAGGAGGCAACAACCAGTTCACCATGATGGAAGAACAGGCTTTCCTGTACGACTCGACCATCACGGCGCCCCTCTCCAACCCGCCTCTCTGGCCCTACACCATGTACTTCAGGATGCCCCACCGCTGCCACGGCAACCTCCAACACTGCCCGACCAGGAGTCACGCCGTCTGGGAAATGGTCATGAACGAACTGGATCGTCGCGAGGACCCCTCTTTCGACGAATACCTGCCCGGATGCGCTATGGTCGACTCCTGCTCCAATATCCTCGACGGAGACCAATTCTTGGATTTCCTCAACCACAACTTCTACCGCCACTACAACCAGAACAGGGCCCCGCTCGGTCTCTACTTCCACGCCGCCTGGCTCAAGAACAACCCCGAATTTTTGGAGGCCTTCCTGTACTGGATCGATGAAATTCTGGAGAACAACAAGGACGTCTACTTCGTGACTATGACCCAGGTGATCCAATGGATCCAGAACCCGAGAACGACTTCGGAGGTGAAGAACTTCGAGCCTTGGCGCGAGAAGTGCTCTGTGGAGGGCCCGCCCGCCTGCTGGGTGCCCCACTCGTGCAAGCTGACCAGCAAGGAGGTCCCCGGCGAGACCATCAACCTCCAGACCTGCGTTAGGTGCCCCAACAACTACCCCTGGTTGAACGACCCCACGGGAGACGGAATCTACTAAGCACCCTCCTTTCAACCCTCCTCTCTCTCTATATATATATATTATATATATATATATGTATGTATGTATATTATATGTAAAAAACGAAGAAAGAACGGCCACACCCCCTTCCTCACTCTCTCCCTCTCGGTACCTCTCCACTTCTCTTCGCTTCTTATCTCTCTGCTTTTCTACTAGAGTTACTCAGTCCGGTCTACGTACGCCCGGAATACGCGGAGACCTAATTTAAAATTAGCGATCTTACGATAATTGTTAGATTTATGTTGTATTATTTCTTTCGCCTTGTAAAAAATTATATTTTAATATTACGTTCGAGCGCGAGAGAAAGGGAGAGCGTTTATAAGGACTGCCGTTAGTGGCAACACTGTACGGGGTCGAGAAATGAAATGGACTTACATCTTCCGCGGACGTACACCGGCTGTAATATTTTCTCTTTAGTCTTTATCGAGCCTTGTTACTGCCCGACCGATCGTTCCGATAGAAGAGGCGGAGGAGGAGGGGACGAGAGAGGGAAAGAGGGACCGAAATATGTACCGTAACGGACCGAGAGGGAATGGAGAAGTGGAGTGGTTACAACACGGTTTGACTGTTAGCGTCTACCTACTCAGTGGCCACAGGACGGAGCCAGCCAACTCTATCTGAGACTAAATTACATCTAGAATACCGCAAACTATAGACGAGAAGAGAGGAGAGAGGGCCGTGACCGAAGAAAAAGAAACAATTTAAATTCACAGGGTCGTTACAAAAATTAATAATTAATTGAAAGCAAATTACTTGTCCGTCGCTGGTGAGAGTGGTCTCTTATAAAAAGAAGAAACACCGTACTGCTCAATAATGATCGGCGAGCTTATCAAAACCTAACTCGTCGTGATTTTGTTTTTCAGCGTCATAATTTTCCACCAATATTGAATATTTCTTCCGGATGTGATTCGTCGCTTCTGGCGCAAATTGTCAGTCGTATGACAAATATTTCTATATTAATTATTGTACATTTTATTATAAATGGTCCTAATAATATTATTTTTAATAGTTAATAAAAATTGCTTATAACGAAAACTATCGATCTTTCTATACACGCATGTATGTACGAACCATTTAAGCAACGATACCGATATTGCCTTACATGTAAATATACGCTAAATTATTTTAAGTTTTTGGATTATATACAAGATTATTTTCTCATGTTCAACAATGACTGTTCAAAAATAATAAACGCCGTTATAAGTGTAATTGTCGACGTTACATAAATTCTTTACAAATAGTAACCCCCCCCGCCCTCTGTTTGATGTCATATTCACACAAATCTATGTCCAAAAAACCCCAATAGATTAAATACCGATAGGTCTCTAACCCGTCTACACGCAACGAGTGGCGTCTAGATTAAAACTAGTTATAAGTGTCTATCTGACTAAACATGGGGAGTTTATAGTCGGAGCGATTATTCAAGGTGAAAACTGGAAGTGGATCGGAGAAAACGTCCGGCGAGGGAGGTGAGTGAACTCGGCTGGAAAATTTACAAAAATCTAATTCCGTCCCCGTCCTGACATTGATTTCCACAGTGTACGAAATTCGACATTCATAGCCGAGGCGGCGGCCTCCTTCTGCACGTATGAATCGTCGGTTTCGTCTGTAAAACGTGTATTTCGGGTTTTCTGTCCGGCGACTTTCCCCAAGGTAAAAGTGACCTCCGGGGGGGGGGAAAAAATTGTATCTGCACCAGATGTGTGACGGTAATTGATAATAGGCTCGGGGGATAACAAAAAGAAAAAAACGGGTCTTCTGATGGGGCAACTCGGAGTAAGTAACCACGGGGTAAAATTAATTGTGGGACATTAATCGCGAGATGCATCCCACTGAGAGCTACAGATGCGACCGGCGTACACCAATTACACTTTCCAATAGGGGCGACAAACGTTTTCGACCGTTGTAATCTGTCAGTTTAGTCCGGTCGAAATCATTATGTAACCAGAAATTGAGGCTTTCGATATTTTTTTTCTTCGATCTTTCCCCCGGCGGACTCGTCCCTCCGTCAACCCCTCGGGATGTCGGCTTTCGCCCCTGACATTTCTATCAGTGCCGAAGATACGAAGTGAAGGTTCGATTTTCCCCACATTCCCGTAAATGGCATTCTGCCGTCATTAATAATTCGCGTTTAATTTCCTCAAAGAATCGGATGTCGGCAATTTATTCGCGAGTGCGCGCCGAGCACCCCCCCCCCCCCACCATTACCATGTTCATTAATGGGACTTGCAAATCGAAAACTTTAAGCCCGGACTTATTCCATCGGATCGCTTCAATTATACCGTATTATGATAATTTTGATTGCTTACTTATACCACAGGTACAAGTAAAATAAGTCGTGACGAACTTCGGGGGTAGGATTGGAGACAGTAAGTCTATTTCCTAGTTTGTAAATTTCCGTTATACGGTCGTGAGCCGATTTCTTTGGCTTATCGGGTATTTCACGGATAACTCCGGATGCCAGAAGCGATATCGTAGATCGGAATGAATTAGGACACGCGGTAGGGAATCTTCTGCCGATTATGCAGGAATGGGAGGACGCGAGGGCTCCGGGAGGCGCTATTTAATATTGAAGTAATAAGTTGGCAGGATAGAGACAGAATAACAATGTACCGTTATCTTGTGTTGTGAGAGAGAACGTGTTGTGTTATAATGAAGTCTCCAGGGCCGTGGGTCTCGGCGGGGCCGGCCGCCAGGGAGCAGCACGCCCGACTCCCCTGTCACGTTCCTCGGCCACGCACACCCCGTCCACGTCCACATCGCATACCTTCTCTCTCTCTCTCTCTCCCTCTCTCCCTCTCTTTCTATCCACCTCAAACCGCATTTTGCACTTTAACGGATATTTAAAAACAGGTACCTAAGAACCCGGCCCGCGGCCCATGACAGAAATATTGAGTTGAGAAGCTGCACAAAGTGTGTGGCTTCGGACCCTGCATTCCACGATATTCTTTCGACGGCGCGATAGTTTTAAAATTGGGAAAATAAAATAGAAGGAAGAAAAACCCTGTCCCGAATACCAACCCCGTTAATGCCACCGGTGGGCCAATTTTCTCCCTGAAAAACGTCCCTGATCAGAGAACGCCTACAGCATCGAACGAGAGAACCTGTCTTGTTTTGGAATCGTTTTTGCGAAATTCGCGCTCATTTTTTCCGTCGTATTTGCCGAAGGTGACATTTCAGAACTTTCAGATCTTTTTCGAGGCCACTGACTCCAGGTATCGACCGGGTAACACACTTAGTATTCAAAATACGTTTTAGTTTTAATAACGTACGGGCTCGCTCTGCGCCACTTACGATTTTTATATATCGACCGCAGTAGCGTCACGGCTGTTTTCGTATACGGACGCACCGGACTCGAAGGGCCCGAAATGAACTTGTACGAGAATAAATTTAACGATAGCTAATTCTAATATTCCATAGTCGGCTATGTGAGAATAAATAGCGGATTATGAAATAAAAAAAAGGTCCGCAGGACTGCCCCCCCCCCCGGCTCGCCACGACGACCCGCGGCGTCGTCATTCCCGGGAAATTTTGTTTACGAAACACCCCGACTGGGTAGAGAAATTATTTTGCGCCGAAGTCTGTCCTTGACTGTAAGGCGGAGGAGCAGGAAGAGCGGTAGAAGGGGGCATGGATAAATTCAAAGGAGAAAGGACGAGGAAGAGACGACCCGCCGAGGAGGGGGCGGCGGCGGGTGGGGAGGAGCGCCACATCTTTTATTTTTTGGAAAAAAAATTTAAAAGTCTTTATTCTTCGCGTTTAACAATTGCCCCTCTGCCATTGGATGCTCGAGGCGACGACGACTGGATTTTATTTATTTCGAACGCAAATATCGGGAATGGAAAACTCGGGGCGAGGTGGGGTTGATGTAGTAAAACGAGACGACGTGAAATGGAGTGGGGGGTTTGGAATTTAACGCGTACTGGGTGTGTGATCTGAATAATTTTCATGAAACGGAAATTCATTTTACTCCTGTTAACTGTATTTCCCGAAAAATTGAAAATTAACGCATGTAAAAATACATATAGTTCAATCCAACTTCTGAAACAAAATCCTGTAAAGCTGTATTGGCGGTTTCGCCTGGACATTTTGAGTTGTTTCATGTAAACAGAAACAATTGAAAATAGGCAATGAACACATAATTCAGTAATTATTCATTGGTATTAGACGATTAACGAGGCGTTTAGGGGAATAGAAAAACTAATTGTTTTCTAACACAATAATTTCCATTAAATCATTTCTAGTATACAATGTATCACTTCTTTGCAGTATCGGTCATTAATGGATTTAAGTGAATCGTACAATTCCTCACTAGATTACAGACGGAATGCTATTGATAATGACGAAAACTAAATAGCTTAAAACAAAATAGGCGGTCGGAGCCAGGAAAACGCGCAGGACATTAGAATATGTACGCTGCCGCGAAGGACAGATGCAGCTGATTTAAGAGACGATTTTAAATACACCTCTCGTAAGATAAAAGGCGGAATCCCGTGAGGATTTCATCCGGTTAACAACATTTTTGATGATGACTCACGGGACGGATAGCGATCTTTGAAGCGGAGCCAAAACATAGGAAGAAAAATCTGAAAAAAATAAACTGAAGGGAGGCAAATTGAGAACTCCGCCGTTCCCGGACTTTACGAGAAATACGAAACGAAGATACGACAAATAGGAATTATATTTTTTCACTCATATTTGGGCAAAGCCCCTCCGGCTCTGGCCCTAATAGAGGTCGGCATATTTTCAAAAGGAATTTGGAAGAATGCGGATACGAGTCCGTTCATAGGCGGCACAGAGAGCACCGGCAGAAGAAAAATAAAGCCGTTTCTCCCCGGTTTAAGAATTTGGAACGTGCGTGCCCCGTTTGCGTACGTGTGCGGGTATGTGGGCGGCCGGTTGCAGTGGTGCACTCCACTCCCCCACCTCCACTAACACGCACAGGGCGGGGTTGGAGGAGGCTCAATTGCAACGGTGCCGATTGTCCTAGAAATTCCTAAATGATTTTATTAAAAGGCGCTCTCTCTCCACCCGAGGGACCCCGTAACCTCGATAATTGCCAATGTCGTCGGGCTTGCGGGGAATCGCACTGTATTTGTATTCAACTATTTAGCGTGTTATGGTTTCGTGAATTTAATTTGCCGTTTATCGGCCGTTTAAAGATAACGTAGATTTCGTTTTCTGTCTCCTCTCGCTGGTTTGAGCTTTTGCTAGACCGTTTTCGGCTGATCGCCATCTTCAGTAGCGGTGTTAGTCACTTTGGCACTTTGGACGTACTGTGGTCACAGTAAAAGTGACAGTGACAGTTCAGTGAGGATGCCCATAGAACGTCCAAAGTGATTAACACCGCTTTTGAAGGTGGCGAGCAGCCGAAACCGGTCTAGCAAAAGACGAAACCAGCGAGAGGAGACGGAAACACACGAAATCTACGGTACTCCAACCCTCGCATGGTTGCGAGGTATTATAAACTTGCAACAAGATACTTACAGGGACTGCTTCAAGTACTGCCGTAACAAAGATGAATTGAACGAGCATTTTTGCCCTGAAAACCGTTTGCCAATACTTAGATTTTGTGAGGTATCCGAGGTTAATATAACTTTTGTTTGTTCCCGAACGTCGGAAAACATTCGTCTCAAGTGCAAACTCCTGTCCTCATATTTAGTCTCATCTCTCTCTCTGAATTACTAGAAGTGCCAGAAAGGGATGACTAGTCGAAAATACTCTAGCTAAAATGGATAAAATCGTACAGGGGTTGAAATATAACAAATGGCGACAGGAATTATCCCGGTTTTATTTAAACTACACTCCATTATAGCCTCGTTGGGTTGACGCATCATTGTCAGTTTTAACCCTGTGAAATTGTTGCGTTTGGAGGACGGCTGAGAGGTCTGCGACCCATAAAGGAAGACTGAAAAGACCAAGGCTGCGACCACAACAGGTCTCTTCTTTGTATCAATGGAGATGCTATCGCCGGTCGCCGGTGTACACTTTTTCAAACGGGCCTTTCCAACCTTGCCAACCTCAATAGCCAGATCTTCGGCCGAGATACAGGCGATGCGCCAATCTATATCTCTTCGGTGTGTTGTTAATATGCGGGCAATGACAAAGTCGTAAAAATAAACTGTCCTGTCGAGAGTGTTCTGATCGTGCTGAAGGACTTTAAAGATTTAAATGGATGGTTGAACAGCACCCAAAGAAAACCGGAATCGGACCGAATTTCTCCTGAAATGGGTAACTCTAGCTCATAATCGACAGTAGCATTCAGTCCGTGCCGGTTAATCGTTGTGACGATGGCGAGGAACTGAAACCGGTTTAGCATATCGGAGAAAACAAGGGAAAGATGAGTCTCGGAGATAATTAGACTAAATTAATCATCTTTAAGCGACCTCAATCTGCCGAAATAATATGTTTACCTGCGCTCATCTATAGGCAGTTAAATTTATAATTAAAAGCCTTCGGGAAAATAGAATATTAACGACAGCCCTGTCAATTAATTGTGACGGTTTGCCTATTCCCACGGCATCCGGGCGCCGCAGGAACTCTGCATATTGTCCCCGGCACAATGAGAACTATTCCGTAACGAAATTGGCCAACGCTTGCCGGGGTATCGTCCCATTTAGATGCGCCAGACCGAACAATGGAGTTTATATCTCAGGTTCTCTGAATAAAAAGAGTGAAACAATTCAGTGCAGAAAAATGTTTCTTTAAGATCTGCACGTACTTTCAAACAAGTTTAATCCGACTAATAATCTGACGCGATTTTTTTACCGGAAAAATCTTGAAGGAAGTGTCGGCTTTCCATTTTTTTTTTTAAATTCAATTTTCCATAACTCGTGCGTCTCATGTCGAAAGCGAAAGCTAAACAAATTTCGGCTTGCGCTACTCATATAGTACGGTAATTTATCCGTGTCCTGTTCACATGAATTCAGGGAAACCTACATACGAGGAGGTGAGTATTTCAAACTATTCTATAGTTACGGATTATTAAATATAAAATATTAAATAAATATGTATTATTAATTATTGGTGGAAATTTGGGATGGATTCAGGGGTGGAAAATGATGAGCTGCACCTCTAAGTCTTCTTCATTCCTCATCTTATAAAGACTTCTTCGTGAGGTCATAACAGTTTTGTATTTTACAGAATGCTTGCGTACAGTTGCTCTCGATGGATTCTGAAATGGAAAAAACCAGACCTGTATATTTTTGCGAGCTGCACCTCTCAATCTTCTTCGTCCCTCATCTCATAAAGTGATCTCATAAGGAAGAAGTATATGGTTCAGTATTAGAAATATAAATATGAAAGAATGATACAGAGTACTTCGCTATAAGGATGGCTAGTGACGACCAGCGATGGTATCACTGTATACCATCAACGAAAAGTATGCCAGGCGTGCGTGGCCATAGTTGCACAAGGGCGAGACAGAAAAAACATAATTTTCTATTCCAATTTTCTCCGGCTGACCCGAAGTGCGGGCGGGTATCGACGGCTGGCACGTTTCCACCGGCCCGATGTATATGCCCTGAATAGACAATGAATAGACCGGTGAAATATACAACACGGGCACACGGTCTCGGTGCCCAGCCAACGCCTCCTGAATTCGGTATCGGTTCGAGCGGAGCTTCTCCATGTGAAAATCTCTCCGCTTCCATCTCACTCTTTCTCCCTCCCACCTCCGCCTGTCTCCGCGTCCCTCTCTCTCTCTCTCTCTCTTTCTCTCTCGCCGCACGCTCGTTTCTTGGATCGGGGGGCGGTCGGTTCGAGAGCGGAGAGAACTGGTTCGTTCAGAGAATGGAGACGACAGAATGGGACGGAGAAGCGATGGAGCATTGACCCGCTCGCTTTTCTCATAGGCGGTTTCACAAACTAGCATAGAAGATGTATCGACCAATCGACTGGCTTTGGACGTTAAAAAGCCACAGTTTAAATCGCTGCGAGTAGAAGATTTAAATCTTACTTACTTCACCACATTAGATGTGTGTATTACCCTAACAAATTTCAACATATAATACTATATAACAACATAAAATATAGTATATATTGATTTGATTGTTGTACTCCCATGTAATATACTAATATTTTTGTCATTATACGTACATACACATATTAATACCAGACAAAAAACCAAAAAAATTGCAATTTACTCAAAGTTAAAAAAATGAGGGTGTGTTTATTATTAATAGATTGACATACATCTAAATTATAAAGCCACTTACGTCCAACATTTATTTATCCTTACTTTTATCATATTTTAATATTAGTTGTAATTCCGAGTATACAATGTATTCCAAAGGGTGTGTCTTACAATCAAGGTTTGTAGGCGTTCACGTAACCTACGGTAACGAGAAAAATAAAAAAGATAAATTTCTGTCGAAGGTCAGTGGGCGATACAGCGTAAATTAATGTTTGCCATTCATGACGTCAAATAGCGCCACGATTAGGTACGCCGTTTATAAATTGGTATTGATAAAAATAACAGGTTGTAATTGCGATGCCAACCAGTTTGCACGGCGGGCAACGACTGCATTAACTACCGTTCTCGTAGTTAATATTTAAAATAAAAAGTTATACATGTATATTTTGTATTAAATTTCGTTAAACATTAATGTTAAAACATAATATTATATTACTGGATTACGTTATACCGTACGTTTAAAAATGTGTAGTCAACAGAAATCCAATTTCCAGGTATCCTGACTGTAAATATAAGTATCTGATTATATCTATTTTTTTTAAATAGCCGATCATTATTGGGAAGAGCGTATTCCTTTTAAAAGGAGAACCTCTTGAAATTTCACCAAGACAAAAAGTATCCTTTGAAAAAAGTCCGGGGAGACTGCAGTGGTCGAGGAGAGGCGACGACCTAACCGTGACCCCGCCTCAACCAAACTCCTTCACTTCGTTATCCCCTAGCTATCTTTTGTACTTCTATTGTACTGCCGAATACAATAAGACGCAGGGTGGGGGGGTTGGCTTTACAATGGGCCCAACAATAGGCCGAAAAGAGGAGTCATTGTTTATACGTGTGACTCCTTTTCGGGCCCACAGCAGAACGGAGATAATTGAATCGCGCGGAGCTCGTCCCCCGCTGCCGACAGAAGGAACGCCCGAGGGATAATCATAGTGTAGATTCGATCGGCGGTCACAGTGGTACAGCCGGCAGTAACTGTGCTCACGTGATGCTTCATCGATACCCACGAATTAGTGATATTCCGAACCCTCGCCATCTTAAAAATATTGTATTCATTTCGATTGTGGCGTTGTGGAACATCAAGCTTGTAGTTTTCTCTCTCTGTATTCACCCGAGTTATTTTCGTCCGGTACTTATTGTACCACCGGACCGGTTTCAATTTCTCGCCATTGTCAGCTCCGTAATATAATGAGGTAATTACGCGATAGGTCATCTTTCCAGGCTGTCACTACATGAATAGCAACAGTAATGTTTTTGTATTTTCAACGTTATTTTCCCCAAAACGGCGGGGCCGATTCTGAAATCGCGTAGTAATAAAACCGATTCATTCATAATTCTTTCGAAATTGTTTTGTGTGCAAAGTAAAATAGGCGATGATAACCTCCGGTTCGTTGCAAACCTGGCATTTTAAATCAAAGGTCTCGTGACATTTCAGTACTTGCTCCGGTTGAATCATTGATTGACGATAGCCGGAAATCCATTCATCTTTGGACAAAAGGCAATTTTGTTTTCCCCTTAACCTCTTTCGGACGGTGAATCAGAAAATCGAAAATATCGGTCGGACGGATCATCATTATTTATACGGGGTTATTTTCACAGTTGAAACGAATGTACGAGACGCCTCTATTATGCAGTCCGAAGATTGGTCCGATGGTTATATAAGAGCATAATCCGAGATTGAAGGAAACTTGGGCTGGCGGGGTGCATTGGCTCCGATCGGCGCTGCACACTTTCCCGCCTACTTTCCAACTTTCTAGATGTTCCTAGCCCACTAATAGACACGGTTCCCTCCACTGGTACCCGTCCCGGGATAAGAACCCTCGGGGGACGCCGGGGGTGCTAACTGAACCCTAAGCTCGCGATAATTACTTGCCGACGCATAAAATAGCCACCGTCTGAATTTGATTTTAGTGCAGACTGGTGGTAAATATTTATTTACAGGAAATTCTATGCACATCAAAGTCTGCCTGCAGCTCCAATCTATTCATTCCTGCCCCGTTCCCCAACCTTTCGTCCTGATCGGCCGAATAACGGTAAATAATAATTTGACAGAGGACATTAGCGGCGAACGATATTGAGGAACCGAGCGGGGTTGGCCGGAAGGGCGGCCGACGTCGCCCTAAGTCGGAAGGCCGGCCCGGGCTAAGGCTGAACAGGCGGTCGGCATTGGTTTTAATTTTCGATTTCCATGTTGAACCGATTATTCAGGAAGACCGTCGAAAAATGAGGCCGTCCGGCGGGCCGAATTGGGAGCGCCAATTTATTAATAATCGGTGGGGAGGGACAGTCGCCGCCTCTAGTTAATTATCAGACATCGGTCATTATATCAAATTTTATAATACAATCCAATGATAAATCTGCTTACATAATGCAGGCGGTTTCGTCGCCCTCAATAGGAGGATAATTGGCCAAATTTAAATCGGCGCTTAACCGGTCAAATTGGAAGGTCGCCATTTGCATACCGATAATATGCGAGGACAAATTATTATTATATGAATCCACTTTGGTCTTCTGACCCATTTATCGGTTATATACATGTAGGCCGTATTTTGTAGGCTGTTTTACTACGTGGCTCCGCGACGTTCTATGAGCGTTGCGACCTTCTGTATCCACCCGCTCATTTGTTCCTACGCACTGTTCCTGTTCCTGAGAACGATTAAATACTACTTCTTGAAACAGCTCTATACCTCAATAAGTAACACGGTGATACACTGGGGGAACAGACCAATCATACCTCGCACACCCCCGTATAAACCTTTAACAACTAGATATTATGTTGTGTGGAGTATTTTCTTAATTTAATCAGGCTCATAATCATAATTTTCTGCGATCGATCCAACAACGAGGAATATATATTGGGAATTGTTTTAATAATTTCTTTCCTGTAATGTTTTATCTACTGGCCAAGGGGAGGACTCGAGTTCATCGCAACTTATTAATTCTCCCCTCCAAATCACGACTTCGTTTGTGATTTGAAAGATATATTTTCCGGATTATTCCTTAACAAATTAAACAGACAATTATGTAAGCGTTTATTCAACGTGACTTAGAACGTGACTGATGAGCGAAGGCGGTGAAAGCGTCCGGCCATGATCACTTTCTTTTGTTGACGTTCTAATTCTGGGAAAACGAAGGGGGTTGTGGGGGTGAAGGGGGGCAAATATATTTCCATGACATTTCCTCAGATCCAAACTTCGATAGGGAGCGTTCAGCTTATCGCCAATTGGAGAAAATGATCTGGTTATGACGCATTGGTTGACTCACGATTGTAACTTCACAGTGGCGCCAGATCGGGCCGCAAAAAATCGATTTAAAATAAATAATAAATAAAAATCGGTGTCCGGGCAATAATTTTTAATATTCGCTGCGAAAGTGTACTGATTCATGTGAGACTCTGTTTCACGACAATATATATAAGCCTAAAATGTTACGTAGTGCGTAGTATTGATTAAAGAAGAAAAGGTCACTTCATTTATATCGTTCCAGTTTCAGACAGGAAAAAGGAATTGATTGACAGTTTTTAATGTGACAGATCATTCATGCGTATAGAGCAATCTTGTAGGCAATTATTTAAAATTATTACTACTCGAAGAGCTCGACCGATTTCTGAGAAATCCATTTTTCAACATTAAGGCGTGTGCCTCTATCCCGCGGCGTGGAAAACTGGAACGAAGGACACGACGGGAAGTTGGTTATTTTTTCGTTTTTGAAAAATTTAAATGAAGCCAAACGGAGAAGTAGTAGTAAAGCCTGTAGTATTATGATAGGGAGTGACCTCGATACAGTGGCCAACAGTCATCGTCATCAAGGTTAACCAGAAGCAATGAAAGAGCAAACCAGCCCCTCGGTTGTCCAGTTTCGGTTTTTTGCCGACCAATTTTTTTTTGCTAAGGTCATTAGGAGGTTATTTCAACGACGATTCCACCCTGATTGAGGATTAGATCCTCAATTCGGAAATATATGAAAGTATATATCAAATACTGTATTCAATATATATTCAAGTTAGTATTTGGTTCAGAGTCGGGATACATATTTTTTGTTTATTAGATGGCCAATTCGCTACTTCCCTCTTAGAAATCGGAGGCGATCGATCAAGGGAGGAGTTTTTCAATGTCGCCAACAATTCCGGCAGGCTTACCCTTGAAAAACCTTAAACCGCTTCTAGGACGAATATATCCCAAGACCGGAGTAACATGTAGTAAGAAAACGCGTTTGGTTTTATCGATTTACTCCACAATCAGAGTGATATAAAGACTGCCTCTATAAAGAAATAACTTGACAAAGTAAATATCAGACCAGCCGTTTTCTTCAAAAATAATTGGCTCGTACAGTGCCTCCTGCATTTGAGTAAAAGGACTTTCTTTTCCGGGCCATCTGCACCGCGGCTCGACGCGTCATCTATTCAGCAACAGAAACTGCATAACTTCATTGAATAATTTAACATCGATACTGTAAACGCCAGTTCAGTTTTTTCGTTAATACGATTCCAGAAGGAATACAAGATTTAGTTCATCACAATCTTAAAGTGATACGATAGGCACAGATGTCTCTCGATTGTACAATCAGTGACGCAAAGTTATGAAGATGATAAAACTGGATTATTATGTAAACTTATGCTAGATTTACCATAAGTACAATGTAATTATGATAGGGTTAATATTTTGTAAGCAGTATTAAAACTATAATGGCGCTGTTATAAAAAGAGAACGGAGAAATTACTGACGTACAACAAAAAATGTTAGACAACAACACAAATTTAAATATTTTTCTTATTCAAATAATCTAATATGAAAATAGTGGTTTATATATTTCATAAAAAATAATACTCCATTCTGTCATACTAATCCTTTCCTGAATGTTCCTCTGTCCTCGGAAACCTGTAAGGAATTCAAGCACAAAAAATGGTCGCGCGTTTCTTCTGTTCATCTACAGTAGGGGGCCCAAGGACCCATTGTTTTGCCCCTTAATTACGTCCCCATCGTACTATACTTACTACGGTATGGGTGAAGTTAACCTTGATTTAGTTTTTTAATGGAATTCCTTTGTCAGAATCAGGAAAGGGTTAGTAAAGCACGCCTGTCTTTAAAACAGAAAAGGATTTAGTTGTATGAATATAAAAAAAAGAGATAATTACAAAAAGATATAACCGTAATAATAATTTATAATGAAATCAAATAACAGTAAGACAGTGCTGTACATGCACTGGAGTTAAATAAGGAAAGTGCAGTACCAAGTGCCCGTTGCAATTCACATTCCGCTCTTCTGCATATTTATGCTTGTGTCAGTCTACGTGACCGAAATATGCAGCTTGGCACGAGACCTGCCAAATAGCCATTATAAATTGACGTGATGACGCAAAAAACCTGTTGATTTGTGACTGAATCGCTTGAAATTTACAAGGCGGTGGCACTGAGAACTGGTTTAATAAAATCGGTTATAAATTTACGTTTTATTAATTATTCAATACAGTATCGAAGGTAAAATGTAAACTTCGAAGGCAAAATGACTGACTAATGTTGGTGTGTATTGAAAAAATTTAGAAAAAAAAGTTGAAATTTTGTTCCACACTGATGAGGACTCGCTTCCTTCTTTGGCAGTTATTGTGACAAACGGAACAATATACAAGAAAAATACAGAAATCTTTGGGGTAATCCAGATTTATTCCGTTGCTTATTAATACGAATTTTGAATTACCAAGTTATCAAAATGATGACATCACGCGATCGGTTTGGAATTCTTGGGGTTTTTTTTTATCCACCGCCGAAAGAAACGAAAGCACGTACAACCGCGGGCGGCGCCGGCGAAGCCCTGTTCTGTGGATACGGTTGGTTTCGTGTCAGCCAGAAAAGGAAAACTGAGAGTTACAATTGCACCAATTTCATTCTGAAATAAAAGAATCTGCGACGGTGGAAGTCTGCAGGTAAGTGGCCGAGCACGGGGAAAAGTTCTTCTGCCCAGAAGCGCATCTAAGTGCCCGCGATTTGGTCCTGAACGCGTCTGTTTTACCGTGACCAAACTTATCGAGGAGTGTGCAGAAATCGACTAAAAGGTATAGCTATATCTCGGAATCAATATCGCTATTATAAACATCTTATTATCTGACAATAATAAATTTGACATCAGAAACAAATTTATTGCCCCAAAAATTATACCCAAAAGATATTTTTCTAAAGAATAAAAAATGTTATAAAAATGCTGTACACATAACGTCGTTTAGGTCAGCGGTTTCCAAACTGTGGGGCGTGCCCCTTGCGAAACTGTTACAAGGGAGGTTGATAAAAAAAATATAATTTTTGAATACAAACAAAATCAAATTTGAACTAAAAAACAAGCCCAAAGATTAATTGTTGGACCGAATAAATAATAGGACCAGGATTTATTGCCAAAAGTATTCCAAAATAAAAAATTAAATACAAAGCGAAAATCTGATAGCAAACAATTAAATTTACTCATTTTATGATCTCTCCTAACTGGTGTATTATTATTGATAGTTTTTTCTTTTAGCTCATTCTCCGTTCCGGGCCAACACTGCCTGGGTGACTAGTTCTATAACCTTACATTCTCGACTAATTTGCTCATCTCCATCGTTGGCCAACCTTCGTTAGGAACATTTCGTTTCCCCGCTTTCGAGCACAGCTCCCTATCTACAGAAAGGCTTAAGCCAATTGTCTGGAGAATAGTTGGAAAAGTTATTAGCGTTGATAGTCCGCCCCCATTTTCGGGGAGATTGATGAAAACGGCGATTACGCGTTCAAGAATGTCGAGCGAAGGCCGCCGCGGGGAGGACGTCAAGAAGAAACGTGAAGAAACACGTGTGGGCACAGTTAGTTTATTTCTCTTTTTCTCCGCTGTCAAGGCCTTTCCGTTGGGCCGACGAAATTTATTTAGAAGGAAGAACCCGTCGACCAGGGCGTAGCTGTTTCGGCCTCCAAGTTGGGCTTTGTCTGTCAGTATCCCCCCGACCGAGCTCGGCAGGAACTCGCGCCGTCGCCATAAGGGCGTGTTCGGAATAGGGCAAGAAAAAAAAATTCATCCCAGTAAAACTCCCTGCTATTATTTACCGTTAATCCGGCTGGCGTATATGGCCAAAGCTGTTATTAGGCTTTTTGGGAATAAAAGGACAAAAATGCCATGTTGTCCGACGTATTAACATCGTAATGTATTCATGTCTAACATTGAGTACTGACTTTGCCGTTTAATACAGTAATAACTTAGGATAAAAAATAAAATTGAATAAAACAAAATTAATATTGGTATTGGCGATATAGGTGACCTTGACCTCGAATTTTTGACCGATTTAAATTTTAACCGAGTTAGGGGGTCCTAGCGGGCAGCAAAAAATATATGTACTTAACTAAAGTTCGTTGACTGCACTTACACCGATAAACTAGCGCCCCCCCGAGTGTGGTGCGGAAATGTACTTAACTAAAGTTCGTTGGGTAAACTTGCATCGATAAACTAGCGCCCCCAAGAGTGTGGTGCGGAAATGTACTTAACTAAAGTTCGTTGGGTAAACTTGCACCGATAAACTAGCGCCCCCAAGAGTGTGGTGCGGAAATGTACTTAACTAAAGTTCGTTGGGTAAACTTGCACCGATAAACTAGCGCCCCCTGAGCGTGGTGCGGAAATGTACTTAACTAAAGTTCGTTCGGTGCACTTGCACCGATAAACTAGCGCCCCCTTGAGTGTGGTGCGGAAATGTACTTAACTAAAGTTCGTTGGGTAAACTTGCACCGATAAACTAGCGCCCCCTGAGCGTGGTGCGGAAATGTACTTAACTAAAGTTCGTTCGGTGCACTTGCACCGATAAACTAACGCCCATGAGCGTGGTGCGGAAATGTACTTAACTAAAGTTCGTTGGGTGCACTTGCACCGATAAACTAGCGCCCCCTGAGTGTGGTGCGGAAATGTACTTAACTAAAGTTCGTTGGGTGCACTTGCACCGATAAACTAGCGCCCCCTTGAGTGTGGTGCGGAAATGTACTTAACTAAAGTTCGTTGGGTAAACTTGCACCGATAAACTAGCGCCCCCTGAGCGTGGTGCGGAAATGTACTTAACTAAAGTTCGTTCGGTGCACTTGCACCGATAAACTAGCGCCCCCCTGAGTGTGTTGCGGAACTGTGCTTAACTAAACTTCGATGGGTGCACTTGCACAGATTAACTAGATTACTAAAAGTAAAGTTTTTTCAATAAATTTTGGATTAACAGGAAAAATTTTTATTATCATAAATACACAATACTAGATAGGTCTGCTGTCATATTTGGAAGTCAGAACCTGATAGTTGTGACCAGTTGTGTGATCAAATATATATTTGACCAATAATCTGACAAAGATTAACAAAAGCCGATTAACAAAATCCCTCCCAACCCAAATGAGGCAAACGACATCCTCCAAATACACAATAACAAAAGATATATACACACATGACAACCACCACAGTACAAGTGACAGTGACAGTGCAGTGAGAATGCCCAAAAAACATCCTGACTCTTTGGAAACAGAAACACACGAAATCGACTGTATTCCAACCACTCACAGACCACAAAATTCTAAATAATTCTATTATTTAGCAGCCAAAGGAATGAAGAAAGATACTGACATGTAGGTGGACATGACGACTCTCCTTGTGGTACACTAGATGTAACAAATAACATCGTCGTAAAGTATTATACTAATGTCAACGCAATAACAATGCTGCCGTGTCAATTGATGCAGAAATCTTATGGAAAAAAACTATTATTACCATTTATATTTTACCAAATGGGAAATCACGTGATGCTTATTCAGGCAGTTTTAGAACCACTTCCATGTACATGGAATTCTTATTACAATTACTTTTATGAGTGCACAATTCTCGGGACCGTAAATAGTACCTGTAGGCAGAAGTGATACGAATTAGATACACGTGCATACGCTCTGTTTCTTTCTCTTTAGTGTCTGGAAGTTAGACGGGTGTCCTTGCAGTGTACTGTCCACATTGCTCTTCTGGAATGCGAGCCCAAGAGAGCTTAGCTCGAGCCATAGCCGTAGCTCCCTCGCTCCCTCCCTCCCTCGCTCCCTCCTCCCTCCCCTACTAACTAACTTGATTGCCTCGCCCAACGCTTATTTTAATTCTGTCTAGTTTCCAATACAAATTGGTGAATCCTGAACATGAGCTCATGAATTTACTCGTAACATGTATGTAAGATTACTGTGAATGTTTAGATAGATAACATTTATTTAAGTGCGTAATTAAAATAACCGTAACCCTAAAGAAAAGATAAATTTTATCTGTTTGAGACACAGTTTAATATAAATCGTTGTCGTAACAACCTAAACACTAAAGAATTAAATTAAATCAGGTCTTCCATTCAATTTTATAGGTAAAAATTAATAATAGTAAGGTACCTTACGAATTTAGGTTATTATTATTTCGGGGTTAATTTGTATGGTTAGATTAAAATAGGATATTTAGCCTAATTCAATATTCTAATTTACATCAAGATAACATGTGTATTTTAGTTATAGGAATAATTATATATTTATAATTATATTATTTAATCGGGGTTAGTAAAGGGGAAGGACTGTTTTGTATATAACTTTATTTCTTCATAGCACATAGTCCATAGGTAGATCCACTTGATCTTTTACAAAGGACTTTCAGGAATAGCAGTGTCGTTAATATTTGGAGAATATGGTGGAACAAAACCTAAACTCAACACAAAGCTTACAAAGGACTTGCAAAGACGGAAGATAAGCCAAGGTAATAATCAAGCGCTGGAGTTAAGCAAAAAGGAAAACAGAAGTACAGGAGGTCAAGGAAAAATAGTAGCGATGCCGGAACGGGCTCAGCATGCGGACAAAAGGCAAGTAGCAGGTAGCCCGCTGAATAATAATTTTATTAGTATTAAGACAAAATATTTCGGGAAATCAGCACGTTTTCACCAAATTTTCCGGTAGCCTTCAACGACTTTCCCAATTTAACCTCAAACGAGAAACCGGATCGAGATTATCACTTCCCGAACTGTATTGCGATACGTTGGTGAGCAAGCGTTACACCGGAATTAGACCTTCGGGTTAAGAAGAAAGAAAAAAATATTCGGCCCCGAGGGTCACCTACTTTCGGTCCCAGGGCGCGCATTCCTCGCCACTTGCACAACACCAAGTTGCGACCGGCTTTTCGGAAATTGTTCAACCGGCGCTTCCGCGGAAAAACCTGCCCGCAGTACTTTGTCTCCGAGAGAAAAATTAAAAAAAAAATCATATTAGCCCGTACAACGGTGTACAGCCAAATAACGCGTTTTCTCTGTTAAATAAAACACTCGTAACCACTATTATGCTCCTCCAGTCTTCGGGAATGGCTGAAGGAGGCTCGAAAGCGAAGATGAAATAATTGCATTCTTCCCGGTCGTTCTGCGAAGTCATAAAACACGACCAAAACGTACAGAGTCGCCGATAGTATCTAGAAAGTCGTGAAATCGTAAAGATCCCCGAGCGATTAACTACTAATCCCATTTCTTTCGTGAAAAGTTTCACGCAAATGTACAGAAAACGGCGGAGGATTTCTCACAGATTAAGCGGTTATGTTCAGTGGTTTTAGAATGCGCGTCCCTCACTAGTATCTCACCTGTACTGAGTAAATTAGAAGAATAGAAAGTAGATGAATAGCGCGCTGTGACTAACATATTAGATCATCAGGTTTTCAGCTAACGCCCTTCTTGTCCTGCCCTAGGTTACAGGGCCCTCCTGCCTATCTATTACCAACAGTTTTATTAGTCATAAGACCAATACCGGAATTATCCGATTGCCGATACTAATGGGTAACCGTGAATAGAAATGAGTGCCCATTGTCTTTTCCAAGTCCGACAACCTTCTGTTAATGTTGTTATAATGAGCGATGCGAAACCGCGCTCTAAGTCTATTCCGGGATGGAGAAAAAAGTCGAGGAAATAGGAAGTTCCTCCCGCCTATAAGCTATGAAACAATCGGCTTCACGCCTGAATCGCCGCCAAAGTTCATTTCCCATTTCATCCCAATTCTTCCTCGAAGCGTCCCGCGATTTTTTCTTCGCATTAAAGCGCCGTCTCACGTTTATATACGCCGAAATAAACTTTCGAGATACAGTTTTGCGCTGTCAACGGTTCCTTGAGATATACAGCGTTATTCAAAACCGCACTTAATGAACATTGGAAATAATTATGATGAATCTTGCAAAATGTTTAAATAAGAAATCCTTACACAAAGTGTACCTAGATATACTGCAATGCATAATTCATGAATTATGAATGTTTCCAGAGTGTTTATCGTTTGAAAAATCAAAACTTATACCGCATATACCGTCCAAGGTATAGATATAGACTGAACGTGCTTTCGTTATCTTCCTCGACTTATTTATTAAAGATTCTCCCGAAAATACGAAAATTTTTTTTCGTTAAACTTATTTTAACGCAGCAGGCCGCGCGAAGGAAAGTTGAAAAATCGAAAATTTTCCCCGATTTGTCTCACATAATATTCCGTCGAACAGGTTCTGTTCCCCAAGTGCGAAACACTTGCCCCGCGAGGGAAACATGAAAATACTGTTTTTTTTTTGTTATTCCGGTTTCGAAACGGACAGGGCATTATTTCACGGATCATTAACACGGTAAAACGGTCCGTGCACTTCAGTAAACAGTAAACCCAATAATAATCTGAAAGAAATCCATTGTTGTGATTGCCCCGAGGTTTAACTTGCCTAATTTTAATTCTGTTTTGCCGCCACTAGCCGGCCGGCCGGCAACCTTCGGAATATTGTCGATTTTTAGCGTCGGATAGTATAATAAAAACAAGAAAATAGTCTTGAAAAGGAGGCCCGCTACAGTACTTTAAATAGATTTCGGCGCTGGCGGCCTTCCGCCACTCCGCTCCCACTCCCAGTCGCCTTTGAGACACGGTCCGTGAACTTATTGAACGGAGACATTTATGAAAAATAATCACTTTTTTGAATTCCCAACAGAATTATTACATTTATTTATCGCGTAATGTGTTTTTAGATTTAATATTTACATCCGAAAACGGGTGTTTCGTCGAAAATTCGCCCGCTTAAATGTTCTCTTGAATTACAAGTACAAGAAAAGAAAGACAATATCCGTTTTTTGGTAGTACATAGCCAGTACCACGATAAAAGGACAGTGACAGTGGAGGCAAGATACCCCAAAGGAAATCAGAGTGAAGATCGAAAGTACTATGGAATATTATACTTACATAGTGTAGCGGAAGTTGAAATATTTGTCATTTAATATTTATTTATTGAACCAATTATTTTTGGAACAAACACGCTATGAGTTTGTTGCTGTTTTAGTAAAACAAAGAAGAGGAGAGGAGTCGATTAGAAGAACGAGTGACCTGCGACTCTGATGAAACACCGGCTCCATCCACGCGGAGGTTTTGAAACGCGGGGGCCCTACCCAGAACCGGCGGCGAATGGGAGACGCTTCTCGAGAAGGGAGCCTCCTCTTCCGAACCGATTTGACAAACCGGTTATATTATTATAAGATGATTTCTCGGGAAATCAACGGCTCCGTTACAAAACGATCGGGCCCGCCCGCCCTCCCGAGTGATCTCAGCTCGACGAAGGCCGACCAATAAATAAAACATAATACAGAAACGCCTAGATATTCCATTATTTAAATAAAGGCGATAATCGCAACCAATCCTTAAATCCTGTATATATTCAGGCGTGTAATTTTTTGTTTGAAAATATGGAAAAAAATTCTTACAAAGCAGGTAGACAACACAGTAAATTTCGCATGATACCTTGTTGTCATATATTGTCAGTTCATTCCTAGTCTAAATGAGAAAAGAAAAACGACCTAGAAGTCATTAGTGGATTTTTAATTTATTGAGAGTTTAAGAAAACCCATCTGTTATTCGGTTTCAAATTTGCGAACATTGAATTTAACCGTGATCCTGGCTAATTTCATGACCTCTTCACTACAAATTGCTATTTTTATATTCTTATTAATTATTATATTATATTTTTAAATTTTTATTAATACTTTATATTCTGATTATAGGCGCGTGTCTATACCCGGTGCGGATTTCCTCGCCAGTCATGGAACTGCCCGATTAGGTCCCCCGGTTCTTCCGGCCATTGGAAAGTACGATCGGCGGCGGGCCCCCGTAACGGGACCCGTCCCCGCTCGGGTTTTACATCCGAAAAAACGGGTATTCGATTCGACGAACGGCGATTAGCGTGAGATAAAAATTCTCCGCTAATGGTATGGAGATTGACGCGGAAAGAAGACAGACACTAAGGACGGCCGAGTCCTTGGGGAAAACCCGGCGACAGCGTGCCAACCGGCTGCTTCGCCCCCCCCGCCGCAAGTTAAGTAAGTCTTCACCGCCGCGAAAACGCTTACTTCATCGTTCAAAGAAATTCCGGGAGCCGCCTCAATGGGGAGGTCCTTCTTCTTTCTGTGTACAGGAATACCTCGATTAGTGCCTTCAGATATACAGTATAATCCAAAACCGTACTTAATAAGCGGTGGAAATAATTACGATGAATCGATACGATGATTAATTATTAAAGGATATAGACATTTTAAAACCGGGCGATTTAAAGTTTTTGTAAAAAACATTTCTAATTTCAATTGAATATCAGAAAGTGACTCTTCCTAATGCTTCCAGAAGTTTGCAACGTTAACAGAAGGCGCTCAATTCAAAATTTGTACTGGATATTTCAATGGACGGTATCATAAATTTGTTGGGCATAATTTTAAAACCGCACTTCAATCAAGGGTTTCCTGTAGTTTCTTCGGCATCCCTAATCGGTCGGCTAATACCAGCTCTCCCCCCTCAACCACTCGCAATTGCTCCAATGCCGATACCATAAGGTCGGACAGACCTCCCCCCACCAACAACCCGATAACGGTTCAATGGTCTTGACAATTTCCCTGTAAGGGGAACAGCAGAAAAATTCCATTCGCCTCTGAAAACTTTATCCGACCAATGGAAGTTATTTTATGACGTTTAGAATACAAACATTATTCCGTATGCCGTAGTACTAATTGTCTAGCTACTAAAGTCTATAAGATACTCTTGCCGGTTGCCAATAAAACACTATATTTTTACAGTAACAGTGTATCGGAAGAGTTATAATACATAGAATTGCATGTATTACACGTAGAACCTTGAAGCGTTTCACATTCGTTTCCCGGCGATATACGGTAGTCTTCATGCATTTTATCACTCTTGTTCCCAGCTGGGAGCCACGGTTCAGAACTTATTAGTTTTCTATTCGTTTCTCTGTAATAAAAGTCAGGTTGGATTTACAGCTCATAAATATAAATTAATTAGCCAATAAAATAAAGTAAATCAATTATTAGTCCATTAGTCACTTTTATTTTTTTTTATATGTTAAACATTTTCAAACTAATTGGTCATCATCTAATAACAGCGTAGACAGGTGGGTTCTTCGACAGCCGACCTACGTAAATACCTCACTGATGGAATGTTACTGACGATGCATCGGAACGAAACCAATCTTAGGACGAATTAGGCGAGTGGAGTTGCAAAATCTTACCAGTAGGTTTTACTGGATTATGGAGACTTACTGTTGAATATAGGAACGGTTTCGATTTCGATTAAATTAAACTCGCCTTCTGTAGTCGTTTATGGCAACAAGGGTACCCATTAGCCAGCTGGACACACAGCGGGTTCCGAGTGTATACTTACTCTGCGGGCACTTGTCGGTCCGACCGTACCTGTGACCACTATTATTCAATTATTTTCATTTCCACGAAGCCAGAGATAACGGTAATGAAGGCTGTGGCGGCAGCCAAGTATGTAACTATTTCCTAAATTATGCAACCGATGAATCTCTCTCTCTGTCTTTCTGGAAGCATCCTCGGCCGGCGCTGAGGCCTGCGGCAGGATAAGATGGTATACCCGTGATTGGTGACATGCGCTTTTTCTATAATTAACGCCGCGCCGTTATACAACTCTTGTAATGGTTTTATCCTGCGTTTTTCCGCGCTCAAGGCCCCCCCGTGAAATATGACGACGTTTCAACTCAATGGACGAACCGCGGGGTTCTAAATAAGCGCCGTATTTCAGTTCTCTGTGACGTACCGCGGTATTTCGGCACTCGTGAATATATCGACCTCGGGCTTTTGATTTAACGACCGAGTTTTCGGACCCTCGTGGCTTCCTTCGATCCGTCTAACGGCTGATAGAAGATCTACAGCTGTAGAAAGTTCTACAGCTGGTGCCTGTGTATGTGTGTGTGTGTGTGTGTGTGTGTGTGTGTGTGTGTTAGAGTGAAAATAGGCAACGGATTTGATTTATCGATGAACAACATGTTTTTAATATTGCCCTCCTATCCGAAGTAGGCACATGAACGATTTCTGCGAAACTGCGCCGCAGGAATTTCCGGTTTTACCAAGAAATTTCCACCTTCGTGTCAATACACTGCAAAAATATGGAATAAATTCAAATAACGAGTTATATATTATATATACTTCATATTTAAATGTAGGCGACACTCGAGCATATATTAGTAGAGTTGAGCCTATATTCTGGTTGGTCATAATTTTACACTGATTCCGACATACACGTATTTATGTAAATTGTACATTAGGAACTGCGATTACGATTAAACCAAACAACAGTTTGAATAAATGGTCGCATTAGTAATAACATATTTTTAGCATACATGTGGTGTGGTGGTCCGCGAGTGTTTGGAATACCAATGTCATCAACCATGAAAATCGTGTATAAATTCCATCAACGTTTTGTTCAATCTCTTTGTCCCAACGTGACACACGTTAATACTATATGAAGCTGTAGATAAATCTTCTTGTTGCTACGCTTTTGTGATTTAAAATTATGAAATTTTATGTCATCCGGGAAGCATATCGTGGATCTTGCTATCGTTAAACAGAGCAGAATGAGTAAAACAAATGCAAAAAAGTAAAAAAATACTTTGTAATGTGACCAGACAACTTGCAAGTACCGAAAACGCCTCCGCGAAATTGAATATCCGCCATAACGTAGGTGAAAGAACAGGTGGCAATTAATTGCTAAGTTGCCATGGGGCCCCCAGAACTTCCGCTCCACCTCAAGACCATTACGGCCGACGCTTATATGGAGTTTCCTTCCGCGAGTCAACTACTCCCTGTTTCCGTTCCTGGGATTAGAAGTTGCCACACATGTTGATTCAAGCTTCCCTACGTAATACACATCGAGCCATGTAGGTTCTTAGTCATACGGAAAATCATAAAATGGCCTGTGTTACGATGCAAAATACGATTTCCAGTCCAGATATAGTGCTCTCCAAACGCTATGTTCTGGAGGAGGGATACATTTTTCTAAGAAGTAAGATGACAAAGAAAAATAGGAGGAACACTACCGAGAAATTGTCATTCCAAATGTCAACCAACCAAGCATGTGCTCCACCCAGAATTTTGAAGAATACTGGTACAGAATGTTGGGAAAACAATCTTTTGAGTTGACGTTGTTTAGTAATCAATATTTCTGATAAATTTATTTAAAAATCTTCGAATTTATCTTTTATCCTGGTCGGTCGTATATAGTAGAATGTTTCACGCTGTCATGTCAGTAAACAAAACAACATGCAACGAATAAAAGGTTTTCCTAACAAAACATATATAAAAGATACATAATATAAATAAAATATATTTGTATTATTATGGAAGTAAATACAAAGTAGAGGTCAAAATATATAGTGGAAGATTCCCAGATTGAAAAATGTAGGATTTAACAACCTTTGAATACGAAAAACACATTTTGCGCGCAGTGTTCCCAGGTATTCCCAGTAACGTTCTTTTTTTCTTGAAAAAGTTGGCATGTCTGCAAGGAAGGACATGCAGTTCGAACACTGCATTCAAGACAGGTCCCTTGCAATTCCAGTTCTCGTTTCGCGTACGGAGTCGTTGAAAATTATGTACGAATTATTCACCGGGAGGTAACATACCGTAAACATTCTGTTTGAGATGGCCTTACTGAAACGATAACCGAGATGATTCACGACTGAGATGAAATCTCGAAGATTTCAAAGCGTATAGTCATTTAGCATAGAGTTGATTTTCACTACTCACATCAACCGGTCGGAGTTTACGTGAAAATATACTTCTCGCGGGTAACGTTTCTTGGGAATTAGACTGTGAAATGATAAAATCGCGACACGAAACGGCGCACTATAACGCTGTAACCATTGAAAAAACTATGTAGGCAGACTTGCTATGTGCTCAAGTTTTGTAAAAAAATATACATCCTGTAACGAGACAAAAGAATTCTGATCGGTAATGGTAGATTTCATTGAAATGTAGTAGGTACGGAAAGCCGTAGAGGTAGAATCTTCATATTGCAGTGGTCCATGAGTGTTTTTGTCTAAAAGACGTTCTACAAAACTAACGGATATTATGTATTTCGCTTTCTGGGACAAGCGGGAGGAGGGACTTGCGTGAATTAATAAGTAGAATTAAAACATTTTCGTCCGTATGAACGGTGGTGGATATGCATTTAATGGCTGACAACGGAAGGGGAAAAAATGTAGGCGCTCTCGAGTGGGTTTGAACGGGACCCGGCGCCATTCTAATTTCTCGAGAGCGATACCGAGAAAGAAGAATAGACAAAGGCCTGAGGAGTTATGCGCCGAGACGGAATCGGGAATATTTTCGGGCAGGGGATCGATGAGGAGGGCTGAAGGGGGCGAGCAATTGCTTCAGCGTGAGGAAAGGTCAAACGAGACACACGTGAGAGTGGTAGAGCGCCCCCTCCCTCCCACCACTGTCTCTATGCATATGAGCCATTCGGAGGTTGTGTGAGTGAGCGAGCCGAGCTATAATGTTAAATAACGGTCAATACAAGGACAAGACACGAAGGTGATGCAGTAATGGAAGGGGCGGAGGAGGGAGGTGGGAGGGTCGGACAGCCACAAGGAAGGAATGAAAACCGACTGTGGAGAGCGTCCCGCCACGATAAAACTACTTTATTGTACACTATTAGCCGGCGGTTTTCATACTCCCTCGTGACAAAAAAACTAACAGCAAAGCCGGCGTATAAAGTACCCGGAATTACGACCAATTTCGAAAATGATTGCGGTCTATAAAGGTTTCGGACAGTCCGGGTGAATGACTGAACTGGGTCCGGGGTTGGGGCCTTATCACGAGAGTGTCGGCTCGGACATAAAATCCCGTTTTCGCTTTACTAATTCCACGTTTACGATACGGAAGAAATAGGTCCGCTAACGGCATAGAACCAAAATTATTAGGAGGCTTCACTAGCCCAAATTATATACTACTAGCATGAAATATCAGGCTTCGGACGTTCTCACGTTGATGGGACACTTTTCCTGAAAGTTCTATCGCAGATTAATAGGCTATTTTTCGTGTTCGATAAAAGTTCAATGCGGCAACAGTATTATACCTGATAGTTGTCTTTATTGATACGTATGATTTAAATCACATAGGTAACTGGTCCCGCTCTCATGTCTATGTTATTCTTCCCGTTTCATGTTCCTCGTAATGAATTATACTTTGTTCGAGAGAGTCACAAACTTTTACAATCATTTTCCAGTAAGAGCGCCTAGTGGCGCCTGTCCATTTATACAGACAGGATCTCGGGGCAAAATCCCGAGTTATTTCATCGTGTTCGAGAACGTAGCATCGGCGGTAGCTTTTTTTATCCGGAGGAGGCGGCGGAGATGCGTCTGACATCATGTTTTAATGGCGCGCATGTAATCGTACTCGGGTGGGCGGGTATATAATCGGAGAGGCATGGGAGGACGGTCTATTGTGTGCGACAGGAGCTGATGGGAGCCCATGGCGGCGCGCAGCTCCCCGCCCCACGCTTAACTGTACCGGTTGGCACACGGCGCATTCCAATTCTCTGAATAGCATCCGTCTCTTTTTTCATTTTTTTTCCCTTCAATAACGAGAACCTTCACCGCCGACAATAAAAGAGGGTTAATTCACGGGCTTCAGACTTCGCCGCGACCCTCGTCCTCGCGCCCATAAGACCCGGAGGAATGCGTTCGATCCCGGCGGCGGAGAACAACAGTTTCATTTAGATGTAGGCCACCGGTATGGTGTATAACCATGGGCGCGCGGGCCACTGCGGTTGGAGCAATATAGGATATTACATAATAAGATGTTGACCTTATTATGTTGCCTCGTGGAACGGTCGGTTGTCTTCGGCCGCTATCTCTACACCTTCGGTCCCCTCTCTTCCACTCCGGCCCCGACTATTCGGAACAATACTCCGCCGCGACGAACAATGGACGGATTAATGCCGGTTCGAGTCCGCGGGAACTATGTTATATCACGGCTCTTTGCAGACCTTTCGCCAGAACGGTTTCGGCCGCTCGCCGTCTTCAGTAGCGGTAGTGCGCCGCCAACTCGTGTATATTGGTTGCCTGTGGGGCATCCCGTCTCTACTCTCACTACACTTTTACCGTGGAGGTGGTCTTGTTTGTCGTCCGGTGTATATATACGGATTCTGACTTTGTTCACTTGTTGTTGTTAGAATGTAGTTTGGGAATGTCGGTTTTCTTTTTCGATCCGTTGGGATTTCTTCATGTGGCTTATGTATTTTAAAACGATTTGTTCGTTCGCAGGGGGTTCCCAGGGAATATTTGGGAATTTATTTTTTCGTCTGTTACATTGCTGTGTTTTGAATATTTCCATGTTTTCGTCTATAACCGTTCCTACTTGGGAGGAACATGTTAACATTGATATTTATGTCTTCTGCTTCGTGGCCAGAGTGGTTTATGCGATTTTCGAAATTTGATCTCGTGTTTTACTTTATTGTCTGTACGTCAAGTCTCATGTACTCCTTCAACCTTACTGATATTTTTCTGTTTGTTCGACGTACATGCGTTCGATTGCATGTCCAACATGGTATTTTGTAAACACCGTCTTGTCTGTGGTTGTCTAGGTGTGGAATAGTGAAGTATTTTTCGAGTTTCTTATTTGTTTTATATGCTATTTTGTAATTTAGTTTTGACAATTTTAGATATTTTAAAGGTTTCTACGCCGGTGAAGATTAATACACCAATTTTCGGGGGATTTTCGTCCACGAAGAAATTCTTACGGGCAACCAATATGACCAAGTGATAGAACTCTACTGACAAAAAACTATATTCCATGCTAGTAGTATATTAATTCCTGTTTGTCTTTATGTATTTCCCTGTAGATACCCCAAGAATGAACCCAATTATAATTCCTGATGTGATATAATATGATGACCACTATATTTTATTTTTAAATTGTTATGATTGATTGCATCCGATGCCTTAATTGTGTTTCTCTGTGAACGATGTTTGCTTACAGTCAACCGGATCTAGTAGTACATGTTGTACTAAAGTATCTGTAAATTAATGTCTACTACCGTACAAAATTAAAAATCAATACAAAACTTTTAGGCATCCTATATAACCTGTTCTGTGGCTGTACATAAATTGGAAAAAAAACAGTGACATAAAAAGGTATTACTAATTTCGCAGTATATATCCTTTTATATGTGTTTTTTGTGTATAAACGAAGGCTTTGGAGAGTTATTTCGATTTTATTTTCCCGCATTGAACTCACTAGCTGCAGGTTGACGACCTGGACTGATGGTGAGCGCTGAACATTGCTACTAGGGAGTTTCAGGTTCAGTCTTTCTTAGTTTAAATTAGTTCAAACTTAACAGTTTGTTACTAATCGATAATTATCTCCCATAGTTGGGAAGCTGGAAAAATATTAATAAATTTTGATCGAAAAATGTACGACACATCCGACCAAATATTGTCAATTCTTTAAACTTTCATTTAAGGTTAAAAGAAGATTCGCAAAGATAACATACTAAATGAACTATGTACCTGAAAAAATGTACTTAATACTCCTTTTGCTTAATTAATTCATGTTTCCTTCTTGGAATAAACAAATAGACATCGTTTGTTTTAGTCCGACAAGTCCTTACGTGATGAATAAACGGTGTCAAAATCGCCCTATATTTCCCCATCATCGCTTACGATTTCTGTCCAATCTGAGATATAATTATGAAACGACGGAACAAAATCCTGGACAGGGAATAGTGTTAACGGATTGAGAAAGCCGAGCAGCGGGTTAGGTGGGTACAGAGGTGGTGGCTGTTGCAACAGTTGAGTGTGATGTTATTGGTGAGCCGTAGCGGCAACTTGTTTTTGTTTTGACCCTTAACTGGGGCACAATGTGCCTATTAATAAGATACGCTCAGGAAAGGTAAAGAATGCTAGGTTGGATATTACCTAGAGGTCAGCACGAGCCAAATATCACATACGACCGACCATTCGTGCGATAGTGAAACAAATTCCGAATCGTTTCATGCAGCGCATTGTATTGTATATCCTAGTTCTTTGTACGCCTGGCTTTCAGCGCAAATGTCTTTCTATTACGCTTTAGACACTTTCGCTAATGCATAATTAATAAACTTATATAGTTCAATATTACAACGCATACATGTGTATAAAATTGCAAGCGACAGATTAAGTAATATACATATTTGAATTATACACACCGAGACAGTATTGAAAAATTGCTCACTTTTATCATCAGAGTTGAGTGACTTTAAATATCCATTTATAAACTCATTCATTCATAATCTAAATTAGGAAATTACTTTTTCTCTACTATATGTATATAAGAAAAAGTCACATACAAGTTAGATCATCAACACAGTTCTTTTAGGATTTTTTTGTCCCTGGTATATTCTTTACTCAAATAATCTTCGATCAGAATTTTCAGTTCAGGATACAATGGGAAATAAATATTATTAGTATAAAATAAATATATATATATTTATATGTATATTTCATTGTTATTGGATAACAAATTCACGTAGTGAATATGCATACATTAAATGATAAATGGCTCAGGATATCAAAAGATCGTTTAGTATAATTTAAATTTTACCAAACAAAGTATTGTATCCTTTTTTCTCGCTTGTTTTTGCCTTCAATAGGATTTGGCTAATGGTTGTTGACGCTATCACTATGGTTACCATTGACAGTAAATACAGTGTCACCTAGTCCATTCATCGTATAAACTATCTACACCCATCGATCTCAGTCGATGATTGGAGAATTTTACAGAACTCAAATGGCATGATAACTATATCATTGATGTTAAATCCAGCTATAAGCTCAATGTGCAGTACACAATTTTACGAATATACCGAATGGAATGAACGAATTGAAAAGGTATCGATTTTCGCTATAAAGTAGAAGGAAAAAATGCAGCGACTTTCTATAGCGACACGGGGCGGTGGGAGGAGGGGGGGGGCTGTACTGTATCTGGGAGACACAATAAGGTTAGGTTAAGGTAAAGGTGGGGGAGGTTATGCTAAAAAACGAGCTCGGCTGTGCGCGCCACACCCCACCTGAGACGGACACACGCCGGTACACAAAGGAGACCTAATTTCGTAATTGGGGTGCTGACCTTGGGCGTGGGGGGAGTGGAGGGTGAGGCAGGGGGTGGACACCAGCCCATATCCCAGCCACCATATCGGTTCGCCTTAAGAATTTCCATTGGCCAAGAGCGGAAGCGGTAGAGCGGTAGCATGCGATTTGACATTAACTGAAAAATCCTTAGCGTGGAGAAGCTTCCTGTAAATTTTTCAACCGACAGTTTTGCAACCCTCGAGGCGAGGTCAAATTATTTGCCAATTATTCCAATAACGGGCCCGAATCATGAATCAATACCCTAGGTCTTTCGCTAGACCGGTTTAGCCGAAACCGGTCTAGCAAAAGGCCAAACCAGCGAGAGGAGACAGAAACACCCGAAATCAACGGTATTCCAACCCCTCGGAGACCACAAAACAGGAATGTTAAAATGAATCAATATATGGATGGCTGTCGGTGGTTCTGCGGAGGCTTGAAATATAGCCTTCAATAAAGTGCCTAAAAGTGCAGACAGGATGCTTCATCAACACCGGCTTGCGGCCGTGCCTTATCAATATACCCAGTAGCACTATCCCCGTCGATAGTGCCGAAAAAATATTCAACCGACAGCCATTTGGCATTTGATTGAACGCCTGACCGAAGGCTAACCTGTTTAGCCCCCAAAAAACTAAATAAAAGTCTATCGCGGGACTCTCTATTACCATTTTAAAGTAATGTGACTTTAACAAGCAGTATCGAAGAAAATTAATGTTGACTCTGTCGGGCCACGACGAAAGAAAACATTTTCTTATTACCACAATGTTATTTTGCCGTCTGGACAGCCTTAGGACGCAGTCAGAATCTTAATACTGCCTGCATATTTATGCAAATCCGCAGTAACACTATATACTCCGAACCAAAAACAAAACTCATATTACATACAAATTAATTGCACGAACATAAGGACGTAATACGAGCCATTTAAAAATCCATTAAAAAATTCCGAGCTTTACAAATATCCAATAGTTCAAATATACGTTTAGACGCTTTCTTTTATTGTCAGTTGTGAAACAACCGAATGAAACGTGTCCCATGAAAATACTAAATGATGCAATAAGAGGCTGCGTTATTGGGCTCTGAAGTCGGTATAATGTAATATAAAATATATTCTATATAATAGACTACGATCGGTCGCCGAATACCGTATTGTTTAAATATTAATTTTAATCTGCAAAAAGGCTCGACGAACGTTCGGGGCAGGCGAATGTAATGGACAAAACTAGTAGGTTTCGCAATAGGTTTCGAACTAGCCGTAGAGCGTGACAGAGCCAGAAGTTGGCCTTTTTTCACCTAATGATAATTCTATGACATTAAACGGTTTTCAGTTTATTTGCGCCGGCTTTGAAACTATTTGCCGCGGATTTGTTTTTTGTTCGCGGACCCACATAAGCGCGTTAACAATTACCCACCGTCTCTGTGCAATTGGTCGCAAGTTTCTGTAGTAAAACTTGTTGATGCGCGCTGTCCGACGAGGCCACTAAACAATCTCGAATATCACAACTTTTTGTCATATTTGGAATATTTTACCCTCGACATTTTGAGACAACGAAAGGTCACCGCTTTGAAATCACAAATGGCAGGCAGAACCTGCTGTAGCTTCTTTACTTGCCGTTTTAAACGCTGACCTCTGTTTCGAAAGTGGCTGCTAAAAATACTCGGCGGGCAAAGTGGACACGTCGTTAAAACTTCTTATGTAAGAGGTTTTAATGTTAGCCATCATTTTATTAATTTATCAAATTTTTTTTGGCCGTGTAATGAAAATCGCCCCCTGTCGGACTCTTATTTAATCTCTCTCGGAACGGACTTGTACTAAAAACTGTAAGAACATTTTTACAATACGATCCGACGGCGATATTTTAAGGGATGACGGATGAAAAAAAATGGACGCTCTTTCGTATTCGACATTCAAAATTCTTTAGAACGGTATGCCGGTACGTACAGACTGCCATTTGTAATTTCGAAGATGACCTTTCCGTGGCCTTAAAAGGTCAAAGGTATGAAAGTCCAAACAGTAAAAAAAAAGGCTTAAGGACTATTGGTTTCCTGAAAATTGTTCACCCAACGGGTGAAAAATAGGCGTACTACAAGAAAATTAAATTTCGGCGATTGAAGCACAAGTCTCCCACATTGGGTTAAGGATCGTATATTACACGTGCGTTGTGTAAGAGGTATTTAAAATATGTCGCCTTGGAGAACTCTTACTGAGTGTTCAACATAAAAAATTTGGTGTTATGTAAATGATTGTCAACTGCCCTACGGTGTTTGCACAATAAATTCATTAATGTACGAATTTCAGCGAGCCCATAACAGAGCGCCTAATTTGGCGTTATTCCTGCGTTATGGAAAAATCGAAAAGATTATCCATTATTTAATGGAAATCTTTTATAGCATAACACTTCAAATTCGGGAAATAAAGCGGGCGGTATAATTAGAAAATTTGTTTCATGTCAACGAATGTTTGAAATATTATCCAAAACCGGTCTAACTAGACCTTATGGCATACAAATTTATATATAATGACCGAAACGAATATTTTTAATTAATGTTGCTCAATACGCTATGTCCTTGGATTTTATACCAGTTATGGCATTTTTCCCCGAAAACAATAAACAACAGAAACTATTTACGATATTTGCATATGGCCTCAATTTATGATTGATTTTTTTATGGCCTGTTATTAATATGTAACCAGAAAAGAAAACTGTGCAATAATATATTGCATGCCATTATGTGGACATTACGCCTCCAATGTACGGTAGTATTTTTATGATTGATGATACGTGTTATACATCTTGACCGAATATAATGATTTACAATCAAGAACACTCGCGTTTTTAGTGCACCGATGGAGTGTTTAAGCGTGGTAGAAAATTCAAATACTCATTGAACAGGTTACACCGGAATTCGTACCACTTTCTAAAGAATATAGAGGACACCTTCACTGTTAGTTTTTGCCTAGTCGAAGCGTAGTCCCAGTCGAAATAGCCGCTGCTAGCATACCCCGAGGTATAGTCATAGAGGAGTACAGGATAACAGATCCTCCAGGATATTGTCCCGGTTAGTGGCAGTGAATTCTAGTCCGGGCGCAGGCCCCGCCAGTGAAAGTGCTATCCATTATAAGCGGTGTATCGGTACAGTGAAATCTCGGCGTCCTAGGCCAAAACCGGTAACGGGAGGACAGATCCTTGTGTCAGGTTTGGCAAGTTAAGTACATTGTTCCGAAAACCAACAAAAAAAAAATTTCAAACCGGAAAAACAGATTAGAAAGCCTTCAACTGGCGGCGACACACTAAATCACTGCCTAGTAGTAAGTAACGCCTTTTCTTCGGTGCAATAGGAGCCGTGGGAAATGTTGTGAGAAACTGATTCTAAATTACAAAAGGTAAATCAAAATTAAGGGGCACTATAATAATTGTTATTATCGTTCAGCAACCATTTTTCGTTCAATACATTTTTGTAGATTAAAATAATTTTTAGTCACAGTTCCCAGTGCTTACTTTGACTCCTAACATTGGTCTAACTATGATCCATGTCTGCTAAATAAATAATGGTAAAAAAAGCTATGTATCCAGTTTTTACCTGTCTTAATTTGTGCATTAGTATTTGCATTACTGCGCTCAGGGGAAAATACTACTTAGGCTCACCCTAACGGCAGTCTTACTTGAATTTAAAACTAGTTTATATATAAATAATTTAACGAATTTAATTTTAAATATGTGTTAAATGCCTAATCAGGTAATTAATAAACATTTCTGATTTGTTCCTGATAGTTCTAATGAAATTTGGCTCCACCAGTTCAGTACTATTTAAGAGACTATTGCAAAAGCACTCGCCTGTCAAGAGAAATGAAATAGAATGTAATTAAACATTTACGACTTCTATGGGATAGCGTTTGTTGCCCATAGCAAAAGTTGCTTCATTAAAGAATTTATTTTGTTTGAGTCATAAAAAATATATTTTATTTCAAGAATAAAACACAGCCTTCTGTAAATGCGTGGTTGCAAAATTGTAGATAGTAGAAAGGATGGAAATTATATGGTAGTTCATTTTTAAACTAGAAATTTGATATTCTGCCATATTATATAGACATATAAATCTTGCAATTTTGTTAACGTAAAGAAACTTCCAGCTTTATTTCCCAATAAATTAATTGATACAAATGTCGAAAAATCGAAGTAAGTAAATTGAATTCCTCTGTCCCCATTATTTTCAATTTAAGTTAGTAGTGACCTCTATTGGCAGTACGCTATTCGATATAAAGCAGGTATAATTTATTAGCTGGTTTTTAAAAAGAGAATAAGGACTAGAGAGAAGTGCCGAGAGGACAAGGTAAGTCATGTTGTCTCGGAGGAAGATTGAGCCTGGAGGCCGGCCACTCTCACTCTCACTTCACGCGCCCCTCAAACCTTAACTTTCTCCAAATGTTGAAAGTTTCCCCAATGAGTCGAATTCCTCCATAGTACTACAGCACTATATATACGGCCGCTCACAAACACACGGCCCCGCCGCCAGTTGTATAGAACTGAAATATTTTTAGGGCGGCGGTTTAACGGATGAAATATCGCCCGAGCGCTTTGGTACCGAGAAAAAATACTTTATTCATTTGTAAACACACCGATGAACTCTCAGAATATATTCTGGTTACTGAATTTAGTTGAGGTATTTGCTGTACTGTCTAGATTGTAGACGGTAATGATGTAATGAGTTTATTTTTTTCTTTATCGAACTAGACTTTGTTTAAAATCCATACTATTTTTGGTGCCTCAAGATGAAGTCATCGGATTTTATAACGGCCCGTTTCGCTGGAAACTCATTTTCGAGTCGAGACTTGGGTCCGTTCGGACCTTGATAAAGAAGTCTTTTCCTTTTTTTCTTCTCCTTCTTCTTCTTCGCCCCGAAGATGGCAGCGACTTTTCTACTTTCGAGGCGGGTTGACCCTCGAGAAGAAATCCAGTACCGGTTCGTAAACGGCATCGTGCCAGCCGAGGCGACTGGGGTTGGGACTTCGAGACCCGAACCTTGTCTTTCTCCTTTCCCCGACGGCGGGGGTTGGCTGGAGGTTGGAAGGGACACTCCGGCTTCCGTTTAGAAATAATAACATTTTCCTCTCATTATTGCCGATGGGCCTGCTTAGCCCTGTCCTATTTATCTGAGGAATTGAAGGAATTTATTCTAGAAAAATTCTAGCCCACCCCGACCGAATAATATTTTCGAGCAAAAGAAAAACTGGATACCTGATAATTTTTTTCAATCGACTAAAACGAATATATTAATATTCCCCCAAATCTTGCGATTTTATCTTATTATAATTTAATATTAAAATTAAAGAAGTTATTCTTCTCAAAAAACGTTTACTACTGAGATACAATTTTTTTTAATAGGAACAAATTCCAGGACTTAGATACACTTTTATATATTGTACAAGCCCGCGTGTAAGTGACAAAAATGTCCACTAAAGAACATTGCATCGCGTCTTTATATTTCAATCAAATTACCCGGGTAAATTTGTGGTCCGCGGAGGGTTTGAAACATCGTACCAATCTGGCCCTCCCGAGTCCAAAACCAGTCCCGGATAGTCATGCATGTCCGCTACCGATGAAGCAGCAATGCTTCAACAATAATTACATAATTATTGGACATCTAAAAAAAATTACGCGTTCTTAACCTCTGTAGAAGAAAAATGTTCGCATTAACACCTCATTTCACGATAAGCCTGTGCGGATTTCAAGAATTTTTTTCTTGAAAACAATCCCGTTTCACTATCTAGAATAATATTTGAGAAATCCGAATCGTTGGAGACTAACCGGGCCCCGAAACGAATAAGAAAGCTAGAGGTCGATTTTTTATTTCGTATTATGTAATCTCCCGAAGGGTAGGAAATAAAAATTTATTAATTCTATCGTCAAATGTAAAGCCTGAATTCAAATTCATGTAACTGGATTTTATTCCAAATAATTATTGATTTAAGGTCTAAAAATCCGAACTTTCCGAATAGTTCTATGTAAATAGCATAAAATTCGAGAAAACTGAAAATCTTGATTTTTTTTTGTTGAATTAAATTATAAGCATACATTATTAAGCTAATATATTAAGAATAATTGTCATCTCTACTCTAAATTAGAACACATCAAATTCTATGAATTTCAATTAATCTGCGCTACTTTTGTCCCTTAAATCCCTTAAGTTTGAGTCACCCGAAATTTTCAAGCTCTAGTTACTAGCAAACCGTCAATGATTTACAATAATTTTTTTAAGATTAATAATACTGTAACAGAGTTTCACTTTCCTTTCATTAAGACCTGACTTTCGAATACGGACAAAATCTGATCTGGGATATTTTCTAAAATCCGCCCGACCATTATGGGGCGTTCCATATTCAGTATGCCTCGGGCGAAAAGAACATTGCGAAAAAAATTATCTTGCCCAGTTAATGAAATTTCGAAAATTGCCAAGTCCAATTACACAGTTTTCGAGTGGCATCTCGTCATGGCAATTTAACGCTCATGTCCCATAAATTTCAATGGATTTTTTAAATTCTTAAAACTTTTCTATCAAACAACTGCTCTTTCCAGGTGGTTACTTTACATCAGAGCGACATTGTATAAACCGAACGTAAAAACTGAATGATTATGCCGAAAAATTTTTTTTTTTCGCCTCTAATTATTCCAGCCTGTCATTATGTGACGCAAGGAATTATTGTTCCGAATTGTTACGAGCGCGTTGCGCAATGGGCAGTAGAGTGGCAGCCAGTGGGGCCGACAGTACTGGCGAGCAAAAAATTCTGAATTCCAATAACAAACGTACGACCGCTTATAGGCCCATTTTGTAGGCACAACGTGGTGTAATAATTACAGTACGCCAATTATGATAATTTCCGTAATTAGAATTTGTACCAACAGGGTAATAAATTAAAATTGAAATTATTGAAAGTTAATAAAAATAAATCTATTTCAACAAACGTTAATTGAGTCTTCAGATTTGATACCTCAGCGGCCGGTTTCATGGAATCAAATATTCAATGCAGGATGTCATCCGAGACGTTAGAGCTCCCAGAATATGCGATTTTCCAGCAAATAAACTTGGAATGAATGAATTTACAAAAGTGTATAGCACACACATATATAAGTCAGTTAAGATGAGGGCATGCGAAGGTCTAGACTGTGACCAATCTTTGGATCTTCGTTCTCTACACTTGTAGCTGCAGTTATTTTTATACGACGATAGGGAAATCCGAATCGTAGATTTTATACCTTTCAAATTTATGTATAATGTCTTGTGTAACTTACGCAGTATCTTATTTTATAAGTATTATTATTATTTTATAACTATAAAATAAATAAATTAAGTATAATGTCTGCAAGTAAGATACCTTATATAAGCAACCTTCAAAAAATAAGGAAAAATGTTAATTTTAAGGAAATTTTCATTTTATTGTCAAACATGTGCTCTGTCGAAATTTACATTTAAAATCTAACATTTCCAATTAACAACTAACAAACTAATCCAACGAAATTGTCTGTGGACCAACGGTTAGTTTATTTTCGATGTCTTATCGAAGAAATGATAGTCCACTACCACTGCTATCACCTAAAAGGTATAGCATGCGTTTGAACTATATATAATAAATTTCAAAACGACATTAAGCACACTTATAGGAAACTAGAGAACTTTCAGCTCCCGGATCATATTTTAGTCAATTATCACCGCTGTTCTTCGCACGTTTATGGAGAGAGCGCGAGGCGTCCGCGCCTGTGAGAGACCGTCGCGTGCGTTTTCATGTATTTGATCGGGAGTGCGTGTGTGACACGCACTGAGGGTGCGTGCGTGTGCGTGTGCGTGTTACGAAACGCCCGCAGAGGGTGTCGTGAGCGTGAGTACACCGAAGCGGTTTGACATTTACACCCTCCTCCCCCCACCCACCCGCTCGCCCCGTCATCGACATCATCAACACAACCGGAGCCTACTACCTTCATCATCACCAACAACGTCTATACTACCATGACAGTGTCATGAGAGCGAGAGAGAGGAGTGAGAGAGAGAGAGAGAGAGAAGGAAAGAGGGAACAGCTTCTTCACCTTTAACAAATGCCAGCTCTTCACCGTCATCATCATCAACTACAACGCCAGAAAATACTATCCTTCTTGCGCATCTTCGCATCTTCTGGATTCGACTACCAGTCATTGGCGTGGGTAGTCCACTGTATTCTCCCCGTTTTAAGAAACCACGGCTCGTTGAGTCGTTTTTAAAAAAGGGTTTCTCGACGGAAACTTCCGGGTTTTCTTTCCATCGGTGGTTAGCGGCAGTTATTTTCGGAAGAGGTTATATCACCCGTACATAAGTGTGTAATCAACCGTCTAGGCCGGTTCCCGATTGCCGCCATCGTCAGTAGCATTCTGCCATTAAATTAGCTAGGTAATCTGTTACCGTGCAGAGCGAACGAAATATTGTGGACCATTGCGAGGATAGAGTTAAAAACCTCTCATCCGATTTCCGTACTACTGATCTACGGTAGTTCGAAGTACCCGAATTGGTCTTATTGGAGTGTTTGTAACAATTTTTTGTTTATATACACGTACAGTAAGGTTAAATCTTTAGAAAAATCTTAATTTAAAACCAGGAACTAGATTTGGGCGGGAATTAGGGCCAGCTGGGGGGGTTTTGCGTAATAATTAGATTATAAAATATCGGTTGGTTACCGAACCAAACTAGAACGCGGGCCACTGTCGCACCGGCTCCCGCCGCGGCAACCTTATCGCTCAAATATTCCCGTGTGAATTGCGAACAATGATTCCCACGGCCCATTTACCCAGTAATTAGAACCAACCCGGTTAGAAATTGTTGTCCGATTCGGCACGGTAATACGGCCCATTTTTTGTTCTCTCTCTCATCCACAAAGGGGCTTATCGTCGAATTGCAGGGCGCCCGCCAATTTCGTTAATTGTTCCGCCGTAATGACATTCCGCAAGTCGGGATGACAAAATTAGATATTTTCCCATAACAGCGATAGGTAAACACGAGTAATTACTATAATGACGGTAGCACTTTATTGCAGTGGGAATAATATGATATGTAGTGACAGAAACTGAATGAAAAACTGTTGACCGTAGGTTTGTTGTGTTTCTGTCTCCTCTCGCTGGTTTGATCTTTTGCTAGACCGGTTTCGGCTGCTCACCATCTTCAGTAGCGGTGTTAATCACTGTTGGCACTTTGGATGTTTTTCGGGCATCCTCACTGCACTGTCACTGTCACTTGTACTAGTGACAAATTGTAATGTGTACACAAACCTACGGTATTCCAACCCCCCACAGACCAAAAAACAGGTATGTTAAACTAAAAACTGTTGACTTTATTGAAGCACCCTTAATGAGATTGATCCACAATTTTATCGTAGCAAAAGGTTTCTAAATTTAATTATCACACAAGAAATCAAAAATTTGCTCCAGGTATTATCCGGGCCCAAATATATCGGAAGGGAATAGTAAATGGGCATATAAGAGAAGTATTTTATTATGAAATAATGGAGATCGAAAACCTAATTCTAAATTTATTCTAAATCTGTTTTTACTGGATATCAGTCAATAATCGCAACGAGGTTTTTTTTCAATTTTAAAAGGTGTAATAGTTTATAGAGGCCTTTTAAATGACATACTTCTTAATGTATACACAACATTTATAGTTTGGCATTGTGCTGGTAGGGTAACCTCTTATACAACTTATAATTATGGGAATCGGTACATGACCGAAGAATATCTCATTTTCAAATTAACGTAACGTTCGCTTGTTTATTATTGTCTAGATAGGTCGGTAGGACGTGCCTCTGTACGTCTATTGTTAAAGATGGACTGTTTGGTTGGAATGTTAATGGAACGTTGGATTGTTATTTCATTGAAAACCTCTTGAATTATTTTCTTAGCTAATTGGAAATGTTAATTGTAAACATTTGGATTGGGCGCCAAGGGATATGTTTCATTTTAGTTTAGTTATAACAATTGGTGTACTCTATTTTAAATAATTAGCTCTAATATCGGTTTGTGGCGCATACCAAAATTCAGCCAAAAAATGTATTCAAGGTGTATTTGATATTGATCAAATGATGTAGCCGCTGCCAAAAGTCCAATGATAGACGCGGCCATAATAATTACCAATGCAATAGGACATTTTGTGGAGTTGGAACATTAGCATCGTGGGGGGTTGTTGAACTCGAGTTTAACGACTCTCTGCCTAATGGCTCTTAACATTGGTTGGCACTTTGCTCGAACTGTAGAAAGTAGAAATGCGTGAAAATCGGGTATGAGTGATCGCAATGATACAAACATAATAAAGTCAACATAAAATAAATATATAAATTTTTTCGGCACATAATATTGCAGGAGACTTGTCCCCATCGTTTTGCTGTAAAAATAGTATTCCTATCATCTCTTTTAAAAGTATTCACTTTGGTTTAGTTGCAATCCTTTACAAACTCTCGCGACTTACTTAATACTGCATTAATTATGATGAAATTAGTTGTGATCATATTTCTAATAATTTTTTTACGTCTCAACCTAATGTATGTTGGAAGGCATATATTGTGTTTCCATAGCCTTGTACATAATTTTGTAATGAAATGTATTACTGCAATGGGACAAACACTCGGGTCAATTAACCTCGGTTAGCATTGAGCCTGGTAGGGTTATCGAAGGCTCATCCCTGTTAAAACACCGGGGCTTGCCACTTGACATTATTGCCTCTTGCCTTAAGGACTCGAAAGCAGCTATTTGGCATGAAATTACAACCGTCGACTTTCTCCGTGCATGCCGAATCAGTTGCGCGGATCGCCCATAGCCTGTCCCCTACCGCAGTTGCCAACGATCGGCTGACATTTCGGATGGGCTAATTCCTAAGCCCAATTTGATATTCCTCCTGAAGTCGTTAAAATTTCGCCCATCAGCAATCAGTAATAAAACGGAGTGCCTGTAATTAGTTACAGGCGAAAAATATTGCCCGCCCCGCCGAGTACAACTGAAATAATCTCGTGGTAAGACAGTTTGTTTAATCTATCTAGAGACAGAGATAATTAAAATTAATGTATAAGAATTAATGTCCACAGGTACAAGTCTCATATAATAGCATTTCCAAGATAGTATATAATTGTATATAATAAAAAACAATTATATAAAATTACATATCTAAAAAATATTTGAATAGATGATAATATATACTATTACTATAGTAAGTAATACTGTTTTTTACCCATATATATATATATATATATATATATATATATATATATATATATGATTGTATGCATTTTTTACTTCCTACTTGAGTTGGCAAACTAGGACATGATACGATGATTTAATCAATTTTGGTGTTGAAACCACTTGCGAAAGAATCACGAGCGAAAGCGGATATCGACCTAATCGTTCATTTTTCAAGTTTGGAATTTCAAATACTGCAATGTGTAGAAATTTAGATTAACTGTCGTTAAACTGTTTCGCTACTTTCTTTAAACGATGCCGTTGGAAATATTGATAGTAAAATAAGACGTTCGAAAAGGGGAAGAAGGAGTTTTGTTTATTTTTCGATTAGCGGAAGTTAATCTCTTCTTCCTTTATTGAGCGCAGCTAAGCGAGAGGACATGGGCATAATGTAAAACGTGCAGAAATGTGCCAAGTCAGGGAAAGTATTTACAGCTGTCTGTTTATATATTTCTTCGGCGTTTTCTCGCATCGAATATGCAAACGAGGGACATTTGTCAGATTACCACCATAACGTAATATCTGCGAGCAAAGAAAGTTTCGTCAGGGAAGGGTGAAATAAATTTGTTCTTCCAATGGAAGAAATCTTTGTGATTTAATTCTAATATTTATTAAGTTTGCCTTATGTTTACTGTATAAATATGATCATCATTCGTATTTTTAAATCTCTCTGTATCCTCTCCTTCATCCCCGCACGGACCACCAGATCCCTTACACTACATTCTGAAGTATCACCGTAGATTTCGTCTGTTTCTGTCTCCTCTCGCTGGCTTGGTCTTTTGCTAGACCAGTTTCGGCTGTTCGCCGTCTGCTCACCCAACGAACTTTAATTAAGTAATGTACATGTCCGCACCACCCTCAGGGGGCGCTAGTTAATCGGTGCAAGAGTGCACCCAACGAACTTTAGTTCAGTACATGTCCGCACCACCCTCAGGGGCCGCAAGTTTATCGGTTCAAGTGCAACCAACGAACTTTAGTTAAGTACATTTCCGCACCACACTCAAGGGGGCGCTAGTTTATCGGTGCAAGTGCACCGAACGAACTTTAGTTAAGTACATTTCCGCACCACGCTCAGGGGGCGCTAGTTTATCGGTGCAAGTGCACCGAACGAACTTTAGTTAAGTACATTTCCGCACCACACTCAGGGGGCGCTAGTTTATCGGTGCAAGTGCACCCAACGAACTTTAGTTAAGTACATTTCCGCACCACCCTCAGGGGGCGCTAGTTAATCGGTGCAAGTCCAACCAACGAACTTTAGTTAAGTACATTTCCGCACCACACTCGGGGGGGCGCTAGTTAATCGGTGCAAGTGCAACCAACGAACTTTAGTTAAGTACATTTCCGCACCACACTCAAGGGGGCGCTAGTATATCGGTGCAAGTGCAATCAATGAACTTTAGTTAAATACATTTCCGCAACACACTCAGGGAGGCGCTAGTATCCGAAAATACGAGTATCGAAGCTCCGGTTGCGAAGTATGAACGACGTCATTATTCGCACATGAGTCTTAGTTCGTAGATAACATGGATACCCCTTTAGTAAAATACATTTTTAAAGAAAAAAATATCGATACTCAAATGAAAAGGATTGTTTTTAAATTTCATAAGCCAAACGATAAACAAACATACGGTAGATACTCCATTCTACGTGCGGTCTCCCGTATCTACGAAGTCGGAAGGATTAGAAACTTCTCAGCGTCAGTTGGCCATTTAAAATTGATAAATGCCTTCCGTTTTTCAATTGGCGAAAGGTGAATTCTGTTTCCTATTTGTCAGAAAACATAATCTTGCAACGCCACCAGTGCAACTTTGTTCGGGTTGAAAACAGATTGCGAAATGAGTTCAACGCAGTCGAACATCGGAGAAAAAGACCAACCTCTCGCTTTTATTATCCTTAATTTTTTTTTTGTCGTTCACTTTTCTGAAGTGGGAGCGTCCTGGTTTCAAGCCGCGAGGAATGCTGCACTCCTATATCCTTATAAAGTGGGTCTTAAAAATTGTGCACAGATTGCGGCCGGATGACCCAGATTTTATTATAAATACATTATCTCCCATTCATCCCACAGACTTCTAAAGTGTTATAGCGAAGTAATGAAGTTTATATTTGCATAGATATCTTGAGAGATCAATTTCTATAGAAAAAAAGCTGTTCTATATAAAAATTATTCTTTCAGAATTTCATATCCAAGAATTAAACACACCGGGTACATCAAATAATTTACCTGGAATAGGACCGCGTTAAGTATTTATTTTTTCTACTTTTATTTATTGTACAATCAATCTTCTATACCTTATTGTATCTGCCAAGAGGATTTTATTAATTATTCTGAAAAAAAAATATTATGTATCCAGGTGTCCTCCAGGGCCAACAGAAAATTAATTTAAAAGTTTACTTTGGATTTTTTAATTCGCCGGTGCGCCTTGAAGCTGGACCTTCATTTAATAAGGTAGAACCATACCTTCAAATGTGGCAACTGATATTTTCGAATTTTTGTTTATCGATGTAATTTTCCCAATCATTATACTCACAATAGGTGAGTATTAAAAACACACTATGTATATATTTAATAACGTAATAAAAACTTTAAAGAACTGTAAACTTTAAAATAGTACCACGGTTCTTTGAATTGATTCTGTCTTCAATACGATATCTTCGGTAAGTTGGTAAGTCACTTAGGCATGATGGTTACCTCCGATGCATCTTGTCCGCACTGTCGCCGAACTTTTACTGTCAAAGGGATTTTGTAATGAAAAAAAATATATTGTAAAGTAATTCAGTTGCGTAATGTTATAGCAGTATATGCGCCCGCTCAGTCGATACTGCATTGTCGCTGCCGTATTTTTCTATGAAAGTTTGCAGGAGTCAGCGAATAAGGAAGTGGAGAGGGAGATTCAGGAAGGAAAGAGCCCGATACTGATGACCCGAGTCGGCGGACAAGAGGCCATCAGGAAGCAATTAAAGGCGCCGCCGGGCTACCACACACGCCTTCTTACAGCTGATGGCTTCATCACGGGTTTTAAAAAACCGAACCAAAAAGTGATATATTATACTCCAACATTTTGTTTGAAAGTGCGCATTCCGACGGTATGAAAAAATCATAACTGTCGCGATATTCTGATTCCCACCCCAATTTGGTCTTAAGGTCGACCGGTTTCTCCTTATCGCCGCCTTCAGTAGCCGTTAGAAATTCTTCCACAAATTTTTCTCCTCATCCCTAACTGATTGTAACATATACTATGGTGAAATTATTACGCGTGCATATTAAAAACGTTCAACTAAAAATGTGTAAACCGATACGAAACCTTCGTTTACGTTATCAGGAAGTAGATACGCACCTAATACCTATTATGCCAAATAGTCTCTGAAACTGAAATAGCTGTGAGACTCAGTTCTGTTAATGATTTCCTAGCGCGTTAAGAAACAAAAAAAATTTCTGTTTCTATTTGGCTCTCACTCTTATCCACAGCTGTTTTTATAACGGTGTTATAATAATGCACCCGCCAAAATAAACTAATCCGAAATCTAAGCGGATATATGTTATTTTACAAGCGAACCCGTTTTTTGTTTACGTAAACATGTTTCCCGTGAGAGTAGTAAACGATGAACATTATAAGAGTGAAAACATTTCGCGATGAGATTGAATATTGAAATGTCAGCTGCTTTCAGCCTACAGAATCGGCGTTCAATAGGACACAATATAACTGTGTGCTATGCGTTATGACGCTCGGTAATAACTGTAAATGGAGAAGAAATGCAATATTATTCTCATTTAAGAGCTGCGATTTTCAATCGGTGTCCTGCGAGAGGACCGTAGGAGTGCCACGTATTTATCTTCAGGTGCAATACATTAAAACGTTGCAAAAATAATGGAGGAATTAAACGCAACTTTATTGATCGAAATAAGAACATAAATTGACAATATTTTCGCCCCGCACTTAATTGATATTCCGATAAGAGTGAATTCGCCGAAGAACCTTGTATTCGAAATCTCGTGTCGTAAGGGCCCGAATTTGCACCGAATTAAATGTTCGCATTTGATCATGTCGAAAAATAAAAGAGTATGAGAAAAGCTTCAATAACGTATATGACAAGAGATGTCTACTCTCGCCTGACTACAAGGAACATCGAACATGATAATAATAAGGTAGGCCTATGGTAGTATCCGAGATACTACTGGTATTGACTGGTATTAAAACTGATTCAGGGATACTTGTTTAGTTATCCGGTAACGGAGACTGGATTCGATGCTAACTAGCGCATAGCAGATTGCTCTTGGACTGCAATTTAGAGAGTTCAACATCTTGTGCATCTCCTCCCCGTCCTGAGGGGCCTACCGTAAACAGCGTTGTTTTAATTCTGTTGCTGCTGATTTAATAATAGGGTCAATGGCGACGGTTTAGCCGTGAAACCAGCGGAGGGTATAGAGCATAACAAAAAAAAAAGTTGAAGGGAATTAAAGAACGCATGAAAAATGCATGGGAAACATGCAAGGTACGTCAATTTGACATGCTAGGAAGGAAATTAAGTTGAAAGGATCGCCAAATTTAAGCTCGTCTATTGAATGAATGACGAAAAATATTAACCATCGCACAGATCAAGGATAAACAAACATTCGGAACTGTTATTTGGGCTAATTTTAATATCGAACAATATAATATAAGTAAATGTACTAAGTAAAGCATCTATCAGAAGAAAATTTGAAGAAATATATCAATACATATATTGAAATATATCAATTTAAATTTGGCGGCAGTAATTATAAAGTTCCCAATATTATAGAATATAAATATTTCTTGATTCTTAAAGCCTACAACAGTTGACATAATTGAATTGCTTCAGTAACTTAAATAAAATTACTTTCTAGCAATATTCATAGAATCATCTGCTACGATTGATAAATACAATCCTCAGTATTGGAAAATGCTCAGTTTAAATAAACATCGTTCCAATGGTATCCTGCCATAAAGCCGGACGTTGAAACTCCTAGATATTCGAGTGAGCATTAAATTACCTGTTTCCAAGAACAAAGGGAAGGTTGAAACCTATGACTCATGACAGTCTGAACTGTTGGGGCCGGTGTCGGTATCACTTCGCTGTTCATTTCAGGGAGCAAATGGGTCAAACTTGAATCCAATAAGTTATTAGAAATTGACCCCAATCACAATCGCGGTCAATAACAAAGGTATCCGAATCGATATTTCGAACTTGCGAGAACTTTAGAATGACAAATTGTGGACAGCGATTAATGTCCCCGCCGTTGGGCTTTATCGGCCAGATTTCTAATCGACAGTTTAATGTTGTCATTTAACGAGAAGTAAGAAATCAACGCTGTGTCACAACGCTTGAGCAATTGCTCCTGGAAACGCAGCTAATGAATACATTTTCTTAACTTAAAATATTGGAATGAAATCGGAGTATCGCTTAAAACAATTTGAATATATAAACTCGTACAGCTTTAAAAATTTCATGGACACTTTTTTGTGGCAAAGAAAATTATGACTCGATTAAAGACATTAAGAAGGTCATTCGTTTTTTACGTTTTTTTTTACCCCGGCAATCATTTTAGTAAAGACCACTATAAGGATTATAGTCTATTAATCATTAAATTTGATTGCTAGCTTACATGTTCTACTTTCGTTTGACTAGACTTGATCAGAGAATTAGCTACTACTAGCTCTGCTGTAATAGCTTTTAGTAGAAAAGCAGCCGGCGAACTACTTTACCTGTTTGAGAATTGAGTTTATTTCGTTATTTTTTGTTATTGAAATATTACTCTCGCAATGTTCTGTCCTTACTCGTACATTTGGTCCTGTCGACCTTTCGCTCTTGTACTTCAACTATATCCAGTGCAATAATAAGGCCATCGATGTTACCTTGGATTCTATACAAGTTTATGGCAATCAAAGTGGAAGAGAAGTATATAGTCGTATGGTATATTTTTATTTTAAGGTGCCCAAATAGCTGTCCTCCAGTTTTTGTGATCTGTTTCCATTTGTTGATTCGTCTTATGCTAGATCGAGTAATATTCTTGAGGATCTGTCAGTAAAATACTGTCGTCTGACTAATTTACTGACGAGGATATCTAGAGTGGAGGGTGAAGAAGTAACGAGTGTATTATTATGTGTCTTATTTACCCACGGCGGAATAGTCTCGGGATACATTATATTACTATAATATGTGAAATATATTACAGCCACCGAATTTTAATGAAAGAGAAGGAGAAAAACGTCGCGGGCGGCTAATGAATAGGAAGTGAGGCCTTGCAGAGTGCAAGTTAGCGAATTGACCCACTTCCAGGGTCTGGCGGGCGCCCTTAAAGCGTCGAAAACAATTTACAGTTAAAAAATTCATAAACTCGCGGCGTCCTTCCTCTCCTGTCGTTTGGAAGGGGTGGAGAAGTGGAGGGATGAGGGGGAGCCGTCCTTCTCTGTTAGCCGGCTAACGGTACCGCTCTGGCGGCCAGAACCCGAGTAACAGGAGGCCCCCACCGTGGCCCGCAAGGTGATGACGTCAGCCAGGCTATAAGGCAAACTGGAAGGCCTCCACCTCTGTTAGTCCTTCTTATAACTGGAGACGGGCTGAGAGGCAGAGCGCGTAGACAGTGCAGGAGAACACACTCTCGCGGCCGATAGTGAAAGTGTGGAGCCGATTTGAAAAAGAGGAAGGAGGGATTGAAGTCGTGCAGTCGGAGGGCGCCACAGTCGCCCCACTTCTCTTCTTCCCCTTATAAATAAAAAGGAAAACGCCTGCCCCACTGCCACTCCTCGCTAGTGAGACACCGCGGACGGGCGAACACACATCCAGACCGAGATAGAGAATAGATTATTGAAGATGGCGCAACTGAGGCCGGCCCTATTCCTGGCCTTCCTCGTCCTCACGTGCTGTAAGTACCCCAACCCTATCAATTTCAGTTATTTCATTGCGAAGCATCCGATTGATGTGCCGCGGGAAAAAAAACGAGCAAATTTACTTTCTCCTATATAAACTTGTACCTAGTCTTAATGAGATTATATATTGACAGTGCAGGGAATATAATTCATTTATTCGGCCGTTGAATAAAACTAAATTTATCAGATAATCCGATTTGATCTGGATCTGGGCGGATAATATTAGGTGGCCGGGATTTTTCATGATGTTTTCAATTGTAGACAACTTTCATTTACGACAGGGGTGTTCGCCTCTAAAAAAAAAATAAAAAAGGATAATCGCATTTTTAATTATACTTTTAATCGAACTTTCATATTTAAACTCGAAACGGGAGGGAATGGAGGGGGTGGATAGGTAACATCCGGAATTGTTTGTCCCCACCGTCCGGGGTAATAGGGGTAATCGATAGGTAGCGTTAAGGCGCCTCAACGAATTACGCCTCGATCTTAGACCCTATAATCATGGGCCTATCGGGATGAGATCGAAAATCTAATGGCGACCAAAACCGGTTTCCTTGCATCCGACGTTATATTCGGACCCATTATACAGTACCGTTATGTAAATTACTGGAATTATACCGGGGGGGGGCTTTAAAAAATTTAAAAGCCGAGGAGTCGACACGATCTCTCAACAAGGTAAGTCGTTGACCCAATGTTTTTTTTAACTGTCGTCTGCGCTATAAACACTTAGTGATATTAGAGCCAGCCTTCATTTATTGTAGTTTCAACAAATTTAAATTTTGAACTCTAAAGATGTAGTGGGTAATATTTAAATATGACAACAATGTCGACGAAGTCAATAGAATTTCACGCTTTTTACGGTACATATATTAGCGTCAATTTTACTGACAGTTAAGAATTTGATGGAGGGGAGGGTAACGAAGGAAATATAAGTCCGTGACAGTGTATGTTGGGCACCACGCTGGCGAAGGAAGAAAGAGATTGGAGACTGTCGGAGGAGGTTGGAAGTGGAAGAAGTGGTAGGGCAGGGTGGTCGGAGCCGACGGTGGCGCTCCTCAACCGCTTAGAAAGTGTGTGTGTCTGTGTGTGTGTGTGTGTGTGTGTGTGTGTGTGTGACCTTTTGTTTTTATTACAGCGAGAAAGTCCTCCGCGTGTCCCGGATACCATCCGTTATACAACACCGCATTCCACCACTACCTCCACCACCCCCCCAAACTCTATAATATCCTCCGACAGCAATTCGAAAATAATAGATTGCGACAAACGAAATATTCTAAGCCTCCCCTGCGGACGTGGAGTAGATTTCACAGTTCTAGCCGAGATAGAGGCCGACACACTTTTCGGTCTACTACCCGGCTGTTTTCGATATTCAAATATGTTACAAAGTCCTCACTTCTTGGTGGGTGGGGCGGGGGTCAGAAAATATCGGGATGTCGCAATACCAACTCGCGGTCCGTACACGAATTCAACAGTATTTCTGGTCCGCCATCGGGTATAGATTTTTCCAGTGGGCGGTGTACGCGGTCGTGATAGGCGCTGCGGAAAACCGCAACGTTTTTGCCCGCCGAAGTTGGAAACGTGGCCGCGTCCGCTTCAGTGGACGGCCCGCCGGGTGGGGCTCCGCCCCACGACCACTTTCTCTCGTTTCCAGATTTGAAATTTAAATAACTGGCACCGGTATACTGTCCTGGTACCGATTCTTTTTCACTTTTACATTCTTCCCTTATACGCTTTCTTTTCCATTCTTCTCTTCCCACCCAATCGTTAAGAGAGGGGGGGTAGTCTTTTCGTCTTGCATTATTCAACGTGGAAACAATAATTTCTCAACTTCCCAACTAGTTTAAATTGTACCGCGGACGACATAACAATTGTAGATAAAAGACCGACATTTCATCGGTCCGATATTCCATCGGAATATGGAGGGATGAAGGCCTGAATTCTTTAGATTATAGATTGTAACAAAGAGTTTTATTTCTAAAAGAAAAGAAGATGTTGAAAGCAGTTTTTTAATACCCGACAGAGATTAGAACGTCTACCGGTCGTAGATTTATAAATAGGGGTGTTACGTGTAAAATTATATAATTGATCTGTGCGAGACTTAATAATTCATATAAATTAACAATTTATTCCGTACCAGAAAGACGGGGGAGAGGTAAAATGCCACATGAATTTCTATCCCGCTCCAGTACTACGCCATGTAATAAATTTCACTTCCCCGGCCGTGTTCTCCTACTCCTCCTGCAAGGGCCCCTCCCACTCCGCCCTCCCTCCATCACGTTGTCTTTCAGCCTGTCTTTCACTTTCACGACCCTGGAGGCGACCCCCCGCCTCCCTCCCACCACCACTCCGCCCAATCCCGACTTGCCGTTCCTTTTGCGCAATACCCAACCGGCAAGTTTTAACTTCTCGGTATTACAAGAAGGACACACACACACACTATCGAACGTTTTCATTCCCCGTTCAGTTAACAACTACCTGCCTATCCGCCGCCATTACAGTTTTCCCGGCCGACTACCGACTTTACGCAACGTCGAACTACCCCGCAATTATGCTTCTCCTCCGTTCAACTCTCCGATTACAGATTATTCCACAAAGTGCTAAAATAAACTCTGAAATTGTGCAATGACTTGGCACGTTCGCACAGTCGCAATACGGGCGAAGAAGTTTATTAAAGTAATTTATTGATTAATAAAAGTGTTTATAAAGAAAAATAAGCCCAGTATAATAAAAAATAAAATCTCGGCTCGGACGACCGGCAACGTCCAACCTACCCGCACTGTTAAGTCAAATATTTTTACTTTGACTCGAGAATAGGGCTCCCGTACGGTAAGAAACTTTGTAATAAGAACCAAGTACGGCCTTCCTTCTGAAGGAAATACAGCGAAGGGAAGACAGTTATTTTAATTTCTGCACACGTGTCTTCAGTACCCACCACACCAGTCGGATTACCTTTGTCACAATTATTGTCTACACTCTTTTACAGTAATTTCTCGAGGGATTGGAATAAAGGCGGGGAAATAATAGTTGAATTGTCCCGTTCCAGGTTGGTTGGCAGCGGTGGATGGCAATGAACAGCCTATCAGGGTGAAGCGTCAAGACGACGAGGGGCTTGATGCGGAACTCGGGGACTCGGTCGAAGAGCTCTGCCAGGATAGACCGCCCGATGAATACTTCAGGCTGTCCACTTCGGGAGACTGCAGAGACGTCGTTAGGTAGTAACACAGGGACAGACGAAACCCCGGATTTATATACCAAAACTATCATTATCCCTCGACAAAAGAAAGAAAGAAGCTCTAGACTCATAGTATTTAACCACTTCCCATTTAAATCGAAGTTTGAGATGATTAGACCGAAGGTAGTATGCGGCATGTGTACCCTCAGTCTTTTCATCTCCAAGTATATAATTTACGAGCGCCTAATTTCCACTGAAGATTTAGATCAATTATTTTATTACTATTATTCGCCCAATGGAACGGGCTCAAATATATTTATAAATTTACATTAAATTAAACATTATTTTCTCAAACACACACTTAGATATACAAATATGACTAACGTATATTTCGTAGACACCAGTGAAATAGTGAAGGACACGAAGATGAACACCGAAGGATGTGGAGCTGGCGGGACATCTATATCCCAGTGTAGTAACAGGGCAGTCTAGTCGCCACCAGTGGAAATCATTTTTATAGGATACAGCAAATAGCAAATGATGGTAGACTCGTAATACGACAACTTCAATTGCTCGATAGAAAAATTGTCAACCGTAATTTATAAGCACCTTCTTTTCACGTGTCATAAAAATCTTCTATCGTTGAAAGTACCAACGGAAATCGAGTCGCGAACATCCGAAACGGAATATAAGAAAGTGATTCCGATTGAGAAAAAGCAATGATTATTGGTGTTGTTGTGTTTGTCGTATCGAGAGTCAATTTTGTCTGTTTTTTTTGGCGAAGGTGCGACAAGGCGGCCGAGAACGGGAAGACGAGGCTGGCAGGAGTCCGCTGCCCCAACGGGCTAGCGTTCGACATAGACCGCCAGACTTGCGACTGGAAAACAAATGTTAAGAATTGTAAAGAATTAGAAAGTAAGTAACGGCCGGGGCCGTGGACGGGCGGTAACGCCGCACGCCCCGAACGACGGGGTAAACGGAAGGCGTCGGGACGGAAAAAGTCGGGGAAAAACCCCGACGCCTTGCCGTCCTACCCCTTTTTCCATTCTCTAACAATTAAGATTATCCTCGTTTTTTTTTTTGTTTGACTCTGTCTCCACCAGGTGTACTAAAGCCGGTATCAAACAAATCAGTTGTCCCTCCGGATTGGCTTTCGACATTGATAAGCAAACGTGTGATTGGAAGGGTAAAGTGACCAACTGTGATCAGCTCGACAGTAAGTGACTGGACTCGTCGGTCTCTCTCAAGCCAGTGGTTGTTGTTAGATGTTGATTGGACGGCGATTTGTTGATATGACCGAGTAGAAAGTAGTCGATTGATTGGACTGATTGGCTTTTTTACCGGTCGGTCCCCCCACCCCACCGCCAACACGCCCGGGGGGGGGGGACCGTTCCGTCACACGTTGAGAAACGCATGGTAGTTGAACCAGTAATATCGCAGTTGTATACTAAATACGAAACTAGAATTAGATTAGAGTTGTCTGGATTAGTTTAGACAGTATTTTTGGTAATGATTAAAATTTTAATTGCCACCGATAAAAATACTACAACAACCAATAATACAACCGACCGCCTACCCCTCCCAACTTCTACACTGTACATTACTGCTAACACCACTTACTACTTACTTCTTTTTCATTACAAACTCCTTCTGTGATCGCCACACTACTATTACCCACCATCACTGTAAAGACGCAATACACGACTACTATTCCACAGGAATACACTGCCCACCTCCAACATATCTCTACCGGAACTACGCACTTGAAACTGTTTTGTGTCATTATTCACTTTGGCTTCGACTCTTACTGCCTCTACTAACGCTTATATTATAACTGCCGGTATTCTACTTTTTTTTCCGACACAAACGATTCTGCTGTTATTATGTCCGATATTAATGCTCACTAATTAATAGTAATTTCTTCGGAGATAATAATAGCGGATCGTCGTTAACTATTATACAGTAGTACTACATAATCTTATAATATACCTCTGACTGATGATGCACATGCTTTTTGAGTGGTTGATGGCTGTTATACAAAATGGGATTTCTGTAATGGTTTCGACTGGGCTAATGGTGGTAGTAATTGTGGGAATTGTGGTAGTGGAAGTAAACCAGTCTCACTTTAGTCTTCACTTTAGTAATAGACGCTATTTCTTTTTTAGTATTAAAATTGCCAATAACAATTTATTATAAAGTACTTATAAATATTTATAACAATAAATAACGAAATTAAATCTAATATTATTTTAATTGTTATAATGTGTTTGTATCAGATGCTATTTATTCAATTTTATATAGGTATTTATACATAGTTATACATATATGTATATATACCTATATAAAATGATTTTAAGATTTTACGTCTTAAACTAAACGGGAGATTACGAATTTTTTCTTAAAATAAGTTAGCTAATGAAACATGATTTACCACATTAAACTATATAAAAAAAGGAAATGATTTTCATTCAAAAATAGGGCAGTCTAAATTATTTATTGTGAGACAATTCTTACATCCAGCACTATGGTGTATTGCTGGAGCACACAGTGCAACTGCATTCTAACCAATGATGCGGACAAACTTTCAATTTCAAAGAATGAGAATGAAACAGCGAACTGAAAGCTGCCTGTGCATGATATTATTATATATAATTTATGAATTATACATACAGGATGAGTTTTAAATAACATATCTAAAAGAGAACCATCGTGCCTTTTACACTCTACCTGCGAAATAATGTCATCACAATTTCTTTCCTGGCAGGTGCCATTTCATTTTTTCGTAATAGAATCATAACTGCTAATGAGTGGAGCAGAAAAATTTGTCTAATTTAGAAAAGTGAACTCATAATTCGACTGTATTTTACATTTAATTAATTGCAGTCGTTCTTGCAAGTTGTCTGCGGTCATAAGAGCTCGATGATTCATTTGAAGATATGTAATTGAGACTCGCACTCTGTATAATAAAACTAAACCAGAAATCATACCACAAGCCATTCACATTATACTACATCACACAGCAATTGGGGTTAGAGCGAAAGGGAGGAAGAGAGGATGAAAGAAAGGGAGTGAGAAAGAGAGAGAGAACGTGAAAGCAAACTATATAAATACAAATGGGGGGGAAGAACAATCATAAAAAAACTCTACAGAATGATCATCGTAATCACCATGAATATCATTGTCACTAATAATAGCACTTTATATCTTTTTTCTTTCCCAATTTTAACGGAATGTCAATTGAAACATCTTCCCGTTTTTCATTATTAACCACCGTGTGTGTTTTTAACAATTCTAATTCTTTCTGTTTGTCTTGCGATCTGTTTTTTCTATCGTATTAATTTTTCAACCCTCGTTCTATATATTTTGCACTGTTATAGATTGACATATACAAACACAGGCACACTCACGTACACTCGTAATCGTTCTTACCCCGTCCGGGCTTAATGAGATGAGACACCGAATTTAATGTGAACAAACCATGAGTCGGTCACAATTCGATTAATTGTCTCCCAAAAAAAAAAAATAGGGGGTCGTCAGAGGAATCGTTAGAATCTTTTCGTCGATAAAACCTGTGCTTTGACTATATCTGTGTTTAAACTATACGAGTGACGTTGGGCGCTTTCAGAGCCGAGGAAAGTGCTGCCCATCTTGAAGACCGACGAACCCGTCTGCCCCGAAGGAAAGCTGTCGTGCGGAAACGGCGAGTGTATCGAAAAGGAACTTTTCTGTAACGACAAGCCCGACTGCAAAGACGAGTCAGATGAAAATGCCTGCAGTAAGTCCCAATATCGATATTAGGCTGTAAATCGCAAAAAATGATCTTTCCATTCTATTGGCTGTAAAACTGTATTTATTTTCAGCCGTCGAACTGGATCCGAACAGAGCGCCCGATTGCGACACTACACAGTGCGTGTTGCCCGACTGCTTCTGTTCTGCCGACGGTACCAGAATACCCGGTGGAATCGAACCCAACCAGGTAATAATATCATTCGGATCTTTATCGAATAGTTAATATTATTAGCGGGCGCGAGTCAAATATAATCCCGTATTGGCGTTATAAGACGAATCGAGAATTAATCGTCGGACGGCGATTGCAGGTACCCCAGATGATCACCATAACATTCAACGGTGCCGTGAACGTGGACAACATCGATCTTTACGAAGAGATATTCAACGGTCAGCGCCAGAACCCCAACGGTTGCCAGATCAGAGGCACGTTCTTCGTCTCGCACAAGTACACCAACTACGCCGCCGTCCAGGAACTGCACAGGAAAGGTCACGAAATCTCCGTATTCTCGCTGACCCACAAGGACGATCCGAAATACTGGACCGGCGGCACTTACGACGACTGGCTGGCCGAGATGGCCGGCGCCAGGCTCATCATCGAACGGTTCGCCAACATCACCGACGGATCGATCATCGGCGTTAGGGCGCCCTACTTGCGAGTGGGCGGCAACAAACAGTTCGAGATGATGGCCGACCAGTACTTCGTCTACGACGCCTCCATCACCGCGCCCCTCGGCCGCGTCCCCATCTGGCCGTACACGCTCTACTTCAGGATGCCGCACAAGTGTAACGGCAACGCTCAGAACTGCCCTCCAGGAGCCACCCCATCTGGGAGATGGTCATGAACGAGCTCGATCGTAGGGACGACCCCACCTTCGACGAAAGCCTGCCCGGTTGTCACATGGTCGACTCGTGCTCCAACATCCAGACCGGAGAACAGTTCGCTCGTCTCCTCAGGCACAACTTCAACCGCCATTTCAGTACCAACAGGGCTCCTCTCGGCCTTCACTTCCACGCCTCCTGGCTCAAGAGCAAAAAGGAATTCAAGGAGGAACTCATCAAATTCATCGAAGAGATGTTGGACAGGAACGATGTCTACTTCGTCACCAAACTTCAGGTAAGACCACTTGATATTACGGTAAAATAAAATAAACGTAGCAACAATGTATGTTTCATATCCCTCGTCGTTCGTACGCTCGTATAATTCCTTCACTTTAACCGGTATTCGTTTTTTCCCTTTGCAGGTAATCCAGTGGATGCAGAACCCGACCGAGCTGACTTCGCTGAGGGACTTCCAAGAGTGGAAGGAGAAGTGCGACGTGAAGGGTCAGCCTTTCTGCTCTCTGCCGAACCCTTGCCCGCTGACCACCAGGGAGCTGCCCGGACAGACCATCCGACTGTTCACTTGCATGGAGTGCCCCAACAACTACCCCTGGCTCCTGGACCCCACCGGCGACGGATTCTCCTCCAATAATTAGAAGAACAGACTATTCTCGATAAATATTTAATTAAAATAACCCTCCACCCCCCGTTATCCCCGCATAGGTATCCTCCTCGAAAGTTCTCGTGTTTCTCCTTTCTCGCTCGGTCTTCCTTTTTGTGTTTTATAATCGTTCGACACCCACGAAAATACAATAATTTTCGGAAAGGGAGAGAGAAAGAGTGAAAGAGGGTGCGCCAAGTGGAGGGAGTTGATAATGTGCGAGGGGGAGGGTACAAGCGGCCCCAGGGTAGCGACAAAATCAATTATTGTTATTAATTATGTATTAGAGAAAAACTGTTTTATCTTTTATTTAAGTAATAGTCGAGTTATGTACATAATCTGTACTGCGTACTTGTTACCCTTCCCGCCTCACTTTTTTCGGTCGATCACTCTGTCCGTTCTCGATAACCCGATCTCCCTTTCGTATAATACCGAATATGAAAACCTTTCTGTAATTGTTTTCGATTTCGCCCGGCGTAGTATGTAACATCCAATTTAAATTAAGGCTGTACAGGAAATGTATTTAATGTAAAAAATATATATTATATCTATAATTTAAATTGTTAATTTACGACTGCGAATTAGAACTAAACTACCTGTCTCATTCGGCGAGTTCATATTTAATATAATCCAGAGCGTCCATTTTGAAAAAATCGAACCCTTTTCAGACGGTCGATTTTTGTTTGTAGCCTCGACTATAATATTTTTTGTATACTGTGTACAAATATATAAATAAAAATGGATCGCCCAAAAAAAACTGTGTGCCACATTTATTCCAAAAATTATCCTATTATTACATAAATTTATGCAAGTTATGATTAATCTGTTTTCATATTGAGATTATTAATCGCGTATATTTACTTATTATATGACATAATAACTTTTAATTTGAAGCTAGTTGGCTAAGAACCAGGTTAAAATTATTAGAGAATTAAAACAGTGTCGAGCAATTAGCATTGATCGTGAATGGTTAACAAATTCAATCGAAGTTGAAATTTGATTTGAAATTTTTTTTTATTGAAATTTTGATAAATTGTACGACGCAGAATGTGACATAAGTATGAAAGGCAAGGGATCCTTATACTGTGTTCCAGGATTCTTCAACCAAATTCAATTCAGATTTCGATTAAATGGACAAAGAAAATTAAAACGCCGGAATGGTGAGCCGAACATTAAATGTCTGGTATTTCAGATTTCTCTTTCGAACTATCGGTAAGGATTAAAATAACCTTGAAGTGTCCGAAGCGAACACGGTCGGTTTGATAAAATAACGCCCTCTTAAGACAGGCATGCTTACAAAGCCGTTCGAACAAAATATGCAAAAAGACCACGTGACTCTCCTGCGACACACCCGAGGCTGGATGGCTTTCGAGAGGGAAAGTTTTCTAACAAGGGCATTTGAACCGGGATTTCAACAACTGCATTTCTTATAGCGCAAGTAGACGGTGTCGATTTTTGAAGAATACCCAAGAAGCAGGCAGCATTTAATCAAATAATATAAGTTTACACAATTCTATGCAAGACTACTTATTGTCTGAAGTACTTAGTATGAAATAAGAATTGACACTACGGAATCAAAGTGCTGTTACTTTCTTCTGTAGATTTAGTGAAAATTATGACACAGGAACAAGAATTACTGAGTTCTCGGCATTACATATGGTGTAGGCCATTGTTACCTTTGACGTAATGTACATCGATACCTGTGACGTCAGATCGAGGTAACTGTACTGAGCTACTCAACATGCGTTACCTGATTACGCCTCTTCTAAGGGAGTCTTATGGGTTCAAATAAAGAGTCCGGAAGATCAGAAATTTCGTGAGTATTGGACAATTTCCATGAAACCGATAGAAATATCATTCGCCCCAAATATGTATATTATTCTACGTCACCCAGTAATTCTATTATTCCCATTTAGTGAATTGGTCAAATGGTGAAGAATTCACCAGCAATATAACTTCCAGATACTTGTTACAACTTAATTCTTCCTTATTGACAAATCCAAGTTAAATTTTCATCTAGTTGACAGTTTGAATCTTCTATAATCCAGTTTTGAACAAATTTGAAAAGATGTGTTTTTCTTTTCATCATTATTGTTACTAAATTCTTTGTATTGTGTTTAATATAAAATTATATGATACAGGTAGGTGGATGGAATAAGTTTTCTCTCTTATCAGCCGCCACAGTATATGTAATTTCGGAACGATCAAAGGATACAGGATAAGAAATACAAGAATGAGAAATGCAAAGGATTTAAAATACCGAAGAATAAAAAACGAAGGATTAATTAGCCAGAAAATGATTCTCCAATTAAGTATTATATCCTGAGCCAACTATATCGGAAGGGAGTAGTAATTGGGTGAATGAGGGAAGTAATTCATTATGAAATAAGAAGAAGAAAATTAAAAAAGAAAAAAATGAAAGAAGAAAATGTTCCGCATAATTTTCTACCCGCAAATGGAGATCTATTGGCAAAAACGAAAATTCTAAACTTATTCTAAACTCGTTTTCACAGGATATCAGTATTAATAATTGCAATCGTGTTTTTATATTTTAATGTGTTTTAGTTTATAGCAGCGTTTTAAATAAGACACCTCTAAATATATTTGCATGGTTCACTATTTTATTCGTAAGATAACCAGTAATAATTTCGGAATCGGAGGAAATCTCATTTTCAAATTAAACGTAATCTTGGTTTTCCCTTTAATATTAAGATGGGTTGGTTGGTTAGAATGTAAATGGCCTTGTTAATGGAATGTTACTTTGTTAGTTAAATTAAAACATCTTGAATTAGTATTTTAGCTAATTGGAAATGTAAAAATCTGGGTAAAGTACATATCTGAATGTACATGTTTTTGGCAGACGAACCAAATTTCGCGGTAGCAACAAAGTGTTACCTTCCTGAGTGTTAACCGTATTGTTAGGTCCTACACGCTCTTGCATTTGAAATTATGATCATCCGAAATAACCTCATTTAAACAACAATAAATATTTACAATTGACATATTCTTACACAGACCGTCCACAGGGGAAAAATCCAACATGCCAACGGCACAGGTAATTACTTCCATCTCCATCATGATCTTGTTGAAAATAAATAGTTTTCAGTACCTAACCTTAACTCTGTGTTCACTGAGAGTGACAGTGTTAATAAATATAAAATGTCAACAGGTGCAATGGACTAATGACTCGAGCACACTATCCAAACAATCAATGGTTGAGAGGGGATATTTTAAAGATGATTACATTTCTAGTTTTATAAACAGACCTAGCCGCAGATCACCGCTAATCAATATTGGTTATTTTGTGCGAGCAACAATAATTGATTCATTTTTGAGATCTTTTATGGAAAAGTTAGGCACATCTAAGGCTCAAGTAAATATTCTCTTATCTAGTAATGCATATATTAACACTATTGTCACTGAGATTGTATAAATATCATGAAGTAACTTTTATTACTTATTTTAGATATATATATATATATATATATATATATATATATATATATATATATTACTAATATATAATTTGTTGTTATTATGCTTAAATGAGAATGTAGTGTTTTAATTTAACAAATTTTCTTTTTAGATTTTATCATTAGGAGCAGGTTTTGATACAAGTTTCTTCAGGATATTTGAAAAATTAGAAAATGTTATATATTATGAAATTGATCTGTTAGAAGTTGTCCAAAACAAAATTGAATGGATTGTAAACAATAAGGATTTGTCAAGAAAACTCAAAAATTTGGAAGGTAATACATTTTGTACATTTACAAACTCACTATTTAAAATCAAGGAAAAATGTTTTTTGTTTTCCTTAATTAAAATATAGAATCAATGTACATTGCAAAATACATTATGGTAAATATTATTTCAGTGTTGACATCTGCTGAAAATAATAAACTTCCGATTGGTCTTTTGAGCAAAACATATGCAATTATAGCTCAAGATTTAAGTGATGTCATTCAGGTACAAGCGAAATTGCTTTCTGCAGGTTTCAATCTGAATGTTCCAACACTATTATTTTCTGAGTGTGCTATAACCTACATGGATGAAATTAAGTAAGTCCCAGGTAAATTGAGTAATGGCTATTAAAGTATAAATGCAGTAAGATATAAATTATATAAAATCTTAAATATTAACAATTTTAAACATTTTAATTTTACTTATACTAATCATACAATTTTCATTGTTACACTGACATGATCACTCAAATTAAAACATTAGGTCTATATTCCTGTTCTAAACGATTTTTGGATCAACTTTAGCAGAATGAAATTCCCTAAAATTTATTATTTAATTATCAACCAAGTTAAGTGTACGGCATTAAGCAAATGATGGGAGTGAACCAGATTGTAACAAACCAAGAGTAGATTAGTTACATTTTATTAGTTTTCCTGTCATTTAATTGGTGGGCTATCCAAAGCCACATATTTTTAGGACTTTTATTGAGGTTGAGAAAAAGAAGTATTATTCATTGTCTGTACCCATTTGTAATTATCTAATCTGCTTTAATTCAAGATCAACTCAGCTAATAAAATGGGCAGCAGATACATTGCCTTATTCTGTATTCATGACTTATGAACAAATATGCCCTGACGATGGATTTGGCCAGTTTATGAAAGAGCATTTTGTCAAAATTCAGACCCCACTCAAATCACTTGATGTTTATAAAATGACAGAGGACCTAACTCAGCGCTACTTATCCTGTGTAGGTTTATATATGACAGTTTACCTAGAAATATATACTTATTTCAAGTTTAGGTTTTGATAAATTTTACTTTTTATTCAATTTTTCATTTTAACATTATTTTGACTTCAGATAATAGTTTTGTTGTCATAACAAAACTTCAGTCTTGATGTTATTTATATCAAATTATTCCATTTCTTGTTTGACTTGTTTATTGTTTTTTTAAATTAATTTATTTGTATTTATATTATTATAATTCCATAATTATGCTTGTGCCTTCTTTTAGGGCTGGTCTCATTGTAATTCTTTGAGAGCTTGGGATGTTTATTTTAATCTATTAACACCTGATGAGCAAAAGACTGTTTTACTACTTGAACCATTTGATGAATGGGAAGAATGGCATTTGAAGTGTTGCCATTACACAATCACAGTTGCAAGTAAATTGTCCACTCATAATTTTGTGAAGCCTTTCCTTGAAAAAATTAAGCAGCTAAAGGTTGGTGAGTAGTTTTCAGGCGTACAATACATTCTGCCCATTTCATTTCAGTATTTCAATAACTTTAAACGGTAAATTGTCTTGAGAAATATTTCATCATTAGGGGGAATTAATATTAATTCATATTTATGTTAGATATCATATATAAAGGGTCATTAGAATTGACTGCCAATAGTTGTGAGTGGAGTGGGAGGTTTGGACACAGCATTGTGCCTACAGAGGATTTCGATAGTAATATAATAATTGGAGGTTTCGGGCCCTCTAAAAATGATAGACATACCAGGGTGAAAGAGGTTACAATTGGATACGGGAATTTTGAAAGAGCTGTAGAAACTGATAGTAATTCTGTGGCATGGGACTCAATGTATCACAGGTATTAAAAATCTGGTTCTAAGCAAAGAATAGTTTCTATTTGTCAGCTTTAATCTCTATTTCAAGAAATATAAAAGACTATTTTGAATAGTGTGGCAAAGTAAATTACAGTTTAATTTTTCTATTTTTGCATTCATTTTTACATCTGCTATATATTAATAGACTGATGACAAATATTTAAAATGTTACAGATGTTGCAACATAGCTGTTTCAGGCAGGCAGATTAAATTTGTTATGTATGGTGGTCGTAGTTCACCCTCAAAGTGTACAAATACAGAACCCCTAATTATTACTGCTGAGAAAATAAATGATGACAAAGATATCTCCATAAAAGAGTATTGGAGAATATCAGCTGAAAAAATTAATATAACAGGCAATGATCGACCTTGCCCTAGGTATTATTAAAGAAGAAAGGTTATTATTATTGAAATGTAGTATAATAGCTCTAATTGAGGTAATAAATATTTTTGTAGGTATAGGCATTCTATGGAAGTTGTGGACAATATTATTTTAGTATATGGAGGTAGAACACCAAATCTTGAGGTAATAAAATTAGCTGATTTATTCTATCAATTGGCTCAAATTTAATGCTTCTGCACCATCGTATAATATTTTTCTTTATTTTACTCATTCTGTAGTGTCAAAAACAGAAAGATTTTGATGTAAATTATTATATTTGCAGTCATAGGAAATTGTTTAATGAGTTATATATTCTTAGGTGCTAGATGATTTGTGGACACTTGATTTGTCTGCAGAAAGGAAGGAGTGGACAAAATTACAGCATTCTAAAGATGACAATTGTCCATCAGGCAGGTTTTCACACAGCAGTTGCATTTTGCCTAACAGTTCTAAGATGATAATCTCTGGAGGTCTGGACAGGGAGTGCAAAGTTTTAGCCGACATTTGGGAATGCAACAATGGATGTTGGAATAATTTAGAAAATGTTGTAGGCATGTTGCCTCGTTATTCGCATACATCCCATGCATTTATTTCCAGTACAGGAGACAATCTCCTAATAATGGTAGGAGGTGTCAACACAACCAATTGCCAACCAGGCATAGGAATTGTTAATTTGAGAACACTTATTTGCACCGAATATTCATTTCATGTAGGTAGAAATTTTCCAAGAAATAAGTTTCATCCAGTTGAAACTACTTATTTTATTTATATTTTAAATATGCATGATCTTTTTGTTTTAGTTATAAATGTAAATAAGTCAATAGCTTATACAAAAATAAAGTTAAATTTTGCCTTCATTAAAGGCATATACCATAGTAGAAGCATTAAACTAATGATTTAATTATTTTAAAGAAAAATCATTGCCTTTATAATTTGCTAAAAAACATTTCATAAAATAAAATTTACTTGCATGTACAGTAGTTTTATGAGAGATAGGTAAAGCTCCTTATACAATTTAACTATGTGACAAATCCATATGCATTATGATATGTTACATGAATTCTAATGTTTTCATGTTATTTTACAGACAAGTATTCCTGACATGCCGCCTATTATGTTACACAATCACTGCAGTGTAGTTTCAATGGACAGGAAAACAATCAACATTGTAGGAGGTGGTGGGAATTGTTTTTCCTTTGGTACTCATTTAAATAAGTATATTTACACATTACCAATAAACTTTTAATTTTACTGCTCGTTACCAAATTTTTTGGTGTAAAATTGTCCTCATGTGTGTAAAATGGTTCATCATTTCCATATCATGACATGAAATAAGTGTCACAAAAATACATTACACATTTTAAATATATATATATATATATATATATATATATATATATATATATATATATAAAGTACAAACAAAACCTTGTCACCCCATTTCCCATGAGTAATAATTTTTGGTCAATATGGATATTATTCAGCCTGGAGGTACAATTGTAATAATACATAGAGGAGGGATATGTGTAATAATACATATAATTAAAAAAATATAACTTAGATAAAAATAGGCATTTGATGTAAGCAGGGTACAATAACTGTATTCTCCAGATAAATTCCATAAACCAGACTTTGTTTTTAGGATGCAATATGTTTTAAACTTCTTTAGAAAATGCTTATATCAAGCTTAGACACCATGTTGAGATGTTTTAAATGATCATCCATTGTTGTATGGTTAAAATTAAAATCCCCTCTCCTAATTTTATGGTGGATTTTCATCCATCTAAAAAAAACTACTTTACTCAATGTGTATACTCAATAAGGATTATATAAATATCGATATACTATAGCAAAAAAGTGTTACCCATATGGTTCGGTTCTATTCGCTTCTACATTTGAAATTATGATCAACCAAAATGTTTTTCTTCGGTAGAGGATATATCGGAAGAGCACCAATATTTCAGTAGATTTAACTACGAAATTCTTTAATTATAATCTTTAGGTTTTATAAAATGCCGAATTGTAAGTTGGTAAACCTGCTGCACTGAACTTCTGTCACCCTTACTTAACCTTACCCGTCCCGTTGTGAATGCTTTTCTATCCTCGTACGTTATTTTCCTCATCTCCAGATCTCTAGTTTAACTGAATTACAGCCAAAAGAAAGATCGACTGATACAAACGTTGTACTCGCGTACATGTGTCATTGTCGGGGAAGATGGAAAACCCATTTATGTTGGAGTACGACAGCGACACCGATCCCAAGGAGTACAGTGGTTCGATTTCCTACAGCGATATAGCCCACAAACTCATTAAGGACAGACTTCTGCTAACTGCCCTCGAGCTCCACGCCGAACTTATTGAGTCCGGTAAAGAAATACCGAAACTCAGAGAGTTCTTTTCCAACCCGGGCAATTTCGAAAACCAATCCAAATCGGAACTCTCTCCCTGTATACGTAAGTTGCATCGATTAAGCTTAGTTTTAATTAACTGGCAGTCTTTCCCTTAAAGCAGTGAATTAGCAAAGATATTGCGCAACGTTTTCCTTGTTTAAAGAAATAGGCTTGTTTTGGACACTTTCCAATTTATGCCATTTTAGTTCTTTGTGATAGTTGTACAGTGGTTCCTTAGAACATTATAATGTTGTTATATTGTTATTAGTATATATCGGTTAATATTGATTCAATGTTTACAAAATACTCTCAGTGACAAGGATACATCATATATGTTTAAGATGTAATTTCAAATATCTTGTGTGACAGCTCGATCATCCAGTCAAGCAACTTTAGATTCATTGGATTTCACACGATTTTCGGAAGATGGGGAACGTGGAGTTGACGAGAGAGTGGCTGTACTTGAATTTGAATTGCGCAAAGCAAAAGAAACTATAAGCTCTTTGAGAACAAATTTAACTGTTGCTGCAGGTATGTATTTGAGTAAACATTTATTGGAAATATTTATGAATTTAGAACAAGGTGTTCTATTATATTTATTTATTTTTTGTAGAAACTGAAACTACATTGGTGTCAGGAAAAATCAAAAGTAAGTCTAGTCTAAATGAGCCAATTAAACCCCATGAGTTGCGAGCTTTGAACTTTCTCATTAATGAATATCTATTGACAAGAGGTTATAAATTGACATCAATTACTTTTGCTGATGAAAATGAGAATCAGGTACTGCATTATTTTCTTTTGAATAGATGTACTAGACATTTTCGTATTTATTAATCTTGTTTTATTATTTTGTAATGATATTTTTGTATAAAACTTCAAAAATGTATGTTTCCAAAGTGGTAATATATTTTTCAGTTAAATGTTTATAAGGAAACTGTGACAAAAATGATGATGTTAAATAAAATTGTTATTTTTTTAAGGATTTTGAAGATTGGGATGATGTTGGTTTGAACATGTCAAAACCTGCTGAGCTGTTACATTTATACCGGGCTGGCTTGCGACAGTGTGGCTACGATACCACAGATACCGCAATACAAACAGATATCATTGATTTACAGTTAGATCCAGTTCAAGTAAGTTCTATTGTAAATAACAGTATTTTTTTCTGTACATTTATATTGCATTATATAATAATATAGTACTTTTCAGGTTAATGAAAACCTAGAGCTTAAAGAGCGAATTCAGAAGTTGGAGATCATAAAAGAAGAGTTGATTGCTAGTTTAGATAGGTATACTTTTTTCTGATGTATAGTAGTGTTGTACAATCAATCTATTAACAATTCATAGATTATGAGTATTGCAGTAATTGATAAGATGTTTAATAGATAAAGAAAACAAATTATCTTCCCTCACAGAACATGAAATAAACTTAAATTTGAATACTGTTTAAAAGTGTTTTTTAAATTTAACTTATTTAACTAATTTAAATATTAGCATACATTGAGATGAGTCAACAACACGTGTCTACAATTGTTATGCCAATTAGACTTATAGATCCCTTCAATTTGCAGGTATGAGAAATCAAATAAAGAAAGAATTTTAACTGTAGAAGTAGAAACACAGAGTGATGATGTTGGTATGAATGAAAATACAACAGAGTGCAATATTACCAAAACGACCAGTGGAACTGAAGAATGGAGTGAAATAGATTTTGCTGAAGATAAAAGTGAGGGGGAGGTTGGTGTTGAAAACAATTATTTTACAATTCATATGAAATGTACTGTTTAATTACTGTTACAATTTTAAAAACATGGCAAAGTAAGGAACTCAGGGGCCAGTGTCTGAAATCCCTATCAATTGATTTATATTTCATGCATGATAAAATTTACAGTTTATTTGGTTTCCAATTTGGCTATCTAAAACATTTCAAATAAAAATATTCCAGCAGACAAGAGGTGAAAAATCACCAACTAGCTGTGATACTCATGCTCTTGTTTACACTATGGAACTGGAGAATAATGATACACTGGACAATATTGAAATTGCCAGTGAAGATAGTCTCATAGATGTGAAAACCTTATCAGGAAATATCTCGCCTATGAACAATATCTCAATTGGAAAAATGACAGTAACACCAACACCAGATGCAACAAAAGCGAGATTTAATGAAAATTTTGTTTTTTCCAGGTATATTTATTTTTTATTTTATAGAAATCTCTGTTGTACAATAATGTCCGTTAATTATAACAGCAATTGCTTTCTGCTTATTTTAGAATTTTTTGAGATAGTAATGTATCCATTATTGATACTGAGAGGTTTTACTATATTGATTTGAGATTGATGTGAGAATTTCACACTGAATTGATTAACAAAGGAGAATATTGTTTTAGCGGTTTCGAACGCGAAGTCTGGCAAGAAGTATCTCAGATTGATGAACTGAATAATTTGGATATAATTACACCCGATGTACTGGTCAGACTTTTGGGGCATGTACTTATTCAGTATACAAGGGCATTACTCACATGCAAAAGCGAGGTAAAATATAGGTATTGTTAATTATAATTTGATATATCCTTTATACATCAGACACATTGTGTACAAGCAGTTTGCGTGAATTTGATCTCAACAGTAATTTTGAAGTTTACCAGCTATAAATACAAATTCAAAAAAAAGCTGTTTAAGTTTTTCTGTAATTGTATTATTATTGTGTTCATAAAAAATGTCAAATTAGTGTAATAATTAAGAATATTTGTCATTTAATTATGTGTGAACCTATGTATATGTTTTACTTATGCACTTAGTATTTTTATATATTTAACAATCTTAAGATTATGTATGCATGATTTTTTTTATTGTTAAATTTATTTCTGGTTTTTGTTTTTAGTCCATCCAAGATATAGTAACTCTCTTAGTTTATGCGATCCATCTTCATCCAGAGCCTGCAAAACAAGAAGCACTCTTGAATTTCCTATTAAATCTCAAGAAAAGGCCACAAGAAGATGATCGGAATCTCATATTGGCTGGTATAAATGCATTATATCTTAAGTTAATTTAATATATTGAAATTTATTCTTGGTGATGAGTTTGTAGATGTATCATTATGGTATAATTATAAAGATTAAATGTTATTATTAAGATTAAAATATTTTATCCTATTGTAAACTATAATAGATAACAAGTTTTAACATTGTACTCTGACATACTACTTTTCATATTTTTACTTGTTTTGATACAGGATCAATATTTTGATCTATTACTCACCTTCTTTTAAATTATGTGTTCTGCATTGTATTGTAACTGGTTAATATTGATTGATAAATGTCAGTTTGAGTGCAGGTGTGGTGAAGGTGGCTCAAGTGAGCACTGAGGAGGTTGTACAGGGCCAACTTTTGTCCCAGTGTTGGGAACTTATGACGCATAAGTATCCTGAAAAGAGGCTTCTTGTTGCCCAGGCTTCTGCCTTGATTGCACCTTATATTAGTGTAAGTTACATTTTAATTAAAAACCCATAATTATTTAAAAAGAAAACACTACAAGATAATAGTGCACCCTTTACAGTTTTCAAGTAAAACCCAGAGGATTGTTACTTGATAGAGTAATGCAGTTTTTTCAACTTTTTGGCTCTCTATTTAATAGTCAAAATATTAGTGGCCCTAGAGGGAATATTAGTAATTATGATTGTTAAGTTATAATATATAGCTAGTTATAATATAGTATATAAATAATATTGCATACAAATTCAAAATCTTCAAATACTGTAACTTTGGAAAATATGAATGTCACTTACCAATGACATTTACTTTATCGTCTTATTCATTAAAGGAAATACTATTAGAAATCATTATTGCACCATATATAAATCTACTTGACTATGCATAGCATCTCATATTTACCTCTACAAGAAATAAAAGAATAATTTATCAGCACATTGTAATATATATATAATATACATTTGTGTAATGCGAATTATATAGTAGCCATTTTGGCAATAGATATGTACATTCTGTGGTTGTGTAGAGTCTATTTTAAGAATTCCCATTGTATAGAAAATGTAATTTTATCCTTCATGAGCAGACAATGTTTTTTTTCACCATAATGATAGTGAAGCATTAGATTTTTTTTCTTTCAGAGTGAACTACGCGACTCATTGTTAGTGTCAATGCTGCAACAGTTATTGGATGACCGGGAAGATTCTGTAAAAATAGCTTGCATCAAAAGTTTAGCAGTTATAACATCAGTTATATCAGACAGTGACAAATATCCTCAGGTCTAGTTACATTTATTTGTATTATGTATTGAAATATTGAACACAATTTTTAAACTTCTAATTAAATCGTGTTGATCATATTTTTAGTTTTTTCTACTAATTCTGTTGCTCCTGTTATATTTGAATATTTTTTTGTTTATATAAATAGCTGGAAGACCTAGCAATGAAAGGTTTAGAAGACAATAGTGATAAAGTTGTGGAGATAACAGTGAAAATGTTGCTTCCCGTTCTTGCGAGATGGGCACTGACTTTAGACAAATTTCATTCCCATCTGATTGTTTCAATCATCAATATGATCAAGAAATATGTCAAGGTAGTTTTATATTTTTTCTGGTTTTAATACTTTTCCAAAAATTAGAATTGCTGTTAAATTAATCTAATATGTTCTTGGTGATTATACTTATATTCATCAAATTTTACAGCTCATGTATTAATCTGAATATAATCAATCATTGTCAGATTTATTGCAACTAGGTGTGCAATGTATTGTTACTGTTATTTGGGTTTTTAAACATTTTCTTTAATTCAACTTATATTTGTAAATTGCACAGGAAGGTAAAGAGGCGAGATGGGTTTGGTTTCTGAACGCTTTGACTTCCCTTCTCCCATTTGTTGTGATGTACACAGCAACTGCTTCTGAGGTCTTGGAATATTTAAACCAACAGCTTCCTCCTGCTCAACCCAGTAAATTTTTAATTATTTACATATAAGCCTGATAATACCTATTAAAAGTATTAGATAAATAGTCTTGATCAATGAAAACATGAGATATCAAATTTTGAAACTACATAATGTATGATCATGAATTTCTGCTACATTTATCTCACTATAAAATTAATCCCTGTTTATAAAAGCTGTTAGATATTCTGTTTATTACACTACAATGGTATTTACTTATATGTATATTCTTGAGAAGCAATTTTGTTTTTTGAAGTCAAATATGTTAATTAAAAATTATTTGATATTAATTTAATAATGTTTTTTAAATTATAGGACCTGGGTTTGCTGAACTTTGTAGAGGCCTGTGCAATCCTTTATTATTCTATCAATCAAAAGACTATACGGTTGGAACTGTTATGAGTGCATTTGATTATTGTGTAGTCAATAACAAGTTTTGGCCTCAAATTGATTGGGTTTTGAATTCTATGTAAGTATTTTACATTTTTAATTTATATATATATATATATATATATATATATATATATATATATATACAACATATACACATGTACACACAATTATATATGACCATTTCTTAAAAATAATAGAAGGTATAATTCTTTGTCTTAAATACTTTTTAATTTTTATTTGTATTTATATTTAATTTCATTGATTGTTATTACCATTATTTAAATCAATATTGGTTTTAATTAATTGTTCATAGTACTGGTATCACCTATGTTACTATTGAGAAAAACCAATATTGATTAAAATTAATGTGTAATTAATATATCCATGTTGTAATTATTTCATCTCTTTATTTGTAGGCTACCATCTTTGCTGGATCTAGTCAGTCATGTAGACGGTTCAAATGAAGATTCTGTTTTTGCGATGATACGGTTTTACAGGAGTTTCTGTTACGGTTTTGGAACTACCATCTCTCTGAATCATGTAATTGTACCTTTTGAGATTTTCCTCCTTTTATATATTAAGGCATTCCAGCATTGCTTTGCTGAAGTGTGTAGTTATTTAATGATAAATGTTCGGATTAATAACTAAAATAAAAATCGTAGGTAAAATCAATGTTCATTGAGAGATTGCAAAAATTGGAAGCTGAACTGATGATAGTGAACCGTGACTGGCCTTCGACAGCAATAGTGCCCATCTATTTGTTGGCCCTCCTTGCTCCTATCAAGGTAATCATATTTTATATTGATTTAAAATTACCTGACCTTGTTTAATATTCATTTCCAAAAGAAAATTTTCTGATATTTTTTAATAGTGTTTAGTTTTCAATTTAGAAAACTTTGGTTGTTGTAAAAATCTGAAATTTTTCATTGTTCTAACGCAGTATTTTTTTGGATGTTTGTGTATATTTAGTGTTTCTTGTTTGAATCTCTCATACTTTGCACCTTTCTACCAAAGGTTTTTTGGGAATTATGATTCTTATGTACTTCAGAGTGAAGAATCAGAAGTTGGTAAAACCTTGGAGAAATTCCTGATAGCATTGGCATTGTGTGGAGCACCATTACACTCGCTGAAATTTGCTGTCAGAGAACTCTGTAAACTGAAACATCTGTCAGATACTATTATGTCAGCTATATGGCAAGGTATATCGAATCTTTGAACTGTTTAAAATATTTTACAAATTAGTAATTCTAAGATTTATCTCCTATAACAATGTTTAATTGAATATAGTTAATATCAGCACAGCACATGGGTTTTATTTCATTTGGATGATATAGTTTTAGTCAAACTGTTGTTTGAATCAACCCAAGTGAAACTAAAATAGAAAAAATAAGGTTCCTATTTAATATTAAATATTCAGTTGTAAATAATAATAAATAAATGTTAGAAATAATAGAAATACAGATTATTCTGGAGCTGTTTGAGCTCTAAATATTTCAGGTCATTCATTTCAGCTAGTTTAGTGAAATTTTTCTGTATGACAAGTTTCCTTGTTCTGCATTTAGTGATCGAGCTTTTGCAATTTTTTTTCAGGTGTTGTCCACCAGAGAGGTTCAGTAAGGCGAGCCACAGTTGAAATCCTATCGGAAACAATTGTCAACTGTTTAGAACAGGTTGTTATAACATTAAGTCTATTTGAATTACTTATGCTATATATCCTAAAGGTGCTATATTGTTTTAGTAAAAGGAATAATCTTGTTAAACTTTATATAAGATATCTTTTTGTAATTAAAGATTTTTTTACTACTAGGTTGTTATAAACCACGTCCTCCCAGCACTAATCACATTGGCTAGTGACCCTGATTTGTAAGTACTTTCTAAAAATTCTTATATCCTAGTTTATTATGTACTTTCATTAAATAAATACCTAAATATAATCCATGAATATAATATAATTATAATTACTTACAGTATAGTCATCAATCATTTCTATTATAGTAAAATAGTGAAACTGTATTTTTTTTATTTAGTTGGTTAGTATGGATTAGGTTTATTCATATATTACTACATATTTTGCAGATCGGTGAGGGCCTCCACAATACCAGTCTTTGGATTAATAATTGAACATTCATCCAACAAAGAGGTATATTTGATACAACATTATTAAAGAGATTGATTAATGATCAATGTTTTAATGTTCAGAATAATTAGTTTACAATTCAATTTATTATTTTACCAATTTATTTATACTTAGGAATAAAACTAGGATTTAATAGCACATAAGCATTTGGAATTTGGAAACTGGGACAGTATTGTATTCCATCATGATTTGTACTTAAATATTTCTTATGTGTTTCAGATGCTGGATAAAACCTACCTTCAGATCCACAGTATAGTTACTGACAGTGCCTTAAAGGAAAATCATCCAACTTTATTAAATGTGATAACAGTCCTGAGCAAAATGGCCCCACATTGTGATCCAAGTTTCAGAGAAGAAAGTCAGTTGTCATTTTTTGCATTTGTAACTACTCAACAACTTTATATGACATAAAAAGTAGTCGTTTTATGGAATTTAAAATTATTGAATTTGAGTAATGTCTTACAATTTCAATTTGGTTTATTAATATTGGCATTGTATTTTTTTTTTTAATTAAACCTACCAAATATGAGGGTGTTTGGTTGGGACTATTTTTTTTAATACTTTGATTTATTAATTACATTGAAGTTTGATGATAAATATTATTTTTGAATTATTGTGGTAATTGTCCCGATTAAGTTTTCACCTCAGTATAAAAATTTTCAAAACTTTCTTTCAAATAATTATGTTGCAGAATGTTTATACAAACACTACATATTTTATAATTCTAATGATTTTACTGGTGTTATGGGATATGATTTCATTTGATTTAATCCATAATTATATTGTTTTGCAGTTATTGTTGGTGAATTGAGCACATTTGTAGGATTCACGATGGATTTAAACAACGGTACAAAAAAGATGGAACTGGCTGCTGCACTTGTTGAGGCGTACTCCAATACTGTCTATTGTCAGATATCAAAACAGAATATAACTAACATTCTGCTCCCTGCTCTCAGGTGAACATTTAATTTCTTAATGACTATCACTTAAATTATTTTTATGTGTCATATTGAATTTTTAGTGATGAAATCTACAGACTTGTTAAAGCATAATATCTTTGTTAGTGTACTACAGCAGTTATAAATGCCTATGTAAAATAAGATAATTGGTTTATAATTCAGCCAATAGTAAACAATATATTATAATTCGAACATTTTGCTTTTAAGAAATTTTCAACTTATACTTACTTCAATATCATTAAAATTACCTTATAATCTCAGTTTTTAGGGCACATTTTATTTAATCCAGTGTTTGAACCAACTTAACCAATTATAATTGCAAAATGATAATGCATCTTACATTTCATTGTGTCCTCATTCCCGTCAATTGCATAATATTCAAATAGAAGTTTATTGTAAGTAATTTAGAAATGATTTTCAATTTTTCAGGTTACTTGAAAATATTTGCAGTGAATCCTTGCACACACATACTGATACAGTTTCATCCATGATTAGAGAAGTTGAATCAAGAATTGAAAGTACAAAACAACCAATGCAAAGGTAAGTGTAAGCAGCATTAAACTGGCACAATGTAACACTTGTAATGTATCATTGTACAATGATAGAAAACAGTTTTATTTTTAATAGTTTTGAATTATGTCTATGCACATCAAGATTTACAGTCATTTTATTTTTATACAAATAATATATTAATACTGTCAATATAAAACTTGTTTTTCAGTCATTATTCATTTATGCTTATGAAATCTTTTCATAAAATTGCTTGTGTTCTAAATAAAGTAAGTAGTAATTTAAAGATAAATATCATAACAAAACAGTATTGTATTACATTTAGTATATTAAAACTGTATTATTAATTGTAAAACAGATCAGGAAGCAATATGTCACTGGGAATGACCAGCACGAATATGGAGGATGTGAAGCAGAGGGTTTCCAAAATATTCAATAGCCCCATTTCAAAACCAGCCAATTTACCAAACCTGCCGAATTTGTTTAAGAAAAAATAATCATCGAGGGGGAACACTTTCTTTGTATTTCTTTTGAAAAAGGTTCGGTTTATTTATAGAATAATTTATATAAGTATTTGTTACCATGATAGGTTGTTCAGAATGTTTGTGGAAAGTGATCTGCACAAGGTTATTTGATGAAAGCAAAGATAACATCGTTAAGGTCAAGACAGTATAATTATTTTTTGTTCTTACGATAAATGTTCAACATTTTAAGTAGTTGTTTTTTTTAATAATGGATATTTTTTAATATTCATGATTCAGTACTTGCTATATGGTTTAGTGATTATTTTTTTACTTTGTTGTACACAAAAGTTCATTGTTTTTATCTTTTTCTACAACTACAATAAGAGATGAAATACTCATAATGGAATACAATGATCTGGAATAAAACTAGCAATTAAGAAGTCAACTCGTTACATTCACACAAGAAATGGAATATTTCTTTAAGAAATTTATCTATTTTAATTTGCAGAATATTATATCCTTTTGAAGAAAGTATAACAGGTTAGAACCTCACAGACACCCAGTTGACAAAAATTGTGCAATAATGCTCAGACAATACAGTATTGATAGATAACAGATAACCATTATATTTTAAGAATGTAATACATAAATGTTTAAATTAGGAAGCTATTACAACAGTATTGAATAAAACAATACAAGCTTTTTTAATTTTTATTTAAACTTAATTACATATTTAAAATTTATATTTTTTGTGACATAAAGCTAACTTGTGTTTTGAATGAATTTAGAAGAAAAAATCCGTCCAATATTAATTTAGTTGTACTTGTTTGATATTGTAATTATTGTAAATGATAAGTTAACCATTTTGTTATTTAAAAAACTCCATATCTACCAGACAAATATTGTATTTATATTTGTATAATTCTTGGTTGAGTATTTTGTAACAGTTGTATTATTGAGGTTTGTAGGATAGTCATTTTGAGATGAGGTTTTTTAAAACTAGCATCGGTCAAACAAAAATTGTTTCCCGACCTACTTAATAAAATATATTTTCTATACTTTATTCGCCATTTTTAAAATTTTAAATCGACAATGTTTTGAATACCCAAAATTTCCGTCATATTTATTTTTTATGTTTAATTGTTTACCAAAACTAGAAGCAAAATAAATGTATATAATTAAATCAAAGAAATATATTGTAATATGTCTTAAACAATTCTCTTGTGCATACATTACTTTTTGAGAAAGACTACTGTATAAAAACGAAGAATGTAAATTCTGTATAGAACTTGTTAAAAATGTTGTGTGTATATGCACTTATATTTTTAATGCTTGTTGCCCAATATATGATGTTGATTATGAGAATGTTGGTATGATAATGTAAAAATACAAAAGAGGGAATTGATATTTACTATTTTTAAATGTTTTTGCTTAATTGTTTCTGTGAATTATCTAACAGATTTATACTGTTAACGGGATCAGTAGTCAGTAGGCTGGTTTTTTAGTTAGGTCACTTTTTGTATTTTACCATTTTTATTCAGCAGATCCGTGTATATTCTTGAAGCAGTATGAAGCGCATAGGGGGTTTGTATACATTAACTTATGGTACAAAACAATGGTTTAATCCATGGAAGTATAGTACTCCATTGAAGACTGAAGCGAGGATTGCTTATTATTTGTAAACATATGTATATTTTGTTTTAAATGAACGTTTAATGTGCAACTCCTATGCTGCAATGAGTGTTATGTCTATTTAATAGACAGTTTCTGAGATTTTGGAACAAAATGTTCTGTGTTTTGTCTGCCTCATCATAGCCTGTGACATTTTCTTTTTGTACACAATGTATTTCAAATTTAGTGTCATCCCCATGACATTGAAGGCTAATGAGAAATAAGAAGTGATTGATTAGTGGGTGCTCAGATTATGGTTTGTACTTTTATTCTAATTGAAAACAATATCTTAATTTCAAAAATAAAACAATGGTACTTGTCTCACAGAATATACACCTATAAAGACATGGAAGATTAATGTTTTATGATAGGATGATCAGTAACAATAAATGTAATAAATATATTTAAAATTATATATTCAAAAACTTGAATTGTTAGAACTACATATTTCTGTATTACCTCAAAACCAAGGAATATTTTCCTTGGATTTATTCATCAAAATTATATATGAATGATATTGATGTATGTATTATTATAAATACAGTGATTATTTTTTCTAATAAGTTTTTAATCTGTGCACTGCAATGAAATAAAACTAATTTGTTCACTTTATTCGTGTAATCAACCAACATATTTATTGATATAATATACAAAATAAATTTTTTTAATTGTTAGAAATGTCACTAATTATTTATATGATCCATTAAAAGTGGCTATAATCTTAATTTTATAGTTGTTTCCATTAAAGAAAATAAAATCATGCCAAATATTCAAGATTAAATTCAAAGTCTTTAACAATTCAATAAACACTCTTATAACAGGCTACACATTGCCTTGTATATGATTACATATAACTGTGTGTGTATATGAATATACATATTTTGGATGAATAAAACATATTGGGAATATTGCATTTCAATATGTTAGTATCATTGAAATAAAACTGCCATAGTAACATACGTCTGGGAAAATAATGATTTCAACAGATATATATTAAATGAAGATATAGCCCTTTATCTTCACAATCTTGTGACAAGTACAATCTTGGCCATTTTTACTGGTAAACCTAATACCAAGTGCAATACCTACAATTTTCTACCTGTATTTTTCAAAATGGAAGAATTCTCTCCAATCCTCAATTGGTATATTTTAATAATACAAGATGAAATCCAATCAAATAACAGTTAAGTAATTTTTAGTAAATAGAAGAATATGCCAAAATTATTTTTCCTTGGACTCAAATTTTATAATGATTTTTATTTACTTTCTTTTGCCTCTCTATCAAGATCAAATTTCTAACCTTTCAAAAAAAATTGTCATTTTTGATATTATATAAGTAACTGAAATGTGCCTATTTTTTAATTCTATTTCATGTTTAATATTATGATAGACATCTTAATAAAATGAATGAAGGAATTTTCATTAAAATAGCATTGTATTTAATGAAAAAAGTGCCTTTATCACTGATAGATTCTTACAGAATATGACACATTTCTGCATAAATAATGTTCTTAATAAACTATATAAATAAACAAATGATATCATTATTTAACAGAGTAAATTCTACTTTTAAATGATTTCTTATATATTGGAATATAAATTACTTCAAATCCACTAGGCCTGATTCGCTGACACAATTTGAAAAAATTGCCACTTATAATCATAAGCAAAATTATTTTGATTTATTTTCAACTCTTTTGGAAAATACAGCACAACACTTTCTGACTGAACTGTGACCTTGACTACCAAATAATATTTCAATCATTAATTGTCAAGGTCTGATTTAATATAAAACTCTCAGCTGCCCTGATACTTACAAATACCGAAATTCCTTTTCTATAATTGGCAGCAGAGAGAGTTTATGATCAGTATGTTACCTAGGTACAATGTACACCTTCCAAGAATAAATGGATTGAATTCTCCTGAGTTGAGATAATTTACACCAAAGACATGAATTACAATGGGAAGCCTAGGCGAATTCTATAGGAACAGGAACAAACCTCACTCAACACAATGTCAACAGGACACTTTAGTTACAAAAGATGAAAGCTACCAAAACATATTTGCAGTAATCAACAACATAACTAAACGATGGTTATGAGATGTTCAAATAAAATTACAGTACAAAAAAACGAAAAAAGAAACGAAGTACATGATAATCGAACGGAAAGTCATTATTTATTTTCAAATGACAGTAACTGCTGCAATGTGGGGCCACCTCGCCCCAAGGGGTCCTGCGGGAACATCAGAGTGTCATTGATCCAAGTGAACATTAATAACCTGAAAATAAGATCAATTAAGCGTATTGAAGTATTTGATTTAAATAACAAACATTGTTATAATATGGTAGCGCCTCGAGAATCCCACTTTGAAGCGAATTCGCTAAGTTTTAGTCTAATAAGGGGCGTGGTTGGAGGGCTCAAAAACAGAAGAGTACTATTCCAATTCGAGTTATCCAAATATTAACGCATTAAATTTCAGTTAGACTTCGGTCATTTATGAATAATTTATGAATCGTCATTCCGTTTAACCTCTTTTTAAACGGCATTACACTACTTGCATTGCAGTCAAACTTAACGTTCATGCTAAAATCCCAAAATCCGATGAAACTACTTTCCGGCATTACTGGCGCAAACACCATCGCAAAAACGACTTATCTGGCCACGATTTGCAGGAAGGAATGATATTACTACTATCTTTTTTCGACTCTTAAAGTCTTCAGCGTTCTCATTCTATTCCATTTCTGTTCCCCTTCTATTTTGGAAGAACTTGAAAGACTATCTGTTCCCAGTTTCGGGAATGAGCGTAACATATGCAGGGCCGACAAAAGTGGAGGCCGAGAAGGCAGGACACAGAGGAGTTTAATAGCCAAGGGTGGGACGTGAAGAAATGCGCTGCGTCAGCGGAAACATTTCCTACGGGCTGCCTACATTTCCGCTCGGCTATGTATAATAATATAACTTAGACTAAACAAACTGGCGGATCGCAACACGAGGTTTGTGAACTGCTGCGACCCTGGAAATACAAATTCGAACACGATTTATAAACTGTGGAAATTGGAAGGACGTCCATATTCCTATCGTCTTTAGTAATGGCCGACAATCTGCCCCACCGTTCCACAGTCAGTGTCGTAATTAAGTCCTTTAAAGCTTTCTCGATAATTCGATGCCGCATCGAATAATTACAATAGTACCAGTAACTTGTAATTACAATAGTTACAAATTGTGTATCCCCGGAATGAAAAAAACTCGTCTGGGAGATGTTATCTTTCCACTAGAAGAAGCAAAACGACGGTCCGTCGAAATTGCAATTTGCCGTTACATAACTAACAAGTAACATAAGTATTGGAAAAGTGAATGAATTCACCTGTTGTTGATTGTGTCAGCCCACTGTCTGTTTTCTTGAATCAAATCCTGGTAGGTGTCCCTCGAGACGATAACCGCTCCGGTTTGGTGGGCGTACTCCACTATATACCTGTGTTAAAAGATCGTCAACACAACCAAATCCATTTTATACATTCAATTAAACATTTATTATATATTCCATTTTCGGAGGCACCCCGTCACATTGCCCAAGAAGACTGGAACAAGCAAGCACTCCAAATTATTTAAATAAAGGACGCAGATTCCGAAGAATATTCTGCGATATACAGTCAAATAAATATATAAGAATTAAATACCGAATAACAGTCAAACTGAATAAACAGCTGATTTTTAACTTCACAAAAGCCACCTAAATAGTGAACCTCCTACAGTTGCCCCACTTAACTCTCATGTAATAGCTCGATAAAATGGAGGTCTATAATAAACTCTGACCATAAACGGTGACGGTTTTTTCTAAAACATCGTCAATTTATAGGCAACTGAGTAAAGTGATGAACAGTCTCTACGGAACCTTAAACGAAACGGTAAAAGTTCACTCTAAATATGTTTCTTACGGTCCACTTTAGGGCAAAAACGGTTTGTTGGTCGAATAATCGGGAAATAAAGAGCTGGAAAAATGTTTTTCTCCTACATCAAATAGGAAAAGCAAAAATAAAAGAGATGAAAAAACGAAGCTCGAAGAAAGAAAGGAAATAAGTAAATAACAGTTTGCAAGTAAATTATCATAAGGAAACCGTTCGGATAAAAGAGTTGAACAAAAATATGACCGGATAAAGTACTAATTCGTGGCAGGAAAATACCATAGGCAAAAAAAAAATTCGACGATTTAAATACACGAAATGCTGATAATTCAAAAAGATGGTACAACAACACCGACAACAGTGATTACATTTCAAGGCTGTTTTATAAATAAACACGCTGCCCCTTCCTTTCGCTCCTAGGTAATGTTGTTGGTGAATCTTTTTTTCTTCTTCACCTACTTCAATTTAAATATCTTCCACAACAATTCGTCCATAGCAGAACGGCCTTTGAAGACATTTTAAAGTGTTCAAAGAAAAATCATTTTATTAAAATAAGAAATGCACCTAAATAAATTAATACAACGAAAGAAGGCACGCATTTAATGAGCGATTATTCTGATGCCGAATATTTGAGCGGTACACAAAGTCAAATTATAAAAATATAATCAAATCGCTAAACAACAAATCATTTAAAAATTCTACCTCCGCATATATTTAAGCGCATAAACGTGTCCTATATCTAAACTAATAATGAAACAACTGTAGTAATTGTTTCGTAAAACGGATTTACTTTATTGTTTACAGATGGGTTAAATAACCCCGCAATCATGTCTAAATCATCTGAGAGTAAATACAAAATACTCAGATTGTTACAGTTTCAGCAAGTTCCACAAAAAATCAAATATTGAATCTTATTTCACCAATGTATTTACAACATTCACACAAACACACAAAATGTAAAATGAAATAAAAAAATGAAATGCTCGTTGTCCTCTAACATTTTTAAAGAAAAATTAATTTAAAGCCAATATGTCACTGACTGGTTTCCAGTAAGATCGCGCGATGCGGGATGAAAATCGGTTGGCAGGGGTTGACACCCAGCCGTTCGGGACATTTCCCGAAGGAAAGGGCAAGAACTCTTCCAATGGGCCCCGCTCAGGTGGTTTCCAAACACAAGAAAACCCCCTGCCAACCGATATTCTTCCCACAACATCAGGCGATATTCACGGAAGCCAGTCAGTGACAATTCAATTTCTGATCACGGAACCCTTCGCTCTTCTTAAAGCTAATATCTTAAGTCTACTCCTGAGTTGTTAACTTTTACGGTTGGTTCCATCCGGGACGTTGGAGGAAGATATTAAGTAAAGGCAATATACTGTGACGTATACCTGTCGTCGTAAGGTACAACCATCCTGCCGTTGACACGCCTGCTGGGCGTGTAGACCACTATTCCGCTCTTCTCGAGTCCGTCCAGGATGTGCACGTCCGTGGTGGCTATGTGTCGCTTCCTAAACTGGGGCACAAACGCGGTCACTTTGTGCCCGAGTTTCAGGAAGTAGTCGACGCAGATTTGAAGACCCCGGCTAGAAAATGTATCCTTACCGTGCCTGTCAAAACGATAATACTGTAATCGTTAAATTATTAACACATTCGCGGCTTCAAACTTGTGAATTTGTGTCACCGCGTACCGACGGGTGGCGGTACAATTTAAAAACCTATTTAAAAAAATGTGGCCGCCCGAGATGTCGGATTTCCGTAATCCAATCCTGTACTACATAAAACACTCCCCCGTACGATAATAGAAAAAGTGTCAGGATGCGGTTACTACGATCAGTTTCCGCACGGTGGGCAGCCCCTCCACAAGGGGACACCCGACCCCAACTAGTCTTACGACGCGTCCAATTACATTACAAGATAATCGATGTTGGATCGATTTTAGACAACGCCGGTCGGGCAGGATGAACGGAGGTTTACATAAAAAAAGGTATCGGACAATGCAAGACCCGTTTAGAGCATAGGGGTATGTAGGACACGCGGAAGCGCGATGGGACTATAAATGAAGCATAAAAATAGGGCATACTCACCCGAACGCAACGTTGCAACCGTCAATGACGATGGGTCTAAGATTCTGGCTACAGGGCGTCCCTTGTTGGGGGGGAAACCGTTCGGTTTGGGAGGGAACCGGTGCCTGCCACTGTTGGAAGTTGGAGGATCCTCCGGCTCCGAATTTTTTTCCTCCTCCGGCTCCGAATTGTTTTCCTCCTCCGGCTCCGAATTGTTTTCCTCCTCCGGCTCCGAATTGTTTTCCTCCTCCGGCTCCGAATTGTTTTCCTCCTCCGGCTCCGAATTGTTTTCCTCCTCCGGCTCCGAATTGTTTTCCTCCTCCGGCTCCGAATTGTTTTCCTCCTTCTCCTCCTCCTCCTCCTCTTCCTCCACCACCGGCAGGGTTGCCCCCGCTGATCTGTCCGCTGCATCTGCCCAGGGGTCTGTTATTCGGCTTAATCTTCCCCTGTTGCCACTTACGGACGGGAAGGTGCGGGTTCTTCATCCACGGGTTTTGATCATTTCCTCTACGCATCAATTTCTTCGACAAAACCGCAGCGTTGGACTCCTCGTCTTCTTCGTCCGAAAGAATCACCAAGGGGGGATCGTCTTTCGTATCTCCTTCTCTCTTCTCTTCTTCGCAATCCGAGTCTAGATTTATAATGGATATGTTGTTGGTATCAAGGGTGCGTTTATCTTTGAGTCCTATCGGTGATTCTATTCCGGTCGTTGGGTTCCCTTCGGGAATGTTCTCCGCGTCACTCGCCATCTCCGAAAGTCTCGCCATCGTCGCCGACTTTCGTTTTCGCTTGGTCAGTGTCTTACGTTTCCCGAGGTTATCCATCGGCGACGGAGTGTTGATCGCGCTGTTCATTTCTTTCAGATTTTTGGTGTGGACAGCCCTCCTTTTCCTCCGCGCCTTCGAAGGACTCACGATCGCCTTATCCTCCGCGATATCCACGGGTTGGGACGGAGTTTTATCCTCGTAAAAGTAACATTCTTCGGTGGCTGGAGGTAATCTATCGATTGAAGTCGTTTCCATTGTATCGTCCAGGGTGATAATTTCGATTGTCTTGTCATGTACGGCGGTACCCAACGTCCCTTCGTAGTCTTCCGAAGAAATGTGCTTCATCTCGAGATCCTTTCGTCCGGCTACTTGTTGGGAGGCGAGCGTTTTGATTTTCTTCCTTAATTTTTTTCTCTTCATAAGATACTCAATTACTTATCCGCTCTAAGAACATTCAATCGGGATTCGAATTACTCCTCATTAATGATTTTACTCGTCTAAAAACAGGAACTATTAATATACTAGGTAAGGTAACAACATTGTATAAAATCAGTCGGAGATATACTCCATTAGTATAACGTGAAATTTTACCGTATTCAAATATAATAAGGGTTATCGATCCAAAACAACGCCCGGTTAGATTTTGGCTTAATTTGCAATACACTTTAATTAACTTAGGATTGAACTAATTTTTTTTAATATAGTATATGAAAAGGGAAAATACGACCTGCTTTTTAATAGTCTTTTGACCGCCTACCGACATCACGTCACATCCGACCACAACAACAATCCTAAGGAAACATTTACGATAGACCGATACTATTTAACTATTTTAAGAGAGACTCTAAATGATGTTCGTCACGGCGGTCTATGGCTCCTACCACCTAAATAGCATTTTTAAATTTCAACATGCTATAATTTGTTTTTGTAGTTCACGAAAAACGTATGGTGAAAATGAAAGAACGTCGAGCAGACGTGAGGACTTGATCGGAAGAAACAACTTCTCCCTGACCACCAACTAGGGACCCCGGGGGGGGGCTCATTCATATTCTATATGTGCAACACTTATCAAATGCCAACAATCTACAATCCGAACGCGTACCCTGCATATCTTCAAGCAGGAAAGTTCTTGGACCATTGTTCCATAACCCACCTAGAACTTATTTTGTATTAATTCTACATTATTAAAACAACACCTAAATTGACTAAATTAAGGAACAAGAATTTGTGGCTATTTGCTATGTTTTAAATGAATAATATAATTATACTCACAATAAATACATAAATCCAGTTATAAGTTTATCCATTTCCATCCAGTTAATGTAAATCTTAATTATCTCAAAAAACTAATGGTATACAAACCTGAATTTGAGAAGATCATCATGCCTTTTGAAGATTAATATGAAAGATATTTTTATATAGTGTACAAACACAAATTATTACAACAAAACCAATTTTATTAGAATTAGTTGCAGGAAAATAAACAATTTGTTCCTGAAATACAGATAGGAACTTTTCACTATATAGATAGTTGACTGTGTTAGTAAAATGTGTATTAAAATATTTACTATTATATTGAAATAATTAATGTATGACTTTTATTTTAATGTGCAATCAACATTGTGTTGGACAATATTTTAATTGTTTTGAACCCTTCTGAGTCTGCAAATGTTACAACCCATAATGCTAGGTGTCTTCAGTTTTAATAAGCTGTCAAGAAATAGTTATACTTTCTAGAATGTCGAAACATGGCAACAATGAGATGCATGCAATGTTGAAATCAAATCTAATAAAACGGCATTTCCATGCATGATACTGAACTTGAAAACATGGCACGATAAGAACAAAATATTCTTATGTGATAATCAGAACTAGAGAGAAGAATAGAGCTACAGAATTAATAAATGTTTCATAGACAAAAAGAACTAATATTGCTATTCTGTAATCAATAACAAGATTAAAACAAGAAGGACCTAATTACCATATAAAATTGAGCACATTATATCCATCCAACAGAAACTTTTGAACTGTAAAGGTGAAATACCTAAATCGTGTGTTAAAAGGTGAAAGGTTAATGGATGAACAAAACTATGTTAAAGACAAGCAATCAAAATAGTGTAAATGCATTCCTAAATAGAAGGCTGAATAAAATAAAAAATAATTAATTTTGAAAAAATATAGTGTATGTAGTAACATTCAAAGATATGTATTGATATTTTTGTTTACCAGGTAATAATGTTTTGTTCGTGTATATTGTACCCACGAATGATACTAAAGGGCCGATAGCAAATTGAAATAATCAATTAACAAATGCATTTTCACTGCCACAATTATAACCGTTTCATCATGACAATCTAGTCCAAAAAAGGTATACATTATTAATACAGTTACTACTTCCATACTTTGCTATATTTTTTCAAAATTTAACTACAAGAACAAAAAAAGCTTGGATTTAGATGAAACTGTGTCAAAAAAGAAAAAAAAATATTTCCCAGATTTAAAAAATAATAAATGTAATGAGAAATGTGTTAATTGTACGCATAAGAAAGAATGTCAAAATAAAAAAGGTCTGAAGGATATAATCGAATAAAATTTATTATTGTAACAATAACTAAATCTAACATTATTACCAATACAAATACAAGCAAATTTTATTTAAAACATTTTTAACCGTAATAATAATCACGAGGACACGCAGTTGTAATGTAAATTCTCAAATTAATAAAACTACAAACTCCACTTAATAGATCAATTAAATATTTCATTCAACCCAAGAATAGTAGATGTTACAAAAGTATAACAATCATAACTATTCAGTTGGACCATAAAACAAAATTTACATAGTTTTTATTACATATATATATATATATATATATATATATATATATATATATATATATATACTGTAGGTAGACCAAAGGCTTTATACATAGCTAGCTAAACACAGTAAGCTGAATTGAAATGAGATAAGAGCATTATAAATCTTTCTCCAAATTGTTACACAACATATACTCTTTAGTCATTTTTAAAGAGTAACATATATTCGAATAAATATTCGTATTTTTAATATATAAAATGCGTCCGCACACTCGCACTGGCTCAAATATCATAAATGCAAAACCAACATTTACGTCCTATACATAAGGCGTTATGTAATCTATTCGTTGAACATGTTCAAATCTTCAAAAGTGGTAGCCCCACCTTGATCCAACATCTGCATCATCATGTCTGACAATTCGTGAGGCTGATTGGGTTGTTGGGGATTGGCGGCGACGGAGTGATTGGGGGGGGCGGCGGTGGACTGAGGGTCGGGAGTCTGCGCTTGTCCCTGCCAGGTCCAGAGTGCCGCCGCCGCAGCCGCACTGTTGGCGGCGCCGGCGGCTGTAGGGCCGGCGCCGGCGCCGCCGCCACCGCCATAGCCCCTGCTGCCGGCGCTCAGCTGAGTGTACGTCGGCCCTGTCGGCGACCTGCTCGGACTGTACTGATAGCCCTCGGTCACCGGCTGGCACATGCTCCACGCCGACTGCGCCGGTGTCGGGCTCGCTGTCGGCTTCGACATCCTCGAGATCCCCTGGTGTCCGGGCGAAGCGTAACCTATCGGCGACTGGGTCGTCTCGTAGTTGTATACCTGAGGCGGAGGCGCGCTCCTCGCGTCCATGTGTTGCGGCAGGTGCGCCGTCGTATACCTCTGCAAGCTGTAATCCACACCCGGCTGGTACCCTCCGCCCACCCCTTCCGCCGCCCCCGTCGTCTGGTCGCCCTCCCCTCCTCCCTGCAAAGATTTCGCCGTCGTGTTCGTACAGACTATGTACTCGACTTCGTCCGTGTACGGGTTCAAAAATGCGAACGCCGAAGTCCTCAACCAGACCCATTCCCTACTTTTGGTTCTGAATCTGTACATTACGGACATGACCTGTCCTTTGAGTTTAATCACTTGTTCGAAAGATTCTTTCATGTGCGTCTGGTCTTCGGGTGGAAAAAATCGAAGCAAGATTTGCCCAACAATTCCGGCGGGGAATATCCCAATATGGCCATGACTCTCTGATCCACAAAAGTGAACTTATCCTCGGTGGAATGCCTGGATATGAACTCTGAATTGCTGTTGGAACCGGAAAGATCCGCAGTGTTGGGAGTAGAAGTGACCTGGAGTCTACCGATGGCTACTAGACAACAGTGAGCGCCGTCATCTTCGACGGACCTGTCCATCTGGACTCCGGAGAGGGGATGGGCGTCGAACTGACCGGTGGGTGGCCAGTTCTTGATGTAGCCGGTGCAGTGTACGACGGCGTAGTTGTGGCCGTCCCTCGACGGACCCAATGAATTCCTCTGCTTGAGCCTGTTTAGATGGCCCGCGGCTAAACTGTCCGGCCCTATAGAGCCCACTTTCATTCTGCAAATAAACCCCCTCCTGGAACCCATGCACAACCTCATCGACGACTGGTGGCCTTCCTTTTTGACGGTGCCCGTCTTCAGATCCAATATCCTGCCCGAATTTTGAGGTTCTTGCGTAGACAGTTGTTCCCTGACCTTTTCCACGTCCTCGGAGTGCAAATGCTCGAAAATGCTGGAACCGAACCATTCGTTTTGGGACTGGTTGAGAACAGGCGTGACTGAATCGGAAACATAAATGATTCGACCGGTATCGCAGGTGACGACAAACAGGAATCCGTCGGCGGCCTCCAGTATGAGATGTTTGAGTTCCTGATCGGTGAGAAACGATGGTTTGTAGGTGCCGTCCGAGCTGGTGTTGCCAGTGCCGCGGAGGGCCTTCATGTGTGCGACGGCCATCCTGAGAATGGTAAGTTTGTCTGGTTTACGTGCCAACGCACTGCATGTGGGCACCATGTCGGACAGCTCTGTTATATAAGCAGTCATCTTGTTGCGACGCCGCCTCTCGATTTCGCAATGATTCTCCCGGCTTGCAAAACGCTCTTTGTCCTGCAGGCTGTCTTCCTCCATCCTCGAGTATTTATTACAGGCTGGTGGCTCCTCTTCGAATGATCCTATAGAACCGGCCGTTCTCTTCTGTATCACGTTAGACGGGTCTGCACCTGGCACAGGATGCACACATGTCAATCCGGGTGTCAACCATTTACACCCCCATGCATCATTAGCATAATAGTTATGCCTATCTTCCTCTATTTTTTTTAAAAGGAATTTGCACATACCTAAACCGACCCTAAATGTATACACCGAATTCTTTCTGGTTTTTTCATTCTTACGTTAGTTCTTAGGAAACTGATTGTTTCTCACTCATCCCTTTCTCATCACTGTTATATAGGAGTTTATCGTTTGATTTAATTATAATGAGTTACTCGATATTTACATTTATTTTAGAAATATCCAAATTACAGAATACAATTTAATGCATTACACAGGCTCCTTAATACATATTTTGTTACAATGTGTAATTCAAAAGATAACAAAATGTAAATATGTCCAAATAAGATGACTGGGAAATAGCTTCATCGCTTAGTAACTGAATAAGGAACGCGCTTGGATAAGGAATAATATAAGAACGAAAGAATGATTTTCTCACAAAATGAGTAGGAAAGTAGTAGTAGTAGTATTACAGTTCCATGAAAAACCAATGTGTAATTAAAAATAGAACTAAATGTTTATACCGCTAACATTGTTTTCATTACTTTTCACAATAAGCATTAAAAAAGTGACACATAATTTAAACTAAACATCAATCTTTAAGTCAAATATTTAATCACTGTTTTGATGAACATTAAAACAAACAATTGAAATAAATTATATCAATGTCAATCTAATACCATGTAAGGTAAAATCAAAATTTTCCAGCAGCTTGCAAGAAAACCATTCCACAATCTTACTCCAGTATCACCCAATATATATGAAATGCATAAACACAGTTTCATCATAAACCCTGACTCTTTTTGGCAAGCAGAACTTAATTAAATGTTTTAATATCATTCTCATAACTACAATTTTTACGAGGAGTTTAGTTCATAAGATCATGAACCCCTTGTCTACATAATTAATCCATTATTCAAATATAAGGCTATACTTACTAGATCCAGGAGGAAATAACAAAGGGAATCCTTAATTCATACTTAATATAGGAGTAATATAACCACATTAATAATATAATAGTGGTAAAAAGTAAGTTTGCAATGTCTTACTTAATTGGGGTCACATTCTGTCATAGCATTCATACATATCCAAATAAAAAAGTTACTATTTTACCAATGCCTACATTCTGACATCCTTTAATGCCAGAAAAATGCAATGTCCTTCGCTACTATGATCTTATGTCTTGATCGAATCTTAAAGCCAAACAGAATATATATAGAACTGTAACAATAGCAAGAAGTCTATTTGAACATTGAATTTATAACAGATGGCCCCAATGGCCCTCACAAGGGCCCTTCAGACAGTATTCAGCAAACCATATGCTTATTTTTCACTCCTTCGGTGTAACTCAGAAATTAAGCCAACTAAATTAGTCAAATAAAAAAATAAAAGTGTTACATTCCAAGATCAAAATGTTATCAAACTTCAAGCACAAGAAAGGAATGTCTCATAATTAAATATCATGTGGACGCATCTAATATGTGACGCTCCCTTGAATTTATAGCGTTAATACCAACGTTGATACTGATAATGAGCAATACGTGTTGAATATTTTGTCAACGCGTGGATGAGAAAATTATATTTCGTGGAGGTACGCTTAACATGTTAATATGGATTGTGTACTCACTTGTCATTACAAAATAGAGAACATCTTTCGCGTTCCAACGACTGAACCTAACGTATTAACCAGTTAAGTAATTGGATTTAGAATAAATCACAATTGTACGACCTCGAGCCAATAAATCACAACAAAAAACTTACAAAGAAATACGATTGCAAATGGACGTGCTTCCTCTCACTTACCCAGTCTCTACGTCACAACCAAGCGCGGTCCAAAATTTACTATAATTCCTTTGTTATATACTCAATTTTCTGAAGTTTTGCATTTTACTATAGACAAGTGTTTAATGTTATTTATACTGTTTATTAATGCCACGTTAATTCTTATTAACTACTATTTTTAATACAATTTCCTTAATTGATTTTTTACAATATACAATTTACAACCACTTGAATCAATTTTAGTTTCTAATGATTATGAATTTCTTTTAATCACATTTTATAATTATTTCAAGTAGAAATTTCAAGAAATCAATTATTTTTACACTGATTTTGATATATCTTTTTGCTTACCTTGAAATGTCCTGTATGTGATAACAGTACTATGTTTCCGTTTAGGTTCGTGAGTAGGCTGAATATATTTTCAAGGCAAATGTCTTCAATAAACAGATCAAAACTGAAAGGAAAAGTAGCAGTAATAACAGCTTCCACTGATGGGTAAATATCCAACTTTTAGAGGGTGCAGTTATTTTCTGTTATCGTACCTGATAATGTGTCACCGGTACAATCATTAAGAAAAATATTTAAAAAGTATTAAAAGAAAATAATTCTACTGTCGTGAATGTGGTTCAATAATAATAATAATATTCTCAAATCTTTTAATAATTAAATGGCCAGAAGACAAAGTTAACATTTTTATCAAAAAGGAAGAATTTTTCATTGTGAACCTTTTTCCGTTTTAAACCTATTTTTGAAGGCTTATTGTCATTAAACATTTTAAAATAATTTTATTACTGTCAGGAACATGGCCCACACAAAGTGGCTATGAACAATCAGTTGTTTTATAAATTGTACTCTGAAATAAAATGGCATAAGAGATATAATGATATAATTGAATGGCATGCAATCAAGAGATATAAAAAAGTCAGAAAAATTCTTTATATCATTACTACCAATGTTCTTAATATAAAAATTAAATGTTTACATAAATTCAGTCCTGTGCCTAGTTACATTTTGGATTAGTATCATAGTTTTGAATGAAACATTAAAAAATTCATCCAGCTATCGGTTAGCATCTAATCTGATGCATGAGACAGCCCTTAACATTTTTTTTTATTAAACTGAGAAATTAGATTCCTGTTTTGAAATTTCTTTAAAGGATAGGATACGCAATAGCTGAAAGGATTGGACTTGAAGGAGCTAGCATTGTTGTCAGCAGTCGAAGGGAAGCAAATGTCGCAAGAGCTGTTGAACAGTTAAAGAAAAAAGGTATTACCTCTGTTGTTGGAACAACGTGCCATGTTGCAAAAGGGGATGACAGAATTAAACTTTTCAATGAGGTAACATTTAATTTATTTGAAACTCAACTCCTTTTGGAAGGCAATGTTTTCATTGCAGTTAACTGTGTTTTGTATTTTAGGCCGTCAAGTCATTTGGAGGTATTGATATTCTGATATCCAATGCTGCCGTCAATCCTACAATGGGGTCAGTCTATGATGTAAGCAGTTTAAATTTGCTTAAGTTTATTGCAGTTTTTAATAATACAATTATTTATGAATATTATTTTTCTAGAATTGAATGGCCATCAGTCCAAAAATGTAGAAGCAACATCTATTTAATCCAAATATGCGAACAAAAGCAAATTCATTCGACCAACAAGATATGAACTTGATCAGTATATTAACACTGTATAAACCCTATTTATATCTTAAGTATAATGAGCCGCACTTTAAATAATATATATAAAAAGTATAATGAAGATCAAAACAGTTGTTGCCTCCTTATTTGGATAACAGTACATCGCTTATGTCTAAAATAATATATTTGATAGAGATCAGTTTTGTGTCGTATATAAGACAAGTGTTCTAATCATGTATCAAAAACCATATTTAAAATATATCTCTGTTTTTAGTGCCCAGAAGATGTTTGGGATAAAATATTCGATGTCAATGTTAAAAGTGCTTTCATGCTTTCAAAAGAAGTAATTCCTTTTATGAACAAAAGAGGAGGGGGCTCCATTGTGTATGTTGCTTCAATTGCAGGTTTTCAACCAATCAATGTAATTAACTTATCTTCTTCCTGGATAAATGTTGTATAATGTTAATTCATAATTTCAGTAGTTTTATGCTTGTAAAGTTTAATCATTATGTACTTTAATTGCGAATTTTATTTTAGCTTTTGGGTGCTTATTCAGTGAGTAAAACAGCACTGTTAGGCTTGACCAAGGCAGGAGCTGCAGACCTTGCCCAGTATAATATCCGTGTGAACTGTATTGCTCCTGGAATAGTCAAGACTAAGTTTTCAAGTGCAGTAAGTTCCATCTTGTTTTTTTTATATTTTGAAATTACATTGTCTTACAATTGAATTGATTTAACTTTATGTTTAATAAAACAATTGTTCTTCCAATTTGCTAAATTATTAGGCCATGTCATGTGTTTAAAACAAATTAGGATATAAAATTCCAATTATTAAGTTTAAAACTTTATATCTGTATATTTTCAGTTGCATGAATCAGAGGATGCTGCAGAGGCTATGTTGGCAATGATTCCACTGAAAAAGTAAGACTTAATTTACATTTTCATACCCATTAACTTAAATCTATTAATGCCAAATAATTGCATTTGACCATCCTCAAAGTTATTAGGCTACTACTTGAATAAATAATATAATAATAGAACAATAACTTTTTAAATTAGAAATTTTGGCTATTCTATAGCTGTTGTAAGTTTACATTGTAATAATATAGTTAATGGTTTACTTAATTAGTTCAATATATAAATAGTATGTATAGTATTATAAGCACATTGAATTCAAATATTAAAAAATATGTGTGAAACTTTTTGAACCTTGAAGTACTTTGAAGTATAATGAAAATGAAGTGTGTTTATAGATAATAATCAAAAGAATAATTGAATTTGCACAGAAAAGAAAATTTATATTTCAGAGGTAGAATAGAGATTTTTAAAATGTGTATATTTTAGGTTTCTATGTTTTAGATCTTTAGCCTTAAGATCTCAAACAATATTTAATAAATATATAACTTTTAAAATGATTCAATTGTATTATCCATAAATCTTATATTAGTAAAGGAAAATAAATTAATTGGATATAGACAATTATATTTTTAAATACATTTTTTTTTCTTATTTTAGGCTTGCAGTACCAGAGGATATTGCAGGAAGTGTCAGTTTTCTATGTTCAGATGATGCTTCATATATAACAGGAGAAACTATTGTTATATCTGGTGGGATGCAATCTAGGCTTTAGTTATTGACATTTTTACATGAAAATATTAAAGAATTTATTAATGTTTCATTTTTAAACATTCTATTTTTTTATTTTTTGTTATAATTTTGTGTGTATATCTGCATAGTATATATAGAGGGATAAATATGTTGTTAAGTGCATATTAGCACAGTACTATTGCTCTATGAAAATGAAATTAAAAAACAAATTTCTAATATTGTTATTAAAAGCATTTGTGATATTTTCTTTGTCATACATTTCAGACATTTTTATTGTCTCATATATTTAATTATTTGAGGTAATTTATCTTATTTTCCACCATAAAATATAATAATTCATTGTGCATGAGCTATTGTTAAAGTTATGATATTGGAGTGGAATTTAATTTGGTCTTTGATTAAATATTACTTTTGTTTTTAATTAATTAAGTACAATTTATTTTTGTATTCAACCAACCATAGTCCTCTTGCGCCCCCTTGCTCTAACCTCTTCAAGTTTTTTCATAACATCTTTGGAACCATTTTTATAACACGCCATATAATTTTCAATAATATTCTTGAACAAAACATCTGAATTGGTATGCGTACTTGTAATCGCCCTTTCCAGAACATATAAATCGACTCCTTTGTCCTCTGGTACGTTGGCGACGTGACTAAGTCCAAAATCGATGAAATATAATTTTCCAACTTCCTCCCCACTCTCTGGGACCACCAACATGTTGGATGTTGTCAGGTCCCCGTGTATTATATTTTCCTCGTGCATTTTTGCTATACACTTTCCAATTTCAGATGTCAAAACATCCAATTTTATTGTAGATTCCTCGGATCTATCGGCTGTCAGAATACCATTGATGTAATCTTTAACTGTGACACTGTTGGCAATCTCTTCCATGAATATACAGTTCCTTTCCAAATCGACCAAATATATTGTAGGTACATGAATTCCTGCAAATCAACAATGAATCAACAACTAATTAATTCTACAAAAAATGCAGGTACCGTAAACAAAGGAAAATAAATTATTCTATCTTAACATCACAATTCTTACAGATTCATTAATGATATCTATTCGAATTCATGGTTACCTCTTATAGCAATGTTAATTAATTCAAAATGATTATTGCAATACAAGGGCCAGTGTTCTATAACCACAATTCAGAATGCAAATCAAGAAGTTTTAAGGGAAATAATAAAACCAAATGACAGCACCTAAATTTATAGACATACGAAACCAAGGACTCTTTCTAGGTTTGGAGATAAAGAAACGTCCGGCTAGCGTTATACTCACCCGCAATTTTGCATCTGAGTATTGACCTGGCTTCTGCTTTAATCCTTTCTTTTGTCAGAGTTTGATCCAGAGCAGGATGTCTGTACTTCTTGTTGAACCGCTCCTTTATGATAGTTTTCTTGCCCAAATAAGTGCCAGAATGCAGTCTGCCCTCGGCACCCTGTTTGATAACGCGGAACCCTTCCAAAGGACTCTCGACCATAATTTCTCGCGTAAACAAAATTTTTGGGGCACAGAGGTTATTGGGCGGTTATCCTCTCCCTCCCACCTCCCCCATCACGAACTGCACTCGTGTTATCGGCGGTGGGGATTTGGCAGTTGGACTAAGAAGACGGTCGGTCCTGAATGAAATGACGCGAATGGCAGGAATGCCCCCTTAGCTATTGATAGACGTGGACGATTGCCATTCTTGTTCTTATCTCGTTCTTCACCTTAGCGAGGATTTTCAAGTCTCATTCAGTCACCTCGGTTTGCGACCGGGGATGGGAAACCAAAATGTGTGCGTCGTCGGTTTGGGGGACGTGGGCCGTTCGCCCAGGATGCAACTTCACGCCATCTCCTTCGCCGACGAAGGGTACAACGTGGACGTTATCGGCTATATGGGAGCTACCCCCAAGAAGGAATTGACCTCCCACAAAAACATTAGGCTCTTATATTTGCCGCCTGTTCCAGAGTTCAATAAATGTAAGTTTTGAGTTTCCATTGAATGAAATATCGTTAAAGTGAGAAATTGGAAGAATTTGGAGTTCTTCAGTATGGACAGTCCCTTGGCCTGTAATTAAAAGCCAGTTGGTTATAAGATTAAATTATTCACAGAAAAAATACGCTCTATTTTTTTACAACTAAAAATATCTTTTATTCTGGAGCAATTCACCCGATAGATAATTAACATTTTAGATTGATTCTCACGACAATTTTATGTTGAAAATTAAGAGATAAATTCATCTACCGACGATTCATATTCAGTGATTAGTCAACATTTTCTTTTTTATTTCTAGATCTGCCTCAGCTCTTGGTTTACTTCTTCAAAACCCTTTGGCAGAGTGTCACCCTCTTCATGTTCCTGCTTTTCAAGAGGAGATCGCACCATGTTTTTGTTCAGACTCCACCAGCCATTCCTACGTTTGCTGTCTGCTGGTTCTATTGCCTGTTGGCTGCTTCCAATTTTGTCATTGACTGGCACAACTATGCCTATTCACTAATGGCGCTGACAATGGGAGAAAAAAGCTTCCTGGTCAAAGTGTCCTATTGGTTTGAATGTTATTTCGGACGCAAGGCTAATTCTAATATTTGTGTGACAAAAGCAATGAGAGTTGATCTTATACAACGTTGGGCTATTGTGTTAGTATTGAATATACATTTTTATTTTTGAATACCAGATATATTAAAGTTATATCACCATTATTATTTTATATTATTCACACACCTTCCATACTAGCCACTTGTCCACTGCTGTCTCACCATTATTAATTTTTTTTTATTATTGTCATTATAATCAGATATTTATGTACTAAATATAGTATTTAAATCTGAGAAAAAAAATTTTAAAGAAAATCAACCAAAATTAGAAACAACTTCACTTTTTAGCAGAAATTCATACAGGGTCATCAGGGTCAAAAAAGTCATCAATTAAAATTATAATTATAATATTTCATTTTTAATAATAATCGTTTTGTAAATCATGTGATGAATTTAAAATTATATATAGCTTGATTAAATCATTATATTATTATTTTTATTATTATTATTATTTTTGGTATATATTTATTAATTTTCAGAGCAAAAGTATTATATGATCGGCCGCCCGAAGAATTTCAAAGAACTCCACTGAATGAGAGGCATCAGCTGTTCACTCGGTTGAGTTTAAGATATCCTGTCCTAGCAGGTCCTGCAGGCTCGACCATATTTACAATGTGTCACAATGGCATTGCCTCCTTGAGGACGGATAGACCAGCTCTCCTTGTATCGAGCACCAGTTGGACTGAGGATGAGGATTTCAACATTCTCCTTTCAGCATTAATAGGTTGTATGATTTTTCATTGTCAAAGGATTTGGTTTTAAGTGCTCATAATTATTTTCAGTATCAATTGAAACATTTTATACACAGTATCTGTATCAATGAATGCTTTCAGATTAGACAATTTTTATAGATTTAATTTTATGTGTAGAAAAGGAATGAACTTTTGTTACCAAAATAACATTTTTCACAAATTAATAACCCTATTGTGTGGGGAGGAGTAACAAAATTGTTTCCAGATGTTACAAGTGAACAATTTAATGTGATAACTAAAATGTTTAATGGTCTTGACTGGAAAGTTTGCTTTTAATAAATGTAATGTTTTCTGCTATGCTTTAGAAAAAAAATTGGATAGCCAAAATAATAATCAGTTGCATATCAACATCATAGTGCACACATGTTAATAACTATCTGTGTCATTACCCCGGAATGAGTTAACGTTCGAGGTTGTTTATTTGTTTCAGATTATGATAAATCACCAAGGCAAGATATTCCCAACCTCATATGTGCCATAACTGGAAAAGGACCCCTGAAGGATCATTACATTAGCATAGTGTTGGCTAGTAAATGGAATCGAGTTTCAATCATTACACCTTGGCTTGAGCCTGAAGACTACCCTCTTCTGTTGGGTAATATAAATAAATGAATTTCTTTTTACAATAATTTGAAAAATTAACATTTCTATTTATGCTTGAAAGTTAGTTCATTTATGTACCTATTCTGTTTGGTCTATTTTAAGAATTTGGCATCTGATGATTAAATTGGAATTAATATGTTTTATTAATATTATTATTATTCATGTTTCATTTTAATAATTAATGACAAATATTGAATTTAAAAAATTTTTACAAACTAGATCTTTAATAAGTAACTCTAAATATATATAATTTTATGTATCTACTTGTAAATTTTGGATGCTTTAACGAATAATTGTATGCAGGTTGTGCAGATCTTGGAGTGAGTTTGCATACATCATCAAGTGGGCTTGATTTACCCATGAAAATAGTGGACATGTTTGGGTGTGGGCTTCCAGTATTGGCTCATGATTTCAGATGGTAAAGTTAACTATATACTGTTTATAATGTGAACTTTGTAGTTTTCAATTATAACTTTATATTTGAGTGTATGTATTTTCATGTGCTAATACATGGCCTGTATATCTTGTAAAACAATTAATTTTTATATTTTATTAAGTGTGTATGTATATGCATTTCACTAAAAAAAATACTACAAATAACATATTATTTTTGTTCTTGCAGTGTGGGCGAATTGGTTCAACATGGTGAAAATGGCTACGTGTTCAAAGATGCTGAAGAGTTATCAAATCAGTTAATTGACTGGTTCAAGGGTTTTCCTAACCCTAATCCAAAATATATTCATCTGCATAAACATATTGAGGCTTTTCAGGCATTGCGTTGGCACCAAAATTGGTCCATGAATGCTCTCCCATTGTTCAAATAATATTTTTTCTGAAAAAAGGACATAGTTGATATATAAAAAAAAGACTGCATTTATATGTAGTTCATGTTGTTTTTCTTAGCCTTTTGATTGAACATTATTGTAAATAGTTGCTCCAGGAGTAATTGTGCCTTTTTTAAATTGTAAAATCCAACATACATAACAGTAGGTTCAATGATAAACATTTTATAAGATGCTAGTAAGGTCAATCATAAATTTGGACTATAGTAAAGCAAAATTACAAAATTGACTGAAATGATAAAATTATATATGTGATATATATATATATATATATTTGAATAAACTAATATATACCAATACAAAGTTGTTAAAAACTATTTCCATTATTACAGGACTACAGGTCTTGCAAAATATTGTTTGGGTATCTCTATTTGGTTTTTTAACTCCATCAGTAAAAAGTATAGTATCTTAAAATTATAGTATTAGTACCTTAAGACTAATTTACATTTTTTCTGGCCATATGGCATTGATAACATATATTTCAAAATATTTTTCTTACTTATATATTTTTATTTATGTTTCAGCTGCACATATCTTTTATATAGAAATAATGTAGTTTTGAAAAATGTAATATTAATTTTTACTATTGAATAAGTTTCAAAAGTCCTTGTTATGAATTATTACAACAGGTAATATAAAAGGAAAAAATATTATACTTGTTTGGGAAGAACATTTCTTTTGTGCACAGTCAATCTTATGACTGGTTCAAGTTAAATCTTTAACTAATAATTCTTTAACTTGTAAACATTTGACAATACTTAAATCATGCCATTTTTTAGTGTTCCAATCTTGTTTACATATAAAATGCATGTATAAGATAGTGCATTGCATATAAACCTGTCTTCCTGCAGTCTATATTGTGAGGAATTATTTAATAAATCAGATGTTTTCGACATCGCTTTATACATCTATAATAACATTTTCTTTTTTTATATAAACTATATATTGGATACACCCTTTACGGAAAGAAAAGTTTCTTGACTTTGGGGGAAACTTTAAGTTATTGATCTAATATTTGAAATAAAAATAAGAAAAATTCAGTTTTGTTTAATGAAATATAAATCTTTTACATTCATCCCTAACACACATAACGCACTCGTTATGAAACAAAATTATACATAAGAAGTGGAAACAAATCTTGAAATGCATCATTTACACTAATAGTCTTTCTATATCTTGTTGTACTTTCAAAATTTGTGGTTTCAGTTGAGATCCTTCATTAATTGTGACTGAACAGGCCACAACAGGTCTTGAAACACCACAAGCCCGGCCCAAAGCTAGAAAGAAAAACAAATTCAATAGAGGATATGTAAATAGTGACATCATTACACATGGATGTAATGTTACTGAAGTAGAACCCTCATTCCAAGTGGTTCAAAATCAAGACGGTTGAGTACATTTCTCCCAGAAGAAAAATAGACTAAAGTCAAATAACAATTGGAAAAAATTAAAGTATTTTAAACTCAAGAATAAATATTTAATCTATTAATTTGACCAGCATGTGCTGTGAAACATAACTCAAAATAAAAGTATAGTAAAGATACTTATGGTGCATCAAATGCCAGTGGAATATATTCAGTTAAAAGTAATTAAAAGGGTGTCTGAGCATGAATTTAACAATATTGATGTATATAATACATTACAATGGTGTGTTTTGTCTAATATATTGATGTGAAACGTGTTACTCTCAATATATATGTCTATAAATATACAAATACATTATATATAATTAATAATGCAACTTGCCTTGTTTGGAACGGACGAACACATAAGGGACATTTTTATCTTCACAAAGAAGTGGTAGATGAAGCAAAATTTCCAGTGGCTCTGCATCAGCAGCCATCACTATAAACTCTGATAAGCCACGATTTAGTGTCTTTGTAGCTGAAAAAAATAGATTTACCAGGCTTATTTAAATTCACTACACAAAGTATGCAATAGTTTTTTTAAAGAAATAATAAATATTTACGTTACCTTCATTAGCACCCTTCCGCAACTGTTTATAATTCAATGCTTGCTGGACAAGATTCAGAATTTTGGAAGTGAGTTCTGCCTCAGCCAAAGGATAAGCTTTAGGGTTAACTTCTTCTGCCTACAATTAACAATCAACTATTACTTTCAATGTACTCAACATGCGAGGTCAATTTTGTTCTTAAGGGATGTCTATTTGAAAATAAAAATAGTCATTACAAACTTGAATCTTGTACTTATGACTCAACATGCTAATTATAGGGTTTAGACATCTAATTTGTTCATGAAATACCATCGCCGATATTCAGTACCTATGATGTTTACTACCTACCTTTATTGCTAACTATTAAATTAGCAATTGATCAAAGCGGAATTGTTTATAACATGTATTACATACAGTTATGTAACATGGTACATAGGAATGTTAAACGAGTTACAATTTAACATTGTTATAAACTTTACAGGCCTTGATGGTATAAAAACGAGAGCATGCTCGATCACTTATTCATATACCAACCACGTGCGTACTATACAAAACATAAATTTAAAGAAACTTACCATTTTTGTTTGTAGTGCCTTGACTTCGATATTACCGTGTGTTGTACCTATTAATTATGCAGGAGATTAGAAAATAAGACCCTCTCAGTGATATTTTAGATCACTTCACTGAGGAAAATTTTCAGAATAAACAACAGCACCGCGTCCACGCTAAGATTAAGGCCCGATCTCAAAGACAGCGGCAACCATTGGTTTCCTATTTGTTGCCAACTTGTGCATTTTGTTGCTCGGTATTAACATCGCAATTAGCCAATCTTAATAGGAACTAATAAATTTCGTTTAAAACTTCATTCAAATATAAACGTAGAACGTCTTCCATGAAATAAGGATATGAAATACAATGGAACTAAATAATATATAACAAAATATATTTTATAATATTCAGAAATAATTTGTATTGGTCCCCCATTTTACTATCGAAATGTTTAATTTTTGTGATAAATAATTTTTTTTTTTAATTATATATCTGTAATGTCTAACTTGGCTCTGTTAAACGCGTTTATGTAAAAAAAATACAGTATTCAAAAACAGTACGTAAACACATATCTATTAAATTGTTAATATCTTACTAAATTACCGCTTAATAATATCTTACTAAGTTACCACTTAATTATTAATATTTTACTAATGCGAGGAACACGTTCAAGGGCGTATAGTTTCAACGCCTCGAGCCCCTCAAAGTGTAGCCGTTCTTTACAATCGCCAGTCCTTATTTTACCAGCGGTTTTCAGCTCTTTAATCGCTCCATTTATATCCCGGACTTATTCTCATTATATGACCTTGTATCCACTCAATCGGGAAACTGTCCTTTAGAAACTACCCACCGAACATAATTCTAGTGATTTCATATCCGCTCCTAATCTATTTAAATTTCCGATCGATCGAAAAGTTACAATTCAGTCGCCAGATGTAAAAGCGAATTTTAAAAATCATCGAAATAATTTCAAATCGCTTTACGGATTTAATATTTTTTCTTATAACTATAAAAACGCTACCGTTTCTTTATTCGGTCAAATAAATACAATTTTTTTTCGTCAGTTATATACTGTAATTGGCAACTATGGCCGTTATTGTCGATGACGTCATATTTAGAACGTTACTTATTTAAGAACGTTTCGTTCATTTATTCATTGGCGTATTATTAATAGTGTAAGAGTTCAGTTCGGGGTAAGGGCGTTGTTTTTCAAATTTAAAACGGGGATATTTTAGCGGGCTGGTGAGTGTACCGTTGTGGGGGACGACGTGCAGTGTGCGGGAGGGGTATTTATGCGGCGGCTAGTGGTAAACCGGTTCTGTTTGTGGTGGGACCCATTTTACCGTTATATCTTGTGTGCCGCCACCACCACCACCACCACCTTCGCCGCTGCCACCACCACCACCACCACCACCACCGCCGCCGCTGCCGCCGCCGCCGCCGCTGCCGCTGCTGCCGCCGTCCAGCCTCCGACCCAAATACGTGTCAGTAGTACAACGTCTTTTTCTAGGGCGGCCCTCCTCTCGACGCGCTCGGCCGAATCGCCTCCTCCTCCTCCTCCTTCTCCTCCTTCTCCACCGCCACCTCCTCCTCCTCCTCCTCTACCTCCTCTACCCTATCCGGCCAACTCATCGTCGTCGCTCGCCGGCCAGAAGAATAGCGGTGCGCCTTTCACGCGGTTCTGCCTTTCCGAGCCTTTGAAAGCGAGCAGGAGCCGAGCCGCGGCCGGCCCCGAAACAACGATGCCCGAAAAGAAACAGTTCGAGCGGCTGCCCAAAACAGTCACGCCGGTACACTATCGGCTCTACTTGAAACCCGATCTGAAAACTTTCGCCTTTCAGGGCAACGAAACCGTACAGATAAAGGTTAGTCGGACTTGAGATATTTTTGTATGAATTGTACCGATTTTACTTTTTGGCGATTTTACAATTTTTAGTTTCGTGAACGTTTTTATTTGTGAATTGAGTGAAAGTCCCTTTAATATGTCGGTTAATTATACGCTGTAAATAAATTGAATTGCGGTGATTTGGTCTTATTCAGTCACCCCTTAATACAATTGTCCTCTTTAATTTTAACTGGGATGATATGTTTAAATGGTTGTAGAAAAATAGAATAATGGACCCGCAGAATTATGTTTAATACATCTTGTATTATTTTGAACCAAATTTTAAGTTTATTTTTTTCTTCTTCTAACCCTTACACTGTACTCACTTTTAATAGTGATTGGCAGAATTTATTATTATCAAGTGTGAATTGATATTTCCTCTTTATTTTTCCACATAACTGCATTAGTAATCTTAATTTACGCAAAATAGAAATTAATTATTTACGAGCGCATATTTATTATTTGAGAATTTTCAAAGCTTGTTTAATATTTCATTGTTGTTAAAGTATAACGCATTCTAGTATCCTTTATAAAAATATTGTAACGCTTAATGCTGCCACTGTTTGATATTGATTACATACTTCACTGAACTGGCTTTCACTATAGAAACTATTGGAGAAACATACTGTAGTGTACCAAAAATGGCACATTGCTGGAACCCGTCCAGAAAGTAGACCAAATTGGTGGGAAGAGAGACATTTTTAACTGTTTGTTTGAATTTTAAAATTTCACCTAACCATATTATTTAATAAACTTGAGCATATTTTTGTCCAACAGAGAAACTTTGAACTATTGAAAAAATGACTGAACACATGATGAACAGGCGTTCAATGTATTTTGGGAGATGATTTTTAAATACTTTAAAATTAATTACACGCTTTTAAATATAATATTAATTAAAATATTTGCATTCATAAGAATTTATAATTATTGCACACATTTTTGTAAGCTGAGTTAAAAGTAGGCTTATATTGCATTTTTCTCATTAAGAAATATCATTGAGTTGAAAAGTAGTAATCCACATTTAAAGCGTTTAATTTAAAGAAGTATCGTATTTAGTAATATATAAATATATTGTAAATGTGGAGCTAACCTCAGTATTGACTAAACTGTTGGTTGCTAACATAACATCATTTTAAAAACAAATTTTTTTTTAGTTTTAGCCTTCTCATTCATTTTTTTACTTTTTCAGATCAATGCTCCCACAACAAATATTGTACTTAATTCATTGGATCTGGACATAAAACTCGCGCGGTTGACTCTAAGTGATGGCACTCGGCTTGAACCAGAAATTTGGCTGTGCCAGGAGGATGAAACACTCACCCTCCGATTTGACAGAACGCTCCCCGAGGGGTTGGCCACCGTCGACTTTGAATTTACGGGAGAGCTCAACGATAAAATGAAAGGCTTCTATCGGAGTAATATTTCCAGGTATACATTTATTTTTTCCACTGACCCGTTGGATATGATTCGTGCTATTACCGTTTTCAAGCTATCAAATTCTCTCCTGTTGTATATTCTGTTGTATATTCAGTTTGAAACTAGTGAATTGGACGATAAACGCGGAAGTGACAATGCAGTATGTTATTGTGAAGTTTTGTGTGAGCTAAGAAATCCTGTCAAATGGATCTTGGATTATAGAACTGTGAATGGTGTTGCTCAAAAATATGTAATTTATTGATTTAGACTGTTGACTCTTTCTGTATACTTTGGTATTATTTGTACCTCTCATGAAGTCATTGTTTATTGTGAACTTTTTAACATTTCAATTAATTTGCCGGTAATTATAATTTGAAACAAGACTGTACAATATGAGATTTTTGTAGTGCAGATGGAGAACCAAAATATGCAGCTGTTACTCAGTTTGAGCCTACGGATGCTCGGCGCTGTTTTCCCTGCTGGGATGAACCAGCCATCAAGTCAGTTTTCCAGGTCACTGTATGCGCACCTAAAGACAAAGTTGCTCTTTCGAATATGGTAATTGCTCTTACATATTATTTTATTACAATTAATAATATTCTTTTGTTTGATATTGGATGATGTAAAAGTTCGTGTTCTGAAACTTAATTAAAATATATTTTTTGAAACAAGTGAAAAAATAATTTTTATGATAAACTCGCATTAAACATATTATGGGGCTGTCTTATAGTAGAAAGTATATTTATGTTCATTTGCTAATTCGGGAATAACGTTTTTAGTTGCAGGTGAAGTAAATGTTAATGAAAAATTTTACAAAGTAAAAAGTAACTCAGTTAAGCTAAGAAAATAGGAAAGAATTTTCTATTGCTGTAAGGAATAATAAATAACCTTTGTAGTTTTATAAGCTATGAGTAGTCACACCAAATTGAAATGGTTTGAAATGGCTTCTGTTCACCACTTTTAATCTTACATAATCAGGATGGACAATGATGAAGTTGTCTGGTTGCAAAGTTTGGGCTTCTTATCGTAATCTGATTATTTAAATTGTCACATGATAACGTTATCAGGAAATAGGAGATAAGTTGTGTAAATGCACTGTTTTCTTCTTGATACTCAATTACACATCTTTAGCAATTTTTTCATAATATATTCCTAAAATATTTGTTAACATAAAATAGATATATTATCCCCTACTTAAAAAAAAGTTGATATATCTCTCAGAAGTAAATCTTGACTTATTTTATCTAATTATCTTGACTAATTATTATAATTCACACAATTATGTAAAAATAATATTTAATTACCTATTATATTATGTGCAGTATGAAATAGTGCATTTATGTGTGATGTTAAGCATAATTATCATTAAAAAAATGTTATGTTAATGTTCACAAATTAATCTGTACAATTGGTTCTCCTGTAATTCAAGCATCTATATCTTTGTATTTTTGTTCGAATCAAGTAGTAGTAATGGCGACAGTATTCCCACGAAAGAGGGAAGGGTGAGGCGGGAGAGAGAGAGAGAGAGAGAGTAAATCAAGAATGTAGAGTATGTGATGTCAAAAAGGAGAAGTTGGGGAATGCATAGGACCAGCTGCTGCTGTTCTTGTGGTATTAATGACTGGGGCCTGACTCTTAATTGTGAGTTTTGACGATGACCCTTTGGGTCGCCAAAGGGTGGGAGATGATGGGCGGGGGGGACGAGGGGTGCCAGGGGACATTTTGAAAAACTAATTGTTCATTATTTACTCTCCGCGTTTAACGAACTCTTCTTCATCATGTAGATCTCAATCATTATTTGGTCTAATAGAATTATTTTCTCTTCCTAATAGAAAACAAATTCGACCCTATATTTTTTTATATGTTGAACAAATTTGGAAATAACAGTTATTTTCTTTGAAAGTGTTTAAACAATTAAATTTCATTAGAAATATACAATTTCATCACTGGGACTAGTAAATCACTGGGAATAAGTAAATTTCCTGTTACTGTACTTGTTCTTAGTCATTTTTTATAATATCTAAATAAAAGTATTAAAACAGAATAAATTCATTATTTGTTATATCCATCATAATTGGGAAATTATTGTTGAATGTTTTGCAAGAATAATATTTGGAAATTTATGTTGATGTTTTTTATGGCATTTTACTAACAAATTCTCTTATCAAAGGTCTTTTTTACAACCAGTTAATGGCTGTTGTATGGAAATATAAATAATTACATAGTAAAAATTAATTCAAATCATTTAAGAGATTGTTAGCAAATATGTATTTTCCTGGTGCGGAATAAGTAATAAATTCTTGTGATAATCTCAGTACCCTGAATTAATTATGACAGTATGTAATCAATTGTAGGTTATGTAACCAGTCCTAGAATGAAGTGTTATAATTGAAGTTATTACATAAAGTGTCAAAGAGTTTTTACACATTCTTTTTTTTTACGTATATCTCAATCGAAAGACCTAGAATTTATCCCGCAATTATGGGAATTATTTCGTGAGATTTGAAGACCATATTTACATTCCCATTGTAATTTTCATCGCTCACACTCTGGTCGCTGTAATGAAAATATCAAGGGCAATAGGATGACTTGTTTAACAGACAGCAGTATTAATGTAAACTAGTTCATTGACCCAGGCACAGGATGGGCCACACATTTTATATTTAACATATGTTGATTTATGAATATAAATATTTATATTGATATTGTATTTATTATATGCTATCTTTCAGCAGAACAGAATAAATATATACGTGCTTTTTTCTTATAACTTTTTTAGAGACCTTTGGTTTCTGTTCGTAAAATGTAATTAATTCTTTAACCGCTTTTACAGCCAGTGGTCAATGAAACCACAAACAGCGACGGTGACAGGGTTGTGGAATTTTCTCCAACTCCAATAATGTCAACCTACTTGGTCGCCGTCGTAGTGGGTGACTTTGACTACGTTGAAGACAAATCAAGCGACGGCGTCCTTGTCCGCGTTTATACACCAGTCGGAGTCAAACAGCAGGGCAGTTTCGCCCTTTATGTCGCCACAAAAGTACTTCCCTATTATAAGGAATACTTCCAGATCGCATACCCGTTACCGAAGATTGATCTAGTCGCTATTGCTGATTTCTCTGCTGGTTGGTAGAATACATTTTTTCCAACATAAAAACTCCAACAAAACCTTAAATTACATCTGAATAGAACTGTTCAAAGATAAGAGTGTATAGAATCGATACATTTTCATAAATTAAAATTCCTTATAAATTAAAATATTGAAAGGTCTCTAATTTTAAATTTTACAGTAGAAGTAAGTTACATACTTTTATAGATTCAAAATTATAAAAGTATTGCAGAGAAATGAAATGATATGATATATGAGAATGAATGATGAAATGCTAACTACTAGTATGTCTCATCTTCTGCTGAGGTGGGTGAGCTCTATTACAAATAATTTCGCTTCTGTCATCATTACCGTACATTGTACCAATTGTCTGCTTTAAATAATTGTTCCCCGTTTTTATTCCTTTTAAATTATTTATTTCTAATTTAAAGTACATTTCATACAAATATAATGTCAACTAATATTTACTTGTGTGAAAACAAATTATGGTATCAGGAAGATAAATAATGGGAGTTCCTGAAAATTTATAATATAGGAAAAGTTGATTGATTAATTTTTATTTGTGATTGATTATGTAATTCAATATTTTGTCGTTTTCTTAAAAAATGATTGATTAATCCACTCATTGGAAACAAACTTTAAAATGTTAATTATCTTTTAAATTACCTTTTTTGTATTGATCTTTTTATTAATCATGTCCTTGAAAAGTGTTTGGTTGAATTAAGGAAATATGGGATAAATCAATGGTCCAATTAATTAAGATTTACGGTATTTATTTTGAGTATTTGAAATGCAAACAGTAAAAACTGTATAAATGTGAAACATTAAATCGATATTAGGCCTATTAAAATTTAGATATTGCTGCCCGTTGATTAAGACCGGAGTTAATTAGGACTGGCTGACTATTCAGACTGGCTTTAATTAAGATTTTTTGCCCTTTTATAGTCCAAGAAAATGGTTTAATTTCTTGCAACTGTATTGTGTAAAAAATTAAATTTTTATTGGGAACATATTGAAAAGACATTAATTTCACATCTCTTTTCTGTTATATACATAAACATAAATTATCTATTTACTTTCTAATAAGGAAGTATTATTTACATAAAATGAAACACAGAATAGAATAGGTTTAGAAGAAGCAGTTATGATCTTTCTTTAAAAATATGACCATATTTATTTATTATTATCATGATATTTATTTCATATGAAATTAAATATTAAACATATTTCACAGTTAAATTTTTTGGTTGTAATTTCAGGTGCTATGGAAAACTGGGGCTTAGTGACTTACAGACAATCATGTTTACTGGTTGACAGCGAAAATACATCAGCTTCTCGTAAACAATGGATTGCCATTGTTGTTGGACATGAGCTGGCTCACCAGTGGTTTGGAAATCTTGTTACCATGGTAATAAAATATATGTTTCAACTCTCCAGTATGTTCTAATATTATGTAATGTAGAATTATGTAAAATTTTATATTATTCTTGGAAAAGAGGTTGTTACTTCGGGAACATTTTGTTTAACATAATTAGATCCCTATAATAGCACCTTATTTGGAGATTTTTTTTACACTTAAAAAGAATAATGAGTATTTAGGTGGGTGACATAGATTTCACTTTTCCCCTATCAGAATCAGGAGGTATGGTTGTGAATATGCAGTTGCAAAAATACTAGTACAATAGATTTTTTGTTTTTTGAGGCAATATAATACTACTGTTCTTACACTGAATTTTATGCAGTTAAATATAACTTTAATATCTGAATCTTATGAATACACACCTAACTCATGCTTTTTCAGAACTATATACATTTATAGTCTTACAACTGTAATAATATTATGATTGCAGGAATGGTGGACTCATTTATGGTTGAATGAGGGCTATGCAACATTTGTTGAAAATTTATGTGTTGCCCACCTGTTTCCAGAGTATGACATATGGACACAGTTTGTTTCCGATATGTATATCCGGGCACTGGAACTAGACTGCTTGAAGAACAGTCATCCCATTGAGGTATATTTAGATTTGATATTGTATTTTGTAAAAATATGTACCTAAAATTTCCAGAAATTTTTTCCATTAAAAATTATACTAAATTTGGTACTGAAATATTGGTTTAAGTGTCACGAACTTAATTATAAATGTTGTATTAGAGTTAATACACAAAAAAGTTTAAGAATAAATGTATCTATTGTGTACCATGGATATACAATGTGGGATAAAAGATTTTTATTTGTAGCATTTTAAAGTTTCTAATACTTCCTTATTTTTATAGTTTATTTACTATATTATTTTTATTAGTTATGTACTATGATTTCTTTATTAAGAACATAGATTACTCTTCATTTATTTCAGGCAGTTACCTCCCAGAACTATCTGAACTGCTTTATCATATTTGAAACAGTTTTTGATCCTTTAATAACAAATTTGTTTTTTCCAGGTTCCTGTTGGTCACCCATCAGAAATTGATGAAATTTTCGATGATATTTCGTACAACAAGGGTGCATCTGTAATTAGAATGCTTCACAGATATATTGGAGATGCTGTAAGTTTTATTTCTCACTTAAGTCTTGTATAAGTTTTAAATTTAACAATGTACGGGTTACACATTAACCTATCTCTTTAAATAATTATGAGCCAATAAGAAATAAGCGGTACTATTAATTGTTTATAATTTTACGATACGTTTTTTATGTTAATATAGTTCGTACGCCAGTTACCAGTTGTATCATCGGTCCTTTCGGATTATTATTACTTACCGTAATTTCAAAGAAGTGATATTTTATTATTGCATTTTGAACTATTTTCTTTTTCTACGGCGTGTTATTTTTGTGCTATACGTTTAGGATTTCCGTAAAGGGATGCACATGTACCTGACGCGCCACCAGTACTGTAACACTTTCACAGAGGACTTGTGGGCGGCCCTGGAGGAGGCTTCTCGTAAGCCCGTCAGAGCTGTCATGTCCACCTGGACTCGGCAGATGGGCTTCCCGGTCATCCGTGTGGTCGACAGCAAACAGGAAGGCAACGTTAGGGTTCTCGAAGTTTCACAGGAAAAATTCTGCGCCGACTCCAATATCAAAGGTTTCTTCATATTCTAATTTTTATTATATTTTCCTTCACTTCTATTATTCGCAGTCATTGCTAGATATTTTTGTAGCAGACTTTAGTTAACTATATATACATTAATTTTTATTTCAAATAAAAAAAGCTTTAAATAACAGCTTTGAATGATAAAATATAAATTCATTAGAACTTTCATTCACAAAATTAGGCTATTTAATTACTGTAACAGTAGAGTTACAGAGTCAGTAAGAGTTTATAGTCAGAATTTAATATTCGGTTAGTAATAAAAAAAGAAAAATTGTAACTTTCTCCTGATTTGGTATTCATTTCTTGTATTTCCAGTTAGACATTATAAAATTATTATTTTAGAGTGGAGGACTAGAGATGAGTTTCCCATTGTTCTTGGTTGAGTCTGCATCAATGTGCAATACATTTTTAATATCACATATTTTAATTCAATGGGTATGCAGATAGGAAAATGGGTGATTGTATACACAGTTGGTTAGAATAATTGAAAACAGTTCTAATCTGAACTTGAAATTATTTAAATAATTTTTATTGTAATTAATTTCATTTATTTCAATTTTATTATCGGTTTTTTTTCTATTGCTGCTAGTCGTGTAAACAACTTTGATGAAGTAGCTTAAATTAAAACAGTACGAATCAAAATATTAAATCAATCATTCTGACAATTAATATTTTTGCTTAAGTATTAATATGAATATGAATAAGTTTTTTTATTAATCATTAGTGGAATTTAATGTTTGTACCAGTCTGTAAACAGTAAATGAACACTATCTGTACGGGATTATTTGCGGTGGTAGTTTGTATAGGAATAAAGTGATGATGTCAAACATTCTATTGACTGTCGGTTATATTTGATGTAATTGACTGATGGACGGGAACAGAACCGAATGTTTATTAAACCGTGTACGACGAGACAGTTTATTTACAGAAGTGACAACACCGCTGATTCTATACTATTCTCACATTACGTGTCAAATATTCCTTTAGATACACACGTTATTACTAAATATAAGGATGTCTCAATTTGTTTGATATACACTTCTTATGAGGACACACATTAAAATATTGTTTTATCATCCATGAAATTACAATTTTGTTGTTTACTGTTATATTTTTATAAACTGTTAGTTTAAGTGAATTATTTTGTTAAATAATTTGGACAAGATTATAAAATATTGTAGTTTTTTTTTGTCACAATTTCAGGTATGAAGTTTTATTTTAAAACTAAATTGTAAACAAAAGAAATTGGATATAATTAATATATTTGACACAATTGAAACTGTTGATGGGGATGTAAAAAATCTTTACTGCGAGTGTTTAGGTTAAGATTAGGTTTGGAGAAAAATAGAATTATAACAGCGCGTTATGTCAATTTTCCAGGTGACAACAGCCTGTGGATGGTACCGTTGACGTTCTCGGTACGCGGTAGGTCGAGCGAAGTATGCCACGAGGCGATGCTCGAGGGTAAGTCAATGACGGTGAAAATACCCGACGTCGGGCCCGACGACTGGGTCAAGTTGAACTGCGGCACCGTCGGCTTTTACAGGACCAGCTATCCGCCGCAACTCCTCCAACAGCTCATACCCGCCATCGAGGACAAGAGCCTTCCTCCGTTGGATAGACTTGGAATCGTCGACGACCTCTTTGCACTTGTACGTCTTTCCGTTCAATATCTTATCCACAAAACCTTCTTACACAAAAATGTCTTATTATACCATTCCTTGAAATATCCGGTGTGAGTTTCAATTTTTTGTAATGGCCCGAAGCTTTGGGAGAAGTTTCGTTAATGAAAAATTGAAGAACTGTTTAACCCATTACCTGCCGCTCATATAAATAATGGTTAAAAACAAGAAATTTCTATTCAGAAAAGTTTATTAGAGGCTCTTGAGCAAAAAAACTTGCATAATCAATGAAATAATTAATGTTGCATAGACGCAACGACGGCTCCATTCAGGGTCTCTTCAGGGTGTGTGAAAGTTACTTGTTCTGAGAATTCCCTTTTTATGGTCCTAAATACTTCGAGATGCGTTTCCAGAAGAAAAGAAGCAAAGAACTATTTTTTCCTCTTTGCCTATTACGAGAAAAAAAAAGTTTTTATTACAGTCCAGGTATGTGGGAATTATGGGTCTTTGGTTTTATTAATTTCATTCTTAGAACACTTACAGAGCACAACATTAAAATTTATTCCAAAAGATAATCGTTTATAGAAATAAATAAAAAAGGAAATAGGTGCCTAACAGGGAAACTATAATTGCGCCTAATATAAATACTTAGATGAAAATAACTCATACTAGAGATTGATCCAGATGAAGAGGGAAGCATGACTATTCATCAAGTGTTTGATTATTATAGCAGAATCTTAGAGGAAGAAAAACAATTTTATTATTTTACCAAAAATAAAGTTTTAATCACCCTTTATTTTTATTTACATCATTTAATAATTCAAGAATTATGTATTGAATTATCTGTAGGTGTATTTTGAGTAAGGTTTTATTTAACTTTCCAGGATTCATCATAATTGTTTCCATTGTTTATTAAGTTTGATTGTGTTATATCTCATGCTTCCATTGGCTGCACTAATCGGTAGATTCAAGTACATAAATCTATAATATTAATTCTCATAAAAAATACTGTAAATGTGGTGAATATGTGGTGAAAATTAATTTCTGCTGCTGGTCTACTGCTTAGTTGTCTCTGTTCTAATTCAAAGCGTCACACTCCGTTAGGTGCAAGCCGGACAATGCGACACTATTCAAGTGCTGAAAGTGATATCGGCGATGAAGGAGGAGGACAACTACACGGTCTGGAGCAGTATAGCCAACTGCCTCACCAAATTGGACGTTCTCATATCGAACACCGACTATATGACGGCCTTCAAACAGTTTGGGCTCAACCTCTACAAACCGATCGGCGACAAACTCGGCTGGGAACCGAAACCGAACGAGAGTGAGCTTTTTTGTGAAATTAAAACAGTACAAAGTGGCGATACAAAAAAATAGGAAGTTGTGCCCGTGACCAAATTTTAAGTTAACAAAAATGTTACTCTCTCTTATAGTCGTAATATTTTATTCCTGCAAATACTCGAATATTTTAGAAAATTAATTTAAATAATAAATATAATATTTGCAGACATACCTCTCAAATAAAATATAATGTAGAAATTCCCCCCTTCATATTTAAAAAAAATTTAATTTATTCTCCTCCAATTTGTTGTTAGTGCTTGAACATCAATGTTGCTCATTGTATTTTTTACAGTTGCAACAATAAAAGGATGTAAACAAAAATTTGTTCTCAATACTTTACAGAAGGTTTAATAATTTTCACATAATAGTTTGTATATAATAATGTAATTTAGTGGAATTTTATTTTTTTTGTCTCTTTTATTGTTACAACTGTAAAATTATACAACAAGCAACATTTATGAAATCACTAGCTACAATAGTCAACAATTAGAGGAGAAACCCACTAGTTCCCCCTTTTTATTATTATTTTTTTTTATTTTTTTTTTATTTTATTTATTTATTATTATAATTATTTTTTTTATTTTATTTATTTAAACATTTTATTTAATCATTTAGGTCGCGTGGCCACTTCCTTTTCAGGCGTATGAATTTTATTTTAATGAAATAATTATACTGTAGGTTCGTGATGTTTCTGTCTCCTCTCGCTGGTTTGGTCTTTTGCTAGACCGGTTTCGGCTGCTCGCCATCTTCAGTAGCGCCCGACCACCCATCCCCTTCCGACAATCTGACTCACACTTAAAAAACGGATTAACAAAATCCGAAGACAATCATAACCCACAATAACAATAACTGAACACATATATATAAGTGACTGACATACTGACAAACATTACAGTACATGTGAAAGTGACAGTGGGCAGTGAGGATGCCCAAAAAACATCCAAAGTGCTAACAGTGACCAACACCGCTACTGAAAGCCGAAACCGGTCTAGCAAAAGACCAAACACCAGCGAGAGGAGACAGAAACATCACGAACCTACAGCATTCCGACCCTCGCAGACCACAAAACAGGTATATCGAAATAATTATAGTTAAATTTTATTTTGACACTTATTTGCAGGCCATCTGGACACTTTACTGAGGTCGCTGGTGCTGTCCCGCCTGGGCTGGTACGGCGAGCAGAGCGTAATAGAAGAAGCCAAGAAGAGGTTCAGCGCGCACGTCTCTGGCGAGGCCATCATACCCGCTGACCTCAGGGCCCCCGTTTACAAGGCCGTACTCTCAGTCGGTGATGACAACACCTACAACACTATGCTCAAGGTCAGAACAGTTAGGTTGTCCTAGAGAGAAATAATTCCGGAGGCAACGTATCTCTGCTTTCATTTCACTTAACGTTTGGGTAGACTGTATTTGTATCCATTCAAAAATTCATTCTCCAACTTTTAATAGGTGATTTAGAAAAAAATCAAAGATGGGAAAAGAAATATGTAAGTCATCTGTAATGGTGCAGTTGAATTTTTTGTTTAAACAGCAAAGTGTTTCCCTTTCATTTAATAGAAAACTGTTCTTTTATTCTCAAATTAGTAAGTAAATAAATTAAAAAATGATATTTTTGAACTTCAATATAATTAAATAAATGTACAAAAATATTGAACGGATTTAATTTATATTATTGTTTACCCATGTCTATTTATGATAGTTATACAGTGCACTCACTCTGTCCTGAAATCGATTTACTTATAATGCTTTGTAGATTTATGATATTGTTATATTATATTTTGAATGTCTAAACACAAAATTGTAATTTATTTAATTTTCTCTAACAGTTGTATCGGGATGAAACTCTACAAGAAGAGAAGGACAGAATATGCAGAGCTTTGGGTGCTATTGGCGATGAGAAAATTCTTGCTAAAGTTTTACAGTTCGCCATGTCGGTTAGTATATTTAACAGTTACTTTAATGCAAACACAAATTTATTTCACATTAATATAATTTAATATATATCAAATTTTATAACATTATTAATCTATTATATTCTACAGAATGATTTGTTTTGTAATATTCATTTAAAAACAAAATATTATTTTTAAAATTGTTTGCTCAATAATTTTCTTATGACTAATTTATATATATCCTAATATAATGTTGTATATAATTAAATGTATAATTTATATATATTAACTGTAACTATAATAACATTAAATTTACTTTGATTTAATATAATGATTATTTTGTTGTATCAGGATGAAGTAAGATCCCAGGACAAAGTATTTGTCATAATATCAGTGGCGATGACAAAAGTTGGTCGGGAATTGGCTTGGGACTTCCTTAAATCTAACTGGGACGAACTTCTCAACAGATATGAGGTCAGCCACATTCTTATTTTGTAATTTTCAATTTAGTATCTGGAATTAGTACCTTTGTATTCCTTTTTTACATTTTTCAGTAATTTTTATTGTTATTGCCTAATTTATTCTCCAATCTGAAAACCTGGATCTCTAACTTGAGCACAAAAATTATTTGTAAAACTTTAAAAGGTTGTGAAGATTTGTTTGGGTTCTACTCTGAAAATATAATTTGATATACCAACTATGTATTGTAATAGGTTTTGACTAATTTAAAATTATTTTTGAAAATATATGAAACAGTATCTGGAGTTAATTTATAATTATAATTTTCATTATAAGCTTGAAATTTTTAGGTCATTATAAGCAACCACCACTAATATTAATGAGCCTGTCAAATGAGTGCAACTTAATTATTAATTAATAATATCCAAGTAAAAGTTATGCTCTACAGTGACATTTATTTTACATTTATTTTTTAATTGATATGTTTAATACTGTAGATTTCTTGTGTTTTGTCTCCTCTCACTTGTTTGGTCTTTGGTCAACGAACTTTAGTTAAGTACATTCCCACACCACACTCAGGGGGCGCTAGTTTATTGGTGCAAGTGTACCAAATGAACTTTAGTTAAGTACATTCCCACACCACCCTCAGGGGGGCGCTAGTTTATTGGTGCAAGTGTACCAAATGAACTTTAGTTAAGTACATTCCCACACCACCCTCAGGGGGCGCTAGTTTATTGGTGCAAGTGTACCAAATGAACTTTAGTTAAGTACATTCCCACACCACCCTCAGGGGGCGCTAGTTTATTGGTGCAAGTGTACCAAATGAACTTTAGTTAAGTACATTCCCACACCACCCTCAGGGGGGCGCTAGTTTATTGGTGCAAGTGTACCAAATGAACTTTAGTTAAGTACATTCCCACACCACCCTCAGGGGTGCGCTAGTTTATTGGTGCAAGTGTACCAAATGAACTTTAGTTAAGTACATTCCCACACCACCCTCAGGGGGCGCTAGTTTATTGGTGCAAGTGTACCAAATGAACTTTAGTTAAGTACATTCCCACACCACCCTCAGGGGTGCGCTAGTTTACTGGTGCAAGTGCACCAAACGAACTTTAGTTAAGTACATTTCCACACCACCCTCAGGGGGCGCTAGTTTATTGGTGCAAGTGTACCAAATGAACTTTAGTTAAGTACATTTCCACACCACACTCAGGGGGGCGCTAGTTTATCTGATAAACTAGATTACTAAAAGTAAAGTTATTCTAATAAATTTTGAATCAACAGGAAAACTTTTATGATTGTAAATATACAATACCAGGTTTCCTGTGATATATTTGGAAGTCAGAACCTATGGTATTCCAACTCCTCGCAGACCACAAAACTTAGAATCTGTTCTGTATATTCTAAACTGATATGCTTAATATTTAAACGGATATTTTCGAACAGGGAGGTTTCCTGTTGGCCCGACTGGTGAAGCATACAACGGAAAACTTTGCTAGCAACGAGATGGCAACAGAAATTGAGGAGTTCTTTTCGACGCGCGACACAAGCGCCGCTGAGCGCACCATCCAGCAGTCGATCGAGTCCATCAGACTCAACGCGTCCTGGCTGAAAAGGGACAAGGACCTCATCAAAACTTTCCTACAGGAACAGACAGGAATACAGTAGAAACCAACTTGAAAAGGGAAAAAAGAAGAGGAATCAACTCCTTGTTACCTCTTTCCTTTTTTTTTAAGTCTTACTTAATTATTATTTACTTAACTACACACCCGGATAAATTGCTCATGTTTCTTTTTTTGTTTTCTTTAAGGTTAATTTTGCTCCCAGGACCCTGAGTTTAGTTGTTTCCTTTGGTCTCCTCTGTTTTTATCTCGAATGACTAACATTTCTTTTTCCTGTTTGTTACGTTGTGTCATGGTACCACCTTCTTTTTTTCTGCGTTGCAGGATGTATCTTCAGAGTGTTTGCGTTTTTTTTTTCATTTCGTATATTTATTATTATATAAAATATACACCTTCAAATAGAGTATGTATATAATAAAATAGCGTTGCTTGCCTGTTCTCATCTTTGACTTCTCCTTTTCTTTGACATACCACACACTGTTGAGGTGCCTGAAATTTTACGCATTTGGAAACAAATTACAAACAAGATTTATTCAGATAATATTGTCGGAACATGTTCTATTGGTGTTTTCATTCAGGGTGTCTAATTTAAGTGTGCTCGTGGGACTTCTTCATCATCATGCCGGGTAACTTAGAGTATTGTATTTTTTATTTTATTTTGGGTTTCAATTTTTGTTTTGTTTCTGTTCGGGGTGATCCGTACATTTAATTGGAGTATTACGGAAAAAATGTCACTTTAGGTTTCTTTTTTTGTTTCCTTCTGTCTTTTCAAAAACTCTAATGCATGACACGTCAATAGATAATAATACAAAAAACGAAATTGTACATTTAGTGCCATTAGTAGACTCTATCTATATTATACAATTTTAATTTTACTTAATATACCATTTTTTTCTATTTAGAAGCTTGGTATACTTTTATTTATGTATTAATTAAATGGAATTTCAAGTACAAAGGTAATGGAAATGCGCGTAGAGAGTTTCTAGAAATACAAATCAATGTACAATTCATAATTCAAATAGACATCCTGTTATTTATTGCGATTGCCATGTTAATTATTTATATGAAATAAATATTCGTACTTGTGTGTTATTTCTATTTTAAAATGGTATAAGTTGTGAATAAATTTATACAAATAATATGAATATGTTTCTATTAAGCAGTGACCCATTTCCTCCTATTAATCCTCTTATTGGTTTTAAGTTAAAAATGTATGTTTGGATTTTTGAGGAAAATAAATGTCTTGATGAAGGACATTAGAGTCTGAAAGGAATAGGATTTTAAATTAATAACAACTCGGATACAAATTCACAGTAAATTTTAATATCTTTTTTTTTAATTTGTCGGTACTTCAGCAATATAAACAACCATAAACTATTTACAAATGCAGTTCTGTAGATTTTAAATAATAATTGGTATGTTTTCTGAGCTGAATTCCGATAAATTCATTTTTACAAAAACATTTTAATCATTATGAGTCATTCAGTATAACAAATATCGATTATAAAGTTGAAGACTCAATAAATTAATGCACAGAACAATCAGAGGAACTCAGCTCAAATTTCAAATAACTGATTCCCCTACTTACGGAAGAAACTAAATGAGATTTTTTAGCTCAATAATTTTTATTCAATATATTCCTCTCTATATTTATATATATTTTATTTATTTCTTAATTATATTTATATATATAAATAGAATTCTACTAACCAAGTAGTCAGACGATGAGACGAGAGAGCCCTAAGAACTATTTTATTCTTCTTTAATTGCGATAAACAAATGGACGAAACATTTTTGGGGGGACGGTGCAAAATTGTAAGCGCGTGCAAAGATCATCAACAGCTTTTATTTTACTTAGTTTTTTCATGTAAACATTTCTTCTCAATCCTATAAAGTATTAGAGCATTAGCTGAATTTCAACAAACTACATCGAAATCCAGGAAGCTACAAGAAAGCATTCCTCTTACTTTTTTAGAATTCATTGTTAAAAAATAACTGAATCATAATTTGCAATTAAATTCAAATTCGTATATTATTTGTTTGGGGGAGGGGTCGCTACTACAGGGCTGTTTGGCACATAGAAAAATCCTAGAAGCATAAAAACAAAATGAAGAAACCAAAGAGGCAGCATTAAAATAACAGATGGTTCAATGCCATCACAATCTAAATAGTCTTGAGCACCACTTTTGGTTTTAGAGAAACAGACAAAGAATGTTTTTAAAAAAGATATAATAGAACTGTACTATTTAGAGATGATTTAATGTTTTACAACTTGGAAAAAAGAAACAACACTGGCTGAATGCATGCTTCCTTTGTTTTCAGCATGCTAATCCAATCCTTATTTATTCTTTTTTATCTTTCCCCTATAGTACTTTAAAATTGTATTTTAATCACAACGCACGCCTAGTTAGTGCCCTAGTTTGGACACAATTGCTAATAAAACTAATCTTAAAATTTGGCAAACACTCAGTCATAAGAACACTAATTTATTAACCTCCCTCCTCTGTGTCTGTTTTCTGTGTGTACCAGATGAAACCGGTCACTACATTTTTTACAGCGAGTATATTATTATATTCAATATATATTATATTACTAAGTTTAAAAACAATTCGGTATCAAAAACATTTTTTTTAGTTTGTACATCTCAATGACTAAATAATCAGTCCACCGCCTTAGTTCTCCTCTCATTTTTTAATATTAAAATGAAAACTAAAAAAATTAAAATAAAAGTCTGTCCCAATCTTAAAAAAATGCTTTTTGTAGGAAACAATACTAAAGCTGAAGAAATATTGGATCCAAATTAAAATATCAAGGTGTTTCTTCCACTGTCTCTTCAATGTGCATTTCAGGTCTAGCTAATGCACTAAATTTGAAAAGTAACAAAATGTGTATTAACATAAATCATCAAAAATAACCATCCATAGTTAATGTTTCATTATGCCTTAGTTATTAGTTGTTGTTATATAGGTCAGTCCTTTGATGAACTTTTGGCTACAAAGACACCATTTTTAGAATTTATGCCAAGATCAAAACATGTTATTTAACCGTTGTCTACTCAGTCAATTTATCATATTTACTAATTTCACATGTTAGAAAATTACAGATTAACAATATTTAAGAATTATATAATTAGGCAGATACATTTCTTTATAAATTTGTTTACAATACTCTATAGTGTACCTTCCTCCAAGTACTCTATTGCTGCATTAGAAGGATACTCATTTAGAGGTACTGGGTTTTGATAATTCTATTTCTGTAACAATTTCTTAGAATACAGAACCTTCTAGAAGATGACAGGTGCGATTAAAATATTTTTATTTTTTATTCAACACAAGCTAAACTATTAATTGGAAAATTCTCATTAATTTCCAGGTAAAACCTAATGCATTGCATTTCTTCATGCACTATAAGTCAGTTCTGTAACATGAATTATGGCAAAGATCAATTAGATCCTACAAATGTATGTCCAGGACATTTTTTCTTTTCTAATTGTTCAACCTTCCGCAGAAGGTTTCATTTATTTAACTGCAAGCTCAACTCTCAAGTCAATAGCCATTACTGGGAGTTTTGAAAATGGTGAAAAATCAATAATAATCAGTGACATATACGTTCGGGTTTCCTTGACCAAAATTTCTACCCAAAATTTCCTCAGCTTCAACAACAAAATTAAGACAATGAGATTGAAAGTATCGATCTGACCAAAAAAATGTAACATCATAATATATATATAGTACATATACATCAGAGACGCATGCTGCTGCTTGTAAGCAGTGCTACTTTTTTTTGTTTGATTTTACTTCATTTTTTCTACAAACAGTTTTAATATAAAAAATGTCATGTACATAATAATCATAATAATAGCGATAATAACATAATATATGAAAATGATGGCAAAAAAATATAACAAAAATGTATTAATTAGAGGAATAATACATAGAAATAAAGACAAAAATAAAAATAAAATAATGAGAAATGGAGTTCTATAATAGTAATAATAATGTAGTAGTAGTAGTCAAGTATTATTTTATTATATAGTAGTAGTAGTAGTAGTAAATAGTACTAATAGTAATAATTAACAACAATATTGAGCTGTTTTATTTTTTTTTTTGATTGTGTGTGTATGTGTGTCTATGAGTGAGTTGTGAGAGCGACAGACAGCCAACAGCCAGCCACGATGAAAGAGAGAGCAAAAGAACAATGCAACTGGAATGAAATTTACACAATTCGAACAGCTAGTTTAAAATTAAAAACAATCACAGCATAGTTTTATCAGTACGCCATGCTGTATTTTAGAAGAGATCAAGACAGAAGTAGAATTTTAAACTTTTTTAAACAAACAATTCATATTTTCTTACTCCAATGAATTCTAACGCTTTCATTCGATCACCCTTTGAAGTAAATATGAAAAGGGAAAAGAAATTTTCACTGCCACAGTTTTTAGAAAGGATGCAAACTAAATTCGATCTCAGTCTCTTCAAATTATACATAGATACATAATGTTTCAATTTTTTTTAGTTCGATTCATCCTTATAAAGAATAACAGAAGTTAAGTTCTATCTGTATATATAGTGTCAAGAGGCATTGGCTGACTCCGTTGGTACACAGTACTCTCCCTTCCTCCTCTACAACTTTTCAATTATCTTTCTCGAATTATTTCTACTCCTAGAAGTCTTGTCCGTAAACACTTCAAGTCTTCAATCCCGGAGCCCTGTTCTCAGCTAACATGTGGATACCTTCAACGCTGAAGATAGACGCATCTAAATGGAGCAGACAAAATGAACCAGTCATAACACAAATCAAAATCATACAAGACTCTCCTCAATTTTTAAACATTTTTTTGTAACTTCACAATGTTTAAGCTGGTATAACAAGAGTTGAAGCCAATTTTAAATGAAACAAATTCAATTTACATTAGATTGAAATATATTTCAAAAATATTTATTATCTTGAAATGTCGATATCCTGATTTCAGATGACCAAGACTAAAAGCACAGATGTTAAAAATTATATAGCCTATCTAATGAGAGCAACTCTCATATAAATACAGTTTTTATATTTAAATTAGAGACCACACAAACAAGTCTTACCATCTGGAAGTTCATAAAGTTTTCTCGGCAACGAACTGAAATATTTATGTCTCAACGCTTCTTCAGCACCGATCCTCTTGTCAGGATTCAGCTGAAAATGAATACAAATTGTAAATAATAATTTAAATTGCCTCTAAAACTGTCCTAACCTAACCTAACCTTAGATCCAGCTCAAATTTACAAATTCTGGAGAAGTGAATCAGGTGACCAACTCAACTATGCGGGGCAAAAAATTAAATTAAAAACTGATATAATAATTATATAACTGTCATTTATCTTGTTAATAACTAATAATAAATGCAATAAAAAATTACAGCGCTTATAACTGAATAACAGAAATATATTAAGCTTCAAGGGAAAAAATAAAATACCGCAGGCAATGAAACAAAATACATACATTTATAATATTCATTGGGTAAAAGGTTTAATCTTATTGAAATAACCCACAGATCTATTACTGTAACTGCACCTATTACAAAATGTATAGACTCATTTCTTTAATAAACAATATTTTCATATTGTTGTTCCTGTGAACTAAGCAATTCATTTCAAACTATAGCATATGGATTTCTGTTTGTTTTAATAGTTGCAATCACTAATAATAATAGAAACGCTCGCTTAAAAACCAGACTGACTTGAAGTAGCGCGGTGGCCATGTTATCTCCTTCAACAATGTCGTAGAGCCTTGGGAAAGCATGGCCCAGCTTCTGCGGCCTGTAGAAGCACAGCTTGTGAGGATTGTAACCCGGCAAATGGCTCACTCCCTCCCACGACTCCTCGCACGGGGTGCCCAAGATCTGAAGGAAATCACAATATTAGAAAAATATTCTTATAGCGCATTCATTGTGTTAAGATTGTGGGAGAATAAAGTGAAATATTTTACTTCTTGTTTTAGGAAATAAAATTGAAAAATAGTAGTCTCTTTTAATACTGAGTACCTCTGTGTTCTAACTAAAAGTGCAAGTTACACTCAATGGTTCAAGACATACCTTTAGCCTCAAGGGTCCAATAATCAGTATAGTATTAATGAAATTAATAAAATGTATTATAATTGTATACATGCAGTAGAAACTGTTAGATCATATTAAGCCGGTGTCAACGTACCTTGAATATTTTATCGAGCTGGTCATAAGTTTCTCTGACTCCCGGAAATGTGGGCACTCCGGTGATCATTTCAATGAATATACAGCCGACACCCCACATGTCCAGTGAGCACGAGTAGTCTGTCGATCCCAATAAGACATCGGGAGGTCTGTACCAGAGGGTGACCACCTCGTGAGAATACGTGTGTGAAGGAACGGACTTTGCTCGAGCCAGACCTGATTGAACAATAATTAACAACAATTTTAATTTTATGCTTCAAAAAATGTCACTATATTGCCTAAAATATAGATATTCCAGTGCTAAACTTTCACTATTAGGCATTTAATAGAATTATTACGATTTCAACAATATTCTCATTTCTTACAGGTATGTAAGATACCATTTCCATTGGTATTTCTTACAAGTTTTTCCGAGTTATTTAATTTTTTTACTGATAAAAAAGTTATCATTTTTGCTGTAATCTAAGCAGAAGGTTTACAGCGTGCCTCTCATTTTATATAATTCTGCAATATATTCTAGATAAATATATACTGTGTTCAAAATTTTAACTTCTTAAAACATTTTCTATCTCATTACAATTGCAACAGATAAAATACAAAAAATTAAGGAAGTGAACAGCATTAAAAAAAAGCATTGAATAATCGGCAAAGTAAAGAAATATACCAAAATCGGCCAGTTTGAGTTCCCCAATTTCGGATATGAGAAGATTTTGAGGTTTAACATCCCTGTGCAGCACTCTTCTCCTGTGACAATAGGCGAGTCCTCTCAACAGTTGGAACAATAGCAGTCTCACGTTTGCATAATTCAAACCGCCAGGGTGCCTTTCCATATACTGAGACAGGTCTGTACGCTGAAACACAAACGTTACAGTTTATAAAAGGAGTGACTAATAAAAAACTGAATTCTGAAAATTAATATCATAAATATTACACTCTGGTGACAATTCTGTTAAGAATCACAAAAAATATAGTTTAAATAGTTGTGTATTATTCACTTACAACATATTCAAAGACAAATGTGAGAGTTTCCCTGGTGTGCACAATATCATGAAGCGTGACTATGTTACAATGTTTGAGCTCTTTCAAGAGCGAAGCCTCCCTTATAGCAGTGAACGGCGCACCCTCCTCTTCCTGCAGCCTGATCTCCTTCAGGGCCACAACCTGTTTGGTCAAACTGAAAACAGAAAAAAAAAACCACCCCACCGAATTATAATGATGTTCGCCAATTTGATAAAGAGAGAAATAATCGGCAGAGGCAGTGATTGAACGCCACTTACTTGCTGTAACCTTTGAAAACCGTAGCGTAGGAACCTTCGCCCAATTGGTCAAGCTTAATATAAGCTTCCGACTTACCAAAAGGTGAATCTCCCTGAAACAATTAAACCAAAAAAAGGTCAGTTAACTTGATGCCTTAATTAAATATAAGAAATATTGGAAATATCGAATTAAATGAACCAACAATTTGGGCCTCAGTGCATTGGGCTCTAAATAAGTCTTAATACTATTAGTGGTAATTAGTGGTTATTAGTGGTAAAATTAAGCATTAAATGATTCCAATGTAAGTCATCAAGGTTTCTGTTTTCTTTCCTAAAAGAACAATCCGTACACATTTTAAGTTTAGCCACAGTTCAAATATTGTTGCATGGTAACAGAAATGTCTGTGAGCCGACGTTATCATACCTATATATTTTAACGAATAACCAGAAGATATTTGATTTAATTCAAAAATTCGTAAACGGTAAAATTGATGAGCTATAAAGTTGACTGCTGGCAGTTAGAACTAAGATTGGATTAACGGCGTGCGCTTACCCCGAAGGCGGAGAACCTCTTGGTGCGTCGCCTGTTGTTGGGCGGTTGGTCTTTGTTGTTGAGAAATACTTCGGACTTGGGTCTGGGCGGCTTCTTCGGCCTGAGAATGACTCTGGTCTCCTCGCAGATGTCCTCGTCCAACAGTTTCGAGTCGCTTGAAACTGACAGCTGACGCTTCACGGGGTCATGCTCGCCGAGACCGTCCCAATCTGAATAGGTACATACAAAGAACCTATTATTCCATAAAATAAACAATATTAAAACGATGAACTATATCCCTTTGCTCATCAAATGACTCATGTAGTAGCAAAATAGAAGTAATTTTTTGAAAATGTTTCTTAATACACCAAATATATTGCACGCTAAAGACATTTATGCACCATCCCAAGAATCATTATTTTAAATTAATTTTGAAAATCTATCAACGTCCATTCCAGGAACATTGCGAACATTTTCGAATAACAAATCTAATTATGTGGCCTTCAAATAATTTCTACGTTCGAGAGTATAATCATCATCAAATATATTAAATCAAAATATAGTAACTGCGTTGCACTGATACTGCATAGATGATACTACAAAATAATAATAAAATATAAGCTAAATATCATTGGGCACAGAAGTGTGGTGCCAAATATTTCTTCTGAGGCAAAATTGATTTGGAAATTACTGCGGGAAAATTCTTAAGTAATTGAGAAAATACACAGAATGCATTTTAACTATACTAATTTTGCACGACATACCTATAGTTCCACTTCTTTTCAGCTTATCTGAAACAAATCGAACAAAAAAAACTTTGTGTTAAAAAGATAAAAATTCTGTATTAAAAGCTGACATTAATTTATAAGGCATAATAGGTAATTTAAAATCGAATAAGATCTTCCTCCGCGTAAACGTTTATGTTATTACAGCTCTGTTTTCAACTATTTGTTATGAGTTTATCCGAACGTCTTTCACGAAGAATAAGGCGGTGGGGAAGACGGGAGTGTTTGGGAAAACAACATTTGTTTGTCGCCTTCACACAGAAGAAATAGGAAGGGGAGAGAGAGAGAGAACCTGCCTCTAAAAGAAAGACAGAAGAGAGGGGTGAAAACTTGGCCATAGGTTGGGAGTGAAAACTCGCACTAAGTGTTAGAGTAATAACTTTAACTTACCCTAAGTCTACATAACCATAGATTAACGACAATTACACAAAGTTATTTCTTTTCACAACATAAAATCGATAGCGGCCTCTTAAGAATTGCACAACAATTGAATTAGAATAAAAATTAGAATTGATATCTTGCGAGGTTTTTAATAATGTATAAAATAATAAAATTTATATATTGTCTTATAAAGCTGTCGATTACTCTAAAAGTTATAAACATTAAGTATAATAAGTAGACCCAAGCTAGATTATACAAAAGCAGTAAATGGCAGCTTAGAGAAATCCATTTAGAAAACAAAAGACCAGAATCTTATTTTTTTTCCGACCCCTACCATATTCCCTTATTAAATCTAATACCTAAGGATTTAACTCTTAACTGAAGTCAAGGTTGGCTTGACACAACTGAAGGTTCCGCTCTTGAGAGTTAAACAGGTACCTCATGATAGACAGGGTACAATGCGAATTATTTTAAATATTATTTTGAAAAATGCTCGAAATCTGATTTTTAGCAGTATAATTAAAGCGGGATAATTTTTTAACGTCTAATACTTCTAGCTGTAAGGGCCCTCTTCGGCACTAATGTCGGAACTGTCTCCACTTGCACTTTTACAGATTCCACAGAACGCCACAGAACTTCTGTAGGACCGACGGCGATTGCCACAAGAAGTGGGCAAGATTCGAACTGAAGAGGTAACCAATTGTCCCTACCGAGGACCCAATTTATCGCTCATCCAATTATTCACAAATCCACTTTACCGGCGCTGAAATGTGCTGTCCTCACGTTTATAAACAGCATTAACGTTCTCCCCCGACCAACAACACCGTAAAGTGTTTTTTCGCCGTGCCGATTGCAGGGGCGACATTTTTCGGAAGCGATAAGGGCGTAGCGTACGGGACGCTTATCGGGTCGGATAACTAACTGGGCTCGAGCGGCGAGGGCGTCTGTTGACAAATTGCGGTGTTACAGTTACAGTATATGCGTTCTCCCACCACCCCCAGGAGCAGCAGGTAGGGCGGGTAGAGGGGCAGGAGGAGTAATTATGAGGAGTCTAAATAAGTGGCCCCTGTCCATCACTTCACCCCCCGCCCGCACATAATTAAGGATCTCGCCGGCTATCTGATACTAGGGGCCAACACACGAGCTACCGCCCCCTTTACAACTAATAATTAATACGTGCTCAATATCGATTTAGCGGATACTGCGAAAATATAAAGAATTACGAGGTATTTTGAATTAGCGCGATAAAATAAATGGTTTACACTGACAAATAGGAAAGAAACACGATGAAAACCCCTCCGTAACCGATAATTTAATTAGAAGACAACATACTGTTCGTCACATCCTTAACATCAAGTTCATCTTCGCTGTTTAAGTACGTTTTAAATGTTGAATATGTTTATTTATATTTAAAAAACGTCTTTTATACATTATGCTAATACTAATATCACCAGTATTCTAATTTTAGGATAATCTTCGATAATTTTGTCAGATACGCAGCAGGACTTTAATTGCACAACAGTGTCTAATATTAATCTAAACTATGCTATAGGTTTGTGGTGTTTGTGTCTCCTCTCGCTGATTTGGTCTTTTGCTAGACCGGTTTCGGCTGCTCGCCATGTTTAGTTGCGGTGTAAATAACGTTCACGGGGTTAACCGATACTAACCCGCACGCCGAGGGTGTTTGGCGGGTCTAGCATACACTTAGCGCCGTACTGGAAGCTGTGCTGTTATCAATTGCGGAACTCTTACTGGTTCGTAGATTTGTTGTGTTTCTGTCTCCTCTCGCTGGTTTGGTCTTTTGCTAGACCGGTTTCGGCTGCTCGCCATCTTCAGTAGCTGTGTCAGTCACTGCAAGTAACACTTGACAGTACAAGTGAGAGTGCAGTGAGGATGCCCGAAAAACATCCAAAGTGCCAACAGTGACTAACACCGCTACTGAAGACGGCGAGCAGCCGAAACCGGTCTAGCAAAAGACCAAACCAGCGAGAGGAGACAGAAACACAGCAAACCTACGGTATTCCAACCCCTCGCAGACCACAAAACAGGTATGTTAAACTAAACTATGCTAGTTGGTAAATGTAAAAAATAAATAAATACCATATCTGATATTCTTCTCGTTGGGTATGTTCCCGTTAGGCTCGAGCCTGTCGAGGAACTCGTCCGAATAGCCGTTGAACGGCAACTTGCTCGACTTGTTCCTACCCTCCTCGCATTCTTCCTTTGAGATCGCTGCAACAGGAAAAACAAAAAATATATCCGTATTAATCGCGAGCCTTTCAGAAGAGGTCATGATCAGAGGTTCGTTTTCCAGTTTAGAATGTTTGAAATGAGAAATTGGGTAGAAAACTGGGCCAGCATAGTTCACTCTTATCTAGAGGGCTAAAAAAGGCTGGTGCAATTTTAATAACATAAATGAAACGCTAAGAACTATTCAAATAATAATTAATTACGTAATAACAATTCGGTTATGCCGAAACCGGTCTAACAATGGATCATACTAATCCTGATAGACGTCCCATATATAACACTTCAAAATTCATGAAATTGTTTAAAGTAGTTATTCAATACTTAGTCAGTTTATAAACAATATATTGAAAATAAAATATTCCCAATCGATGCCTCGTATTTATTTACCATTTGAACGCACCAATGACGCAGTAACAGTTACAGGAAAAGGAGGAATCCAACCCCCGCATCGGCCATCACACTTTCCCGCTCAATTTCCGCACGGCGCGATCTCCCCTTCGTCAATTTTCCAAAATCGTTTTTCATTAAAAAAATACGGGGAGCTAAAAAAAAGGAAACCCCCCGGGGAAGGCAATTTGTCGGACGGGGCTTGGTCCTATATCGGTCCTCTTCGTTGATCGTGACGACCAACTTTTTCATCACGCCATATGAACGGAACCAATTTGACTCGATTTTAGTTCCTATTTCCTGAACGAACGCGTCAAAGGTACTGGACACGCGCACGACAGAAGAAGAAAACTATATACTGTTATCACGCACGAAGGCATTTTCAAAATTGTCATACAGTGTCGAACCCGAAACTCGTTATACAACAATGTTATAACATGGTTCAGCTATTAGTTACTGCGGGCGTCCTTTGCAAACTTCACTATAGTCCTAAGCAAACTTTTTGTAATTTCAAGAATCAAAGTATTTCAAGAGCCATCATGAAGGGCTCTAAATGGCCACCAGAGACAGTTGTGTACACAGAAACCGTTGTATAGAAACTGGATATAGAGCCTACGTTTATGCGTATGGTGTAAGTTATCATAGTCTATTTGGAAATGGTTGGGGTTACCGTAAAAAACGTTAATTGTCGATTTCAAACCGACCAATATTACACATTAAAGAATGAGAAGATGTTTAACATCTGAGGGGCAACACTTACTATGGAACGATCAAAATGCGGCAGGGATGGCTCTACATCGGACCTTAATTAAATAACTATTTTTATTTAGACGGAGCGTACCACGCTTTTACTGAATATATTCCGTATAATAAACGACGTTCCACGAAGTTGGTTGGCGAAGGAAGGTCTTGAGGGGGGTGGGAGGTTGAAGGGCGGACAAGGGCGCATTTTAATCTAGTTGAGGGCCCATTTATTTTAACTAAAGTTGGCCGCCCTGTGTCACAGGACAGTCTTGTTTTTTAATTATGACCTCAATTAACGGCCGAGCACCTCCTACAATAGTTTCAACCCGCGGTATAACCACCGATATAATCCACAATGTGTATAATCCTGTATGCCTCATCCCGTACGGACATCCATTGTGTGGCACAATTCCACAACGCCAATATATTTGAGACACTGTAAATTCAATTGTTTAATCGATTGGATTTCACAACCTATACACTGAAGGTTGAATTTAGTCGTATTTTTCTGATATTATTTTCGGTTTTCAATGCTGCAGAAATTAAGAACTAGCAGTAAAAGTACAGTTGGGCGAATAACTGCGTGAGCACGCAGTGTGTCACAGGACAGTCTCGTGTTTTTAATTATAACCTCAATTAACGGCCGAGCGCCTGGCAAAATACTTTCACAAGATACAGAATAATTGTAGAGATACTTGCATTTTTTAAAAAATAAGTGCTAATTTGTTACGGTTAAAAAAACCGTATTATTAAATAATATAACATTTTGATTGCAGTTGTTTCGCTCGTTTCAAAAATTATAAAAGCTAACAAATTGAACTAATTGAAACTTTCAATTGAAGTAAAATTGGGTTTTCTATCCATCCTAAATTAGAACTGATTACGACACGAGTCCATATTGTGACTCAAGTACGCTAATCGGGATCAAAAGTTGGGGGAGTATGTTCCAGAATAGAAGATTCAATTATAAGGTGGCGGCTTAAGTCGGCAGTGCAGTTGGCGAGGTGCCCGTGCACAAAATGAGAATGGGTCCTGGATAAGAAGGCAATTGAAGGGGGGAAATTCAGAAGTGGCCTCCTATTGGTCGTACCCGGCAGAGGGAGAGAGAGAGCTTAGCCAGCGGTCCTTCTCGAAGGAACCCTCCCAGAATTAAAGAACCGCTTTACTAGCTAAGGAAAAAATCGCAGTCAAAGGTAGAAAGTCCCTGAACAATTACTAAACGGGCAGTACTGAGGGTATATCCCTGAAATAGCTTAGTTAAGAGATGCATTAGTGCGCATTCGGAATGTCCAACACTCATTAGACTTCGGGCTAATAAACATTACAATATAAATTAACGAAGTTTTCGACCGATATTGACATAAAAGGATACGAGAACGTATCCTGTGTAGGGTTCCTTTTGTACCCTGGCGGCACTTTCGGTAACTAATATGTAAATATGCGATGTTTATAAAGTAGCGCCCAACTTTTCAGTATCCCTCTTTTCTTGTTTAAAACATTATCCCTCCCCTTCTTCTTTGCTCTCTGTGTACACTGGGTAGTGTGAACACCCAGATAGCGAGGAAGAATGGCCGCGAAGTATAGTCAAATGAGGGACTCTGCAATAACGTTTACTCACCGAGTCGGAGGCGGCGGCGCCGGGTCTGACACTGAACACTGAAAGGGAGGTGTATGCGAAGGTGGACATTTACGTGTAGGAGAGAGAGAGAGGGAGGGAGGGAGGGAGAGAGAGAGGGACAGGGCGTGGCCCGGCTACGCTGTTAGCGAACAATGTAAAACGGTCGGCTAGAGGCATCAAATTAACTAAAGAAGAAAAGAAAAAGAAAAAAAAATTGGGCGGAAAATAGATTGGGGTCGTGGCCACAATTATTTTGATGGCCGTCACGTCAGCGCATCACGAATTATCCCCAAACTATTATACGAAAACCTGACTTTCATTACTTTAAATTTTAATTCTTTAAATTATATACCGCAAACTTATCCTATATTTAATATCTATCGTATCCTTCTTCACAATCTTAAATATCGAAATAATGCACTAATAGTTTGACTTTTGTACTTTTTGAAAACGTAATCTTAGTTTAAGTAACACGCATGTCCCAGGGATCCATGTTACGAGTATTCTGATTAAAGAAATTATTAACCATCTATGGGCCGAATTTTTATTTTAAATCCAAAAAAATTGGGGGGAATGAAAAATCAGCAACTATAAAGCTATATATGCAAATGAAAAAAAAAATTGATATTGATATTGGTTATAGGATTAAGATTTATCCGCCATCTCACGAAGAAAGCTATAATTAGTTGGTAAAATCTCGATAAATTGAAATGTAACCAGAAAGTTACAGGGGTCCATAGAGGGTTAAGTTAATTTGAGAATTCGATACCCTTTTATAGGGGCACTTCAAAAAACCAATAGTATAAGAATATTCCCCTATTATTCGACCTAATTTTGTACATCTCTGAAGTAGTAAATACGCCCCGTATATGAATGAATATAAATGTAAAAAGTAGATTCTTGTTAATTTTAACAAAATATACTGCATACATTTGCAGAAATGAACTTAAATTTGCCTGAGGTGTTGTAGGCAGCGTCCCGGATAATGGGTACATGGACAGAGGTATATATTAACTATTACAGGGTATAATTTATCTAAATAAAAAAATTGTAAAACTAAACGATATGACTATCGGAGAATTATTTAAAAAAGGGAAAGAACTTAATATAATGAATGATGACGGGCCGAGGCCGAAATCAGAAGTTGAATTGGAGTTTAAAGTTGCCGAGCCGCGATCGCTCAGAAATTAAATTTCTCAGCGAGCCCGGCAAAGCAAAGAACTCACTTTAAAGTTCATTACAATCTGTTAAGGTTCGAGGCCGAGGATCGAGGAGCGCGATAATGGGGAAAAGGGGGCGGGGGGGAATAGGGAAGAAAGCATTCCAGAAGAGATCCCAATCGAAGGGACTGTATAATTTTATGAGCCCCCCTCCCACTCCAGCCCCAATCGGTCTGGAATTATTCCCGGTCACGAGCCAGAGGGCCCCGGTTGTGATGCGAGGAGAACATTTTCTAAATTCCACCGTGGCCAAAAAATCACGCCTGTTTTGTAATAAAATAATTTTCACTCTTTCCTATTGCACTCAATTGGACGGGATTGAGTGGCACAAATTAAACTTAAACATTATGCATTGCAATTTCAGGATAGAAAAAGGAAAACAAATAGATAATATATTTCTCACCTTGAGTTTGGCGTAGAAACTTATTTTACCACTCGCAGTATTACCCAGCAAATGAAAACGTATTTCAGAATCAATAAATTAATAATAATAGAATTGGCACATAATGAACAGAATTTTCTACACTTGGATCGCGACATTACCGCACCGTGAAATATCGCATAGACATGTTTCTATACGAAAGATGATGAAATAATAAACAGTGGGCGAAAGAAATGATTTTAACTTATGGCACTTTTCGAAGCAATGGCAGAACTGCAATTATGAACAGCGAAGTAACAACTTATACAGAAAATCCTACCCATACTCTATTTATGTGTAAAACAGCACAATTCGCGATCATTTATATACAATTCATGAATTGGGCTCCTCTGTCATTTCAGCCATGGTAATTATCCCCCAACAAAAAGGGCATTAACAATAACGCGGACATTTTCTTTTTCGTTGGACCGCCCATCATCGTATTATGAGAAGAGGTAGTAGTAGTACGCTTTTTGCTTTTTCGGATGAAGGTTAAAGGTTCACAGAGACTTCTTAACAGGAAGCGAGAGTGGTGGCGGGAGAGGGTGGCCCGGGAAAGCGCCGCCTTATGAATAATAACAAAAGAGCTAGATAGCTGGTGTCCTCCCTCGAAACCGAATATAATAGAAGTAGAACAACTTAACAGAATAATGTAGGAGGGCTGAGCTATTGCGCTCCCGAATTACAATTACAACCAGACAGGGGGAAGTTTAGCGCCCCCGCCGACCCCATAATCCAACTTAATTTAATAAACTAAAACAACCATTAATACAACAATCTAGAGCTATATTTTCGCAGCAAAATGGGTTAAAAATCTAGGCTACAAGTCCGTACAGATTATTACAAACTTTATCCGATTACTTTAAGAATTCGTAATAAAGATGCTGTCCATAAATATTTACTAATGTATTAATTAACTAAATCTAGCTACGAATTAAGGAAAAATATATGTTGCCTTCAAACTCATTTCTAAAACAGGATAATTTCTATTGTATAAAGTGGAAATTGACGAGTAATTAATTACAATTTATGAACCGATCTCAAACAAATTCTGGCCTATAGAGTGTAGATACAACAATCTACCCGTTTCTCACGAAAGAAATAATGTGCATTCTGTAAGTTGAGTACAGCAAATGATGCAATGAAAATAAATACCAGAACAGCTAGTAATAGAAGCCAGCTGTTATAGAATCCTTATCCTAATTGCTTTTTTTATAGAGAGAAGCAAGAGACAAAAACTTTCCCCAACTGTGCCTATAACTATAAATGTTGATAACAAAAATACTGATTAGGTATCAAATATATTGAAAATAATGTCATCTTCAATCATTGATTTATGGAGTGGGATATTTAATTAGACGGGGATAGGAGAGCAGAAGAACAATGAAAAGTGGTCGTGATTGAACGGAACAATCTATTTCCAGTGTGTCACCCTGCTGTGACCATAGTTAGCCACACATCCCCCGGCACTAACACTAATTGAGGGGCGGGGACGGAGCCAGCTCAGCGCATCAGGAAAAAGAAAAAAAAGAAGGTATCAATTTCGTTCTGTCGTCGGTGCGTATCCCGGACTTAACCTAACCGGCGGGACTTAGCGCCGGGGTAATTAGGGGATCTGGAGAGCGCGCCCTACAACCCCCGATATTGGAGAATCAGCACTAAAGCTAACTGGGTTCAAGTCCGTACGCCAACTACCCGAGTAGTGCCATAATTGGATAAGTACGGGGGGGGCGTGTGTGCGTGCTGTGGAGGCAACTAAAGTTTGGGGAAGGGGTGGCATTTGTGGTGATTCTGAATAATGCCAAATACGTAACGGCCCAGTGGACGGTTTCGCTATTTTTGAACAGCACTTCGCACTATGAACTTGTAATATGCCGGTCACAATTTACGAATTGAACGCAATTTATGGTTGAAAACACGATAAGTCGTACAGTAATTGAAGGGAAACCACTAACAGAGAAAAACTCATATCCAAAGAAATATATTCTAATTATACATTTGGAAGGAATGAAAATGTTACCGTTCGCCGATGATAGGTACCGCCGAAAAAAAGATATTCGGAACGGAAATTGTAAGTTTAATATTGAAGCCAGATATAAGAGCGGGCAGGGAAAGGTGTGCGAGAAGTGGGGAAAACCTCATTGGGGATGCATGGAATCCTACAGGAACCACCCCTTCCTCCTTCACACTCTGATCGGTAGCCCATCTCAAAATAGCACGGACAGAGGTCAACCCCCGAAGAAGCCCCGACCGCCCGCCCCACCTGCCCGGCTTTATTTTAACCCCCGTTCCAATATATCTTCGGTAAGAGCCGAAATATTAAAATCCCAGTGCGACCGGGAGTTGGGGGTGCGCTCAGTTTTCAGAACGAAGTGTTCAACTCACCAGCTATACAGCCGGTATATATCGCGTATATTTTCCAATTAACCTGGTAAATAGTACAAATAATAATTCAGGAAGTGGTTCATAAGTAATTCAATTCAAACAAAGTAAAAATGTGCGGCTACACTGACGTAAATCAAAGTGTAAATAGCTGACGACCCGAAGTATTGGAGGTAACCGGGCGTTCGGGGTATACTAAACCCTGCAAGCGCGGCCGTCATTAAGGTTAACATACACGGAACCCCCTATTACCTTCGCCGAATAACGGTTTTGTATTTAAACGTTATTATACAAGGAATATTATTGTTACATTTTTCATGTATTTGGCCTCTTAGGAATAATAAAAATTCCAAGTTCAAGCGATGCAATAACGATGAAAATCTATATTTTCCACGCCTCTATGATTCTCTCCTTTCGCCTCCCGCTTGTTAGGACCCGTGCTAGACGCGTTTACGTTTCTCGTTAGCGATTCAATAACACCGTAGTCACTGTACTGTCATCGACAGCTGACATGCCGAAGTACCTGATGGTGAGGGGGATATGAGGTTATGATATGGAGATTTCGTCGTTCTAACATAAATACAGGTTTCGTAGACTTGAATAACGCCCATTCGATATTATATAATTTAAATCAAAATATGTTGGGAATTTATGGAACAATTGTATCTAGAATGAACACTGGCTTTTGTTTTATAGAAGGCAACTTATTTTTTTACGAATGTATTCAAAACTTCAGTAAACGTATCCATATATTCATATGTACATAAATCATCATAACTATTTTTTTAGTTCGCGATTTAGTTTTTAGTATTTTTAGTTCGCGAGTCCGCGAGGGTTAGTAATATGTTATGGTCTTCTGCGAAACTAATTTCTTTGTTAAAATAGTGAGAAATGCCAATTAACCGCCACTACGTAAAGACAAGATAAGTGGCAGTGATAAATAATTTTATAAACTAAAATAGTTATTAACATTTTCGATATTTTATTCACGTTTATACAGATAAACACCAGAATAACGTTTACAATGGCTAGAATACTTTGAAATGTTGAATGACAAACTGAAGACGGACTTATTTTAGAGATAAAAATGTTGGATAAAATTCCGAAGGGGCCAGAAGGGCTGGAAGTGCCTACATCACGGTTTAAAGTATACAGAGCAGGAGCGAGAGAGAGAGAGAGAGAGAGAGAGAGAGAGAAGACCGGTATAGAGATAAATCAACCCTATTTGAAGGATCCGATACAGCCCCCTCCAACGAATACAAGCGTGCGAACGATGACTTCAGCAACCAACCGCCCTTACCGCCAGCCACTTCCACGGGGGGTGAAACGTGCCCCAGGGCACGCCGCTTTCGTTTTTTTTTTATAATGGAAAACCAGCCCCCCTACCCGGACGGCCAGGAGAGGGCGGAAAAAAAAATCGTGGAGAAAAAGATGTGGGAGGAATTATAGAATCCTCCCTTTTAGGAGAGCCGCGCTCTACCCTTTCAGTTCGGTCTCAAAGGAGTCGTACTCCCGCACGCGCGCCCCCACGAGCGACACAAGAGGATTTAAGGGTAGAATGAACCATCCCCCGGCCCACCCCCCGAAGTACGTGTGCTCGGGGGCCGAGAGGAGTAGGAGCCAAGTTGAGAATCTTTTCGAGTAGCGGTTGTAATTGCTTTTTCTGGAAAGCGGAAGAGAGGCGGTGGTGTGGGGGAGGAGGCGGGCGCATTGGGCCAGCTCCCAACACCCGATGGCTGGCTGGATCAACCGCACATATTGCGTTTCTTTTTACCTGTTCCCGTCCTCAAACACGACCCCGATTCCACTCTCCCCTAACCCGCCACGGTACCGTCTCGGACTCCTACATATATGAAGTCGGGAATTATGCGCGTAAAAAGCGGATTAGATCGATTGAAAAATTTCCGAATCATTTACTTCTTAAAGCGTGGTACGCCCGAACAATTTTAATCTCCGTGTAAGAATTCATTCGGTCTGGGTTTATTGTTAAAATTCACGCTTTAATAACTTCCAGTTTGACGTAAATTCTGGAATACGAAGAAGTTATTCGTGAACGAACACTTCAATGCCGAGAACGAATATGAGTGGACTTATGAAAAAATCTTCATAAGATGGGAGAAGAGCAGAAAATATTGAAAGGAATAGCAAGGGTTTTTACGTCATATTCATTCCGTATTGAGGTTTCCATTCCTACAACCGATTAGAGCCTAACATTTCACCACAGTACTTAGTCAATAAATAAACTAATGTTAACCCTCTATGGGCCGAATTTTTATTTTAAATCCAAAAAATTGGGGTAACGAAAAATCAGCAATTATAAACCTATACATGCAAATGAAAAAAAAATGATATTGATATTGATTGTCTTGACAACGTTATAGATTTATGCGTCATCTCACGAAAAAAGCTATAAATATTTGGTAAAATTTCGATAAATTGAAATGTGACCTGAAAGTTACACGGACCCACAGAGGGTTAAATTCAATAATACAATAAGAGGAAGTGTACAACTCTTAAATATTAGGCATTTGGGGATTTCGGTCTGGATTTTCCACGATGAGAATGTAGCAATACCAATATGAGAGCGATAAATAATTTTCTTGACGAATTTATTTAGTTCAAAAGTAAACTGTTTATTGGACCTCCTGTATATATAATGCAGAAACTCTCTGTTTTGAGGTGTTGGGAAAATATCGGCGGTACGGCCCGTGCTTTAAATCCCCCAACGTGAACCAAGAAAGGTCCCGTAAAGGCGGGGGGACGACGGACATTTTCTGGAGACAATCACGGATTGACGGGAAAGGAGTCTAATTGGATGGAAGGGTGGCGGAAAGAAAAAAAAACTTTTAATGAAGGGCCACCCCCACCTCAACCCCTACAGAGCCTCGCAATATCCTCAATACAGGGCAGCACGGTCTTTTCAACGCTTAAAACTTTTAACGCCGCTCTCAATGCCAGCCCGTCCCCGTCAATTACTCCATCCCGTCATAAATTCGAAACCGGGAGCACGGAATCTCGTAGAAAAATTAATTTTCTCAAAAAGAAGAATCGGATAGAAATTTTAAAAAAATGGCACCGTGTTTACGACTGTCGAATACGAAAAAAATTGACATCCGAAGTGTTTGTCAGAAAAATAATAGGCTGGAGTTGAAAATAGGATTTATTATAGGCAACAAATTATCGGCAATTTGCGTATCATTATTATTTTTTAACACTCTACGGGCCCGTGTAACTTTCAGGTCACATTTCAATTTATCGAGATTTTACCAAATAATCCCATCGAACAAAAAATCGACGTTCCAAGCTGCACGAAGTCGTGACTCTATTGACGGCTATGTGTGCCAAGTGTTATCAGACGGAATTGAGTCACACGACAGACGAGATTTATTTTGATTCCGAAAACGAGAAATGGCAGCAGCGGGTTGGAGCAGGTGCCCGGCGGACAATTCGAACAATAAAGGAAACAATTTCAGAAACGCCGCTACAATTTCGTCACCAATCTGTCCGCACGGTTTTATTGTCGTTCCAATTTTCCTTGTAAACGGAGACACTTCAATATTTGACACGCGGGACATATAATAATAATACCGTACATGGAAAAAGGAAGGTGCACGCAGAACAGTGGACTTGAAGGCGCGTGTCCCGCGAAAAAGGTTGGGAGTTATAATTTAGTCAATTTTACAACCTGCACCCTTAGTTTTAATACTGTCGTAATGTTAGATAGTATTTCATAGTTGAAATGTCGCTGTAGTAGAAATATACCGAGAACAAAAAATAAGGAAGTTCACGGGGTTAACCGATACTAACCCGCACGCCGAGGGCGTTTGGCGGGTCTAGCATACACTTAGCGCCGTACTTTAATCTGTGCTGTTATCAATTGCGGAACTCTTATTGGTTCCTTTATTAGGGACCGACTCTATCCTATTTGACAGATATGAAACAACATCGTATAGCACCTAAACAACATTTTCCTAATTAGTCAACAGCCTATTCAGTTCCGAACTGCCAATTATTTTATAGATTCATTTCTAATGAAACGACTCGTCCAAGTCAGACCGCCAATAACACTCCCGCCTTATTACTGTTAAAATGTTTTTATAGATTGTAATAACTCGGAAATATAACCCCGTTCAACCCTCTATGATCCCTTTACTGTCATATTGTCCGACCGCCAATGCCGCTCGTGGCGGACAAACCGAAATAGGAATAGGAATTCGGGACACCTATCGCTCTTATCGGATATCGAAAGAAAAAAATTCACCAACTGCCGAATCGGGCGGCGGCAGTTAGCAAAACGTTGGGACTGGAATTCGAGGAAGGCGGCTCTAAAAAAAAAATAAAAAAAGAAAAATAAGGGCGGGGCAAGCCGCCCTCGCAGCCACCCCTCTTACCAACCCCGTCTTTCCCTAGCCCTAGCTTTCCTCCCTCAGGGAAAAAATGTCCGGAACGCCGAGGAAAATAAAAAAGGCAACAAGCGGGCCGGCAGATGATTTTCTGTAATCCCCGCAGGAATTTCGCGGCCGGAGAGCTCGCTTCTCTGAACTATGGGCCGTTTATTTTTATTCCCCGTTTAATTGTACACTTTTCTACTCTCGACCGTTCGTACGTTATCCAATTTCCAATGTAAGTAAAGTTATAGAGAAATCATTTTTTATTGAAAATAAACACTTAAATGTAAAGAGGAAACTGGTTATTTACAAATAATTTTAGGTTATTTACAAATTCTAAGGTTTAGATATTAATAACGTAGAGTCGGCAACAGGAGATTTATATTACTGAGAACATAATTATAGAAACGATAAGCTTCCGCTGTATAAATAATAAACATAATAAATAATAAAGTGTAATACAACAAAGATACACAATGTAACTAAAAGCCATAATAACACCTTTATCAGTTTCACCTTAAATGTGTTGCATTGTATATTTCGCTGTCCTAAAAATTCATATTCTCAGTGTTTCAAGTTTTGTTTTTTATTATTTAAAATAAACGATTGCTAGCATTTTTTTTGATAATTGTTACGCCAATAAGTGGGCAGATAGGGCTATGAGAGAATAATACGGTGCTTGAAATGTGTGTAAAGCCACATATTGGCGGCCTATTATCTGAATCGTCCGCGCCTGCGAATTGTTATCTGTTTTGAGTGGCTTGTAATCGCCTGGCTGTAAACAATTTGCCGCCGTTATTATAAACAGTAATTTAACCGGTCTATAAGTCAAAAGCAGAACAGTAATGATACTATCGTCTTTACGCAACCCAACGAAAGCAAAAGGTGAACGGATTTCGAAGAATGAATACTTTATTTATATTTCTAGAAATAACAAATACTAATTAATCGAGAAACCATTATGATGGTCATTTCTGCATTAGCAATTTATTGTAACGTAAACAAACATTTTATTATTAATGTAACTAAGCGAGAACAGTGTATTCCCACTAATTGTGAATAGTGGGTACTCCACGTTCAGTGTGAAGGTCGATCAACTTTTTTCTAGGTATTACAGCTATTTCAAAAACATTATCCTTACTGAAAACAATACGGTACTATTACAGATTTTCAACATTACGCGTAAATGATAAAAGATTCCGAAATTTATCTGGGAAACTATTACCTGAGAAAACTGTAATTGTTGCACTATACATATGCAAGATAAAATGGAAAAAACATCCGAATAAAGGCATTAACGAAGAAAGTTTTAAATATAAAATTTAGGGACGAAGCATTTGATTTATCAGGAAAATGGAGCAGTCGTCTGAGGAATAATTCCATCTGTGCGGTTGAAAGGATCAACCGGGAGCGTAACTGAGCCGTGTCGACCTGATTTCCAGGTAATTTAATTCATTTTAAATCGCCCGTGTGAACATATTTCGCACACAAAAAAAATAAACAAATGGAAACAAATTTGAACATTTTAACGAATGAGACATTCTCACTCCTCTCGCATGGCTGGCCACACCGCCATCTACCATTTTTTGCGCGCCAGCTGTCCGCTCCAATTTTCGCTCCAATCTGTCTACACGAACCCACATGACAACCGTTCTAGAATTTAAAATGGGCGAAAATCACGAACGTGTACGATTTCGTGACTCTCCGCCGTCCCTTCTAAGAGCGCGAAAAAGATCGAAGCCAATCTTCGACCGGATAAAAGACGGAGGCTTATAATTAATTGCATCCGTCTTTAATACAATATTACTGAACTATTATCCATGCCGGTATCAGAACGTGAAATATGTAATAGAAAATTGAAAACAAAAAGGCGGTGCACAGCAACCTGAAGACTCTGTTCAGAAAGTAGAAGGCCCCAGAAGGAGAGGGCAAAAACCCTTCCAATGGAACCCGCTCGGGTGGTTTCCAAACACAGGAAAAATCCCGGAACAGCAGGAGGTCTACGCGGTAATTCAAGTTCTAGTCGCCAGAAACCGTCGCTCGTTTAAGTGAATCCAGTATTCTAGTAGAAAAGTTGCCGAAAGAAATATGCCATCAAAAATATCATAAGATAAAAGTGATTACTTTGAATCTCGGATTGGCCGCTCACTTTAGTAAAATAACATTTCATTTTAAACAGTAAAAATTGCTTTAGGTCTTTTATAATTCAAGCGGAGTAGAAAACTAATAAATGAAACCGAGGAGAGAATTGGCGAACTGTTGTGTAGCAGAGTCCCCGACGGTGCGAGAGCTTATTTGCGAGAGCACACAATGCTTCGAGTACGTTTGGAGAATGCGTAAACGCGCCGTGAAAAGATGTACGGCCGATTAATTCCGGCTGTTTGCGGTGTGAGCGAGAAGGAGGGTGTTGGGGTCCGACTCGTTGTCGTACACTGGCACATATATACATGTATATACAATATCCCAGATGACTATTGTTTAGAGGGGGGGGCGATGCCAAGGAGAGCAATTCCGCACATGTGGGTTGGAGCGCGTGTGCGTACCCCGTCGGTAGACCGCCGAGCGAGGCGCCTTCGGATAGGGACGTCCCTCTCTCCTAATGTAACGCATACATTGTATACATGCACTGTAGGGGGGGGGGGGTGAGGGGTGGTCGGAGTAACAAATTGAACGGATTTATGATTTCTGCGAGTACGTGACCGGAATGGCGGAGGCGGGGCCCATCTGCGCCCGTGCCCCGCCCCCCATTTACCATAACGAACAGCCAAACAATTTGTGCTAGTGCTAGGTAACCGGCGAGGTGGCTTTTAGACACGTTCAAATTTTCTACGGCAGGCAAAAGTAAACGGAGAACGTAGGCCGCCGATAACTGACTGCAGGAAAAACTAGAATCACTTGTTTCTATGAGGGATATACACACGCATCGATATTGAGCGTAAAAATAAAAGTTAGAGCTTTGAACAAAATATTAACCCATGTTAGGACAAAATGTTTTTCGCCACAAGAATGTATATATAATTTTCTTTGTGAGTTTATTATTACGTTATTAATACGAACTCACAATTTTATATTCGCTTAAATGCTCATCTGTAATTGATGTCGAAATACTTGTTATATTCAAACATTTGTTGTCAACCGTTGATATAATGGAAAACGGGAAATTTTAAAATTGGAAGTAAGCAGGAGGAACCGAAATAGTGGAGGGTCACGACCGTTTTAACTATTCATGGAATGAGAGCGGTGGGGGGAGGTCGGCTAGATCCCACTTGGAGGATTGGTAGAACCTTAAACCCATTAAGAAATATATTCCCTTTCAGTTCTCCCCCCCCACACTCTTTCTCTCTTTCTCGGTCTCGCTATGCCTTACTTCAGAGACTTAATTGAATTTTATATGGCGGAAATGTTCGGGAATCCAATAGACTATGGGGCCAATGAGCTGCGTACGAAATGAGAACTCATTCTTTTCTGCCGCCCATCAAAAGGAGGACTGCACGTTTATATTTCAAGAAAATTGTATTTATTCGAAAACTGATATTGGTTGGCAAAATGGCTTCTTAGATTCTCTGTCTTCAGTCACCGATTAAGACCCGCACATAGGTATCTTAAATGAATTAAAATTTTGTAAGCTAAAAACCCCTATCGCACTATAAACAAGTATATTCCAAAATACATCTCCATACTTAAAGTGCAGACTGAGGCACTTATAGTGTACAATGTGAAAACCTTATATATTATCCTAATATTTAAATCTTATTGAATCAAATCTTATGTATCAAGAGTACACTCGTCCGGGTGATAGGTGGTGTGGAATTTTGGGTCAAGATATTTGGCGTTATTAGCTAGAAGCAGAAACATGACTCATGACCCAATGACAATTGTAATCTGCATTGGCCTAATAACGAGATATAAGTGATGGGAGTACCAATTAGCGGCCGATTTCAGCGCTTTGAATTCCACTCAATCCGCTATCGATCGCTATGAAATATTCAAGGGAGGCGGCAATTATTGCGTCCAATCAGTGAACGATGAGCCATTTGAGAGTAGCGATTCACTTCATCGATGCGACGAATCTTCTTCAGTCGGTGGGGCCTGGGAGCGGTCGAAACGGGGCCGGCCGTCCCTCAGCGGGGGCTTAATTGATCGAAAATAATTACCCGTGCGGAATCCCGGAAAAGGGTAAGGGGGATTAGAGGAGATCAGAGAGGGATAGACTGGTTCGCCATCTTGTGTCCCCACCTTCCATCCCTCTTTCCGAATTGTCCCTAAAGTCCGAAGAATTAACGACGATTACGGACGCTCCCTACTTTGTACTAAGTGCGGACTTTAATAATGCTCCATTCCATTCACATGTCGTTATCCCCCGCTCTAGCACTTTCAGATCTACACCGGAATTCCAACCGCCGGCGAAACGTTATTGAAAACCCGAAAATCCGAAATTATACTCACAAAAGAATTCCGAAAGTCACACTGTTCCAACAAGGACTTTAGATAAGCGCTTTTAATTCGGTTTTAGGCATTTTCACAACCTGTAACGGAAAAAAGGGTGCCAAAACGTTTCATCTTCCCCGTTAGAAACCCACGGGCAGAAGCTCTTATACCACACGACCTATTATTTAAATAAAGTTTCGCACAATCACTTTTCCATTGTTGCGCCCCTTTAATATCTCAAGGAAAGTTCTATTTAAAGTTAAATCGTTTCTTTTGAGAGGGAGAATTGCGAGTGGCGAATTTCGTCCTCCATTGACCGGCCCCGCCCCCCCTTTTCAAATTAGTTTCCGAGCCGGGGCGTTTTTATTCTTTAAATTTGCCAAAAAGGCCGCACCTTTCTCTCTTTTTTTTTCACCCCGTCCACCCATTTTAGCGAGCTCCACTCAATTATCTTTTGTATCGCTATACTCTATATAGGGCGGATTTTCCCGCTATTCTCTGTAAGGTTAAATTGGAGGATTCTAACGTTGTTGATTTTATCTGCACGCTAAATTGAAAAACTCCTTTTTGCCCACCGAACCACCCCCCGGGGTTGCTACCTTTCGTGCGCTGGGAAATTCAGAATTGGAAGACAGTTAAATTATATTAGAAATATTGCGCATTTCTTCCAATATACAATTCAATTCACGCGATAACAGTGTATGATATTAATTAATTAAATCCTCCGAAGCGGCATAAAAAATTTAGTAAATTAGTGATATTAATTACCTGAATTTTTAGGGAAATACGAATTGTTTAAAACTTAAATTATGCTTTCTCTATGAAGGTTATTGTACTGCAAATACAATAGACAATATGAACAGTGTCGCGTAGTTATCAATTCAAATTAGCAATCTGATGTAAATTCATTACGCAACCGGCTAATCGAATTCCGGGTCCAACGGGGGTCAAACAGCTAAGTTATTCGGAAATTCACTTCAATTACTATCCCGACATGAACATGCTTTGGTTACCCAGTTGGTATTGCGTTAAGCGGCCTTATTATACATAGCGACTGTTCACGAACTAGGCAAATTACGCCGAAATCTAGCTTGGGGCCAAAAAAGAGAGGATAACGTATACATTTTTGTGATGCACTAAATCACCAGTGATTACCGAAACATTTGGTAAGGATTAGAGGGGAAAATACGCGGAATTATTTTCAGTGTTAACATTGCCCGTTGTGGACATTCGAAATCCATCACGGTAACATTTGCTTATATTAACTCCGTAAATACCGAATGATATAAACCCCGGGGTGGATTTTCATAAAACCAGCTTTTCTACGTCGTCGTAATTCCGACACCGCGGCCAAATCCCGATGGGGGCCATCGGAAAGAAATCAATCGTGTAACGATAATCATTACCCCCCCCCCCACCCGGTCGGGGGTGAAGTGAATGGGGGGATGGGGGTGGAGGGTATTATTAACGCGGGGTGGAATCAAACCAGCGTTTGGCCATCGTTGCGGGCGCCCCGAGCACGGTTAATACCGGGGCTATCGGCAGAAAAGCCGGCCGGCACAGGTTTAATTAGCCCCACTCATATTCGACGCTAATGGCGCGTCTCGCGTTCCCTCCCCACCGAACGAGTCCAACGTCCAATTAGTCCCAACTTCCATTCGAACTTCGCCGGGTTCGGTTAGTTATTCAAAACTATAGCGATACACCAGGAGTGAGGTACGTACCGAAGGGCCATACCTTCGGCTAGTAGGGCTGAGAATTTTAACTGCGATGTAGACGAATGATGCTCAGAAATTATAGATGCAGACTCGTAAATTTGGCGAGTACTCAAACATTTATGTATGGAGGGAATTATTATGATTTGTATTTGGTAAGCCTTAATAATGGTCCCGAATTTATTTTAATTTCGAAAAAAATAAATGACAATAATGTATCCGTTGGTCTCCTTTAAATTAATGAGACCAAGATTAATTAATGTGTCTTAATTGTGACCAAAAGTTTTGGGAACAAATTACTGTTATCAGTTGTCCAGACAAGTATAAGTGCTACACCTCAGTTCGAAGTTTGACCTCGTTTTTATCCGTCTGAGACAGAATAATTTTTCAGAAAATGGCTGTATCAAAGAGTCCGGGGGAGGATAAAACATCGATTGTTACAATACAAAAAACGTGTAGCGAGTCCCCGGGGTGGAGGAGAACAGATCGGGCGGGTCTGATGCGCTCTATTCCTGCAGTGAATACCTCTTTTGCTCCGTCCGATTCTTGAATGGCTCTAGTCCCTCCACCGCCACCCTTGAGAGGAGACCCGGAGATGTTTTGTGTGAAGCCGCTTTTGTGTTTCATGCGCTCTAATTCAAAACGCTCTATATCCCTAACAGAACAGAAAGCCTAAAGAAAGCCAAAGCGTCTTATATGAATGACAACATTTTTTCAAGCGGCCATTCACACGAGTCTTTATATATCCGAATAAAGAGCGTTCTTATTTTCTATCTTTCAAGTAACGATTGAAACATTTACAAATAGATATTTAGAAAAATGTTTATATCCCCGAAGCGTACGGCATAGATAGTAACATTAAACGATGTTTCCTGAGAATTTACTTCTTTATGAAACAATACTAGGTTTTATCAGAATAATATAAGATTACCTGAATAACTCGAAAATGCATAATCAGTCACACTAATTCAATCAACAATAAATAAATAAATAAATAATAAATTTGTTCTATTCAACTTAATAGGCTACTTGATTTGCTGTATAATGACAACCAATGCAAAATATACAAGGAATATGTATTGGCGGTCACTCAAAAAATTGCGTATTTTATTAAAATAAACCTAGAGACGGTTTTTACGTACCCTAAGTTTCTTAGAAAATCAGGGACGCGACGGAATTCTGCAAGCGTAAAAATGCATGTAACACGGCGCTACTATGCGGCAAACCAGCATTGCTCGGGTGTGATACCAGTTTAGTATCAGTGAGCGCCGTACACATCCATAAAATAAATGTTTAGACTTCGCAGTGATATCGTGACGTATAATTTATATATTCTTGTATGAAAAAAGTGAAATAAATGAAAAAACAAAAATATTAGTCGAAAAAATTTAAAAAACTGAAATATGTCTTTACCCCTGTGGGCCCCAAATCCCAATTAGGCCACAGGGGCTTCTATTCAATACGGGCCATACTATCAGCAAAATTGTTTTATTTTTAAACCTTTTTTTATTTTTGATTACAATTGATACATGTATATTTTTCATGCGTTTGTCTCGATAAAGAAACCATAAGAAATTATGGCACTTTTGACATGAATTAACTAATGTCCGAGGTGATCTCTGGACGAGTGGCCTTTAAGCCGTCGGTAATGGAGGAAAGTGACTGGACGAGCAAATTAGGATGAGGAGTTAGGCGGGAATGGAACTTAAGTAACCGGGATTTCGCGACTTCGTCGACTGTCCGTATGTTGAGGTCATTATGAATGGTACGATTTAAAACATACCAGGGAGGATTAAGGATGGTTCGAAGAACTTTCGATTGGCATCCCTGGATGCGAGCGATGTCGGATGTCTTGGTGGAACCCCATAGTTCTATACCGTATGTCCGTGTCGGTTTTAATATAGCTGTGTGTATACTGTGTTTGTTAATTAAAGTCACTTTGATGTCCGTTTTAGTAGTGGTCCAAAATTGCGGTTTAAGTCGATTCTTTTAGGTCGGGTATGGGGGGATTCCACGTAAATCAGCAAAATTGTACTAGAAGGAAACTAGAAAATATTTTCGTTAGAAATATAAAACATTTAACTGTTATTTTGATCAGACAGAATTGACTTATTGCAATCGGAACAGGCTTAAAAATGTAAAACACCTGTACATATCGTAGGTATTTTTCACTTATTGGCGGCCGCAGTAACTGGAATTTTGGAAGAAGGGAGAAGTGGAAGCGTACACAAACAAGGGGAAAAACGGCCGGCAGGTGTTGTAAGATAGGCCGACCCTCCCCGTCCATGTCAACGGTGACATCCCACCCTCGTACTCAGACGCACACTTTTTCATTAGGCTTTCCTTTAGCCTGCATTCCGGACGGGCAAAAATATAGCAAGAGTTTCAGTCGGAATTACGAATTTGGGGGGGGGGGGAGAAGGGGGCTAAAAAACTCCAGACCCCAAACACCCCCCGGACCGACGGCTGCCGAGGTACAAGTACAAGCACGCCCACTCAAGAGAGGACAAATTAAATTCAACAGTCGTCACTGTTTTTAGCGCGAAATATAAACGAACGCGGGCGCCGCGTTCGCACGAACTCGTCTTAATAATGCCATCCCCTCTTTAATTCGTACACAATAAGCGTTTCGTGAAACAGGATTGACGCCTTATAAAAAACAAACTAAGATTCAAAATATTCCTACGTTCATAGGAATCCCAATTCGTTGAAACTACAGGTTATATTTCGTTCATACTTACATTATTTTACTGTGTATATTAGAAATAGTTAACTTCACAATCACCTATGAACTACATGAATCATACTATGTACCTATCATACTAATAGTCTAATGCCCGAGGTGCGTATTTTTTACGGCGGACTCAAAACCTAACACTAGCTAACCACCGATTAAATTTTAAATCTCAAATAACAGTTTTATCTTCGGCAGCTATGTATGGGGTACAGATCTTTATATTTGGTACTAATACCAACCGATATGGTGATAACATTTCGAGCGACTTCGTTCCCACGTATGATTTTCAATGGAAACATGCGGTTAAAACAGAGGTATCGAGGGATCGACATGAAATACATGTGTAAATTGAAACAACCGGATATCACACTGATAAATGGAAGTATTGTAAATCCGGGGACCGAAGATAAGAAAAAAATTGACGGTACGTTAGCGTCAAAACGCGTAGGAAGGAATATAAATTTTCGGTATAATGGAGGGAGCGAGGCACACGAGGATGAGGAGGAGGTGAATAGCTCGGCGGTTGTATATATTGGATTAAGGGGGCGCCCAGGGCCCGGTTATCAACGCCCACACCCCATTTATCACAACTCGGCCTTCTCTTCGATTAACGGCCAAAATAAGATAAGACAATGCGCCCCTAGGAATTTTACGACCGAGAAAGTACTTAAGGGGGGGCGGGAGCGGGCCAACGCGTACGGAATGGACGGACTCCGTCGCTATTCGATGCACCGTAATAATTGCATCCGGAATACAAAGAAAAATTTTGTCAATATACTTCCGAAATTCAGTTTTATATTCCACCCTGTATTATTGTAATATCGCTTTTTCACGCAATTCCTTAATATTTCAGAGATCCACAATGAGCGTGGGTTGTACAGTGGCTTAATTTTATTTCTATCGTCTCAACAAACAATCTATATATTAGTTGATTTTCTGTGAGAATTTATTTCCCGGAATTTCCCTTTCCTTCGTAGAATTATATGTCTGTAACAGTGTTTGCATTCAGTGTGAAAGATCGTCGAAATCTTGTTTTTCTTCCTTTTTTTCGACTAGAAGCAGTAGCTTTCAACAAAAATTATTTTAATGCTATTTCTCAATTTAATGTATCCAGAAATGATGATTCAGCGAGTGACCAAAAACCGGTCTTGCGTAGGAAGAAATCAAGGACCGGAGGCCGCAAGAACGACGATACTATTTGTTATCGTCACGATGTAGTATTGTCAAAACGGGAAATAAATTTTCCCCAAATCGTATAAAAAAAGTAATTTGCATTCAAAACCACTTAGCGTCCACCTTACGCCCAGCGTAATCCCTAGTTTAAAAGCAGTTTTATCATTTCCCAACATCGCCGAGACTATAGTTGGGTGCGGAAGGAAAGGAGCCCTAGTTTCTGGGCGAGGTTAAGGCGGGTGCTTAGCTGGGAGGGCCCCGCGGGAAATATTGATGGGGATGGGGAGACTGTAGGTAAGGGGTTGGGGGTTGGAGACGGTAAACAACGCCGCCGCCTTAAACCCCCCGAGAGACCGCTAATCTCTTACACTTTAGGGCCCTAACATTTTAAAAGGGGTTAGTTAATCGCCCGCTAACAACGCGCAGAGAAGTAACGCCGACCACGTCTGCACGGCACAGCTATCTGTCTAGAAACCTAAAATAGACACCTGGTGGCCCAAATTAAGGTGAAGAATTTTTCAGTGAATTTTCCAAATATATGACAGGAAACCTATCTGGTATTGCGTATTTACGTTCATAAAAGATTTCCTGTTGATCCAAAATGTATTGAAAAAACTATACTTTTAGTAATTTATTTAATCGGTGCATGTTCACCCAACGAAATTGAGATATATTGTAATATTAATATTATAATTATAATATAATATTAACTAGCGCCCCCCTGAGTGTGGTGCGGACATGTACTCAACTAAAGTTCGTTGGGTCCACTTGAACCGATAAACTAGCGCCCCTGAGGGTGGTGCGGAAATGTACTTAACTAAAGTTCGTTGAGTGCACTTGCACCAGTAAACTAGCGCACCTCTGAGTGTGGTGCGGAAATGTACTTAACTAAAGTTCGTTTGGTGCACTTGCACCAGTAAACTAGCGCACCCCTGAGGGTGGTGTGGGAATGTACTTAACTAAAGTTCATTTGGTACACTTGCACCAATAAACTAGCGCCCCCTGAGGGTGGTGCGGAAATGTACTTAACTAAAGTTCGTTTGGTACACTTGAACCGATAAACTAGCGCCCCTGAGGGTGGTGCGGAAATGTACTTAACTAAAGTTCGTTTGGTGCACTTGCACCAGTAAACTAGCGCACCCCTGAGTGTGGTGCGGAAATGTACTTAACTAAAGTTCGTTTGGTGCACTTGCACCAGTAAACTAGCGCACCCCTGAGGGTGGTGTGGGAATGTACTTAACTAAAGTTCATTTGGTACACTTGCACCAATAAACTAGCGCCCCCTGAGGGTGGTGTGGGAATGTACTTAACTAAAGTTCATTTGGTACACTTGCACCAATAAACTAGCGCCCCCTGAGGGTGGTGCGGAAATGTACTTAACTAAAGTTCGTTTGGTACACTTGCACCAATAAACTAGCGCCCCCTGAGTGTGGTGTGGAAATGTACTTAACTAAAGTTCGTTTGGTGCATTTGGACCGATAAACTAGCGCCTCCCCGAGTGTGGCGCGGAAATGTACTTAACTAAAGTTCGTTGAGTGCACTTGCACCGATTAACTAGATTACTAAAAATAAACGAAAACTTTTATGATCGTAAATACACAGTACTAGATAGGTTTCCTGTCACATATTTGGAAGTCAGAAACTAATAGTTGTGACCAGTTGTGTGATTAAATATATATTTGACCGATAATCCGACAATGACTTAAGCTGATTAACAAAATCCCTCCCAACCCAAATAAGACACAACATTCCCAAAAACACAATAACAATACACGTATATATACACACGACAAACAGACAACCACTATAGTACAAGTGCAGTGCACTGAGGATGCCCAAAAAACATCCAAAGTGTCAACAGTGACTAACACCGCTACTGAAGATGGCGAGCAGCCGAAACTGGTCTAGCAAATGCCCAAACCAGCGAGAGGAGACAGAAACACACGAAATCTACAATATCGTATATCTTTTAAAATAAAATTCAGTTTAATACCTTACCTAGGGACGACTTCGGGATTAAATCCAAAAGCTTTATGGACAAAAGAAGTGGACACACCGCGGACTCTGCTCACCTGGAGTCCGCACTAAGAGTGAATCTAGACCTGGCGCTAGAAGCTCTATTTAAACGCGTATCCGTGGCTGGTGGGGTAAAGGGGAAGGGGAGAAAACCAAATGGATAACAGGAAAAGGGAGACATTACTAGTAGAGGTCCACTAGTCTTAGTTAACAAAGACACATGCTAGGACAAAGGGACTTCTCTTCCCCGGCTACTTTCAGTTGTTTATGTCTCCTCGACACCTTACTACACCCACCCCCAACCCCCCGAGCTATGCTTGTACACCTTTTATTAGATAAGAAAATAAAACCCGGAGGAGGAGAAAGAAAAGGGAGGAATAGAAGGGAAGTGGATAATAAAGTTTGATTAGGAACAGGAAAGAGACCCGGGGATGCCGATTCCAATGAATTCGGGGCCAGTCGGCTTTAAGAAAAATGGTGGGCACTGAGATTAAATTAATAAATTAATTAGTAGACTTATAAAACCTTAAAATATCATAAAAAATGTTTCAACTCAATAGTGACGAAACATCGCCTCTAAATTCTGCTAGATTCTTCTTAGGAAACGCAAATAAAAATGACGATAATAACGAAAAAAGAGGCAAGTAAGTTATGGGATTAAATTTACAGCGAGAAACATACACAATACGTCATGTACATAAAAGTAATTACTTTTGTATTCCGGGAATAAACCATCTAGTTGCGTGTAAACGGCGCAGAAAAAACATATACCCCCCCCCACCGGGCAAAAGAGAAAGTAAGAAATATGTTAGGGCCAAAGTTGGAAGTTTACTTAAAGATCGACTGCGCCAAAACATGAGAAGTGCTTCAACAACATGAGAATTTCAGGAAGTTTCGGACTCACGCAAACGACGTCAAGACAACCAATCATACCCTCCGGCTACTCACCTGGAACAAATTGAAAGAGAAGTTATAAGCAAACGAAAATGCAGACTCAAAAATCCTGTAATAACAAACTGAAAATATATTAGAATAAGTTACTGAACTTTGAATACTAAAATATGATGAAAATATTGCGATCACGAGAAGCACAGGATAACAGTGTACTTTGTGTTTGAGAACTAAGGGTTGAATCGTTCAGAACGTATGTTCGGTTCTCCAGGATTTGTACTGCATAAACCAAGTAATTTTTTTGCTCCATTGTACGCTCTAATAGTACAGAACTGGAAATGGGGAAGGAATAATTATATAATAAATTATCCCGTTTCAAATAGGCCCGGACTGATAATAACAGTGAAATTGGACTGTAATAATTTGTCTATTAGCTGCCGAGTAGGGACACCGCTACATATATAGCGGTGAGAGAAGAGGTAAATCAACCGAGGGAAGATATGGTATTCAGTTGGGGGTTGGGGCGTCAATTTAAATGCCACCAGTGGGGGAGAGAGAGAGAGAATCTATCCCACGGGAACATTAGACAAAGAGACGCCTCGACCAAATATACGCCCGCATATATATATATCAAGATATGGGGAAACAGTGCCGGTGGAACAATTCGTCATCATTACACTGTCGACTTATTTGCCTAATTATCCCCGCGGTCGCTGCTTTTAGTGCGGTCGCTGGAAAAATTCGAAATTTCGGTACACGATGTACCCAATTAAGTTAAGGGATGAACGATTAAAACTGAGAAGATATTTATACAGCCAACACTATGCTGAATGCGTAAGAATATTTCAACTAACACACAGGATGAACGATGCCAATAAGACTACGATATGTATAATATAAGACTCTTTTACGGAATGCTACCGAAAGTTCATAATAAACAGCCAACTAATAATCCTCTCTTTATGTACATTGCTTTTTATCTTATCGGAGTTATTTAATAAGCAACAACAACCCGCTCGCTTTCAGGATACCAACAACATTCTTCTTTATTAATACCTCCAAATATTTATATTCTTCGAATATTACTGATATATTAAATTTTTAACGCCCAACAGACAATAAATACAAAACACTTAATTTGATACGAATCGACTGTACTCTATTCATATGTTATTGTAACAATGATATCCGTTTATAATAACGTCCACTATTCTACAGAATCTAATTTTCGTTAAATTAGCTTAATGAATTCTAACTTAATTATGTAGAGTTTTATCCGACGATTTAGTCTCAAGTCGTTCCAAAAAACTGTAACTGGTGATCACGGCTTCCGGATGTTCCAACCGAATAAAGATTAAAGGAAATCGGACAATAGCCTTCCGGTTGGCGACCACAAAGACGTAAAAGAGGGCGGGGGTATCAAAGGCCGAGATATCTCGAGTATTATAATGTACACGGCTGACCTCACGCGTTTTTCGGCCGCAAGTCGAATAAAACGTAAAATAAGGGCCATGGAAGAGCGGTCAGGGGACATTCAAAAGGGAAAACAGGCGGAGGCGGGGGGAGAGACTGCGATATAAAGGAAGACGTATAGTTGAAATAAGGGCAGGGGCGACGGGTAATGGTGAGTTACAGCCGTTCAAGACTTACCTTTCTCGCTCTGTCTAGCCCCAACCAATATATGGCCCTGGCCTAGCAATATATCCGGGCGCCGGTCTCGAGTAACGACTGTTTAATTGGTCTGTTAGGGAGGGGGTGTCCCCGCATTATTGGAGTCTGAAGTTACCGGACTGAGGGTGGCGGTGATTGGAGATTCGAAACGGGGGGTTATATCACCCCCGGGTGGGCCGCAAGTGATAGCGCTTCAGCGCGGTGATATAGCCCACCGAAAGGAATTCGACCGAAATTAATCCCGCCCCCCTCCCTAGTGGGGTTTTTATTACCTCCGGTGTGTACTTGTTGTTCGGCGCCTAATATTTACAAAGCGTTCGGTGTCCGAGATAACATACTACTTTGCTGTCGTCAACATACAATAAGGGATGAAGTAAGAGACTCTATAAAGAAAACTTCAACTTGAAAAGTATCAGCGGAAAATCTTTATTACTATTTTAACTGTATTCATTACGCGCAATTATGTCTTTGTTGCGGTTATTCGCGGGATAATTTTTTTGGAAATGTTAACAGGCGCGCGTGATGGGATTGGGGCCTGCTCCCAGAGTTTAATGTTTCCGATTCGTGTGGTTTACAACCTTACCCCGTAAATACCCGAGAAAGTACCTAACCGCTGATTACGACCACCCTCGAGTTATTGCTGAAAGTTAGTACCGCCAGCCCGAATTTCAAACGTAAGTATTGAAATAAATCAGAGCGTACACTGAAGAAATTTGGTTTATGAGTTTACTTACTGAGCGCGTTTATTTAAAATGAGACCTTTTATATCGCTCATAAAAATACCGGCAATGAGCCTACCGAATGCATATTGGAACAAACTAAGCTCTGGCTAACTGGGCCTGTGCTTGCTTAACTGACCGGCTAACTCGAATAAAAATTAAACCCTCCCAAGCGTGACGATATCTCGTTAGGGGGAGTAGCGGAAGGAGCCACGACGGTGGAGGAGGGAGATCTTCTCTCATGTGGGAAAGCAAATCTGTCGCTAATGACCGTCGCTTGTTCAACTGGAAACTTAGAAGAGTATGAGAGAGAGAGAAGGGACGGTGAGGGTAAATATAATAGGGGCCACACAGGAGGGAGGAAGATGTGGGGAGAAGGAGTCTAATGGAGGAGCTCGGTACAGGAGTACCCTTCCATTATGGCAGGTCGGGCAGGGGGCGACACTTTGAACTTAATCGGGAGCTCCTCGACACTGCACTCCCGTCGGACTCTTGCCAGTCAGGACACGCTCTAACGACTGTCTCAGGTCTTAAACGACCAATAAACTCTTCTCCAATGAGGTGGCAAAATCGTCGAAGCTGGTGGACATACTATCCTCCAATTCAAATCCTGTTCATTCAAATATAAAGCACTCGACACTCTTGCGATTTTTGGCTTCTCGCTCATGAGAGTAGTAATTTCTCAATAATTTAGTACGCATGTAAGGTGTAGAGGAGGAACATCCCATATGAGTAAGTGGGGTTTGTGTCCACAGGGATTACATTTTTTAATTTCATCACTCGTGTAGACTTTTCTCTTTTACTAGTCGCCGAAAACTCACAGCATTACTGATAGAGCATTACGGGACACCGCGAGGAACCGGAAGGAGCTCGAGCTTCTAACCAGACAACTGTATTTCCTGGGTGATGATACGCAATAGTGATTTATTTGTTTGAAACACGCAACGTCGCAAACACCGTGCAACACGTTTTTCAATTGAACGAACCGAAGAATGGTCTCGGTATTTTTTTAATTTTTACAATGAACACTGATTGGTAGCGGTGAGAGGCGGTGGACATTTAACCTGTGCACGTTGCATTCAGACGTAATTGATTTTTCCAACGTTGTGGAATGGTCTTCCCTCCCCTCAGTACCTCTTTCCTGCCCCTCGCCCACGAGTTTCATTGAACATCAACCGGATGAACTGCAGCGGTTGAAGAGCGGGGAGAGCGAGCGAGTGAAAGGGAGGGAGGGAAATTCGAATCTGTTTTTCCACTCGAATTACTTCTCCCCCGGAGCTTTTAATTGGGGGGTTGCTAGTCATCAGTTAGAGGGAGGGGTAGTCCCGGGGTTGGCCTCGAGTACTCGGGGCTCCCCCTCCATTCAATAGAAAACAGAGCTACCCAACCTCCCCGAAACTTCATCTCGGTCGCCTCTCACCTAAATCTCCTTCTCTCTCTCTCTCTCTCTCCTCGTCCGGTCCGCCCTATCTCCTCCTTCTACCCCGGCCCGAAGGGAGAGGACACTGGTAGGTAGGCAGTCTTCCCTTTCTACGTCTCTCTTCCCTATTTTTTTTGTTGGACAGTTAAAGACCGGTAATGGAAGGATGAAGGGTCGGCCGTCCCGTCTTTGAATTGAAACGAGAGGAGGGACTGCATGATTAAGGCCGGGGAGGGTATAAAGAAAAGCGGTGGAAAACGGAAATATGTGTGGACGGCTGAGGTACCCGGATCGGCCATTATTCCGGGACCGAAAACGAGGATTTCAGGGGGGAGTTAAATAGAATCGGTAACGATGACTTTATCCCCATAGAGTCCTCAACATTATGCAGAAGTTATGACTATTCAGTCAACATTGCTGATTTGATGTTATATTTTTGACGTTAGTATTTGAAACCAGTAATAATTTGAATATTATTCGAAATCTCGTTCCAGAGAATCTTAAAAATATAAAATAATTACAGGAATTACTCTATTTCATAATTATTTAGGTATTAAACGTTATTAGTAACAATAAGAAACTTCAACTAACGTTATAATATTTAAATGTCATTCTTTTCTTCTTAGAATATATTGTACAAGAACAGTTAGATGTGATTTAACAGTGTGACGCATTGGAGCATTGCGGACAGCCAACTTCATTCATTGATCATCATGTTCAATTCAGTAATTCATGGGGGTCGGGTCTAGGGATCGTTATGGAAGCAATGCCGGGCAGGCTGAATGTAATTAAGGTCGAAGTACTCGATAAATCTGGCGCCCTCCAATTTAACCGAAGACTGCACCTTCAATATAAGGGCCCCCATTCTAAATCAAGGTGGAGATTACTTAACGTTCTCAAGACCTTGGGCGAAAAACGGTCCGGACAAATTGGGATAATTAATCAATTCAATTGTAGCCGCCTCAAAATAATGGCCGTTGCGAAAGGGAATGACGCTAACGAGGGGGATAGGATACTGGAGAAGCAAATGTTCTCAATTCCGACTGAGGTTTGCGTACCACAACCATTTTATATTACTGTGCAGTATAACTGTTTAATTAAATTAAATGATATTCAGTTTTTATTATAAAAAAATTCATTCATACGAATTTTACAAACGACAAACTCATTATATTTAGGAAAATAAAATGCGCTGAAACTAATCTACTGATATTACATAAAATAATGAGAATTGCATAAGGATCTGAACAAACTGAAGGGGCATCTTCCTGAGGGGAATTTAAACTGAATCAACATTCTTGGTTCTTCCTTTACAGCTATTATTTTTCACGAGCGATAATATTATTTAAAACAATTTTCATATTAATCAGTCGAATTGGAAAAAAATACAGGGATAATAAAAAAGCTGGGAGACGTGCAAACAATATTTCAGTTGTACTAAGGAAGCAGAGAGGCAGAGCAGCACTAACGAGCCAAGTATAACTCGATTGTCGCGGTAAATTGCATTGATTAAAGCCAAGACCGATGACCGTCTCCGTCGGGCCCAACTTACGATGGACTTTGAAGCCGGGCGTTTAATTATAATTGCGTTGTACATTAAGATCCGTGTGCGGCCTTTGGCCGGTACACGATTGAAGGGTCTCGAGTGTTTGTGAAACCGGGTACGGGGGGGCCGGAGTTGAGTTCATTAATTACTGGGATTGCGGCCCCACCACCCGTCAAACCGGTTTCACCACGGATTAGACCGGCCGACAGTGGCATCCAGCCGCAGATTTGGCCCGCACTTCAGAGAAGTTGCACCCGGGGGAGGGCCGAGAATTCCACCGCAGTGGTAAGCCGTCCGAAGGCACCCTCAGCGTACCTCTTACAAAACGGTCTTTCACCCAACAATAATACACTGAAATCTTGGAATTGCGCACATTCTAAACGATTATTAAACTGGCCACGGTTTTTCTAGAACGCATCGTAAATGGCGGTAATATCAGTCATTAGGGTGTTTTACCGTAAAAATAATGCGGTATGCGTATTCAAGATTCAATACAAGCATAATCAAACCGAAAATATGATATCGAAAAAGTAATATTTATTTTATAAAAGTACAAAAATATAAAAAATTTCACTCTCGAATCACCAATCATCCTAATCCAAGGGTCCAAACCCCACCCGCTTGACAGTACGATCCAGACATTTTTATTACGAATATCCAATAATTTAACATCGCTAAGTATCATCTACCGCGTATTCGGAATGAAAATGAAAAAAAAAGTTGGCCCTCAACTCTCGGAGAGCGAAATGGAGGGAGGGAAAAGCGCTCGTGGGGATGATTTAAGTAGGGGGGGGGGGAACCTTCAATATAATCCGGCTGCAGAAAGATGGAGGAGGGTGAGTTGTGGTCATCCCTGGGACGAGGGGGAGTCGGCCCCCGACCCCCTACCACTTATTGCGATATTACTATCCCTCCCCCGTCATTAAATATTAGACGAGTCCAGCCGACCCCTTCTTAAACAATTTTATTACGCATCGGTGAAGACAGAACATTCTATTCTTGCAAATCAACATAAAATTTATGCGACAACTTTGTTTAAGCTTAAATGCTTATAATACAATTCACCGCTGAAATTTATTAACATTACCCACGATTATCGTTTTGCTTTAGATCTGATTATTTCATCATTTTATCAAGCGATCCTATTTCTTGATCTCTAATATAATTTTGATACATAATAAATTATCATAATCATAATAAAGTATACTCAACGTCCATTAAATGTATTCGTCATTTATTTCCTTTATGCAAGGCCTCTATGCGCGGTATTCATTTGATACTTCGTTTGAATTAACTGCGTCCACCGTTGCGCACTGTTCAATCTGGATTAAAACATTGGAAGGAAAAGTTGAATTCTAAGTTCTTGAGGTTTTGAGATATCATACAGAAAATATGAGAATTTCAAGTGAGTAGGCCTGGAAAAACGAATACGTGTAAGCCGCAGAATTTCAAGTTTGAAATCCGCATTTTCCAATCCTTTCATTCATATTTAACTGACAGTTTTTTATTCCAATACAAGGCTTCAATACGAAAGGTATTCCAATTTTTTTTTCTGTTAATAACAAACACAACAACGAAGTCTGCGGGGACTGAAAAATGTTGAAAATATGAAGCGGAAAATGTTCCTAACCTTGTCCCCCTATTAGGCGGTAAGAACAACACTATTAAATTCAACCCTTCTACAATTTTACTAACGGTCAATTACTCAATGACTAACCCTATTAGTGAGTTGGAGTGCAGCCACCCGCTCTCCGCTTCCAATTAGTGAAAGGCAGAGGCCCCAACCTCACCGGGCTGTATAAGCTCCCGGTCTTCCACTCAAAATAAAACCGAACGGCCGCAGAGGGACCGCCCAAACGAGGATTTGCGAGCCGAGCAAGTCGCTTTGTAGTTGGCCACCCTTGCGCAACGAACAGCCCAATGAACGCCTACTATTTTATAGGCGTAAAAAAAAGCGGGGTGCATCGTGCAAAATGAGTGGCTGAAATAATTACAAGATGCGAACATTGCAGGAGGTTGGCTTCCCTCCTTTATCCCGCCTATCTGCGTCCCACGTCGAAAAGCTCTCGCTTATTATCCCACGCCCTAATATCATTTAAAGTAATGCATGTGGAGATTTTACTCCTGCGCAATTCAGTGTAGGAATCACGATATCACAAAAAAAAATTGGACTCGATATTATAAACTTTAATATATTGCCAATAATATTAATATCAATGTCGTTTTTGCTTCCGTATAAACTACATAGTAACGTTTTTCAAATGCTAAAATAGTTATTTATAGAATTATAGAAATTATTTTTATCGAATCTATTTGGATCTACGATTTCTCGACTAATAACGTGTTACAAGCTTGTGCAGGTTAACTCGTTTCACGTATTAATTTTTTCATCTGTTGATATACTACCCCCCTGGAAAGAGTTAAGTACACGCGTGGCGCGTAATTGGAGCGTTGATTCAAAGTAAGACGGGAGAAGTTACTCTGGGGAGGAGGGAGCGTTACGCTCTTTTTCTGCCGGTACGGTTCTCAAGAGAAAACCACCCCCGTCCACCCCTCCACCCCATTTCCTTTGGCTTGATTGAAGGCAAAACTCCCCCAGACCGTCACTTAAAGGCTTAGGCCTGCCGGTTACTAATTTCTCATTTACCAGCCCCAGCCTCTTTCACTGTTCTTAGAGGATATTCCGCAACATCCTTCCCTTTATTCTGCCCCCCCTTCTTACAGCCAGGCGATTTAAAATGTACTAATCCCTCTCGATGCCCCGCCCCTCCCCCGCACCACCTTAACTCCCCCCCCGTCATCAACTCGGTAATTAGTCCAATAAGGAGTTACCCGCCTGGGTATGCAGTAAGAGCAGCAGATTTTAATTGCGCGTTTATCCTCTAATTGACTCGGGCATTAGGCGAGGGGAGCGGCGGTAAACAAATTAATGCAGTAGATTTAATTGAAAACTATGTTTTAATTGTCAACAAAATTAATTAATGATAGTCGATATAATAAGACGTATCATTCGGCCTTCCTGTCAGAAATGTCGCCCTATTCTGGCCTCTCCTGAATTTTGTTATCGGCCCAAATTCTGCGTACTTGCATACTATTGAAATAAAAATCTGTAAAGATTGTACAAATTTTAATGCGTAGGTACATAACATTATAATTTGTTGTCCGCGAAAGAAATTACAGTGCACTCTTTAATAATATATGAAATAACAACAAAGCCTTGTTCTTTGTTTACAAGGAAAGGCTACTATCTATTTACAATTATTTTGTCCAATTTTGAACAAGAAAAAGTGCCAAAAATACTGGCAAAACGATGAGCGCAGTATTATCCTAATTGGAAAGCAAGCGTAGGATTTCAAGTGGTTGACGGCCTCAATTTGTTGAGGCCAGGATTGAGGCCACAAACTATAGACAGAGGAAAACAGTGAGCTCGCGTTGACACTGCTGATAATATTTGGACGGGGGAGTGGTGTCAATTAAACATCGTAAACCTCCGGGCGCGGGCACCAGATAAAATCCGCCTAAATCCTACTTTATATAATCCGAGAAGCGTCCACATTGTAGACGATAAAGTTGATTCAATATTTGTCCGCCCGTTTGCCGAATGACGCGCGTTTTCAGCCAGAAAATTCCTGTTACCTCGGGACAAAAGTCAACTGACACGTATGTTATGTATACATACGTTAACCTCGCATAATAAAAAATGATCGATTATTAGTAACTATAGAGTAATCGTAACTTTTTTCCCAGCGTTGCCTATATAGCGCAATAATGATCAATAAATTAATATCTAATGATAACTTTAATAAGTCCGGCCTTCATTAAAAAAATATATAAATTCAAATACCGTAGGTTCGTAGTGTTTCTGTCTCCTCTCGCTCTGTTTTGGTCTTTTGCTAGACCGGTTTCGGCTGATCGCCATCTTCAGTAATAGTCAGTCATTGTTGCCACTTTGAATGTTTTTCGGGCATCCCCACTGCACTGTCACTTTCACTTGTATTGTAGTGTTTGTCAGTTGTATATATACGCATTTTGTTATTGTTATTGGGGAATTATGTTTGTCTTATTTGGGTTGGATTTTGTTAATCCGCTTAGGCGGCGCTCACTGAAAATCCGCTACTGAAGATGGCGAGCAGCCGAAGCCGGTCTAACAAAAGACCAAACCGGCGAGAGGAGAGAAACACCACGAACATACGGTATTCCAACCCCTCGCAGACCACAAAACATGTATATTAAACTATAAATTCAAACATACGTTATATTTTGAGTGTTTCTAAAGACGCAATTGGTCTCGTTTTAGACATAAAGAATGGCAGTATATCACCTATACCGCCTAAACAATATAATACAAATTAAACGAATATTATAAATGATTCAGATGTGATTACGTATCGTCGCAATCAACTTTCGGTTGTCCCAACGAAAGTGATTAGTTTTCACCAATAGAAGGCTTAGAAATTCTGTCTTGTGACTGAAATGGATAAATTTTAGCCCTTTCCAGTCGTGTTGTATGTCCCTTCAGCCCCCCTGGGGGAGAGGGGACGCCCCGAGGACAACTTATATTGAAGGGTCAACTGTCATGGGCTGCCACGCCCCAATATCACACCCCCGCAGCGGCTCACTGCCAAATATACAGTCGGCTTCGAGAAGGAAAAATATTAATTTCTCCCCGGTCGGTTCTAATTATCTCAGCAATGGCAAACTGTATTGTACGTAACTGTGTAACTCTATCGTAAGCAATAGCACAATGAGCGGATTTACGTTAGTTCAGTAGGGAACATCACTCGGCAGTAACTCTACACACTAACAACTTAATTTTGTAATCAATATTAAGGGAGGACAGGTCTTAAGGTGGTGCCAACTTTTGCACACGAATATTTGCCAAAATGGCAAACGGTTGGTAATTGACTTCTGATCTGTCTTAACAGGACCGGGAGTTATTTTACAAATTAGTTTACAATATCTGTTTTGTGGTCTGCAAGGGTTGGAATACCGTAGATTTGTTGTGTCTAGCAAAAGACCAAACCAGCGAGAGGAGACAGAAACACAACAAAACTACGGTATTTTACAAATGTTTCATGACGATTAATTGAATTGTAAATTAGCAGGCCGTGTGATCCAACTCCGTACATTATTGGGTTTAACGGTATCCGAACCACGGGGTATTTCTTACTAAACACTGAAGAATCCGAACGGATTTCCGGACAGGATATGCCCGGCATATCTGTCTTGAGAACAGCTCCTTCTCAGCAACTAATTCGGGCCTATCGCAGAGTCGCGGCCTCCAGACGATCCCCAAACATTCAGAGCCACAATTAGGAGATCGAGACGGCAACAAAGTTAAGAACACAATCCTTCAAAATTGTATAACTGGTTTACACTCTGACTGGGCTGTTAGATGAAGGCTAAACACTGCTGTTTCCACAACAACACAAGAATATACACATAATTCGGTGTATATTCTATAGGATAATGGAGAGGGGATTCCTGTGGAGTAATTGACGAAGTTAAGTGAATTGATAATCTGGGTTTAAATTAATTTATGGTATATAGCTGACGACGACTCTGAGTTTCATATGACGATGTTTACAAATATATGGCGTTAACATATCATCTGTATTACAAAGATGAGGTTTTAAGGGGTGAATTTATAGACCTCCTTATTTCAAAAAATATTATTTTTTCAAGCGAAACTTATAACTGCAAATTCACAGATTAAGTTCGCGGAATGACTGCTGTTGGATGGAGTATATAATTAATTTTTCTTATACGCGGTGTCCATAATTATTATTACTGTCGAACTTTCGAGAAATAATAAAACACAGTTTCCTGCCGGCTGTCAAATCTCTGCGGACGGACGAAATCATTAGCGGAAGAGTAATTTAAGGATTAGAGGGGAGGTTTCAGGTTCGGGTTCAGGTGCAGAGGTGGAGTGAATGGGCGGAGACTTGTTGATGGGGGAGGCAGGTCGGTTGACCTTTGACCTCTTCACCTTTACGAAATACCACAGTTCAAATCCGGGGTTTTACCGCACATTGTGTAAACCGACTCACAGCCGGCATCCATTCAGAACCGCCACCCATTAAGAACTTAATTATTTCAATATTTCTTCAGAAAACTACTTAAAAAAATGTATATAATATTGAATGATGTCGATACTATAATATACAAACATAATGGCTATATTTACGTACCACCAAATGCGAGTGTGTACGTGTTTAATACGAGAATAAAATTCGGTAATTGTTTAAAATTGAATCAATGCATACGATATTTATTGGACTGTAATAAGTATTCAACTAGGGCACATTCAATAATTTGACAACAAAATATATCGATTATTTTAAGTAAGCAGCAAATAATTCCGGTCTTTCGGAGGGTGTTTCGCGCATGATGGGTTTATAGGGGCACAAAACCCAAAGAGTTGTACCTTTCACCGGGGAAAAGAGGAAATTTGAAAACTTTTCGCATTTTATAGGAATCCAATATTGGTGGTATACACTTGTTATACAGGAAATTATGGGGAAAAACAAGGATGTTTCGGATGTATATCAACAGATTTTTTTTCGAATAATGTACGTTACTGTTGGTTTGAGTATCGTGGGTATTCAAATGGGTTGCTGTGATGGGATTTTGAAGTGGGGGGGGAGAGACAAGATTGGAGAATTGGAGAGTGGTGCTGCCTGTGAGCGAGTTCTCCAAGCTGTTGAGTGTCTGAGCCTGCCAGTCGGAGACTAATAACGGGGTAAGGGGCAGGCTGTTTGAGTATGGGGCGGGCGGGGGGCGGGGGCGGTGGTGTGGCGAGCTCTCTTCTGTTGTGACTCAGCCTCAGACTGTTGACGGCCTTCACAAGGCCACCTCCACCTGCCCGCCCCGCCGGACTGCCCAGTCCACTCTCTTCTATTCCCTACTTTCTTCCTTCCCCTACCGATAACAACTCCACCCCCCGCCCACGAATACTGTCCATAATCAACCCCTTTAAAATTCGCAATAGGGGTATACCCAGAACAACAACTCGTCTACTGGGTTGGCCGGTTGATTAACAACAAAATGGGCAAACCGTTTCTGATAAAAGATAAGTACGGCTGTAAATAAAGTCAAAGGCTGAAAAACTGCTATTCTGTCCTAGTTAACCAGGGACATTCATCGGTTTTCAGTCCGTACATCATTAACACTCAACTCGCATTTTATTAGGAACATTCACAAATCAGAAAACAAAAACTACCAGTGGATAATTTTCCATACAGTAATTAAGCATTATGAGATATAGGAACACATTTCTTCCATGTTCTAATTCACAGTACAGATATTAAAAGAGAGGCATTTTAAAGGACAACAATTTTTTAATCTCCAATTATTTATTGAAGACGTAACTTCCTCACATAAAATTACTTTAAATCTGTTTCAGTTAAACTTTTTCTTCTAACTTTCAATTCTGTCCTTAACTTCTTTATTCCCCACGCAATTTTAGCTATATATGTAACAATATTCACAAATTTATTTAAAAATTTCAATTCGTAATATACAATTAATCATGGTGAGGATTAGTGATTGCTATTTTTTAATTTTCATTTTAAGGTTGTTTCTTATATTTCTCATTAATTGAAATTTAGGATTTTATTGAAGACGTTCAAAGATTATAAGCGATTTTAAGAATAGAGTTTTCCCACCACAATTATCCATGATAGTTAATTAGTTATGTCGGACAAAAAAATTCGTAAATAGAAAATGTTTAGGGCAAGGACTACCAAAGAACAGGGCGCGTGCGGAAGTGAGCGCGCCATGACCCGAATTCGAACTTCCTTCCGACCTCGAGCAGCAAGTCGCACGCTCAAACGCGCACCAATACACTCACACGTCCGGAGAGGAACATACACGCACACACACGTGTGTGCACGTGCACGTGCACGAGCACCAGGGCTCACGGACGCGTAGGGGCGCCCCAAAAAATCCATACCCGGCCCTACCCCCTTCATACGCGTCTTCCCTCCAGTATCCCAACCTTCGCGACAAGGTCGAGTTCTCAGTTGGATGTGAGTAACCGCACAACGTGTTTCGATATCCGATAATGAAAGTGATTAATTATAGAAAAAAAAATACTCATAACCTTTTATATAAATTTCCTAAAACTAGCTCTTATGTTCTAAAACGAGAAGGACGCATTGGTGTATATCCGCGATTCCGCAACGGGCTCGACCTCACGCTGCTATTCGGCCTTCTGATTCCTCGGGCCCGATTCGATTCTTAATCCAGTATAATTACACAGTAAAATGCTGTTATCATCTTGACATACTTATACAGCCAATAATTATAACAGACACGAGTGAAATCGACGGAAAACATAAACACGCACCTTCGGGTTAAAAATGGCATATCATCATTAGTTGTACAAGAATTATACCGGTTTTTTCTACCACAGTATAAGAACACAAAATGGCACAGTGTTCCTACATTTTAACTGAATTAGTTCGGACAGGCCAACATAGGACTGGCAATGTTAGCCATATTAGTTTTATATATTGCTGTTTAAAACAGTGCCGCGTAACAAAATAATTTGATTCACCGCTACTGAAGATGGCCGGAACCGGTTTAGCTAACGACCAAACCAGCGAGAAGAGGCAGAAACACACGAAATCTACGGTATTATTAGTTATATAAAAATAATTGTCTCGTATAACCTTGAAAACAAAATGTTTAACAGCATTAAAAAAGGGTATTCGTGTGTTTATATCCCTTATTAAAATTCACTGCGAGAAATATTTGAAGTTAAGAAATGTCTGGTATATTTTGAGTGATTTATATCTATCGAAGAAAGAACTAAAGTTGGAATAAATAGAAGAGACAGGTTTGTGTCGAGCGTCCTTCCAATTTGCAAAACACGTCCTCCCGACCGTGTCCTCAGTGCATAAGCTATAGCGATAGCTATCTGACTACGGCCCGACATCCTATCCCTCTCTCATCACGAAATGCAACGCCTTTGTTACTGCGGCGTTAATTAGTGTCGAATACTTGAGACGTCAATGAAATTAGATTACGTCCCACATAATGAGGCCAAAGCCTTCAATCTAAGGTTTAACATACTATATTGTTTATACGATAATAGCGACATGATGATTATAATACACAATTAACTATGTTGTTAATTTAATATTATTACAACAGAGAAATTAGCAGGTACCGTCCTTCAGATGTAAACAGTATATTACATGTAGTTACAACATTATAATTATATCAAATTACTGGCAGTTTAAAATGCACTTCGTAAAGAGGTATAAATTTATGTACAAAAATAAAATGTTCCGAGTCATTTCATATTTTTCAGAAAATGGAAAACGGTACAGACAACAACGGTTTTATTAAGTGGCGGTGCGATATATGAAAACATAATATTTAGAAATTTTAAACAAAAGAAGCGAATGAAAATTGAATGTTCAAAGTTGTAATTGAGGAAAATGCGGTCCGCTACCACAGAAGGAGAAATATTTCCTCAATTAAACGTTGCGTCTGAAAAAAGTGAATGTAACAAACCTCAGCATGAAACGAATTTGTCTTTCTGTTTTTCCCCGTCTTAATTTCAGAAGTAAATATACAATTTCGCAGTTAGCACGTCATAAACTTGACACGAAGTATTGGTGTAGTACGCAAAATAATAAAATATTCTTTTTATTTAATGGTTGACTTCAGAAGATGACAACAAAAAAGGTGAACTTTCAATAAACACTCCGCTGAACGAATTTATTAGGTAATATAATTTCTTGGGAATAAAAAGTAATTTCAATGCTTGGGAGGAGGGTGCAAATATTAGATGAAAAGCCCTTCACAAAACTTTAGCGAGTGCGGCTGTGGGACTAAATTGAAATATTCCATGTAACTGAACTTGCTCTGTAGAAATGAGTTTTTCAAGTAGGAGCAGGGCCTCTGTTGGTCAACGTCTTGTTCAAATATTAAAACGAAAGTCTATTACGTACTTCGTACTATTTATCCCTCCAAGCGTCCACGTTCCTAGACATCAGTAACAGAACTTAGTACGTTTGAACTACTTGGCGTTCGGTATAAATTGCGATTGGCACTCCCAGGTCGTTTATTACCCCTCATAAGGAATCCTAAATTCGTCGTTAACACGGTCCATGAATTATTAATATAACTGATAGGACACTTCTTTTTCAGTAATGAAAACGATTGCCATCATATATTTTCGTAATTTCATTTAACGGAGTCTGCATATGGCCGCGTTCGTTATTTATTGGTGAAAGACACGCAAGTTAAATAAACCCGTTTTCGCTCAGACTTCATCTGTATTTCAAAGCAATCAATTTTGCAAACTCAGATAATCGCACGAGTGATAATAATCGATAATGGGATCTTTGAGAACGCATAATTAGTCTTATTTTACGATACTGCATTATATGATTTAAATATCAGAATGGAGAACTACCTCGCACGCATGGACGCATGACGTCTCCAGGCCTTCGGATGTATTCCGAAGTCGGCAATGAAGATTTATTCGTATCGCTTAGCGAATAATTGGGGAGATAAGGAGCGCGATGTGCAGGATACCCTCCGACAGGGTGGTACACCCGGGAATACAAAGGACACAGGGGAGTGGGGGGTGGGAGCTGTCCCATACCGGAAGGGGGCAGCCTAATTGGTTTGTACAACGGTAATTCGGTTATCTGCTTAGCGAGGAACCCCTACGTGAGTCACAACCCCAAATAAGACGCGACAATTAACGCAAATTAATTTGATACCACCCCCCACGATTTGGACGGAAGGGTGGGCCTCCCACGCAACCCTTTGACACGACAATGAAGCCCGTTTCCCCACTGTCTATCGGCCTGTCCAACCCCCGACCCTCTCTGGGGTTGTGAACACCGGTTCGGGAAGAGATTACAAGTTTCCAGGAGTAGGGGGAGTGGAGGAGCTCAATCAAACTGACCGTCCATAGAGACGGTGGAGGAACTCTCGGAAGTTGGGACCGGACACTTAGTCAACCGCCCCGGGCCCCTAATAAGATACATTTCCTTACTCACCCCCTCAGAGATAATCCCTTCCCGAATTAGAATTTACCCCGGCCGCCGGAAACTATGCCCAATACGAATTACACGAATGAATGGATACAAAGTTGGGCACAAACACTATTAACAATCTGATCTACTTATGGGCAAATGTACGAGAATGTAATCCCAGGTTTGGATTTCCGCCTCATCAGGAAGATTCCTTCGACACGTGAAGGTAATTTAGAGTTGCAGTTCCTGAATTGTTTTTGTTCATTGTATTAGCAATCAATCGTGAGTCATTTTCAGCCCGTCTGTATTACATCATCAAATTGTAAAATGACTCAATTAATATACCCGTCTGAAAATCCGAGTGACATAAATGACAATGAGTAATGCTGTAGTAGATAAGTAAACAGTGTGAAGAGTAGATGAGTGAACAATGTTTTTAAAAAGGAAAAAGCTAGAGGATTTGCCGAAAGGACAGAACGGGGCATAGGGAGAAACATTCTATTCTAGTGAACCCATGAGAGCTAATGGAGTTCAATGTTACTGCGCCTTGGCTAGGTTCCAATCTAGTAGACATGGGTCTCTGAAGGATCCAGCATTTTCCTCCTTTTATAACTCGATTTCTGTCCTACACTAGGCCGTTCCGTACAGTGATATACTTGCATGCGATTTTAATCTGGCACCTAATCCAATGGACCAATGGTGAACACTCTAACGTGGTAATGAAGTTGCCGGGAAGTAGAAACATAAAATCACAAGAGTGATAACACAGAGGAAAGATCTATGCTGATGTCCCTTAATAAAAAATTGTCCTCCAAATACGGTGCGCGGTGAATTTTTTTTATTATTCAATTTTTAATGCCCTCAAAGGAGATTTAATGAAACCGTACAACACTGGGATGCACTAGAGTTGCAACTCGGAAGCGATATCACGTTATGTGTATACTCAGTAGCATAGATGCGTTTGAAGTATTTGCACTGAATTTCGGTAGGTCGTTGCAAAAAAAGGCCTACATATTGCTTTTTTTATAAAATAGTTTTGAATATTCCAAGCAGTGTTAGTATCTACAAGAATAAGTTTATATAAATGATGGTATAGGGCCAATTATAAAGTTTCTAAGGACCAATAATTTTTAATTATATGGCTATTTAAAATGGCCTAATGACTTTTAAATCCGTTGTATCAATTGTGGCTTTATTTTCGTGACCAACCGATTACACCGTAGGAAAGTAAAACAAAGAGGAAGAAAAATCAAGGTCGTGTTTAACGAAGGATAGGGGGATGCCGGACCGGAGAGAAACCTCGGGGTTATCGAACACGGTTTCTCGGTTATGCGGAATCGTATTCCGGGCCGAACATTCAATATCCAACGAAGCACAACGGCACTCGAACCGCCCCCGCCCCAGCATCCCGAGCCCCTCTTGCCCCGCCGACGATGAAGGAGGCACGTGGGGGTAAAATCCACTTTGCCCCGCCCCCATCCCCACTGGAAATATAGGGCCCGCCGCCCCCGGCCACAAACCAATAACTCGCCAGATATTTCCATAAAGCGACGACGGGGGGCAGTGCGGGCCGGCCCCTTAATGGTGTGTAAATACGCGGCTCCCGTGACGTCTTAGCCCCTAGCAGGGGGAGGAGGCGATTATTTATTCGGTTCGAGACCGAAAAAAGGACCGCGCGAAAGGATATTTCGCCTCTCTTATTATTAGAGCCCTGAGGACGGATAATAACTTCGGAAAAGTATCGTTCTCGTTTTTTAATTCGTAAATATGAAATCCAATTGCCAGAGCCATTTCTTGCCATCATATTAAAAAAAAATCAACTTATAAATTCAACGTTTTAGCTTATTATTCTGTCAATTTTAGTCGTATGTTCTCAAATCTTCTAAAAGTGTGTCTCATATAAATTAAAGGGTAGAATGGGGAATGCATTGTTATATTGTTAAATACTACTTTTTTTTATTGCCAAGGACCTTTTAATTTAATTACTCTTTATCCTGTAGATGATCCTGTAGCGAGAACCGAACCCACAACGGTTATGATTCGAATCCTTGAAAACCCGATATAGAATCATGGTAATATTCGACCCTACCGAACATATCTCAACTCAAAAATTCGTTCAATTCAGGAATAATGAAAGTATATTAAAAACGATTCGTCGAGGCAACACAATAATTCCGCCGCGCTCGGAATAAAGCGCACGCACGAGGCCGTGGGCAACGACCTTGGGCGGTAATGGAAAAAAAATAGAAGAATCCGAAGAAGTCCGAGACCGAGGGCTGAAAAAGAAAGGCCCGGGACGGGATGTGCGCGCCGCGGTGATTCAAACAAATTGAGCATGCGGTGGCCCGCAACTATAGGCAAGGAAGGGACGGGCTAGGGCTGCCGGCATGAAGATAGCTGACCTTACAACAGTGCAGACGCCAAACAACGCCCCTTATATAAATATAAAAAGGGCCGCGGTCAACAACAAGAACCATTCTTTCAACCCTCCCACAGTTTTTATCCTACATCGATATTTTTACACGCCCTCCCCACCGACCACGGCCACATAGGCGATTACCATAAATCAAGTATTATTTCACCTCGCAGCTCAGGACCGAATGAATGCTCGAGAGGGCCTTCAACAAAATCGATTCGGCCATTCCAGAATATCGTTTATTTTTTGCAACTAAAAGTTACAATGCGGTCGTTTTGTATATAAATATATATATAAACATATAAATAAATATATTATGTACGCATATAATTTATATAGCAGCTATTATTTACCAATTATAATTACACCTAAATGTTTACCGTAGAAATTGGGTTTGACATTAATATTTGCAACTAAATTAAAATCCGCCCCGACATGACCTTAAGCCGTGCTCGAGTTAAGGAAAACAGAGTTGCTTGTTTTGGCGCCCACGAAGGCCGAGGGTACGTACGAGGGACGTTCAAAATGAGGTAGTTCCCGGAAAATTCTAGCACCGCGATCACTTTGATATTCTCCCGAACCCAGGTTAAAAGATTAATCTATTTATAGAGTGAAATTTCCTTTGCTGCATTCCAAAGTATCAATTAATTACCGATACAGCGTCATGTTTACAAACAGTAACCACTTTCGGGAAACTTTTTTACGTACCCCCTGCGTACGTCCCAATTGGTATGGAGAATGTACATTCTCCACGGTTGACATTAATAGATTATTACTGATAGAGGCGATCTAACGCAGTATTCAGTGAATATGAAATGAAACAATAAATTCGCATTTTAACAAGAAATCTTTGTACCTGTTTATCCAATGATATATACAGTATGCTGATATTTCAGTATATAAACAAATAAAACCGTTCGATATTATAAAATTTTCGAGAGTTTATGGTAACCCAAAGGAGTGTTGGTCCGCCACGGACTGAAGGTGCTGCGAAAGGAGAGAAATGGGAGGACAGAAGAGGAGAGAGGGAGAAAGGAAACGGGAGGAAGAGGAAAGAGACACAGTTACCATAAATCCGGATACAGGGAGCCATGAAATATTCAGGTATCACTGTGGAGGCTCCCTGCAAGGCGCACACTCGCAAACACTCTAAACCGGATTTATGGCAGCGCCATTTTTCGAACGGGCTTGGCCGGCGCAGCCCGACGGGAAAACGGCATAAATTTACAGCATAATAATACGCATAATTTTCACAGATAATGCAATAATGAAATCGCGGCCGAATTTTTTAGGATCACACTGAATCCGGTTGTTACCCCCTTCATTTATCGGCCAGCTCCTGAAGCTTAGAATTAGATGGGCAGTTTTCTACCGGTTTAGTCAGATGGCAGTTTCAGAATAAGATTTCACGGAACAAAATAATATGAGGGTATTATAATATGAGTTTCTAAATAAGGAAAGAAAGAATGGTGCAACATGTTTTAGCTCTGTTATAATGTCCTCGGCCGAATTAATTTGTGAATTCTGCATATGTTAAATCCAGTAGGGCGGTCGAGAATATAAAATAGAAGTTGCGAAAAATATTTCCCTGAATAGACGTCCTGAATTAAATTCTACCGCCGGTTAACAAGAAAACGAGGACGGGACCGTTCGGACCAATTAACTTCTAACTGTTAGCACTGGTTACGTAAAATGGTTAGCACCATTCAGAAATACTCCTACGTAATTGAACATCTTAACGCTTTTTAAGGAAGTTACCAGTGCTTCCTTAATTGGAAAAAATAATTCGCCGAAAGCTCAGTGTTGCTGTTATTCGAAGAATTTGGAGTCATCAATTCTTATAGAACAGTACTCAGAGAGATGAGCCTGTTAAAAAAACGAGAGTATAAATTCCAATTTAATACTCGAATAATTAAAAGTGCCGTAATAATTTAATGCGATTTAATGCTTTCATCGCAATTAATTATGACACTTGGTGGCATTAGTTCGTTTTCTGATTTCATCCCCGAGTTTTATTCTGTTTAAATAAGTTAAAATTTACGAGATTATTTTTCAATATATGACCATTAGGGCCTGTAGGATGTCCACGAATATTCGAATAACACCTTTTGCCTGTTTCGTCCTATACCAGATCTTAACAGCTGACAATTGTAAATTTACCCCTTCTCGACTGTATCAAAGCGTTCGGTGAATCAATTTGTTATAAATTCGGGCGTTTTAAGAACATAAATCAATCCTTTCAGGAAGAACAAAACGGTAGGGACGAATGCGGTAGGTTTGTGAGTGGGGGCCGGCCCCCCGAGGACTGCGGGCCCCGACAACAACATCCCTCTTTTTATGGAGCTTTTATCGCGCTTTTTGCCACCCCCAGCCCACTTCGAGCTACCCGCTTTTTTTCACTTCTTTCCACTTTCCCCCCCCCGTCCAACCCCTAATCGGGCGGCCCGGGGCCCCCTTGCCGGGGACACAATGCAACTGCCACTTTTCACACTGGACCCCCCTCCCAGTGGGCACGACCACTTGCCAAGACCGACCTAGGAAACATCTCCATTCACACTTGTCGGCCAGCATTTTCTCGGACGCCCAAAAGGTTTTACGCTACTGTATTTTAAACGCTACCGCAGGTGGCCTAAGTGAGGCTGGTAAGAACCGTCGGATCTTAGGCCGAATAGGTGGTAAAATATTCTGAAAGAATACTGACAATGCCACTATCGTCACTGTCTGTGAAAATTCCAAACCAAAGAATATTTTCTGCTATATATTTTAAAGCGTGTTCGTTATTACAGTTAACAAGTATTGGGAAAACAAAAGGAAGTAATGATGGTACCGTAATCCGATCTCGGCGCCGAACAACCCCGCTCGGCGCTAACAGTCAACCAGAATGTTTTCCTTCGCGATCCCTCTATCTCGGAGCCGGGTGTTACCTTTAATGAACCGAAGGTTGTGAAACTGGAAACCGCCCTCGGAATTAAAGAGCATTCCTCTCCTCAGTTGAGGAAAACGGGGGGAGATTTTCAAGAACCGTGACCCGAGTTGGGGCCCCGAAGTTTAATGCCCGCCCGGGTCCCCAGCGCCAACATCAATAACCAGGGGGGCCCCCACCGGCTCCGTTCGTCTCAACAGATCCGTTCTGGCCATTAACCTTTTTGAAACAAGTTGGGTCCATTAGTCAAGTTAACTGCATTGATCGCTGGCACCGTTCCTGCACGCTACCCCATTCCGACGCTTATCCTGGGCGAAGTTTTCAGTCAACGCCGCTGCCAAAATTAGCCAACTCATTGTAGATTCTCAGCACGGTAAACATATAAACTATCGGCCCTTACTATCGGGCGCATTAAATAAAATCCGACTTTCGTATACAGAGACGGGGTGCTTTATTCGAACGAATATTGGCGGGGACACACCGACGAAAGATCCTAGAGAATCTATTTGGCTAAATCACTGAAGCCCAACCGACTTAAAAGTGACTAGAAATCCGAAACTATACTAGGAGACGAGACGGTATCGGCATCCACTGGATCGGTACGTGAAGGGTGGGACGGTGCAAAGTGGTGTAAATGCTAATGGGGGAGGAGCCCAACGCCGAGGGGTTTCCCCTGCTGGGACCGTGGAGGGGCAGCTCTCGCAGAACCGACTCTCGGGAATGACTTAATTGAAACTAAATCAGTGGGCTGGTGGCGTCTCTCGGTCTTAGCCGCAGAGTTTGCCTCCCCCACCCCCCGGGGTGCATTACACAACCCGCACGGAACCGAACTCCCCCCTCCTTCAGGTTGACAGGGGCGGCGGCATTACCGACAATGAGGACACCCACACGGCCTTCTCTAACGCCGGGGAGAGTGGTTGTCGTGGTTCCGAAGAAATAAACCAATAACAACAATAATGGTATTTTATGTGTGTCCCACAGGCAACTCATAAAAGATATATTGTATATTGCCCTCATACTTATCCTCTAATTTATTGAAATAAAATTAATCGATACATTTTATTTCCCTTATTTTGTATGTATTCTGTGTAAAACACTCTATAATCTAGTTTAATTAGTGTACAAATATTAGGGGTACCCAAAAGTAATCAACAATTTGATAAGATTTGGTCTTGAGGAGTTCTTCAAGAGGGGAATCGAAAATTTTCCGGAAAAGTGGCAGAGAGTTGTTGATAATATTGGTGAATATATAGTAGATTAATAATTAAAATTTCTTTTATAGCAAAATAAAATGAATTCCAAAGTCAAAATGTTGATTACTTTTGAGTACATAAGAGTAGACTTAATGTGGTCCTAAACTAAGCATTTTTTAAACTGTTTTATTGTCACAGCTGGAAACTGACTTCACGCGTCTGACTTTTAGGCCTTTGTAAGGTAAGCTTCGGATGACGGTTAAACGTATAATTTTATTCCAAACAAAACAACATAAATCCTACTTTCAGTTCCCAACATTATCAACAGATTCCTGACAAATTTGAAATGCGGCACGAATCTCTCCCATTCGTTATCCCGGAAAGCTTTCACTGACCGGTGGGGTTTTCTGGAGTAGACCGACTGTCGTCAGTTTCAGGTCCTCCTACGCGCCAGTCCCCGCAAACAAAGTATCAAAGCTACGCCCACGTCGGCCTACCGCGTCGTCACGGAGTTATACAACCGGGGCCGGGGGAAAACGCCCTTCCTTCATTAGAGGAGAGTCTCCCGGTAAAATACGGGGTAGGGGGGACGGCGGCGGAGGGAACACCGTTGATAATCGGAGCGTTAAGCTTCGTCCGTACGGCGTTTCTGGAAACGACCGGTTCTGAATTGGAGCAATATCAGCCGAGCCGTTCGCGGCTTCGAATAACGAACTGTCACGTGGGCGGTTGCGTGACTAAACATTTCGAAAAAAAGGCGTCGATTCAAAATACGGACGGATTTTTTTTTGTGTTCCCCTCCGCATAAGGCGATTCGTTCCAAAAAAACCCAGTAACCTGAATAATAATGCTAATTTGCATCAATGTACATTTCCTGCCACGCTCGCCGATCTCATGAAACACGAGAAACAACAGAACCCTTAAGGCAAATAGTTCACTTTGGGTTTTAATAGTAGTTTTTGATAGAAGTTCGGCTCTTGGTTTCCTTTACACTACTCGGTGAATCGAGTACGAACTACTAAATTAGCTTCACCTATTTATTAGCTGAAATTATCCGAAAACCCAGCAAGCATCAAATTTCCAACACCATATCGCTGGTAAAGGATCAACACGCACACCTTTAGCTACTGAGTCAAGCTTTTCTTCGAAATTTTTTCTCTAAAAGAATTTAAATATGCACTTCATTATTCGTGACAAATTCAGGAAGAATAGCTTTTTTTCTGGAATAAAAAAGGTGGGAAATCTGTATTACGCATAGTTGATCGGAATTGTGATGGTGAGGATAGTCCGGGTCATTTATATTACCCCCTCCGCCCATCAATATCAATATTTCAATAGGGCAACTCATGGGGCCCGCCCAGACTCTAGGCTACATCCCATTTTACACCCGATTAAACCCGATCGATCGATTCGCGTGCACACTCAAGTTAAATCTGTTCTGAATAAATTTCTGGGCCCGTTTTGCATTTCCGGACCGCTTGGCTATTTTACCCATATCCGCAACACGGATAAAAATAAACGCTTTATAAGTCAAGAGTATACTCCGGTTGTGAATTTCGTTAAACGGATTTGACAGGTTTAATTCAACGATGAACTTCGCTTAATGCGAAAACGGGAGTGCTTTAAAGCTTTTTCGTAAATACGCAAACACTACTGAATATGAATGAGTCGATTTCAGAATGGATTTTTAATGATGGAACAAACCGGGGATTAGAAAGGACTCGGTTCCTGAACCTGAAAATTGGTTTTACGCTGTGCACAATGGATCTCGGTCTCAGAGATTTACTAGGTAATATGAATAAGAATAAACATAACAATTAAGACAATATTTACTGTAATTAAAACATGTTTGGTCATCTGAGATAAACAAAACATCAATGACTGAACTTAATCATACGCGATTTTCAGATTTGAATTTAAAAAATCATTTTTGGCCCAGAAATGATACTGTAATAAAAACTGAGAGAGACGTTTTTTGCAAAACAACGCGAACCTCAAGGGGTTAATGAAACATAACTCCAAAACTCCAGTCCACTAATTAAAAGTTTCCAGGAAAACAGATTGTCGAGTAATTAATTTCTCATTTATTAATAGTTATTTTCTTCCGGATTACACCGCCACTAATTCAGTACAAGTATCAAAATATTTGCTGTATTCTTCAATCCTGAACAATCACAATTTCTTAGCAACTGTTAATAATTATTTCATCTAAACTTACACTCCACTGTAACATGGGAAATACTGACGCTGAGAAATTATGGTAAATGACCTTCTTAAAATGATTGTAACAATAATTTAGACTGTGTTTAATGAGGCGAGGTCGGGCGGGATATTTTTATGGGGGGGCGTTCTGTGTTGGGGAGAGACCCGAAAGGCTAGGAATTCGGAGAGCCCCGGTCGTCCCGACCTTGCGCCCAGTTTAAGAGGACTTTTAACGCTAAAAATACGAGTTTTCGAAGCATAACTGACCCCCAAGACTGATATATCTGCATCGCTCCGAGGGCCGATACCGGATTACAAAACGAAAGTTTCAGCAAGATATAAGAATAGACGGGTCGGCGAAGCGTATATCGAGAAGGACAACGTTGTTCGATTTAAAATTACTGTGCCATAAAACACTGTTCCTTTTCAATAAATAAATATAAGACTCATGACCACCAAAAAAAAAGATAAACATTCGCTATAGTTAACAGAGTAATGAAAGAGCTGGGGAGGAACTTCCAGCCATCCACTTCGCGCATACCGTAGCACCTCACTAATGCCCACGAGAATAACTCGTGTAAATAAGAGATTAAGCATATTACCAAAAGAGTAAACAGGGCATGAAACGAATGACGAAAGTTAACTTGCATGTAAACTTACGATAAAATATTGTTATTAGATTAACGTACCACATCCAATCGTTAACACGAAGGTGAAAAAGGAACTTACCTGAAACAAAAGAAAGATACATCATTAGTTGAAATATATTACATAAGAACATCGCATAATAAATTTGAAATATTATTTTATAGACGAAAAACACGTCAACCTCAGCAAAAGTTAATAATAATAATCACGTTTATTGATTTATTCTTAAAATTTTGAAAGTTTTTAAAAAAGATTTTATATACATCTTCAAAACATTCTGACTGAAACTTCTGGACTAGTTTATTCCTAATTATCGTGGGCTCATTCTTGCAGTCGGTTCTCCCAGCGAATTAACGCTAGCGACACTTTGCCTCGTTTTCGAGGAAAGCGCCCAATCCCTGTCCCGCCGCACAGCACGTTTCGCGTGTCGGGAAAAACCTCGCAATGGGAAAAGCCTTAATCCACTTGTCTGGAGATAGTAAGTCTCTAACTGGGAATTGTCCGAGAGCTGTAAAGTGCTGCCGTAATCGTTCAGCGTCTGGGGCTGAAAGGGCACTCTAACTGCCGTCACGAGATATCTCTCTTTGGCTTCTCCCACGTGATCCCATTCCGGGTAGCTCGTGCTACACTCGGACGGTTGGACGTCAAAGCGAGAGGCAACTCGCCCTAGGCACAGTCACTCCATCTATCTTCCCAATTCCTCTATAGGTCTCCATCCCATTATGAGCTTCCCCCAGTCAGAACTTAACGAAGCACCCCTTTGCAGACGCTTCAATTTTCAGCGCTGTGACGCCTAATAAGTCCCATTAGTGCCTACTCTTTTGTCATCAGCATCACTCTTGTCATCACTGGCACTGTAGCCCCGCTCATTCCTAATATTATATCTCGAGGGAGACTTTATTCTGTGCGATATCAAAATTACCTGTTCACCATTGTAAAGACAAACTTACATAATCGACTTTTAAATTTCAGTATTGGGAAATTTATATACATTTTGCCCACAAATACTCTTTCCAACTCAAAAAAAGTTACCAAAACAGTAAAGTAATTTTCTGGGATGTATAACGATTTTTAGTATACCTGTTTTGTGGTCTGCAAGGTGTTGGAATACCGTTGGTTCGTGGTGTTTCTTGTCTCCTCTCGCTGGTTTGGTCTTTTGCTAGACCACTTGTACTGTACAAGTGAAAGTAACAGTGCAGTGAGGATGCCCAAAAAACATCCAAAGTGCCTAACAGCGCTACTGAAGATGGCGAGCAGCCGAAACCGGTCTAGCAAAAGACCAAACCAGCGAGAGGAGACAGAAACACCACGAACCTACGATATAACGATTTTTTTATCTCACATCTGTATACACGAATGGAGATAAGGTGATAAACAAAATGAATCGAAATACAGAGTGGGTTTTCTGAGGAAAGATGACACAGAGGAATGGTTGTAATCTGGCCGCCGGTATGGCGTTATCCCTTATCACCGAATAAGGTTTATTAAAACAGGAGAACTGTGATTGGCCCACACGACACGCGGCGTAATACCACGATGCGAAGCGCACCGCGGACAGATATAAAAACCCGTCTGTTACAATCCCACCAACCCCGATAACGACCTGCCAGTGAAAGCGAAAAGAGGACTTCGTAAATAAATGCCGGAACAAAGTCCCCCGCTGTTTGATCAGGTGTCGAAGCTTAGGCCACGGATAATCCCCAGGGGTAAAAGCTCGGATCATGGTATTAAGAGATCATCGCACCGAAAACTAATACTACTAGTATACTAGCACTCAAGTGCATGAACTTGAATAATTGCCTGCAAACAAAGGAGCACACGACACTTTGTAGGGAGACTGCTATTAATATCTTGCTTTATTTACTTAAAAGGGCCTTAAATGAAATCCGCCTAAAGGGATGGATTGAGGTCAACACCTGTGTAACATATTTTTATTATATGATAAAAAAAGTTTCCCTTCTGAATTCCGCTATAAAGGCATCGATATAACATGGACATTTGGCGAATGTGTGTTTGGACACCGAAGAAGTGAGGGCGGGAGGAACTGTTGAGAGAGCGGTATTTGGCAGGTGTCGAATGCAACAGCTGTGGGCAGCACAAGTTGTTTCACAGGGAGACGTTGCCAACGGTACAACATTAATCACCATCGGCTTGAAAAGGGCACGGTTACACACCCGCTCGCGTCCCCTCCCACGGCGTCCTCGCTCGCCCTCCCCACTAAACCATTGTTCTGCCGGACAGAATCGTGTCCCGGAACATTTCGGATAAGCCTCGTCTATACAAATTTTGCAAATCGAGGAGGAACACCCGAACTTCGAACAAACTATCACCGGCAACATTCGAGTTTCCATTTAAGCTACGCTGTACCACTGGCGAAATTCCTATATACAGAGGGGTCCAAAAAATGTATCCACTGTTTAAAAGTCCGTAACTTACAAACTAATTGACGGAGTTGTCTCATTTTTGGTAGTGTTATAGTTTGTAGTTCCAGCAATCGCCTTTCATGCGTTGTATTGTTTTGTCAGATGACAGTCGCCAGATAGCCAGTGTTTTGTTGTTAGTTGTACATTGTTACTCGAGTAAACATGGCTGGCACAAGGCTTACGTTCGAAGAAAGGAAGTCAGTTTTGAAGTGGTATTTTAAGTACGAAAATATTAATGAGGTTCAACGGCAATGGCGAAATGAGTATCAAACAAAGCCAATATCCAACTGAACACGTTTCAGTCAGTAGTTCGTGCTGCAGTTCGGCTGCATCGTTTGTGTGTGGATGTTAATGGGGACCATTTCGAACGCCAACAGTGATATCTTTAAGTTGGACTTTAAGCTACACTTTCACCAAAAATGAGACAACTCCGTCAATTAGTTTGCAAGTTATGGACTGTTAAACAGTGGATACATTTTTTTGGACCCCTCTGTATAATGAGTGTAGGGATTTAGAGCACCTGAAAAGTACAAACCTAGATCCTGATACTGATAGGCTGCTAGCCGTCGTCAGTAGTCCATTCGTCAGTCGTGTGGATGGTCGCTACTGAAGATGGCGGGCAGCCGAAACCGGTCTAGCAAAAGACCAAACCAGCGAGAGGAGACAGAAACACAAGAAATTTTGTTTTTATACTTTTCCTGCTAGAAATTTTCTGGTTGAAGTATAATACCATTGAAAAAATATATTTTAAAATCTGTACATTCAAAATTAGCAGCTTGAAGATTCAGGAAAAGGAATGAATTTTTTAAAGGCCCACAGATCAGTTTCAGAAATTATCACAAACTTGTTCCCCTTCGACGTGGATTAAACGATTTTAAAAATTGAGGACTCAATCAACTTCTGAAACTTACGTAATTAACTTAATAACTGTACGTCCGCAAACGATACAAACTAGGAAATTAATTAAATCAGGTCTTGCTCAATCGAGTCTAGCGTTTGATGTATTAGGAGTGTCATGACATAATCGGTAAAACCGACTTCATTAAAGGCGGGGGCGGGGCCTCGCATTTAACGGCCATTTGCTCCTCTTCCATAAATACGTCTCCTAGCGCTGGCCAACTAAGCTCGGCTTCGGCGATAGATTTTTTATTTTCTCCCATCACTGTAATCCGACGACATTTAAAACGACGGGGGGACGTTTTCAAATGGACATTTTTTGGACCCCGTCGTATATCAACGTTTCCCGGGGCATTGTATCCGGTCACGTACGGACATTACTCCGTACCTGAAATCCACCGCCCACTGCCCTTTTATCTTACAACCTAAATTATATTTCCATGCGGAGTGCATGATAAATTGAACAGACGAATAGTGCACCTCCCAGAAATCCCGAGCATACAAAATTCAGGGTATTTAGAGCATTGCGCAAATAATCCGTTTATTTCAACAGAATAAAAAAAATATTGGTTTCTAAACTTGGGTGCAATCAAACTCATACATTTTATAGGTGTGTAAAATAAATAAAATAATATAATGTAATCCACATATAAGGAATTAAGACCGTGAAATGATTTTGCAACGATTATTGTAATAATTTGCAATTAGAAGAAAAATGTGCCAACAGCGAAGATCGGACTATCGCCTTAAATGGGGACGAGCTAATCATCCGAGGTAGGCCGGGTGCACTTAACACCTGTCCACAGCTTTTCTCATTGCATTCGCTCCTTTCACACTGGTATACTTTCGTTTTACAGAACTTTTTAAATTATTCGGAACATTCAATACATGGAGACGTAAACGCTTGGATGCTGGCTTTTTTTTAGTTGGTTCGGTATTTGTCAGAAAGTCCGGACATATCTATAAGTAGAATTCAGGCCTAGCTGCATGGGGGGGAAAGTAGGAGTTTATTCAGAAGAAAGGCGACACGCGTAGCAGGCAAGCACGTAGGACGTGGTGGGGTCCGCTAAATATTTTCGGGAGATAGGCCCCTCCCTCCTATACGTTCACATAATAAATAATTTAGGCGGTCGCCGCCCAGTCGTAAAGCGGGGGCGGGGGTTTGGTAGGCCTACGGCGATCCACGCTCTCCGCATTAAATTTTCCCAACCCAATGACGAGACTCCTCCTCGTAAAGACATAACCCCCGCCCCCTGGGGTGTCCCCGATAAGGAAGCAATGACGACACTTTAAGTCTCACGCCGCTTTCGCTCGCCAATTGAATTGGAGCGTCGGTAAGAACTGTCGGAAGGGCAGAAAATTCACGGTAGACGATGCTTCATGAAACCGAGGTTCATAAAAAAAAAATGCCAGTGCTTAAAAAAAAGTACTTAAGCACCTATCGCCGTCGTCCCAGCTAGTGCGAAAATGGATTTTAGTATGGAGGAATTAATACAGAAAAATTCTGGACGTACCCTCCTCCAACTGACTGAAATGAGCAACTCATTTCCCTCATGTATTATCTTTCAAGTGATGACTATAAATCTTCAATCATTAAATCGACTAGCCGTCAGCTCGAATTATTTTTTCTCCTGGGATTTTAGCGCATGAGAACTGTGCAATAAGACCGAAATGGCTGCAATTAAGACCGTGGAGGACCTACCTACTTCTACAGCTGTTCCCATTCAATAATCCAATAATCCACTCAGAAATTTTCCTTGTCTGAGGAATTGTCTTGAGGAAACATTGGGGAACCGGAGTTTGGTAATAGAGTAAAAGTCAGGAATAATGTTTAGGTCTGATACAGAGAATGTAAGCACGTTTGGAGTACAAAGGAAAGGAGGAAAGCTTTACTAGAACATAAAAACTTTCTCTTATTACAAATTTTATTGGCAAATACTTCATGGTATACGCATAGAATATTAAGATATACGGAAAAAGTAAAAACAATAGTAATAAAACGTTGTCACGTAGAATTGAATCTTAATGATATTTTTTAGAAGCTAAACTCCAGGACAAGGAAAGATACAGTACACTTAGTTTCGAAATTCAAATCATTCAAGTATGTCGTACCGATTGATTGCTTTCAGTAGTAGAAAAAACCGCAAATTAACAGTGGGCGCATTTCGGATTTCAATAATGCATATAATTAATACGTTCCTGATAAGTACTATAGAACAAATAAATATCTGCATCGTTATATGACTCACGACAATATTAAGACGTGACCAGGGCTTATTTCTAGATGACCAGCGTTCCAAGAACGCACAAGATGCTGGCATGGGCATGTGAAACAAATCGACGTAGCTGTGGCTTGAATCATAGGCAATGTGGTCTAGTTTAACATCGTTCGTCCAGTGGCTTCCTTTCATCATACAGACCACTCCGAGCAACAATTTTCAGTTGAAAAAGTTTTGGAACTATTACAGTCAAACGTTTTCTTATTAATAGAACAATCTTCTCATAATCGATTCTACTTTAATCTGATGTACCTGACAAGTCTATTAGCTCCGGTATTGTAGAGGCCATGAAAAACAACCGACGAAGGCTAAAATATGCGGATAAAACAGTGAATTGGTGAAGTAACAAGGCACGGAATAAATCGAAGCGAATTGCTCCTAAATTAGCCGCAATCAGTACGGAATTTCCTCTTTTACTTAATTTGACAATTAAATGTACACGACAACGCTTCATTAAATATAAAAAAATTGAAGATACTGAAATAAGGTTTTATATTTAAGTCTCTTTTGTGGTCCTCTACAAGGGCGTGAGGTTTTTGCCAATAGAAGATACTGTTAGCACGCAGAGAGAATTAATTATTTGTAAAATAGAAATTCAGAAATATTAAAAAACTCCAAATTACGAAAGTAAATCTATCTTGCTAAAGAAATGCTATTGTAGATATTAGAAGCCGGTCTAACAAAGAACCATATTTTCATACACATCAAATCAAGAGTATACTTCGATAATGAAAGAACCCAAATGGATATGTTCTCTAGGCTGTTTATGAGGTTAGTAGGGTGGGAAAACAAAACAGGAACAGTATATGTTTAACACGAGAGACGAAACTGTAAACGAGACAACTGGCTATAATTGGGACGATTTATTGGCTAAGTGGAGTTAAAGAGGGCCGTCTCGGTGACCCTGCGAACCGAGCTGCGAATTCCTCAACACACCGTCAGTTATGAGGAGCAAGGTTGAGTTAAATTTAGTCGCTCGCGCTTCGCAGTCTCTCTTGGGTCCCACCTAGCTCCAGCAACGGCCGTCAGTCAACAAAAACATCTCTTCCAAACGGCCCTTCACCCGTCCACGTTCGGTCGTTTCCTTGAAATCGAACCGGGATTCGGTAACTGTCACACGCGTCGACAGTTAATTCGTTCACAGAACGAAGGTCTCCAAGGAGACCTAAATAAACTCACGCTCAAAGATGCATTCCAGGTTTATCTAATTCTGAACTTATAGAATATTAACCGGTTTACCAGGCTTCGCTTGCATTGGTTCAGTTTTAGATTGAATGATAAGTCAACCACGCCTTAGACACCGACTGTTTTGGTGATTTAAAAAAAATATACTCGGGTAATTTCAGTTTTCGGCGTTTAAGTGAATTGGAGACAAATACATCTACTTTAAATACCCAGTCTCGGAGAATTGCCTGAAATTCACCGTCTCCTAAAGTTATCAATTGTTTACTGAATAATCCAGCAGAAATATCACTGGCTAATTGAGTTGACGAGGGCTAATAAGCGATTTTTCACCGCAAAATGAGTGCTAAAAAGTATTTTTTCAACGTAAAATGATAGCTAAAAAGTGGTATTTGACCGCAAAATCAAGGCTAATAAGTGGGTTTTCACCGCAAAAGGCCAAAACGCGGTTCTGCACTGTTAAATCAGGGTTGAAAAGTGGTAAAATTTACTAATTCAAATTAGAAAACAATGTAAATTGTAATAGACAATTCTAGAAGTATATTATTACAGTGCTTGAACGTTAACACTCACCAACCGATCGTTTTGGCTCTTTGGAATTCGTAATGTTACAAAGAATAAATTCACAACTTCTCCTGCACTCACAAAATCTTGTATGGCAGTATATAGTTTTTTGTTTTAGTTCATTCTCTCTTCTGGGCAATATACTTTTCCTCGTTTCCGAGCGAAGCACCCAATTCCCGAACCGCCACGCGAGGGCGTTCGCCTTGTCAGCTGAACGGTGGAAAAAACCTCGCAGGGGGGGAAAAACCTTAATCCACTGTCGGGAGATAGTGGATCGCTGGGATAAAAGCCTTCCTGCGGACTGTCAGAGCGGTGAAAAGCGCTACCGTAATGGGGGGGCCGTCTCTCGCCGTATGGAAGTTCATACAGAAGTGATGAATCCCGTATCATCAATCGTGCAATTTAATTAAATTAGTGATCAGTCTATCTGACGGTCAAAGCATCGAGGGGATATAAAAAATAACAACTATGAATTACTTGTTCCGTACATCTTATGTTAGGTGTTTTTACATAAAAGTTTTATTTGTAACTGAGGATACAAATATTTTTTTTGTTAGTCAACAATAGAAAACTTAAAAATCAGAAAATGTTACTTGTTTCTGAGGCCAGAACGGATTAATTATATTCATATGTATTTCAATCGTAGAAGTAGATTCGGATTACGACTAATTGGAGTCGCATCAAGAGTCCAGGAGCGAATTAAGTTCCCAACCCCAGGGTGTTTACTCTATCGTATTTGAACTATTCTATACACAGATATACGATTTACTGTTAGCTTAAACGACCGACGTACCAATATACGCGTGTCTCGTTTATTTAGACTTGTAACTTTAAAAGTGTCGAACAGATGTAAGACAGAAGCGAAGGAGGAAGGCGAGGCCAGTGAACCCGCGGCCGGCCGGCCGCTGGCATGCCGGCTGGTTCCAGAAACGCGCTCCTCGCGAAAGAAAAAACAAAAACAAAAAATCACGGCCTGCATCTCCTGATACGAGTTGACAGGTGCACGGGGAGAAATTGGCCGGCCGAAAACGAAGACGATCGGGTGTTCAAACCAGGGCCGTGGCAACGGGCCACGCCATTGGCATCGGGCGACGGAGGGGTACCAGGTGCACGCATAATTACCGCTTCTCTTCTATACTTCGCGCTCCTATACACCGCCGCCGCCAACTTTTATGGGGCCTCGCCCAATTTGCATAATCCCGCGAGCGAAGAAGGCCGGAGAGAAAAAAAATAGACAGAAAAGAAAAATAATACCGAGAAGATTCTTGTTCGGAGAGGGCCGCCCAATCGGGAGGCGGTTGAAAAAAAAGTGATTTGACTTTAAAATGTATCAATTAACATGTAAATACCTTGGGGGGGGGTGCAATGTATAAATCAAATCAAGAACACTTGCCGATCACAAGCCGACCGTGGACAAATCGATGTCGGCTAAATGATTTTTTCCGACATCCGATAAGTTAAAAACAATTATCATAGATACACTATAAAACAAAATATTAATGTAATCGGTTAAAATCGATGTTTATATTACGAATATCCGTACGGATGGACATTAAATGCAGGGTCGAAACTGCAACTTACAGTTTTTCGATAGAACTAGAAAATTAGATTCCTGCCCCGACGGATAATTGAGTTAGACGCATTTTATTGATACCCGAAGCATTTGCAGGGGATGAGATGGGGGGTTGGTGGGTTTGGTTGCCGAGATTAGTGGCATGCGACAAAACGAATTTCCGCCCTCCGCCCGCGTCACCGGCCCAATAAATTTATTTCAATTTTCAAGCGCGGGCAGCAAACATAAAGAGCGGCGGCCAATAAACATTATACGGGAGAGGACAAAGTGGACTCGAAGAGGGTGGATTATATTAAACTGTCTAAACAATGGGACCGCCCCCAACCCGCTCCCCGTTCCCACCGCCCCCGTTGTCCCGGAATTCAATTATATGTTCACATTCGGCCGACCGATGTCGCCGGCCGAATTGCCGGGCGGCCCGCCGGCCCTTTTGTACCCGCATAAATTTCATTTCGACGCATAATCCGGATTTTAATTATCGCGCTCGAATAATAATTTTTTTCCCCACCGGATTTTGACCGGCCCCCTTACAAATTTCACTGTTCCAGAGAATACAGCAAACACCAAAAACGCCGTAACAAAACGAAGTGAACACAATAAACAAGTCCTCAAATTCTACATTTTTTATAATAAGGGACTTAACTGATATTAACTAAAGGGAAGAATTATTAACACATTTAGAGGAATGAGAATCAGTTGGAGTGTTTTATATATTTTATTTTGAATTAAAAAATACCTTTTTTCTAATATCGCTACGAGTGTATGATACCTTTTTTATTAAAATACAAGAAAAACTTGCGATAGTCAAGCGGCAGCAGAACCGGTTAAAATTTAAGGCGTTTAAAAAAAAATGGGGCCCGCCCAGCCAGTCATGCATAAAATGGGAAGTAATTTCGCCGGAATAATGAAAAATTTTATGGACAATTGGCCTTAATACTCGGTCGTCCTGTAAGGTGCACCCGCCGTCCTGGTCGGCGCGGATCGGGGTAATTTGGAATAAATTATTTTAAAGCTCGCGGAATGTTAAAAATAAATCCGGTAGTCAACGTCACAAAAAATTACAGCCGGACTGTATTATGCCTGTTTCCAGTTGCTGGAATTTATATAAAAATTAAAAATTAAGCCGGAATCATGAGAAAAGTGATATCGTTGAAAGTACTGCTGGAGAATATACCTTTCGAATCCTCTATGGGGTATAAAGCCAAACCAGCCCCCCTGTTGGTGTTTTGCCGGAGAGTTAACAAAAGGGCCAAGGGACCGAAGGAAGAGTTTGGCTTTCGAGAAAAAAAGGGACCGAACCAGAAATGAGGAGCAGAATTGGAGGAGGAGGAGGAGCAAGAAGAGGGTAAGAATAAGAATGGTAGGAGAGGGCAAGGGCGGGAGGATATGAGGGGGCGTGTTTGCCCTGTCCCTTTAATAAAGAGCCGACAGTAGGGGGGAGGGGGGAAAGAGGAGGTAATGCGAATGGGGGGTAAATAACTGGAGGGTGGGCAATAAGACGAGGTGGAGGAAGGAAGGATGCCTCGGCTATTATTGGACAAGACGTCCTCCGGCCGGGCCCTTTCTGTAGAGCGGGGGAGGGGGGGGAAATTGCCGCCGCTACCAGTCATATATCATCGTTATATGACGAGCACGCCCGAACGCGACTCCGGTAGCTGATATCCACCAGCCTGTCACCTGTACCGCCCACTCCACTCCCACAGTTTTTAACATACTTCAAATGGGGCGACGGACACGACTTGAAAGAAGTGGAGGGACAGCGGGATTTGAAAGACTTTCTACTGGACCAGTTGTCGGTAAACTGAGGTTACCGACTCTACGGTTACGTACACGTGGCTCTGGAGAAATAGAATTTAAAAGAAAAATTTAAAAAAAAAACGAAATATCAAATTCCACATGTAGTTGGAGACAGTCTGTCAATAACGGAGGGAACCACTACCATACGAATAAAATCTTGTTTAGTTAACGCATCTGAAAAACGTTTTTGGAACTTGAAAAACATATAAACTAGTAAATATTATCAACAAGTTCGTATTTTCTTATTTTTCTGACTGTTCATTATTTCTGGTTATCTTTAAAAAAAATTAATCAAATATTTGGACTATAGAATACTAATTCTACAGTTCCCATGAGATCGATAATCAAATGTTACGTAGTGCCGGATCAAATAGTAAGAAAGTGATAATATTTAACGCTATGAGACGTCGGTAACAGCAAAGTAGTCCCGGCGTAGACAGAAATAATAATTTCTGCGTTAGCGTTGTACTTCCACTACAATAGCAGTGTAAAGAAAATAAAAGAATATTATTGAAAAAATGTTAATTACAGCCACGTATTACGGCCCTGCCATACCCATTTGGTGGTTGATGTATTCTTGACGCCCGTGTAATATTAAATTTTAGAAAGGAAGCATTTAGACAAGTGGTTGTGAAAAGAGGACTAGGTTGACAATAGGTTCAGTGTTTATACCCCGGTTGTGTACCGGGAGGGGGTGTAAAATGGGTCGATTTTCGCGCTCTTCTGTAAAGAAGGGGATTCGGCGGGGTCGTACATCATCGTTATATATGACACGGGCTGCCCCCGGCTGTCACTCCAAGAGTGATACCCGGGGCCCGTCCTACGTTCGGCCCCCACAACAAGTCACATTCCGCCTTCAAAATTCTGCCCCCTTCAACAGTGTTCAAGTCGCTCACTGTACTCCCCACTCACTTGGCTACACGTCCAGAGCACCTCTGGAGGCGAACGCATACGCGAATTGGGCATTTTAGAATAAATAATCAGTATAAGGGTCTATAAATAAAACTCCTTTCTGTATATCATCTTATAACCGGACGGGCGCAATTAATTCTAACCCGCCGTAATTTATAATAAGAATGCATACTGCGATACCTTACAAAAGAAAAGCCGGACATTTCCACCCGCCCCGCTCATTAGCAATAATTCAACTCCAACCCCCACCCTTCTTCTTGCTCTCTCGTTTTAATTAATTAATTTTCTCTCTTAATTCGCCGCGTCGCCGTAAATTGCGAGAGTCGAGAAAAGAGAAACACAGAGAAAGGAAAAGCGAGAAGGGGGAGCGAGAAGAAAAATCTCACTTAGATATTGTCATTTTTCTTTTTTTTTAAATTAACCCAAAAAGACACACAATGAGAAGGCAGAGCTGCGAAAGGAAGGGGGGGAGGAGAAATGGAGGGGCGGTGAAATACAGCTTTTTTATAAGCTCGGGCAGAAAAAAAAATTAATTTGAAGCGAGTCAAAAAGAAAAAAAAATCAGAACGGGGCGGGGGACGGAGGGTAAAGGGGGGGGGCTAATTCCGCTCTCACCCCCTTCGCGGATCTGGAGCCTTTCAGATTTCTAACGAGGGTCAGAGACGCTGCCAGAAGAACAGGAGGGATAGTGTGATAGGAAGCGGGGCCGGGGCAAAGAAAAGTATTCGATTCTAATTACTCCCATGGAAAGCCGAAACCTTCCATCCCCCGCCTCAGCATCTCGTTTTCTTTAACGAATGAAAATTAAAAATATCGGTACAGAAGATGGAACCCGTTCCGCTCAATTAATTACGTCCGTCGCCACCACAATGCTCCTGGTCTTATATCCTAAAGCAACTTTGTACATTTTTTATATCGCGTGTGTGTGTGTGTGTGGGTAGATAAAGAGCGCGTCAAGTCCCATCCCACAACTTTTCATACAATACTTAAAACACGTCTAGACACTGTTCCGCCCACGTCAACGTCGTAGAAACTAAGAGACCATTCCCGGAATACAATTGTTCATGTGTAAAAAGCTATAAACGTATGTTGGACAGGGGGAGAATCTCAGAAACATTCCTACAATTTTGTTTGAACTGAAACGTGTACAGAACGGGAATGCACAAAACGAAAAATGAACTGTGTACGACATATTGTTATTTTGCCAGACAATAATACATGATTAACATGAATAACGCTGTGATAGGGACTTGCAGAGTAAAATATTAAAAGCAAACGTCATTAACGCAACAAACTTAGTGTTGTAAGAACAAATTGTGTATATACATACAAACTGGTTATCAATGGTGAAATATATTTTGCTTGATCTCAAAAAGAGGGATGAACAGTTTCTTTTATTATTCATTCTCTCTTCTGGATGGAATGTTTGAATTTTTTCGTTTCAATACTGCTCAAGACTGTTTCTGAACTGTCCTGTGTGTACGTTAAAATTTGACTACTAATGGTCGAAATTTTGAATTTACGGGACAGGAAACTGGAACGTTCTTTTTACGCGATGTTATATTTATGCAGCCAGAATACAATTTTATAAAAATTCATCCGCACATGAAGTTCAGTTTCTACAGCACAGGGAACAGGGATCATCGTTCCGTTTGGTGGACATTTAATGAGCGTCAATCCGAAACTGCTTAATATTCAAAATGTGCGCGTACCAGGCGCCTGCTTCTCCTCCTCCCCCACCCACCCCCGAAGGTTAATAACCGGGTCGAATCCGAGTGCAATAAATGCCTCCAAAACGTCCCCGGAGTAAACACAAACCCCACCTCCCCACATGCCCCTCCAATTAGGCAACATGGCGCGGGGATTTTTTAATTCCGCCCATAAATATTAATGGGCAAGTCCGGCCCCATTTAAATATAAACCGTTTTTAATAAACGGTCAACCCGAGAATCCATTTAACTAACCTCCACCCCCCTCCCGCCATCCACCACTCAGTTTACACCCGTTGAGATGTGGGCGTTCAAAAATTATAACGTTGCTGCTCCATAATAAAAAAGGAGAATTTGCATGGACAAGGTGATAAACCCGATACCGCCGAACCGAGCTTTAGTGCGGAAGTACTAAAAGGTGTATTTATCGCAATTGTTACGTCCCTGGGAAGTAAAAACAAATTGGTGCACTTATTCACTTTTGGAGTGTCTCAAGTAACAGGCCCAGTACTATCGTACTATGATTCGTAGACATACTATATTATAAAAAGAAATAATTATTATAATATATCGTAAGATACTCAAGTTAGTAGGTGTATAGTGTTCAAACAGAAATATTATTTTCATTCCATAAAATATCTAAACCCAAAATTCGCAAGATGTCCAATGTCCGACATGGGAAACAGCGGTATAATGAACGACGAGTACACAGGTGGAGTCACAAGAAAAGGAATCAAAAGGTCGGATACATACTACCCGCATACCCTTGAGAAGGCACCAACTTACACGACAGACAATTGGCGCCTGAATATACATGAATGCCCGCCCTCTGTATAGGTGTGATTGAGAACGGGCGAAGGAAGAAGTTCTGGAACAGAACGGAGTCCCAGAACGACGGTTCAATCTAAAACCAATGCAAGTGCGATAAGGATTCAATCGCGGAAATAAACCGTGGCCGCACTAAACGGAAGAGATAACGGTTATCGGAAATACTAGAAACCGAAAGGAGAGAAAGTTCCGCCTAAGAGGAAAATAAATTGGTCCGGATCAGCCGGAGGGAAAAACTTTTCAGCTTTCCGAGGACAAGTTAATTGATTTTGAAAGTGAGTTCCTACCTTCTTTAGACGAAGAGCACTCTAGTTTTTCGCATTCCACGTTTATGGGACTATAGCTCTCCTCCACCGAGACAGTAATTTCATACTACTTACATACTAAATTACTCGAGACGAGTTTATGCACTTGGAAAATAAGAACGTCCGTCGATGTTTCAAGAACTGAATACTAGAATACTTTGTTTTCTGTCACACAACTGACGTAATTAATAAACATTAATTCTACCTCAATTTTATTTTCAATTCATTGAGATGAACGACGCCATATAAATGCTTAAGCAAGGTCACAAAAAGAACGATAGAGTCACGGATAAATGGAAAAGGGGAGCGTAAAAAAAGTGGACAGGAAAAAGAGACGGGAAAGGAATATAAATTGGCTACTCTAAAGAAATAACGAAAAATTAATACACCGTGAGAGTATAAAACAGAGGATGAGGAGGAAGAGAAACGGACGTTAAAGTGAGTGGCTGGAAGGAAATGTTATACGAATTATTTGTTGAAAAAACAAGAGAAATGCGTTGTCCGAAAACAAAAGATAGGTGGACAATAGGGGAATAACAGTAGACGGTAATGAGAGAAAAAGGTTAATGGTGGGGGTAGGATGCAGACTGAAGAATAAGAGACATGCAAAGAGAAGGAGAGAGTGATAGGGTGGGTGGGTGGGTGGCGCGCGTGCGTGCGTGCACAGAGGCGAGATGCCTGACTCATGACTCATACCTGGACTCACTTGGTCAGAACAGAGACCCCAAGTACAATTCAAAGTTTCACATGTGTTCAACAACCGTATTAAATATGAAAAAATTCATTTGCCAACAGGACAAAACTTGTTAATTTGGCGAAACCATACTTGAATATTTAATTTGTAATTAAAATATATTTCAATAAACATGTCACTGACTGAAATACAATAATGACACAGACTTTTCCTCATGAAGCGAAAATAAGAAGGCTTTAATAATGAAAGTGAACGTTATTGAGTTGTTATATAATTGTTGTTGTCTTTTCTTATACAGCCCGAGAAGATTTCTTTTGATCTGTTCTGCGCTTTGTTACGTAATTACGACGAAAACATATTTCTAAACGTAGGCGTCATTAAAACGAGTAAAAGGCAAATTGCAATAATTAAATAACTTACTGACTTTTTATTTTATTTTTTACGTTTATTTGTAAGCAGCGCCGTCAGCATTGAGGACTCTTTCTTTTTGTTTGAAATATAATTACTTTGTAACTGAAAGAAAAATAATTTCTTTCCCATTATACAACATTTGATCATTATTAATAAAAACATCGAGTAAGATAGTGATTCAAGGCAACTGCCAAGGGACGTTAATAGCCAGTTTTACAAGGCTATTATTATATATTTTATTTTACTATAAAAGATGATAAATTATTTTCACAAAAACGTTAAAATAACGCGCAGTAATAAATTTTGTGTTTATGAAGGCAAATTAAAAATAATTAAGCAGTAGTAATTCGTTTGTTACGTAAAATCCACCCTGCAGACAATGAAACATTAAACAATACCAGGAAACTCCGCAGAAATGTATCCAAATGGTCACAAACACGCTGGAAGGACGAAAACCCCGCCTGTTCACGAGAACGCCCCGCTGTTATCGAACTCCTCAGCCACTTATAAAATGGAAATGATGAATTGCGGGAACCTATGGAGGAGGAATCGAACAACAAAAGAAACAGCTTACAGCCGGACGAAAGAATACAGTCGGAGGAGGGAGAGAGGGGGGTTGGAAAGGGCGTTGACACGGAGTGGCGAATGCAGGGGAATAAGGCCAATTGAAAATGCGAGTTAGCAGAGAGAGAGAGAGAGAGAGAGAGAGAGGGAGTGCGAGAGAGAGAGCTCCCTCCCACTTGGCGTTATACCATATATTTCATCTCGAAATCTCTCGTCGAAAAGTTACGCAATTTATAAGGCCGAGTATAATGGCGATGATATACGAGAAGAGGGGCTGCGGTGAACGACGGGCATTTCAGCGACCGCAAACTCAGGTCCGATTTCAAAACAACGCTCGACGTTTCTTTTTTGTCAACCGAACTTCGACGCTCCGATATACAATAATTGAGGGCCGAAACGGGATACCGCGTGGGGGACAGAAGCGACTTTACCGACTTGCGAAAACAAAGACCGCAAAGACCGCAGCCATCAAGATGCCCCCTCTCCTCAAACGTGAAGGTGGGACCAGTTTTCACAAATCGTACATTAACATTCGGGGGCCCGGCCGAACAGAAAAGCACGACCAGTTTCGACACGAGTCGAAGCGTTCGGACTAGAAGCGACGCCCGTTTCCTGAGAAACAGAAACCGCTCGAGCGCGATCCAGATACCTTTCACATTAGCCACCGAGCCACCGAGGTGAGGCAATCTAATGACCGGCCACCATATTGAAACACACGCACACGCGACGGTTTATACCCTATAAAACGGGTTTCAGGGATGAATGGAACAAATTTAACTGGAAACCTTCTCAAAAACTCAAGTTTCTGTTATATTTCAACCTCTACAGACATATCCAGCTATTTGTGCATATTTATAATTGTCGACGTTGCTATCATGGAAATAGATCAAACAGAAATAAAATGTGTAAGTCTGAAACATTCCATGTTTAGAAAAAAAACATGCTAATTGCCGATGGGGCAGGTATTATTCTAGTTTTATCAACTGATATTTTCCTACTCCTTTATGTTTTCATGGTAACACCTGAAACTGCTTACTTGGCGACTGAATTTATTGCCTATTTATTTAAAACTGACATATAACCAATACTTCTTCCATGATAAATATTATTAATAATGGGGATGTCTCATAATAGGGGTCCGCGAGGTTTTTGAAGTGAAACATTGACGGGGCTCAAACAACGTAGATACAGAATTTACAACCAGAAAGCTACATGGCGAGAAGCCATGGTCTATAGCAGGGCGAAGCCGGCGAGTGGAAACATTAGATATCAATAGTGATAATAGTCATCCTGCGAAAGTTCAATCGTAGATTATATTTATCTTAGCCAATGGTAGTTGGTAGTTGGAGAGTACAAAGTTACAGATAACTTTCAAATTTAGACAAAGTTTACTTAATTATTTTTTCATCAAACAATCGATTCATTTCTGTCCGAATAACTCGCTGTAAAAGTGTTGGCTTCCGAAATTACATACAAATTGCAACGCCCGCCAATATTCTCCATTTCACAGAGACGCGTCCGATTTTCATGATCGAGTTGCGAACAAAATTGAAAACGGTTTCTCTTTTTGTTTTCAACTGCAGCTGGTGAAATCGCAGCGAGGATGGATATATATTCGACTGTCCGAGTTGCAACCGTTCAAACACCAACTTTCTCACAATGGGTCGTGAAAGTGCATGCAATCACTCGTCGACGTACGAGAGCGTTCGGGCCCGATAATGGTTCGACTTTTATTTTCGAACGGAATTACAATTCAAAGCGGAATAATTACGTATACTTTCGAGTAAAACGCGTTCCGCCCTTCTGTACAACATACTCCGTAGCCTTGGCCGGAACTATATTTGCCACAAGACAGGATTGCTTATCTTCCGTTTGAAAGCGGTTGTTTGGCGACCACTCCCGCTGTTATAAACAGCTGCCCGTGCATTTGTGCATTCCGACCGGGGATGTTAAACAAGTGCAACAAACGGTCCCACCGCTAGCACCTTCCCACGGGCCAGAGCCCAATGCTCAACAGAGTACACGGGTTCCTAGACAATGCATAATCCAGATATTATCAATCAGATGCAAGTGAAAACTTCAATGCTGAAAAAAGAAGGTCAGTAACTAAAAAGAAATAAAAAAACACCTTCCCACGCAAGTAGTCTCACACGAGGATGCTAATACTGTTCTAAACAGTTTTTACAATTGCATATACCTATATATATATATATATATATATATATATATATATAAACCGAAGGAATATGAATTTTTTCAGGGAAATAAATCGTAAACTGGAGTAAACACCAGTCTTAATTTTATAAACATTTCCTTAAATCTATGAAGATTTAAGATCGTATTTTTTATATCGATATGTAAAACGTGTAAATATAATTATTTTCTAATGTCAGCAATACGCAGAGGTAAGCGGCCTAAGCGCAAACAATATTTATAGCACACGATCTCCCCCAATGGGTTTATGTATTGAACCGGAGCCAAATCCAGTCGTCCGTGAAGGCCGTCATTTCTGTTGTCGCGATAAAAACCTCTTCGAGGACTTATAAAGTGCAAAAGAAGTACAATAGTTTGCAGAGATCGCTGAAATGTGAAAAAGACCACGCCGTAAATTCACCCCGGGACTTCCTTCCGCAATGTTCCGGATTTTGTTGCGGACCGTGAATCATTATTTGTCTAAATACTAGCGAGGTATTAACATATACAGACAAATGACGCATGCTCAATTCACGCTCAGGATGATTCACTGGAAAACATTTAAAGGATGAATTAACTCAATTGCTTTCCATTCCGCCGGCCACTCAACCAGAGTAATCGTCAATAAAGGGGTAATCATAAAGCCCACATGCTCAATAAATACCAGTGATAATAATTCATTTTTCAGTACTACATTTAATGAACCATGTAACACTTATAGTATATGCTATAAGAGTGGAGGGCCAGGAAACAGCCAGTTACCCTTGAATATTTTTAAATAACTCCATTTATATCTTTTTTAAATTTGGTTTAAATTAAAAAAACATATTTTGCATACGTGTCCCTCTTCTAAGGTGCTTCCTTTATGTTCTGGTCTTTGTTAACTGAACGTTTTGCAATATATATATCCAAACCAATAAAATTAAGTTATTTTTTCGATCGATGTCAACAGTTTAGTGAAGAAAGCTACAACTGTTCCTGAAATATATCGTTATTATTACTTCCAAAAAATTAAATCCTACCAAATCGCAATCGAAAATCAAAATGTTACCAACAATTGTTTGGACCGATGTTATTACACCGGTAGGAAATATTGTCCGTACGCTGGCAATTAGAGCCAGGTATAAGGCCGGAATTAATATCGGAATATTAAAGCTATTTAGGGTGGTCACAAAACGTGGGGCGGACAGTTTTAATGAATTCGCCATACAGACGCCTTCTAAGTAGAAAGAGTCAGTTTTGTATTTTGTAGCCTTTACGTAACCTGAATTCCAGAAAGCCGTAATTGCTAGCGAAATTAATAAGTCCAATATGACCCGATGGTCGGAAATTATTCTCACCTATCCCATGAATCAACATCAAATAAATGATACGTTTAATTACGTTTAAAGGTAGCGTAGTTTTCAATACAGAGTACCATAAAATACATACTATAGTAGAAAAACTCTAATGCGTTATTTAAAATCGTATTTGTATTTAAAGTAGAACTCTCTTTTTGTATCAAACGATGATTAAATTTCGAGCCGCAGTCATCATGGCTCGACGGAAATGCTAGACAGATTAGACAACGAGATTAGTCAATTATCCGGACAGTGTGCCATCCACTTCCGGGAGATAATAAGTAATTATCTCATGATTATTTTATGATAATTTTTTGCATGAGATGAATGCGATTTTTTTCTGATTTTCATCCTACTAAATTGTAGATTTTAACTCGCACTTGAATTGATAGTGCCAGGGAGGAGGTTGAAGGGTTAGAATTCTGCATTTCAAACGTCTTGTTATTTGAGATTAATTCCAGTTCAGATTCCACTCGGCCTTTCCCATGGGCCTCACGGGGAAAAATAAATTACAATTCCCCAAACTCCGGAGAGCGATCTTATCTGCGCGACGGCCATAATTTCTGGCCTGCAAATTAGTCTCTATTTAAATTTTCGAAGCTCTCGTGGGTGAACGACCCGATGTTAACGAAACCGAGCTCCGTGAGAATCTCACAGGGCCGACATTGTTCATCCGCCAAGAGAATGAATTAGTCAAACCGCCCCATCTAGACCACCTGATCCACCCACTGGACACTATTCTAGGTCTATTCTGATTTGGTACACAGAGGAAACGCTAAAACTTTCTTCCAGGTTAGAATGCACCTCCTTAATAGCACCTCTAAAAACAACTGAATATCCCCAGACATACAATAAGTTAAGCTACTGTTTGCAAGTAGACCAGTATAAGAACTGAACGTACCAAATATGAAACCCCTGTGGGTCATCAGGTTAATGAACCTGGACCAATTGCGTGGCGGTACAAGAACTGTACTAATCGTATTCAGGTGCACACGAAGGGAGGCGCACGCGTGTGGACAGTTATGAATCATTTACGGTCGCATGGTGAAGAGGGAAGAGAGAAACCGGTCACCATTTTTATAGCATCAATTAGTATCCCATTATGCAGTGTGTTCAATGTGTACATAACAACAACTGCAGCAATCCAACCCAGTTTTATGATGGGGCCGTGAAGGGTTCACCCGGGGTGAACCCAACCTCGTAATAAACAGAAACGAGACAGTTATATTACGACGACATTAGTTACGGATGTTTACAGTAAACGCGAGCAGTAAGGGAGTAAAATTAGGTATCCAATAAAAAGAGGAACACTGCAGGCTGAGGGTTAAAAACCCGTTTTGATTTGGCCATTACTAAAATTGCGGTTCTCGCTTTTATAATATACGTAATTTAAGATCATCTCTCTTAATTGTTTTCCCACAGTGTACCGTTAACTGTTGGCGGCGGGTGCACGGAATAGCCGTTTATAAAACCCGCGTATTACAATCGGACGAAAACGCTAAGCTATTACCTGTTACGTGTTACGCCGTGACCAGCGGGGGGAAAAAACGGTAATGACGACCCGCGGGCGGGGAATAGTTCACGTGTTACTCATTAACGAATGAATGGGCGGCAGGATGGGTTCCGGGTATGGGAGCGCCGTCCACGAGCTGGCTTCCCACTCACGCCCCCATTATACCAGTTCAGCCGTCTGTGAATTCACAGGTTGACGGCGAAGCCTGGAAAGTCGTACTCATCAGGTTTCCCACAACTGGGCATGAATCATCTATGACGCTAAATAAAGCTTGATTACGTAGAGATTTAAATTAAGTATAAACTTGCCGTCAGATCGAACTTCCGACAGGTAAACTCAAGTGTTCCAGGTATGCAAGAACACTCAAATTTTTGTTTATTGTACATCGATATATTGTATAATCTCCAACCGCTGATAGATAACGCGATAGAAAAATATCATTAACGAAGATTTGCTATGAGAAACTAACGGCGAAACTGAGCCCTCCAGGAATAAATAAGTTCAATCGTAAACTTTGAAGAACCAGTCGCCAGGCTGTATTGAGAGCTAAACTTCACACACGTGCTTACCAGGAGAGATTCAACCAGAATATAAAAAACTAAGTCTGTCAGTTTGAAATTAAAGCATTGAAAATAATGGGGGCAATTTTCAATATCAGTCGGCATCCCATCAACTACGGGCAGGATCCATTCGATAATTCAAACGATGGAATGTGAAATAAAAATTGAATTACGCTAACAATGCAATACTAACATATCAGAATTCCCCGTGATCGGGGAAACTATACGAAAATACACGTACCTGATATGTTCAATCATATTTTTCATATATCAGTTTCTGGTAATAATGAAGGCACCAAGCCGAAATGTATCGGTACGATATTGGCCGACACTTTCTTTATATTTTTATATTTGATCAGGAGTGAATTCAGAAGGCCAAAATTGGGATCGTGGGAGAGGATGGAAAAAACAAAAGTGAGACATCGTGAGAAACTACAAACCGGAGATCGGGGGCGGCTCTTCCTCCTACTCTTCCCTCCTCCTCCTCCTCAGCAGGACACACATGCACCAATCCCTGCACAAGCCGAAACAAGATGCCAGATGCTCTCTTACTTCCTCCCTCCGCTTTAAGTGGAACCCGGGTCGAAATTAAAAGAAAAAAAGAAAACTCCCACAGTGAAAGTCTCACCCTCGCCAACACTAATTCCGTCCATTCCCAAGCTGCTCTTAGCCACCGAGGATTAATAGTTCAATTCTGGGCGGTGAACAATTCACACGATACTAGTAATGGGTGAAATAGATTCCGTTAGTTATGTAGGTCGTGTAATTACTTACAGTGACAAGTTTAAATACATTTCACAATGTAATATTTAAATACAATATTGCGAGTACTATTTATAAATAATTATTAATTTTATCTTGACACATTATTGACGATTCAACGTCTCTTCCACTTCATCCGTAACTGTGCACACGCGTTTGACGAGTACGAGTCATCTGAATAATTAAACGGCCCCGAAAGCGTTTTTCATTTTTCATGGAAAACTCAATTCGGCGAGCCCATTCGTAACGCTTTCCCCTCGGAAGCCCGCAACGCTTTAATTTCTCAAACGTCACTCACTGGGACGGCCGCCCGGAGAGACAAATTACTTGCGCGGCCTCGGATAGAGCTGATTAAGTTCAGCGGCATTAGCAGTGACATAAGGCGAGGCGATGCGAGGAAGAGCGGCTCGGCTCTATGGGGGGCGGGCACGCACAGCCAGAAAAAATTAGGACGTCCCTCCTGATAGCCCACTGGCACGTCAACGGAGAACTTACACGCAGAAAGAATTTAGACAGTTAGAAAGCGGAATTTCAATAATTAAGAGGGTGTACACAATAAAAAATGTCGCTCCGAAATATTGTGACTATCCTCAAACAGACAGCTATAAGAATAAATAAATACCGTTGATTTGTTGTGTTTCCGTCTCCTCTCGCTGGTTTGGTCTTCTGCTAGGACCGGTTTCGGCTGCTCGCAATCTTCAGTAGCGGTGTACTGTACAAGTGACAGTGACATTGGGCAGTGAGGATGCCCGAAAAACATCCAAAGCACCGATAGTGACTAACACCGCTACTGAAGATGGCGAGCGGCCGAAACCGGTCCTAGCAGAAGACCAAACCGGCGAGAGGAGACAGAAACATCACGAACCTACGGTATTCCAACCCCTCGCAGACCGCAAAACAGGTATATTAAACGAATAAATAAGTATAAGAAATTCCTTCCAGAAATAATATACATATGAAATATGAAAAATATATGAAACAATTACAGCCTACACAGTACGGCTATCAACTTCATAAGAAGGAAGAAACAGTCTGGAGTCCATAAGTCCATTTTGGTCCTATGCTCCTAGTGTAACTCCATAGAATCCGATCTTGTTCCATTTAATGGAATGATGGATTCAATGTCAAGTTAAATCAGACAACGCTGTACTCTTCTAGTCGGTTCACTTAACGCGGTCGTATCCGGTCCACATTTCGAGTCAACTTTTTGATAAACAAAGTGGGGTGAGTCTCGGAGAGTAATGGGGGATGAGAAACCGTCGGGGTTGAAGTTCGTATTTGGGGTTTGTGTCGGCTTGGGAGACCCCCGGGCCCGCCCTCCCTACTCAACCACGCACCGAAATCTAATTAAACCTCGAGACAGAGACCCGGCAGCCAAAACCAGCTTCTCTAATTTATTTAGAACCAGCTAACTAGTTTAACTTTGCTAGCTCTCCTAGTGGCATCCTCTCCTTCTCTCGCCCCTCCCCCCTATCACCCTCTCTCTCTCATTCCCACTCCGACGTGGTGTCTCCTGTATTTTGTAGTATATATGTGTGGGGGGCTGCGGGAATCGGACTGTGTGTAGAACTTCGATGCTGCGGTGTCTCTCCATCTGTTTGGCTAATTCGCTCGGAAAATTACGGCTCGTATACGAAAATTACGGCGCCTGACGAAGATACTCGAGACAACCATAAACGCCGCCTATACCTTTATGCTCTGGGGGACGCTGAGGGATTTCATTTGCGGATTTGTTTTACAAATAAACCTCAATTATATCGCAGCCTTATAACAGCCAACAATATACATGTATTTTTTATGAGAGTGAATGCCTTCAAAGAAATTACAGTCGTTAGTTTCTTTTCGTTACGGACCTACGGGTTTGCATAACTTCTAAAGCCGGACAATGAATTCGGATTCGGAAAAAAAAAATCGACATTAAACGCTACGAAAATTGGGAGCACAGCCGAAACCAAATGATTCATCATACCGCCGATGGAAAAAAACTGGTTTTAGAGAGCGGTGCAAGAGCTGTTACTAAATAGGAAGCAAAACTGACTGAGCGAGTGTTCTCCCACCGCCGGCCGTAGTCTACAAACTCCTTGAAAACTGTGAGAAGCGGCCGAACCCATTGCAACAGAGTCTCAATTTCGTCACCCCCATCGGTTTCCGCTTCCGTTTCCCCCTCCGCCGGAGGACATAAAAACAAGATATAATTGTTCCCTTCGTCCAGCCCGTATTACATGAGCGGATGGGACTAATAAGATGTAAGAGCTGAGGAACAATCGACAACCTCGGATTTTTTTCATTGATTTCGTACTGTCGGGCTTTCACTCATGGTTGCTCATTCACAGTTTCTGGCCACAACACTTATCATTTAACACTGAGGTAAAGTCTACTAACCAATAGCTGTATATTGAAAGGTTGGTTTTCACATTCAGAAAACTTGTATCCACCAAATATTGAAATGATTCAACGCTATCGGACGGCCTACTTACAAAAATAAGTAAACAATTCGTGTCCAAATTTCATTACATTTTCGGAGTCAATTCGCTGTTATTCGCCATTAATTTATAAAACTCAATGATGGGACTGTTCCGCTGCCAATAATACACAAATAATATTTTATTTACAATTGTTTTTAACTGTCATAACAGGACGGTGGAAGTGGTGATTCAGCACTGCATAAAACAGGAAGCAAACTCACCGATGGAAAGCAGTTCATTATCCGTGTATCCGCTGAAACAGTAGCAAGACAAATTCTTTTCACAGACAATATAAAGTAAAACCGAGCAGGGGCGGGGGGGGCGCGGTAAAGAGGCGGGGTGAATGCAAATAAAGTCCGAACTCCGCAGTCGGAATATATTCAGGAGGCATCGAAACGTGTTTTCCGTTGGAAACAGGAAACTGAGAGTTGTTTTTTGTCCCCTACCAGACAATAAATGTGAATGGTACCGGAGTCGGTGAAGAGAATAACCAGACGAACGTTTTGTTAAAAGTAACAAACCGCTAGTGTAGTTAACATCAGCTAAATCGCCTACAAACTGTGAATGCTGGTAAATATTACTACAAATGGTATTATTACAACAAATTATTATTTTTAATTACCAAAACGATTAGACGTCACTTTTTTTAGCCAGATTATACATATTTGAAACTACGAATGGCAGCACAATAATATGTAATTTTTTGAGTATCTTCAATGTGTCTTGAAACGTATACGTACGTTGTCTAGATATAAAACGTAAGCATACAAAATATGTGGACCTACGAAGGAAAACTGGAGAGATCAAGTAACAATATACTCGTCAATATTCGTTGGTTTACTTCTTTATAAGAATGGAATAATAGGTTATCTTGAGTTTAAATTATGATTGATAATGCTGACACGGATAGCAACTGAATTTAGATTTGATCACTCACGTGGGATAGATACCGTTTCAGTAAATAGTAGACTAAGAAATTGACATATCAGAAATGGAATTTGTCGCTCTGGAATGGAAGCTTCGGCTTCGAGAAAGCGCCCTATATTTCTTTCTAAAACGCAACGTGCCATGGGGAGGAATATGGCATAAATATCAGAACGTCTACCCGCGTTTATAAATAAATCACGAATAGAGGGGGAGGGGGAACGCCACCACAACGCCGTAGCCGGGAAAGTGTTTGTTCCCGTCCTGTTTATTTTTCCAACGGGGTCAGACAGAGTTGGTGGAATAAGTGAATGGTGAGGAAAAGGTGGGTGGAAGGCCGAACGGGGGAACAATTGGGTCTAGGAGGAAGAAGTAGAAGAAGAAGAAGGTGAATTGTTGACACGGGTAAAAGCGGATTTCCTGGTCGGCTGCGACGACGGCCCGCCGGTCGAGGTAAAAGCCTTGCGAGTCGCCCCCTAAATATACCCGGTGAGCTTCCCGCTTTTTATTTTAGCAGTTTTTCCCATCCCAAAGTTTTACAATCACGCGACCAACAGTCTGCGATATTTTAATTTTCGAGAAAACCCGAAAAAAAATCGGGAAAAACACAACCGTATGAAGGTACCGACGACTTCACTCGGATTTTTAACCTGGAATAATTTTTAACCGGCAAATATCCGACGACAATATCGACTTTTAAAATGTTTAATTGACCACTCCAGAACAAACGTCGCCGTGGAGCCGTTCGAAGCGGAAAGTAAGGTCGAAATATTTCGAACGAAATGACAATACGTATCAAATTCTCGAATCGGGAGCCGGAGAAAACAGAGCAATTTCGGTGAATGGAACATTGGACAACAGACGATCCATTGTTGTTGTTGTCGGAGAAGGCCGGCCCAAACAAAGGAACCGAATAAACCGACCACTTCCGCCGATTTATAGATAACGTCCGGTCTCTTCTCCATCTCTCCGCACCCATCTACTATTTCAATTTGCCGGCCTCTTCAAACAACACTATCCGACGTTGAACCGTTTGAAGTCTGCAGTTTTAAACCTTCGACGATATTAGTTATCTTAATTAACGAAGGTTGACTCCATTACGGATGGCACAAAATGAAATTTTTTCCCGGTATTATTCCGCCTATAAAATTCACCAAGTTTCTGGAAGAACATCTAGTTTATCACGTCAATTAGATCGAATAAAAACATACCATTCGCGAATAATAACAAAATATTCCTAACTATAGAACCTGTCGACCAACATGTCCTATAATAATATATATACAAAAATATATATAAATATAAAATTAGTAGTTTATTATGAAAGGAAATAATTACAATAAGAAGACAGTGGTCTTCATACTTGAATAAGAACTTTAACAGCTTAGGCTCTATAACTCCACTTGTCCTTAGATGAACCACATATATTCTCAATTCTTTGGATAGGATTACTTTGGGCAAAGCATCCAAGGTTGGAATCTGTCCGTGAAAGGAATAGCTATCCGGGGTCGAGGTCAAGCTCGACGGAAGACTCTTACCGAACCGAAATTTATAGGAAATGTCCCAGGTCTCAAAACGGGTCAAGGTGGCAGCAGCCTCGAGTTTCTGAAACTGCGCTGATTTTCATGTATTCCAACCGATAGAGATCATTGGACGACGCTCGCCAATTCGCCGGGACTAATGTTAATAATTCAATTATCAAATACAATTTTATTATATCCTGCCGGCGAAGCAAGAGCCAACAAGAGGTATCGTGGCGTGACAGTATACACGTGGTAATTGAGTCAAATATTGATGCTTAACGAACGTTTCACAATTTGCGAGAACGGTGCTGCGGTCGAAAGTAACAGCTGTTAATTGTAATTGGCCAACGCGGCAAAAAACAGTCAACCTCTCGTCGCAAATACAATGAATACTCTTGACGGAATCACTTCAATTCAATGACTTCTATTAACTACCCCAATAACGTGGATATAAACTGTAAACTTTAAATTGTTCGACCTCAAAACTTATTTTTGATCAACGATTCTAAGACACTGTTTCTTGGTGATAGAGTGGAGAGTAAATAACCCAGAGGACACGACCCTGCGGAAAGGATGAGGAAGTCTGTTTGATAAATGGCGGGGAATGGTAGGCTATCACCAGTAGAGGCGTCTGCCTACATCCAAGGGTCTGGCCCCGGGGGCAAAGCGGATCCTAATCTCGGTAATATCAACATACAAACACTTAGGAGGAGACTGATAGGGCGACTCCTCCGTCAATCTGGAGCTCTCGCCCAAGATAGGAAGGGACACTGATAGTCTGACTGCCTCAACATATCTGTCTCGACACAGGAAATTATTTAAAATTTTAAAACCGAAAATGTTTACAGCCCCGCATTTAAAACCGTGTGTTTTTAAACCGACGTAACTTTGTTTTCAAATTAACAATTATCCTGCGCGAATTACTCTCATTTATGACGCTTGCATACATATCGGTTGAGTAGTATGCATAAGAAAGACGGGCCAAATTGCTTCTCACAAGTTTCAACGTTAGCAAAATATATATATATATATATATATATATATATATATATATCTTGTTGGCACAAATACTTACGAATTTGCAATCAGAATGTAATAGTACGATACTTTATATTCAACTATATTTTAGTAAATAGAAAAGCGACCATAACATAGTGTCTAAAATTCAAATACGTATTAGAACAAATGGTAAAGTAGAATCAATGAATTTTTCAACTTCATGAATTGTGATTATATAACAACTTGATGCATTGAAAATCCATGTAATGGGAGGGAAATAAGCACTTATCTTCGTAACAATCCGAGGCTGCTCGTTTTGAAATTTAAATCAGGAGCGGTAGCCGGGAGCATAACGAGAGTAACAAATGCGCCCGCCTTCACCCCACTGGAACGGAAGTAACTTGGAAATGTTTTAAGTTTGTGGGGGGAATACTTTCAAAGTTATTAGAAAACTTTCGTCTCCGAAGGACAGCGCCTCTTACGGGCTAAGGGTGGGCAGGGGGTGGGACTCCCTTTAATACATTATAATTTCCAGCAAACTCGATTGCGACATCCATCCAACCGATATCGGGTAAAAAGTAACTCTGCCAAAAAAATATCTCCATAATGATCATCTCCACAAATTAAATTATCAAAGTATTAAGTAATACGGACTTACATGTTACGATCTCACAAGTAACTTGGCCAAGGAACTTACCTAGAACAAAAAGAAAGCAATAAATTATTAACTCATATATATTTTTAACATAAGTAAATTGAAAATCTTCTAAAGCGTGTCTGTACACAACACTACAAGCTAGTAAATAATAGATATATATTCAGCGGAAGCCATGAATTAATGACATCGTGAAATTGATGCCACGGGCAAAGGAAACAGTAACAAAGGCAGATCGCAAATGCACAAACGACCTCACCAAAATATTCAAACTACACCAGAGCAGCCTACAGTCTGACGTCAGCGTACGTTGCTATGGAAACCAGTCCAAATTTTACAAGAGAGCTACACGTTCGTATTAAGCAATTGTCTAACTTTATTCCGTTTATGCTATTTATAGCATAACTTTATTCTGCATTATTCTTTATAGCGCCCAAATTTAATAATCATTAAAACAAATGAAATGAACTGAAACGTTTTTATTGTTTTCGATGTGAAGAAAGTCATTCATGTAATACGTATCCTAAATATTTGCATAGGTCTATTTAATCATTAATATACCTAAATATATTATAAGCTATAATCATCAAATTAATGTTATTTTACTTGTCCCTGCCTACAAAAAAAGAAAACAAATGTGTACTTTAATCCATTAAAGGTTGGGTCCGTGAAATGAGCGTCCGTATTTGCCCGGGCATTCAACAGACGAAACGGGATATGGAAAAAGCGGATACGTTCGGGAGAGTGATAAGGAGTTCTTTTTAACTCGTGTAAATAGAAGGAACAGAAGGGACTCTTGTGGGCCGCGTCGCATTCTAACATAAAACAGAGTCGGCGCGCTATACCAACAGAATCCGGACCGGAGAGATAACACCGAGATACAGCCCACTTCTCACAGAGATAGGCGCGACAGCCCCAATATACATAAGCAAATACTCAGCCGGGAAGGAAATGAGAACAGGATTCAATTTCGTGCGTTGAACACGCCCTCCGATACCACAGAATGGACCGTCGTCGCAGTTCGGTTCGGCCTAATTCCCTCGCTAAACGGCTTCAATTAGGCTTGAAGATAGCCCGATGCAATTTAACATGTGTTTATGATTCAGTTTTAGAAGAACATACAATTATTCGGTTTCAACACTAACTATGTTAGGGGCGTATATTTCAGTGCAATAAACACTCAATAATGAACAATCTCAATCAATGTACGCCACAATATTTATTATTATTTATCAATTAGACTATTTATATAGGACGAGAAACTGAAAGGAAGATTTTTACGAAGATAATTAGAATTTTTATATTTAACCAAAAAAGAGTCCTAAACGCGGAGTGTAATACGTAAAAATGTGTAAAATATAATTTATAATATTCTGCACTATGTCGATGGGTTTATTATTAAATCCATAATCTACACTATATTATTAAATAGTTATTTGGCTTAAATGATTTGTCACTTTAATTTTTAAGAATTCCCGAAATCGGAACAAGTAGTTCTATGACATCCTTACAATATGTGCAAGTTCAATTTCATTAACGGGCTCCAATATTCTGCACATTTTACATTGGCGTTAGTAACACATTCGAAATGAGGTTTTCTCAACTAAAAAAGAGGGTGGAGAGACTGTGGATTGGATGAACGCGAAGAGGAGGATATTTAAAGCGTAGCGGAAGGAAGGATGACGGTGTCGAGTGTGCTGACACACATATTCCGGCCGACAATGGCCCTTTCCCGAAAGCCCCCACCGACCTTATCTTCCACACAAACCTCTCAAACCCCGTCATTTTCTTTTTCTTTTTTTTTGAAACCCGCCGATTACGCGGAAGGAGCAGCGGCCTAAGAATACGCCCGTACAAATCCTGCTGCAACAACCTCTTTTTATAGGCTTCAATTACCGCACGGACAGACTGAGCGTCATAATACATTTAGGACTGCATGGAACCCAAAATGAGTTTATAAATAACTGAAACAATATACATTTCAACGCGACCACACTTTTTAAATATACGGAGCAAATAAATAAAATTGTTAAAAAGGGGGAAAGCCAGTAGCATTCTCTACTCGTTAATAGTGCTACTCGAATACGCTTATTAAGCGACAAATGTCGCTTATTATATTTGAGAGTATTCACAAGAACCGTAGTATCAAACGAAGACTATCATAGGCAAAACACCTGCTAGGTATCGTCCATGGCTGTTAATAATTTCTCTGTAGTACTTATTTGGAATTCATATAGTTAGAGTTCACAAAAAAAATTATTTCCACCCGATGCTCCAGAGAATATTTCTATTTGGTATTAGTGGTTCCAAGAGGGTTTATTATCATTAATAATATAGTGATGTACTTAAGTCGGTACTGTGACGGCAGCACTCTCCGGTAACGGGCCGCGTAAGCACTACAACGCGATACAAACAGAATGATAATGACGACCGTAAAAGCCTGTAAACGTTACGCCCAAATAGTGATGGAATTCCTGTTTAATTACCGAAATATTAGACGCGTGTAAGACGTTCCGAGGACTAATTGGCTAAATAAGGACAGGGAATAACGGACGGTCGAAATGTCAAACAGAGACGGTCGATAAACAAACAAAACTGACGTCCAGTCGTCGCTAAAATAAAACGCTTCGACTGGGAAATGACGTGTTTGGAACTCGAACGTTTAATTAGCGGAAAAGGTCAAATGGCCGAGCGATCCGTCCGAAAATAAGCTTCTAATAAATACTAGGCTTTGATCAAATAAACTCGTCGTCGGTGGGATGCCTCTGCAGGTACGTGGATAACATACCCAAAATTGAGAGAGGTTAACAAGAAATATTACAATATTATTACTGACAATTTTAATGATTATTTGTGTCCAATTTGTGTAAATCGCATCCGAAGGATGTATAGTGGGTGTGCCGCAAAGATCTGTTTCATTTCACTTGAGATGAGCTCACACTTAACATTAACTTTTGGCAGAATTTTAATATCGGAATTACCAAAAATAAATAAATAACACGCTTACAGGATTACATTACAGGACAAAGTCAGACCTTATATCGTGAAGAATTTTAGGAATTAAAACGGGGAATAATGAAAAATTCATATGATGTTTTAACTAACTAACTGGTGAATATTTAATACACCATTGTACTGAAAGCTATAATATGAATAATTTTAGAACGTGAATTTTAAATGTAGTTATATTTCGAATTAATACGTCTTTTTATAAAAAGTTATATCTATGGATCTTATCTGAACGGGGATGGATTATCCCCGTTCTGTCCACATTCTGGAGCGGAACAGTCGAGTTAATCTTTAATATTTTTTCCGCAATAAAGTGAGTATCACGAAAGATGAACTAGCGAATAGGTGAATGATCCAACTAGCGGCCGTATGTAAAACCGGAGCGACTCGATTATCAGTCGAGGTTTGCTATATATAGCCCGACGGATAGACAGCGCCCACGCGTACCGCTGTTGTGTAAACCGGCTGAGGCGCGCGCGTTCAGAAAACAGAAAACCCGTTTTCAAATCAGATATCCCATATATACACGTGCATTACGCCTATATTAAATTGTTACTGGCCGCGGTGAAACCGTTGGGGGAAAAAAATATTCGGTCCAGAGATGGAGAGTCGAAACGGCGAACAGAACATAGCTGACCAGGGGACTCGAACGGGCTCCGCGATGAGTCACGTACAGAGAAACAGAGTTCATCCCCAAGGGAATGAAACAGAGTAACATACCTCTCAAAAATAACTGAACACATGTCATTTCAAAACTAAATACTATATTTTTCACGAATTTAGGGCCAAAAATTAAAAACGCTGTCCAAAAAATAAATAAAATTCGAACATAGTGAATAGGTGATTAATGGACCGAATTAATTGCGAATGAATTTAGTTTTAATTAATTTCACCAAAATTTATTTTAAATTATTGCTTGTTTATGTCCAGAAGATAAGTTAATCAAGTTCCATCGTGCCAAATAAATTCCATTCTCCAGCTCTCTGGATATTACCACAGTGTCGAGTGTCGACGGGAATGGAACTGAGTATTTCTTAATAATAGAGTACTTGCAGATGAAAATGTATTCCTTATCTCGCATTTCAATTAAATCAAGTTTATATAGGTTGAAGTCCAAATTTTCAATCAGTATTCTGTCATTAGTATAGGACGCTTATTTACTCCTATGCTAGGACCAGTTTCAATCTCGATTAATTTCCGCAATTACCAGTGGAAGTGAAATCCATCATAACCAAGTGAGCTCTACTACTGGTTCTAGTAATCCGTTATTCAAATGGTTATCCTAGATTTACAAAATCCGACAAGACAATATGGCAAGCGGATACGAGAGGCAAACACTGTAGGAAGGAAGTGGTTTCAGGTAGGGAGAACGGGGAAGCCGAGCGGAGGGAAGTTTTTGCGGAGGTCTATTAACTCTCTCCCCCTACCTCCCCCGACAGAGCCGAACTCCTATATTATTTACATAGGCCAACCGAGCAGGACTCAAGATCAAATCAGAGTCGACCCCCCCCACCCCCCCAACCGCCAGTTCGAGTCCATTAAGGGAAGTTGGAGAGAGTGAGGCGAAACGCCCCAACTTTGAAGGGGGAGGAGGAGGAGGGTGGATGAGGTGGTGGAGGGGACTCTTCACGGGACTCTCTTTCCGGCAAAAATTAGTTTCGACCCGAAGACAAGAATTAAACCTCGGGACCTTGAGGGGTACTGGGTGGAGGGGGACTCAATGCACTTAGAAACAGGCGCCCGTTCCAAAGACCCGGTACGGTTCGTGCTTAACCTTCAAGCCCCCCATCGCCCCTATTGCATTATGCACTGAAAGGAGAAACCTGTGCCGCCGCGAATAACGGTTCAGTTTTCTTCAAATAAATATTAATACTGAAAAAAAAACTACCGTGGAATACTTATTACTTAACTAAGCAGCACACGGGAGAACGACCTGTAACTTCCTACTACATCCATCGTAGTACGGAAAAAGATTCCCAGTTACAGAGGTTTATTTGTCAACGTGCATACCTCATATACGCTTTAAAATAATAAAAAATTAAATTTTTACTGAGCTCATACGTGCCCATTATTCAAAGTATGACTGTGTAATAATCATTAATTAAGGGAAATTTTAATCTTCGTAAAAATTAAGTTTTTATTCTATTCCGTATAATTCATTCTACAGAGTAAATATTCTCAAAAAAAGTGTATGCTAAGAGCTCAATAGTACACAGAAAACAATTTACCATTCGGGGTATATGGCGCAAGTGTCGATCTCGCTATAACTTACTAACTTTGTTAATAAATTAGAATGCGAGATATGATCGAGCGTAGTGAACTGTAGAATGTCAACTCGTGTTTCCACACGGGTACCACAAAACGAAACGGGGTTAGATCTGCACGTGGGCGTATAAATGCCGGTAGAATCAATTCGCGGGAGATGAAAGATCCCTGAGATTTAAGATGTTAAAAACACGGAGGTCGTTTGTAGAGGGAAGTGGCCGGAAACGGGGGAAAGTTTAGTAATTTTGGCACTCACTTCTCCCTCCCTCACTCCCACTCGCTCTCCCACTCGCTCTCTCTCTCTCTCTCTCTCTCTCTCTCTCTCTCTCTCTCTCTCTCTCTCTCTCTCTCTCTCTCTCTCTCTCTCTCTCCCTCTCTCTCTCCTGCCATCGTTGTGCCATCGGACTGATCCCGAAAATTAGTTGTTGCCAAGGCGGGGAAGAAACTTGTGTTGGTTTAAGACAGGAGGAACTGTAGGCCTCGCCGTGTTGAGGGGCGGTACTTAGTCTCCCTCTCAAGTGTCCATTCAACCCTATAACTGACACACACACACAGGCGGCCGTGCACCTCCGCCCCCTGCCCACGGCTTCTATTTTTGAATCCACTCACGTCCACCTCAATTGGCCTATATATAAACCCTTCAATCAAACACCCCGCACCGCTTGCTGCGTCCCTAAAATAGTACCTACGTAGGTACTTTTCGTCGGGCTCAGTATTCATCTTCCCAAACTGATTCTACATTCGCCAAAATACAAATACTATGTTTAAATAATTCTTAAAGGTTAAGAAAAATATCTTACATCCACTTTTATATAAGTTTTAAAATTTAAAACAAATTAATTTTTAAATTTAAAGGAAAATGAAAATTCTCGGTTGTGGTCTAAATTAGACTTGCGACAGTTGAGAGTTGTGACCCACAGTGCAACGATTCGGGAGGTATATCACTGAGGTAATAATGACAACATTAAGGAAAGGTTAAAAGTTAAATTGCCGACAATTTCAATCGGTCATTAAAGCTTTCAGCATAAAATGTAATAGTTTTAAACAAAAGAGATCATTTTCTATTTCCACTGTGTAATAAAGAGTTTACTGGACTGGAAAATTCAAATATCTGCTTAGAAGAGAAATTAGATCCTGTCGACTGAGATGGGACAATTACAGCCTTACTTCAACCGGTGAATGGGAAAAGGGCTTATTCTATTGAACTTCAACAGAGGCAAAGACGGATTTAATTTAAAGTTCTCGCTCGTATTTTTCAAATAGAGCGCAAGAAGTTTAAAAGAAAAACTTTTTTTAACATCCCCCCCTCCTCCCCCAACCTTCAGACCCCTTTCGATCTAATTTTCGTCTTACTCCAATTCACCGCCGTCCCCACGGGTGACAACTGAACATTCTAACAAGACAAATATTTCTTGGTACAATGTCCCAGGGTATACTGAAATTGTGTAATTCACCCCAAAGTACGATACACCTTATTTTAAGTGCGAAAATAAATTACGCCACTACAAGTCGGGGTTCGTGAAGCATGTTTTAATTAGAAAATGTACAATACATCGTTGATAGATAAATACCACTCTTTTCGTTATCCTTATACTGGGCTGGTCGCAAGTCGTCAACCCGTTTCAATCACATAAATAACCCGGATGGGGGGTAAGGCAAAATCATCGATTGAACCGAAACATGTGTCGTCCCTCGAACATTATCAATACGGCTTTACATTCGACCTTCGTTGAAAATTGTTCCAACTCCTATTTCCGATCGGCTGTTCAAGTCCGAGCGCTCTTGGGGTCGTCAACAACATTAGAAAAGGAGGAAGTGGCCATGGGATCGGAGGGAAAGGGAGCCGGAGGGCGATGCGGCGTGTGTAGTGGGCGTCGTCCATTGTACGGAGGGAGCAAACTCTGTTGGCCTTCTCTTATGTAAAGATGCGAATAACTTGGACAATGTCCAGCGCTACTGGCTCGGACAGCGCCGCCCCTGGCCACCACCTTCGCATAGCACAATCCTGATTCAAAGCAACTGTATACGCGGAAATAAAATTCTCCACCACATCAGCTATAAGCAACGTCTGGAAACAATTATGAATTTTTCAGAACAGGATGTAAGAACAATAAAATTTCAGATAGATGAAATTTCAAGTTAAGGAATAATCGGTCCAACATCGGGATTCGAACCCGAGTCTGCGCGTTAAAATCGTTAAAATTCATTCATATTGTAATAATGAAAATTATAATAATTTTATTAACTGACAATTACAGTTAATTTTATTTTATTTCGTGATTCAGAAAGTTTTCTCATCATTCTAGATAAAAAATAACACAAATGGTTTCTCATAACGTCACGCATCCTTAAAAACGAATAAAACTGGCAGATCCTATCACCTATGGGGTCACTACTTACTAGAGAGTGAATTCTCCATTTCTGGTTTGGAGTGATCAGTATTCGTGAATGTTCAAATCCCCTCCTAATTATATACGGACAGGAAATCAAGGAGGTAGCAACAGACCGGGACTATGCTCTGCTTTGTACAGAACCGTTTGGAAAAATAAACTGTGAAATGTAGGTCTTATTCGCCGGACCAAAACCCGAGGCCAGAATCTCGGACACGTCCACCGTGCTTCAGGTGAAATGTGTTCGGGATGATATCAAAGAGGTTGGTGTCGGTAAAACGGAGGGGCTCGGCTGTTAGAGGCTGCACGCTTTCTGTGAGACGGCCCGTTTATTTTATTCTCCGCGCTTTTCAATGGTCTGCTCTGAAAAGACAGGCGCCGCCTTGGAAAGCTGACAAATTCACTACCGTGTTTTTTTTTTTACGGTCCGACAAGCGAACACCGAATTCGCTTATCTAGATAAGCCATAAAGGGGAATAAATTTCGGCACATACAACTTAAAATTATTTTAAACCAACATTGCAATAGAAAGGTATACAAAATCTAGTAAATGAGGCACACTCCTATCACTGTTCATTATAGGACTCGGGTCTACATTTTATAACATAGTAATAATTATTAATATCCAGCACAATCACATCCGACTACTACAATAAATAAGTAGTATGGAATCACAGTGGCGAGGTATCATTTACGTTGCCCTAATGTTATTTTCAAAGTGAAAAGCGACTTGTTGAGTACAGACAGGCGAGGAAGGTTAAACTTCGTACATTAAACGACGACACCAAAGGGGGCCGGAAACTATTAAGCGGGTCTATAAAACTAATTTTAAGCATTTGCAACTTGTAACATTTGCAACATTTCCACCTTATAATTCGCGTGAACTAATCAAGAAAGTACATTATCGTTTTACTTGGGTATTTAAAAAAAATCATTCTATACAACGCATACGAGCATTACGAGGACCTTCAATTTTAACGTGGGGAACAGTTTTCACGGGTATTCATTATAAGTTACCAGTACGAATCTCTTATGTAATGATAAAACTATTTACAAAGTAAATATTTAACCATTTCAGTAATTAAATATATCCAAAATTTGAAAAGTGAACAAAACTTAATGTATTAAATTTTTAAAGTATTTCTCGTGCAAAAGGAGGGAAAAAAATGTTGAAACAACCTCTAAGGAGTTGAGGCCCCGTCGTCCAAATCGAGTTTCTGCCGCTTCCCATTTAAAGTAAGCGACGCAAAGGGACAACAAAGTATATTACGGGAAGGACGGTAAAAAAAATTGACTTAAAACGTCGGTGACAAGCCTCCGCCTATTTACCTTTAAAAATAACGCGGTTGAGTCAGCGCCGAAAAAGGCGGTCTAAAAACCGACGTCGGACACCCGGCTGACGATTCCGGTTTTTCATCCAAGTTCCAGCTAACACGAAGCCTTGAAAAGATGCTCTCATTTTTCACAACGTGATTTTCCAAACTTAATGGAATAAATAAAAGAATTTTAAAAACACTCCGCACACTTGAAATACAAGTGCACACCGCACCACACACCAACAGCATTGTCACTACTAGATTTTTGAAACTAAAACGTCAGACAGCTATCTATAGGATTTTGATCCAATTTTGAAAAGAGTACAACACATGTTGTGTGGGAACAAGAACATCAACTAGAAACTACGGCTAAAATGATTCCGACGATAAATGATAACGATAATAAACAGGACCGAATTAATTTTGGAAATAAAAATACTCAACTTCTTATTCTCAATATTTTTATACGATTTTCTAATATAATTTTATGTAATAAAATTACTCGAGTGGTATTCTGCCTAACAGTGATATAAGGAGCCATTAAACTAGTTTTTCTGTCGGTGTATGATGGTTGGGATCGGATGCTTCATAAATGAGGCGGCCGATGAATGAATATAAAAAAGAAATTTTTTAGTCTTTGGATTATGACTGATCCGTCAGTATAATTATGAATAAATATATCACTAAGTTAGGGAAGCGATAATCAGTTCCAGTTAAGTCGCGAGGTTCCGAAAATGCCGGAGTGAAGGACCGAGGAATGACAGTTGGTTTCGAAACAAAACGGCGCATCAGCCGAATTCCCGGCGGGCCGTTCTGATATTAAAACGGGGGATTTAATTAAATCGAAATTTGACCAGGTGCCGGGGCAGTTGAACAGGTGCGGGAGAGAAGCCGCTCGTTACGGGTTAAGAGAACTGGCTTTCCCCAGCTCCGTAGGCAGTTCGTGGGCGCGCTAACCTGCCTTGTAGCTCTCGGGCCCACTCTAGAAACAGAATGGAAGTGAAAAGTGAATGAAGAAACCGGTTCACCTCTAGAAACCCCCTCCCCTTCAGCGGGCAACATCGGCGATCTACTTCCCGTCTAGGCACTGTGCCGCTTTTTTCGACAAAACACGCTTTTGCAGGGCACCTGAGCGTGTCTTCAGCAGAAGAGGTTTCTTGCGAACTAAGCAGCGTGTGGACAAGAAGATATAGCTTTCAACACGAGTGAAAATAATGTAATTAAATTTTAAACGCGACCCAAGCAGTATATTTAACCGCAGAAAGTAACTGTGGGGGCAGTGTCTAAGTAGGGGCCAAGGGTGTAATGGGCAGAGGGTGTAGACGCGGGGCGGTGCAAAGAGACAGTAAGGCGTTGAATTAAGGTGGAGGAGAATGGTCGATGAGCCTAATGAACCACTTAGTGCCGACAGGGGATTGCAGGTCTCGCCATTAGCACGGACATAAGACTGTTTGCCGACACTGGGCCTATTTTTCGACTAACAATAATGAAGATTCTATTTCCGACTGTAAATAATACAGTACAGCGATGAGTCATGTCTCTTCAAATTAATGGAAAAATGTCGAATCCGTATGTCCATAAACTCACATGTCACAGCGGTCAACTGACCTACATAAACGAGCTAAAGTACTCCGCGGGGAATATTCGTTTACACCGACAAAATGTTTTAATATCCATTTGTATTACGCCGTTAATTGAAAACAATATCTCATCGCGTTAAAAGCTTAAAGCGGACCGGGGAGATCCTACGAGAATCCGTTAAATAAATTACCGCTATAGAGCGCGAGAAAATTATAATCTTGAAACCCGCTACAATATTGCCCCGTAAATAAATAATTCCGAGGGCCCGGCAGAAGATGGTGTAATAAATTAATCCGTACAAAATCCGGCCCTATGGGGGTCATATTAGCCGTGGGATGGGTCATAATGGGCGCGTGGGCCGCACAGCGCTATCCCGCAAACTTGAAATTGACTCGGTTATAATTCAACACACTTGGAATATGGGGCATCAAATCACGCCCGAACACCCGTCAACCCTTGGAGGATGTAGCGCCCCGAGGGGGCATATAACCGACAGACTGCTATTTATTCATGCAAATATAAACTGCCCGCCAGAATCCAACTATATATAGCACTTCAAATAATAAAGCAGGCGCAAAAGTGCTTACAGCAGGACTAATCAATAGAATTAAATTTATTCATTTAAATTTTAAAATTAATGTTAATTAAAAAATTTTTATGTAGGCTTGAGGCCGATCACTCCAAGAAGAAAAAAAGGAACATTCGGCAGGAATGCTATCAAATAACTTATAACTGTCCCAGAATGAATGATAAAAAAATACGCAACGTAACTTAATATTCTGTATTCATGATTTATACATTCGCTCGGATTACATAATTTCCAGGTTATGCTTAATACCCCTGATTAATTCCAAATCGGCAAAGATTATGAATGCAAATCACATCGGGAAGTATTGAAAACTACTTATCGCTTCTATCAAAAATGACGGGTCGAGGAAATATCGACATTTCCCCGACAATTTTTTTATAATGAGTTCGCGAAACGGCCATGTATCATCGATCACCGACTTGAAGTGTCCATACAGTATAATATTTTCTTTGTATTTGAAATGAAATCGGACGTAAAGCCGTAACGTAACGACTTAAAACATTATAAAGAGGATTGTGCTGACGCAATATACCCAATTAGTATGACAACAGTGACGCCCATTGTTCAAGCCTTGCTCACTCACTGCTGCGGCCACACGGTTCAAGCGAACAGAAATATTTATATTCTTCGGACTATAAATACGAACCATTTCTTTTGTACGTCTGAGTTTCTAATTCATTCCAAAGTGAAACTGAAAATACGACAGAATGCTTTCAATGATTCAAATATTTACGGAACAAATCCGCATTTATTATAATTGTTCTAATGCGGCTGCTGATTTATCTTGATATGTTAAGTTCTCTAAACACTGAATTAAAAATTTCTAATATAAATTTCGGAATAATCATGAATATTTTACGAATAGTTTGCGACAAACAAATGGAATATAGATTTAAATATTTTCAATTTTTGTGTACGGTATTAGACATTTCAGTAGGAAATGTTTTCCGATAAAATGCTAAATTCTTCGACTACTGCGCCCATTGCCCCAAGACAGCGAGATTCCTTAATAATTAATTCCCAAATTTCCTTCCGATGGGAATATTCGAACTTTGTGCTGAAAATCATAATTCGGATCCGTACCCTGGGGTCATGTTCATCGGGAGCCCGTTACGCGCTAATTTAACTGTTCATTACACGGCGGTCTTCCTCCTGTTACCTCGCTCCCACCAATTCCTCCTTCACAATCACGCCCACTATCACATAATCAGGGCACCTAGGCCGGCGTAACCGCATAACACTCTGAGCGCATAATCGCATGGATGTTAATTATACCAGGTATAAACAATGCCGCCCCTTTCCCAGGGCCACAATACTACCAACCTCATCGTCATCGTCATCATCATCATCACCACCGCGCCTAACCAGCCGGCAGACAATGACCCCATTACTAAGTAATTCCAGTCGCCTCACATAGTCCAAGGGAGCGAGCATTATTAACGCCAAATAAGTAATGTTGTAATAAATAGTAAAACGACCATCACTCTCAACCGCGTTATCAGCATTTGCTATTGCGAACATCGTTATTTGATAATAGAAAGAAAATTTAAGTTTCCCGTCTAGTAGACATTCGTGTATCCAATATAAGGCCAAGAGAAGGTTCAAGCAAGGTGCAAAGAATATTACAACAAAAGGGTATAAAAGTTATTGTTCCACAAACTCACCCTTTGTTTTTCATTTAGATGAAAGACCGGCTTTGTTTTCCCGTTTCGTAATATATTGAAAATTTATAAAAAGCTAGAATTTCCTGTAATACAGGCCGGAATAGCTGGAAAAATGAAACTACCATCTATCTCAAAATAAATTGCCAGGACGTAAACTGATATTTAATTTGATAACATTTACCTGGTGCAACTATTCTCTAATTGAAACAAGCGGTCGGAAACCGTATATTCTTAAAATTTATTATTTAAAAAAAAATAATATTTATCTTATATGTTATAGAGATGTGTCATCAGTAAGGTATGGTATATTACCTAATGCGTTTTGCAATGCCTGCCCAGTACAGAAAATGTCTCCTACAATATATATAATACCTCTACAGTCTTACAATTTATTAGCTTTGACCTTGCGCTACCTCACAATTCCGGAATACCAAATTACCTACTGGGGAAACGGACAGGACAATGGGCGTTGCATTAGGTCCGGTTTGACAAGTAAAGACCAACCACCACTGCAAATAAGTCCTCTTCGCATTAGTTCCACCCAGTGACGTCATCCTCAACGTTCCCAGGTATCACCGTAGCGGACGCATTCCCGTCTGAGGTGGCTTCAAAATACCAAACGAAATGCCCCTCAACAACATAAGTGTTAGTCACGCATTCTTTATCCACATGTTTTGCAAAATATCGTTAAGCTTTTGGCCCGCCAATTGGAACCGAACCCCAATTTCAGAAGTCATTGACTACTCACTTCAAAATTTAACCCTTTCGCTGCGCAACACGTTTTGACATTATGTGCTAGCAGTGCGCACATATTTTAGTAGTTGCGTTTTTACTCGTGTTGGGTAGTTTGACGATTTTGCCATCTTATAAAAATTGCCTAATAAATTATATTTATTATTAATATAACTAAATAATATTAAAAATAACAAACTCGCAGTACAACTTTATAAAACTAATACAAATATTTCAATTTAATACGTTTCAACATGTCCTATTCAGAATACTAAGAACAACTGAGTGTACGCGTCTGATTTTCTAAACATAATTATGCAGGCTCGGATATGCTCGTAGCCGTAAAACTAGTAATAATAATAGTAACCAGCGTAAAAAGTCGTGTGGAGCAGTAAACGTAAATAATACGCAACGAAAATAGCCATAACGAGCAGAAAACTAATTTAAAACAAGGCGCGAAAATACTCGTTCGGGGCATATGGGTCACAGTTTTTTTTTACTAATATATACTTGTAGAGCAGCGAAAGGGTTAAGAGCAGTATCCAGCTCAAATGGTCAAATTATCTGTACATTGTTGGATACATTCCAAGAAAATTCAATTTTAAATATTCTTACAATCCACTAAGTCTATTATTTTACCTCTTTTTAATTTTAAGGACTTTCACTTAGCTTTAATTAAATGGTATATTTTCCTTAATTTCTATCCGAATAAAATTGTACTAAAATTGATTTTTTTGGATTCGTTATTCTAAAGGAACGAAAATCCAGAAATCAGTCTAACATCTGGTATCTCCACAAACTCAAGGTTATGTCATATATGAATAGTGGACGTAAAACGAACATTACCTCCCGGATTAAGATGCGGCGAGAGAACGGGCCATATTGTGGGCGGGACAAATATTTATAGTCAGGTTGTGTGGGAGACTCTCTATCGAGCCTTGCATTTAAATAAACCGAACGGGCTTTTGCCGAGGGGACGGGAGACAGTTATCACTGTACATCGACCTCACGCGTTCGCCGGGGAGAAACGAATTTCCCCCGGGGGGTTGAGGGGAAACAGAAACCGCAAAACAGAATAAGAGGCGGCGTCTCTGTTATTTGCATTTATTCGGTCCAGACGGGGCAAACACCGAAATTTCACTAATGGAGGCGTCGCCGGCACAAACGAATATACTGCACAATTAAGCAAATGTGAGAGCATAAATTATATCAAAGTTTCCGCGCCGTTGAATATGCTCGATTAAATTATTTAAAGTAAATTAAACCGTCACCGAAACTCTTGGTATCGACAATATATACGAAATTAGAATAAAGTAACGCTGGCATTAAATTCTATGTTAATCCTAGAAACAAGTAGGCGTTTCGAAATTTTATAAAATTACGAAAGAATTCATAAAGTTCGTAGAAAACAACATTCTCCTTCGGGTCGTACAATACAATTTCCAGGCACAAATTTCACAGCAATGGCGTAGGTGTTCTTGCCCCCAATTTCATTTGGTAGCATCGGGAAAAAACGAAACTAGACATCCGCTTATATACACATGCCCTAGGATCGGGGCAGTGAGTTTAGTAAAAGGGCTTCTTATTTGCTCAGGTTGTACACACATACCTGCGAGAGTACTGTTTGAATGGTGAAGGGACGGACCTTTGTTCTACGACATTGTCCCACCAGGAGGTCGGAAACCGTTTCAACCATGCAAACCACATTCCATTACCGAGATCATGTTGCAGGTTGGAAAAATGTATTGACCAATTTTGACTAGATATTTGCTAGCGAACTTTAAATACACTTCTAAGACAATATTAACTAATATGGTTAACTATTGTTAAAGTAAAAGAAATATTGTAATTTTAACATACGAAAATAATTATTAAATGTATCAATAATTGTTTTTTGCTTCGAATTAACAGGCCAGTGCCTGTCGGTTAGTTTTACGGCGTGAATACCAAGACCCGCAACGATTGGTAACGGCGATTTAAACGAGAAACCATTGAAGTGAACTTCAGTACTTTAAATGGGATTGCCGAATTGAGTCTGAAATGTCTTTTGCGTTCTTTACACGTACACGATCGTGTTACTCTCGTTAGGAATCTTTCTTGGTATTTATTGCAAAAAAATAACATTAATATAAGAGAATATTACGATACGAAAATCTTAATTATTAATATTTTAATATTACGAAATACACGAGCTTAAAGAGAATAAAGAACTCGATAAAATGTCGGGAGAAGAAACACACATTTAATTGGGAATAATACTGCACACATTATATTCAAGGGTTCCGGATAATTCATTTAAATGAGAAATTTATTTATCTAACTGCAGGGAAATAGATTCGGGGAATAATAAACAATAAAAATATTTTTAATTTATGTCCGCTAAATATTCATTAAAAACTGTTATTACTTGAAACGAAATTTATAGGTCCCCAAAACGTTTTAAGTTTAAGCAGCACGATGTCAAGGGATATTATTACGAGCGCGATATTGTTTCTGTCGAATTTCATTGGAAATTCCCCACCATTCGGCAAATTCCTCGTCTCCGGATGGACAATATAAACGGCGAGAAACACTTAAGGGGGCACCAATTTGAAACAAACGAACGCTTAAGCGAATAAAATGGACGAGCGGGAGGAGGGGTAGGAGGGGGAGTTATATCGGGCACATTGGGCTGGCGGACGGGGGGAAAGAGTGAAAAAGAAATTTCCCCTGAGATTGAGACGTCAACCTCTGTTACCGGCAAGCCCAAGCCGCGGCCGAACACTCAATCTCCCCCTCAACTCTCTCCAGCCGCCCGCAGCCAGTTAATAGCCCGACTGGGCGGACACTAGTCCGATTGAACGATAAATAATATATCGTCAACCATTTTATAGAATAAGCCATAAACCATACCGGGCAACAGGGGGTACGGACAATAAAAAGGGTTCTGCACTAAAATATAAAACACTATGCGCAGTTTAAAATATAAGAATGTATTCATTGCCGTTAAGCCTTTGTTAAATTCGATATAAAATTCTTGTACATCATTTTCCATATATTTTTAATATCAAGCAGGCCGTCACAACCCTCCTGGGTGGGATGTAGCTGTTCTGGCCCTCCAAAATCAAGTTTTCTTAAAAAAATTCTAATTATTCTTAAGAATCTTGAGTATATTGGGAAAAATAAAATTCAGAATGTTAAAACTGATAAATAGATAAAACTGTAAATGTTCGATGAGCTCAGTTCTTTAAGGAAAACTTGCAATTAAAACTATCTATAGCCGATTGTTACACTCTCCGTATTGGTTCAGTTCATTATTCGCGCACTAATGGGCGCAATCGTTTTTCTACTTGCAAGAAATGTAGAATTCCGGGAAAAAATAACAGATGCGTACTTTTTTCCCTATACAGTATACCGCCGCCAGAATTTCGTCCACTGAATTTCATCAATTGTAAAATTTTGAAAAAATTAGTTTTGTGGATGGAGATGAAAAGGAAGACCAAGGAATTAACGGGGAATTAGTTGCACCGTAAACAACAGGGCCGCATAACAGTCGATCGGACGGATCCACTTTGAGCCTGCGGTTCACCGACGACCGGAGCAACCGGGCTTCGTATTCCACTGGCGCCTGAAATTCGATAAAAGGATTTCGTTTGGGTCATTTAGTTTCCCAAAACCGATATTCCTTGTTGAGCGAGTCCAATGTTTCCAGTTAACTAAAAGACACGAAATCGGTCGAGAGTTCAAGGGGAGAAAATATAACATTTTGTTAAAAGCTGAATACGAGGGGATGCGGTTAACCGAGGTTTTTAGCACTTAACAAATTCTTTCTCAATACGGAGGGATAAAAAATCAGGGGGTACAAAAGAAATTCTTTCTTCAAAAATCTTGGCTTCACGGTCCATTAGTTTTTAAAACTAAATTGTTGGTTCCAACATCGTGACGAAATTCAACAAGAATCTAATATTCAGAGAAACGTAACAAAGGTAAAGCGATCAGAGTGATCTGAAAACAAAGCATATAATTATCCTTCCGTTATTAAAACTACAACAGAATATCGCATATTCATCGCATACATAACTAGAGTCAAAACGTTAAACGGGAGTCCAGATAAGGATCTCGTTATGCTGCAATAAAGTTGGGAAATTGGCACCTTATTTAGTGCATGGGTGAACACCGTACGCCTTCGGATGATTAATGAATAATAATAAACGATCTATAGCTCACACTCAAAGTTCAATCGGTCATCGTATTATATCATCGGTGAATTTGTTGTTCTTTATAATATTGGTGCACTCTAGTAATATTTTAGAAACCAAGGAAGTGATGTTTTAATTATACTGAGAATTATATGCCGATAATTATTTATTTTTTAAATTTTTATTTTCAGTATTTCTCACTGTCGAATTAGGTCTTGTAATTAATTTCTTCTAGAACCGAAACCCCGTCCTTAATTTTCCCAACTCCCAGTCTGTAAACCTTGTTCGGGGTGAACGAATAGGCGAATATATTGGGGTTGTAGTTGGGGTAGGCAGGAAACTTGGCAACAGGAAACAATGGAAAGTTTCGAGCGGGTTGTTGGCAACCGCTTCAGCGTCCCGCCGGCTTCAATGGCCGCTCCAAAAGCTATTTAGTTGACGGAACACAAACGACCGAAGCAATAATAGATTCCCCCATTGTCTACCATTGTCCAAACGGTTTACCTCAACCCCGGAATATCCAATTCTTGATCGTTCTTGTATCCCTTCAAGATTATCATTAAATAATTCAAACATTTTGTTTAGCATTAAAAATTAAACTTGTCAGGATTTGAAGCAAACGACAATTTGAACGCCATCATAAGAAAAACGTTCTTAGGACGAAGGCCCTAATTACAGTTTAAAATGATTTTAGGAATATCTACGGAGGTAGTTTTTCAGTCTCCTAAAAATGATTTAGTCCTATGGATCTTAGCCAAATACAAATACAATGTTACGATAGCGAGATGACACCATTCTACCGTATAATCTACAACTGGTTCCTCTTTATTATGTTTCTTTTCTGGGACCCTATTACTGCATTATATATCGGTGACGTAACTGTGAACATTTAAAATAAATGTAGCTCATCTTCATTCATGTGATCCATCTTCAAATAATCACCGACGATATCCTCAAATCTTGTTACCCTGTCGTTTCTTAGCTTATCTTTTAATGGTCTTATAATTCAGGCATTACTTTAAGGAATATAAAGTGGGTTCTGAAAAATTATCATTCGTCCGATAGTGCGGTATACTAATGCGATAACACTATCACACCGCTGCAACAGTGTTAAGGTCGGTTCGATAAGAAGGTATTTATTCCGGGCAACCAGAAACACCAGCACAGTACCGAGTATAGTGGCAGAGAGTACAGGATACGGTTAAAACCGTTAAGTAAAAGTAGAGGAAAGAGATCGTACGAGCTACGACGTCACGATCCATATTGTTTAGCCCCACTCGACTATCGCAAAGGGAAAATCTTGATGAAAGACCAAGGCCGAAGGAGAATAACGACACATAACCGGCTCAATTTTAAATTAATCTGACCGGAAGATATTAACCGGAGCACCGGCGAACTTGGTGGTAGTAATAATAATCATTTAAACAAATGATGTCACCTAAATGCTCGTTGTCCGGAGGCCGATAGCCCCGGGGGCCGTGTGGAAGATAGGGCGCTCGGAATGGTAAACGGATGCAGATAATTCAGTTGATTAAAACGGGGAGGAGGCGGATCTGACGCACCACCTTCCTAGCCGATAATATATCTCATTCCCTCTCGCTATTTATCCCCATCCCTCCCTCCTACCGCCCATCCTCGAATAACTGGATTTCCCCTACAGAATAAACACTGGATTTTCCGATCCCGGCCAAAACTCCACCGGCATTAACTCACGCTGATATCAGAGCGGAAAATGTTATAATTTACTGTGTATTCAACTGGCTGTATATTTCCAATGGAATGACTCAATAACACTCATAAAAATTATTGGAAACTATTACGTTTAGATTTATTAATCATTTTTCCAAACAAATCCTTCAACATATACACTTATATACAGACAGTGAGAATGATACTGATTATACTGTTACATATTATTATGTCTGCACTGTTACTTTTGTGGCATTCATGGTTGTCAAATGTTAAATGAGGTATACCTCATTTTTCGTTTTGATGGGCCCCGTCGTAACAGATCATTAACTCACTATTGTACGGTCCAAAAACAACACTACACCCCCTGCATCGATACTACAAATTCCATAAGAAATAACCGTCTACATTCTAAAATGTGGGACTATTTCATTCAGGGCAATGCCGAACTCAACCTGAAAATAATGGGGTATTGAATGTTCGGCATTCATCATCGCTATAATTAATTTTCACTTCGCGCATACATCAAAGAATTTTTTCGTCCAGAAATGTCGTTTTTAATAATGGGAAGATGGCGATGGGTTTTGAGGAAAATTGGAAAGGGGGAGGAGTGTACGGGAAAGGGTTGGAAATCACTGATTGAAAGCGGGCCCGGCCCCTCTCTAAGGGTTCATATATGCCGACCCCTTCATACCTCCTGTCACTAGGCGAAATCGATATTTTCATGAATATAAAACCACACTCTCGGATCTCCCAAGAAAATTAAGTGAGGGATCGGAAAATATTCCATTCCTTAAAGAAGGAAATATTCAAAAGATTTTCGACTAAAGAGAATTAAAAGAAACTTACGGGAAATTTAATTTGCCAAAATAATTAGCAACCCCTCCCCCCTCGTATACCGTGAAAAAGGCGCACAGTAGATTATTAATACTTATAAGATGATAGGACTAATACTTAGTCAAAATAATAAATCGAGGACCTCGAGTCGAGCAGTCAAGAAGCAAGGATTCTGCCTACCATCAGTCAAACCGAGGTCAATAAAGGAGCCGGCGAAAAGAGTAATGGCAGCGGCCGTCATCCTTAAAATGAGGCCTTCCAGACATTATCCGCGATATCCGACGGAAGTGTATTATACGGTAAGACCTCTCTCTCTCAAGTTCCCCGGTCTCGAATATTTTTCAGTAACTATTTGTGGGACCAAAAAAAATTACAGACGCACATCCGCCTGCGTTATTTTAATGCGCAATGATGTCATTCGCTTATCGACTCTGTTTATAAACTGAAGCATAAATACGGGCCGATTTGTAGCGCGAGTCCCTGCAATATTCTCCACCGGTCTTCGCCCGCTTATTTGGCCTTATGCCGGACCGGTTTCGGCTTCTCGCCGTCTTCAATAGCAGTCTGTCTATTAGTAAGACAGGTTGTCGGTCTTGCATCCGTTTGCACTAATTTAATAAAGCCGAAACCAAAACTTGGACAAAACTATAATAAATCATGAAGTGGGAAAAATTGTTTGTATTCCAAACAGTTGTCTCATCATTACTTAAATACTGCAAAAATAGAATTCCTTCTTTCGTCGATAGTTGGGCGATTATTGCATTTGTTTAATTGAACAGCCATTCAAATGATTTAAATGACCCGACAAAGGATTACAATAGTAATCTGTTAATTGCTGCAGTAATGTTTGCCTTTAACAAACATCGCGGAAATTGAGCGATCAACAAAATGGAAACAATCATATTTGGTCGAGTGGAAATGATAATGTTGAGCCCAATGTTAATCAATCGCGACGGGCTCATCTGCCGAAACTGCCCATTTCGCAAAACGGTCAAATTTCTGACCCCCGCGTATCTCCGAAATGGCCGCCACCGTGAGATACTGCCCTAATACACCATTGTACGTAACAACGCCGGAGCCATTCAGGAATAATAAACCACGTCTGGATGATTCACGGGATGCGGTAATAAATATGAAACCGAATTGCAGATTATCCACAAACGTTACTTTCGAACTTTTCAGCGTAAAGTATTGTTTTATATAATGTTCACGGAATATATTACCATCATAGATATACATAACAAAAAATGGTAAAAAAATTACATTTTACGTTTCTTGTAATCACAAGCCTATACCGGGGATAGAATTCCTACTCTTGTCTCAGCGGTATTGCAATGTCGTTTTACAGGAAGCTAAACATTTTGAATACTTTATTTTATTGATATAATCACAGATAAAAAATGTTTATGTTGTCCTATACCTCTGCACTTCTCTGGTAGCGGTAAGCCATAGCCAGTTCAATTGTAAATTGTTCATGATTACGATTGGGTCCCACATAAATCCATCGACATAAACGTCGTTATTACGCATAACAATTAATTTGTACACGACAGGAAGAGGTTTTTTTACTGTCTAACTTACGACCTGATAACTTAAGTGAGATTAACAGGCGACGAATACCTGAACAGTAATTTTCGCATTTTCGACCCGCGTCGGTAATTTGTGTTGCCGTTCGCCCAGTTTCACAGCCCGTACGAATTCGCCGGTCCATTTCCGATTGTGCCGAGGCCCGCCCTGCTACCCTGTCGGAAATTCGATTTCCCGCCATCAAAGCGGCAACAATAACCGCTATAACGGGCGCCATTTATCGATCGGGCGAGGTATCAAAGCCGGCGAAAATTCAATTTTTTTTTTCCCGAGGCGAGGGGCACCGAGAGAGAGAGAGAGAGAGAGAGAGAGAGAGAGTGTGTGTGTGTGTGTGTGTGTGTGTGTGTGTGTGTGTGGGTGTGAGATGCTAACCTAGCGGCCATTTTCCTTCCAACCCAAGCGAGCAGAGTCGAAAGACTATTTTAGTCCCGGCGTCGTTTCATATCTGCCATCTGTCAGATCTCGGGATATTTTATGTGGACTTCAATGACTATTAATGACAGAAGGATGCGGGGGAACGGGCACCGGTTACTAACGGAAAAAAGAAACTAATGTCGGCCCTAGCAATGTTACTCCATAGGCTAGCTTTGTAGAAATAAATTGTGCCACCTATAATACAAAAAAGACGAATATAAATAAAGTTCTGTATCGAAAACAAGAACATAACAAAAACACCAATCCCTTCATCCGGAATTTTATTTCAATTAATTGCAAAAATCTGTACATAAAACCTTGCAAATCCCATTCCAAGAGGACCGAATGGTTTCAAAGCCTTAAAAATTAATATTATTTTTTGACTATATTGTTAATTTTCGAGGACTCACATAAAAAATCACGCCTCGAGGCAAAAACTATTTTTTCCAGCCCATGTAGTCAGATCTGTCGACAGATAAGCATTTACCGCGTTCAACGCCTCATTAAGAACACCGGCGGCGCTCAGGAGTTCGTCCGACAGAGAGAGATCTGTTAAAAACATCTTAATCCGATAACGATTCTGGGAGAAGAACAAGAGGAGGTTATCAAACTGTAAGTGGGTGACCGGATTAGCGGCAGCCTTAAAAGAATTGTAGCCACTAATCTGCAACGGAATAAAACACGAATACCTGGGACGGCTCCAATGGGCCACTCCCACGAAAGCTTCCTTCGAATAATATATTTTTACAAGCGTAAAAGATCAAATTAAGCAGTTTTACAAAGAGGTGAATATTCTTTGAAAACATAAAAGTAAAAACGAAAATAAATATTACTGAGAATTAGAATTATTTTGTACAGAAAAATATTGAAGTACAACTTATAATTTGCTTTAATTCTCTATTCAATATTAGTTCGATTATATTCTCAAGGATACAACCCGAATAGTACGGAAATCTGGTGGCATTTGAAAATGAGGCCATATTTTTCTTGATAGTACAAAAAAAGAAAACGTGTTACGGTGTGTGTCAGTGGGTCAGAAGCCGGCCGGTAGAGAGTATAAGTCCAGCTTGCCTTCCCGACACCTCTCCCCCGTCCTCTACATCCTACAACGGAGGTGTACCGGTACCGGTGTACGGGGGGTCCACCACCTATAACAATAAGTGCTGCACCCCACTGGAAGGGGACACTTGACAACCGCTCACACATGCTAAAACACACACCCCATAGCTACAAGCTATGTCCAGAAGGTGGCAGCCGCACTGAAAAACCATCTCCTGTAGAAGTGCCGTCTTGAGAAGCGTAGAAATAAGGATTAACGAGTGGCCATTGGCGAAATCGTAGAAAACGCCGGACGGAATGGGATGAATACAGAAAAAAAAATCTCTCCACAGCTTTCTACACCCCGACTTAGAGAGAGCAAAAAGTAGAATTCAACGGCTGAAGATTGCTTTATTTAATACAAAAACTTTGACACAAGTTCTAATTGTCGTCGACGAGGAAAAAAAATAGCATAAGAACAAAATTCTGTACTAAATTAAACCTCATTACTGTGGCAATTGCCGCATTAAACATAAATATGTTCAAGCTATCTAAATGAAGTCAACAATTATGTAAATTTATTAGAACTTCAACGTTTTACCTGATCAGAAGGAACGTAAGGTATTTATATGTTGAGAATGCGGTTTTTCGGCCCTAACAATATATTATTAAATACTGCTAAATATAGTTTATTATTTGATTCCTGTCTAACCGAATAGTTACTAAGTAAATACAATGAAAGAAACAAATAATAATTCTGAATCTATTGGGTTGGCACCAGTTCTCGGGATGCGATTGCTTTGGGTCTTAGAGTACAAAAGAAAACGATTAGGAGGAGCACTACTAACATTTCAAGAGCAAAGTGTTGCTCCTAAGGCCGCCCGCGACAAAAAGTTGAGAGCTCCCGTCTTAGAGAGCCGAGACTTAGCAACCAACGGGAAGTAGAAAAAAGAACGGTGGGGGAGGAGGAGGAGATTAAGGCGGAAGTGACGGTGAAAAGGCCACAGGCCGTAGTAGACACAACCAGCCTTCACAAGCACACCGCACAGTCAGACCCAGTCAATAGTCTGGAATTACAGGGAGGAGGCGGAGGGGGAGTAAGCAAAGGTTAATACCCGAAAAAGGAAGTAGGATTTCAATAGGGCCCCAGTATGGCCGGTAGGCGGAAAGGGGTCAAAAAGGAATATTGGGAGAAAGTCGGCCCTCTCCTGGATCCTCCCGCTTTCCATTCCAATTGGGCACAACAACTCATCGTCGTTAAAAGGTAAATGTTACGGGATATTATGGAGGGCGTCGGGCTATCGCAATAGCGAGCAGTCAAGGCTTTGTAACAGGATATTCGTACTGGGCAATAAACAAGGTGCTATAATCCCCTCTAATTTTGCTAGCAGCAATGTAACGCCGCGAAAGTGAAGGTATACAATTGAAATAGTTGTGTAGAAATATTGTTAGAAATTAACGAATCTCCAGTTAGTCAAAAATTACAGGACTAAAACTGTTTTGTTCTCACTATATAACCAGGCTCATATATGCAAGAAATAACCGCCAAAATGAATTCCCGAAGAATTTAGTATGATAGACATGTAGAATATACGTGTTATCGGGTAAATAAAATTTACTATAAAGAAATCGTAATCCATATAAAAATTATAAACGGATGACGAATGGTAGTATAGTAAATTTATGAAATCTTGACAATGAATACCCTCTTCCGGGTATTCCACGCGGATGACGGATGTACGTCGAGACGGTCAGGCTGTACAAAGGAGATGGTTGTGACGCGGGAATGAAGCGTTCGGAACGACTCCGAGTGGACAGCGGCCCAAGTAATTCCGTCCGTTCACCGTTTCATTGATGAACGACCGCCACTGCCGACGATTAATTGTGGCCATGTTTCATGTTACGGGCCGCGGCTCTCGACCGTTGAGGCGGCGCGAAAACTCGTTATCGTTTTTCAGCACATTCCATACAGCCGAACTGGCGGAATTTCGAACTACCCAATATACCCCATTGTAAACCGTATCCTAAAATTGACTGAATTTTCCTATTTAAGTAAAATTATTTATAAACCTACTTGCAACAAATTCTTTCAAACGGGCAATTTGTACGCAATCGATCCTGGTATGCAAGAAATTAATTTTTGCAATCGGTCTGAACAGTTAAATAATAATATAACCGTCTCTGTCACCTCGTTTCTGGTCCAAAACACTGCTTCACACTGATAGCTATGGCCGGAAGATTAGAAAATCTCTAAATTTTATGAAGACGTTAAGGGGGAAGAAGCGTTGAGTCAGTTGGTTGGACAGTAACCGCCGGCATTAATTCAGTCCACGTAAGCGGCATCGACCGTTGCCGATGAAAAACGTCACGAAAAAACAAGACAGAACTCAAAGAACTACTGTCTAACACGCGTAAAGGCTATTTTTCTGAAGTGAAAGAAATTTAAAATAACATTTTATAGTCATGGATAAAAATTTATTCAGTTTCACTTCCTTAGACGGGTAAACACTATGAGGTTTCCGTAACCTTCGATATTCTATGTCAGATACGAACACATTCACACGCTATCCGAGAAGCCCAGATATAATAATATGAAAAGATAAAAAGGTAATTGGTTAGGAACAGGAAGTTGCCGTGTCCCTGTAATAAGAACTTATGACACCAATTGTGAGCTATCGAATTACAAGGATATCAGGCCCGCGTTTGGACAACCTCATTTTTCATATGACCGACATTTTTACCATAATTGGTAATAAATCTGAAAAAGTAAAGGAACCTACAGAACGGGACTGGCCAAGGTTATTGATTTTTTTTTCTTTACCTCAAAATATTATCGTATTTTATATTAACAAAATCGGATAATTAAATGTAATACGCACATGAAAAACATGCGATACTTGATGCCTTTATTGGGATCGCTCGACGTCAAATATTGATAACCTTAGAAAAAAAAGTATGAACTTACATAATCTTCCGAAGCTGTGACTGAGTCTTTTCTTGATTTTCTGCACTCTGCTAAGCGCCCCGCTCTTCTTCTCTCGCATTGTGACACCTAGAGAAACAAACGATTAGTTATCTGATAATTTTCATTGATTCAATTATTTAAGAAAAACTTCTTCATCTCCGGTGTTTTGCGCATTATTGAAAAGCATTCATTCTGAGCAAATGAATCAGACAACCAAATAGGTAAATGAGTTTAAGAAAAGGAAATAAAAAATAAATACAAGCAATGGCAGGTTTATAATTTTTTATAAGTCTAAACTAGCAGGAACTAAATAATGAATCAAATTAAAATGTCCAAATTTTTACATATAAATAGCGTGCATCGGAATTAGAAAAAAATATGGCAGGAGTCTAGTGCAGTTTAAATTAGTAACAGGATTCGTTCTATTCCTAGTTCCGAACAATGAATAAGCAGAATTGGACAAATTTTTCCTTGTAGGGTAAAAACTGTAGACAGTGAACTAAATATAAATTTCTGTTAATGGGTGAATGCCGGAAGGGAACAACGCTACCGTTATTTTGGATAACCTATCGGTGTTCCGTACGCCGTTTCCATTTTACGTTCCAGTATCAGTGGGACACCATTTTCCTAATTATAAATTCTTGAACGGGAAAAGCGTCAAGCAGTCGTCCGAGGAACGATGAGACAATTTTCCGGGAATTCTAGTAAACGATTTCAGCAACATCAGTAAATGAAATATATTAAATATTTATTCACTGTATGGCCACTGTTCATATCATTTCCTAAAGAATACATACCAAAGACCTGTAATATGTAATTACAAACATATCCAATTAATATAACGCTAATTAAACGTTGGAACGTATGTAAATACAGCCAGTTAGTTCTCTACAGTGACATAACCTCGGTCATTCGTCCTCAACTCGAGCGCTCTCAGCAAAAGGTCGGTCGGATTTTATTAGATAAAAGAGCCGAGAAAGGCAATTGTTGAAACGGCGGTCTGTCGAGACTATATTAAGACATGCCCCTGTCACGCATTCCTCATAGTCACATATTCCTTTGAAACAGCCTACCGGAATGCAGCCCTTTCAGAGAATACAAGTTCATTCCTGGATGGCAATGTCGAGCTATTTTTTGCACACTCCCATATACGGCAATGCTATACAAATTAAGAGTATAAACGATTCTCTATACCAAATAGGGAAAATGGTTAGTTTAGTCTCTCAATGAGAACAGAATATGTATCTCAAATGAGTCAACTATACTCGAATATAATTCATGTTGAAATATATCTCTCTTTACAACAGTTATAATACCAATACGCATAAGGGAATATTTTATGTTTGTAGTATAAATATTGTAATTTGACTTCTATTAACTTAAGAAGTTGTAACGACTGATGATATGCCAAAAGGTCCGTGTGTTGTCCCGGGTTATGAGTGAACCCAATCAAGGGCCTGTTTAATACTTTCACCAGAACTCAGATGTGTGCAATCGAAATCAAGGTTTATTACTCGGTTCCCGATAAAAGGCAATTACGGATTACGTATCTCAAATGAAACAGCAAATTGACTGTATGTGACAATGATCCTAGGAAGCGGTAAAGATAATATTAGTATATTGCTCATTTTAGTTGATTTAGAAGGTTTATATAGCAGAATGATTTCCTTTCTCAAGGATCACGTTATTAAATAAGAACATTATTTATTACTGGCGGCTGATTGCTTTATACTTCCCGGTTCTTGTAAAACTTCGGCTTTACGGTCGTTTACTGCAATACCATTCCGGGCCTCTAAAAGAAAATTGTATTTTGTATAATAGGAAACAATAAAGAAAAAACGGGCAGATCCGCTCGGATGGATGTGCACACATCGAGCCTCCGCTGCAATGATGAGCTCCGTGGAAAGAAAAAAACTCCAGACGTGCCGCGGCATTGGGGGACGGACAGTTATAAAGAAGCGCAATTGTGAACGGAAAGACGGAGAGGGGGAGAGAGAGAAAGAGAGAAGATAGTAGGAAGAAGAGAGGGAGAGGAAGAGACAGAGATATGTGGGACCGCTTTCTTGACAGCCCAATAAAGGCCCCCCGTTCGACCCACATACGGAAGAAGAACATACCCGGTTACTCCGCTCCGGACAGCTACCTACCTCCGTCAACGTTTTTAGGCTAACTCACGGCCCTATTTCACTGATTATATCCCACCAAGGTGAGGGCAAACGGGGAGATATAGGACCGAGGCAAGTCCACTTTCTGAAATGTAAAAGATTCTCCGGGACAGAAATCCTGCTCTATACCGAATCCAACTGCACAAAACGCTGATATGGAATGTTCTGGGGTTATCGGTTGAATTGCATAATCGAATGAAAACGTAATACCGTCCCAGGAAAAAAAAACCCGGGGACAACACCACAGAGGGGCTGCCCTTAATCTTTGTAAACATTATTACATAATGTTTATATGGGTATATTTTCTTCACAAAAATTACGCAATACATAACGAACAAAGTAAAGATAAAGATAACTACTTAAGTAAGCGAATTAATACTTGAAAAATATTGATCCTAACAGTAAAAAACACACGATTCTTGTAAAATCTATCAGGTAAAATAGTGTCGAGTATAGGTACGAATTTTTGGTAACTCAAAGGCTAAAAGGAGGAAATCGCTGCATATGCAGGATCGTATCGTGCGATCTAGACTGCTCCGGCCGGCCCTAATTATGACGCAGCCTAATTATGCATTCCCGCATACTATCACACCCCATCCAATCCATTGTTTTCAAATCGACGCTCCCATTTATAATGGTACATTCTGCTTCGTCGACGCTTGGAGTGTTAAAGGGCCCGTGTGCAATGCGCTACCGCTCCGTATTAGTCAGAGTCCTGAATTGCCTGCTTATATCAGAATCGCATACAGGCTCGGTACTTTACACTCCATTAGCGGGGAGGTGGTGACTATCTCCCCCATATTTGAATTACACCTCTCCTTCAATAGCGCGACTAACTCATTATGCAAAGGATTATTTTAAAATTAAAAGGATTTAGCTTATTAAGTTCAGATATTAGGGGTTATTAGGGGTATTCACTCGGTAATGAACATTAAAAATATCGACAAGGGTTTCTTTCCCTTACTTTAAAGAAAGTGTACATTGCACACTTTTTTAAATATTAAACAAAATAAAATCTCTAGTCAACCACTTAATAATAATTTTGTTATGTACTTAAAAAGATTATCAAATATAACATCTTTAGAACCGTTCTGCTATACTTGTGATAAAATAGGAAAGAGGTTCCCGTTTGTACCTTAAGAGCCGTTCTCTAGTGGTACATGTAAATGTCAATACAAAAATTGTACTCAGAATTGGCTAATATTTGCATTGCAGCTAGACGCCGCACAAGTGCTGAATAAATATAGCTTTAGCCCGGGAAAACTCCGATAATTTTGTCATTTGACATTCACTTCGTGGACCTAGCGATTTCAAAATTGTTTGCATTTTTCACTATTTCGTCGAAAATAAATATTTAACGAGTGAAACTATTCAAATAAACTGCGAAACGTAATTTTGGGCTTAATTGAAATAATTAGATAACCTGTAGGGAGGCGAAGGTGTTTCTTTATGTTCTTAATTAACAGTCAATACAAAACCCTGACTTATGCTTATTGCACATTTTCTATTGCGATCTGCAAAAAACTGGGTTAAATTCACCAATCCGTAGGTTAATTAATAAATACGTAGGATAACAAAATCTTCACATAAAACACTATTTATTTAACTAAGCCATTTATTAAATCGGTATACCAATAATAATACATTAAAAAAGAAAACACTGAGAAAGAGTTTTAGTTTTTTCGATCGATTTTGCTAACAGATTTATCTGCGTTAGAGATTAATGGTTCTTCCAGAATTAGGAGTGGCCCAAAAGGCAAGAAAAAACTATCTGTCATCACAGGCTTCTTTTAACATCTCACAGTGAATTGAACTCGAATCCATTTCTCATTTCTTAAAATAACAAGGCTATCAAGAACAAAGCTAATATTGCTATGGAACCACTTCAGTATTTTCCCAAGTGTTAGATAAACTGACAATACGGCGGCTTAGATGTATGTTGAACGATTTTTAAAGCATTAGGTAATGAAATTAGGAAAACGCGCATTAGGGATTTCAAACATTTTTCCGAATGCTGATATTCCGTTTTGTCAATTAGACGTCATTTAAAATTATAAGAACTATTGCATTATTTTTTTCATAAAAATTCTCTCGTTATACTTTTGTAAGTTAGGACAAAAAATAATGTCAGTGTTAAATTACAGAGAACCAAATAATGTAAAAATGAATAAACGTCACTAAAAAGAAGTTCGTTACTTCCTGAATACGAGTAAGAGTGGTGAAATGGTCATTACAGTAGTGGCTCGCTGCCAGCTTCAGAACACTCGGCAGTGGATTAAAACTTTCAACTCGCGAATATAAACATTTTCTTGGTCCGTAATTTCTTTTCTGTAATATTTACAAAAAATTGAAATTGTCACACTCGGCGTCAGAATGTTAAAAGTGTAATCGCCGATTTGAGAATTTTCCTGACACCCTTTGGTTATAAAGATACTGAGACAAAGCGAATAAAAGGAATTTCATTTCGAAAGAACCGAAGACGTGACCTACGGCCAAAGAATTTTTCTTTAACCGAAGGTGGGCGCAGGCTAGTTGAGACGGGGCTTGTTCATTCGCCCGAATCGGGGTCAAGCCCTGGCCAACCGACAGTCTCCTTTAATTGAACCCTACTGACAAGAAAGAAAAAAAAACAATCCGGATAACTATATCCGCTTAAAGTTGCCGTTGTTAACGCACCTTCGGGCACCGCAATACGGTTCAACGACACGACCGAAGGTCTTCAGGTAGAAAAAAAGAAACGAATTCCATCCTGGATCGTATGTAATATTCAGTAATCTCTGTACGATTTCTTGTTTCACTGAAGCATGAGAGGGAATAAATATTCCGCATATCTATCCGAAACAACACAAGTTTATTTTATCTCACTACCGTGTTCCACGTTCTACGTTTAAGTTATACCAATGAATATAGACAAGAAAACACTGCCAAACTGGCCGCGTAGCACCATGATATTGAATAACACGTTTTAATGATCTCGTTAGGATAACTTTCAACATGACACAAAACAAGACACCGAACTGTTGCTGTTTAGTTTCATTAATTAACCTCTCACGTGATTAACTTTATAAAACATTTAAAAACAATAATATCACTCAGCTGATCCATGAGTGTTCTTGAGGTAGAATAAAACTCTGCATTATTAAGCTGTTTATAATAACGATATAATTTTCTTCTCAATATATCCTAATATAAGAAAGTAGGTAATAAAAGGAAAAATGTTGACGCAAGACCAGAATAATAGATCATATTATCCATACAGCTCATTTTCAACCGCGTCAGCGACCCGAGTACGAAATCTGACATCCACCAAATTTAAAATGGCAATAGGGTCAAAAGGTAATATTCGATTCCGATCATGATCTACGGCTCCAGAATGTCTGAAGAGACAGCCTCAAAAACCCAAGATTTAAAATTATAATCTGACCCTACAGATTGTAATGGAAAACTACTGGGACATTCAAACTGATTTAAAGTGATTTAAACTAGAGCGCGTGTCGACAAAACGAGTGCAAATTTTATACATTATAAAATATTATATTCACTGGCATACTTTTAAATTGGAGTCAGGCAATGTACTTGAGGAATAATGGAAATCGAAAGCGGTTAGTTAAGTTTCCCTTGTTTATAAGAAATTATTCAACTCCGTTTTTTATATAACTTTGCAAACTGGTAACACTTTACAAGTTACGTGATTAAAAAATGCGTATACCTGAAATACAATCATAATTCTAATTATAACTACCAACTATGGTTTCCAATAATTATAAAGAGGTAGTAGAGGGGGTAATAAATATTTTTTGACTGAATAATTCTACAGTAATTATTGTACACGCGCAATATCCTTGCTAAATGTACGAAAGGATAATCTGATTTAATGCATTACAATTCAAGAAGGAATAACTATGATGTTTTATGAATTTCTCTCCCCAAGGGAAATTTCTCCGTCAACAATTTTTTTATTGTAAGGAATTTTATGAATTCCAGTAACCATTAATATATATTACTGTGTTCTTTATAGGCCAATTCCAAGCTAAGTATGCGTCCCAAAGTTAAGTTGATCTCCGTATTCTTTTAATTTTTGGCAACACTTCGGGTTCTGGTAACAGATGCGGTTAATTCCAGAGAATATTCCTATTGTATTTAACGGACATAACTCAATAAGGTGTTGATATTTCTCAGGAACTGTCGGCGGGATGGCGTTTCGCTTCGTGGCATTTATAAAGTTGCAAGGGGACGGATTTTGAAGAGGAAGGCCCCCCACCCGCCCGCCCGCCACGAGTGGCCGCTATAAGTAGTGCATAGCTATGCTAAACAGCGGATACAGCCGAGAGTCAGCCCCAGAGTGTAATGACCCGAAAAGGAAGGAGCCTCCCGGCCTAGCAACAAAGCCGGCCTAGCTACAGACATACAGGCAAGCAAATATACGGGGAGCGGACACTTCTAAACTGAGCCCGCCGCTCGGACCAGCTGTTCTAAGAGTCCTCAACTTGATCTCGCCCAATGCGGCCACTTTATTGAGTTACTCAGTCGTAAGAAAGTCAGACAATAAAAGAAGGAAACTCAATATTTCTTCTGTAATACGTGATTTTATAAGACCGACTTTATTCCATATAAATATCTTTATTTTTCCATATTATGACCATATTACAAAGTATACTAAACCACAATTTCAAACTTTAAAAGAATAGTGGAAATAATTAATTTTTAAAATGAGTTAGAATAAATAAACTGGGAACAGGAAGGTAAGTTCGACGATGATGGCATCCGAACAAACACCCCAGTTTATCTCTGAATAAACGTCAATCGAAATATTGGACTTCATAAATAACAATAGATTATATCCTGACATTATCACAGACTCCGTGTACGCCGGCAGGGTAGAATTTCCGACTGATTCAATCAATTCAAATAAATTCACGGGTTCAAAAAAGAACCTGATAAAAAAAAAGTAAATATATATCTTGTATTTTATATTTATATTGGCATGAACCTAACGTATTTATTTATTGCTAGTACCACTGCTTCCAAACTATAGAAGATATAATTGTGGAATTTTATTGAAACTAAACATAGACCACAGACTCATAGCGCGGACATTCCGGGCGTCAGAATTAGAACCGGGAGTTTCACCAGCGGAAACCGAAGTATGGGCCAACAACATTTTTTTCAACCCCATTCCCAGCACCGGTCATCATCAGAAGAAGCCAATTGCCGGGCGTATGGACCGCATCATCAGTAGGCAGGGGCGGTAAAACGGAGCCGTTAACATTATGACAGGGAGGTGAGGGAGGGCTGGCCTGTAAACAGAAACACTGACAGTGACCATATGGGCCAGCAGTAGGAACACTGTACTAAGAAGGGGGAGGAGACAGTGTGCCTGTGCCTGGGGTCATATATATATATATATATATATATATATATATATATATATATATATATACACATATATTAGTTCGCGACAGTGCCGCCAAAGAACCCTAGAAAAGGAACCGTACACAGGTAGAACATGGGATACGTTCTCGGAAGTTCACCTTTTATGTCAATATCAGCCACAAGTGGGCAAGCTATCAAGGCTGTATTTAGCCATAACCCTATCATAAGGGAGGAGACAGTCTAGGAAGATAATCTGGTTAGTACAGGCGACGGATTAAACCGTTTTTCGAGACATTTTAGCAGATAAATTCAGAGAGAAACCGCAGTGTACCTGAAAGCAAGATTTAAATTTGCAATAACTAAAGGAAAAAGCAGAAAATGATTAAAATTCGACTCCATTCATCGATCGGATAGCAAATCAAGGTTCTAACTGTACTTTGGCACTAGCAGTTCACCGCTTTGGGAGGACAGATTTAATGAAATTACAGAGGTGGTGGAGGCGAGGCAAGGCTATGTAATAACCAAATTGAATAGGTAGGGCCAATTAGGAGGGCCTTGGGGCGTGTTAACCGCCCTCCCCATCTCACAACCTGCAGTGATAAAGTGGTCGAAATTTTGAGCCCAATATCGGACGCGGACTTGAAAGTCGAGCGAGGCGAGAAACCCAATCAAGGGCAAGAAGGGCGCTGATTCGGCAGGACAAATATTTGGGCAACACGGGCCCGTCCACGAGAACGACGCCACTTGAACACGGTCCGCTATCAAATATTTGTTAATATGGTAATTCTATATCGGGCTTACACAGCGGACAAAACGCCGGCGTCCGAAGGAAGTAAAAATGGCCCGCGGTTGTCTGAGCAAACAAAAAAAAAATGAGACCTCACGTCCCGAAAAGTTTCAAGATGGTAGGAGTTTTGGGAGAAAAATATTTTGGAAAATGGAACGACATTTCGGCCAATTTCACAACCAAGGTCGATAGGAACGGAGCCAAAAGCCGGGTCAAAATATCGAACATCGCTTCAAATAAATGGCATCCGTCTCCCTCCTGTTCTGGACAATCTAGATGTATTTGGCAACGCTTGAACTCAAACAATCAATAAATCGTCCAGCAGAGATAACAATTCAACATATTTATTTACGCCCGGTGAAAGAGATTTATTCGCATTTTCGACTTTAAGAGTGTCACATAACCGCTTAAATATGAGTGTAGAGAATCAATATTATTCCTATTTAAATAAATCGTACAACATGATTTTTAAAAATGGATCGAAAAAATACAGAATTCACACATAAACGAAGCATCTAAGAAACGATATATACAATTGAAAATAATGAACTGGTTGCAGAGTCCTTGTCATATTAAAATGTAAATTAACTTTTCCTTCCTACTATATTTTTTGCAACCAATAATTATAATGACAAATATGGAATATATGAAAACCAAATTTATACCAACCTTATAGCAACGAATTATCGGAATATATAAAATATGTATCTTTGGGATATTTATATGAAAAATGAAAGAGTTCGGCGCGGTGGAATTGACTGGTCCCCTTTTGAAACAACGGACAGCCCTCGGCTGTCTGGGAAGTATTAATTTAATTATCGCACGACGCTTTTGTCCAGAAGGGGACAAACGGGGAAAGAAGAAAAAACTCACGGCCGAATTAGTAACAGATTTACGAGCGGCCGTTAGGAGCCGAGCAGAAGAAAATCTAATCTTTTAAGAAAGAGATATTTCTGTACTGAATTTGTGGGGGAGGAGGAGTTCTTAATATTTTATTAAGTTGGTGTCGCGGGGAGGAGCGTCCCCCCATCCCCCTATAAATAAGGCGTTCCTTTTATTTTTACAAAAGCAGCGGTAGGAGGCGGGTTGGGGGAGAGATAAATGAAAGTCTGTACGTAACTGTCTCCTGCACAACGCAGAATATTCCATTCAATTGTAGTTTTCTGTTTGTTAAACAGTTTAAGACCAAGGGAAACGAAAAAGCACGATAATAAGCAAATAATAGTTACAAAAAAAGGTATAACACACTTGTAATGTTAGTTTCAATAATTTTATTATAAGCACAACCACTGGTCGCGAAGTACGTCAACGAACCAGTAAGGGTTCCGAAACGTCGAATGGAGACAAACACCCGAAAGCGCAAGAACAGTATCAGTGGAGCTCGCTCAGATGGTTTCCAAACACAGGAAATATCTCGGAATAACGGGGGTCTATCCGTGTTAAACGCAGTTCTTGCCACAGTATTACGCAATCCTAACGATACTTGGTGATAATTGAAGTTCTGGTCGAGGGAAACTTCGCTCATTTAACGCTATAATATTATTTTTCAATTCCAAGACCCTTACGTGATATAGGAACCCGTCAATAGGACGCATTTCAATATGCCCTCGGAAATTTGAGCCTTTTAAACGATATCAGGCGTGGAAAGTTGGAATGGGTCCGGGGTAGAAAAAAACGGGCACATTCTTGAGCCCTGTTCCTTTCAATCTTCTTCATCCTCTCCTCTCATCTTATGAAGAAATTCCTTCCTTTGCCAGAATGACGTCACAGAATCGTTAACTGGCAATAGCATCAAAGCCATTTTATCTTCGAGGAACAAGAGACGAACAATCCGTAGACCCCTTATCTGGAGAATAGGCAACGGTATTATTGAACCTACCTATCTATACCTCTGGTCCCAATCCATTATTCACTGCAATTCTCTCATTTGAGTACATGAAAAATTCATAACTGTTTCGAATACTAATTTATCAGTACTGGAACCTGGCCGAGTCCTCACGTTATTTCCGAACTATTATAAATTCAAAAAGAAAGCGGAAGCGGCGCGCTTTTTATACTCGCACTATGAGAATTAGGCGTGAACATTTCTTTTCTTCCGTTTAATAGTTTCACGTCACGATTAAAGAATGGCTCTTTAATATTCATTCTCACGGGTATCCGGACTGGGAGGCGCGCCGCATTTTATATTTCACCGGCGATTTCACCCAAACATCGGAATACATATTTTCCACTCCGCAGAATATTTTCACTTCGCGGCTCAACAGCGTATGAATTATTTTTCATTCGATTCGCCCGGTGTTTTCAACAACGCCGCGTCCAGACACTGCCGAGTGCCGTCTCATTTAGAAACCGACAACGGAGTCAAACAAAGCGGCGTTTAGAGCCAACTGTGAAATAGGGCCAAGTTCCGTTGAGAAGTTCAAAAGAGAGCAACGGAAAACCGTGAAATGTTCGTGAAATCGGACGGCCACTATTTTCTGGCGAAAACAGCTGAACGTTTGGCGATGATCGTCGACAAAACGACGGTTGGCCGACGACCACAATACGGGGAAATAAAAAAATTTAACAAATAAAATATAACAACAATAAATAATTTCACTAGTAAACAATAAATACCACTGGTCTGCAGGAAATATTAGAAAAGGAAGCCACAATTTCACCAGAAATTGCGATAAGCAACCGAAATATTACCTTGATAATGTTGCATAATTTAACTAATGCTCAAAACACGATTAGTTTTCTAAAAATAATTTCTAATAAAATTAATAGAGATTTTAATATTAAATATCCAATACTATGGTGCAGTATTAACCACGAGGAAAAAGGTTAAATATTAGTGTGTCAATCTTATACAGATATTAACAATTGTTCGTTTGTGTGGCCTCTACTAATTACTGAATTCCTAAATAAATATTTGTTTTAAAATACTCAACAGTGCAAATAAAGACTGAAGATCTTATTCAAGGAAGATGTAGCTTCTAAACAAGTAATATGTGAATATTAATCATCGGGCATTAAGTTGACAAATATAGATTTGTAACCAGTTAAAGAAAGTATATAAGTTCCCACGAGGGATTACAAAACGCCGAATGGTCAGAATTGATCTCAATTGAGTTTAGCAGGGAAAAAACATTTTCGCCGTTTAAAACGCTCGGTCACCGATAATAATTCACCGGACGTCGGCATCGAGGTAACGAAACCCGCTGGGACCGAATCGATCGGGCCTTTGTACTAATATCGGCCTCAAAAAGCCCGAATCGAATTATCCATAGTGCTAATTCGGCTACATAAATCATGTCGCTAATTGGAAACCCGAATCCGCCGCTTTTTCCATTCAAATATATCCCAAATCGACTCCCCCGATAACAGATCTCGATCTTCTTCAGTTCATTCATATCATTCGCCTGGCACAAGTGAAAGTTTGCACGGTTGGCACACAAAACGTTTATGTGGAAAATATACGTCAATAACATAAAAAATAAATAGTGTACATAAAAGTATACATTTCAAGTCATGCGCATCACATCATGCATAATTTTACATGAACGCTGGCAAGCAAGCATGGGGGATCATTCGGTTATATATGCTTTCAAAAGTGTTTAATTTTCTTGAAACGTTTCTACATATTATGCAGCCTTATGTCTGCTAGTATGAAACAATATCGTACACATTCCTTGAATGCCATGATTAATTAAATTTGACCACTGCGTATCGCTTTCTGTCGAATAGAAATGTAACAACAGCTGTCTTACGAAACTTATGAATATAATACGGGACAGAAATAAGGGCGGTGGAGAACTGTGCTTTAAGGAGAGCGGAGAAGGCAGCGGAGGCCGGCTTACCTGCTGCCTACCAGCAACATGCCTCCGCCTTCTGAAAGGGATTCTGTTGAATGGAAACCGGTGAAGCGGCCACACCGGTTTCTAAATCTATTCCAGACACGAACAAGCTTTGGTTCTTGCCGATTTTGCGGGAAACCGCACACGCATACGCACACACTCACAGCCCTACCGGTCGGGTTTCACAGAATCGGCAGTCTTGCCGAATGGAAAAAAACTTACAGCGATTCGCTGTACGCATAACCGGTTGCGTTATTAGCTGAAAACAAGTTTGCTATTATAAAATGTTATTTACGATCGTAAAATTGTTAGACTTGAAGCAAAACATCTGTCGACACGATCTGACTCAACTAATTTCCATTGGAAACTTTCAAGTTTAGATTCCGACACGTGCAGATAGAAAATTATCAGGTGTTGCGAACATTACGTTGACATCAGCTCGCTGAAGGCCTAAGTGTAAATGTCTAAACAAGTGATATTTGTGACTAAAATACCCGGTTAATAATTTTTATTCGATTCGTGCACACAGATTTCAACCAGGACAATGGGCTAGACAATCTGAGAACGCTGTGTTTCTGAGCTATGTGTTCCAGTTATATAGTTATGTAACGCGGGGGCTTTTCGAGGGAGAGAAGGTCAGGGCTGTGTAGTCGGAGCCAGCTGTGCGTGCAAGTGACTGGAAGCGGCCCACACTCCCCGCACAGAATTTAAAATTAGACAGGCCGACCCGACGACTCCCGCCGTCCAAGTGCACAGAAATAAATAGTAAACGAGTATCCACTCAGAACAGCTCGGGTATTCACTCGTGTAATAAATACTGACGATACAATAGAATTTCTCCCACAATAATATTATACACAGCTTTGAATTTATGACCTTACAATGGTTCAAAAATATTTTACTTAGTTTTGATGTCGAAGCAATTTGGTTTCATCGTCTATTCCCCAATAAATACCGCTCGTCTGGTATCAGAGAGGGCAGTATTTGAATGGTCCGAAGTGCAATAGTCATAATATAAGTGCATTCAATATAAATTGTTTTTATTTGCACAAAACTCTATTCTCTATTGACTTGAAAGACCGGGTTAGGTTTGCTTCAACAGGGTGCTTCATCGTTATTAGTTAAAGACGAAGCTGTATGACTGAGGGAACGATGATACGGACAATGGCGAGAAACTGAAAGCGATTTAATTAATATGTCATTGTTTAATACCAATATACAGTATAAAATCAGTAATTTATAAATAAAATCAAACGGATTCTCCAAGAGCATTTATTTATAAATATATATTATAATGGTAATCTTTTAGGTCCGTTTATTCAGGCGTCTTGGCAGTAGTCAGTGGTGTCAACCGTTTCCAAAAATATGGCCTTATCGGCATGATTCAACAGACAGAAGGAATTCAAAGTGAATCCCGGTTGAAAATGTATAACTAAGCTATGTCTTTCGGTCGTCCCTTTCGACGACAGATAACCGACCGCAATGCTCCGCTTTGTAGTTATGAAATACGGCCTCCGGAACTGGTAAAAAAAATAACACAACAAGCCGTTGGAAATTGGATTAGATAAATCAATTAGTGAAAGAGAGAGAGAGAGAGCGCATTAAATGAAAGGGGGGGAAGGGTAGATGGCTCGCGGCGGTCCTGAATTTAAATCAGTCCCCAGCAGGTTTATGGCTCCCATCCACTCGCAAAACTACCCATAATACCCTTTAACAAGTGCGTAGCCGGCGTCCAAACAATCTGATGTTTTAAGCGGGGAAATAAACGGAACGGCGGTCTGGAATTAATAGTGAAATCGATGAAATCAATCAGTGACACTGATTGAGTAACCGGTCAATGGCCCCGAATTTAAAATCAGTCCACAATGCCTTCCAACAAACACAGTGAGTGGAAGAAATCTGTAACAGTCGATACCCCGAAATCTAACGGAAAATTAACCAAAAAGAAAAATAAATCCAATTTTGTATTTTTTGCCTGTTTATTTACAGTGCAATTATATCAGTATCTCTTATACAGTAATTAAACATAAGCGGGCACCGAAACCATTCCAGATTTTATTAAAATGAATGAACTACAGTCTGGAGTCATTCCATTAGTGAACACTCTCAGAGGGATTCTATAATAGTATACAATTCACGCCTTTCGAACACAATCCAGTAGTAAAAACACCGTTCACAATCGTAACACGTGCACACTATCTTTTAACATTAAACACTGTTATTTACGGGACTATTGTAGAGATAAATGTTGTTCGACAGACCATAAAATCAGACTGGGAAGCTTGAATACAGTGTTGCAGGTAATCTACCTACCCAACAGCATCGTATGTGACAATAGCACAATACTGAAGTTTAAATTAATGTTCTGCAGTTATGCGATTTCCAATGAAATAAAATTCGACCGATGATTGAAATTCTTTTGAAATTGAAATTCAATTCGTGTCGGCCGGCCAAAATCTTTTTCAATCAATTTGCCCGGATCCGAACACTGCGCATAGTTCTATTGAAAAGTTATTTCCGTTCTATTCTATGCAGGCTCATAAAATTTTATACCCCTCTACGTTCGCGGCCGCAAAATGAATCCCTAGTCGGACGATCGTGGACGAGGAAGCGAATTGAAAAAATAATAAAAAAAGAAAGTGGAGGCGAAATGTAATCATAGAGTGATACCCCCCGGTAACGATGCTTGTATATTCAACTCATAAAGTCAAGGGCGCCTCTCTCACCAGTCCAGCTTCCGGGTGTTGCACAATTACGCGCTCCGGCCCCGGGCCCATGAGCTATGATAATATGTAACGCGCCGCGGATAATACGGAGCCGTTATTCTGAATACAATTGACCCGCCCGTTAACACCAATAAACTGTTTCCTCTCAATTAGCCGACTTTATCCTCCTGTACAACGGTCCCTGCGTACTGTAAGGCAAATAAAACAGGGTGCGAATGAATGAAAAAGTTCATAGTCCCACTGTCGAATAAAAAGGAGCAGTAAAAGCATCAACAATGCGTTTATAGTTTTGTGTTACTATGTGTTACTACTAATAATTTCACAGATTTTTATTATCACCAGAGTTAGTTATTTTTCTAAATATTCCCATCTAATAGATTTTTTTTCGATAACCCCGGGACCTGGAGAATGTTTCAGAAATGAGCCGACGAATGTTTGAACTCCGGGGATTCGGAATTTACGTTTATTTTTCCTTTTTAAAAATAAATTTTCTTCTTTTGAAGAGCCGGAGAAGAAAAGTTGGTGCTCGCCGGTGAGACAAGAAGGCCCCCCTCCTCCCCACCGCCGCCTCTTACCTCGGGAACAAACTTTAAATAGAGCCTCATCGGACTCATATATCAGAACTTTATTAGAATAGCTCACGTACAGGCCGCATTTACCCTGAAATTTACGGCCTAACCAACCCGCGGGCCACGCGCGACTGGGATGCCTTAAACACAGTCTCTAGGTCACTGTTGCCTTAATGTGAACTCCTCCGATTAAAGCTAACACAATACACGTTATTTATACAGCTCTCGCTGCCAACAAGTTCCAAACATTGTTTTAATATATTTAATAATGTTTTAGACATTTTATTTGTCGATTATTAATTTTACTAGACGGATTAATAAAATTGAACTCGAAAACCCGATAGGGGGAATATGATGTGTGATGTTCATTGAATTATCTACAGTTGAAACACACTCGTTTGCATTTAAAATTCGCCGTGTGGTTTGCCGGCCTCAATTAGTATGGAATTTATCACGAAATGTTTATTTCACTGTGTTTTGGCCATAATCGGATTTTCAGGATATATTTAAGAATAAAATAAATCCGGACGGCCTAAATAATTGTTTCAGTAATTTAGAGCCTTAGTGTATTGTTCGGAACAGAACCAAGAATTGGAGTGAAGGTTTCTGAATGAAACAACGGCGCCTCTACGCAACAGATCGTAACGGTGGCCGGCCAACAGGAAGCCCCAGTTAAACCGTCCTCCCAACGTTCATCTCATTACCATCTTTTACGGAATAAGTGAATGAACCTCGAGAAACGTAGACGGGCGAGATGTCCCCTGAGGTTGCCCCTGAGACCAGTTTGGGATGACAATTACGAGGATGACGCGAATCGACAGGGTGCCCAACGCAAAACCGACCCATTTCATTTTCTGCCTTTATCCAATACTCCGAAATACGTCACGGCCAGAGCGCTATTACAGCAGTGTTGAAGCCTGATCAGTGGCGAAGGTATGAGGCATTTAGGCTTACGTTCCGCCCCAAATGCGCTAAACAGGAAGCATTAAACTGAAATACGGTTTTCTAAATATTGAAAAAATAAAAAAATATTTTGCGCGACCAAATTTAAATAACTGAAGTTACGCGTGTGTAGGAACCTCTTAATCGTAAAACCTACATTTGACCTGAAAGTAATATGAATATTTTAAGGCACGATGTAATCAGTAATGTGTGAAAAATCGACTACAAGTTTAAAATCGTGAAAGTATTTCTTTAAGGTCTCAGTTGTAACGATGCAGAAATGATAACTTCCCCTAATAATTTACCGACATTACTAGTGCGATTACAGGGTTGGGATTTTAATTTAAACAATCCTGCAGTTAGCTGGAACGATTTTTTACTTATTGAGAAGTTTTAGTCTTTATTTATTATTTAACTGAGTTTTTAGCTCTCTAACAGACTGTGCTTCGACAATAAAATGAGGAGATTACCCCCCTACCGTGTCTGGTTTCGTCGAGGCACCGAGCGAAGTTGGAGTAACGAAGAAAGTCGAGAGAAGTGAGCGAAAAGGGGGGAAGGGAGTTTTGAATTATTTAAATTTAATTTAACCGAAGGTAGGACCGGTCTCGCGGCAGACCGCAGAACTTATTCATCTCAGGACCCGCCTGACCTCGACTCCCCAGACGAGGCTTCCTCTCGGTTAAATAAAAGAAAAATCCAACCGGAACAATAACTTAGTTATTTTGCATAAATACAATAGAGAGCGGGCGAGTGGAAAAAAAGGACGTTTAAGGATGTAATGGCGCTAACTTATTCAGGCGTCCGGCGGTCAATGTCATAAGGTCACATCTCGTTCTGGGGACAGAAAAAAATTCTTCGCCTTTCTCCTTTCGAATGAACCGATCTCACAGATTTTCTTCTAATGGCGGGGTGGAATGCCGAAGAAGTTCTATTTATACAAAACGCAGTAGTTAATTAATCAACCGGGTCTACAATTTATTTCTGTACAAAAAAATATCAAATTTCGGATTGACTTGAATAGCCCACGACTATTATTGTAAATTATACGAATATATTTGTTATGACTTTTTCTCTAGTTGAGATACAATCGCAATTAATTACAATTGTAGCAAAAGTTACAGAAAAGTTAGGCCCCGAAAATCGAACCCTAGTCGCCCTATAAGGGCCCTGTTACACTTGCAGTCTTTTACGCCCGCATAGAAGCATCAACGTTCCCCAATGAACGTTTCAGTCAATTGCGAGATCAAGTGGGGAGATGCCCTCGTATGAGAGTAAGTCCCCCGATAAGGAGACATTGACTGAAGAGTGGAACGCCCTCCTGGTTATTGGGTATGGTTCAGACCAACAAATCAGTAAAAGAAATTCAATAACTAGTCTTCTAATTTTTTGAATAGAGATTGTAGAAGGAAAAGTTTTGGATGAAGCGTGCAGGATCCATTGTAGTGGAATTTTCCTCGTATTAAGAAGTAAGACTAAAAATATACAATCAACAATAGGACAGGAGAGAGACGAGTATATCGGATTTTTCCTCGCGAACAAATACCTACCACTCGTCGGCGGCCGATTGAAAAGTGCTCGATATCTCGAATATTGGTCGGAATAAAAAAAAAGTAGAGGAAGAAGAAGCTGCCGTTGGTACTTTAATAACAGAAATGTTCCCGGCGAAATGCGACGTCAAAAATGAATCGGAAAAGGTAGAGGGGTAGATGGGGGAACAACAATTGAAAAAGGTAGCAAAAAAGGGAAATACAGAGAGGAGAACGCGAGAGGAGCAATAGGAAAAATGACGTTTGGAGTGGAAGATGGAAGTAAAGAAGAAGGAAAAGGGATGTAACCTTGGCTGCCTGCCTATATCGATCCCCGTCCCTATCTCTAGACCTCATCCTACCCATGACCTCTATCCCGGCCGGTCCTATGACAAGTCCACGGGTCATTTCTGTATTCCGATAAAATACAGAAATCGGTTACAGAAAAATTTCTCAACTAATCACATCTATATCAAAGCAAGTTGGGTTATAAGACCACTTGGTAGTTGGGACTCTCATAGTTGGCAATAAAGCAGTTTCCGTACTGACTGGAGAGATTCGTCAGTTATCGGAAACCATATAGGCAGCCATTATTCACGGTGTTGCCGGGGAAACGTCCAAGTCGATATAATCTGTAATCAGATTCAGGCTCGTATTTAAGGCATTCGAGTAGGCCGGTGGACGCTGATTGGCCGAACGGCGGCCAATCCGATCGCCCGGCTCCCTGTTGAAAACAGAGAGCGATCCGTCTCTCTCTCTCTCTCTCTCTCTCTCTCTCTCTCTCTCTCTCTCTCTCTCTCTCTCTCTCTCTCTCTATTAGCAGGCGTGTTTGGTTTATTTTAGCATCCTGTCAATAGGAGGAAAACAACGGCAGTAGAGATTCAAATACCATTCATTTCGAGCTACTCAATCGGAAATAATTAGTCAATCGTATTGATGAGTTTAGAAATTATTAGAGCCAGCAAGGTATTAATTTGCAATTCGGTTAAAACTACCCACTATTATGGAGAGGTAATAATTATTTTGATGTATAGAATAACACGGCTTTACTAGGCCACATATATGCCGGCCATTCCAATAAGCGGAATTAATATAGTACGCTCAATTGAAATACACGGAAAAATTCGAATAACGAAATATCACCTCTATAGAAATTCGGAATATATTTTATTCCAAATACTATTTCTATTCAATCTCCTGGAAATATATACTACCCACATACAATTATTAATGTAATATTTAGATCATTCGCTATCGGAAAATTGGTAGTATAATATTATGATTTATAAATGTAAGGAAAATACTTCGGTTTAGTCAGGATTGGAATGAGTCACCAATATTCAAATCAGAATATATGTTCCTGTCGTTCGTTTTTGGTGGCGGTAGGTATTGTACGAGCACTGTACGAAGTTGTAAAGCAATCAGTTTGTAAACAATGCGAAATGTATCCAATCAATTCACGTAACAAATTCTTTCCCCTTTTATTCGTGGGGGGAGGGAAGCGGGGTCAGCGGACAATATTTATGAACCCGCCACCTGCAGAAAATCTCGTGTGAAATCAATTGATGGGACCGCAGAAATTTCGCCAGTAATACCCGAGCTGGACAGCGTTTTATATATATACGGAAAGACTTAGCCCATGGCTATGGGAACAATGGGCGTTATTTGCAGATTTATCAAAGCGATAATATCTATGGGGGTCCAGGAAAAGGTGGTCGGGGCCCCTGAAAGCTGTTAGTTGCAGCCTCCTCCATCGCATAACTGCCCCCAACAGAGGCAGCTTTACGAGGGACACCGCCTCCGCCCTCAGCCTCAGCTCTTTCTCTGATATATACAATAACTCCCCAACTCCGACATTATCCACATCCCCCTCCCGACCGTGCAACCCTGCGGTCACGGGGGAAGGGGGTCGCAACGAATGGACGAAATATGGACCACAAAACGCCACCAGATTCTACATCGGTGGGGAAACCCTTATCTGGACGATTAAGAGGACACTAGCTGAATTTTGATTCAATTTATTAGCCAAAACCTCGTTTTCAAAGCAGAGATAGCCTATTCTCCCGCTTCGTAATGTAAGCTAATAGTGTAGTCATTGCTGACAGTACGCTTCTCCATAACTAGGCTACTAACAGCACCGACGGTAGCGAGAGGTCGATAAACCTGTCTAGTTTAGAAACAAATCGAGTAGGAGACAAAATTATGGTACTCCAAACCCTCGTAAAAGATCAATACCTCAAACTAGATTTCGGGGTTGCTATTCCCGCTTCAGTTCTAATTTAATAGGGCACCAAAAAAATGGTCGCGAAAATTCTCCATTAAATCGAGGGTAGTGTACAGTCATATGACGGTGTAAACAGTTTAAAAAAATAAAGTCAAGACACTTTATCAATACTATAAAATGGACTCTACAACACACAAATTTACCTATTACGCATAGAGTACACGACTTCTGTACCTTATATAGTGTAGTTCTCACAACTGTACCATATCATCTATTATATTTAGAGAAGATTTTACGCCCAAAAAAATATTTATCCTGAAAATCCTACCCACATTTTCAACGGCAACATACTTCACGTCGCCATGCTAATTTTCAGGCGTCCCGGGACATTAACATTCACCTGGGGAGGGCGCTTCTATCGGCACAGGACATCAACTAGGAAGTGATGTAACTCAATTTAAATTACTAATTTATGCTAATACATTAGCCGGAGGAGGCACACTCTACAAGTATTGCCTCGCGAGCAGCCCAACCGGCTTAGCATCGCTTTTCAAAGGGCTCCTATTAAGATCAGACCAGGTAGTGAGGAGTATAGGACCTAATCCCAATAATACCGCATAAGCATTTTTAGACCGCAAATATCCCTTTATGCAGCGAAAAAATGAAATGTGAAAGTGAAGGAATTCCTGAAATTCCTTCCCTTTGCGGATAAACAGGTTTTTAATAATTATGTATTACTTCAGGTGGTAATGCACACCCAATTATTGCGTAAACTGTTTCCCTCGTAATTCGGGCCACCATAACCAATGAGGCGAGTTTAATGGTCGTTCAGTTTGCTTGTGAAAAGAAAATGTAAGACCAAAAATTTATATATCACTTTATGCGTAAATTCGAAAGCCATTTGAAATGCAAGAAGTTAGGAGCGCGGTAGGAACAACAGGCGTTCGAGAGCGACCGCAACTGAAACAGCACAAGTTGACGTCCTCCCAGAGGCCAACTTGGCTCGGATTTAATGAATACAATATATTATTCCGAGTTGCCGGTAGAGAGAAACTAATAATTAACAGCACCTTGCCCACTGATTTACCGTATTCAACTTTGAATAAAAACTTCCACGCCTCTTCGACGACAGAATTAATTAATGGACGCATTTAATATAATCGAGGAAAACCCATAGCGCTTTATCGCGACACCTTGATTCCAAGTTATAGGAAAACGATTTGAAAGGAGGGAAATTAATTTCTCCTTCGAGACACTACCACCAACAAAGCGAAGGTTATTATTGCGAGGGTGCACACAGAATACACAGACTGCAGCCACACTGTGATGAGAATATATATAGAACAATTGTATTTACTCAATTGATGGTTCGACTTAAAGTAGCACGTCTTACAGCAATTCACCCGGTGCGGGTGCAATTCGCAGCGTTCTCTTACGAACAGACTCTAAACACAATAATAATATTTAAACAATGGCCAGAGTGTAAGCCGAGGATTATTCAGTAATAAACTGAAAACATGAACAATGGAATGATGACATCATCCTGCCGAATAATGAGGCCACAGCCCACGAGCGACATAATCGTAGAACGTAATGTGTACTACCACCACAGCGGCGTTTGTACACACGAGTCTGTGTATATATATATATATAAGAGAAGAGGGGAGGGGGGAAAGGATAAAAGTTAATTTAATCGCACGATTGAGGCAATTTATGCTAAATTGAAAAATAAACAATAGACTCGAAGAAGTAAAATAAATAAACCGTAACATAAGGGAACGGGCGATCGAGGTCCGAGGTCACAGCCATCGTGACTAAATACAATTCAAAGCTTTTATCTTTTGTTATTCAGCGCAGTTAGATTATAGTGGAAGCAACGCGGACTCTGGATGTTGACAGGCAGTTTTACAGCTGCAATCAGACAATAAAAATAATGAATGATCGCCACAACACAATTCAAAATCTTGCGTACTACATGCGAGTGAAACTTGCGTTGGTCCAAATTAACCGGTACAAAGTTACATCAGAGCAGGTTGGAATTACAGTGCAAAACAGGAAATTTGATATTTGAATTCATTTTTTAATGTTTGTATCAGTGAACAGGGAAAAAAGCCTCCCTTATCTAACGGCCGGTGCAGCGCTGTGCATTTTTGTTTATGAAAATTTATGGATATATTTGGCTATTGATTTTAAACAAGTTTTTGTATTTTAAGGTCGAATTATGTGGTCTGAAAAGATAAAAAATGTCAGGACATCTGCATATCTTATTCAGAGTTCCCGTTCGAGAGTTCTTCTTGAACATTTCTTTTCAAATTGGATTAGACTTAGCGGGCGGTGAAAATAATTACTAACGCAGTCGGACTGTATAAGGCCGTAAGCCTGTCTGTTTTAATAACTGTACAGTTCATCAAAGAATACAAGAGGCGTGTACAACACGCGGTGTACAATAAGGTTAAGGAAACGATGATAATGTTATCCCTTACGAGGAGGGCTGGGCGAGCCACAGTTTTCAATTACGCTCCACTCAATAGCTTCTTCCCTCCGACGAAAGAGTGCTCCCTTTTTTGATTCTCGAGGCTTCTTCCTATTTTGAAATTGGTTCCCCAGTTATATAGCACCAAGGTTTCTTTTTACGCCTCCGTTTTTTCTTTATTTCGGCAGAACCTTCGGAAACTTCGACAGTCCAAGGATAACCGGTTACTGATAATTGGATGCTTTTCGTAAATGTATTTCCAAAACTCGGTAAAATTGACATGTTCCAAAATTCGATTGAAATTTGCGAAGTCATGAATGGAATTGTCGGTTCGATTTCGATCTTTCCCAGTGTAAATCTGAATTGGGTTTCAATTAATATATGTTATTTATGTAAATTTTAAAACGTAGAAATGTGTAGAATGCCTAACTCGTGCCGAAATTGGCGAGGTGATACAGAATATTCGAGGAACGAAAGGATTGAACATCTTTTTATACATATTTAATAATTAAGATTTTTAAGTTTTAGTTTTTGGGTCAAAGCCTGTCATTAACAGACATGCCTACCCCAGACTCCAGCTCTGTTCCAACGTTTATCAGGAACGATTATCAAGAACGGGACAAAACTCATTTGGCGTAAAACCGGCGATTAGTTCCAGTAGTATAAGGTCCAACGTGCGGAAGTGAACTAGAGGTCCGAGTGCCACCAAAAGGAACAATGAAGTCCTTAACTCTCTCTTCAGTTTATAAAACAGACCGTGAAGGTCGTGGCGACAAACTGTCTTCAACACAAAACCTGTGAAATGCGCCATAACTGCTAAACCTGACCTTCTCTGTATCCACAGACTGTATCCACAGATTCATAACTGACATGTTACATTGTTACTAATAAAATGGGGGAACAAACATTTTTGGCTAATAATAATATAAAAATACGCACCCTCTATTAAGCTAATTCATTTAAGGTATTTTTTGGAGGTACTCCTGGGTTTGGATCACAAGAGATCATTTGTATACGTATACAGTGTACATATAGTGCAAGAAAAGAGAAACACGCTATGTTGAACTTAGGTAGGCAAAGAAAGTATAACTCTCGGAAAATACTTTGAATTCCAACTTGCCCAATACTCCTATAAACCGGTACACAGTTCAAAATTATCCTTATGCCGCTTATGTCAGAATGAAATTCATTGCGGTCCCGGTACCGCTGCGCCAATTTACAGGATATTCCCAAACTTGGGAAAACTCAACGGTCCGCGTGTTGAAACACACTCGAAGAAGAGAGATTTGTTTCTCGGAATGGACGACGGAGTACCGATTAGAAGCCCTCGTGTCACACTCAGCAACCAGTAAAGCCAAGAAAACCTATTATCATTATCGGCCGCGTTTCCACTCAACATTTCTCCGACCAACTTCCTCGGCTATCGCCTTCAGCCGACTATACTACAGCTATGAGGAATATGCGAAAACAGTAATGGAAAATCAAAGTGATAAAGGGCTCATTTACAAAATAATGTTCTAATCTGAGTTGATAACCGCCACACTTAATGAACAACGAAATATCATATTTCCTTCACTAAGATTAACGACTGGACTATTAAGGACGCCGCTTATGACAACATTTATAATAATTAAATTGTCCGTTGAAAAATCTGGACATTTTGTTCTGCAAAGCGCGTTATCGAAAGTAACTCATTATAATTAATGAAGTGACATAAGAAACAGTTTGGCTACATATATAAATATGTAACGACCTAAAGAAGGTAACTGTCTGAATATCTAATAAAGAGTTTTTGTCTATAATATAATCAATAATATGATAAATTGAAAATGTATTCAACTCAGGGTAGGACTAAATTCGGACTAAAATCATTTAATGGGAGTAAAAATATTTTGTTTTAGATAGCGTCCATTACTTCATTATTTTCGACGGAATGATTTATGAATGCAGATGGCAGCAACTGTCCGGGTGAATACATTGACAGGTTTGGCAGATGGATCGGTCGCCTCTACCGGAGTTGCATAAAGCCGGGGGTCTCAGTAAACCGGTTCATTAGCCGTGCGCACCATTTTATAAACGCCCCCATCATCCATCCTTATTAGCGGGTCGGATCCGAGAAAAGTGGACGCCACTGCCGACAGGCCGCTGTTCCCGTGTTTCAAAAGGCGTGTCCAATAACGCAAGAATTTAAATCGTCCGACCTCCGAGAGTCGGCATCGGTCCAATTCTGAACCATAAAATTTCAGCAAATCATTTCACAGGAAAAACAATTCGAAAATTTGGATTCCAATGTCATTTACATTAACATTTATTTTATGGAAGTTTTCATAAAATTGTCGGGAAAACAAAAACTTTTCTAGGCGGCTACTTCCTGTTGTAATCATTAAATTGCATGACATCCAGGAACGGGAAAACAGTATGGAATATAATTCCGTTTCCTTTCTCGCTAATATCAGTACTATCCGGTATAAGTAGCTAATACAGTTCATGAATTAATTTTCCTATTAACTAGGCGACTAATTATTGTCATATTTGTGTAACTATTTAAATATGCGTGTAGCAATAGGTTTTTATTAGCTTTTTAAAAAGAAATTACACGAAAATTGTTCAGCCGAAACAGCCGCTAGTCCAAAATATTCCGCGCGTCGTAGGGGTTCCGTTTTTTTTAACGAGGACAATACTTTTCCCATAGAGTAAGCCGTCCGTTCCGAAAGTGAAAAAGACAATGTGGGGGACGCCGGCCGTATTTCAGGTCAAAAACGAAAACAAAAACGAACGAAAATATAAAAAACGGGGTTAATGAAAACAAAAGCGGGAGCCGCTCCGTTCGGAGGGGTTGGACACACTCCAAAACAATCCAAAGTCACGGTCAGCGCCACGCTACAGGAGAATGTATAATGCTCGGTGTACATCGACTAGACGCTTACCCTTTTTTATAACCGGTGTACGTGTTTCTAAAGAAACGCACGGCGAGCTCTGTGAATTATCTCCAGTCCCAACAGCAGACATATTTACTCTATACAAATATATTTCATAACGACTAAAACACAGTGTTAGAAAACATTATTTCTGGAATTTAACACTTTAAACTCAACGTCCAAACGTTCCGAATAACATAACTCGAAGCGCATAATTTTAACCGACCAGAAATAGAAGATTATTCCCGGATTCAAAGGAGACCAAACAACTTTTATTCATTAAAACGTCGACGCTCGGATGAGTCAGCAATTTTATTTTGGCCCCAAATTTTATCCCACCGTAATATTTCAGTTTTGCATACTCATATTATCAAGAATAATATTTAACACCTCATTAAAAATTAAGGAAATAATTTGTGTAAGGAAGCGATCGGTATAAAAATGACACAAACTTCTAATAAGATGCCAGATTTCTTCGTTCCAAGGTTTAAGGCACCGAAACCAATTTCTAAAAGGAAGAATCTTATATAAATACAATAAGCTGACACAATATACAACCGAGAAATTTTTTAACACCAAACTGATCGTAAATTCCAACTGCGCCTATACAGGAGACCAGACTGTGTGGGTAACGGTTCACAAAACGCTGACAATTTATAGGAACCTCGTCCAAATACGATTTTTAACACAACCTCCGACCCACGCCGTTTTTTCTTGCTCTTAGCGATTTGTTTCACTCCAGAGGAAACTATCGGCATTTGAATTCACCCCTCCACACAACTTCCTATATGTATATATACAAGCAGAGAAGGAAATAAATATAACAATAGTACCACGACGATGTATCATGCTCTCTTCTTGTGTTCGAATTTTGTCCATTATAATTAATAAATTACAGCATCGCACTTATTACTTATAGGCAATATCAAGCTCTCATGTTCTCATTCGTTTCACGTGTTTGCATTGCAAGGGCATCTCGACGGTCTCCAACGAAAATACATAAGGTAATACAGTTGCGCAATTGTTTTCTGCCTCAGAGTTTATGTCCTAATTACGCATTGCAATTCAAGCTTGATTGTCGCAAAGGGCATTATAACAGGGCCATGAGTGTGCAGAATTTAGTCCGAGCGTTATTCCGAAAACAGGAGGAAATCAACCACAGTGATCGCAATGCATAATCAAAATAACAATTGCATTTCAAATTAATACTGCGTACTGAACAACCGATTCAATGTGATCCCATTTTGCATTGTTTCATACAATGTAAATTGTACCAGAACACTCAGAGGGTGGTTAATAATAACAGCCAAAGCATCTGTTGTAATTGCCGGAGGAAGGGCCAAAATCTAATCTATGCAAAATAATTTATAATACGAGTTATAAAATATACTCTTGCCAAAGGCCTGGTGGTGGTACTTGCCGTGGCGAAGTCGTAAAGAATATAACGGACTGCATGCAGTGCCGCAGAGCTTACTGCATTTGAGCAACAGATGCTGGCAATTCAACCGTATATATGCTCCGTTCTTTCAGTATAAAAAAAAAGAAACAGCGTGTCTTTCTTTCTCATTTTTCCGTTTAAAACTAGATTTTATAATCTTATGTTACAAAAATAGCTAAACGTATAAATGAAGTACATTAATTACTATTTCATATGCATCGGATTAATAGTCAAAGACAATTATGGACTCATGTTGCAATTTTATTTTACTTTATATTATTACTCAGTATATATCTCATAACTCTCATAATGTTATTCCAACCTTGTCGTTTCATTTTTAATGCATTATACGAAATAAATAAACAGTTAAAACGAAAAACTGCAGAACTGCTATTCACAGATAACTATCGAAATGTTGGTCCAACCGGTTTTGCGTTTACCGGCGTCCATAATGTCATATAGTTACGCAGAAGAGTAGTTTTTTCAATTAATAAAACACACAAATGGAAGTGATGGTAATGAAAATTTCTTTGCATCGGAATAAAATTTGGGGATTCAGTTATTTTACGGAGTGACCGGTTACAAACGGACTGTCCAGATATCGGAAATAAGTATAACAATAAATATCCCGCCTATAAGCGATAAGATAACGTGTGATTTAGTTACAAACGGACTAGCCGGCCTAGATATAGGGCAGCTACCACTGTATCTAACGGTGCCCCCGCCAGCCACCACCAATCAATAACTTTCAAATTTACCCCAATCGTCATCGGTCGGTGACATTTGCAACATCGGTTAATGAACACATTAAAAACGAGCATGAGAAACGACGAGAATGACGGAAAATTATGTTGGGTGATTATAAACCGATGGAAAACCGAATTAAATAAAATCATAGTAAAAAAGTCGTCCCTGATGCGATTGGCTTACTTTGTGCAATTACAATGCTAATGGTAACGCGCGTTTTGACATCCGACATGTTTTATACTTGGACTTTATGCATGTTTTATACATTTTTTTCTAATCTTAGTTCATCCAGTGCCAGCCGAATTGCGCGGAATGAAAATATTTCAATCGCAGAAATGCTATTGAGGGTGAACCGTAAAACGGACAGCGCTCGCGAATACGAATTGAATCAATCCTCAGGTTCTACATTATACAGACGGAAATATGCAGATAGCCAACACACAACATACTAAAGCGTAAACAAAAAAACATCGCAACAAGCTCTACGACTACTGTACAGGGGGGTGGGGAGGTGGAGGGATTAAATAGTCGTTACTGTTAGAATACTCACTCAGGTTTTCTGTAGCAACCGCGCCGTGGTTGTTGCAGATTGGACAGAGCAGGGCTACTGTTGAACGAGAACTGGTGATTCGAAAAAACTTCGGTCGCTAGGACCCCGCGGCGAGCGTCGACCCTCGTCACCCTACCACCGGTTATATCGCACGGCGATGAGATGCGAGGAAGCGGCAGAGTTTTTCGGGCCAGAGAAACCGGGCGCGACAGAGCGGGAGAAAAGCCGGAGCGCACAATTCGTTACTCGCGGACGTCGGCGGTTCAGGCGGCCGTTAACAACATAAACAGTGTTTGTGTACTCACTCTCAGTGTACTCCCAGCGGCGGGTCCGGAGGCGGCAAGCTAGGCGGGCTATTTTCTAAATCGCCGGCCGAAAGACAGACCGGAGTAGCGAGATCGCCCGAGTGCGGAGGGAGGATAAGTGTCGCGGGGCTGTCTCCAAAACGCGAGGCTTGTGTCGCAGGACTGGTAATCGGGCCCGCACCACTACCTTTTATTTGATTTCTATTTTTTTAAATTCGTCGACGGGTACAATTGTTCACTTCACTGTTCGATGACTGAACAATTGTACGAAGGGGCGGCGGTGGCGGCGGCGACTGCGATGGGACACAACTCCAAGCGGAATCTGAGAGGAGACGCGAACTCTGAGAGAGACAGCACTCGACTGGTCTCTGGTCCCGACCGGCTCTGACTCCCACTACGCTGCGCCCCTGCCCCTGCCCCCGCACCCCGCCCATCGACACCACCGGCCCCGCCAGTCGATATACGCGGGTCACACCCCCCACCATACCAATACTATCTTACTACGACCCCCCCTCGCTAACCGATACATTCCCTTTTTTCGGCAAAATTTGCCTGCCAAACATTGCGCAAGAGGGAACGCCGATGACTAACCCGGGTGGACAGCTAATACTGGTTTCCCGTATTCTTATTACCGATTTAACGGACGATCGGGCCTTAGTAAAACCAAAAGATCGAAAGTATCTCAATTACAGATCGCTAACCGTACTGGTTCCCACTTTCAGCTTTATAGTATCCAGAATTCAAAATACCACAATGAAAAAAAAGGACACTTTTTAATAAATTATAATATGACTTCAGTGATATCTTACAGTAGAACGAAGGATAGTGTTGAAAATTAATTGTATTACATAATTAAAAACTGCTACTGCCGACGGGGGAGATATGGAAAGCGGTCAGCATAAGGTCCAAGCTGCTCAGAGAATGACACGAGAGACACGCTTTATCCTTTATTCATTATTTTCACCACCCTATGTTTCATGACTACAGACAACGATATCAAAAAAGTATACATCGAAGCAAAGCCATGGTTATAGAGAATATTTGTAGAGTAAAGAAGCCGGGTAGGTCTTGTTATTATGAAAAATCTATGTCCCAGTTGTAGACCGGGAGTGTGGCTGCACAAAACAAATGGCCTCCGGCACATAAAACAATAAACCGAAGGAGCGAGAGTTCAATGCCCCAGAGGGTGTAAAAAACCGTATTTCCGAGCAGACATGTTGAAATTTACATTGCGTGCAGTCTCATCCTTTATATTTACCATTCGGCCTAGAATTATAAGCTCCTTCGCACGAAGCGGTTCACCGAGCGGAGGTCACCAACTGAAAATCTATATCCCAGTTTATAAGTGAGACGAACCGACCGGAGAGACCTTCCATATCCCATAAACGACCCACGATCCCATTCTATACCTCAACCGGAATATACCCTTCACTTTTTCTGAACGGAGGTAAGGTAAAATATAATTACACCTCCCCATATAACAGGAATAATATCGGTTTTCATATAATTGTTAGGTGAGACTGCGTATTAGGTATCGAATCTTTGCACCCACAGGTCAGCTCGATAATTCGCCTATTCAACCTAGTTGTTAAACACCTTCATGGCAAGAATGAATTTATATAATGGTTATAATGATTAAAATATGTATCGTAACTGGAATAGCTATTTATAGTCATACAAAAATACGATTTATAATCTTTTTATTCCTAATATAGGGATAGAAAATTTGACATCATTTTAACATATATTTTATGCTTTATACTCAGGTGAATTTTTTAACCCCTATTGTAGTATTTATGGACTAAACTTTTGCAATTCCTTCATCTAATGTTCAAACAAAAAAAGTTCACAGAAGGTTTCACATGGTTACTAACAGTTCAGGAATGAAAGTACCAGTAAATATTAATTTTTTACCTATTAGTTACACTTATCATACTGATAGAAGAGAAAGTAGTGTAAAATTCATTACTCAGCTTAACAATTAGTATGTACGGAATGCGTACAATCCTATTAACGTATAGTATAAACGAAATGCATAAATAGATGTAGAGATCCAAATTAAATGTAAAATACCGGTGGGAATAACTTCAGTAATTATTTAAGCCTTCAGCCTACCAGGAGTTATAATCAGATATAACTCTCTTCTTATAAAACCGAAAAGGAAAGAGCCGGTTGGGATGTCAAGGAGAATAATATTAATTAACTTATCTCGGCAATAAAAAAAAATATTCTATGCGTTTCGTCCAACTTAAATAAACATAAATGTCAGGAGATGAAATGAACATGGTTTTACATAATTAAACTGGTCCATTCATTAATTAATTCTCTGTTAAAATACAATCCCTATATTTATAAAAGGAAATAAAGAATAGCTGAACCATTCATATCCACATTTATTTCAAATGCTGTACCAAGAAAATGACCCAATGATGAAACCATTTTTTCCACCATTACCTCCATTAAACTATATTAAATTAGTAAACATGTGACAAATCGAAACTATTGCTAAAATATAGTTTTGTACGCTTATTTACAGTGCAAAATATTTATTTCCCTAAACGACGAAAACATAATACGCCTGATAGCCTTAATAATATCTCAATTAACGATTCTTCTTGAATTGTTAAGATCGGTTGAAATCGAGATATTTTTACATAGGGGTCACAGAACATCCAGAAAAATGAACAAACTAAAGTTCAGATTTCATAAATAGAGGTACGCCCCAAACAGGAAAGAACCTTTTTTTTTACAGCCGTCCACAAACTGTTTTGATTTCCGGCAGGAGAGCAGGGTGGGCGCCGGGACCGGGGCCGGAGCGTTTAAAGTCTATTTGCATATAAACGGACGTCTATCGGGGAGTTCGGAAAAATAGACTCGCTGTTGATGGACAGGAGTTGATATTTACACGGCGGATGGCACAGGTATTTCGGGACCGCCAGAACAGCGCCTAATCCACTGTACAAAAACACGCTCGTCAGCCCACGGCCGAACCTGTTTTTCTCTGACTAACGCTAAAGCCCCGAGACTACAGCTAATCCAGGACCCAGTCTTTCAGAGCTTTCACGCCGTATTAACTCAATCAGAAATATTCGAACCCACGGGTTTGAATTAGTATCTGAAATTGAAGGGCAATCCGGGATTGATTGAAAGAGGAGAATTCAGATCGGTAGTTTGTTCCACAACTGCCTGCCTCTTAAAAATCGCAGATATAAACTGCCGGTATAATCCGTGCACATAACGAGAATAGGTATTCACCGTCAATAATCAATTGGCCCCAGATATAATTTCAGTTCACGTCTTAGAAGATCACGTTAAAGCAATCTTCACATATTTTACAGGCAATCAAATAAACGCGGGAGTATGGTTGTTTTAATTTTTCGTTTTTTCAAAATAAATAGGGTACTAATACAGAAAAAACAACAACAACAACGGTACACTTGTGCACTTGTACAAAACACATAAAAGTAAAATACAGCTTCCAACGCAGAGCGCCTCCAAATCGATCAACACCGCACTCCAACCGGGTTTTGTGATGTGAATGCAGCAGCTTCAACCTGATCTGAATTCACTTAGCTGAGTCCTCTTTAACAACCCAAACCGTTCCTGGATTCCGTTTTTGCGGTCGCTCAAAAAGAAAAAAGCTTCCTTTTTGACACATTTAATGTTACTTTCTGAAATTAGCTATTTCCTAAAACTGCTTGGTTACGGCACTAAGGAAGATTTACCTACAATCCCAGAAGTATAGCGTGTCACATGGATTCAAATGTTCCAAATCTATACTTATCAATTTATTACCGTTATGTTTTATATTTTCATTAGAATAAAGCAGAACTCACAAAATGTATTAGACTTTCAAAAGTACACTCTGAAAAAAGTAGATTAATTCTATTAGGGGGACTAACGGTTTTTATAAATGACGATGTTGCATTCAAATACAAACTTGATGTCTAGGCACTATGAAAATTCATTTGTAAGCCCTGAGAGTAAATCTGAAAAGCATTAATCGTTTTTTTGGGCCCGGTTTTAATTACAAGGGTCGAGGCTGGAATCGCCAGACATATTTGCATAGACATGGATCGGTACACAGACGTAAAACGTTGAATTTCCCTCTCTTCCAATACGGCCGTGCGTTTATATATATATATATATATATATATATATATATATATATATATATATATTCAAACCAAATATATATTCAAATTATTGGTGGCAGGTTGCCGACACGTTTCACCCCTTTCTGCTTTTTAATATGCATTAACCAACCCTAAAAGGGTTTTACTATACGATACGTGTTTTATGGCGGCTTGGAATTGTACGATTTTACAAAAAGCCAAAAAATTTTTTCTCCCTTAATAGAATATTTTGAGGATTAATAAGGCGTTTTCGCCGGAGTTCTTCACGAGGCACGATCATAGGGGAATTTTTTTGGCTAACCACAGTGATTGCGCTTACATTTAAAAAGGACGATAACAGTTTTTATTTTACACGTTTAAGCCATGAAAAAAGTAAATATGCAGTCAATTTCAAATAAATTAATTTTAAACATTTATAAAAGATTCTACTGCTGTGGCGATAAGACCCGAAACCTTTCCGTTGCCGCAATTGTTACCATCTCAGTTAAACGTGGGAAACGTTACAATTCTCCCACCGACTGCAATTTGCCCCGGATTTACTATCACTGTAATAGGCCACATGTTGAGAACGTCGGTGAAATTTTCAGAATTTGTAATTACTGTCGGCTCATGTTGATAGTTATTTTATTGAAGGAAAATTTATGATTGGGGAGGAAAGCATCTCTCCGTTAAGGATTCCAATAAATTTGGCAACACCCCCGCGATTAATAGAAAAATTAACGGGTGACTTAGAACGTAGGGGAGAAAATGTTATCTGCCAATTTTTTTCTACCCCACCATTTTCTTCCACCACCCTTCTCCACATCGCCGACCTCCCATTTTTTTTAAGAAACCGCATTCACTGTCGCCTCGGGGAGGAAAAAAATAATTTCGTCACTTTTACGAAGACGGGTAGTAATTCCTTTTGAACTCCACGTAACTTTCCACCCCCCTTGCTCGGGTATAAGTAATGCTGGGGGCGGGTTAGACAACAAATTGGCGCCGCCGCGCCTAAAGTTGGCGGGCCCCGAAGGCGGAGGACCCCGACGGTTATCTAATTTTGATATTGGGTCGCGGCCCAGACCCTCCTCGGCCTTCGTAAATATTACCGGGAGGCGGGGTGGGAAAGTCGAAGGGGTGGAAAAAATACCCCCCAACCGGCGTGGTTCGTTTACTAACCAGATATCCACTGTGTATATTTTCCGGCTCCGGGAGCCCACTCAACTCGTGGCGCACGTATGGAATTTCCAGGTTTTTCAGGACCCTGATTTAGTGCACCGGGGGGCCGGCACGTGGTAAGCGAAAATAATGCACGCAGGGTAGATACTTAGCGAGATGCATTTTCATTTTTCCTATCAACACAGAAAGTGAAGTCACAAATACTAAGAAAATGCGCCGAATATATGTAAGGAGCAAGCGATTAAAGAAACAGAAAATCGTGGGGGGGGGGGTATTTTAAACCGTCGTTAGCCTCGGCTACAACTTAAATTTTTAATTCTTTTTCCCGCAAGAAATTTATTACAATATATTCGAGTAAGGTAAAACATGTATGCTTGCAGGAATACATCAACTATTAGGTTGATTAATGAGGACAATACAAAAAATATGTATATAAATATGTAACAATTAAAATTTATTCTTGGGTACAATGATTCTAAGTACAATGATATTCGATGGCATTTGTTATTGTAATGCCGTTTAATGTACATCAAAGTTTTATAATTATAATGTAAAAGGTATAGAAATTCACTATAAAATACAAGTGTGGCGAACCAATTTAAACTGGTTCCTTCCTCGATAGGGAGGCCTTCTCCCACCCTAATCGGTGAATTGCTGCGAGGTCCCGACCTCCCCGCAGCCGCCAATTTCACGCCCTAATCGCCAGACACCTCCGGCATAAATACCCCACCATTTTCCGCTTATAACTTATTCCGATTTCCCCAGAAAGGAATGAAAAAAAAATTCCTTCGTTTTCGCTCCGACACACCGCCGTCCCTACCGGCCCCCTCAATAGTAACGGGGGGTGACACTGATTGCTTGGAAATTGAAATACGGTCGAGGGATAAACGCTTCCCTTTTATCATCTCCGCATAGAGAACATACATACATGTTTTTTATAATATATAACGTGGATTTCGTAACGCAGAACAGACTGTGAACAGCTCATAAAAGAATGATAACGACATTAATACGACGTTGCTCAACTTTAATACTACAACAGGGAAAGAATAATGCGCTTTTACTTTTAGGGAAAGTACAGAGAATAAATATAACAAAAGCGCCTGATAAAAAATCAAATGTCTCCCTAATAGTCGGTCTACTGACGTAATTTTCACTTGTTATATTCGCGAATATTAAACAGAAGAAGACAATTAAAACGGTCAAGAAATTACAGCCTACAAAATAAAGGCGAAACGATAGGAATATGTAACGCCAAAATTACACAGAAATCAAGAGGGTTTTTTTTCACGCTATCTGAGTACCCGGGAAAACTTCCATTTTGAGTATACCGAAGGCGATAACCGGCGGCTCAACCTGCTTATTTCATATGCACTAAATGACTCAGCGCGCTCGTTGCGAAACAGGCCTTCGGACACTGCTCTCATTTTCATATAATTAGGCACGATTTGTTCACTGTCAGTTGACAAGACACTAGACATACGTGTTATACAAGAACACTTCACACCACTACCCATAGCTCTAGCGTAGGCTCCTGTGTATTAGGTTACTGCCTTGGACGAATAAAATCCCAGCATAGAAAAAGAGAAATTAGGTATAATCTGTTTCTCGGACGAAACACAAAAATAAATAAAAATAAGTATAAGTATACTTGTTTTAATAATTATCATACATCATACGATAATCAGTGTGTGGGCTAATGCGGAATGACATTCTGGTAGAGATTTAGAAATATTTCATACTAAAGATTTCGAAGTATGTAAACATTCGTACGAACTGAAACATTCTCATGTTCTCATAATGCCACAACAGAGAAATGCCGAAAGTTTTTAACGTCCCCTATTCAATTGAGGGAAAATATATATTCTCTTTTCGGAGAAACCGCAAAGGCCGACTGAAAGTTTAACATGTCGAATAGTTATAATTACATACGGTTTAAAAGAAAAAACGGCTGTGATTGTAGTTTTAAAAATTGTGACGGTCCCATTAAAAACGAGTTTTTAGATAAGTAATTGCTTTCAGGTTTTTATTCTGCGAGCGCTCTTTTTCATTTGAGTGTTTTTCAAATGTGAACTTTGCAGAACGCCCAACAGCAACTGTACGATGATGAACATACCGAAATCCTACACGTTTAAATTACGTTTAAAAAAAAAACGAAAACAAAAACATAAACAAGTGGTGGGAAGAAGTTTCTCCGAGCACGCCAAAACTGCTGGGCACGCGATGACAGAATGCAGAGTACGTCCCACGTCATACTGCGGTTGCAGTGGAAGCCTAGAAACTGACAGTGTTTTTCATGTCACTGCCAAGGCTTGCAGCGAAATCGCTTTTAAAGCGGTTATTTAATATTGTCAGTAGCGGAACCACTTGAAATGTAGTCAGCATAAATAAAAAAGTCACGATTTTATTCATTAGTTAAATACGATACGGTCTATTACACCCGGTTGGTTAAATGGACCTTCCGTATGACTGCTATCTGTTTTATGGAAGCTATTGGGAATGTTTCAATACACTACCGGAGTACTAGTTTTATTTTTCCAAATATTTCCATATATGGATATTTTAGTATGGTACAAGGAAAGCAATAGGATAGGAAGTTCGATGGGAAATTTTCGAATGTTGAATTTCTATTCTACAATCTTTGCCGGAACAAGAACTAGACCTCTATAAAGTCGGGGCAGAAGAACCAGGGCCGGGGACATTCAATATTTTAAACGTCGGTGTATTGACCTTGCCTTTTGGAATAGGAGGAGGAGGAGTAGGCTGACCTTGCACCAACACTGTTACACACCGCCACGGTCACACGAGAAGTGTCACACACACACGCACACACTGTCTTTCCCGAAACTCTCCCGAGCCGGGATCGAACGGCCGGGGGGCCCCGAGGTCAAACCGAGCCAAAGTTAACATCTCCTTCAACAATTGTGGGAATCAGCCTTTCCCTACCTCTCCTAATCGACATTTCCGACCCCCAAAATGAACTTGAACAATCGAGTCGGTGTCGGTAACTGATCCATATCTTATTTTACATACATTTCGTAAATTGTTATCATCCTTGAGAAGAGTATTTAAAAAATATGAGCATCACATTCAACTACACAATACTTTAGCAGTAATATAATTTAACACAGATCAGGCCATCGAACGGGTCCCGACCAGATAATGACTAGAGAAATTATACAGCCTTAATCTTAATATTTGAAAAATATTCGAGCCCGTACATTACGTAAACGCCTCGCAAACTTACTGGCGGAATCCTACTGGCAATAGTCAAAAGCCATAACCTATCGTAAGGCTAAATCAGCGAGTGTTAACAGTTCAAAAGGACGATTATATAAATCCCCACACACGTGTATGTTAAAATCTAAGACGTCTGAAACAGGGACAAGGGCGTTTCCCATATAAATAAATATAAATTAAATATTTTGTAGTCAAATAACAATGCTTCAATATAATAATATGAGGGAGTCAGACAAAATATGAGGCAATTTTTGTCTCTCCGGCCGGTTGGAATAAAATCAACTGACGGAAGCCACTAAATGAAGGAGCGGTTCACCGGCCGTCGTGAGAATTCCCAGACGGGTCGACCCATTGTCCGAGGAAATGGCCGGGGGCTCCACACAGATTTCATTAACTTAATAGAACGCCCCCCTTGGCTTTTGATCAAGATTGAACAGCGTGCTATTAAAGTAGGAATATTATTTGTGAAATTATCTCGAAATATAACACCAATAAAAGCTTAAACTAGATAAAGCCAATAAATACGCTCGCGGCGCTCGGTATTTTATACATAATCAGTTATTTATGACAATGAGAATGTCGACTAACAAATATCGCAGTTCTGTACTGAAATGTCTATAGAGGATTAAAGCACTTAAGCTATTTGTAGTAGCGAAAATTCAGTAAGAGTACAACATAGATGACTTCCACTGAAATGTTTGTTCTTTCTAGTTATTGTTGAATGATTTTCAGTCTCCACATACTTATTCGTACCTAATCATCAATGTAAGTAGAATTCTGTATAAAATAAATTTTAGGCTATAAGGAGACCCCCGGAAGTACTTTTTCAAGATTAAAACATCCAGGCTTAGGGGGCCTTCGACAATTTCTGGTTGGGGAAGCGTGTAAACAAGCGAAAATGTGAAGAACCTACCTGTTTGTGCCCAGAGCAATTTCCCTGACAGCCGTTGAACCGACCGAGTGGAGCATGAGCATATTGTTCACGTTAACAGGGCACGGAAGGCTCAATGAGGGAGTGCGCATGCGGGGAAGAGGAAGAATGGCATCACGCGCTTCGGGACTGCTCTCGGAGCCCTAGACGCGATTCGCATGAAGGTCTTTCGTTTTAGTTCAAGAGGAAATAAATTAGTTCGGACCCGGATTTTCAAAAGAAACATCGCCAGGAAGTTTGAGTGCAAAACGAGACGAGAAAATGAACTGAGAAGAAATAATAGCGATGAACGTCACAGGAGTTTGTGGTACGAAAACAATTGGCCGTATTCGCCTTGCTATTTGTTGTGTAGCCGCGTGCCCAACGGTCATTAGACACGGCCCGATAAATAAATACGGAGGGAAAAGCATCGCCCCTTCCGCGCGAATAATCGAAACGCGTTCGGAAAGCTTTTCGACATTGGGCCGGGGGCCGTCTCCGCTTTATACGACTGCCTCTCGGTGCCGGAAATTGTGCCCCGACCCTCCTCCCGAAAGGTTGGCAAATAGTTAGCCCGCTCGCTCCCTACTATTTAAACCTTAAGCGCTCGGGTTAAATTAATTCGGCTTGAGGGCGGGGTTGAAATTCAATTTGAAATCGGACAGGACGTTTATAATTGAAAACAAACCGACGTTAATTGGTTTTCGAGGATAAGAGAAGCGTAAACTCCTCACTATAACATGTGTAATCAGCATTCCGACTTTCATAAAGACCCAATAACTAGTTTTAAACTATTTCACTATTTCACCTTCTGTTTTACATTAGCTAATTTTTGCTTATGTAGTAATGATGCTCTGGCATGTAAACAGTTGGACGACACCTCACTTACTGATCTGGTTTCATGCTAGACCGGTTTCGGTTTATCATCATCTTCAATTGCCTTTAGAGTAAATTAGCGATGCAACTATGCGTGTCCCTTGCAATGATAAATAATATAATATACTATAATATTGCAATTAGTGGGTCCTGCGAGCATTGTAGGCGTCCGAACTCTACCCTACAACATTATGAAAATGCGCGAATGACTCATTCCTATTTGAATTATTTTGGGTAATTCGTTATTTGCCAGAAACATTCAAAACAGCAATCGCATTAGAGAAAGTACTGTCAATTAAAACGAATGTCCTGTTTATATTGATTAGGGGACGGCTCGTGTGTTCCGCCGATGAGTCACGGGGGCTCGGCTAGCGTGCAAATTACAATGGATTGTTGCCCAGTCGTGGCATTTCCTAAAAGTTAGATCCCGGAACTGTTCGGGTTTACAGAAAAGGAAAGTTTAATCAATGTAAACTCGTTGAAAATAGCAATTACGGAACTTTTCCGCGGTCTAAAAATAATTTACACTCAAGTTTGAACGTCGAGAATTATCGATAACCATAAACAGAGATAAAACATGTGGAGGGGGCAAATACGCTAAGAAGACGCGATTATATTTTATTTCCTCCACGCATCAAGGAAGGGATAAGTTACTTGATTCTGAAAAATATTCGATCTTGGTGTTTGAAGTTTATACTACCTTACTTTATGGAAATATACTCAGTTCCACGGCACCTGCCTCTGAAATGTGAGCCTAAATTCGTACAACCACTATACACGAGAGCCACCAAAAATTACATACGTAAATTCTCCACATCCATATTATTGGAATAATGATGACTGGAACGAGTGGACACTAAAACTTTACTATTAATGCAATTCAGTACAACGACTAACGTTCAACGATATTTTTTACCTAATATTCTGAAACACAATTATCCACATTCCCAATGAACCACTTCTTCTAGAAATTGCATATTGACATTGACCTAGTTTCAAAATAATACTATTACAAATAATAAGCTAAATAATCCAGGTTTCATAAGTTTCAATTTGTCCCTTATTGAGGACGAAGCCAAGTTGAAGGAGGAGGTGAACGCGAAGAGAACAAGGCATTTATACGATATACGCAGCCGTAAATCTTCCCAGCCAGGAAGTGGGCCTACCCTCAACAAACCTCCCTCCCTCCCCCATACGCGAACAAGTACCACCGACACACATACGTATACCCAAAGACTGAGGATCGAGACAGTAAAACCGGATTAGGCGTCCCCGAGTACAGCAAGAAACCGACCCCCAGGAGCGGCGCAGTATTTCTCACGGCCACCACATAAATTGAATCGGCCCCACGCTCCCACCCCCAGACCTCAAATAATAATTCTCACCCCGTTGAGGGTAGGCCAAGGGGTGCGCGCACAGTCGAGTTTACTTGCGGTCGCCAAATGTTCAATGAGCTTCGACCCAATTAGCTATAGCGAAACCTCGATCGCCGGTGGTAGACCGAATTGTCCTTTTAATTGCGAATGGCGGGGTAACTGGGAGGATTAACTCCGGTGAGCTCGTTATATGTTATTGAAAATCAAGTGCGTTACTTGGTACTCCACTTTATACGGAAGATTGGCATGAAACCCACAGACAAGACTAAAACGTACAGAAATGAAACGGCGTTACAATGTGCTACTATGACTATAGATCAAAACTATCACTCACAAATAAATTATTAGTTTACAATTGCGTACTGTGGGGATCCAACAAGACGTCTAACTCTTATAGAATCCACAATTACCTAAAATCGTGCAGGAATTAGCAGCTTCCCGGTATAAAGTCTTAAGTTTCAAATTATCGCATCATTCCAATCACTTAATTCGCTTAATTTCCTCGGTTGACCTTCCCTAAAATCCAGACCGCCGGCTAAAGCGGACATCGCCAACCATCTGACTAAGAGCAGGAGCGGGAGCGCCACCGCTGGGTGGCTTCTCCCTTCAAGAGTCTATAAATAAGTTACAAAGTCCCAAAATAATCACGAAAAACCTGCTCGTAGAACATGCATCCCGATTAATTCCGACAACACGGCAAATTTGCAACCGCTTTAATATTCAGAAATATAAATATGCGACCAAGGAACGTGTTAACGGGAATCCAGTATATATTCTATTCGGAATGATTCACACAGCCTGAATATTGCGGAAGAGAGGTCAAATTTTCGCTTTTAATATCTGCACAGCGGGCGGAAAAAGAGGTCGGACAGGCAGACACGCGACATGTCGTGCAACTTGTTTTCAGGAGCTCACGCAGCGCCGTGGCATTATAAAAGGGAAACATTTTACCTATTTTTCAACCGCAAGAATAACCCACTGAAAGTGCAAAACGAACTACAAATTAAAACCAATTGGGCAGTATCGGAACACGTGTTTCACTCCTATTTTTCCTTTTTAAACGCTCCTGCGATCTTAAGGCCTGATTAAACCGATTAAATATAAATTCCTTACTGCCGTCAACGTATCGAATCCTTTCATTCTCACATGAATGGTAAACGTTTCTTTCAATTTATAAAATGGTATTCAGATAAAGCTAACGCATGTGGTTGACATAATAATATTTTGCAACCAAAATTTTGTGAGAAAAATAGCTATCGGTATATTATATAAATCCTTGAATGGAAATTAAGAAGCGATTAAAATCAACACGTTAACGGGAACATTTTGACTTTAAAAAATACTTAACGCTCTTAAAGTTATATTTCAAGGAAAAATAATAATTTTCAAACCTCAATCTGCCGATGAATTATCAATACGTGAAATCACTTCACCTTGGCGACTGTAATTAAATAAACTTTACAAAGGCAAAACGTCATCTACAGTGTTACTATTTTTACACTGAACTAGCACAACTCTGACATGAAATCTATACCGTCTCCCAATCCCAAAGATAAACTTTGTTAATAATCCCACCCGTGCCTTGAGCGTCTGTCAACAAACAGCCGCATATACAGCCTTTCCATCAAATATTCATTCGTCTCGTCTATTTATGGATATTAGATATTTGTTTTCTCCTCCTAAAACTCCTCTTCTCCTATTCGTTTATTGCGTTTGATGCGTGTGATATTGCACTTAATTTACCCACTCTATTTACTATATTTTCAATTCCTTCAAAGGCTTTGGGTCCTGCTGAAATTGAGGACATATTTTGGCTCGTTTTAAATAAAGAACGATTACAAAAAGGGAATGTTCTTAGATCAAATTTTATTCCCTGTAACTGTCCGATTCGCTAAATGTACAGTCCCACCAAACTGTGACTTTGCTGAGTTTCATTCCAGTTGTAATTAACATAAAATTAACACTTAGTTTAAACTATTTTTTTCTATTATTTTACACGTAACATCTAAAACGTGATCACAAGGAATGATTTATATTCCAGACAAACGTGGACACCCAAACAAATACCTTAAATTATTGAATTATAACCTATTAAACTAGCAGTCATAGTAATTAAATGATTAGACTAATGGAGATTCAATCCATCCGGATAAATTCCTGTAATGCGTTCCACTGTTACACAAAAATGGTTATTAAATAGGGAATGCGTGTGAACAACTATGGCGTGCCCTTTCTGTGAGGCGTCATCCGAGTATACTATCGGATTGGACTGCCACATATACATTCTCTGAGACCCATTTTAATTAATACGTTTAGAATTATGGGCGGGAGGTCACTAAGAATTAGTGGAAAGTTCGTGAAAATAGTCTGACGCGGCAGAGGGAACTGGGATGGCGGAATAAATGGGCTGGGCCCGGTCTCAAAGTTGACTCCCCAGTTATAACATAATTGAATAAGAGACGTTGCGCAATTACCAGAGTAATTAAGCAATAAGGAAGAGGGGGTAACCCCACCGCCTTAAGCCGACCGGGACCGCGACTAAGACGAGAAGGCTAAAGGAGTAAAAGTTATAATAAAAACATTGGAATTCGTATCGCTATTTCAAATTTTTTCATAAGAGGTAACTGTAAATATTATTTTAAACTCGAAATAATTTAAATTAATTTAGTCAGCGGTAATTTCCAGATAATGTTACTATGTAGTTGTTAAATACACGTACGTTATATCATTTCATCTTATCTCCAAAGCAATAGACAGAGATTATATGTAATTATTCATTGTACAAATATAAGCAGAGGACGAAGTTTTTTATAGGGAAGAAAAAATCGGAAGCAATCAACACCGACGATTGACTCGTGGAAGTTGGAATGAAATTAATTAAATGAGTCCTTTATAAGTCAATTCGCCACTTCCAGGAAGGGAACTCCACAATGGACACGTCCTACTCCACTAAACACAATTTACCTTTTGATGAATGGTAAAAGGGCCTCTCCTGGCCAACATCAAAACACTTCAATTATAAAACTTAGCCAGATGAAAGGGCAGCATAAATAACATTTATTTATATCCCCCCTCACAGTATATATGAAAACTTTGAGTCCAAGCATGTAGCAGAGTCCTGGGGTGGCATAAACTCGCAAAAGTTAAAAATGGAAATTAACGTAAATTATTTTAAGAAAATCCCCCTCCTAGCCCTGTGAGCAGAAGCGTTCTCCGACCCTTCGTAAAATGGCATCCGAAATCAACATATCATTTACACACGCACATATATACATACGTCACTCGTATTTTTTGTGTACGGACGCAAGGGGGATGATCCGATAATGAACCGTAGTCAACGTGCAGAAAAAATTTCGCTTACCCGGCAGCACCGAACCCAAAAACGCATCCATCACTGAGATAAAGGTCAAAATTGTCGCGCTCATCTATCCTCAAACAATGATATATCGAAATCGATTATAAACAACCGACGCACAATACTCTCCCCATATCAGATCTTGGGTCTTCAAGCGGGAGAAAATAAACATTTTCAAATAAAGTACGGCCTGACAAGTCCGATGAAAAAGTTACAGTCCTATGCAGAATAGCTTTCCAAAAATCAAAAAAATAAAATGAGCAAATATTTTTCAGTAGTACACGCTTTCATTTTGCACTGATGATCAGATTTATAGTAGTTAATTATGAAAACAACCCTGTTGCAAGAATAAAATCATCTTAGGAGGGTGATTTCAATAGAATGGTTTGAAATCCTTGTCGGTGTATTTGACAGAAAAGTGTAGCAAAAAATGAAAAAGATTACATTTCCAAAAAACCAGGTACGTTAGATAAACTTATGTTCTATTATATGCTGCATCATTTTCATAATGACAAATCGAAGCATTGCTTTTCTTATAGTGAAGATCCCAAAACAGCCCAAAATTGCTTGTTTATTATCCAATGTTAGCCCTCATTTGAATATAATTGTCCGGATATATCTATTCCTTACATTTCATACAAAAATCGACGTTACCCTTAAAAAATATCCCCATCGGTTCGGATTCATTTCTGGAATTTGATGTGTGGGGAGGGAGCGCGTGCGAGTTGTTGAATAAGAGGGGTCGGAGGCGCTGGGAAATCGGAAGGGTCGTGTCATCACAGTCGAACCGGAATGAAATCGGAAATGGAACAATTTCCGGTGTCGCTTCAAGTTTCAGGAGGGCGCTCCTGACGGGCCCCATAACGCGGAGGAGAAAGCACATCTGAAGACTAATACGGTTCTATAGCTGCTGCACTTTCTTTTTCTCCTAACCGTTACACGATGCATTACGTTCCAGGGTTCGACCGTAAGTCAGGCGTCAATAATAATACCTGTCGTTTGCATTCAACGGTTACATCTCTTTGTACAAAGTCAAAACCTGTTAAAAGACGAATTCAATAAAATCCAAATAATTCTTCCCACATTAATTTTATATTTTCAACATTTTTTAAGCTCTACCTCGACAATAATCATAGGGAGTGGTACAGCATTTTATATGTTGGGAATCTAAAAAGAGAAGACAAATTTTAGTTCATAAAACCGAATAGCCCAACAATTAGAAATCGCATAAATTTGAGTCTACAGATTGCAATGAATTAATATTCCAATGTTCAATACAAAACACGATAGGTCCTAAAAATCTAATGAGACAGTAGAAACTGAATTCCACTGTAATGTACAGAACGAAAAATCAATTCAATTCACTTACATTATACGTTCATTAATATTAAACTAATCTGCCTGAGCCATTCAGTAAATAAAAATTTCGTTATTACCCGAGTGGTTTATGGCAACACTTGTTGCTTGTTCCTCGGTAGATGAAACCCGAGTGGACTGTTATATATCTATATTTATATACCGCCGTATAGGAGTAACATAAAAATAATTGTATATAACATAATAATAATCTATTGTAATTCTGGATGAAAGGTATTCGGAATCCGAGCAATCTGTAGAAGAAACTGATGATGACAAGGGTTCCGAATCCTTAGCTTATCTCAAGAATTCCGCAATATGAACAGATTCCTACCGAGACCTTTCTATTATAAACCAAAATTGGGTACGTATTACAAAAAGAAAGCGACAAAATTTACTTCAAACAAGTTTTTTCCCTCCTCAGGAAATGGTGTGGTATTCAAATACCTTCTTTATTTCTTCCACAGGGGTAGACTACAGTGGTAATCTCCAATTGAATATTTATCTTTCCATCCTAGTAGCTACGGACGGAGAGCGAACCCCCCACACATACACACACACAGACTGGCAAACATACATAGGGAGTGAGACCGTAACCGTAAAAACGAATGGGAGGGTATATAAAGGCGGGGCCCAAAGAAAACACAAAATTTCGAGGAAATTAATGTTTCTTCGGCCCTCTTCTTTGTACAATATTCATGACCCATTTCGGCGGAGAGCGAGAGCGGCGTGCGGCTAAACCTTTCGCTGGCGAGCAACACACACACACGCCCCATTAGGATTATTTTATAGCACCGCCCCACCTGGGCCGACACACACAAAAAAAAATTAAATATATAATAACCGACTTCAAAGTTTTGCCGCATTATCCAATATTAATGACACCGGCGTAGAAACAAAAAGTGCGACTGAATAATTCACCGCGACCCGCGTTCGGGTTTTAACGCGGCCCGTTAATCTGACGTTGACCCGCGATAATTTACGTGCGCCTAACATTTCCAGTACACAAAGTATCCAACGGTAATCTCTAATATTTGAGGCATATTTGTACAATGTTAGCGGATAAAACAGAAAACACCTATTCATAGAATACGGCTGGAAATATGGTCTATTCCAATAGCCGAAAATTGACTATTATTGTTCCCTCAAACTAGATTTGGAATTATATTATTTAGCTACTGTAATAATTAGACCAATCAACTCAAGGATTAAACCGATCAACTGGTCCAGCTGGAACCATAGAGAGTTCACAAACAGATTTTGGAAAACTAAATTAGGTGTCCACGGACTTCCCCTATATTTAATCTTTTTATCCGTATTTATTATTCCACAATTTGCACATTTAATGAGTACACTAGACGTTTTCATAACTGGTAAGTTAAATGCTCACGTTCAGTAAGTCTACTTTGAACAGTTTAAACAAAATTGTCTGGGGCTATCATTTGCGCCATGTGTTTAGTTAGACGTATCTTGCACAACCGAATGCTATTTCATTATGATCTTCTCCGGGCTAGATAATTGCCGGGAAACTGACATCATAGCGGGCATCTTGAGCGCGTTAAGGGCCAATTAAATTGTTCTTGTGTGCCAGCTGCGCCGGCAGATGATCACCGTTATCAGTTGACGTTATACGCGGCCGTACGTTGTCACGATCGTTTGCGAGTCATGCTGTCTAAATTCGAAAACTGTTGTGAAACGCGTGTCTGAATGAACAGTCGTAGTAACTTTTATTGCAACAATGTTGACTACAGACCGTTCATTTAATTTTAAATTAACTCTACCAGCGTAGAGTGGCAACGTCGTGAAGTACTTACGCACTGTCACTACACTGTTACTACATCGGCATCCGACGTGCATAAGTACGCAGGAAAAAATATAGCGGCATGTAAAGAGCGCGCCCTGGGACCGGAGAAATTGATTAGCGGCCAAAAAGTTGCCGGAATGCCGGTTTTTATTTTTTTTAAAGCGGGAAAACCCAAAAATGCGGACTGTTTCCACGTCCGCGGAACGACACCCCCGGGGACGGGGCCGATTCCCGTGTGGCGACCGCTCGGACATTTCGGACACGCGCCAACGCGCTACGTGCGTCTCCCTCAACGCACTTTTTTGCGTGCCCACACGCGTACAATAAAATAAAGTTAAGAGACAGGGGGAGGGGGAAATTTGTCGTAGGAATTATTAATTTCCTCGGTAGGCCCGCAGTTTTAAATTGCCACCCCACTTAGGCGTTTTTTACTTCGACCGTTCCAAGTGCTCCCCCGCAATTTAAATGGGTCATAAACAAATAAAAGAGAAAATAAAAAATATCAAAAGTTTTCAACGCGGTTTAAAACCCGGTTTCATCCTGAACAAACCTTCTTTATTTTAATATCGTAGTTATATAGATAGAATAAATACGTAAAGACAATGCCATACAGTACTATTAATCTTTCAAGTGCAATTAATCTAGAGCTTTCTCTCAGAAATTAGAAATAACCAATTAAATCGGACTGTTACTTTCGAAACAATTATAATCCCAGTACAAGTACTTGCAATGATTAGGTGCGTACGCGTAAATAACAGAGACATTTGTTGAGCCTTAATGACTGCGATAAGCCCATTTGTTTCATTTTACACTTTCATTTTATGCGATGCCAAAACCTTATTTGAAAAGAAAAAGAGGAGAAGTCTTCAAGAGGGACCCTGTATTCATTTAGGAGTTAATCATGAGACAAGGAGGGGCGGTACATTTTCTTGTAACATTCACCAATGAATAATAGATGACGAGCCCATTCTGCACAATCTGCATACTCAATTGGGAATTTGTTGTTTTCCTTGTTTTCGCGGCCGTTTTTTTTTTTTTTATTTCGTCTCGTCCCTTTATAACGAATTTCAGAGTGATGTCGAGGGAATCGCCAAATTCGCCGGTAAAACCCTCCCCGGAGGTTGGGGCTGGGGGGGGAGGTTTCAAGCCAGTTCATCAGTCAGAAAAACAATCTCTAAGTGATTCATTTCCATTCTAAACTCGGCACTCGGCCGTGCGCGAACCGATAATAAAAAGGGGCTTTTGTCTTTCCGATTTCCGGAATCCAATTATTCCGTTTGTCCTTTTTTTTTTAATTCCTGAACATTGCATCCACGAAGTGGAGTATTTTAAAGGCTCGAACGGCGATATTATATCAACGTTTGTCAGCCATGTAAATGATACACGCCACGAACATATAAACCAAGGAGACCACAACAAATACGAAAAGAGAACGAAATAAAAACGTAAATTATCATAACTAATTTAATCAGTTATGCCGCTGAATATGTGGCCACTGCGTGGCCTCAAATTGTATTGTAGAAATTATTTAAGAGCGTTTATTTAAGAGCTCCCTTCATACGTATTCATATCTCCATTAAGAACTGCTATTTGCTTAGATTTCTGTTGAGGAAAAGTGGGGCCGGTTTTTTGCTAGGAGTTGTTAAGTTTGCAATTTTAATTTAGGCAAAAAAGGGCCTACAAATTAGACCCTTAGGCAAAAATTTAGGCAAGTTTGCAGAAATAATAGGTTTATATTACACGGAACGGATTACACTGGATTATTACTTTTACTAGGGCCGATCTTATATCCTAGTAACACTTAGTAAGTTCTAAACTACTTTGGAACATCTGTTATTTGGTGTGCGAAGGTTTGGAATACTGTAATTTTATCACCTCCAAACTTACAGATAAACCTACTGAAGATGGCGAAAACGGTCTAGCAAAAGACCAAACCAGTGAGAGGAAATTTCTTAACCCATTGTTTACATACACGGGGCGTTTGAAAGACAAAACTATTAACAGACCAAGACTGAACGGTGGGAGTTGAGGAGAGAGAGAGAGAAAAAGAAGTGGAGAGTATTATTTTCCCAGGGGCGGGAGCGTCATAAGTTTTAGGCCCTCCTCCTTGTCGGGAGGGGGTCGGTCGGTGGATAAGGGTAGGATCAAGTGAAACACTTGTAAGGGATATGTGAACACGCGGGTTTGGAGGCGGAGAGGGGTTGGAGACACACAGGCTGTGCCCCTCGCCAAGAGAGCCCGCTTATGTCCTAACATTCAATTTTCTGAGTCGGCCACGTACGCTCGCCGGCTCCCTCATCATTGCCTCCCCCAACACACTCCCGACGACTGAGACGTTTGTGGCCCCCCAACGGGGGATTTAACGACAAATGTATTCGAAGCAAACTCTCCAGAACAATGTGTACGTGCAGAGTACTGTTTTGAAGATAACACTCGGCCAATTATTATAAATGTGGGTGAATAATAAGTAGAAAAATGTTATGAACAAGTTTGTATGTTTGTTCGTAATGTAGTTATGGGTTGCACGTAAAGCTGTATAGACTATATGTACTAGGCAAACTATTCAAATTGTAGATGATAAAATGTATATAATTTTTAAATATATTGTTAATATTAAACTATTATTAAGACACAAGAGCGTGTATATGAACCCCGTACATCTCACGCGTATTTATAATATTGTTTATCGTGGATTTCCCGTGTGTTTGTTTCCTCTCGCTGGAGACAGAAACACAGGAAATCTACGGTATTCCAACCCCTCGCAGACCACAAAAGAGGTATTCTAAACTAATATTGTTTCTGTTATATAGGAAATATGGAACATAAATTGTAGTATTCATACGACAAGAATTGCCGTATACAATTCCCAGTTGAAAAATTTACCCAACAATCCGGCCGAAATTGTTTAGACTGTTTCACTACAGCCCCCCGGGCAGGTTTACCAACCACTTCAATATCCCCCGGGGCTAATTACAGGCGGAGAAACCGAACGGAGGGGGCGAGAGGAAGGCGAAGGTGGGAAAAGGTAGAAAGTGACAGAAGTAGGGAGCCGTACAACACGGTTAGACGAAAATTGAGGGGCTTAATTGAAACGCGGGCATAATTACAGGGGGGTGGGAGGGGGTAGGGGGGACCCGACCCGCCCGGCAAGGGGTGACCTGAAATTGAAATCACTCCAACACCCCCAACGCCGGCAACCCCCTGAAATTCTCACCCTTCAACGGCGACTCTCCTATAACACAGAGCCTTCTACTATTACGTAACCTCCTTCTGGTCGGCTCCTCCGAATTTACCTTCAAGTAGACAAAGAGCCAAAACGCCGCGATAACCCTAATAATATCTTCTTGCGAATCGCCTACAGAAATACGATATCTGTGCATATTTTGACAACGAAAAGCGTCGACTTCTCGCAATTCCATTAGTAAAACCTGGATACATACTGGAACGGACGAAGAACGCAATCGTGGAGCGACTGCACCGCTTGTTCATGCGCTATCGGGCCCATATGGTAACAGATTAGTGGTTACGACCGCGGTCTGATATTCAACTGATAGTAACACCCCCTACTCACCTGCGGTAGAACGTGTCCTAAGCCTAGCGCGTTCTGGCAATTTGCTTATTGTCTGAACTGCTTCGACCGAAACGCTTCATTCCAGACACGCGCCACTACATACATAGCGATACATATCCGAATTATATATATTTTTCCTATATACTGTATTTCTTAGGATAAGAATATATTTAGCGAAACATGATCGACACCATTTACTGGTTTAGCTGAAGGGGGAACTCTTTACCGAGACAAGTACGTAAATATTATTTAGGAATATTACATAGCGAATTAAGGTGAGCAATAAGGAAAACTTTATATATTACACTGAACATCTGGACTAGATACTCGATGAAATGTTATTTAACAATTATAAATAAACATAATGATTAAAGGTTAAATTAGGAGAAGCTAAACCAATAATTCATTGCACTTATAGACGCACTTGAAATCTTACGAATTGTCCTTGGAAAATAACGGTCAAACTGCAAACAACACTGAAGTCGACCGCTAGATGGCGCGAGGAGTACAAACAAGGCTTTAGTCAAATCTTGAATTTTCCCGCCTCAATCCTAAACATCTCAAACGTTTACTATACATTTTACTACGCCTACCTAATATTCAGCAAATGTGACTTGTAATGTGTGTGTTTTTATAAAATAAAAAACAAAAATATATACAGTGCATGATTCTAAGACATAGATTGCATACAGAGCTTAAAGCATCCTAAGCAATGACCTAATGACCCTAAGGTCGAGAATTTTCAACCCGTATTTTCAGTAACTAAAAAGCTGTTTTTCCTATTGAGGACAGAAACAGTTCACTTTTAATAAAAAAAAAATGAACCCAAACCAATTCAATCTGGGGCAATCCACTACTATTCATTCAAAAATAGACCCAGATTATCAGGGAGCTTAAAAATAAACAATCCGGAAGCACTCGAAACGAAAGTTCATCTATTAACTTTAGTTTCAAAGCGCCGGATACATTTTACTGTAAAATCTACTATCTACTTGAAATACGAACTTGAACTATGAACTTGAATAAAAATCTGATTCATTCGTCAGGAATATTAACACAAATCACTCAAATAATTTGTGTATATTAGATTGCTAATATCAGATCCTATTGAGGATCTGACAAGACACCATAATAAACATCCATTATGCTTCCTCTATCTAGCATAAGATACATAAACAGAAACTACTCGCTTCTAGAAAGGAAACGTTAATCTATAGTAGTTGTTTAACATTGAATTTAAAGTGATATTAAAAATAACTGTTTCGTTTATCGGTCATAAAAAGCCTGTTATATGTTATTTCGGAAAAAATAGTATAACATTTTGTGTTCCTTACACGCGAAAAATCCCAATACTTTACTTCCTTGAAGTAAAAAAAAATTACAACTTTACCCCTGGTGGGACTCGAACCCACAATCCCCGGTTTAGGAGACCGATGCCTTATCCATTAGGCCACAGGGGCTTGGAATCTAGAGGAGTTTTTTAGTAGTCCAAACAACATATATAACATATGTCGTTCCTTGTAATATAATATTTATTTCGTTACCAATAAGAACTTCTTACTTTTGAATAATCATAAGTAATAACAATAAATTAATGAAATGCTTTACATAATACGTAACTGCGTATTCAAAATAGAACGTGGTAAGAATAGGATGAAGAAATAAGCATACATTTTTGTTTAACAGTGTAAGATTTTTATATTAAATGGAACCTACGTAATATACGCACATTAAAACTGCAGGCTCAGGTAATTTGACAAATTCTTGCTCCTCACATACAACTTAACACAAACAAAGTTGACACAACAAGAAACAAGCATGAACTGTAAACTCACTCATTTTAAAAAATGTAGAACCTTCGGTGGCCTTTAATACTAAGGTTAATTTGTTCAGGATAGATTAAAGTACCAATTATCGCAATCAAAATAGAACGAGCTCATTTTTTATGATGACCTTGTTTTAACTTTACCCTTCGTCTCTTACCTTACCACATATTACGTGTAAAACTGCACAGCTCACTAATATAAGTACCAATAGTAAATAAATATTGTACAATGCCTTGCATCCTGTAAAAAGACTAAACACAATTGAAACTTTGTGCAAAATACCAAACGTAGAATCCAAGAAAATATTCTTTACAGTAATAACGTATAAATTAAATATAAATAAAGAAATTAAAACATCCTAAAGAAATAATACGATAATGCAGCATTACACTTTATTACATGTACTACATAACCAGAGATTAATATCCACAAAAATATTAGTAAATCGAAGTACAAACAGCCCAGTGGCTAACAAAAACATCCAGTGATATTTTGAAAAGAAGAACAAATATTTGAACGTCCAGAGCAAGGATAATGCATTATTCAACGAGGTCTAGAGTATATTATATAAATATTATAATTCTTCCCTATACTTTATATATAAGCACCGATTAAGAAGGTTATTCGAACCCAGACCACGATTACACTTTCAGTATTCACTTGATGGCACCGCGGGGCCGAGACACGACCCGATATGCATGTGCAACCGTCTACCGATCGGTACACAACAGAGGTCTAAACGTGCAACTGACATACCGACGACGTGAAACCGAACAGACGGCGGAGGGATGACTGATGGTGTCTGAAGGAAGGCGCAGTGCAGGGGCGGGGGTTGGACAAATGCGAGGGGTTGTTTGTAGAACATAACGCAGGTATAAGCGGGAGGGGTTTCCGAATAATGGGAGGGGGGGGCGTTTAAGGGTGGACCTCCCCCTGGCCGGCGCGGAGGAGTACCACAATGGCCGTGATTTGCTCCTCGGCTGAAACAAAGGGGCTTTCATCCGCCACTCTCTCTCTCTCTCTCTATACAATTATCCGAAGCTAGAGTGAGGCGGGGGAGCCGTATGTGTACCCCCCCCCGCTGCAGTAGACGTCTACGACAGTTACACCCGGACGCAACAATGCTCTGGCACTCCCCAGCCACAGACACCGGCAACCGATTACCGAACAGAAGTTCGGGACAAAGAACAATCGCGGAATTAATTTCGAGCGGAATTCCGGACAGAGGAGAGTAAATCCCCCGCCCTCAGACAGCGCCCGACCGGCAGCGTTAATACAACAAAGAACTAATAATTAAACCCTCGCAATAACAGTGCAGTCACAGCGCTGACACAACGTGTGCCTCCTGTGTATTTCTTACGGAATACTGCGGGCAAAATCGGTTTAACTGAATCGACAGCAAATCGCCGAGGTAATTGTATATGTCAGCAGTTGAAGCGATTATGTTCAAAGAACTGAATAGAGTACTTCTCAGAAATAAACGTAGAAATAAAACGTCCGATATGAGTACCTTATGTATAGAATTTAACATAATATAAAATGACGAATGAAGAAAAACTATGTCTAAAATGCGGAAAAGTACTGAAACGCCCGCAGATATATTTTAGCCTGAAGAAATTTCCCACGAGGGACACAGTGGCCCGGGAATGGAATGGGAGTTCGCGGGAGGCGACCCGGCGGTTCGGGAGTGTTCAACACACATGGGCCGAGAGAGAGAGAGAGATAGAGAGCTTTTTGCTACCTGCTACTTTTCTTCTTTCCATTGAGAGGCCCCGTTTTCCCGGAATGCTGGAAAGGATAACAGTAAATAGACCCTGTAAACGATTAGGTCGACATCTGTTCTGACAGTATACCTGCACTTTGGGACTGGCTGCAAACACGCCGCTTCAACCAGAAAAAAGACTACTAACATGAATCTAAATAACACAAATACTCGATAAATATTTTCTATATTGAGATTTCTTGTATTTTAAATTCATTATAAATGTGTACTTGCTTTAAATTTACTTGCAATAAAATATTTTTTTGCACTTAAAATAATAATTTATTTTAGAAGGATCAAATTGCTGGTCCAAGTAGTAAAATTTATCATTTAAAAAATCTCTTTTTTCCTCGAAATTTCCACTCAAAGCGAAGTTTTAATAATAAAAAAAACCTTAGAAAGAAAACAAAACAAGAAGGGGAGCATCAGCTATATAAAGATATATTACATAAAAGTACATAAAAGTGGCAGGTAGGAGAGCTTTTATCGGTTCGGAAACATTGCGCCCCTTTTATAGTGAATCACGAGAAAGAATGGGAGAAACTTTCTTCAAATAATATAATATGGCAGGAAAACACAAACTTACACTTTACTCTCTCTCTCTCTCTCTCGCTTTCGCCTTCGACCCCCGTACCAATTCAGCCTAACTCCTTTATTAGCTCCGCGCCAAATTCTCTTTACACCAGACATCAACTTCTGCCAACTCTGAACAGTCGAAGAGAGTAGTAAACAAAATTTATACTTCTTAACAGACTGATAACTGAAACAGCAGGGAAACAATCTTTGCCCACGGATTAACTCAATTTGGTAATTATTACCCCCACAACTCGTTTTTGAGGCTAACTAAGGGTGTGGTTTAGGAAGAATAATACCTGCGACTGAGTTTTTTTTACACGGTTTTGCTTTTACCACATTCGTCTTCATTTTAATGTACCGTGATGGATACGGTGGCGATATAAAATTGCAGGCTCCGAGTTTCGCCGGAATAAATAATGAAAGTTAGCCCTGGATTCAAATTGAGAAAGGAGTATACGCATTCGACTCATCATTTTTCCTCAAATACTGAGAAAACAATGGCCAATATCTAGCCCGGGTGAAGTTTTCCCCATCTGCTATCTCAGACTCGCTTTAAAACTCATTAAACAGACGGGGAACGGGATCAAACGGGGGGTGGGAGTCCTTTTAACAAAACTCCGCAGGAAATTTCAACTAATAATATAATACTAAAATACTGGGTGGGCGGAGTGCAGTACCTCCCCTTTCGAGTTATCAGGAAGGGTCCCCCTACCCTCACCAACCATTCAAATAACCACGAAAACTTCCAACTTAAAACGGGGAGTAACCAGAGGTCGGCCATTGAAGTACTCACGCAAATGAAGCCGGTTTATTTATAGCCACGAAATCGATAATGATCTTACCGTTTATATTGTTCTTTGGAAATGATTGGTTCCGGATAATGACTTTTAAAATGTTCGCAAAAAGTTCAGACCAAAAGTTGGTATTGGACATTCTACTGTATCTTCAGACATATTATAAGTATAAAGATTTTGAAGTATGATGAAATGAAGGGAGGACATTTCAAACTTAAGTTTAATCCAATCATATTTGATCATGCGTTTTAATTGGTAATATCCTAATGAAGTGTACGATATTTAAATAGTACTTACGGCCATTCAGAAGTATAATGATTTTAGTAACGAAGATTGAACACTCACCTGAAACAGAATACACACATCAAATAAATTACTGCCATAAATGGTGTACTATGTCGATTTCATTAGAATCTCTTCAATTTAAGTATAAATATAAGACTAAACAAAATTTCGAGTTTCATGGCCGCGCATGTAGCAATTTGTATTGCAAACATGTACTGCGGTCATAATAAATGTCCGGCATTATTTAATGAAATGATAAGTGGAATTGAAATGAGACAGTGGGAGGGCAAACAAGTGGGCTTGATAAATAATCATCGATCACGCGACCAGATCAGCCAATGATTAAGAAGAGGTTTAATATAAATAATACATAAAAGTAATTTGCTTTGTTCTTCGCGTAAGGTAAAAATAGATTTTAAACGTAATTTGATAGACAATCAAAACACCTCATTTCCTTTTGTGAACAGATTCGAATTACGCATCTGTTTTTTATTAAATAAAATGTGTATGAAATATATATATATATATATATATATATATATATATATATATATATACACGCCTCTTGATGTATATATACGCTTAACACATACCACACACTTAAACTCCTCGAATACTCTAAGGATTCGTTAAAGAATCTAATGCATTAACAGCATATCGCGTAAATAAATTACTGCATAAATAGATTAGGCAACTAGTTAAAATCGATTACTTTAAATCTTATTTCGAAAGCCTGTTAAAACTAGATTGCGAGGGTGAATTAATTACTGTTGATTGTTTTAGCAACTTCTAATTGATGCCAGGGCCGCATCACGATCTGAAATAATTAATTTCCTTACACTATATTAGACTAAGGTTATCCGTTGTGGCTGTTGGCCGTGTGGCTAATGGAGGATAACGGATTTAGATCAACGAGGGTGATACATTAAATCATCAGTATTAGCAAATTTGTAGGCACAGTAAAATAAAGGTTGCGATGTGAAATTTTTAGAACTGTTTAAATAACAATAATAATTCGTATGAACTGTATAAAAATTATTACAGCTATGGAGCGATGGCAATAAAACTTTAAACAAAAATATCTTTAAAAAACTAAAAAGAAAATAAGGGAATAATAAATGGAAGTACTAGTATACACTTGATTTTCATAATTACATTCTTGATGTTTACTACTTTATGTGCTGCAATATATTTAGGCAGCATTCACGACGTACGTATTGGTGCGTTTGCACCAATTTGGGCTACATGAGTGAGAATGTTGAAGAATATAAAGCTAGAAAAAACTACTAGGTATCCCTTTCAGAAAAAAAAATTCGATTTTGAACTAGGTACTGAAAATATTAAAAGTTATTTGTAGTTCAGTTCAAAAACTATCAAATAATCGAAGAGCTGAATCAGTCGGTTGTTCCTATCAATTTAGTTTATTAATTTCACTATATTAATTTATTCTATCAATTGTGTTTTTCGACCCTCCCAAATAGGTTTAACACCCGGACACATATCAGTAATGCCATTTGCCGCCGGATACCTAACAGTTGAGATCTAGACGGGCTCCGACCTCTCGTCTGGGGCGAAAAATCGTTCGGGGCGAAAATGAAATTGGCTTTCCGGCGGCCGATTGGCAGGATAAACTTGAGAGCCCCGGCTAAAATACAATACAAAAGCCACCTCCCAAATCGAATCCCAACTGTCTGACGAGGGACGTGAGCTAATTTTTCCCCCCTTCCGTCCCACCACAAACACGACTCGCCAAATTGACAGCCCAATCGACATATTCTCCACACCGGCGGCAATATACACCACTACCCCCCCCTGGTTACCTAACCCCTTAAATTTTGAAATATAGTTCCCACGCCCCAAACAAATCCTAGCGCAATAAATTTCAATCCCCCGGCTCTGGGCCGACACGCTGAAATCGATCACGCGCTCACAAACCCACACGGACACACGTACCGGGGGGGGGGTTTAAGGGGAATAACACTGGACAGGGTCTACGCGATTGCTTTCAGCAAATATTAAACGAAGGTTCAACGATCAAAAAATAAATATTGAGGTGATTGAAAAAAAAACTGGCGAACGAGTGGAAAAATTTGTCTACAGGCGTGAAGAATCATCCCAAACATTTTCAAGTCATGTGTCCACAGTTCCTACAGTACGAACTATAATTCTGAATTAAATTCTGGTATTTACATTTAATGCGAAAAGTTATTTTGTCTCCCTGGTCATACAGAATTGATTTTGGCTTTTTGGGAAGCCAAAGTAATTAAAAATTGTTTTGGACACTATGCCCACTACAGGGATCTGAGAGCTGAGACACAGAGACGGTTAAGTACTAAAATCTAGAGAGGACAGCGGCCTAACTGGAGAGAGTAGTGGGTAGGTGAAAATTTACTAGGGTGGAACGTAAGGAAAAGGAAGAGATCTCTTTTTCCGAGTGCCCGGGGGGAATGGACTATTTAAATTATCGACTGGACGCCTATTTTATCGCGGCCAGTGGGCCACAAATTCGAAAACAAAGCCATCAATTTCCTCCAACAAGGAGAGCGTGGCGCCTGCCCAACAAGTTGAGCACACCATTCTTTATCCGGCCCCGTCCATTTCCATAAGGGACGATTCCTCCTACGAGGCCTTGAACGATTTTCGTTCCGTGCACCAATTTCAGTAATCAGTATAACACGGCAGATTTGTACAACTGTTTCTTTAAGGTTCGACGACACTAACTATAATTGCCGACAGCTTACTGATCGAGAATCACAAAGAAAATTGTGAATCACGCATTAACCCTCAGAATTAACAAATTCTGGGATATATGTCAGGAAAGATCTGACGGTAAATATAAGTCTTCTGGGACACTCATAATAATCTGGGCCTAATTAAGCCGATTTATATAAACATTCTGAATTATATATTTTCCGAATTAGTTTGCTACATCAAGAGTCTTAGCGTTTGCAAGGAATTTCTGACGTTGGCTTCGTCTTACAGCCTGAAGACCCTTTATCGCCCTTATCTCATTACGCTTGCCCTTCTTTCAACGACGAATTTTACACAACCGAAATAGACTTCGACTTTGTATTTTCCGCACTCATTTTTAAGAAGGTTTCTTATGTCTGACTTCAGGTTCCAAAAATAAAAATATTAAATTTCACAATTCCAGTGCGATAAAAACTGTGAACTATAATAATGCATCATAGGACAATCTATTATATTATTGAGTTCCTTCCGAATTAAGGAAACTGGAAAAATGATGAGTGAAGTTCGGAAAGAAATGTGAATGAATGAAAACAGGTGATCTCTGATAATTCGTACTGAACTAGGTTGTACCATGATTTATCGCGTTTTCAATGTTGTGCAACTCATTCAGACAGAAGGAAAAAATGTTTCATTAAAATTTCAAAATCGACTCAAGACAATGGGACCTTTCTTACTGGTATAAGGGAAGAGACCGGTGTTTTCGGTTTTAACAAGTCAATGCCGGAAGAAGAAGGGGAGGCGACAAAAAAAAATAGAGTGAAATGAACTGAAACAGGGCGACGGGGTCGGTATCGCTGCCCGACCCTCGCCCACCAGCAAACGTCTCACTTCGGACCTATTTTTTTACACGGGAAGTGAAACTTCGGGCCCCCCTTATCAGGTCCCGGTTATCGGCCCCTCCTACAAGCCCACAACACCACTTTCCCGACTTACTGCTACAATCTCAGGCAACAGTCCCGAATTTAACCGTCAAATATTTATACCCAACCCGTCGGCGTTAGCCTATTATTTATTTGTAATCTTCTGTTTCCACTGCGCAGTGCAACAGCGCACTGACGGGCCTAACAGGATGCTTAATCGTCCGGAGACGACATGTGTTCTCATCTTATCAATTTACTGATGCGGAAAAAAGACACAGAATAAAGTATAATCTCGGACAAGATAATTCCGTACATTAGATTATTCGAAAAAGTTAACAGGACGGTTTTGAAAAGTGATAGCGACTTACACTTTCGAATTACAATGCGAATTAATCATTAATTTGCTATAATTGTTGAAATGATTGGCCCGCGCTCGTTTCCTTAATAGTCGAATACAACCTTAAATGAACATAACCGTATTTAACATTGTTGCAATACCACTGACTAAGACGCGCGATAGCAATTGGTGCTTGGAATTTTTGACATCTACAGCCGGAGACAATCATGACGTACGGTCGCCCAATTTCAACAGTTAACGGGAATCTGTATGCGCAGCTGGCGCATAAGAACAGTTTAATTGCTTTTTTTTTAAGCGCTCAAGATGTCCACCATGATGTCAGTTTCCCCGCAATTATCTCATCCCGAGAACGGTATAATGAAATAGTGTTCGGTTTCTGACGACAAATGTTCTTCCAAGTACCATTACGATATTTGCCTGTTGTCAGTAGAAAGACTTATGATAATTTTCTCAATTCCTTATAATGCAATATAAAAAACCTTTACTGCACATTTATTGACTCTACAGCTTGGCGTCTGTGAATAAATGTGAAGTGACTAACGTCATAATCTTCTCGCTAAGAGAAACTCCATTTTATATTTGATAAAATATAATACAGAATAAAAATTAACCCCCGTAAATAATTTTAGACAGATCAAGATAAATTTGTTTGGCTCCTGGTTTCCGATGATGGATAGTACTAAGGGCACGGAACACTAACGACCACGATTTCGTCAACCGGTGTAGCTCCAATTATGGAAAATATATTGGCGTAGGGGGCGGGTTCGTTCATAACCCCGGGGCACTCCTCGGTCCCCCCACGTGTTAAGGATCTCGGGGATCAGTTAAAATTGGTAGGCACGAAGGGGGCGAATGGAGCGCTAATAAAATAGGCAGTTATAACGGCGAGAGGCGACAACTCGTTATACACAGAGGACCGAGTGTAATAATATGTCCAGAGGGCTTAAACCGGGGCCGGACCCGGCGGTGAGGGGGATGCTGCGGGTTTCAATTTACTGTGTCCCCTCTTCCCCGGCCTTGGTTTCCAGGGGGAGGGTTCCAAGGAAGCCGAGGGGTCGCGTAATTAGAAATGCAAATCTCTCTCGCCCTCTACCTCCAATTAGAATTCAAAAGAGCCCAAAGGGATATTCTAATCCTCTGTTCCCCCCCCCCCGGGGCTCGGGGAACAACACCTTGACCCGGGGAGGGGTGGGATGAGGTGAAGAAGTAAACGAACGGGCCTTCAATGTCTTACGGGCCCGGATCTAGGCTTATAACAGACTCTCTCCCCTTCCCGGCATAAAATACGAAGATTAGGGCCTATGAATTAATGGAGGGGAAAGAGGAGATGAATAGCTTGTAATAATGTACGCTCGATACGCGACGGTGTTCCTGGAAGGTTGATGCTGGAAGGAGCGGTGTAGTTTTTCAAATATTTGAGAACCAAAATTTGATTTTCAGGTTCGGGAATTGAGTTCCAAAACATATCATATTTGATTCACTATTAGTATTGTATATATAATGTGCGTAACTGTTTATCATAAGTGGCTAAATATAAATATATATATATATATATATATATATATATATTCAGGCAAGTAATTCAATAAATAATTTCTGATCTATCACCAGGATTCGAATCTCTCTAACCGAGTTTGTGACTTTCGTAATTCACCTTCAATAATTACTCCTTTTCCCAGAACCTAAGTTAATTATGTAAGGACAACTTTTCATTTAATTACTAACTAGAATTGATCACTAGAGAAGGCCGTAAACTCCAGTTTGGTTATTAAAATACATATAATTTTCATGAAGTTTTGCTTGTATTAGAATTCTATTAGGCTCCATAACTTTCCACGGCCGGGAGGCCGAACCATTTAATCTACAACCACAGTTAATCGTACACCGGATTTAATTTAAACAGTAAAATTAAACACAGAGAGTTCTGTACAAAATTAATAGGTACGGGCGCGCGCTCAAGAGAGGGGTCAGAGCGAACCCATTCCTCCAACGTCTAATCCTCACTAATTACCAACATCCGTAACAATTTGATGTATATCCAAGCGAGAGCGTAGGCCGGACATACGGTAACGGGAGTATCGGCCGCGATCTGGGCCCACACAATATACGATGTAACACAAACCGAGCCGGCTATACAGCCCATTAATAATATACCCCAACGCGTTTAATTATCTCTTATGAATGGCCAAACTATGTTTATCTTATATTAGCCTATATCGATAAGTAACAACGAACTGGAGGGATTATATTTAAATGTATCGTCCAGTAATCAGATCATATATTGATTGTAATAATTTAGTTTTATTGATGAAATCATTTAATATCATTCGGTGCCAGTCAGAAGGAAGAGCCAAAAATGGTTAAATAAAAATGCTAGAATTAGAAAATAAATATTAAAGGACACTACTAAAATTGACTAAAGTATGTCCCAATTTTTAGTGTATATAGCTTTCTTTGTGTAGGGTACATGTTACTTCCAAAATATATGTAATCATGCACATTTATTATTAACATAAACATTCATCTAAATTTCTCCACTCATCGATCTACCCTAAACTATACTCGATATAACATAAATCTAATGGCGATTACATTATATTAAAGTCTATAATCATTCCTCAGGTTTTATCTTTGTTTTGTTGCTACTTGGATGGTTCATGGATGGACTATGGAAAGGGATGCTACTGAAGATTGTGAGAATCAGAAACTAATTATTTTGCAATAGTATGTTGAGAGTAACTAATTCGGACCATACAGTCCAAAATGATATATACCTAGAGGGGTGAGAAAATAACGTGTGTGGGCATTTGTCAGCACAGAGAATAAAAGCGAATCCATAACAAAGTTAATGAATATTTAATAAGGCACCGGTTCGTGAGCATCTGAATGCGATTGGACGTGCTGAATATACAATGGAAATTCGTAATTACCATCTTGACCGTCGCGTTATACCGTCAGCACATCTCTAGAACCAATGACAAATCCGAATGGAACTCGACTGAATAATGGTATAATTAAAAACACGGTGGAGGGAATAATTATACTTATCATTCTATCGACCGAGAACAGTAATCGTAAAAGAATCCTTTGCACAGAAAATAGCTTGCGAAGTCGAAAAAATATGCATGAAATAACGTCATGAATACAAGGTTGGTTACAAAATATTACTTTTCTATCGTCCTTCAAATTTTCTTCCATTTTTTCACTCTTGCTATAGATCCGCGAGGTATATATACTTCATATATGGGTACACGATAAACAAATCCGTTGCAATAAATAAACTATTCAGAATATCCCTAACATAAATATTTCTGAATAATATGACTAAAAAACAAAACAAATCTTTTCATAAAAGTGAACAAGACGGAATGATTACAAACATTTACTAATAAAAGTTGGTAAGGGCGTACAAAAGGGGGAGTTGCAAGACGCTAGTTGGGAAAGGGTGAATAAACGCTCGGGAATACAACCTCACAAAATCCACTATTCATTACAACCTTGAAACTGTCTGAATAGGATTCAGGCAACAACGCCCTCCCTCCCTTCCCCCTGAAAATAAGGAATTCCGCCGGGAGAGACGATTCACAAAACGCCCAAACCCCAACCACCGACCCCCGAACTTGTAACGTCCCAAGTTTCAAACAACCTGGCTACAATACAATGAACACGGATACAACAACAAGGAATGAACCGGAATGTACTGCGAGGCCCAATAAAAAACAATGGAAACGGGCGGGGATAAGTATAAAAGAATAAATAAAAACGGGAGAACAATAGCAGGAAGAAAGCCGGAAAGAACATAAAGGGGGGGGAAATGGTCAATTTGTGGAGGTGACAATCCTCGGTACCATTACCAAGGGGAAAGGATGGGGGATGTGAACGTTTCTTAAACAGACCTTGTTTTGACAATAGAACGTGACTAAACGGCTATATAGATCCCTGGTACAGCATCCTACGTTTTACTTATCATGGCAACCAATCAAGTAACAAACTTCAAGAAGTACAGAGAGAGAGAGAGAGTATGTAGGAAAGGAAGTTTAGTTTCCGTAACTGGGGAACGGTTTCAGCAAGATTGTGGGCGCTCCAAATTTACTCCACGAGAGCGCTGAAACTGTTGTTTTATACTTATTGAAGAAAATATTGAAATGATCGTGGACACTATCATTGTATATTACTTGAAAAACACGTTCTACATGGGACCCTTTAACATTGTTGAATGCTGTATACATACCGATAAGGAACAAACCGATATAAGGAATAAAGATCCTGAATTGTACTTCGGTAAGTTTTACATGAGGAATACTTCGCTTTACGCTATTAATAAAAATGATTTATAATTGCGAGCTATATAAATATATGCGTCTGTGTTTGGGCCAAAGGGGGGAAAATATCCCGAGGGGCAGAGAACACAAAAGGTTGTAATGATGCGTCCTACTGTGAAATGAAAAAAAACCTCTAGGCCGGGGAGGAAAAAATTTAGATAGGAATATAATGCAAGCGGGAGATGAATGGGGGAACGATTTCACGGACGGCGCAATTGAAAAGCGCTCGTCCGTAATGAAAACTGCACATGCCGTCTGAATAAATGATGGGAAAAAAATTCGACTGTGGGAAATTTCGCAATTATAATTTTTACGTAATTTTAGCGCTTTCAAATTCTAGATTCTTATTACTTGGAAAAAAATTAGAATCGAATCCATCGTTGAAAACTAATTGAGATCTGGTCAAAAAACGAGGATACGGGACGTTCTATCGAACAAACAAGTTTGACGGGCCTTGAACAAATATGGTTCTGGAAATGAAGTGGGCCGAATAATGTCGAACGGTGGTACCAGCATATAGTAGAGTAGTAGCAGCTCCCCGGTTCTCATCGAGACTAATGAACATTTCGGAGCAGTCGGTTTCCGATTGTGGAGTGTGCACACCGACACAAGTGTTTACACACTCCAAATAATAATGGGACCCTCCATCCCCAACCTACCTGACAAGAGCCCAAGCATTATCTTCCGCATATAAGAGGAATCTCTCTCTCACTCTCACTCTCACTCTCTCTCTCTCTCTCTCTCTCTCCTCTCCTCCCTCCCTCCCTCCCTCCCTCCCTCCCTCCCTCCTCTCTCTCTCTCTCTCTGTCTCTCTCTGGGCTACATCAGGAGCCGACGGTCGGGAAACCCGGCCCTTTAATTGGAGCAATTTTGAGAAAATCGCTTCTGGCTCCAGGCGGCAGTTATCACGCGAACTCTAATTAGTTCTAAATACCGACGACAACGCCGCATCCTATTTGCTTTTATGTTTAAGATTACGCCGGGTAATTGTTGTAGAACATCAGACGCGAGTAGATTATTAAATAGGGCCGGCGACCTAAAACTGGAAGAGTCTAGTTACCGCTTGGAAATTTACACGGAACTTACCCTCACAAACGATTTAATTTGTGTAACTGATAACTGTCGAATTATCACTATAAAAAGGCGCATCAGTGCTGGACAAAAGTCCAATTGATAATTAACTAAATTATGAATTGGTTAACATTGGTAATTTTGTACTGACGAATGTAATTATGCGGTAATTCTAAATAATGCGATAAGCTAATTCAATATCTCCCGCTTAAATAACTAATGACATCTCCACTTATCGAACACGAAAATTGGCCAGTTAAACAAATTAAAGTTTTATATTTGTACATAATATCCCGTAGATATTATTCGTTTATCGACCTACATATAATATAGTGTACTCGAACAGCAGGCAGACCAAAAAAAGATTGTGGTAAGCAAACGACAGATTCACCATGAATGATGATGATGTTGTATTCTGTAAGAACCAATCTTATCAAGAAAAGAGAATTAGTTACATCAGGCTAATCTAAAAAATAAATAGAAAACAAAAACAACCCACATCGCTGAGTAGATCAGTTGACCGAAGTGTCAGATGAACGGTGAATATCCGCATAACGATTTTGTTACATAAACCGCAAACAATCGAGATAAAGGGGCCGCTGTGAGAGATTGGAAGAGATCAAACGTCCGACCTCAAGCCAGAAGAGAACCCGGAGACAAGGGCAAATGTCGTCGGCCGAGCTATTTCCATGGAACACCCCCGTTATTGCAACCCACTCCCCCTTCCCTCCCACAACCCCAACAATCCACCCGGCTCCAATTGGATTTGGTTCCACAACCGGCATTCAACCCAATATCACCCTCAACTGTCTATAAGACGCCACTTGCCTCCTCTCTACCTCAATATAGCACATATAACATATATATAAAATAAAAGTTTTTATTTTATTGCACCGATAAGAACCATGTTTATGTTTAATTAATTAAATGGTTTTATATTACCTTCTTTATATATACCTCAGATATCAATGAGGATAAAAGTCATGAAATTCAGGCCATCCTGATCTATGATACGGCAATTGCCAGTTAAAAAATATAGATAGTAACCATTGACAGATAATTAATTTCCTACCAGAATTAAACAGTTTGTGGCTCATTCACTTCTGTGCGCATTGTACCAAAAGTTATACCATTTCAGCCAGCAACGATGAGAAACAGATACCTGTCAGTCGAGTATTGAGGGTAACTCGCAAATCCGTCTCATGCTAATTACGAAACTACAGACATCGGTAGTTATTTTCTCTATCCAATTGTTATTTTAGGGTTCCCAGAATGGTATATAGAAATTTACAGATAAAAGAAAATTCTATCGAATTCACCGAAACTGCAAGAAACGCAGTTGGGCTGGCCCGTAAAAATCGACGCCTGCCCGAGGAACACAAACAAGGGGGGACGCCGAGGCGACGCGGTGGCGTCGGTGGAGGTGGAGAGAGAGGGCGGAGGGTGAAACGGGGAAGAGGAATAGAGTTGTGGAGAGTAGGAGAGCGAGAGGAGAGAGATAGAGGGAGGGAGAGAGGAAGGGAGCGATGGCGAAGAGGGGAAAGAGAATGGGGCAATTTAGCAAATGGTAGAATCGGCCGAGCAATAAACAGTGGGGAGTGGGACACAGTCGACTGAGCAACAAGCCGATAATGAGGAAGAAAAAAACTCGAATCCACAACACCAACGTAAATAGAAATATGCCTTAAAACGAAAACAAGCCTAATGGTAATTTTTAGTTAACCGCATAAATAATCGCTGAGAATATGTTCCCTTTTATAGTATACAACAAACAAAAACTCAATATCCCGAATGCGCCTGTAGAATAGATGCATACGCACGTGTGCGCTAGCGGCTAGTGTCTCCATAGAAGATATTTCTGAATATTCAGCTGCACATGATTCAGTCCACGGAGTCATAAGACCATCATTTCTGGAGTTAATCGTACTTTGCACATAGATTGCCTAAAAAGTTAGTTCACTTTATTTCGTAGTAATATATCTCTTTTATTTACAATCCGCTGGAAAAAATGATTTGAATTCTTCAATTCAATAAAATTGTAAAAATTATATTATAGTGCATTATGACTTTCCTAGGGTTTTCTCTTATATGGAAAATCTTCGTGCTATGGAAAGAAACTAAAAACATCAAAGGACAATATAGTACTATTTATTTCAATACGCTTGCCTCCATTCCCTGCAGGCGTTTTGTTTTAACTGTACGTAGTATTCTATGTCCATCGGCTAACCTGCGTTTACTGCAGTCTTTCCGTTACTGCAATCAGACGGTTACAGCCAATGAAAGACAAGCAATATGCCTAACCTCGGTCCTTATTTGCAATTACTCCAACAAATTGCAATAACGTGTTGTTTAGGAACGCAGGTGCAGTTCTCATGCGGGGGAGACAGATGGATTTTCGATGTTTGCTCGAACTCAGTTTTTCCCCGCCTGTTCCCCCCTACACCACACTACACTACAAACCACTCGCTCTTCGGGACACAACTTCTGTAATTATAATTTGTTTCGCTTCTATACAGTGCGGTCCTTCCTCCTGAAATTATTATTCGACTCTTCGCAACCCTTTGATTTTGTCCTTTTATGCAAATACGTACGGGAAAAAATAACAATGCTCTCGCAGAAAAATATCTGGAGATTGAAATACGGACATCCGAATATTGGGAATCACTTATATAAAATCAAAATATAATTAATTTTTAAAAAATATGAAAACTGGAGAAAGATAGGAATTGAATTACATTATACCTTTCACATAATTAAAGAATTGGCAACGAAAGGATCGCGTTACCTTTAGTCCAACTGCAGCCTAAAATACCCAAGGTAATATAAGTAATTAATGAAGATTAGACTAATGTAATAATGAATGTCTTTCATTATTACAATGTGTTCCTTAAATTTTCAGAGCATCTCCATATTTATTATTCATGCGATTAAGTAGTAGTTAAATATTTTACTTCACAAATGCTTTGTAATAACCGCACCCATTTCCCGCTTGCTTTATTATTCACGTTGAGTTTTTCTTATCGCACGACAGGTTTAATATCCGTAAGTTACCGCTTAAGTTTAATTTTCAGAATTAATGCTTCCTTCCTATCTCAATTAAAATTTTGATAGTCCGCATTACGTTACTTGCGATGAGAAAGGTATGAGATACAAAAGTAACTGAATGGAATTCGTTTACAATGAACTAACTGAGAATAACAAAATTAATAAGAATGACTATTGGTCTAATGACAAATGGTTAATAGCACCCATGCGTGAAAGGGGAAGACCGAACCACGATTTTTATCGAGGACCGCTCTTTGCTATCGAAACAAAATTTGAATTGAGCGTACCTAAGATCAGGTACCTTCAACAGACATGAATTTCCGGATAAACACAAAAGATCCTATATATGATGTCTTGGGTCGCCTTTCCCCGGATAGAATGTCACCATTGCTCGTCACATCATGTTTCCCGCGTTCGCCCTCGCTCCACTCTTAGCCCGCTTCGTCTCCCTCCCTCCCACCAACTAACACTCTCTCGCTCGCCCTTAATTGAAAGATTGATGAGTAACTTCCTTGGTCTTGGAGAAAGATTGGAGCACATCACGCTTGAGGGGCAGAGCGGGAGTGAGGGGGTTGAGCGGTGTGGATCGATCCATCAAGGAAATCCCATTAGCCGAGGCGCAGAGTCGCCCACCAAACCCCCCCAATTTAAATCCTGGCATTGGTCCTATCTCTCGCCGGCCTGCCAACCGGTTTAGATATAAAATTAGATATCGATCCCCACAAAGGAGTGATATGACGACTGGAATAGATTTCCAAGTTTGCCCATACACGTCATGTGTACACAATCGAATCTAGACGTTTTAGTAGATGTTTAAGTGTTCACATAAACATGAGGTGTGCTCTATACTACAGTATTAAGCATTAAAAGTGGTCCGCTGAAACATGCCTAGAAATAAATTTATTCCCATCCATTCAATAGAAACAACATTAAACTCGGTACCCATTCATATACTCTCCAGGTAACAAGAGACATTTGTGGTTTTTTATGCCAATACGATTCCACAGAAACCACAACCATGAAGCATACGTTATGAACTAATCGTAATGAGTGCGGTTATAATTTTTTAAATGTTGAAAGTGGATTTCGATGGCATTCCAACCGGTAACTTGAGAAACTCCGTTGTTGTTTCTATTATTTATTTTAATAATTTATGTATTAATAATATTAATATAATTGTCTTGTCCAGATATATAGATCTATGTATGTTTAATATTTTAGCGTATTTAGTGTACAGTGAAGTAACTTTCTTTTAACGATATTCCAGACGATAGGGATGTAAAAGTTCAGATTAATGGCAAGGACAGAAGCTTTTGTATTCATAGTTTACCTTATGTGACTTGTGTGTAGAAAACACACCTTGTACCTTGTAAATGGTACTAGGTCGAACATAATCGAGACTACCATTCACCGCACGAGAGAAGTGAACAATCCACCCATCGAATGGTCGTTTTATTTCTCTCCAACCGAGTGTGGGATCCAACGTCTCAAACTGAATTTGAACTTTCTCCTGATTTTCACAATTTCACCGGATAGTGCATTTGCGGGTTCACACTCAATTCAATTAACAAAGCTTCTCTTCGCTTGAAGATCAACAAGAAGAACGAGGTCGAATTAAATCACTCACTATTCCTAATGTGTTTCTATGCATGATCCACCTCAGTCCGATAATATCGCCCTCATTACCAACTATCAAATTGCAAAATATTTCTAGCAAATAGGTTTATCATCTATCTTTTAAGACTAGTAATTGACTAGCAGGGCCATTATTGAAGTATTAGATTAAATCAACAGCAGTAAAAGCTCATGCGCTTCAGTAATTGAAATTTCAACGAAATAGCATAATGAGGAAGAGCACATGCATGAAACAGCATTTTACGAACAAAACGACACGGATCGACAGAACTGTACTGACTATTCACTACCAACGCACTGCGAAACTTATTCAACTCCAGGACTTCGAAGCAGACCTCAAGTTCCCCCAACTTAAATACTTACTTGCCATCTCGTACAAATCCTTTATCAAAGTTTAGCTTCCGTTACCGCGCCCGACGAACAGCTCAGAACTAGCAATCAGGCACGCAACCAGCTAACTATAAATTAAATTTAAACTTAATTCTATACATTAGATGAGTTGTCGCACATCAGTGATTTAAGCAAATAACACTTCTAGTAATTATAATATAAATTGTTTTTAATGCTTTCAGTTAATGCATTTTAGCGCTAGATAGGCACACGTTTCTCTTAAATAGTGTTAAGCTGGTAGACTCAAACTAGTGCTTACATCACTTATTACTCTGAGTTCGAACTGTTTCGATTCCGAATTTTAGATATATCGACAGTAAACCATCAACACCTGTTTATAGGATGACATTTTACCTTTTACTTTATAGAGAATATTTTACCTGCCTCAATTTCTACTTGCATATCGTGGAAATCAAAGGTTTTTGAGTTTCGGTACATACGAAATTCATTCAATTTTCGATGTTCACGCAGAGACCAAAATGCGATACCCATGTTTTTATGTTTAGGGGTTTTTTTTTAAACGATAATCGGTATCATTTCCGAGCGGAACATAAAAGGCATGTAGGACGAGGGGTGGAGGCGTATTGTCAAAAGACGGATTTCTTTTTCGGGGGGTAAATGCGCCCAGAAAAAAAAATTGACAGAGATATCGCGGTCGAATAACGGGGCCGGCGGGGTAATGCGAAGTGGCATTTTTCTTAAACGGCGATTTGCAATAGGACGCCGAGGGGAGGAAAGCCGAGGGTAGGACGGAGATGAGAGAGAGAGAGAGGGATGGAGGGGGAGAGTTAGAGAAAGAGAGAGAGAGAAGAAGCGGAAGAGGTGACGTGACCGTGCCCCCCCCGCCCCCTATAACCCCTACGTCCGTCCTCTCTCCCCTATCTGTCTCCTTCCTCGGCCATCATTCTCCACCAGGCAGGACCCCACGCGTGTAATACGACCCACGCTCTCCCCGCACTCTCTCCTTTTCTCACACTGGCCTATGCCCCTTTCTCCCAGTCTTTATTTTACAGGAGGGGAAATCTTAAACGTCCCATCGCAACTCCTATACACGGAGAATTACAGATAGCGTTAACTACCTACTAGAGAAATAATTATGTGAAACCCCCTAAAATTAAATTTCTTCCCTTGCGTTAGCAGAGAAAAATATAAAAGCAGAAACTATACCCGCCCTATGGTTTGCAGCCATATAAATGCTTTTCGTCAGCAGAGTGGTGCTTTTCCGTCCAAAGCGGTGCCAAAGTAAAATAAAAATTTATAATGTTGGTAACATAATGAAAACAATACTTATTTAATAGTTTAAAACTAAATATTAGATATAAATAATCCAAAAGTTTCATAAGAAAAATACCGAAAATCATCCTGGTTGTCTATATTATTCATCCCGCACGAAAATACTGGCAGCAACAATATTATCCAAACACCAACGTGAACAATTAATGTCAAGAATAAGTGAACTCATTGTCAACACTCTCTCCATTTCACACGGCCACAATTTTATTTTCTCTCAGTCCAGGTCTTTCTTAATTGATTCCAGCTGCGAGGGAAATCCTTAATGCATCCAGACTTTCATATAATTTCTACATTGGTAATATGTCGTATAACACAAAAACGACAATAAAGATACGCGAACAGTATATAAAAAAATACGATTGTACATTAAACGAAATTAAACTGCGAAACTGACAAGGGTAGCAAAGATGGATTTCCAGGAAAACTAATTCTAAAAGTCGTGTTTCTAAGTATTAATTTTAATTAATTAAATTCCGATGGAAAACAATTTTCATTTCCCTATAGAGTGAATTAAATGAAGGAGGAAATAACAGTATGAATATAATAATGTGCCGAACCCCTCCAACACTTCCGGGGACGCCGAAATGCAAATTTCAATATTCGGGCCTTTACAAAGCCGGACAAACAACGGCGCAATAAAGAATGAAAAAACCCGACGCTTTCACGACCCTAGCACACAGCCCCAGTAATGGAGCTTTATAAATGCCGCCAGTTAATCTTGATGGTATATTAAGATGATAAAAAAAAGGACAAAAAACAATTTCTTTCACTCATGTACAGAATAACGAGAACCAAATTGCCCGAAAACTTTAAAATACCGTCACTAGGAGGTGCTTAAAATTCGTTATTTTTTACTTTCCTCAAATATATTATTCGTTTTATCTACAATATGCGAATATCAACCTAGATGACAGCCCTTCTGTTTTTAATTCAAGGGCTAAAAATATTTCCATTGTCCAGTTATAAAGGGCTAAGCTAAATTTTTGGCCTTACGAAATATTTATACAATAGTTAATGGTTAATATTTACATAATAGTTATAGCTCTCTACCAGAATTGATGTCATAATTATATCAACCCAAATTTCCACATGCTTAAGTATCAAAATCTTGCCCTCTTGTGAAGATATATAATATCGTCAATTCATGTTTTTCCCAGAGGGCGAAATAGGAGGTAAGGAGCCGGGGCCGGAGGGGAACAGGAAAAAACGAGAGAAATGCGCGAATGCGTAACGTTTGTTTAAGGGTCTGTTAAAGTACTTAACAGTAGTGTAATGTTTATGAGAAGGAGCGGGGAGGGGTAGGGGGGTTTTCGGGGCTTGGTCAATACATAATGGTGGGAGGGAGGGGGGAAAAACATTATAGGGGAGGGTTAGAGGGGAGTTATAGACGGAGAGACCGCAGAGGGCCCTCCACGTGCAAGCTACTGGGGTAAAAAAGAAAAGGAAATAACAAGGGACAGGCTTAGTGTGACTCACTGGGAGATTTCTTTCTAGACACCCTATGTTCACGAGAGTCCTTAAAAATAATCGTAGGTAATTTATGAAACACCGATATGAAACTATGCCATGTTTATGTATATACATAAACGTCTGAAATATTCTAGGCCGGTCTGGGAATGATACCGGTCTAATGTCAAAACAGGCGATTTGAGGAAACTGTATATGCAATGTTATACTAACCCCTAGTGAACACCCTGTTACTTAGTAACGCCTTAGACTAAAGCATTTTATTATGTAAAGAATTTACTGCATAACGAGTAATATACGTTGTAACATATAAGACACGATACTTTTGGCTAAAACAGTCACACTTGAACATTATTATAACGGAGTTTAATTACTGTCGAAATTAGTGCGAAATTGTTGCATGTACATTTATCGGTGAAATTATATACTGTTTATTATTATATTATTGAATCCTGGCAAAACAAAGGCAGAGGAAAATAAGAGCGAAGCGACAGGAGAGTTTAGTGGGAGGAGGTGGGGAGACAGGGAGGATTAGACGGGAATTCGAGGCGCGTTGCCCAATAACGACGGGGAATAGCAAAGGGCAATATATATCAGAAATGAGGGGGAGGGAGCGGGAAGGGAAGGGGGGGGGTTAAATAATACAGGATGAGAGATATATAGACAGGGAGAGAGAGGAATGAGAAACGACAATTGAAGCTGGAGCGAGTTCTCGTCATCATCAACACAACCATTATTACAGGACGGGTACCATCCAGTGCCAAATGACACGGTAACGTATCTCGTAACGGTAGGCAAACTCCAGAATACTCTTTTGAAATAGTAGAGTTCATTGTACAATATATTATTTGTTTCTCGTAAAGGCAATTAATTAATAAAGTAGGAATCGTTACACTTATTTAGATATTCATGCCAGATCACAGAGTATCACTTGTATAAGGACAAAAGAGCGAGTGAGGATTTAATTATAAAATAATAATTATACAAGGAACAATGCCAGTAAGAAGAACCATGAAATAGATCGTAGAGGAGTTTGTTTTCATCAGTAATTACCAAATGTATCTATGAACTCCCAGAAACCACCAATTTTAGACATAAGATCCCACTCATCTAACAAGACCAATATTCACAGCTATGACAAATCCACTCTGACAAAGGCGGTGCAATTAGCGCCCGACACATTTTTGCATACTGTTACCCCGATGGAGGCTCAACGTTTCGAATGGGCGGTCGAATAGGAGAATACAAAGGGCGCCAATCACTCGCAGATCATCCGGGCCGACGGCTAAATCAGGCGCGTTGAATGGGCCCGCCGCCGGCCGTGCCGTATCTCTGGACGGACGTTTTTACCGTCGGTTTAACATTGACGGCACCAAATTCTGTCATGCGACCGCTCCGGGGATGCGGAGAATGGGAGTGAAATTAGGCGGCAAACGCCCGACACAACGGCTCTACCGATAATTTATTGGACAAATCTGGTTGTTTCTTCCTCAACCATGAAATTAATTGAAGCAAACGAACTAGCGCAATTGCAATACATATATATATATATATATATATATATATATATATATATATATATATATATACACACACACACACACACACACACACTGATATTTATGGATTCACTTGTGCAATGTTTCTGCTCGGTTGGTCCTACGCTGCGTGTTATCATCAGTCTGTTGTGCTACTATCTTTCCTTATCTATTTATAGTTCGCAAATATGAAATAAACGGTAAATAATTTCGAGCGTCCAATAACACATACAGATTTTAACAACAGACTTATTTTCTAAGGTCGTCAATTCCAATTTCATCATCGCTGAAGCTCAATTTTTCTCCAGTAGGCTATTTGAAAATTAAAATTTGTAGGTTGAACTGTTGAGAGGATTTAGTTGCATTTTAAAGGCTGTTATTGTGGAGGATTGTTCCAGGAGAAATTTCGTCAATTACGGTAGGGATGGGAAGAAATAAGAAGAGGAATATGTGTTCAAGAATATGCGAGCTGATTTTTTCACTGCAGACCCTTTCGGAACTGCGTTTCGGACCGACGGTTTTCCCACCCTTGAAACAGTTTAGAGCTCTCAAATTGACATTGAGGATGGTATTCGGGCGTTCCGGAGGGTTCCTATCGTATGCGCCAAGCTATTGAGTCAGTGGGCCAATAAATCTCCATCAAGTCCCTAACTGTCGTGGTATACTGATTGCAAGGATAACCTTTTTTTTCTCGGGACCGTTCAACACCTAAAAGCGGCCGGAAAAACGGGTACACAAATTTCCCGCTCGTCTTCTATTAAGGGCGCGCCCGTCATATGCAAATGAAGTTGACGGCCGGAAGGGACGGACACTGGCTCGGCGGTCGCTCGAACACGCAACCCTCGAGACCCATTACGAAGCCGACAAGTCCAACACACGGGCGGGGGGACAGTTTTTTGTCAGGGAAAAAACCCTCCAGTAAGCCCAGAAAGGTGGCACCCCCGGTGAGTCAACTCGTTGTCTCCTCGTTTATGTCAATTTTCAATTTTTTTTTCCGAAAACGCTTTTTAGAAGTAAATGACGACACGCGAATAAAAGTATTAATAAAACGAACTAAATACTTATAACTATACGATCTCGTTCTATATAATAAGAACCCTGCTAATTAGCAGCATAAACGAATTTGAATTTCGTAGGACAAACGCCGACGATAACAGGATGATGGTTAAATGAACTACCTATTCGTGGGAAAAGCAAGAGGGGGTAGTATTCAATTATTCTCACAGGCCCAATGGATTTAGGCTCGGGGAAAATTTTTTCAAAACTGCCTAGCAATTTAAGTGCTGAACTAATTTATTTCCTCCACATTATATCGACCCATTCTTGCCGCCGCGAACATGTGTGAAAGTTTTGCCCTCAGTACTACCCGGCAACACATTCTTGTTACTCCCAATAATTCATTTCAGTGATCTCACTTAATGGCACAGTGAAAATGTTAGATGCAATATTATTTAGGTGCAACTACGAAGGGTATATTTATTGCCTATATTACAGTACGCGGGGTAGAAGCCTCTCATTAAAAAATCCAGACAACAATGGGATCAACACCGTTATTTGAACGCCGCAGTTTAACGAAAATGAAATGCAAATGAAAGACCATATCTGCTGTTGCGTGAATAGCTGTATATCGGTGATTGGAATATAATAATGCCAATCAACTCCGATCATTTGGCCCGTACGGAAATTCCTGTCAGACTTTGTCGGCATCGATGTCATAGGGCAATTTACCAGTTTCGCCCAGAACCCAGAGAGGGTAATGGGATTGATCAAGACGGGGCATGCAGTGGTGTCGACTAATCTCCGGGCGGTGCTGCCAGGTAAAGGGGAATTACAATTTCCCCGGGCCGGTGACGGTTTTAACAGACAACGACGGATGCGAGCACCGATAACGGAGTTAAATTCAACCCCCGGGACTAATTTGAGGCCTGTTGGACCGACCGATGGAAACAAACACATCCAAAACACAGTGTTTACACAGCGGCCTAACACCCTCACCTCCACAGATTCATTTCCAACATATCAAACTACAGAATCAATAAACAAATATAAATTAGATTATGTATAAATAATTATAAAATTTCGTTCTCGAGCAGAATTTTTACAAACATCCTAAACTCATTCATCTACACGAGTTTATCACCAGCAAGGCTGAACAAACATCTAAAGGCCTAGATTTCTGGACGAATCACATGAATGTACCCGTGTTTCTCATAAAACCATCTAAATTGATTAATCGATTTGAATTCCAGGAATGGAGATATAATAACAGACGTCGCACATATCATTTATACGCTTATAAACACGAACATCCATAACTCAGGTTCCGCCGAACAGCCGCAACATTGTTTGACAGTCATAAAACCATAAATTGACTCCACTCCAAAGGAGGCCGGAGGAAAGAGGAAGGAGGAAAATACAAATCAAACAGTTTCAAAAACAGTTACCTAGAAACCGGGTCGGTATTTGGGCCGATTATTTACTTCGTTTCTTTTTAAGATTACAAAAGTGGTAGTATTTCAATGTCGAAAACAGAGAAGAGAAAAGCGTGGAGGAAAAGATTTGAGAGCCGCCGAAGAGGGAGCCTTAGTTTTCCGCCCGGCCGGTTTTAAACAGACCTGATGACCGAAAGAGAAAGAGAAAAAAACGAGCGCGACGATTCAGAGGGAAAGAGACAAAGAAAAGAAACGGGCTAATCAAAGCACTAGTACTATCTTTGACTGGCGGCTCTAGTTAATTAAAGCTAAATAAATAAAAAGAGAAAAAATGGAAGTATAAAAGGGATATAAAGCCGACTATATAACGGTGAAACCCTTATTTTCAAGGAGGTGTACAAACACTATATAATAATCCCTAAATTGCAGTCATGAAAAAATGGGAAATCAGAATTTAAAAAAAATGCTTTATCAATTTTTAAGGTAAATTTTATAGGGTACAATACCCATAGTAATAAATAAATAACTATATATAATAACTTCCTATACACCGAGTATTTTTTTACGTCGTCAAGTGGTCAACGGTGGTTCGAAAAGTTTCTAGCCATGTAGCTATCCTGGCGCCACTTTTTAAAACTTAATTTAATATTATTAGAAAATAAATTTTAAAACCTATAAATAAAATGTACGTATTTGCTTATTTCAAATTATTTGCATTCAGCCGCATTTTTTGCCATACTTTTCATTCATAACGACGGGTTTTCGTTAAGAAATTTGTTCGCCATTTCTATAGTATTTATATATAAAATACTGGGGCCGATTTATAATCGCGTATTGTCCACGGATGAAGATGTAATTAGGTCATAGTTTCGATTACAATGTCCGAAGCCCCGAAGCATTTTGAACTGAAACTCTGGTGGCACTGGGGCCACAGCGAGTTTCCGGCCTCTGCTACCTCACTGACCACTAGAGACAAATTGGTACATGCTGGGGGGATTCTGTGATCCCCCCCCCAGCGAAATTATCGGAAAGGCCTTTCGGGTTATAATTGAGCACATCCGAGCCCAGAGAAGCCACAAACACAGACGCATATCCACTACCGGCATTAGTCGGCTCCAATTTACATTTATTACGGGCAAACTGTTATACGTCCAGATTCGGGCGAAAAACCAGTCCCTGACAATTGCAGTGCAAAGTGTGTGAGCGAATGTGTGTGTTTGTGAGAGTGAATGTAGAGAGTGTAGTCTAGGTCCTCGGGTTTTTATTGTGTATTTTCCCGACTAGCAAAACAATATCGTAAAAAAAAAATCATGTATAATGTATTATAATATTTAAGAATATAAATGTAAAAAGGCCAATAGGCCGGAATACATACACTTAACAAAACTTGTTTATAGCGTTGTATCGTTGTAATATTGTATTTATAGTAATAAAAATTATTTGTATTTGTATTTGTATTTAGTCCCTGACAAGAATGTACAGTTACAAACTGCAAGAGTTACCAATTTTTTCCGTTAAGTAAATTATAGGGCCAATAAAGTTCTCACTGGTTTAAGCATTAATATTCCGAACTCAATATACAGAAGCTATATTCAATCTTTCAGCACGGTACGTGAATTTTCAGAACTGTTCGTTCACATAGTGATCAATGTCAGGTTAGGATTCTCATGTTCTGGAATCAACCGGCCGTCAATAATTTATGGGTATGTATTCCGAATTATATTGGAACAATCAGCACTTCAAATGTTAACGGTATAATCTCTGCTAGGAGCAAATCATGACAAATGATTTGCTACTGTTGTAATCATCACCAATGATTCGCCACCGCTGTCGTCTACACACATTTCCGCTTTCCATTGTTACAGGGATTAAGCCGAAGCTTGTACGACCCAATTGATTGCTGTATTCTCAGACGGAGCTGAGTTATGTCAGAGTCGATGCTTTTACCGCAAAAGCCGAATTTACGCCGCGACTAATACCACTGTCTAGAGAGTCCATTAGCCGGAAATAAATCCTAATCATAAATTTAATTAGTCCTTCATTACAAATTAATGGCATTGCAAACCGTCGAAAGAACCTATATTACGCCAAATTGTGCGTTAAAATGTCCAACATTAGATACGTTTTTCTCAGTCCGCAGCCAACAATTTAAGAAGGGCAAAATCAATTTTGTCAGTGTATTATGGATACATTCAAAATAAAACATATTTTTAGAGAAACATGAAAAATCCTATTTAACCGTATATAAACTTATGCATATGTAAACAAGAATGTATACCAAGAAAAAGTAAAAATATCTAGCGACCAACGTTTGACAAAGCAGATTTGAATAATCATGTTATAGGAAATACGCAGTAGAACGATGACAACATGAGGACATTAAACTTTTAATGCATTCCTTATATATTACATATTTGTATTCTAGTGTGGATGAAATTGTTTAATTCTTTCTTTATATAAACTTTTGATAACCTAAGGCATTTACTATAATGCACTTTTATGTACCTCATCGAACTGACCCGGCTACGATTCCCGATTTGCATTGATACTGAATAATATACGTGATATCTAAAATTGAACGAGTAAATCTAATATTAACCGACATTCAATTTTGCTTGTTAGTGGCCCTTCGAAGGAGCGATCGCCCAATTCTCGAAAGGAGAAAACTCCGTGACTGGAACGTGAGTCACGCGGCGGGCTGCGTGACAGCTGAGGTAGCGTGCGCGCTGAAATCCGATTCCTTATATTATGACCACAGGCCCAAAATATAAAACAATATCACGGTACACCGTCACGAAACCAAACGGGCCCACGTGATATTCCCAACAACTGAGATATAACTAATGTATAATATTTAAAAAATGGGAGGCAAGTCTAATTGCCTGAATGCTTAAACATGCTTCCGTGACTGTAAATTTTGAACCGAACCAAAGAACGAGCGTTGATTCAATATGGCAATTCTTAAAAACCACTTATACACAAAACATTATAAAGAGTGAAGTGGATAGAACCTATCATTTCATTATAGCTTCCTCCGTTGTCGTTGAAATCTCTAATATCTAAATTTACAACCACCGACACTTATTGTATAGCTACCTGAACAACCAGCTACAAACCTAAAACTAGGTACCGAACCTATCTAGTCGTGGACCAAACATGTATCAAAAGAGTGAAGATTTAGAACCATCGGTATTACTGTAAATTATTATTAAATATGTCGTTTACAGTTGATCTATAGCGATTTTAATGTAATGCGACTACTATGACGTACGACAGGTGCGCAAGCCCCCGCGAGGAATCACGACAGGGCTGCTGCTTTCTTTTTCTTTCTCATTGAGTCCGGCTTCCATTGAGACTCGCGAATGGAACGGAGCGGATAAGGTAGCGTGACGGGCGCCGTGCTAAACTGCAACAAGCGGCGTTATTGAACCGGCATTACCGGCGATCAACGAGGGTTTAACAATATCACGGTCATATCAGCAGTTGGTATTTGTGCGCCCCGTACACGAATCGGATATCCTCGAATGTCCCGGATAAAATGGCATTTGCGGCGTGGAATTAATTCGGAAAATTATTGTCAATTTTGTCCCGATCGGAACAATACTTTTTTATGAATTTGGGGGGTTTAAAAAAAAGGAATATTATAGGTGAATTCACGTTGAATATAGTAGGGGTGCAGGTAGCTAACAACAGTCATGCGGTGTGGAGTACAACAAGGGGGTCGGCTTCCCCGTTGAGTCATCGCCGGCGACTCAATATGACCGAAAATCTGTAATAAACTGAATCGAGTTAAAAATTAAAATCTTATACCGACGACTATAGGGGCACAAACGACGAAAAACTATATCGATGTACAGCTTCCAAAGAGCGAATCGGGTCAGGGCTTTTTCCTTTATTTTTTTCTCACATCGGGTCTCATTGAGACTGGCGAAAGGGGCGTAAGGGCGTGCGAATCCTGGGCGACAGGCCGTGATAAACTGAAAAAAACAACCGGCATTAAGCCGTCGGTGTCCGACGGGTACCATTAAATAAATAAACCTTACTTCACTGCGACTTCTCTTTTGTATTTCCGTTGAAATATAAGTTTTGTTTTATATTTTATTTTTACCTCTCCCCCCCCCCCAACGAAGCTGGCAAAGGGAGATTATTTTTATCGCTTTTACCGAGAGTTATAAAACGCGGCCGGTCTGTCATGACAATAAATTGGTACGGACTGCCCAGAAATCGAAAGCCCCGCTGTAAACCAACTTCCGAAACACATAGGAACGATTTACCGACCTTCTGGGGATCGTGGGTCTCCCCCAAATGAAAAATACCCAATCCGGCAGGTCAACAATAGGAAAACTTTCTTTAAATTAATAAAGAACTTGTATATTTCTGCTGAATAATCACAGAAATACTAATTTCTCAAATTAGGCTTCCATCGTGAAGCAAATTGATTTTCTATTGTGATGGAATGGAATTTTAGTTTCTCTCATAAATTACGTAGTAAGAACATTATTAAGTAGCAATCAAAAATGTAAATATAAATTTACCTACATGACACGTAATTGTGCATTACGGACTGTTTTGCCTGTCTGCGTATTACCCTACGAGTTCACGAATATCGACTAATACGACGATAGTATTCCGTCACCCTTACAATAGTGTCGCTAATTCTATTTCCCTGGTTTCAGCCTGTACAACCAAACACAAATACACCGATTCAGAAAATGTCCAAAAAAGAAATTTGCAAGTCTCCCGCAGACGCGAGAGGTGGGTTGAAATCTCAGAATTGGTTCAGCAGACAAGACATTTAACGAAAGGTACTTCCGAGAATTTTGGGAAAAGAAAATTGGAAGGTAAATCGGATTATAGTCCTTTCGAAGTTTACAGAGATTTGATTAACGCAGAGAGAGAGAAAGAGAGTTAGAGAGGGAGGGTAAAAGAGTGATTAGATGGGGGGTAAAGTTTCAGAAGGGGAACTTTCAAACAGAGGGCTTAAAACGCGTCACTGGAACAGAAACGGGCGATGATGAGTGTAATTAATGCAAACTGGATGGGAGGTCGATGCCTAAGGGCCAGTGTTACTGCAAGCAGACCAAATCATGTGAAATACATGTCAGGAATGCTGAAGATTAATACAAACAACACATTAGTTGTCACTATTAAAGACTAATATCGCCAACGGAATAAAACAAAAATTAGGGTGTTTATTAGTCGGTTGGAGAGGCTTTTGAATCTGTCTCCTCTAGCTATTTCCTGTAGCAGTAATACAATGGCACTGACACTGCTGACAGACCTGACAGCACTTCTATATTGGCAGGGCTCTGCTTCCGAGAAGTCGAAACCACTCTACCTCACCAACAAAGAAGCCAGAATAGAGAGAAAATGCCAGTGTATTGTATTTCCAAATAAAATACACGATTCTAAAGCAGAAAGGAGATTGATTTATAAAGTTTTAGGAATGACTACTGCTTAATCACGACAGAGCATAAAATATGAGATAAATTCACACTTAAAAAATACAGGTTTTATACAAGAACAGTGTTGTGTGATTATTGAACATTAAAATATGTTATGAAATAGAGATTCCCTTTTTTTTTACTCAGGACCGACTCCGGATTTCAGAAGTAGAATCCTAAAGTTTTCGGAATTATAAGAAAATTAAATCAGATCAACTTAAGAAAAAAATATTTAAAATCCCAACAGAATAGCTTCCTATTTTCCTACATAATCACATATAAAACCTACGAAGTTTGAATTGAATAAATGAAGATAGTAATAACAACGAAAAACGATGAGGATGTTATAAAAAAACCAAACATGGTATAGATGGTGATAGTTTTTGAATACGATCTTGAATGATAGGGGTGGTTTTAATTCAGATTTCACTCGTACACCTATTATATCTTCTGATAATTCGTTGTTTATTACCCAATCATTATTTGAACAAAATAGCTCAGTATGTTACTAACGGGATGTTATAGATGATAATATGAATTATCACACATTTGACCAAGTATGCGAACGGAGGCAGAAAACCCAAGGCAGCATGGGCATTACAAACCCTTGTGTAGCCTCATCCTATCTAAAAAATTAAAAAATAACTTCAAAGTATCCAAGCTGTTTTCTTATTGAGCAAGAACATCAAAATAAACTGATATGGATTTTAAATTCGTACTCCAACTACAAGCCTTATATTAAAAGCAGTTTTTAAAATTTGAATTCAATAAACTATAAATAAGATGAGTAATTCACAGTAATACACCAAACAGTGGGATGAATTGGTATTCTTATGGAGGTTACCCTTGTGATTGGAGAATGTAAAACTATTTACAGTGACTATTAAAAAGTTCCTAATAAACACATTTAAATTTGTATTTTCATCAATAAGCCAAAAAATCAAATAAACACAAGAACATGAAGAATACAACACATTTCTATCTACAACATTATAACAACTTTTACTTTAAACAAATTTGATAAAATTATAAATTTCATATATCATACCTCTCCTGTTATTGATACAAATTTAGTTAACCTGGATTCATTAACAAAATTAATATATTCTTATAACAACCATTCATATACAGTGACGAAATGAAATGATGGTTAAAAATTAATTTTCCTTACGATTTAAAAGCGTAAATTATACAGGTCTTATCAATAATCTATATTCTTTAAAAATTAATCAGAGTCAGGAGTACAGCAATGAACTTTCATTGATGTTTTTCAGGACGCACAATGAGTGACGGGGCAAAAAATGTAAAACATCGTAACTTCCCAGATAAAGCCGATGTAATGCCAACAATCTGTTAAGCATCGAATTTATTATAAGCGGAGTTAACAGGGGGCTTGCCAACCAAGTCATGCATTCCTGCATGGGTGTTTAAAACTTCAAAAATAATACCAATCTCGAGCCAATGCAAAGATGCACAAATGCCGGTTTGTTCGCCGGCCAGAAGTATTTCGTCAATTGAAATTATAATTATAACCAATTCAAAAAGAATGAACGATGAATAAAACAAAACAACAAGAAAAATATTTCAACAAACAAAGCCTACGTTACTAGTTGCGCCAAATCCACCAAATCTCGTTCATTACGAGATTTTCGGAAGTACAATTTTATTCGACAAAATATTAGCCAATAATTAAAACTTAAGAGTCCACTGCCACAGAGCACTTCGTAAATAAACATCTGTACCTTGGGTATAAGTGAAAAGTTATACACAGACGCGTCGATGTACAATTTATGATATACTTTAGTTAATATTTAATGAAATAATCGATATCATTCGACCCATAAGAATATTCCGGTCTTCGCAGCAGCGGACCGGAGCTGATTGCAATCAGTCATTCGCCGTTGCGGACAAATTTTTAAAACATTATTTATTTAAATAAATTGAACAATTAAATCATAAAATTATTCAGTTCTGGCGTCAGGTATCGTAGGAATTCTGGACATGACGACGCTGGCCTGTTTACCACTATAATTTACCAGTTAAATATATAAATTATAAACTGACTTACCATCTTTGATCTTGGTCGAACTGGCTGATTTGTCGACCTGACAGTACATGCTATATAGATTTGTATGTTGTGTCATAAACTACACTCACACTGGCGCACACGGGATTTAAAGCGCGGCCGCGGACTTGACCCGGTCTCACCGAATTAAAATGGGCATAATCGTGTGGACGCCTAACGTGGAGACGGCTATGCACATTATTACAGAAACATTATAAACTAAAGAGAACAACAAGCGGTTACAAAGCCGAGACTAGGGGACGCCATGACGGTTTTAGCAGCTGTGCCCAGTGTTGCCACTGGACCCCACCAGGGCACACCACCTCTCCATTACAACCCTTCAACCCCCGCCTTTAATTTTAAACAAGCGAATATAACTTTTAAAAAATAATAAATCTCTCGATTAATAAAGTAGCAATAAAATCGGATGAACACTGATTAGTGCCGCTGCTTATTATGCCGTATTTCTAACTAACAACATTGCCGGGGGTAATTATGGCATATACAACATGCAAATTACAACAATCGAATTATCAGGATTACGTCTATAGGTGAAAACTGATATGAACGTTTCAGAAGTCAAAATTCTGGCAAAATATATCCAGTACAAAAAATGAAGTTGCATACTTCATTAATATTTTACATACTTTGGCTAATATAAGTTGGTATCACTGCAAAGGCATGAATTACCCCCTAAAATAGAATTTCCTAAATTATAAAAAGTTGGAAAATAATTTTAAAACGCTTATTAGTGTTGTATAAAGCACTATTAGTGCTTAATAGTACTGTATTAGTGTTTTTGTTAACAAATTTGTGTTTTGTTTTTTTTGATGAGTTAAATTGTGGAGTAGCTATTTGGAGAACAATCATTAGGTATGAATTATAATCAATTACATATGTATATTTATAATTAAGTTTAACAGTATGTTAATGTGCTGGTTTTTGTATGAATTGCTATTTATTTACAGTATATGGTGGACTTTTACGATTTCCGTTTCATGTTGCACCCTCTAATAATAATAAGTACACTAAGTATAATATCAACCTTGTAATTTTTGTTTTGGCAATCAATGTAATGCATGAAAATATTTTTCAATTATATTTGTATTTAACATTATACTTCAGTTTCTGAATTATGATTTAACAGTATTAACAGATTTAACAGTTCATTTTGTTCTGTTTTGCAGTAATAGTTAATGCATGATGCATAAATGATAGTGTTTTAATATTACAATACTTTTACACATAACTAAGGAATCTTGAACAAATTACAAATTTGTTAATAACGTATGCTGAACATATTACTTGATGTTAATATTTATCAACAGTTGTTTCTACCCTACGTATACAATGCAATATACAATACATTGGGCAAATTTGAGAATAGTAGGTAGGATAAAAATGTTTAAACTCTGGTTTCTACAAATTGATATTAAATCCGGGAATTTGATTACTTCAATTTTTAGACTTATTTTTCAAAATTAAGTATAGCAGTAGTGGCTAGTTACATGAAGATAATCAATTCATATATTACTAAATCTATCAAGAATTAACCAATGTTAATCCTTCAAAATTATTTTAGAAGTGCTTATTCTGGAAATTAAGATTACTGAAAAAATGGATAACTTATTATTAAGTGTAGCAATATAAATAAATAATTTGTTGTTGATTCTCAAAAGTATGGACAAACAATTATGGTATTCATTTTTATGAAATATCTTTATTAGAGCAAATAATGATTACAGTTAAAATGTGGATTTACCTATCTTATGTGCATACTATTTTAAAACATCTATTTATATTAGGTTATACAAAAAATTATTGTTGTCTTAGTAGTAAAACCTTTTCCACTATATTATATTCATTGTTATTAACTATTATAATTATTGAACAGAAAAGAAGACTATAAAGAAGACTAGAAACAAACAAGATGGAAAGGTATGTACTCTTCTCAATATTAGATTAATTTTCATAATGGAGGTCAGTTATAAAAAATTATTGATTACCTCCAGAATTTGAAATATGGATCTATCATATCAGAAATATGAATCTATAACTCCCTTAATGTCAGTACATTCTGTATCAAAATTATTTTTTGCTAAGTATTTTGATACAACTATAAACCATCTTTCAATCATAATTTTATATTTCTATATATAAAAGCAATGAATAAAATATCCTTCAGATAAAGAGTTGCACAGATGATATAAATGTTTTAATTACAAATGAATTTTGTATAAAAATATGTGTCACAAGGAAGTGTAACTACTTCCATTGAACCAATTTAGCCAGCTGATTAACTAATTGTGGCTGCTAATAATCATGGTAATGCCACTATTATCTGAATCATCGTTTCTGTTCCTCATACCAATTGATATCCAATGCATTAGCAGTTTTAATAGTAGATGAGTACTTATGATACATCATTGAATCGACATATCCATACTTTATTTTAAGTATGTAATGAAAATAATTCTGATTTATTGAATATTGTTATATCCTTACTTTGAAAATAATCAATTTTATTTCATACATTTATAAAAATAACAACAATGTTTAAATAAAAATATAGGATGGGGATTTCATTTTAATAATACAATTTAAGCACACATTTTACTATTAATATCCGTTAAATACATATGATAAAATTACATCATATATGTACAGTTATTAAATAACTTAAATTAAATATATGAATTATATTAGTTGATAATATAAAATAGATTAAGAAATATTTTTCAAAATGGTAATTGTAATTCTTGAAACAACTCAAAAGGATGTTTATACATACATTCATCCTACTTAAATCATATTTGCAGTTGTGTCACTGCATCTAGATGTTCATTTCTGGTTCACTGGTTTATAATTAACTATCTATTTTTTTATCATTTTTTTATATAAAAATAATTTAAGTTTCAACATTTTCAGTACAAAATATGATTATAGTCATAAATATTTGTTTTATAAATATTTGTATGCCCCTAGGTGACATAAAATTTGGCAATCATAATAACACTATTGAATTATTATTCAATCTAAACTTTTGTTTTATTTTTTAAAACAAAAATATAATATGCATTCTATAGGTTGATGACTTGCTGACAATTAGCAATTTCATTTTTCAGTAATATTAAATTGCAATAAATAGAACCAAATATATTTTATGTTCAATTAAAAAATTTGCACTGTTTAGCTATATATTTAGTATTCTGTACATAATATAATTTCACTTTTTATTTTTATTTCTGAATTTTGTTATTGTAAATTAATATTTAAAGCATAATATGAAAAGTAAATTAAGGTGGGGCCATATTAAAAAAAAAGACTAAGGCACATAATTTATTGTCACCATTTGTCTAATTATTTTTATAAAATGGTGTCTCCATGCAGTAATTAGGAAACTACTATATTATTTTCAATAATTATTTTTACTGCGCGTATGATGAAATATTCACCGAAATGCTGTAATATTTAGCAATAGACAAGTATTAAATACACCACTAATAGCTGTATATTGACTAACTTCATTCACTAATAGTAAATTTAATTTCTCACTTTATATCTAACAGTACTTTTACCTCAATCTGTTATAATTCAACCGGCTTCTATGAGTTTTGCTCAAAAAATTCGTGCAATATGAAGGTGCGACTTGCACACAGCTTTTTAAAAATGGTTAGTTCAATACATATAAAATTACCCTTTTTAAACGTATATATCATTTTATTTATACTTCCAACGACGCTTTTCTCAATACAGTTTTTATTGTTACTTCATCTTAAAATCCTCGGTGACGTCGATTTAATTCATTAGAAAATAGCGATCTGGTTATTATTTTAATGATTTTGTACCATTTTTGCCATCGCGATCCTTTCCGTTTTTTCGCCACTCGGCGCGTTATTCAGCTTTCTGTACAAAAATAAAGACGGGTTTTTCTTTTACGTCATCGATCACGGCGTCCCCAAATAATTTGAGTTAGACTCACCTAAACGGTTCTATAAATGTATTTACAAAATCGGCCCCGGTGACGGCCGCTAAGAATTGAAGGAATTGTTGGTGCAAGCGCAGGAGCACTCGGTGACGACAGGGTACTGGACCTTGATCCAGGTGCAGTGGTCCTTGCAGTGCCACCTGAGGAGGGTGCGGTGGGCGGTGGCCGAAGGGCGGCACTTCATGCCCGGTGGTATGGAGCAGGAGGCGGTCGGGCCGGGGCAGTGGCCCTCGCGCAGCCACCTCGGCCAGAACCTCGGCCCCAGGTCCTTCCACCGGTGGCCCAACGGGCACGCGGTCACCGCCCACAGCAGCTGCTGCAGCTTCCTCTTCAGCCGGTTGGGCACCCGCGTCCTCACTTTTGAACCGTCCCCAGTCGTACCCACTTCAGGTCCAACTCCTTCAGGTGCTGCGGCATCACGCCCACCGGTACCAACCGGCCCTTACGATTTCGCCTGTCACAGCAGATGTTTATTTATTAATTTGAGTTGTGTTCCTCACCGTGTACTCGGGCCATGACGGGCTACGAGATCTTTTAATTTTAGAATCGATGTCGAATTCGGAAATAATACGAATAATATTTTTAAATAAACTATTATTCGAATTTGCGAGTTGATGAAAATTTTTTAGTACTCTTTCTTAATAGAAGTCTGCCCCTCGATACAGAGCTGCTCTTACCGACCGACATTAGGCTTCGATCAATTTCTCCTTATCCCAGTCTTACTCAATATAAGGGTATCTCGCCGCGCCGGGGCGGCGACCCCGGTAAATCTGTTCATTATCGGAAATAAGTTGTTTGGGAGCGAACTACCGAACCGAAGAGCATTCTTACCTGAACGGCAATTGCGGAGATAAGCTGTCCTGTCGCCGGCCGTTTTCAGCCGAGGTGGGAGGCGTGACGCTCATGTAATGGGGGTCAAGATCCTGTGCCAGTTTGTGCGTGAGGAAGGTGGCGTTGATGTCTTTCGGCTGGGGGTCGTGGGCGAGATCGGAGGACTCGAGCAGGTCGGGCGGCGGCACCTCCCCCGAGGGCCTCAGACCCTGGGCCTCGGGCGACACCCCCGCCACCAAACCTCCTCCACCCACCGCTCCATTACCGGTATTACCGCCCCCGACTACACCTATAGCCATCAGCAACAATATCACCATCATCTGCAATGTTGAACAATCCATGAAACTGGAGTCGAATCCATAACCCAAGAAAAATGTTAAATGACTTAATCACATCCAGGAAAATTGTCTTCGTAATAGATATATTTAGATTGCATCATCGCTTTCCATATTATAAGTTTTATTTACATTATATATATATATATATATATATATATATATATATATATATATATATCGTAGATAGGAGATGGCAGTATAAGATTATTCCAACCTCTACGGACCAATAGTCTTACACGCTAAATGATTACTAGACGTTGACAATAAATTAATACACGAACCGATAAACTCGATTATACTCGTTAGAATATAGGATACCGTACAGTGATCAGTTTGATAAGCCGTTTATAAAAGTGTCGAGAACAGAGGAAAACGACCGGAAACACCTGGGAGTGAGGGAATGAAAGAATTCTGAAAAAACGTATATCAGGGGAAAATAATTCGTGGAACTAGGAAAAAAATCCGATGTTTTTCTCCGGTAATTGGGGCGCGGCGTAGCATAGGTTAGAACGACGCGGCATAATGCATCGGCCGGGGATCGAATCCTTGTGGTGGACCGAATTTTCATTCAATTGTTAATTCTAGTACAAGATTAATTTAGCGGTTGTTAACACTATTATTGTCTACAGCTATGAACACGGTTTAGCTTTTCATTGTTTACTTTACTAATTAAAGAATATTCTAGCTGTTGCACAGGACATTGTGTATGAGTGTTATGCATCAATGAGCATCCGGGGACGAGTGTTAAAACTCGTGTTCATGTTAGTGCTACCGAAATTATGTGATATTACTTCGAGTAAAATTTAATTATAGGCCGCGAGCTACATTCATTTTTGTCTTTGCCTGCAAATCTTAAGCTGATTTCATTTTGTCTTAAACAAATCTTTAAATTCCTGCAAGATACATTTTCTGATTAGAAATGCAATCGGACCAACCTGTAGATTAATGTCGGCTATTGGAGAGCCTGCAGTTCTTTGTGAGAGTAGAGTAGTTGGCTGTTGCGGACTTCTGTGCTTCTTTTTCTTCTTCAACATCATATCAAGAAGTAGGAGTAAAAGTAAAAGCTGGTTAGATTCGCCGTATAAAATATTCAGTTTTCTCTTATATTACACACCTTTAGCATATTCGTCCGAAGCCTCGATCGCAAACTTCTAAAACACGGCATTATGTTTTTAAAAATAAATCTAATTACTAATTTAACTTTTTCTTAGTTAGTAAATAAAACTGCATACGTACGTAGTCTTATTACACAAATGTATATAACCTGTGGCAGCGTTCCAAGCAATCTTACATTTACAATTATTGGAGTTGAAATCGAATGTATTATAATAAATAACGGATTGACCTAAGTTATTGAACGTGCACTGGAGTACACTGAGCTTTGGAGAATATCTATATTTCAATACGAGAAGAATTGTGAACGCCGCCATCATACTTTCGTAACATACCATACGTTTTTGACTATGAGACATAATGAAGGGACAGAAAGGTTCACAGTGAATTGAATTAATACGGATGCTTTTTGAAGGCGCTGTGTTTCGAGAGCGTAAATCGATTTTGGACGTTCATTGATGACATTCGAAAGAATGTGTTTGTCGAGGAGAGTACATGTTAAAAATTTCGTTGAAATCACCGAGTACAAACAGACAGACAGACTGAAGGACACCTGTCCGATAAATGTCTTTATAGATTATCAGTGTCTGTTGCGTATCCGGAGTATCTGTTACCGAGCGCCGGCCTTTCGAATAAGTATAAGGATCATTATTTATCTTTATCTTAAGAGGTTGGGGGAAAATGGTTGATGAGGAGAGTGTTAGTATATTTTAAGTTTTTTGGACATCATGTGAATTTTTGCAGTTCATCCTGTTTCTAAGTAGTAACGATGAAAGTTAGCAATTCCTAGCAATTTTTCTACTGATTCTATCTAGTATATTATTTAGTCCTTGCGTACTATTCACTCTGAGGCCAATCATAGATGGAGAAAGAACAAAACTGGGGCATCCGAAAAAAGCCGATTCTTCTGTAAATTCACAATTAGTAACTGGTTTCCAGAGATCGTAATAATGTCCTTGCGAGTTAAGTTAGTGGAAGGAGAGCGCGTAGTTTTTGTTTTTGTTTTGAGGCTATAGGAATGTCTTTCTTTGCTGTTTGAAGTTGTTCCAATGACAATGTTCGCTTGTGGAATTTAAGGAATCCAACCGAGTCTAACCGAGTGTTCTAAATATTGCACCACCAAGTCAATTGTTCAAGGCGCCCCTACCACTGACTCTGCCATACGCTAAATGATTATGCTGACCTAGCACTGTGAGTAACATTCATATCTAAATAATAAGCTGTTGTCTATCGTTTAAATTAACGATTCTTCAGCGAGTTTCAAGAGCGTATAGGAATACCGATGATGAAATATGTGCTGTTTCCAAACTTTTAAAGATATAAATAACGGTTTAATATATACACAAATACATAAGGTATCAATCCCCGCCGCGCAGTTCCGCAATTTATCAGTCGGTAGCAAGAAAGAATTGGCGGAAAATTAAGTGCCAGACTTGCAAACGAGGGGCGAACGTCCCGGCGCCTCCTCTATGAACCCAAGATAAATGAACGAAATATTTTCATTCACGCATGTTATTTAATTTAAAAATTCTAAATAGCCTAAGCCAAATGTCATAAGTGGATTGCGGAAAAATGTCCCACTCCACCGAACTAGCAGTCGAAATTACGGCAGTCAAACTACAAGTTTAAACATTTAAGAATACGATTGATGTATTTAAAGTACAAAAAAAAATAAAATAATGTAAATCTCCTAGACAAGTAGCTGAACATATTAAACTTATGGATGGCGTACAACTGTACCGGTCGGATATAAGATCATGGTCTCTGTAACCGATCAACGGAGATATCTAATCATTGAGGCCGGTAGCGGCACGAATAGGATTCTCGCTGAAAACTCGAATTCAGATGGACGTAGATTAGGCCTATGTTTTTATAGAGATGGCTCGAACGACATTAGGTGGAAAAAATCAAAGTAGCCTACAGGGGAGAAGATACGCGCAAAATACATAAAATTGAACACCGCGCTAGAAGAAGCCAATTTTCCTGAAGTTTAGGCTTCAGTTTTTTTTTCTGATTTTGAGTTATAGATTGTCGAGAGAATTAGGAAAGAGAGATAGAGAGAGAGATAGATAGAGAGAGAGAGAGAGGACTTACCGGCGGTGTTGTCGGGTGGGTGGCCGGGGCTGAACTGGAGGAGCCGGCGGGGCGCCACCGGGCATTAGGAGGTGGGATCCGATTAGGAGGCGGGCCGCCCCCACGCGCGCCACTACAACCTAATGAAATTACCGGCGGACGAGATGGGCGCCACACACCCGGGAGGGGTGACGACGGCTCCCCACCGCCCGCGCACCCACCCTCCCGACGGGGCTTCCAGCCGGTTTCACAATCGAAACAACACAAAAAAGAAGGTCTACGTATCGAATTTCAAAAATTATTTTTAGTCCGCGTTATCTCAGTCCTCCTCCCCCGAAATGTGAGCAGGAATAATGGTAAAAAATTAGGTAGATTTCAATTTTATTGTAGTCCTTTCGATTTTCGTGCGATGTACGCGAAATACGTTTTCCGCCATTAAATACAAATTTAAGGCTATATCTATATATGTAATGAAACCACCGGAATATCGTTATTACTTTTTTGTTTAACTTATTATATCTTATCGCCATCAATCGTATTGTATTTTTTGTCATTCGTCTTGTATAGTGACGAATAGAAGGGGTAGCGGTCGTTTGGTCCCTTAATCGAAGGAAGTTCAGTGTCGAAATTGTCCAGTAATATAAGACTATCGGATGTTCAACGAGAGAAAAGTAGTGTAAGGATAATAAGGAGGTATCCGTATTTCCATAATGCGCCGTCGTGATTGATCTAATAAAAATAAAACGATGTCCGCCCCGAGCGTCAGAGAGGGCTGGGGCGTGAGTCGCGTGTTGAAGCGGCGATGGCGTCTACTGGGATTTGAAACATTTATTGTTATATTTATGTGTAAGTGATTGTCGGTCCGGGGGAGTGTGAAGTCGTCGGGGCGGGAAGTGGATTGATTGGGGCCTTTAATGAGGATCTATCAGTGCGAGGAGGGGGGCCCGGCCCCTCCACCACTGCTTCGGTATAACTATACCATTATAGTTAAATATATATAACAACTCTCTGTCTCCACCACTTCCTTCACCCTTCATTATCTCCCTCTTGTATGCCGCTCCGGTCCCCCGGGGTCACCCCCCTGTCTGATACGGGTTGTTTCAAATCGATTGAACAAATTAAGACGAGCCCTTATTTAACGGACCGTTGTCAGATTTCCAGTTAATTCGTGCCCGCTTCGGGGGACTGATACAGAGAGGGTATACCGTAACGTGGTGAAAATTAGGAAATCGTACGGACAATGTACAACTTAAAAGAAGTTTTTCCTTTGTAATACCGAAAACTTATATTATTAGAGAAATAAGATATTAGAAAAAATTATATTCTCCGATGTATATATAAATGAATATATCCATAATACATTCTTGCGTTTGACGTTATTATGTCCATAGTTAAAACAATGCGCCGTCCATACACCATAGTAATTAGGGCTTCTTGGAAGATTGTAAATAGCATGAAAGATAAGCGAGCGTAAGATTTGTCAGATAATGTCGCTCTAATATTGAATTCGTGAGAGGGCCACGATGACGTAGAATGCATGAATAAAGAACCCACTGTTCCTTGAGGTAGCTTAGTTCCTCTTTGAAACGTGGGATAGGGACCGAGCGTCCAATTCTGACAAAGCATGCCGTCAAGTCCCAATTCAGAACCGACCTGGGAAAATTGACGTCTTATGTAAGGTATTGCACGTCCTAATTTACATGTAAAATGTGCACTTTTGCTGTTGCTATTCATGTATGCGCCGATGCCGATTCCACGTTGACGATATCTTATAAGAATAGTAATTAATTTTCGAGCGAACATCAAAAAGATTTTATCTTGTCAGAAACATTATCCAACTGGCGATGAAATCATCGGCGCCGTCTTAAAAATACAGAGCGCAGTCAGTGAATACGTGAAAAGAAGTGACATTAACAATTATATGAATATATATTTACGAGAATTTATCCATTTAATGTATCGCCGTTTTTAGAAAATAAATTTATTTTCACGGGAAAACAGAAAAACCAACCTAATAATTGGGAGATGTAATAAAAACACATTCTAATGTGTTATCAATATGTATAATAACAAATTATAATCCATACTTTTTTTACATGAATAACTTTAAGATTATTTCATTCGTATATTCATGATACTATGATCACAAATCGATATAAGAGAAAACCATTCAACGCGCATAATACCTGGTTGTTTATAACATTCCAAAATAATCTTACAATTGTTGTATAAATTGTACGTTGCTAAATATGATTAATTAAAATTTTGATGTTCTTCTCAATAACAAAGAGAAGAAAGTTCTCCGTCGCCATTTAATCGTGGGAGGATAATGTAATTTCTCACGGATGGTCGAGCAAGAGGATGATCGATGATCCGAAGCCTGACTTGACGCATGGGTGGGCTTATTTATATCCGACATCCTCACCTCCGATTCGGGATTTCCGTCGATATCTCGAAATCGAACCGGGGGACGATTGTGCAACCGGTCTACCATTGTCGACCGACCGAGCTCTGTAACCGATAGATAGTTTTCTTTGGGCTCGGCTCATTGTTACTTCGTAATTAGACTTACCCGATGGGGTCGTTTAGAAACACTCACGGGCGGGGTTGAAGCCTCTCCCATTGTGACATATCTGCGCAAAGTACGTCTGGCGCCGCTACTATTTTTGCGCAATAATATTTCAAATTATTATACGATATTTCCGGTTCTAATTCTCACATGTTTTTCTCACATTGTGAATAGAATTGTTTTACGTAAACGAAACCTTTTTTCTGTTCGCTAATAGTTTGGCAATAAAGTCCCAAAACCATTTCAGTTATCTAAAAGTTAAGACCTGGAATGATTATAGTAGTAAACTTAAAGTGATCGATAAAAATAACATATACGCTATATTTCTGGGTTAGGAAGGGAATTATCAGAAAGAGATTGATACTAAGACAGAACATTTAAAGAAAGAGGCTTAATTTATTTGAAATGAATTATCTCAATTTTAGAATTGTTATGAGTTGAAAACAAAAAAAATCAGGCTAATATCACTATAACACCAATAATATTAGTGTGTACTTTTTTTTGGTAAATGGCGTACGCGTGTCGGTTGCAAATGCGTACTTTTAGCACTATTACTCGGTAGTATCTTGACCAATTGTCCCTATATATATTTCAATTTTAACATTTATATTCACATATTTAGTAGTGAATTTGTATCCCTCCGATTGCTTACCATTTTGATAAGAAGCTTAAGCCTGTCACTTTTATGGTCATTTGTATCATCGCAGGTATCCCGTTTCCTATTGTTCAGGTGTTATGGGAATTTCTTTTGTATGCCTGTACTCATGATTTGTATCCTCTAAATCCCTGGTACTTACACCTTACTTTAAACTCGTTGCAGGAGTTTAGTTGGTTAAGAAATATACTTTGCTTTGAGTGAAATAATAAGAATTAATGTACTTATTCTTGAATTTAGTAGCTAGGGTATGTTATTTCACCACTTTACATAGCTCTGTCCACTTTGCGCTATATAATAACTTTGCAATTTGATTTTATGCTTTGGGGCGATTTGATATTAAATTTCTTAATCGGTTTCAAATATGTTAAATATGCTAAAATCGTGATTTTTAATATATTTGTGATTCTAATGTTTTTGGGAGCAAGGAAATATTATCAGTTTATCATCTTATCCTTCCCCTATACACGACGAAATAAGTTTAAACCAGAAACAAGCAAAATAGGCGAAAAATACTGTATCAAATTTAATTATAAAATAGTTTACAAATTGCTATCCAAATTGTTTCAGAGAATACTTCTGTTATTCCATCCCTCCAGTGTAAACAGTTCTCGTCTTATCAAATGCCTTATCATTACAAATTTGCAATCTCTTATTTTCTCTGGTCTCATCGGCTATGCATCATCTCAATAGTAGGGAAAAAAAATTAAAGACGTGACCAAAGACGTGACCGGCGTACCGGATTCTCGCGTGTCTATTTTCTATTCAGTGATTATGAGTCATATCAGCTTGTCGTATCAGAAGTTTATCGGATACCTATCAAGATGTTCGATCGCTGTAGCCAGTTTTTAAATATTTAAAAAATTTTATTTTATAAAGTCATTCATATTTTTTACATTAAGTTTTTACCCAGTGTTCTGAATGAAGCATTTTTTGTATATCGAACAATTAATGATGACTCTGTCGGATATAGTCTTCCCAACTGTCATAAGAAATCTGGTAATGCTAGTTATATTTATGTTATACTACGTTTTTCAGCGGTGCGGTTTTTACATTTAAGATATCATTCGTTCAGAGTTAAATTAAGAAATGAAACGACCAATGAGATAATGAAGCTGTGTATCTTCTAATCGCGGTTTATTTCGCCGGCCTTGGTCGGTGACCACGGCACCCCCTCTCGACTTAATCGTCGAAGACCTAACATCCACTGAACTAATTTCAAGATAGGAACTTTCGGTCGATAGGACTTAGGAATAAGTTTCAACTATTGTTTTTTTGTTAAGTAGTCGTTTATGTGTAAGTAACAAAAGGTAGTCAACAAAGACAAAACAAAAGACAAGATATATATAGAAATTCAATAAATCATAAATAGTAGAAGTGTTTTTTAATAACATCTGGTAGTGACACTGGAAGCACGCGCACTATTTAGAGTGTAATAATCGAGGATGATTTATAAGGTGTTGACGGAACGAGGGGGCTGATGCGAAGCTTTCAGAGTCTGGCTTGTGTAACTTGTTTAAATATGCGGATGCGGAGATTTGAATTTGTGTGTTGCAACAAAATACAACCGGGGGATATTGAGGATCGTACTCACTTGTAATTATTCAACCGTACTTATGCGCAATAGCTCTTTAACCGCAACAGATGAAATAAGTGCCCATAAATTAAGACACCATTCTGCAAATTAGTTTATCATTGACAAAAAAGGTCCAGTGGCACTGCGAATTTCAAGGAGGACTTATGGGTAGTATGAAGGACATTAGGAGGCGGATGTTTGAGATTCTGACCCGGATATGGTTTAGGTTGCGTTTTCAGTGCCCAAGCCAGCGTGGACACAAATTGCGAGCCTCAGTCTATAATATCATCGTATTTTTACATCGAAAATCATATTTACTATATTTATTCTCTTCGATATATTCCAAACGGCATAAGAAGTCCCTCTAATCCCGGTTTTTACTGTTCTAGACAAAAATATGAAATGATTACAAGTGGTACTCCAATTAACCCGGTATGCACTATATAATTCATTTCGCTCATTAGTTCTGAAATATTATGAGAGGGCGGTTTCGTAACTTTTCAACTAATTATAAACTTGAGTACTTCACATGTGGATATCAATGAATTGATAATATACTGTTTTATGTTATCTATAATACTCGTATCGTATCTAGCCCACAATATAAGTATAAATTATCAAAATACTTTATATATTTAAGAGTAAACGAAACTTTGCTCCTACGTGAGGTAGTGGTACCGTTAATTTTGTAAGTGAAGGGTTGTATATCCAGTGAAAGAAATGAGAGTGGTAGGAGGAGGGGGGGATTTGCGATACGCCTTCCCCTTTCTCGGGAAATCGGTAATTGGAGACGGGGAATCCGCCCACGAGAGGGGTGTAAATTCGGCGAGCGTGAGGTCGGCCGTCGTACTCGCGCCGAGGGAGTTAAAAGGAGTTAATTTATTTCGTATATGGGAGAAAGTGGGGACGGGTTGGTGGCCGGATCGGATTTGGAGCGTGCGCGCCCACAGCCCTCGGCCGGCAGACACTGTCGCCCACCGACTTCCTGTTCCCCCACAGATATCCCCCGTACCCCTACCCCTGCCCTCTTCCACCAAAAAGGAGCCAACCATCAAGAGAACCGAACAACCTGACTGTCGCCCCCCCCCTCCCTCCCGACACTTCGGTAATATAATGCCCAGTGCCCCAGAATTATGTCCGAGCGCTCTCAGCCACTCGTAACCCGGCGATCGGATCGATTTCGGGACTCCTCGGTACTTCCTCGGGAGAGGAAGTCCTGTCGTATATTCCCGTTCGTCGGGAGGGTTCCGGCTCGCGTAATTGGGGTCTCGATCCGAACTGTGATTTCCGGCTATGTTCAATCCTACGTTTTAAGCCATATATGGCCGAGGTTCCGAAAACGACTTCAATATTTCTTTTCAGGGTTCAGAAAAATAGACCCTGCTGAACAACATAAGTTTTGAAAAGCGTAGGGAAGACAGAAGGGGGACTCTAATTAAATTGTTCTACGGAATATAATGGATCTAATTTCAAACTTACGATGACATTGTACGTTGTTGTATGCGTTTCAATACGAATTTGCAACTGGTAGCTTTCGACCTAGACTTTGAATTATTTAATCATTTACGCTAATTTTTCAAAAATTTACGAGTATTATTATACTGTAACATGAACGCTCCCGGGCGTTTCTGTGTGAATATATGATTAGCGCATAAATATACGTCTATATTGATTAGTCGGGATAATAGCACATTACTCATTCAGTCAACCAATTAGGGCTAGATCCGATTACCTACCTCTGACTTTAATTTATCGACCAATTGCATATTCGTATTTCCAACTGAGTTCAGTTAACTGAAGAACACTCTATAGAATTGCACTAATGGTTCAGAACGGGTAGGTAATTATAAAAAATTATAAAATATAAGGCAGTTATATAAAATGAGATTTATCGAATCATAATTCGATCCGTTAAGATGCTGAGTAGTATGGTGACGGGGGAACTATTGCTTTGTGTTGTCCAAATTGCGTAAGTTTAAAAAAAAAGATTGGTTTTCCACGGATGATCATTGACAGGATGAAAGGGGCGGATTGGGTTGCAATTAGTAACTTATACCGGCCTGGTTATAACTTATCGGCATTGAAATAAGAATCCGACTAGTCTGTCGTTTTAATTGGGTGACTATGATGAATAATTCATTATTTCGTATAGTTAAATACGAATTTAAGTGTAAACGGTATTATATACAACCGGATAGATGTCGTCACATTTTATTAGAAGTATATATTTATTTTGTAAATTGTTGTGACTTTTGTATTCTAAACTAATCACGGGCTGTCAGTAGGACGTAAAAATTGTCTTAATTATAGTTTCAAATGTCTGCGTCTGTAGGAGCAATATTTGAGCTAAACATTTTGAATGTTATTGTTTCAGCTAATTGTACGACCTTTCGCTAAGTTTTGGAATATCCATTCGCCTGTTGGTTACGTTTGTCTTACCACACGCGGTTTTTTAAATACAATTTAACAGATGATAGGTTAATTCAAATATAACATCTGTATACTGTTATTTTAATTGTATTAATTTCTATGAAAAATATTTTATTTATTTTATACAATACAAGAAATAACTTGATCAGAACAACACATTCGCTCAGTTTCTAATATGACCTACTAATGTGACTCATAATGGAAGAATAGTAATGCAGAGAAGATTACAATACGTATGTTGGTCACGTCTTCTGCAGCTTTTATTTCTGTTTTTACTGTTGAGCCTATGCATACATTAAGCCCACCGGCAGTACTTCCGTACTTCATACAGCCGTATTTCCCAGGACGACAGCTATGAATGAAGCTTAGCTTTCAAAAATTAGTACACATTACTTTAATCCCATTATGCAAACATTTCGTACAGTAACAATCAAAATTTACCTGCTTCGTGATTTATTGCTTTCAATTAGAAATGACTTTTATATTAATTATTGTTCAATTCACATTCAAGAATACGCGTTCTATGTTATTATAGAGTAATAACAACAAAACTGAGACTGATAATTATTATTATTCATTACTTATCTTGTAATGGATTCTTTAATTAGTATAGTTATAATTTTTTCGGGTACGAAGAAATTGTTAAAATTATAGTGCGCTTTGAAATTTGTGATTCTTGTATTTTACCCCCATAAAAATATACAACCGAAATTATAGTATACGCAATCAGCGGTCTATACGAAAACTAATCGAAGCGAATTACACTGCTATACTATAAATACGAAAAATATATATATAAAAACAGTGTTTAGTGAGACCGAACTCTAATGTTGACTGATACTAATATATATTCATAATATAATGCTTAATAGTTTCATTAATATATTTATTTAAGATATATATCTGTCAAAGTAATAATAATTTTGCATCACAATATTTTATGTCGGTATCCTTGGTTGGACACGAGATTAATTTCTCTACCTCAGTCTGGAATGAATCCAGGAAGATAATCTAGTCTTTTCTGATAAGGTATACAACTGCGAAGGAAATGCCAGGGGCTTTTCATATTCGCCTATATCTCTCTCGAGAAAGGTGAGGGATATCTCGTAAATTTAATTTAAAAAGGTCGAATTCCGTGACGGTGAAACGGCTGCGGGGAGTGGGGGACCCGCCCCGAAAAGGGGGTTGAACTAGAGGCCGTGGGCGAGAGTCATCTGGAAAAGCGTGGCAATCATCGGTGCCGGAGGGAGGAGCCGGCTACCGTCTATTGTAATTTTCCATTGAATACTAATAAGCATAGGGCCGGAGGGAGGAGCCCCCGGCGGCGGCCGCATTTGAACCACCGCCCCCGCCGCTCCCATTGTGCAACTCTCACCGACGGCTAGATTACAAGCCTCTCTTCACCAGTGTTCGTACCCCACTCGATGACACATACTCCTAACGACACAGGGATAATAATATTCAACGATTCTCCGTCTCCGTCGCCCGCCCGCAATATTATTGTTGGGCGGAAACGCGCTCCAATTACAAATGTGCAATAAACTTGGGGTGGGGTGGGGGGGGGGTTCTTTTGTTCCCTTCGACTTCGTAATTTTCTAATTACGCGCGATTGGTGCCCAAGGTCGACTTTGTCTTCTCTTTAAGGGGAATACCTCCTCCATCTTCAGTATGATACAATATGATGCATCATCGACTGTATTAAAAGTAATGCGGCGGCGGTAGCGGCTCACTTACTAAGTGTTACTTTCATCCGTAATTTGTTCACTTTGCGCTTGTTTTAAATTCATAGCAACAGTAAGTAGGTAACCTGCCTAGTATATAATAAATGTACTGAAAGTTAATAGTACGCAGTATATGATCGGAGGTCAAAAAACATGAATGTTTTCATGATTTCACGCCAGATAATAAACAGTCAACTGACAAATAACACAAATATTGCTGTATAATTTAATTATTTGTTGTGACAGAAAAATGTCTCTGCAAATTCTAATAAATGTACAAAAAGATGAGCTGGGCTTTGCATCATCAATCGGGCGATTTTCTTCTCTCTCGCCTGTATGTTTGTTTCTCCTTGGGCCCCTTGGGTACCTTGGGAAGTACTGACGCACGTCGGCTATCGATGAAGCATCCGGTTGGTAATATCGCTAAGCTCGTACTGCAACAGCCATGGAATGCTACTGACGATGACGGACATGACCGAAACCGGTCTGGGATAAGATCAAAAATGAACCGAGAGAAGTGAAATAATCACACGAGTGATATTGGTTGCTTGTTTATTTGTCTGCAAACAAATGTATGTATACAACAAACAACGTACTGTTATTTTTCTATTTAAACGTCCAGTATTTGAATAGCAGTTAAATTTAATTTAATAAGGCGCTTCATCGGTAGCCGACATGCATACGTGACTATTATTGACGAGCTACTAGTGACGGTAATGAACCCGCACGGGATACCCCAAAAGATTACTTAAATTAAGTAATAAATGAATTCTTAACATTGAAAAATGATCTAAAATATTTGACTGAGTATACATATAAACTGAGTTATCACATCGGGTACGATGGACCGACATCTTACAACACATACTGCAACAATAATTTCTTCACGCTAATACGTCGAATGCTACTGGCAATGATGAGAAGTCGAAACCGGTCTAGATGAAGGCCGAATAGATGCAGTGAGACGTAGAAGCGCGTGAGTTCGCGGTATGGATATTTCAATTGTCGATAACCTCCTCCCATACAGATGCCAGAAATTGAAATCAACATAATTTAAGGCAGATATTTAATTCGGTGCAATTTAGATCACTTACATTGTATTAATTTTGCGCTCCCTAGAGTGTTGTTTGTTTGGCGGCCGGGGTCGAGAAATCTAACTTGGGAAAATTCCCGAAAGCAAATCGGGAAGATGTTTATTCTCGAACCGGCGCGGGGGGCGAGGGGCCACCGACTGCCAGAAGCGCCCAAATCCCCAGTAAAAAGTGGAACGGTTGACGAGCCCGAAAGTTAAAACTTAATGGCAACGTCCCTGATCTGTTTGGCGGACCGAATTCCCGAGATAGGAAGGGAAGGTCTGGCTGGTGCCGGGGTCTAATTAACGATAGAGCGTGGCGCCCGGTCGGCGCGGAGTCCCCTCCGACCGCCGTTTTTATTCTTATCCAAGATTTGTCCCGTCGTCCCGCTCCCCACTCGATAGTGTTACTTCCACATCACTCCGCGTTCGTCCCCGCGTCCACAATAACACCGACACCGATAATAGATCTGGTGGATTAGATAATTTCTTTTTTTTCCGTCCACCGGCCCGAGAGTAAAGGAAAACAAGATAGGCAACTCACGCGGTCGGACCGATGTGCAATGCGACCTGACGTTACATGATAGAATGTCCGGGGCATTTATCGAATTAATGCAATGTCCGTAAGCTGGTTCTCTAGACCAGTAGAATTCGAGGGACCTAATGGAGTAAACCTGGATTCCCTCCGAAATCTATCTACAATATAAGAATAGACTAATCTCATTTAATATCTAATTAACATTTATTTAAATAATCCTGGAATGAATATATATTGCAATCTGTCTAAATTTTAATTAATTTCGGATATTTATGTATGTACTGAAACAAAAGGGTTTTATTACTCCCACTATCTTGGTCCGCTTTGCGGTTCGAATTCAAAACTGTTGTACTTATCGCGATAATTTAACTATCGTTTTTGTCACGGTTTAAAGACGAGACGTTTATCTGTTATATACGTTAATTATAGATGGGTTGGTAAATAATTTTATATCTTAGCTTTGAAGTTTGTTCCGATTTTGTTGTACTTGACCTTTTTTTTCTTAAAATGCGTCAATATTCTTATTTATTCCCGCTCGCATTATATAAATATTATTTTCTCGAAAATCATTACAATTTTTGATCCGTCTACCAGACGGGCAAAGATTTATTGGACTATTATAATTGTAGTGAAACTACTTGAACCGTATTACGTCCGATGTAGTCCCTCCGGGGTCATAAACTACGATAAGACAATTTACACGAAATTAATAAAATCGATTATATTGGAAGGCGATAATTGCCAGTTATCCGCGACACGTGACAGCTATATTTAAAAGCCCGTCTTATTATTCTAATTACCCGGTAATTGATGTTATATTCAAATTTGCAGTTGATTAATATAGGCTTCCGGGGGACTACCTCCGCTCGTACCGGGAGAGGCGGCCTTATATAGCTTATAAAATTTAAAGAACGTCCGCTTTGCGAGATAACCGGATCTCTATCGTTTCTATTCGGGACGAATTCGAAGAAAGTGCCTCGTCGCTGCGGCCTCGCTCAACATTTCCGTCAGTACGTTGACGGGCCGGGGGACCCCGGACGGGGATTTTGTCGGACAACGAGGGCCAAAAATGGTGGTGAGACTGTGTGCCGGTGGTAGCCAGCCGGATGGGAAGCGGTGTGACAACGGCCACCGTTGGTGGTGTGCGGCGACTACGAGCGGGGAGATCTCCCAAATTGGACGAGAGGAGTCCCCACCGTAATAAAGATGAACGAGTGGGCCCGTTTCCTGCCCCCCCTCCCCCCTAACCCTCCGCCATACACTCATTTGATTTCATTTCACTGACTTCACCCTGACATTTCAATTTGTACTATATAAATTACAAAAAATATATACGTATATATATATATATATATATATATATATATATATATATGTGGGTGTGGATTTTTAAAATGTAAATACTAGAAATAGCCACTATTAATCGGCATAATCAGGCGAATACAATAGCCCTACTGATAGTCTAGATCGCTACACATATTTAAACAGAAGTTTTAGATTATTTATCAAAGTGAAGATTTCATTAAAATTAAGGTATTTGTTCGGTGCTCAGGGGGGTTTGGAATATCGATATGGTTTCGGATGCTGACCACCGTCGCTAATTTAGTGAAACACTTACTCACGTCGTATGTTGATGAACCAGTCGGTCGGTTTACCTTATAAATTAAATACAAATATTAGAACCTCAATTGTTTAAATGAAACAATTACGAGTATTTGTAATTATGTATGTTTGTATTATTACCTCACCATTGTTTGATCCTATTCTAAACGGGTACTTTAGCTACAGAACAGTGCGCGAGAGGATCTTAGTATCTCAGTCGCAAACTATAGTCTTAGTCCCAACAAAATATCCCATGAATATATATATATATATATATATATATATATATATATGTATGTATATAATGTTTCTTGCCCGTAGAAAATCCGTCTATGTATAGACATAATGAATTAAATTGCAGTAAGGGACACTACATAAGAGCAAAGGCGTAATTCTAAACCTCAATCATATTGAACGACGGGCAAACATTTTTAATTACCGTAAATGAATTAATTATTTTACGTTTTACACCGCCTAATCACTGAACCGGATAGAAGGTCGAGGAAGTCTCTGTTATACTGAGATATTTAATGATGTTTATACAGAAACGCATGGGTCGGTATGACTACCACGAACGGCAAATTAAAACGAATGAGATCAACAACATATTTCAGAGCGTTTATTATTTATCAAGCTGACAGAATGAATGAGGTCTTCAACTGATTTAGTAGTTTATTTAATGTAACGGTCACATCTTATTTATCCGGAGTATGAATGTCGGATAACATAAATTACAAATCGCGTGCTAAATAATTAATAGTGACTTACGCCTACATTTGCACTGACAATAACTGCTATTTACTGTCTAAATATAATTTATTAAACTTTCATTTAAATGAGCTGATTGTGAGCGCGCGTTGACGCAAATATTGTATTTTTTCAGTTTAATCTAACCATAACAACTATTTATTGAAACTTCTAATGATTATTCGCCGCAAATGTACTGTTTTATTGAAATTAACTACACTATCTCTAATGACGCATCCATTAAGGTGACCATAACTTTATGGTTTTGAAGTTCGAAAATTAATTCTTAAGAAACCAGGCCATTTTTTAAATTAAAGAAACAGCCATGTTAGTGGAGTATACAATTAAGTTAGTATGTTCTTAAAATTATGTGGGGTACTATTCCTGAAAGAGGACAATTGAAAAATGATTAGCTTACCTATTATTGTTTCGTCATATAGCCTGGGACGTTTACGTCTGCTTGGACGCGGTTTTAACTGGCGCCTGGTTTTCGTTCGGCCCGCTACTGCAAACAAGTAAAATTCCGATTTACTTTTTAAGAAGGTTAGACTTTGATCCGCACCGAAAAATGTTGACTTATCCACACAAATAATGTGCCTTAACATGCAATCGTGAAGCATTTTGTCAAATACAATTTGAGGGAGTCCTCGAGAGTTTTGTATTTCAATGTTCTAGCGGTATTCTGTCTCTCGGTATTGACCGAAGTGGCCGAAACCGTTTTTAGTGTAAGAAAAAATTATATAATTACGGGGTCATTTGTAAATTTAAGAAATAAATCGTATAATGCCCATACGGGGCCTTACGGGTATTAGTTGTAATTGCGAATATCAGGTTTATGTGATGGATCGGACTGGACAATTTTATATTAGTCGAGTTATCTGTAGTTAACTGTTTTAACGGAGTGGTCCGAGTGGAAATAAAGCCCGGAGGAAGTGGAAGACGGGTGTTATGCGATGGAAGCTGGATATTATTATGTTATGTAGCGTGCGGGGGACTGGGTTTTGGTGGCGGCCTAACCCTCGGGCCGTATCCTTCGGGCTGTCCCAGCCGCGCCGTTTTCTATTCAACCGTAGGTTTAATTGAGGCATTGTGGATCCTCTGGTTCGCTCTCCGGGACGATAATTTGGGAGCCGAGCGGCCGTGTATACTGCGTAATAGGCCCGGCTTCCTGTTCGCGACACGCCCAAGGTGCTCTCCCTCTCGGCGGGCTCCCGTCTCGGGTGTCGTCACAGCCGAGATACCGGATCCGCGGTCTTTTGTTCAATACTGGGCCAAGAAATAAATTGTTAAAGTATTATGTAGTCAATAAGATATCAATCTAGCGATTTTTTTCGCCTCACGTACGATCTTGTCCTGTCTATCTGGCAGATCAAACAAGAGTGTGGAAACCGAAGAAACCTTCCGTCAGTAGTATACTGCCGTATTTACTCAGCGTAAATAATACACCATATTACTGACCGTACTGACGGCGATATGCCGAAACTGCAGTCTAGTTCTGGAAACAAATAGGGGAATGGAGGCAGAAAATGTCGCGGCGGGAATAATCTATTTGAAAATGGTCATGATATGTAATTGATCGTCATCAGAATTCAGTTAATAGAGAGTAACTGTAACCAAAATAATGGTGCATCTGCGACCGATGATTTAAAGTAATAAGTAATAAGTACATTTTAACTGTTTAAGAGGTTGTCTAGGATACATACAAGTAGGTACTTAAAATTATTTCGGTGGCCTTAGTTGACAATTTCAGTAGTAATGAAAGGATAATGAAGCTTACCTTCCTAATTTTAGGGTGTTCCATTATGATTAACTACTGACAAAATAATTTCGGATAAAATTATTACTTGGTTCATACTGTATGGCACAATTTCAAAATATCAAATCCACGTTTTGTACAAAGGTCCGCGCAATTATATCTAGCCGCCAGTAGCTCAGGTATTAAAATATAATTTACTTAGAGCGATATTTCACGTATTTTACGGATTTCATTCCTACGCCTGCATGGAACGCAGAATTCAGTCACATTTTATAAAGGAGAATAAGCGCGTTGTTTTGCTCGGTAAAACCCAAGGATTTGTTAGGCTTACTTCAAACATCACTCTTAAGGTATTCATTGCGTTTTCCTGGTACTTAAATCGACTAGACGCCACGTTGTTACCACGATCGGGTCGGACTGCTGTAGACATTTAGCAAGTTTAATGTACCGCAAACTCAACAAAAAAATAAGGAGTAAGGGAATCAAATAAATGGAGGTGTTCCAACAAAAAGACGAAGGAAGGCGCGGATATTTACAATGGCAGTTTAGAGAGCATCTAGTAAATTTTCATCGTTACCCTAATCGCTAGTTGAAGAATGCTTTTTTGAAATAGAAACCAGTTATGAGATCAGCCGAACATTGCAATGGGTCGGAATGAGTGAGAAGAGGACCGGTATTCGAACTGGGTCTAGATAATATCTACAAGCGTTGGCTTTGAAATCTATCGCTTAAAATTCTCCCGCTACGTCGGTCTCGTACTTCAACCCACTTGTAAGCATTTGAATAACATGCACAAAGCAACCTTCCCATTAAATTGCAAAAATCTAATAGTAAATAAACATATATACAATTTCAATTCCGACTGTTATTACATTGCAATTTAGGCTATTGCTATTATAATTTTACTCGAGAGTCAGAAGTCAAATGATGATTACCGTTCGAGGGTATAAAAAATTCGTACTCAAAAAAATTTGAAATTAGGAAGGCACAATTTAAAATTTTTATCTACTCAGTAGTTAGCTTTTAATTAAGCCTTTTTTATACGTTAAAAGTCGTGAACTCTATGTAAAATGAACTAAATATAAAAGACGTAGTAAAATTAGTAAGGAAGATATGGAATTCGCCTAATGAGAAACGAAATCAGCAATCGTAATTTCTTGTGCTTATTTTTTTTCATATACAATGTTCCAGTGTCTATTAATGTACACAGGTATAGTTTTAGATATAACTAATCTTTTCTACCGATAGCATCTAAGTAATATGATCTAATAACCGCTAAGATTAGGTTAATTTATCTGCAAAATAAGGTGTAATAATGTCCAAAATGTACAAATCCGTCGGAAACGCGAGGCGGAAAACTATAGACGGGGGCAGGAAAAGAATGCCGAGTTGAATAAAGGACCGATTTTAAATGGGCATTAGGCCGGTCCGCCACCTATTGTCTACAGACAAATTTGTGTTCTAATACGATTACTTATTCACGCACAACGCGGCCTTACATCATTTAACTCGACGTAGGCAGGGGCGGCGTCATCTCGGTGATTGCGCACAAAAGAAACAGAAAAGAATCCCAACATCGTAGAAAACGGACGGCATTTTTACGAAGGAAACGTCCATTTTCAAATACTTTGTAGGCGTACGCTTTACACGGTTCTGTTCGGGAGTTTTCACTTCCCGTCCGGCAATTTATATTTATGTATATTTTTTGGCATTTCCTTACGCTGCCCAGTATCGTAAATTTCTGAAAATAACGTTTCCAACGATCGGATTTTTTGTGTGACAATTCAATTTTTACTCCCTTTCAAGGACTGTTGCCGATTGCAAATTGAATATAAAAAAAATACAATCACCCATTACTTTTGGAATAATCAACATACTACTTAAATAATTTCTTACTTAAACCCCTTTGAGTTTATAGTCTCAAGTAAAATGCGCATAATTTTACCATTAATAAGACAAACATTTCCGATATCGGTAATATTTTCAATCGCTCATAGATAATGATGCCTGAAGATTTGTTTCTTATATTAGTGTAATGAGTTGAAAGCCGCAGTAATTTTCTCTTAAAGGCCTTTCTTTGTTATTATTTGTTAATAATATTGGGGTATATTCCCAACAAAAGTTTTCGGTGAAATAACAAGGTTGGCTTCAGTGAAACATTTCCTTTCATAGTATGCCTTGTGTCAAAAAATCTGTATAATAAAACCGCTGTAGCTTGTATTTTATTGCTGATCTAATTCTGACTCGTTATTGTTAAGATCCCTTCCAAAGAACGTAGGGCTTTCTAGTTCTCTCCAGTTTTCTACTATGAAACATTCGTTCTGTTTGTAATTTTCAATTATCGCACCAAAACTACAACTCTGTGTAATTGAATTGTTTACTACCTACTGAAATGTTTACATTGTTCAAGTTGTTTTCTCAATCGGTTCCCAGGTCCTCGCGCGTAATTAGATGGTACAGTTTTTATCAATAAACCTACACATGCACTCAACCTCTATAATCTTCTTATTAAGTTCCTCTACATTGTGAAAATAAAGAGGATGTGGGCAGATCACGATTTCTCGGTAATTTTATTTATGAAGGACTCTATTAACTCGGTTGCCTACACAGTACCCGAACCCTGACCCTCGGACAACCTCCGTAAAGGGAAGTCAAGCGTGTAATTTGCGAGACCCGCTTTTTAAAATATGGCTTATTGGGAAGTGTGACATCAGGACGGACAAGAACATTTAAATAAAGCAGTGCTTTACCGATTCTTAAATAATGTCACTTAAAGCCACAACTGGCGTTTTATTTTATTAGTAAAACATTTCCGAAATTTCAGGGTATCGTTAGTGCCAAATTTTGAAATTATGACGCTAATAGGATAATATTTATTAAATTTAAGGCTCTTCAATTTATTTAAAACGAATTCGAAAAGGATAGCAAGTGTGTGATAACCTTCCCGATGATAATAAAAGTCCTCCAACAATAACATAAGGTCATTATACAATGAATTATGTAACGCTCTAGATTTAACCAAGTTCCTCTTATGAAATTAACACATCATTATTAATTTATTTATCCCCTTTCTTCGAATATTTTATTACTGAGACGTCATTCGTATCTCGATTAAAGCCGTAAAAATTATAGCCATCTCTGGGAAACATTTAAAACTGCGATAAGGGAACTTTTTTCAAATCTCATTTTAGAAATTGACCGAAATTACTTCTTTATGCACTCTATATAAACATAATAACGCTCAACTTACATTTGATATCCTTATTTCAATAGTATTTAGGAATAAATCCGGATACTCGGAAACTTATTTGAAATTTCCAATAATTAATAAAATAAAATACAGTTGAGCTTCAAGGACCAGCCACGTTTCTTGGTGCCGGGAGCGTTTGAAATCGGAAGTTTTAATAAGTTATCGATAGCGTTTAGAGCGAGATGTACAAATTAAGGAATCAAATTGATATGAACGAATATATGAAATAAAACGATAATTGGTTTAATTATTTATTTTGAATCGTTCTCAAAATTCCCCTTCTTATCAAGAGACCCTATGGCGGCATTTTAACACTGTGTAGAATATTCGACTAGCCGCTGGGCGCGTGTTGTGTAAGCATTGTTTATTATTTCGTTCCGATAAACGGTATGGAAATGGTGGGGATCTGTTTCACCCGATGATAATGTAAAATGACTAATCCGCGAGATAATCATCATGGCGTTTGTTTGGCACACTGCGAGACGAGTGCACGTAGGGAGAATGCCGATTAAAGCGAAATGAGAACCGAAGGAAATATCAATCGGGAACACTGCGCAGGGGAAATTGTCTTATTTGAAGTGTCCGAAGCTTGGCCGTAACTGTCGAATAGGGAGCGTTTATGATCGCGGCTCATTAATTACTTAGTACATTAACTTGTCCGGCGCAGTTGCATTGACAACACTACAACTCTAATGAACTTAACGCTGGAATCGCTCGAAAGATTATTAATGCAGATGAAATTAGATCAAGTCAATGTCCAGATTTTCGATGGCTATAAAGAATTGTTCATTACGGAGTAATTTACATCTACTACTACCAAAACTTGTACCAAACGATATTCTTTTATCTTGCCAGTTTGCAATGTAGGGCCCGATTAAAATCCCGTGTTCGATTTTATGCGTCTAGAATTAAACGTCTAGAATTAAGGTTTATAATGAGTTTAAAATGAAATGTACTATTTTATCTCGTATTTCGTGATGAATTTACTTCAACGTTTATTTGTTTAACCCATTTCATGGTCCGATATCTAGTGCAAGCACGAAGTAGTTCGAAAATGCTACGAAAGGTCCGCGGGTTGAACACATCTTCGCATGGAAACAAATAATGACGATAGGCAGTGGTATGAAATTAGTGGGACCGCGTGTAGCTGTCAGCGGGGACGAGGGGGTATATTTTTGTGGGCGTTATATCTGAAAAACAAATTATCGGTCCATCGGAACCCGTCAGGTCTGTTATATTGAAAGGGCGACTGTTAAGGAAAAGCGGTGGCTTGGGCAGGTCCCCCAACGCCTATATGGAGAAACTCATTTCCCCGTACCGGCATTAACTTACCCGCCGCTCTCCTGAAATTGGATAAAATAATTAGATTTTTTCGTTTTCGATTCGTTAGCCCATTGTTACTAGTTTGTTTTCCTTTTACACAACCGCCCGCGTTGGGCGGCCTACTGAAATCTTCTGAAGGGGCACGCTTCGAATACGATTTATCGGTCGTCGAATTTTCTGCTAATTGACGGATACGATCTGTAATTCCGTTTAAAATTAAAATGCCGCAGCATTAAACTCTACGCATCAGAATGTTATGCTACAGTATCCTTTTTATTTATGAGGTACTTGGGTCGCGAAATGAATAGGCTGCGTATACAATTTATCCTGCTCCACGACGGAAAAGTAAATTCCCGGGGATGAAACATGACTCGGAAAATGAGAAATATCCATCAACAAAGCGGTTAGAGCGTTTCGGTTGTAGGCCGCAAAAAACGTTGGCCTCGTGGACGACCGCACGTAATGAAAACACGAATTTAACCTCTAATTTAACCCTTTATTTAATTCATATCATAGGTAGATTGAAATTACGTGGAAAATAACTGAAATACTATTTCGAAAATTCCTTTGCGTTTTAGTCGGATGTTAAAGATCGTCTGGACCCGATAATTCTTTCCGAAGGCATTCCTCCGGGGAGCCCGAAAAAGCGTCTCGGATCCGGAGAAGGTTGCGGTCACTAAGTAAGGCGTTCTCCAACACTAGGCGTATTATCCGAGGGGCTATCGGATGTCCGACCGGCGGGCAGAATAATCGGAAATAAAAGCTACTCCGTCGTCGGGGATTATATTTCTGGAGAACGGTTTTTCAAGGGTTCGAACGAATTCGGAAGGATAGGTTGTTGTCAGGTCGGCGTTTTCCTCGATAAGAGCCTATTTTTTGAAACATTCCCGGACGGTGGTTAGCGTTTAAAATTCGTCGACCTATCGCGCGTTCAATTCCTCAATACGGGCGGATTTTGTTAGTGATCGGAAGTTGGTAGACATTTAATTTAGGGACTCACCGGAGCGACGTCGTTGGGCCGAGAATGGTACATGATTGAGAAGTTTGGGGGGGCGCTCTTTGGAGGAGGGGGCGGTGTATCGCGCGACCGGGATCTCGAGCACTCTTCAGCACGGACAGACGGAGCTTTTATTGGCAGATTGAAAGGCAAAAAAACTCTAGCTGGGACGGACACAGGGTGCAACTAACAGCGGCCCAACACTGTCTGAGACCGACTGACTGCCCCAACTCCGATCACTCGCTCGCTATCTCTCTCTCTCTCTCTCTCTCTCTCTCTCTCTCTCTCTCTCTCTGTTTTTCCCTCCCTCCCGTCCTCGCTCGTCCTCCCTCTCTCTCTCTCTCTCTCTCTCTCTCTCTCTCTCTCTCTCTCTCTCTCTCTCTCTCTTTGATCTTGGAGTGGTGCCCCTACTACTACTAACCGGCGACGACGACGACGGCGGCGGCGGCGGAGGCACCACCTACACCGGCGCGGACACCAACACGATGGGGTACCCAAACGTTTCACGTACGGGTAATACTGCAGACACCCCGTGCCAAACCACGTTCTACAGTGGGGGCGTTATACGGATGGAGTGCAGTAAAACCCGCATAAAGCTAATGAAACGTTCGTTTAGAAGTTTAAACAGTCCGAAATTTCAGTAATTGCAAATTTGAATTTATTACCAGTAATTCTCAAGTAAGTACGGAATACTTGGGGATATGTTATGGGGTTGTGGAATTGATTCTGATAAACTTTATCAGCCTTTATCAGCCTTATATGCGATCTGACAGACATTATTTGTATATACTGCCTCATGAATAACGTATCATTTCAAAGTTAGATAATAACATACACCTTAAATTATAATGAATTATAAAATTACTATTTTATTAGTTAACTTGATTTGTTTACAGTTTACGTAACTTTAAAACGTACTTTTTTTTAACATATGTAATTGGGACGTTGTAAATATATTTTTTAAGAAAATATAGTTTATTTCATTGATAGCATTAAATTGACACGAATCATAAATTAATATTGTCATTAAATAAGACCGACAGGGAAAAAATCGAACTTTATAAAAGTTTGGCTTCTGTTTAATCCAAGAAGGAAGTAATGAAATGTGCCAACATGTTTTTTAAAAAAAAGTTATACAGTGTTCTTATCGAGGTTTCCTTAAGGCGGCTATACTGCGCCTTAGGTTTCTCTTATTTAGTTCTACAATAAAAGTTAATGCTTACAGGCATTATAGTTAATAATCGTCTTATAATCATATTGGACTTGAATATTAGAGTTATGATATATTGATAGGACCTTTACGTCATACACAAACTTGAAATGGAGTAAGTTCGAAAACAGTCATATAATATTAATGTTTAAAAGAATTTTGAAATATTTTCAAATCCTCTTCTTTGAAATTTGTGGATTAATTGATCGATATCCTGGTCAAAATAGCACGTCCATTGAAAGCCTTTGTGTAAAGTATGGAAACGAATTTTTGCAGTAGTGTACGTAGGACGCTATTTGAAATACAAATAACCATCTTGTGTATACTCTACATTTTGGCCTTTTATTGAAATTAAAATTATTAAACGGTCCTATTAGGCAAAAAAGGACAATAAAGGAAATAAAGTGAATTTCTTTTCCTACCCTTCTTTCTTGGAAGTCGAATGTTCCTAAAAGGAGAGACAGGCAGAATGGCCACTGGACACCCACGGCTCCTTCACAGTGCCTTCCGGTCCTCTTCCCCTCGCAGGCTGTAAAGTTTATTTGTATATTGTGAGGGTTTTAAGGCCCTACATTAGTTTATTGTTCGCAAATAATTGACGCGCTGTCTCAAGGCGACGATGAATTTAAAGACCAGCGCTCACGGCGGATGTGACCTGTGGAGGAAGATTTCACCTTGATCCTGTACTGTCCACGCTGTAATTATTTTGTTCCACAATTCGCTGTACGTTTCGCCGACGGGATACGTGTGGGCGTCCTTAAAGAAACGAGCGAGTAAATAATATAATAAATTAGACCGGGATTGTCGTATTAGCCATCGTCGGAGAGGGGAATTACGGTTGAATTTTCTCTATTCCTACAATTCTAACGCTTTGTTTTGATCCGACGTCTATTGTCAATGCGGGGCGCGGATTGGAAATGACTGTCGACTGGAATGCAAGTTGTAATTGATTGTTGTCTGGGCACGCTTTTAATCGTGACCGCCAACTCATTTCAATCGGCGTAATGCCAGAGAATTTTAAGTCCATCGAAATCTTATTATTTTGAAATTGTCGCATTATTCGTTTAAAGAATTATCCGGCCATCAGCAAAAAATATATTAAATGCCTCCGCGATTCAGAGTATTTTCAAAGCCGAGTCGTATAATTAATCAATATCTTACACCAAGATATATATTGTTAATATTGAGTTCATCAACGAATGGTATGTCCATATCTAGTACGAAAAATATTTCACATCACGTTACAATGACTAAAATCTGGCTAACAGCTCTGTCGAGGGGGACAATAAAGGGCATCCAGTGGATGGATCCTTGTTGGTGGATATTTGGTAATTATATATTTTTTACAGTTACTGTTACACTTTTATTTGCGATTCATTTTTAATGTAGGTAAATAGTGTTTTCAGTTTTTGCATCGCGATCTAAAAGTCAAATAGTTGTTTCCTAACTAAAGAAAACAGAATTTCAACATCTATATCAGTGAGTATAATTCATGGCAGGTTTAAAACCCACGACGCTTCCGTTTGTATCTTCATCCGCCCTCCATAGGTATAGCCCCCCTCTCACTAGTTATGTTAATTACGATAAGCCGGCGGACCGACGAAAGGGAAACAAGAAAGGGGGAAGGGGATCGAATTCCATTCATTAATCGTCGGAGGCGGCCATTCATACGCAACGCGGCCTTTCATTCGTCGTAGAGCGGAGAGAGCGAGGCGTCACTGGGTATCGTGCCCACACGGGAGTTGGTGCGGTATCACGGTTATATCGTCGACCGGTCCTGTTAACGGTGGAGCGGAACAGGGGCGGGCGAGAGGCGGAGGGAGGGAGGGAGAGGGAGCGAGAAGGAGGGTGGGAGGGAGGGAGGGAACAGGTTGTCGAAGGGGCGGCTGTGTCGGCGGGGAGGAAGGAAGCCTCTCTTCTTTTCATGAATGGGGCCCACGCCGACCCGCTCCACCGACCGCACTTTACTATGACGGCGACACGCCTACCAACACTTACACGCATACGGCTCCTTACATGCGGGGGCGGATCTAGACAATTTCCGCGACCCGGACTCCCCTCTACTCTAATTCATTATTATATTTAATAGAAGGCTAGCTTAAGCCTCCAACGTAAAATAATAATTATCTGCATTTTTCGGGACTTTAGAGATTCTGTATAATACGTATACCTTCACTCCAGCGCTTTTTCTGCCTCCATTCGCCTATTTCGTACTACAGGGGTGACCGGCTTCTGTACCTCATCACTACATTACCTTGATAGTACAAATTATTAGCGGGATACAGAAAATCGTCCAGTGCTTTCTAATTATTTACGTCAGATATCGTGGATCAAATAAGCGAATTTAATTTGCAATAACAATCGAGCATTATTGACTTAAAATTGGAAATTACTGTGAAAATGTAAGTTTCCATGGGATCATGTTCCATAAATAGGGATTATAATTATATGGGTATTACATTTACACAGTAATTATATTATAATATACACTGGGGTGCATCAGCGGCTAACATAATTAAAAATACACTACGTGCCCAACATTGTGATTATGTCGTGAACCGCACATTTGACCACAAGAACTCGCATCATCTTATTTTCAGTGTACCGCGAGAAATGGTTGCACTGGTGGAATACGAAACGCACTCAACCGAATGACACCCCACCGGTTTTATTCCGTATTTTACGGACCACCCACTCAAGATTATAATGTATTCGCCTGAGGTATTTCACGCACACCTACACTGAGTGATGCGTGCTCGGGGAGGAAAGTAAATACTTGAGAAAAGAAATTCTACTTGAGTTACTCAAATTGTAAATACAAATAATCCATTACTATTCGCCTTCGGATTACAATTTTCCGTTCCTATTCCAGCCTATTTCCAGAAGCACCTAACCTCCTCTTCCGATCTCCCGTCTCCATTGGACTGTTTGGTCTTAAGCTAGACCGGCTTTCGGTTTTGAGCGATCGTCATTAGAATTCCATAAGTAATGTTATAACAATATGGTACTTACGCATGCCAGCTGCCTATGGGGCATCATTTTAACGGTGTCACTGCGCTGTTACTACATCACTATTTGATATACCGCTTGAATAGTGCACCCATATGCAATATTGCAATTTTTTCGGTTTGAAGTTTAGAATCTAATTATAACATGATGCGAATGCGAAACCTTTTATGCGGTATTTATCGCGCAATCCCATTATAGAGCATTATGCGCCTTATTTCAACTATTCAATAATAGTATAAAGACGAACTGTTTGTTATTGTTATATATTACGGTATATATTGTTATACCGTTGGTAGATTTTATATGACTAATCGAGAAGTTGAAACCAGTCTACCCTAGGAACAAAAAAGTGCTCAAGAGTAACAGAACAGTGGCAGTCATCCAGAATGTTCCATCAGCAGAACTCGTAATGAGTACCTAGTTATATTACTGGTGAAATACTACTCACAAGGGCGAAAAACTCGAAACCTAAAAGACGGGAGACCAGTTTTCAAATATCGGGATTTCTGTCAAGTGTTTAATCACTTATTTGTTTTATGGAGTAGGTATAAAACGATCTATCATATTTAAAACGTTAGCATACATCAGGTTAATTAATTGAGGACCGTTCGCAATGGAGTATTTAATGTTCACTAATTTGATGACTAATCTCGACGAAGCGAATTTACTGAAGCCCACGAATAGGAACGGGTCCGAATTTCAACGGGCGGAAAAGTGGTCGGGAAAGATGGCTTAGATATGACAAATACAGACCTTTGGTTAATGGGACGTTCGTGCCATTTAGCGGCATCAGTAAATGCGGCGTTGATTATGGGCGGTTGGAAATACGCAGTTCTTAATTGGAATGGAAGAAGAATATCGGAAGATGACTCAGTGTGACGTCCGCCTTTCGGAGCTTGACCGTTAAGTCCGCCAAACACCAGTGTACTGCGTCCCTCCCATTCGGCCCCACTGCCTGGGCTTCCATGTCTCTCGTGCAATTTGCAATACAGTTAGTACTTAGCTGAGTTTTCAATACATCGTCTAGTCGAGTGAAACATGCCTTCGGTATATGATTTATCTCAAAACATTTTGTTAGTTAAATGACAAACAATATCATTCCGCTAGATCGCCTTTGCTTATATTAGTTAATTCATTCTCTTTATCACTACACTGTTACTATAATGGAAAACTAAAATACAATAAATTGCAGTTCAATCCTTAATATTCGGCGTCTTGCAGTAATTACGCAATATTAACGTATATGTTATTACTATTTTTTTATTCAAACGAGAATTTGGAATTTAAAAAAATAATTAATTCTAACCTAATGATGCCTTGGAGTCGAAATTATAAAAATATTGAACGAACTGTTATATTATTACAATGAACAAGTTTATTTTAGGCGCAATTATGGTTTCCCCGCTATCGACCTGACCACAATTTTTTAAAAATAAATGAATACGCCAGCGATAATTGCAGATGTGTTGTGCTTTTAAAAACGCCGAAATGGGCATTCCTTTTCTTATGCTACCGTAGGTAGTTTTTTAATATGCTCTCATTTTAGTTCAATATCAGAGTATATATCCTTCTTAAAAATGCTTAAAATGTATATTCATTAAATAAATAGTATCATATTATTATAGGAAATAAAGTTGGAGGATAGAGATTGACTTTATATATATTTCATGTGTCCGTTTTTACCTTATACTTATTATTTTAATAATTCTCCAAGATACTGAAATGGGTATCTTGATTATATTTTTTCATATTTAATACTTACAAGCTGATCATTTAATTTTAAATAAAAATAAGTAAGAGGAATACAATCCTTTCGGATTATAATTATCGCTTAATGTTATGCCTGTTCTTGTTATGAACTTAAGAAGGAATAACGGTAATTTTGAGGTTTTTCTATAAATAATTATTTAAGTTCGTTAATTTATCCTTAATTACAGTTTAAAGTAAACAAGTTTACAGTAAACATTATATAAAGAACATGAAAATTATATTTCCAATAAGAATAGCAATAATTAAATACATTTACGACAAATATAGAGAACATAATGTACAAGCTTAATTGGAACAAATATTTCTAGCCACTGTCCATAATATTACTTTTAGGTATTAAAATATCAACGCATGGGTCTCAATACCCAATTGTTATTGAATACAAAATAATGTATTTATATACAAGTATATAAATAAAGAAAAACCAAAACATAATGAGCGAAGGACGGCAATTAATTATTAAAATTGATACACATCATAGTACAACAATTAGTCTATACAGTCTAAATATTTCTTAATTTAGGATCACATTTGAGGTTACAACCTATAAAGTATAAAATATCATATCAATTAACTCTTCATTATAATTAGCTACAAAATTAATGTTCTTACGAAAGAGGTAAGGTGTAAAATGTATACCCCCAATCAAACATTTAAAAATAACCCCTCTAGCCTTGCAATTATATTATGATAACTGCAAACGATAATATATTATGAAGATGATGCACGAAGACGATAAAATACATGCACGTCATGAGGACTGCCAGTAGGAACCTTGATCAAGAAGCTGATTCGCCCAAGAACCACAGACTCATTAAATTCTTTCTCCTCCTGTCCATATTAATTCTCTTTTTCTTCTTCTTCCTATTCTGACTTCTGCCAATGATCAATGGGAGCGATGATGATGTCATCAGCATTAGCAGACACATGTCTCTATACTAAGACATCGTGTAAGGTCAAGGGGCTCATTCATTCGCTTGTTCATTTAACCAATGTCGGTCCCTTTCTTCTTATTAACCTACTAAAATATTCCGAATAACAGTAATAAATAATAATAAATTCGTATATCGGATAAGCAAATAGGGGCGGCTCTCGGCCTTGTTCAGGATGCCACGATCCACAGGCCAATTAGTCTAACTCTTCTTGCCGCTATTGTCTTCTTCTTTTCACCGGTCGTACTTAGGGCAAATGGTAAAATACCGTGGGTATTCATACCTCGGACTGTGGAACGAGTTTGGAACATCGGTTTCATTCTTCAACTAGCGAAAAGTAATATGAACAAAGACGGTATCATAAGATCACAGTAATGTCGGAAGGTGATAGTCTCTTTTCGGTCAGAATCCTCCTCGGTACTCGGTTCATCTTCTACTTCGTAACTCCTCTTAGCAAGATCGGCCGGTCAGCAGGAGCACATGCAGTCCTCGGCTACCGGGTAGGGCACCTTGATCCAGAGACACCTGTACCTACTCCTTTTCCTGCCGCCTCCCTTACCATCCTTCTTGCCCCCGCCTCCTCCGCCACCGCCGCCGTTCCCGCTGTTATTGTGATGTTCGTTGTCTTCCCTCTTGTCCGCTCCCCAAACGTTGTTGTCGTTTTTCTTGCGTTTCGGCCCCTTCCGTAACCTAAAGGCAGGATGACCATTGTGATATTAAAATAAACGGCATTTATAACTACTTATTTCGGCCCACCGAGACCACTATTTCGTTTCTCGCTAGAATTATACACAAGTATCGTAACGGTCAACGCGAGAGATAAACTAAAATGGGTTTATAGCGGTGAGAATTATCCTAGTGATATACTTTCGGGTGGGAACGTTTCCGTAACTTGCTAATATTACTGCTATAACTCTCGACCGATCCGTAGAATTATCGGATATTAATTTAGTCGCAACTAGGTTATTAAAAACGGGCACGTTACCGACCTACAATGCCACCTGAGAACGTGGAGTTGCTTGTGAGGGCCGGGTATGCACGACATTCCCGGAGGCCAGGAGCAGGATTTGGTCTTGCCGGAGCCCGTCGGACATTGGCCGGTCTTGAGCCAGCGGGGCCAGAAGTCGGGCCCCAGGTCCTTCCAGACGTAGCGAAGGGGACAGGTGGCCATCTCGAGCAGCCAGTCGGAGAGGACGCGGCGAGTGTCCGCCGCCAGGAGGGAGGCCGTCGACGCGCCCCACGGCGGCGAAACGTTCAGGGACTCCACCAGGCGTTTGACCGCCACCCTGGAGGCGGTGTCGTTGATGTCGATGTAGCCCGGCCGGGGAGGTCTGGTCGTCCTCATCCAGCCGGGGTCGTAACTGGCGCCCAGTACCAGGAGGAGCTCGTCCTCGTGGAGGTCCCTTTTCTTGGGCCTCAGCACCGACTTCCTGGGGTTAATCCAAATCTTGATGGGGGGCGTGGCCGGGGCCTGGTCGACGGTTACCTCGTCGCGGAGGAGGTGTGCCGGCGAGGTGCCGCCCCCTCCACCCCCGCCCGCGCCACCGCCGCCCACGCCCCCGCCACCCGCGCTCTCGTCCTCTTCCTCCTCTTCCTCGCCCAAGCCGGTTCCGCGCGCCACCGCCACCACTCCTCCGATCAGCCACATCAACCTCCACACAAAAAAGACGTACGTCTTATTCGATAAAATCAATTATAGTTTAGGCCCGAATATCGCGATTTTACATATATTTTGCATCGCAACGGAAATTACCCGAATTTTCAAACCTCCGAATTTCGAAGTACTCTTTGACACTTACGATATAATAAACCAAACTCGCTGTTATTTAGCCGGACCTGTGAACGGTAGAAAGGAGAAATATGTCGCTTAGTTTAGTAATTGGGGGATTCATATTATTCGCGAATGAATTTTTTAAACATCAAATGGCGTAATACTAATACCATAACATTAACGGAATTCTTTATAATGGATATAAAGGGAAAGAAGTCATGAATTAAGAAATCTTATATTTTCCTTTACCTGATGATCAGCATGAAGGGGTGCTAAATGAGCGCTCTTTGTAGATTACATATGCCACCCTTTGAGAAATCTTCTTCCTGCAGGAAATCAATTTACGGTCAATTCGGTCGAAACAGTATTAATATATTAATTCCGATTATTTATTATTTACTCTTCAATTAGTTATCTATCGAATCGAATCCCCGGTATGAGTACAATCTTTATGAACATTCTGTTAAGGAGATCCGGTGGGGCAAACGAGATGCCGTGTTTGCGAGTCCGAGTGGGTGTCGTTTTACGAGAAAATAAACCAAACTGGCTCTGTTATTTAGCCGGACTTGTTCTGGCCAAGTTAACAGTAGGAGGAGGAAATATGTCGCTTGCAATGTCAGCTTGGGTCGACGGCGCGTTAAATGCTCCCGTTTTTCCAAACGTGTTTTATTAATTGGGCGAAAACAGGAACGCCATTCATGATATTCACGAATGAGTGTTATCCCACCAACTTTCTGTTCAAACGCTGTCTACTTGTTATTTGGCGTCACTGTGATACTCGAAATCACGATGTATTAAACTCTATAAATTTGACATAACTTTCTAATAAGCGGACGAATAAGATAAATAAACTGTGTGTATTCGTAATTACCTATCCAATACGGGATCTATGCAGTACCACGCTATACTGTTAAGTTTTTAATTCGACAGAATCTCTGAAAAATGAATACCGAATACATTCGGTAGGGAGATGTGCACGTCACATAATATCAAATCGCCAACTGGGTGAAAAGGGATCTCCGTCCTGTAAATATTAATTTTAAGCCTGGTCGAGTTATGCTTCATAATTCGGAAAAGTAAACGTGTACAAATTGGATTAGAAATTTTCAAATAGGAATACACAAAGAAAGAGTGAATTTCATATTCTCCGAAACACGTTTTATCCGTATAATCTCGATGTTGGTTCTTTTCTTCTTTGGTCTGTGCCAGGTCGTGTGGGTGTTTTACGACAAAACCCCAAACGCGTGTTATTTAACGTGTTCCAGTCGAAAAACGACTGGGAAAGTCTTCGCTTGTAGCAGAACACCCCCGAATAAAACTACTTCATTATTAAGACATTCAACTAGTCCACCGAGTCAGCGCCGTCGTTCCCTTTTCTTTATAAGTAGTGTGTATATAGAGCGTGTGCGGGTGTATAAAAATATAAAAATTATTTATTCACCATTCCGTCAATGATATACAACCACCTGTATGATATAGCCTGTATATGTGTCCCTCTCAAGAAGGTGTAACTGCGAAAATTACCCAGGGAGATTAAGCAAAAGTTCCCCCTCCGAGAGCTCGAGTAAGGAAGTTGGTATCACATTTTAATGTTTTCGAAATATTGAAAATGGTATCCCTTTTGATAACAGATCATTACAAATCGTGCAAACTAAATAATAACAAAAACAAGCACAAATACTTCACTAAATATAAATTCAATACTCTATACCGAAAATGATATATTAATACATATAAAGAAGCAGAAAGACCGAGTTCAGCTAGAATTTGTTGTAATGCGTGGAATAATTATGTGGAATGCAGTAGCATATACATACTTATCATGAAATGTGCGACAATCCGAAGATAGAAAAGTTATTTTGAGCACTTACGTGCAGTTCTACACCAGTGGTAATAGGGACAAAAGCCCACACGTAAACTCAGTAGGAACAATGCCATCTGGCGCTCAGAACCATTAAAACATAATTAGCGTTTAAAGATTAATTAAATGTTTGTCTTCTATTGGGAAGTTCATTGATTCTAATTTTTCCTTCGCGTTATAATTCCATAAAATGTTACATTTCTATGGAAGACTGTCAATAGCGAACCTCTTTCCGTTATTATCTCCGTCATATTCAGTTAAGGCATTTGGGGGTGAGCCAAGGTATATCGGTATACCAGGGCCAAGGTTAAGGTATATCGGTTTCAGGTTCGTCAGTTGCATGCAGTATACAGTATAGTAATACTATAGGTTTAGTATTATATTTCTGATAAACAGTGAAATGACGCAGTACGATCGTAATTCGGGGCAGTGTGAAATCCTTTTTTCAGTAGTCCTTTTTTAAATAAAATCGATCACCGTTTTGATCAAATTGCAGAGTATTTTCTCCTCTTACGGGTACTATCGTGTTTCGGTAGCTGATAAATTCTGATCTGCACAAATGTAAGATATATATATTGTAAACGACGGCGGTTAAAATGTTAAATGTGATTGTGCGTGGATTGGAGGCTATCGGAGAGAGGGGCCCCTGTCTCGGTTGCCCCGGGCCACAAGCCCCACTTTTTATTCGATATAAAGGACCATAAATATCGCGCTCTTTTAAATCCAGTCGTTTGACCTCGTACCCCACTCCTCGGACGGTGCACAAAAAAAAAAGGTTAGCCGTTTAGCCTAAGGCCTCATCGCCGCCGCTCTCGTGGGGATTCTCTCGGTTTATTCTATCTACCGTGAGGTAGACCTCCGCCATGACTACAGCTCAGATTATTTATTCAGTTTATAAAAATTCCAATTTTCATTTGAGCACAGGCTCTTTGAATGTAACTGGGGAAATATACAATCGCAGAAATAAAGACGGAAATTCGAGACGGAGCTTTTTCATTAATAGAATAGTTAATTTTGGATCGGCCGTCATTTTTTCGCTTAAAACCTCCAGGCCGTCGAGTGGCTCACGGAAAACGGCGTTGACACGAACTTATAAATAAAATAAAGTCGATTAATGTAAGTGAGTTTGCAGGCTCGGTTTAATGTCAACATTCTGACCGGGTAGGTGGCAATTTTACATAAACATTTTAGAAGGTTTTGACTGATGAACACTGCGAGTGATTAAAATTAAACGGTTAATAAATTCGTTAGTAAATTAAAGCAAGAATACTATATTACATGATTAAATTATTCTCGGGGAAAAAGAACAAGTCTTCGAGGCAAACTTTCGAAAAGCAACAAATCTCGTTCATCGCTGATTTGACCGGGGTCCGTTCGATATTCCATTCGGCTTGGGTACGCAGATAAAACCGGATACGGAGAAAGGTAGCCGGGACGAGATAATCGGGCGGAATTAACTATTCCGCTGCCATCGCCGTCGGAATGAGAGAGAGGGACAGATATAAGATGTGCGACGCCGGTCCCGGGGTTATGAGAGGAGGCGGCGCCCGCATAGCCGATGAGGTAGGTCGTGACGGCCCGACCGTCACGACAACACAGATAATGACGAACACTGGACGTGTTTAACCGGGCACACTGTGTTTTAATACCGTATTAATATTAATGACGGACGAGCGAGCTTGGACCCGCCCTGCACGTAGGCCAATTGTGATATTGGCCCATTATCAAAGCCGATGACGCCACCGGAGAGTCATTAAACACCGTCCCCGTCTCTCCTCGCAGCCTCCCCTTCGGTTCGAGACCGCCAAAGACGAGTCGGGAATTTAATTTAGCAAACCGTTTATTTTTATCCTATTTTGTCGCGGTCGAGGGCATTTCGATATATCTATTAACAACACTAGGGCCGAGTAAGAGCATGTCTGGCTCAAATAAGTATCTCCCAATCGATTAAAATATTTTATCCGCTATATGATTTTATGTCTCAGTCACTATTGAAATAATATGAAAGTTCGTCATTTGAATTTATTGGCATCGGTCATCTCATGAATGACAGGAATAGCGGACATGGGCGCGCTCTTATCGCGTTACTATCCAAAGAATGTGAGTTGTAACCTCTCAAATTACAACCGCTTCAGTAGCATCCTGTATTTTTTCGCCTTCGTCGATTTTATTCGTCTATGTGGCGTGCTCAAAACGTTTATCTGTCATTATGTTTCTTCTCTTTATGGAAAAGCTTTCATAAGAACAGATACGAATACGAGAAATAATGGTGAAGAATATGCGAGACTGATTTTTTCCCCGAAATCTATTCCGATTTACGGTTTGGATCAAGGGTTTGTCAACGTTAGTTTCTAGGCGGGTTTATACTACGCACCGTGCATGGGCATGGCATTTTGCCGTGAGAGACACATTCGCTTCTACTGAGCAATATCCGCATCATTATAGGAAAAAAAAGTTGTCTTTACCATTTTTCCTGTCACCTAAAGTAGTGAGTGGGTAATTTCACCCTCGGTGCCCCCGCGCTCTCACCTCCCTTTCTCTCCGGGACTTTCTCCGTTCTTGAAGTTTCTTATAACTTGGCCGATACACGATTCTGATCACAATCTTTTTCCTTGAGAGCCCAATCCGACGAGAGAAATTGTTCGCGAATCGTTAAAGACCGCTGGAATCTAGTGATACATAACCTAGGGTTAAAGCCCGCTCATAATAGCCCTCTAAAATGAAAATGACAGCATACTCTTTTGGATATAATATTTTTAATAAAAATGCCCATCTATACAATAATTGAAAAAAGGGACATGATAGTCGAATGAATACTGAAGTGTACTACTTCAGTAGTCCCAATTACTTCCAGGGGGGGAGATGAAAAAAGAAGAACGAAAGAAGAGAGATGAAGTGGAAAATTAATTTCAGTAAACCTCAATGAATTTTAACCGCATTCCGATGAGGCCAAGGACGAATTCTACTTTTCCTGTATTTGTCTTAGGTTAAAAGTGCGGGCGTTTCCTTGTAGTTTTTTTTTAGTTTTGTTTAAAACATCGCATTTAAAACATTCTTCGCATGTATTACAGAATGCCAGGAATGACGACGAAGCATTTTTATAATGGTTCTGAGTTAATACGGCCATCGCGTTCTCACCCATGTGACTTCTTCAAAAATAAATCAACTTACTTATTTTAAAATAGCTTAAACAATCCCTCTACTGCGTATTTTAATTCTTTCATTGCAATGACCCTATTACCTCATCGCTATTCTCAGAAAAATGATTCCGTTGTTTTGGACTCCCGACATCGATGTTTAGCCAACATTAGGTGGAATAAAAAAGAACTTAATTTGCATAACATGTTGAAGTTACCAAACGTTGGCGCCGAGAGCCTGTCGGTGTCCACATAAACGGTCGGTGACAAGGGAAGGGGAGAAAATTACTTCCTCCTTCTTTAATATTTCTCTAACAAGATATTTCAAGGTTTCGCCATTTTAATAGCGGTTTATTCTGAGGCCAATAGCAGTCTAGACGGCGGTCTCTCGAAACCTATAATCTGAAATGATCGACGATCAATTTCAAGTTGGTACGAGGGCGAACTATCGATCGTATCACTTTTATTAAGTGCCCTTTTGACAGGAGGGTACGGAAGGAGAAAGCGACAATTCGAGACTGTTATGCAGACTACTGTAACCTTTAAGAACAAAACGGGGCGCATTATTATGTTTACACACTTAATTACGGTCTTAGTACGCGTTCAATTATCTTGATCCAACACTTTTCCCGGCCACTCGGTGATATTTATAATTCTGAAAATTCCTGAAAAATAAAATTCACGTGGCATGGATAACATAGCGATGGTTTCACACATTTACCCTTAGTCAGGAAAGGATAAAAACGAACATAGTAATGATTTACAGAGTACAATAAATATAAAATTTTAAGAACCCATGAGTCGAATAATAACATCCCTATGAACGAATGAAGCCGGTCGGGAAACCGAACCTTCCGGAAATAAATATCGAAATCGGCATTTTCTACTCCGAACAAAGTAATAGTGCAGGTACCTCACCATATTGTATACTGAGAACTCGAAACCGGTCTAACCGAAGAAAGGTCTAGCTCAAATCTGTATGACCGTTGGGCCTACTATACAAAGGGCCAACTCAAACGATCGGTTTTAAGCGGCGGTGCCAATCGACGATTACCGAGGTCGGGATGAAGGCGCCCTAACAACGTAACCTTATACCTCGTCGCAAACTCTACAGAAAGGAAAAAAGCTGAAGCCGCTCTCCTCCTTTGCTCGCGTATGTCACGGCAGTATATCATGGGTCTGAAGAGGGGCTCTGTTTCGTGAAAACGATGCCGCTACCTGTACTCTACCTGGGACCGTGAGCGGGGATGGGCCGGCCCTGGTCCTACGCCAAAAACCGTTCTAAAATAATATTTACAATACGGTGAGTGTAACGTGCTACGCTGCTCCCTTTATAACGTTCCCTGACCGGCGAACGCCCCCCTTATTTCGGGTTGATACGACACGATACTAGCGAAAATTACATCCGAGACTATTACCCGAAGTTTCGCTTACTTATAATTCGATCACCGTGTACGAAAGCCGACATTGGAACGACTGCATTGTGTAACGCTAGTGAAATATAGCCTTTATTTACGCCTTCCTAGGTTTTGACCTGCACGGCGTAATTGGAAAACTCAATTCGACACCAGATTATTATTTGTATCCCACTGTACGAACGGCCGCCAATATAGCATTTATAAAAGATAAAATACTGGTTTAATTTCTGGAGCTGATATTATATGGTTAATAAATCGGTGACTTGAAGACAGAGTGTACAGGAGCTTCTGAATCGTTTAAATTAATTACACAACAAATTGTATTTGAATTTATGAAAGTAAAATATGGAATATGAAGGTAATGAAACCTGAACATTAAAATGAATTCTGCCTCCTAATTTTTTGAATGATTGAATCGGGTAATTGGACGGACACGTAACATGCATTCGACTACACGCAGAAAACTATTAATAAACCACCTACGCTCATTTCGGTCTATATTAAGACGAACATATAAACTATAGGGGACAAAAATTAGATGCGGTTATATTTGTATCCTCTGGTCGATTATGACCTATTCGCTTGGCACTGACCCCCAGGTAAATTAATAATAACAAAAACAGTTTTTCGTAATCGATATACTTCACTCACGATTCTAAAATAGCTTCCCGATCTATTTTTGCTTTGCTAAACCAACCTAGACCTAATAAAGACGAATATCGAGTAATGCGTAATTTATCTATTTCTTTTTAATTAATGTAGAGCCGGGTAATAAGATCACCCGGAAAACCGCAAGAAACGAGACCATATATGCCAATGTGTGAATACCCCACGTTATCTAACATATGAAAACTGGAAAAAAATTCAGATATAACGCTTCAAGAAATATCGCAGCGTAGAGAAATGTTTTATTTCCCAAGAAGCATCGGTTAAGATAAACAGATAAGTAGTTTAGATTCAAATAAATAATCTATTTAACGGAAATACGAAATTTAAAAAAAATCTCGATTATCATAGTTTTATATACCAGTCTATTAACTACACCGTATTTTGTAATTAATCGCACAATAAATTACAAATTCAAGAGTAAGTACTCTTAATGTCGCTTTAAATGTACAATTTCTTTTCCACGGTCGGTCCGCGTGTTCTATCGGAGTCGCATTAATCCGCGACTCGGCTCGCCCCATCTTAAAAGGCGCGTTCGCTCGGTTCGACAAAACAACTTTCTAGACCGGAGGTCGGCCCCGGCAGAAATTTTCCCGGTTTTTCTGACCGTTCCCGGGCGTGGGAGTACTGCGGCGGGCGCGTTACGAAACGCCGGCGATCTAGCGTAAATAAAATATCAGAAAAGTGCGGAACAACATACTTGGTTAACGGGAGAAAGTGTCGACTGGCTCGAACTGGGCGGACGGGTCGTGCACGCGGACCTCCCCCCGTCCCACCGAAACCGTTTATAAATTGCATATTAGCGGCGCCGACTGGGCTACCCCCCCCCGGCCCCCTTCAACCCGACACTCCCGCCCTCGGTCACATTCCCGGCCAAAACCCCCACCCGCCGGTGGGGGGGAAATAAACCGACCGCATTTTTCCCGACCGCGACTCCGCTCGAACCCCGCTCGATTACGGAGGTCGAAGGGGACCTGACTCCCGACACAGCGCACAGAACCCACTCCCACCACCCGCAATATCCCGGACGAAGAGAGGAGGATTCCCCAATTTTAAAATCGATAACCACACATAATGTATGCGGAAAATTTGTACGGTACCGCGTGACCGACACAGCTACCGGAATTGTTGCCAATTCCTGATCTGTTACATTACCGGCCTCGGATTCTCGCTACTGTCAAGTTGTGCACTGTCGTTTGTGCTGGAATAATTGGTTGTTTGGGCGAGAAACTAAGACCGGCAGGAACGGCGCAGTACCGAATCACCCCTCGAATAGAAACCCTCGCGGACCTCCAAACAGGTATCTTGAAAGAAAAAAATGAAATAATATTGCGCGACACTTCGGTCCGAAAAAAACTGTTAAGGCGAGGAGAAGAAGCTTCATATAATAGAGTACTAGAGTACTAAGTACCGATTAAACTTGTGAAATTCACCAATCTACCAATTAAGATAAACTGCGCCAGATTACATATCCCAGGACAGTACTGCGGCTATACAATAGCCAAATAATTCATAGTTATACTACGAACGCCAGTCCACATAGTAATTGATTGTAACGTTTCTAGTTCACGGGAATCGAGCTCGGGACTCTTCTACGCAGTTCTGTTATTGCTTACACTAAGTCCGATGAATGCCAACACCTTGTTATCTAACTATTTTTTCCTCATCCGGGACCTATTCTCACCGTACAGTACAAGGGCATCACGCTAATGGTACAGAGAGGGCATGGCTAATTTCTGCACACTGACAGGGAAGTATTTAGTAGTTTGTCCTTAGGAAACAAAGGAACCCACCCTAATTTTGGGCTGTTAATTCCCGGCGGTTGAAAATTAATAATTTGAATCGGAGTGACGACGACTCAATTAACACTGGAATATTAAAATTTGCATAGACTTAAGTAACAATAAGTTTAAATTATGAAGTGTGAATCGTTTTATATATATTACAATAACATTATTACATTTTATATATACATATAAACATTGTAATAATAAATGATAAAAAAGGTGTGAGTAGAAACAAATAAATGATAATACGAAATGGATATTATAACTATAAAGAGAAAACAAACTGTCCCTCAATCAGAAAGTTTAGGCAACTAATGCAGAGTATTTTAATTGATTTTAGAACATTTTTTCTAAAATCGTGTATCTCTAAATGCCGCTTATGATTGTTACAGTGTCAATATTATTTATTTTTATCGGTAATATACTCGTCACCGATTGACGTTATTAAAAGATTACTGAAGGCGCTGCGAATAGATTTAGATATGTCCGTTTATTGGACTGTGGACAGGCTGTGGGCGATGCAATTCTTGTGTTTCCTTTAGACTTTACCTGAGACTCGCGCTAAAAGCAGCTTACCTACCTCTCGCACCGACCCGTATGCAAATACGGTACGGACGAGTGGCCGGACGCAATCGCGTATTCTCAATACTCAGTTTGGTATCTAAATATATTCACCGGACGCTATTATCGTTAGCGGAGATTTATGTACTGAACGATTTTCCGTATTATACCTTTTACGCTATTACCATCCCACCCCTGGATACGCGGTAATAAAATACTAAAATTTTTATAATTTTAATTACGCGGTCAGAAGAAACGCGGAAGACCCTTCAAGCAGAGGCCTTGCACCGGAAGAAAAATTCTTGTTGCCATCAAAAATAGTTTCGGATTCTTATACGGGTTTTTAAGACTGTAAGGGATAAGATGTATACACTTTCATTAAGAAAGTAGAATGTATACTGAATAATATTATATGTATATAGTATGCATACGCATTTATGTGTAATTGTCTTCCTCAAATAGGTAGAATAATGGAAATCATAATTCGCGGACTAATAAATTTCCATTCGAGAATACTCGAAGCGACGAATTTTGAATTATATAGTCGGGAGAAGAGTTATTTCAGAGCGGATAGTATGAAATTCTCGAATAGAATATGTAAGGTACTCTATAAAATAAGGCGGGTGGAGGGGGCGGCGTTATCGCACGACAAAGAGAGAGACGTGAGGCCCTCCACCTCGCGTCCTGCCCCCACCACACGCGGCCCGGACACAAAGAAAAAATACAGCCGAAGAGAAAGGAGAATGAAGACCTCCTCCGCTCCGCGGGAGCGCAAGCGGGAGGAGGTAGAAGAGGAGAAGGACGGAGGAAGCGCGGGACGGAGGGATAGAAATAATAGAGGGAGGGACGTAGAAGAGAGGGAATACGGGAGGGAGGGAGACGCCCACGGACGAGTCGGGACTCGAGAAGAAAGGAGGACGGAGTGGGGCCACGCGATACAACCGATTCCCGACTACTCCTGCGGGAGGAAATGCCAAAAATAATTTCTAAAACCAAACCGGACGGCCGAGTTTCGGCTCGTGAAACGGAGACCTGCAGTCCCTCGGAGCCGGCTTCCGAGGGACCCGACGAACCCCGAAACGAGCGGTAGAATCACGTACCCGGGTAGAGTATTCTGTGAATTAAACGGGGACCGGCTAATACCAGTAATAAGTCTAGTAATAGAGTCTAATAATGATAGGTGTTAGGAGAGCGTAGGTACTTACCTGTCCCAAGTTGGGAGGAGGACTGAGTGTGGGCTCGGAGAGACTGCGTGGCGTCCGGAGGGCACCCCCACCCCGCCCCGCCCCTCCACCTTACCTCACCTCACCACACCACCTCGCCAGCCACTCTCCTCCTCTCTTTTTTTATCACCCTCTTTCTCTCCCTCACTTCACTCCTTCCCCTTCCCCACTTCTCGCCGGCCGACCCCCCGGACCTTCGTGCTTTATGCATAATTGAGAATACAAGTCTCCGACGTCGGCTCTTCCCTTCCACCGAACACCATCTCCGGTTCGTTAGAGAAGGATACAACAGTAGATTGCGCGGATTATTTTCTCCTTTTTAGTGTAGGGAGGAGGGGAGATTCCCTTTATTAGTAAATTAACTCGTAATCCGGCACCCGGGATATTCCTGTCCCTTCCAAACTATTCTTCCAAGTTTTGCGTTTTTATTAATCGCCCGTGTTACACATATAAAATGATCCACAGTGTGCTAATGACAAGTCCCCGTATACCGGCCTGTTCGAGTACGGCGTCAATTAAAAATTACACCTGCCTCACTCTCCATTAACTCCGAATCTCAATTAACTGACGGACACTGGACAGGCTTCTGTTCGACTAATCTGTTATTCTACATCTTGCCTAATTACACTATTTAGATAAGTGGCTTAAACCCGCTTATCCTTTATTTTTCGACACGGTTATCGCCCGCCGCCTTCAGCGCCCGCGCGCTTTGTTTGTCGGCAGACACAGTTCGTCCTTCCCCATATCCTATCGCCGTATCCTCGCCATCATTTTCCACTGCCGTTTAGGTTGTGTTTAGTCTCGCGGTCGCACTCCACCTCGGATTCGGAGAAGCGCCAGGAAGCAAGCTTAAAATCTGAGACGGGGTGTTAATATACCGCATTACCGGAAATATCCTTTTCTGGAAAGACGCCAAAGCAAACCTAGCAATCCATTTCTTATAATATAGGAATTAATTCGGTATGTTTCGTGAGTGTTTAAGTTACCCAGAGACAAGGGTGAAATGTATTACCGTAATTATAAGATAAGAACCTTTTTTATGCAAATTATGTAACTGATGGAAAACAGTTTTCCTCCCAGTCCATTCGCGGCGATGCGCAATTTTCTTCTCCTCATTCGAAAATTCCCTTCGAGTTTGCTCTCCGGCCGTCTCACTCTCACAGGGGCACCTCCCTCTCTCATTCTCTCCCTCCCTCTCTCTCTCTCTCTCTCTCTCTCTCTCTCTCTCTCTCTCTCTCTCTCTCTCTCGCTCTGGAGGTGAAGAGCAGTTTGTGCCGTCCCATTCTTATTCTCATTTTGTGTGTCGGGGGCGGTGTGAGGGGGAGGGTGGGCCCCCCTCGCCGGGCCACATTCCAGGCCCCCGCCTCCCGCACTCGCGCGCCCGGCACACGCACCCGCGCGGCCTCTCTCTCTCTCCTCCTCCTCCTCCCCTCCCCTCCTCCTCCTCCCTCCTCCCTCCCGACACCTGCCCCCTGCTCCTGCCTCGCACCAGATTTATGACAACACCTTTATCCCCGCTCGCCGTGCCCGCACAACACCTCACACTATAACAGAGCCCGACCCGACCCGACCCACCCACTCCCCTCCATTTCTTTCCCCCCTCGGCCCTTCCCTGCCGGCCACCTTCCCGAAATATACAGTCGTCTACGTATCGATTTTGAAAATATGTCGGTTCGGTGAAGAAAAACGAGAACTCTAGCCCGTTCCCACCGTTCGTCACGATACGGCCTCAAAGGCCGTCGCGAAATCTTATTAATATTATCAGAATTAACCGACTATGCCTTCGAACTCAGTGGTTGTTATAAAACAGTACCGCATTTTCTCCGCCCATTACAGCAGTTAGAGAAGCGAAGTGAACGGGCGGGGAGGCCAGAGAATCCTAGGGAGGCCGTAGGCTTTTCCCAAGAAATCTACCACTTTAATCGCCACAGATTGATAAAATTCGGTGATAAAAGGATTTTATTTCGTTACGAACTTCAAAAGGATTGAGCTCCGTCGCGGGTTGAAGAGGGAGCGGGGCCGGAGCCGGGCCGCGAATTCGTCATAACAGACGTCAACGTTGTTTGGCACGCTGCCACGTTTATATGTTAAACTCGCTCTAGGAGGTTAATGCCTTATCCGGGGGCGTTCTCATCCTCGCACGCACCTCGCCTTTCGAAAGCAACATCTTTTGGACCGACGAGGCGTCCATTGAGGCCGGAGACGCCCGGAGGCGACATGAAACAGCGCTCCCTCTAACAACCACTCCAGATTTTTATTTCCGAGCGTAACTTTTCCCTTCCAGAAGTGAAATTAATTTATGATATCCAATATGTCATAATTTGGATTACATAGATTACAGCCACAATTACGGATCCGTTTTTCGATTTTGTTACTACAGTAACTTGAAGACCAAGATCAAATTAACTAATTAAAATTAAGTCCGAAATATTAGAATTTACGTGTTGTTCAGAATTCGAGTAACAAACGTGAATAATCCCACGGCATACAAACGAAATGATTTCTTTATTCATGAACAATATGTATAACACATGTATGTATAAATACAAGAGTTTGGTCCCTTTCCTGCTCTTATAGGGTTGTTTCGCATGAAGTTAAAAGCAGTCAAGTCCCTCTTTAACCATCCACATCGTAACGGCTGGTGTCTCGGTGCTTGTCATCGAACTGTAGCAGCGGTGGGGTCTGGTCTGAGCGAGAACTATCGAGCCATGCAGCGCTACGCATTCGAAAGGAAATATCCTTTTGAATTTCCGAGAAAAGATCAGAAATTAATATACAAGGCCGTCGAAAGTCCAAAGAGTAGGAAAATAATTTAAGGAGAGAACTACGCCTCATTCACTGGCCAACCCTGACTCAATTACGTCCGGTCACCTCTTATTTGATTCATTGTACAATTGTTTCCAAATATTTATGTCATATATAATTGTTTAGTATCGATATTTTCATTGCTAATTTTAACTTGTTTGTATGTGTTGTTTCAATTTGAACGATAAGGACCTTTAAGGATAGATTATTTCTTTTTGCATAAAGAACTGAAAAGTGGCCATCAATGTACCCACTGTTTTGTTTAATATTTCTGGACGTAATATTAGTAGTCATATCATATTGCTCTCTACACTATTGCTCAGTGGTACACTAGAAAAGAACGAATCATCGGAGACGAAACTATTTAGTATGAGACCTCCAAATGTTTTCTAGGGATTTACTTTAATCGTTGAAGACGCGCATCGAACATTTATAATTGGTAGTTCGATCGGATTGTTAGTGGGACGTTTCCGTGAGTTTCCCTCGAAGGTGCTAAAATAAAATACTTTCACCGGACGGCATATGTCTGGCCCTTTCATGCCACTTTCCCATTCCACATGCTGTAAGATCGACTTGCCTCCGCCTCCACTTCCGCCGTTTTATCTTTTATTGCCATCGGTCAATTACCAGCTACAGCCACCGCGCGGACCGGTTCCTTACACACGTTCGGGGTCCCCATAACTTGATAAAAATTTTGGTCACCGAATAGCTCGTTGCAACCAGACTCGAGCATTAGACAATTAAAACAATGCGGCACTATTATGTATACTAATTATGAAAGGATTTGATATTAAACTCTTCGTAAAATTGTTCTGTTGTTGTTGCTTCTTCGTAAAAGAAAACAATTTTTCAAAAACCTAGTATAAATAATATTTTTTAAATAATTTCGAAACGTCTATACTAAAACCTAGAAAGACCTTGTTTCAAGACAAACAATCGTTACAAATTTCTTGGAGAATAAAAATGTGAAGAATATCGTATTTAAGTCTTTGGTTTGGATCTTTGGTCTTTATTGACAGTACCGGGTTATGCCCCCTACATTGTCTGTGGAACATACTCAATACCGTCAGCAAATCGTTACTCGACTTTCGAAAATGATACATCGAAGGCCGTCGTATTTGGTATAGATATTAAACGGCAATTTGGCGTGACAATTTGCGAAATGCTAGGAAAATGTTGTGGAAACGTTAAATTTAGTCCTCGTAGGCGAGGAACGCCATTCGTAATGTCGGAGACAACTTTGGAAATTGGCTAAATAAATTAGCCGACGAATCGGCGGAACGGTTACGGTTTAACGATTTGGGCGGACTAAAGTGAGACATTAAAATCGCGTCACGCTTTATATTCGAAAAATACATTAGCGGGGGACCTATAATTAGAGCCCTTGTTCTTTGTCGGAACTAAAGCGGTTATGATAAGGTGTAAAGGCCGGGTGTAATTTTGGCGGAGGGTCTCGTGTGCTCCCGAGCCCCAAACAATAGCACCGGTTTAAAAGAAGGATAAATTATCGAGAGGGCGGCCTTCACCCCCACGCCACCTCACCTCTCCTCCTCCTTCTTGTCACTCGTCCCTCTCTCTATCTCTCTCTCTTTATCCCATTCTCTCTTCTCCCCCTGTCCCAGATTTAAATCTCTCACCTTCTACGAAATTCGTTTCTCGTTTTAATAGACGACGGCAACATGACCCGAAGGCGATTCGGCCGCCCGTCGATCTTAATAGGTTCTTTGACCTTGCTATATCGGAAACGACAATATGGAGACGGGAAGGAGGCTCAATGGAGAATCGGAGGGACGGAGGAAGAAACGGAGGAGTGGCTAATAATGTGAATATAACAGGCGAAAGAGAAAACCCCAGTGATGGTGAAGAGGAGGGGGTTGTTGTATCCGAAGGAATAGTTACGAAGTGGGTAGAGGGAACTGACGTAGGGAGAAAAGGCGTATTAAATAAGAACGTAGACTGAGGCTGAATACTGTGTGGGAATTTCGGGGAAGAGAGAAAGGAAGGATAAAGGGAGAGGATACAACAAAAGAGAGAAAAAGACAGGAGGATATTGAAGAGGAGGAGGAGGAGGAGGAGGACACGGTCGGCGCGTGAGTGTGAGGCGTGCGCGTCAGAGCGTCCTTAGGGTTCGCTCGCACGCCTCCTCCTCCTCCTCCTCCTCCTCCTATAGTCTCTTACTTTTTCGCCTTTTTTTTTATCACCCGACGTTTTGATTCGAATACGTAAAAAAAGAAAGAATATAGTTGTCGTTTTGTTCTCCCCTTTACGGACAAGATTTCTAAGCTACTATGCCGCGATAGTTTTTTCTTCATTTTGCCCGATTGGAAACAAATTGTTTTCGTGGCGACGGTCTTTCGGATTTACGTTTTCACGGCCACGAGCAAAGTTATATACTACGTCTCCTACTAATAGTCTCAAGTAATGTACTTATATATTAGTATTGTTTCTTCCAGGCAGGAATATATTGCCAGCAAGAAAATATCCTTCATGTTAACATTTTAAAACATCTGGACAAAACAATTAAACTAAACACTGAAATTATGGAAAACAAAGTGGCAGTAATTAGTCAAAATGTAGATTTACACTCCTCACACATAAATTTAAAAAAAATCAAAATCTGTATAATAAACCTACTTTAGGGTCACTGACTGTCATGAAATGTCAGTCTGACTTCCATTTGACCTAGAAAGTAGATATTAGGGTAAGATTTTTCTGGTACAATATGTACTTAAATAATCTTAAAATCTAGTGTCCAATTATATTTTTCAAGACTTAGGTTTCATTTCGTCATTGAGAATACCGTTTTATGGAAATGTTAAACATCAAGATTACAATTACATAATTAAATGGGGGTAACTAGGATGATGAGAGTCTATTAAACTGAATGCATTTATTGTAGTTCATTATTAAGTTTTGCACTCTTAGAAGACCACAAAATCTCATATATTTCCGGATTACAAACATTAGTAATATATGTATGACTGTTCAATAAAAAAAATGCAGCCTCATTTAACCAGTACTCGCAGTCTTAGATCAATAAAAAGGTAACAAAATAAGAGGTCTAAATAAGACCAATTTTATAATTAAAAGAATATTTTTTACAATAAACAATTAAATATAATTATACTTTAAAAATTAAAATATCAGACTTCACCACATACAAATGTGAACATGTTTTTTCATCAACAATTCAAATTTAAAAATCACCAAATAAAAGGTGCTCTTTCTCTTAGAACCCTGACACTATATTTCTGCCATTCTTCGGGCATTATCCACAGCTCATGAGCAGATTCCAAACATGCCATTATTGCAGCACCCTTCCAAGCAGTCATTACAGGATCCATCTCCTTTGGAGATGTAACTATGTCCATTTGTTCTGCAATAAAGTTATTTACATAAATCTAAATTGAATATATTGTTATCTTCTGTTAAGTGGAGAAGTTAATATGTCTCTTTTTTAATAACAATTTGGAATTTATTCATATTTATTTTCATGAAAAGAACATAATGTGCAGATAAGTTATTCCTTTAACCTTAAGTTTTTTTTTGGTTAGACATCACATGGCTTATACATAAAATTTTGATTCTTAAGATTTGTAAGTTTTATAACATACCTGCCCTAAACATATAAGGTATTTGCAAGGCTATTTTATTCTGCAACCAAGTGCTAATTCCTTTGAATTTCATCCCTCCCCCCACAACAAGAATACAGGAATACATCTTACGTTTTAGATCATCTGAACCTGAAAAAGTGGTTGATACAAATGTTTCTTATCACTATGGGAAAAATAAGAAACTATGCATTATTTATTAAAATAATATTTCCTTCATGATGAGACATAATAATATTGTCCATCGCCCTTTACTTATGACTCTGCTATGAGAATCAGGTTAATCAATAAACACAAATATAATATATTATAGAACTGACTACATCTCTGTATGGACTGAAGTACAGCCTGATCAAGTCCTAAAAGTTGTGCTGGCCCGCCAGGTATAAACTCAGTAGAATTATCAGCTGGCCCTCCACTAACCTCTATGTCAGCTAGATCATCATCAACACCTCCAACCAGACCTGCTTCCCCACCAACTACTTCCTGAGCTTCTTTTGTACCTTTCCTCTGGAGAAAACGTACAGTAATTATACATTAAAAAACAGAATATAAATTCAACTTATATTACAGATAAATGTGCCTTCAGATTAAATACCTTCACAAATATCATTTGAAAGAAAATTAATGATATTTCCCTAAGGACTTTCATGTTTCTATGCCATAACAATGTTATTATATATTCATACTCCATATATTATATATACTGCACTATGTATTATATTATATTACTCCAGTTTCCCTGAGGTAGTCAGCATCATGTGGATCACTGGGATCCCCAGATGACCTTTTCTGTGTGGTAATGGATTTTGAGTTAGCTCCTGTTATTCCAAATAACTCTGGCTGGAATACCCCTAAAGGAGCTATCATACATTCATCGGCCACCTACAAAAAGAGTAAAAGTACATTACAAGATCTAGAGGAATGTAATGACAAACAATAAATGTTACTTCAACTATAATATATAAGGAAATAAAGCTTTCCTTTGGACAGTATGATAACTCCATTTATATATACTTCAAACCAAACTGGTAGTCATAAGTGATGCAATAATGCTGGCTTATTTATTACCACCATTTTAAATTCTAGGTTATAATTGCACCTCATAAAACAATTTAGTGTAATATATGAATTAAGAAATGCTTCTAAAAGTGTAATGCTGCTTATGAAAATGTATGGCTTGATACTGAGTTCCTTTACCTGTATTGTGTATTTTACAACAGGCATTTTTGGCTGACGAACAATAAAGGACTTTTCATGAGATCCGCAAACATCAAGATCGACATGACAAACATCATGTTTGAGTCTTTCTAACAATAGTGCATCAAGTGGATTGGTGTCTGGGTCACATTTCTTATAAGGAAAACTACATTTGTTCAATAGCCATCGGAGACATTGTGTTATATCACCACCTATATAAAACTTTTTTTATTAGCTCAACCAGAATATAAATGAGTAACATAAAATTGACATATAGTAGAACCGTTGGTGAAATTAAAATTAAATGAAAAGTACCTATATATCTTCCCCCACTCTAGAAATACACTCCAATACCAGGTTTTTGGTTACTGACTATCTCTTTCTCTGCTAAACAATATAAAACTGGTATAAGAGAATATCATACAGGAGAAGGAGAAGGGAATGCTGGATAAGCACAAATATCCTGTTATTTATAATACACCAAAAGTAAAAAAGTAAAAGTTAAAGTAAAAAAAGAAAAGAAAAATTTCATTAACTAGAAACTATGTTATAATTTTTCAATCTTTATCATAACTAAATTAAAAATTCATAGAACAAAATAATTTAAAAAATAATATTCCTTAATTTATACTAGAAATTTATACCTCCATAAGGTAACCGAACCCTAGTTGCAGGTTGTGTGATACCATCCTCAACACATGAAACAGAGGTTTTGGCATGTCCACAATCAATTACACATGCTGCACCTACTCCTGCTCCAAAAGTTGCTGCCACATGATCCTGAAGAAAAAATAATGTATTTACTGACCAAGTTAACGAATGTAAAAACAATTCTTTATCAAACAAACATTACAATCAATGATAACAATGTTTTTAGATAATATTCATTCAAAATAAAATTTTCTTAAACAAGCAAAATATATGAAGTCACTTATGAGTGCTGCAGTCCATTTCAGAAAAAAAATTCTTTATCATAGAATCACCCTTCTGTTTACTGTATCCAAGTATTTTATTATGAAATTATTATTTTAATGAGGAACAAATGTGTAATTAATAAGCATCACATTAAAAAATATTTCAGTATTGGTTGCTAGTGAATCAATTATTTAAAAAAAATAAATAATGAGTTAAAATTAAATATAGAAATTTAATAATTTTTCTATTAATACCTGAAGGAGAAAACAAGAAGAGAACCCCATTCCAAGAAGTAAACTGGTTAACTCCTTTAGATACTGTCGATTGTATATGTCAGGAATGATGAGCACAGCCCTGTAATTCTTTCAAATATATATTTATGAAATGCAAATTTTGTATAATCACAAAAAGGTATAATATTTATTAAGGTATTAATATTACTAGAAACTTTGGTAAATAAAAGTGCATACATTCATAAATGTAATTTAATATTTTTTTTTTAATATAAACTTACTTTGAGATCCTGAATTGGTATTTTGAGCCTATTTTCAATGACCCAAGACCAGATAGTATTCAAATCTGCTAATACAGCAGTCAAGGAACCTCCCACTCCAGAATGCACATTTAAATCTCCACGCATAATTGGCAAATGGATATTGTACTCTTGTTCAGGATTAATGTTCAAGACCTGAACATAATAAACCCACATTGTAAGAGAAATTAATTCATTAAAGTGAATAAAATACAGTTAAAGGCACACAAATTATACACATGAATTTTTATAGCAAAAGGAACACAAATATGTATCATGTTAATAAAAATACAGTAAAATTTCAGAAACAGTAAATGACAATATAATAAGTTTTGAGAGAAACAATAAATGGTGATTACTGTAAATGTTATAATACATGGTAATGGCAGTAATTAGGTTTTTTTAACATGAAATGAACAAACCTCATCTCCAACTATGACATCAGATTCAACTTTGATCCAGTCTGGGGCAATAACTTGAGCATTAGGAGAGGAGGAGGATGGTGAGCCTGTGAGGACATTGTCAGGTGTTGATCTTTTATTGAAAGCAGATATCTGTTGTGGTGGTGTAGCATATCTCCGTGAACCATCAGTCATCAGACATGACTGAAGAGTGTGAGACAATTGTAGACGAATATTGTCCAATTCCGGTTCTATATCTTTCAACTATTTCAATAAGCAATACATTTATTAATATTATTGTTATACATTAATACACTATTTTCTGTTCACTCCAGTGTGTAGTGTATATATTATTGATATATAGTTTCATTAATATCTCCTTTTCAGTATGTAACATTTTAAAACATCTAAAGTATAATGGCAACTGGAATACATATAATTATGTTACAAGAACAAGATAAATGTTAGTAATAATTAGTTTTTTACCAACTATAAAAATGTATTTAATGATTCATTAGAAGTCCTAATTTCATATGAGGAAGTTATCCATTATAATCAATCTATGGATTGATCAATACAACGTTGATTAATTCTGTAATACCTTTGGTACAACAGGTGGGAGGATGGTGTCCCTATGAGCAATACCACCAGGTAATCTCTTCCTGGCAATGGCATGCAACTCTGTATGAGGGTTCAGATCCGATGCTCGTCCAATTCTCAGATACAGAGATCCAGGGTGAATCACAATTATACTTTGAGCCTGCATCTGTATGGGCTGTATACCAATGTGAATGGAAATTAATTGGTCATTTCACTGAAGATAATTAATATTACGTTTCCTTATATCTACTATTTTTAAGAACTTGACAACTTTACAGAATCACTATTCTCACAGATATATGCAGTGTTAAAAGTAACACCTATAATTAATTGACATAGCGAATTGCGGATGCACACCTCTTCGGTAGTTTCCGGAGCCGCTGCCATTTTTAAACATCTAACTTCAGAATAAGAAATTAGCGGTTACAATTCGAAAACATCGAACATCACGAGACGCTGTGAGGTTATAACCTCTTTTGTGAGATGTACACAAATAAGGCTATATAACCATACTGAAGTGTCTACTGACTAAATTTGAGAAATTCAAATTAAATTGTCTCTGATTATTTGTATTTATCCTATCTCTTTTACTCCTGAATTTTTACAAATTTAGGTGCTGCAGTTTAATGTTGTCTTTCTTCAGGTCTGGCTAAATGTATAATATAAAATATAGATTATCTATCTATGTGAACAGTCACGTCATTTATAAATAGGCCATTAATCATTAACTCATGAATAAATTGTTATTGGGTAAATTTCAATTTTTAGGTTATCCCGGAAGTAGGAGAACTAGTGACTAGTTATTTTGGAAAATTTCACTTCTGCAGAAAGTAAGAAAATAAAACTGTACCCCTTCTATTTTAATCTCTTTGTTGTCTTTTCTTATCTAGTACTAGGAGAGATCCCTAGCAGAGTCCTGTTAAGAACCTCTTAATTTTGGTTAATCAAAATTCTGACAGCTTACTTCTTCCAAAACCTAAGGAATAATTTGCCAGCTTTCTGTTGTCTGGCTAGATAGGAAAGAGTAGAAATAATGAGTTATTGAGAGTTTTCACATTCATATATGAGGGTGATTTGATAAGTAAGATAATTTGTAAGGTTAGCAGTCATTTTACAAGGTCTGAAAAAAAAGCTTTTTGGACAGGATGGAACAATTGGAAACTTACTGGATCAAGTGAGTCTCCCCAACTGGATATTATGTTGGAAAATAAAAATAATTTTGTTAAAAAAAGATTTTATTTAGTATCTGCATGCGAAATAATCTTCATTTAAGTGTATTGTATGTTTGTAATTTAAGGGTTTAATTGTGTTTGGTTGTTATGTGGAGAAGCTGAGCCACCACCAACAACATCAATAATTTCCAATTTCTGTTGAGTGTTTCCGCTTTGTGTTTCACTGGTTCCTGCTTGATGCTGCTGTTGTTGTTGTGCTTGTGTTTGTTGCTGCTGTTGCTGTTGCCCATGATCACTTTCCCTAGCTATGCATAATGACTTTGGAATGACTAATGTCTGTAAACAAAAAATCATTTGTTTTTATCATAAGTTGCAATAGGTACAGAAACAATAATATGAAAATTCAGAGTTGCAAGCAAAGAACAGACATGTATATGCTCTTAAAAATATGTACTGACAAAGTAAAGGTCAATAAAAATTACTTTTCCAGGATTGGCTCCTTCATATTGGTGTCTAAGAGTCTGAAGTTCAAATTCACAATTTGTCATGGCAGCTTTCAACTCATATAGAAGTAAGAGATCACTTCTAAGTTCATTGAAGTGTTGACATATTTCTTCTGTAGGCATTGGATTCATCTCTGCAACAATATAGTCCCATTAAATTACAAAATGAAACTAATAAATAAATTACACTCTATTGTGATACAGGATAATAATATAGTAGTATTAATTAATTAATATAGAGTAATAAATTACTCTAATAAAGACACTTTGCCTCACAAAGATACAATTTCTTCAAAACATAAATTGTTTCAATAAGTAACATGTTTTTTTTATTATTTGATTTTTAACCTTTTAAAATTATTAGAGGGGCTCATAATTTTAGCAGACCTGCAATGCAGTACACAATTTCAGGTACAACAAATAGAAACTTGAATGATTTTCCTATGTATTCATCAACACAAAATTAATTTACCAATGTTGAGTTCTGTTAGAAGTTGTTCTATTGCTTTCATTTTTTTCTGCCCAATGTTGGTTGGCAATTTCATCCTGTGGGATCTAACAGTAACTCCACTTCCTTTGGCATCAGGGAATTTGATGCTTGCTAATTCGCCAGACTGAAAAAAAAAAGAATTGTAAGTACTTTGTGTGGTTCCAAAAAACCAATACAGTAAATAATAAAAAGATAATTTTACATTCTTACCAAGTTATCTACCCTTGGCCTGGTTTGTGGAGGAAACTTCTTCCTAGGAATTTTCCTTTCCACTTTTCTTGTTTCTGTTTGGCTGTCTGCAGCTGTAATAAGTTTCTGAAGGTCCTGTGTCTTCTTATCACGTTCTTTCTTACGTGCTTCAATCTTTCTTAGTTCGTTCTGAAGCATCTGTTCCTCTTCAACCTTGTCAAAAGAGTATTGTTACAAACATACATCCCTGATTCTAATAATAATTTTGGTCATTAATTATACAATTTCAACAAAAGTATTAAAAACATAACAATTAATAAAATTAACTCACTTGTTCCTGTGTTCTGTTGTACAATCTCAACAGTTGTTCTTTCCTTCGTCTTTCATGTTCTGCATCAAATACGTATGCTTTTGCATCGGCATGCAGTCCTGGACCTGTTTTTACCTGCAATCCAAGACATAATGTAATGAAACACTCAGTTAAATAAAATGTTTAACCGGACCTTCCAGATTTGGACACATTTATGATCTAGTCCAGCATAACTTAACAAAAATATCCTACTTGATGTTCAATTAAACTTTCTCAATATTTATTCTTTTGAAGTTTTATATAGGCTGTTTTGAAGTTTTAAAAACACAAGGTAAATAACTTAAAAATTATAACACTAACTTTGGCAAGACTGGAACAGACTCCATAATATCTTTCTTTGAGATCTTCAATAGAACGGTGTTTGAATTTTGCAATGTCCCATCTGTCTGCCATTACACCAAATCGGAGGTCAAATCTACGACACAGATCAAATAGGTGGTCAGTCTCCGCCCTGCTCCAAGTTTCACTTTGAAGATACTGCAAGTACTCAGAATCAGAATACGATGGCACCTGGACTTGCTGCAATCATGAATCAATAAGACAATTTTATAATTAAAAAATGTTGGTCAATACAGCATTTAGTTGAAATTAATATAAATATGAATGATCAAATAAGGCAAACTATACACTGGTAAGCTATATTTTAATATAATAAGTTTCCCCAGTCAGCAATATAATTAGTTTGCATCTTTTGGAAAATTTATTGCTTATGGTTTCAAATATTCACAATAATCTAACTTTAAAATAATACAATACTTTCATCTCAACAGGGGTATAGTTAGGTTGAAAATGTGATTTCACAAAAACATTTATGAAATAACATAAAAACATTTTTAAACAAATAACCCATACCACCAACAGTTTCAATGGATCAAAACCTATGCCACTGAATCACCATAGACCAGTGTTAAATATATTTTCATAAATGTTCCATTTATTTAAACAACAGTAGTATTTTTGAATTAGTAAAAGTGTAGCATTCATACTACCAGGCAACTTTATTTAAATGATAGAAAAATATAAATTACCTTATTGAATTTAGCAAATGGATACTCTTTGCCTTCATCAGCTATTCGTCTCCAATGATGAAAAACTGCACCATCCTTCCTGGCTGGATTTGTAAAAGGCATCCACTTCCAAGGTCTAACGCTCTTCATTCCAAGTTTAGCTTTCATTGGCTTATAGCCCTGAGCTGAATCAAGTGAAAAAGATTATTAATAAAACTAAATAAAGTTGAATAACAAAATAAAAATTTCATTTTTGTCATTTTGAAACAAAACATCTTATATGAATAAATATTTTTGTTTAATGCACAATAAATTACTGAATTTGGAAAAGTTGACAAAGTAGTTATTAGAATATATCATCTGTCAGCAAAATGTTTTCTACCCCATTGCTGAACTCAATCAAATAAATCACTGAAATTTTGTTCAAAGTAAACAATGTTTAATGAATCAATCCACCAACCCAGTTTAATAATAATACAAAGATACCTGTCAGTTAATAAGTCATTTCATGAACTGAATCCACTTCAAATAATTTATGACATGAAATACCTGTATCGGTTGGAAAGAGTGGTGGAGCATCCTTGTTATCATTGTACAATAGGGCAAAGACTTCTCTGGCCATGCCCTCTGGCCTCTTGATGGTTTTTTGCCCACTCCCAATTGGACGTTTCTGCTTTTTCTCTGGCCCGAGGATAGACTCCTTAGTCACCTCAGACCCCGGGTTCCTTTCTAGGTCGAGGATATCTCTAATGTCAGCCATCTTCTGGTAAAAGCAATATTCTATTCAATATCATTCATATATAAATTTCTTCTATAAGTTGATATTCTATATATTTTAACTTTAAGAAGTAATTAAGAATATATATTATTTATTTAAGAAATTCTGAATAAAAAATCTGCTCCAAAAGCAAACAAGTACAATGCTGTACTTTGTAAATGCATTTTGACATTTTGTTCATGAAATGTATTTGCAATATTTAAACAAATGCAGTGAGGCCAAAAAACAATACAGTGACAAGTTTAACATTGGACATACAAGAATTAAGTAATATCAAATACTGAACATTACACTTTAACAATGTTAACTAAGTTTTACCTTGTTTGGCTTGAAAAAATAGTTGGTGGTTGAACAGTAAAGTTTAGAAGTTAAGATATAAATTATGTTCCAGGCACAAGTAGTCTTTCAAAAGGCATACGGAAGTAACTAATATCGTTTGCAGTATTCAAGAACATACTTCTCAATTACAAGAAAAACCGTACACAAAGCAAACGTCAAAGCCCCCGAAAAAGGCTTCAGGACCTGGCTGCGAGGTTAGGAAAGCAATTGCGTAAACCACTGAGGGAATAAAACGTTCGTTTTTATTGCCTAGATATGTAACCAACAAAATCAGCTAATATATTTACACGCAACAGTCATTTTCACAGTTATTTCAACTTCATTTATTATATTGTAATCAATGCTCATTTATCTGATTCCATGAAAGAACTGCCCGCTCTAATGGAATGAGTATTTAATACATGTTTTATATCCGTAATCCTTTCGATTAGATAAACATCCATTCTGTAAATGTTACGTTTTAATGTTTTTCGGGATGATTAAACGTAAGTATAGGATAACTATTGGAAATATATAATACTGATCTCAGGAACGGAAGCTGATATTTTCTAAAAATAATTATATAATATGTCTTTTAGTTTAGATATGTATTTAAATTGTGGCAATTTAATATTTCTTGGCATAACAAATGCATGCTTTGAAGTTCAGTTAGTAATGTATATACTTCCAGTTTTCAAGAACTAAAACAATTATTTAGTTTAATCTAAATTTTAAGATTATATTTAACCAATATCTTGAACATTTCTTATTTTAAATAAAGAATTATATAATATAGTGGGAATAATAATAATGTTTACTTCAATCATAGAAGTTAGGTTGTCTAACCTGTATAGCAGTTCCGTTGTGCTAAGGAGGTTGGGCGATTGCCATTGCTCGGCCACTTTTACTTTGGATCTTCGTCAGGAATAGTATTCCGACTTTATCTGGTCCCATCCGTAATCACATTATTGTAGTTATGGGCTTTCCTACAAAACCCGACTCTTCTTATTACCTGAACCACATTTAAGTCTCCAAATGCGAAGGTAATTTATTATTCGTATTAATTTCTGTTCATAATTATTTGATATTGTACCGACACGCCATATTGGCTGCCGAACCGACGCTATTCAGGGAACGCACAACATTGCATTTTAATATTGTTTACTTTTCCTGGTAAAAGTCTTTCCTTTGGATTTCTTGTAATAGTAATCTGTTTATTTGTTTATACGGTATTTGTACATCGTTTTATTTACTTTGAGAAGTAATATTATTTATTTTTGTGAAGACGCGTTGGGGCTTGAAATGTGCCCGGGGCGGCCTATACTCGTTGTGGGGTAGGAAATGCCTCCTACCGAATTTCTATATTAATAGAATTTATTTTTTTTAATTTCTCGTTGCGATTGAGGTCAATATGGAGGACCCACGTGCTTTTGAAGGCTTTTTTTCACGGCTTTACCCCACCACTAGTAAACAAGCTTGGCTGGTAATTTTTGTTCTTTGATGGACAATTTAATGATTGAGTGTTGAATTTCAAAAACCTTAATTAAGGTATCAATTTCTTACTTGTGTATTAGCATCCAATAGTGCTATAGGAGACAAGATAAATAATATATTTGTGTAAATAGTCTTATTTATTCTACATTCATGAGTTTTTGCTTGAACATATCCATTTGAATTTAAAGACACAGTAATATACGTTAAAATAGGTTATTTCTATGAAATATAATTTTAGTTCTCAATTTTATTTTCTAATTATTTAGGTTAATTTTCAAAGTGTTTTAAATGCAATTATTTTCATTGCAGGCAGTCAGAGTTGTAATTTTACATCTTTAAGAATTATAGAGAAAAATGTATCTTTACAATTTGACTTTGCAACGTGCTACGGGGATAACGCATGCTGTCCACGGGAGTTTCAGTGGGACTAAACAGCAGGAGATTGTTGTCTCCCGAGGAAAATGCCTTGAACTACTCAGGCCTGACCCCAACACTGGCAAAGTTCATACTTTGCTTACTGTTGAAATTTTTGGAGTAATAAGGTCACTCATGGCCTTTAGATTGACCGGTGGCAATAAAGGTAATTTCTCTTCTTTTTCAACTTAAAATTTTCAATTATAAAAAGGCTCATTTTAGATTATAACAATTTCTTTATCTACCTATTGCACTTTATAAGAATCTGATTAAATAATAAGTTCATCTATTGGCTGGCATTTGAAATGATGATTTTTTTATTAATGCACATGTTAGACTTCTGATTTAACAGTGAAGTGACTGTTTTTTCTGATCAAATGTTATTGGTCAATAGAAACCATTTAAGTAACTAAAAGTTTTTTAGTCAATTATCATTAGTTTATGTATGTTTGAAAACATAAATTAAGTGAGTATTTATTCAAAAGATGTTATTTAATATCAAATTCCATTTTGCTCTTTATTATAAATGTAGAAACTTATACAATAGAGGTTACATTCTGCAGTGTGCACCGAAGTTCTGATATTTGATTGAATTGATAGTAAATTGTTTGCTCTTCCATTTGAATTTTCCAAATTCATGTGATTACTTAATAATCTTAAGAGATTTTTGTTGTGCTAATGGGCAATTATGAAACATTGAAGAAATCAAAATGAATTGGTCAACTCGTGAAATGATGAATTATAGATTTATTGCACATGTTAGACTTCTGATTTGGTTCTGAAGTGATTTTTCTTCTGATCATCATTGACCAATAAAAATATTTTGCTGACACTTTATAGTTAGTGCTATGATTGTTAACTGTTTCCATTTATATTTGCAGATTATATTGTTGTTGGATCTGATTCTGGGCGAATCGTTATCTTGGAGTATATCCCAGCTAAAAACATTCTCGAGAAGGTCCATCAAGAAACTTTTGGAAAGAGTGGTTGTCGCAGAATAGTACCAGGACAGTACTTAGCTATTGATCCTAAAGGGAGGGCAGTTATGATAGGTACAGTTCAAAATATTTTAATATAAAACTATCAATTTTTGGGAGTCTATTGTTGAGAATATAAGTGTATAATATAAATGTATTTATTAAATGTATAACATATTACTATTGTAAAGAATTATAATAATTTTCTTCTAGCATAACTAAGCCAGAATCTTAGATTAAAAATTATATCTTTGGTTCACGGATAGTTCATGCAAAAGTAAATTTTCTGATCAAAACTGCTGTTTTAACACCATTGCTAAAACAGTTTTAAGTCAAGAAAACAAATAAAAAAAATTATGATTAAAGATTTTGTTGTCTTCAATTTTTAATATAACGCATATGTAATATTTTTAGGTGCTATTGAGAAACAAAAACTTGTGTACATATTGAACAGAGATCCTGAGGCCAGGTTGACTATTTCTTCACCTCTAGAAGCACATAAGAGCAACACTTTAGTTTATCACATGGTTGGTGTAGACGTGGGTTTTGAAAACCCTATGTTTGCCTGCCTTGAAATTGACTATGAGGTTAGTAAATATTTTTATATTTGTGTAGAAATTGTATATTAATTGGATTTCAGACTATTAATTATTGTAAGGTATTTTTTTGGGGGGGAGGGTTTCTGTATTATGTATAATACATTAGTAATTAATGGAGGGTACCCTCTATGGTCCGAATTTTTATTTTAAATAAAAAAAATTGGGGGGAATGAAAAATCAGCAATTATAAACTTATATATGCAAATGAAAAAAAAAATTGAAAAAACATTGATGATGAAAAAAAAATGAAAAAACATTATAGGATTAAGATTTATCTGGCATTTCAGAGAAAAGCTATAATTATTTGGTAAAATCTCGATAAATTGAAATATGACCTGAAAGTTATACGGGCCCATAAAGGGTTAAAAGATTCATTGTGAAAATTACAAAAATGTTGTCTCTATAATTCACCAATGTTGCATGTGATTAACGAAGAGAGAAAAATTTAATATTTTATAATAAATATAAAAATTAACCATTCTGTTCAGGAAGCAGATAGTGATGCAACAGGCGAGGCCGTGAATAAAACTCAGCAGACACTAACGTTTTATGAGCAGGACCTTGGTCTTAATCACGTAGTGAGGAAGTATTCTGAACCATTGGAGGAACATGCCAACTTCCTAATATCAGTACCTGGTGGTAATGATGGCCCCAGTGGTGTACTTATCTGCTCTGAGAATTATCTCACGTACAAGAACCTTGGCGATCAGCACGACATTCGATGTCCGATCCCGAGGAGAAGGGTATGTATATTAATAGTCTGTTTATGGTCTGTGAGTTTTTGAAATAATATAATTCATGCGATCAGTGATTAAATTATATTTGCACCTTCAAGACTCAATTTCTACAGTTTAAAATGAACAAAACAAGTCCACTCATAAGTAACAAAAATGTTTTGAATAATAACACAATTTTCTTAAGATCTGTAATAAATGATGATTACAATTCAATACCACTACATCTTATTGTTTGTGATGATAAAGAACGGCCATCTGATATTACAGATTGTTTTCTTCAGTGTGGAATAAATTATTCTTCAGTATGTATTAATATAAATGATCATTCCATTCATAGACGATCTGAAATAATTAGTTTGATGAATTTTGAATAATCTGACATTGAAGTTAGATATGAAAAATGAAGTGATATTTTTGTCACCACAGTTATGTGGATAATAAAGTGCTTAAAATAAAATATTTCTGCTATAAAAATATAGTAAAATAAAGTGGATAACACAAATCTACATCTAACATTTTACAAATTGTTTTGTTAACTTGTTTTTTCCATTATATTAATGGAGTCTGACATTAAATTAATCTGAATATATTAGGTAAAGAAGATTAAATAATCTTCTTTTTTAGACTAATGGATAAAGCTGCCATCAACTTAACCATTTGAAAAAGGTTCAAATTATTATTAATGAAGATCTGTAATAAGTGATGATTTATTTATCTACTACCCTCATCTTATTTTTAGTGATGATAACGAACGGCCATCTGATATTGCAGATATTTTCATAGCATGTTTATTTTCTTCTTTATATTGTAATTTCTCCTGATTTAAAATATAACAATGACTATTTTATCCTATTTTTTAACAAGTCTTAAAAATGGAGAGTAATCCAGTAAATGATGATTTCGTTCACAGACCTGTCCTGAAATAATCAGTTATGATGAATGTGAAATCTGATGCTGTAGTTAGACATTTTTAATTTTATATTAATGCCTAAGGAATATATTTTCTTAATAACTACTAATGTTTTATTACATTTAATGGTTGAGTTGTGGGGCAGTGGCTAGAGACTTACAGCTGCTGGTAGGATTCCCCGCAGATGATTTGCTTTTAGGCTAAGTTAGGTTATGTGAGATAGGTTAAGTCTATATTTAGTTTGAGCTCAATGCTCTTCGAATGGTGTTGTTTGCAAAGATAATGATTGGTGAAAAAATAGTGATTAGGTTTTACTGCATTATATATTTTATTCACTGTGGTATCTATTATGCTTGGCCAATCTAAGCATAACTCGTAAACAGTGATAGAATAATGTGGATTGCATCGTTAGGTGTTTAATTATTTATTATTTTTCACCCTGGTAAATACTCCACAACAAATCTGAAATATTCTTATTAAGTTGAATTTTTTTTATAATCAAGCATGTTAGTTTTTACATGGTTGTTGGTTTTCAGAACGATCTGGATGATCCAGAACGTGGAATGATTTTTGTTTGTTCAGCTACGCACAAAACAAAATCAATGTTCTTCTTTTTGGCCCAAACAGAACAGGGTGACATATTTAAAGTGACTCTTGAAACCGATGAGGATATGGTGACTGAAATCAAATTGAAATATTTTGATACAGTTCCAGTTGCTTCTGCAATGTGTGTTCTGAAAACTGGTTTTCTGTTTGTGGCTTCTGAATTTGGCAACCAGTAAGTTACATTTTTTTTTTTAATTCAGATATTTAAAATTTCACTGTGTGAAACAAATATAATTTTTATTTCATTTAATTTCATACTAACAATTTTTTCCACTGTAAATTAATTAATATTATACTGATTTGTTTGAATTAAGTTCAGTGTAATGTGCAATATGTTAGTTCCATATATTTTTACTTATAGCTCTGCCTGTGTTTATGAATTAATTGTTTTAACGATTTTCACATGTTTTCAACATTTTATTCGAGTTTCTCCTAATTTATAAATACAAATAAAGCATTTTTTTCTATAATGTTATTAATAAATTTTATTTTGTCCACTAGTTATCTGTATCAGATAGCTCACTTAGGAGATGATGATGATGAGCCTGAGTTCAGTTCAGCCATGCCTTTAGAAGAGGGAGACACGTTCTTTTTTGGTCCTCGTCCACTCAGAAATCTTGTTCTTGTTGATGAAATGGACTCTCTCTCCCCCATACTCGACTGCCAAGTTGCTGATTTGGGTTAGTATTTTCATGACAATTTCCATGAACTATTTCCGTAATCTGCGGTATTTGTTTAATAATTTTTATGGAATCTTTAACTCTGGAATTGTACATTTCATATATTAATATCAGTATTAATTGATTTTGAGATCTAATGTTTCATTTGAAACGTCTACAGTGAAATAGAGAACTGAAAAGTTTGTGATTCTATCTGAGCTTAATTTCATTGCGTCTAATTGTTTTTAAGCAGAACTAATTTATTGCGTTATTGTGCAGCAAATGAGGACACCCCTCAGTTGTACATGGCGTGTGGGCGAGGGCCGAGGTCTACCCTGAGGGTCTTAAGACACGGGCTGGAAGTCTCAGAGATGGCTGTTTCAGAACTGCCAGGCAGTCCAAATGCAGTATGGACAGTCAAAAAAAGAGCTGACGGTCAGTCCACAATTATAGTTAACAACAATGTATCTCCTCCTTACTTACTCCAGTTTAGTTAACTGCCACTGTTAAGATAATATTTAAATAATCAAGGTTATTTGTTTTAATTTCTTTGCTAGTTTGACTCAGTGTTGTTTCTATTAAACTTCACTTCATTTTAATTTTCCCTTCTTGAAAGTCAATGAAAACTGCACTGGAGTAAATTATTTAATATACTGGGTGACACATTGTTCAAGTTTTTATTATAATTGATCTTTACATTTATACATAATCGTAACTTGAAGTGTTGGGGGTAGTGTTTCAATCTGTAATTTTGTTAATTATTTTGCCGTTTATAAAATAGAGTCGTAATTCATTCCGTTCAAAGTCCACTCTAGCCATATTTTTATGAAGGGCTGGTGATATTTTTGCATTGGCCACAAAGGCCTAATTTCGCTGTAAATTAGGTCTATGAGCTTAAAAATGCAGATAGTAAATTCTTTTTGTCGCCTCCACTTTTCAGTGCGATGTAAATTGGAGTGAACTCAAAAGGAGACAGCCATTTTATTTTATATGTACATTATATATATATCTTAAATACATAAATACTGTTCTGCAGAATCCCATTAGTTCAAATGTTTATATTTCTATAACATTAACATGGTCAAGTTTCTGGGGCCAATGCTTCTGTTTCAGAAGGTTAAAATATTTGTATGTAAAGAGGCTGCCTGCAGCCAGAAATTGAACGAAACATTGTGCTGTTGATCTGTTAATTTAAAAATAAAATCTGGTTGCTATGTAGTGGGATTGTTAATGATACGGGCTGGTGGTTCAATAGATGGAAATCTATCAAACACCAGTCTCTTTATTTTTCAGATGCGGATTGGGTCAGTCGCCATCGCTGTTTGACCAAGTTAGTTGAATGCTAGGTAAGTGAAGATTGACAAAGAAGTCGGGCCCCTTATACAATCCTAGCGAGAGAATTTTTACAGTAAAATACTACACTGCTTCACTAATACGTCTCCCTTTCCTCCATCAATGGCTGAGTGGCACTCCTTCAAGTTGTGTCAACAGTCAAAATGGCAGTTAGTAAAGAGCTAATTGTTACTGACAATAGGGGGGTTAACAATTTGGTAAATGCCTGACATAAGATGGTTGTATTCAATTTTCAAGTTAGCTTGTCTAGGTTTTAGGTCAATTGGTTCTAGTTCACTATTTCAGTACACCTAATCTGTGAGCTCATTTTTTCTTTCGTGTCCTGGAAATTGCTGCTCAATTAAATTTATTAACACTTTTGTTTGTTGAATTTATATTTATATATTATCAATGTTTCAGATTTATTTCATAAGAAAATGTTAGTTTTCTCTATGTTCTAAATATTAACTAATTCATTCTTTAGGTTATAAAAATAAAATAAATAATAATGTGACGCTGTATTATAGCCACTGTAAAACATTGCTTTTAAATTATTTTTGAAAAATACAAATGAGCTCTGTAAATATGCATTTAATATTTAGGTGTACTGTAATTGTGGCTACACTGTGCAAAGTATTGATGTGTTAGTTTGTTTTTTGTTTCAGATGAATATGATGCCTATATTGTTGTGTCATTCTTGAGTGCTACTCTTGTTCTATCTATCGGTGAAACTGTTGAGGAAGTGGCCGACTCTGGATTTCTTGGTTTCACTTCAACGTTGGCTTGTTCGACCCTAGGAGATGACGCCGCTGTGCAGGTATTTTATATCTTTTATCTTTGAATTGGTCGTATTATCTATTAACCAACATATATTCGGGCAGCTGTGCACTGTTGGATAGTGACCCAGTGTTGATATGTTGGGACAGTAAATATAAAGTCATATCCTCCCAACGCACTTATTACATGTGTGGATTGGGGCGGGAAAGCTTTATGACATGTATTTAAACTTAATGTTACAATTGAGCAGTGGTCAATTCTGTCCAAATCATACGTGTTTATGAATGAGATCCATCATGGATTCTCGTAACTCATTGTAAACATGTTGTATTTGATTTTGTGCTTAATATCTTAAAATAATAAACATTTATAAAGTATAATAGTTTCCAAAAATTAGATTTATGTAATATACCAAAAGGATTGAACCAATCAATTTTGAAATAAATAATACTTTTCACATTATATATATATATATATATATATATATATATACACACACACACACACACACACAATTAAATTTTGCTGAATCATAAATATTAGATTTGAGGAATTGCCACACAGTATTTCTATGAACACAATGATAGGGACAATAGGCTCCATATAGCTATATTATTTATATATTCTTTTATTCATTTTTATTGTTCTGATCATATCAGTGCGTCCATCATTGAACATGATGTGGAGTTTCTTGTCACATTTGGTCTTTGACTAAACAAGTTATGCATACCAAATAGTTTATCTTATTATTGATTAGAGCTTATAATATCCTAACCTTAAATGGTCAGATTGTTCTTATAAATTTGTGGATATACATATTTATTTTATTTCAGGTGTACCCTGACGGCGTTCGTCATATAAGATCGGATAAGCGACTTCAAGATTGGAAAGTTCCTGGCAAGAAACAGATAGTAAAGTGTGCAGTCAATCAAAGACAAGTCGTCATTGCACTAACTGGTGGAGAACTAGTCTATTTTGAAATGGATCCAGTAAGTATTAATATGTTTTTAATTTTGTTAACATATCTTGTGCACTATTTTAGAGGCTGTGTTTTTAAATAGCATTACCTTTATTTTTTAAATTAGTGCACTACAAGAATTTATCATTTTCTTGCAACTTTGTTGTGCATTACGACTACAAAGTGACTTAAGATGGTACATTTGTGATTAATTATACATTAGTAGATCTGTGTTTAGGAGTCAATTTCCATTAGTTTTTTTTATGGGTTCCTTATAGATTTAATTTAATTTAAGGCAGTTTGTTTCTTATTTATTGGTTCTAAGCAAGACCAGTCTTATTTTACCTTTGTCTTTATACACAGCACTAAAGTGCAGTACTTACGTATTATGAACTAAGAAAATAACAAGATAATATTCATTTAATTATTCATAATTCAGATAAATTGATATATAATTGTTCATATTGTTTTATTTTATAGACTGGACAGTTGAAGGAATACAACCAGAGGAAGGAAATGCCATCTGATGTAGTTTGTATGGCACTTGGTAGTGCCCCATCTGGTGAACATATGTCAAGATTTGTTGCTGTTGGTCTTGGTGACAATACAGTTCGAATTATTTCCCTCGATCCCTCGGTGAGTAACTTTTTTTTACAACTATAATATGTTGGTTCCGTAACTGCGTATGATGAATTATTTATTCCGTGTTTCATCTGAGACATGATTAAAACTATTTTCTGATTGCAGTTATTAATTATAATTTTTTAAAATCTTGAATAAAAACATTCTTTTCTATCTGTGAACTAGATGTTGTGTATTATTTCTTTTAATTATTTCAAAAACTGCTTGTGACGATTATTATATTCCGTGTTTCATCTGAGACCTGATTACAACAAATCATTTTCTGATTGCAGTTTCATGCTGTCTGATTCGACAATCGGTTTTTTACCTGTTAAACTGTACCACTTAAAATTTAGTTTGTCATTAAACGAAGCGTGTTATCTGTGTTTCAGGACTGTTTGAGCATGTTGGCAATGCAAGCGGTACCGGCAGCTCCGGAGTCTCTCTGCATCGTGGAGATGGGTGGTGGGGAGTCAACAAGGTCGACCCTCTATCTGAACATTGGGCTCCACAATGGAGTGCTATTGAGGACTGTCCTAGATCCTGTTACTGGTGATCTTGCAGACACCAGGACAAGGTATCTTGGTACTAGGCCTGTAAAACTTTTCACTATCAGCATGCAGGGCAATCCAGCTGTACGTTTGTTTTATTATTTTATGCACTAACATTATTTTTCTATAGTTTCTATCAATGTGGAAGACTTTAACAGAAAAAAGTTCAAATATAATTTTAATGTTTAATTTTGAGAATATTTCTTTAAACATCAATATCTGAAACTGAATAATATATGTAATATTTTTTATGGAAATGTAATTCAAGTCAATTATTTTATTGAACATATGATTGAAAATTATTTTCTCTTTAGTATTTTATTTTATTTTTTTATTATAGGTTATAGCCATGTCCAGCAGATCATGGTTGAGTTATTGGTATCAGAACAGATTTCATTTGACACCTCTGTCGTATGACTCCTTGGAATACGCTTCAGGGTTCGCGTCCGAACAGTGTCCTGAAGGAATAGTCGCCATTTCTACTAACACCTTGAGGATTCTTGCCCTCGAAAAGTTGGGAGCTGTGTTCAATCAGGTGGGGGGTTTTGTGAAAATTAGAATTATTGATACGAAAATTCATCAATTTTTTTTTAACATTTATTAACAGTTCTGTGTAATTCATAGGTGTCGTTTCCACTAGAGTACACGCCTAGAAAATTTGTCATCCATCCCGAATCGTCGAACATAATAGTGATTGAGACTGAACACAATGCCTACACAGAAGAAACTAAAAAACAACGCCGTATACAAATGGCAAAGGTAAGTCATGTTATTTTCATCCTAAATATTTTTTTCTCTGGTATTTCAAGTGATCACATGTAACCAATAATTGTACAGATGATGAACACAATGGCTCGAATTTTTATTGAAGACTTATGTTGTGTCCTGCAGTCCTGATGTACAATATAATATTTGGATAAATAAGTTTATTATTATAGAATATACTTATTTATGTAAGTTACAAGTGATCATGTATATGAAATCGGTAATAAATTGTACAGGTGATGAACACAGTCACTTGAATCTTTATTGAAGACTTATGTTGTGTCCTGCAGTCCTGATGTACAATATAATATTTGTATAAGTAAGTTTATTAATATAGAATAATAGTTCTTTCAGTAATAATGTTATTACTTTGGTATTTATATAAGTTACTAGTGATCACGTATATGAAATCTGTAATAAATTGTACAGGTGATGAACACAATCACTCGAATCTTTATTGAAGACTTATGTTGTGTCCTGCAGTCCTGATGTACAATATAATATTTGGATAAATAAGTTTATTAATATGGAATAATAATTCATTCAGTAATAATGTTATTACTTTGGTATTTATATAAGTTACAAGTGATCACATGTAACCAATAATTGTACAGATGATGAACACAATGGCTCGAATATTTATTGAAGACTTATTTTGTGTCCTGCAGTCCTGATGTATGATGTAATTATTTATATAATAGTTCATAGAGAATCATTATTTTATTTTAATTAATTAAATTGAATTTGTGTAGGAAATGGAGGAGGCGGCTGGTGAAGAAGAACAGGAATTGGCACGTGAGATGGCACAGGATTTCTTGTCAGAAGACTTGCCCGAGAGGGTATTCGGTGCTCCAAAGGCAGGTGGTGGGATGTGGGCGTCATTGCTCAGAGTTGTCAGTCCCATCACCGGATCCACGCACTCTGTCCTCAGGCTGGATCAGAATGAAGCTGCACTAAGGTAAATCAAGTCTATTTAAAAAAAAATAGTCCACGAAATATTGAAAATATTTTCATTGACAGACTTGTGCGAACTTGTTGAAATGAAATTTTAAACGAATCCAACATTGCACACTGATAATTTTATACTATAAAATGTTCAGTGCTATCCTGTTGGAATAGTAACTTGGTAATGTTTTTTCACAATCAGCCCTTCTTTGAAGGGCCTTGGCAAAAGAACATTACCACAGAATGTGCTCTACATGTGGTAGCACATTATTTTCATACCTAGATCTGAACACAGAATTTTTAATGTACTGTGGTTATGTTTGGGGGTTATGTTGATGTAATGGGGGGGGGGCTTGTTACAAGTGTTTTTCAGGTCATATTGAATTTAGGTTTTCAACACCATGTTTGGCATTTGGTGTAATATTTTTGTCATTCATAACTCAAAAGTTAAGACCAGTTGTATTAAGTAAATCTCCAACCAGATACCTCCTTGAAATTATAATAAAAAAGAACCCATCATGATTCTCATTAAGAGGATATTAATTTAAAAAAATTGGAAAACATTCAAATGGGCTAGACAGCAAGTATTAACATTCATTTACTTTTTATTTTAGCATTGCACTCGTGAAGTTTTCTAACCAACCTGACAGCTATCAGTTTGTTGTGGTCGGCGTTGCCAAAGATTACCAGTTGAATCCTAGACAAATTAGTTCAGGATCAATCCACACTTACAGGTAACATGAAATTTGAATCCTGTTAATATTGCATCATTTCTGTTTTCACTGTCCAAAACTCTGAGTATTTATTTTAATTATTAATGTGTTCTGTTTACTTTCAGGTTAATAAATAACGGCACGGATCTGGAATTACTGCACAAGACTCCAGTGGATGAATTGCCGACTGCGATTTGCGCATTTCATGGACGAATACTGGTTGGCGTAGGTCGACTCCTCAGACTGTACGATCTTGGTAAAAAGAAGTTGCTGCGCAAGTGTGAAAATAAGGTACTTTATCTACCTACTTCTGTCAGCAGTGTAGAAACAAAAATAATTTAGCATCATACAATGATCTCACAACTGTCTGTTATGCGCCTACCGGGCCTCATTTTGCGGTTATGAGGAACAAAATTAAAATGATGAAACAAAATATGTTAACCCACGCTTGCTTGACTGAAGCCTATGCTGACATATTTTAGTTGATCTGATTTTTTTTGTACTTTTGGAACCATATCTACAGATTTTACAAAGTTCTGTTGTATACGGTGTACTATGATTTTCAATACAATAAATGGACACAAAGGAAATATCAGAGGTTTAGATTTCTAAATAGTTTTTTGAATATTTTAATTGGAATTAAATGTTGTTCTTTTATTATGTTATATTTTGAATAGGGTTGATCTCAATTTGTGGTTTTAACTTTCAAAATTTAACCCGTTGCCGTAAATGACGGCTATAGCTGTCTGATGTTTGCCGATATGTAGACATTGATAAATAAAGAACAGCGTTAGTGCGAAATGACATGATGAGCAAATTACGGTTATAGCCGTCGACAATTTTGTTTTTGCAAAACTGTGGTCAAATGTGATAATTTTCACTTCCAAATATACAAGTTACAATCGATTTCATCTGGCAGCCATAAACAATTGAAAAAATAAAGGTGTTTCTGAGCAACATCGTCGAATAAAAAGTGTGCGGCAACGGGTTAATTTCATTTCGGAATTTTGGTTGTATTTTTTTTATGAACTCTCTACAATTATTGATTAACAAAATTGATGTTTTATTTTGTTAACAGCACATCCCGAACATGATTGTCGGGATAGAGGCTATGGGGAGGCGAGTTTACGTAAGCGATGTACAGGAGAGTGTGTACATGGTCAGGTACAAGGCAGCTGAGAACCAGCTGATTATATTTGCCGATGACACACAACCAAGGTGGGTCACCACCACTGCTGTACTCGACTACAACACTGTAGCTGCTGCCGACAAATTTGGAAATATCGGTGTTGTAAGTTTTCTCCTGTTCTATATTATAAGCAAGTCTGACAGAATATCTCGTGGTCTAATTTGCAGTAACAAAAAATTTGTTCTCATGTTTCATCACTTTAAGCTTAAAAATATTGCTGCTGATTGTGTTTTAAAAATGTTTCATAATACAGAATCTATGCTACGAGTCAGAGAATCTACTGTTTTATATAAAAAATTGAAACTTGAAATAAATAATTATAATGTTGATTACAAATAGTGATATGTGTTGCTGTATTGTTTCAGATCAGGCTTTCGAGCAACGTTTCCGATGATGTTGATGAAGATCCAACGGGTAACAAGGCTTTGTGGGATAGGGGCCTACTTAATGGTGCCTCGCAGAAAGCGGACTTCATTGCCAGCTTTCATGTAGGAGAAATTGTCATGTCACTGCAGGTAATAAATATTTCGATATTCGGTTGAATAAATGTGAGCTACATCAGGCGGATATATTCAACTTACGTTTTAACCCTGATACTTGCGGGAAAAATTTATCATAAATAATAGTTCTAATAACTTTAGGGACTCTAGATGTTTCGTATTTTGTTTGATATTATGGTAATAATGTTATTTCATTGTTTCTAGAAAGCGACACTGATACCCGGAGGGTCAGAGTCTCTAGTGTACACTACTCTTTCCGGTACTGTTGGTGTGCTTGTCCCATTCACGTCTCACGAGGACCAAGATTTTTTCCAGCACTTGGAGATGCACATGAGGTCAGAGAACCCTCCACTCTGCGGCAGGGACCATCTCTCCTTCAGATCGTACTACTATCCTCTGAAGGTAAGTGTTACAACAATATTTTATTTCAAGATTTGTGTAATTTTCCTTTAACCACGTGTGTGTGTGTCTCTCGCGAGATATCAAAATCATAACCCGATGCCCAACTTATTTGGCAAGCTATTCTAGTTCTAATATAACTGTTATTAGTATGCTAAAGTTGGGGACATTGAATATAAGCTTTCTGTGTGCACCCTTCGTGTTGTTGCTAACAATGAAGTTAAGGAAGGCTTGTAACACACTCTTTGTCCCTACACACAGGAGTTATGTTATATTATATAGTTCTATTATAAGGTTACCTTTTGGTATTCTTAATAACGCGAGAGTTAAGATATGCTGTGCACGTTCAAATCCTGCTGTTGTGCCCTTATACGTTAAGCTAAGTTCGGAGAACTTAGTCTTATTAAGTTGTGGAGTGATTGCACTTACCCTTAAGAGACACTGCCAATCATAACCAATCCATAAGTGCATAACAGGCAACAATAACCTAATTGCACTGAGTAAGAAAATCTGAATGATGTGCCTGTTGTGAATTAGCCATTAACAACTCATAATTATAACAAAATCCCCAGCTTATTTGGCAATCTATTTCAGTTCCAATAACTGTACATTAGTATGCTAAAGTTGGGAACATTAAATACAAGTTTTGTGTATGCTTTTAGTTGTTGACTTAACTTACAAGCAAAGGACAACTTGTGACATGTGTGCACATATACACTAATTTATTAATTTTAATGAATACTTTCTGATATGTTTGTATTTTACCCCAATTTTATTAAGCCGGCTATTGCAGTCAATTTTATACTGTAAGTAGTGGCTCACAATTGGGAACAGAAATTTTCATGTGATGTGTATGCTTTGGTTGTATATGGAACTTATAAGCAAAGAAAGCCTGAAACAGATATCTTTTATATGGAACTTTCATGCAAAGAACGCCCGAAACTGAGACCTGAACTCTGCAGAACTTGTTCAGCAAGCTGTATCAGTAAAGCTCCATTAATATGTTAAAGTTTAGAACAGTAAACAACAGTAAAGCAAGTAAAAGCATAAGACAGATTGATTGTGTTAATTTTTTTTTGTTGTTAAGAGTGGTAAGGAGTGTAAGGCTATCACAAATAGATTTAATGTATGCATATATAATTCTACACCATAAAAATAATTTCTTTAAACTAATACTTGTTATCTTGGAATTAACTAGATTGTTTAAGGTTATTTTTAAGTTGATATGGTACTGTAATTTGTGGTTTATATTTGAAAATATTAACTGTTCAGGTGAAGTGTATAGATTAAACAATCATTGTTGAATGAAATATATGATGACTCTCTGATTTTGTAACATCGTCTATCTCTGTTGTCAACAGAATGTTTTGGATGGGGATCTTTGTGAACAGTACAATTTGTTGGAACCGGCTAAGCAAAAAGCAATTGCTGAAGATTTGGACAGAACAACTAATGAAGTGTCCAAGAAATTGGAAGACATTCGCACTCGATATGCCTTCTAAATAGTAAGTGTTAAAAGAATTATATATTTATCTATATTGTATATTATTCTATTATAAAAATTTTATAAGTTATCTATAATTATAATAAATATCGCTTATTTAATTTCTGTTAATGTATTTATTTAAAATTGGTCTTTATAAGTATAAACCCTTCAATTTTTTTTATTATTTGTTTAGGTCATTGTTTTTGGACAGCTGAGGTACAGGCAAGGAGTTCCACACATATTATACATGAATGTTGTGCCCCTCTTCTATTTTATGACATGTAATGTTTTAATTTGTCTGTTTATTATTACTATTTATAAATGTACCTAGTTGGCTAAAAATAATTCTTTGTACATAACACAATTATGAATTTGTTTAAGTACCTTGTCTCACTTCAAAGTATTGACTTAATCATCAATAAAAAAAAACTTATTTAGAAAATGTAATTAATCTGTAAATAATTTGAATACTGTTCCAAAAGGTTTACTTATTTTTAGGTATTTAAAACACTAAACTTATTAACTGTAACATGAAATGTACAAGATGTTTGAAATCTTTTATCCGATTTTGATATGTTTTAGGCTCACCTTATTCGTTGTAGAAATGTTTTACTGTGATAAATAAAAATGATTTTGTATATATCACTGCGACATTTAATTTCTGTAACACCGTGTCAACTGTTCAATTTTTAACATTCCCCATTGCACAAATATGAGATTGGACATAACTACAACAGGAAGATATGTGTTGTATTGTCATTGTAACAATTGTTAATTTATGAAGTATCATTGTAAGAAATTATCTACTAACTAGTTGTTCAATATATAATTTTTTTTAAATTCTATTAGGGGCAATTTTCACTATTATATTAAAATTTTTAAGAGTTTACATTTTGCAGTATTATACTGAAATGAAATTGCTAACATTTAATCAATTGGACTGATATAAATGTAGGAAATTGACTGAATGTGTTCATTCATATATATGAATTCAATTTTTATATATTGGTGTAATCAGTTTTCACATAAGAAAATAGAATTTTTAAATTCCACATGCAGTATTTTATTTCCCTTCCAGTTCCCTTCTAGTGTGCAATATCATAAATTAATAAAACAAGATCACTGTCACTATTTATTTGATCCAATTATTTGAATTTATTTAATCAGCCGGGTAGTCGATTTATGGACCGCCAGCGCCATCTAGTAGCGGCGCCCTGAACTAACTGGCCGAGGTATCAGGAGCCAAATCGTCTACCTCTTGTCGCCTCATGTTCTCCTGATACAAAAATTGGTTTTCGGTACAGCGCGCGCCATCTAGCGGCGGAACGTGAAAGCCGGGTAGTCGATTTAAGGGCCGCCAGCGCCATCTAGCGGCGGAACGTGAAAGCCGGACAGTCGATTTATGGACCGCCAGCGCCATCTAGTAGCGGCGCCCCGAACTAACTGGCCGAGGTATCAGGAGACAAATCGTCTACCTCCTGTCGCCTCATGTTCTCCTGATACAAAAATTGGTTTTTGGTACAGCGCGCGCCATCTAGCGGCGGAACGTGAAAACCGTTCAGTCGATTTATGGACCGCCTGCGCCATCTAGTGGCGACGCCACGAACTAACGCCGAGGTATCAGGAACCAAACCGTCTACCTCCTGTGGCCTCATGTTCTCCTGATACAAAAATTGGTTTTCGATACAGCGCTCTATCTACTATTCAAAATACAGATATAGATTTTACGAAATATAGATTTTAATGATGTAACCGTAGATAATCTTTAGGACAATAAATCAATGGGCAATAAATTATACAAGATTGAAAAAAAAATTTCCGATAATAAAATATATTTACAAAAATATTTACATTTATAACAGTTTGAATTTACTGAAAAATAACAATATTTCCAAAATGGTTTAACAACTCTCATGCAAATGTGTCTATATCACGCGAAGTGAATTCCCTCGGAATTGAAAGCGTGCAGCAATTTGATGAAGTCGTCGACGTCCATATTTCTGGCGCGCATCTGATGCAGCCCTTGGCCGGTGAGGATCGATTCGAGTTTCGATTTAATGTCGAAATCGGGCTGTACGAGCGCGCCGGTGAGCGAACAGTGGACCCTGTAGTTGTTGTCGAGGGCGGCCAACACCGACGACTGTTTGAAGACGGAGACCAGCTGTTTGTTCTTGCGTATGAAAACGATTCTGGTCAGTCCGTCCCACTCCTTGAAGTTGATGTCCGGCGTCGGGTTCCGCGGCTCGATACGAACGACGTTCGATTCGACTTTGGGCGGCGGCCGGAAATTGTTCTTGCCCACCTTCATCAGCAGGTCGACCCTCGCCAGCAGCTGCGTGTTCACCGAAAGCCGGCAGTACAGCTTGTCGCCGGGCTTTGCCACTAATCTGAAAACAAAATTTATTTTTTTTAATACTTCAATAAAAATAAAAATTTACTGTAGGTTCGTGATGTTTCTGTCTCCTCTCGCCGGTTTGGTCTTTTGCTAGACCGGTTTCGGCTGTTTCTGTCTCCTCTCGCCGGTTCGGTCTTTTGCTAGACCGGTTTCGGCCGCTCGCCATCTTCAGTAGCGGTGTTAGTCACTGTCAGCACTTTGGACGTTTTTCTGGGGGCATCCTCACTGCACTGTCACTTTCACATGTACTGTAGTGTCTGCCAGTATGTCAGTCGTTTATATATATAGGGTTAATAATAATCCTCTTAAAGGGATACACCGGCCCAACCATCACACCATCGCCTTCCTACAATCTGACTCAAACTAAGAAAACGGATAAACAAAATCAGAAGACAAACATAACCCCCAATAACAATAACAGAACACATATATATAAATGACTGACATACTGACAAACCCTACAGTAAAAAATCCAACCTATGATAAATGTGGGGAGTTAAAGATTTCTTATTTGTAATAAAATAATTTCTCTCTAGATATATTTCTATTGTTAATAGTAAAAAATAAATTTCTGGTTCGAACATACCCATATGTCGTTTAATTGTTCCTCAAGTTGCTGATTCCTAGACTTCAGATAGAAAACTTAAATATAATTCACAGGAAGTTTTAAATGGTAAAACTCAAGCATTTTCTATTAGCTGGCCTCAATGTTTAAACACTGGTTTACATTGCCAATGTACCTTAAATTTAAAACTACATATTATTCCTAGTATATTAAAAAATCCAACCTATGATAAATGTGGGGAGTTAAAGATTTCTTATTTGTAATAAAATAATTTCTCTCTAGATATATTTCTATTGTTAATACCAAAAAAATAAATTTCTGGTTCGAACATACCCATATGTTGTTTAATTATTCCTCAAGTTGCTGATTCCTAGACTTCAGATAGAAAACTTAAATATATGTAATAAAATAATTTCTCTTTAGATATATTTCTATTGTTAATAGTAAAAAATAAATTTCTGGTTCGAACATACCCATATGTTGTTTAATTATTCCTCAAGTTGCTGATTCCTAGACTTCAGATAGAAAACTTAAATATATGTAATAAAATAATTTCTCTTTAGATATATTTCTATTGTTAATAGTAAAAAATAAATTTCTGGTTCGAACATACCCATATGTTGTTTAATTATTCCTCAAGTTGCTGATTCCTAGACTTCAGATAGAAAACTTAAATATATGTAATAAAATAATTTCTCTTTAGATATATTTCTATTGTTAATAGTAAAAAATAAATTTCTGGTTCGAACATACCCATATGTTGTTTAATTGTTCCTCAAGTTGCTGATTCCTAGACTTCAGATAGAAAACTTAAATATAATTCACAGGAAGTTTTAAATGGTAAAACTCAAGCATTTTCTATTAGCTGGCCTCAATGTTTAAACACTGGTTTACATTGTCAATGTACCTCAAATTTAAAACTACATATTATTCCTAGTACAGTAAAAAATCCAACCTATGATAAATGTGGGGAGTTAAAGATTTCTTATTTGTAATAAAATAATTTCTCTCTAGATATATTTCTATTGTTAATACAAAAAAAATAAATTTCTGGTTTGAACTTACATATGTCATTTAATTGTTCCTCAAGCTGCTGATTCTATTCTAATAATTTTAATTCTATTCTAGGAAAATATATTTTCTGAGAATGTAGAATTGAAATAGAAAATATATTCATTCTGACTTTATCACTCTAGCCTTTAAGACGCGTGCAGAGTTAGAAATTGTTCTATTTGTTAAAGTCACGATTACATTTTTACATTATATTTAGTCAAAATGTGATATAAGATTCCTACTGTGACTATTAAAGTATGCATTTCCAGTTGAGACAGCACTACAGATTTCCTGGAAGGTAATGTGAAGAGAGCTGTCTAATTAGAGGACTGGAAGGTTGGGATAGTTCGGAACGGAAGGTCTCTATATCAGGAAGATATAAGTGCAATGAATAGTGCAGAGGCGCAATTTGGGATTCTCGCATTTAACAGTTAACCACAGGTTCAATTTCGTAGATCTAGATTCTGGGGCAAATACTCAATGAGTTGAGCATACGTGGGGCTCTGCAAAATGGAGAAATAAAAAAACAATCATCTAGAGCCCTACTTCTGCTAATCTTCGCCGACATCGCTGCCTTTTGGGAGGCAGAGAACAATAACAACTTGTCATAATAGCGTGTAGCTTGCACAGTTAGTGGCCTCCGCACAATACGCAAGTACCTCAAATAATACAGACCTGTGAGCAAACTCCCTCTGGAACATGAGAACAGCGCAGCGGAAGAACGGCCTGTGGAGCAGCAGCTTGAATACGAGTGGCGAAGATATCTGGTAGGGTATGTTGGCGACGCAGACGTTGAAAAACGGCAGGTCCGCCTTGAGTACGTCCCCGATCTGTATCTGGAGCTTGGACTGGAGCGCGGTGCCCTGGACCCTCTTCTGGAGTTCGGCAACAAGCCGGGTGTCGATTTCGCAGGCGACCACCCTCTTCGCCTTCTCCAGCAGCCTGACGGTCAGGTTGCCCGTACCGGGCCCTATCTCGAGGACGGTGTCCGTCGGAAGGAGGGCCGCCTTCTCGATTATGCCCTCGATCACCATCGGGTTCTTCAGGATGTGCTGACCGGCGTTCTTGTTGAAGAATATGCCCTGTTTCGAGATCTCATTGTGGACGCGGGACTTCTTTTCCGCCTTCACTTTGGGCATGGCGATTGACCGGGGAACGGTGCCGAACAGAGAAATAATAACAAAGGGCACGTGACACCACCGATAACCTAAACACTCGTGTATAACCTTCCCGAACCACTGCCATTAGGATTTCGCAATACAATAAAAATAGAAAAATAAGTTGAATATTATGGTATTTTATCGACTACTACTATTATAGTAATACACCACTTTTGAATTTAAATATGATTTACACTTGAACGTATAATACACTCTGCGGCGTATAAAAAATAAATGTTATTTATTGATTATATTATTTATTATTTCGCTTACAATCATAAATAAACGATACCACTAATATCGTTCGGGAAACAAAATGAATAAATTACGTATAAACATAAGAACCCTGTTTTTAAAAATACGAGGAGCAAAATTCACCGCTTTCAGTTTCCAATACAGTAGAAAATATTCATTTAGTTTTCGACAGAAATTTAAATTACCTATCCCCAGCAAATCCATAATATAACTATTTTGATTGTCCCACTGTTAAAATCACTGTACGATTAAAATGAAGTAAATAAATAATGTAAAATGGAAAATTAAAGAAAAATACAAATCTATAACTTCTATATTTGAGCCTAATGCCTAGCTCCTTAAGCATGAGGTTTCTTTGATATTCTCTTAGATTATTATTTACAAACAGCAAATACTAGAATGAAAATTATAATTCAATAGAACAACTGCAATTCATGCATGCTGGGAGATCAAAAGACTGGTTTAGGGAGAATGTTTTCATTGCATACATTAGCTGTTATAAATTGCAATTAATCGAGTAAAATTTAACAATACTGTTAAAATAATAATGTTGGGTGAACACTCACCTGAGGCCTAATTTCTCACTGTAAAGTGAGCAAATAATAATAGTACTAGGTATAGACCATTATAAATACCTGAATGACCACTCCTACCATCCTTAAATCTGGGGAAGGGATGGGGTACTTTGTTAGGAAATGTTTTAAAATATATCCCTAAGTACTCCCTAAGAGTAAGCACATTATGAGGGCTACAAATTAGTTCAGAAGTTAACATTATAGAACCAATCGCCAGGTAGTATTGAGAGCAAAACTCCTACACATGCCTCCAAGAAGAAAGAACTAAAAGAAATAAATCCTTAATTTAAAAAAATCAACAATATAAGTTTTGAAAATATATACTAACAATCTTTATTATTAATTTCATAATGATATGTATATCTGTTTAAACTTGAAATGTTTAATATATAAAAAGAAAATTATTAATGCAAGTCAGGATTAGGATTTTAAGGAAACTTGAATAACATTTATTTATTAAATCATAACATATTTACAAAACACATCCTTTTGTTGAGCTTCATCATTTCAGATACCTGTAACAAACATGTATGATATTATTATATATAACAAAAACAATTACATAGTTATTAACAAAGTAAAATGGAAATGAAAACCTTTTTCCTAGTATTTAAAACACAAAATAATATAAGAGTACATTATGCCTGATACAAATCTAGCCTTAATATATTCCTTAGCTTAAATATTAATTTTTTACTGTTTCATTTCAAATTGTTATAAAATTTTCACCAGTTTATTTTCAGGACATTGAAAATGTTAATAATTGGGACTTTTTACACATATGCATTAATAAACTCTTTATTAAATTAGAGTACATTTCAGTCCATATCAACAATATATTTATTTGTGTTAAACAAATGTAAATTGATTTGTCAGGTAGATAACTGATAAAGTGTTAGTTCAGACACCTAGTTTAAACAGATAAAAATTTATATGACTGATAAGGCTAAAACAGGTGGGATAGTTATTCTAAATCTTTCCAATATCACATTATCAAGTGCTATGATTTTTCCAGACCTAAAAAATATCTTAAAAGAACATGTAAAGATAGAAATTCATCAGTCCAGTGTTTTACCCCTTTGGTGATTTGTCACCTCTGCCCAATGCAATTGAATTATAATCCCAAGATTCACTGTGTTATGTAATTATTAATACATAAAGTACTGTGATTTGAAAATATATTATTATTTAAATTACATAATAAACTTACTTAGCTGCCCAGTCAGTTCTGCCATGAAGTCTGGAAGCTCTCCCGGACAATGGATTTAAACTACTTCCTCCTACATAAATTTTATTATTAGGGTACAAATCTTGTCTTGTAGAAAGAGGTTTCTTTTGATTTTGGTCGCTGAAATTTAATAAGTAAAATTAAAAACTAGAAAATTGTCCACTTAAAGTTTCATGAAACATGCAATTGGTTGTCCACATGTGCACTACTGAAAAGAACTAAAACTTCTCACTAAAAAAATTAAAAATTTGGGAAAAGATGGAAGTAATGATATTCTGAACCCAATACCACAAATACCTTCAAATATTTTAAACAGTACAATCAAATGGAACTGAAATATTTCCTCAATATAATTTATTATATTATTTATCTAAATGACAAAGTTTCTAGTACTGGGACTGGTGAATTATATTTTCATTAAATGGCATATCTGTTAGTGGAGCATATATAACTGCAATAAATTTTATAGAATTGTATTAGATGGTTCCTTCCTTAATTATTTCATTTCAAAAAGGAGGAGAAATAAGGCCACCAGACCAAGTACACATTTGATGATATGCCCACATGTAATGAGAATATGAAAGTACAGAATAATGGACAATTGACTGAAAAGTCGGACAACACATTATAATTTAATTGTGAATTTTGGAGAAGGCAATCTTTCAGAAAAAAAATCTAGATGAAAAACTTAGGTAATACTATGATACTAAATAACTAAGTAGTAATACTAACTGTAATACATTCATTTAAAATATCAATAGTTATAACGCTTAAATAAAACTAATAGGGCAACATTATTACTTTGCAATCAAATTGGTAGACTGTCCAGCGACATACCGGGCCATTGACAAATAGTGCTGTTTGGCATTCACCCTTTTTCTATGCGGTTCTTCGTACCAACTGTGATTTTCTTTCATCTCATTTGCAACCACTTTGGGCCTAATAAAACAAAAAGAGTACGACTTTAGAAGTTAGAGGAACAACACAAAAATTATTTATTGCAACATAAAACAACATATTTTTTAGTCTTACATTCCAAGAATTTCAAATGAACATTATGATTTCCTTGAAATCATTCAAGGAAATAAATATATCTGGGCGCCTTTATAATGCAGGTAAAAACCTTAAGCCACCATGTTTTAAAAAAGTTTCATTAACAATAAAAACAGTAGACAGTGATTAATGTTTCCATCACATTTCACTGTATTCCACAACAGTCTACCATTAGCAACATTACCGAAATTTACATAAAATGGTGCCTAATATTATTCCTTAATTATTACTAATTGAGAAATTGTTTTAGCAGTTTGGCCCTATGTTTGGATTATTAATGGTGCTTAATATTATTCCTTAATTATTACTAATTGAAAAATACTTTTAGTAATATGGCTCTATTTTTGGATTAAGAAATAAGAGTCATGACTGCATCTGTCCTTTTTCAGTGAATAATTAACAACACCTAGATTTTACTAACCCCAATAACTGTGCAAAATCCCTGTCGCTGATTGATACTTGTGGTGGAGGAGGTAGGGGAGGATTCTGGTTGTTGTTGGTATAATGATGGAGGTGATCTCTTGTCGACTGAGCCTGCCCCGTGTTGCCAATTGCTCCGCTAATGCCCGAAGGTAAATACCTCCTCCCTCCAGTTGTCATTTCCTCCTGCTGGTGCAGCATGCCGCTCACTTTGTGCCCCACTTGGAAATAAGGTTGCCTGCAAATTGGTAAATTAAAGTAATTGAAGAATTTTTCATTTTTGTAATAATTTTTATAATAATAATCTGTCCCTCAAATGTTTTTCTTTACTGGATGAGTAAGTACAGAATATTTGGGTAGATTCAGAAGCCTAAATATAACAGGTATTTTACAAATTCAATATGTGATGACAGACTCAGCAAAGTAAATTAAATTTGATCTAAGCCCAGACAAATAGGTATTGATTCTTAGCCTAACATCCTCTAAAACCCAGGAGACAGTAAACTCAATAATTCAAAATATAAATTCCTAGCCAGTGAGCCACTGCAGTTCTAATATATATTTGTTTAAAATATTCTAAAAAATCACATTGCATTAGGAGTGTCATAAGCATGTTTACTTTCCCAGGAACATAATGTTAAGTAGTCAGTGGAGATATCTCATTGATACATTATAATTAATAATTTTAAAATTATATAGCTTTAAGCAGTAGTTATATTACAGTATTTTATACAGTTAAAATGTCAGAAAGGCATTTTCAAAAGGAAATTTTGCACGGATCATGGACCAAACTCATATTAGATAATTATGATCAAAAAATATTTGTTTAAATTGTACGTGTTTTACTATGATTTTTGATATGGTTTGAGCTTTAAATCTGACCTAAGTGAGTGCTGGGCTGTCGGTCTCTTGGAAGGGTTCCATCGGAGCATTGCCTCCATCAGGGCCAACCCTTCTGGACCGGCATTGGGCACTATTGTTGACAATAGAGTTTTCTTGAACTGTGGAAATTTGAAGTTCATATTTGACGCCAGCTGATGTCCTTCGTACCAATCCCTCTGAAAAAGTTCAGATCCTTGTCACACAGGCAGTAAAGATAATTTTCTGACAGGATAAACAAAATCTGCGTAGAAGTTTTAAATAATTGTGAAAAAATTGGACTAACTTCCAGATCTTTTATGTTAATTCAGATAGACAAATCAATGTTAAATGGTTAGATATTTGTTAAATAAGTTATAACTTGGTATCCTAGAAAAGTAAAAATGCAGTTTGAAACAAATAAAATTTAAAATTGTTTACAAGATTCAATGCATTTATGTATATTTCTAGAATAGGATAATATGATATTGTACCTTATCTGGAGTTCCAAGTACTGAACATATTTTAAATATTTGGTCAATTTCGCTATTCCCCGGGAATAATGGCCGGAATGTGTACAGTTCAGCCATGATGCAGCCAACAGCCCATATGTCTATTGGGCACGAATATGTAGTTGAATGGAGAAGAACTTCTGGAGCTCTGTACCATCTGAAAAAGTAATTCATGTAAAACCAGACACCAACATAACTATAAAAATATTTATATAGAATATAACAGGCAGAATATTACTTATGTAAATTATTTAATTCCTGTGAAAATAATAATCATGTCACAGTTAATAATTCTGGAATTAGAATTTAGCCTTCTACCAAGAGAGGCATTTAAATATAGTGGCAAAATAGGTAAAATGGAAAACTTATCATAAGAATAAGTGAAAAAGAATGTGTACCATACCTGCAAAGTAGGCCCAGTTTACATTTTTTCAATTGTGAACAGAAGGTAACAACAAACACTCTCTCAAGTAAGCAAAAATAAAGCAGTTTATGAAATGTTCGTAAGAATAATTTTTATTTTCTTTTTAAAAGAAAGTATTTATACTTTACAAAATAAATTTTATAATACAATAAATATACACCAATAAAGTGAATATTTACAATAAGAAGCGCACGAAGAGCTTTCATCAAAGTTCATTATATTTAAACTACTACATTAACGAACACTATTTAAAATCCTGGATCCCATTGAATATGACGGGGTACAGAGTTGATGACATAACATTTTACTGTGTCCCCAGGAAGGAAAGTCAAAGACTCCTCCAGTCTTAAGCCACACTCGACATCTTTTTTTATTGACTCCACCTCATTCTTAAGATGTCTAAGAGAAACTGCAGCACCATCGAAGATCTCTTCTCCTCTCCTGAAAACTCTGAATTTTGCTGATTTCTTGAGCACCCCTTTAGAGCATCGGCATCCAGCAACACTCACTTTGGACTTACCCTCGTTGATCAGGAACTGTTGCAGAACTTCGGCCTCGCCAATCACTTCCTCCACATCTCTAAGCGGCAGCAACGAGTCTATATGCGCTTTCAGCGCATCGACCAATTTATATATCACGTTATAACTCTCAATTTTAACCGGACGTCCTTCTTCACTAGCCCTGGCGACCTCTGCCCCGGCATCGGACAGCAAGCCCGTGTTGAATGTGAATACAATGGCGGAGAATGTTTTCGCGAGGACAATATCATTGACACTTACCGGTCCCACACCGTAATGGACAATGTCCAATGTACACTCATCGTGTTTGTCATAACTATCCAAAACATCCAATATTGCTTCCACAGACCCTTCCACATCTCCTTTAACGATAATGTTCAGTCTGGGCTTGTCATCTCGGTCGACAAATTGTTTCAGCCGGGGACCGGAGGGTTTAACTCTGAATTTCCCTAATCTCCTCTTGGCTTCTAATTTTTCCCTGTACTCTTTATAGTGTTCTTCTTGCTTCTGGTTGATGACTTTCTGATCCTCTTCCTGTTTCTGGGAGAGCTTCTGAGCCTTCCTCCATTCGATGATCTCGTTAGCTCTCTTCTCAGAGTGCACCTCAATGGCGGGTTCGCCGGGCGCGGGGAGCTCTCCTCCTCTCCAGCCGAAGGTCTGCACCGGTGTGGAAGGTGTGGCCCCGTCCAGGGTTATGGTCCTGCCGGTGTCGTCGAACATGGCCCTCACCTTGCAGTAGGCAGTGCCCGCCACCAACACGGCTCCCCTCTTCAGGGTGCCCCACTCTACAAGCAGAGTGCACACACGGCCTCTGTAACCGTCCACGGTCGCCTCTATCACTACTCCTTCTGCAGGACCCGTATAGTCCGCTCTCAGTTCCATCAATTCCGCCTGCGTCAATATCGCGTCCACCAAACCCTCCTTGATGTTGGTCCCCTTCAACGCGGACACCTCCACAGTCTGAACGTCTCCCCCGACTTCTTCCAGGGCCAGTCCTCCTTCGACGATTAAACTTTTCCTCGTCCTTTCGATATCGGCCTCCGGCTTGTCTATTTTGTTGATGGCCACTATGATGGGCACTCCGGCCTCGTTGGCCATCCTGATGGATTCCGAGGTCTGGCGCATGACGCCGTCGTCGGCGGCGACCACCAGGACGACCATATCTGTACACCTGGCGCCTCTGCTCCTCATCGCTCCGAATGCGGCGTGTCCCGGAGTGTCCAGGAAGGTCACCCTCTCCTCTGTCGTTGACCACGACCGAAAAGGCGCCTATGTGTTGGGTGATGCCTCCGAACTCGGATTCGACGATGTTGGAAGCCCTGAGGCCGTCCAGGAGGGTGGTCTTACCGTGGTCGACGTGGCCCATGATGGTGACCACCGCCGGCCTGGTCTTCAACAATTCCGGAGGACACTGTGATCTGTCCCGCCCGATCGCGTCTTTCTCCTCGGTGACGGCTTCGGGCGTAGTGGACTTCGCGATCGTCTTAAACCTCATTCCGGACTTTTTAACGACTTCTTCTACCACTTTGAAATTGTCTATAATTGAGTTGGGACGATTGTACTTGACGGAATCGTCGACGAACATCATCACTTCGAATACGTGGTCGGTGTCGCGGCCCAACTGAGCCGCCAACTCCCGGACGGTAATATTTTTCCACACTTCCACGACCGAGCTTTGCTTCCATTTCGGTTTGGGATTGTACTGGATAATTTTCGGAGCTTTTTTCTCCTCTTGAGTTTTACGCTTTTTGAACGATACCGCGGACAAACGGAGGCTTCTCCGAACGGAAAATGTCGCCGGTCGAAAGAAACATCTGAAACTGCACAACATGGCCCGTATTTAGAAATACTGCGCTCCGACGAAACGGCCCTTTTACGGAGGACGGAGAAATAGATAAGGGAATGTCATTTATAACGGAATTACCGAAATAGTAATATCTCTGGAAGGTTGCACTAAGGTTTTAACTAAGAACTCGTATGCCGGACGTTAGAGATTGAAAAGCTAAGTCCTTCAGTCTAAAAGGAGGCGGGTACGCTCCCTAGTCACGCCTTTCCTACCAAATTGGCTCCGCCCAGATTCCTCGAAAAACTTCTATCCCCAAACGAGATTCCCAGACGTCGAAACCTCGCGTTACCTACTCGATAATCGCATTAGAAGTAGCCGTACAATACTAAACTACAAATAAATCCGACGCGGTTAATATTATCGGAACGGCCGTCGAAGCACTAGCGTGTTCTGCACCACTGCCATATCGATCAGCAACTCCATTGTACGAATGCGCGCATGCTTCAGTTAATATCGTCTGAGAATAAAGTTGAACTATTCAGAAAAACAAAGTGGTAGATCCCCATAAACTTGTAAAAGAACTCTCCCTGACAAATTAGTGATTGTTTCAATAAGAACGGCAGAGCACTTGAAATTTTCCCACCACCTTGTGTACCAATATAGAAGAAAATACCTTAAATTTATAAGCTAATATTTAAAAAATGCTTTAGAATTTTTAACTATACATGCAATTTATAATTAAATAGTTTAGTTAACTAACATAGTGTTATAAATTCAAATAGGACTAAATATCAATAGAGCTACGGGCTATTTTTTCGGTCGAAGTTGATTGGACGGTTGTCAGCCAATCAAGAGGCCGGTTGTCCACCAGCTGCAGAGTGGATCTTTTTGGAAATGACTATACAGTGGTACAGTCTCGTACCACCGGTACAATATATTATGTACCACTGAAGCCTATTAAGACTCGGTCGCCACGCACGACAATATTCTGTAAGGTAAAAGTTTTCCGATCGGAATGGAACGCTCACCTGGTGGAAACGTAATCGGTGTACGGGGGCCGGGATCTCACTTCTCTGGCCAGGCCGAAGTCGGCAATCTTAACCAGCTCCGGCCCGCAGCAGAGGAGGTTCTCGGGCTTCATGTCCCTGTGGAAGAACCCGTGTCTGTGCATGAACGCCAGACCCTGGAGCACTTGGTACAGGATGTTCCGTATCACTGCCTCCGGGAAGTATTTCTCTCTGCAATATATTATTCGTATCTGAAATACCCGGTGGGTAACATTACGTCAGTAAATTAGTCACATACTGCGTAGTGCGTGCTACGTGCATTGAACTTCGTCGAAGTATGGGGGCTTAGCTTACCGGCCTGCACACCCGGGGTAGGAATTGTTCAAGTCCACAGGGAAACCTACGTCTCAATGAGTCATCGTGCAAAATTACAATAACTGGTAGTGTGTTTGTCTCCGTGTAGAGTGTTTATGTGTTACAAGTTAGACATATTCAGGTCGGAAACCTTTCTATGTTTGTATAAATAGAAATTTCTGTTTTTCATTTTGTATGAAATCTTACATGATGAGGTTTTTCGTTTCTCCTGATGATATATTAACTAAAACGCTTGAACATAATGAACAATCGGAACGAAATATGGATATAGACGATATATTAGTTAAAAATATCTAGGAGTAAGTCCGCAAGGAGTCAGAATATCGTCACTCATCCGTTTTTATGACTGTTCCCGCCTCGGTTAAACCCTCTGGGACCGGTTATATATTTCATCAGTAGCCAAGTACCTGTCGACTTAACGAAGGCTGTATTTCGAAATGAGGAGTCAAGCGTATCCCCGTAATCGTTCATAATATGACGTCGCGTTATCTGGTCCAACATGCGGAAATCTATATTACTATACGGAAGCCTAGAATTCTCGAGCCAATAACTCCCAACAGTCGGTTCGACCTATCGTACCAAAAACGGTCTGGAACCTCACACGTTAGGCCCATCCTACATACAGAATTACAAACATTCAACAATAAACATCCCTCACGATAACACAACTCAGGGCCACGAGATGTGGTTGGTAGTTCCACTAAGAGTTTATTTGTATAAATGTCACATTGAAAAGATTAGAAAAAATATAAATAAAAAACCTCTCTTACACTCGAGTCAGTAAGTATACAAAACTGATAAGATGCCATTTGGCTTAGTGGCTCGAGGAACATTTGAAAAAAAAATGGCTGAAGCTAAGTAAAGCCTTCCCATTATGGGATCAAAATAAAGTCGGCCTTGGACCTGTATTTAAGTATTCAGGTTCAATGATAGCGGATGAAATGGGAGACAGCGTTTGATCGGGGACAGAAATAGTGGCAAATTAAAGGGTATTAAGAGCTGTCTGCAAAATGCCCCCATCACGCACTCTACTCGCGTTTCCCAACAGTATTTCTGCATTATACCAAGATTTGTACAGCTTAGATATTATTATTATTATGCTAAAAAATAAGAGATTCGATCTAATAAATGCTACTAGCCCACTGTGTGTGTATTTTGACCGCATCCAATATGGCTTGCGGTGCCATTATTATTAGAGAGTGCAATATAAACACCTGAGCCGTAGGTGAATTATTTACCTGTCTTTCATTAGTTGGTAGAGATTTTCTTTCATGTATTCAAATACAAAATACAGAGTGTCGTTTTCCCTTATAACCTCCCTCAATTTGATGACGTTAGCGTGGCTTAGTTTCTTCAGCGACTGAAACAGAAGAAAAACATAACGTTAAATTAATGTTATCGTTTTTACAATTTAAAAAATATTTTTCACAATCTCTCAATCTTTGCATCTCAAATATTATTCAACCAAACTTATTCAACTGAAAGTAGGTCTGGAACTCACCTTAACTTCCCGCAAATTCATGGCCTCGTCCCAAGAATAATATTTTCTTTTCATCCTGAAAAATGAAATACCGATTTATTATTCCTTCAAAGTAGAATCTTATATTAATATATAAGTAAATCAAATAATGTGGTAGTTTTTGTGGAGAACATAACAAAAGTGAAGGCATATCTCCGGCCGCAGTTCTACTGGTTTTATTAGTTTTACAGAAAATTAAGCTCCTTTACTTGTTGAACTACCAGTTTATTACTTGGCAATTATTACATACTGTCAGTGTTATATGGGGTTTTAATTTTTAAATTATTGCCACAACAATCGTCAATCCTTTTAATGGCTAATTTAGACTGTCAATATTACTAAGTTGTTTTAATGGTACACATTTATTTATCTGCACCGTGTGGATGGTTAAAAGCGAAGAAAGTTGACCAAATTTCTGCACAGTGGAGTGGAATACCCCAACTTGGAAATGACAGGAGTGAAAGAGGATCAAGTTATTACAAGTGACGAAATGTGACAGTGTTTTCCCAAATTGTTCCCTTCTGCAAAGGTGAACGCGGTTTGTTTTACACGAGTGCAATCGAAAGGTTTGAACTAAATCATTCAAAACGTTAGTCACAATATTCGGATTATTCACAAAAATTGGCAAATTTTATTCAAACCTCCCGACAGTTTTGATTGCGAAACGTTCATAATTTATTTGCAATTAAAAATGCCCGTCACAATAATTGTCACGGTAATGTTTGTCGACTTGATTCGTTGACAAGTCCGTTACGATCGGAGTGGCCTCTAACGAATCTTACCGGTACGAGGGTATTTTCGTTGCGGATTTTCCTTAACGCCGTTAAGAGGCGTGAGGCATAATTGTAGCAGCGTATTTCGCTTTCGAAGCTTATTCGAGCTCGGGAAATATCAGTGGGCAGAAAATAATAACAATCGGCCTTCTTTAATTACGAACAGTGTTCAAAACATTGTCAGTTCACAATGTTTATAGGCAGGATATAACTCATGCGTGGGCGTTACTAGCAGTAGCCCAGGGTAATATTAATTAGTCACAATTAAGTTGGCAGTTATTTTTATCTATTGTACAATCAACCTTTATCGCTATAAGCACAATTGCGGAATGTCTTTCACGATAAAGAAGTCACCGAGTGACGGAACTTCCAAACCGAGGAGATATCTAGCAAGAGGCGTTTAAGACGCCGTTGGGGGAGCTGTTAGGGTATAGGAATGTTCAAATGTTGTATACGATAAATATATTTTCTTGTCGGTAGCGTGAATTCTCTTCTGAGACGCGCCGGATAATATGGCCAACGGCCGATTTAATACGTAAACAAAAACCGGTCTAGTGAGAGACCGAAGAAGCTAGACGATGCAGTGAAAATGAAAGGATCCTACTTCGGGCATTCGTCCGGAAAAACGACGATGACATCTAGCTCGGAAAATATTAGGTGCTAGTGGTTTGGTGAAATAGGTTAAAGTACTGACTTTTTAATGGCAACCTTCTCGCCTGTGTCGACCCTCTGTCCGAGGACGACGGACCCGTAGGTGCCATCGCCCAGCTGGTTCAAAGTGATGTACCGGTTCATCTCCCAGTTAGCGTCCCGGGGCCGGAACTGCCATCCGGATTAGAGAGGAGTCGGTGGCCGGAGTCGGAGAAGAAGTGCGACGGGTGACTCTCACATGCGAGCGAGCCCTAGTGACAGCCGCTCCCTTCAGCTTCCAGCCGTACCTTGGCCGTTCACCGGTTCACTGTCCACAGTTCACTGTTCACTGTTCACTGTCCGCTGCCGCCGTTAACGATGTATCGACCCATGGCCTCCCTCGCCCCCCCCGCCAAAGCCGCCTAAGTTGCCAGGGGAGACCCGCGCACTTGAAACAAAACAAACTCAACCGGCCGCAAAACAACCTCTTCCGCCGAAGCTGAGTCTCCCGTCCTCTATTCTACCTACGCAAGGAAAATAATTTTATCCCCTCGATGGCGGGCTTTTAATTTCTCTTCACCTTTACACCGCTTTACAACGTTACACGATTTATAACTGAGAGGCGACTACAGTCTACATTATCAGTGAACGATGAATTTTCTTTTTGGAGAAAATATAGATTGATTTTCGTAGGATGTGTACACAATGCAAACAAACAATGATATAGTTTAATATACCTGTTTTGTGGTCTGCGAGGGGTTGGAAATACCGTGGGTTCGTGGTGTTACTGTCTCCTCTCGCTGGTTTGGTCTTTTGCTAGACCGGTTTCGGCTGCCAGCCATCTTCAGTAGCGGTGTTAGTCACTGTTGGCACTTGGGACGTTTTTCGGGGGCATCCTCACTACACTGTTACTTGTGAAAGTAACAACCAGGTCCAAAGTGCCAACAGTGACTAACAACGCTACTGAAGATGGCGAGCAGCCGAAACCGGTCTAGCAAAAGACCAAACCAGCGAGAGGAGACAGAAACACTACGAACCCACGGTAAACAATGATGTATGTTCCTGAGTAATAGGGAATGTTAAAAGCCTTGACGCGCTGGAGGAAATAATAAATAAATCGTTCAAATTCCTATTTAAAGGAAGTTTCTGATCCGTATTCACTTTAAAAAGCACAGGGTTTTTCAAAGACTGAGATATTAAGATGGTCGAACCACCGGGAATGTATTCAACAGGAAACCTGTGTCTAATGATAAAGCACAGTCTTTAATACAAGCACAACCCAAACCCCTGTATTGTAGGAATCGTAGGAACCTTAAAAATATTATGTAATAATTGTTAATTAATAATGTTACATAAATATTTTATACGTTAAAATAGTACATCCGATTTTATCGTAGATTAGTACTGTGGTGATCTCTAGAATGACTTGCGGTATTGTGTGTGCGAAAATCTATATTTTCGATTATCGGATTGCAACAGTCCACTTGATCCACCGATAGAAATTATCGCGCGCGACGAGATGTACAGGCAAATTTCTTTCAATATTTTTCCCAGTTATACTTCGCTCTAACCTGGGGCAATGTTCTTGTCATAAATGTTTGGCCCTAGGGCCAATTATCGTGGGGGCAATTAGGGATCGACCCGGGCGATCCCCTCCGATAAAGCGGTGTCGATATTATGAGGTAGGTTAGGCGTGCGTTTAGGCCGGCTATTTCACGTAGGCTTCGGTTTTTTTTTGGAAAACTTTTCTAAACGCGTCGATAAAACTGGGAAAAAATTGACTGAAAATTAGAACGTCCGGTGGACGGCGCAATTTTTAATGTTACTTATTTTAAGTAACAGTACAAACGTATGAAGTAACAAGTATCCGAGTATAGTAGGTTTATGATGGCCCCTTTAACGAAAACCTATTCATCGTAAAAACTTTCGCTCGCTACGCGTTTCGGAGTCATTAATCCTGTCGGCACCAACTAACTAATGTTATTGTATTAAATACATTTTATTTAATTTACTGCATAACGGAATCTTTTAAGGGAATCGGTTTAAACCGCCACCCACTCGTGCTCTAGTGTAACCGCAGTCTTAAGATCAATATTGAATGTTAAATTCGGAATTTTTTACATTATTCGGCCAGTATTTTATTTCGCCTGTTCCCAGTGAATTATTACTAAGTCGGTGACGCGATGATTACTTGGTTATTACAACTTTGATGTATATTTTGCAGTGTGCTTAATGTATATATTATTATTAATTATTTGCGCCTTGAACCAGGCTTTAATAGGTTTATAGGTGCTATAAGATATTCAACTGCCACGTAACATTAGAATGCAATATGAGTTTAAATTTCTTAAATATATATTGTGCTCGTATCAGCAGTTTTTCTTAAGTCAATCTTATGTACTAAGTATATAAATGTGGACAGAACATTTTGACTTACACGAGTGGAAGAGTTTAGCGATACAGCTATTGTAAAAAGTTGCGATAACCCGTTAAGTTAAACTGAAGTCGAAAAATTCCTGTTATTCCTGAATTGTCACCGTGTTCACAAAAAGAGTGCAAACTCGCTGCCGCGATAATTAACCTTAATTGGTCGCAAACTCAGAACGTTTCAGGCTTGAATTTCTTTTGCAGTCTTCGCGCTGTGATTCCGTACCAGATGTTTTTATCCGTCGCGACTGAGTAGAACGACGGTCGAAGCGAGGGCGCGAGAGGATTTCGTTAATTATGCCAAAGGATAGTTCGAATCGGAATTCATTCCATAAATTATCTATCGTGTCCAACTCGATATATAAATAAATCGAATATATATAAATAGAAGCTGAAGAAACAACAGCTGATAAGCTATACGGATTACAAAGCTGATATCACACCTTGGACACGAATTCATAATAATTTCTAATTGTTATTAATTGGGCATATTATGCTATAATAGGCATATTAGGTTAATTATTATTAAAAAACGACATTTAGTACAACCAGTTTCGGCTTCTCATCATCCTTCTGTACTGACAGTAACAGAGCAGACTTGATGATTCTGCCGCCAACCAACGCAAGTTCTACTGACGAAACGCTACTGAAGATGGCCAGAAGCCGAAACCGGTCTGGGATTCGCGGAACCATCGAGTGAGGACAGATGATGTTGGCAAGCGAGATATTAACGGATTTTTAATGGGGGCATCGAAGTGGTTTGATGGTGCCGTATAAACAGGCCTGCCCGCTAGACGAAAGAATAACGCCGGCTTGAATCTAGAAATATAATTGTTTATGTCCATTTCGAACCGAAGTCGGGCGCTATACTAAAAAGGCTAACGGGCTAAATGTTATTTTAACCTACATCCCGCCGTCAAGGACCCACATACCGCTTCATCAGATTGCCATTAAAACTGTAAATTCGAATAAAACGATATTGAAGCTTTAAAGTTAACTTCCGCAATGATTTCTCTAGCAAACTTTTTGGATGCTCCACTTACATCGAAATGTGACCACTAATAACAATCCAATACCAAGATTCTCGAAAGTAAACAATTTTCTAGATTATATTGATCATAAATTCGACAAAACTTTGATCCCGGAAAAGAAATATGTGTGGATGAAGCTGTAGTACCATTCAAAGGAAGATTCAGTTGCATAACTTATAGCCCCAATAAGCGAACTAATCGGGGAATACGGATGAATGTTTTGTCTGATACAAATATTCGATATCAATTTTTTTTCACTTCACGCGTACCGCGACGCTAGCGTCCTCCGGAGGGTGGCGCGTGGATGCACACAACTAAAGTTCGTTGGGTTAACGAGCACCGCGACGCTAGCGCCCCCCTGAGGGTGGCGCGGGGATGCACTCAACTAAAGTTCGATACTGGATCAATGAATACTAAAATAAATAGTCGTGTCACCAGTTGGTGATTTTCGTGAAGGGGGAAATTGCACGATATAGAAGGCCTTCGACATCTGACAATGAGGAGAGATTGGATGGGAAACTACATATACTGTAGGTTCGTGATGTTTCTGTCTCCTCTCGCTGGTTAGGTCTTTTGCTAGACCGGTATTCCAACCCCTCGCAGACCACAAAACAGGTATATCAAATTGGAAACTACATATCTTGCAATCTGATGGTACAGGAAAACATAACGACTGCTTAGTGTGTTCTAATCGTGCGTCCAATAAGGGTTAAATATTTAATTTCACCAATTTTATGAAATGAAATCATATTTCAGGTAACCGTTATTTTTCCTATACAATCATAATTTTAGTTTTAATTTGATAATCTTAAATTATTAATGATTAATCATAATCTTAAATGTATTATGCAATTTAAATCTAAAGTTTATCAAGATGTACATAATACAATCAAACCGGTAGAGCTAATGTATTTACGTCAATATGTTTGAATCGAAGTCATCGATACCAGTACAAAATTCATCGATAAAATAAAATTTAGTTCAGTACTATGTATAGTGTATACTAAATCTACACTAACTTTTTTAAAATGAAGCTCTTCCATTCGTCCATCTTCCCCAGGCGAACTTTCACGAAGCTCCGAGGTGAAGCGCTAGCGTTCTCAGTCATTGGAAAATGAGCAACCGGGCAGACTCTAGCCGCAACCTAGAAACAGTCGTCCTAGAAACAATTGTCCATTCGTCATTGTTACAGATCAACAATGCCGACCATTGTTAGGCGAACGAACTTTTTATTCGAAAGAGACGGGGGCGGTACCAAACATTCTGTATTATTAACATATTCAGTTTAAGTAAGATAAATGGAAGTGTAGCTCGGAGCATTGTAAAATCGACTTTTGTGGTAGTGTCTCTTGTTATTTATTATCAATAAATATGAAGAACACGACGTGATTGGACCATAACGCCTTCACGCTCTGTCGGGACGCTGATATTATTGTTAAGAAACAGAAAACTGAAATTACTTAAAAATATAAATAGGAATATTTTAATACGAGTTCTTACTCGTCGAACTGCACCCTTTTATAAAATCGCATGTTCGTTATCCCTCTACAAAGGAGTGAACGAAAGAGAAAATTTCCCCTAATTACTCATTCTGCGCATTCAAATCCGACTGTGAAGACAGAGGGTCCAGAGAAAATAGGAAAGCGGTCTGAAATTTCTCATCGGGTGCACCGGATTAATATGTTTAGTTGCTTGGCTGGTCTTGTCGCCCTTTTAAGGGAGGTTTTCTATCGATAAATATCGACCGAATTTTGAATTGTTTGGGCAGCCTAATGAAAACTTTGTCCATTAAGTAAGGAGTGGAGTTAAGGCTAGTGACAGGATACAGGGAATATGGATCGGCAAAAGAAATGCCAAATACTGTACTGCTTCGGCGAGAAGCCGGCGAGTAGATCTAACGAGAGTGTGAGCCATATTTCCATAGTTCTCTCGATCTTCTTCTGCCAGCAGGGCGGTGAGTCATCCCCCACTGGCATACCGTGTGCCTGAGTGACTCACCGCAGCACCGACCGACACAACCGTCTCCTGAGACGGAATATCGGAAAAACTACTGTGTTCCAAACCCTCGAGGACCACATAACAAGTATATAATTGAAGTACATTCATGTGAAATTCCGAACGCGACTACCGGTTAGATGGTCGCCGGTCCGAAATAAGAATCTACATCTTCAGCGGACCGGATTCGTGAATTCGAATAAAACGATATTGAAGCTTTAAAGTTGACTTCCGCAATGATTTCTCTAACAAACTTTTTGGATGCTCCATTTACATCAAAATGTGAACACCAATAACAATCCAATTCCAAGATTCTCGAAAGTAATCAATTTTCTAGATTATATTGATTATAAATTCGGACAAAACATTGTTCCCGGAAAAGAAATATGTGTGGATGAAGCTGTAGTACCATTCAAAGGAATATTCAGTGCATAACTTATAGTCCCAATAAGCCAACGAATATTTGTCTGATTCAAATACTGGATATGTGCATTCGATATTGTCCTATTTTGGATCTGTTACGTCGGAGTATTTAATTTGTCCCGAATTTCCTGTCAGTGCAAGGATAATTTAGCAAGAATCTGCTCGAATCAATCCTTCACTCTGAGGGGTATCATCTCTACGTCGACAGCTACTTCACAAGTGTTCCACTAGCTAAGGAATTGTTTAAAATGATGTGCTACTTAACGGGGACTATACGAAATAATAGAATGTTTCTGCCAACACAAATAAGAACACCGCCGTACTGACCGACACAACCGTCTCCCGAGGAGACAGAATATCGGAAAAACTACTGCGTTCCAAACCCTCGAGGACCACATAACAAGTATATATAATTGAAGTACATTCATGTGAAATTCCGAACGCGACTACCGGTTAGATGGTCGCCGGTCCGAAATAAGAATCTACATCTTGAGCGGACCGGTCGTTGGCGTCCGGACGCGATCGGCGGTAACGCAAAATAAATTTTTTAAAAATGATACCGTCGGGCGACAAGGTTTTTCTGTAAGAGCGGGTCCCGAAGGTTGTTTGGGGGTATACTGGTCGGCCGGCGAGGGAAAGAGAAATTGTCTGGCGGTGGTGGGAGGCGGTTGGTGGGGGAGCGGTGAGAGGGCCCGAGAGCGGCCCCCTACCAGTCCCCAGGCCCCAGTGCTCCGGTCATCTCTTTCCGACCTCACACCGACCGAACCAACGCTAAAGTCTTCGGTTAGCGATCAGTGTCCGTTCATCGGTCAGTTGTGTCCCAAAAGTGTTTAACTCAGTCTATTGTTCTCTCTGCATTTCGTATTTCTATCAGTTTTTTTTTTCAATTTTTTTTCACACGAAATTCAGTGGACGACGTTCTCTTCCTTGAGTGACTGTGTTATATGTCGACAAACCTTTGGGATTTATAAGCGACGATAAATAAGGTAATTTTCAGGATTAATTACGATGTCATTGTAGAAATAGAAAAATTAGCTGAATTCCTGGACTTATTTATTCGAGCGACTACGTTCTTATGCGACTTTCAAGTTACCGACGACGGTCGTGATTATCCGCCTTTAATCTGTAATGAAATAAATATAGAACCGCGGCAGCGGCCCCAGTACCATTATATAACTTAGTGTCGGCATTAGGAGGCCGTCGAATGCAGAAGGGGGAAGCCGGAGTGTCACCGGGCTCTGGGGCCCACTCTCTTCTTGACCCAGCGTTCAAATCCCCGCCGTATCCTTCCAGCCCGTTCCTTTTCCGAAGACTTTAATGACGTTATTGTCGATCGTACAGCCCAAACTAGATAGAAATTGGATCAGCGTGTTGAAAATTCGAGTAGTTTCGGCACTGCCGTTACGAATAGAAAATAACTTTTCTTAATTAAATTAAGCTGCTCCATTTTTTTAATTATTCGGGTTACTAATGAAATTAGTTGAGGTAAGTGCGCCCAGACTAGAATTTTACGGTTAAAAACACAGTAAAATACGTACGAAATTTCAAATTATTAAATCTTTTTTAAATTTTTTTATTGATAGCCCTTATTGGTGGTTTTTAATTTTGCGATTATGTCTAATTTCTCTGAAGGGGATGATACGTTCCGTACTAGGGTATGATTCGGGAATAGTATTATCGTGTCAGCGGTAGAAGTCATTAGTGTGCAAAATTTATTTATTGTGCCCATACCCAAGACTTATATATTGCTTATTTAAATGCTAAGAATTCGTTGTTTGGCTATGTTAACAACCTATTTTATCTATAAATTAATATAACCGTTGAATAATTCAAGTTAAATAACTGTTGTAATGTGGTTTATTCCATGAATCGAAGAATCACCTATTTTTCGACATAGTACCTCGCTAACACTCGTTCCACGTTTCTCTGCTTGAACAGTACCCACTAGTGAAGCAGAAACAGGTCTAGTCTCGAGCCGGATATCGGGCAGTGTCACGTTCGATTCTATCTCCCGGTATTCTTGATCTTGAAGTAATACGGGTCTGGTCGTGCAGTAGGCCAAGATTTCAAATTATCTACGGCCTATGTATAAATTTCACATAAAACCGGTATAAATGGCTCGACAGTATTTTCTAGGTTTCAAAAAAATCCGGAATCATTACCCATTTCCAGTAATGACGGATCATAATCCATTTTCCGCAGGCTTCTTAGAGGTATTTAGAGTCCATAAAGCTTCGACTGCGCCCCCTTATCTGCGGTCTATTGACGGTCATAAAACAAACGACTTCTCCGTCGGCTTAAAGCCGAGGCGAAGATCTTTTTCATCGGATATCGAAGCTATTAGGACCGTGTCGGAAGGTGTAGCGGCGGGGGCGGGGGTGGAGCAGATAGCCATCGCCAACCACCCTCGGCTGTGGACGCATTATCTCATTACTGTAAATAAGCAGGAAAGATATGTGCTTTACTTTCCCGCGGTTTAACCCACCCACCAATTATCCGCCTCCCGGCTAGCTCGGGAGAAAGTCATGTCACCGTGGTCGCCGGATACGCGGGATATTTTTACTTTCTAGAGTTTATAATCGCTCGTAAATCGTTCTATTTGATACGAGCCCGAAGGTACTTTCGCGTGCAGGAATATCCATATAACCTTACGAGTTTCTTCTTTGATATGAACAGAGTGAACAGAGTGATAACATTCCAAACCCTTACAGACCCCTAAACAGGTGTCTGTACGGTGTCTAATCAATCTATTACTATTGAAAATGCAATACGCGAATAGATATCTTAGTCGTTTACAAAATTAATATCCTAGAGTTATATAAATCAAAATGGACACCAGTAGACCTCTAATTTTCATACGGTACGATTAAATAATTATAACTCTCGGTTGGAGTTGGCGCAACACCGTTTAATAAATGACTTCCGAGGGGACGGTTACGACTCTACTAGCGTTTTTTTTTTCAGCTTACGCGGAATCACTTACGTCCGTCTCAATTAACAATTTCTTTTTGGCGTACGCACATTGTCTCAATTATTGTATAATCTGTCTCGGTGCTGTGGTGTGTTTAATTCGGGACTAATTATTTCCCCTCTACCGTTCACCCGAAACAACCAATCCCCTTGTTCTTTTAATTCCAACAGTCGGTTACTGTCCTCTGAACTTTCGGACTCCTTGCCGCATCAGACCGTCTTTATTCTGACTGTAAGTTATGCAGATTTTTGTAACTAAATTATAAAACCGACGTCTGAATTGTGAATTTTATAGACGGAACATTTCGGTAATAACAACATGTTCGGTTGGGGCATATTTCCCTTGACACTTGAAGCTATTGAAGTAACCAATAGGCAGCAAATTGCATTTCAGGACGCAGATTTTACATGCAGCTAATACAAATAGGCTTAACCGATGATAATTAGAACTTTCCTACGAAGCAATATTCCGAAGGAATGAGGAACTTTATTCGTTATTCGGGCATATTACACATTATTGCTTACTTTATACCTCCGGTTTATTGGTATTATTTAAAGTCGAAACAAGTCACTTTCTTATTTAGCAGAAGTAAACGGGTTACGAGACCGCTGAATCCCGTCCCGGTCGGTTCGTTCTTGACCTGTCTGGGCGTGATTCATGATGCCCTTGGAGTGTATCACCTCAGCCTATTATTAGGCGCGTACATGTTATGTTATAACCGCAAGTTGTATATTTCACGCGGCGACATAAATGCGTTCGGACTCGGCGAAATACGATAATTAGTTATGTCGGCTGCCGATTGATTACCTTGTCCTCGAAGTTCGTTCTCCGAAGTTGGCTAAGTTGTCAATTAGGGGAATATTTGGATAGGGGCAATCCTTCATTTTTCAAAAACGATAGAAACCGGTTCATCACTGACACTAACTTTACCTAAAATGAATAAACAAGAGCCGACCAAATGAAAGCAGTAAATGCGAGATTAAATTACCTTTTAGTCGCAGAAAGCTTCAAGTTCAAAAGGAGAATGTAACCGAACATGAATTGTAAGAAACTACTCGAGAATTGTCCTAATCGAAACTGCAGGCCAGGTGCCAGAACGGAAACGGAACTTCGACGAGTTTTATGAACCGGAAACATTCTTGGGGTCTTCACGGAATTTTCTCCGCTTTCTTTAACATATTACAATCAATATTGCTTAACCGATATTGAATGTAACTGTCGCGAAAGAAATTGTTCCACTTATCTTATAATTATGTAAACTGGGAGTTATACTTTCAGGAAGGATTATAATTGATTATGTGAAGAGCCAATTATGAATTGATACACCTCTATTCTGCCGGATCCGATCTCATATATGAAGTAAACAGCTATGTACAGCACCCTTTTGACATAATTTCTGACACAAATCGCATCTTACTACTACTGACAGGATACTAGAAAGATGGCGAGAAGGCGAAACATGTCTGGCCTAAGACTAAAGTGGCGAGTGAAACCACAAAATTACGCGAGCGATGTTGCAGTTTTTTTCACTAATTGTTTGGGTATTTAAAATAACTGTCGTTACTAACTTGTGGCATCAGTAGTTTGACCAGCAATAATAATAATAGGATAAATGTAACAGAAAATTCGGAACAATGCCCCGACATATTTAGTTAACGAAACCAGTCTAAATAATGCTAATTCTTGCAAAGCGATTTCACCAATAGTTTATTAAGACTAGTATGCTTTCCTCGAATTTATTTTTTGCTCTTCGGGAAGTGTTAATTGATACAAATTATTTTTGAAGTTATAACTTTCTGGAGCGGGTTTTCTAAACAGTATCCGATGAATATCTAAAATGGTAATTAAAAATATATAATAGTACTTAATTATTTCCTCGGGAAAGTAGGCGCGCATTTCGTGTGGAATGGGCAAACTGTTTATTACGAAAATAATAATCAGCCGGTGGATTATAAAGTGAAATGTTTGCGACATTTCTCCTTGAGATATAATGCAGGTCCGATCGCCGGTGCTGAGCAGCGTCAAGACAAAGGAGCGGATGTACAGGATAATTTCAAATGCAAAATGTTAATTCTCCGATTAATAGTGCAGATTGTGGAAGGACCGCTATCCCTCCAACGGTGGAAGTGTACATAGTTAATGCCGCTGGCTGCCCACTCCCATTCTTCGGGCCCGTTGATGAGGCGGCAAACATTAAAACCGGTCTATGATTAAACCCACACAAACCGAGCCTAGGCGGACCCATCTGCATATCAACCTATTTCGAATCCTCGCGCACCGTAACAATAATTTCGAGCGACATCGCTTTAGAAATTATCTTATATTTAGTTTACAAATAATAAAAAAGTGAGCTAATAAAAGCGAAAATAACAGAACTTAAGTGTTTTAAACATTTATTCCTTTCGATCATGTTGTTAATTATATTTGTCAATCAATTTAGATTCAAAAATTATCAGTAACGACTTAACGGTCTCCTGCGTATTCCAAGGTTTACCGGCCTTCGTATATTAAATAAACCGTGTTATATTATTATAAATGATCCCGCTCTCAGGGAGGGACCTTCCTCGGTTTATTACAGTTCCTCAATATTTAAAATTGCCCCAACCACCCGCGCCGTTTATTATACTTGTCCAGAGGCCAGTGCGAGCAGCCCGGTAACGGCACAGTTTGCCTATTGAGGACAAAATGGCGGCCGACATTCGTCTCGGTGTAACTGACCCGACAATTAACAGAGCACACTCGCTCGCGACTATACACACACACACACACACACACACACACACACACACATATATCGTCGCAAACCGCTAATCACTACGCTGTAACAAATAACAACTGAACTATTAGGCCGAGAATGACCCGAGGGACAGTTTGTTTGTCGGAGAAGGCGAAGAGGAATAAAGCAGACAAAACCCAATTAATAGAAATTCTTAATAGGGATTCGAATACCGAACAGGAAAATAATTAAAATTTGGGATTATTGCCACCGCGGTGATCGTTTAAGTTGCAATAACAAAGGGGCATACCCTCGAACCGAAAGACAATGTCATTACTAAGTCGTATTACGATGTACGTAGGGTATTCGGAAAATATGATTGATACGGGTATGAACAAATCGGTCGATAATTATTTATTATTATAATATTAGTATTTTGTACTTGACATCGGGACCGGTCCCTGGAATGGATATCGTTTCTATAAATATGTTTGATACCTTGCCTCTGCAGACGTTACGTTATGTAATCCGATATGCGTATGCGGGATTGATTCCCGATTGCTGAAGTGTATAGCTCGAATAACTCCAGGATATTTTAGAATTCAGAGGGTCGTATCGTAGGAGGTGGAATGTACCGACCGATGCAAAACAGTAAACGAGCCAATTGCGAATTAGTACTTAACCTTGTATTTGCGATACAGAATGGCCTTCCTTAATTAAGGCTAATTTTAATTGGTTAATTTTTTGGAGGGTGTTTCCCTCCGCGGCATCTAAGCGGTGTTCTTAAGTGGCCGGGGTTGTACCACGCCTCTGCCTATAAACAGGGCGGGGTTTATTGCCGGTAATTTCTAGCGGGGTAAAATCGACGGGATGCTCGGGTTCTTTTTTTTTTCGCCGCCGGCCGTGCGGAGAAATCGGACCCGGGCACTCGCTTTCACGGCCGCCCCCGTACGCAAAAAACCACCCCCTCGGGACAATCTAATCGAGGGAACGAGTTTGTCGCATCGAGACGCGCGGACAAAAAAAAAGACGGGCAGACCCAAGACGCGAATTCGCCGTTCGAAAACCTTTTGAAAGTAAACGCGAACGAATCCACCTTTCACGTAATTGGACTGACTGTCTCATTAAACAGAGAGGATTCCAGAATTAATTTCTTCCGTCGACCGATCCGTAAATAGAACCGCCTTTCATAAAAAGTTATTATCGCTCGAAGCCAACATTTAACCTATTTAAGTCTCATTGTCAGAAATTAATGAAATATTAATTGTAAAAATTTATATAATAGTAGTTTGTAATGTATGTATAAGAAAACAAAAACACTTAAGGAAAAATTCATTTTACTATATCAGGTTCTTCCACTTGCCTAAGAGATATGTTTTCCGTAATATAAAAACGTTCCAAAAGGAAACATGTGAAGGGTGCTTCCTAAACACCGGCCGAGCGACCTATTTGCGGTCGATTGGGTTATCGGGGAAATTGGACGAGCGAAATCCGAGAATGCAAAAGAGTATACGAAAGCCAGTTAACTCTGTAAGTTGGGTAAGGTAAACAGGGAACGGGGTTTCGCTCTATTTAGTATGTAAAATTGAGGCAGAAGAGAAGCCCCCTACTACCGCTTCTGGAACACCTTCAGACCACCAAATACGCCCAGCGCTCGCCTTCCCTTTTACTTTATTCTCCATTCTTCTATTTAAAAAAAAACAATACTGACCGACATTTGCATCTTTAACTAGAATATTTTTCTATCTATAGGCCTGTTACGGTAAGCGTATCTCCCAGATCGCGCGAATTGGTAGGCCTTAATTTGGTATTCTTGATTAATATGAAACTCAGTTTTATAACTTCAGTTATGTTACTAAGTCTAAAGGAAGGGTAAAGTATTACTATTGGGTAAAAACAAAAGTATAAAAATATGAAAATAAAAATCATTATGAAATGTTACCGATCACCTATCGTTCTACACATATACTTCCCAGAAATGGAATTACAAATATAAATAAAATACAACAATACTTAAAATGTTAGTTAATAAATTAAAAATAATATATTTATTCAATTTTTACCAATTGATGCTGATTATGAAAATTGTATTCTTAGTATTTTTAGTTTGCAAATGATGGCTTGTTTTTTGCAATAACCCACGTTTTCATATTTGTACTTGTTACCCTGCACACTAATCCAGACGTTCTGAGTACGGGCGTAAAACGTGGTACCGAAAATGGCGATAGAATAGAACGAAGGAATGCGACAAGAAAGTTGAATTCGTTAGCGCGATCTAATATAAATAGGGTGTAGCCGCAGGGGGAGCTGCGGTTCGGGCAGCCCTGGTCTACTTGTTCCGCGCCCGGTTACAGTTATGACTAATAAAGATGTTAAAGAAAGTAAGGCGTGACAAAGCGGACGTCTCTTTTTTTGCCCATACTCGCGAGACACTTGCGGTATGTACAGTGTCAAATGAGACTATATCGTTTTTCAAGTCGAATATTCTGCTGATTTTCACTCAGGGGGAACTGAACAAATTGTGGATTGATGATGATCCAAGCGATTCTTATAATAGAATTATTTAGAAAAAAAATATTTTCTCATTATTCCAACTTTTTGCTGATATCTCAATCATAACTGGTAATCGTCGGGCGTATCCTGTTTGTATCCAGCGACAAAATATCATTTCCGTCCTTTCATCTACTCGCGCTCTATTCATAGAAAGTATCGTGCGCTTAAGAAAGTGATATGAATCGCCTGAAGTGTCATAACTATATAAGGAAAAGTTCGATCGACCAAAATGCTGTTTGGATTAATTGGTAAAAGGGAAGGGGGATCGAGGGTGTGGCAATAGGTAAAAGTGTTTTTGATATTAGAACTCGTTGGGCTTTCTCCCCGCGTATCTTCTTCTTCGTATGTGCGTTAGTGTGCGCGTGCGGTACCTCTCTAAGAGAATGATTTGAAGCCGTCCATTGGGTCCCAGCCGCTGTCGGGGTTAGAGATCGTTAGGGCATTCCCTGTGAAAGAGCCATCGGGGAGGGGGTTCCATTAAGGGAGGAGAGAAGCCGGCTCTCCGGAAAGTCGTTTGGAGTTCTGGAAACGATGAAAAACCAATTGAGGTTACCATTCCCCCGACGGGACAATCTCGAGACCAGTGAAACGCGTCTAATGGAATATACAGCTAACCGACCATAATCGTGTAACTTAGCCTTCCATTGGCTTCCCTAAGGGATCAATTGAACCAGTATAAAAGAAAGTGTAAGCCATAACAAACAGCATTGCCGTGTCTAGAACCGTACCGAGTATTACACGTTCTATTTCATTGTTATAAGTCACTTTAAAAGCTTTTTTATTTTTATTACCTATACCGTATAGGATGTCTCACAAATAAGGGAGAACCGTGTTGATAGTTCGATGGTTCTGAAATGTAATCTAAGGAAATATCTATATGGAAATATTTTTCTGCCCGACTAATCCAGTTGTATATACCGGAGCCTCGTACAGTATGAGAACTTCGGCATTTGCGAAAATTGTATCTTATGTCTAAAATGGTATCTCTGTGTTTCCATTTCAAGACGCAGCCACCGGAGACCTGCGCGGAATATATTTTATAGTGCCGATAAAAGCAAACTTTTATGGCCTGCAGGATACCACCGTGTGCAATATTTCTTCGCCCGGTGTACTACAGTCCGTAAAATCGTTTAACACAATTATTTAGGTGTTGGATGCTCCAAGGAGTTCTGTATATTGTTACGGTATAGCGACTATACGGAAAACAAGATTAATAATTAAATTTTAATTCCCCCTTCTTCTAAGTAACAAATATTTTTGCTGAAGGGCCTAAAGTTGTATCTGAATAACTAATTACTAACTATAATTTTTATTTCCGGTCAACATCATATAATTTTCTTCAATATAATAAGCTAGTAATCATAAATATTTCTTTCGACGTTGCGCCCAATCAAGCGAAAATCTCTTCTTTTTTTTAATAATTATCAAGAGTTTAAAGAAACAAAAAGTTTCCCCCTATACCGCGAGAGTCCCAAGAAATGAGGCGTGGGACAGTTTTAATCGAGTATCGAATTACCGCAATTAATAAACGGATTTTGTTTCGGGCAGAAAAACGGCGTCATGCCGTCGGCCCGGATGGGCATTGAAATTCATCGGTGACAGAGATAGGTTTCAAGATTTCAACCTGTCGAATCCCTTTTCAATTTCGCCACATTTCAGGCGTTTTTTCACCAATTTCATAAAAATTATATTGTCAAATTTAATTTGTAATCAGTATATCGTCAAGTTTTACCGGATGCTGAAGCTTTTCGCCCCCTTACCCTGGGATTGGGATTCTTCGGGGTAACCTATTTTTGCCCGACCAATATTCGAAAGCATCGGAAATAAAATGAGTTATGTGGAGGCAGCGGTATGGATATTTTTTTCACGCAGGAAGACGTTCAAGCATGACAATCGGAGGGGACCGGTGTTTTCATAACGGTCGTCACACGTTATCGGAGGCGACACATGTACAATACTGGGGCACGATCCGGGCTTATGGGCACACGGCGAATAAAGGAAAATCCCGACCCGCGCCCGGAAAAGCAGACTTTCGGGGAAAAAAAAGTCGCCTTTTCTTCCCGTTCCCGGACGTTTCGTTAGAGAGAAAAAGGCTCACTCGCTTAGTAGAGCGTAAAGCACACCGTCGCTAACGAAATATCTCCCGAACGTACAGCGAGCGCTAAATGACCGAACGGTTGCAAAATTGATCCTTTCTTTTCGAAACAACTAATGGTCCCGTCGTAATAACGGTTAGTGTCCATTTATAGTCCGATATTTTCAGTCTTTGATATATGCCCTAGTTTAATTGACGCAGATTGCTAGACATATCCAGCACTGACGTTGATATTATATAATGTTAAATGTGTATTTATTGAAATGTTTCCGTTTTTTTTCTGCCTTAATAATTTTATGTCCCCTCAATGCCGGTTCTCTATTCTACGTCCTCCTGCCAACCTATTCTTATTATATTTGGCCAGCCGAATATACACGTACACGATGGGTAAATAACATTGTACCCCTTTAGGAGTGTCGTATGGGGTATGGGAGAAAAATTGCCAGAAGAGATCATAGGAATGTCTCAATTACTGAGATCTTATATTTCCAATAACCGCGATATGTGCCCACATTAGGATAATATATGCAATATATGTTGTACACTTTGGAGTACAACAGTCCGATTTGATGTTAGGCTAGACCGGTTTTGGTTTCCCAGTAGCCTTCAGTAGCACTCCGCCACTGAAGTAGCGAGGTACCTGCATATTTCGCTGGCAGTTAGGGCATCTCGCCTGTACTGTTACTGCCCTGCTTATCTCCCGACCGGGCAACTTGCCTACGTGCATTTAAAATTTCCAAAAAAGTATACCTTGCACCACTTTTTAGAATCCTGCCGATGAGCCCACCCATTGTACTCGGTTATTGGTTAAGAAAGACCGGTCGAATTCAGTAGGTAGAAGTGGGCTCGGACCCGAAGTTAATTTCGAATGCATGAACTCGAGATGAGAAATGGTACAACGGGCAGTCCGCAGTCTGTTTATAATTGCGTGCGATGAATTATATCGGCCCGTGTTATGGTAGAGCTCCGCCGCCGCCTTCCGCCCCATAAATTACACGGCGGACCAAACAAGCCCCCACAGTTTAAGGACCTCGTTCAGGAATAAACCTCGCCCGTAAACAGGGACCCCGGTCACGCTGCGCAACTTACGGACCAACCTCGCGATGACAGTTTTGAGTTTAAATCCGAGCGTTAATAAATAATCTAGCTCTATCCGACATTCGATAGGACGTTAACGCGTTTAAGTGACGGAAGGGATCCGTCTAAATGATGCTTAATTTATGTTGTAATTATTTACCCCGAATAGAAAAACATTGACAGACCTGTGTTCAAGTGGTCCCTTTTTTATCCTCTACGCAATTTAGAAGAAATATCACCCCGAATATTAGAAATATAGGTACAAAACATTACGTAAAGAATGTGCGAATTAGAAATATAATGTCCAACATACTACTAATCACTATAAACATTAAATCACATTGGAAATTGCAATCCACAGTATGTCTACAATATCGAGACCAAGAAGCGTGTCCCGAATATGACGATTATGAGAAAATTGCGCTACACCGGAAAACGGAAATGTCGCCCATTTCGAGGTCTGGTCTATTGAAAATGACTTCCCGGTAGAATTTGCCAATTTTCAATGGCGCCTTTTTGAATATTAAACGGGAGGTTTCATTCTCGCATTTATAATTTCGGCCTCGTTTATCATTTCTGGCTTCGTTGGAACAAAAACAAAATCTCGTTATATAACTATTTAAATCAGGCGAATATATTATAGCCTAGCGTTGTTTTAAATTTAATATTTGCAGGCACGTCTCGCTAACAAAATGATTTTTTTATGTATACAACTTTATCATCATTTTTACATATTAAGAAAAGAACACAAACAGATATATGGAATGTGATATATGTGATCTAATAAAAAAGGGTGCCCGACTGCCACGAATGTTTTTAATTTGTCACGGACGAAAACCGTTATTAAGACAGTGGACATTTATGATGTCAGACCTAGAATCGTTTTTCAGGACACTATTGTCCACCGGACTGTCTTATTCGTCCGCCGAAATCCCTTTGGTCTATCGTGTCCCAGAAGTCTAATTCCGAAAGAACTTTCTAAACGCTAACTGCTAACTGGGACCGTCAATGTAGGCATAATTTTATTTTTCGGAAGGAGTCGGAGTTTCCGGCAGGTTAAAAATGAAACGTGCCAAACGGTCCTAACGCCCGTAATGAGTTTCGCGCCTCTTCGTGGACGTCGATCCGAGACAATAGGAAGAGTAGACCGGGCATGGGGTGAAGGGCGGGGGCGCTTGTCTAGAAAGTAGCCTACATGGAGACTATTAGTATGTGCCGAACGTCCAAGACGCAGTATCCAGCCAAGTTCCGTTTCCTAGCCCCCCACCCGTACAAATCGTTCGTGCCAAACTACGGCTTCCACCTGAGAGTGTGAGCCCGCCCGGGCATCCACTCTCTCTCGCCCACTGGCAACACCAGAGGCTGCGTCGGCAACAGAAAATCCCGTTCCTTTTAGGAGGGAAACGCGAAAACTAGGCGACCCCGAAGTGCTTTGAACATTCCCAGGAAGGGTTATATTCCCACCGATTTCCGGACGAATGTTTTAGGGTTCTCCAACAGTCAGGGGGCGAACGCCCCCTCGCGGCGCGACAGGGTAGGAAGCGGTGAAAAGTTTCCCTAAAGAAGAAACCGACGGGAAGAATGAAGAAGAGCAAATTAGTTCGGAACGCTAACGAACCAGTCGCCGGGCAGTATTGAGAGCGAAACTTTCACAACCAGAACGGAGAATGAACTGAAAAAGAAACAAGCCCCACCCCAGAAGTCCAGAATACGGACAATGAAGGGTTTTATACTTCCCAAATCGTTCTTCCCCACAAGTTCAAGGGACGGGTTGCTTCGAGTTTATAAGACCTGGGAGAAAATCCCGCGAGGGAATTTCTGTCAAATGCCAGCAAATCTCAATATTTGAACACTTCGAAAAAATTATCCATCCGTTGACCAAATGTTCGTACGATTGTAAAGAAATTGTTCGAACGCGATAAAAGTAAATCATCGTAACCCACACATGAAAACTGTGTGCCCGCAATAAATAAAATAGGAGACGGCATAAATCCCGACGGTTATTTCACAACGGACGAAAATTCACCGTGAAAAATAAGTTCATGCCGACGACAGCGCTGTAAGCCCTATCTCTGGAGAGTGGAACTTTTCGTTACACCTACTCGCGGCGAATATATCATTGGATGACGCGAGTTATAAGTCCCCCCCGGGTGGGTTGTCTCCACCTTATCCATTGTCACCGCTCGTACGTCTCTCTTTGGAACGCCTCCTGATCAATTCATCTCGGATTCTCGGACGTTTACTGGGCGCGGGTTTATTCAGGAGGTGCCGAGCGCTAAGCGGCTTAGCTTACTTCGGCCCGCATAGACTTCGTCCCAATTGTCGCCTACGGGTGTCCAACGCCTCCTCCACTTTCCTTCATTCCGCTGAGACTAAGACCCGGTCCGTTAAAGGGGGGAGATGTACAATTTGTCAATATCACGTGACGCAATTTTTATTACAGAATCCTCTATCCCCCCACAGAGATATTTCGAATAGGTCTGTTTAAAATTTCGTTGGAAATTAAGGCAATGAAATAAGGAAATTATATAAATAAATAACCCATATCAGCCATTCATTTAAGATACCTGTAGGGGGCCCTTTATTTATAAGGCCTTTTATTATAATTTCATGGGACGATTAATGTCTCTACGTTTGATTTCACGAAATTTTTTCACTCCTCACGACCTAAAAACGGGAGGATTGTAGTTTCCAAAACGAATTAAAAAAGAAACTGATGGAAGCATTGATTATACGTCGTGGATACTCGACAGGAGAAAGAATCCCTTTGTTGCCTGCTACCCTTAACAGTCCCTCCCATACCACCTTGGGTGGTCCTCAATTACTACAACCCGACGCCTGTATACCGTTTTTTGGTAGACCACATAGGACTCCAGTTTATTTCTGTTAGTTAGAAATATATTACATTTCGAAAATTGATTTTTTATGATATATGATACATTTATTATTTTAGTTTCACCCAGAATTTGTCTCCTGCTCCTCTGAAACTGAACGCTGTTAGGCCGTTTTTCAAAGATTTTTTTTTTGTTTTTTTCTTTATTTGTACAATCAATTATAACATAATTATATGTACAAGTGTTGAGTGTATGTTTCTCACATGAATGGCTTGACAAAAGAGACCATCCAATGACGGCACTTTTCACAATGCATGAAATAATTTATGGCTCGGTAAAGCAATTCTACTGGCTAAGAAGATCTCTGGGCCAGCGGCGTTTAAGCCGACGCGGGGGATAATGGATGGGTAAGAGAGGAGAGGGACTGAACGAGTGGATTGGGATGAGGAGAAAGGCGGGAGTGGAACCTACAGGAACCGGGATTTTGCGACTTCGTCGACTGTCGGTATGTTGAGGTCATTGTGGATTGTCTGGTTAGAAACATACCGGGGAGCATTAAGGATGGTGCGAAGGACTTTTGCCTGGAATCTCTGGATGCGAGCGATGTTGGATGTCTCGGTGGAACCCCATAGCTCTATTCCATATGTCCATGTCGGTTTCAGTATTGCTTTGTATATTGTTAGTTTGTTGCTTAAGGTCAATTTCGATGTCCGTTTTAGTAATGGCCTTAAGAGTCCAAATTTTCTGTTTAAATCGGTTCTTTTGAGTCGGGTGTGGGGATTTCACGTGAGCCGTTTGTCGAGGTGGAGCCCAAGATAGCGAATCTGCTGTTGGTATGTCAATTTTTCAAATAGGGCATCAAAACTAGATCTCGAATAATTTTCTATTTTTCTGCACCGTTTCGTTGAAAAGCGCAGTCCAGCAGACGGATTAGAAAGCAGAAGAGAAAGAAAAAGGGTGGCAAGCTCTGAAAAGCTACGAGGTTCTTTGGTTTTTTGGCTTGAAAAACCTCCGACTCCAGCTGGCTCGCTCCGAGGCCAACCGCATCGCCTTCTCATCCGGCCTAGTTGGATTAAAATTCCTTCGCAAAACAACCCAGAATACTGAATTGGGAAACGTTTCAACGTTTAAGGGGCTTAATAAGATGTATACTCCCATTCCAACAACCGAAAAAGAATTAGGCGTGTCAAAATATTTAGGCGACAGTAAAACGATCGTACTTGGTATGTGCCAACAATGAGTGAATGAATGTAGAAATGTTGGTCGAAAATTGATTCAGAAAAATTCAAAGTGCGCAAAAAGAAAGAAAAGAATGAAAAAAATGTAGTTTATTCCAAGACGATTGTCCAGATATCATCAGACTTTCGATTCTTTTCTACAGATTTTAAGCGGTCCGACCAAAGATAAAACCCACTTGTTTTTAATGAACACTTACTTTCAGCCCATATTTGCTAAAAGCGGAGCGGCATTTAAATCGTAATATGATATAGTCCCAATTATCCTGGAATTATATATTGAGCAGTGTGGTTCAAACCTTTCAGAACTGCAATTAATGGCCATTCGACCGAAGTGAAACTGACTACCAGATAAGCATCCACTGCTCGTTCCCTACTATTTGATAAAGCGGGATGTTTTCTTTTGGAAATTAGAAACGCTTCTTGTTTGCGAAGAGAAATTGTGTCAATATTGCACAAAAGGTTGCGCAAGATATACAACCGTTACTGTTCTATTTTGTCGATATTGTTTATCTAATGGTCCGATTACAAATTAACAAACCAACTTCCCGCGGCTCTCGTTTCTTGTTGATCGTTCTGCGAATTTCGAATTTCACTTTCCCCGTTTTCCGTCCCGGCTCCGACCCCCGTACCCGGGCGCTTGTAAAATTTATCATGTTTTCATAAAGCCCGGTCGTTCCCAAGAGAGGTGGAGATTCGCCATTGTGTTTCGGAGCAACAATAAAGAAATTCGAACCCGAACCGATAATTGGGCGTATCGACGCTTTTAAGATTTAAAATCGGAGCGATAATTAAAAAACTGGTGCGGGTACCTTTCTCTTTACCCTTCCAACGGGCGCAAATAAGTGCGCCGCATGTGTGTGTCCAAGCACCGGGGAAAGTACGAAAGTGCGGCCGAGGAGCTTTCCTCCGGCGGGCAAATAACGAACCGAGGCCAACAACTTGTCGCTCGCGACAAAAAAGTCAAACACTTTCGAGTTGCCATCCTTCTCAAATATTGATCCAATGAAAAAGTAAATTGCCCCGTGCAGTTCCCAGCACAGCACCGACGGCGTGAAGAGAGTCGCTAATATGCAAGAGTCGTTTCAACACTTCTTATGAACGATTTTTTCGCACCCACCTGACAATGAATTACAGGCAAATGGATAGCTGAAACTAACTAATCTGACAGCCGGCATTAAACATATTTTCGTAAGACAGTCAAATAAACAGCACGGGATAGCTGCCAGGAGTTAAATTTATGTGATATTTTCTGTATGACAGAATCACTTAATATTCTTACGACAATGAGTACTCTTTTCAAAAACGAAATACAAGAGATCCTCCCGCAGTCGAAACCGAATATATAGACCGTTCATTTTTTTAAGTTTTATAAATCGACGAAAATGTAAATGTATACTGCAGTCGCGGATTCTAACACTTTTTTACCTAACGTTTGGACAACATAATACGGCCGCCATAGTCGGTTACGTAACCCGGACGAAAACCCACAGAGGCGGCGATGAACCCGACACCCGTGCGGCGGATCAAATCGCGACCTTGTCCCCACAGCCTTTCGCCGAGTCCAATTCTCGGCGTTGAACGGGCCGCGGATCGGCGCGGCGACTGGGAACAATCCGACGTGAAGAAAGGTCAAAGTCGTGACATAGGTAGCTCCCGGCCGGGCACCGATATAACGAGCCAGGAAGAGATGGAAAGGGTTTTCGGTTTTGCCGCTCGGGACCGTAACGGTAAAACCCGAGAAACGGTCTCCGGGCGTTCGCCGAAATCACTATGGTTTCGACCCGTAGAACGCTACGATTTATTTCCCGATATAATGGAATCGATATGATTTTCGAAAACGCGGGCCCCGAGCCGCTATTCGGAAACCGCAGTCTAATGAGAACCGTGGTGTTACAGATCTAGAGACCAAAACTTATTCTTATCACTCTTGTCATCTTCTGTTTCCACTCGCTTATTTGATATACTAGATCGGTTTCTGATTATCGCTTCGGGTTATTCGTGGTATCGTATCAGCTGTGTAACTGCAGTTGCCATAAGCGGAATTACCTGTCCGCTGAAGTTTTGCATCGAGTCCTTTATTTGGTACCAGGGTAGAACGGTTTCGGCTTTTCGTCAAACGGTTGCCGATGCGGCATCCATCTAAATATTTTAAACCCCTTTACGGAACTCCAAAAAGTGTTATATTTTGAACTCTATTACCTCATGTATTGCACGAGTTGAAAGTGATCAGATACCGTTTGAACAATAGAGTTATATAATTCAAAACGCAGCACGCTATGGTCGTCGATTGTCGACGTAAAATAGCTCGAACCTAAATCGGGAATAATAACTCACGAGTTCACGGCGTCAGCTGTGAAATTGAATTCGATAGTTCCAGGAATGCATATTCGGATTTCGATTTCCCTGTCTAGATCTGGCGAATTTAAAGCTAAGTATTTTCACTATACGAAAGGCAGAAATCGAGCCCGCCATTATAGAATAGCGAACCGAGAATGAAGAAAAAAAAAGATAGAAAACCAATTAAGAACCGAAAGCGGCAATTCTACAAAACGTGCGAATCAATTTTGTACAACAATCATAAACCAGCGTTAATGACATTAATAGGGCGGAGCCTGTCCACAATTAGACGAAGAAGAACCAGGGGGGCCGGCTCATCAGTTACATCAATCCCAGGGCTCGTACTGTTAAGGCGTTATTTTTCTCCCCGTTGGCCGTAGTGAAAATTACCGTTCGGAGTGAAAAGTAAAATGCGAGCGCCTACTCCCACGACGGCATTGTTGGGGCCCGCCGGTAATGAGCCCGGGGGCCGCCGGCACGAAGAGAGCGAGAGGGAGAGACTCGGGCACGAGAGCGGCCACAGAGAGAGAGAGAGAGAGAGAGAGAGAGAGGAGAGGGAGGGAGGGAGGGAGAGACGCAGAAAGAGCACGCCCGGCGCAGTTTAGCGCGCACAATTCGTGTGAGAAAAAGAAAGCGAAACTCTTGAGGGGGGCGCCCGCCGTTTGTCTTGACTGTGGGAGATGGAGGATCCGCCCCAACCTCCCGGTTAATGTACCAGGGCTTTCCACTTTCAATTCTCACCAAATAATAATATAAGAGTATTTGAAGAAAGAAATTTACGGAGAAAGCCATCAATATATTGTCCCATGTTTAGTCAGACTGTTAGTATGAGATTGTTAAAAGGCGGATTGTCTAAATTCTGGATGATCAGTGTACATAAGGGTTCCCGCAGATAAGTTTAATTCCAGTTAATTTTACTTTGGGAGTATTAACTGGAAATTAAATTGTATCCGTAGATTTCGTGTGTTTCCCTCTCCTTTCGCTGCTTCGGTATTTCGACCAAAGACCAAACCAGCGGGAGGAGACAGAAAAACACGAAATCTACGATATTCCAACCTCTCGCAGTAGGGATTTTACTTTGAAATAGTAACCGCCTTAAAAAGCCGGTTATTTATTCTTCGTGGAATGCGAAGCACTACTCTGATCTCCAAAAACTGTATTTAAAATTTGTCCAAAGCGTTTAAAAGGGATAAAACAAGCAGAAATAACTGGACATACAGTCTGATTGTTAGACTATAAATGCAATCGTCCCTTGTTCAGTACAAGGACGACGAAACGCCCGAAGACGGCCCTGGCATCGTTAAATCGTTTGCAAAAAAAAAACAAATTCGAACGTTCGATGAATGCTACCGTAAGGCGGTTCGAAAATCGGACTTTCGACACGTCACGTGAACTCGATTTCGATGGCGCACGGCCCGAGTTGACAAGTTGTTAAATTCCTTGACCCCATTGCTCCCGGTCCTGCTATCCCCCCAACAGCCACCGTAATCCGTTTCATTTATGGGACTATCGACGCGATCTGGAATCATATTTTGGAGGGGACACGAAATAATCTGCCTTATCATGGAGTTGTCAAAAGCCATATAGCCATTTGGGCATTAAAATGATCACGATTATCGCGATCTGACTAAAATTATCGTCATAACTTTATAACGTGTTTCTTATATAGTAAACTAATAAGTATCTGTAATTTACTTTGCTTATATTCTTCGGGTACGTTTATAATATTTAACGGATATTAGAATGACACTTGATCAAATATGCTCTGCTGTTCATTGTGTGAGCTATAATGATCCGAAAAAAAATGTCCGTTACGATGATCTTGAATTACGCCCCGACGACTACTAGGTTCGCTATCACGGTTGATATAAAGTAACGGTCCTTGTATTGAAAAAAATAACAGAGTGGCAATAAACTGAAGCAACAGATTGTGCAGTGAGCCGTGTCTTGTCGTGCCGAGAAAAATGATACCGGCCGTCCGTTTACGGCCGATAAAACTCAGCCGGGGAATTTTTCCCCGCGCAATTTCTTCACACTACCGGACTTCAGAAAATGGGGGATCCTTCATTTTTTTACTTCTCTTAGTACTTCTCGGGCCCCTAGAGGCGGAACGTTAAATCCGACTAATGAGAGGAGCGTTAATCCGCCTTCCACGCTGTGGGAAACAAGAAAGCGAAAACTTCTCGTGTCGAAACCGACCCCGAGACCGGGCTTTCTTCACAGTTGACCGCTCGGTCAACCCGGGCTGAATACAAATGTCAAACAAATAGGATTCAGCGGCTGAAATGGACAAGAATTTTGCTTCGCTTTAAAACTTCGCTATGGCGAAGAAATAGACCATCGAATAGGACTAATCTGAATCCTAGTTGCAGAAACTGCAACTGGAAATTGTTTCAATGAAATATGGGTATATATAAATATAGTATATATATGATATCTTCAGCAACAAGAGTAAGGCAGTGCAAGGGATTATAGCACAATACCTAATATAACCTAATACGCAATTAATAAAGAAACACGAAGCTAATATTACAGTATAGCAATAAATACAATTCAAATAATATTTTAGTTAAAAATGCGTTTGTCTTTAATACACCGTTTTCTTCTCCGGGTCAATTGTCGTTTCTAGGCTTTCACCTTTTGAGGATCACAATTACAGTTCATTTCCGTAGGAAGTGAACTATTAACTACCAAGCGTTATTTTGCACAATTCAGTCGGTAAAATTATAACCCGGTGAAAGAATTCCTAGACTCTCCAGGTCCATCCACTTCTGAATCCAAACAGTAGTTAGAATTAATCGTACCTTGACCGTTTCATCGCTCAACCGCAGTTAACCAACACTTTACGAGAGCTACAACCATCAAATATCTCAGTTATCTTTTTCCCACGTTCAGCTAGCCGATCCTATCGTTTAAAATGATATTCTGAAAGATATTGAAATTTACGTAGTAATTGCGTAGTCTTGCACAAACGGAATTCTGTCGAAACGGACTGATTTGCGGATGTTGCGGGACAGTTTGCCCGATGGATCGGTTGTTAATAACGCTGGTCTAGATCGGGCAATGCAATACAGGAAGAATATTTGTAAGGACTTGCAGGAGAAGGTAAAATTAATCATTCAGAATCTGTATTGAAAAAAATTTGAACGGTTTACTGAGATATAGAAAAGGACCTTTTCTATGTTAGAAAAAAAATTATTTCAGCCCAGAAGCAGAGTTCATACCAAACTGACAATCCCTTCAACTTTATGTTGGAAAAACGTGCGCAATTCAGTTAGCAAAAAAATGGATATTAGGATAATTTAATAAATTGTCTGCCGTTTTAGGTTATACCGATCAAGTCCAGAATAAAAACCCAGCTATTTCAAGATTGCAGTTACACTATTTAATGAGTGAATACAAAAAATATCATAAAGAGGTTTTGTCCGATAAATTTAATTTATTGATCGATTAAATAATTTGCTTCATTAACGAACATCTCGACAATGAGAAACCAACATGTACCACTATCTGATATTATTCAAAGTCAATAGCCTATCGGTATATCTTGATCGGAATATCGGGAATTGCGTTAAGATAGGAGCCACTTTATTAGAGCTGGCAGCGGAGGAGCACGGAGATTAATTAGTCGGTTGAAAAGATGCAAACAGTGCAATTACCATAACCATGGCGGCGTGTCTATTACCTTCACAGAGGACAGTGGCCTCGAAAATCAACGCGTCATTCATCAACTCTGGTTTATATTATCAATGTATACCGTTAAAAAAATGTAGCAAACATATATACAGTATTACACAAACTAATACAAGTAGTACTGTCCTCCTTAAAGTTCTGGACGTCAAATCATTAGTACATTCTACCCTCAAACAGTCTACCTTAAGTGTACACTGAATAAATATGGATATGCAGATAAAGAATACAATATATAAGGCCTAAATTTGAACCTGTATTAACGTCGGGTACATTGATACTTTGGTACAATACAGAATTGAAAATAAACGCTGATATTTTTAGTACTACCGTGATATGTGGAGGGCGTAATGGCCGTATCCGTTTCGAGTCCGTTCACGTTTTATGCCGGCCGACTCGTTAACCTTAATGGCAATTGTAAAAATCGAACCGCGGCTAAACGCCAACTCCGGTAGCTAGATACAGTGGGGGAAAGAAGAGTATCAATGACCTCTTAGGAAGAGGGCTATAAACCTGTTATATGTTGGAGCCGCCTTCCACCCGTCCCTCCACTACTCTTTTTTTTTGGTTTTGTTTTTACTTCCGCTAAGAACAGTTTAAACGACGAATTAAACGGCCGGAGCGACGGGGCCAATAATTCAGCGAAATCGTTTCCATCTCCCCGCTTGGAGACGGGAGTAAGCCGGGAATGAAATTTAGCGGCGGTAAAACTAATATAGAATAAATCGCTCTATCAATTATTATACGATTAGATGTGTCCTGCAGGAAACACTGTAACTTCAATGTAACTACCAATAAATTTCAGTCACCGGCCTTTTATAAAACCTTTCGTAAGTAATAAATAAGGGTTTCGAATTCTACAAATAATCCAAGAACAGTAAAGGCTCAGTGAAAGTAGTGAACCGGATTGCGTAAGCACTCCACTATATTACTGTCTGAATGCTAGATTAGGTCTATTTGGCCCTAATGGATTTCCGGATTGGAAAATCGCAAGATTTATATAACGAACCATTCAAAGAGATATATCGAAAAATATTGATAAACTATAAAAACCGTATTTAAAATCGCACAGAGTGCATACAAACAATGCCCATATAAAGGAAATAGCGTTTTCAGGATGAATCCTGGCTTTCCGAAGCATTATAACTTTCTCGATTACCATACAGACGTTGTGCACAGTACAAGTATATTTAGACCTGATATTTAAGGCCGGCGTGTATGTATCAAACAAAATTTGAATATAGTCCACAATATCCTAAGTATTCGTAAGTCCGTAAATCGAACTTGAACAGAGAACGACTTCGTGGATCTCCGAATATTTCAAATTCGATACCGATCGTTAGACCGCGTTGGGCGGCTCTACTTTTCGGAAAAATCGTTATTCAGATAGCTCAACCCGAGATCGAAATGTGTTCCGGATAGGCGTCGGTGAAGCGGGGCCGTACGAAATGTCAAGTTGGCTAACAGTTCGTGGCCAATCTCACTTCCATTGACTCCGGGATTCCATCGGGAGTTCGTGTAGTGCCTCGCCCCAATCTCTGCCACATTCAAACCGGATACCAGATTCAGTACGAAAGGAAAGATTATTTATAATGGTATGAAGAGTTCTGATGATCTAATATTACATTTTATTTTAAATTTGAATATAATTAAATTATTGATAGCGCGACCTGGGACTGACACTGGAAGAAGAGTGAGAAACCCCAACCCCCTCTGAACCCTTCTGCGTCTCGTCCCCACCCGAAGTTTCGGTACAAATTCTTCTTAATATTAAGGGGTTAGACTCGAAGTTAAGAACTAACCCAGAGGATACAGGGTATTAAAACGAAAAAAACGAGCTGAAGTCTAATACTAGTTTCACAACCTAATTCTGCCTAGCATTAACAGTGCTTTTCTCAGTCCTTTATACAATTCTAAATTGAAGAGCTTTATCATTGTCTGTAACATAACATAATATTTCAGTTGTTGACAGTGCTGCTGTATTAAACTATATTCCGAGGCACCATAAGGTACAATCTGTTATTTGTATAATTTGTAAATATCTCATACGGTCAGAAATTATAGGGAATGTAAGTTTCAGATTCTCGTGGCTGTTTTCTCTAATTTAGAATACACATTAAGCAACGCATTTTAAATAAAATACATACAGCAGAGATCGTGCAAGTTGGGTAAAAATGCTTTCACGAAGGGTAGAGACATAATTTGCAGAAATCAATTGATTCGAATTGATTCGCTCGAAATGTATTACCGCACCCGGATGATTTACGTTTGGGAAAATTGTGCACAAAAACGGCGACATCGGATTTAGATTTTAACTCAGATTTTTATTGTTCCGTCCGTATCTGTTGGCAGTTTTATGCGGCCGGATATAAATTGGGAGTGTTATGTTTCTCTTGTTGGGACCAGAATCGGGAGGCCTGCGGACCGAGAGAACCACCTCCGGGCATTCATTAAGCCAACGGTCGCCAAGGCCTACCTCTTCTCACCCCTTCTCTCTCCCTCTTTATCTTTTCCTCATCTCCTTCTCTCTTTCATTCCTTCTTTACCTTATTTCCTGCAAACGAATTCAACTTCGGGTTTTCACCTCAGTGTTGTTGAACGAGATAGAATTCAGTTACTCATTCCCCTTCAACACCAGGGTTGGAATTTCGGAGTCTAACTTAGAAACTAATTTAAAATATTAAAGAATTATTTAGTAAATACTTCTTTGAATCTTTAAATATAGTGGTATAATCTAAACTGTTTGCAAAACTCTAAGTTTCTAAAGAAACCAGAAAACATAATTATATTAATGGTAAAATATTAATAAATTAAATAAATAGCCAGAAATCGGAGGATCCAATTATTTTCGGAACGAGTACAACTCGAGAGAAGTACGAAGGATCGTTTCCTATTTTTAGTTTATAGCTGTTTTAATTTTTCTACAAATATTTATTTGACAGGCTTAAGAGGTTCTATTCTTCCATTTCTCTCTTACTCCGTCCATCACCTTTTTATTACCTTTCCTCCTCCCTTATTATTTCCTTTACCTTTCCTTTTTCCTCTCAAAAGTGGCATAAGTGTACTTCTGGCCGTATGGCAGTTTTTTGGGCTCGGGCATCGGGAAAACCGAGGGGGTCCGAAACCAGTATGGAGAACTGGGAATTACGCTGTGCAATGGAGTCGGTGTAGAACTTTCCTGTTTCGAGGCGGGCAAGACGCGGCGTTCGAATAAGACTTTCCATTATGGAAACGGCCGCGGACCCCGATCAATCGATCAATCGATTACCGTTTCATACATATTCCATTGGAACGCATTTCACTGGCGTTGTACCTAAAAACTACAGTTATGTCTGAGGTGTATCACGTTATTTCTCACTGTATTGACTTTGAGAACAGAGAAAATTTCATCAACTATTTTGTTCAATCAATTACAACATTTTGTGAGGTACATAGAGTTTTCATATATAAGTTTCGGACTGTTTTTATACTAATGTGTACCAAGACAATTGCTAATTGAAGAGATGTTCTCAAGTTGGCAATAAGGAGACGGCGTCTGATGTCAGCCTTCGTGCTGAGTCAGCCATCGTGCTTGTTATTCTAGGCCAAACTTCCAAGTTCTGTTGAAAGGTTTCAAGTTTCAGTTTTCTGCTTTGGATTTATTCTGAAAGTGACTGTGCTAAAACGTTTCTGACCTGACATTTAAAAACTGAAGGAAAATGGGAAATTTTCCTTCACATTTATAACCAATTGAATCGGGGTCCTGCCCCGAATGTCCTGAGGTATAAAATTTAAGACTGTTTTGAGAACTGCTTCGTTGGATTAATAATATCACTCTAATCTCACGTTGGATCGAATAACTCTCATATCGCCACGGGGATCGAGATTAAGATACGGTTTGAAGGAGGAGTGGCAGCGGCGGATGGGGGGGGAAATAATATAGATTTATGAAAAAGAGAAAAAAGTGTGGAAAAAAAAGAAAAGGAAATTAGCCCGGAGGCGGTTAGCGAGAGAAGCGGTCGGTTAAACGTGCACTTATCTTATGCGCCTGTCTTCCATTGTTCATAAAGTATTATGATGAGATGGCGCTCACTCACACAGACCTGTCTACATACAGACACACACACGCACGCGCGGACAGACAACTGTATGTAAATTGTTGAGTGAAATTTTTCCCAAACAATGAGGCGGTCTCTAATAATCTCTCCGCCATCTCCCCACTATCTACATCTCGAAATTTCGCCAGTTTTTCCTTTGTTTTGGTACAAAACCTCCTATTCTACTAGTGGCGCCTCCCCCTAATGGATGTAAAGCCTTTATGAAGGAAAAATTCTTTCCTGTAGGTAACTATTCCACTACATATCGGCCGGAGAATATCGATTATATTATTGCCACAGCTATGAATCTACACGGATGACGACTCCAACATGCGACGAAAGTACTTTTGGAAAAATTCAATTGTGTTGAAAATTTGAGGATATAATTTTGAATAAAAATGAGAATCCAGATAACCTTGGGATTTCAATACTATTGTTATTATATCCGATGGTCAAACGATAAAATATTATAAATTTGATTGGACATAAAGCTAACCAGTTTTTAGGCTTAAGGTAGTTGTACAAGATATTCCTAACAAATCCAATGAATATTGATGAAAATCGTGTGATTGCGTAGCATGAAATGTTGCCTTGGTGAGTGGCCGGCTTGTTACATATTTCCTGTGTCATCAATTTTATTTCTTATGTATTTACTATCGGGTAGACCATATAATGGATATAGCGCGGAGGAATTCCTCAGGCGAAAATGTAAGAGATTAATTGCCTCGGCGCGAGGGAATGCAAGACAACAGCTATTTTAACAGTTGAATAGTTGTCTCCATCGGACCAAAGATATTTACATCCGTGTGCCGTTGCATATGTATGCACCAAAGTAGCCGAACAACTCGCCGTCAGAGAAATTCGAAAAAGGACTAACGCTGCAAAAAGTCAAGGCCAAATTTTTCATAGCAGCTTTCGAATTATAATTAACATTTTTAAAGGGCAAGGGACCTTTCCGCGCAAAATTGACCACACGGAATGTAATATACGCTGTGTCGATCACGCGTCAGTAAATACGCTTCTCGCCATCGTCGGTAGAATTGCGTTAGTATACAGCGCCCTGTCTGAACTGATGGTATTATATAACTTGATGCTACTGACGATGATTTAACTCAGAAACGTTTTCTCGAATTAAGCCTTGCATCTTGCGAAATTTCCGTTCGCGGACGTCCTAATTTGCCCTTTGTTTGGCATAAGCCAGATGAGAGAATATTACCATCGGATCTCATCTATCTGCCGGCCAACAACATCTGAGATAACGGCCCACTCGTACATATCCCTCATCCGCCATAACACAATCATCCTTAATCCGGTCCGTGGACGTCTATTGAGTAACGGTGAGGGATGTGGCGGGTGTGCATCCTCAAATCCAGGCGTTAAACATGCGGCTGGAAAATATTCTGTTGCAACAAACAGTTGTTTGTTGAAAAAAATTGACCTACGTATTTTTCCAATAAGTCACTTATCTCATCACTCACGTGATGGTACTTGGAAAGCAGCTAGGAATTTCACGTTTTTATACGTTGGTGTATGTTTTTCTTATTGCGCTGACCGTTTTGTAAAGGACTTCAACGCCAGATTCCGAAAATAGCGACGTGAAAATGAAATATTAGTGCGAACGTTGGCCGTCCCGGAACCCCCACAACATTGAACTGAATCCGAGGTTTCTCACTGGAAACGGCCTCTTCCCCTGTAATCCGGAAGCCGATTTGTGCATGCAAAACAATACTTCCTTTGTTCCACACTCAGGAGAAAGTAAAACCGGTGCATTTTTTCATTCCCTACGATCTCCTCCATCGCTCCCGTTTTGAATACATTTATCACTACAGTTAACGGTTCGCCGGCGGAATATTGTAACGTCGATTCGTTGCAAAATTAACATTGCTACGCCGGTTGGTCATTGTTTACTTTCTAAATACTAATGAATAAGTTAGTGCACTACCAGGTCAATTATTGCCGATAAATAAAACGACGATTGAATCGAGCCGCATCATGTTTTATAAATTGATGATTTGTTTTGAGCGATTACGCCGCATGGCCTCTCCACTCAGCAGTTATGTGGTTATTTCGCACCAGTTAAACCGTCTAATTATTTCCATGTAAAAAGAATTCATCCATTGAACAATAAGAATATACTGTAAGCATTACATTTAGGCGCAATGGATATAAAGAAAGGAACAGCATTGCGATTCAGTGCAAATATCACAATACGCTGGAACTTGATTTGTTTATATGTGTATTTACAAAATTGGAAAACGCAAACGGAAATACCCCTCATAAGGATGTGACAGAGTGTCAGTGGGACCAGGTAACATATTTGGAATTCGGTCCCGCTTTTAATGGTTCCCACATCACTAAATGTGCTTGTCCTACATTGAATCGAAATTTTGAAAATTTAATAACTCCCCCCCCTCCCCGAATAACGAATGCGACACTTCCACGCAAATGCCCGTTCCTACTTTCAAATTTCAACGACTGCTTGATATTGACAGGACGAGAGTTATAAATGTTGGGCGCCGGTATTAAAATGTTTATCGTTCTTGTGCACTTTCTCTTCTGAGATTCTAATGGCTTAATTTGAATAAAGTATCAGTTGGGTCTATGGTGTGCGACTGAAGGTGTTGCGGCGCCCCCCTTCCCCTCATGTCTGTGAACTTTCCAATTTTGGCTTCTTGTCCAGTTTGTCGGCATGAGCAGCTTCCATGCATAAACTGGTCCCTTCCAGGCACGGAAGAAAGGCTTTGTGCCGACATCAAATCTGCGTAACTCCGGTGTTCTTATAGCAGTGGGGTAAGTTACAGGCCTCTCGGGAATAAATACGAAGAGATAATACTCCCAGAGTAATGGTTGATTTATGACTAGAGTTTGGCTGCTTTTGATTTTAGATTAACGATTATCGTGGGTTCTTTTTTTAAAATTAAATGGCTTCGGTCATATTACAGATAAGCTCGTACGATCGTTACTGTTGATAACGGGATGACGCATTACCCGTCCGTAGCGAGGGATTTATGTAGGTTTCTTATGGGCACCGAAACCAGTATTCAGTTTCAACTCCTTCTTCGTCCGCCCCGCACCCGATAACCAATGGTGAATCGGAGACAAGAAGAGTGCCGAGCCTGCTGAGGTCGGCTCGTTAACCAACTGGCATCTCTTCCCGTTACCGCTAATTCCAAGCTCAGCGCGCTGCCTTTCGTTTCCTCTCTCTCGACATTCCTCTTACAATTCTCTCTGGAGAGACTCCTATGCCTAGCACTTCCGTGGAAAGCCCACTACACCGGGGTATCAATTAAGACGCGAGCGTCATATTTTAGCGCGGGCTTTGACAAATGTTTGGACGTTCTTCCGAGTTATTCAAAACCGATTAATAAGATATTGGAATAAAATATTAAAATGTGTTCTGTAGATATTGACGGAATTATAAAGAAAAAAATTAAATAGTTTACACAGTCAAATTCAGACGGTAGTTAAAAGTGGACTGTTCTTCCATGTAATACCCGTTTTTAAAGCATTTTATGCGATTTTCTAACTTCTAACTTCTAGCCGTGGGAGTTTGTGAAAGGTCGACTCGTGAAATCAGAATCGTTGGAGCACGATCGCGGAGTTTTACCTCTTCAGGTAGATGAAAAGGCTATAAAAAAAAAGGAGTGTGGCTCCACAAACAGCTGAGAGAGCTCCAGACAGAGGCCGACTCCAATCAACCGGACCCGCTCGCTCTACCTGCCCCTCTGGAATTCTTCCAATCGACATTGCAACCCAACTAATCCATATTAGACTTTCGGTCGAAGGCGAAAACTGTTTCCCCGTAGAATTGGGACTGATCCACAGTCAACGGGGCAAATCTACAAGACACTGATGTTCGGAATGATTGACCTACCAGTATTTCAATGAAACTTCTAGATCTATAATATTTTCGACTGTTGTAAGCTAACATAAAAATTTGAACGCCGAAAGATTCAGTTTCTGTCAGTTGGATTTCACTAGTCTAGAATATTACCATCCCAAAAATGTTCACTCTCCTTCCTCTTGTTGGTTTCGAAAAAGATAATCAATGGCAACAGGGCACATAATCGCAAGATACAGAACATATCTCGATAAAAATGTGTGACATGTATACACTTGGCAAACCTGTCAGTTTGGTTTTTTGGCATAAAGGTGTTAATTGTTAATTCCGCCATTAAATTTAGGCCTGTTAATCGCCACGTTGAAATTGGCTCGCGCTCAATGGCCGGCAGCAATAAAACGGGCGTAATTGAATCGGCCGTCGGGAATCCTAATTTTTATGGTTTCGGATACTGGAATTCCACTTTTTCAGAATTCTCCATTCCAGACGATATTAAAAACGGCGGAAAGCCAATCTATTATAGTTCATTCCACGAGGAGAAATCGTCCAGCCGTATATCCGGATCATTCTCGAATAAATACGGTTAACAGTCGTCGTAAACCAAAAAGCCGGGGGAATCGTAAAAGCGCGAGCAGATTTGTGTCCCATCGCGTGATACTTTTCAATTACACACCGACCGACCGGTCGGCTATTTATTGCCAGGTCGGATTTTAATTAGCAATTTTTTGGTTTGAAGCCCGCTAACGGTACAATTTCTTCGACTGTAGGCCGCAGGCGATTGCACGCTCGAAAGCTCAACGGCCTGCGGTAAAGTTCGGTTGCCAAGATCCTTAATCAATTCTTAAATCTTAAATCAATCGAACTTTCCTATTGATTCGATCCTCCCTAAGATCGTATCTATAAAATGTTCCAATAATCCCGCAATCGCAGATCGATAATCTCTTTGGTCGCTTTTTTATAATAATTTTAATTGCACCTTCGACTGCTGCTCCCCCAGTAATATTGTTTGGTCGGCCGACTCTTAGCATGTCTGTGTAACAATCGGGTATTGGACACGTCTAATAACAGTTTGAATAATTATAAAATGTTCTTGGGCAAAGAGATTAATTACCAAGATATTGCATTACTTCAAACATAGTGAAATTTAAATGTTAGTATCATAAATGTTAGTATAAACAATATGTGGAAAATTATAAATAATATATATTTTATGTAATGATGAAAATATTAAATAAATTATCCCAATTTATGAAAAAACTCGTTGCGTCACAAAATATGAAAGACAGCTCGGTGCTACTAGAAAAAACTATTTAAATGCTTGAACACTTGTTGTTGAACGTATTGTTGGGAACCTGCACATCAGAGTTTCGACACTAATAGTGATGTAATGCCCTGGCCATGACAGTGACACAATGGGCCATATTTCTATGGGCAGAATTTGCGGTCGTCAACCGAAAACGACCTTACGTGCTTTCAATACCTTTTCGGCAGACTCCAAGTTATTTGGTATTACAAGTAGTTACCACAAATGGATAATTAGGCTTTCGAATGCTTTTGAATTGTTTGCATTAATTGTTTAGTATCAGTTTTGGCGATAGCAAACGTGGCGTGCTATTGGCTGATTTAGGACTTCTGAGGGCGCGTCAAAGATGAATGCAACATGTGCATCATTCGCATCTATCTCTAAGCTTGTGATACTGGCCATTTATGTATGAACTTGATTGTAGGTACATCCCGAACAGCGTTATAGCTCTGTAATAATCACCGAGTGCTGCCTCAAAACACACGGAGATAATATTTTATATACTGTGGGTGGGATTTATGAACACCCACCGGCAAATATCCGAACATAGGCCTGCAGAGCATCGGAAGTATCTTTCGTTGTTCCAACCGTCCCCGTTCCGATAATCACATTACACGAGGTTGAGATTGTTCAATTGATATTTTAGCCGAGCGGTCGGCTAAGAGGTGGGCGGCGTAGCCAGCTGTTCTAGAGACGCGAGCGTCACCGGTTTCCCTCCCTCCACCCCCACCCCAAACAACAAACTCCATAATAAACCAAACCGGTTTCCCGGCCGGTACCAGTCCGGCCCTCTCCGTCTCTATTCTATCGGGCGAGTGGAAAATCTATAAGTGGGACAGAAATAGCACACGCATACGCACGCCTCGTGGACCGGCGGTCCATTATGCTTCGGCTGTCCGAAAACCGGCGGTTCGGCCCCGGCCCCGGGCCATTGTGCCCGTCACGCCTCCTTTCAAAATTCCCGCCGTGAATTGTTAAACAAGTTCGGGGGCCTTTCGTTTGTACCGCGGCCAAGGTGTAGAAAGAACCCTTCGGAGTTGGGCGCTGAATTACAGGGAAGAAGCCGGCGGCCAATTTCCGGTTTTGACGCATCCGGGTTACCGACTGACTGAATTGAATCGTCCGAGCCGCACAATACGATCAGTTTTTTTAAACTTTTATCCACATTCGAATATCCATCCGAGGATCTTCTATAACCAACACAATCTTCACCTGAGCCATACACAGAATGCCCCTTATATTCGTAAGGAAAATGCTAAAATAATTTCAACATCCACTGTGGACACATGCTAGGCTGCATAGCAGTATCGCAGAAATCAGAGGGGATGATCAACACTTTTAATTTAATGTGTTTGATGGTCTCTGATTGTATGGAACGTCATCACTCTTTCGACACGCCTATTTGGTATTAAACTAACCCGGTTTCGGCAGAAGCATTGCATCGTCACTGCCAGGAATAATATTATTGTTACATTTCGCTCTTCTGTTCATGAATTTCATTAAATCAGGTTAACATGTTATTTTCCTGTACTGCCACAAATGGTTTTTCGAAGTCGACACGCTGTAATTCTCGGTCCATGTGATCATGGGTCCCGATGCGCGTATCTTTCAACCCTGACGGCCAACTCGGTCTCAGTTGTTATACGGTCGAATAAATTCAAATAATAAACTATGAAGCCAAAAATCAATGCGGGTATATACAACACAGAATAGGAGATTAGCTGGCATTAGTGAATGCAGACCAAATTAAAAAACTGTAGCTCCCTTAACCTTCTCAATAAATCATGCCGGGTACACGACTCGGGCAAACGACCGCTCGGTTAAATAAGATAGATCGGTATTATTTACAACGTGGATACATTTGACAGAAAGGCGCCGATAATGTTTGAGATAGAGAGTGAGAGTTAGCCGGGCAATAGAAAGGTTGAGACCGAGGCTTATTAAAAGGTCAAGGTACCACAACCCCTTCTGGCTCTAGGCCAATACCTCCCTGCGGAGGGAAAACATTTTTGCGGCGAATATTCCCAAATTACATTCCGATTCCTATCTCCAAGCCGTTACGTCCCGAGTGATTTAGCTAACCTTGTACACCGTTTCCGATATGTCCCAATGATGCAGTCAGCCTCGAGAACGTATTAAAACATAAACCGCGCTGAGGCCATTTTATTTATAGGCGAAATTATGAACCCACGTACGGACACAAATCCGGCGTAAATTGTACGATCAGTCTTACATGTCATGCCTGTAATATTAACACATTATTATTAACAGTATCTGAAACTAACGAGCGTCTAAAAGCACTATTTCCCGTCTATGGAAGTACAATTTCAATTTAGTTTAACAGCAGTTGACAGTATGATAAAACGAACATCAATAGAACAAAATGTAAGAATCAACTCTAACTCTCGCTTATTTCCGAACTTGATCCTCGGAGAGACGTCCTTCTGTTTTACAATTTGGATAGACACGTGCGTAGAAAGTAACAAGCCCGCAATTCTGTCTCATTTTTAAATTATAAACAGGAAGTCGAAACGTCAAGAAAGATTGTCCGCAAATTGCACGATTCGAAATTACAAAATTAATTTAGGCTACTTAAGACCGGAAAGGACAACGCAATCATTCAATTTAACGCCTTCTTTTCTCCACCCGGGACCAGAACAACCATCAACCTGCCATTTGTTCGGCGGAGTCCTATCAATCATAAATTATAAGGATGTATTAAATCAAAGACTCATGAATAAACGGCAATGAATAATAATGATGCGCTAAGTTGAAAGTATTAGAGTGCCGTATAAAGTAAAGTGAACAGGTGCATAATTTCTTTAAACACGACGGCGTTTTAAATACGGACTTATATCCTATATTGTATTAACAAGTGAAGTAAAAAATTGTCAATAATACGTTTTATTGCGTCATAATAGAATTTTACTATGATTTTAACTTATGTTTACCCCACTTAATGTTTAGTGAGTTTTCAGGAAATTATGATAGTGATTACCAATTTATTTTGTCACCTCAAAAGGCCCAACAGAGACTCCATGTCTCGAATCGTGGGACAAATAACAGAGACGGGAAAATCGTTTCAAATTTTAGATCGCGGCAAAAACCTTATTCGCTCGATCAATGTGCGCCGTTCAAAATAAACGACCCGTGCGGGATCTCCGTCCTTCGGTCGGTTGTTTTAAAAAAAGGTTCGGACGCCGGCGCTATTAAGAAAAGAAAATATATTCCGCACTGCCGAAGGACGGGCGGAGCGCAATTAGGGGAAATTGCAGTTCGAAACCTTTAAAAATGACTGAAATAATTGTAACTGAATTGTTTTTTAGGTGACGCGGCTCTACGGGCGGCCCGACGACAACCCAGAGCCAGATGCTCTCACCGCCACCTTCGGTTTATAACATTTCTTGGATACAAGTGAGTTTATTCCGGCTAAACTCTTCTTAAAATATAAACTATATTCATGATTGTGTGTAATTAAATAAAATATCTTTATGTACAATGTACAATTTCTCAGACGTAGTTTATATAGGAGGTTAATTTAGACGTTAAATTTATTTGATATAGTTTGTCACTTAATAAATAAATTATTGACCATAGAGTTTATAATTATACTCTTTTACTGGATTAAAATTGCGTATTTCGAAATTTCGAATTTATCTAATTACTTCACCTCGTTCGGGAGCACTGTGGGCCGTGTCCAGATCTGACAATCAGGGGGGATAATAAATACCGAATCCTACGCCAGATCTGTCAAAATACATATTTAGCAACGAGGAAGTTTAATTTATTTGCAAATCGCCCCGTAGCCGTTTGCCGGGGTATTGGGGTCAAATTGGATCAACGAGCGAATGTCTCGGATTCCATTAGCGGCCGGCAATTCTCGGTTAATCGAAAGATCGCTATCTCCGGGCACAATACTTATTGTTGGCCGCCATTAAGGACGATACGTCTGACCCGATTGTTGCGGCTCCGATTAACGTTGAACGAATTTCCATTTTCTTGTCAAGCTGAATATTATCCAGGGCGATTAACGCCCACATTTATCCTCCGGGGGATTATATAGCACTGGGCTATTGTTAACGGCAGCCCGCTGGACCAGTGTTATGTGCTGAGAAATAATGTACGTCGAAGGTTACGCTCTAACATGCCGTCGTCGAACGCCTTATCAGATGTGCCTCATGTGTGTCGTTCATAAAATTCATACGTTCACCCTATTCTCGACCGTTTGCCCAGAGTGTCTGAGCAATTTTCCGTTGTCTTTCGTACGCACCAATTCGTGGAAGACTTCGAGTGAAAGTGGAGTGGTTCCAGTTTCTAACCTTTTGAGAGCCGGGGTCGAGTTCGCTTTTCGGAATTCTTGCCGAAGTGGCAAAAGAAGTTCAACTATGCACGTATAGTTACTCTCCATACTTTCCTGCAGGATTTCAGATATGAACTATTGAAAAATGCAGATCTGAACTATCCGAGAACCGTTGGCGGTGTCGTCGATCATACGAGACTAGTAAATTGCAAAATAGGCTTACGGTACTTTCACTGTTTGCGTCACTGATATGAAAACCGTTATGGGAATTGCTTAGGCGGCCAAAGAGGCCCGTGGCCGCATTACAAATGCTTGGAAAAAATACGCATAATTTAATAATATTTCCTGTATACTTTTATTTTTCGAAATAATCATTTGGTTAGGTTAGACATCCCCATTAAAACGTTTTTAGTTATAACACTTTCAAGTGTTATCATTATAGTTTTAGTTATTAGTGGCAGAAATTCCAGAACTGTCCTATGGTGGTTACTTAAGCTATCACAGTGCATGCGTTTTAGAAAATGTAACTTTTTAAGGCCTAACATAAGTATTTTTATTGTCGTATGTAATTATATGTATGTTATTGTATTTCGTCTATTTGTATATAACATCTAATGCCAGAAAAAATTTAACAAATATCAATGTTGATATTTTAATATAATCATTGTCTTCTCAGTCGACCGCAGAACGCCATTAGTCCTCCGGCACAAGACCCCGGGTTACAAATATCTTTGTAACAATATCAATTATGAAGTGAAATAAATCAACGGTTGCAAATGGTTTTATGAAACAGTTTTCCGATGGGGGTAGGTGAAGTGGTGAACGAGGCTGGAGCTACGGCGAACGTTTTCCTTTATTTCTTCATAACGGTGGGTTAGCTAGTTAGCGCAACATGACTTCCACACCTTGTAAATTATACTCGATTTGCTAATTCTAATTTGTTTGCAGTCACAATTGCATATACACACAGGTAACAAATATTCAAAATTAAAACAGATTAAAATTGGATGTGTTTGCTCCACACCAGAATAAAAACAGGTTGAAATACCTAAGTATTAATTTTAAACTTTATACGCAATATTGAGGGAAAAAATAAGGAACTGCCCTTCCTAATAATGCGTAAATGGAGAAATGCATCGTAATTATTTTTCTTATATGGCATAGCAGTGTTTTCAGTTCCAGAAAAAGACTATAACTATTCTTCGAAAAGTAAAACCGACACCCCCTCCATTCTTGATTTGAAAATCCATTCTAAAACGCATTGCATTATATCATTATGAATGACAACGGGCTTCTTTCATTAATAGGTAAAGCGTTTATTACTTCTGCTTCGTATTTTACGGCCGGACAATGGCCGCATGGGCCGGAATCCCTGAGCGAGCATCCAGGCGTAACTTATTTGTACCATTTCCATATTTTATATTCCATTGCAGCAACATTGTTACTTTTCGTGCCGCTATTTATTACGGGGGCTTTAGGGGCCGAGACGAGGTCTAAACTCAGTTTCTAAAATTTCAAAATTTGTTGGCCTCCGAGGCCGACTAAAAATAGAATGTAGAGAATTGTCCGGTACTGTTTCATAACTGATGAATAACGTTTAAGTCTTATTAACTATACCTGAGACTGTAGTCATTTGCCGCCATTAAGGCATCTATAGAATAAAATAACCGCTGTTGCTCCCGACGCGGGCCAAAAGATTTCGGATGGACACGCGACGCCTCCAGATTAGAAAGGTCGATTCAATTACGATTAAAAAGTTGTAAATCTTATTTTCTTTCTTTTGAACGCGATATTCTCACAGCTTTTACTTTCCCTAAACGGTGTTCAACTTATTATAAAGGGAACACAACGAGATTCGAACAATCGGAGAGGGATATTTTATGGAAAACACTGGGAAACTAGAAAACCGTGTGAGCCCGAACGCCGTACCAACAATAATCGAAATGCTGATGATTCGGAATGGGTTTCTGCGGCGCTAATAGCGATAACGTTTTTCTTGTTATTATTCGACGCTACACGCTAAAAAGCCCGATTTCCTACTACATTAGACTGTTGATTCTTCAGGAAGGAACTGGCTCGTTTCCTGCTTGGAAATTTACACGATCTTTAATTTATGTGCACCTGCATTGGTTAGGAAATGGCGAAACGATTTAATTAATATGGGGTATAGATTTTCGTTTTATTAGTATTCCTTCAGCTCTACTGGAAGATTTACTTCAATATCGTAGAATCTTAAAAAGAATATACAGATTTAAGTATAACGCTAGGCGAGTTAGGAATATGTGTTATTTTTCCAAGTAGCGCTGGACATAATTCTAAAATCAGATCCATACAACTCATCATATAAAACCTTATCTAACGGGTTCATAACTAGTTAGAGATCTTCCCCAGATACGTCTAAGCTTTATGTAAGTTGAGCGGGTAGTTGGCCTGTAATAAACCGTCACGGTTGGTTCATCTTTATGAGCCCGATTGATTACATAAATTACATGTATCTATATTTCGCTAATAGTTGTATTAAATGTAAGAACAATTACGGTAACAGTTATGGATTGGCAGTGTTAGAAATAAAAAAAGTTGCCGATTTTCATCATTTTGGAGATATTAATTTTCCATTAGTATTCTACTAGAAAGGAAGCCGTAGGAAATGATATGAAATGCAATCAGACATTTGGAAAGTGAAAGAATGCCATTACAAAGCACAGGGGAAGGGAATATCAAGGAGCATTTCGAAGATGGAGATTACTTCAAAGTAAAAATGAGGCTCTGACAACCTGGCAGAATGTTTTATACTATGTGATGCAATACAAAGAGTCCAAGTTGTTGTTTGGTTCAGAGCAACAGTGTCACTGATGTAACATAGAGAAACAGTTTTCGACACAATTAAGCAGTCATGCGAAAATAATTAGGACTAGGCGAATTTATCACCGGAGATATGAATAAACCGATTGCATATTACTCGAACCTCAATACCGGGCAGCGTGAAGAGCATTTAATTTAAAAGTATAAACAACTTTACATAGAACTGGATATGAAATTCAATAATAAAATATTCTCTCAATTAATACGAACACATATTTACCTATTCTTAACTCAATGTCTCGGAATGCGTGTGTGAGATGACGTCAGGTCGTCCCGGAAATTTGAACGCTCTAAGGAATGGGAAAACCCTTGTCCCGACCCGAAATTCGGAATGGATCAGGTGTGCAATAAATAGCCCTGCTATATGTGTGCATATTGAGAAAATACAGTGTGAGGTTCGTATTTAACTTGTGGATGAAAGTCTCGATGTTTAGATAAAGGATTGCAACCTATGATCAACGAATAACGAGTATAACATGTTTTTAAATAAGTTGAGAGTTTGATATCTTTGATTAAATACACTGCAAGTGGTCATTTCATAAATAATAAATATATTTAATATTATAGTAAAACACCGGCTTTGTTAATCTTGCGGCCTCTCGGCGAGAACCCTTTAAGAGCGCTAACGGAGGACCAAAGTGACAACCGGCGTAGCGATGTTTGACGCTTTTATGCCAGTGGAACGATGGCTAGATCATAATAATCATTTAATAATAATCAGCGCGAGTCTTTCTCCTCCCTAATGAGCGAGTCCGAACCGGAGTGCAGGCCGCCGCCGGGTTGCGTGATCTCCGCACAACGAAATCCTAGAATCGTGACCTATTTACACAGCGAATATTTCAAAGTCCCCTGGAACGGTTTCCTGTTTGGAAACGGGGATACGCGTATAATTAATACCGGGCGACGGTCGAGAAACAGAGTGGGGGGAAAAAAAACAACATCGGAGGCAATTATAATCGCATTAATTGCAAATTCTGAACTGGGACGGATGACAAATGGAAAACCGGACAAATTAGATTTAAAAAGAGACGCCGTCATATGGAACTTTCTCTTGAAACCGTGCCATAAGAAAGAAATCCTGCAGTCCGCACGGTTAATATCATAAAATTTCGTCCACAAAATACCGGAATAAAGTCGTGGTGGATACAACACCCCCGTGAACAGTATCCTTTGAGAAAATAGATTTTTCAAAGACGACCCCCCAAAGTTTAAGACATAGCGAAAGAAGAGACCAACGAGAGGAGACTGAATATCGAAAAAATGTGGTGTTTAACTCCATCATTATGAGCGAAGGAAACCCAAACCTAACAATCAAGCTAACGGTTTTATATGATGCCAAATTTTCTGCCAAATTTATTGCGAATTACATCACGCAGCTAATATGTGCCAGTACTATAGCTTGAAAATTTATAGCCAGCTTGTGATCGTAAATTTTATTGTAAAAAAAAGGCATGAATAAGTTTCCGTGCTAACAATAGTAATAACTCATCTAGTTGGATTATACAATAAACAATTTGAAGCGTATCAAAGAGAGGATTATACATTTTTCCATATCGTCCGAGGTTATGTGGTTCGTCGCTCGAGTATACCGCCGGGATTCCTGTCGTGAAAGCTATTTAACAAACGGTATCGATTTGTTATTGTTTTCGAAGTCCAGTCGGGTTGATGATGGGCACAGTCGACTTCCTGCGGGCGAAGGAGCGTAACGGCGAGGTTGCTCAAATGGAGAGGAATGCCCGCCGAAGAGAGGAACCGCGTAACGGCTGAGGTTGTGTAAGGGCCTACCTGTTGTGCTTCCTTGCGTTGGGAAGATTCGGTCGGTCTTACGGCGATGGTTGTAATGATAAATCTTAGGAAGGATACTTCCCAATGACAAAAACACATTATGTCGGCCGGTGTTTGCCTAATTTCTAATGAAAGTGCACTGAACCGAAAATACAGTCCGCCACAGGGGATAAGATAATCAATTGTGCTCGACCCAATAGGTGAACCCTTCAGTCAGTTGAGGCTTCTTATCACTGACCTATTCTAATTATATGCGGGGTTCTCACCACTATTATTGTATGCATTCGAACCGACACTTTCCATTCGCAATGGTGGCAATTCATAAAGAACGAATTATTAATAAGATTCTAATGTTACTGACGTTATAAACATTGAATCGGTTATTGAAAATACAGATTTCTTTTGATGCACAGATATTTAGAGTAGGGCCGAATCCTATTATGAATTATTACTATGTCTTTGAAACCTATTACGGGACTATTTTGAGAAACCCCTCCGTTGACGTTTTTTCTAGTTAATCAACTTAATTAACCAGTTTGATGGTTACGCATTTTCGTCGGAGAAGTTTTGAAAGTTCACCCAGCGGTTAGAAAGCGGCTGTTTATTTGCCAATAAACAGCTACGGGAGGCGCGAACAAGCCACGGTACGGCTCAACCAGTATCATCGGCGCTGGCGCAGATTTTTCAGACGCTACTCGCCACGATCAGCGAATTTATGGAGCTTACGCGATTCAGTCCGAAAATGAAAAAACAAAATTTTTCAGAGTTTCCAAGTCTAAGTACCGCAGTGCGTTACGCGGTCGGCCTCCTTTTTTTCAAAAAAATAAATATTCCAGTCCTGAAAGCGGGTGGATTAAAAACGACCCAATACCTCGATAATTATACTTCGCGAAAAACATATTTCCATGAACGTAAATACCTTCCGCCATTAAGGAGTAGTTCAGATATTTTGCTTACGTGTTTTCGTTTAATTTGCGCGAAATCTGAGGATGGTAAAATAGGAGATTGAATAACTCGAGCCTGAAATTTTAAGTATCAAATTTTAAGTACCGGGGAGGAGGGCCTGGCTTGCTGTTGGAGCAGGTGAAAAGCCCCTTCACTCGGTACAGCCCCCTCCCTTGCCTACACCTCCCTCCTCTTTCACCGCCTTTCTAATCGCTGTTTCTAAAAGCAGATGATTTACGAATTGTTTTGATACAACTTCTGACGGCCTCCACTTTCGGGCCGATTAACTAGAAATCCCCGGATACGACACTCGTATGTTGCTCAAACGTGCATCAATAGAACCCAGTCTATCGATAAATTCAATCTCGAGGAGAAGAAATAGCTCCCACCCACGTTTTTTTCAACCAATGACTATCCTATCGAAAACTATTCTTGTGATAACATACAATACACTATTGTTTATTCGGATGATAAATATTGGATTGTTCAATGTGTATCCAGGTGGCGGAGGACAAAGGTAAGGACATCAATCCTCTCCGAAGGCCCGTATTTGAGATTAATGTTTCGGTCATGATTAACTCGATGTTGGACAAAGGAATATATTTAGTTCGCGATTAGAGTACGCGATTAAACTTTTTAATAACACATCTCTAGAGGTCTCACATACAGGTGACTCAAAAATATTGAGATTCCCGTCTGTTTTTTATCGGTTTTAATACGTGCCCAACTCAACCGAGGGAAACTAAGTGGCAACATCCTCATAATAATAATAGAGTGGGGGTTTCCGCTACACACCTTAGAAGATATGGCAGGATGACCAAACCTTGAAACATGCGTAAAATACACTTCGGCCACGTATTTTTTAGGGGCAATGGAATCGGTTTTGTTAGAAAATATTTAAATTATTATTGAACAGCTCAGAATTTTCCACTGTAAATACGAATTTGTTTGCGTGGATGTTTGTCCTGTATTCTTTTCATTTCTCGAGCCCGAACTCGCTGATTTCATTAGCTAAAATAGCCTATAAAACTCCGAAGTAAATGATGGTCGTGAAGTGGGATGTCGGTGTGATAAAAAGGACAAACTAATATAGTGGGTGCCAGTAAATGAGTGGTCGTTTCATTTTAGGACAGATTGATTCAGCCTCACAGATAACTAAAAGCCGTTGTGGGTAGCAATTTAGGGAAGTTTTAATTTTCTTACCCGGAACATTTCAGCACTTATCAAATTTATCTGGTGAGGGCTATTACCGCTATTACGGCATTAAATTAATAAGTTTTTTATAATATTTCTCATCAATTCTCGAATTGCCATTTGACTGCTGTGCAGTGAAGGTTGTTTACGATGGGCGAATAAAGTTCTCACAATCCTGAGATTATTGGCGTTATTATAACCAATATAAAATAACCGGCATTACATTGAAGGTAGACAACAGAACCTATCAATTGTATGATTTTTACATGTCATTCAAAGTAATGATCGCTTTCACACTTTCGACTGTTCTGATATTTCGGCCGAAAAAGGAGAAACGTATGTGTCATCTGAAGTAGGTCGGTGTCACTTGTACGAAACCTGCTTTCTGTCCTCAGTTTTCCCCAAACTCGACTAATTCCGGGAATAATAATGGCCGCCGAAGTGTACACAGGTGGAAGTTGGGCCTAACGAGATAAACGCTCCATTTTCACGGTCTTGACTTCGAGGCCTCAAGTCGGTATCGGTCGGACGACTAAACTGCTGCCACTTTCAATACTTCCATGTGTTGAATAATGCCCGTTATTATACCATCGAGGAACCTTCGATTAGTTCATTGATTGAACGATCGGCCCGGTAGTGGCAAGGTCAATTTATATCAGAAGTGACGGGGCTTAATTTCATACCTTATTCGGTCCCGAATGTTTGAATTTTCAATTAACCTTTGTACGGGCCAATTTAAAGAAGGGGAAAACCTTTTGCGAAAAAGTTTGGAACGAAATCGAATCTTCAATTCCTAAATTTTTATATAGGCACATATTTCTTATAAATTTCTTTATTAATTTGTTATGTCTTAATATTTTTAGCATAATATATTTCAAATAATTAATGTTAAAAGGCAATTATTTATTATATAAAATTCCACATTTAGATATTATTTTTTCTATTCATTCCATTCCATTTGGAGATTCTTAGGCGTTCGTTCTCACGTTAGTTTAAAAGTACCCCAATCGCCAGACAGTATGAGAGCAAAACTTTCACTCATGTCATTCAGACGAGTGAATGAATGAAACCGTCCTAGGTATTCGCCTACATTAATTCTGATTTCTATGCTCCTCAAGACCATACATCTAAAGAAGAAATATTTTAAGGACGCCTACTACTTTCTGGGAAAATGTCGTTCTCCTGGATATATTAGCCTCAGATATACCCTGTTGATACCTTGGTACTGGTGAGGGTTGTTTAATATTATATGTCCGATGGGTATTTGTTCTTCAGTCAATGTGACCTGGAGCCATGGGGTTGCTTCGGTGACCCTTGGCTGTGAGATGGAGTGAAAGACAGGGAGCCGCTGTACCGTATTTTTTAACGGTTGACTAATACTACTAGCCGGAGTGAAAACATCGGACGACGTTCTCTAAGGCGGAATCCGCGCACATTACCGAACTTTCCCCCTGTACACGGTTTGGCGCCAACGTTTCCGGGCCCTGTACTGTAACAGTTACGACTTTTCGTGTACGGGGCCGGCAGAACCGACGGAGGAAGACCAAATTCAAAACATGCCTCACGATTAATTGGTGTGACGCAAAGACTGTTGACTAATTGATTTGAATTATTAGTCTGTATTGGAATATTTTATAGTTAATGCCCCTGAGCCGATGCCTCGAATGTCTGAACTGAGAAATTAATTATTTGAATAGAAAGTCTCGAGGAAATTGAAACCGCGTACTTGAAGTGTCTGTCGGCTCCTTGGCTTGGTAAAATTGTAAAATATGATATGGCTGTGCATGTAAGGATGTAACTGGAAGACTGTTGATCCTTGTTAATTCATTACAGACGATTCTTCACCTTGACAATTCTGAGCACACTTCTAATTGGGGATTGTGAATTGTGAAAAATTGTGAATATTTTGTACAATACATTTATTATGGGTTCTTTTATACTTGTTCCGTTAATGATACGACACCGATTGTTAGCTGGGAGAATGTGTTTATTCGAAACACGACAGTGTCGTGATGTCGAATTGGCCTGCGTCGGGTCACGCGCGCACCGCCTCGAACGCGAAGGTCGACACAACAACCGTTAATAGATTGTGGGCGTTATTATAAAATCATTATAAAATTACAGCGGCAATGTCACCGTACCATTATTAAGTCGGACCCGCAATTAGAAAGAACATTATCCAAATGAAATTCGGCTCCAGTACCAAATGGATAAATAGGATACGCGACATCACTTATTGATTTGTAAACTATCCCTTCATATATTTTCCCTAATTGAAGGGAATATATTATCCCTTATATATTTCCTTTAGGTTTGCTGCAGAGTAGACGCAAAATCGAATCTTGGTATAATCCTCCCTGAACAAAAATTGTGTAAAAGTGAATTTAATTATTTGCCAAAAAAGCAATATATTAAGAATCTGCCCATAGACAAACACTATATAATGTTTCTTTGTGTCTGATATTTTAATAGAATCAACTCAACTTTGACTTGCGGTTATATGAACCCCCTTGGGATAACCTTGTAGAGTTTAATTACACGAGCTGAACTGAAGAAATTACACGAGCGATTAAGTGCGATCCGTCTGATTAATGTTACACGGTAAACAGTGGAACTAACAGAAAGATTGCGAAGTGTTTAGGGGAACGGAAAAAAATGAAACGATCATTCCTTATAATGAACAGTAAGATCGATTTAGTCCTTGAACTATCGCTGTGCTCGAGGGCTTATATTAAGAAATTGGAAATCAAAACCGGTGGACGGCTCGGAATATAATGGAGGAACGTGATCCGAGCTGAGAACACGAGCGGAATTAACGAAGAGGGCCCTGGGATCAGATTGTGTTACTTGTTAACAGTTTTAATGGACCCCGGTGGGATAACAGTCGTGCGATTCAATCGCATCGAAACTGAAAAGTGTTTGCGACGCGGCCAGGACGCCATCACAAAAGTACACTTAGCGACGACGACAGACCGGAACAATCGGGCGTTAAATATCAGGCCGTCCGATTCAAGCGACAAGGGCGTCACAATGCACGATTGAAGGCGGTTCGACTGTTAGACTAAGATACGAATCGAACAATGGAAAAGCTCATAATCAGCATGAAAATCACGCTGAACAACGACGGCATATACGCAATATTCCATTAACACATAACGCCATTAGGGAAGAGCATTCATTCACCGAACGACAGCCACGCAAGTCGTCACTCTCCTGTCATGGAATCGGGCTATTCCGGAAGAATTTGATCTTGGTAGACCGATTTCGGCTTCTCGCCTTCTATTTTATAATTCTGATAGATTAAACGATCGAATCTACGCATCAGAAGGCAAGCAAATAAGTAGTTTGAATTGAAAAAATAATAAAGCATATATTACGTGGGCTTGTAAAAAAGTATACGGTTATATTCAAGATTTATGAAGGAGGTTGTGAAATTCGTAGAAAGTAAAAAAAAATTCATGAATATAAGAGATTTCTAAAATATGTAAGAAAATTTCTTCGCGAAAAAATAAAAGTACATAAAAGAGTTAAATTCAGATTGGATAAGAAGGGGAAATTCAGTCTACCTTATATCGACCTGAAGATATTTTATTATTTATCACCGAATGATGTGTCTCCGTTACTTGGGGGCCTGCTATTTTGCTCCTTTATCCTGTCTTCAAACGCCGCTCGATCGAATAATTTCGACTGTCACGAAGAGAATAATGTCTTGCGATTACGCATTCAGAGAGAGAGAGAGAGAGAGAGAGAGAGAGAGAGAGAGAGGGCCGTAAGCGAACGAATTTTATAGTTGCCGCTTAACATACGCGTCCCCCCGCCCCACAGTTCTGTGTATATAAGGTTGGCACGAAACCACTTTCTTAGCATGTTTAAATATAGAGAGAGGGGGGGGGGAGGGAGGGAGGGAGGGAGGGAGATGGCGAGGAGGGAGAGGAGTAGCGAGAGATGGGAGCTCATCCGCCGGCCGGGGCTCCGGCTCCGGACAAACATTCACTAGTGACCCAGATTTGCGAACGGCTCCACCAACGAAAGTAACTCCCCCACCTTGCAACACCGAAAATCCGCTCCGCCGGCCGCCGTTTCATCCCGATATAGGCGCACTGAAATCCGCTCGATCAAATATCCAAGGGCCGATATCAATCCGGGATGTCAATCCGGGTTTTCCCTTTCCAGCCCACACTCTGCGAAGGTCAACACAATTTTGCACAATTCATTATCCAAGGACCCAATTGAAAGTTGGTGAACCCGGATCGGAGCGGTTTTATAGAAGGGCAATAAAAGTAATTTGTTGGAACAAGGTTGAGTACTGAAGAGCGCATACCGGAATTATAATTAGCTTAATGGAAAGCAATTGTTGCGGGATGTTACGTCCGCTCGGCATACAGCGTGGAATATGAAATATTTTCTTTATGCATATTTATGAATACCTTACTCGGAAATTGTGCTTGACAATTAGACTGTTGAGTCCTAGTCGTAGGAATGACGGATATCTTGTCCTATATTCTTATCGAAACCAAACTCGAGACCTCGGAGACAGATACAAGTCCGTCCCGATTGTTATTGTTATACACTCTTCCAGCCGTGTCCCATAACGCCTTCGTGCACGGAATGGGCCACGACGAAATTTATCAAGGACTCATTTCTGGTTCTTATAAACGAAAGTGTAAAGGCTGAAGTCTCTGAATCCAATGGGAGATGGAGAGGGGGGCGTGGGCAGGGTCGTGAGAACCTCGCTGTGTCGTCACACAGCGGAGAAACTCTCGTCTTCAGAGTTGTGTCGGCCCCCAGGTCTGTACAACCTCGGAAGACGTAATAAATCGAAGTTTCGTACATGAAATGGGCAAATAGATTGAACAAATTCCATGATACATAGGAATTTGTTATGAGAAAACGAGTTATGTCACTAAGAGATGAATCGTGCCTATGAAATCTATTTCAAATCGTTCAAATGTTGGCCTACACGCCAATTGTTTGTTTTACCTCTCCGACTCAGGTTGTGAACGTCCGACCCATGTACAACCAACGAGCATAATTCCTAATTCCACGGTGGGTAACCCCGAAGCCATTCCAGCCGCCAAAGTTCTGTGAATTGAATTTAATCGGGACGAAGAGTAAGCGACTCCTTTGTTGGATACAATTAACAATCGAAACAACCTTTCGCCCGCGGGTCTCTTTGTGAGGCTCGATTTGTGTTGGTGCGACGAATTGGGCCACTAGTCCAGTGGAGCGGAGCGGTATTCGTCTCCAATCGGGCGTTGTTCGAATCTCCGCCCCCCTATCGGCCATTGTGTCCACGATATACCGGGGGCTGTGATAGTAGGCAACACGTACACGATGCAGTATCCTCGTTAACTGCTACACGGCAATATCCACTCCCACCCAACAACCCCATTATTGCACAACACCGAACACTGTTTCATAATTCGAGCCTTTCAATCGATTAAGATCGATGATGGCCCGGTTGCGCACAGATCAATTTCAACAGAAACAATTGTACGGAACTTAAGAACAAGGAACAATCGATCTGTCCGATTTTCGCGTTTGTTTTTTTTAATGTAAAAAGATTCCTGACAGCAGAATCGGATAAGTAATTATAATTTTCTGCCTCGATCGAACTGGTGGAATGCCTGGCTAATTATCATTGATATTACCACTGATAGTATGAATATTACGAAAACGTGTTGCTGAGGCAATATCGATTTCGAGATCGTGGTGTAAAGAATGTCACTGAAGACATTATATTATATTTATGTGAGGTTTATTCTTATCGGAGAGCGCAACTACCTATGACCGAATGAAAGAGCAACGGGCGTTTTGAGTTATGGTTAGAAACTCAGAGTAGTCAACCCAGATATATCTGGTCCGCCCTCTGACACTCCTCCGTTAAAAAAAAAACTTACTCTTACTGTTGAATAATAAACGGTAAGCGGGTAAATAACGGTCGGTTGGGTAACTAAACGGACAATGGTGTCGGCGGCCTCCGGTATTCACTGCAGTCTAAAACTCAGTTCCAGAGATTGTTCAGGAGGACGGTCATTGAAACAAATGGCCCATGGGTTCTTCAATAATGCTTTATCTAGCCCACGATTAATATGGGGGAACAATTATGAATCGAATTATAATACGGATGTTAGTGGCCCGTTATCAGATTTATAATGGGTCGAAACTGTCCTCCCAAGACTTCCAAAGGTGAAAATGCATGAAATTACGCTATTAAAGTCGAAATTGGGGTGGTAATTGTGCGGTTAACTGTGAACGTATTTACCACTAATAACTTTCATTCTTCGATGGAGAAATATTTCATTTTTCTTGCGATCTACGGCATTCAGGTAACGACGTATCGTTTGAGGCGAAAACTGGTCCAAGGAGAGCACACAAATACAGGAACTGTTGACAGAGAAAACAAGTTGCGACACAAATCTTGTCTAGTGAATTATGTAAGCAGAATGGAGAGCCAGGTTCTTGAAACGGTCTCACAGTTCCCCACCAGCACTTCCATTGTAAAGGCGGAAGGTTTTTATTGTCCGCATTTGTAGAATGTGGGAGGACGTACGCTTCCTCTGTCGTCCGAAATGTCGGTTGACTCCCCACGTAGATTACCTTTTCCCAATCCGCCCGTCGTTTCTCTTCAGAGATGGCTAGGTTCGTATTTTACCGTTGCCACTCTAGTTATCGGTTGTCTCGTATAATTATGACTACGGGCAGTGGAATACTGTAAGTATGACCGCTCGGAAAGGGCGAAAACAAGATTGCTTTCACATCACGAAGAATATACCGCATAATGTATTGCCGAAGTCATTGTAAGGGCCAGAGCGGGTAACCTTCGTGACCGGGGTGACCTCCTTCGCAGCCTGCCGACCACCCGAGTGGAGCGTGTGCCTGATAACAGAGCACGGATCAGTCAGTGCTCATCTCTACAGGAGAAGCCTGTCAAACCACTAGCAGTGAGTCTGCGGGGAAGAGCGAGAATGGGATCACGCGTTGCGGGAGAAAGGCTTTCTTCAAAGCGATCCACTACCTACGGACTACCTAGGTGGACTAACACACAGGTACCACACTGTGAGGTTTCTCTCACCGTCAGTAGGCAACGATGACAACTACAAGTGGGTTAGGGATAGGGTGCTATGATCGGAATCGAAGGAACCAACCATTATGAAGAGTAAATGAATTATTATAAATTTGATTTTTATGAACCAGACGCCAGGCAGTTTTGGACCTAAACAAAAATGTACGGGTAACGCGTATTTTATAGAAATCTTTTTAAATAGTATAGGGTATATTTTCAAAGAAATTTAAAGAGGAGTTACCAGCAGTTTACACTATGTTAAATTACAACACTTTTTATTCGGAACGATAACAGAGCGCCTAAAAGAGGTGCAAATGGGCGTGATATCCATTGAGAATCGGGACTGTGTGGATGGGCGTAGCTCTTGATTCATGGATGTCCCCAGCGAGCACAATGACTCACCCGCGGACCAAATTTATATTTAACCTTCTGTGAGAGAGGGCGTTCCAAAAGAGAAGTGAACTGCGGCCTCCCACACGGGGACAGCCCACGCGCACACCTCCGCCTCCGGGCCGGCTTAGCCCACACCGGTGTTAGTTAATACGGGGAACGGGCGCCACTATTTCTCGACCGCGTCCTCAGTCTCCGTCCCTGGATCCGTTTCGGCGTGCAGCCTCCGTTCACGACCGCTTCATTACGCGGGATCGACCGCCCGTATGCCTCAAAGGGATTGGCGGTCGAGCACATCTCACGGTGGCCCCGGTTGAGGGCAGATTGAATAAATTGAATTCCCAGAAGGAGAAACGGGAAATGGGAATTTAGCGTTCGCACCAGGCCTCGATACGCCCCCTTACTCCCAGCTAGAAAGTACATCCTGTCTCCGCAGGCATGAACTTTGGGGGCCCCGTTCTGGAGCTGGAGCATGAACTGTACAGTAACATCCATTTAATCGACGTTCAGCTATTGAATGGGCCACCTGCCTATAGAGTAAGGCGTTACTTGACAAGCCATTTACATAACAAAAACATGTTAAGTCGAATGGTGCGCTCCTTTGAGACTTCGTGATGTGTTGGGATTTATTTATTAGGTGCTGCGCTAAGCCGAGAGCTACAAATTTATTCTACGTTGTACAATGCACAATACATAATTATGATTTATAGAACAAGGTTTTAGAACAAATTCTAATTTATCGTTGCTAGTATGTAACAATTGAAATGGGTCAGATGTATTGATACGATGTATTTATTCATAAAATAAGATCACTGAAGAGGACAAAATCGAATATTTGCATATTATTCGTGACCTATAATATTATAAGACAACGAAATGATGGCTGAGAAACCTACGGCTTAAAAGCATAATAGGATGCTGGTATTATTTCCAATGTGAAAAGTCCCGCCAACGTTAAGGCAGTAGTTTCACTGATATTAACAACCCACAGGCCGCCGCTGTGCTGGAAAATAAGTAAACCATTCTGGAATGGAGTAGATCCGACCGCGACACAGCTCAGACCTCGGAGCGTATAAAACTAAATTACCGTAATAAGCTACATGAGTTTAGCGGATAAAATATTCAGGTCGGATGCCGATCTAAAAATAGCAATCCTGATGTGGTTTCGACATCTGAAAAAACTTTCTCTGCAGGGGAGTGAACAAAATAAAATTTTACAGTACCAGAAAGAATGGTTCATATAAAGCAAACTCTGAACAACCCTGGTTAGAAAATTGATAGAAACAGATAATAAGACTCTCATTATTTTAGTTACTGAGCTTATTTTATTAGTTATTGAGGCTATTTTTATTTATTTAACATGCTCGTATGAATCAGGGCCTAGCGGTTAGCATTGTATCGGCCTGCTATTGTAGCTGATGTCCTTTGTTTCCGGCTGAAACCTGAAACTGTAGCGAGGATATCAGTGCCCGGGAGGGAGCGGGGAAGGATGTGTGTCATCGAGACGCCTCCGTCCCACATGCCGCTTCCTTACCCACAGTGCTCACATGAACAAACTGAGGGCGAAAGCTTCCCCAAAAAATACTCATCTTATTCCAAATATCAACTTATATCTACAATAGGTTTCTGCCTAATGTTTTGACATCGAAGATCGTAGACATTTTTCTGAATTGTCCTGCGTAAGAAAATTATAAATATTGCCTGTAAATACACACTGGGACGTAGTTATAATTGACCAGGATAATCAAGATTGTTAAATTCAAATAAATTTAAACATAGAAACCGTCAGACGTTTAAACATCAGACCGGCACGACTATCAGGTTTTCTTAGTAACTACGAGGAAATCGAATGAAAACCAAAATAAGAGAAAGAAGCCTAAATTATTCCAACGTAAGAAGAAATTAACGAAAATGCCCCGAGACCTTAAAGGTAGCGCCTAGCTGGCGCTGAGTCACAATAATGTCTGTGCACATTTACAATTTAATTACCACTTATCCTCATTACAGAGTCGTACATCGTGTCCGTGTACAAGAAATTTATTTCGAGCCATGAATTTTACATTAGGCCCAACTAATAATTTGTATTATTATAGGCGGACTCCGTCGGGGTTTTTATATGAAGCCGTATTATGGGAACACCTACCAGGTGTTTTTTTAATATGTTGTTGAACCGCCGAAACAGGTGATGGGGCTATTTCAAAACTCAATTTACACGGTATAAATGTTCTATAACCGATATCTATCTCTACTAAACTTGATCGAATAATTCGTTAACGCATAAGTGACTCATTCCCTTCAGATTGAAGTAATCTAGTATTAATGTAGTGCAACATTCCTACAGAGTTACATTATGTCCTGGACTGTTATTATAGTTGATTAATATCATAAATTAATAATGGAGCCCAAATAATACACTCAATAGATACAAAACTACCTCAGTTCCGATCTTATGTGCTAGGTATGGTTATTGCATACCGCCATTACAACACTCTTTAAATTCATTTGTTGAAACGATTCCGCTTGTTGAGTAGTTTGGTCAGTTATTTTCAGTTTAATAATGGGCAAATATTTAGTATTGGAAAGGATACATTTCTTACCATTTATAATAGTACTATACTATCTATAAATCGCACGCTACCTTCAGTCGTCTGATCGGCTATCTAATGTCAATATTCGAAATAAATTTTGGTTCCTTTTTTCTCAATAACGAAAATAATTACCCTATTGTGATAATTTGAAAAACGGGAGTCGAGGGTCATTTCGTGCCGACATGTAAGGGAATGGGGTCGCGGTCAGGTTTGAGCAATAGCACAGACAATGTATCGGAAATGGGTGCACCGATATCAGCGACGCGTGGAAGCCACCATCACTGTCGAAGGCAACCACCTGCGGCGATTCCCATCGCGATTCGCGTAATTAAAATTTGCCGCGGTGTAAATTCCTGTTTGAAAATTTTCCTAAGTACCCTGTTATTGCCCAGTCTTAATGTATGAGCCGAATATAACAGCCTCGGGCGTAATTCCCCACGAATGATCTACGTCGCTCATTTATTGAAATTTAAAAACAGATTTTAAACAACGAAGCGGAATCCACACTACAACTATTGAAAAAATAATAACAAGTGCGCCAAAGCGCCTATATGACTACAGAACAATTTAAGGGAAGTTGTGGAGGGAATCATCCAGAAATACTATACATATATGAATTTAGATAATCTCGAGGATAGCTCTGGAAATTTTTAAGGCTGAAATGGGGGAAGCGCGAAGACGGTAGATATCGTCCAATAATTTCGTAATTGCGTAAAAAAATATTTCAGCTTTCTCGGTTATGTCTTTGTCGCTAATTAATTAATCGGCGAAAAGAGTTGAAATTAATGATGCCGTGGATTGTGCAACGGGCGGACCACATTGTCGGCCGCCACAATGGGCGAGGTGCGACATCTCCTCGGTGTCCTCAGCCGGGTCCCGGGCTGAACCACTTCCGCCGCTTGAAAATACAACCGAATTGACCGAACTCTCACGCAAATCATCAGGAACTGTGCCACCGCAGGACAATGGCACCGCTAAACACTTCCGCCGTCCTCCACTTATGTCCTGCCCCACCCACCCACCCTTACGTAGTAATTTCCCCGTCATCAGGGACGATCGCCAAGGGAACATCTTCCACGCTCAATTTCATGTTACTAAATCAATTTGCACTCCTCTAATCAAACAGGATGTAAAAACATCTACTTCTGTAGAAGAAATAATAAAATAATTAATACAGGACCGTTACCATGACAACTGACGATTAAATGGCGATTGGCAAATTACGGTTAATTAAAAAGAATTAATTTCAGCCGATCACTGTTCATGTTATATACAAATTTATGCCTATAAAAATCAATAGCGTTTCGAAAACTTGTATCAAGGAGCTCGTCTCAACAAAACGCGACGATTACACCGATAGGCGCGGTGTATCGTCATTTAAAGGAGTAATCATCAATTTGCGTGAGATAATTTGCATAATTGGCATCTTGAGAAAATGGCTGAGGAAACATTCGCCGATGTACAATTAAATGATGGTTTCTCGGTTGCGTATACTCGGAGCTGCAAATAGTAACAAATGAGAGATTAAGCGGCGGCCTGTACGCCGCGGTTACGGCATACGCTCGGGTCTGTTAACGAAGCGAACGTTGCAATATTACGCGAACGCCTGTAACGAGAGTTGAGTACGAGAAATTGATACTTCAAGGGCGTTTCAATTGAAGACAATAGGGCTCTCTCTCTCTACGCGTCCAGTTTCAAAGACGGGGCATCGGAGACGGACCGCAATGTATAAAGTTTCAGTGGGAAAGAAGCCCGAGCCGGAATGTTTGTTGTTCATCGGGCGGTTTCTTCTGCTTCTTCTTCTTCTTCTTATCCTCCTTCTGCCGGTTTTGTCTTGCCGGGGAACAGCCGTCTTGTTTGGGAAAATCCACGTGGAATGTAAGAAGCGGATTTCGAAACGGACTCCTTACCTAGGAATTTGTTGTCGGCCTTCTATGCGTCGTTTTCGAGTTTCTTAAAGTTTTTTAACTTTTCTAAACGACTATAGACTGAATTCCGATCCCGGACGATAGACGATAGCGAAGTGACTCTTATATAGTTTTTTTTCTAATTCCATGGCCTTAAGAGTTCGGATTAAATATTTGCGACCGCAGGGCCTTAATTGGGGAATATTGTTTCGCTTTACCCCGCAAATGACAGATGAAACTAGAACAAATATTTTCGGATAGGCGAGTTCGATAATACGTCAGGAAGTATATTTAAATGGGGCACGATGACGAAATGTTTCATGAAGAAAAAAACATTTTCCTTATCCTACAAAATGAGAGAAAGTGCGAATGAGTGTTATGCGACAGTCCGCTGCCTACGTGCCACTGTTGCTATGGCCGCTCGGGCTTCAACTGAGCTTACTCGGGATAATACACTTGTTCTATAGCTTCCTATTTAATATTGTTTAAAGTCGCCGAAGAGCTCATTCATTGTGTTTCTACTATCGAATTTCTACCTTGTTCCTTTCCATTTGGTACGCTGGTAGCACATATATGGACATTAATGGACGACGCGTGGTGTCCTTGATTGGGGCACATTTCCTCCTCGTCTGCTTTCACTGCATTGCAGCGAATATTTCATACATTTTCTCTCTTCTATCTACCGAGGTGAGTGTACAGTTTATAGATTTACGTGTAAGGACTTTCGTTATTCTAAACTTACACTTTATTAATTCGTGCCTGTGAGTTTCATTAATAAAACAATACAGGTCTTGCAGTAAAATTAGGTTTTTAAAGATATTTTTCGCTGTAATATGTACCGAGTAATTATTTTATCACGTTACATTATATCTGATTCAGATACAACCAACGTTGTACGTAATGCGTCGCAAGACTATTTCTATCCTGTCGCAGTCTGACTAGCAGCTGGCAATAGTGCAGTGTTTTCAACATGCAAAATGAATAATTATTAAAAAGACTAATTAGAACGCCACTTTCACTATCGCACATTGTGAGTACCTCGGCAACTCTATTGTTTCTAAGAAAGAATTCATCTAGACTAGAATCAATCTGCAGCGCGTTATTGTTCTGCGCCTTATTTTACGCGACCTATAAAGAAGCAGATGTTCATTTCATTACATCACATGTGCCTAATGAGGTACAAGCCAGTGGATTACACCGGTCCGCATGTTTCGTTACACAATTGTAGGGCTTTCTCATTTTATTATCACTTATACCAAATACAATTTTTCGGCACCACGTAACATGTAATTGTTATATTAAATCGGCTCAGGCGAGAAATTCATCTTTCGAGGGATATTACGAAATAACAAATAAAATCTGAACTCCTAAGCGTTACCATTCTCGTTTTTATACTGCTACTTTCTGTTCAAGTTCTATATATTTTAATGTCAATGTCGGTAGTGAGAACTAAAAGTACAACAATCCTGCACAAGTTGAAATGAAAGTTAACTTGTTCCTAACTAGTTCTGAAACCCTTAGTTTATAAATGTTCGCTACATTAATAATAAAGTAGATTGGGCCTGTGCAGGAACTTTTTAGAGATGTGAACTGGTAGTATTCAGGGCGTCTATATATCAGTTACTTATAGTCGGTGGCCGCTAACGCGCTAAGCCCGGGGGCCCGCATCCGGGCAATTGAGGGTGACTGAAGCCGGCGGGAGTCGGGCGGGTCGAGAGGACGACGGGGCTACCCTCGGGCGAGTGGACAATGCCCCCGCCGGCGGACGACACCGGCCCGCACCGGCCGACAGGATGCCACCACATAAGGAGAACAACGCCGCCGCCCCGACCAGTCTCAAACACTACACTATACCATAGCCCCACTCCACACTTCCTCCACTTGATCCCCGGGCTCAGATAAACTGGCGACAGACCGGACACAACCGTCCTATCTGGGGCGTTTTCATCAAAATACCTCAAATCGGACCCCTTTTACTTTAAACTTTTCGTAGCAACCGTTTCGTAGCTCCTGCTCAGTCCCGGTTCTTAAATTGAGCTTTCTAAATCTTGTTTAATATACCTGTTTTGTGGTCTGCGAGGGGTTGTAATACTGTAGGTTCGTAATGTTTCTGTCTCCTCTCGCTGGTTTGGTCTTTTGCTACGCTAGGTTTCGGCTGCTCGCCATCCGGTCTAGCAAAAGACCAAACCAGCGAGAGGAGACAGAAACATCACGAACCTACAGCTTTCTAAATCTTCGTTTCTATATATTTTTAATTATTAAAAATCAAAGAAGTAGATTCGGCCAACAAAAATCATTCCCAACCCTGGTATTTCGTAGGTACTCAAATCACAAAGTCAACAAGGTATAAAACATGGTAATCCGCGGAAAATGAAAGAAAATAAAATGTCCTTCGCCTTTTCATACATTTTTACACGAAACAGGATATGTTATTGAGCTATTATTTCCGCAAATACACCACGCAGAAATTAAAATTACGCACGTTTGCTTTTATACCGGATAACCAGGGAAATTATTTACTAGCGGGGTAGTATATATTGTGTAATACGTGTGCTCAATTATTCGTTCAAAGGACAGACAGCCGAACTATTGCTACAGTTTAGGACCAATAAAAGTGCCAGCGCCCCTGAAAATTGGCATGGGATCGTTGCTAATTCTGATTCACGCATGAATTTTTTCTCCTTGCCCAAGGTAATTCATTCTGTCGGGCATTTTTCTGCTTTAAGGTCGTCGTTTTAGCCTATAAATCAAGCCGCTCATCCGGTATATAGGGGCTCACATTAACGTTCCTAAAAAATGAGGATTTACGATATTGCGTGACGTCGGGGTGCGTGAGTACGCTTCTGAGGCCTGAGAGGTTATTTCTTTCGGTAAGCGGGACAGTTTCGGAGATAGGATGGGTTTCGAATTGGCAAGTCGAAAGAGCGGCATTCGCGGCCCAGAGCTTATTTTGTAATCCCCAATTCTCGCTCTCTCTTTCCCCCGATCGTATGCACAAGCGTGGCCTGCAGGACCATACTGGGAGTGCACCTGTGGGGGAAGTGGAAGAATCGGATCGCGTGCTGTCCGCTCTACCAGAACGAGATTTTTCCCAATTTCCGTCCAAGTTCAATAGGGTGCTCCCTAACGAAGATTCCCAGGGAGGGGTCGAATTCCAAGATTAGGTGAAAGTAAATTATTTCAGAGGTTAATTTTAAAGAACCAGCCGCCGGGTAGTATGAGAGCAAAACTTTCACTGATGCCAACCTGACGAGAGAATGAACTAAAAAAATTTACCCATAACAACTACGCCCTTAAAAGAATTATAGCTGCCCAGCAAGTGGCATACACTAAATGGGTCCGTCTGAAACTCTTAGAATTCGGAACAAATGGACTAGGACACGCCGAACAGAATGGACTGAAACGAAAAATGACTCTTTCCCCGAGGATTCTTTACCATTTCGGTCGCCCATATTTCCCCGTCGGTTTTTTTTTTTATAGAGCCGTCCGAGTGTGACAAAAGCCCGGCAGCGGTACGGCCGCGTAACACACGAACAGCGCCAACTGTCGGGCACGCCTCCGCACTTACATAAGTTAACACACGGTGGGTGCACCTTTCTCTTCTACACCCGACGAGCCTTCTATTCCTCAAACGCCGCGGAGCCAATTTCAAACAAGGCACTGCTGCTGAATGGCTTGCAGAAGAAAAAGGGACAATTTACAAATTCTACCGTACATCATGTTTCGCCGTAACATGACCTGAACCGAGGTTATACCGCATTTTATAACTTCGGAAAGAAAGTTACGCTGCATAACTTCAGAAAGAACTCGAGCAACTTGTGTCAAACCAATTTCCATCAGAAATGAAATTCTTTTTCTATCGCCTCGACGAGATGTTTTATTATCCGTTCCCGAACTGTTATTAGACCGTGAATGACTTTATGCCTTCAAATCAAATGAACATTAGAATTACTAATTAATTAATTAGAGCTTCTAATAGTCCCTGTACAGTAACCGAATGCAGCCGAAATTTAAAAATATACTCCATTGATTTAAATGTTTACGACGATTTTATTATTTAATGTAAATACTCGTTTTATATCCAACGCTTCCTGACGAAAAATTTATAAAATAATCACATAAAAGTCTAATACAGTATTTATATATTAAGGAATCCCACAGTAACCGAGTTGTTGTAATTAGCTTTGCATTATTGCACAAGTTGAAAAAGGTTTGTTTTATCTTGGCATTTTCTCCTTCCGACCGGATAGAATATATCTTAAGTTGAAAAGGAAATATAACGTCAATAAATAACGAAATCCCATAAAATCCATTCACAAGGCGTAACATGATGCAGCACGGTTTTGGCCCCTCGGAGCGTCATCAATACAGTTGTCATCGCGGGCCATAATTTAAAATTAAAAACGCTCATCCATCAAAGTCAAGACCATTCGCTCTGTCATTGGTCCGACATAATTTGTAGAGTTATCGGCTTGTCAAAAGAGAGACAAAGAATCAAGTTCCTGAACAGGGCGAGTGGAAAATCAAATCTCAAAAGGTTCCAGACGAGATTTCCATCAAATGATTCTTTCACGGGGTTGAACTGTGGGGTCAGATCAAAGCATCAAATATTGACAAAATATCGAAAATAACTATTCTAATATGTCTCCAACCTCACCCTACAAACAGATCTTGCAGTACCGTTCGTCCATGAGCTTGCCATACAGAGAAACATCCATACCCGAATTACAAACCAAGAAAGAAGGCCAAAAAGAAGCGGCCACATAATTTAAAGAAACCGGAAAAATAGAAAAAGTAAATAATTAAAAAAAAATGGGGGGAAAGCCACTACTCCATTATGCTCTATTTGTTACTTGTGCTACTTTAACATCAATGTTGCTGGCAATAAAACAGAAAAAAAAGGATTTCTTGATTTATGGTGGTTTTATCCCGGGTTGTTAAGTACCTAAATATTATTGACCCCCGATTTCAAATATCAGCTCCAGGACGTTGAACTTTGCCCGTCAGTTAGACGTGGGCGATTTAAAATTCAATCTTTTCTGATTAAAAAAAAAAAATAAAACCGGGCCCAAATCCAGAGCTGAATGACTAAATGTTTTGGCCCAGACTTTTGATATAATCGTAGTAAAGTGTACTTTCCTGGGTTAAGGGCCTCGAGCTAGGCCGCAGGTAACTGCCCCCTTACACGCTAGCCTACTTAGATTGATTCCGTATTTTCTTCTTTATAGTTCCAACAACCCCTCCACCATCCTCCCTCCCTGAACAACTGGGTCACTTTTATTCTAAGTTATTTAACATTTACGTCGATTGTTGTAGCTCAGTAAACACACGTACGTACATGTATTTATATAATTTCAGATATGACAAAAAATACGAAAAACAAACGACAGAAAGACGAAAGATAAAATGCAGAAAAAATTCTGCCTGTTTGATAGCCAAACTAGTTTCTTGATTCCTAACTATAGAACACATTTTGACTGCTTGCCGACTGTAAAAACAATTTAAGACTTTCTGTTGCCATAAATTCCGCCGTTCCTTGTTAAAATCAAATGGAATATAATAATTAAAATAAATAATCGTAATAATTAATAGCGTTAAGGTGAAATTTGCCCCATTAACAAGCAATTAGTTATCTTAATAAATTCCCAAACGGTAACAGTTCCGTGGTGAGTAGTGTAAAGAAAAAGTGCAATTAATTAGTTATTAGATCGGGGATAATAAAGGGGGACTTGAGAGTGGAGCGGTTTGGATTCGGTTAACGAAATCAGAACTTTTTGCACGAAAGAAAGGGGAATTTCACTGGAGGAATTCTAACGATATGACCTGAAATGTTCTTCTGTTACTCATCGGGCCTATACCCGGGTCGGTGAGGCCGTTACCCTTTCTTACCGGACCGGATTACTCAATGTCGAAGCCCAGAATCGTACGCGTCATCTCCGTACCGATACCGTTCCTTAACATGAGAAATAGGCTTCAGGATACTGTGCATCCAATTTTTCGTATAATAGTTAATATCAATCTTCTATATTCTACTATATTCATCATAAATGGAGGTTATGTAAATTTGAATCGTGAACTCGAAATTTATATGTGAAAATCAAAATCGTGAATATACATCTCAGCAAGATAGGGTATGGTAAGGTGGGGATAATTAACTCCAAAATTAATATACCTGCAATGTCACAGGATAAATCCGATCGTTAATGTTTCCAACTGGATATTATAGAAAATATCTACACATACACATAAACGAAAGAATAAATTCACCACTGCGCTCGCTTCACCTGCTCCAAAGGAAATGGGACACCTGCCCGAACGAAAGAATGAGGTATATCCAGTACAAGAAATCAAACAGGTGCTATTAAAAACAACAATAAACAGACTAACATTTATACGAATTGAAACATATTCGAGGTTCAATTCCTATCGATTTTCTTAGAACACGAGGATTTTAGTCGTCGATCAATTTGAACTCCTTAGGTACCTGTTGCCTTAGGTATCTCCCTCTAAACTAATATGTGTGTGTATGTTATTACAATAAGCCTGAAGTGTACCTTCAGAAACATTTACAGGATTAGATTCTTATATTCACATAAAAGCTGTGTTCCCGTTCTTCTCATATTACATTTAAATATGAGTAAAGGCACATTAGTACTAAATGAAATATTTTAGATAAATAAAGAACTATATATTGTAACTGTAACCGAACCAGGAGTTTACTTACAGACGAGATAAGCTTTATTTGTAAGTAAAACCAACAGGATCAGTGGGTATTTTTTGATTCGATCACAATGTAGTGGGCATAAAGAATGAGGAGAGTAAGTGTTGTCTTAAATGGTCGTAACTCGGAATGTTATATCTTTTACGAGCGGTCTCTGCCTTAGAGAGCAGCGGCCGCACCAGAAAAAAGAAACAAAACGGTTCAGCTACAAATGGCCGGCCGTATATTCTGTACCCGGGCTTATGTTAGCAGTATCTTATATTGCATTCAACCGCTCTTAACCGATGACACAGTTCTATTTGTGCATTTGTGTTACGTATCACAGCAATAATCATTATTATTTACTGTTATTATTGTTTATCAAATATCTATACCGTCTATATTGAAACGAATAACTTAACAGCCCTAAGCTATTTATGCTATGAAAATGTAGTTTTTAATGCTTTATATACTGTTCAAAAAAATATATAATAATAAATTATATTGGCATATAAAGCATTGAAATATGATGAAATATGATTGGAAACATTAAAAATGAAAACTATGTTATGGTTATTAGCTACTTTTGAGTAGTATGTGCAATGAGCTAAGTACGTTAAACCAATAAAATGTGATTTTTCTTTAGCTGGTATTGAACTAGACCGGTTTCACCTCCTTGCAATCGACATATGCATGACTATAACTATAAATAATAGTGAGGAAGTACTTACGGGTGCCGGAAAAATCCTTGCCTATTGCCACCTCAGCTCCACCTGCGCACATATTAAAAAAATATATAAGTGGTTGTTTTCAACAATATTTTCGAGGAAAACCTTCATGCAGTCAGCGAATATTGGCACGGTTTAATGTTGCGTAATCAATTTTAATAGTTAAAACTCTTGTAGCAATGCAAGAGAACGCGATGCGGGCATTTAATATCGGGAAATAATTTTAAGCGGCGACAGAACAAATAATTGTTTTGAAGATCACGGCCTCTAGATCTTCCTCTGGAGAAATGGGCAGCTGTTCTTGCCCAAAATCACTGATCCGCATGTTCATTCTTCCATTGAATTGAACAGAACACCACCCTCTTTTCCAAACCGTTGATTCCACGTACGATCGGGCATTCATCGAACGAACAGACAGTGTTTGATTCTTGCATCAACTATTATAATAGATGTTATATTATATAACAGATTTGTAAGACATTTTTTAATAATATAAACGTATGTTTTGAATTACAGACTAATACCACGAATTTTCATAACTAATCTTATAACATAAGTAATATTAAAGCCTTAATTTTTTCATGCTGTCTTCAAAACAAATCATAAATTCAATGAAGGATTATTTTTTATTCATTCAATTAATAACAGAATATTCCATATTACCATCTTATAACGATGCATATTCCTTTAAAAAAATCGATTCAAAAGATATTAAAAAAACTATCTTTAAAATACCTTAGTAAAATTGGACACGAAAATTGTCCAGTTAACAAGGTTTATTCTCATTAAGCAGCATAAAAAGGTTTAAGCTGCTTAAAATATTTTATGTACATCATTTCCCTGGCGATAATTCAGGCATGAATAACAACGATGGGAGCACTATAGTAAAATTTTACTCTAATTTAAAATGGACTTTTATAAGCGGCTTATTGTTCCTTCAAGTCGGTTTTCTATTTAGTTTATTCGCGATATAAAAATGTCAGTACGGGCAGCTAACGACGAAAATGGCCTTTTGTTTGTTAATGAAACCACCTATCGGTTTGTACTGTACCACTAACTCGAAGCCGAGGGTTTATTAAACTAATGGAACTAGTGGAGTAGGGAACGAACGACTACCCAGTTGCTCGTGAGGTCACCGACCTCCCCTCTCACACAGCCTAGGCTGGCTCGGATTTTTTATCTTCTAACACTAACTCAATTTAATTTTTCTGTAATTCAAACTATCGTTTGAAGAAAGCAAAACAATACACAGTATCATTCCATAGAAATTTAAATAGGATCCGTATAAGAAATTCACCAAACCCCCTACACAATCATCAGTAGCAGTTACTGTGATCAGATTTTGTCCAATGAGAGGATATTCAAATCGTAATAAGAAATACAGTCAAAATGTAGTACACGAAATTCTGATCACAATACGTTTATGTATCTAATGAATAGTTATGAGGTTTTGGGCTTTGAACGTGGAAGCTAATTGAAGGTATACCGTACTTCTATAAACCCAAAAAATAAGAGTCAAAACGTCCTGTTTCTATTGAAGAACAAATGTGAGATAAGCGCAGAGACAATGTCCTTTTTATCTCAGGACACGTGTTTAAACCTTCATGCGCCCCTCATATAGCTTTTTATTAGTTCTTCAACTGATAAAGAAGCCGTATAAACGCAGGTGGGGAAGAGCGACCATCCGGGAACATAAAAGTTTGTCTAATAGTTGGAGAAAGCATAGCTAAAGCCGGATTGACTTTCTGAGCTTAATGTGCCCAACTTAATGCCCGCTGTGTCTTGTCGACCCTACTGAAAGATTCTTTTATTCGACTCTCCAAAATGAAATTAATCTCGCTTTTCCCGTCTGCTTTATTTTCACCTTTATCCAACGCGCTTTTCCCGTACCGCCCCATTGTTGCATTCGGCACGGTAGAATGCATACGATTCTTCGATTTCTCCGACCCAAGTGATTTATATTCGCTTCGATGTCAATTCCGGAATGATTTCACGCGGAAGACAATATGAGGCGGTGGGCGGTTTTCACTTGCGAGTTTTATGTCTGCGTGTCAATTGAATGTCGGATCTGAACGTTCGGCTGAATTCCGCGCCCACGTTTCAATTTGCATCTCCCGTCGGGTCTATATTAATTTGGATATTCGCGAGGAAAACTGAAAAAGAGGTTGTCGAGCCCACGAACCCCGAGAGGTCGCCGACCTCTCACTTCGGACGCCGTCCACAAAAGGTATCCCAGGAAAGCCAATTCAAAACAATGAAAAAATTGATAATTAAAAATTACGCAACATAATTGAAGTCGCGAAGGCGGATTGTCCATAATTTATCCCTCGCACGAGCTCTTGGTTTCATAAGCTTAATTTGGACTAGAGTGACGTATGATACATGAAATATTTTCTTGTTAGATCTGTATCTAACTAACGCAATGTTTCTACTAAACAGGGACGACAATGGTTAACATGACTTATTCCAAGAGTGGAAGATTGACGCGTTGGAATATCGAATAAATGAATGACGGGTGTTACTCGGAAGCCGAATGTTTAATTTAAAATTAATGTACACATCAAGATTTTGATGCTCTTACACATGTTACGGAGGTCCAAATCGATATGTCTGTGATGGATATCATTACCTTTTATAATCATACATTGTTGATGATATATAATTAAACCGGTATTGAGAAACTAGATGTTGTAGAGCGAATACAACAACTGAGAGTGTCCTAGTAAAATGTGGGTAGTGGGTTAGGGGGGTTGTGGTGTGTTGCGGGTTAGCGTGACCGGGCCCCCACCAGCTACCATCACAAGACACCTGGCTCCAAGTCGCCGCCAATAAGAAAACGCTTCCACCCAATCAATACCCCTATATACTACACCCCTACACCAGCACCCCTCCGGGGCTTTTATAAAACCATTCCGACTTTTGTTTTCATTCAAAACTTTCATTTATCCGGCTGCGGGAGGAAGTGAAATGTTCTCACGATGGTGTCTACAGTGCACATAAACAGAGGATCAACACACGCAGAGCGGAACTAGAAACATGCCAATAAGAACAAAGGAAATTTATGCGGGTTTTGAGATATAAAAAGGTAATTTTCAGGAATTTTTGTACGCACGACAGGTGCGTAAATAGTTATAATAAAATCTAAAGGCGAGATAGAAAGGGGTAACGTTTGGTGTAGTAATAACATAATGGATTGGTGAGAGGGATTTACAGAAATAAATGGTGTTACCATCCCGGAGTAGAAACTGACCATTATTCCATATAAGGACGGTTTCCATTAGAGTAAATTATTAAAAATAAATTAATGACCGAACTGTAACAAGATAATTCGAAAGTACTAATTTTAAATACACAAGGTAAAAGGAAGCGAGTAGATATACCAGAGTTCCTCTTATTCGCTCTATGATTGCACACTCTGAAATCTGAATTTAAGGATCTTATTGAATCGACTGAGACGAACTTCGATCTGTATAGAGAAGGCGATTATTTACTACTACCTCAGCCTTTTTCCTTCCCCCGCGTTCAATCGAGCCCACACAGGGTTCAATCTACCTCTGTACGGCACCCACGTTCGGCCGGTATCAAAATTTCCAGAAAGTTCTGTTCGCAGGACTAATAAAAAAAAGATTTCATCATACTTCGTGTACTGAATTCAATATAAACAAACTGTATAGTATTTTCCAAACATGTATTTTGCGATCAGGGTCATACAGTGCTCGCGTATCAACCTAATCGTAGTTAGAATTTTATTAAGGGTAATATTATTATATTACCGTAGATTTTGTGTGTTGACGTCTCCTCTCGCTGGTTTGATCGTAGCAAAAGAGGAGACAGAAATACACGAAATCTACGGTATTCCAACCCCTCGCAAACCACAAAACAGGTATTCTAAACTACTTTCATTTTGACTGTGAATTGGCTCTAACTATGAATTTAATTATGGTCTATTTAACGCTGAAATACATAGCGTTATTTCACACATGGTACCAATATCAATTTTTTTATATTTGAGTTATAGATGATTCGTTATTGAGACATTTTTCCGCGAAACAGATAACATTTCGATGTCCCCACTGCCCGCGGACGACTGGGAAGCCGTTACGTTTTCTAACGCGAACAAGGTAATTATGTGGGACAGAGAAATGGGACGCCAATCGAAGAGCGCCGACAGTAGGTGGGAGCGGCCACACTCATTGAACCGCGTGACAAACGCCATTTATCAGACCAACCAAAAAGCCGGAAACATTTCCGAGATTGGTTTTCGGGCAAAGAGGCGAAAATTACACACATACATTTGTGGAACGAACGGAGTACTCTGATCGGTTCGAAAGTAACTTTCAGCCATTTGAATCTGGAATATTCTGGGTTCTATTCAAATTTTAAAACAAATTAAATTTGGTCCGTATTTTCAATGTATATACAGGGGAAATATTTTAACAGGAAACCCCGAGGACTGATTTTGTCAGGACCACAATGTAATTTTGGGTTAACCAATTTTTCCAATACAACATTTTCCAATGTAATAGATAATGATTGTGTATACGAAATATCGGGAAATATCGTTGCAACAATAACAACACTGGCATTCACATCACTATGATATTCTACTTTGGTAACCAATTTTTCGGTGATTTTTGGGTAATCGAAACTAACAGATCAAGTTATCCCTGTTTAATTTTCGCAGATTTCGCCCGTGGTTGTGCCGTTACCAAAATAATGATCTTCCAAAACAATAATTTAAATTGCAAAACTAATTACATACCGACTTGCGTGCTTTTTCTGAAATGCGCGTGCGACAAACTTTCGGACTGTTCGACTCGAAGCGATTACAATGGAGTCGCTTTACATATTCCTGCGCGTTTCCCTGGGACCTGTCCCATGAAATATAAGAACGCCCGTCGGGTACCGGAAGTGTGGATGAGCGGAGGGAGTGCGAAGGGTGCCGACTCCTTTGGGGAAAATAATCTTACACGCATACAAAAGAATATTAACCTTCTAGAATTTCAAAAGCTTTTCGCTGTTCAACGATGCTGGGTTCTCGAATAAAATACTGATTGTAATTCTGTTATTTTAAAATAAGAAAATATATTCAAGCCTTTGAATTCCATGTTCAAGAACTGAATTTAGGCTCTTCTGTGGTAAGTGCTTTCGTTGTGAATCCACAAAGAAGAAATAAAAATATGACTATAGACTGTTGCCTAATAATATATTTTTATGGAACACGTTCGCAGTAGGAATGATTCCGATTCCGTTTGAGAAAATGTCCACTCCCGTGTTAAGCATGTCGGGGAACTCAAAAAAACTGAAAGGCCGTGGCAGTGGGCCAGAGCCGGGCGGAAGTGCTAGCCGAGTTGCCGAGAGTGAAGCGGACAATTGCCGTTTTTTTTACGGGCCGCAGTTGACGGCGGAAGCTCGGTTCAGTCCCCGAGCCGAACTGACGAGCAAAAACCCAATGGAGGCAGCCTAAAAACTGTATTTCCGCTCTTCTGATATTCCAATCGACTTTTTCCGCCCGGCCCGCTTTCTCGGAAATTTAGTTGCACGTGCTGATTTTAAAATATCTACAGAAAAAATTTATTCCACCACCATTTAAATATTTAACCAAGATCCTTTAATTATTATTACAAGACTATTGACAATAAAAATATGTTAGAAGTGTTTGAAATTTGCATATCATCTTGATTATAATACTATAATATGAATTAATTTAAGGGTGCGACTATTCCGGCAACATAATGACTCCACAGTCTAACTGTAAGAAATATGGGTCAATAAGTTTTTGAACCGGTAGTATTTATTAGCCATATGGGCCTGAACCGGATTGGTTCATAGAAGAGCATTGTATTTATTAGCTGAACTTTTAAATTTCAAAAATCACATTTTGCAACCTATAGTAATTTGTCAATCCTAGTGCAACCTAGTGCGATTTCGGTGACTCGGTAAATTTATTTTATACTAATAATGTGTCCGACCGGAAAGCGAACAGGTACAACAAACAGGAAATCAAAAGAATATATTACTCCGTTTCCCGGAACCTAGCACTGTTCAATTATTGCTACACGAAAAGTGTTGCGTAATACAATGAATAAAGGATAAAATATAATTAAAATATAAAGCACAAAATGGCTCTTTCGGCGGAGGCCTTATCGCAATTAATTTTTCAGAACTAGTCCCCGCCGGCGGGATAGAAAAAGTGGGGCAAAATGATTAGAACAAGAAACCCGAAGACGAAATTGGACCGGACTGAAAGATTTAAGGAGTAGCGGTCCGCTGAAACGGTTAATGGGGTAGCCGGGGCATTAATATTGGGATCGTAATAAGGCGCGTTTTAATGATCGGATGATTTAACAGGAAGGAGAATCAGAAACGGAGAGGAAACAGGAAATAACAGAAAGGTGGTGCTTCTCCGCTATGAGAATTTATTCTCAATGTTGTATCAATAATGACGTCGGCGGAAATATGATAAACTATATCGAAATATAAATAAACAGAGTAGCGGTCTTATATTTTTTGGACAGTTCATTCTCTTTTCTGGGCATTTGTGAAAAGCTTTATTCTCAATACTGCCTAGCGATAGTTTTTAGACGGAAGACAATGCTCTTATTGAATGTTGACACTGGTGCATTTACTGTGTCCTTTTCCAATGGAATTGGTTCATTACGTTCCTCTCGCAGTAATTACACGATGAAGTATTGTCCGGGACAACAAAAAGCACAACGGCCGATGTTCTATTAGGACCGACGCAGAAGAAAATACCGAGGGGATGATGACAATATATTGCGCAACGAGGGCAACCAGTCGGCAAGGCACGTTACGAAAGACAGGCACTCGGTACTGCCAACTGAGAGCGGCCAAACTTGGCCAATTCCCGACTTTCTTCACTCGTTAAAATGTTTTCAGCCTTACCGAACGAGAGTGTACCTTATCCGAGGAAAGAAGAAGTGACTATTAATGGGGCAATGGGCGGAGTCGGGTTCTGAAATGGAGAGCTTAATGATGTCTGAAATGCGACGGAAAATTACAAACTCCTTGGGAACGAAGTACAATCTAGTCGCTTGTGTTTTATTTTATCCGTGGAAAAGTGATGTCACTATTCGAGATCTTCGTAGATGGGAAATGTATCGCGGCAGGATCATAGATATGCCAGTTAAAGAACGTCCGTGTTCTCAAGAAGTACATTGGAACCAAACTGGTAATAGTATCTGACATTAATTCTGTCTCTTTAATTATATACATTTATATTTTTGTCTAGAATGAATAATCAATAGATTTTTTTCATTTTCGATAAATTAGATCATAAAAGGACTTTGGTTAGGTGAATTCACGCAATTCAAGCGCAATAAAACACCAAATAGGAAATAAAAAAGGTAGGGAGAAAGTAGGGAAAGTTTTGTGACAATTCAGACCTAAGTGAAAGAAGTCGATACGTAAAAGAAAGGAGAAATATTTGCATAAATGTCCTCAGCTTAAATAATGCCCCCGAAAAAAACCGAAACCCAACGACACAGAAGATAGTTTGAGTCCATTCCACCTCGGCACCTCCGGTGGCCGCTCCGCTGACTAACTGGGTCGATTGTTTCAATTCTTTATTCAGCTCACAGTACACAAAAAGGTCTCCGGCGGTTCGAACCGTTTTAGATTTACGAAAGAACCCGTGTTACTTTTTTCCAGGTTTAAATTACTACTAGCCGGCGGCATGAATTAATCATGTTTGAATTTATTTAGGGTGAACTGTTTAATACGGGTTCCTCCTTTCTTTTGCGCCGAGACCAGTCGGATGAGGAGGGGGTCACACACTAAGAATGAATAGACTCACGAGGTCCAGTTTCTATTTGATTGATAATGTTGGCAATGTAATGTTTACATGGAGACGTCCATGATATGTCGAAAACCAGACATATAATAATAAATATAAAATGCTGACTTTATTTTTTGACGATATATCTTTCCATTGTATGTAATACAGAATTTACATTACTTTTATTAAGCAATAGTTGTACTTAGTACTTAAAATCCACTGAACTCCAGGTCCAATGTAGGTAAGTGTCATTCTATGATCATTCAATATTGTACATGTATATAGGACATAAATAAAATAATTCGAACACGATTTCGTTACCGAGTTTCCAACGCCGCCGTTCTACTTTTTCACCAACCGTACATAACCGCAATGGCTCACGGTGAATGGTACTCAATAACGCTCAATGCGTAATCAGAGGTAAAACCGTGGAAACAAGACTTATTTACTCGTGTAGTATTTTACGTAAATAGAGTTTTCTTATACGGGGTTTTTAGCGGTCGCCAAAAGGGAGTGTGTTGCATTCCGGAGGCAGTACAATGGGTATTACGCGCGATTAACTTTCTTACGGACATTTTCGGTACGAAAATGTACAGGTAAGAATCGGTAAAAAGCGCATTTTCTCTTGTGGTCAGTCTTGTTGGTAAATGAACGAAGAAAGCTTTCTTGATCGCGCTCTACTTCCTTGTTGCCCGGGACAGTAAATCGTTATTTAAATGAGTTCGACCGAAATCACACTTCCTTATTCGCAAATTTTCGCGTGACCGGCGGCCCGGGCAGTATCGAGCCGCCGCCGCCCCCTTCTCCTTAACTACCCTTCTTATCTCGAATTTTACATTTCCATTCCTGAATATAAAACTGGGTTATTTCCTCCCCCCGAGACTGGTGTCTATGACCTTTGTCGGTACCAAGCGCTGCTTAGGTTTCGGGCCTCACTTCAAAACTTCGAACGCACTGTTATGGCCAATTGTCCACCTGCGTTAAATCGAAATCCTTCGGCTCGCGAATAGGTTGTCATTTAAATTACAGTGAGTAAAAGGAAAACGTTGTTTTCTAATGCAGTTCAATACAGAACACACGGGAAATATATGATATCAAAATATTTACACTGAAATGTGAGAGTATGTTCAACATTATAAATAACGACCCGCGTAGCGGTGACTCTATAAATAGTAAGGATAAGAGACACAAGTTCAGGTGACATTAAACTGAAAATAAATTCCATCATGTAAATCCCTCGCCCTTCACAACCGAGCGTAACAGTCCCAAGGTAACTGACTCCGATGCACATCTGTGTTAGCCTTATTACCATAAAACTAGGCCAACCGGTAACCGGCGTAACGTATTGCGATTCTATTCTCGTATTCTCATTTATGCCTAAATAATTTTTTTCCTTAGCGGGGAAAAACAATCCGGAGGTTAATAGCGAGTTCAATGTTCTGAAACACTTCTGGGCTACAAAGAGAAACGACCCGGTACTGGCTGGATTATTGCATTCCGGTAACGTTTCATATCCATACTGATGTTAGGACGCCGAAAAAAAACAATGTAGGAAGCCAATTATGTAAAACGTGCGCATTTTTTAAACGAGTGTTCATTGTATACCAATACAACGACGAACGTTAGTTACAAATTAGGACTTTAGGATCTAAGATTAGTTTCTCAATAAAAACAATAAAATGGGTAATACAGAACCAAACGACGGATGATATCAAGTAATATATAGACAATATGATGATAAAAACATGATAAAATATACTGTTTTTAATAATTCAGACAAAAAAGTACATTTTGTATAATAAATTACATTGCATATCTTAGTTTCCTGGAACGATCTTTGGCCGGTTTTTCAATCTAAATTTAATTGGCTCGTGTAAAGCAATGACTGACTAGTTTAGAATACCTGATATGTGTTCTGCGAGGGTTTGGATGACCGTTGTTTCGATCTTCAGACTCCTCTCGCCGGTTTGATATTTTGCTAGTCCGATTTCGGCTATTCGCCACCTGCAGTAGCTGTGGCCGGAGTGATATACCACGATACTGATAAGACGGGTAGCAAACGAAACCTCTCTAGCAAATGATCAAACCCGAGGGACGAATCAGAAGATCGAGAAAACCGAGGAACGACTGACCTCGTATATACCAGTACGCTCAAGTGGCCTACAGCGGGCTTACTAATAATAGCCCGGATAGAAGTAAACAATTCAACATCCGTGTCAGAGCACTGTACTGTAGGGGCCCCTCCTATAAATTGACGCGGCGAATAATTCAGGCGAGCGCCATAAATGAAAATTGGTTTTGTACCGGGTTCGGGCGCAGACTGTATTCCCGATTTGGACATACGGGGAGGGCTCAGACTCCGAGGAGGCCTTATAATGAGTCAGAGGGAGGGGGCGTGCTGCTCCTTCCTTCCTCTCCGCTAACGGTACATCGTCCACGCCGGGCTACCTCTAACAGACCTCGTAAACAGGCGGCCCGCACGCACACGCACATAGCTCGTCGTAACAGACAAACAAACAAAGCCTACGGACACATCGCAGTTCACGACCGTAGACCAACTCGTCCGATATAAGAGACATGAACGAGAATATTTCTCGATATAAAGTATTAAAATCCGATTTTACGTTTCGGTTGCGTTGTACTCGCTGGTGAATTAACAGAACTTGTAATCTAGAACTAATTATCCCACTATTTGTGGGGCAAAAGAAAGTTTTAGCGACCATTAACCTCGGGCCGTTAAACGGGCGCAAGATATCTAATCTCTGAACGAAGACGTACTCAATCTACAAGGAAACGTTTTCTCGGAACGTGTAGATTTTGCTGCTTCCCAGTCTCATTACTTCGAAACTGATCTTACGTCCGATATTCCACATATATATATAACAGATAATTTCCCTACTTCCGGCTTTTGATTTAGAGTTATCGATGGGCCCAATTAGATTTCCAAACGCCGCCCGTCTCTTATCTAACGCCGGCGATCGCGATATTGCCGACTGTCCAACTACGACCGTTAGAAACTTAGAAAACTAGTTTCTAGCCGGAGGCCGAGGGTCTCCGAATAGCAGTCGCTCCGGCTCCCGGCCAACACAACGTATGAATATGCATGTCGCGGTCCGTTTTCACCCGCTCCGCCCCGAGATAATATCTGCCCCGATATCGACCATATTTGGCCAGGCATTTCGCGACGAAGACCTGGGACAGACCGACATTAAAAGGAGGACTTGGCAGGGTTTCAGCAATACTGAACGGAGCACAACGAATACACAAAAGTTGCATCGTTGAGAGCAGAAGGGTAGGGTTCGCGAGTTTAAATTACGTGGTATGTTAAAAATGAAAGGCCCATGGACAACAGTCGAGCTCGTAAACGGAAGGAGGCCACCTCGTGATTTCACAACCGAGCGTTGTTTACTCAACAATGACTGTGGAAAACGGAGCAACTGGACTAGCGGGCAAGAGATATGAAAAAGTTCCGAATGGGAAGAGAGAAAAATAAATACTGCGATTTTGAGAGGCGACACGTTGTTACGAAATTTACCAATCTCCGCCGGCGTCATTTTACGGTCTATTGTGCGGCCGAGGCACAATTATAGCATACAGTCACAGTTCTGCAGTGATTGTACGTAAGCGCCCCAGTTCATAAGAATTAAAGAAAAAATCTCTATAGGACAAGCCGAAGTGGGAGAATATGGCCGTATCTGGGGGAAAAATCATGTAGCAACATTTTGAGTCAAATATCTACAGCCACCGATAGAATGATGAAACAACTCATGATGTCCGTCCATTCTGCTGAAACGTGAAACCTCGCCTTCGAGTCAATATTCGGACTCGTATTTCTGATTTTTCAGCAGTTTTTTTTGTCCAACAGCTTCCAAGCGCGCGTAAGTCCCGCTGGTCAAGCCGCGAGACCGTTAGTCCTGATCAAGGATACACGAAGCAAGGCCAAATACCAGAACGAAAGAAATGCATAACTGAATAATCGCCGGCTGGATTTGAATTTGAAACGCCACTTCTGCAAATTCCATCCGCTCCCATCATTTCACATTTCCCTCGCGGTAACATAGTAGATTCAGAAAACCTTCATTTCGCGCTGAGCCAGATTTGAGTAGGTTCGTACACGTACTGGTGCTATATATCAGTAAACCCGGGTCATATTAAAGAATATGGGCACTTTTCTTAACCTAGACAACAAATTATATGTTTTATTGTTCTAAGGCATTGATGTAGAAAGTTCTTTGGAATACGAAGTTTGAAGAAATACGAAATAGCTTAAGCTTAATCCCAGCCACTTATATTATTGATCTTTAGTCATGTTTTAAATTTCTCCAATGGAATCTTGTAAATCAAATACAATCCGTATCAAAGTGGACATTATAATAGCTCACAAATTTAATCTGTGTATAAGCCGATATGTAAAAACGTCGAATATTAAAATACTGTTATCGGCCAGGTGTGATTTGAGCGGTAGAAACCGACCCATTTACTAAATGTCAACGGCCCCGCAGTCCAACGACACGCTGGCCTCAGCGTCACTCCGAAACCTTTTTCCAAAAACAAACTCACAATTGTACGAACGAACGCGCGTTGAATTGCACAACAGCGTGTAAGAACACAATAGCAATAGCGCTGGAGACGGGCCGGCGGGAGGTCGCACGGAGCAAGGCCAAATAATTCGTGGGCTCCGAAATCCAGTGAATGATACTGCAGACGTCAGAGGTCGGGTTGCCCCATCGGCTGTCTCTGACGACACTTATTTATCCCAAATATGTCAACGCCTGTTTGAACGGAGGTTAAACTGCTGCTACTTCACAAACACCGGGGCCGTTGAAAAGCCGCAATGGACACTCAATAAGATAAACTTAAATTCGATTATATTTGAACCTGAGTGGCCGGCCCTGTAGCCAGTAAAAGTGCGGGCGGCTTAAATGAGGAGGTTGCGCAATGTGGCGTGGACTTTGGCAACAGTTTCGGAGACAATGCGAGCCCATCGGCCGTCGGTCCCGGCCAGTACACAGAAAGAATAGGCATCTCATCTCCGGCCGGGTTTTAGTTGGCTGAATCTTGCAAAATCCGAATCTAAACCCTTCACGTCGAGCATTAAGAAAACATTGTCATCATTTGTTCATTAGGGATTCACTAGTCCTATCAACGAATCAATTCTTTTGTCCTTAATATTAACTGACCAAAACTGCACAAGTAGACTCGTGCAAAAGTAGAGGGTAGCACTGAACGTGGAATTAAACGCGGTCATAAAATACACGATGTGGTTGTTTTAGTAGCCATTACCTTTCGAATAGAAGATAATAGTACAGCTCAGGAAACACAACAAAAACTGTAATTTAAATTCTTGGTTGCCAATGTTACAAGTCTGAATACAGTCCGACAGAAACTACTTCACCGATTTGCCGCCAACCTATTCTTTTGAAAAAGAAGTAATTCCAGTATTCTACCAGACTATTCTTATTCGAATGGTTATGATGGGTAAATCCGGGAAGATCGGTAGGAAGCATAAAATTCACATTGTATAAGGCAGACAAATATTGTGCTCCTTTCCCGAGTCACGACTTCCATTCTCCACCGCCGGCATCCCACACACAACAACCGCCTCCTGCATCACCGCCACCGGGCGTCATCATCATCGAGATATTACAATGCCGGCTGTGGAGGCAGGGGAATGAGAAGGGGAAAAGGAGTGAAGCGTCGGCCCTATTAGCGCCCTATTGTCCCTACACAGGTTTTCGACCTTTCTCCCACCGCCCCCTTCTTTTATCTTAGCTCCCAGTAGTAACATCCGCTTCATCCCGAAAGTAATTACTTTACAATTTAGCCCCACCCCCCGCACCCAACCACCGGCCACGTTATACCCGTTAGAATTTATTCCAGCGAGTCAAAGACGCAGAAGAGAAAATTGTCGATTCATCGATGAACGTACGCGGTTCGCTTTATCAGTTTTATTCTCGTTTTAACTTGACATTTACTCGGCAAATATCGATATTTTCGTTTAGAAATTATGGAGAAGACCTTATAGAATTCCGCAAGAGCGTTTTCCACTGATATTCTTTTATAAATATTCTTCAATTTAATTTAAAGTAAGTCCAACCGTCGACTTCTGTATCTGATAAAGTCCATAGTGCGGCGTTGTTGATTGCATGTTGATAGACAGGTTTTAACCAACATCGGTGCTGCATGCAGTGGATGTTGATTTCGTAATTTTTACACGTTGCGGAAGGTAATTGATCGAATTCCGCTAATATAGGCTATTGGTCATACGCAAGTGGATTACATCAGTTATAATATATGTGCCAACCTCGGATTCCTCTCACCTGACACAATCCACGTCGACGTGGATCTTTCCCGGCCGCACTTCTTCTCAAATCGTGCCGAACGAGGCAAACGACCGATTATTATTATGAACGACAGCAAATGCAGGAGCGGAGGCCTCCGCTGATTACCGCCTCCGAGAGGGGGCGGATTGTCTAATGGTCCATTATTTTTTGCGGCGTCCGCAAACAGTTTAGCCGGCACTTAAAAATCCCAATTTACAGCCTTCATTAGTCCGCAAACTGTCCCACCTTGGATGATATATAAAAAAAGAAGAAAGAAAACAAAGTCGGTTGTGGCCGTTCAATTTTGCGGTTTAAAAAAATTATTTTTGATTACCACCCGTGGAATTATCAACCGCCGCCGGCCGAACGGTGAGATAATAGCGGTTCTCTAGCTGGATATGAAGGTGAAATTTATAATTGTCCTCATTACAGTAATCTTTTTTAATGTGGCCGGAGGATGGGGGACTCCATTGTAGGTTGTGCCCTCATGACTGCTATCGAAAGATTCTGTAGATTATGATACAATTGCTTTTCAGAAAATCATATCGATTTTGAGCAGCACAACGGCTTATACGTTCACGTCAAGTGCCCAAGGAAAGTTCTTTAAATTGTTCTTCCTTATGACGATATTGATTCCAACAAATAATTTTTCGTATATTAATTTTTTGTAATCCCTTATGTTAGAATGTTTTCTGAAATGACTAAATACACGGAATCCATTCGCCTGCCGTGTTAACAGTCGGAACATTATTGCATTAGGTGAATTAACCACACGTCTCGGGATATTCAACAGCATATTTAAAATTCCACAGAGTATTACACAATACAAGTAAATTGTTGTATAATGACGGGTCATTAAATTCTCCTCTCCTCGTGTATTTACCGAGGGTCGCTGTCGTTACATCGGATATTAAACCCGCAACTTACCCAACAAGGTAAGAACTCTTATAAGATATGTATACTTTGGGTTGAGGTAGAATTTATGGTCGGGCGTAAATGTCGGGCCGAACTGTTGGGAAGGGAGAATTAATGAGGTTTCGCTGTATTTGAACTCGATTGAAGCTTCCTCCTCCTGGAAAATTGGACGGACCAGGCCTTGAGGAGAGGGCCCTCTCTTAACCTGCCAGTCCAACACTTCTTATTGGCCCACCCGCCGCTTACATCATCTCCATTTCGCCCACCCCCAAGTCCCCTCTTACTTTTAGAATCCTATAGGTCAGAGCCGCATTCACGATTCCCAACCTCTGAATCACACTATCGACCCCCTTTTTTTCTTTGTAGTCAATTTAAATTTTATAGCCCGTAATAGGAGGTATATCATTCTAACGACCTTATAGGTTTATTTGGAACATTGTGCGGTTGAATGCTGCAATGTGCTGTTTTCTGAGTTAGAATTCTATTTAAAAAGCATTATTTGTGTATTTTATTTATTAAGTTTTACATTTTAGTTATGTTTTCACTATTTCCAAAATTTCCCTAAATAAACGGAAAAATAGTTGATTCGTGAATTTTTTGGGCACATCACATTTTTATTACTTTTATAATTACAGAACAATCCGTAACCAATAACTATGTACAAAAAATGGAGAAGTGTGCCAATATTAAATTTTAAAGTTTCCCTCAAAGTATGAATTGTTGTTGAAAATAGGAGGCGTAGTGCATGGAGTTCAGGATCTTTACTCGGGGTTCCTAATTAATTCCGATCGTTTCAAATCTCGATTTGACCTTTCGTATCGGCCTTTCTCCGGAGAGCGATAGGAGCGAGCCCATTAGGCGTTACGAAGCGAAGGTCTCAGCGGTCGGGAGTCTCTCCTCTCTCTCTCTCTCTAGGTTCGGTTTTAAATTTAGAACCGGGCGGTCTTCAATTATTTCGGACGTTCCAGTTACTCGTTTGGAGGAGCCGGCACATTTGGGTCATCCGCCGTTTTACGCTCGGTCGGTGGACGAATGACGGTCACCGCTCGCTCCCGATATGCGCCCGCACAATGGATGTACTGCGATGGAAGGGAAGTTTGTGTATTCAGGTCTGATATCGGTATATACGCCGCGAGCGGGCCGCCGGCATAGCGGCCGGTTACCGGCCCGTTATGACCGACGACATGACCGACATTCTGTCATCGGTCTCAGCCGAGGCCGCTCACCCAGGTAATTCCAGAAATTCTATGTTCCAGCACTCCTTCTTTCTTTGTGCCCCGGCCACTTACGGGCTCCGCCTTTGAAGAAAAAAAAACTGGCAACACTGAGGTTGGGCTAACGTACAAAGCTCGAGAATGAAATGGTAGAGTTTCTTAACTGTCCGCCATAAAAATCGACGAGCAAAACAAAACGATTACGATAAAACGATTATGTTCTTCTAAGTACTGCAGAGCTAATGTGCTATTGAAAGCTATATTATATTTTATCTGTCCATATTATCGAAGATGGTATCCCAGGACGATGGGGTAGAGAAATAAAAGAGTAGCTGTTATACACTAAGTATTCTTTATATAGAGGGGAATTAGTACTGAGTCACAACTGTGGCACTTACACGTCACTGGAGGTTAATTGGTAGGGTTATTTTTGTTCGAGTGAGTATTTGAATAATGCCGCCATAAATAGATATAATTTAGTTCAATGACGAGTAAAATGTATACAGTATATTATAATAGTAATATGAATTTCCCTGTAGTGAAGATATTTTAGAGTAACTTTAACGGAAATAAAGTTGAAGTGTACCTAAAAACCTGACCCGAAATTCCGATTAATGTCGAAGCGAGGCCATATCGCGATAGGAGGTGTGAAATGTATTCACGCATCCGTTCCGCATGTTTAACGCTAAGAAGTACCCGCCGCGGGGAAAGATCCCCACGGGGAGATGGTGGACCACGGCCAAAACCAGTACAGAAATGGATCCATCCGGGGACAAGACAGAGCCAAGAACACCGGGCCGAAGAAGAATTTTATGCAAAATAAAACCGTTTGTTCGGTTAATAAAACACTGGTCCGAGCCTACGAATTTTGCCAAATACCGAGATTTCGGGGTCAACGGCTGGAGATACCCTCGTTCGGACACGAAAATCCGGGTTTTTCTGAACGCGAATCCGGCGGCCGGCGTTTTCCTGTCGCGATCCGCCTTCGTGTGACGAGGGATAGGTCCAGTAACTCAATTGAATACTCCGAGGGCTTGGTACTAAATATAATGTTTTATTTAATAGTTGTAATGTTATAGGTTATATATATTTCTCTGCTGTAAAGAGCAGTTTATCGAGTGCACATTTTGCATTACCTAGGTATTTGCACAAAATTATGAATCCTAATAAATGGTGGCTTTGATAATCCTGATATAGGTTGACAGTGAATCGTACGTTATCTGATTTTCTACGGATACGTCTTTACAAATATTTTTTTCATTTAAATTTAGGCAAGCCTGGCGTAAGTGAACCGAAATTTCAGTGGTCAATTTCGTCGAAGAGTATTATATTATGAAAAGGACGATAAACCGAATGGGGAAGTCGGGAATTTGCTACTGCCAAGTCTGAATACTAAGTCCGGCTCACTAGCCGTTTACAATACTGAGTGTGCTGTAAGGGAGGAGGGGGGCGGCGGTACTGATCACGTAGGCGATATGTGGGTCAGTGATGCGCCCGAGTTTTGGCAGCGGGTCCGCTGGGTACTCACGAGTACTCGCGAGAGAAAAAAAAAGAACGAAGACTTCGGCCTAAGCCGGGACCCGAATAACCGCGCATGATTAATGAGAACTCACAACCGCCCCCCCCCCCGCGGCCAACATACTGTCACGTTTCACTGCCCACTGTTACCGTTCCCCGCCCACTCCTACTGGATTGCTTCGAATTATAATGGTTTTTATCATCCGGTCGCCGTAGACCTTTAAATGCGGCCAAATTGGTAACGACTTACGGCACGATTAAAATTAAACACATTACCAGAATAACAATATAACCGGTAAGTTAATTAGTGAATGGATTTGTCGGATTCTCAAAGAGAAAAACACAAGTTAAACCTAACCGGGTAATAAAAAGTAAGTATTAATTGCGATACAAACTGAATACTAATGACAGAAAGAGAAAACCGGTGAAAGGGGGTAGAAAATGAAAGATTGATAGAAGAAATAAAGCATTATTTATAACGCTTTTATTTCCTTTGAATCGTACGCCTATCTAATCGTATATTTGGGCTTAAGCTACAGTTTCCGATATTGTGGGGCACTCTAGGCGGTATCAGTGCTGAGAGTGAGTACCGACATGGGTATTATACAAGTGAAATTAATCTAACTTAACAGAGGCGAGAGTGATACACAAATAAATTGCTCGCTGGGGAAATTACAGAAAGAATTGGATGAGATACGTTAAAACTATTCAAATCGGCAATTGAAAGAAAGTCCGATCAACGCCAGGATTAGAACTCCTTCTGCGCCTTACCGCCTCTCCATCTCGGACCCCAATTATCGGTGACTTAAGTATTCCCCTCCAATCACTCTCTATACTGAACCTCCTCCGATTATATATGGGCACCCGCCGCTTGTATTGAGAACGGCGGCCTTATAACTGTCGTTCAAACTACCGAAATGATTTCTAATGAGTGTACTCGACTTATTGGGCTCCTCTCGTAATCGATTCAAATTGGCAAACGAAGGTTTCGATCCTGGAATTGATTAACTCGTGTAAGAACTAATTTAAGGCCTTTGCCATATATTTGACTGATTGAATTTTTACTATATTCTCTTAACGTTTAATTTACTCCTTCAAACTCTAAAGTTTCTGTAGGTTCGTGATGTTTCTGTCTCATCTCGCTGGTTTGGTCTTTTGCTAGACCGGTTTCGGCTGCTCGCCATCTTCAGTAGCGGTGTTAGTCACTGTTAGCACTTTGGATGTTTTTTGGGCATCCTCACTGCACTGTCACTTTCACATGTACTGTAATGTTTGTCAGTATGTCATATATATAAACGACTGACATACTGACAGCAGTGACTAACACAGCGCTACTGAAGATGGCGAGCGGCCGAAACCGGTCTAGCAAAAGACCAAACCAGCGAGAGGAGACAGAAACATCACGAACCTACAGTATTCCAACCCTCGCAGACCACAAAACAGGTATACTCTAAAGTTTCCTTTCTTACTCGTGTTGGCGGAGCTCTCTTGGCAGAACACTTCTTATTCCATCCCGACGCACATTTCAGAAAGTTAGCATATCTACGCGGATAACGGCGTACTCTATTTACATCCTCGCCGAGCTTAACGTCGGGGGGGGGGGGGGAGGAAAGAAAAGACATCTGCGCAGACAGCAGGACGGGACTCGGGCTGGCCGACATTACTTTTATGCAAGATCTCTTAAAACTCGTTCCTCGGTCTGGAAAAAAGTCGTCCACGGTTGGCCGACGTTCAACCACACCCAGAGTATCTGTCACCGGTCCCCCGGCGCATTTAACGAACTCACATGTGCGTTTGAACACTGTTTATCCGTACCGAATCCCTTTCGCTTGGGCGAGCTCTGTCCGTTGCCCTTCTATTAATCGTCGCCTTTCCGCCGCGACCAACGAGGTACAGTGAAAAGCCCGCAGATGAGTCACGCATTGACATCATCGTATTCTCCATGCAATTCATGTATTTTTAGTTGACGGGGCTCTTTACGACCCTACTTTTTTCGCCTGTTTTATACTAAACAATAATTTGTGTCGACACGTTCTATTATAAACTCAAATTTCATAATATTAATGGCCCGTAATCATTTTCAATGTTCCCTGTCCAGTCTTGGAATATAAATGTGTACAACATAAATCGATAACATTATTCCTCAATACGTAGACAGAGAATAATTTTTCAATTTGTCCGGACGGATATTTCGCAATTTGCACTCTAATGAACTCCGTTGTAGTGTTTCGTGCAGGATTTAATTTGACACGTCAGTTCTTCAGTCAATAATCATTTAATATAAATAAATGAGGCAGTATATTTTTTTACATACTGCTCGAGTAAATGTGTAATTTGCGGAAAAATTATTCCTCCTTACGGGGAGCGACAATTATATATGAAACGGACGCAATTAATTGACTGTACAGACCAAAGGAACTGAAAATTAATAATTGAACATTGTAACGCTTATGAGACGGGGGGGGGGGATTATCGTCCAAACTGGTTGGCGGTGGCGCTACCTTTTTGGGCACTTTTTGGGGCAGAAAATTGAGAGGCGGACTTTGGAGGATTTATGTCCGATTGAGAGTTGAAAGCCCATTTGAAAACTGGGTAATACGTTTCATATAACCGGAGATACTTCGAATGCGTCCCGGTTATTATTCTTACGTCAACACAGAGTTTAATAACCCTTTAATCCTTAAAAAAAATTAAGATTAAGGGAGAGAGCTCGTTAATTCAAATTCAGACTTATTGGAACCTATTAGATTGAAAGCATTAAATGTACGTAATTAACATTAAGTTCATAAAATACTGGTTCAAAATATTACTACCTAACTAGTGAGACCCAAACTCAATGATGTGTTTAATCACCCCTTCATGGGTAGGTATGATAATTCTTCTTTCTGGTTTATTGCCTTAACAGTGGCGATAAATAAGAGTACACTACCGGTATAACGATTACTCCAAATGATATGACCCGGTTCCTCTGCGGGGCAAATTGGTTTTTCCCACTGACCGAATTGACAACGCCCCATTAAGTATAATCGGCCGGCTATTTTGCCGATTCAAATTAAACCCCCCCCCGCCTAAACTATACAAAACGATCGTTTCGCTCGTTTCTAATCCAACTCTTGTGTCTTCTCTGTTCAGGATGAGTAATCGTGTGTGATGTTATGGTTGGAACAGTGATGCGGAGACACCATATTCAGCCCTCGCCGCCACCGCCATCTTTACACCATAACCCGTACTACTACTATCACAATCCGACGGTATCGCCGATACAGGTAAACCACGGAGAAAAAAAAATGTTGTGAAATATCGCCTTAATCTATTCCAGAGTTGGTGACACGGATTATAAATTGCGCAATTAATTGTGGACTATCAAGCGGATAATTGAAAAAAAGGAATATTCGCGCAACAAGACCCAAGTTTTATCATCCAGAATCACGATCAATATCCTATTAAAAATATAAATACTTCCTATCAGATAGTCATTTTGACTAAGTGCATGGAATGGTTATTAATACAAATATGATGGGAAGATAATGTATTACCGTTTTCATGTCCCTCACGTTAACATCCATATTCCGGTTAGCTGGCGTTAATAACGTAATACTTGATTTCTTATAATTCTTAGCTTAATCAAATGAACTGATAAGTATTGGAACAAGTTCGTAAATTGGACACTAGTGTTTCATTAGAAATAAAGTTAGTTATTGTAAATTTTTGGAGTTATTCGTGATCAATTCCACCTTATAGTTAATTAAAGTTATAACCGAAATATTACAAGGGACGTTACAATTAAACTTAACTAAGTAGCATTGAACTAATAAATGGGATCCCGTTTGTTCAGGTGTTAAGAGTAGCCGCCCGTTGAGGCCCTGACTCGGATTCGATTTTTCAATCATATGCAAATTTCAGTTTAAGGGTTTTTCCATTTCACGTTGGCTTTAACGCGAACTGTTTGACCGCAAAATAGAAACACGAGTAGGAAAAGTCTTGAACCCGTGACAATTATTTTATCTCTACCGAAATCTGTGATTATCCTTATAATAATTGGATAATTTTGTCCACCTCATTGCCTTCTTTTTATTCGGTAGAATGGGTTCTAAAGATATTCAAGGGTGTCCTCTTTGTAATGGTCGACTTATGAGGGTAAGGAGTGTTAGCGAAGTGCTCGAATTTCGGACAAATCGAGGCAAAGTTAAATTGGAAATTTCGGTCTTTCAGTAATATTTTCGAAATGTAAAAGTGATGTAAAATCTCCTGTTATAATTTTAGAAAGGAGCCTGCGGTCTGAGTTGAAGACAAAGGGCCCGTTCAGGTCTTGTGCCTGTTAAGACGGGACTTATTCTGCAGTCCTCCTCCCCCCTTCCTCTTCCCCTAAGCCCCCTCGCCTTTTTACCTTATTAAGTCAAACCAGTTTTTGCACGCCCACCCCCCCCGCTAACCCGTCCACCACGCCAATTTACAAAGTAAACTTTTACAGAAACAATTCACGTGCACGCCGAATCCTGTACACGGTTCCAGGGGCCCGAAGAAATAGCCAACCTTGTAGAGGCGACGGTTTTTGACCTTTTTTGGGCGGCGCGATGAAAAACGTGCGGAGCAATAATTAAACCGGGGAATACGCGTTATTTTAAGAATATTAAGTGGTCAGTATAAAGGCAGAAAAGGAATGCTGCTCTTTAGGACCGTACCTGTTTTTGACCTTTTTCATGGTGAGCAACGGTCAGATTACGTGCTCTCTTATATAAACACATAATTTACGGTTGTTGCCGCGTTAATAACATTTTAATAAATACCACAGAGTTTCAATAATGTAAGTTGACGGTGGATATGGTTAATAACGATTTAAACAAGTTTATAAATAACATGATTCATTTCTTTTATGATTAATAGTATTATAAATCATTCAATTTACTTATAGGACAGGAAATAATATATAAAACGATAATGACATCATTCCTGCTATGTTCTATTGCCACATACTAATTTGGTCTAATGCTAGATAGGTTTCGGCTTCTCGACATCTTCGGGAGCATCAGTATATTAGTCAGAAACTTAAGGATGTTGGTTGCCGGTAGACCATACTTGTATATATTGCCACTGCATCTTTTGGCCCGTTGGACCAAATCGGAGAGTGGAAACGGAAAATCACAAGAATGATGTCACTCCAAAGCCTAACGGACATCTTAAATTAAAACTGCATATTTTAAACTCTAATGATTTGATTAAATAAATTCTTTTATATTCAAAAGTCATCTGTATAATGAGTCAATGAAAGTAATGATTTATACCCACAGTCTAGTTAGTGCACGATATCTAACATTTCAAATAATTTTATAAATATTCTACACACTATACAATAGCAGAATTTATCTTTCGTTTGAGTTAAATGATTTAAATATTTGAAGTTTAATATTGCATTTATAAAAACCTCCATTGCAACGAGTAATAGGCAAGGACGCTAGGCAGAAAAGTTCCTTGTTTAACTAAGTATTATTACTAGAATTAGAGGAGTACGTTGAGGCAAGAGGATACCCTGGGAAACAGAGAAGGCAGAACATATTTCCTTTACAAATTATCTTTGAATCTCTGCCAAATATCCCACTAGAGCCGTCCTCAGGTTCACATCCTGCATTTAGTATTGTTCAATGAAAACCGACGTCCGCCTCTGCCATTAGCCCGCAGTCAAATTAACGGTATAATATAATACCGCGCTTACGCAACTCCCCGTCACACTTTTTCGTTTTTTCTTTCCCACTCTGCAAAGAGAAACAACAACCTTCAGGCAGCGCCAGTTCCGCATTGTTCCAATTCGCGGGAATCGCTGACCGTTAACAAAAATACGCCATTCCACGGCAGATTGTCCCCCCCACCCCCGCCCCACCGCACATAATTGCGGGATAATTAAACGTTGGTTGACCTCCACCTCCAGAACATGCCTCGCTCACGTGGCGTTCCCGATTCACGGGTCTGTTATGAATCGCAACTCAATATAAGAGTCCCCTGAGACGATGTATTTAGATCTGAGTAGGAGGAAATATCAAGTTCATTGCTTAAAGTATAATATTGCACATAATTTCACTCGATTTTTAATCAATATTTTTAAACAGTCGAGGTCCGTCAGACATATATAAGTATTATTAAACGGAAGATTCGAATAATCAATTCAGATAAATCGTTATTAAACCAGTGGCCAGGCAGTATTGAAAGCAAAACGTTTCACAGATGTGAAAATGAACTAAAAAAAATATGAATGTCCCAATTAGAGATTATTTTCCAGCCGGCGATATCGATATCAAATATGATTTTTCAAAAATCATTTCACAGTTTTCACCAGAAATCTTTTAGAAATTATAGATGGGATTTAATGTAATTTCCATCACCCTAAGAGAGTGCAATCCCCACACCCGACTAGAAAGAACCCACTTAAACAGAAAATTTGGACTCTTAAGGCCATTACTAAAACGGACATCGAAATTGACCTTAAGTAACAAACTAACAATATACAAAGCAATACTCAAACCGACATGGACATATGGTATTGAGCTATGGGGTTCCACCGAGACATCCAACATCGCTCGCATCCAGAGATTCCAGGCAAAACTCCTTCGCGCCATCCTTAATGCTCCCCGGCATGTTTCTAACCACACAATCCACCATGACCACAACATACCGACAGCCGACGAAGTCGCAAAATCTCGGTTCCTGAAGTTCCACTCCAGCCTTTCTCCTCATCCTAATCCACTCGTTCAGTCCCTTTCCTCTTCTACCCATCCACTATCCCCACCACGACGGCTTAAACGCCACTGGCCCAGAGATCACCTCGGGCAGTAGTTAGATCATATCAAAAGCGCCATCATTGAGTGGTTTCTTTATCGAGACAAACACACGAAAAATATACATGTATCGACTGCACCTATAACTGTAGTTGATTGTGCAAAATAAAAAAGTTAACAAAAAGAAAAAAAGAGAGTGCGAGTACACAATTATAAGAACAAATTCTACAAAGCTAAGAGAGGCCATTAAGAAGTTAATGAAAAGTTGGTCATGTCCCATAAGAACGTAGTTTCTTCGGTCCTCTAGGGTCGTATACAGGAAGGGTGCTGTCTCACCGCGTTTCGACACGCATGTACCGTCGTCCCCTTCGGGGGTTATCCTTTCGGCATCGAATCACCACGAATCAAGTGTGCCGTGGCCCAGTTGCCTCCACTTATAAAGAGCATTCTAAAGCAGTTCAGACGTAGATGAGAGATCCGTGACCGAGGCTCTTGACAAGTAAAGTAACAAGAGCTCACCTTATACGTCAATCTGCCGGCCCATAGAGGCGATACCATCGGAAACGGAATATATGAATGGTCAAGTAGAAATAGTAAATGGAATTTCAAATTATTAATTTGAGCTTAAGGAATACTATGTTTGTTTATGCTTTTTATAATATCCACTTCTTTGATTAAACACTGATCAAATTTTCATTTATTACCCACAGTATTTACAATTTAGAGGTCATAGGAAGAAATTCAGATGTAAGGGAAATTGTTGTAGATAAAATTTGGAAAAGATAATTTGGAAAGCGCAGTTAAGAATGAAAGAAATGAGCGAAGGTACGCATAATACTGTACAATTTAAAAGCTAGACTTTATTACGCACGTGCATGTAAACGCGTTGTTTTTATATTCACACGTGAAAAGATTTATCTGTATGTATGCGTCTGCGCACGCATGCATGTGTGCGTAAAGGTAAAAAGATAAAAACGGACAGGGAGAAGAGATAATTATAAAAAGCAGTCGGACAAGATGAAGCGGACAGAGGGACATGCGAACTGAGTCAGATTGCCCCCCCTCTCCTTCCATTTCGCCCCTCACCCACCGGTACCCAATTTGTACGGGTTTACTTCGCGTGACGATAGATCGACCGATCGTACCATTTATATTACACGCCAACTGTCATCATCACTATTCGAGCCCCCCATAAATCCCGGCCATAAATTTTAACCATCGAACAGATATTGTCTTATCAATATTGGACCTGAGTTGTATTGGACCTGGGCTTGCATTGAAGTTGACGGCCCACTCGACCGGTTCTGCGATCGAATAATTTAAATTCGCGGAGCGGCGTTTTCAATTTTCTAAAGGCGCTATAGGCCGTGCAATGTTCTGTTTCACTGATTATATTCCTACCCACCCCCTCCACACACAAACATGAATAGTACTTAATATTACTCCGAGTCATTATTTCCGTTAATATGTTTCACTTTGTAATGCAATCAGTTATCGTTGATAAAAAACATAAATTGAAGAAGTTCCAACATCCCCCTTCAATCCTATCCCAGTGTATTATCCCGATGTTTAATATGTATTGCTTGCAATCTCTCTTTGTCTTTCATTATCTATGAATAAATTTTTTATATACAATTCGGTTGAAGGTATTTAGTGTTACAACGAATGTTACTACGTTTGAGACAGGAACACCCCGTAATGGGCAGACCCGTTGTCGGGGACAGATGGCGTAGTAACAGTAATGAGAGGGACAAACATGAACAGTAATGAAGAAATCCCACGGACAGTTATAGCCCGCCGACAGTCCCGCCTCGGCTGAGCGTTCCACGTGTTCCATCCGCGGATTCCCCGGCTGGATGGCGGTTGGCGTGACGCTGTAAACGATTGCGAGTTATCACCGCGTTATTGCTAACGCTGTCGTTTATTATTAGTCGGCGCTGCCGTTTCAATTGCAATTACACCGCTTGCCGGCCTTGGCTCAGGGCTCGGCCGCTATAAGCCAGTGTCGAGGACACCGCCGAACGCACCGTTCGTAATTTCCGCGTCAAAAGTATTTATTATTTATTTTTTCCCGAAGCTATTTAATCGGTATTCGAATTAATTGATAGGCGCTAGAGCGGGGGAGCCGGAGGGAAATAACAATCTAATGATAGAAATATCTGATGATATTCAAATTTTTTTTAACAGTTCGAATAACTTTAATTGGTTTATATCACCCGTCATTTCGACCATATTCATGGAATGGTTAGTATGCAGAATTGAGAATTCTTCGGAAAATTAATTAAAACAATATAATTAAATAAATTAACAACAGCCAATTACAACGACACCCACACATTTTCATGAGCCACTACAAAAGGAAATATTTTTTTGACGTTCTGATTTTATTATTCTGAAGTTTATTACAATTATTTAAAAATGTATAAAAAGTAGACAGCAGATTGCTCTAAAATGTTATAAAAACATAGGTAATATTTTCATCGCACAATGTTAAAGGGCAATCGTGCCCGTTAATCTCCAACTGTTTATAGAACGTGAATAGGCTACAATGGCCGCAGTTCCCGGTACTGAGGTGTAATATCGGCGAACGTCGCCTAAAAATAAATGTTGTAAGGTTATAAAGGGTATATCTGCGGATCGTGAAAGGAGAAAAGTGACTCAGTGGCGAGGCGTTCAAGAAGTCCTTCGGCGAGTCGGAGGAGCCGGGCTGGCCGGCAACACGTGTCCGAGCTCACGTGGCGCCCTCATCCGACCGGCCGACCACTTTTTACCCGCAGAAATTATCCGGCCGGCAGTTTATATAATGGACGGCCGAGAGGAATTATCACGCGCTGAAAATGCACCCGTTCCTCGGAGCCGAAGCAAGAAAATAACTCCGAGGCCTTCGCCGGCCTCCAGCTCGCGTTCCTCGGTACGGCCGGCGTGGGAGAACTGGTCCCAAGAAATGAGTAATCAGTTTTACTTATCTCGAATACGTCGATTTGTTTTCGTTTTATTAGGGGCCCGAGAGTCCAGTCTCTTAGTTGGAACTTCCACATTATTTTTAGACTCCCGTGTCTCGAAGACTGTCGAACGCATCGAGACGTGCGTGCAGAATCGAAAAATAAAGACTGATTTCTCCCATAATTTTTCCTATCAATTTCGGCTCGGCTTATATAAGGGAAACATTATTTCGGGACGGAAATTGCCCTCCAAAAAATACAGTAATCATTCCTGAATGATGAAAGCTTGAGCTTTTTTCTTGAACGTTAACAAAGACATTGCAAGAAACCAGCGTGAATAATTCCATCGACCCTTTTCTTTAGTTTCCAATGCCCGTTTAGTTGCCGGTTAGGGTTTGGAATACCATAGTTCTATCGAAATTCTGTTTCCGCTCACTTCTGTTTGGTCTTCTGATCATTATCTCTCAAAGTAATTTACACGTTTCTGTAATTTTTTATCACAAGAATTAGTTTAAAATCCATTTCAAAGTCATGAGCCATAACCGTAGGAAATAGTAATTATCATTATACTTCAGTTCCCTTTCCTTATCCGCTTAATATTTATATCTGCAGTACAAGATTGTTTCGCCATTCCTTCGCGTAAAACCAGGCTAATTAATTTAAGGGGCCATACATCGGCCGGTAACGCGGTTGCCCCCCCCCCCATCGGGATAGCGTGGTCTCTGTTATCACGGTCGACGGCTAAACGCGATTTCGCGGTGTCGGCGGAGTAATGTCCGACCAGGAAGTGTTTCACACCGTGCCGAGGAGAGCGGCTCCAGGTTTTTCAACGGGGCTGGGAAAGTCGCCCGGGAAAATAGCCGGCGCCCGCAGCCTCTTTTTCAGGCATAATCTAAAGCCGAGCATCGACGCGAGAATGTCTGAATTTGATTCGCCGGGTGGTAAAAGAAGAAGGATTCACAATGCATTAGCATGAAAGTGCGCCGAATTTATGTCTCCAAGATGCCCAATAAAGTAAAAATACTAACGTATAAATAAACTCCCTTAGAAGAATTAATATGTAATTAGTATTAAATTAATATTAAATAGACCTATTTATGTTCTTCATCCAGCCAACTAACACAATATGATCTTTAGTTTTAGATAGAATCCTGTTATTTAGGATAACAGTTCAGGATGTTGTTGAATTGTATAGTTCAACTAGTATCAGTAATGTATTCTTATGCCTCACTGTAAGGTGTTTCAAGATTGATGTGACAATCGATTGGGTTTCAAGATCCAAAGTTTCACAGACCCTAGAAGAAGTAAAAGTTTCTAAGGGTTTAAAACAATAAGGACGTAATGTCACAATCCCGGTCTTGTTATTTCGGCCTCGATCTTCCCGCTCGTGGGGGAAAGTGAACATTTCGTTTTGATCTCATTATCGGTTCGGTTCTCCTTCTTGTCTCACTTCTGTCTCTTTCCCTCTCGTTCCTGCCCCAATCTCTCTACTCCCTCCTCCATCTCTCCTTTGCAGTAATATCTCTCGGCGAAAAGCATAAAGGGTGTGTTGTGGGGGGTCTCTCTCCCGCCCCCTCTCTCTATCTCTCTCCCTCGTGAAAGTTATTTTACTTTTGGTTGACCCCCATCTATGAACCGGTTCTCAAGGAAGTTTGCCTTTCTTCAAGTCGAATGTAATTATTTGTGCCAACTTTTTTTTTTTCATTTTCCCCTTTTTCATTTTCGATTATCAATCGGTGAAGAAAATGGCCCGGCGAAGAGAAATGCGACATTGGACCGCTGGAACTGGTGCAGTAAGTAATTTGTGACTGCGTAAAGCCCGAATAGGATTTCCAGTCTCGTGAAAAGTGGAAATCGATTTTTTTTCGCCTTCAGTTTCAGACAAGCTGTAACGACGTGAAACTTAATGGCGTCAGGTAAACTGTCGGGACGAGTGACCGCCGCGCGCAGTATGACGTGAAAAGGGAAAGCTTTCGTGCATTATGGTTTAAGCTCAGTTTTCCGCGGCGCTATAAATACTTCGGGGGGTTCCCACAGGGGTGGATATCTCCGGGCCTTTGGAGATTGCCGCAAAAGCTGCCGCCCGCACAAAGGTGCGGTAAAACCGAACAAACTTATTGTAGGCACAAATTCCAAACCGCATTCTAATCGTAAGATCGCAGAAGGAATGTCGAAATAGGGTGTCCCACGTTCACTCCGGTGAAATGACACAGTGAATCAATTTTCTCAATAAAAGTCGCTTTTGAGAACTTCATAAATGGTTCATGTACATATCAGTAACGTATTTGACATTTTTCATTCATTATTTTGGTAGAACCTTCCCATAGCTGGTAATATTTTGAACAATCCATTTCTGTAATTCCGTAATTAGATTTTTAGTGTGGCACAAACATCAATTAAAGTATAAAAGAAGTACTTCTGTAAACTTCAGAATTAATAAGTCTCTTGCCGGTGGGAGATGACTAGTCGCAAAGAAAATGAGGTCAGATGTCTTGATTGCTTCGTCAGTAGAAAGTGGCAATATTTCATCAACCTAGGTGGAATAAAAAAATAATTCCATTTTTCGTAGAGAATTTTAAGTTTTCATACTCTCTAAGTAACAGGTCTTAATTGTTATATGCTGTTAGGGGAGTAATTACATTTTTGACTTTCTCAAGAACCCTAAAAGGTACTCCAACGCAGAATATTAAGACAAATTTCTCAGTGACTGGAATAAAATTCACGGCCTCTGAATGAATATTGCGGTGAATGAAGAGTAAATTATCCTGACAATAAATATATTGAAAATTATCCCGACGCGCGATGTGTATCAGTGCGAGGGGAGAAGAGCGGCACGGGCCGCGGTGTTCATTCAGCGTAAGAACTTACCGGGAGTGCGAGCGCTATAAACTGACTAACTGCGGTGATAAATTGCAATTCAGTGCACGGAGATGATAAGAAACGAGGTTAAAGACCATGTGTAACAGCCGAACTTATCTCTACACATGCACCGTCGGCTCCACCGAACCCGCAATTAGAGAGAGAGTGTGTGTGGTGATACGCTGAATAAATGAATACGATTTTCATGATAATTTTTACATTATAAACAATGGGGTAATTAAATTAGGGGAAAAGTTTGGTATAAGTATATCAGAAAATATTGTTAAGAACCGATCGGTATCTTTTTTTCACCCTTCGTTTGCTCTGCATTTCGCGACCTCTTCTACTGTTCCAGCGGCTACCCACGACAGTCGAATCTACCTAACTAGTTGTAGCTAATTTATTACCTGTTAGCTTATATATAATATAATGCCTTATATAGATGAAGGTTAGTCGGGAACCTTCTTTTATCAACTCCTCTGGTCCTTTAAACACCATTAACGCCCTGCGTTTACGATACCTCTCCGCGTACCGAAATATCGTCGGATGAGGGTTGAAAATTTTTATTATTTAATAACGACTTTCACAGCTCTTCGTCGTTTTCGATCGGATCAGCCTCCGGGTGCCGAACGACCCGGCGATCCGAATCAGGTTCCGATTGGAAAGCTGCGAACACGGTCGGCCGATTTCAGCGGTTACCACTGTCATGTGGTAAGCAAAGGGAAACTTATGAAATCGACGCTTCGGGCTTTCACGATCACAAAAATCGGAACCAATTCTCGAAATTAGTCCGATTGTGGTGCGGGAAGTCAACCCCTACACGAAACAGACCCATGTTAAAGTTGTAGGAGCGGAATCTCCAGATGGGTCTACAGAGAGTTATACTGTTGAGATTTTTATAGGCATTGGCAAGCTGCGCGTACAGGGCATTTAGCTACATTAAACCGAGAACCTAATTATTACTCTAACTCATTTTAAACACCCAGGGATTGTTATCTCCTACTGAATTTTATGTCTCGAATTACGCTATTCGCCGTCATAAGTGGTCGGGCAGGTTGGTTTAAAAATAAAAGTGAGTTCGCTGGTTAATAACTTTTTTCGATGCGGCTATAAAGATATGTAAGGTGAGGCGCAAGAAAACTTCATCGCGATGGAAAGACACTGAAGGAGTTGATCGAACAAGGTGAGGAAACACTGATCTGTCCGGCAACAAGTGAAATTCCAGCTAACTAAGGTGGGGTACTAGAACTTCCCAACCGAATATTTATTTGCATCACGTATTTATTAATAGTACTCGATGGCCAAGAGATTAAAACCGAGGTAAAAAGCGCTCCTAGAAAAGCGCTTTGAATTTGTTTTGAGGGAGTATGAAATTAACTTGGAAAAGTTGAATTTGGCCCTCCACCGACAAGGTAGACATCACAAGTACACAACAAGTAGACAGTTGACCGGTTCGCCCACATGTAGATAACCTCGTTGGGTTTCGAATATACTCGGACAAGGACGTTGTTGGGGCTGATAACGCGGTACTCCTGTGGCCCAGATAGAGTGCGCGTTGGGCAAGACGTCGGTCAGAGCAAGGTCCCGGTGGCGGCCTCACGCCTGGGGCGCTCACGTGTCCCACCCGAGAGGCTTTTTCACCGCCATCCTTGCCTTTTTTCCCGGCCGACGCGAAAAACACGGCGAGAGGAAATACGAGCGACTAAGTTATACGACATTTGATTCCTAGCCGAGGCGACAATTAGCCTGACTGCCGGCGGTTCTCAACATATATTATTTCGCTGCCGCAATCGGCCCCGGGAAGGCCACTGTTGCCATCGCGGTGGGCATTAACTTTTTAGAAAAAAAGAAACAACGGACCATTATTTCTCAATGCCTGGGAGACAATAAAGGAACGCAGATTGTGAAAGCTCTGAAATTAACGGATATGCAAAGTACGTAGGCGTTTATCCGTATTTTCAGTTTTTAAAAAAACGGACGAATGAATTTATCTCGATAATGGAAAAATATTTTATTGCGCACAAGTAATGAATATTTTGGTGCCATTTTCAATTTTTTTAAAGGTGAAAACTGGTGACGTAGCGGTGCGTAATTATAAAACATGCGACATAATATTATTGTAGGACGTATATTTTTTTAATTAGCATAGGAGGTAAGATAGAATTACATATCGTTATTCAGAAAGTAATTGTACGCACAAAATATTTCAATTTGGACCTTATATTTACTATAAAATTCAAGGAGATCCTGACCTTGTACCTACTTTTACTCTCACCGAGTGGGATTTCCCTCCGTCCCAATATAATGTCACCCCACCCAGCACCAACTTTTAATTCTAAATGTCCACTCTCCAATGTCCAATATTAATGGATTATTCACTGTTGCATCTGTTTTATATCGCCCATTAGGAAAGTATATCGGTAATTGTAAAATGTAGCGAATTCAAATTCATTGATTTGGCAAATAGGAAAGAATATTATCGTTAACCTTATATCCAATGTGGTCTACTTTTAAATATAAACAATGTTTAAAGTTTTACAGAAGTATTAATGAATCGCGACAGTCCATTCAAGCAATGCTGCTTTTTATATTTTTATAATATAGGGAATGATATAGGGAAGTATCTGATCAAAAATCCCAATAATTTAAGCCTTCATTCCATGAATAAAATTACGAGCTGCAACATGTATTTAATTTGGCGAAGGGGAATGCATACTACATTTTCTGAAAGTGAATTAATATTATTTTGTTTTTTCCACCGGCAATTCGCGACAGTGCGGTTCGAACGATTTAATAGAAAGGCGTGTCGATTGGAAGAGAAAGGAAAGGGGGTAGGGAGGGGGGTTGGGAGTGAGCGAGAGTGAGAGTGAGAGAGACACCCGATATACTGTGAGGGAGAGAGAGAGAGAGAGAGAGAGAGTGAGAGCAGGGCGGAGAGAGTGGAGGAAACGGGGAGACCCCAGGGGGATGGGAATTAAAGCTTAAATGTTAAAAAGGAAGCTCAATACAGGAGTGGCCTGTTGAAACCGACAGTTAACTGAGTGACAAGTTCGTAAGTGTGATAGAGAGTTATGATGGGGGGAGGCGGTGGTAGAATTAAGGCAACGAAGAAAGTGGTTTTTTGAAAAAACCAACTGCAGGCATCCCTACCCTTAACCCAAATTTGCACTTGCTCGGGAGTCGGAACATTATTTTGTCACAATATGAAGGAACTTTTTAAGAACATAAGTCCTATGCCAGCACGTCCATGAAAAAACGCAATAGATATAATCCCAAACCGATGAGCGGGACGTTTAGTATTTAATATCAATAGAAGTAATTTTAATTACCAGGATAATAAATCGGCCTCAGTATGTGAAGATGTGATTTCATTGAGTTTGAATTAAGGTAAATTTATGTTTAAATAATCATTTGAATATTTACAAAATGTTTATCACTGTTAAAATACATTAATAAGTACATACTTTAGTCATTAATTTATCCAATATCAACACCTATAGCCTGCAAAGTATTTACGAAATTAATTATATTTCACAATCCCGATATGAGTCCCAGGAACTTCCCGGGGTTCATTCAAGAGTTCATTCAGAATTCCATAAAACTTCTACTGTTTTTATCAAATTCAAATAAATTTTTCCCGTGCGTAGTATTTATTATTGTTTAATTAAATAACGGAATATCCCACGTCCCAAAAAGGAAGGACAAAATAAGTTTAACATTTATTGTTTAACACGAATACTAAGAACAGTAAATTGAAATTATATTGCGCAATTCAATTATTATTGTATGCAAATAATAAAATGATCGAAGGTCTTCACCAGCATCACGACCCTTCACAACTGCTGAAGTACTGCGAACAAACGGAGACGTTTCACAGAGCAGAACTTTTTCCAGCGAGTAATTAACTCCAATAAATATATCCGATACCAGTAGCTGACAGGATGAGCATGAGACCCATGGGAAATCGTTAGAAAATTAAGAAAAAAAAACGTTTGCGGCGAGAGACAAGGCATAAAGCTTACGGACGAAGAAAGTGGTTTTGGAAACCCGAACCGACAACGTCCTCCCTACACTTGACCCACATTTCAACTCTCTTGCAGATCCCACGGTGTCTCCGGTTATGTTTTTCAGTCATAACTTCGAATTTAGCGATAGGCATCGCGAATAAATTATTTAATACCTGCGGGTATTTTCGCTTTAATGATGTATAATATTAGGGACAGATTCAACCGGGACAGAATTTCAAGAATATAATCCTTCGCTCTTTACTGGAATAAAGACGTGAAATAAAAATCGACCAATAATATCTGTTATTCTTGAAATCAATGTGAACGTACATTTAAAAGCCTTATGTCAGGAGAGTCCTCGAGTGTTTGGAATATACTGCTCTGTTCATTCCTTGACGGGCAGCCTAAAAGTACTTTGGCATTAAAAAAGTATACAATTCAGGGCTACCTCTGAGATAGATCTGGGCTGAAAGCACAGTGACAATTCTCGATAGGCCGACAAAGTGTATCAATGAACGCCCATAGGCGAAAGCCTCGAACACGCCAAACAAAATGGAATTAATAAAACTTGCTTGGACATGTTCTTCATATTTCTCCTGTATTTTGACTGTATGCTCTTGAGGCTGGCTAGATGATCGGTTTAGAATAATTTTTTCCAGCTGTGCTTGAACGAAAAATGAAATTTATGAAATGTGTATTATTGGCGTCGGCCACCGGTGGACGATGAAAGTGGTTTGGGCCGCAGAATAGACACACCTCCTACTCTTAACCTACATTTGGCTTGTAATCTCTCTCTCTCTCTCTCTCTCTTTCTCCGCCTCATCTGCATTTATCTCTATCTCTGTCGTCCGCATCCTCTCCCCCCCACACACTGTTTCCGTCATCACTTTCTTCTGTCTCTCTGTCAGTCTGCCTCTTTCTCCGGTGGTTTTAATATAAATGGATAAGACATAGGGAGAGTGTAATAGTCGATTCTGCATCCACTCGAGTACAGAGTATGACGCGTAAACAACTCGACACTTTATTACAATATATCTATCATTTCTCCTCTCTACTTGATGTGAGAATACACTGTCTGAAGGGAGGTCATAATAAAAAAAGTTATTAGTAAATTAAATATGCGATTTAATTATCCGCGCATGCAAATAATAGGATGATAAATAGCAAAAGTGTTCATCAAATAAAAACTCTACCTTCATAATACCGGTAAAGTCTCTATTTACAAAGAATTATCAGGAACTCCGTAATGTAAAAGACTTATTTCAATCTGTTGACATTAATTTTTTAGTCGCAATGATACGATTCTGACCAACTGCAGGCATCCCAGCATAAAGACTCATAAATACATTACGACGATAGTTCGTCCGAATCCCTATCCCAAAAAAATTATGTGGTTCGCATGAATCTATTCTGCGGTACAGTGTAATTTTATTAAGTTACTGTCCATTTGAAAATCTCAATATTTGAAACCGATTAGTTAGGCGGGAGGAGTCACGAAAAACAACTGCTGAAAGTAGATTGGAGAGTTGGCTAGTTTTGAAGCTGATAGCCTCCGGTGGCACACCTGTCTCCCTGGCCATAAACTCGACGCCTAATCTCGGCATCTCCCAACGAAAGTGAACTTTCAAATATAGCGCGGCCATTCCCTCGCCGGTCTACTACTACTACTACTACAACACGGTGAAATTGCCCCAACAACAGTGGATACCTGAGGATTTTCTACAGCCGGGTCTAAACGCACCGCGGAATATGAACTACCAATGTTCACATGCTTCATTCGGATATGATATAACAAATATAGAGCGGGGGTTGTTAGCTGTCGACCGCGAATTTTTTGTATGCCGCTAATAAAAAGCGGAGCCATTGAGCTCGGTCCCGTTGTAACCGAATTCTACTTACTGTGTCGAGAAACCGAAACCGGTCCAGCGCCAGACCAAGAAGCGAGAGAAAAACATGCGAACCTTCTTCGTATAATTTTTAACCGTGTTAAAATAATCTTACGACGATCAATTTAAGTTTGCAGTCAAAGAAAAATACGGTCCTTCATCATTATATGTGGGCATCGTGTGCTTGAGAACGGCCATACAACTCCACGGCCGAACTTTCATTCAATTGCAAATTTCAACTTGACTATATTATACTCAACATATTATTGCATTGACAGTGTATTAATTAAAAATAGTGAGGAAAACGTGCAGAACGTCTTTTCTAATTTGACGCTCAGACTGGGAGCGGGGGACGTACAGACGAATTATACAAGCGCACATGAACGCCTATTAACTTTCTTATTTAACAAGTTCATAAATTCTCCTAACTGAGAGGCTAAACGTATCTTCCGCCAATGCCCAGCGAGTTTAATTACTATATAATTTTTTGCGCTAATAAAGGCAATATATTTATTAGGCTATAAGGAAGTGGTAAAGACGAAGAGTTAGGATAGCTGCCAATGTTACTGGGTATTTGCTTAAGGAATGTCATCCCCGATTGCTTCGCTTCAAAATACTCCTCAATAATCTTGTCAAGGCAAGTTAAAAAAAGGAATTTTGTTTTAAAGTGCAATAAAAAATAACTTCAATGCTGGGGGATGTTACATACAATGATTTAATGTTTGACCGTTATAACGCTGTGATCATTAGAACTAACAATCTAGCTAACGGAATTTTTAATAACATCGACAACCTTAAATCCATTTCAAAAGTCCCTGAACGCCAAACAACACCAATTACGCCGCTATTTGTGGGGTTGAGAGATAAGCGCCCAAACGATGTTTACCGGACAGTTAGATGTACAGAAATAGACCCCAAGTGGCGGCAGCGGTGGGTGGGCATGAACCGGGCTTTCGCAAGAGTTTACGTAACAACGCCATCAAGTATGAGAAGGAGTGGGACCCTGGAATCGGACCGATGGAAACAATAGAGGCGGACGGCCAGTGACAAATCCTAGATAAAAGACCAACGAAGATTTTACTTAAATGTTGGGTGATTTCTAGAAAGGAAAGTTAAGTTACTATTGGTATTGTTTGTATATATGTTAAAGTGAGTCAAAACCTGAAACTGCTATATTCGAATCCGAGTTTTAAATCTGCTGAAACTACGTGTCTCAACTTCTTTCCATAGATGTTCCGCTATTATTTATGCATTGGCCGGCAGGTATGTTGGATCAACGACCTGGAAATCCAGTTAAACCGTCCCTGACATCCGCGAAGAGACAAATAAAGAGAAAGTCTCTCACCGAGAGTTCCGATTTGTTACATTTTAACAGACGTGATACGGGACAACACGCCAAGTGCCTTCGGGCCGTATGCTGATCCGACGCCTTAACGCACTACACCTGAAGATTCGATCCCCATTTTTTTTTCGTTAACCAATTCGGCTAATTCGGACGATAAATAATAAAACGGTTCGAAAGTTTGCAGCTTCGTTTACATTCAGCGCTTGCCAACTACGTTAGTCATGCCACGTATTCGTGTCACTGAATTTTACTTGCACAGGAGAAAAGCTTTGTGGAAATCGCCAAAGGAAATGCGATAATAAACTAATAGCTTTGCCCTAAATTTGAATTTTGCCCTTTAATAAAATGTCATATAAAGCAAATACGTTGTTGAAAAAATGCTTCTTTCACAGCCAATAATTCCCCTATTAACACTTTATAGGAGAAATTTATTGAAGACAGAAATAGGTTGTGATGTCATTACTCTTACAGAAACAGACTCCGGTTTAAGCGAAGGGCTAGTATTTTAAACTCTATGACTCCAGAGAGACAATAGACGATTCAAAGATGTCTGACCAAATGTCTCGCTCTATTTGTTCGAACAATGGTGCGGCCAAAACATCACTGTTCTACAAAACAATTGATTTGTTCCTTATCCCACGTTTTGTATTTCGTCGTCGCATCCTCCGTTCGGCTCTCAAATTCCTCAGCCTTTGTTACGTCGACAGGTTGTCTGATCTGCTGTCTGCAAGACGAACCGACAAGATAGCGCGTCCTCAATTGCATAACTATTTCCATCCAATTAATACTAATTGGAGTGGTAACTCGAACTTGATAAATAGACATCCACTATAAATACTTCCCTTTCCACGAAGAGAATTCTAATTGCATCTCATTAATGGTGCAATAAAAATCGCGGAGAAATTTGAATAGAGAACCCGCTTATGATATTGCAATTAAGTGTAGCAGGATATTGAGTTCTGGATTTATACGTGTTATTTGTATGTTATAATTCAAATTATAAATGCTGCGGTAGACCATAATTTCTTACAGTTGCAAAATGGACTATATTGAGAATTTTCACGAAAATAACTCTTTTACTTGTAGCGCACTCATTGTGAAAAGTCACATTACAAAAAATCCGTACATTCTCACTTTCACTCTTTTCACCGGGCTCGAGTGATGAGCCCGATTATTTTTATCATCTAGACCCCTTCTTTCCTGTTTATTTTTTGTGGACGCCTAATGTACAATGAGGCACACTATCGCAATCACTTTCTAGTCAGTTACACAATATTTTCATCGGGTTTTGACTCAAGTGTAGTGGCTATTCGTCTATAGTAGAAGAATATTTGTAATAACGGCAATGGAGTTTTAATTTGTCCGCCACAATCCGTTTATAAACACCTTTATTGCGCAATTTATATTCCTATCTAACAATACGGCATAAAAAAATATTCCCGTAGCAAATGTTTAACTAAACGCAACAGTGGCGATAAATTTATAAGGAGAATCGCATTTATTATATTTTGTTTCATATCCATTCTACTTAAAAGACGCAATCGTTACAATTACAACAGTTCGAGTAATTCGTTATTTGTTTCTAGGATGGCGGCGTACACGAGGAAGTATGGGTGGAGCGGGGGAGGCGCGGGGGCAAGTACGACACGCTCTCGGGCGGGAGCGCTCTTTCGAAGAGCATGAAGTACGCGGAGACCTGGCTGTACGGGACGGTGGCGGGTGCCAGGGGCGGGGTACCCAGGTCGAGGATGGAGGCGGCCAGCCTGTTCGGGACGGTGAGAGGGCCGCCAGGGGGAAGCAGGGCCAGGGCCAGGCTACTGGCGCACCAACCGCACCAGCCGTCACCGCTCCAGCAGCCGCAACACCAACTAGTCGACCCTTACGACATGGTCAGGAAGTCGAGGCTCTCTCTGCGGGCGAGCAGCGTGTCGCCGCCCCCGCACCGCCCCAGGAGTCGCAGCAACAGCCGTGGCAGGACGGCCCCGCCCTCGCCCCACCACCATCACCACCACCCGCACCGCGTTATCCTCCAGCCGCACCAATCGGCGGACGGCAGGAGGTCGATATTGGAATGCCACGTCAACCCGTACGATCTCGTGGTGCGGAGGACCAGACCCAGTCCGCGGAAAGAAGAGGAGGACGAAGACGAATTGAGCCTCAGCGACTCCCTCGAGGAGTCGTACGGAAAAACGAAGAAATGCGACGGCTCTACAGGGAGGAGACGGAGTACGGGGGGCGTCAGCATCGCCGGACAGAGAATAAGGGTCTTCAAGAACGATCGGCAGCAACGCGAAGAAGACACCGAGGAGGACGATTGGTCGGACGGGGAGCCGATAGGCGACGGAACTAGCTCGGCTCAGGACAGGCCCCAGTACAGACCACTACCGAGGATCGGGCGCAGTGCCGGCAGCACGCCGCTCACACCGAGGCGGCCCCCGAGGAAAGCCGAAGCCACTATCAAACAACCGGCGAGGGCGGTCAATTTCGAATCCGTTCTCGTTAGAGACCAACGGCAGGCGGCGACGGTCCCGACACCGGCCCCGACACCGGCCCCGGCCCCGGCCCCCGCCCCCGCAACACCGGTCCCAGCACCACTTCCAGTCACCGCCACTCCGACCCAGGGCACAGCCACCGGTAACTACGCCGAAATCAAGTCCATCCTCAAGAAACCCACGAACGAAAACCATCGAAACGACGGGACCTCGCGAGGTCCCGGCTCCAGGGACAGGAGCGACCCGAGCCGACAATCGCAACAAAATTTCAAGGATTACAAACACAAGAAAAAGAAACAGGTACAGTTCAAAGTGGGGGGTTCGGGCGCGGAGACGGTGCACACTCTGCCGAGGCAGCCGCCCCCGACGGAAAGGCCACCGCCCCCGCCGTCGAATGCCGGGCCCGCCCCCAACACCGTTCCCGTCCCCAACGCCGGCCCCGAAAAGGATGACAAAGCGACGGCCTCGAGGAAAACGAAGGCGTCGCAGAAGAAGGATAAACCGGAAGTTGTGCTGATAGAAGCGGAAAAATCGGAAAGGGAAGCACCCGCACCCAGGCCTGCCCAGACTAGCGCAAGTACGGCCAGTCCCCCAGTCGAGCACCGACCTCCCTCACCCCCGGCACCCATTGCGACATCCACCCCTAAACAGGAGGAAAATTTAATTAAACTGAAGGAATCTTCTAGTACGGATACAGGTAAAACAATTCGCTTTTAACAAGTTTTTTAAATAATACAACTGGCAGTACATTTCCTTATAAACTAAGGCAGGGACTTGTTTTACCCGTCTGGATTTCTCGGCTATGGCTAAACGTCAAAAACAATTGTTTGTGGCCATCAACCCGGGGATCAATGGTTTAAATTCAGGAATGTAGGGAAGCGAAGGATGAACGGTACTAAATTAAGGGGGAACAATACAAAGGCCAGGAAATAGCGCGGTTCCAACACTGCGGCCGGAGAACATTCCCTTCCCACATCATTCTCATTTCTGGCTCTCTTTCTCGCTCTCCCCCTCTATTTATCTCTCTTTCTATCCTTCCAAATGTCCCTCCATATCTCCCTCTATCTATCTATTGTCTGTGGGTATATTTAAAACGAAGCGGGACATTCCCCGACACATGATGTAACAGGTACGATCTCGTACTTTTAAATTATCCCTATTCTATTTTAAACGCTCCCCGGAATCAAACTCACAAGGGTACTGGAAACAGTAATCTCTTTACCGTTTCGAAGGAAACATATAAAACAGGAAGCGTAGGTAAACAAACACAATTCATCTTTTACAGTTCAAGAAAATCTTCACAGAAACAGAAATGGGGCCCAATAAGCCATTTTAAACACAAAATAATACTTCGGATAAAAGGTTATGAAAGAAAAACTACCAACCTCTTACACTAACTTCGGTAAATTCCTACAGAATATATGAATTATGGCTTATTTATTAGTGCTTATTCTTCAGTTATACGTCCATTTCACTTTTCGGCTGTCCATTGGTCCTTTGCAACTCCGCGGGTTTCGCTAGTTATTGAACTGCGGAAGGTGGCAAAAAAGTCCTGCAGCGTAACGACTAAGCGGCCGCTTTAGAGGCGACAAGCCGTTCCATTATCGGGCGGTACTTTGTGCCGAGCACGTATACCTATTCAGAAATTATAATGAGGCTATTTGCTGGTCCGTGGCGGACGGAAATTTCGCAGCCGGCCGAAAAGCGGAAAACGAGGCCGTGACGACGGCTCTCCGCTCTCACGTCGCCCCTAATCGATTGAACGAGCCACCCCCGACCCCCGCCCCCAGTCCGCAAATATAAACCAGAGATGGCACAGAAACGGTCCTTCAGGAACGATCGAAAACAATGGGAAATGCCACGTTCCTGTTCTTGAAGTGCTTACAGAGAACAATCAGAGCGATAACGCTAGCAATCATCGCCAATGGTGATAAGAAACCGATTTTATCTTAATCGAATCGGGGATCCATTAAGCAGAATCAGATAGAGGGAAATCGTTAACTGTGCACCGAATTCGTATCTTCAGTGCAATAACTAATATATCTGCATATAACTAGATGAGGTTTACAATGAATGAGGTTTCAAGCATAACCATTCTATTTTTTCAATTTTCAGTTTTCACACTTCCATCAAAAGACAATAGCATCTGTACACATCCTCTAAATTGGTGCCATATATTCAATTCAGATCATTGAAATGTACAAATTCAACTCTTTTTGTTACCCAGTTTTAATTTCATTAGATGTTAACGATGGGATAGGGCTAAATGTTGGGAAATTAGGTATAAACTGACTAAAGATTCGCTTATATAATTCAAAATTAATTTGATGTTCAAGTAGCATTAATCTAGTAGTTCTAAATTGATAGATAATTATGAAATTTGGTGATATCTATATTGCCAAACAATGTCCGTGTAAGAGTGCTGAAGTGAACGCTGAAATCTTGTAAAAATGTAACTGGCGCCACATTTATTTTAAATGTCAGGCAAGAATGTGTACGGCTGCAATGAAGTAGTCCATTTAATTATTTTCAAGCGATACTTATGTCTGAACACTATTGAGGCGGTATGACAATGTCTTCAAATTTTGTTACTTTCCAATGAACCGTGTTTGCATACGCGGCGTTCAATTGCGGTAAACCGTGAAGTGTGTTAACCGCGATTACAATGCGACCGGTGGAGATCATTAGACTAGATAAACGAATTGCACGGAGGCCGGGTTAAGCTCGGGGTTACATAAAACCGGCGGCGGGCCCACTACGGCATGCTATCCACTACACTCCAAGAGAAAGTTGAATTGGCAGGGCTCATTGCTCGTGGAGCCACAGCTCGTTTACTTGCCGTTTATTCCATGGAATGTCCTCAATATTCCCCGCAGCAGTTTGTTAAACAAATTAGTCGAAATACGTTTTAAGTATTTATATCCTAGAGGCGGATAAAAATGTAAAAGCAAAATACAGCGGTTCCTATTCGATTCTTGTGCTATCCTAGTCTAAAGACAATCTCCATACTAAAATTTCAGTGGTAAAATAATGTTCCGAGGAGCATTACGGAGAATAATTTAAACGTATTTAACTTTTTCAATGACTCTTTAGTAATTTCAGCCGTGAGTTGAATTCATAAATCATTAAATTTCTGGATGGATAAAATTAAGACGCGAGCCAATTTCATTCTCCTATTTAATTTACCTGTCATTTATATACTTTAACAGCTTTATATCAATATGTTTCAGTACCACATTCAATAATACTCTTTTATGATTCAATAAGAAAAAGTATCAACGATCAAATTATTTCAGTCCATCGTCGAATATGTAATTTGCCTCAAACAGTAAAAAGAAGCGTCGACTAATTTTCCTGGGATGCTGGGGCCCGACGCGCGATTATTGAAAGAGGCCTAGAAGCCTGCACGTATTCACACCGGGCGAATTCATTTTCGTGATAATGATATATGCGGGCAGCAATCGGCTTCGGGAAATAGCGGTAAAGGTTAAAAAAATCGAGGAATAACCGAGCCCGAACGTCGGACGTCTCTGATTGCCCGGCAAATGCGCAAAAGCGTTTGAGAAGATCCTCTTCTTCAGATGAAGTATGCTCTAAAACGTTGCCTTCGAATCTCGATAAAGAAGCCTTTAACATCTTCAGGCTTTCGTCAATTTTCAATCGAATCGCGAAATCCACTGAACCGATGAAACCGATAAACGTCTCGATAGTGAACAACAACCAAAAAACACGAACAAATTCAGATCCCATTTAGAGTATTATACCGATATCTCGCGATGTAGCTATTCAACGCTGGTGTTTTTAAGCTGAGATAGAGAATCATCCTGCTTTCGATGTTATCGGGTACAAAAGTGACGGTCGTACATTCACACGATCTGTATCTAGGAAAACGAGTTTGCTAATTAGAAAAAGATAGGGTTTAAATGGAAATATTTGAGTTTCAGCTGTAGCCCCTAGTGCTCTATAACCTCTGAAAATTGAGTTTACAAGTTATTGAGGTATGTTCATTAAAAATAAAGGGCTATAAGAGTGCGATATTATAACAGATATAAGCATGGAAATGTGTGAAGAAAAAGAACATTTATTTCCTGACTCAAAAGCTAGGTTAGGCCTGAAGATGTGCGGGGGAATCGCGTTCCGCCGAAAGCCGGGAGCTTGGAATTTCAGATTTTTCGCCGGATTTTCCCGGAAAACCGCCAACATCGAGCGCCCCAATTTTCCGACGGAGGAGAAAGCGTCCATAGCACGGCGCACAGACCCGTGGCAGTCATTATCGTCTCTCTGTCTCTGAATTATTCCCCCAAGAAGCGTCCCGACGCGGAAACAGGCCGCTTACATCGCGGCGAAAGTGTTACATAAAATCCCCCGCCGTCCGCAATTGAATATCGTTACACAGTTCAACGAGTGGAACACGACCGTCTGTCGCTACGGCGATCGGGGAAAGGACAGGTCTATTTTACGTAATGTGGAAGTGAAAAAAATCAGTTATTTCCGTACGAGGGCTCTAGGTACAGCATTCACGCCGCCAGATCTTCAATTCCATCGCGGACGACAAACGTTGTCGATGGTTACGCATCCGACGACAATGACGGAACAGGGCGTCCATGTCTGGACGCCGTCCCGCGTCAAATTGCACACAACACATAGCAGAATCAGAACGAGAATACACTTATCCTTTTTCTTCAGTACAAAGCATACTTTTCAAACCGTACAGTGTTAAGCGCGAGCTCAAATAATGTTAGAATGTTTATGGCGACACTAACACAGCTGACAGGACGCTTCACCGGTAGCCACAAGCGTATGCACCTCATTAGATTTGAACTAGAAAGTTACTGAGATTGCTGAAACCGGTCTGAGAAGAAAATATGATTAGTGCTGACAAGCATATATTTCCTCGATAAAACTTTGAACATCCTCTAACTTGCTGCGCTGAAGAGGATCAGTTCTTAAGATGTAAGAATATGCAATGATTCGGCTATAGAAATAATAGAGCAAACATTATTTACTTTATGTCACAATTTTATATGCTGAACTTCAAAGTGAAATCCTGGGTATTACTGCCAGTAATTGCTATTTTCTTGTAGTTGCATCACAGCTACAAATCATTAAGAAAGGTTAGGAAATCGACCCTTCCGAAAAGGGAGAGTACTAACATTAAATGGGTTGTGCAATTGGGAGAATTTAGATATGTTAACTATTGCGAAATTCTATGAGACTGAACACTTCTGTACTGCGGACACAGTGCACCAGTTTTGTAAGCAGTTGTAAGAAGTACAGGACACATACACGTGTGTGCCTCATATTGTGTTCAGTATCTCGCGTTAACAACATTGTATACGCTAAGCAAGATGTTACTGGCTGGATATTGTCACCTTTTTATTCCATAAATTTTTTTTTAACATTTCATACGAAGAAAGCGTGAAAAATCTAAGATTATTTTCAAAATGGTTATTTCGTAATATTTTTGAGTGGGTCTAACCGTTCGGATAAAGGTTATCTGAAAATGTCGAAAATGCGAATGGCTTTTAAAACCCCCCCCCGTACCCACCTCCCGGGGGTCGGATTAAAATCGTAAACTGGAGGCGTCCGCACTTCGCATGCCGCGGCCGTTAACGACGATACGCCAGGAGTTAGCAACGAAAATATTTCGTCGCTACGCCCGGTTGTTGCTTCACGCCGGCGGACCGTGACTCAATCGATGGGAGAGCAGGAGGGGGGGGGATTGTTTCTGAAATTGTTGAAATCTCTCCCGGGCGAAACCAACCTTGACACGGCGTCGGGCGAGGAATCGAAAAATACGCCCGGTCGGAATTAATTTTAACGAAGCCGACCCAAATTGCGGACCGCAAGGGGAGTGGAGTCCCCACTATGTAGCGGTTACTTGTTTCCCAGGCCACGGCCGGAAGCGAAGCTCCCGTCGTACCGTTAAAAAATGAATAACGACCATTGTGAGCCTTTTAATTCAAATTGCAATTTTATTGGTCTAAACACGGCCGCCATACTATCGGAGGGGAATAAATATGAGTGGAATAAATTATTGGATAAGTAAAATTTCAGTGGACATAACGAGATAACCTTTTCGCGTCCGATTTTTCATTCAATTCGAACCGTGTTTAGAAATTTTTTTCGGATGAAAGGAGTCGAACCGTTGCGACATACATCAGTTTTGGAATTGCTTTGGGAATGTCATTATTGCTCACAACGCGATTTCGTGTCCGGTTCTACACTTTCACTTTTGATATAAATATATTTTTGCCCTTTGTTCATTTCTTAAGTGGTATTGCGAGTGTAAGCGATACAGTCTCGGGTGAATAACGGTTTTTGAAACCGCCGTCCCCCACACTAAATTTTGCGAACGTTCCGGGGGACCCGGACGAAATGAACGCGGAACGAATAGGAAGGCTGGGACAGATCGCGGCATCGGCGCAGTCGTTCCTCCCCGGGTATTACTACCCCTCGAGCCGTATTTCAGCCGAGTTTACGAGCGCCGAACCCTTCTAAAAATTCCGCCCCGCGGTCTTAAAAAATGCCGTGGGACAGTCTCTGAAAATAAAAACCGGTCCTCGGCCGGCCGAGGTATTACCTTCCTCGTGGCCAATTTTATGGCGCCCCTTCCCTTCTTCCATAAAACTGTTTTTCGGTCTGGAAGGACACGCACTCCCACGAGATTTCTGCCAATTGCAGCCTTCGGTCGGGTTTTTTGCCCGTCACTTTTGTTTTTCCCGATCGCAAGCCGAGTCGAGGTATTCGATATTAACAGTTAAGACACCCTTCTTCGCCTCATTTTGATTATTTTTAGCCGGGGGATTTTATTACGTCTACGGCCCCGCTCGTACTGTTACCGGGACGGGTATACTCTAGAGAAAGTTGTTTCTTCACAGCATTGGTAAATGTGGTTAGGTTTTGTGGTAGGTACTGGGGAATGAACATGGGGGAGCTTCTGCAAGCGGTATAATCTCTACATTCCAATGTTAGTAACAGAGACGAAACTCTAATAGAAGAAACTAAATATCATATTTCTTAAAATTATATACGTGCAAATATGTCAATTATTATTCTCTCCAATATTACCCCAATATTCTTTTCCATTTAAATGGTTTCAACTTCTTCTCTGAACCTCACCATTTCTGTTTCTTAACAAGGAAGATGCAACTAGACTTGGAATGATTCCAATTTAACACCCTCACCCACACAAATGTGGTCTTCTAAAGTGCTATTTTATTTATGATTGAATACTAAGCTCCGATTTTATATTTAAAGTGCATAGTGATCGTTGTTATTACGTATAAAAATAGTACCAGTGATACCTAATACTGTTCAGAATGGGGCACAAGTTCCGGCAGTGTGTTGAATTCCCCATATGCTAGAAATGTTGTGTTTATACAATTTTCGATTGTCCTCAGCCATTGCGGGAAAATCTTTCCATACTTAAGTAATAACATCGGGCATTGATGGGAAAGTTTTGTACGGGGTTCAGGTCCGAGAACCGGGCAGACCATTCGCCCACAACGGTCACGACGCCTTCGGTGGCCTCCATGTTGGAAAAATGAGCAACGGGAATATTTTGAGATTACCAGTAATTGGTCTCGAGTATACTTTTAATCAAGTTTTATATAAAATCGGGCTTTATACACAGAATGTTAATTGTTTCGTTGCGACCAATCTTGGAGAACAAATGTAGGGTTAAATTGTGATAGATTCGTAAAATCTTCCATCATTTAACGCTCACGACTAGTACAATAATATAGTTCTGGCTCAAAATTCTTATTTATAACTGAAATATCGCCGCAGGAACGGATGGGTAACTGGATAGATAGGTAAAAATATGCGTTGGTTCAGGGACTGATCGAGTGACCTTCACCTTTTGGGTTCACTTCCTCTCTCAGGAACCCGCCCTCGCACCGTTATCCAGTTACTTCTATAATGGAACATTTAACAACATGGAATAAGACATAAGAGCAGAAATACCGCGTTTTTATAGGTAGGTTTCCTAAATTTCTCTACTAAACCGAAAAGCCTTAAGTATTTGTCCGAATATACACGTCGATGTAAGCAATCGTGTGCACATGAATGAACGTGCGAAGTGGAAAGTGTGCAGGAGATTGATTCAGAAATAATTTGGATTATGTGAGCTTAAGTTGATACCAACCTCTTGCAGCCTAAAAGAAATTTGTCCAGAAATAAATGCGTAACGTAATGTCCAATAATAAACAATACGATTTGAACACAATTTGAATACATACTTAAGTATATTTATCCATTTTAAAGAATTGATCCTGTTTTCCAGTAACAAAGTTTACGAGTCATTGCCAACCGGTCTTCTAGTAAAATAAATGTGCCGCGTACAGCTTGTCCTTGGCCCAAGGGTATGGGCTTTATTTCTCTAGATGGCCCTGGTCGTATAATATACATGGGGACTCGTACTGAAGGACGATAAAGTGGCAAGAAATGCCAATATATATAAATTTCCGTACGATTTAAATAAATCGTATACGTGAAAATACGATCAGTAATTGACTAAAGTGCAACCCAGTGGTTCAAATTTCTACTGTTACAAACCGAATTTATCTTGGCGCAGTTTCTATCATAGGCACTACCTTTGTATTTATTTTTCGACAAAAACAGGTTTAAAACTAGTCTGTAATATTATTAAGAGAGCCTTAAACCAATCTGACATTGAAAATATTAAAATCGCTCTCGTAGGCCGGAAAGAAATTTCAGAATAATCATTACTGGGCGCAGTTCCCGCGTTTCAGGACGAAATAGCTCTATTTTTAAACTGTAGAAGAGAGATGAGAGATATTACGCGGCTGACACAAACAATTCTCTGAGATTTTAGCAATGCCTCAATAATGGTAGCATTCAGGTGAAGTCATGATAGTTCCACGGAACTATTATTACTCTACAACGGAATTAGAATTCATACGGTGTTAATAATACTTAATAATAAACAGCGTGTGTTCTATGACGAAATTCCTGAAGATTGACACGATTATATTTTGTCTTAAAAAAAATTGGTTGCCATTTTGTTTACAAAGCGTGCGTTGTTGTCCTTTCTTCAATACGCGTAATAATTATTTAGAATAACAATTGATCACAGAAGCTATCAGGTCCAATTTGACTTATATCAACTCAATGGTAATTATGGAAAACATATGGCCGTTAACCTCGTCGAGGTGGGCCATTTCTGTCGGTACGGACTGAAATAACTGATGGTGTTCCGAACGCGCGTATTGCACGCGCCAGAGCCTTGTTCGGAAGGCAACTCTCGCCGGTTTGAGGGGGAGGGGGTGTTTTACAGAGGAGAGCTGCTTTCAAAAGCAATTAGCAGAGGTGGAGTGGAACTCCGAGTCGAAAGTGGGGGCTGTTTGTCAATGCACAATGGCCAATTGTTACGAGGCCGCGTTCGCGGCAACGAACCGGACCTTAACGGAGTCAAGTCTTGACATTGATCTTTGAACCTCCTCTACCATACGGTTCGTTCGTTCTCTCTCTCTCTCTTTCCCTCTCTCCTTCCCTCCCCCATTCTCTCTCTGTCTCGTTCTTTCTCTCTCCTTCGTTTATATGTGCTACAAACTAAGAAAAAAAACAATGGACAAGGACACGAATCGGAAGTTCGGTCCAAGCAAGGTCTCGCCTCAGTGACCCACACGGGCTCAGGAGTACCTGTGCGTGGGGAGAAAGTCCGCCACTAATAGCACATTATCAAATCTTAGAAAATACTAAACAGAAAATTAGAAAATTTGAATTGAATATCTTCGGCACTTTCGACACTTGATTATTATGAACGTCGTGTAAAATATATTGTAAAAACCAAGTTATTGGAGGCGAATGATAAAATGCCACCCTCCCCAGTTTCAACATTCCCCTAGTTTCAGTGAAGACTTCTGTTATTCTTGCATAAAACTAAACGCACAACTGATGATTCTCTCCCATCAGCGAGACCCTAAGCTGTTAATTGCTAGACCGCATAGTTGGGCAAACGATAGACTGTTGCCGGTTGACGAGAGAAAATGTGCCAATTGGCAGTGCTACTCCTCCATTTCAGGCGTGGAAGCTAATCAATGAACTTTTTCCAACTCGGCCCGCCCTATACAGTTTTCACTTCCGATCTCCTCGAGCTCAACAGTCTCTTCGACGTTAATTGAAGAAAATTCCCAAGCCTAATCACCGAGTTAGGACAACGATTACGATAGTGGCTGCCGCCAAAATTAGAAACAGGAATATTAAATACTTCCTCTAGTGCAGAAAATGTCATTTCCTGAAATTGCATCATTTAATGCGAAAATGACTAATTTGACTAATTTAAATGCAATTCTCCGTTTCGTACAAACGCTATAATAAATATTGAATATTTATAAATTGTACCATTTTCTTATTGTAAACCCGGCTTATTGTAGATCCGGAAAGGAGCAATACAGAAAATGTACCCGATTAAAAAGGGTTTCCCATTTTCCCCAGTATAGGGACTGTTGTACAAGAGGGGTGGCACTCTATAGATTCGGGTCCATTAACTAATTGGTTGTTGGACAACAATGCTTTTGGCGCGACAATGGCCCCCACGTTCAGCTGGATTTACTTGGTCTGTCACGCTTTTAAGACCGTAACTTAGTAACTATTAACGAGCCCGATATTCGCACCTCCTATTATTGTACGTACTTGACTGTACTACGTACTATTAAGCATGCATTCAAAGCCAAAAAATGTATGTATGTATGTCAATTCTTATATCGGGTTATGAAATATTTCAATTAGTTCATTATACGAAGGGCAATAACCTGGACATAGAAAACACTCATTGTAATTCAACTGTATTCTTTCCAAACCTGAGGTACACTAAGAAATAAGGCGTAGTAATAATTCCATATAAATAGGCCGTATTTCCAATAAATATTCAACTGCGAAGGTTTCGAAAACATTATTAAACCTTCTAGAATAAATGTCGGGAAACCGATTATACCATCTGAAGATAACGGAGAAAAAAGTTTCCCTCAAGAAGAAGTATAAGTTAAATGCTTCAGTCACCCAATGCCCTTCAAATGAAGACGGGGAAAGGTTAAGGCCGCATTAATGGAAAGCCTGTTTAATTGTACCAGGATATATGAGATACAACAGAATTAAAGAAAATTCCACTCTCCAGCTGGTTGAGAAGAAAACGATGACTACGAGAATTATTCGACCGCTGAACCCGAATTGAGTTCACGGTGCTCTTGTTTTTGGATTCGGGCACGTAAAAGTATTCAGTGTCCTTGTAATAATCATCAGAAATTTTGATGTTGACAGTGTTAGGATCGGCAAAACGTCCACGGTTAGACCTCGAAAGTAGACAACAAACATTTTACACTGGGGGGATCGTGGAAACATTGACTGTATATTAGGATCAGCAACTACAATCGACAATAACGTTCTATTCGACCACATTATATTCCATTTATACACACTTGGTCCTAAACAGCGAAAATAATTATTGCCACGAGAATATTTATTTAATTTAGTAAAAATTAACTAAATTAAATTCGCATTTACATATTCTCCCTTGAATATGGAATGAAGATGATAAATGTCTCACACGCGCACAAATACAAACCAGTGTGATAACCTGGTCACTGAACCTGTGGAACTGGACTTGTGATAACCTGTTTGTTTCTACGTCACTCTTGAAAAATACGCTTTAATAAGTTAACTCGCGTAGATTTTGATATCTCGCTTACATTTCACAGTGACGGCAAAAGGATTGGGCTAGTGCGAGCAAATATGAAATGACGATTGCTACAGTAATTTGTTAAACACTGGAGCATTCGTCAAGATTTTCACTTCTCCTCGAACCAACAATTAATATTTCGTTAACTTCGGAATTAACAATACCATGTTCTTATTAAAGTTCATTCTCTCTGTGTTAAAAATAAACAACATTTCGTGAGCGAAACTAAGACCTTTTATTTTTTATTTATTTTTTTTCATAATTAATGTTCCTCTTTCACGCTATCGTCGTTTAACAGTTCTTGAAAGGCAACCTTCCACTCGCTGTAATAATTTGGCGAGCTATCTTTAGCCTTTTTTTTCCCACAGGATCTTAATGCCGCTTCTGATTGAGATAACCCAAGATAATTAATTCCTCCTGTTATGTGAAAGTTCAAACTTCAAAATTCCATCTTACATTTTTTTATACTTGAAACGAACAGTGTCGGAAAATATTTTCCGAAGAAGTAACACTGACTGATATACACATTTCTGTTCCAAGTATCTAACGAACAATGGGTTAAACAAAAAAGGTTGTTTGCGTGACATTGTCGGCAGAGGGAATACATTAAACAATTTTTGGGACGAAATGGAATACAATACTCTGTTCTGTCAGCCCGATTCGATATTATTCCAAAAGATACTACAAACTCTAATATTAATGAATCATATCTATTACCGCCATCTAGAATTGTTACATGCCCCGAGCTGTGGTCACTGGAAAACAACATCTCGTCTGGGTTTTGTTTAAAGCATTGCTCAAGCTTCCCCTTTTTCGCAACAGCGAGCACATAACACTTATCAGTGGCGATCCCAGCCAAATAATATCTGGTCAGCTTGGTAATTCGTACTGCAAGTATGCCAATTCTTATTGGCGTTGCGCAATCCCAGGGCAGTAACAGAACGGGCCCGCATAAGTCCCAAACCTTCGATAGTGATCTTCACGCTGTCGTAGAGCTCGCTCTCTCTATTTCTCCCATCGTCTGTCAGTTTTGCCTTTTAATTCAGCGTGAAAGAACCGTTTTCAGAGTAAAATTTCCCAATACTCCGGCTATACAGCATAATACATTTAATAACATTTGGGGACAATTCATTCTGTCTTCCTTCATTATAATGGAATGGATACAAAAATAAACTAACGGCGAATTAAAGAGATCTTATTTCATGAGGCGCACCAGGCGATTCTGAAGAGTCGGACGACAAACTGAAGCCAAATTATACACTCTATTTATTATTGCATCGCCGAGCAATTCTTACGTTACGATTACAATATTGCCTCGCAATTAAGACATTTGAAGAAAGACCGCAGTTGTGCAATAGCGCGTTGGCTAATGAAATCGATTTTTATCAGTTACGGGAGGCTGATCCCCGCCAGCATTTCCTATTGTGTTTTTTTTTATCTCGCCGCGTTCCCCGGCGTCGACGCCACTTCCGAAATTATTCAACGAAAATTATGCCCAGAAAAAATATTATTTAAGCGCATAAACTAAGTTCTTACGTGGCTTTTTTTCAACGTGAAAAAAACTACACAACTACGAATCGCGGAAGTCGGTACATAATAATGCCAATCCTATCTGCAATAATTGCGCGGTCATACATGCTTCCTGGTCTAAAGGATGTTCAGGGGTCGTTTTAAAAATTATGAGAACTATGTTAGATCTCTATCGGGTTTTCTGAGTAGGAAAATTTCAAAAGGACCCGCCCGCGGACAACGAAATGTAGGCTAATATTCCCGAAAACAAATAAGTAACGAAAGCGTATTCGCGACCAGCGTTTAAACCTTTGGCAAAGGCGGCACCGATTTGGATTAAGTAGGATCGATTCCAATTTCGTTCAGGAATGAAGCGACCCCATTGTCGGGACTTCCGTGTAAGTGTGTCTGAGTGTGCGTACTGTAAAATACGTGGCACACTCTCTACTCGCAGAAACGCGACAAACACTGCCAATAGGGACAGGGGAGCAAAGAAAGTTAGGAATATATATCTTTTAGACACTATTTCTATTATCCCAAGCGGTATGTTCTTGTAAAATTTGCACATGAAATTGCTATAAAAATTCTACGCGCGGATGATTTTATTTAAATATATACACAAATATTTTATATCGTTGCAGATGCAGGATCCGAAGGTTCGAGCGGCCCGGTAGTGAGACTGCAGAGGAGTTTGAGCGAAAGACTGTCGACTAAAGACGACAAGAGCCCACGGTTTAACGATACGATGCGACTGCGCCAAAGAGCTCTCAGGAGAGACGCCAGAAACGCCGCCTTCCAACAATCGGAGTCCGAAGAGAGCACCGGAAGCAACAGCAGCGAGGACAATCAAAGACCCAACCCCAGAGTCAAGAACAGAAGATCCTCTTCCAGCCCAGGAAGGCCCAGACCCAAAGAGCCCCCGCCCCCGCCGCCGCCCCCTCCCCCGCCACCGCCACCGCCACCCAGGACTATCTTCCCCTTTACCAAACAACAAATCGAAAAAATTAACAGCAATCGTCCCAACGACGGCGAGTTTATTCCTACCAAAATCCTGACCCTGGAGGAAGAAAAAGGCGAGAACCCTCCCGCTCCTCCGGCGTTGGAAGTAACACCGCCGCCCCAGACCCGCCGACTGGAAGACCCCTACAAAATCACGGTCCTCGATGACACACCCCTCCTTGTCGGTTCCTCGGTAAAGCTGAAGGTTACGTCCTCCCGCCCTGCGAACGACGACAACGACTATCAGGAAACTTCCCCGGACATGAGAACTATCGTCAGGGTCACCGAAGAAGGGCCCTCCAGAAGAACTTCCATCATGATAAACAGTCCGTACGCCGCGACGCCCGCACCCCCGCCGCCTCCGTCCCCTTCCTCATACCTCGTTATAGGGTCGGAGAACACCGCTTCCAACAAGGTCACTATTAACATCAACGGCTCGGATATCTACAAGAGTCGAGTCAGCGTTCAAGAGGAGGCACCATCGTTCAAGAGCAGTGTCACCGTGCTCGAGCCGCCACAGGAGAGGAACGAAGGAGGGCGGACGCTGGTCGTCGTCGACCACACCTCGGAACTTAGAAACATCATGAAAGGGGAGGCCGAGATGCAAGAACTGATAAGGAAGAGAATAGACCCCGTGGAAGCTGCGAGAAAGAATATGGTACCGCACATCTGCGGGAAGACCAACGAGAAGGAGGAGTCCGGCAAACGGTGGAGGGAGGACTCCGACGTGTCTACGACTGAGGAGGAGACACAGTCGGACGTAATAGACAAGAGTGTCAGAGAGATAGAGAGAATCGGTACTGAACTGATGAATAAGAGCGAGGGGATGGGGGGCTTCGAGCTCATACTGGAGGACGCCAACCCGTGGAGGAACAAGGAGGAGGAGGACGAGAAGGAGGCGGCGGACATCTACTCGTTGAGCGGAGGCGGTTCGTCGACGGAGTCGAGCGGAGGCGGCGGAAGCGCTTGCTACAGCAGCCTCGAGAAGGACAAGATGGAAGACGAAGTGGAAGTCAGACTCGGTCTGCTCGACCTACTGGGCAACTCCGGGACGGTAGAGGAGAACCACTACGAGACGATCAGGGACCCGATATACGAAGAGATATCGGATAAACCGCCGCCTCTGCCCCTGTCGCCGCCTCCGCTCATCATTGAACAGGTGGACGAGCTGATTCCGACGAGGTCGATATTCGAGGGGGCTACCAAGCACGACATACTCAACTATTTGGCCGGCGCCAAGAAAAGGGGGATAGTGGGCGAGACGACCAGCTTCACGGACGACGAATCGCTGATCGGAGGGCACACCAACAGAATGGCCTGCCTGGAGATGAGCAGCAGAATCAGCCAGCTGAGTAACGCCAGCGATTCTAGCGAAGACTCCTGCGGTCTCTTAATGCCACCGCACACAGATATCAACCCGTTATTAGGGGACAAGGTATACTTGCAATACTTCAATATAATACTTAGGTCTTCAATATAATTATATGCCTATCAAAATACAAAAAATCGAGTTTGATTCATGAAACGAGGGTTAATAGTAATTAAATTAGGCAATCAGAGCACGCATTCCTCAACAAATTTATTTAGGGTTCGAGAAAGAAAATGAACAAAATTAGCCCGTGACATTTCATATTATGAGACAACAATATTTTCTTTTCCTAATTAATCTAGTATGTTACTTCAATAGTACAGTATCAAAATCGATCTACGAGCTAAATAAACTATTGATATTGGCACGTTTGTACCGGCCGCGGACGTTGTGTGTACCGTTAATAACAGTCCCCACGGTGCCCTAGGTTCGAAAGAGTTCGGCAGAAGTGGAGAGGAACGATTCCGGCGTCGGTTCGGAAACTTCAAGAAGCAGATGGCAGCACCAGCTGGGTAACGGAGGCAGCATTAGCGAGGACTTGCAGCACAGCTGCTGCGAGGACTGCGACCAGCCCGTCGAGACACAAATTACAGACAGGTAAATCGAAAGAAGCAGACTATAAATCGTATTTAGACCGATAAAACGTTTTCGCGAATAGGTTGCGGATACAAGAGGTTTCGTTATCCGGTCTGGACTATCCTTTTCCGAAAGTTTCCGTAACGACAGTCTTAAAATATTGGTACTAAAATACTCTCAATTACCATTCGCTATGAGAATTTGAAATGCCAAAACTATCTTAATAAGTGATATATATTTTTACTTTAATTGTTGAGGCTTATTTGAGGATTAGGGTACGAAGAATTGTACTTGAAATACGATTGTATGGATTGAGGTGTACATCTCGTGATCTTCTAACGCGTGGGTTAAATTAATCGCCAGCGAAAAAGTAAAATATATTCCACAACATTAGAATCAGTTTTTCTTCATTCTTTCTACGGCATATGTTCGGGTCAAGAGTGCGAGGGTTGACCGGAGCCGTGCACCGCGGCCTAGGAGACTTCCTCAAAATAAAATGAGCTAGGTTTCATAAAAGGACATTTTAAGACCTGCGCCTCTCTTCACAAGGAATGGTGCTAACTGGTTTCCTGGAAATGACAATAAGAACCGGTGAACCGGTCTTGAAGTCAACTGAAGTTGTATATTCCAAGACCGGTTCACCCCTCCCGTCGGTTCCGTGACAGTCGGTGGGAACCCATTTGGAAAGATTTAAAAAATAAAATAATCCTACGAGAAAATAAACCGACAATGCCGTCAGAACTTTCGAATAATAAATATTGGTCCGATTTCTAAAATTAGCTGCCTTCGAAATGTTTACAAACAGTTGCAACATATCTGCTTTATACAGATGCATGCAACCGAATGTTTTATGTTACAGATTATGCCTTTGTAATGAAAAAGTGATGGGAGTGAAATTACTGATGATAATAATAATAATTTTCAGTGAATCGGCACCAGTTCCTGTTTTCCAATCAAAATCTAAATGAGGTCAAACGTGTATATTATACTGATATACAATAATACAAAACGAGTCTATATATATCCACTTACAACTTCCATCGAACGCTTAATTTAATCGATTGTATATTCAAATTACCTAAAATTCTGATATATTTTTAGAGTCAAATACGAGTTCGGAACGGTAAAAAGTGTGTTGCAACGAACTAGAAAACAATAGAAACGCCTGCCAATAAGAGATAGGGGGAAAGTAGTTTCCGTTGTGCCACTTGTTTGTATTTCATTGAAAATTCAATTGAATTTTAAAAGGAACGCATATTAAATCCGGTAATGGGAGTGCTTTTACACTTACATTCAATCTATGAGCCATCATAATATAATTATATATCTTATTCATTGTATTTGTATTTAGGAAACATATTTTTCAAGGACCATTTATCCTGTGCCGACTAAATATAAAGTTTGAAACAACGAAAAATAGAAAATATTAATATAACAATATGCAGTTTTAAACATTTGAATGACCTACGTATAATGGATGGTGACGCAGATAAATAGGCGCAAAAACCGTTGTGGTAAATATTGAATAATTCAGTTGAAATGACCCGCAATCGATAATTGCTCGGACGGGTTTTTTACCTTGCGGTAGAAAGGTAATGGCCCCTCGCTAAGTGTTGCGAAAGATTTTTATTGTAAACTGTTTGCGTTACCAATTCCTATTTTAACCAGTTATTCCACCTTGTGCATAATCCTATTGTCGCACTCGGAGAGTTCGGAACAGGAAGAATGAATAATTGAAGAATCAGAGAAGATAATATTCTAATTTCTAGAGAGTAGAGCAATTTTTGCATTGCCTAAACTGTTCAGTTCATAATGTAAGAATGGGGCGGTTCCGAAAGTACCGTTAGTGATAATCAATTAACGGGTGTACTGTTTCGAAATTCAAGATCTTTATGATACCCAGAATTTGTGGATCAAATGCAGGCCCGAGAATATAAAAATGTTAACAAAACTGTCAATTACATATACGGAATAAAGCAATCCTAGTGCTCAACTAGAGGCTACCTTTGCGAGAATAGTTACGTAAACAGGTGTTGACCTAAAGACATTTCTCACTCTTCTTTAGATTTCCCAATCAAACAATAATGCAGGATAACTCCGGCGGTGGGTAATGTTCTGGAAGCATTTAAACGTTTCAGGGAAACATTCATCAATACCCTCTTTGTGCAATCGTTTTGCATAAGGTTATTTCGCTTACGAGTTTTGATTTTGTAATAGACAATATTGGTCCTTTGATAAGTACTAAAATATGATCGTCTGGAAGTAAATCCCTAGGTTGTGTTCTTTGAATTATCAACACGTGATATTCGTCTATTATTTTTGACCTAAATATTTTATCCTAGCGGAGTGATCTATGCGCCCCTGGTCTGCCGGAAATGTTCGAAGCGCCGCACCGAACGCCGAGAGATCATCACCGAAATCGTCGAAACCGAAGAGAAGTACGGTCGGGACCTGAGGATACTGCTTGAGGAGTTCTACCGGCCGATGCTGGTGGCCGGCCTCCTTAGCCAGGAACAGCTCTCGGCGATATTCCTGAACGCCGAGGAGCTGCTCGAGCACAACATGGCCCTGGCCGAGAAGCTGAGGGACGCCCTCGAGATAGCCATCGACCAGGGGGACGAGGACCTCCTCACAGTCAACATCGGGGCCCTATTCCTTGAGGCCTCCCCAATGCTGCATGCCTTCGAAAGCTACTGCACTAGACAGGTCGGTATCAACATTCCCAAGGAGGAGAAGCAATTTGGAGGAGAAGTAATGAATATTTTTCAGGAGTAGTTGAGATCAAAAGCTTCAACACCTACACTAATTTTATGGTGTTGAACATTAATTGGTTTATGTAATCAAGATCCTTAAATGTTTCCGAAATATTTACAAGAAATATAAATCCATATGAAGATAATACTTCATTGAAATACACAGTATATAACTAGTTGAAAACCATTCACATAAAACACAGGTGCCAATAATAAAACATCAGGGGCCTGCACACAGACCCCCCTTCTTTTATGGAATTATTTTTATAATCAAATGATATATTGGAGAATAATATATTTTAAAACTTAGCTTTATCTATAAAGGATAAATAGTTTAATAAGAATATTTGATATACCAATTTGGTTTAAAACCTGATTTTTGTACTGGATAAAGAAGAGCTATAAAGTTTTAAAATAAAATTATCCCTCAATATAATAACTGTTAAATCAGCCACTTCAGGATATTAGAATATTCAAATTAATTACTCTACAGGAATTATTAGTCTATTGGAATTTGTCTTGCACCAAAGTACAGGTGGTGATTGTTTAGGTCCCTCAGTAGTTATGTACTGATGTGCAATAAAGTGTGTTTGAACAAATATTTGTATGAAATGTATAACATCAATATACAGTCCCCACTCAATTTAGATTATGTGCTTGTAATTCAAGATTGGTCATTTTTCCTTCAGATTTGTTGAAATTGCACAAAAAAATTGCAAGAAAACTTTTATCATTTCTGGAAATCGGTCTGAATAATTGTATGCACATAATTATTTCTGGCAAATTGCAGGAATTGTAAAATGCAAATTTATCAAGACCTCCTACGTAGTCGTGAAAACCCCGGTTCTTGTAAGTTTTTCAAAAAGACCAGTCCCACACAAGGCTCAAAACAGGTTGAGGCTGGACTGCCCACGCAATTCTTCAAAAAGCAAATTTACTTTTAAATGCCAACTCGAACCTTTACTTTGCACTTTCAGCCTGGCCAGTTAGTTTTCTTTTAAATTACCAAATTCTTAACATGAAATAAAAATTATATAAAGCATCAATGTTTAAACCAAGCCTTATGCTTATACATTCATCTGCCTATAAGTAGAACCAAATATTTGAAAGCAATAATGACAAACTTTCATCATAATTAAAAATTGGTATATGACCCCAATTGGTATATGATTGATATTTTATTGACCCTGTTAGTTTATATTCAATCAATTTAGTTTGTACTACCTTAAGAGAAAATAACTTTCTGGGTACAGAAAACCATCAAAATAATAATCTCTTATCACACATGAATTTAGGAACTAATTCATCCTAAGATCCTACACCTTCTTTGGCATGTTATATCTAATTCATAAACAGTTTGTAATTAAAGTGTGTCTGTACTCTAGAAGAAACCATCTAACCATAATTGTCTGTTTAATTTTGTTGTACATTCGAGTTAGAAATAAATAAAAACCTTACCCTAATGGAATATTAACAAAAATGTAGTATGAAATACCTGAATTGATGTGGAAATTAATTTTCTAGGGGGCAGCTTCACTCCTCTTGGCCAACCTGGAAAAAGAGAAAGAACTGCTAAGAATATTTCTCAGAGTGTCCCAAATGGAAAACAGTGTACTTAGGAGAATGAACCTCAATTCTTTCCTCATGGTAAGTTTTCACTTTACAATAATATTCAAAACATTCCTAACATTGAAATAGTTGAGTATGTGGACTAAAAAGAAATAGTCTGAAAATTGACTGTGTCTAACATATTACTTCTAAACATATATGATTCATAAATTAAATTAAAAAGAATTCAATTATTTAAACTGTGTCCCTTGTAACATAAGATAGAATAATGTGTGTTTTTTAGTATAAAATGTAGTGATAATTTGTATCAACAAATTATTTCTCCAATTTTCATATCTTCTATATATTTCCTTTTATATACTTCTAAATAGTATCCTCTTATTAAAAGGTATATTTTAGTTAGATAATATAATGAAATGGCGGTATTTTGGTTACTTGTTCATCTTGTAACCTCAAGCACCAGGAAAAGCGTTATAACTATAAATTATAGAACCATGCCTTACAATGGAATGCATTTCGTTACACAAAGTCAGGTCCGCATCCGCGCGTTAATATTTCATACACGTTAAATTTACTAAACTAGATTATTGAAATGTAAATTTTCAAAACTCTTTTGACCGTAATCGAAACGCGTAGGGCTATGAGTAGATCACGGAATCGACTGTTTCTCTACTTCGATATATCGAAATGGCCGCACGCAGAATATCCACTCTAGCCAACGGAAGCTTAATGTTTTGAAATAAATAGTTTTTATTTATTTTTCAATTAAAAAACCGTAATACATATATAATTTTCTACTTCTTACGAATTATTTTTAAAGTGGCAATTAAAGCAACCTAACTGTGGATTTACATTAGTATCGTATCTCCCCCCAACAATCGTAACTGAAATATATCGATACTAGACTGGGAGCCGCGCATCCTACTTTTTCAGAGAAGTATTATAATTGTTTTGAATCTTGATAATTTATCCGCTTATAAAACAAACTTTAGATAATCACTTTACCAAGTCATATTTCCTGCATTAAAAGCAAGGATTCTATTCACAGTATATGTACACAGAATACAAGGATTTAATAATGAATCCATTTTTGCGCATCTGTGTTACTTCAAATGCAAATGAATTGCTGGAGACAAAAAGTTCCCTTTGCATAACAGTCTCTTTTCAATACTAACCTTCCTGTATAAACTACTGGACACAGTTGATGGAATCCCTTAATACTTTACTACTATATTCAGAACATCAAATCCTGTCGATTCTTATTTGTTAATGTTAAATATTGAAAAGTAATTAGAGTGAACTATTTTTGGTAAACATTTCCCACAATTTTTATGTTCAGGTGCCTGTACAAAGAGTTACCAAATACCCACTGTTATTATCCAGACTGTACAAAGTGTCTCCACCACACATAGTAGGAAAAGAAGCAATCAAGGAAGCATTACAAAATATTGAATTGCATTTAGAACATATTAATTATGTAAGTATTACCTCAGTTATTTTGAGAGCATACACTATTAGCTTCAGCACACTATCATTCATTAATAAGTTATAATGCAATACTATTAAAGTTAACTACTTCATTATGTTCAAATGACTATATTATTTAAAAATGCAGACAAAGCTATTATATGCCTGAATGACCTACTGGTGCTGATGTAACAGTTATGACTATTATAATTTATGTGTAATTAAATGGCAATATTTTTCAAGTTGACGAAGGATATAAGTGCTACTAAATTGTGGAGGCGGATATCAATTATGAATGGAAGAAGATGTAGCAGTGAGAATGATATGATCAACATTAAACTCAGAAAGGTTAGGCACGTTTTTATGATGCCATTACTTTATTAAATTCAATTTATTTATTCATAAATTGGCATTTGGCTCATACCAATAAATTAATAATTAATCTATTAAAGTATTGGCTATATTATGACCAATCCTACAATACTCCATTTACAATTTAAATTTTAAAATACATACGAGTGTATGATTTTATTTTTTGTTCTTCAGTTCTCTTGACTTGTTCTGGAATTTCTTGACTGTTTTTTCTTCCTTATTTGATATTTTAATTACATGCATTATATAGTAGCCATTGAAATAATTAATTCAACTGCAGAATAAAAAAAATACATTACCTTAAAGTTTGATGTTTTAACTTATATGTATTCTTGAAAGGTCAGTTGTTCATTATCAAGTTGAATAACTCTTCTGAATTTTTATAATTTTATAGGCCGCCGTTGATGTATTGGAATGGACTCATGATGAAGTGAGATTCTCAGTGGAAGGAAGACTGCTTTACACCCAACTGACTGATAATAACTGGAGGCGCAGAGGCACCATCAAGCTTACACCTGTAAATGCAATGCTAGTTACATTGGGAAAGGTGAGAATCTATATTTTGTAGATTTTAAAGAAGAAGATATAATTTAAAATAATTTTAACTGTAAATGAATCCTCGAGAATTGTCCAACAAAATTTAGGTATACCAAAAGCATTACAGAACTTGCTCCTCCTGTTGAGTTTTGATCTTTTGCATAAGACATAAGTTAACATATGGGCTTCTATAAAACCCACCAATCCATTGAACACAGGTTCATTTTTATTTGCTTATATTTCCAGCCAAATGATAATTACCAGCCTGAATGTGATGAAGATCTTGTTTTTCCAAGACAGAATGGTATACGTGAAGCCAGCTTGATTTTATTGAAAGAAAAAGGTGGTCGATATTCTTTAGCAAGGGTAAGAACATTATGATTCAAAACATAATGACTCTTATTTTTTGTCCATGAAGAGATGGTGATTACAATTTCCTTAATATATTAAAATTATCTGTTATAAGGTACTGTATATATTATTGACATGTTTTTATTTGGAAAATAATTTAAAAAGATGATTATATACTTTTAGGATCCATTATACTTGGACCGTTGTATAGTTTATACAGAAGCAGATTTAGAAGACTATTTTGAAATACAAGAAGTACCAGCTAAAGAAGCCTACATTTTTAAGGTATCTCAGATTAAAATTATTATATAGAGCCATACAAGGACTACATCTGGATGGTCTTTTAGAAATTTAATGTTAATGTATTTTTAGTTATGACAAGTGCTGGTATCTATTAGTGGGCACCTGGTCTTAGAGAAATGTCCACATGTACACATCCTTTAGAGGTTGAATGAAAAGTCATAAATTTTAGAAATTTATTACGAACAATGCTAGAGCCTACTAGAACTTATTTTACATTATTTTAAATATTAGGAAATTATATATTATTATGTCACTTCCTTTCATCATTAAAAATATTAAATACATTAAAAAATATTATATAAATGTAAAAACAAATAATATTTTTAAGTGTAGTATGCCCATGAGGTTTAATGTGAGAATTAAGCTGTATCACTACTGGCATATAAGAATAACTAATAAGACCATGAAGAACTAGAAATAATTCTGAAAATTAGTTTAAGAACAATTATTTTAATTTAAACTAAATTATATTATTAAAGCAAAATGTATAAATAAATAAGAATTATTTTTTTGATTATAATATTTATTGATCTACATTATGAATTATTTATTTGTTTATGCAGGGCGAGGATGGTGATGTAACAAAAAGATGGTACCGTCAGATTCAGTACCACATACAGGGTCTGGGTGCCTGGAGGAAGAGGCGAAATGCATTTGCAAACATTATGATGAATGGGATGCAACTGAGAACTTAGCAGAAAAATTTGACTAACAATTGGTTATTGCACTTCTAAAAGAATTTGTCAAATGAAGAATCAGTTAATTGATGCTTCTATCCTAAAAGAACCAGTGAATTATGAATATTTATCAAAAAACAATTTCTAACTTAAAGTATTTATACAATAAGATGGGATCTAGATTCATCCTTGTTACTATTTTTTAGATATAAATATTAAATAAATGAATAAATAAATATATATTGTGCTTGAGAAGATTGAGAGGGCATAGTATATTACTTGAACAACTGTGATAATTTGCCCTTGCGAATAAAGGCTGTAAAAACTACAATTTGTTAAGATGGCTCTATTTTGTAAAATTGTATCAAGTGTTGAGAGATAATTTCTATTTGTTTCAATATTTGTCATTGTATTTAATGTGCAGTGTAACTAATTGCGTGTATATGTTTAATGAGTTAAAGAACAATTATAGTTGAATGAACAGTTGTTTATGATGATATAATAGTAGATGTACAAATATTGTTTTCAGAACATAAAATATATTTAACAAGAATTATTGTATTTCATATATTTTGGCAACAATAATGAGTTAGCATTGTAACATCATTTTTAAACCCTATCATTGGTTTAAAATTCATGTTATCAGTGTTGTTTTAACTCATTCCCTTGATTCACCATTTCCATACATTCTTATCAGATGATACCTTGGGTTAAGGGCATGCTGAATCCAACTGATATGTTACTGTAGGTTATTAACTTAATTGTTTTTATTTTCTTCAAATGACTCTGAAAGTTTTTCCTTTTGAAAAATTATGCTTTTATTATAAATATAGAATTATTATTTTATGAAAATATGAAAAAATAAAAGAAAACAAAATTCTTATTATTCTAACAGTTCTTAATTTGTATCAAATTATTTAGGTATTACTGCTGGCTTGGAACAATGCAGTGATATGGTCTCAGAAAAATAAATAGTTCCCATTATTTAGTTTTAATAAATAATGAACAATATACACTCATTAATGTTACTTCTCTTATATTCTTATAATCTTATACATTTTATACTTATCATGCCTATTGAGTTAATTCATATTATATCTAGCTAGCCATACCATTAATAATTAATTACTATCTCTACCTGAATAAGATCATTATTTCTGCATAAAAAAAATGTCCTACAAACTCCATAGGTTTTGCATTAGTGAGTTAATAGCATAATCAATTCAGTCATATATGATATTATTTATTTATAAATAATAATAATAATTTAGGTATTAAAGATTCATTTCTGAAATACCATAAGTATCAAGTACTTTTAAGTACTAATTATAAAAGCAGTTTCCATTATAAGGGAGGACAGTCTTCCTTAGGGAACAGAAAAAGGTCTTCATTATACATAAGTGTCATAATCCAGCAATTAAAAAGTTTAAAATGTGTTCTTGTTTTCTCAAATTATACCTTTTTTTGAGATTCTGGTAAAATATTTTTCTCTGGAATATCCAGTTTGTGTTTCCTTGTTGTCTGTCAACTTTAAGGTTTAATGAACGTTATTTTTTTAATTATTTTTCATTAAAAGCTTTCATAAACAGTTGATGGTCAAATTTTGAATGGCACGTATTGCTGAACGTAGAATTTTTGGCCGCCCAAAAATTTATATAAGGGGAATATATTACCACAAAACCGCTTAAATATGGGTAAAGGCGGTAATGTACTCATTTCGTGTTCAATTTTCTTGGAAATCGAAATTGTAAAATTAAGAAATAATAAATTATATTTTCAAGAAAAAATGGACTGCTTTAGTTTCGAAGCGCTATTTGCCTGCTATATATATCTTAATAATACACGAATTCCCGACAATCATTTTTGTTACGAAAAATGTCTAAATGCGGTCACGTAAAGGAACAGATAAGTATTTTTAATGTATAATTAATGATAGAAAGAATATAATAAATTTTCTATTGCGATTTGAAATTCTATTTATGATCAAGAAATCAGAAGGACACGCTTCCTTACACCACTGTATTAGTGGTCCATTATTGTGTCAAATTGGGTTACCCATAAGAGAGGAAGAGAGATATAAATGAAAAGCAAAATATACGATAAATATGCACAGTAAACACACTTCAATACATTTAAAATTTGACTTTTTCGTAAATGTGATGAACACGAAATGTTATTCTATTATACTAACGCCATTTGATATTAGAACTCCCGAATCCACAATTTTGCTTTTCGTTTTGTTAAACTTTTTAATAGGTATTGTTATTCTTTTTTTATATTTATCAGATCAAGACGAGTATATACTTGAAGCTTTTTTAGACAAGTTGTTGAATTAATTGACAACGATGTTCGTTTCTGATTATAACTTCTCGACTCAACACTCTTTGCATAGTGTATTTTTCTGCAAGCTCTCGTTGCATTTTATTCAAACTGAAGACTCATTTATAGAGAAGTTTTCATGCGTGTTTATTGACTAATAAAACTCGTCCAGAATGAGAAACTAATATTATTTGATTATTATTATAACTAATCAGTCTGTTGGAATTTTATAAATTGTATTATATTAAATCGTCGGATCTAACAAAACAGTTTCTTCACTTTCCTCCGTTTTCAGTTCGTTGGTTGAACAAACAAAGACGCTAGTTTATTTTTCGGATTTTATGTTAGCCGATAGCCCCGAGCTGAAGAAAAGGAAATTGGGGCATACTGACCTTACCGCGAAATTATCCAAGAACAGATTTGGAAGCAGTGAAGGTTTAAAAAAGAAATAAATAATAACTACGTTCAAGCAATAGAGGAGAATTACGAAACTCCGCATTTTAAAAAAACGTCAATCATCGGAAAACCTATATAGAAAACTGCTTGCTTGTATGGTATTTCTGATATAAAACGTGCAGTACTGTTCCTAGACTGACAGTCTAATTTATTTTACCTGGGAAAAATTGCTCCTTGGATTCTTACATGTAAGAATCACTCAAAACAAGTATTATAAAAGCACAGACTCATTGCATATCCGGAAAATATGCCGACGAAGCTTAACGAAGCAGGTTAGCAGATAAGTCTTAAATATCGTTGATGGATTTAAGGCATTTAAATTAATGTTTTCCCTCACATTATTTTCGATTAAAGCACAACGCAATGCACTGAATCGGTTTGCTTTTATACAAATCCAATCGGACCTGATTATGGAACAAGCAGAGGACACCCGAGAGGGCCCCAGAAGAAAAAACCCTCCAAATAAAGCTCGCTTCAAACGGGAAAAATCCCGAGAATAGCAGGGTATCAACACGTGCAGACCGAGGTTGTTCCAAAATATTATGCGATCCTACCGGAAGTTAATAGTAGTATATATTTGATAGTATATTTTCAACTTTATCAATTGCTTGGAGTAATCAAGTATTGTGCGGAACATTGTGTCATTATCGGTACGTTTCCTGAGCTCTGGCAGAGTGATATATTTTCGACGAAAGAGAACTTGTAAAAATTCCGATACGGGGGATGAGTTAGGCGGTTCTTGTCTCTAATGAAAAGAGGTATTGTACTAGCTTATTGTTTTAAATTTCTAAGAGGAATACTGGGGAGCGTGTGCGGAAACACTGAGAAGGAGAGTGAAAGTAGAAATGGTGGGAGAGGCGGCCGGTGGAGGGGGCGGCGGGGGCGGCGGGGGCGGCGGTGGCGAGGGGGGGGCCGCCAGCCAGTGTCGCCGCCCCGCCGCACTTCAGTGGGCCCCAGCCTCTCCAATTGGAACGTTCTTTACGGACCACAGCCCACAACTTAACGGCCTCCTTTATTATTTCATTTTTTTTACACCACCACCGCCACCACCCCCCCGCCCATATTATGTACGCAACTTTCGAACAAAATTAAATTTCCGACGGTCGAAATACGACAGTAGACCGATTCGCTTGGTTGTGTCCGATCAATCGGCAAATCTTATCACCAACTTAACGAAGAGCACGACCGCCGCGACCCACGTGGTTTACCCCGACGGTCGAACCCCCTCCCTCCCCCCCAAAACGGTAAGCGAGCCGAAATTTCTTTCGGCCGTGAATTCTTACAATAATTCGTTCTTTCTCACAAAAATTTCTCACAAATTGGGTTGCCGAAATTATCGATTTCAATTTCTCTCTCTTTTTTTTGGATATTCAAATATGAAAGTGTGTAACGTTGCTTTCTTGAACTGTGTGCTTCCTAGGGGTGATTGTTAAGGGAAGAAGACGACGAGGTGTGAGGCTGTGATACTACATTGCCCGGGGGAGTGTGATGGATTAATGTTTCGGACGAATCTCATAACAGGTGAGTGCAGATGCAGCTTTTCTAGAATTATAATTTAATTTTGAAATTTGTTTTACATTCCGAAAGAATTATTTCCTTAGTCTGTACCGAATATTGCATCTATATAGCTTCGTTCTTCGAAATGACATGTCGTTTCTCCAACGGGCGAGTAAATAGCAGAAACGCTCTGTTTGTACACAGAATCTCACTTAACTGAATCTCAACAAGTAGCACATGTTTGACAATATAAATGTAGGTGGAAGAATTAGCTACGAAATCGATGTTTTAATCTTGGAAGCAATAATATACCTGATAGGCCTGAATAAAGATGCAGTAATCAAAAGCATTCGACAATCCAAGAAAAGGAAACATTTAAATTCCAAATATGTATTATACCAAAGGTGTATTAGTTACACCTGAATTGTGAGTTCAGTCATTAGTGAAGGTTGAAAAGATGTAAACCAAATTAAATGTTTCGGATCATCATAATTCGTAAACTAATAAGTAACTTTTCGAGTCTTTTCCTTCCGTTAGTAAAATTTAAAATTTGACTATTCGCAATAAACTTACTTCATAATATCGTATTATTTTATATTCCCCATTATTCAGGCTTCGAATTGGATGTTTTATGAAATTAATGGAAGAATTGAAGAATCAGCGGTCGGTTTTCAATCGGGCACAAACAAGAAAATACGACGCCGATAGCTGGCGTCGCCCTAGCAACAACATGAATTGCATCATGATGTGTAATCGTGCCGAAATCACGTGGACATCGAAACTCTTCTCTCTTTCTTTTTTTTTTATATAAAATTTCGTGCACCATAAATTGAAAGTACAATTTAATAAATGAGCGGAGAAGACGGGAGTGAAAAAAGGACCTCTTAGTTAAACGATAAAAAAAAAAGGAGAAATAATGGACGGGAATTAATGTCCGAGATGAGAAGCTCGTTGACCTTTCTCAAAAGGATCCTCGTTTTCAGCCTTTTTCTAAAGATCCAGTTTTTAAAGTTTTCCGGTTACTTAAAAAAAACGTATCTTTCGCTAATATTTTTCTTACAACTATTCCAACAGGTGAAAATGGCGGGTCGGTTTCAAGACGCTAAACAATTTTTCAAAATCGAATTGTCGATTATATTTCTGGACGTCTTTCTTGTTACTTCCTAATTTCACCTTTTATTATTTCAGTGTTCTATTCAGAAATAATCGGTCGCTAATTAATAACAAAATTTTGTATCGTATACACGTAAATTTCTTGGGCTGGTAGTCCGAATAAATTAATTATTGATTGCTCAATGGTATTTACGCTCACTTGTGTATGTTTTGTACGCTTGGGAATTGATTCAGGGGGTGTGAGTGTTTTTCACTATTGCAGCACTGTTCTTTCGTATTGATGAAATCTAAAATCATAATCGAATCCAGGATATTAGATCATATTTTAAAAATAATTTATTACCACCCTACCAATGTGAACCACCCCACATTAGCCCCCTCCATTCCTACAGGGCTAATTTCTCACCTTTTATTTTCTAATAATGCCGCCCAGACATCTTTAAATTAAAAATGGTCTATATGAATATTTATTGAGGTGTAAGACATTATTAAAAAATTAATTTCAGTCGGAGATCAACAGGCAACATTTCCTGTGAGTTAGCGCAAGTCCGTATAATTCTAATCATTACTGAAGTCATAAATTGAACAACATAACAGCAAAATAACTCGATTCTGGTTGATTTTAACAGTTGTTTCCCAGCGATTAGAATTTTGAAAGTGAATTGAGAATTGGTTTGAGAAATACGTGGTTTGTCATGAATTACATTATTACCTCATTGAATATTACAATACCAGTTTAAATGTTACAGTAATTTTTCAAACAACAATCAGTCTCGGTTATATCAATGTTTTTCAACCTTGAATCTTATGCGGGTTTTCAATCGTTCAATTTAATTTTTTGCACCCGATTTCCCTGAGGTTTGGCGCATAAAAAAAAGGTCCAGATATTTAATGCAGATTTCTATTTTTTTCTTTTAAATATTTCGAGGGATTGTTTTGAATAACTTAGACGGGCCGGCCGTATAAAAAACCTCCGTAAAAAATTTTACACTGCATATTTCTGCATATTTGAATAAAAAAAAATGTGTACTTCTGTCCACGGCTATAACTAAACCCCGGTTCCATTATACCCATCACTACGATATTAATTCCTAAATTTAAACGCTAATTTTTTTTTTTCCTCCCCGGCGTATATTTCGTTCGGACGCATTGCAAATTATTCGGTCTTGTTTAAAAGTTTTATTATATTCCTTGTAAAAATGCGCATATTTATAAGTGTTTAGATTCAATATCGGGGTTCGGCCATCGATTCCTCCCGGGGTAAGTTCGGGCGGTAATGAATCCGCAGCAGGTGTCTTCTTCTACTTTCCTTAGCTCCGGCCGGTTTAGTGATAAGTTTTAAAATCTGCCGCCTTTCGGCTGGAGATTATTTCGTTTTCGGAATCGCTTTTAAATCGACAGCGGCTACATATATATATATATATATATATATATATATATATATATATATATATATATATATATCACACATGTATGTGTTTGGGTTTTATTTAGGGGCGCTATTGAGAGCAGCGGTCCAGTTTGCGAGCCGGCGGAGTTTGTTGGACGGCTTTGAAAGCCGGCCAGGGGAAACTTTTCCCGGGCTAACGAACCCCCTTTTCCGACAAAAGACCAATTTGAATCCGCTGGAAAAACAGTGCATTTTCATTTATTACATATTGGGCGCGTAAATGTTTTCACAGGCCTAACAACTCAACTGACAGTGTCTCGCTTCAGGCTTACACCTTCCCCCAACCTTACATTATAATTCAATAAACATCCAATTTTATACGTTTCAAATTATTTTTATTATAAATTACTTTTGGGGAAAAACCACTAAGTAACCCTGCCTATTAGAATCTACTATAATCCGAATTATTGATTCAGTTTAAAAACTGTAATTTATCCAAAAAAGGAGAAGCAGAGAAGCCGATAATAATTTTAATTCCTCTTTATTTTTATGTATAAAAACAGCTAAACAGGAAAAATATGTCTTGCAACTAGTGTCCAATTGTTATGCTTGACTCTAAACGAATGCTAAGTAAATGAATCGAATTATTTTTACCGGATTGAGCGGCCCCACTGAGGTTTCACTGAAGAGTTTGGAAAGGGCTTAAAATTGCCGAGGCTATAAGCTAATTTCGTCGTGTTATGAGCTCGTGCGGAATGTGAAACGCGTATACGGAGGTCGAATTAGCGATGAACCGGAGCGCTCGGAAGCCGGTCGCAACGTCGTTAGATTGAGAAAGTTTATTGATAAAATTAAAAAAAGAACGGTTTCTTTTGTCTATTTTTAGTGTTCGAGTAATCGTTAACTGTCGTAAATATAAAACGTTTGGAAATTGTATTATCTATTATGGTTTACCATATAACTTATTAACGTATGTAGCAAAATTTGATTAATTTTTAATCCGTTTACGCGTATATTGAGATGGGACATTGAATTGTTAACGGTACGAAGGAATTCCGGGCGCGGGAGGTTATGATGTGGGGATGCGTTCAATTTTTAAGCGGACGAAACCATCCACCGAATTGTTATCATCAGGGTGGTGATAAGACGAGGGAATGAGAAACGCCCAATGAAAACAGAATTGAATAACATAACATAAGGTGGGCTTCAATAAGAAATAAGACGGAAGTCGAGCCGGTGTTTGCAACGGGAGCGAGAAAATTGCACGTTGTAAGATCGGGTCGATGCACCCGACTGAAATTAGTAATGGCAGTTGTGCATTGCACTTTCAAACGGGCATTAAAATGCAAGCGATATTATATTATTAGTTGTTTAATTAAATCCCCACGAATTGAGTTTACGCAAATTGTTTGATTTTATCGAGACATTATGTGTATATGATATGAGACAGGACTAAATTGACTGTAGATTACAAACAGCCTAAATCCGTCGTTAAACAGAGAAATGCTTGTATTACTTTTAATCGAAATGAAATGAATTAGACCCCTCTCTAGGTAATAAGCACAACGCTGGTAGTAATAGTGGTTTTCACATGGATTATTATCTAGTTGGGGATGGTGTTAACCGAGCCCGGCAGATTAACCCGGCCGTGGGGGACAAAAGGAGGACATGAGGAGGGCTCCTTTGTTGATCTTGACCTGAAGGTCTGCCTATTTCTTCATCTGTGTCCTGTATAATTGTAGGTCGCTGTAGCTGTCGGCGACCAAGAAACGAAAACAAATTAATTACGCACTCTCCCTTTTCAAAAGGGCCAAACTCATTTCCCCCCGCCGTTCAATTACCCTCATCAGCTTTTATAAAAAAAAAGTTTTACCCAGTATTTTCTACCGCTATTATTAATCGGGGCTTACTTTAATTGGGTCATTTGTTTCTTACTGGAATCGGCCTCTTAATAAATTTTCCTGCTACACTTTTTCGTAAATTTCTTCTAATTTGAGTTGACGAGACGCCTACCTTATTTTTCCATTCCTTTTATATAGAATATTTTCCGTTGTGTATCGTCATAATGTTATAAATAACATTTAACGATTGTAAAACATCTGCAGGGTGCCTGATGAGATAATTATGGAATTTATGTTTTTCTATTAACGTGCGGTAACCTCGTGAAACAGGCGGGGATCAAAAACGCATACACATTACTCGGATTGTACGAAATCATTTTGAAAAAACGTTGTTTTACTTCTCCACAAATCTAGAAAATACTCGACACAATACCATCGGCAGGAATCGGGTTTATTTTAATGTTTTCTCCTTGGAACAGAGCGCGTTCATAAAGATTCCGTTGTCAATATTCCACCCATTTCATGATGTTAAATTGCCAGATCAGCTCTTAATCAAACACTTTCCCGACGAAAGCCCGACCGACCTTCGACTGCCTCGGGTCGAACTTCGGCCGAATATATATCAGAGTTTTAAAAATTTGACGCATCCAAACTGATTTCTGAAGGTTCCCGAAGTAGCTGGCAAATTTTCGTCTCCAGGTCCGAGAAAATATGACGGCAGAAATAATACGGTGGTGTACCCCCTTTGTGTGCGTGCGTATATATATATATATATATATATATATATATATATATATATATATAGTGTTGTTCAGGGGGGAAAATTGGAAGTCACATTGCTTATAAGGGGTTGTAGTAGTAGGAGGAGGAGGAGGAGGTCGGTGGTTTAGGAGGGTTGAATAAGGTGTCGGCCTACTGTGGCCTACCGTGACAGAGCAATATGTGAGGCCGTCTGCGTGTGTGTGCGTACGTACGTGGCCTCTGTTTGAGTGTGTGTGTGGAACGCGCGTTCGTGCGTTTGCACGGTGATGATATTACGTTTTTTTCTTTTTCATGGGTGCCTCACCCCCCCTCACCCGCCCTAGGGTGGGAGCGGGGTTGTGTGGCCAAATAAGACACCCTCCACCCCAACGCAGCAACAAAGAAAAACTATTTTTTCTTCTCGCTTTCCCCCGGGCGTCCTTTGATACCCCCCTGTACTCACTCTCTGTAATACCCGAATCGAGTCTCTCTCCGGCGTGGACCCCGCCGGTAAAGCCAGTGGTAAGGGAGGATTTGTTAGTTGACGTGTTGAAGGAGGCGAAGTAAATACAGTCAACCCTCCTATAACGCGGTACTCTCAGAACGCGGTTTCCATATAACGCGGAGCTGAAATTGCGACAGCCCTCCTATAACGCGGTACTCTTACAGCGCCGTTTCCGTTCAACAACGTCCCATCAGTTCTTTCCGTGCACCCAATGAATGGTTTTAACTGGATATGTTTATATAAACATTCAAACTTATCTCTTAACCGTTTATGGCATCGGTTTCAGTCGTCTCAGAGCTATTTCACAGTACGTCTCGTTGGTGACCAATTCTTTCTAAAATTTTGTCTTCTTATAGCGCGGTTTCCGTACAACGCGGTAGACGGTTTCCGTAGAGATCGCGCTACGAATTAGCCTGGTTTGTACGGTTAAATCCGAGTTTCTTATAGCGCGGTTTCCGTACAACGCGGTACGCACTCACCGCGTTATACGAGGGTTGACTTTACTGGGGGTCTAGAGAGTCCCTCGACTTTATCCGTTCAGTGCAGGATAAATAACTGCTATTTATGTTCGATATTTTTATATAAAATAGTCGGCCCAAAGACAGATAGGCGCATACATGCTTGTAAACGCATTAATTTGTATAGTTTACGAATGAGAGTATAATTTGTCGTGAAATAATTTTAGATCTGAAGGTTTTAAAATATTCGAACGTTTATCCGCCTCCAATTGCCGAATTATGTCAGCACCATGATTTAAGACGATCCTGAAGACTGGTGTAAGATCGTGAACCGTAAATATGACGCTCGTATTTACCAAATCTTATATATTCCGGTTATGTGAGGGAGGTCTCTCTCTCTCTCATTGGGCGCTAATGAGTTCGCGCTTAATAGGGGCGGTGTACGTACCCCCCCGGAATTTATTGAATCGCGGTCTTGGAATGGCGCCACCCCCCTTCACCCCGCGCGAATAACCGAGGCTAGAACACACTATATCGTCCTATATAATACGGCCTGTATTCGTTTTTATGTCGGCGGCCCTCCGGCGGCAGGAAATCATTACCGTGGAACTACTTGGATTCATTGAATTTTTCTTCCTCGGGTTAGATTGGATCACGAATTTCGGTCCGGGAGATAAATATTTTTGTTTTTATATTCCCTTATTTCATGGTATCCGAGGACGCGTCCTGCCCTGATGAAACACAGTGGCGAAGTCTGCCAAATGTTTGTAAAACATTGAACATGCTTATGCGCTCACAATATTTATCAGATTATTCAATATCGTACAGATAAAACATAGAAATAAACCAGATATTCCTAACATTAACGCCCTCGATTATTCGAACAGTTTATAAATAATTAGACATATTAACAAACTTTTATACTTTATTAATACAGAGAATCGGACTAAATTTGTTTAATAGATTTAGGGAGGATTCGTTGTTTATTATCGAATTCTTTTGTCAGATTCTCGGTACGTCTACAAATTTGAGATAATGGTCAGGTCTCATTATAATTAATTCAAATTATTCGAAATAACTTGCTTCGAAATTGCTTTGCTATATACTCAGGAAACTAATAATACTGTGTATTTATGAGAGAACCACGGAGCCAGAACCCGGCGAAATTCCGAAGTTTCAGTATGCAGTCAATTATTAACTTAATGTATTTTTAATCATCATCATGTACCAGTTTCTGCATGTATTCCGAAGGAATTTCATCGCAACGTGGCGTCTTTCACTGTTTTAAAAATTTCCTGAAGAGCGAATTTCTAGATACTTTTCGAATATGTCGCGAAGATATACTTCATTCCTTTGTCTCTCTATGCGCGAAGGGTTTAATCTCCGAGTGACAATTCACAGTGGCGGCGTTACACGTCCAGAAATTAAGTTCAGAACGCTCCCCTTGATATATATATATATATCATCTTGACTCTGGCGGATGAAATATTTCGAAATTCGAAAGATTTACGAGATATGCGCCCTCGGGTCTGAATTGAGGTTGGTCGTTGGTGCCAGTATTTGACATAGCGTATAACATAGACCGGGCAGGTCCCAGGTGTTCCGGGTCTGCCCCCATCTAGGTCGCCAATTTTTTAGACAACCTACTGACGGAATTAAGCTTTCAGAATTAGTCACGCAGTTCGGGGCCTCCTAAGAAATTAAAAGGGAAAAAAGTCATTTGTTATGAAGAGAGATGTAAATTACGAGTTTCCCCCGGTTTTATCATTGACGCTAGTTGTTTGGGCCGAGAGGTAAAAACTCTCCCGGCTGGCGGCTGCACGCCCGGATATTTAAATGGAAGTGTGCAGCTTTTAGGAAACGGGCAAGTATGAAACGGAAGAAAAAACAACAGCCGGGAGAAATTCCTTTATGGGAGAAAATAAAGAAAAGTGCCGCGAGTTAGGCGGGAAAAGGGGAATAAAAAGGTGGGGGGGTCGTTTTGAATACGCGACGGGTTTTCCGCTAGTTTTCCGCGAAGTTTTCCACGACAGTTTCATTAAAAGACTTCAGAGCGAAGTTGGCGACTGGTGATCCCGCACGGGCTTCAAATGCAAAACGGTTGAAACAACAAATCAGGGGAAAATATGCAAACTGCTTCTCAAAGACGTTTCAATCTTTTTTTCTAAACGCCCATTCAGGTGTTGTAGATAAAAATTAAGAAGAGTTTTCATCCAATTAAATAATTAGAAATTCACATAAATATTTTCTAGCAATTTCAGTTTACTATCTTTATATAATGATCAGATCTTCCACAGCTACTGAGTACGTAGTGAGGAGTAGATATATGAAAGCGTTTTTATCCATTCATCCGTATCATTAGAGTTGTGGACTCGAATATAAAGTTTTGAGTGAGAGAATTGCGAGGAAATTATTTTTTATACGGGACAACCATGTGTAAATTGATGCAATAATAATTTGGTGAGAAATATACTATCCGGTCATGTACTGAAGGTAGGATTCTTATAAATAGAGGGTTGGATTGGATCTAGGATGCCGCCCAATCGATGAGACGCTATTCCAGGAAACGACTCCATTTAAAACTTAATTCAGCGCCTTCGGTCGGGGCAATCGGTCATGATTGATCGGTTATGATAATGGGATCGCTTCTGACGAAGACCAGAGTTCCTAATTATTATCGACGTCCTCCCTCCCTGGAGGATTGTTGGCGTTCCCCGCCGGGGATAACGGTCGATTGTACCCGGGGGGTTGGAGGGAGCCTGGTTTTACTCGATAAATAAGATGGTTAAACGGCCGGCGGTGTTCAGAAGACGGCCCATCGCGTTCCAATTAAACTTCGCATTGTCCGACCTCGCAATCAATTTGGCGCGCATAGTTGGGGACTTAACGCTCCTGTGTACCGGGAACCGGGGGCGACAATGGGCGCTAATTATGGAAAGTCAGTGTTACAACCTGAGGTGACGAATGGTACCGGAGAGTACTTTCGGTACTCACCTGCCTTGGGCGATGTCTCCAAACAAATTTTTTTTTTTTATTTTGCACAATCAACTTATACAGTTATAGGTGCAATCGATACATGTATATTTTTCGCGTGTTAGTCTCGGTAAAGAAACCACCCAATGATGGCGCTTTTGACATGATTTAACTACTGCCCGAGGTAACTAAGCCGCCGTGGTGGGGATAGTGGATGGGTAGAAGAGGAAAGGGACTGAACGAGTGGGTTTGGATGTGGAGAGAGGCGGGAGTGGAAATTAAGGAAGTGTGATTTTGCGACTTCGTCCACTGTCGGTATGTTGAGGTCATTATGGATTGTTTGGTTAGAAACATACCAGGGAGCATTAAGGGTGGTACGAAGGACTTTTGATTGGAATCTCTGGATGCGGGCGATGTTGGATTTCTTGGCGGAACCCCATGGTTCTATGTCGGTTTTAAAATGGATTTGTATATTGTCAGTTTGTTGTCTATTGAAAGTTTTGATGTCCTTTTCAAAAGAGGTCTCAGCAGTCCAAATTTGCGGTTGAGATCTGTTCTTTTGAGTTGCGTATGGGGATTCCAAAAAAATAAAATTATTTTTGAACCGTTTCCAATGACCGATTTGAACTATGCATCAAACCGGGGGTACGAACCAGCCTTAATTAATTCGTTCGAAAATTAAAAGTAGTCTCGATTAAGACCTAAAATGATCCCGTTGTGTAAACCGGTCTGATTAGAGTGTAACTATTACACCCCTGTTTTAGAACAGAAACTAATTAGCACAACAATTGTGGGTAGAAATCAATAGCTCCGTTGTACCTAATACTGCTAGAGTGATGGGAAACTACTCCTCGACAACACTTTATAATTCACGCCGTAGTCAGAAAATCAACGTACTCGTTATCGATTGCAAACGGCCACTTTATAAATAATACTTGGCAAAAAATGGTTCCTCGCCTCCCGCATTTCTCGGCTATTCCCCCGTCTACACTGATATCTCTTCAACCACTCGCCGTATTGGGAATTTCACGCCTGAACTACTACCTTCTGGTTATAAACTAAATCAATTAATAATATTCCAGCAATATTTGTAATATTACTGCGGTATTTCGTGTGAAACTTGTTCTTAGTACGGTACCAAAGTCTTTGATATAGTATTTATCATACTGTATATTAATTTTTCTGTAAACCGAATGTTCCCAGTCAAAGCATAACTTTTTCTAGCTAAATTTATAGAAAATTTGAAATGTCGACGAGAATATTTCGTTCCGTCTTCGCTTATTCGATCTTATGCTCGACCGGAGATGGGCAGAAATCTGTTAACATAATTAGGAAGTTACTCATGTTGGCCGCTCATAAATTGAATTACTAATGGGTTGCAATTGATTCCCAGTACTCTCAGTCAACGAGATACAATTAGCAATTCGGCGTGGAACCCACTCGCTCTGTAGGCGACTAATTGTGTTTGGCCAAAAAAAATTCATTTTTTACATCTACGATAAAATAAATTTCGACAATTTCGTCTTCTTATTTCAATTAAGGTCTGACGAGGTATTTCATTGGGAATTCAGAAACGGCCCGGGTACAGATTGTAACTTTGAAAAAATCTTGCTGTACACGAAAGTCTACCAGGATTTCAACAGAAAGTGTTGGTATTTGTTTTCTGCACAATTAGAAAGTTATAAAACAATTACTCAATGATTTGAATATATAAATTATTATTAGTCATAAGGAATTATCAGAATTTATAATTATAGTTGATCCGACATTATATGAAGAAACGAAAATTATTGTTACTAACCTGTTCTAACCTGAAATTAAACGCCAATTAACCTGAAATTAAAAGTCAGTTGATATAACAAACAGAGGAATGCTAAGGTGTCCTTCGAAGCAAATATCCCAGTGCGTATGAAACATATAAAGGAAAATGAATTGCCCACGCATTGGGACAATTCCCTTTATTTGGAGGCCGGCCGAACTTAGTTACAACCGGGGTCGATGATTTCAGACGTCCCAAAGCCCACGCTCGCCTTATTAATGTCGCGAAAGTTCATCGTGCCAAACGAACCGATGTGGGAGAAGTTGCGAAAAAATAAGGGGCGCTGCCGAACTTGGCACGCTGCCCGAGAATTTAATTCATAAAGTATTGCCGTTCGAATCGAACTGGGCAAACGAGCTCTTCGTCTATGTCTGGGGTATTTTTTTATTGAACACTGAACAATCGCTACCCTTGCGTCAACAATACTGAGATGAATGTAAATATTTGGAAATTAGCGACTCCGAGTCAATGCGTTATCGAAAGAAGTTTTCTCGTCCGCTCGCTAAACACGATTTGACGGAATACGAACTGTGTTTCAGATAAGTTATGTCCAAACATTACGCCTGTTGTAGTGATTCACTTTCGATTCACCCGTTCATTTCCTCCGATGCTAGTTCTCAGTCTCATGATGAGTATGGACAATTGAAACCTTGTAACTTGTTGTCGCCGGGAAAGCAGAAATGAAAATCGAGACAAGGGCGTTTTTAATGCGAAAGGGATGAAAGTATAAAACTAACTTGAGCGGGGTCCCACGACCCTTATGTCAGTTCCCATCAGGAAGTTTCCAGTTTGCAAAATATACCCTAAAACCTTATCCCGGATACATTCCCGAAGGAAGCGGGGTCGTGTTTTTTTACCCACGACCAACATTGAAATTGGAATACAGAAATAAAGTAAGGGCAAATAAATTAAGGGTAAAAAATGTGCGCCCGTATTCAGTTTTGTATCTCTCTGAGCATTTGGTTAGCTTGCAGCAATGCTTATGTACTTAAGGGCAAACGTTTCAAATGTTAAGAAATGTATTAATTACTATTATTTATTCCGGTTGAAGAAATGTCAAGATAGCAGATTAACTTCTTTAGAAGATATTACCTCAGGAGAACTTTAAACTATGAACAACAATCAGTTCAAACGTATAGTACCCTCTGAACCACTGCCGTCTGAACTAGTTCCGGCTTATCGCCATCTTCAGTTTCCTCCGGTGTTAAAACCAAATAATAATACCATTTGCCAGTTAATAATGGTCACTGTGATGGGAACTCAGCGAACCCTTATCAACGCCCGCCGCTGTAAAGCCGTAACCGGCGTTATTGGGAGGCTGAATATAGGACCGCCGTAAAACTAAGTTCGGCTAGCGCCCAACCAACCAATTGTCCGGCGGTCCAGAATTCTCGACGGGGAAATTAGATTGATACCGCCGTCGCAAAATGAAGCCGTTAAAGTAGTGAAATGCGTGTTATTATCGCGAGCGCTAGACCGTGTGCCGATTTCCATTAGGCGGCCCTTAACAGCGAACCCGCCCCCTGTGTTAACGCAAAGCCCGTACCATTCATTAGAAAACGGGTATTTCCCCACACCGTAATATCTGTTTTATTACTGTCCCGACTGTGTATTTATCCTGTCTGCATGTCTTGAAATGGCGCTTGTTGAATTTATTATTTCTTCTCGTCTGTATTTTACATCGGCCGCCTCATCTCATCTGTTACGCCTCACAAATCTGCCCATTAGCGGTGCGCCCACTGTAATATATTACACCGCGTCTCACTGTGACCATAAAATATATTAATATTATCGGTCGTTTTAATCATTAACCGGGCCGTTGATAAATGGCCCGTCGAGTCACTTTCGAAGCGTTGATAATCCGATAGGCCTCTAGACGACCTTTCGCAGCGCGGAGATCACTCCTTGTCAGCCGCAGGTGACTGAAACATTTCTGGGATTGATTAGAAATATAATTTGTAATAATAATACTACAATTAATAATACCTCTTTTTGTAATCACAGTGCATTAATGATTCGTTCAGCGCGTAAAGCGTATCGGATAAGGAACGCCGTATGGAATGTATTGTCATTACGAGAACAAAAAGTACGCAATTATTACTTCGTTTAATCGATACAACATTTCCTCAATATCATTACATCGTGTATTGGGCTAATTAACGTTTATCAGAATTTTGATTATATAATACTCTACTTCATTGTGGTAGAAATCTTTCTTGTTCATGGTGGGCGTTGGTGGGTATCGTACCAATTTTTTAGGTTTCTTGGAATTCATCATTTTCAGTCGATGGCCTTTATTTTTCAAATATTATTGTCCGCTTATTGTCCACAAATATCGGTATAGGTTAGGCTTTAAACAAGAGAGTTGTCCGCGCAAAGCGCCAAACGCAAACTGGTCTACCGCAGCGATGCCGAGTTTCGGTCTCAAATAACGGACCTAGTACATACATGTCTTTTTTTTCTTTTCCGAGGGAAGCGCTCAATTGAAAGATTTTCACTACAGTTTTTAAATTCACTTTTCCGCAGAGGGAAAAATCCCATTTATTCTAGGGACATGTCCTCGTACGGGATATAACGTGTATTTTTTTTCCAAAAAAAAAAAAGGTAGAAGAACAAAACGGTGGACACATCGTGTAGCTAAAACGCTTTCAAACTGACTGTCATTCTGGCGGACATTGTTCGGGAATTCTGATGCCACCTTGTCCCCGGGAAATTCTCATCCAGCCCCGAAATTGTTACACGGCGGCTCTATTCGTATATTTTCTTCTTCTTTCTTCTTCTTTTTTTTTTTGTTATTTTTCTCTTAGTAGAGTATTTTTGTTGCGCGCGGATATTCGAGAACGGACGAGTTCCGTTCGAATGAAAAACAGAGGAGACGGAATCCGGGAGTCTGAAGGGTTTCAACAAGCCGCCCCCCCAACCCCCCTTCCAACCCCTCATCGTGTATTACGCGTGCACAAAGCACAAAGTTTTCGTTAGACTAATGGACATATTTAGAACGAGAACGAGAGGAAGAGAGAGGTAGAGAGAGAGAAAGAAGGGGGTAGAGGGAGGGGACGAGTTAAAATGCCGGGGGAAGAAGGTTATTTAACAGGCAGTTGCTTTGTGTTTGGCCCCTCTCCGCCCCCACCAAAGTACGCTTCAAGTACATTAAACCTGCCGCCTGTCCAAGTACAGACCGGGACCTTTTTTTTTCAGCCCTAGTTCCGACTCCGTTTCCAGCTATTTTTCTTAATTTAGCTTTTAAGTTAATTAATTCAACGTTAGCACGGCTTTATTTGCCGTCGTTCGCCGCAGAATTTAACCCGTTGAGCGAGGCCGGAGCGAAAGAAAATAAATATTTTATATCATTACACTGTTTCGAAGTTGTTTCTACGCTAGAAATTAGGCAAGTCAATTCGAATTTACTGATGAACTGTAAACGAACGATATTCTATCCTGTAAAGCAGAGATTCTCAATTTACCATCGAATTATAAATTCGAATATTGATACATATTGATATTCGAATACTGTCGGAAAATGTCATAATTTCCGTCCCCGTTGGACATTTTTGACATTTCGAATTCTTTTTAACTTGTTTCATTAATGAGGGTATATACATCTAACCTTATATATATATATATATATATATATATATATATATATATATATATATATAATGTTTGCTCACCGTACATAACCGAAACGCCTCTCAGGCTCCCTTATTAGATTTATCCTATCTTCCATATCTCATCGATTACTGGACAACCGGAAGTTCGGTGACTCACGGGGCGCGGATGCGGCAATATCCTGGGGGCCCGATATCGGGGTTCATCAGGTTCAAATTTAAGGGAAAAAAAACAAAAAATTGTACTCAATAAGGCCAACGATACGCCAAATCGTTACAATACCGTCTTTTGTGTTGATTATTTAGGGCGATTATAACAAATTCTGAGTGATGTGTCACATCCGAACATGACCAATTTCCTTATTCAAGTGTGTATTTCATGACTTGAATTCATGAATTCAATTTCATAAAATGTCGTTATAAATACGTAGTGTTTAATTTACGTATAATTTTTAATTTAAAATATTATTACGTTATTACCAAATATCGAGAAATTCGGCGAACATATAATACGTAAATCTGGAATGTGTTATTGTAATGACCGTTTTGGGAATAATAATATTCTCCGCTCGGACTTAAATACTGTCTTACGGAATAAAATGTGGGAATATTCAAAAAAATAATAAATAACCGTATCATATAAAGAGATATTATGAAATTGTTCTTGGAAACATATCTGTCTCATGAAGTAACATAAATACATTAAAATCATCCGTGTCTAGTAATTGTTACTGACGGTATCGTAAGCTATCGAAAAGTTGTAGTAACTCGGTTTGTCTCGTTTGCTGCCACTTACACCCGTAACGCGATTACAGGGTTAGAGCAACAAGTGTCGGGGCGTCTACCTCTCGTTCGCGTCTAATGTTAGACGTGATCGTGATCTAATTCGATTAAAAATATCCTCCGTCACGGAGAGGTATCGTCGCCGTTCCAGGTCCTCTGCCGGTATTTTAAAACGCGATACTGTTAAAAAAATTATTTCGCATATATTCTGTTCGTGCGATGTCGAGAAATGTCGGAATGTCGTAATTCCGAGAGGTAAGATAAAAACTATATTTTATCGCGCATAAGTGCGAGTCCCTAACGATGGCTTGAGAACAGTCAGTGGCTAAGAGACAATGCCCTCCCCTACAAGCCGCTATCGACTTTTATCGCGCCACTGCCTAGTCATTCATGTACTTTAGTATCATTATAACTCAAAACGTATAGGCCGTATTGACATTTGACATTGTGTAACGCTCGTATGCTGGCAAATAAAGGTTTATTGACTTCTGGAATCGCGCTCGTATCGTCCGTGATTAAGAATAATGCCCCGCGTTTATTTTTCGATCTCTGGCGTTCACTTTTGTTAGGCCTACAGGGTTCTTCCACAATTGGGATGCCCCAAAAGTGATACACAGTCCTATGAATAAGCTACTGAAACAGGTATTCCAAAATATTACGTATGATCCGAAGTATAAGTGAGTTAGTTTTACAAAAATGGATCTTGCTATCACCCAAATTGACCGTTGTTCTGCAACATCTACCGATAGGCAAATTGTATTTTCCGAAAAATTGATTTCATTTTCACTTACCGAAAATTAAAAGGACCTTAGAGACAATTACTAAACTATGATCTGTTTGTTGACTGGTAATTAGGCTCAGTTCAATTATTTCTTTCCCGACACACTAATGGCTCTGGAGTTTATAGGTTTCCCATGGCGCAGTTGTGAACATTCGTAGGCGGGGGCGGGGTTGAATAAAAATTGTCTGGATTGTAATTTAACTGTGACGAAATGCGCGTCGCCCGTATCGAATTCTGGATGACTAATCGAGGACTAATAGCGAGCGACGTTTCGGCGCCGCGACTGTCTGCAATAGTCCGGCTTGATTTTCGGCCTCAAGTTCGGTGCTTAATCGAAGTTTTGGTCTAGTAAAGATAACAGTCAAGAAGAAGAGTGTAGTTTCCGTTTAATGTCCCCGAACGCGTCGGCTGTGAATTACCCAATACCCGGCGGCCCTAGAGACCGCCCGGATGATTACCAACATCTCACGGCGCGTACTTGTATATTCCGTCTGATATTATCCAAGCTCCTTAGAATATAATGAAGTCCCTCTCCGTGTCGAGATTCCTAGACGCCTCAGCGACTAAAATAATAAGCGGTGCCGCTAGCCACCGAATAATAAACGGCAATGTCTGCGGAGAAAGGATGTAATGATGTAGCAGGTCTATGGTTCATTGACTGCATAGACGAGGAGAGCCCCCACACGCGGATAAAATCGTACTACTTATTTCAATATACTCTACCTGAACTCACTTTTAAATCTCTTTTGAATCTGAAATTTCGTCGGGAATTTTATGAGCACGACTTTCAACCAATGTTCTAAGACTATTCCTAAAAGTCAATACCACATTGTAAAAAAAAAACCCCGAAAGATTCTTATACAAAAATGTAGCCGACATAAACACTAATTACTAGAAATTTCGAATAAATTCGTACGATCTGTCTATCGTTTCTCTAGACCTATCATTTGTCAATATGAATCAGTACAGATACGGAGGCGGGTCTTAAAATTGTTGTAGTGTTTCTGAGCTCAGAACATTCAATAAACCGATACGAAATAAATCGCAGAAGGAACAGACCGATTCAATTATCAGATATCAGTTTCGGGGAGCCGCTTGGATATCTAAATGCATTACTGATAATGACCGACTCTTGCAATGATATATTCCTCGGTTTAATGTAACTGTTTACAATAATTCTTTCTTACATTTGGTACAGTCGTTTCAGACCCAGAAATTATTTCTTATGACAATATTATTTGTATCAGTTTTCATGAAATATATGTTAGAAATGTGTACAAAATCATGAAACAATGCCTCCTCCGTTTTATTTATGAAACATTTACTCCCGTTCTATTAATCGGGAAATATAAGAAACAGAATTTGTATAATATTATAATAACTTACTTAAATACGAATATTAGATAACCCCAATCCAGGGCGGTAGAAGCTTTGAAACCGTTAAACCGACGTTAAAGATTCCGTTAAATGATATGCCGACACACAGGCCCGATGCCGTGTAAACTAGTTTACATACTTCAGTTTACAGCTCATTGAGTTCTCGAGCCGAAGGTAGGGGGCCAGGGACGGGATCGTCAAGGGAAAAGCAATTGAACCCTCGGCGGGGGAGGAGGGGCGCACATCCGCTGGGAGAGGACACATGTTGAAGTGCAGACGTGGAGCAACAACTGTTTACTGCAGTTGGCGGTGTTTGGCAACTGTCGCATCCTATAAATCTAGACGTTAAATCCCTCCCGGACAGCGTTTCCTTTAGGAGGCCGCGAAGGGCGGGGCCGGAGGCGGTCATGAACTCGGAATGCGATGGAAACGCCAGACACATCTTACACTCGTCTCAATAATGTAACACTGTTTATGAACAAATTATAACAATAAAATATTAAGAACAGTAAAACAATTCGATATTGACCGTTGACACGCTTCTTATAAGCTAAAACGCTAGTACAACTAAATAACGTCATGAACATAATATGCGGAAAGAAGATGAAACCTTCTCCTAGATGAATTAATTGGATGAATTTTTGTTTTTCAGTTATATAAGAAGACTCCCGATACTCGAATAGCAATGTGTCTCCAGACACTCCAAAGTTAACGATGTTCTGTGAGAAAAATGTACATAAAGTTCATATTTCCGATGAATGTTCATGCCAAAAGCGCCACCATTGGGTGGCTTCTTTTACCTTCCCGGTCATGCAGTGTTCATTTTTGCCACATGAAAAAATTTACGAAAACAATTTCGGATGAAATGAACTTTTGTGCAGCGTTGAAAATTATCCACTGCGCAGAGAACCTAGAAAATTCCAGGCCGGAATAACATTTTATATGGCACCTTCTAATAGTCAAACTTATTGTTATTGACTTTTAAAGCGGCATTACACTTTCTTCTTAAAAAATCCGTCTTATATTGAAGGATAACTAATTAGATAAAAATTGTACTAATAGTTATTATTATGTTCTTATCTGTACTTATCGACTGTATATTTAAATATTTCCTAAAAACGAAAAATTTTGTTTGTTACATAATTTTTCGCTATATTTTAGTTTTCCCTGGGCTAAGGCAATAATTTTAATTCTTGAATAAAACATTGGCGGCCTACATTTTGCCTGCATTAGCCTTTCGTAAGGCCTGGAAAGTACCCGATTTTTATAATACTCAACAGGAAATATAAGATTTAATTCATATTTCCGTTGAGATTATACGTTTTTATCGGGGTAAAAACGGTGCAATAAAATTCGAGTTGAGGAGGTCAATCCGAAATCGATGGCCGCACGAACGGGACAACCGAAAGAAGAGGGCGACGTCGTATTTTAGCCCCCTTCGGGCGGATATCTGCCGATATCGCTGTTTAAATAGGTTGAGTTTTGTTCAAACAGATATCGATAATGTAAGGATAATGTAGAACGTGTAATGGCCGACGATATCAGGGAAATAGATGCCGCCCAGATCTTTTATTCATGATGCATTCAATTTTCCCATTCAGTTTTGTCAATGCAAAACAGAAAAACGGCCAATATTGGCGTTTTTTGTATTTTATTTTTATTTCGTATCTAATTATCTTAACTCAGAATAAATATTTGCCAATATCAAACTAACGCTTGATTGTCTCTTGCCTTTACATTAGTTACAACAAACAACTTTATTGTTCCACACGATAACTCGGTGTAATGGAAGGAACTGAATTATAGACTTCCTCCAATCGCTTTTTCGGTCTATTTATTTCTTTAAAATGATGATGACGTTATTTCATACACTTTAAGTAGGTCAATTGCGCTTCCTCGTCTATCTTTTTGGTATAAAACAAAGGCCGAAACTACTAATAACCACTGTTGCACTATTTTGTATTCCGGTGTGGATACCGGAATTTACCTTTAGCCTTAAAGCCTCAAGGATTACAGTTTCTCCAGGCAAGTTTCATAGACAAATTCAGTAGTGAACTCCGTACTTTTTAAGCCTTCCAGCTCTTGATTACACATCTGTATAAACTTATATAGTATTTTAGAATGCCTGTTTTGTGGTCTACGAGGTACAGTGCAAGCGATAGTGACAGTGCAGTGAGGAGTGCCAAAGTGACTAACACCGCTACTGAAGATGGCGAGCAGCCGAATCCGGTCTGGCAAAAGACCAAACCAGCCGGAGGAGACAGAAACACATACAGAAATCTTATATAGTATACGGTAGGCGGGACTTGAAATAAGCAGTTTATTAGAATTTGAGGAAAAATGACTGTGAGGGTGTCTTTTAATGAAGGCCGAGACCAAAATATTATACAAGCCACAACTCAGCTTTTGTTCTCATCGCGGGTCGACAGTCCCGAGTCAGGTTTAGTCCCGTCGAATGCCAAATTCTCGTACATCGTTTGTCATTACGATCTGAATATTATTCTTTGCGACAGCTTGTGGATATAATTTTCGTCGCCACAAGACCAGACCGTGCGTACGCAACGGGCGCGTGACGAATTGAGACGGAACCACAATATTATGTAAATTTTAGTCGCAATACTGTTATATACGGTACGTTATTCTCTGTTTATGCGACTTCCATTGAAATTATATTGTTTTTTTGTTTTTTTAACTGATTTATTTTTGCACAATCAACCTATACAGTTATGGGTGCAATTGATACATGTGTTTATTTCGGCGTGTTAGTCACGACAAAGAAACCACCCAATGATGGCGCTTTTGACATGTTTTAAAATGTGAGGTGATCTCTGGGCCAGTGGCGTTTAAGCCGTCGTGGTGGGGATAGTGGATGGGTAGAAGAGGAAAGGGACTGAACGAGTGGGTTTGGATGTGGGGAGAGGCGGGAGTGGAATTTAAGGAAGCGTGATTTTGCGACTTCGTCGACTGTCGGTATGTTGAGGTCATTATGGATTGTTCGGTTAGAAACATACCAGGGAGCATTAAGGATGGTACGAAGGACTTTTGATTGGAATCTCTGGATGCGGGCGATGTTGGATTTCTTAGCGGAACCCCATAGCTCTATTCCGTAAGTCCATGTCGGTTTTAAAATGGTTTTGTAAATTGTAAGTTTGTTGTCTACTGTCAGTTTTGATGTCTTTTTCAATAGAGGTCTCAGCAGTCCAAATTTGCGGTTAAGGTCTGTTCTTTTGAGACGCGTATGGGGTGAAATTATATTGAGGAATTATATTCGCAAGTCGAAGCTGGGGCGGTTTTTGCAGGAAGGTCCTGTGAGTGGTTCGCGTATAGATCCTCGTTGAATCCTAATTTGTTGTACAAAATAAAAATCTGAAATTTATTTTTCTGTATCAACAATTTTCTGGAAATTTCCAACAATATTAACCTTTGTATGTATCGTCTCAAATTACAGTTGAAAAAATTATATAACGAATGAATAAAGTATTATTGAGTTAATTCTCATAGCGCGGTCAATACCTAGAGAAAAAAGCCATCTCAGCTCTCCCGTTACCAATCCTTTCGTTCTAATTTATCCCGTCAATCCGATCCTTTCTTCCGACAGCTTTCTTCACATCGCCTCCCGGATAATCCTGAACGCCGCCTCGAGAGAAACTGGCCACGCGATTTCCTTACCACCCGAGTAAGGGCAGGCATGATGATAAAAGGATGATGGATAATAGATTTATTATTTTAAAACTATCTTCAGTTCAAATAGGTGATGAGGAAGGGAAAATATCTGCGAGAGAGATAGCAAAAGTGTACATTTTACCCTGATCCAATTCGATTTTTGCAGTAAGAATAGCAGGCGGGTTGAAAGAAATGATTCGTAATATTTTTATGAAATTTATCAACCCGAACTTTTCAAATGAAGGACCACCCAGCGGAGATAAGGTGCGGTGCCTTCATAAATCCCGGCTCGGCTATTGGCCTTCGCGCCCTACTACGCCCCTGCACAAAACGGCCTAATAACCGATTTTAATTAAAGAAAAGAAGAAGGGGGGGCGGCGAGAGGGAAGAAATGAAAGATCGGGAATAATTACAGTTCCTTCTGTGGCGGCGGTGAATAAATCTCTACGATTGGGCCGGCCCTGGCCCCCCCTCATCCCCTTATGATGATGATGGCGGAAAGGGAAGGAAGAGTTATGACGTTACGTTGGATGAAGGAGGGTGGGAAGGGGGTTGGGCGAAAGGATATGAAAAAAGTGGCTGATTCATAAGGCCGCGGCCAACTCCGCTATTACTCCTTCCTCTCCATTCCGTCTCTATTCCTTTCATATTTCTTCAGTTCGTTGGTTAAGTGCGCGTCTCCTGTTGCTTAGATGAATGTGGGCCATATATTGCCCCTACAACTTTGTAGCTGAACGGACCGTAAATACCTATTATATAAGGATACATACCCCTATATCATATGAGTAGGTTTGGAATAGGAGAAATTCATTGGAGAGTTCGACGACGCTGGTAGTTGTGTCTGCACAGGTCTCAGGTTGTATCAACATAACTGCTCTACTTTGATTGGAACGCCCAAGAAATTGTTTCCCCTTAAACAACACTATTATTTTACTATCACTATATAATAACACAATGGTCCACGAAGATCTTCAGTCGCCTCTCCATGGTTCGGTCTTGTGAGTCACTTGGGCATATTAGTTACCTCTGCCCTGTTAATTCACTTTTAATGCGGTCAATTATAAAAACCACTATTATTCCAAACCCTCACAGACCTCCAAACACCAAATTGGTCATAGAACTGTTATAGTTTGGCGTACACATTATACAGTATTCGTCCTCTAAAAGATATCCACATTTAGGTTGTAAATTTCAAGTTCTTATTCCGCGCGAGTTTTTATTACAACATAAAATACGTAAAATCGAGTAGCCCCGTGAGACTGTACCGGATCGTAGAGATCCCGATTCCTGGGATTGTTCAAGTTCAATTGGAGTTCTCGAGACTTTGTAAGTAATTACCCGGGAGCGGATCCCTACACAACCCCGAGGGATTCACCTTGAGTTCACACCCGCCTACCTATTTCGGCTTCAGTATCATTTTCCGGCCCCGTGGATATTAACGTACACCGTATTGCATAGCTGTAGAAATGTTGCGAGGCTTGAAATTTAGGTGTTCCGCTTTGTAATTACAGTAACAATGCTTACCTGCGTATATGCTGTACAATAAGTGTTTAAATTGAACGTTCAGATGGACGAAAGAACAATTACTAATTCACCCACATTTATATTTATATACGTAGATTTGTTGTGTTTCTGTCTCCTCTCGCTGGTTTGCTCTATTGCTAGACCGGTTTCGGCCGCTCGCCATCTTCAGTAGCGGAGTTTGGCACTTTGTATGTTTTTCGGGCATCCTCACTGCCCACTGTCACTGTCACTTGTACTGCGACAGCGAGAGGAGACAAACACAACAAATCTACGGCATTCCAACCCCTCCAGACAACAAAACAGGCATGTTAAACTTTATATACGTACTTTTTCTGCCTACTAAATTAACGTTGCAGGCAAGTAAACCGCTTGTAATTAACATCAAAACTGATTTCTTTTATGATTCGTTATTGTTTTTATGATTGTCTCAATCCAGATCCCAAAACACTCCACACAACACTGCAATATCTTTATCTAAAAATTATTACAAATGTGCTTATATAGTTTGGAAATGTTGATGCTACACTGAGTCCAGTACGTAGTTGTACCAAGGAGAAAAAAGGTTTAGCGTGGCTGTATTTTTTGGAACAAGTTTTTTTCCTAGCCATATACTAATAGGTTTTTTATTATAATTGCCCGTCACAAATCATTGTCCATTTAATAAAAACGCGCCGCCTGTTGACAGTTTTTAGAAGCGTACATGGGGACAACATAAATACGGGCAGTCTGCTCCTTTGCCCCGTTGAATGTTAAATGCTTGTTTTACGTTGTGGATTTTATAATAAGAGTTCGGGCCGAATACGCCCGTCTCTTGCACGTTGGACGAAGCAGATCGGAAGCCGTTGAAGTTCAGCCCGGTATTCACTTTTTTCTTAAGGCCCCGCGTTATTTCCAGGTGGTCTGACTTTTCTCCCGGTGCAGTATATCCGTGCGAACTATACACCGTGTCAATACGTTCTACGTGTGTGGTAATTTCCATCGAACATCCTCTCCTTGTCCTGCAAGTAAACATTTCGATGGCAAATGAAGAACGTTCCCCGGTATCATTAGTGGCTTGGCGTCATAGAAGCCAAACATCTTGTAATAAGTGGTTTAAATCTTATAAATAATTAATTTACGTCATCTGTGCCGGGGAAGTTGGTACTGGAAGGTTGGGATTATACGGAGGGCACAGGCCCTCGGTTTCGGCTTGTCGCCGTCGCCAACAGCATTCCATTAGTAATATAGTGAGGTACTTAAGCAAGGTACGTCGGCCTCCCACTAAGCAATCTCTCAGAACACTAACACAACGACGTTAGCCCCTGACTGTATCCTGCCAGCGGCTGTATTGCTACAGATAGCACACTAAATAATTATCAAAAACTATATTTCCGCTCAACAACTCGAATGTCACTGATAAAATAAAAAAAAAAAATAGTTTAAAATACCTGTTTTGTGGTCTTCGAGGGGTTGGAATACCGTAGATTTCGTGTGTTGCTGTCTCCCCTCGCCGGTCTGGTCTTCCGCTAGACCGGTTTCGGCTGTTCGCCATCTTGACAGTGCAGTGAGGATGCCCCAAAAACATCCAAAAAAGTTCCAAAAGTGACTAACACCGCTACTGAAGACTGCGAGCAGCCGAAACCGGTCTAGCAAAAAAAATACTTTTCACTATTATTATTATTATTACAAATTGGAAAATACTTTAGGAAATGTACTCCTTCGGGGGCTATATTTCAGTTATAGTACAATATGAGAAATGGCTAAATTATTTATCATACCTTGTTTTAGTTTCTATATAATATACTGATAATAGTACACTTATGCCCCGTAGATGTTAATAAAATAGGTTTGTAAAATGATTTTATGTATAAAAAATATTCTGTGATTAGTCATATTATTAAGGAGCATTTTATGTTGCTGCATTTATAGTCATTTCGCTTAAAAGTGTAAGATTAGAAACAAAATATTGGCGGTCGAGTTCTGGAGTGTTTGTTGAAATTCGGCCGTTTGAACCGAAAATTGAACCGAATAATGATACCAGAACACGAATTTGCTAACTTCAGTGTCCGCATCGCGTTTGGCACGGACGCCTAGAAACATTAATTCTTCTATATTTTTTCTTTCTTAACCCCCAGCCTGCCAAAATTCAGTTGGGGGGGCGGGCCCATATGCAAGTGCCTAAAAACTGCCGACCAGGGCATATGTTCTGTTCATGAGACGATTTGTTATGCTTAATTGTTACCCCGACGAAAAAATAGAGGACCATGCGGCGCCAGCGACCAGCGACTTAAATAATCCGTTGTATTTAAATATATTGCATTAGAAGCGTCATCATTACCAAAAAAACTTACTTGCAAGGAATGGGCCCACGATGAGGAGCAACGATTCTAACATCGTTATGATATTACAAACTAAAAAATAAATATTCGTCATCACATTATAATTAATTCAAACAGGTTTGTGTATAAAACAGCCAAATGGTGTTCATACTTTGATTTGATTGGCCCTACCCACCTAATTTAGTTTCGTGTATCATTTTTTTTAATCGAATATATAAGACATTTATTTCTTTAGCACTTTTCTCGTTAAGAGCAATCAGGATTCGCCCTGTTTATGCGCGTTTAACTCTTGAAGGGGCCCCAAAGGCCACTTTTCAATGCGGACTGTTTTTTCAGAATCGGACATGCTGATTTCGTCCGCCCTGAACGATCGTTTCCAAATAAATAATTACAGAAACGGTTTAAGGTGTTGACGCTTCGGAGGTGGGACAACTCGTTTGGTGGTGGGGGATAGGATAATTCGTGGTACTTTGGGTACCGGTACGAAGGCCGATAATTACGGCTGGAATCTTTTAACCGATACCCCAGACCGTACTATTACCAGGATGTTGAACTTCGATAGGAAGTTTAAACGGGGCGACCTGTTATGTCCCATGTTAGGTCGATTTAATTATTTTTTTTAGCTTTAATAATTGATGGTTGCCATTTTTTTGCAGCTCGCTTCCAACAGGAAGCACGTCGGTTTAAACATGTCGAATGATGCGTTACCGAGTTTAATTTCTTTTTGATTTTTAGTGTACGACCGTTATTTATTCCCAGCCTCGAATTCGATGCAAAGTGGGATCGAATCGTTTTCCGATCTCAGATATAAAGGCCTGTTTGTTTAAGGTTTAAGCGAAGGGTGTATTCGTCTCTACAGACTTCGATCTCTACACAATCATTTGATAAAACCGCATAGGGACGCCTATAAACTATACTGAAAAAATGGTTAATCAACCTTTACGCTTCCAGAACATTTGCCGGCTATTCAGTCTGGATCTAGACCGGATTCGTCTACCGGACTCTACTCTTATGACGACTTGACTTATATTAGGGAAAATGTTGAAAAAGTTCATTTCAATACTCTATTGACCGACAGGTAGATATATTTTTCACGCCAGATTTTTTTTTCACGATTTTCGATGTATAAAAAAAGTGGCCGTGGGCGGGGCCGTTTGAGCTTCGAGTGCCAAGTGCCAATAATTCATTATCGGTTCGTGCCTTAACTAACTCAAAACCTAACAAACCCCCTTAAGTCGTTCCCGGCCGGAAATGATTTTTATGCCGGCCTTGAAAAAAACAAATTGACGTGGGATTTCTTAATCTGAATTGGGTGGGCCCCCCCCATAAATAACGGATAATTGGATCCGGCTTTTGATGTGTCGGCGTTTTTAAATTGATTACGTCCAGACAGGGATTGCGGAGGGTCAAATTCGACTTGAAGTTAACTTCATCTTACAACCGGTTTCGTCTGATCGCCGTCTTCAGTAGCATATGTACTTGTTTATCAATATAGTTCGATATAAGCGCGTACAGGATAACCACTATTACACGATAGCAGTAAGCCAGCGTTCGGAATTAGGACCGTACTCACTAAACGGGTCACAACTAGAAGAAATTATTATCGCAATACTTATAATATTTGAGGAACTACGTTGTGTGCATTAAATAAGCGAATAATAAATATTTTATATAATAGATTGGTTCAAAATCGCGTTATATTTCGCCTTGTGTATGGAATGTCGTTAATGTTTAATTCATTGAAATACATGATTAAACGCTTGTTTATTTTGTTTTAATTCACCTACAATGACATTTGATAATATTAAATTAGGAAACTAATCTCGAATTAGTATTCACTTATGGTTTAGAATACGCTTACGAGCGCGTCGGTTACGGGGAGAAAAAAAGGTTGGCGCGCACGACGCGAATACTGGACAATATTTCTTGCGCCTCTGGGAAAAATGCTAAAACGCGTTTATATTCATTTTAATCCAAGAGTGAAAAATTAAAATCCGGGCGTTAACGGGGGGGGGGATGCGATATCGGGCGTGAGGAGCCGGCGGTAATAAAACATCTGATTAGAGTGAAACTGGAGGGCCACTCGTAAAACTTCAACTATTACTTTTAAAGCGCATCAACTCGGAAAATTACTTTCGGGCCATTTTTTTTCTTTTTTAACAATTTCCCCCTCCCTCCCCCGACCAAGGCCTTATTATCGAAGAGGGAAAGGCGCGGCCCCCCGCGTCGGTCTTTACTGGGACATTTATCTTTTGGAGAAGCGTTGAACTTGCCGAAGCCGAGACCGAGCGCTAACGGAGTTAAAAAGTTGGCAGGGCGTATTTACATTGCCGCCGGACCATTATACGCCCTTGCCCTGATCAAATGTTTATTATTAAATCGACGGCCGAGGCGTCTCTTGCCAATTTAGAATACGATTCGTACAATTAGACCGGCACCTGTCTATAACACTGTACGCCATTTACAACACCAATAGGTCCAAGTATGCAAAATGTTTGCAGTATCATCCGTTTTTTGTACCGAGATGGGGAATCGAAATTGTAATGAATCAATATAGGAAATGTAATGAAATTATAAAGGTTTGTATCAAACGAATTAAGATTAATAAATATAAAAACTTCGGGTTAGATTATAGCGGTTCAAAAAGTACGTTTTGGCTTCGTATTGGAGAACATCGCAATAAGTGAACGAGTACAATCCAATACATCCACTTGAAAAATAACCGGCTAATTCGTAGTACAGGAAGGTAAACAAGACTAGTTCATAATACCTGTTTTGTGGGTCGCGAGGGGAGACAGAAACACACGAAACCTAAGGTAAACAAAACTATATGAGCGCATTCGGCATTAGAATGTGGGCGCGGTTTGTTGTGATAGAAACACAATAAAATCCTCGTTAGTGATAAATTGTTAGGTATAAGGCATGTTTCCTTTAGTTTCTTTGTGTTTACATTCCTGTCCTATGGATTTGTCAGTTTTCAAGTGGGTTAGTCACTAAAATATATCGTGTATCGGATTACACTAATTTTCTCTTTATTCGAATGTTTTTTTTCTTCGACGTTTTCCAAAGGACCTTTTGTTTTATAGTTGTTCATTTTCGGGATGACCCGCCCAAAGGTTATATACCTCCTCGTTAATTCTTATAATAATCGAGGTTGGACGGCGGTTGGTTGTTAGGTGGTCGCGCCCTCGAGTGTAACTCTAGGTTCGAGTCCCCCGGGGCCCTCCTGAAACTGAAGTGCCCTCTGCTGATCTCAGCGTTTCATTTTTCATTCATAACTAAATCAATACGGTAATCCCCGGGGCCCATTCAAATGAACGACCTCCGCCGCTAAAGGATTAGCGAAAACTCAAATTGTAACAGAGCCAATAACACCGGATTTTGTTAAGAGCGTAAAGCCTCGCGGGGCCTAAATATATTCAACGCGAAGTCCACCAACGAATTATCGTTGCACGGCCCCTGAAATATGAGATTGTTCTACATTTCCTCTATGTAGGTACAATATAGAAATAGGATTATGTCGATAGGTTTTATAGATTTGTAATTCCAGTTACTATTAGACATTTTTCAATAGGTCTGTGTAAAATCAGTTTACGCTTTTAGCGAAGTGAGCACTAAGCGGTGGGAACATATTCGAACTTGGAATTTGAACTTTAATGGATTGGCATCCGCCAGCAATGTGGTGGGGTGGGTAGGGAGGAGGGGGCATACTTGGAAAGTTGTTCCAGGTTCCCAACATGGCCAATGAGCCGGGAATGAAAGGCAGAAGTAGAGAAATTGATGGAAGTGGGGCACTAGGTCTGATCGTTGAAGTAGTAGTCATTGAACCGATCCTGGATTCATTTCTTGAAAATAGTTAACGTTTTCAAATCATGGTTTAATTTGTGAATATCAACTCGGATGATACGTTCCACAAATGCTTGGATGACAAGAGTTGTTTGAGCAAGATGCTTTTTGTGTAAGTGTATGGGTACGCTTTTTACGATCACGTTAGCACAATAAATAAGAAAATAACCAAAAAAATATATTTTGTTTTTTTTGTTCGTCAATTTTACTTAATACTAAAAGGCGCTTTATCAAGTCTCTATTTACCAGGAACAAAGAAAAATTCGTTATTTATAATTTAAAGTCCTTGGAGATTGCATGAGGACTTAGGCAAGTTCTTAAGGCTTGGCTTCTCACCATCGTGAGTAATATTCCCACAGTAATACTTAGGCATATCGGGGTAATTCATCGTCCCTATATTACTGGCGGGATGCTACTGACGATGTCGAGAGGCCCGAACAAGACCAGCGTATGATCGAATAATAGGAGAGTGGAAAGAGACAACTTCAAGGGTACCATTACTAATAAAGATTTGAAAGTAAAATGAGGGAAACAATGAAATGTTAAAAACCTCCAAAAAAAACCTCGGGCCGATGCCATTTGCATTTAAAGGAATTGTGCCAATGACGCCTTTTGTTTCCCAATCGGACAGACGCGCCAGAAATCCGTTCGATCGTGTTATGAATATCGCCCCTTTCATTTCTTTCGTAACGCGAACAGTTGGCTCAAGAGTTTTAATTTTAAAAAAAACGACCCCCGAAATTTTTAAATTTCCGGCAGACGAGCGCCAGTACGTGTGCCAGCGGCGCGCGCCAACTTAGGGCCGTGAACTACACACGAATAATTATATCGACGTCCACGGTGGACTACTGACGGTGGCGAGATGCCGAAACCGTTCAGCGAAGCTTAATAAATAAATGTTATTGACTTTTACATCCGTTTAACATTTGGGCCGACATTCATTTTGTTCACGAGATAGTTCTGGCTCCAGTAAATAATTTGTTTTCGAACGGACGATTTCTATTTATAGTTGGCGCGACGATTGCAACTATGCTGTAGACTTTAATTTCAGTCCAGTCGTTTGGGGTCGGGCGTCAACATAAGTTGCGGAAATAATTAGCGGTTATAACCGGCCGGTGTGCCCTGGGGCTAGCGGCGTAATCATATGCTAATGCTCGAACATCAATTCTCCCTCCACCCTCCGTCTCTCTCTCTATCTCTCTCACCCTCTCTTCGGGGGCGGTCAACGTTGTGGCGGAGGCACCAGCAACAGTGGTGGTAGTAGTTCGGCTTATTTGCATCCGATTACCGTCTGACCGGCGCTAAAATTGGATTTGTTTCGCCCTCATAAACGTTTGGGGGCGTCGCGGCCAAACGCCACCCCCCCCCCTGCACCACCACCCTTCACAACCCCCGGCCTTCATTAAATACAGAATTAATTAGAGCTTAATTTTCATTCGGTCATTCCCGGTCCGAAAATGTTGTTCTTGCCCGTCGGCGGAACATCGCGGTGCGCGATTTCAGAATTGACTGTCCACGTATTATCTGCCGTTAAGCTCACAATCGTACAACTGGTTTAATGACAAGGGGGGGGGATTTAATAAATCTTCGAGCGATTTGTTTATTCGAAAAGGGGAGGTTTTGTTACCATAATATGCATTAAACAAATTTATAATTCATGATCAATTACAAATCGGTAACGCATAAATGATTCAACTTGGCGCAATCGAGGTATTCAGATTGTGTAATTAAGAAAAATTCCAATTTATCCTGAATCGGGAGCTGATCCGCGTAAGGCGGTCGGGGATGAGCCACGGGGTGGGGTTTAATTAAAGGAATGGTTTAATTGCAACCCGTATGCGTCTCAGAGGTAGCGATCCCCTTCAAACGAATTGCCTTCTTAGGTCGTCGCACCCCACTGCCTACGGTGGTTTTTGAAAATTTAACAATAATAATACTGGAATGCTGTTTAAGGCACGATTTTTGAATGAAAGCAATGATATATTTCGATCGAACGATGGTTTTCGCAATCTGAATTCGAATTATTATTGTCTAACTTCCGATAGGATGATATAGGTAAAATGTAGTGTTTTTTAACCTTTTTTTTATTTTGTACAATCAACATTGAATGTTATTGTTGTAATGTATGTGGTGTAATTGGTGTGACTGTATGGTGGATTCTGTAGTTAGAAACATATCAGGGGGAGCATTATGGTACGAAGGACTTTTGCCTGGAATCTCTGGATGCGAGCGATGTTGGATGTCTCTGTGGAACCCCATAGCTCTATACCGTATGTCCGTGTCGGTTTAAGTATCGCTTTGTCAGTTTGTTACTTAAGGTCAATTTTGATGTCCGTTTTAGTAATGGCCTTAAGAGTTCAAATTTTCTGTTTAAGTCGATTCTTTTCAGTCGGGTATGGGGATTCCACGTGAGAAAATGTAGTGTACGCGCAAGTAATGAGAAAGAACGAAAAAATACAGATGATGTACAGGTTAGGATCAAATGATATATAAGATCGCATAATAGAAGAGCATAATGTAGAGGGGTGTCGGACCCCTCTATCCGACCGAGATTCTTCCCGTTCTCGGGAAGAAGACCGGGGCGAGCTCCGGCAGAAAGGTTTACTCCCTTCCCCCGGTGGGGGCTCCCCGGGGTCCGCCCTGAGGTCCGTTTCCGACGTTTCTGAATTTACTGCTCGGCCCGACCTCGATGATGGGATCGGTAAGAGTTTCGAAGCTGGGGGAGTGAAAAAAAATCGTTCCACTATAAATGGCCCACGTGTTCGTGGTGGACAGACACTGAAACATCTGCATAACCTCGTCATGTCATATATTTTCTGGGGACAATAAATGCAACATCGCCTTCAATAATAGTGATAAATTAAAATATGCCCTAATAGCGAATATATCGTTCTTATAATAATAAAATCATAAAGTCAATTTGTTACTGGATACAATAAAAAAATTGGAGTTGTGACTATAAAAAACATGACGAAAATGCTAGTTCATCGCGTAGAACATCTACGCTAGTACATAGTGTGTATGCAATGTATTTAACCAAGAGAATGGGTTATTAACCACTTTCTGGGAGTCGATCAGCGCCAGATATTTTGGTCATCTGACCCGTCCATATGTCGACCGCTGTCAAGTATTTTATCATAGTGTTTCGACACAACTCCGAATGTCATAATCGCCGCGATTGGTTTCTGGGAAAGATATACGGGTACTGTAAAAAAAAAGATCTCCGCTATCCATAAATTTGGCTGATTTATTCGTCCTGGAGGTCGCGAGAATACAAAAAATTATAACGAGGCCGGTTCCTCGATTAAAACATTGCCGTTGCCATTTTTTGGCCTTTCCTCTTATTCCTTAAATTTCACGCCCGGGAATAAGCGGCGGTTTCCTTCGCAAGGAAAAATTTGTAACGCTTTTCCTCGAGAAAGCGAGAGATCTCTCTGATCCATCTAAGGTATTAAATAGAAAGACGGGCCGACTTTATCCATTCAACGAAAGATCGCTTCGAACCACATAAGCGAACAAATTAATTAAGCCCAACTCCCCCGATTGGCGTTTACATAGTTTATATCTCAGTGCGCAAAATGCAAACGATGCATTCCTCCTGAAACTGTCGTTGAATCGCCATTGTAAAATACAATCTGTTTAAATTTTATACGTCTATCTGTAAGTAAGGGAATTTCATAATATATAATATTTTTATTTTAATCACTAGCTCGTTTTCTTGTTATTCGTAAACCCGACACAATTCTGCAAGTTCTCAAAGTTCAACATTCTGGATTTCGTCACTGAAACACCAACACTAGAGTTTTAATTAATTAAACAAAGTTATGTGTTAATTTCGATGTGATATTTGCATTGTTCCTGCGCATCGAAAACAACGTTGGACAATTTTCCAGACTCGTGTTATTCGAACACTCTGGTTGGATTCCTCCTTGGGACACATTTCCCGAGGACTCTTCCGGACAGAATATTTCGTTGGCTAGAATAGTCGGCAGTTGGAACACTCTGTTACTGAAGACTGGTACTGCATTCGGTGGTCTGAATTCGGGCCAAATCTCGGACGGGGCCCTAACTCAGGGCCCGGAACCTCTTTAAGGGCCCACTTTAAATCACCCCTCGGGGAAATTAGATCACTGCCGCAGAACCTCACATGCCCCACAAACCCCCACTTATTACAACACACACACACACAAACACGCTCACGCGCTATTTCTCACCTCTGACTCTAAATATAAAAGCCCGTTGATTATCGGTAATAAAACTGATTTTAACGATTAAATTGGGGTTTGAAATTGAATTACATGGACTCGAAGTTTAATCGTGACTATGTGCATACTTTCTTTCATGTTACTTATTACCTGTCTGAAAATTTGATCCTATCAATTTTTTCTCTTCCTCTCTTGCAGTTCCTATTGTACAAACCAATTGAAAAAACTCTATCTCGTAGATTTCGTGTGTTTCCCTTTCCTCTCGCTGGTTTGGTCTTTTGCTAGACCGGTTTCGGCTGCTCGCCATCTTCAGTAGCGGTGTTAGTCACTATTGGCGCTTTGGATGATTTGTACTGTGGTGGTTGTCTGTTTGTCGTGTGTATATATAAATGTGCCTCGTTATTGTGTTTTGGGTCGTTTGGTTTGTCCTCTTTGTGTTGAGGGAGGTGTGGGATTTTTGCGTTATAGACGTGTCGCTTTGGGATGGTTTCGTTTGTGTTTGACTCCATACTCTCTATTATATCCATCTCTTTGAGGGTGTAAACATTTTAGTTTTGTACGGTATTCTTAAGATTTGCCGGACAAAATCCTAAGGAGGCCTTACAAAAATCGCCTCGCATTGTTTGTTTATCATATTTTCTTTTAAGCTGCCGTATGTACTTGTTTTGTACGCAAGATTTATCTTTACGAGTTATCCTTTTTCTACAAATGCCCTCTATCAGGCTCAACCTCAAAGCGATTTCAGCTTCGAGTACTCCGGCTGTACAAGGGGAGTTCAATTTCCCGTATGTATCCTGTTTTAATTCATTTCCTCTAATTCGTTATCGTGCTTTCCCATTCCTGTATTCCTCGCGATTGTTTCATCCCCAACTGTTATTTCACCGCCCGTTCTGTAGTCCGCGCCTTTCCCCTTTACTTTAGGGCCTTGTGGTCGTCGGAGGCCCTTTCCCTAAACGCTAATTGGGTTCTTCCAACTTAGCCTGCTCCTCCCCAACAGACCCGATTGTACTTAATTATATGTGTAGAACAGGGGCATATACTGGGGGGGTTTCGACCAGTTTATTTAATTAGGCATTCTGTTGCCTCAATTTAGACTCAAAACATAAATTTTTAGTATCCAATACTTACGAATAGGCGTCACTGTTGGCAATACGGTGCTTTCTCCAGCCGCCTATTTGGACTTTGGCCAGACCGGTGTTACTGTCCGAAAATAACACGTGCAGTCATATTACAATGCCGAAAGGCTTTTTAACCTGAAGCAAGGCGAAAAGTCTCAGTTTAAGAAGCTGAGTGAACCACCAGTCATCCCTGAGAGTGTTATAAAATTTTGTAACAACCTAATCATAGATAACCGATTGCCCTATTCGCAACGGATAAAATTTGAATATGTTAGGAAACATTACTCGTTACAGTTTAACGTACCTGTTTTGTGGTCTGCGAGTGGTTGGAATACCCAAAAGTGACCGCTACTGAAGGTGGCGAGGAGCCGAAATCGGTCCAGCACAAAACCAAACCACCTAGAGGAGACATAAACACACAAACTGTACGGTATTACTCGTTCAAGGAGTGGTTTCCAGTTAAGGGTTTTTGCAGATCACAGATTCTCCAGGAACTGATTCTCGTTAAGCCGAGGCGCGTGCAAAAATTTATAAAATATCCTTTTCAGCGGCATTATCGCCAATCAATCGCCCAATTGGATGGAGTTCCGCAGTAGGCGGTACACTAGAGTACGCTTGAAACCGGATATATGAAACCCTGCAAGTTGTCATAAAGTTTTTATAAAGGGTCCCCTTCGGCTCAATCCGAGGAGCCAATCTTCATGTATCTTTATACACAAAATAAAATACAGGAGAACCTTCGAACCGACGAAATAATTTCAAAACGAAATGACGAATCGATAAACTAATTTTTTATGCAGAAATATTTTCGGTATCACCTCGATGGGCAGATTCGATTCCTTGAGCAAGCTTTCAGTCAATTATAAATTTGAATCGGGCGGACCTGAATGGATTCCAGTTTCCATCCACTCTAGGAAATTAAAAATGTATCCAAGGAGGATAATATTGCAAGGGCAAATCCGCAATTCGTTTAAGATAAATGGCAAATACATTTCTATCCTATATTACGATGGTTTATTTACAGCGGATCGTAACTTTGAATCTATAAAAAACATGGAAAATAATTTGATTTCAACTGGAAAAAAATAACTTATATAATGTATAATTGAAATGATACATTTTTCGATTTAATCGTCTTTGACCCAGCTGGATGCTACGATGAAACTGAGATATCGTCTCTGTTGAGAGGTTCCCCTACTGGAAGACCAGCGCCTAAAGATTTATTTATAGGATTAATACGGGAGCGTCATGCTATTAATATTGTTCGTCTGGCTTTGTAATTCATTATTCGGCGTCGAGCCAGCTCGAATTATGACGCGAGACTTGATTTAGAAGCGGCGTCGCGAATTTATTTTTTCGGAGGACTTAAAAGGTGTTCGTAACGTGCATTGGGCTTACTCCCGCGTCTTGTGTCTTTAAATGTGATAATTTACGTCTGGAGGACAAACTTCAGAAGAACAACTGGAAGAGTGGTATTTCGCCTGTTCACTACTATCATCGCCCACTAATACATGTTCCTGAAGGTAGCTCTTGCAAATGTTATATCTTCTCTTAATGTGCATTGTTAGGCTTGCATAGCTAAGCTAATGGACTTCTCGGCGGGTCTATCTTAAGCGCCGGGGTCAAGAACCCAGACATCTTTTTGCAGAACGCTTTGGCAATGGCCAGCTCAAACATTCGAATGAGTTCTCAAACAGAAGTATTTGCAGTGAGGCGTTAGCTTGCTTGGGAAAAGAATTTCAAACTCCGGCAGATCTATTTCCGGGGAGGGAGCTTAAACATCGTTTCTCAAAATGTTGGTTTTACAAATGGAAAATTTCCAGTATTCATACTACTGTACTCTTTGATGAAATATCCCATTAAAGTAGTGAATGCGCTGAAGGAATAATTTTTTCTCGCAATATTTGGTCTATTTCTTGAATAGGAACAATTAACAGTGTCAATACGGAGTGTGCAATTTCTTCATTACTGTCAATAATTACCGACTACTCGGTGTATCCTCTTCAGGAGAAATTAGTTTCCAGATCCTCGTTAAACTTTTACATTTTTATGATCGGAGAAACTCTCCGGAAGACTTTATTATTAATATTAAAATTAATAATACACCGAAAAGTATTATTGATTTTATTAATTTTTCTCTTACGGGTTCCCAAGGCAATGGCACAAACCAGACATAAATACCATAAACTCTAATAAGGTCAGTAACAGTGTTAACATAATTACCTGGCTTTATTACGGATGAAATACTGCAGACTATGTAGTTTCGAAATAAAAAAACTATGCTTTATTTCATTGTCCAATTACTATGCACTAACTCTATTATTATTGAGGCTACAGACAATATAACGGTTTCAAAGTGGGGCTTATCTTCTCGTTGAGTGCATATTTTGTAAGGGTTCGTTTGGTATAATAGGGGCGTCGTAATTGTATATCGTTACTACTTAGGTAGGAACTATCTGTATACCAAATTCACCTAAAAATGAACGTTGTCAATGACTGGATTTTTAAACATTTTTTGTTAATGTGTTATGCTCGTTAAATGTTACGATTTTGTTGTACGAATGACACAGTTTCACTTCTATCCTTAAATCCTCAACACAATTGTTTATTACCGAGTGACTGCTTCCTTGACGCGAGGAACGTATCCTCAAAAGAAGTTTGAATAGCGTGAACAATTAAGGGTGTATTCTCTCGGAATGAGAGTGAAATGGAAGCGACTCCCGCTGTCGGCAGTTAATAACGGGGAGTTGGCTGAATTTAATTAGGCCGGTGCGGTTGACACACAGTTCATAAAATTTGGACAATGAGTGATGGCTCGACGCTTAATATGTCCACCGAATCTTCTTCATTTCCTCACGCCCTCCACTTTTCTATTTTAAATCCTGCGCCAATTCATCACCGGGAGGGGGAGGCTAATTGATGTTCTTCAATTTTAGGCCTCTTTTCTGGCACAACCGTCTATTCGTTTAGAGCCGACGAAGGGATACAAATCTCAATAGAACATAGCATCATTAGTATAGATTCTTATCGCAGAAATAATTTTATATTTAATACGATTAATTATTGTATTCGCCCTAAGATAAAGTGCAGGTGAAATTTTATACTTCTCTTATTAGTTTGACACAGTTGCTTACATACGCAACATAGAAATTAAACAGATTCTTAAGGTTCCACACAGGTTAGTTTTTTATTTTATGAACTTTTATTTGAGCTCTCCCTTCTGGGAGAAATTGAACACAGAGATGTATTATTCGGACGATTAAATAGCCGAAATTTCCCGTATGCCCAACGGCTGATCTCAATCAAATTAAGGGGAAGCCGGGCGGCCTCCAACCAACGCAGGCCAACTTTAATTAGGTTTCTCCGGTCTGGGTCGGGACCTCGGGGGTCGGAGAAGGAAGCGGGGCCCGGGGGGTTGGGGGCGCCAAAACTTTTTCCGGGTTTTGTTTGTCAAAGACTACGTGGTGCTGTTTGTTTGTTTGTTTGTTTGCCCCCGTCCGCCCCTAACCCTCCGACCGCCCCCGAACAACCGCCGCCCGGGCCCCGGTGATTGGGCCGCGAGATATCCGTGGCCCGTACCAACCGCAGAGGAGAGAGAGAGAGAGAGAGAGGGAGGAAGAGAAAAACTAAGAAAAAGAGTTGATCATGGAAACGTTTCACTGGAATTGGGAACCTGGGGTTAGGCCCCCTTTCCCTGACTATCCAATGCCGGGGTTCTTTCAGGCACGTAGACCGTATAGTCCAGTTTCTCCAATCCGACAGGGGGCGTAATTTTGCAAGTTATCCTGTTAAGAAATAGACGATAAGATTTGGATTGAGCTCTACTTTCTGTCTCATTTCGTCGAAGATGGCGAGCAGCCGAAATACTAAACCAGCGATCGAAGACAGAGGAACACAAGAACCGCTATAATTTCACAATAGAGCCACCGCTGTGTGGTCCAATTGTGCTATAAATTCTATCAAGATAACAATATTATGATACACGAATTTGTCAGCAGTATAATTTTTGTCTCCCCCGTGAGGGACGGCGTAATGAACGGCGATGAGTTATAACTTATTGGGTCGGCAACTATTTTTACGCATGTTTACACCGTCAAACCTATAGTATATTCTGAAATGTTTATTACATACCAACTATTCGTCGTGCGTACCAAAAATGCACGACATAAGGGTGCACACACCCAAAGATGGGAAGAATCCGCAATTATTTAGTTGCCAACCCAATATATTTTGATATAGAATTTACTCTAGTATCCTCCGCTGAATATTTTCCCACGAAGCAGTGATCCCCACACCCGACTCAAAAGAATCGACTTAAACAGAGAATTTGGACTCTTAAGGCCATTACTAAAACGGACATCGAAATTGACCTTAAGTAACAAAGTAACAATATACAAAGCAATACTCAAACCGGTTCCACCGAGACATCCGACATCGCTCGCATCCAGAGATTCCAGTCAAAAGTCCTTCGCACCATCCTTAATGCTCCCCGGTATGTTTCTAACCAGACAATCCACAATGACCTCAACATACCGACAGTCGACGAAGTCGCAAAATTTCGGTTCCTGAAGTTCCACTCCCGCCTTTCTCCTCATCCTAATCCACTCGTTCAGTCCCTTTCCTCTTCTACCCATCCACTATCCCCACCACGACGGCTTAAACGCCACTGGCCCAGAGATCACCTCGGGCAGTAGTTAAATAATGTGTGTGGTTTCTTTATCGAGACAAACGCGTGAAAAATATACACGTATCAATTGCACCTATAACTGTAAAAGTTGATTGTGCAAAATAAAAAAAAAACGAAGCAGCGAGAACCTTTTATACTCCCCTAAAAATGGCACCTAACGAATACTCTGGTGTCCCCTTCTGGAGCTCTCTCGGATGGTTTATTCATCGCACAATTCTCAGCTTCGTCCGCAGCGCGTACCGAGTAAGCGGGATAAGATTGCTGGAGACAGTGGCGTGGTTGGTGTCCACGAAGTCAGCTCGGGTCGGGGCGCTTGATGGTAATCGATCATCTGACAAAGGTTCGGCGGCGGTAATTCGAACAATCGTCGTCGTGCCCGGCCAACATCTGATTGATGGTGGCCCCCGGCCATGATGACAAATGTTGATCGTCGGCCAACCAGCCGGCACTTTGTCCCCACACTCTCTCTCCTCCCTCCCTCCCTCTCTCTCTCTCTCCCTCCCTCCCTCCCTCCCTCTCTCTCGCTCCCACCCTCCCCCCCTCACTCTCTCTCTCTCTCTCTCTCTCTCTCTCTCTCCCTCTCTCTCTCCCTCCCTCTTAGTGTCCCTCCACGTGTGTGCATCGCTCACGGTCCTCGAAACGTTATTTGAAAAAACATTCGATACAGAGCCCGGTCGGCTTTTTGTTCACGCGTCATTTTTACGACGCCCTCTGATTGCCGGGAAATGAAAACGGGTTGTCAGGGTTCAAATTCTCTAAATAAGCACCGTATTCTCTTCGAATATCCGCAAGGTAACAAAATATTCATATATGTGTTGCAATAACCAGTATTAGAAACACACTTCTGCACTTATAATGTACACTTTTATGATGAATAAATGGACAATATCCCCGCAGTATTAATGGGATAGCACTTGCGAGTTATGTTTAGGGACACATGCTGTAATTGTACTCCATGAAGGGGGTCGCGTTTACCGCTCGGCAGGGGGCCGTATGCGTCTTAAATATTCCCCAACAGAATAAAGTTGTATTGTAATTAGTATAAGTAAATGTTCAACGGATTAACAAAATTATTAACGGAAGAAATTATTGAAATCGTGAAAATCGAACACGTTGCGTTCCGCACGGGTTAAACTTAAACAAGAATGCCTCTCCAATCGCAATTTCACATCTAAAATTCGGCCAGTTGGATCTATTAGAGTAGAAGAAAATAGTTATAAATTTAGCGCATTACGTTTATTTTGGCAACTCATTTTCTATTTTCTACTGTACATCTTCGATCAGCAGTGGAATTGATCACTGTGCATCAATTTTCACTTGTACTGTTACTCACATTAGTCCCAATCGGAAAGTGTTTTTTCTGGCTCAGCGGAGTATGCCTTGTGTGTTTAAGGGATTGCTCCTCATTTCAAAATGGAAATCGTAGAATTGTAATGGTTTCGAGAGCTTCCAAGTATTTCGGATGAAGGGAGTTAATTCCAATATTTGTCAAGCCCAAACTCGTACACGGGGGCGGCGTCTTATTGAATATATACTGGATAAAAACGAATTCCGAATTTCTCTCCGAATCCGGCTTTCGTGAAGTTGTTCCGGCGGCCGAGGAAGAGTTTCGAAAGCGACAGTTTCGGTTGACTTTTCAGCGGCGTTAATTAGGGTAAAAAACCCGGTACTTAGGAGGGCGTACGGAGGTTTTTTGGAGCCCCGGGTCCCCCTTTGCCCTCACGAGGAGGCCAGATAGTAATGTTTGTTCCTTATTGTCGTCGATAACGTATAACCCTCCCTTCCACCCGGTGTGTGTGTGTTTGTGAGGGGGGGGGGCCCTTTAGATTTTATCACTTTCTCCTTGGGAGTGCGCCCCGCTCGCTCTCACCTATACAAAAGGGCCGCTTTCAATTGAGTCATGAAATATTTATGGACGCAGCGCCTCCAACTCCCTCCCGGGGCCTCCTTTTTCGCTCGGGCGACGGTCGCGCCGATATAAGTTGGGGGCCCTTTTGTTAAGCCCTCCACCCCCGATTTATGTCCATACTTGAGCGCCCTTCAAAAGAAACAAGTACAAATCATTCCTATTACGACCTCGCCGGTCACTCGGTGAGACATCAATTTTTTTTACCACAAGTATTTTGATGCCGATACTCGGCTTTCCGGCATTGATCCGGCAGTGTTAAATCCGGGCATAAAAGAAGAGTGTTTAGTAAAAAAATATATACGTAAAAAATTCACGTAGCGTTACGTAATAATTGAAAATAATGCACAGAATTTTCTTGCAATATTCCATCATTTCCTCTTTTTCTGTCACCTCTCGCCCATTTCGTTTACATCGCGCTTGGAACATTACAGTGCAAGTCCCAACATGAGGCTTCATCAACAGTCATCACGACATTAACCGAATAAATCCTAGTGGCAGAACGGTAATAAGGATGGCGAAAAGCCGAAACTGGTCTAGCTTCAACTATTCTGCACGCCTTCACGATTTCATTATTAAACACAAAGCATAAACGAGTTATAAATCTCTATAAATTCGTTCATTCCCGCTAGAAGAAGTCCCCTCTATAGATAGTCCCGCGGATTAGAGGCGGAGAGTTTACCCGTCGCCGCAATCTCCCTGAGCTTTCAGTCAGTATTTGCGATTTTACGTGTAAATTAATTTTTTTTTCGAACTCGACTGAAATGAAAGCCTGCCCCCTCACCACCCCCCTACAACCCCCTGCGGGGGTAAAAGGGCCCTTCGGTAACGAAGGAGCGACGAGAGCATCGGGGTTCGGGCAGGGGGCGATATTAAGATCCGGGACTTAAAAATACGGGGGGGCGGGAAGTAAGAGTAGGGATGGTGGGAGGGGGCACCAAGGTGGGGGAAAAACTTGAGCTCGTGTAGGGCGTAAGGGCTGTGAATGAAGGAGGGGGTGTATGTGTGTGTGTGTGTGTGTGTGTGTGTGTGTGAACTTAAAAAATGTGAGACTGTGGACTCAAGTGGCGTTTGCCCCGAGGGCCACACGTAGGTCAGGGTCGGCCCCTTTTACTCCTCCTCAACTCCCATCGCGTTTATTCATCAAATCTTGACCAATTTTTAACTGGAACCAGACGACGGAACCGGTTCGGAGTTCCGAAACGTCGGAAAGGGAAATAAGGAAAATCTCGGACAGATACGGGTTGAACACCCGCTGCACGGAAGTTATAATTCAAATACACACTACCCTTTTTACCCCCAATATTCTACACCCGTTTATTTTATACTTCCGTTCATTCAGAAAATATTTCCTAGCTCACACTTAAATATGAAATAGTAGTTTTCCAGTCTGGCTTTACCTGAAACCAGCTCGCATTCCTCTGAGTCTTCCAAATGGTTCAACAAATAGGAAGTGGAATAAAGTTTACTGATGTATAAGAAAACTGTTATGAACCTCGCAATTTCGCTAATTTTTAATGTTAGAATTACTCACATTTCTACAAATAAAAATAAATACTCATTTCTGTCAGAGATGGAATACATGTTGCCGAAGGGAGACGGATCGCGTTATACCGCCGACGTCATTTCTGCAGCCCCACGGCGCTTTGTATATTTCATATTGTTGCTTCCTTCCTGAAATAACGCTGTAAGAAGCTGTTGAAATCTTTACTCTACAGTACGTGGGGGGAAGGGGCCGACGCCGCCCCTGAAATAATTATGGCTTCGTTCGAAATTCTTTTATAACGCCACAATGGCCGGCGCTTCGGGTCGCTCAATCTTTAACCGGAATCTTCAACAAGTCTCGGCGACCGGGAGCACCGACCCGGGAGCACACAAAAGAGTTCAATCAAGGGGGGAAGACCGAGGGGGAGAGGTTACCGGCCCCGAGTTGATTTTCGAGAACGGCGGTCTGAATTTAATACGCGGATCATTCATTATTGTGTAGAGTGTCGCGGGAATCATTAAATATAGCTCCCCCGACCTTTTGTCGCCCTTTCGGGCCCTCCCTTTTGCCCGGGTGGCTGGGGCCGCGCTCCCGGGGACGTAAAACGCCGCCGGTGCGGATAACGCCCCGCCCGCATGAATAATATTCCCGGCCAAAACGGGAGTAAGGAGCTCACGTTCGGGTAAATTTTTTATTAACCGACGGCCGAGGGGAGTCGCGCGGAACCGAATAGCGCTCTGGGAGCGGCCGAACGGACGGAAGAGCTTTAGTACTGAAACATTCCGGTTCGGTATTTAAACCCCGGAGCCCTACAGAGTTCAAACGCCCGCCCTAAAGGGCCGTTAAACAACAGTTTTCGGCCATCATCATTCCCCGGCTGTATAGTGAATTAGTCTTTCGGTTATGAAGCATTCTGGCAGCACTGACACAGCATCTTGACAGCTGCGGATCACCTCGCTGTATTACACAGGTAATGCCCGATGTAATAATATTATAAACATCGTATATAAATTATACGCTAGCGTCATTATTTCTCCCGCGGTTTGTCGTGGCTGTAATTGAGCGATATGAAAATTAAAAAAATAATGAATGAGGACTTGTTGGTAAAATGAATGGACCTCAGTACCCGTGTATTGAAGGGGAAGACGGCCTCATAATTGAACCAGACCGGCATCGGGACAAATAATTTCTCCTTCAATCCGAGATTGTTTCCGCGTTATTGGTCGGAGGAATTGAGCGCGTAGGGGATTTTCAGAGCGCGGACCACGTAGCGAAATGATTAAGATTCTGTCCCATTTCATTAGTGGGTTCGGGCTCGGATAAGCCGTTCGGATTGAGACAAGTTAAGGGACAAGTTTCGGAAATTGCCGCTAGAAAAAGAAACAATACAATTAAATGCGATAATGGTTGGGCTCAAATTATCGGCACTAAACTCCATAGATCGATTGATAGTACAACTAGAGAAGATGTTAGTGTATTCGGGGATAGATTACCTCGGAAAACGGAAGGCTTTCCCCCGGTGTATTGAGGGATAGTGTTACCGGCAAATGGAAGGCGTTCGGTGTATTGGGGGATAGTATAACTTGAAAACGTAAGGCGTTTTGTGTATTCAGGCTATCTCATTCGCGTTGGACGATTCCGGTTTCAGTTTTACGCCGTCCTCAGTAGTGTTAATGACACAAGAATGTAGTCTTTGTTTTAGGTCATTCTCTCCTGGATTGAGTGTGTGAAACTTTTTCTCTCACAATACTGCCTGACGACCGGGACTTTAAGGACAAGTGGGCAACGAGCTCCGTTTAGAACCCGCTTTGTTTTCACGCTATAGGTAAATTAGTAGGATTTATTATGTAGGATAACAGTATCCGCGGGATATTTGGCGGCCGTGGATTGGCTTCGTGTCCCGTTGCGTACAACTCGGAAGGGGCACGGTGTGATTCCATCACCGTGAGAATCGCCCTCTCGCTACTTCTCTTTCAGGACTCGCAGAGTTCAAACGCGGGGCTTTCCGTTGTTCGGAGGGGGCGGCAAAACAAAAGGGGGGGGAGCGGGACGGGGACCGGGAGGAAGGAATACATTATTCATTTCCTTTCGAGAGAAAGGAAAAGGAAAGCAAAGGAAAGGAAAGGAGAGGAAGAAAGATGGTCCGGGATCTCACTTTTCTTTCGTGACGTTGGCCGGCCGGCCGGCGGGAGGCCCAAATGAAACGGCTGCTGAGATTGTTTACCGCCGGTGAATACGCGCCGTGTGGTGACCGGAATGAATTATTCATGGTTCATCCGTTGAGGGGCGGCCCCCCTCCACCCCCCACCGTTACCACTGAGTCATTCCCCCCTCGCCCTTCCTGGATTTATACTTTACCGTACAATTCTAGTAGTATTATCGATGAACCGGTAGACATTGGTCCCTAATGGCTCCTCGCAAATAGTCAATATTGCCCGACGCGTCGAACGGGGAGCCTTACATAACGTTTTAACGTTTATCCTGCCGTTGATTGCAGCGTTGAATTTTTTGGATTAGTTTTGGCGTCCTACTTACCAGAAAACTAACCTACATAAAACAGACAGTGAACTGAAATAGAGACCATAATTTTGATTAGTAATATGTATATTAACCGATAATAAACTACTCAACCAGTGTAATGAATTACGGAAAAGAAAATTGGGACAGAAGATAAGTGCCGCGGATCATGGGAAAATGTGTGCTGCATTTTTTAAAGGATGTAACATTTTTAAAAATATTAGTGAAAATTATTCCAAAATTTCACACCAATCTTAAATTTTCCGATAATATTTATATGATTTGCCTAAAAGAAAAATCTCGTGGAGATGAATTGGTTCAATTAGAACTATCCTTAGTGTGTTATCGAGATGTTGAGAATTACCTCGGAAACGATAGCATTCAGGCATTTAAAACTGCTCTCATATCACGAAGTGAATTTCACTTTATCAATCCAATTTCTCGTCTGTATTTATAATACGTCTACAGCAAGATAACCGGTTGGAATCTCGGAACTGTGGCCGGGTGCAGTGTTATTTATAATATGGGACATTCCCGTATTTGTTATTAGCCCAGATAAGAAGGGTGACGCTCCGACGCCGGTTGTGATTGATCGATGCGGAAGCTTTTCCAGTCAATAGGGATCGTTAATTTTATCTCCTCGACGATATTATTCGACACAACAAGAAAGAAAGAAAGGAAACGGAAGGAGGGTTTTTTTTAATTTTTAGTGTGTGTTACTTTATATCGCGTTATCGTTATTTATTATCTATCGTTCCGACCGGACTCTTCCGTAATTGAGCGTCTCAATTTTTGTTCCTCGTCCACCGTTCCCTCTTGGGCTCCTCGAGAGAGGCGGGCCGCAGGAGATAAGAGGGCTAGATAGGGCGGCCTACAACCCATCACGCCCTGTTATCTCGATCGGAAGTACCACTTAGCTACTCCAGTCTCCGTGACCTCAGTGGCTGCCTTCTTCCTCCGATTGCGATTAGGCCTACAGCAATACCGTAGAGGTTTAATTATATTAGAAATCTTTGTGTTGTAATTAGTAATAAAAATATGGGCTAGAATAATTGGAAGGACCACGAAATATTCATCCGTAGTTCTAACTATGTCAAAAAAACCAGGTTCCAATTTTCGCTGCGCATTTAACAGTACAGCTTTCGCAATTCACTATTAAACTACAGGTTTCGGCCAATTAAATTCGTCAATCGGATTAATGCCGACAATTTTCTTTAATACCTACAGCCCTTCAACTGTTTCGAATTTTTAAGTGAAATTATATGGCCAGCCTCCTTATAGACAAGTTGTAAGGTAAACGCTAGGCTAACGCTACGATCAGGATAGTTCTACCGCACAATTCAAGCAAAAACAAGATATAACGCAGATGTTTCGGCAGTTTTATGACTATCTTGTCTTTACCTGTCCCATGAAAGTAATTCAAAAGTCACATCTGATAATCAGCCACCGGGCAACTATGAGATATTCATGTTATTTCATATATAAGTTTTTGTCTTGGTTTAACCATACCTGTTTTGTGGTCAGCGAGGGGTTGGAATATCGTAAACTTTTGTGTTTCTGTCTCCTCTCGCCGGTTTGGTCTTTTGCTAGATCGGTTTCGGCCGCTCGCCATCTTCAGTAGCGGCGTTAGTCACTATTGGCAATTCGGATGTTTTTCGTGCAGCCTCACTGTACTGTGGCGAAGATGACAGTGAAAAATAAAATAACAAAATAATTATCTTTGACCTGCACAATGTGCGAGAAAAATTCTACTAGATATAGAGAGCACTTAATTACAATATAATTATGTTCTATATGAATTTAAAATTTGAAGACTTTCTCAAAAAAAAGTTTTTAAATGGAATAAACATGGGGCATGTTCAGTTATTCCTCCGGCATCTAAAAAGCTCGTATACTCACAAAGTGTGTAAATTTATTCCCAGCGTTCTCTTCATCTGAGCGTTTCAAGTTATTCCCCGCGCCCTGCCGCTTATTCCACATTCTTCTTAGCGCCCTATCTCTTCTGCCGAATGCAGGGCTTCTCCTCTCGGGGCCGAGGTGATAACGGAGGTGAGTTAAAGTATATATAGATAAGATTCTCTGATAAGATATATGGTGTCTGTTAGGCTAGCCGACTATTTGTCTTGATCTGGAGGGCCGTCGGGGCCCAAACTGTGGCCTCTCTTATAAATATTAACCCGTATCTATAAGTCCCACCACTTCCCAATCCACAAGCTATCGTTCACGACCGTGAATGCCGATTCACGAGCTCTCAGCTAACTAAATATACAGTCAATATTAAGTTTGCAATTAGTTCTAAACTAAGTCATTGTGTAGACAAAATATTGCTGAGTTTTTGATACGATGTGGAAAATGTGTAATTTCAGTATATGAACGAATATATTAGACACAGTAGGCTACTAATAGAATAGAACGATTTAGAACTATATGATAATTTTCTAAACCTCATCCTTCGTCGTTAATAAATACTATTTCATTAACACGTTTTATAAACGTCACGCATTACCATACTTCATTCAGATCTATGTATTATAAATATTTTCATGTGTTTAGGGATAATAATCCCAACAGCAGGCTCTATATAGACAAAAGACTCAAGTAGAACCCACATACCCGACTGAAGAGAACAGATCTAAATCGTAAATTTGGGCTGCTGAGACCTCTTTTGAAAAGTACATCAAAACTTACAATAGACAACAAACTGACAATATACAAATCCACATTAAAAACGACACGGACTTACGGAATAGAACTATGGGGTTCCGCCAAGAAATCCAACATCGCCCGCATCCAGAAATTTCAGTCAAAAGTCCTTCGCACCATCCTTAATGCTCCCCCCGGTATGTTTCTAACCACACAATCCACCATGACCTCAACTTACCGACAGTCGACGAAGTCCCAAAATCCCGGTTCCTGAAGTTCCACTCCCGCCTTTCTCCTCATCCTAATCCGCAAGTTCAGTCCCTTTCCTCTCTTACCCATCCATTATCCCCCCCTCCCGCGTCGGCTTAAACGCCGCTGGCCTAGAAATCTACTTGGTCCGAAGCCGTTAACTATTCATGTGTGAAAAGTGCCATCATTGGATGGCAACTCTCTTACACATAATTATGCTATAATTGATTGTACAAAGAAAAGGGATAATAATATCCGGTTACATTAAGTATTGACTTCTATAAACTTACACTTATATACGTTCTACTGCTTAGTGTTAAAGTGACGGTTTTTTTCTACAGAAACCAGTTGTAAATTATGTTCGCTTCTAAACCTATCGGCATATATAAGCAGGCGCAATATGGAATGCTAAATAGGGACGCCGGTTTCTTAACGGGGAGTTGCGTCTAACAACATCTCGTATGCATCGAATGAAGCCCCGAGCAATATTTTAGAAGGCGTACGATTTCTTTACGAAATCGTGATTCTGATTTTCATTTTCAACAGGAAATTATAGCTGAAAACTTTTTTCGAAGCGCCTATCCAGTACTCAAAACGTCTCTATTCTTGTTGTTCAACAGTCAGAGGAAATGTTTCTTTATTCAAATTTCGATACTTCTTTTTCTCATTGAGTCTGCAAGTATTTAGTTTTTCCGCCTGCGACCATGATTTATATCCCGTCTTTTTCGAATTTCAATCGGAATCGCTCTACAATAAACTTTCTTACGAAATAAACCCCATACGTAAGGTATAATAATTCATGGTGTTAGCAGATAATTGATAATGCCCGATTTTTCATAGTATTTTCCATAAAATTGAAGTGCGAAAATATATATTTTTAAAAATATAGTGATCTACTACTAGTGGAATTAAATGACGCAAAGTCATCCGACTGATTTAATCTTATACATGAGATCGTCTGCATTCATGAAATAAGCGTCTGGGAGATCATAAGAACTGCATACTTTGAAAAACTCTCGGAGATACTAACATGTGTAAATAACTTTTTAATATTGTTTATAAAATCTAATTATTGTAAAAATGATGTGTCCAGAAACGTGTGTACAGAAAATTATGTGACAGGACGTCATAAAGTACGTTGTAAATGTCAACGCTAATGACACTCAGGGTAAATAAATTGTTTAAAATTAACGTTTTCGAAATTGTAATAATTTCGGTGCCTCGTTTATTGTCGCGTAACTGACTAATTCCACACTTATGCAAATTCGTCAAACTGGTGTGCCCGAAAACTGAATCGAGTTCGCGGAATAAACAGGCTCAATAAAACAGAGAGTCAGTTTTTCGGGAAAAGGGCTTTGGCCAGCAAAATTACGAGCTATTTGTGCATTACGGTCGGTGTCAGTTTTCACTTTTCATTCGAGGGGGGGAATTTTATGCGAAACCCAATTGGGAGGGGGTGGCGGCTCTCGGCGCCAATTAGTCCAATGCGGGAAAATCGCATTAAGTCTGTGTTTTATTTCGGAGTGTTAGGCCACGGTTCATCAGCATCTGTTGAGATCGGTTATCAGCGTTTAAAAATGAAATTCGCCTAATCAAAAGGGAAATTTTTGTCGGTTAAAGTAAAAAAAGTTTAAAAACAATTTCGGTTGACGAGTACTTTCATAAATAAACAATTTCAATATGCGAGAGTTTATTATACGTTACAAAATAATTGAAGTCGGGAATATGGTACAGTACATTTGCAGTAATTTACATGTAATGTGTACGTGTAATTATATTAATTTAATGAATAATTCGAAGAACCTTATTTATTGAATGCTGTAAAATATTTTGTTCAATTATTGAAAAATTAATTTCTAAATTATATTGGAAGTTGGGAAATATTGTTTTTTACTTGACATATACTTGTTATTAATATACTCGTTCTTAAATATTCTGTTGAAGGAAATTTTTTATCCGTTTTGAATTACTTTTTACTGTTTGTCTCCGTATGTTATCGCGTTCTATACCACTTAAGATAGGATGAATCGTAAAATTCATCAGATTTGGTCTTTTGCTAGACCGGGTTTTTTCGATTTGAATCACTTTGGCACATGGCACGCTTCTTAATGGCACAATTAAAGTAAGTGGTGCATCAAGATGCCCGACACAAGCATTCCACGTGCCAAAGTGCCGAAACCGGTTTGGAAAATGACCAAAAACGGAGAGAGAGGAACGCGAAATCACAAAACAGATTTTATCTTGAAATATTGAAAATAAAAGTAATGATAATGAACGAAAAGTTTCTTAAGTAAATATAATAGTCAGTCCGATTCTATCCTAGTATAATATGAGGAAGGGCTTGTCATTTTTTCTCGGTTAATTCGCGTAAAGGACTAAGTCCTTTAGGGTTTAGAACTATCTGAAAAGAGATTAGCCTGCGGGTAGAGTCTATCTCTCTCCCTCTCTCTCTCTCTCTCTCTCTCTCTCTGTCGTCGTTTCTGGATTTAAATGCGGAGATTATGAGCTGAGTCTCTTTCGTTATTAGTTCGCCTGGCTAGAATTCAAGTTGCCACCGCCTACACCGGAATAAGTTCATCGCCGGGAGGAGCAAGTTTGCTCGGTCCGTCGGAAAGTTGCCCTGTTCCCGGAGCCAAAAATGATGTAGTAGTTCCCCCGCTTGTAGTTCGGAAACTGCGAAAGAAGTGGGAAGAATATGAAAGAAGTTGGTTTCGAAGAATGCCTCCGGCGAGGTCATTCGAAACTCGGGCGATCGAAAATTGTTTCCCGATTACGCGAGAATTCATCAATAAATTGCAATAGAAGTACAAGTGTAAAAAATTTCAGGCGAAACATATTTATTTTCACTTATTTTCGGAAATACCGTAGATTTCGTGCGTTTCTGTCTCCTCTCGACGGCTCGGTCTTTTGCCAGACCGGTTTCGGCTGCTCGCCATCTTCACTAGGGTTGTTAGTTACTTTTGGCACTTTGGATGTTTTTTGGGCATTCTCATTGCCCACTGTCACTATTACTTGTACACACGAAATTCCAACCACACACAGACCACAAAACAGGTATTATGAACTATTTTCAGAAATATATTCAGGCAGCCAAGAGTTGTCTAAATAACTGTTATTTCTAAATAATAATTATATTGAGCAATCCGGCTAAGTAATGGGAAAAATTGCGAACTTGAGGTAGCAATATTAATAAAAAATACGCTGGGATAATTGAACGTGACGATTAAATAAATTAGGATGCCCGTAATACTGCAATATGATTATGTACTGGCACTGAATGTAATATATACTGATAAACCCTGGCCGGTCAGTAAAGGGAGAGGAGTATGACAGATTATTTTTTTCCAATATTTGAATATCAAAGGCCTATATCTGTGTGTGTGTGTGTGTGTGTGTGGTATACTCTCCCTTTTCTTGGGAGTAGTCCGGTTTCAGGCTTTCTGTATTTCAGTTTAATAAGTAGGCTGTGTGGGAGTGCATTCGAAACGTCTTTCGGCCCTCCCATTGCGGATAGATGAAAAAAAAATATTAGTAAAAACGGTGTATTTTTTTACAAACATTGGTAAACGATAACAATATTCTATTGGCTATAGTTCTTTGTGGATTGTCCTAAATTTTTCAATATTAGCTAGTACTCAACCTGCTGATAATATGGCTCAATTCCAAAATCACGCTGTAGCTCTTTGAGCAAGAGCCGGATCTTAATTTTCAATAAAATTTACAGAGAAGAATGTGCAGGGAAAGTTAGTTACTGGCTGGAAAATTTTAGAAATCATCTCGAGCAAAAATATTAACTAGGGAGCAGAGAATAAAGATTTGTTTCCACTCTATAAATATTTAATACTGAAATACGGCGAATAAGAAATATCGGGAAGGGCGTTTTGAAAAATATGAACGCGGCCCAAGTTCGTCCTAGAGACGGGAGAATGGCCGTCCTCTGGGGGTATAAAATAGGGGGATATCAGGGCGGGATCACTGTTTGGCGAAAGCCGGGGCGGAACTGTAACAAGTTCCTGTGGGACTGGGCTCTTGTTTCCGGGACCTCATTTCTCAATAAATAGCCCGGCCATTGCAAACCGGGACTGTTGTTGTAAGCCATATCTCTCTCTCTCTCTCTCTCTCTCTCTCTCTCTCTCTCTCTCTCTCTCTCTCTCTCTCTCTCTCTCTCTCTCTCTCTCTCTCTCTCTCTCTCTCTCTCTCTCTCTCTCTCTCTCTCTACTCTCTCTCAGGGAAACCGGTGCCGGCCTTATCCCAAATTTGCCTCCCTACGGGTACGGGAACAGGACGGTCGGTCCCAAAACTAGGGCTGCAGGAGTTGATATTGAAGCAGGTCGACTGAAAACAATGAGGAATAATATAAAAATAATATAAATAAGATAAGGTTCGCTTATTGACGACTTAAAATTGATCCATCGGTTTTTCTTATTCGTTCTTATTTATTGTACAATCAACAAACACCTGATATGAGTACAATTGCGGTGAGTTTATTATTTTTATATCGACCCAATGATGGCGCTCTCGACGTGTATCTGGGCTACAGCAAATCTCTAGTCCAAGGAGTGAATTGGGACGAGGAATGTGGCTGAAATGAAACTTTAGGAACCGTGATTAAATAAATACGCCAACTGTCGGTATGTTGAGGTCATGGCGAATTGTGTGATTTGAAACATATGTTGGAGCATTAAGGACGTTTGGAAGGACTTTAAATTGGAATTTCTGGACTGGAGAGTTCTCGTAGTTCTAAGTTAAATCTTTATTTCATCCATCGTAATCGTCTCAATAGTCCTAATTTACGGTTTAAGTCGATTCCTTTGAGTCGAGTATGGGGATTATCCCAGCGAGGAATAAAACGAATCAGTCGAGAAAAAGCGAGAGATATTCAAAAACAAACAGAACGACGTAATAAATTGAAAAAAGAAGCTCGCTAAGTGATTCTATATTCGGTCTATCAACGCGGCTTAACAAAACGAAGCTTTGTACCTGCCAGCACTCAATAAACTGGAAATCCGCTTAACCGAATCCCTACTGATCGAGTAAGAATAAAATGAAATTCCCAACTCCGATAAACAACTAGAAAACAACCCACATCACAGAACAAGATAACCTCCACAATAAAACTTAAGGAAAGTTTTGTAAAAATAACTTACTACGTCACAATTTTAGTGGATTATGATGACAATTCGTAGTAATCAATTTTAATTTTACTTATATTGCTGAAAGGAAGTAATAATAATAACAATTCACGATTAAACTAAAATGTAATATTAACTCGCTTATGGTTCATTGATTCAGGTGATATAAAATTTAAATTATTAATAAAGCGGGCAGTATTGTTTCACTTCGTTATAGACAATTTCGTGAATCATCATTGGGTGTCTAATAGATTGTAATGAAATTATAATTATGGCTGGGGGGCTGGGGTGTGGCTGGTAATAATGGTTGGGGACACTGTGAAACGTTAGGCAACAGGTGGTTAGGAGAGGGCCCATCTAATTAGCATAGAAACTTCTTCTTTTTCTCGCCCAATATTATTACAGATCCGACCCAGATGGGTCTTTCGGCCCGGTGCAAAACAAATTATCTTAATCGAAATGTCCCAATCGAAAATCATTTTCTTTACTTTTGTTTTCGCAGAATTCTAGCGTATCTATTATTTATTCTCGCTCTCATCTCGTATAGATCTTCACGATCCTTTGGATTTGGCTGTTATTAACAGTCTATGGGCCAGTGTAACTTTCAGGTCACATTTCAATTTATCGAGATTTTACCAAATAATTATAGATTTTTTTGTGAGATGGCGGATAAAACTTAATCCTATAACGTTGTCAAGACAACCAATATCAATATTTTTTTCATTCGCATATATTGGTTTATAATTGCTGATTTTTCGTTCCCCCAATTTTTTTGGATTGAAAATAAAAATTCGGCCAGCAGAATTAATTTCGAAAACGGGGGATATTAGGATTATTGGAATCACAAGTTGGGCTGTATCTATTACGACTCAAATATTCTAATTGAAGGAAAAATTAGGTCCGGTACCCAAAATCGTTAAATTACTGAGTAGTTCCGAGGAATTGACTTCGGATCATTTTAAAACGATATCCTGTTTTTGCCAACCGCTAGTCAAAAGACCGAGGGATAAGGCGAAATATGTGGAAGTAGAAAACAAAGTAATTATCAATATTCGAACTTTGTTTAAAGTTTTTGCTTCCAAACAAAAACCCGATATCGGACCGTCGGGCGGTAATGAAATGTCCGATTGCGGTGGCTCAACTCTGTAAATGTTTCGGGGCGAAACCTCAGCGGCCTCGTCACAATTATGTCATTTCATTTTCATGGCGTCCGCTCGCAACTTTAATTTGCAAAGTGCGACTCCGCTTCGCACCAAGTTACGTCGTTTCCCAGACGGCTGTGCGGAGGGTGGGGAAAATTTTTCGAGTCGTCAGGTTTGAGATTCGAAATTAATTAAGCTAATTTAACTTCGCGCGACTTCACCCCTTCAGTTTCAATATTTAGTTCCCGGAAGGGGGGGTCCCGAAGCCCGTCCCAGTCAATTTAACCTTAAAACGTTCCAATTTGGGAGTTTTACCTTAACGTTGATTGTTAAGGTGACGTCGTCAAACAATTTCAACATGCGTTTCACCTGATAGAAGATAAAATGTACTCGTGGACATCCATTATGTCTTGTCTCATTATCATCACACTAGGACTAACAGTTAACCCAACAAAATAAAATGAATTTAGTTCGATCCGTTTATTTTTTATAACAATTATTGTATCATTATACCCTGTTGTAAATGAAATTTTAAGTTTTAGTTTTAAAATATTTTAATATATTTAAAATATTATTCGTACCACCCATTCGTACTACTTACTTTCGTACGCTGTTTTAGATTCTCATGCATATTCAACACTCTTGACGTCGTACCATTAATAATAGTGTATTCAATTAGAAATCTTTTTCTCGGCCATATTAACAAAATCAAATCAATTACCTAACAGTGTTATGTAACTCTGGTAAATATGAATTCAACCAGAAATATTAAGGTAATGATAGTGGCGGGAGTATTAGTGCCGGTTATTCCCTATTGATTAAGAAAAAAAACTCTGTCTTACGGTATGTCAGTCGTGTTATTTATTTTATGCCTTCTGAATTTTAATTTCCGTCCAGTTTCATCGGGCCCCGGAGTATTTTCTCGGGGGTCAGAGTAGAACGAAACGGGGCTAAAGGTACTAATTTGAATATTTATAATCTAACATTTTTTTTTTCTCTCCATTCCATTACGAACATATTACTATTACCGATTACCATATTACCTGCGCATCGGGCGCATCAAAAATCTCGGGCCCTGAAATATTTATTACGCCTTTGATTAAAACGACGGGCCGCCCCGCACCGCTACCTCAGCTAGTCGTATAATTACCGACAGTAGTTTTAGTACGCTTCCGCTAAATGAGTTAATTTTCAGTTTTTTTTGTCTTATCCTCATATATATATATATATATATATATATATATATATATATATATATATATATATATGTTAATGGTGAAATTAAACGTTTTTAAAAACTAAAAAATTATTATAATACTTATTAGAAGTGAAATAAATCACAGACGGAACCCCTAGCAATGTTTCAGTTTGCTTACATCAGCATCCTCAACAAAGGGTCGACGATATCAAAGGGTCAACACCAACAGGGTCATTCCGAACTTTTATATACAAACGAAGTTATATCGTAAACAATCCGGTTTCTGTCAAATGCCAGTTAATTTCTACACGAATAACAATAATTAACAGGGTGTACTGATGAACTAGGGATGGAGGCGAGAGGGCAATATTTTACCGTTTTTAGGGACGGGAGCCGCCCGGGTTTGATTGGTTGATTGGCTGGTTGCGGACCTATCTATTACAATCCGGACCCGATGCTCATTCGATTTTCGCCGGTATCGACATTTGGCTAGGGCGGCCGCCCTAGAAAATCAAATATCGCGCCGCCGGTTAATTGCTCTCCGCCCGCCCCCGCCCCTTCCCCAACGCGTACCCTCCCGGTGTTGTCCAATTCCGTATATATCTTCAATGCAATATCTTCATTTACCATCGCCCCCTCCCGCCTCTTTCTATTTGACGCTCTTCAAACAGAGTTTGATTGCGAGCCGTCTCAAACGAGTCTGTTGGTTGTTCGAAGATCTGTTCAAAAATAAGGCATGAAAATATAGATATATAACGGATAATTATTGTCTGTAAGGGACTTATTAACGAGTAAGGAATTCTGTCCGAGTTTAACATACCCGTTTTGTGGTCTGCGAGGGTCGGAATACCGTAGATTTCCCGTGTTTCTGTCCCCCGTCGCTGGTTTGGTCTTTCGCTGAGCAGAAATCTTTTACTAGCAAAAGACAGCGAGAGGAGACAGAAACACACGAAATATACGGTAAAAAGGAAATATTCCTCTTCACAATTCTTTATATATAATTTTCAGTTCTTATGATAATCGTAATGTACGGAAAAATTGCTTGTAAAATGTAAAAATCTTCCTTAAAGCTTAAAACATGGTCTCTGTAGATGTTAAATGGATCTGAAACCTTTATAAATACTGAATGAGAGTCACCTACCGACGGTCGAAGTTGGAAACACAATTCTTTTCAGTATTCCACAACTCACGAAAGGCGACTGAACCGTTATATTTCACAATTGTTATGCCCCGCAACGGTACCGGCAGATAGTTGTTTCAGGGATTCCCTCTTATATTTTATGACTTATGTATATTTTCTATAAATTTGTTGACCTGAAGGATGTATAGAAGGCGCTGGGGATATTATTTTTTGGTGACACCAAATTAACGTTGTACCCTAGTCGATATGTGAGTGAAATTAAAACGCGAGGTGCCAACGGTAAAAGGGTAAACTCTGTATCGATCATCTGTTGGTCGATGCTTAAGAATGAAGCTTTTCGAGCTTGGTTTCGGGTCTAGACCCAAGGAGTAGCTGGACCGGTTTCTCGAACCGGTGGATCGCTATCACTTCATCATAGGGTTAATGCCGCATTAAAGAACCGTTGGCCCAGCTCGGACCGCCTTCCTTTTCTAATAGTCGTCACGAAGCCGCGTCCAGAATTTGGAGGATACTTCGATAAATTAGAGACAATTGTACAGCCAAATGTCAGCCCAGTTTCGCCCGACAGTCGACGCCTAACCGACCTAACCGGGATTCGAACCATACAGAGACGTAAACACAATAACTTTTAACATAATCCTCCATAAAGGTTCCTCCAATTCATCAGGAGCGATAAATACTGCGGTAATTTGTAATTGAGATACGTTTTAAAGTTTTGCAGACAAAGCTGGGGGGTACTGACGCTTCCTTAAATGGAGAGAGGTCTTTTAAAATCAGAATATTAGAACACTAGAAAATAAAAACTTCATTACTTACAATAGATTTACTTATTTAGAAGTACTCCTCGCAGTGTTTTTCTCTGTTCAATGAAAGTTTAGAGACTGATCCGATTAGTGCTTGGGGAAAGACTTGTTCTTGTCTCTCAGAGTTATTACAGAGGATATAACCTACTTTCTGTAAACAATTTAACTCCCTCTTCAAAATACTTTATCTCCACTGTTATTGTTCAGAATGAAAAATAAAGAAGGCCGACTGCAGAGAAATAACGAGCCGAAGCAAACTTTTTCCCATTTGATTCTTCATTTATTGATTACGTTCAACACTCTCTCTCTCGCTCGCTTCCTCTTTCATTACCTCATTCGCGTTTCTATTGAAGAACACGTTTCTGGCTCAAAGCGTGTTCAAATTTCATTCGAATGACATCACTGTTTTGCATTTAGATTGAAATGCACCGGCCGTCTCGACGAGAGTGTTCTTTGATACTAATTATGACGTCCGTAGTCCGATGTATTCAGGTTCAAATTAAGTTTTTCCACTTTAAGTGCATCTCCGAACGGGCCGAACAAATACTCCCGGATTAAATTTTTATGTCGATTCTCATCATTACAAATAGAGTAAAAATGTCGGTTAGCACAAAATAATATTGTGCCACTGACGAAATACTATGGATTATCATACATTTGTTTTATTTTAGCGGGAAATAAAAATCGCTAAACACGAAAGAAAATTCTCATCTCGGACGAGGAAATCTGGATGTGTAACACTTCGAAATTGAATCCCACGCGTCAGACAATGATGAATTGGTCCATGAAATCAATTTCCAATCAGAAATACAAATATTAATAGAAAGTATACACAGATATCTAGATATACATTCGCGCGGCGAAGTGGACTTAACGGTGGACGTAAAACAATATGTAGACAATTTGATGATAATAAAGACGATCCAAAATAAAATCCCATTTTTTGCAGGATAAATCTTTTTTCTCTGATCAAATGTTCGCGACTGTTACTCTATTCAATACTGCACATAATAGACAGTAGTGTTTGACAGTACTTACGAGTATAAATTTTGGGTTTTTTTTGTCGGTTGCATTGTATGACACGAAATTCTCGTAACACGAAATAATATTCAGGTCCCCATGGCTTCGTGTCCAACAGACTTAAGAAATAATCGAACCTGAAATCGACCCACCACAAAGGAAACTAGGTGATGCTGAATGCTAACTCTTCGGAGCGAAGACTCCGCATTGCAGGATAAATATTTTTTATCCTCGATTGGAATCGTGTTGGTCGAATTTCCCGCCTTCTGTGGAAGGGCGAAAATGCAATTTGATCAATCCAAAAATCGAGCTTCATATTTTAGCTCTCAACGGATTTCGTCGCTATGACGAACCGACCGCCGGCCTCATTCCCCTTCGTTAAGAGAGTTTCGTGTCCGAAACCCATTCCTGGGTGTAAATATGAGTCCGTTGTGGGGTTAGAAAAAAACGAAGAGGCATTGCCAGTGATAAATATTCGGCCTCTGGATAAGCGGAGCCGAACTATTTGGCCGGCGGTTGAGTTACGACAGAGGCAAGTTTCGACGCCTCGTTAGACTCCCTCAGCTCGCTCTCTCCTCTCTCTCTCTCTCTCTCTCTCTCTCTCTCTCTCTCTCTCTCTCTCTCTCTCTCTCTCTCTCTCTCTCTCTCTCTCTCTCTCTCTCTCTCTCTCTCTCTCTCTCTCTCTCTCTCTCTCTCTCTCTCTCTCTCTCTCTCTCTCTCTCTCTCTCTCTCTCTCTCTCTCTCTCTCTCTCTCTCGCTGTGTCTACATCCACGAAATTCTGTGAAATTATTGTTAAGAAAGCGGCGGTGTTTGCCGCGTGTTGACTAGCAACTACGATCGGAGGAGGTGAAGGTTTTTTGAAATTCTGATTTATATCGACGCGAGTGATTAACATCTCTATATACGGAGTTTGGAGATAAGCTTTTTACAGTCATAATAAGCTGTAATCCTCACGAAATTTAAGATGTGTTACAATCCGAAAAATTGGGACCGGTTATGTGGAGATGAAGTCTTTACATATAACGGTTAGAAGAAATATAATGACGCATACTGGGGTAATATAAAGATTTATAACGATTTTTTTTGGTTATACATTTTCTAACAAGTTAATTTAGTAAAAAAATAGGTTTCAGGTAGTATAGCGATGTGATTATACTGCAAAGAAACTTTATGCATCAAAAGCACGTCCGCCTTTGGTACAGAAGTACAGTAAGTGACTAATATCCGTGAAACACAATTTTGAATTTTAGTAAACAATTAACAGAATTGAAAAATAAGATTCTGTACATTTTAATCCAGTTTGATTCAAGAATATCAGCTTTTTTTTAGAGATTTGAACTTTAGAATGGGCGACAATGCAGGCCTACAGCAATTTATTTATCTTAAAAACATTATTTCAGTTAATCAAATTGACATATCTGAAGGCGTGTGAAATGCCGGTGACGCGTCATGTCCTTAGAATGTCGCTAGCAGCTAAATCCGATACCAGGAAGCTGGTCGAAAGCCTGGAGCAGAAAATAAACTCTGAATTAATGACCCGGTCATTGCGTGGTCCCCGAGAACTGGAACACGCGTCGCCGCGGAAAATAAGCGTAAGATATTATTATTTTGACCTCTTTGACGAATTCTCGGTGGCATAATTTCATTTTATGAATATTAATTATCAATATCAATTAGCAAATGTTAACCTCCTAATGTAGATCGTTGATATGTAGTCATCGTCGTCTATAAGTCTGGACGCACTTCTGCTTGAAATTTGTAGCCAGCATTCAAATTGTGAATTTGAATTTTATGACGATAGTTATATTTTTATTCTTATTTTCCCGTTGAGAAGCCTATTCCAGTTACTGTCCGGTAGTTTTGGCATTGAAAAGTAATTAAAATAAGCATGAGATATTGTTATTTTGACCTCTTTGACGGATTCTCGGTGGCATAATTTTAGTTTATGAATATTAATTACTAATATCAGTTAACAAATTTTAACCTCCAAATGTAGATCGATGATATGTAGTCATCGTCGTCTGTAAGTCTGGACGCACTTCTGCTTGAAATCGTTTGTGGCCAGCATTCAAATTGTGAATTTGAATTTTATAACGACAGTTATATTTTTATTCCGATTTTCCCGTTGAGAAGCGTCAAGTTACTGTCCGGCAGTATTGGCAATGGCTGTCCGGGCAGATTTACAATAAATATGTTGTACTTACTGCATTTAATTGAACAGTAGATTTCGTGTGTTTCTGGCTCCTGGTTTGGTCGTTTGCTAGACCGGTTTCGGCTGCTCGCCATCTTCGCCACAGTACAAGTGACAGTGACAGTGGGCAGTGAGAATGCCCGAAAAACATGCCCAAAGTGCCAGAAGTGACTAACACCGCTACTGAAGATGGGGCGAGCGGCCGAAACCGGTCTAGAAAAAGACCGAACCGGCGATAGGAGACAGAAACACGCGAAATCTACGGCATTAAATTGAACCTTCCTCCGCGTTCAGATTTGAGAGAAAATGGACTCGAAGGGAACATACAATTTTTGCCCGTTAGTTCCAAATCCGGCCGACTGCTAAATTGGAATCTGACTGAGGGAGTGAAAAAATAGCGGCCGTGACAGGCCGGCCCCGGCCATTACCTACGAATATGCTTCGGGACACGTGTTATAACGGGGAAGGGAGGAAATGTCAGAGCCAAAATTAATTCACTCCGATATTATAGTCGGTCGTTCTGCTCCGGACAGCCACAAAACGATCGACTACAGCCACCTCTTTGTTAAAGCCAAAAATATTATTTTATTTTAGGCTTTAACATAAAGGGTACTTAGCAAATTTAAATGCACACATTCGCTCGACCCGAAGGAATTGAAAATCAAAACATCTCTTCAAGTCCAAGACATTAATCTTTGATTAATCCAACCTCACAACCGGCATCCAAGGTAAACTGTCACTCTTGAAATCTTCAGTCTCCACTTATCTATAAATTATGAAGCTATGCCCGAATGATCGACAGAGTCGTTATTTTCCAAACAATCGCTGTACCCCCGAATTTCTTAAATAAGTTTATCTGAGCAATATTTATAATTGCATATTACCTCTTTTTTTGTGTGACTTTCTCGCCACCGATACTTATATAGAATATTTGATGGGAATTGGATTTTATTACAACTCATGTTGAAACTCGTCTACCTCGGGTCATTCTTACATCGGTCCATGCTGAGTACAGAGCTGAATGCGGGACTTGCGATTAAAGGGGTAAAATATTTAGCCGACGGAGAAAAATGAACTCAATTAATAATGTCCTCTTTGAACAGTGGGGGCCCCGTGTGTTGGCGTTATTGAGGCTAAGGGCCTCTAAAGGGCTTTCTCTCTCTCTCTAGGGGATAAAGTGCGCTCGTTCTTGGCCCACGGAACGACGGCGGATTCAGAATATGAAAGAGGGCACAAATAAACTGAAATTATAAGCGGGACCTCCCCGCCTTTAGCGGGCCGTAATTGGTCGGGCTTGCAATGAACATAATTAGCGGGAATAAAAGGGAGCTCCCCTAGGGCGATTTCCCCTCTGTGGGCCACATTTGTCAGACCACCGGTGTAGAATAGTTCAGAAATTTCTTAGTAAATGTGTTTTCCGATCTAGTACAATAACTTACCGAAATCTTGGTCACTGTAAAACCTAAGGTCGACTTATGAGCCTACATGTACCTCTTGATAAACTAAACTCGAGTGTTGCTCATAATTCTAATAGAATCTTTAATTGATATACAGCCGGAGGATGTTAATAATAAAATCTGTTTAGGGATAGAGCCAAACTTCTTTATTAACATTCCCGACTTGAAGAATTTCATTTTGTTCAATTTTTACTAATAAAGATTCTGCGTTATTACGAAAAGGGATTGGGGAAAGAATTCTTTTAGTAGCATTAACAATATTAACTTTGAAATAACAGTAGAGAAGGAATTGTGTAAATGTGCTTACAATTTATAATTCCATTATTCTGGGTCACTGTGCTATAGTTAATTACTGTAAGATTACTTTGTTCACGAAAACTGCTTAAATATTATTTAATAATATAAATGTAAGATAGCTTTGTAACAATTTACAAAGCATTTGAACATAAACCCTGATATAAAGAATAACATAAGGGGGCTAAGTGATACAATTATTAGTTTAACAGACCTGTTTTGTGGTCTGCGAGGGGTTGGAATACCGTAGATTTCGTGTGTTTCTGTCTCTGTTCTGACGGTACAAGTGACAGTGACAGTGGGCAGTGAGGATGCCCGAAAACAAAGTGCCGAAAGTGACTAACACCGCTAATGAAGATGGCGAACAGCCGAAAAAGACCGAACCGGCGAGAGGAGACAAAAACACACGAAATCTACGATATAATTATTGTTAATGTTTGTACCGATGTTACAGGCTTTGAATTGTATTTATTTTTTTGTTATTAATTTTCGAATTTGTATGATCACTCGTTTTGAAACGCTTGCATAACAGATTGCTGCCTCGCAAGTTGGACCGGAACGTTCCTACAATATATTAATAGTTTATTACGACTGTCGAGTTGTTAGCGTTTATTCAATTACGGTTAGTTTGTACGCTCGGCTACAAGGATAATTACTGATTCAGCGTGACTCCTAAATATTCTATAGAGGTTGCCCGCCGCACGGCCCTACCGGCGGTTATAACGTAGAACTGTGGGACAGATAAGTTTCCCTCCTGAATTATTTTTTATATGAGCCGAACTGACTTCTGGGCTTTATCAAGAATGTCTGTTTGTGTGCGGTTAATGTATTATTGAATCGGGTTTATGGGGGATAAAGTCTGTCAGTTAGTAGTAGTGTGTAGACCCGAAAAGGTTCGACACACTTGTCGACTTCCTCAAGTTCAGATTGGGCCAACTTGCCAACTTCACCGCTTCCGTCACTCTGAGTGACCTCACGGCAATTAAGTAAATGACAGTTAACTCAATTACTTACAATTCAACGCTCGGACTGAATATTTAAGCCCGACATCATTATTATTATCACTATTGGTGTCCTCACATTTAATAAATTATAAACTTCAAAAAAAGCTCACGTATCCTAATCAGTATAAATATTTAGTATAAACCAGAGTGATTTATACTGTGGATTAAAACACACGCTTTCACAAGCGATCAAGATTATTTTCGAATTACGAATTCCGTTTCAAGAGTAGCTTCATTCTATAAATAATTCAGTGTTCAGACCGAAAGGTTAATATTTTAAGAAGGTTTTCCACCATTCATGTTTTCTACTACTAATTTATTTAGGCTAATTATTGTGTTAATTTGGTTCTTTTTTTCTGTGTTGCGAAAAAATCCCTGGACCGAGGAAATATCCCTGGGTCTTGGCTATGCAAAAATAGTGGCAAATAGTGGTTTTTCACCACAAAATAAGGGCTAAAAAGCGGGTTTTTACGGCAAAATGAACGTCGGTGGGGTGATTTTTTGCCACATAATCAGGGCAATAAAGAGGTTATTCGTCGCAAAATGAGGGTAGAAAAAGAGGTTATTCATCCCAAAATGAGGTGTAAAAAGAGGTTTTACACCGCTGAAAAAGGTCTAACATCAAAATAATTGCTAAAGGGCAGTCTTTCAATGCAATATTAGGGCTAAAATGCGGTGATTCACCACAAAATCAAGTCTAAATAGCAATTTTTCATTGGAACGTTTTTTACCACAAAATCAGTGCAATAAGTCGTTTTTCACCACAAAAAAAGGGATAAAAAGCGGGTGTCACAGCAAAATGAGGGCCGGCGGGGTGGTTTTGCCACATAATCAGGGCAATAAAGAGGTTATTCATCGCAAAATGAGGGTAAAAAGAAGTTTTACACCTCTAAAAAAGGTTTAACATCAAAACAATTGCTAACAGACAGCCATTCAACGCAATATTAGGGATGGAATGGCGTTCTTCGGCGCAAAATCAGGTCTAAATAGCAGTTTTTCATGAGAACGTTTTTTTAACACAAAATGAGGGCTGTGGTGAAATTTAATTCCGCATATGATTCTGGCTGATTGATTTTAGGATTCGGTCATCCAATTCATTAAATTCCTTCTCTCCGAAAATAGAATGAAGATTTATGTCAGATCTTCTTGAACTCGGTTCTCTCTTTAAAACGGTATATTAAAGCTGTTATTGAATATAATGGAAGAGGACAGATTTCGGGTGAAAATCTAGTCCCTGACCAGGGAATATGGTTTAGTGTAGTTAGTGTAGAGCGGCAGGCTAGGTTTGGACCTAGCCCAAAACCTGGCTTACTCCAGTGTCACAAACAGCCTGTACCTTAGGGCCACCTCTACCTTGGCGCCCCCTCATACCGCAGTCACCCCGTCCTCTAACACGGCCGACCCTTATAAAGTTCAGGCAACACTCAAAACAACTTCGCCTCAAGCCCTCGGACACAATACCGATTAAAATATCTGCCCCAGACAGGATATTTTCAATTACTGTAAAAGGACCTTAATTAAATAGTATAATATTTAATAATATTAATTTTAGTATAATATTTTATCGGAAATTAATTCCACCGCCTGTTCCGTGAGACACTTCATGCCTTCCGTTATGGATGAAATCTGTCTAAATCAATTAACGATTTAAATATAAATCCCGTAAACATATATTATATTACGAACATGCTCTCGTCTGTTTGCTCTTATTCTGGACAGGCTTCGACCACCCGCCATCGTCAGTAGAATTCCGTCATATACATCATACGCTTCTGCCAATGACAGCTCTATACTGTATGCTTGTTTTGTTCCTTTAAGCGCTGTTTACTCATTCCAATGTGTGAATTTCGTTCGAATGGAAATTCGTTCAGGGGCTTATTTAATAAGTATTTTCAGTATCTACGACAAGTAGCAGTTATGGATACTCTGTCGACAATTGTAATTAGCATAAGCACATTATTTTATGGATTGATACTGGAGTTACGACGAAATAGTCATGATTTTCCATAGTGAAATATCGAATATGGATCTACGAATTAGCATTTCGTTTTAAAGAAAACGACGCTTCTTTAATTACCTACTCCGAAGTTCTGAATTCGAAGTACAGAATTTTCTTCTAATTCTGTTTTGTCTTTGCCCCGATAATTTAGGTTGGGCCACTTCCGGGAGTGTTTTTTTTTGTTTTCGCTGGTCGAGACCAAAGCGGGGCCGCATCAATATGCGCATTAAATATTCTATGTTAATTTTACGGTAAAGACTGCCGGAGGCGTAGCCATTAAATATTGAAACGGCTGTATCGATTCTTTTTACGGACAAATTCCCGAGTGTAAGTTGCAAATGGGAAGAAGCGGTGAGAAGTTACGTTTCTAATATTACACTTGGGAATAATAAATAGGTGTCCGTTTGCCGAGGTCATAAATTAGAAGGGCGCATCGTCGGCGGGCAGTAGGAACAACGGGTAAAGGGTAGGGAGGATATATGGAGAGCCGGGGCCAGATGTAAGATACAAAGGGATAGGGTTGTTGGGGGAGCATGTTTGGTAGTGGGCCAAACTGCCGGTAACAAGAGACAAGCAAAGGTACACAGGGGCCGGGGTACGAACCGGCGGGGGACCGGGTACACGCTGTATATATAGTAGGACCCGCCAAAGGGACATACAACACCGTTCACCAGCTCCAACAGCCAGTAATTGAGCAAAACCATTGGATCTATAAAAGAAAAAAACTCCGTTCGCAATATATTAAGCCCGGATTTTTTTATCATTTCATCGATGCTTACCCGTTACGGCGATAAGTTCGTTGCAGTTAATTTTCGCCCAAGAAACAATTAAATTCGGTCGAAGGACCGAAAGTCCGTTAGTCTGTATTGTTTACTCGTTCTCATTCAATAACAGCCGCCGGCGCCACTTTATGCACTCGAGGGAATTATTGCCTGTTCATAAACGGCGGGGGTCATAAAGGGTAATAACAGTAACTCGGGTATAAAAGGGGCGAAATACTGTGAAGGGAGGAAGGGAAGGAAGGGGGATAATGGCTTCGAATGGAGTCATCGATTGGCGCGTAAACTCGGCTGGTTTACACCGGCGTCGGGTATCGGCTTTACTGCCGGCCGCTCGAGTCCTTAAAAACTCTCCTTTAAACTGAAGAACCGGAGGAAGGAATCGGGGGAATAGGAAGGAGAGGGGGCGGGGGAGGAACAGAAGGAATAGGAAAGAGGCGGAGGATGAGAATCCGCAGTTTTAGTGCGGACTTTAACTTCTTCAGAACTCCTCCCGGGAGGAATTATCGGGAGACTGAGATCTTTGTTTAACGCCACTCCACCCTATATATAATTTGAATTTCATTTTGAATTCTCGCCATCATCCCCTTTTCGCCCCTTTTTTCTATGCCGGGTTGATTCTATTGCAGGCCCCCGGGGTCGGGCGGATTTAAAAAGCTCCAGATCTTTAAATAAGTCATCAAATCTTTATTTTTTATTTAAAAGGAAATCTCATTCAATTACTGCAGAGGCTGCGATTGGGCGTTCACCCCCCACCCCTCACCTAAAGAAGAAAAGAAGGTCCAAATTTCTTTTGAATACATTACGTATTATATAGTTGAGTAAATATATACCATCGTTGTTATTTGTATTACCTGCAATAGTATATACCATTAATCCTGCGTTTGTATGTTTTACGATCTAAATTTCAGAGGCATAATTTCGGTTTGAATTGAAATATTGGCGGAATTAAGAGATCGACCAAGAGAAACCGTATTACATCGATTATTAGACGCATCCTTAATTTTCTAAGTCAGAAATAAAAAAAACGTGGGAATAAACGTTTTAGTATAAAAATATAAAATAAACATTATTGCAACGATAAAAGATTTATTTCATTCACTTTACGATTTTTCTGCCCGACCTATTTCTAAATATCTGATTGCATTTTCCCGCACAGTACAAGGCAATAGTGGCTAGCTCGTCCCCAGTTCCTGTTCAAGAAACCTTGATGAATATCCTTCAGCATGGCAAGAGGCCGTCGAATATAAGACGCATCGTGAATACAGAACCGAGGAAATACGAAAAAACGTGCTTCTTATAATCAACTCTTCATAACTTTCAATATTTTTCTAAACGTAACTAATTTTTTGTTTGGCGGATTATATTTTTATATGTAAAATTTATAATCTTGACTCATAGACCTACAAAACAGAACCTTATTTATTATCCAGAATAGTGACAATTGAACACATAATCTTTTTTAAAAGGGGAAATGCGTCGCCGATTTTTCAACTTTCGGGCACTTTGGGTAAAGCCGAATTTCGAATCGGTCAATTGACTGTATCGGGAGGATCGCCAACATCAATCTTCATCTGGGCAAGCCGCTCTGACGCATATCCCGGCTTTGCATAATCCTGGACTCCTGGAGGTGGCCGTCGGGCAATAATCCTCAACCGTCGCCTTTAGCCTCTACTCCGGAAAGCCGACGGTCTAATAAATAGACGTGAGTCACGAGACACGAAAGAAATTTTGAGCCGACGCTGAGTCAGACACTCGAGTTGGGGGGGGGAGAGGAAAAAAAAACAGTTAAATACTCGTTTTCGGCTTAATTTCACTTAGGGTCAAATTGATCTGCTTTGTTACTCCAGTGGAAGAGTCAAATGGAGAACACGAAGCTCCAACTGCAGCTGTATGTAGGTGCCTTACGCAATTAATAACGCCCCACTGTATTCATTACGTTATCGTTGCAAGTATAAAACTCTACTGCGTAAATACGTTCCTCAATTTTAGACGGAAATTAATTTTTAGGGCTGTTCTTACATATAAAACCTCTATATTTGTTCTGTACCTATATTATATTTGTGAAGGAAAATTCGACTGTTGCCATTTTCTTTGTATCGTTTACAGTGTACAAATGTCGGTTAATAATAAAACTAATTATACTTATTTCATTTACAATGTTTGTTATAACAATCGGGGATGCAATAATAATAGAAATCTTTTAATTTAACTCAAAAAATTGATATCGTTTTGTGAATCCAATTAGTCTGTTGCAAGCGTGAGATCCACGTCAATGTGACGAACGGAAATAGGGAGAAATATTGTGGCCATTATCTCGCTTTCTGGAGGTTTTATTTTCCCCCGCTCTTCAGTTTTATTATCCTCCTCTTTACGCGGACGGTCGCCGCATTTTTTATCTCCTCCGTCGCTCCTGCGCGGCTCGAGCTTTTTCGGCCGCGACAAGCGAAGAACGCGGACTCGGTTCTATAAATATGTTCAACGGAGTGTCCGGAAATATTTCTTCTGCGACCGAAATCCGACCGCCATCCAAAGCTAAACACTAAACTTGGCACTGGTACAGAATGCGAAGTGTTTACCGAACACATTCAATGTACTGTTGTTAAATTTCGCCTTAAATTTATTCTTCTTGCCTCTTTTCTGCCAGCACTACTACCGGTGTCGTCTATAAATGTGCCAATACCAGAATTAGTAATATATATCAGTTTAGAATACCTGTTTCGTGGTCTGCGAGGGATTGGAATACAGTGGATTTCGTGTTTCTGTCTCCTCTCGCTGGTTTGATCTTTTGCTAGACCGGTCTAGCCAAATACCAAACAAGCGAGAGGAGAGAGAAACGCACGTAATCTACAGTAATATATATCGTTACAACAGCTTCCCTCTCTCAGACAAATTCAAATTCGTATAAAGGTGAAGGATTATTTACATGCATTTTTTTTAAAATAAAGAATTCTTTTATATCCGGAATGCCCGGACCTGTTCTGGTGAGCACGTTCAAACCTTTAACTCTGAGATAATCTGTTCCTCTTCATCGTGGGCTCATTTTTGACGTAATATTTTTCGGGGACACTGTTCACAGTGAAACAGTATTTCGCTCGGACAATATATATAATGCGAGTTTATATATGTGTAAATCTATTCGAAAGGAGCTTGTTTGTGCCAAGAAGAGGGAACGCCATATACATAACGAATTATATTTAATTTAACGATCTAACAGGAAAATAGGGTTAGTGTATTGAAAGATTCACGGAGGGCTTAATTATAGTTTGTCGGGTTTGGGACACTTGTCGGCGTCTCTAGTTCCAGCCGTTTCCTCGTTAAGATCACGAGGACAGATTGGGCACAGAGAGCCGGCCTATCGCTAGTATTTCTCTATGAACAGGCGACGCTTCTCCTCCTAACAGCCGCCGGCTTATCGACCGGCGATTAAATAAACGGTAACAATTTACCGTACGGTATTGTTCCCCCTCCGTTTTCTTCTTATTTCAGCTGCGAACGGCCTGCCTCGCCTAATGGCGTCGGCCCGTCGCCCTTTCATTAGCCGATGAATCTCACGTTCACTGGAGCGACCGGTCGTTATTATTAAAGAGCTATAGACGATAGTAATAATTCGAAATCGACTACGAGGTTCCCTCATCAATTCTGGGAAGAATTGCGCCATACTGTCGATAGACGTGTTGCAGTAGGTTATCTTCTAAAACTCTGAGCTGGAATATTGATATAGCGTAAAAAATCTCCCGTTTAAGACAGAAAATTTCAATAATTTTAATACAAATATCAATAACTACTTTACAAGAATCATTACGTAAATTAAGAAATGTCCACTGTTCGATTTTAATACCGGGAATGCAAAGTTTTTATGAGATTTCGGTACCGTAATAGAATAAACAGTTTCAAATACAGAGTAACCGCGTTGATCTAGCATACCTGTTTCTGAGGCATTAGTTTATGTTCCACATAAAAGTTCCTTAAAACTGATGCAGAACCCAATATTCGTTTTGTTGAATATTTATTCAATAATTATTTGTTAACGGGTTGATAAATTATTTAAATTTCCTTAGGAATACTTTATTATTGAATTATGTGTTCGTATCTATTCTCGCTGGCTGTTCCTGTCATGTTTTCATCCTGAAAAGAGGAATAAATATAAATGTTAATAACGCATGAAAAACGAATCACTTCTGTGTGTGTAGTGGACACAAAGTCATAAATGTTTGGTCCGTTTCTGTACATGCGGCCGAAGTATGCACGCACATGCACGATATTCGATATCGTATTGTATTATAAGCTGCGTCGATCCATTTACCACTTGGTCGGAATTATCCGTCAGGAGCTATTTGTTTTTGGCGGGGACAAGCAAGGCTGGCGCGTTGTTATACGTCGACAGTCAATTAATCAACAATTAATCTGTTTCAGGACAATGTTAATTAGCCGGTCGTCTTGCGGCGGAGGCCGCACTCTCACTTCCTGGACAATTCTCCTCCTGATCGCCTCATCCGACATTATCGAGAAGACAAATGTCCACGCGAGGAATCCCTTTCTGGGAGGTAAGAAGTCTATCGAAGAAGTTACAACCATTATTTTTGTTGTCGATGTAAAAACTGACAATTGTCATAAACCTGCGCCATACATCTACCACATCACTTTGTTTTATATTAAATACTAGAGATATACTGCTAGATATATATACTATACTTGATAAAATTTAGTTCGTCAATGTTGTACAGTTTCAAATTGTTGCCGTATTTTAATTTAAACCGAGGATTTTATGGTATTGAATGTGGTGGGATGAACTCCAGCTGCTTCAGCGATACGTTCCGAAATTGATTTTTAATTGCATTTCCCTTCCCCTATTTAGAATGCTAATGAATGGGCGTTGGTTTGTGCTGTAAAACGGTAACTCTTTAAAATACCGAGAGATATATTCTAAATGTAGAAAAATGTAAAAATAAGTGTTTCTCGTCGAAATTTGATAATTGAGCGCGTTATCGGACGGGACTTGTGAACTGTGTAAATTGTTTGTTGGGTATTGTGTAATTTGAGTTTACTATCTAACTAACGTAATACTATTATCATTATTAACACTTTAGTGCCGTACAGATAGATTGTCATTCGGCAATGAGTAAGCCAAATAATGCAATGAAAAATGCAGTAATGCATTCTTTATTGTAGATCTCGTGATGTTTCTGTCTCCTCCCGCTGGTTTGGTCTTTTGCTAGACCGGCTTCGGCCGCTCGCCGTCTTCAGTAGCGGCGTTAGTCACTTTTGGCATTTTGGATGTTTTCGGGCATCCTCACTGCACTGTCACTTGTACTGTGTGGCGAAGATGGCGAGCGGCCGAAACCGATCTAGCAAAAGACCAAACCGGCGAGAGGAGACAGAAACACACGAAATCTACGGTATTCCAATTATTTATAAATTATATTGTTACCATCTAAGGTGAAGCGTTTCATTTTTTTTTGAGTGAGTATAACTATGTCTCCAACACTACTGTACACTTCAGCGAAATATAGCGTTTTGATAGTGCATCTGGTTTGAGTTTACGGCGTGAATTGGGCGGCGGTAAAGTGGAAGGGGACCAACCGGGTGTTAACGCCCCCGCGATTAAATCCGCGAAAGTTGTACTTCGAATCATAGCGAAATCGTAAATTTTTTATAAGTTTTCCAAGTCCTCGAACACTGGGCCCTAACGGAATACGTAGATGGGGAGGCGCCGGTTTAATCTCTGTACGGGTTTGGGGCGAGATAAGAGGGCTGCCTGTTGCCCGCTGGTGAGCTGTTGCCGGGGCTGAAACCGGGTGGCGGGGGACTGTTGTGGGATGGCACAGAGCCGGTCTAATTAGCCGGCATAAATTATACAATATGAGACAGACGTTGAGAACGTGAGGACGGGCGGATAGAAACCTCTCTTAATGAACGCCGCCCCGGCCCACCTAGTTCACTTCATAGCTCAATACCTCTTCACTTGCACCCCCGCCTTAAGTTCACAACATACCAATTCTGTATTTCCAGATTGTAAACTTGTTATATTCAGCGCCGGAAATTATTACTAAATAATTGCAGATTTCGTGTTTCTGTCACCTCTCGCTGGTTTCGTCTCTTGCTAGACCGGTTTCGGCTGCTCGCCGTCTTCAGTAGCGGTGTTAGTCACATTGGATGTTTTTTGGGCATCCTCACTGCACTGTCACCGCCACTTGTACCGACTGTACAAGTCTAGTGTACCGGTCTAGCAGAAGACTAAACCAGCGAGAGGAGACAGAAAGACGCGAAATCTGCGGTATTCCAACCCCTCGCAAACCACAAAAAGAATTCTAGAATAAACAATTATTAGACATAAAAATCGTATTATTAACGACCAGCTTATTTAAAGGAATTAATAGACGCACAGACATAACTGGCATGACAGTACGAGATAACCGAAACGCGACAACTTCCTTAAACCGACAAATGCCCCAAATGCTTAATTTTTTCCCCTTAATTTAAAATATATTTTTTAAACTATATAAGCAATGATTGAATTTATTGGAGTTAAACAGCTCGGTCGAAATCAATTCCGTACGTCCATTTAGGTTTTAAAATATAGTTGTAAATTTATGATTTGTCTGTATGTAATAGTTGTGAACTGTTGTCGAGATTGTAAACGTTTTTTGAGAAACAGGTCTATAAATGAAATACTATTGGAATATATCGAGGAAAATTAACTAGAATTATTTCGTTACCATTTTAATTTTCAAAGAACTTATCGGCTGCTATTTATTCGGTTAGCGTTAATTTAATCTCGCGTAGATTGTTCGAAATTTAGGAACTATAGTTAACTTCGAAGATTACGGGCTCTCGCTCCCTTTTCTTAGCTTCAATTTTCCGTTTTAATCATTTAAATTGCTCCGAAATAAGGTTTTTTTTCGGCTTTCCATTCGCAGCCGGCGTCCGTGGCTGTAAATGAAAGCCCGGGGCCTCCCGGGTCATCCGATAAGATCACTCTTTTATTAGTGGAGAAGGTCCGTCGCCCTTAAAGAACTAGATTAAAAAACTTGCGCTATAAAAGTTTCGCCGATTGCTTTCTCTCGGGGATTAGTCGGATCGGGTTTGAATTGTGCGATTAGTATAAATGACTTATTGCACCCAATATATGAGGAACATTAAATTATGAAAATCGAGAACCTATTGTCCAGAGTGGGAAAGTTCTTGCAAGGTAACGATTTTTGACATTACATTTCCACTGATATACGATTCAAACGAGTGGGATAAAAAAATATGCTAATTGTAGGTTCGACTTGGATAACCGTGATTTATAAATTTATAGGTAAAGTTTTTAAAAAATAATGCCACCGAATCGCTATTAAAATTTAACTTAAGCTAGAATAATGCAGTTATTTGGTTCATTCCTTCATCTGGTTGGTATAAGTGACAGTTTTGCTTTCATACTGCATACCGACCGTAGGGGACAAAGCAAAGTACACTATCCCTATCCGTTTAGAATAGGGCAACCGAAGTTTAATTGATGTTCTGTAATTAAACTAATTGATACTACCGACCCGCTACTATAACGCCGACAGCTTTGGAAATGTTGTGCTCATCTTGTCTAGAATATTTTGTGCTATTAGGCTGGGGATATTCGAGAGGCTGAAAAGCGGGACCATTCCAGGGCGTGGGGGAAACGGTACAAAACTGAATAAACAATTCGGTATCGTCCGGTGTATTTTTAAACGTTCCAGATTGGTCAGGGACGGGCCCCCCCAGTTTTTACGGTTTTACGGGCAGATTAAACAAAACGCTCAAACGAATATACAACGATATAAGAAAAACAAACACTAGTGTTGGGCCCGGATCGGTTGGATATTGTGTTTTTGGTTAATAATTGACCAAGATTCGAGGTGTCATTACGATGATGGAGATGAAATGACGACAGAAAAGTTTCTGTTACATTCTTGAAGTGTAAATCTAATGATATCCTAAAATGCCAATTAATCCACACCAAAAAATATCCTCCATATTTCGTCTTTTGACTATATCACTAGGTTTACCTGCCCCAACATTGTGTAGTTCGAATAGTAGGCCTATGGGATAACTTACAATGAAATCTGAGACAATAAATATTAATTTCGGTATAATTAGATAATTTAAAATTTGATGTTTAATGTGATGCTATTCCTAACAAAGTAATTTTCATCATTTATACTCAACAGGCAATACGAAGTTCATTGAATAATGAAAGACATTAATTTCTCTGGAGCTAGAACTGTTTATGTAATCACTAGGAAACTTTTTTCACTTTTAATTTTTAACTTCTTAGCTGCGTCCCTTCGAGCGCTGGTGTTTAAACTTGACTATTTGAATTTTTTCTACCCACTTCTTAATATTAAGTTCTGGGCTTCATAGAACAGGTCATACGGGAGCAAAATACTCTAACCGGTTATCCGCCGGAAAGCAAAAAACTGATAACTAATTAAATAATTAACTAATTTAATAATTACCCTTCTATGGGCCCGTGTAAATTTCAGGTCACATTTCAATTTATCGAGATTTTACCAAATAACTGTAGCTTTTTTCGTGAGATTGCGGATAAATCTTAATCCTATAACGTTGTCAAGACAACCAATATCAATATCAATTTTTTTTCATTTGCATATATAGGTTTATAATTCCTGATTTTTCATTAAAATAAAAATTCGGCCCATAGAGGGTTAAATAATTCGCGAACTTCAAGACGACTTCTTACCTGTCGTAAGGTGTGATTTGGGCGTTGGAAACAAAACCCAATTGGGCGTTGTGAAAGTGTCCCCAACCCCTCCTACCGACTGTTTCGCCCCCTTAATTAATTATTGAATCGCTCGAATAGGTTGTTGCGCCGCTGTCACGAACGAAATTCTGGCCCGCGGTCGATAACCGAGTCCAAGTCGCTTCGTGCGGCATCTTGAGCGTTCGAGTCCTCGTCCGTTGAATACAGACGGACGTCCCCGGATAAACTTTCTGGTCGAACATACTCACAAAGCTCCGTTGTATATTCTAAACTAGGGGAATTTCAAAAGTCGGGGACGATATCGGCCGTCCGTCCCCGGCGGACCGCCGAAAGTGTGTCGCGTAGACAAAATAGCACCGCTTTCAGCCACAATTTAGTGAGCCTCCCCCGGGGGGTGTGGGGTGGGGGGGATTTACCCTTAGGCTCCCCTTACAAATACCGCTCACAATGTCTCTTATACAGTTGTCTCCGTAGACTATTCCCGGTTCCTAGTTTTCCGCCAACCCCACTACAGAGAAAATACCGCTTTCTGAGGACCGCTCTATTTACACGACGACGAGATTTCAGGAAGCTGTATATTCCCGTTTAACCTACCTGTTTTGTGGTCTCGCCTGTTCGCCATCTTCACCACAGTACAAATGACAGTGGAAGTGCAGTGAGGATGCCTAAAAAAAACATCCAAAGTGCCAAAAGTGACTAACAAGCGAGAGGAGACAGAAACACACTAAATCTACTTTATATTCCAGTACAGCCTATAATTGAGAGTGAATGAAATATTTCTATGTCGTTATAAAATATTAATATTCAGAAAATGCCTATTGTTTACCAATAAAACTAAATATTAGCGTAGATAAGCTGTTGCTCATCCGTGAAGTTTGGGCTCTACACTCTCAGGTTGATGATGTTTCTGATTGTTGATTTTAAATTTTCCCTGCTTTAAATTTTAAACAAACCGCACTACCGATGACGGCGTTCGACCGAAACCGGTCTAGCGTGAGAAAGAAATCAGCCGACAACAATGACGTTATGATCAATTGCTAATCAGATATTCGTAATCTGTTGAAACTACCATTTCTACTACAGTTGTATTATAGGAACTATAAGTTTTATTATTATGCAATAACGATGGAGAATAATTGCGCCAATAAAAATCTAATCCATTAAATTGAACGTTTTTATTTCGAATATTACCGGACAACTGAATGATCTAGACATCATAAACTCCCCCCTTTGTATTTATTGCTTCCTGCATATTACAGGCTCTTAATTAGAACCTCGATTAGATAAATTACACCGGCCAATCGAATTATTTATTGGAAGGCGATTGAGAATCGATTCTGTCGTTCACATTGTAGAACAGCCGTTCGGGTATTTCGGATGATAGGACCCAATTATTATTCGAGGAAAAACGTTTTGCCGCTGAATTTTTTTTTATACGATCAATTGTCGAAAATATATAGAGGTATTAAATAAAATGTTAACCGTTAAAGTCAATCTATTATTATTGCAATTATTACTGCATTGTAAGTCCTTTATTCGGAATAGAAATATAGATGTAAATGAGCGATGAAATAAGTTCTCATATTAATTGAATGAAAACACCGAGGGAATCACTCGAATCTAATCAAATATTTTGCGTTTAATGTTGGCGGTTTCTATTATTGGGCAAGTGTACGTCGCCTTTCGAAATAATTAGGGCCGAATTCCAAATAAATTTTCGAATTTAAGTGCCCACTTGGAATGTTGAAAGATGTTTTGCGCCGAACAATAAATGTCCGACATATAAATGAATTATATGCGCTGAGCTGGAATTCGCAGGTACTTTGGAGAGAAGTGCAAGCGGCGGCATTGCACTATTTTTGAATATCCGACTAACAGTGGGTGCAACGGCCCTGGGGGGCACTCGGTGTCGGACTCTGGTCTTGGAAATGGAATACAGCGAACAATATTAAATTTAGTTTATCCAGCAGCTACTCGAGCGTACTGTTACAGTTGTCCTGGAAATTGAAAATCAGTTTAGACCCGAGGGGGAATGTCATAACCGAATATTATAACCGAAATTCGCATCAACATTTACATTTCTGTATCCAACTCGAAGTTTAATTAGTATATTTGTCAAATACTGAAAGTTGTATAACATGACTTATACCCTGATTCAATATTGATCAAAATAACTGATGACTGATGACCTCTAACGTCGATTTTTATATATTCGATAAGAACAATTGTGAAATTTTGTTGTCTTTAGAATCTCATAACGGCACTTTCGACGAGTATCCCGGTCTAGACCAGTTAACGCGTTTAACGGATGATTAACAGAGGATAAATGTCCAACGAGTGAATTAGGAGTTTCGCCGTCGAAAAGCCGCAATATTTGTGAGCCTAATAGACGCCAGAGTGCTTCCGAAATATCGTATAATTAATTACACTTAACGACGAATTTTCTCATATTTCGTTGGGCCAACCCGATCCCGGCAATTAAGCGCAAGTGTCTAATTAAACGAGCTCCAGATACTGTTGCTGTAAGTCCCCCGCTTTGGCCGATTGAGTGCTTTATCCCCTCCCCGTAAGTAGCTAAGTCCCCTCATCCCCCCCCCCTACCGTTTTCCCGGTCCTCCATTCCGAAATTAGAGTGCCGGATTTCTCTGCGAGGTTGTTCTCTCTTTTTTTTTGGTTTTTGTTTCACGTTGCAGAAATCAGAGGCGACCGCCGTGTTTCAGGGGCGAAATAAAGCGGAAAACCCCGCCGACACGAAGGTGTACAAAGTAGGAGACTCGAGAGGGTGTGCCTGGGCTATTTCAAGTTTAAGGCGCCGGCTTTACAGGTGGCTATTACTTAACGGCCGCCCGCACTTCTCAGTTCCTCTTTCGGCGCCCTTATCGACTTTCGTTTCCACTGTCTTCTCCCCCCTACCCCGGCCAAGTGTCGTCACCCCTTTTAGTGTCCTCCGGTTAAAAACCGCTTTAGATAAAACGGAAAGGGGCGATACGAAGAAATAAGAAAGAAGGAATCGGGCCCACTTAAGACCCCGGGGTGCGTTAATTAAATTAGAAACTGCAGCCCGAGCGGTTTTACAATTCGGATTTTAACTGAATGACTCGGGGAGTTATCGGAAAATTAGGAAAAGTGGGGGTGGGCGAGGCGGAGATTAACCCCTAGGCTGCCGGATTTCAGAGCTCATTAAGTAATTGTCCCTCGGATAGGAAAACTTGAACTCCTGCAAATATCGGATTCTGAACTTCTTCCTTGTGTGAACTTTTATTGTTCACTCAGTTCTCATTTAATTATAATGCAGTTAAGAAGCTTATCGCGATGTAATTTTTTAAAATTCAATTAACCGACCGTGTATAACGTCTATGAAATTATTTCAAATCATGAAATTATTTATGTTTCGATAAAATTATGTTTTTACGAAGGTATTTTTCGTTGAAACATTTTTCGCTGGAACGGTCTGTCTCACCAATGTAAAATTACAATACAGGAGGGGCTTCCTACGGAATTTAATTTGACTGCAATTTCCTGTGAGGAGTTTTTGTTTGCAAATATGAAGTCAAACCCAGGTTTCTGCGGGGGGGGGCGTTGATCGAGCTCATCGGGGGCTTAAGGAGAGGAGGGCGGCGGAACTTTGCCTTAATTACAAAAGCACTTTTGTAATTATAACTTTAAGTTAAAACCTGTTTACTAGTAGGCGAAGTTACCGGTAATCGATATCTTTGCGCGCCCGTGTCTGCGTGTGAGGCCTAAGCAATTAGCAAACTTAATTCATCCCCCGTGTCACCTAACTCCCCTCAACCAAATTGTATGTACAATATATTCAAACTGGCATTAAGCCGGTATTTGAGATTGACCTTTTGGCACTTCCCTTGACACGCTTAAAGCGCGCGGAGTCGATGACGACCATACGGAATGGGCTTTTAAGATTGAGGGACGCGAAACATGTCACAATTAAATGGTTGGAAGATTTACAGAGAATGTCAAACATGTCCAAATCGAAGATATGTTCGGGGGTTGAGTTAATTATTCTTTGATCTGCACAATAAATATATTCGGGGGATTGATTCTTGTATCGATATTTTCAAACTGCGGTGGCCTCCGGAGGGAAAGTTCAATGTCAATACAATGAATATTACCAAACTAGTTTCGGAAACTTGTGTCGTTCCAGTAATATAAATTATTTTTAACTTTCGTAGCGTCTTAAGCCGTATACGATACGAAATAATAGATCTTGTATATAACCGTCAGTTTTGTACATCAGTAGTGTTTTCCTATGCCTAATATTAATTACCATCTATGTTAAGCGGGAGAGTCCCGGTTTAACCCTCTATGGGCCGAATTTTTATTTTAAATCCAAAAAAATTGGTTGAACGAAAAATCAGCAATTTTAAACCTATATATGCGAATGAAAAAAAATGATATTGATATTGGTTGTCTTGACAAAGTTATATAGGATTAAGATTTATGCCCCATCTCACGAAAAAAGCTATAATTATTTGGTAAAATCTCGATAAATTGAAATGTGAACTGAAAGTTACACTGGCCCGTAGAGGGTTAAACATATCCGCATACTTTTGTTATTGGTTTATTTTGGTTTTAATTCTTTCCTATAAAAATAGAACATTTAAATGAGGGGACCGTTTTCTAATCGGCGTATAAGCCGAGACAGACTATACGGTATGGCCCGGATCTCGCTTTGCATTCAAAAGATCGGGCTAAATTTTCCGCTTCCTGCTCGACAATCCAGAACACGCGTTATATCATTGTTAGGCCGTTGACAATGAAGCCATCAATAATACCGGTACTGACTAGGAGGGACCAGCCAATCATCCTACTTTACGAGTGTCACAGCGCCGTGTTATGGACGGGACCCAGCCTTATAGGGGTGCGGTTGGAATGTTTCGGTAACAACATCAAATGAAATAAATACGCTTAATATACCTGTTTTGTGGTCTGCGAGGGGTTGGAATACCGTAGGTTCCTGGTGTAGAAATAGTAGTATAATAATGTATGTAGAAATAGAAAACTTGGAAATATTCAATCGCAAGAAAAACGAAATCTTAAATGAAAAAATTAATTCCCAGAGGGAAGCCATATTTGCCCCTATAATCCTATTAAAGGATCACACCCGCCCAACCACCGCGCCCCCTCATTTCCGACAATCTGACTCACACTTAGAAAACGGATTAACAAAATCCAACCCAAATAAGACAAACATAATTCCCCAATAACAATAACAAAATGCGTATATATACAACTGACAGACACTACAGTACAAGTGAAAGTAACGGTGCAGTGAGGATGCCCAAAAAACATCCAAAGTGCCAACAGTGACTAACACCGCTACTGAAGATGGCGAGCAGCCGAAACCGGTCTAGCAAAAGACCAAACCAGCGAGAGGAGACAGAAACGCCACGAACCTACGAAATAAATACGGTTAATAGAGTTTATTTATGATTTCCCCTACGTTATTTTCTTAGCGTTGAGATATCGCCAACTGTGTAAATCCGGGGAGGAATACTATTTATTTTCTGCCGGTATTGGGCGCACTAAATCTTTGAGGGGGCCGGGAAAAATCCTCTTCCCGGCGAGCGAGAATATATGCGCCGGAGGTTAGGGCCTTAGTGGGGGCCCTTCCCACTCGTAAAGCCGGGGCCCCGTTTAATTGTGCCGCACTGTTCCCGGCCTATCTTCCGGTTAACAGCCCGGCATGTGCCAGCCTCATGCCCGCCGTCGTCGGCGGCCCGGCAGACGCGCCGACCGGTTTTAACTGCCGCCACTTTCCGGTACCGCACGCTTAATGCTCCCGCCCATTCCGGGCAATGGACTTCCGTATTTCGAGCCGACGATGTCGCGATATTCGAAGCGATTCCAGTTGACTTCTGGCACTTGCCGGCTAGTTATTATTACAGGCATCTTATTATTATGCCACTTACGATTTCTTGCTTGAGGTGTGAGGCCTACACGAGAGATGTCCTCATGAATCCCTCGTGTAACTAATTAATTCCTCTGTTGTCAGTAGAAATCTTAGCGTGTTTACAGCTTTAGCTCAGTGCATACGTTACTAACTTTCAAAAATTGTGAATTTCATTATTGTTCGGTCTTAGAACAGCGTATTTGATTGCACAATTTGTCCTTATTGCATACAATTAACATGACGATGGCCGATTTGGCCTCTGCAATACTAGGCTGGTTCCCCGAATTAGACATCTATTACCTGACGTTTCAACAACCAAAACTACTGAATTTGACAAGCGGGTGATACTGCTCTAGCAATGGTGAAAACCAGTAAACGGTGACAGAAGATAAAAACCAAATATAGAATTCATGTTTTCGTTGGCTGATAATGCCTTGTATATCTAATTATTTATTATTTCATATCCAGTTAATTTGTAATTATAGTTTTATTTTCGATTAAAATTAAATTATGCTAGCTTTCCAAAAGGTGCAATTACTGTATGCCCTTTATTTACAGTCGATTCCTTGTGATAGCAGAGATTGTACGCTCGGAATGCTCATTTTGGACTCCTTTTTCACATCCCCCTGCCGGCATATATTTGTCATTCCCCTGAATATTTAACCGCGTCACGAATTGGAATATTATTCAAATCTTCTGAACCGTCCCCGCGGGTAACGGTTCGAGAGGGTTCGGCTGGGGACTAGAGGAAGGCGGGCGGGGACCTATTTGGAAATACCCGGGTCATATACGCTTATAAACGACGACAGTTTTGTCCCTCGTTGTGTATTCTATAAGTTTTTATAAACACTCGATCTTGATCCCGTTAGGGGTTCGGGACGGCGGTTCAGGTGACAGGAGTAGCGTCACCTCTACCCCTTCTCAACGCCTTTCAAAGAGGAGTACGAGACCTGAATAGTGTTAGTGCCCCCCCACCATCTCCATAAGAGAATTTTCATATTTTTATCTCTCTTCTTTCCTTCCCCTATTCCTCTTTCTCTGTTTTAAAGTTTTTCCTTTTCCCCCGGATTCGTCCCGTCTCCTCCGTCCTCCAGCGTCCTGCGCGGACTCTCCCCGCGAACGCACCACGGAAACGACGACCGGGGATGATGATTTTATAAGCCGGACTCCTCCAACCGACTCTACTCCAAACTCGGGGCGCGCGGCTATGTTTTATTCATGTCGCTCTATTACGCCGGCACGCACACACGAGCCACCGGAGACAGAGACTGGTGGGGGCGGGGGCGGGGGACTTATATAGTGATAAAAGCCCGACACGAATATTCACGGGCCCGTTTCACGATCCCGCGTACTTTTACTACCCCGCCCTAAGGGGTTAGGGTACTTTCGCGGTAAATCCCTCTCAGCGACGGCCGGAATCCCCGCCGTTGTCGACGTTAGATCTTCGATTTCTGAAGACATTTGCCGATGTCACTTTATGGCACGTCTAAGCCCCGAACTCAAACTACATAACGGCGAAAATTTGTAAATAACTACTTATAATTTTACTGAATTGAACATCACCGCGAGAGTGAAGATTCAAACATAAATAGGTTTATATCTCTCGCTTTGGAATTTAAGTGACGATGACGCGATCGTAGACCTTGATCAAGTGATCCTGTTATGAGCGTAACAATATTTTAAGATAATGTTAGGACACGCGGTTACTGGGACCTAGGCCGACATTTATTAACGATGAAATATAAATATGAAGTAAATAATATATATATATATATATATATATATATATATATATATATATATAATTGAGGAAACATTTAAAACCTGTGTTGGAAAAAAGAAATAGCAGTATTGACTATAGCCTATTTGAATTTTGTGTCTTAAATTCTATGCATTCTATTCTACGCACGCCAGATTGACCCATCGGCCGACGTTCAATTTATGATTGGTGTCACCCTCTGAGAATACCTATTGGGCGACTGTTGCTACATTGTAGGCCTTCCTGTGGCCACAGCGGCACGTCTAATGCGATCACCGCCTCGCCCTCAGTAATACAAAGTGAGGCTCTGATTGCCAAAATGATCGGGGTATCGTATTGAACATTTACGATCAACGTAGAGACATGCAAAGCAATACTAATAAAACTATACTATGGCTGTAGGCGGAAATACATTTTACGACACTGCGGGATGACAAATCCGAATTGGGGACCGGAGGCTGGACGGGCAACCCGTTTCATCTGGCCCGGGGGGCCTGTTTAATAATAATGTGATAAAAGTTGGCGGGAGGCGGCGCCGGCAGGGTCGTTAGCGCCGGCCTACGTTTTAAGGCCGTGTGTTACCTAGCTGGGGTTGGACCCGAATACAAAGTGGGTTTAGAGCCCCCAGAGAGGGAGTTTGGTGGGGGGGGGTGCTCTAAGAATTCACGAAGCCCCACCCCCCCACCCCACCCCCGCTTTGAATTATGCGAGATGGCCGGCTCCAGTCCGCGGCCCGCACTCCTCCGATCATTAAGTTTACATAATAGTGAAATATCGGCCTCCCTAAATTGGCCCCGTAGCAGTATTTATATAGGGCCGGCGGTGTGGGGGACGGCCAGATATCCTATAGAGAGGGATGAGAGGGTGCATACTGGGGCCGCGATTTACGAGCTACGGGGGTTGCTGGACGCAATTCAGCCGTGGGAGGAGGGTATTTGTCCTCCTCCTCCTCCTCCTCCTCCCCCTCCACCTCATCCCAAATACCAGTCGCATTACCGCTATAGCTGATAAACGGGAGGTCGAACACATCGGGGTTAACACGTTAACGGGGTAGTAACACCGTGATTTCTCTGCTTTACTCCTGTAATAAACGTAATATCTTACCAATTTATGAAAGTAAATGTAGTTGACGTAAAGAAAAAACGCATATTATCGCACTTCTCTGACAGAGCGTATTCCAAATGTACCCAGTGGAATTAGCGTAAGTCAAAAGATAGGGGTATTCCCGCGCTAAAAGTTTAACTCAAAAATTTTCCTTCAATTCCAAATTTGGAGCTGAAATAACTGCAGAACATATACAGATGTAACTATCATAACTATCAGCTCGGGTATTTTAACTAATAACATTATAAATATATTATCCATATTTTTTTTGGAACGGACTATGTTCCACTAATCGGGTCTGAAAGACGCGTTAAGAAAGTGAGCGCTAAACAAGGCAAAGTAGTGGGAGGAGCGGAGGTAAAGCTAATGAGGTCCCAGTAGTTTAATCGCCCGGGCGAGTGCGTACATTGTTAGGAACGTCAAGAACGTCAAACGAGCATCGCTTTCATGCCCTTACTTGAATAGAAACGATAACGAGAGGATTATAAGAATCTGGACGAGTAAAGGGAACGCTACTGCAGCCCGGACAGACAAGTTAAAGGGAGAACACTGTCTGTATGGTAGACTGTATACACATTCTCATCAACCATCATTCAATCTCTGACCAACAAAAATATAATTTAATATATATAATTCTATTATCAATTTTAAATAATTTATCGGACGATAATTTCTAACAAAAGTAGATGATTGTTAATTGTATATCACCATAAAGGGATATACTGATGGTGTAGAATGTTGTAAAAATTAGAGGGGTGTATAGTGATATTTTTAAACGCGTTTAGATCAATTAAATAACATGTTACTTAAGAAAGACGAATTATAAAATTATTCAAGCTATTGTTTTATTCTCATCGGATGAGGAATTTTCAATCAATTTTGAACACGCGAATTCATATAGAATTCTACGTGGCCCTAATACCCTGATCTCATAGAATATGAAGCGCCATAATCAGATTAATTTCCGATGACTGCGAAATAAATTATTGTTTAGTCTCATGTTGGCGATATATTAGGAAAAAAAGTAATGAATAGCCGCACTGGGCGGAGACCTCGTTGCGAATGTCTTAATACGCGAGGATGGAAATTGTTTGACCCGACAGTGGCGCTTGTTTATTCCCCGGATGAAAGTACCGCATTATTGTAAAAGTTTCCTTACTATGAATAAGCGGTTCCGTCCTCGGCGTCTCGGATTTGCATCTGGACTCAACACTTATCCCCGGCCGTGGTCGTACGGAAGAGAAAAATACGGAGGAACAAAAACTTTGAAAATTAATATACATAAAAAAAGTGGAGGACATTACTGGTATAAATGAAGGAAGTTTGAGACCGGTGAGCGGCGGGGGTTTTGGGGCGGAGGCGGCGGAGGTTCTGATGGGGTTTTCCTCGCCGGGAAAGTCATTTCCCCCGGGGGTGGGGCGGGGAACCCTCTCACCGACACCCCCAACAACCCCTTTCGATAAAAGCTCCTCACCGGTACTTTTGTTTATTTTCCTTCCCCCATTCGGGTAATTAACCCCATGATAAGAGCCCCTTTTTCCAGCAGAGTTTCGCATCGATTATCCTCCGCAAACCCCCAAATCCTGCTTTATTTACTCGCACGGATTGGCGCAATTACCTGTGATTTCATCACTCTTGAGATTCTCTATCTCCAATCGCCCGTTTATTCAAAACCGACGTTATTCCAAAAAAACGATATCAAATATTCTGTTCAACGTACAATGTATGAGACAAATTAAAATGTGTAAAGTTAGTCTAAACAATCTAAAAAATAGATGACATAAAAAGTCACACTAGATACGTCTCTACGTAAAATTCGACGTGGGAATTATTTCACTAATCCTCAATGATAAGTTCTTCCATTTCAGTTGATCATATTATTTGACATATCTCGAGAAAACAATAAAATTTCTGAGCTCTTATTGAACCATAGTCCCCTTCCAGAGAATTGTCCTAGCGAACACGATTTGATATTCCAAACCGAAACAGTATTTTCGGCGACCCCTGTAACCGAATTCGAATCTCGGAACGCCGACTTGATCGTAACTCAGATGACAGGTCCCAAATTTTACGGAGATTTCCCTTAAATAAAATTCTTGGTCATCGGGGAAATTGAATCGTATCCGAACACAGATTTATATTACGGATTGTCGAATTGTGATGCGAGAAATGGGGCTCCGCGAAGGTTCAGTGGGGGCTCGACGGCTTATTAGAGATTCAGCGCCCCCCTTCGGGAGGTTAATAATAATAATCACATTGGGCGGTCGCATCGGCTTTGGTCACCAGCTCACGTCCTCCCCCCCCCCCCATTATTAATTGGTCCATGGGGTCTTTTCTATTTTCGCCGATGACACGTCATGTGATGATGTGTATGTTTTATATATTCCGATCCCGCAAACGTTAAAAAGGGGTGGCGTCACCGCCGGGCTCAACACCGAAAAAAAATAGCCGAGGGCCGGATCACAGGGGAAGTCTCGAAGGCCGAGGCCTCCTGTTTTAGCGGCATTCAGAACACGATTCAGTCGGAATATAATAATGTTCGGTTAACAACTACACAACACGGTGATAGGATTTTCTGTTCTAGGAATGCATAAGACTGAACAGGAACTCGCAAGAATGATAACGCTCTCTATATACACCTTAGACTATATTTTACTAAGCTCTTGGGTTTCATACCTTCACAGCCTGTTGATCCTAAGATGTACACCGGGTTCGGTTGCTCTACATCATCATTAGCAACACGTCGGCTTCTCATCGTGTATAAGTTGAGACGGAAATTCGCAGGAGTGAACACATTGTGTATTTCATTTGAGCCCAGTGAAAATTACCGATATCTTTAAGTATATCAAAAATTCGAAGATTAATACCAAATAAATCATAGTAAACGAGTAAAGAAAATGAAAGAAGTAGAAAAGAAATACTTTCTAAGCTTTTACATGAAAAGAAGACACCTTGTCAGAAAAATGTTATATGAACGAGAGAATTCTTCTCCTGCGTTTCAGAGAGAAATTCAGCTCGTAAAACCGAGCTATATATATATATAGAGGGACCGGGATTTTTCTAGGAATCTATTTAGTCGCTATTATTAATGGCGGCAATTTGTTTCGCCCGGGACCCGTAGCCGGAGTAATTTTCATCGGTGTTTACTGGACTCGGTTTGGACGGGATATATATTGGAATGGTCACGAGGGCCGATTGAGTTCTCCCGCCTACACTTTCTTCCTCTTTTCTTAGATCCAGTAGTGAAAAATGATTTATGAAGAGGCTAGTTCTGGCCGAGCCACCGAACGAACGCTATGAACGTTCTAAATTAATTATCGGAAGGATAAAAGCGGATTCGAAAGTCACCGGCACAGATTTATGCCGGGATTAATTTTATGGTCACTTTTACCGAAGAAGGAGGAAGAAAATAATTTTCGTGAAAGATAATTGAAATACAATATTCATCAAAATTTCACGAATACACTAAATTTAGTTTTAGGACACACACACGTCAAATTGTTTCAGTGCATCTACATTTCATGAGCTGTTATCATTGCAAATAATTTAAATCGGTTAATATATTCGATATTCAAACATAATTTCATGACGCAATCGTTTAAACCGGCGCAGAAATTAAAATAGAGTGGAGTAATTGGCTGTCATAAATATTTCCCAATCGGTCGCCAGAATTAATATTCCCCGTCAACGGGACAATAGATTCCAAACGCCGAATGTCCCATTCGACAATTACAACAGTCGTTCTGCTCTCTGTAATTTACTGAATTATTCATCGGGTTTTGTCTATTGTTCGGCCCGACAACGTGTTGGGCGGCGGCGGTCCCAGTTTTCGGTCTGGACGGTTAAGAACAATCCAAGGCGAGTGTGCTTGTAACCGGTCTGAATATATCGTTGTTCCTATTGCTAGGATAAGATTTTCTGAAAATGGAGAAACAAATTTCAAAAACAAAAAAATTATGAAATAACTTTCATGCATATTTTCGTATTCGGAGGGTGGCTCTTTGGGTCTAGAAGTGTGCTGAACCCTTATTTTATTAATTTTTCAATTAATATACAGCGTGAAATAATTTCGTCCAAATTTCCATTTAATAAGTTCTGACAATAAAATTTGTATTATTTTCTTATTTTAAACTGAGGAAAAAGTTCAACATACCTGTTTTGTGGTCTGCGAGGGCTGGAATACCGTCGGTTTGTTGTGTTTCGGTCTCCTCTGCCAATAGTGACTATCACCGCTACTGAAGATGGGGCGAGCGGCCGAAACCGGTCTAGCAAAAGACCAAACCAGCGAGAGGAGACAGGGACTGAGGAAAAAGCTTAAAAGACAAGGAGTTGTACCATTCTTCTTTAAATGAGACAGTTTTGTAGAATTTATCAAACAATTTTCATTCTTTCTTCGGCAGCCCACCATATTCGGTTAGTAGCCCTTTGGGTTAGGGAATGTGATATAGTTCAAGCGGAATGTGGTCCGCCGATATAGTTCAAGATTTCACTATTCCTGTACTGTTAAATGTACAGCATCCGCGCTTTCAATTTCAGCCAAACGCCTCTTGACTAAATGACGCTCTTTAAAGGAAATAAATTGCGGCTAACGCTCGTTCCGGCACCTCGACCCCCGGTACTCAATACAGGGATGGGCTATCGGTCTAAACGAGTCCCGGCTATTTGGCCGTCGGTCAAACGTTAGTGCCGGCCCCTAATTGAAAATAGAGAACTATTCGCCGCTGCCGAATGAACCAGCGTTCGGAGGAGGGCCCGGAAAAAAAGTCATAAACGAGTCAATTCGTTACAGCCCCCCCCCCTCCGGCTTAATTATATCCTAGTTTGTTCCGCCCGTTTCCTATTCGTTTTGGCGCCCCATTTTCTGCGTTAATAATGGCGCCGGCCACCAATTACGTTGTTAAGGGACAACGTTGGCCAAGAAGCGCGATGAGGCGGTGGTGAAATTTCTTAAGATGGATTACGGGCCTACGACTGTAGACCGAGGAGTGGAAAAATTAATTCTGAAACGACTGGTAAAATCGAGTCCTAAACCCTGAAAAACTTGCGGTTTAAATTAAAATAAAAAAATTTGGCCTATTTTCTAATAAGAGCCTTGTCTATATCTATCATAGAAATTCTGGGAAGGGCAGCGTTTTAATAATATTTTAAATTATATTTACTTATACATTTAGTAAGTTTCCAATGATTCTTTGAAGCGCCCGCTAATATCGCCAGTGCGATTTTCTTATTCCTTTCGTCATTTTATTATGACCCAAACTCCGTATCGGCCGGTTATCTCCACAGCGATATTTATATATTTTCACGGTGTTTGGACTTAGAAGAAATAATCATACAGCTTTACTGCTATGCCCTGTAACAAAGAAAAGTGTTGTTTCGTTAGTGTCATGAAATTTATAATTAAAACAATTATTCGAATGAAATAATGTCCATAAAATAAACCCCCACCGACTTTCAACTTAATTCATCTAGTCATCACGCTTCAGTGACTCCAGAAGTAATTTTAAGATTAGTTATTGTTTGGGGGCGGGGCAAAAAATGTATTCGGTAATGAATACACAATTTTCTTCCTGTAAACAAACTGTATAAATTTCCACCCTTAATGAGACGGTTGGTAGGTCCGAGGTTTGCTTGTTCTCCTGCCGCCCCCACATGAATATGTTATTAATAAGGGAAAACATAGCGGCTTTCCACAATCGATGAGGCCTTCCGATGTTTATCGATGTTGCTTGAGTGGGGGGGCCTAGCCACTGCGACTTTGGTGCCCGGTGGAAGCTGTTGACTTAGGCGGAAGCAAACACCAACGCGCGAGACTCCTACGCACACTGACAAGCGTATTTTTCAACTTTGAAATTATAAGCGATAAGCCGCCATGAATGTTTGGCACATTGTTATTTCGTAAAACTCGTTGGCGGCAAATGTCTTTCATAAAATAAAAGAATGGCATTATTACTTCTTTCGCCGTGTTTAGTACAACCGTTCTACGTTCCCCGCTATCGCTGGTTCGGTCTTTTTCTAGACAGGTTTCGGCCATCTTCAAGGCCGTGACTGTTATCACGGTTCTGTGGGACATGGTACTTGCGGTATAAAGAACCGAATAATTATGAAATAATTGCTTGAAATAATTTTGTTAAACCTACCATAAAATAGGCACTGTCAATAAAATTTATCCACAATTTGTATTATTTCCTTATTTTATACCGAGGAGAAAGCTTAAAAAATAGCGGGGTGATTCAATTTCATTCATGAACACTTTCCAAAGTCCAGATTAACTTGTTTCTACATTGTTTGGAAACAGCAGCGGATAATGCCGTGTCAAAGCTATAACATTTTCTTCCACTCGCTTTAATCTCACGTTTAAAATTCGATATTTATTTTTATAGATAAATCGATAACTGGAGCTAAACCACTTGAGCGTGCGTTCGGTTCGGTTAAAATCTTTGACTTTTATCGAGGCCGGAGGGAAATTTTGACGCCCCCCCCATCGAAACGTTGGGGAAAGCGAAGCTGTCTTTTCTCAATAAGAAATGGTAAATTAATTTTCCCCGCCTCGGGGTGGGCCCCCCCCCCAAATGAAGCGTCGAAATTGTTTCAGAGCCCGGTTTTTGTTAATCGGTTCTACAAATCGAATAACGGATAATTCAACCCCCCCCCCGGAAAACGACATTGTGGGGCAGATTTAAAATATTGATGTAACTCCGGTAGGGACGTACACCTGGCGGCCCCGTCTCTCCCTCGTGCAATATTTACAGCGCGTTATGTTTGCCAAATGAATTAGCCCGCCGGTCCCGGAGTGTTTTCGCTACGTGACCATGTGCCGGGAGTCGGGGTTTTTGCGGTCGCCCGTGACATTATAGTGGGGTCAGTTTAGGCGGTTGTTGGGGGGCGGATGCGCCTCTATTGCGGAGTCCCGTCGCCTCTCCTGTCCTCCAACCCACCCGGAGTACGTTCCCGGGGTACGCGAATTTCCTACGCCGCGGGCGACAACGTTTAATTAAATCTACCTCTCTAAAGCGTACTCGAGTTAATGGCCCATCTTTCAAACTTGCGATTGGATGAAATACAGGTCCGTCACATAGGCAATTCCATTAGCTTCTTATAACTAACTATCTCTTATTATCCATACATCTCGGTGTGATACCGGAATTTTCCTTTAATATTAAAATAGAATTGATCTACGGAGTCCTACGAAAATGGTTCGATTGAAAGAGACATTTTCGAAAACCCATTTTTGAACCGTTCATTCATTAAGGTTCCTTTAAAAATTGTTAGTTCAAAATGTACTAAAATATATTAAGAACTAAAATATAGTTGTTGAAAATAGATTATTAATCACACCATATTTCAGTCTTAAAATTCCCCCTCTGTAGCAGTTTAGTTCAGTTCGCTCTATTTGCGCTTCAGTCTAAGCAAAAAAAACTGTTTGTAGTTCGAAACGGTTTTATATTGTTCGCGTTTGAAAACGTCCAGTGACCGAAAGTTTAAATTAGAAATGTTTCGAATAAAATTATATTCCCCATCGATTATTAAATCCCGGACAGTTAACCGTAATTATTTTGTACATTTTATTATTAAAAGTTTCGCGCTACTTTTTATTCAGCTCTAAACGGTACATCAAATATTGTTTTTGTAGAGGCTTTCAAACAAAAAACATGTTATATACCGGGGAAAAAAGAACTTTAACTCTGAAGGGTGCATTTAATACACAAACCCTCAGCCGACAGTGGTGTCGGCAGTTTCTCTTTTCTGGAAACCGCTAGGGGTGTAATTGTTATTTGGGCTGTGAGGGGGATGATGAGGGCGCGTGCGTGCGTGCGTGCGTGCTCTCGTGTGCGTATGTCAGGGGAAGGGCCGACTCCCCCAACTCCAACTTCCGCCACAATTTCCTACATTTCCGTTCCCCATAACCGGGCCACCGCCTCCAACCAACCGACCCCGGAACCAAGTCCCGGCAATATCATCGTGTGTTCACTCTTGTTTACAGACTGAAAATAATTAACGTGGCGGGGGCCCGGCGCCCCGGCAACACGCTACTAACGTTTCTTTCAGTAATTATATAATTAAAACGATTTAAAATAAAAACTGTGTATTTTCGTATTATATAACAAAATATAATAGCACCCATTTTGAAAGTACTTCGTATATTACAGCTTCACTTTTGAGATTCCCGTCACTCATCTCCCTTCCGGGCATTACTGTAATAGTGAAATAATAATTTTATTAAACATCTAATTCCTTAAAGTAATTAAGTGATCAAGATGCCACTTGTTAAGAAAATGTTGAGCTCGACAGTGTTTAGGTATATATTATAAAGTCTAGTTTCTTTAATAGGCCTACTCCAATAAGTGATGTTGCCGGTGACTGTTTATCATTCTTTCGTTTATTCAATTTCGGTCCTCAGTTTTGGTTGGGCCTATTGTTAAGAGCTTCACGTGTTAAGTGCAAACAGTCAGAGACAGATTGCTCTGTGGGCCTCATAATTTATTTATCCTTCGGGAAGGCACGATCGAAATATCCGGATGTACAACACGTCCTAAGATGTCGTTAATTGGCTACTATTCGTAGGATCGTGGCTGGAACTTTTAAAAAACTGTATATGGTAAAATAAATATATATAAATCCATATACAGAATTCTTATCATTTTTTGTCTTCACTAGATGCTGGAACGTGGAATCCCCATACCCGACTTAAAAAATCGGCTTAAACCGAAAATTTGAACTTTTAAGACCATTACTAAAACGGACATCAAAATTGACCTTAATTAACAAACTGACAATATACGAAGCGATGCTTAACATGGACAAATGATATAGAGCTATGGGGTTCCACCGAGACATCCGACATCGCTCGCATCCAGAGATTCCAGTCAAAAGTCCTTCGTACCATCCTTAATGCTCCCCGGTATGTTTCTAACCACACAATCCACCATGACCTCAACATACCGACAGCCGACGAAGTCGCAAAATATCGGTTCCTGAAGTTCCACTCCAGCCTTTCTCCACATCCAAATCCACTGGTTCAGTCCCTTTCCTCTCTTACCCATCCATTATCCCCCCGCGTCGGCTTAAACGCCACTGGCCTAGAGATCTTAGCCCTTAGACCATAATTGTTCTGGTGTCAAAAATGCCATCACTGGGTATTTTATCACGAAATCGAAAAACAAAAATACATACAGCATTTATACTTATAACATTCAATGTTGATTGTACAAAATAAAAATAAGGTTAAAAAAAAGATGCTGGATGGAAAATATGAAACAAGGTTCCGAACCTTGAAACCTAATTAGTTTGGGCTTTATGACTCTTTTATACTGTTGCGACCCACCGCTTCATTATCTTAATTTCATTCTACTACTGCAGCGGTAATTCTAGCTTATTTACGAGTGTATTCCGTTTTAATTGTAACAGATAGTAGCGGCGGTGCGGAAAGGTGCGCGGTTGTGCTACGGATATTTAATCTTCTTAATAGAATAGAAAGTGCAACAGTGTAAGGCCTGCCTAATGAAGGCTTCATCTATTTCATACGTGACCGAGGTGGTCGATGCCGGCCTCCTGGCAGGGATTTAAGGGGTTGCCCATTATTAATAGGGGGTAGGTAGGGCTGGGGGGTTGAAAGTCCGGGGCTAGCCCCGGTTTCCTTCCCAATTTATCCCACCCCGCCACCCCCCACACGTAATTACAGTCAAACTCAAACAGAGCAGGCGTTCGGTACATAAACTTAGTTGTACTCTTATCGCGCTCGCTCTGTTGTTTAAGGGACGGCCACCCTGTGACGTCACAGCCCGTATTTTACAGCCCCCCCCCACCGTCTTGTTGACAGCCCTCATTCAACCCCCGTCACGGGGGATTAGCAAAATAAATGGCATCCAGGTTACTACAGAGTCTGGAACAAATCAGATCGGTGATTAACGCTCCTGCGTTCCGCACTAATTACGGCTATAGCGCGCGTCAGGCCCAAAAAAATGTTTCCACGCCTTTTGTAATATTTGCGATATTTTTCTTGCCAATCAATTTATTTGACATTCTTCCAGAAACGCCTCTAAAGTTGCCCAACGTCAACCTTAACGAAATCTTTAACGCCCATCCTTGCGGTCTCCAACCGCAATGAATCCTTCCGTGACCAGCATTACGAATTGAAAAAAAAGCCACCCCTATTTAACGGGCCACTGTAACGATAAAGATATAGACTGTCGCCAGAAATCTGAAACAAATCGCGACGCTGGGGTCCCCCATTGAATTATCCTCGAATAAAAGTGTCGTCCTCCGTATCCCAAAGAAAAAAAAATGTCTGGGGGCCAATGTTGTCCGGACTGCCAATAAAAATAAATCTTTTCTGGTATGTCCCTCCGGATCGTGGGCGGGGGGGTCGGAGGGACGGTTGCTAAACCCTTTTTGGGGGAATCGTTAAGGTTTTGAAGGGTGCCTCTAGTTGCAGTGACCGGTGGGGGTACGGGGAAGCAATAAAATCTGAGGCCCCTTCACCCACCACCAATACATGAAAACCTAATACAACGGGACGTAAATCTATCGGGAACCGTTTGTTCTCCGGATGCGGGCGGCCCTACATGGGCGAAAATACCCGTTCGGGGGGTGGGCCTGGGGTTGGGGGTGGCTCAGTTTAAGGGGTTTTTGTTTGGGGGGCGAATAGACGAGAGTTTCACTGTTAGCCGCCGCGGCGTAATAAATAGGCAATGTACGATCGGCCCTGCTTTGCGGGTCTAGCCGCGACCGCATTAAAGGCGCTATTCTGTCGAAATGATCTTATTTCTCATTTCCCTCGTATTTCGCTCGATTCGTTTGCTCTCTCCTCCCTGAACAGCTTACTTAACCCCAGATCTGTTCCGGGAGAATTATTCTGACCATTTATTTCCGTGGAGAAATTCATTTTTAAATATGATGCTCTATGAACCACAATATAAATTAACAGAGACTAATCCCATAATCCGGCTCAAGATAATACGATATTAATAAAGTAAAATTTGAACTGTATTGTAAAAATAAAAAAACGAAAAATTGTTAATTTATGGTATTTCTCAGAATCCCCGCAAGAGTTTCTATTAACATCATACCTGAAATTTTCTCTTTCCACTCGGCTATTTTATATCTAACCCAGACAGGTTTCGGCGTCTCCCCGCCGCCAGTATCTATCCGTCAGTAACTTTACAACTATATAGATATGTCCGAATATTATTAACTGCTTGTGGGAAATGGCGTAACGCCTCGGCGACGTTGGCATTTAGGTGGCGCGGCGGGCCGTTTACAGAAATAACGTTGTTACGTAAAAAAAAGTTCAATATTGGGGAAGAGAAGCTAGGAGTAAGATGCGGTAGTAGAGGAACCGGTTTTGGGGAGCGGCGGCCCGGAGAGGAATGCGCGACGACGGCACCTTCTGCGGTCACGCACAATCACAATATCAGAGCTTTTCGGGCTTCGTTTATGGATTCGGCCGCAGTGGAAAACGGTATAATATTCAAGATAATTGAATAAAGTTCGAGATCTTTACGCATGACCTGTCACCAGTATTTCTCACTTCGATTAACTAAGAAAACGGATTATATGTCCTTTTCGATACTCGGAAAACTCAATCACCTCCATTAATCCGAACTGACTTATTAGGTTCGGGCGATGTAAGCAGTCACTTCAGTCTGGTTTGTAAAATTAAACGTCAACGTCATGGAATAAAAAAATCAACAACAAATTCAACCCTAGTTGTATTGTACTTAAGAACTTTCTACAAACATACTACAGAATCAGTTGACTGTATGCTAATTGAATGATATGAATAATAAGTTACGATCTTTCTTGTACTGTTCGTTGGTGTGGAATAGCAATTAAGTAATTGCCTGTAGGAATATCGAAAGTTTCTCTAGATAAATTTAGTATATCGAGAAATACGGCGTCATAAAAGTCAATTTTATGACTTTTACTGCGTGTAAGTCAATTTTACATTACACGTTGCATCAGGTGCATACCTTCGTTGTGCATACCCACGTATACATTCTACGAATATTTTCAATGAATTAATTAATATCAAAAATATATATTTAAATTGCTATTAATTCGTAGTATCAGAAAAACTTTGAATTAACCGCTATAAAAATACGTATAAATATGGTTATGATGACAGGACGTGTATTAAAACGCATTTGACCAGCGATGCTTGTAATAATAATAGTGTTGTCGTCATGCGGGGGACTGACTAAATAGTGTTCACTTCTCTCAAACCTGCCTTCGAGTCCTGGGGGATGATGTCACCGCTCGGTTCTACATTAGCATTTATTTCTTCTGGCTGTATAATATAACCCGTCGTCCTTTCGTCCCCGGGCCCGTTGACCAATTTCGTTTCGACAAAGGTATTTCCTTTGTTCAGGCAAGAAGTATGCCTGCTGACGCTAAGCACAGGCCTAGAGGTGAATTCCTGCATTTGGTCCTGGGGCGTTATTATTCGTCTCGGTACTAAATTGTTACCGAACACTAACGCATTCCCGGTTTAGAAAAGAACCCCCTTTGAAAGTATTTTTCCAAATACCAACTAGTTCCAGGAAAGTACTAGGAAAATATGTGTTACTCCTTCTACAATGTGACAGCACGGAGTATGCGTAAGAATGCGGAACGGCCCCCAAAAAATATTTTAACCGAGCAAAATTTTCCGCGAGCAGAACTTGAATTGTCAATAATTACCGGTGGAATTAGCGTTCTACAACGTGGAAAAACCCTTCCAATGAAGCCCGCTCGGGCGGTTTCCGAACACAGGAAAAATGCCGGAATAACAGGGAATCGACCCTAAATTACTATTATATTATTGTGTACATCGGCCTGTTCGGTACCAATTTCGGCAACAAACACAGGCTCGATTATACAAGCGGAATTGATTGTTTGTACAAAGTGCCCGAAGCCCTTTGACGTTGGGCACGGCCATTTAATAATGAAAAATGCCGAAAAACCGATCCGGGATAATGGCCGGGCTGTGCGGGATAATGAGGGGACGATCGAGTATTATCGGGTAAGGACAGAGAGAGAGAGAGAGAGAGAGAAAGAGTGAGAGGAGGAGGAGGGATGGAGGGATGGAGGGGTACGGCGGAAATCAGGACTAGATCAAAGAGGCGGTGGGAAGTACAACTTTCCGAGGGCAACTTGTTGTGAGGGCCGCGTTGACAGGCCCGAGGAGACATCAAAAGGTGTGGCTTACGGCCTAAATGACTAAAGTTGTGATGAATCCATTAACTCGAAAGAGAAGTTGAAGCGGACGCGTATACAAGACCACCCCCTCCAGTCGGCCGGTTGATCTCCATCCCCTACGGAATTGAGCACATAAATGGGGAATCCTCCCCTACCCCGGTGGAGTGGCCTAGTTCTATCGGCAAGTTATAGACAAACGCCCCGCCCGCATCATCCCAAGTACGAAGTAATTTGTCCCCACAATTCGCGCAACGGTCCGTTCGCCTAATCAAGGCATATAATCATAAACCTGTAGGTCAGGAAAAAAATTGAGCTCGAATTTCAAGGAGAAAAAATTATATTAACCGACGAATCACCGCGAGGTAATAACGAGATAATTATAGGGTAATGTTTAACAGGGACTACATCAAAGCAATACACTGCAATCTAATAGGAATTGAGCTTGAATTTCCACAAAAGCGATAATAAAGGTCGTATTAGGGCTTACAGAAGCTAACCCTAATTTCCCCCTCAAATAAAAATACCGTATTATTAACACGATTTCGTCATAAAGACGGATCTGTCAGGTGTTTAAAATCGAAGTTGAATATCACATCGAGCTAAGTGAATTGAGGTAGCTCAGACTTGGATGGATAGGAATGGGTTCATTCTCATTATCTTTGAGGCCTTTGTACCATTCAAGGTCGCTCGAATGCACGTGCTAGTAAATCCCCCCCCACCGTCACAAAAGGGTTCATTACGGACAGATTTTATCCGTAGCGTCTGCTAGAGGCGGAAATTATACCGGGAAGTAATTCGGATCTCGGTATCCCCAGTGAACAATATAAGTAAGACAGAGGCTCACTTAGGCCTGTTATGGATTCCCTATAAAATAGTCGCAGAAACCCGTCTAGGAATGTACCGAACAGTGAGACCGGAACTTACTGGAATGTTGTTACATATTTCAGTAAGATACGTAAATGATAGCCAAAACTGTATGCATATAAGTATCTTGGCACCCAATAAATTTGAAGGAGCTGTGTTCATTACAAAATGTCTGAAAACAAAATAAACTGGATAACAAAATACAAACTCACCGAACTAGTTGTGAGGGAGTAAAAGTTTCAAGTGAAAAGCTACATACTTGAAAAGTTCTGACAATTTGGGCCATCGCTTCATAACAACAACTACAGCTGTTACCAGACAAGCTGTACTTAAGAAATTTAACCTGAAGACAGATAAAAATTATAAATTAAGTACATAAATTTTGAATTCTTGATTATGAGTACTTACTAAAATATTTCCAAATATTTTTTATGCCTAAAATCATTTGTTTATTTAGATCGATCTGTTCAGTAAAAGTCAATTAAAGTGTCCGCTGTTTATCGAGCAATAAAAGAAGGTACTTACGTATTAACGCCACCGCAGTAGAAGTTGCGGTCCATTTTCCACCGAAATCCGATTGACTACTTTGTTTTTAAATAGTGTTTGGTTTTTAATAAAGTGTTTTATTTTATGGTTGGTCGCAAAGATTTTAGGTGTAGATTGAAGTACCTAAAAGAAATACTGAATTTGTTAATCTAGGTAATAATTGTATCGATCATTATTATTAAGGATTGGGCTGTATATTGTCTTGTGCCTCAAAATATATCATTATATACCTGCCTTGTGTCGTAAATTAATAGAAATAGGTCGATGTTTGACGCTGGACTATGTTTGTCGTTGCGGTTCGGACCAATTAGCCGGCGCCTATTAGTCAGTGGGGCTCTGTCTTAGTCTAATTTGGTTCGTAAAAATTCCGAGGCCATAAATCGTAATTAGTTCGTGGAGGATACGCGCGTCCCGGCTGGAGACGGGAGCCCTTCTCGCGGCGGTTGACATTCCACTCCGGTTATACAACTAGCGAAACGAGTCCTTCATTGAGGAATTTACGAGCCGTTTGTTTGAAAATTACGAGCGAAACATTTTTTCACGCTCAATTATCAAGGTGTCGACTTGGTCATTCCGTGCGTTGGCGGGAACGGAGGCTTTCGATGAGAGAGGTCATTTGTTATTTGAAAACGTTATCGACAAGAAAATGAAACTTACAATCTGCAGGTATAACTCAACCGATTTAAAATATTAGATCTAACAATTATTGATTATGTAATCAGGCTTGAAAAAATGTTCTACCCCAATGTAAATGAGCCTGAAGCACTTTAAGATTGAACACCATCACTCTTGAGATCATCTCTCTCCCGAATTCGGTCCTACTATATATTTCAATCCATTACAGTTCCACCGGTAGTGTAGACAGACACCCTACTAAATATTAGTACTGCCGCTTACAGAAAACCGACGAAAGGCAGATCGAAGATGTAACCTTATGCTGGGAACTACTAATTACAGGGGGGTTGGCAACTAAGTCATTGCGTTATTTCCATTTTGACGCATGTTTCGATATTGGAACTGATAATGTTTTCCGATATGTTATTACTTGGTCCTCTCCGTGATTCGATCTCTTTATTACGGCCTGTTGAAACAGAGTGAAACAGAACGAACATTATCGTCATATCTTGCGTGTTAATTTTTTGTAAAGGTAAAAACGGTGATTTTTGTTTGAACGACGAACAGTGCCGTCCAGTTTTAGTCCAAATTGAAATAAAGTCCGTAACACAAGAGATAGCCGAGTAGCTGAATGTATCCCATACCTTAATTGAAAACCATTTGAAAAAACATGTTGGGTACAAAAAAAATGCCTAATAAGCCCGAGGTCGGGAAAAAATCTGCAATTACTTAGTTGCCAATTAATACAATGATATAGTATAAGTACCCCTACTATAAGTAGAGTTTCACTGCCAATCGCGTTAAAAAAACGGTTCGATTTTATAGTCTAATTCGGGCCGTTGTACTTGAAAATACTTTCGGCTTTCAACCGTTCGCCGGCAAATACACCCGGCGAAAGTCCGTCCCCCCGCCCCCTTTTCATTTGTGTCAGCGTCTCCGAAACTTTTTCAATTCTCCCGGTCGCATATACAAGTTCGGGGCGTTAGGCCGCGGACAGGCAAATTGAGACTTGCGGAATAAATATCTCGGCTGTAGAATACAATTGAACTAGAAGTTAAATTAAAAATTTGAAACGCCCCGTTTATAACTGCCGGTAGCGATCGGGCGATCACTTCTTGACTAACTGCAACGAGAGGACAGCCTCGAGAGACAAACTTTCACAGATGCCAACTAGAGGAGAGAATAGCATTAAAAATTGCATATAAGGAGAACTGTAGATAATTTTAAAATTAATGTCATTTATGAAAGAAACGCGCTTAGTAGCTTCGACTTACAATAATGGGTGATAATGTGATAGCCTGCCACTACTAGCCGTGAGGAAAAGCCGTCGCCTACCATTCTGTGACAGAGTTTGAATTTGTCCTTTCATTTATTGCCGCGTGTCGATCCCGCCTATATTATTATAGAACGCCGAGGAATAACCGTCATTGTTCAGCCGGTCCAATCGTAATTAGGCCAATAAATTGACGTAATTAGTCCAATTTAAGCGGTGGGTCAGCCATTTTATGAACCCGAGGCTGTCGCTCAATTGCGATACGGAGAAATTAACGGCGACACATTCAAATGACTAATATGCGTAGCTAGAAAAATAATGGAATGTTTTAGTTTTCGTAGAGACAGATTATTTTCCAATACAGCGTATATAAAAACTTCAGCGAATAACCAATCATCCCCTGTATTGTTTTGAAACACCGATTTCAAAGAATTGGCTGAGAAAGCCAGTGCCATCTGTTGGAATGGGACTGAAATAGCTGGAAGATACGTGCACTATTATTGGACTCGCTCTCTTTATCAGTGCACTGCCGGATAGCACTGTTACTCGCTCCACCAAGATACAGGAAACATCCTTTGGCCTTAAACTTGTAAATGCACTGTCAAGCTTTGTTAATTTAGTTAATAAAGTATCTCTAAATATAAAAATGGATACTTTTTTCAATGTGTGAGGACGTATTTTCAGACTCGAGGTGGTCCCGACACCAAGATAGGTTTTTTTTGTCTCTTTTATTGTTACAACTGTAAAATTATACAATAAGCAACATTGATGACATCACTAGCTACAATAGTCTACAATTAGAGGAGAAACCCACTAGTTTCCCCCCTTTTTTTATTATTATTATTTATTTATTTTTAATTTAATTTAATTTATTTATTATTATTAACATTTTATTTAATCATTTAGGTCGTGTGGCCACTTCCTTTTCAGGCGTCTGTAAGGAACATTTGGGATGTCGGGACCAAGATAGGTTGGGAAACACCGAATTAAATGATTCTTACTAAAGCCAAGATTCTGTTGGAATAATTTCAGCCAGCCAGGAAAGCTTCCCCAGGAATATTGCCATATCCCCGGTCCTATCCGCTCTCTGTCTCTTCGGCATTGTTCGATGAATGAAGCCCCAAACAAAACTCCTCTTACTGGGATACCCAGGGCGCCGATATCGCCCCCACTTTCAACCCCGATCTCTGATTAATCAAACGCTCCTCTACAGTTTTTGTCCCCTCGGACCTTTTTATTTTTCACAGAGCCGTCGTACCCATCTCATCGGCCAGAGTGACGCCCTCTTCTCACATTCCGGCACAATGACAATGGCGTAAATGTTTGATGTCCGAACCCCGATTCCATATTTTTCTTGCACGCTTTGTATAATGTTTCTACTGGAGAATTCCGTACCAATGTGTACCCGAATTAATACAGATTTAATCTCCGAATTAACGTATTGTCAGTCAATTTATTCATTGTATATAAATAATCTTAGAACTGTCCTTCGTTCGAGGTAACCAATATTTTTTTAATATAATTCGCATTTTAGGTTCAGTGTTATATTTATATTTTGGGTCGTGTTTTAGACGTATATTCGTAGATTATCGCAATTCTTTTACGGATCTAATCGTGAAGAATGACGTTTTACTGCCGAGATTCTCCAGCCGTTTATTTCTGTCCGAGCTTCAAAAAAATTCAAATGGAAAACGTCCGCTGTGGTGCTGTGTGGCGGGGTCTCAGTTTAGTAGAAATTTCAGCCGCAACTGGGCCGCGGGGCGGTGGCCGACGGGTACAATTTTTGGCGTTACCTACCGGCGAACGGTCGGACTACGCGCGTCGTTCTGGTTGTACCAGTTGGCCGATAGATGGCTGAGCGCTTCGCTTTCGGGGAATGGTCGGGTGGGGGGCGTTTTGTCCTCCGTCCTGCGGAAAGTGAGTGTGACGAAGGGAATTGCGGTCGGGGGCGATGAGGGGTGAGCGGGGGGAGGGGGGAGGGGAGGGGTGGGGACATCACGTATTTAATTAAAGCCAACTAAGGCGGAGGGAGCGAATGGCGAGATGGGGAAAGGTTGGTGCGGGACCGCAATCTTGTCCCTAATTCATAATTGTGTACGACACCGCGGCTCCCACCCCCACCCCCACTTTCTACCCCTTCAGAATTACATTTTGAATAATTCTGCCAAATCCAACCCCCCCCACCCCCCCTCTCAACCCCTACCATTCACCCACATCTGCACAATCTCCGCGCCCTCCCTTGGTTTTATAACAAGAGACAAATGGCGTTGTAAGAGTGGGGCGGAGGGGGCCCTATCCCAGCCACCGTTTTACTAATTGCTTGCCGTCCCTACGGTCGACACGAATACTAAAATTTTAGTCGTTCAGTCTGATACAATTTCCGAATAGTTTCTTTCCCGGTTTCTCAACCCAACTACAGTGCAGCGAGGATGCCACAAAAACATCCAAAGTGCCAATAGTGACTAACACCGCTACTGAAGGTGGCGAGCAGCCGAAACCGGTCTAGCAAAAGACCAAACAAGCGAGAGGAGACAGAAACACACGAAATCTACGAAACACTAATTATTAGAAATAATTCCTAATCCCAACGAACTACTAAACAATAACCAAGAAAGGATAACAACTGCGACATAGCTCCGAACGGGTTCTTACAGATGTAAATGAAACTAGAGGCATTTTTCATAAATTTTCATAAAGTACACGAATTGTCGTAATGTCTGATAAAATAAATTTGTATTCTAATATATTCTCAGTTCGTTGGGATTAGGATTAGGTTGGGATTTCTAGTAATTAGTGTTTCGTAGATTTCGTGCGTCTTTCTTCTGTCTCCTCTCGCCGGTTTGGTCTTTTGCTGGACCGGTTCGGCTGCTCGCCACCTTCAGTAGCGGTGTTGTTAGTGCCACTATTGGCACTTTGGATGTTTTTTGTGCCATCCTCACTATCAATTGTACTGACCTGTGTACCAGGTGGGGGGGGTCTAGCAAAAGACCAGACCAGCGAGAGGAGACGGAAACACACGAAATCTACGGAATTCCAAGCCCTCGCATACCGCAAAACGGGTATTCTAAACTAATTAGTGTTTCTTTCACGAGTCAGCTCTCAAGTCAATCCAGTTTTTATGGGCTCACTGAAATTCAACGAGCCGGATTCCGCGCTAACGCCAATTAAAGATATCGACTGAAGGTGTCGTATTTTAAAACGGCAAAGTCGCACAACTATGACAAATAAATACTTCAAAGTGAAAGGGGTTCAGGCGGAAAGGAGACAAAAACGTATACCTTTCTTTAGTGTTATCGCCGCTCCATTCTGACCCAGGTTTTCCATTAGGAGGAGCGTTAAGGGCGCCACTCATATCCCACAATTGCCGGGGGGCAATACACTCCGGATTAAAATATTGAAACGGCCCTCAGTTGCCCCATCCCCGGATTCAGTTCTGCACTTTATTCTACGATAATTTCGCCGGTGTCAGAATTAAGTATCAGAACCACTGACTTTTGTTCCTTTCCTTCTGTCCCACGTGAAAACGGATAATCTATATAAGAACAACATAAATAGATTACCTTTATAGAATACAGTCCTAGAAGTATATTAGGAGCGGGGAAAATTGCCAAACTCACCTTTGGCGTATTGTTTTCGGTTGAATATGAAAAAATACACAGAGTTTAACACACCGACTCTATCTCTGTGTTTCCGATATGATGAATTTGTGCGGCTATTCGGATGACTTGCAATTGCGATGTATTGTACCGGTGACATTTCCAGAGCCCGGTGTGTATGTAACATGTCCTGTATTCCAGGCATCGCGTATGTTAGTTGCTGTTCTGGCTGGTAGAGTGCGCTGACGACAGATTCTGTCTGACAGAGTCATGTCTGACTCTTAGCTATATTGTATCGTCCGATTTCGTCCCACGTCCGTGCGAATCCGGGACACGTCTATTCCTCCTTCTATGTCAATATGTTTTTAAAATAATTTTTCCCTAATGCATTGTCCTTAAATGGGGAAAACATTTCCCCACGAACCCCCAACACTGGAGCTTTCACGCTCTGTATATATATTGAGTTGTCCGGGAACGAGTTTTTCTCTCGGAAACATGAAGCCGGGATAGGATTTAATGCCGGGGTAGGGGGAGAAGCCCAGCCGCTGATAAGCGCTATCAGCGCTAGACATGCGATGGTTAAAGAACGCCCCCTCCCCCTCCCACCGCCCCCGGGACAAATGCCCGCCACTTTATTAGCCTTTCACTTAACGAACACTTAACACAATGGACGTCACTATTAAATATTGCGTTTCGCCTTCCGCTCGGACCTCCTTTTAATCGCCCGTCGTCTCTCATTTCCCTAGCTGGTGTAAGTGCGCATGAGTTTTTCAGAGTTGTTTTTCAGCATTTTCTCTCCGTAGTCTCTGAATATATTTTTCGCACGTTAAGTGAGACGATTTTTAGAAAAAAAAAGTTAAAATGTTTTTTACTTTCAATATATCCAGGCAAGATACATTTTCTGTAGTTCTGATACAGCCATATTTTTCCGAGATAAGACCTGACAATCCAATATTTATTTGCCGGAATAAAAATGTATACGCAATTCAAAAAACGATCGAGGTATTATATTAATCCGTAGATTATCTGTTTCTGTCTCCTCTCGCTGGTTTGGTCTTTTGCTAGACCGGTTTCGACTGCTCACGTCTGTCGGCAGAGACGTATTTTTCCGTCCCGGGTATAATTCGAATCGCACTTAATCCTGGAGCCCGAGGGAAGACATCGGGTGCACCGCCGATACGGGGGACCGCCTAATAAGAAGTCGAGCCGTCCTCCTTTTGCGCTGTTTTCCGAGGAAAATTGCTTTTTGAATCGGCTTTTGGTGGTTGTTTCATTTCCCGCTTATTTATTCCTTTCCTGCGCTAGCTCCCCATTAAATTGGCCCCGGGGTTCGGCCCCTATCCGCGCCCTTTTTGTAGGCCGCAATTTTCTTCGTGAAAAACTATGGGAGGTATTATTATTTTTATTATCCCAGTATCGTCATTATTCACTACGAGAATATAAGGGAGGAAAGAGCTCGGCTGGCAAATTGCGAACACTAACTTGAATTTCGCCCCTGACAATCATTTCGGAGTTTAGAATACCTCTTTTGTGGTCTGCGAGGGTTTGGAATACCGAAGATTTCGTGGGTTTCTGTCTCCTCTCGCTGATTTGGTCTTTCCCTAGACCGGTTTCGGCTGTTCGCCATCTTCAGTAGCGGCGTTAGCCACTTTGGACGTTTTTTGGGCATCCTCACTGCACTGACACTTGTACTGTGGTCGATACCGTACAAGTGCCAGCCACCACCGTACTCCAAACCAGCGAGAGGTGACAGAAACACACGAAATCTACAAATTCATTCTGATATTTGGAATATTTGGCGTTGGATAAAATTATTGAACTATTATTACTATTGAACTATTATTAAAAATTCCATCACAAATTTAAATTTTTTGTAAGGTACTGTAAAAACTGTTGTACTTTTGAACATTAATTTTTGTATGAGGACTTATACAGAAGTTGGTTTGAACGCGTAAACTCTCCCCAATTCCTCATTGCGATGGTCCTAAATTTTTAAAATGTTAAAAGCCTCCACGGTAACCAGAGTAAATCATTGAATAGCGAATTCGGTATAAATGCAACTGATTGGCGGTTGAAAATCCGTGCTGTGGCGGGTGACCCGGTTAGGGGGGCCGCCCCAACCTCCCTCAACCCGTCGCTCGTTGACTTACCTCGCAGTTGAAAACCTCGCACAAACAGTTCAATATCCGCTCCATTCCTAACACACTTTCAGTTATACTGCTGACCCGCATACCCACCTATAACGCGTCCATACGCTGCTCGCTCAATTATTTCATATTTATCAGCGCCTAAAGTCATTTTTCACGGACTGACAACCGTACTCGGTCGTGCAGTTACTGTTCCGTAATTTTTGAAATATTCTGTCCTTACATAATATTTCTATGTTATTATATTGATACCTATTTTTTTGTCTTTTTCAACAAAAAGTCTGTTTTGCTACCAGCGACCTTATTCACCTTAATATTCATCCTGGCCTCTCTGATTTTTATTAATTTCTCATTTTTTATTACTAATGACAATCTTTTCGTACTATTCATCGTGTAATGCGCAAAGTGTGTATGATATTTCAATTGACGTCGACTTGTGTTTGAGACTTGTTTGGTCTCAATAGCATTAAATTGTGGTTCGGCCCCATATCGTCTGTCGAAGCGTTCTGTCATCACCGTCAATGTTCACTTTTATACAATTTTATAATACCGTAGATTTCGTGCCTTTCTTCTGTCTCCTCTCGCTGGTTTGATCTTTCGCTTGACCGGTTTCGGCTGCTCGCCATCTTCAGTAGCGGTGTTAGTCACCGTCTGTTTGTCAAAAAAAAAAATAAAAATATTTTTATAAATTTCTGGAATTCTTAATACTTTTGTTGTTCCCACGCTGTTCGATCCTGATATTTAGGCGCGTTATAAATTAAAACGAAAAAGACTGTATACAATAAAAAAATCTACCGGGACTTGGACACGTGGAGCGTTCTGGGATATTCCGAAAGGGTATAAATCCCGGTCTCTATTGCTAATGGAGGAGCCGAGGTTGGGGTATTGGCGAGATGAGGGTCGCGGGTTGGATGAGGGGGTGGATGGGGATGGGGATGGGGATGGGGGGGGAGGTGTGCAATCAAAACGTCCCCTCTATCTCCAGCCCCTGATGATTAATCAAAGTCAGAACGGGACGCCAAGATGACGTTGAAATACGAAGCCAATTCCAACGGCGCTTTGGGATATGACGTTCGCGCGTCTCCAATCCCGCAGAGCAATTCCGGACCTTATTGTTTGTTCTTCATTTGTCCCTTTCGTTAATTTGTCTGCGGTTCGTCCCGACCGCCGATGTGTGTCGCATTCCACGAAAAATACAGTCCCGGCATTTGAAAATATTTAATAAATGTCGATATCCAAACCTTGGAGCAATATTATAATCCTCCTGCCGTTGACAGGTTTCCTGTATTAATGTTAAATTTCGGGACTAATATTCTTAAAAAAAAATTCCTCCTTATATAGGCATTGTATTTTGACAATTTTAGCGGGGAAGAATTGAAACATCGCGATGTTATTTGTACTTTGTGCTTTATCGGCTGATAAGGGGGCGACACCCTTTTTAATTATCCCTTTATGAACCCTTTTTGCCGGGAACACCGCCGGTTTAATAATGTATCCGTAATAACAAATACCCGGAATCCTATCACTAAGTAAGTGACTCAGTTTTTGTTTATTGGCTTCGGAAAGCGTTCCCAAGAATTTGGTCCATCGGGTGAATTCTTCGCCGCCTCCTTTTGATCTTGAGCCTTAGGCTCGACCTAATTATAAATAATTCGATTAAAGTTCTGATACATTTTCCGACAACTGAAAATACGGTTCTTCCTAATGTAGAAGATTTTTTAAAGAAATTCTCCCCTAACTTGTGTTGTCGACCGATGTTCTTAAATAATAAAATATTATTTGCATTTCATTTCCATGCCCTCCTGTTCTATTTAACAGTACTATCCCCACCCAACAGCAGGCTCCCTACCTTGGACTCTATAGAGACAAACGACTCACGTAGAATCCCCATACCCGACTGAAAAGAACAGATCTAAATCGCAAATTTGGACTGCCGAGACCTCTTTTGAAAAGACATCAAAACTTACAATAGTCAACAAATTGACAATATATAAAGCCATATTAAAACCGACATGGACGTACGGAATAGAACTATGGGGTTCCGCCAAGAAACCCAACATCGCTCGCATCCAAACATTCCAGTCAAAAGTCCTTCGTACCATCCTTAATGCTCCCCGGTATGTTTCTAACCGAACAATCCATAATGACCTCAACATACCGACAGTGGACGAAGTCGCAAAATCACGCTTCCTTAAATTCCATTCCCGCCTCTCTCCACATCCAAATCCACTCGTTCAGTCCCTTTCCTCTTCTACCCACCCATTATCCCCCGCGTCGGCTTAAAGGCCACTGGCCTAGAGACTTTCTGTAGGTCGGATACAGGTCAAAAGTACCATCACTGGATGGCGCCTTTATCGAGTGAAAAAAGTCAAACAAACCGCCATTGTACCTGTAACTAGTATATAGTTGATTGTACAATAAATAAAGTTAAAAAAAAATTTCATTTCCATATTTCGTGTGATGTTTCTGAAGAAAAAAGAACCCATTAATATCGTAATAGCTTCGTGTTCCCCCTAAGAAATATCGAAAACTGCCCGTGTCTTTTGAATTTCATTGATATATCGGAAATTTTATTGCAATTTATACCGGCTAATAATTTCTTCTGTTCACAGAGCTGGTCGAGCTAGATCTGCTTCAGGCGATAAAGATCCCGTTCGACGATCAGGCGACCCAGTTCTTCGAGAACGGCAGCGACGGCTTCCCGGCGATGGGGATGAGGCCCGGCTCCGACATCAAGTCGCCGTTCAGGCTCTTCATGCCCGAGAAGTTCTACCCGGAGTTCTCGATAGCCATCACCGCCAAAATGGTCAACAGGGACGGCGGCGGATTCTTATTCGCCGTGGTCAACCCCTTGGATACGGTAAGTGTAATGGTCACTTCTGTGCCGGGATATTCCGTTGAAATTTATTGCGCCCAAGTGTTATTGGAGTACGTCCGCCATCCAGCTATAATACATTTGTGAAATTGTCTGAACACATTATGCATAAAGTAGATTTTTTGTGTTTCCGTCTCCTCTCGCTGGTTCGGTCTTTTGGTAGACCGGTTTCTCGGCTGATCGCCGTCTTCAGTAGCGGTGTGTTGGTCACTATTGGCTGACAGTAAGGGGTCTAGTGTACCGGGTAGGTCTAGCAAAAGACCAAACCAGCGAGAGGAGACAGAAACACGCAAAATCTACGCCATTCCAACCCCTCGTAGACCACAAAATAGGTATGTTATGCATAACATCCAATACAGATTTATTTAAACAAGTTAAATATTAGGAGATTGCATTAATTTGTAAATAAATACATTTTCACAAATCAAAATTTTTTAATTTGAAAATTGTATTTGTGTTCTAATGTTCTACAAATGCAGCTTGCCATGGCTCAATGAACAATACGTATCAGAAAATGCAACAGGAAATTGCATCTTTCTTTGTAAAGTTATTTTGCCCCCACAAGTGGGAAATAATCAGATAACTAATTCAGGAATTGTAACTAAAGTTCAAATGCCTCAAATGTTTAATTCCTACCCCTATAGCCAGTACTGAGATATTTTATATTTTACCCGGTTGCAATTCCTTCTGCCATTCTGCGCGGGTGTTCGCCGTAGAAAATTTGTTATAGTTGGTTGTTCAACGTGTAGGAGTTGGATCATAAATTGGGCGAAAGTTTCTTTCCAATGAACCCTATCAGATGTGACCCCCTCGCGGAGGAATCCATCGATAAACCATAAGCGCACTTCCCCATCCATCAACCGGCTAATGCTACTACGGGCCAAATCATTCACGCTCCAGTTTCTTTTCCTCCTTCCGAGTAAAACGAGGTCTTTATTTCATTTTATTAAAAAAAAAAAAGAAAAAGCGGTTAAAGTAATTGCGACTAATTATCCTCGAAGCGTGAGTGGCCACAATAAAAATTTATATATTAGAACTCAAGAAACAGTCGTTATTTCTAGAAGGGCGTTTCATTTAGTTCAGTAGTTGATCAGAATTGCTGGGCCTCATTTCATACAGTTATGAGTCGATACTTCTATCTTGCACTAATATGGCTTTTCTGCCATGTCAGTTGGCATAAAAATTCGTTACAAAGTGTATACATAAAATTATTCATCCTATTACTTCTCTGTTAAGCAGATACATGCATCGTGGTACCCGATGGAGTACATAATGTCGGTACATTTACCGATATTAGAATTTATTGTTTCGTATAGACGCATCAACAAAATATAACATCGCATATAACAAAATTCCGTAAAGGTTCCAATTAGCGTTGGACAATTTTACTGGTCCTAAAGAGCAGTACAGATCAAGCAGTACCGAATAAATAAGAAATTTCAGTACGGAAAAAAAAACACGATCCTGTGCATACAAGAACATTGTACGACCGCTGTTTATGCAAATGTTTTGTGCAAATGTAATTTATGCAAAGCTCGGCGTCGTTTTCAAACTGACTTTCGCCTATTTTACGGCGCAACAGATACATATTTAATTTTAACGGCCGGGGTCGCGCGCCCCGCTCATCGTAGGCGTGAAAAATTATTAAGAGAAGAAGGCGATTAATCTTCCAGGGAAACGAAATATTTACGGATGGCGTGCAAAACCGAGCGAACTTAGTGTACCGGATCAGAAAAATCCGAATTGCGACTGTAAATTTTCCTTCATCGAATAGCCTGTCCATCCGAATTATTCAGGACCTATTCGAGAGCCGCAAGTATATAATTTCAAATAAGGAAAATCTAAACATCTTAGTTTTTTAAAAGGTATTAAATGTTTTTATAGCTTTATTTGCGTTTTGAATTTTATCCGAGAGCTGGAATGAATGGATCGCGCCCAGTTCAAACAATTCCGTAGCGTGTGTACACTCTGAAATGCACGTGCCGCAGGGGGAACGCTCTAGGTATATTTGCGAGATTGCTTCCGTTCACTGCGGGATTGCCCGTTGTAGTCCTAAGAAAGGACAGATCGCTGATCCGACATGTCGGGACGGGTCGAACTCTCAGGTCGTCAAGCAATAACAGAACCCCATTTCGTAGAAGCTTCTCCCGGAGCACATTTCGAATCTCTGTACCGGTCGAGCTTTAACGGTCGTTTTCCCTTTAATCATTACTACTCTAGTACTGCAACCTCAGCTCCACAATTGTTATAGAATTTGATAAATGGCGCAGGGAATTATTGTGAGCCATCGTAGACACCGGTCAGAATTAGACGAAGACGCGCAAACATGGGAGGAGAAAATATGAGCCGCGATATCGGCGGCTGAGTGAACATCCGTGAAAGATGAAATCCTACGGCGGCTAACCACCGTTTTATTACGGGGGGAAAATATTAAGTTTCCGGCGATATGAAGGCGGAGGATATTTTGTCAGGACAAAAATAAATCCCGCGGAAACAATTTGCCGTCTTATATATCCACTACGGAGCTCCGTCTGCCCCCATCCCTTCGCTCCCATCCAGGTCCAATACCGGGTTCTGCCAGGACTCCATAACTCCTCGACAACCGCCCGGCCTCCTCCTCGGATGTAATTGATCATCCGCCCTAGCGCCCGCGGTCTCTCTGGACGTTCGCTTCTTTTCAGAATTATTGCAGCTCATCATTTTTCCCTCGTACCCGATCGCTCATCGGGCTCGTTACCGCTCTGCTCCCACATTATCGTCCCGCTTCTGTCTCTTTTTACTGGAATTTTTCAAATTCCATAACAATTACTACTGTGGAGCAGGTCTCACAGTACGCCCTTGAGTCGCGTAGAATTAGAATTTCGAATCCTGTATTTCAGAATATAATTTTTCCCATTTGACAGTGTCCAGCCAAGATTTCCTCCGGTTAAGCCTGGATTTTTTGTATCCGTCGGGCATTCGGAGTAAACGTTATTTTTTATTTAGATTTCGGTAACAAAAAATTACTCACACGCATTGTTTACAAAGAGAAAGTAAGTACCGTAGATTTCGTGCGTTTGCCTCCTCTCGCTGGTTTGGTCTTTTGCCAGACCGGTTTCAGCTGCTCGCCATCTCCAGTAGTAGTTGTGTCACTTTGGCGAGAAGAGACGGAAACGGATATTCTAAACTAGAAAAAAAAGTAATTTGAATTGTGTAAAATACAGTGAATACATTGGCTACCTTATGAAAATTAGGTAATCTGACATTCTCCGATAACGTTTCAAAGTTCATTATTCAAGGCGAAACCCACTATAAAGTTTCTAATGTACCGAGAAAGTAATTCCGGGCGATCATTCAATTTTAATAGAGTTGCCGGCGCCAAACCTAATCCGACTTCCAACTAGCTCTTACTGTATTCTCGTATGCACATCCCCATTTAAAACGAACCGTAATAACAGTAATAATAGTAATAATAACGACGTGGAAGTCGACGAAATCGGACCGGACAATTTAACTTCGGACTAGTGTCCAAGTAGGGCCAAATGATTAATGAAGTTATTTCAGTTGTATTCGAAACTTCAGTTCCAAATTGCAGAAATAGATTTGTGTTCAATATCCATACCAGGAAATCTTGTATCCTTCCTTGTATTACTAACGTTACGCTTTAAAAAAATAGAGGTGAAATCAGGAAAGTTTAATTTTTTCGCCTTTAATCTAGTTGAGACTGCCTAAATTTATTTGCAATTTTTATATGCATTCATTTGCGTTATAAATTTATAATATTACTGTGCAATGAAGAACGTGATTAACTCATTAGTTGTTAGTGACAAGTACTTTTTTAGTAAATTTTGTTGCTGCTAATTGGTTATCAAATGCCAATTCTTTACAGAAAGTTTCAATACAAAACAGTAGCGTCGTCTGGAAGTGGCTTTCGCCTAGTTTCTCTAAATGACTTTTAGTTATGATGGACCGAACAGAGGCCTGTAGTACAACGCCGGTTCAGACATCCGAGCAAAGAGCCCCAATCAAGTTTTGAGGAGTAAATGTTATAAAGTGCCGCTATCGGTCGGCAACCAGGCCGGGTTTTCCATATTGCGGCTTGGTGGAAGCCAGTTTCAGTTTCAAGCTTCTCATTGTGCGCCTGCTTTACGGGAATCTGCCTTCGCCCATTGTTCGAGTTCAACAGTCGTGCTGTAACTACAATTAGGCTCCCGGGTGGGGGGCATAACCTGTCTGGAACCCAGGCGGTCTATACAGACGGACGGACAGAGCCCTGATTGGTTCCCTCGGACCCCCATTTCTGTACAGATGGGCGTGTGCTCATCCTCTTTGTGTTTCGGTTTAGCTCCGACCGCGGATTAATTTCCTTTGTCGTAGATGAAATGATTAGAATATTGACAATGAGGAGATCCCGAGCCTTCCAATTTTCCGTGTTCCGTTTCGCAATTCAGATCAAAATCGAATATTTACTACCTTTCCAGTCGTACACGAACGGAGATTAAGCAATACTTTGGGGAGATGAAAAATGCAAAACACAATTTATTAACCCTTTGCACTCCGAACGATTTTGGACGTTGGCTATCGGCTACTCAGCGCCCCTTTACGGCAGAAACGAACATTTACAGACCCTCGTATTATCTATTATAATTTTTGAACTAAGTAACGTATTATAATGATATTGGACATATAAATTGGTTGAGATCGAGGAATGTATATTTGCAAAAAAAATCGGTTATTTTATTGTTTATAATTTTGTACAGTATGATAAATTTTGAAACACTCCCCAATATGCATTGCAGGCTGATTAGTGCATGTTTCGCAATAATAATTTCTTCGACGCCTGCCACTGGGTGTTTTCCTTCCCCAAATTCCGGGTGCAATTATTATCTAATCTATTGTCCGCAGAAGATGTGGATGGACGCGTTCTCGATACACGCAATTCGCCCCTCAATTGGTCAATTAGTGTTTTGACAAACTTGTGGTGTGTCATTGGCGTTTCGCTATTTGTTTGTTTCGATATCCGATATATTATTCATGAGTTTATCACACACATTTCCAACCCCAAAAAAAATAACTTTCTCCACCATTTCAACGATTTACGGAGGAAACAATACGTCGAGGCGTATTGATCCGCACGATCCACACCACACATATTTGCCGTATATTCTAATACCATTTCAGGCTTATTCACTGTTACGACATCTCCACCGCGTAATGTTCTGTGGGTAGTTGTAATTGAGTGTTATAATAATTCGTGAGCGTGGTAATAATTCTTTTATCTTTCCGCGCAAGAAGATTTTTGATTTCTTGTGCCACTTCAAGAGAAAACTAGTATGTCCCAAAAAGTTCCGCTGAAATAACTCAATTCCCCGTAATCGCTAATAAACTTGAATGTCCCCTGAGAGGGGACAGCGGAGAGCAAAGGGTTAAAGTAAAATCAATTCCTTGAGTTCAACAAAAAACAGAGTTCAATGAAATATCTATATTGATGAACTCATTTTTCGAATGCTGTTCCACTTTAGTGGATTTATTTTTAAGCCTTCCTCCTGTCACAATTCGTAGTCGATAAAATAATATTTCCTGGTTTATACATCAATCCCTCAACTATTTTCGTCGGTATTCCTCATTTCGGGAAAAACTCGTCATTTTCCCCGCTTCTTGAAACGTTCGAAAGTCATTTACAATTAATATACAATCCTCAAGTCAAGTTTCTCTACGGTCGAAACAAAAATTAGTTTTATATCGGTTTTAGGCCTATTTTAAAATTTGAATATTCGCGTGAATTGAGGCTCGTTCGGAGGGAATTCACTTCGCCGAAGTAAGAGTTCAGCGAAGGATTATGTTCCAAGGTCCGAGTTCAGACAATAAGAACCGAGCCACTCTATGTTAGGTCAGTCAGGCTCTAAACACGCTACTGTGAACTGCATCTCGCATTTTGTAAGTTTTAATTATATTTTTTCTTCTAAATATCTTTTAATTATGTACAATTGCTATTTTATAGGTTACGTATGGAATCAATTTCGCTTGTGGTAATATGGCTGCGTTCGGAGCGGTAATTTAATTTCGGTACCGGCTAACCGAATTCATCGGATGATAAATTGTTTTAATCAATATTTTAATGAATATTGACAATGCAGTTCCCAATATTTTTAATTTATGGCTTCATGCAGGGCGTTTTTCGTGATAAATTGATTAAAATCGAATTTAGGACTAATGTTCCTTATATTGAACGGCTCTCAGACTTGATGGAAAATTGGCGTGTCGCGTACTGAACTTTCATACACGTGCGGAATAAAATTTTGTAACATTTTTCCTCGATTTTCGCCGTGACATTAACATTTTTTAAAATTAATTAATTGATTTTCTTTTAAATCCTGTTTCACAACTAAGGGAAACTTTCGGCAGCTTGAATAAACCGAATCCAGAAGTTATTAGTCAATATCGGGTTTTCGGTGTAAATTAAATTGTGAATATTCTCGCGAGTCGAGGTGTAGGAAGACGAATTTCTAGGGAGGGAGTTAGTGGCTTTCTATAGGATTACGTTCCAAAGTCCAAATTGTCGAACAGTACAGGTAAACAATTTCAATAAGCAATTAGTTTGTAAAATTGCTGCTGTGAACTCTCTAGTGTACATTTGCTCGTGAGTATTGATTCTTTGGAATCTTTATTACCTTCATCATTAATTAATAATTGCTGCTAAAATAGACATAGTTAAAAATAATAGTAATTACATTTTGTGAACGTATGGATAAATTAATGGTCACTACATAACTTCATAATTTATACTTAACGCTTGGATTGCATTTTTGGCGTTAAATTTTCCATTAATCATTCAGTGCCCAATTCTTATTTTTCTCCGTCTGCGTTCGGTGATTTGGCATTACGCTAGACCGTCCGGGCTTCTCGCCGTATTCAGTAGTAAGCCCCACGGATTCAAACCAACCCGGTTCTTCTGTTAAGTATAAATATATAACACAATCAGCGACATTGATGTTAATGTAGCGCTAATATAAATAGGGAATGGTGTAGGAACCCCGTTGGCTTTCCAACCACCCCACCAGTTTTTTTTATTTTTAGGTTAAAATTTACTGTAGTGGCCACGGAGGTTATCGGGTGTATTCGATATATCGATTTTACGGGTGAATCGATGTCGTCAACTTGGTCAGCCATTGTTGTTTTCACATCGCCTACCTTTATTAAGGCGTCCGACGGTTTGTGCTTTTTATTTTGACCATTCCTTTGTAATTAGGCGGGTTATTATTTTTTTTTCACATCGCGTACCTTTATTAAGGCGTCCGACGGGTTGTGCTTTTTATTTTGACCATTCCTTTGTAATTGGGCGGGTTATTATTTTTTTTTTCACATTGCCTACCTTTATTAAGGCGTCCGACGGGTTGTGCTTTTTATTTTGACCATTCCTTTGTAATTGGGCGGGTTATTATTTTTTTTTCACATCGCGTACCTTTATTAAGGCGTCCGACGGGTTGTGCTTTTTATTTTGACCATTCCTTAGTAATTGGGCGGGTTATTATTTTTTCACATCGCGTACCTTTATTAAGGAATCCGACGGGTTGTGCTTTTTATTTTAACTAAATTAGGCGGGTAATTTTTTTTTCACATCGCGCACCTTTATTAAGGCGTCCGACTTATATATAACTCTTTTCGTGTCATAATTACTTTCTTTCCCTTTACTAAAAAAAGAAATAACCCGTCGGACGCCTTCGAGTTGACGATTCACCCGTATAGATCGATATATCGAATACGACCGATAACCTCCGTAGCCCCTACAGTAAATTTTAACGGAAATATAATATAATTGAGATGTATTTTTTCGGCTTTGTCAGGTTGTGGAGTTGGGAGTGTCGGTGGTGAACGCGGGTATTATGAACGGGGGCGGAAGCAGCAACGTCTCGCTGCTGTACACGGACCTGAACAACGGTGTGTACTCGTCGCAGACCCTGGCCAGCTTCCTGGTACCGAGCACGTTCACCAGCTGGACACAGCTGGGTCTCAAGGTGACGCGGGACGCCGTCTCGCTCTATCTCAATTGCCAGCACTACGAGACGACCAAAGTGAAGAGGGACCCGTTGGAGCTCGTCTTCGACTCGGCTTCGATACTCTACATCGGACAGGCGGGGCCCATCATCAAGGGAGCTTACCATGTGAGTACCAAACTACACTAATTGTTTGCACGATCAATACATAAGGAAGTATATCATTGGCAGGCGTTTTTGCTACATTAGTAAATCATATCGTTACTATGGAAAATAGAAGACATTTGAAAACAAGAAAAGAAAAAACTCATTGGTTAATATTTACTACAGGGGCCCTCTAAGTTATCGCGCGTGTTCGATATATCGATATATACGGGTGAATCGATGTCGTCAACTCGGTCGGCCATCTTTGTTTTCACACCGGGCAATAATTTTTCTTTTCGAATCTGACGGGGTTTGTTTTTTTTTAAATTAGGTGGTTTTTTTGTGTTTGAGTTGCTATGGAAGTGTAGTTTTATTACATTATTTTTTGTATATTTCTTTTCGCGTCATATTTACTTTCTTTCCGTTTACTAAAAAAAAACTCCGTCGGACGCCTTAATAAAGGTACGCGATGTGAAAACAAAGATGGCCGACCCAGTTGACGACATCGATTCACCCGTATATATCGATATATATCGAACACGCGCGATAACCTAGGGGGCCCCTGTAGTAAATATTAACGTAACTGCCAACTACTCGCCCATTGTTTGGAAAATATTTATTCAAACCCTGAACATCCTGAATTTAAAACACGAAACTGTTGTTTAATTTAAAGGTTGTTATGAAATTTCAAACACTGACCAATTGATGTCTCCCTTAATCGGGGCCAGTCGGAGATAGTGGATTGTGGGAGTATTTTTAGAGAAATCATAAATTACATAAACAGCGAATACCATAATTTTAAACGCGTAAAATTATAATAATTTTGTCCGAAAATAATTCCGCTGGCCCCACTGCATGCTCAGTGTGTTATAGCGGGGACCATGTGTATAGAGTGTAGAGTATTTTGACTCCGTCCGTTCTCTATTTGTGCGTATTATGTGTGTGTGTGTGTGCGTGCATATATTTAATTATCGACATTTATTTGTCCAAATACATTGCCAGAATATATTTTTTTGAAGCTGGAACTGAAATAGCTGCAATATTACCGAGTAAAATCTAGATTGCCTGTTATTAAGCGTCTGAAAATGTTGATGAGCATGATACATGATTTAGACATAAATCTAGATAAATTATGTTTTAAGTCGGCTGAAACTGTGATGAAAATTAAGTCGTAAAAACTTAATTTACCGAAGTTAATATCCGAGCCAGATATTAATGCTGCCCCGAGTAAACTATCCTAAATTTAATAGTCCAAATTTTGGTTAGCTCTATATAATAATTGAGTACTACTGGGGATTTAATCTGCCGGGATCGTAACGGTCATATTGCTGGATAACGGGCGTTTAACGTCTGAAAACTTGTAATTAAAGATTAAATAAATCCGGTCATTCCGTGTTTTCATCAAAATCACTAGCACATTACAAAAATGTCAGAGTATTATAGGGCGGATGATTGATATATCCATCATAAGCCAATTTAATGAACTTAAAATATCGAAGTACTGTTTTTATAGTTCATCATAGAAGAACTGAGACCAAGAGTAGTTTAAGCCTTACTTAACAATCTGAATTCTCAAGGAACTTGAATGAATTTGAACAGAATAAATAATGGGCCGATTTTAGGGAAAATTAAATAATCAAAATTGAGAGGAAATAAATGAGCTTACTCTGTCATGTTTCTGTTGTTAGGAAGCGTTTTAAGAGCGACAGGGAAGTTTTCACTGTAGACATTTTACGGGCTTTTAACTTATGAATAAGTAAAACAAAGTTTCACTTTCTGAAGCCCGGGGACTCCACATCGGATTTATCATTCTACTTAGATTTTATCGAAACAACTCCCGTTAAATGTATTCCTGTCGTACTTTGCTTTCTTAAAGCTTTCAGCATTAAGGCAAATGCGTATCAGTACGGCCTGTATAGAGGGTGCGGAATATTCGGCCTTGTTTCCAAGACTTCCTAATTGATCTCGGCGGTTCAACATTTCCACATTTAGAGTGCATATAATTGAATAATACATTTCAGACGAAGTGGGATAGTTGAAAGCGAATCATTAGTTTGTCAGAAGAGGTATCAATTAAACTTTAATTAGGACAAACAAAATATCAGTTGTTCGATTCAGTATCAACACTTTCCGATTTCTCATTGAATGTACAACATAATGGAAATTAAGATTGTGGAGCGTTCAAAAGGGTTAAATTGGAATGATTTTTTAAAAATGGATATTAATTAATTTCCATCAGGCGTTTTCAGTTACAATCGGGCTCGGGTTTTGTTTCAACACGACGGGACGGATTTGTGTCCTCTTGTCCCTGAAAATCGCGGCCGCCCCATTGGCCAAGAAGTGTCCGGTTGGCGACACTGGGGCCCCTTCTTCGCGGCTCCCGTTTCTCAATTCCCACGCTCGAGAAAAAAAATTTAAAAAAGGAGGTCCCTGTCCTCCCGCTTGAGACCCGAACGGGCGGAAGATAGCCCCCCCCCACCCCCTACACGTTTCCATCCACCTTATGCCGTCCTGTCGGTTCTGATTATGCCTCCAGTGGAGGGAGTGTGTGTGGGCAAGCGGCTGCCTTCCCACCCGCCGGCGGTACACAATCGTCCCAAAAACAGTGATATGTATTATTCATAGGGTGGTTGGGCCCATTAAACAGAATTAAGGGGCGGAGTGGGTCCACAGTTAGGAATGGGGGTGGGGGGTGTTTTTGCTCGTTACCGCCCCTACCGGCCACCACCACCACGTTCTGACCAAGATGTCTACTGATACTGTACCCATCGAATTATCCCTGTCCCCCTTAATGTTTGCCGCTCGACCCCGTTTCGGACACACTCACACAAACCCACTATATATATAAAATACCTTCATGTATTTTGAGAGAGTACATCACAAATTCATTAGTTTATTCCCCCATTTGAATTCATGAATATTATTTTAATTTTACCTTCTTCAGTCTCGTGCAACTGGACCCCTTTAATTGAACATATTTACGACAAACAATTGTACAAATTTGTAAATTTATTATAAATACAAAAGCGCATAAGGATCTACTACGCTATATGATTATCATCATTATTGCATATAATTGTGTCACGACGAGATAAAAATGAAGAGAAATGACCATATAATTATCCCAAATCATTGTTTTGAAATTTAATCTGTTCAACCGCTGACTGCCTACTGAAAAACATTATTTCGGGTCTTATTAATTATTGTACTACTAATAATCTATTCCGTGTCTTATTTTATGATAGCTGTGACGGATCTCTGTTGCTCTCGAGGGGCAAAGTGAAAACCGGTCGACTTCCACACCGGGAGCTCAACGGGGTGTTAAATACGTGCGTTTAATCGTCGTACAGATGGGGGGAAAACAATAAAAAAAAAATTTGGCCGGTACAATACGCCGAGTGTTTTTACTCGGAGGAAACGTCGGGGCCCGACCGTGCCCTATCCGTTAGGGCCAATCCGCGTCCTGTTTTGAAGACCAATGTATTATTCATGGGCTCTAAATTGCAATGAATTCGGCTCTCTAAATTGAATTAGCTTTTCGGGGGGCGGGTTTGTGCGACAGGGGCGGCGACCTCTTTTTTTCTATTTCAGTGCTCAAACTGAAGAGGAATATACACGAGCGGATTGGGACCAACCGATTATCCCTTCTTCCTGGAATCGGTGGACTTCGTGTCTGGATGGTTGAGGGACTTAAGAATGCCTTTTTAGACCGTTTAGGCCTGATTTAACATCTTTTGGAGTTCAGAAAATGGTTTTCATAATGCTTCGTTTTGTGTTTTTGGAATATCAAACTTTTCAATGAAATATCGGATGATATTTCACGCTTAAACGTATTTTTAACCTTTAGGAACTCATTTAACGTCTAATGTTGGTAATTCCATTTTATCCTTTTGAATGATTTTTCTGAATTACAAATCGAAAATTGAATATTGTATTGATTTATAGGTTTGTTCTGAAGACGTTTAATAAAGACACCGCGGGTTTTTGTTATAAATGGCGATAGCGATAACAATAACTGTTTGAAATGAAGAAAATTATAATAGGAGTGCTTCCGATTTATTTGTTGATTTATGGGAGGGGGAGGGTTAGCGTAATAAATTTAATTGTTACTTTCAATAGTGTTATCGATGAATTTTTTGATTGCATTGAACCACAACTATATCAACACAACACCAATAAATATTAGCTAAACAAAATGTTGAACTCTTCCATACATTAAACTTCGTGTTAATGATTATCTGAAATACTTGTTTCGAAAGTGTTTTTCAAAACTTATTCAATATACCTTCGATTGGATGAAACGATGACAGAATTAGGCTGGTCGCCCGTAACACGGTCCGGGGCTTTATCACTGAAGCACTACCATTCCTTTGGACAACAAACCTCCGTACTTAAACTGAGATCATAAACATAATTAATTTCGTTATTAAAACCGTCTCTCCTCCGGCCCGGCGACCTTTTAACTTTATGAAATTAGAAGAGGAGCGGAGGCGGAGGCGGCGGTTTATCTTGCCCAGTTCTGCTTCTGTTGAACTTCTCGGCCCTACACTACAAATTGCGCCTTACGTATAATTGTACATAATATATTATACGGCCCTGCAGCCGTCGCAGTCGCATAAATCCGAATACCGAATTTACATCCCGTTTTAGTGGACACGTTTTAATGTTTAAACGCGTAGAATATTAAATCGCTCTTTATAAATAACGTTAGAAACGAGCGTTTCAATAAATAAATGAAGTGAAAGCGACTGTTTACAGCGTCTCTGTTACGAGAGGATAAATTCAGTTCAAAAGGGGGAGAGTTTTATTCGAATAAAGTTTTTCTATTAGTGTTCAACTTGATGTAGATAGAAGTTGAACTGTCTATAATAAATTGATCTACAATCTCTGGTGCTAGATGATATTTCATGGAGATGACAGGGGTATCACTGCTCTAGTTCCGTCCCAGAATAAGACACCATCATATTTTATTTATTCAGCGGCTAATTTGGAGTTTTTGGCAAATTGGCTAATTGCGAGTTTTAGAGCTTCATTACATATTCGATTATTTAGAGTCGCGCACTATAAGATAGGTTCTTTTATTAATAAAACAATAGGGTTCATCTGTGTTTAGATAACTAAAACACCGAATAGAAGATTGAGAAATTATCATTTTTTTATTCGAACTAAACTTGGATACTCAAACCTGCCGATGATCGGAGAGATTTAAGAGTACGTGAGTAATACGTTTGAAGACAGGTCATGAGTCAATTGTGCCGTTTTTGGACTTAGCCTTCTGCAGTTTCTATAGCACCCGATTCATGGGACTGTAGCAATGAGTGCAGATTGAATACAAGTTTACCAATTAGGTGTAACTAAATATATATAGTCCCGTATAGTATATGGGCCGTGGTGGGATGTTGTTGAAAGCCCGAAATAATCCATCAATTGACGCGTTCTCACGGCCGTTACCTCAGTTTTAATGAATCGCACTGCAACAATAACCGCAGCGAAAACTATTCTGGTGTCTCGCCCCTGGAAATCTGGACGGAGCGTCGCGTTTAATTAAACGTACACACTACTGGGATAATTACATTTCCCATTAATATTCTAACGCGAAACCCGATTTTAAATGAAGGGAAGGACTCGTCGAAATCAACTCAACGACGGATACCATTCGTCCTGGCAGAAAATTTTCGGATAATAATATAAAAAATTAAAATTAAAGTAAATCAAGGACATTTTACAGTAGTACTGTCGGGCCGTAATTTGGCCTTATTTTACAAGATAATATATTGAGGTGAATCTATTGCAACAATAAATCATTAATTTTAGTTGATTTTAGTATATATGCCTTGGGCATTTGGATCTTTGCAAGTTGAATAGTTTGTCTTAAAATTTACAAGGCAGTGTAAACGTACATATTAGCATTACATTAGCCTTGGATGAAGTAATTTTTTGCACGCACACACACGTACACAGCAGGTGAATCCACCATCTTCGAGAACTTCAAGTACAGCAAAGGTAAGTGCAGACGGGTGGATTTACATACAATCTATTTTCAGTGTTACTATTGCGTTTTACTATTCGTATACGCATGTGGGAATTGTTCAGGCATAATATTTAGTTAAAATCAGTTCGCTAAATGTCTATTAACAATTCCCACATGTTAACAATTAGCGGTCCGATTTAGAACAAAGTTTTAATAAGATAAAAACTGAAATTTATCTAAAAAGTGGGTTCGGTTTGGTTGGATAAACGCTACCGCTAATTGTTTGCATGCATGGTCCCCGTTTAGACTTTAAAACATAATTTATGCATGATCCAATGACTGATATGTATGTTAGAAATATTTTGATTTATGAAGCGACTGCAGACGCATTTCAGAGAGAATCTCGAATACCGCACTGGGTAAAAACATTTGTCTCTCGTTATTTTGAATATTTTGCCTTTTAAAACTGCACCGCGTTTGTCGTTGAAATAAGAGAAAGTTATTAATAGGTCAATGAAGTCTCAATTCCGTATTTCTTTTCGCTGTATTATTACTACCGGTCAGGGCATTATCAGGAGAGCGATAGACTTATGCCAAGTTCTCTTATTGTTCTTTGGAATCAGAGTTGAGACGCCGCTAACTAAAATATTCGGGCTCTATTCTTCGGCGGAGAAAATATTCAAAGATTAATAATCTTCGGCTGGCAAAGTTTTCTTTAAGAAGAACTTATTGTGTGCCACTTGCAAATAAGTAGTCGGAGCAATAAGCCAATTCAAACTCACTGGGACCCTCAATTATTTCTGGCCTTTATATATATATATATATATATATATATATATATATATATATATATATATCAGCCCTTAAATTCTGCATAAATGATAATCAACATTCGAAGTAATCCATAACGCACCGTCGATTTACCGTACGATCTGTCACATTGTAAATATGTTCATTCGTTATCGAAACACTTTATATGCAATTTTTCTATTGTTATAAAAATATTGATAAAATAATCCGAGATAAAATCTTATCCTTAGATTTCTTGTGTTTCTGTCTCCTCTCGCTGGTTTGGTCTTTTGCTAGACTAACACCGCTACTGAAGATGGCGAGCAGCCGAAACCGGTCTAGCGAAAGACCGAACCAGCGAGAGGAGACGGAAACACAACAAATCTACGGTATCCCAACCCTTCGCAGACCACAAAACAGATATGTTTAACTATTCTCATCCTTGTTTTTACGAAAGAATTTTCACTTTCTTCAATTATCGTTTTAGCCCACCGACTGGTATTATTGTGGGGTAGATTATGATTCTGAGTAATGTTTATGATTCAAATCGTCGCCTAATTTAATTCACCGTCGCAACTATTTACTTAGCATGCAGGCCTATCGCAGAGCAAAATATGATGGAATTTCAGTGTAGTTCATCAAATTAAATATATCGTTTTACTGTTGCCGCTGCTTTGCCATTTTGGCATTTAATTCCAAGAGGGCATTACTTCTTGTAGAATACTTTCCCTAACGACGAAATTAATCACTCGGTACAATTCTTGCGAGAATAATCTTGTCATCATGACAAATAATTTACGCCGGGTATGGTTTATTTATCTAATTTAATTTTTTTGTAAACTGATTAGGTAGATATACTGTGGGCGTTTCGAATTTCGCTGTTGCGAAACTGTGGTAATTAGCGTTCGGTCATCACAACGTACCGCATTAGTCTATTAACGCCGATGTCATGAAATCCTATCCGATGAAAAATCTATCTAAAAATTACTGTGCGGATAGAGTGGCTCGAGCCGTTGGTTTATTTTGGTAAATAAATGAATAAATGGTAGGAGGTGGGGCTTGTTGTTTGTGGAGTTTGACTTGTGCCAGGGACGAAATTAGGCTGTAATGGTGGAAAGGAGGGTGTCGGATGGACGCCGCACCCCCTACCAACCCCTTTCCCCTCCCGCTCACCCTCCGGGGTTGTTGATGTATCTGTAATTAGGGTTGGAGCGCGGGCAATGGGGGTGGGTCCACGGTTTAGAAGGCCCCTTGGGAAATTTAAATGACCCATAAATTAGTCCAGGGAGCGCACAACGACCCTCCCCTCATCCACTCCACCTATGCCCCGTTTAAATTTACTCGCACCCTTTTACCTGGAATCTTGTAAAACGACCCCGATTTCAATTTAAAGAAATTCTCGGCGGCCTCAGGGGATAAAGTCAGTTGGGAGACGGTTAAAAATCGAATTCGAAAGTTCCTTAAGGTACCGATTGAAATTCGCACTATAATATTCTCCATCCATCATTAAGTATATAATTTGATTATTTGGTTTATTAATTATTTCCCGCTTTTTTTTTATTTAAGTTTCACAGTGCTTATTCATAAGTTTCATTCATGCGCGCCAATTAGCATAGTCACCCGTAATTACTGCACTAATCATATAAACGGATTAAAATTGCCTACAGTTGCAGTGCGATCATTCTCCCCCTCTTGTTCAGCAGTTAAATCGACAAAATAGGAGTGTTTCCAATAGGTGAGGCGAAGTTAAACCCGGTATGAACGGTGTTATTAACATGGTGGCTAAAACATGTTCTGGCAGAGTTTAAACTAGTTTGGAGCCAGCCAGCCGCCAAACCCCTGCCGCCCCCGCCGATAGAGTTCGCGACCGCCCCCCCCCAACTATCGACGGCCTCACCCACACCCCGGTTGGCTCTGCCCCACTTTCTTGTTCCAATTTAATTCATTATTTAAACTGTTCTTCAACTTTACTCCTAATAATAGTTTGGGGTTCGGTCGGGAGGGAGAGAGAGAGAGAAAGAGGGGGAGAGAGCGAGTTACCCTCGTATTTAAGGATGCTTTTGGAAGGAGTACGGTTAATTATTAAATGAGCCGCCGCGGTGGACCCGACCCGAGCCGCAGGGAGGGACCAACAAAATGAACCCGACAGCAACATTTTGCAAGCTCTTTTGCAATATACGAATGCATACATTTTTTCCGGTATTTTCAGATATAGTTATTTTCGACAATAAACTTTACACATATATAAATTGTAAAATTAGGTCCACAGAAGAAATTAGTATTTGTCTTTTTAGAAAATAGGCTCAATACATTAATAATGTCATCTAGGCTTTGTCAGTTTTCTTGTTTCGGAGGGAAGCGCTCTCTGAATCATTTCAATTTTTGCATCGTTCCGTATTCAACCCGACGTTTCTTCGTACGATACAACCAGTATCTAACGTTTTTTGTTAAATCATGATTTATAAGAAAATCCTGCCACTATTTATCTAATTAAAAATTTGCTAGATGCAAAAACTACACGAATAGGCAGTCGGAAAATTTTCTCTTCGTGTTTACCCAATTGTCTAGTTTTCAATCGAACTGTCAATTATTTTTTTTTCCGAATAGATACAAAATATTATCGTAATTCGAGGAGAAAAATCTATGCGAACCGTTTTTGAAAAAAATTGAGTAGAATGTTGCACGGCGCTGATACTAGGCCCGCAATACCCTTGTGCATAGCTGGTCTGCAGATCGGTCCCCCGTACACCATGTTCAAAATTAGTATCAGAGAAGAAATTAGTACTTTAGAAAATGGACTCAATAAATATAATAATGTCATCTGGGCGTTGTCAGTTTTCCTGTATTTCTTAAATATAAGACTTATGCCACACCGTGCTTCCTAGTAAAGATATTATATTAGCAATACCGGATGCGATTTATGCCGACGATATGAGAAAACCGACCTAGCTTAAGGCCGAATGTGCAGGCGGAAGGAAAATAGCGCAAACCAAAACCTCAAAAAAAGTCCTAAATAATGGTGTTAAACAGTCTGGGAACAGTGCGTGTGTAGAAGAGGTCTGTGGAAAAGGATAGCGAGCGTAAGTTTTCAGACGGTGAAAAGATAGAGGGAAAGCCGAAGTGTAAGAAAGAAAGACGTGAAAGGGGGTGCGGGAGGAGAAGGGATGGAGGTAGGCTTCTACTTACACTGGGACAGCCCATTCAGTTTGGCCTGCCGAGTAAAAACAGGGCTCGTTCTTCTCTGCACCCCCCCCCCCGGTCCGCCCAATAAATGTTTAAATGTGAACACGCCGGGCAAATTAGTTTTCACAAGAGAAACTAATTAAAGTCAAATTGAGTTTTACACTGACCGGCGCCTTCTCGTTTCCCCGAGATCTGCCGACCCCCCGCCCCTACCGTTATCCAGCCCCTACCAACGCGAACCCTCCTTCCTCGAACCCTCCTATTTGTCCGAAATTCGTATTACCTGGCGCCGGGCTTTGTGATAAATATTATACTTTAATTTGCGCCCTTAATTTGCGCGGCCTAATTGGTCGGCTCGGTGACGTCGGGGGTGAGACCCTCACCCGCCGCGCAATTACCGAAATTAATTAACGAATTTTTTTCGAAAATTAATTATTCTTACTTCGTTTATTTTATTTAGGCCTGCGAATAATACTGATAATGTTAAAATAGGTAATTGATTCACCGCCCCCTTTTTTTGTTATCCACTTTTCTTCTTCAGTTTTCGAAATTGGTAATTGGTAATTCAACCGTATCCAATACTTATAAATTGATATACGGAGGATAACTGAAATTAAATAAATTTTTCCTATAAAAACAGTCGACTAGGAAAAATGCGGCTTCCGTTCAGTTTTCTAATTATAGACCTGTCCAATTTATAATTAATGACTTCATTGCCTAAGAAGGTGCTTTACCGGATTACCCTCAACTGATCATTACTGAATTAGAGAGTTACTACGGTTGAAATGTAGGCTTTATTTAAATAATTCAACGGGAACATTATATTTAGGCCGTGAAAAATTTGTTAGACAATGGCCAATTTCTCTATATCCGATTTTAAGGTGGCCATGCTCTAAGTGTGGCATGCAATTCGAATTGCAATAACAGAGAACGCTGTATAAAATTTATTCATTGTTTATACCCAATGAATTTATTTTTAGTCCGAAGGTAAGTTGATAGAGCTCGGAACTTTACAATTGCAAGCAGCGGGTCGTGTAAGCTGTGCCGCCTGCACGGCCCCCGGCCAGCGGCTGTAACGTGCGTGTCCCCGCCCCCACCACCACCGCCACATACGTGTTGAAGAAGTTCACCCCCCCCAACACTGAGGTACGGAATTTCCGCACTGTTCCACCGTCGGGGGGTGATATCTTCCCTGCGGAGGAGGAAATTGTGCGAGGGTGCGGTCCGTGGATTGAGTGACGAAAGGGGATGTTCTTTGCCTCTGTGTCTGTGTGTGTTGTGTTGGAGGTCAAATTTCCCTCACCGGGGTCGAACTCTGCCCTCTCCCTTTCTATCCCTCCCTCCCTCCCCTCCCACCCCCTCTCTCTCGCTCTCTCGTTTTGTCTTTTGTTGGGTACCGACGACCATCGATTCCTTTCCCTGCCCCTGAACTTGATTAGAGCCCGAAATGTGGAGGGAGGTTTTCGCTCGGCGGAACTTACATGCACACACACACACACACACACACATATATACACATCTACACACACACACACACATATACACGTATCGCCCCTTCCCTCTGATTACTCTTGATTATGACGCGGGCGGGTTTCTCTCGACCCAGTCGGTTTCAACGACCGTGCAACTTCAGGAACATACAGGTTATTTCAATTAACCCTACAGTCGATTCGTATATATTTTTATTGACTAATTGATTGTCAGTGAAAATTCTTTCTTCTCCTAAACATATACACAAGAAAACAGCGAAATTTACTAAGAATTTTAACAGTTGTACAAAAGAATAACTGATCATTATTACACACGAAACCTTATTATATTACAAATCAAAGGGAGTTTTGCAACGTGTATCAATTCAAATATGTGTTTGTACATAAATTCGGACATTCATTTGTTTAATTTTTGTTTCTTTCTTTTTGTGTACGTTTCATGTTTTGGAAACTCTTAGATTATTGATTAGGCATGATTGTTGGTGGAACTGTTAAAAAATGTTATAATGTATTTTTTTCTCGCCTCGTCGATACCTCCGCGATAATTTTCAGAAATATAATAATAACGGCGTTGTAGGCGGAAGTTCGGTGATGTGGAAGAAGTCGATGTACGTGCCCGAGCATCGGTTTGCCTCATTATACCTTCCATTATTTGAACTTACTCCTCTCATGTTGGGCCCACCAAAAAAGAAAAAATGAATTCCCCATTCACTTTCGTCCTTAATGTTAGGGTACTATTAATACTATTAATGTATACTCGTATCTCAAATTTGTAAAATTTCTAAAAATATCACTTAGAAAAAGTCGTCGGTGTTTGTGTTACAAGTGAGCATGAAAAAAATGGTATTACTCCTTAAATATCTGTCCAAAAGTTTTTTTTTTATTATGATCACTTACCGGCATATATTTCTTACGCAGCTGATCCCGCAATTAGGATAGTCCGCCGTAAACCCTGATCGAACCCTTTATTATGAAAATTGTTCGAGAGCAACTTATTGCCCCCAACCGGCTCAAGTGAGGGTTAATATTAAATGAGAGCTGTTTTAGCAAATTTAATTAAAAGATTAGTTTAGGCGCGTGAGTGTGGCCGTCGGGGCGGGGGCGGGGGCGAATTACGATTAAGGCCGAAATTAGAAGTTTAACCATAAAAGTCCGCCTACCAACTTGGGCCTGCAAACACTCACTTTACCTTTCCCAACTCTTTATCTGCTTCCGCTTTCCTTACAGTTTCTCCCCGGCCCCCGAACAGGAGACTGCAGTAAAATTAATTTAAATGGAAGAAAGAGAAATAGTGATAACCGGGGACCGTCTCATAAAAGGTTTCCGTAGTTCAATGGACGAATCGGACATCGCGAGTGAAAATTAATTCGTTGTCCCTAAAAATCGGCTGAAATAATTGCAAATAAATAAAGGTCCGAGCTTAGTGAAGGTAAAATTTAAAATAGAATCTAAATAATTACTGTTCCTTTTTTTAATTTGGAACTGAATAATTATACGGTCTCCGACCCCTGACCCTAAAACCAATTCCTACATATACGTACTAATGAATCAGTAAGCTCAATGCAGAATCGAAATGAAATGAGTTTTCATAAATAATTTTGGAAACGAATGAGTATTTGTGCCTACTCGTGATTATTCGAATGTTTTTGCAAAGGATGTTGCTGTAGTCCTTCGAATTTCACGAACATGTAGACATATCAGCAGAGAAAAAAGCTAGTTTGTTTTTGTATACGTTTTCAATATGAATTTGCTGAATACCGATTTTTCCTGAAAATATTTTGTTCAATTTACTAGTGCAATGTGCAGCCGGGGTCAGGGTCCCGGTGTATTAGTTTTATGAAGAATATTGGAGCGAGCAAGCGTAAATGTTATGTGATTATTCCTGCGGCTATAAAATGATTCCGGAATGAGGGCGAGAATTAAATAATGGAAAGTTCTATCCCGAAACTAAGTTCGGGAAGTTTCAGCTATAAACTGTCCGGTTTCTTCTTTAGCCCATTCCCCTATCAGTCACACCTCTTCTCGCATTCAATTATCTAGTCCCCCTTTTATCGGATCCAACTTCCCGTTCGCAGTATACTTCGACCGGTTTCGTCCGATTCGCCACCTTCAGCATCATTTCGAATAAGAGATTCTTTGCCTTTGCAAAAGAATTGATTTTCAAGATTTATATCTCAGCAGTGCCTTTGACAGGTACATGCTGTCAGGAGGCTGATAGTTCATTACACGAAAATTACGTTAAACATTACGTATTACCCGGTTAGCTGTAATTAAATACACTCAGAATAATTAGAATTCATACAAGTTTAACAATGGACATATGAAATTAAAAAAAAGTAGGTTTCTCTCGAGCCAGTCGGTTTCAACGACCGTACAACTTCAGGAACATACCGGTTATTTCAATTAACCCTATAGTCGATTCGTGTACATTTGTCGTAATTGATTGTCAGTTTATTCTCCTAAACATATGCACAAGAAAACAGCGAAATGTTACGTTATATTTCCTTGCAAAGGAAAGAAATTTACTAAGAATTTTAACAGTTGTACAAAGTATATTACAAATCAAAGGGAGTTTTCAAACGTGTAACAATTCAAAAAGAGAATCATTCATCAGTTGTAGAGAGCCCACAACAGATCACAAGATCCAGTTTAATATTTTTACTGATACCAAATTATTATAAATAAATCAATTAATTTCTTACTTATCAGTTTATGAAATATGACGTGTCTTCGGCGCGTCTTCAGTTTCGGACGATTTTACCCCCGTTTGAAGTAAATTGCGCGGAAGCGATTTACCACGGGATCAAATCGATAGCGTTCGTCTTCGGCACCGTTCTCTCCGGCTAATGTACGAATACTCTACCATTCGTCGAATTCGCGACAGGTTTCAAAATTGATTGGGCAAATATTTGGCCGTCGATAGGGAGAGGGACACACGGTGCAGTTACCAAAAGTGGGAACGGCGGGGCGGCGATGTGATGCGCCTTAATGGAACTTCAAATACGCCTGTTGGTTTTGTCACGCCGATGGGCCGATGCCGTCCGACCTTTACTATTGATTATGTTGACACTATTTGGTAACTATTGTCGGGGGGGGTTTTTTATATTTCCTACATTACTCTATATCGATTCCCATTTACAGATCAAAAACCTTGGCGTAAATGTCGCTTAGTCTGATTGGGGCGTTCGATATTCGAACACATTGAGTGTCCTTTATTTAGTGAAATGGATTGAAGTGCCCGTATTGCAATCAATAAACAGACTAAATACTCTGAGTGTATGTTTAATTATATACGTGGTATTGAGAAATTAAGGAATAATTTTAAAAACATTTAGACTAAATCCCCCCGTATATTAACAAGAATTATAAAATTAATGAACCGAAATTATCGGAAGTATTTTGATGATACTAATAATGGGGAAAAGGGCAATTAGATCGGGTGAATATTTTATTGAGTTTCCTTCGGATAAATCAAAATATAGACCACATTTGTTCAATCTGTATTGATTCCAAGTGAAGTGCTAAGTACATTGTTAACAACGTAGTTCGTGTGTCCTGTAGGGAATCGAAGCTTCTTTTTAAGTTGCGCAAATATTACGACGTATGAAGACCGGTTAATTAATTATTGCGAAAGAAAAACCATCGGGACGGTGTCATGGGCGGTACAAGTACAAATAGTTTTATTTGTTCATAATTAACAGTGTACTTATTGTGCCTTTAGCGCAGAATTTTTTGGCCGGCTCGCGTAATTGGTTCCGTTAATTGGTGCAAAAGAACCGCTCCAGTTTGATAAACAATGCGGAGCTATAATTCTGTTTGGGTTCTCCACACACCCGAAGAATTTCAATTATCCTACCTTTAACGTAAAAATAAATCAGTAACTCGGCCCTTAAACACGCCTACCAGGCCTACCAATACACCGGAAAGCGTCAGGTTAAATATACTATACTATACATAATGGATTATAATTATTAGAGCTTTTGGTTTTCCTCGATTGTGGATAATAGGGAAATATTTTTTCACGAATTTTTAGATGAATTTCAAGCGAGATTAATCTATTAAATTATTATTATTTACCGAGATAGTTAAATTAATTTATTATATTTACTTGATATAATTGAGTTTTCGGTGGAACGATAATTCGTTCATACCGCTTCGTCACTTAGGGTTCTCAAGTTTTTTGCGACGGTTTTAATTTTCGTTTTGTTCACGAAGAAGATTATTTTGCAGTTATTCACTTTTATAAACTCCGCTTCAACGTTCATAAACAATAGGAATGTTGTGTGTGCATACGGGAAATGCACTGGTATCCGGTTGGGGACAGAAACGAAAACTATAATAGGCAAATCCATTGGACCGATATCCCGCTCTGGAAAGCCGGCCGGGACGGAAAAACAAAATTCCCCATCGAAGGAAAAACCGCAAAACAAAGGAGGAACGATAGTAAAACCCTACAACAAAAAAAATAAAAGCTCCCCGGGGTATTCCTGGAGAGTCGAAATTGTAAATTGAAACTTTCGGCTTGGTCAAGGGGGGTGGGAGGGGGTTGGGGCTCTCTCTCAAAATATTTGTTCAATCGTCGGACGACACGGCGCACAAATTCGGACGTGCAGCTCTCTGTTTCCCGGTCTGTTGTTTTATTATTTAATCCCTCACTCCCTCTCGCTGCCTCCCTCCCACCCTCCCTCTCCGCCTGCCTCCCAGGTTACGATATTGTCCGATGCCTGTATTCGGCTTCGCCTAAACATAAAGGCCGGGATTTATTTTGTCAGCCGGTGCCAATCACCGCGTTTAACTAAACAAAGATATCCGAGGGGGAAGCGCTCTCTTAATCATTTCAGTTTTTGCATCGTCCCGTATTCAAACCGACGTTTGTTCGTACTGTGCAACTAGTTTTTAACGCTTTTGTCTTAAATCATGATTTATAAGAAAATGTTGGCACTATTTATCTAATTAAAAATTTGCGAGGTGCATAAACTACATGAAAAGGCAGTCGGAAAATTTTCTCTTTTTTTTTACCCAGTTTTCCTGTTTCGGAGGGAAGCGCTCTCTGAATCATTTCAATTTTTGCATCGTTCCGTATTGAACCCGACGTTTCTTCGTACGATACAACCAGTATCTAACGTTTTTTGTTAAATCGTGATTTATAAGAAAATCCTGCCACTATTTATCTAATTAAACATTTTTGTAGATGCAAAAACTACATGAATAGGCAGTCGGAAAATTTTCTCTTCGTGTTTACCCAATTGTTTAGTTTTCAATCGAACAGCCAAGTATTTTTTCTCCGAATAGATACAAAATATTATCGTAATTCGAGGAGAAAAATCTATGCGAACCGTTTTTGAAAAAAATTGAGTAGAATGTTGCACGGCGCTGATACTAGGCCCGCAATACCCTTGTGCATAGCTGGTCTGCAGATCGGTCCCCCGTACACCATGTTCAGGGGTTCAATAGTTATTCATATTATTAAGACTGGTTCCCTATAATAATAAGTGGATTAACGATGCTTCCTCCGCCGTCATAGAGAAAACAATGAATGAGCCCACCATGAAAGAGAAATGAATTAGTTCAAACCTTAATTTTAAAGAACCAGTGACAAACAGGCGAGGAAATGAACTAAAAACGAGCAAAGCTCCCCAGTAATATTTTTATTCGTGCAGTACCTAATTCTCTATGTTAATCTCTTGTCTTGATTTTCACTTCAAATTCAGTGTTCGCAGATCCTATTAATGGGGAAAGAAATATATAATGAATTTGATTATCTCCCCTATTCCTGTAAGGAGTTTTTAGTACGTTGTTTCAATGTGATACATTCGGCGCGCGGAGTTGTAATAATAATGATAGTGGCGGCGTACCACTTCTCAGCTATTATGTTCGCGAAAAAAAAGGAAATACTGCTGAGGGGGGAGGTTTAGAAATTAAATTTGCCCGTCGAAGAATTTAAAGAGAACGGTTGAATTTTTCATAACAAACACTCGAGACTCAAGATCGGCCCTCGCTTTTTATATATTTCCCAACTTCGAACTTGTTTTGGCGGTGATGGTTCGGGGGAGGGAGCATGCCGAACCGCCTTCCCCGCCGTCAAATATTCCAGTAATGCTCCCAGATTGGATTTTATTCGCCTTTATTGTCTCTCTCCATTTTATTATTTTTCTTCTTATCCTAAACTGGAAATGAGATAATAACAGCAGCGGAGGATATAACCATGGGCCCTGTCGAGGAGTCAATATTAAATGGGAGGAAAAGCCGGTGGAAAGGGGAGGAAAGCAGCGTCGAGGGTCGTCATAATTTCGGACGTTTTTTCGCGGTTGAATTCATTTTATTTACCCGCGTTGTAATAAGCCGCTGCCGATTTCCAATCTCCCTAGTTCATTGGAAAGTGGAACGAAGTTGTATGAAAACTTGATGACTTCCGGATTCATTACTCGACGGATCATCATTTGTGGGATGAATATAAAAAAAAATAACTGAAGCAATAGCACTTGGCAGGAAATATAAGAGCTAATTACTTTCAAAATGATCCCCAAAATCCTTTTTAGTAATAACCTAGGATTCTGAGCTATTGTAAAGAGAACAACAATTTGCAATTACAGCAAATTACAAGTTTACAGAAAACGGAGTGTTGTAATCAACAACAACCTGTTGTGTTCAGTTGGACGAATTATGGTGTTGGCATTACCGCTGAGATGTTCCGACTATTTGGGCGATCCCCCCCAAAAAAAGGGTACAAACAATATACGAACTGTGACGATATTCTCCCCCATTCGATTCTTCGACTCTTCTCATTCGCGATATTCTCTCCGATATTTGGTAGGGAATCTGTTCAACGATGCTTGCACAAATCCGAATTGGATGACTCGGCTTCTGTGCGCTGGTTGGGGGGCTAGGGGGGTCTCTCCCGAGTTCCACAATAGAATAATACACGTGGTGCCTAATCCGCATCTAATATCCTCGAATATCTGTTGCAGTTTTCCCATCCTAGTTCTGTTCCCAGTCCTACAAACTATCGGTTTTTTTCGGTTTAATCCTCAAATTTTAAACGCGGCGTTGAATATGAAATTGTATACTATTTCGTTAAGTTACAGTCTCTAAATATTTTTGCAATATTGATTTTTATGTCAACCCATTTCATTTTAATTATTCCGCTTTTAATGAAAGCTGTATTCTTGTATTTCAGTACACTGTCAGAAATTTAAGTCGTTAAAAATAAACTCAGCCAACTGTTTTTCACCGTACACAACATGTAATATTTCCGGATTGTAATGTTTTTCTACGTGCATTTTATAACTGTGTGAAATCGATCTAAAAGAAATGAAACCTTGTTTTTAAGGAAAGAACAACAGAATTTTTGAAAGTGATTTCCTCTTTTTTTGAAATAGTTGTTTTGACGAATACTGAAAACTGAATTTCATAAAATTTTCAGTTCGGGATTTTAATAATTTTATAATAATAAATAATAATAATATATTTTTTTATTTTCAATTACTTTTACACTGAATTCCGGCCCAATTCTCCACACAAAGGGGTATCGGTATGCGGCTCGGGCCCTGTAAACCGCAGAAGGCGAAGGGCGAAAGTTACAGTTATTAGGTTGACTTTCGCGTGCGGGCAGAGTTTTCGAGTGTAATAATTGTTGTCTATTAGGTGGGTGGGCGGCGCCTCCTCCTCCTCCTTTCCGGCCAATTACAAGCGATTAACGACCTTCTGGCGGTTAGTTCCAGTACGCCTAGAGAATTTGCTTCCGCCAGTGTGCTCAGTTAACCGTTGTACTTACAATGCGGAACAAACCCCCCCGTTTCCCGGCGTTATTATTATTGCATAGAAGTGGGAGCGGGGGCGATTAGATGAGCTCCACCTGTACGATTCCAGGTCCGCCGCCCCCTTCGGGGGGATTTACGCACAGCATGAATTATCCCCCGGGAACGCACTAGTCCTCATTCTCTAATTAACGCCGGGATACCGAACTTTAATAATTTCAGACATATTTTTCACATTACACCCGTTGGACCACTACTGTAACGAACATCAAAATTGACCCTAGCCAACAAATTAACAATATACATTGTGATTTTAACTTACTGCTTACTAAGAAATCGTGTCGCATCCAAAGTTTCCAGCCCAAAGTCCTTCGCGCCATCCTTGATGTTTCCAACCAACAATTCACAAAGACCTCAACATACAAACAGTTGACGAAGCCGCACAAGCCCGTTTCCTTAAATTCCATTCCGGCTTTTCTCATCGTCCAAATTTACCCGTTCACTCCCTTTCTTCTTTCACCCATCCACTCATAGCTGTAATTGTAACAGTTGATTGCGAATTTATTGAATAATTTAATAGTGACTTCAGAAGTCATTAAATTGGAAATGCGTGAAACTATGGCGGGAATCATTTTGCGGGGTGGAAATAAAAGTTATCGCAGCCCGATAAATCAGTTGTGAATGTAGTATTTGAAGTTCATCTGAGTGGAACACTTCACAAGTGTTTTCCGCTGCTGATTTAAATAAATCCACCGAACGATCCGAGAACTCGGCCGGCGATTTCGGATGAGTTTCATAAAGCCGGCGATTCCGAAACTAGTAATAAAGAAAGTGAGGCCGCGCTGCGCCAGAAAAGCTGTGTTTCAAAGCTTGGGGAAAAAAAGATGAAACATTGAAAAGGGGATATCCTCTCAAAACGCGAATTACGAGAAAGGGCGAGAGAGAAAATGAACGAGAGAGAGAGAGGGAGGTAATGACCTATATTTTTTAAGTTCATCGCCCCTCGATTAAGCATTTCTTGGACGTCAAAGAAGTGACCTCATTTAAGTCGAGTTTTAATGTGTATTATACAGGAGGAATGTCTTTATATTTTCGAAAAGGTGAAAAAGTATTATCTTTTATTCGTCCGAAATTTCGGGGCTTTCAAATTCACTTTACATATTTAACGGGCTCTTATACAGTCCCGACTCGTCGTTGATAACCTAATTAAATTTCGGTAACTTTTTATTCATATCCTTTTTTTTTTATTGTCATAAGCTGTATTAATTATTCGTGTCACATAGCAGGACAGCACGCGGACTTCAAAAGCCCGGCCGATCTTAATACGCCCTTGTTACTTGGAAACCCCTTTTTTTATGTTGCGGCTTAATTTAATTTTAATTATTTTTCCGCTGTCTCTAAATTACGCCATTCGTGCTAATAAGTTTTGTTAACGTATAATCCGTGCCCTATAAAAATGTCTGGGGTGCTTCGGTCTCTGTTCCTTTCGATGTGATGCGTTAAACGGCGAGGATGTTCTTGCGCGATATCGGTCAAGTAGAGAACACGGCCAGCGAATAATAGAGGATAGAAACTATAAATGCGCAGTAGAGTTTGAAATATTTTATGCGTTAAACGGTTTCAATTGTTTAGAATGGTTTCTTTTTATTTTGTACAATCAGCAAAATATAATTTATGTTACACAAGTACAAGTGCTGATTTCTTTTTTTTCGCATGTATTTCGTGATAAAAGGAACCACCCGAACACTTCTCCCACAAGAACAATTGTAGTCTAAGGGCTAAGAAGAACTCTAGGCCAGCGACGTTTAAGCCGACGCGGGGGGATAATGGATGGGTAAGAGAGGAAAGGCACTGAACGAATTGATTAGGATGAGGAGAAAGGCGGGAGTGGAACTTCAGGAACCGGGATTTTGCGACTTCGTCGACTGTCGGTATGTTGAGGTCATGGTGGATTGTCTGGTTAGAAACATACCGGGGAGCATTAAGGATGGTGCGAAGGACTTTTGACTGAAATCTCTGGATGCGAGCGATGTCGGATGTCTCGGTGGAACCCCATAGCTCTATACCGTATGCCCATGTCGGTTTAAGTATCGCTTTGTATATTGTCAGTCTGTTACTTAAGGTCAATTTTGATGTCCGTTTTAGTAACGGCCTTAAGAGTCCAAATTTTCTGTTTAAGTCGATTCTTTTGAGTCGGGTATGGGGATTCCACTAGTTTATAATGGAGACGCGATGAAACGTCGGAATGTATAAAGAAGTTGAATTTTGCATTTAGTGTTTTGTAAATACTGCCGGGCATAAACCATTAATTGCTCGGATGGAGCCGGGCGAAATCATTCGCGAAACGAACAGTCAAAGGCTAGTTTGTTTGCCGGAGCCTCCTTAAAAAGGGGTGGCGATGGGGGTGGGAATAATTCCTCCCCCCCCGCCACAATTCCACGAATACTCGGTTAAATTATGATGGCCGGAGAAATTGTGCAACTCGTGGAAGTCCAATTACCATTAGCCGAAGCCACTTAAGAAAAGTGTGCCTTTCATCGGAGGAGTAGGCCGGAAGGGTGGGCCCGGTCTCGGTTGTATTTAAATAGGAAACTTGGACATTCTCGTTGCCCGAGGCCCCCCCGAAGAGTGTTCCGTAGGTCGGTCCCTGAAGGGGGAGGGGGTGGTGAGGGGACGTTCGAAGAGTTCTCGCCTGTTATTATAAGCGGAGAGGAAAGGCCGGCAGTTATTTCGTCCGTCGCAGCTGTTGTGTTTCGATACCCGGCCCTGGAAACGTTTCAATTATTAGTGCGAGCGAGAGGGTGAAACGAGAAAGAAAGAAGAAACGAGAAAGAGATGAAAAACTGGAGAATAGAATTTCCAAGATCGACCGTACCGTTTATCTATTCCATTGTCTATTGTCCGCATGTCCAATCTATCGTATAATTAAATTACAAATAAAATATGTATTTGGAATACAACTAGAATCAGCTAAGAATTTGTACTGGAAAAATTATGGACAACCTCAAATTTTTACTCGATTTTGATTGTACCTTCTGATCTTATGAGTTTACGAATTTTTTAATTCAGAGGAAGATATTTCATTAAGTGGGCCTCAATTATGTCGATGATTTCCCGGTTGGTACAAGGTTCCGTTTTTTAAATCGCTTTCACGAATAAAAATCCCGCTCACGTTTATAATACAAAATATAATGTATACCGCGGCCGCTATAAGGAGGACCGTTTTCATTTCCGGTAACATTCGACAGTGGGCCGTAAAAAACATCGGAGAAGGTAAATTGAATTTCCTTTAAAATTTATATCTAATAACAATTTAAATTTTATTCCGGATGTTTTCCTGGTGAAAATTCAAGGAGATGTGACCTAAACCGTGCATAATACGGTCGAAACAAATAAAATGAATCCTTGTTAATTAGCAATTAAAATTCAATTTGTATCTATTTGTAATTAAAACGCTCGAGCACGCAATCAGTTGAATCGAATTAAGGAATAGACAAAAGTTCAACTAGCGAAAGAGGTTCAAACGGATTTTTTCCAATACAAAAATAACCGGGTTGTATTCGAAGCTTTGAACAAAATGAAATTATTTGGAGAAATCATTAATAAATTTAGTATGCCAAATAGTATGACAATTGTAGCTATCAGAAGGACAGTGTCGAATTCAGTAACTCAATTGCAATTTTTTCAATGAATCAATTTAAATTGATGGACATTATCGAGTACTGACGGGAAACAATGTGGGGTAGAAAACGCGGGGGAATCTGTTTAGGGGTTGGGTAGAAATAAGAAAGGGAGGTGGTGATCCTTGGGATAAGAAATATATTATAAGTAACAGCGATACGAAGTTTAATCCAGTAACTGTAATGAAACAAAGAAGGGAGAAGATATGCTATAGATCCCTGATATATGAGTTGAACGAGGTTCACTCCCTAAGTGCTCCCTTTATAGATTAAAATGTAAGGAATTAATAAGTATTAATTGCTATACATCCGAGGTAATAATTAATAGTTTGAAATCAAATATTGTAATTGGCCCGTTGGTTTGATGTTATAAAATATCTAATTAAATGATTATAAGACAAAAATCTCATCGAATTCATCGTACTTAGGCATACCTACCTTTGTATGACGAATATTTTATTATTGTGATGTGAATTCTTTTTTCCAAAACACGTCGAAGTTTCCCTTTTCGTTAATCCCCGCCCGACAACGAGTTTAAGAAAGCGATTAGAAGGATTTTCTCGAAAACGGTAGATAGATTTTGCCCTAATATACGCGCTAATTTAGTTGGCAAACTTGAGGCCAACTGAACGCAGCCTTGCCAAACAACCGGGATCGATATACCGTGGGTTTTCGAGGAACCATGGACTTGATTGGCTCCCCTCCGCCTCCTCCCCCCCTTTATAAAGGTCTCTCTCTCTCTCACTCCCTCCCTCTCTATAAGGTTATCCTAATGAAGAGTCGGCCGGCTAAATATCTCGAATTTATTAAACGAGACACCCCCACCTCAAATAATTTCTACGATATTCCAAATTATAGGTTCAAAGAAAATTTCAGGAGCTAAATGATTTCTTAATCACGCATTAACATTAATGATTGGAAATTTAATCCCCGTAATTTATTTCTACTGTTAATGATCCCGAAGCACGGAGTTACTATAGGCCTTAAAATACTTTATTGAAATAAATTCAGATGTATAATTAGCGACTGTTGTTAATTTAAATATAATAGTAGAATATAGAGACGCTACTAAAGAAGGTGTTACAGGCCCTTTTTTGTTTACTACAGGCCGGAATTCGGCCTAAAATGAAATATTCCGCCCGGACAACGAAATCCTTCCGAAACCGACGGGGTCGGACAATCTCTACCCCCGAACCACGGTTTTAATAAAGTGGACAGCGGCGGCTCTCATCAGCCGACGCGTGTCCACCCCAAATATATCAACCGGCCAAACAAGCATTTGACGAGCGTGTGTTTGTTTTCCGTTCTTGTTTTTTTTTTTTTTTTATTTCGCCCCGCACCGCGCCCGCGGAATAAATTTCCAGCTCGTTAAACGGAGAGACGACGACGCGACAGTCCATTATTATTAAAAGCGGGGCCGAAAGTGAGCGGTACTATTTCTGGTTATCGGTGGTTTCGTGTCTAGAAGCATTCTAGACACTCCCGACAAAGCCCCCCGAAGCCACTAACCAGATTGACAACACAGTCGAGCCATCCCCCGCCAATTACAGTTGGCCTTCGTCTCCAATTTCGTCGCGTAGAATCTATCTGAATCGCGTCGTTAACCTAGCCCAAGAGTTATTTCCACAAATGCATTTCCGGCCGGCAGTTTACAGAAATTCCACGAGCACACCTGCACAGCTTATCACTTCAAAAGAAAGGTCAAATATCGATTGATGTGTATTCTAATCTTAGGATTTAGTGTTTTATAACTCGGGTATGACACTAATACGAAATAGTTAATTCCGATAGAATTTTATTATCGTGGCGAATGTTCAGTGTCAGGAAGTACCGACGAAAAATACAATTTTTTTGGTAGTAGGACAGAAAATAGGACAGGCAGAAAAGTATAAAATTATTTATTTTTTGAAATTGTCTTTGATCCTCTAGTTTGGAGCTGGCAAAAATAATTTAACATTAGTTAATGGAATACATTCTCCTTAAGATATTAAACTGTAGTAAAGATTGCGTAAGGTTAAGTTCATAGTACCTTCAGAAACCTGCGAAATATCGATCCTGTTTGCTTGCCCATCGAAATGTCAATACTGGTGACTCGGAAAATTCAAACCATAATTTATTGCCTATACTATGTATGATTGGATAACTCTTATTAGTGGGTGACTTGAAGGGTTTCATCCCGTTATAGGGAGACAGATTCAGATTAAAGTACACGTAAACATTTCAGGTTACAGGGGTATAATAAAAAGTTATTGATCAATTGTTACTCTTTTTCCCCGTCTCCCAATTTCTACAACACGAGTAGCAAAGCTAGACGGGTTTTCAAGTTTGAAAATTTTAGGGGAGGGGAAGCGTTGATGCAGTTTTGTGTTTGAGGATGGTCATGAGCCGTTTTCCTCCCGGTTTGCGCGAGCGCGAATTTCCGAAGGGCACTGCCCGAATAGGGAAAAGGGTTGAGCGAGCTTTCCTAGAAAACAAATCGACGGAAAATCGTGACTGTTCCGCGAAGGGAAAAAACCAATAAAAAGAGGTTTTCCGACTTCGACCGAGGAAAACGACGGTCCGAGTGCTTCTGTGAATTGTGCAATTACATAATGTTGAATGTCGACAATGTTGAACCGTAATACGTTGCCATCAATACCGATTATGCCGGGAATGTATCTGAATTCGCGGTTTAAATTTTCAGAATAGGTTTTATCCGAGCGGTAAGGACCGAATTAACGCATAACTAGTTTAAATATCGTGTCAAAAAATCTTGAACACTGTTCAAATACGACGTTACCACAATCGCAGAAAAAAAGCTAGAATTTTATGATCGAGGAATAAAATATTATAGCGTTTAATGGAGAGGTCATTTTGCGGTGTTATTGCCGGGAACTAGGTAGCGGCATTTCACGAGATTTTTATGGCAGGTTAAAGTCGAGTAAAAATTAAAAATGAATAGTGAATGAGCCCGCGGAAGTTAATTGCACACGCGACCTTAATTATATGGAAATTATTTACTTTCTCATTCGTTTTACAAATAATTTAATAATTCACTACCACACCGCGACATCATATCTCAGTGCCTGTTTCCCTGTCCCCCTTAATGATAACGATATTTGCTGGCGGTCGGGGTTCGTGCATTAAACCCGAGCCCTGTTATAAAACAGTGACTTTACTCTATCACACTGGTGGGGGGAAAGGGGTGGATATAAGATAGGCCAAAAGAGAGAGGGGGAAGAGCCCGGCCTTAGCGCTAAACAAGCCCTGGAAAATGTTTGCATTAAAGCTGAAAACTACCCCCTCAGTTTCTCATCGTTAGACAAATAACAAGGGCGCCTCCCCCTCCCATATTTAATTACTCACCCCTAATACTGCATCTCTCGCTAATGCATCCCCTGGCGCTTCCATTAACTAATTATAACTACCGACCATCCCCACCTGTCATTCTTTCTTAACCATTCTACTTCATTTTTTATGAGCCCCCTCCCCTTATACGTCCTAGCTTCCTACGACCAATCGCACGAATATTATCGTAGTCGCATCTAATTTTTATTATTTATCCGACTTTTTGGGCAAATTATAAGCCAACGCAAAGGCCTATTATAACTGGGATCAGAATGAAAATCAAGGGGTCATCCTGAATTCAATACCCAAACATTATATTTTTACAATATCATTCCACGCAATTATCTATTTATAATTCATTGGGCAGAACCACGTAATTATTAAGCGTATCTCCCGTTCTAAGGATGAATCGGTCTATTTTCAAATATTGAGAAATTTTCTTAGAACCAAGTATCATAGACGGTCCACCTTTTGTTTGGACGGTCCAATCGCTAGTACCCGGCATTAAAGATGAGGTCATTAGATGATAAACAAAATGAGGCGGATAATATGAATATATGTTGCTCAGTTTCTCTCCTGTTGCGGGTTTAATGCGCTGTATAAGGTTGTGGTTTATATATCAGATAATTGGACTATAACTGTTTAGTGGCGGGTACGACCGTTAAGAGTGGAAGGAGGGGATGGGGGCCGTGTTCACTTTAGACCCGTAAAGGGTTCGGCCGTCGAACGACGCCGTAAATTTTGTCCGACGCCGACGACGGGGGCCAGTCACCCGTCAGTCTCCGCCCCTAATGTCCCGCCCCCCACCAGGTAACACCCCCTCGGACACTAAAACCGAAACTCGGGTCGCTAACCTCGCTCCTTATACCGTTCAACGGCACATAACGCCCAAGCGACGGCGGAAACAGCCAGCCCCGTGTGGACATAGTATTTCAGTCAAGTGGTTTTTTTTTATGATCCCCCAGTTAGGAGGTTTTATTTTACATATATCTACAATAAAATTGTAGAAATAGTGCGGCTCCTTACGCGTTTTGACATGACGGATCGTACCACCTGCGAATTTAGTACATCGTGATGGACAGTTAAAAAAGTAGGATTAAAATAGGAACCGACTAAGGCTATTACTAAAACGGACATCAAAACTGACCTTAAGTAACAAACTGGCAATATACAAAGCGATACTTAAACCGACACGGACATACGGTATAGAGCTATGGGGTTCCACCGGGACATCCGACATCGCTCGCATCCAGAGATTCCGGTCAAAAGTCCTTCGCACCGTCCTTAATGCTCCCCGGTATGTTTCTAACCAGACAATCCACCATGACCTCAACATACCGACAGTCGACGAAGTCGCAGAATCCCGGTTCCTGAAGTTCCATTCCCGCCTTTCTCGTTCAGTCCCTTTCCTTCCTCATCCATTATCCCCCCCGTGTCGGCTTAAACGCCGCTGGCCCAGAGTTCTTCTTAGCCCTTGGACTACAATTGTTCTTGTGTGAAAAGTGCCATCTTTGGGTCGTTCCTTTTATCACGAAATACATGTGAAAAAAAGTCAGCACTCGTACTTATAACATTCAGGTTGATTGTACAAAACAAAAAAGGTTAATAAAAAAAAAATAGGAAGTTATTTAGTGTCCAAAAGTGATGTAGCTTTATGCACTCCAGACGGGCAAAATCTATGAGCAGGAAAGAGCACTATCCTAATTTTCTCTTTATTGTACAACGTACACCAGTTTTATAATTTCTTTGCAGAGAATAATAATGAATCTTATTTTTTAATAGCGATGATTCCTTGATTTTGCCTCTAGACGTGTCCTCCTATCGGTATTGTCTCACTGGAATTCATAGTTCATTGTTCACAGTCGTCCCATATTCCGTGAGGTATGAAAATGAACTAAAGTGCCGTTTTGTAAAGGGTTTGACGTGTGTTTTCTGGCTGCCCGCTGTGTTTCCGCCCCCTTTGTGCGCACGGCCCTCGCTTTTCCCTCGCTCCGATAACTGTTCCTTCCCGACCGCCACCGACTTTTCCTTTTTTTCGGATTTTTATTCCTTTCGAAAAACCTTTGTGCGCCGCATTCTTTTCGGGAATTGTGACAGGGCCAAAACAAAACCGAAACACAAAAAAAGAAGAAAATGATTCCGCGTCCGTTGATATCATTTGTCCGGTGAAGTGACAAGTTTCCAGTGAGCCGCCTGGAAAATTGTTTTACCATTTCCTCTACGAATTTCAATTTATCTCCTTTTTTCCTTGGGATTTCGATGGACCACAACAGACTGTTATAACCTACCCTAAACGGCGTAGGTCCGCAGCGACAATCGAACTCATGCCGTTAGGGGTGAATTTATCTATTACATCATAAACCTGTTATATTTTGAATCTCTTTTATTTAAGACAGAATTTAAATAACAAAGTTAATAGAATATAAGTAATATCTACTAATACTAATTTTGTGCCTTTTAAATGTTACAATATTTGGGAATTATTCGGCTTGTACTTGTAGCCCACAAAAAATGTCTGCAATAATAGTCCTGCAGTGTTATTTTATCCATTCCCTAGCAGATGATATGCAGTTATGTGACCTCCAACCCATGTAGAGGATACTGCACTTTATACTGGCAGCACTATTTCACCATCGGTTTACTACTAGAGTGAATCTACTATGCGGAACCGTATTTTAAGTGTAGGTATTCAATGCTGAGAGTTCTGGAGGGAGAACCCGACCTAGTCAACAGAACTGTGCTTGGATTCGTCTACACGCAGGGGGCTTTAAAAGCGCCTGGGACACGTCTCGTTGCGGTCCCCTGTTTGCCTCCCTCTCTCCCTCCCTCTCTCACTCTTCTCGCACCCTCACCTGTCCGCACGACATCCCCCCTTCACCCTCCTAACCATCGAACAGAACCGCCAGGTGTATTGTTCAATCTGTATACGGGGTGGTTTGGACGGATGGACGGGGTTGAGGGTGCCTCATACACACTAACCCACACACACACACTGTGTTCACTGCTATCGCACTTTCTCCCCTCCACCCCAACCTTAGAACGCCCACTCACAGTCTCCTATTGTTAAGTACACATTTGCCTAAGTAAAACACACACACAGAGCAGAACCCCCAACGAATCATCACCACCACACCAACCAACCCCGATCCAAAACCGAAACCACCGCCGCGAAAACTATAACGACCCCCAGCGGCCTACAGTGCGCGATTTATTAGCTGCTTATCTAATTTTAATCACCATTAGTGCCTGCATACTGCCATAACTCTTGCCACCTTCTGTTTCCTCTCGTATTCTGTCTGCGCCTATTTGGTCGAACGTTAAACCTCCAGCCATTAAATTAGTTAGGTACCTACCTAAATATTACCCTCAGTTGGTGGAACATCTCTGCAACGCTACTTTAATTTTTCTGCCCGGATTGGACCACTGGCTGCGGGGAGCATTGTTTCAGGTGTGTTCGCAACAGTGTTATGCGCAAATATATGCCTAGGTTTGAGGTTCATTGTGTTATTAAATTCGGTTCGTCACAACGGAATGCTTCCGAAACTGTCGGACGCCTCGGCTTTAATATACGCGTTCAATATGCGTAATGCGTTGTACCATATTGCCATTTGTAGCGGAGCCCGTGGTCGGACAAGCCTCAATTAATTTCACGATTAGAGGCGAAATGATTAGTTAAAATCCCATTCCCAGTTATCCCCTCGCTCCTGAATGTTATTAATCTGGTCGGCAAATTTTAAAACGTCGAATCCAAGAATCGCGTTAATCTATCCGCCATTTTTCAGAGAGAATCAAAACCCACCCCCCTACTTTGAATTTCAAAATAAAATTCGTTTGTTTAATTCAAAACGATAAAGCACTTCATGAAGTTTCTTTTGCATTCCTCGGCGCGGGACTTGGTCTGTAAATGGAAAATGCGAAAAGTTTCCCCTCCTACCACCCCTCCCGCCACCCCCTCCGCCCACACGTTTCCCACACCCAAGTTTTCCAACCGAAGGAAACTCCGAGGGAGTGAGAAGGAAAAGATAGATAGAGAGAGAGAGAGAGAGAGAGGTGGGGCAGAGTCTTGGGGGAGGTTGAGCGAATAAAACCAAGTCGGCGGGCAGGCGGACTTTTAAAAGATGTAGGAACTGATGTGAGTTTCTTCTTCTCGAACAAACTTTTCGGCCGGGAATCGATGTTTGCATTTTGAATTTTGAGAAATTTCCTCGTAGAGGATCCATTAGGTAATGACGGAAGCTCATTGATATGTGCCTTAGGGTCTCCTCCCGGCCCAACCATTTCATAAGTACCGTTTATTCCAACTATTTAGTCTTTTTTATCTCTCATTTCACCTTAACCTTTTTGCTTCTTCCGCGCAAGTAACGGTTTTAGTAGGTTAGTTACAGGAAGAAAATAAAATTATAACAGTTTGCAAGCCGCAAAATTATTACTTAAGGCGCTAAAACGTATTAAAGGTATAAAAGCCCTAATTTTAGAGCTCCTTCAGTTGAATAAACTAAGCTTTAACATTATATACAAATAATAATATTTCAGACATTAGTAGATATTTTCAAATTTTAAGGTACCAATCGCCAACCATTTTGGTAATTATGCAATAATCTAAAAAATCTTGTTCTACTGTGAACAAATTTCTGTAAAATGTCGGTTACAATAATTCTGTTATAATTAACTGCTGGCAATTATGTATTAACTAGAATAATACAGAATTTTTCAGTTAATATTTACCAGGAATAAGCGGATTTCCACTTTTCCTCGGTCCGGGAATAAGTCTTATATTAGCGTAATTGCAACAATTTCACTGTATACCGGAGTAGTTTCTGGAAACGAACGGTCAATATTATGATATGTTTGTTTCAAGTATTGTTGGTGCCAGGAGGGAGCCAGGTTGAGGTTGATTACCAGGCGCCGTGAAGGGATGATGAGGGGGGATCCGAAATCGTGAAGTGTTTTGGGGTTTGGGGTAGTTAGTGTTTCCTCATCAAGACTCGCCCCCTACCCACGCTATTGGACTCTCCCTCCCTCTCTCCCTCCAACCCTCTGTGTGCTCTGTCAACCCCCGACCTCTCTCCTTCGATATTACCCCTCTCCCTCCTGTACACATACATTCACTCTCTCCCCATCTCTCTCTCTCTCTCATTCTCTCTTTCTTATTCTACCCCTCCTCCCTCTCTGCTCTATTCGCGGCTATAATGTCGTGTATAGCCTGCTCCCTCGACCTCTCCACTCCCTATCCGGCCATTCTATAGCTAATAGAATCCCCCCTTCCCTCTTGCGTACACATTTGCCTAAGTAACCCCTCCTCCGCAGCACCATCGGCCGCGTCTCATTCTACTGGTAAAGCGCGGTGACCGTTCACCCCTCGCCCCCGACTCGCACTTACGGTATATACGGCATGCGTAGGCGGTAAAATATACATAAACCGGTATGAATTGCCGGGGTTGGGGAGTGATTACACTGGCGCCCCGATGAATCATTCATGTCCCCCCTTCTAATCAATGTTCGAGGTGAGAACACCCTTTACCTCTCCCGGTTCAACGCTGGGCTCTCTCTCTCTCTCTCTACCTGCCGGTAAATCGGTAAAATATATTATTAACACAATTCTTGAGATCCTCCGCCCCGTATCGCTGATTTGCCAGCGCCTAGACCGGTGTTGGATTTTCGACACGAGACCAGAAGAAGGTCGCGTGAATTATTGCATTAAAACCCTGCTGGAGCACCTAATAGTCGCATTTAAGAGTGTTCGTACGTGCTTATTTATTCCGGATTTTATTTCACGAAATAGCGCTCTAGTCGACTGAACATTTATTTGGCAGGTAACAACCCAACCTTATTGAAATACATTAATCGTACTGTTATGGTACGGAACTGATAATAATTGATACTTATAAAACTGAAAATAATATGTGTAACACAAGCAAAAATACGAAACGGTCAATTATAATATAAAACGATAATGAATAAATTTTAACGTGCCATGTTCTGATCGGTTAAAATAGCGCGGGCTTAATATCCGATTTATAATCGGACGCTTATTCCTTTACCTTTTTTTTAAATATATAGTATGTGAATAAGAAAATTATTGAGCAATCAGACCGGCAATTTGAGTGGCAGAGGTGATTATTTCGTCATTCCTAAGGGGGGTGGGTAGTGTATAGGGCGAGTTATCGTGGCATGGATCGGGGCGAGCTTTTAATGTCCGTAGATTTGTATTAAGCCGAATTAAAGCTTGTAAAACTGGTGTCGGTCTGAAAGTAAGGTTGTATTGTGGGGGCTATAATTGCTTCCTGTAATATTTTTCACACACACACACACACACACACCGGTAACGCGGATGGCCGTGATTGCGGTTTCGTGCCAGCCGCCAAATTGCTGCTGGGGCGGGTTTTCAACGGCGCGTTTAACAGATGTTTTAACCCGCCCCCCAATGTGTTGTCATTTTACAGGCCCGCAAACCTGTACCGCGGTGACGTTCGATCTCATTTCACCGCGGTAGATGAGCGCACGCGGTAATTGAGGCGTGGGCACTCCTTTGAACGCTCTGAACGATTTTCGGATTTGGAATAGGAAATTTTGTTTAATCACACGCCCTACGGTTCTTTCTAGATTGGTCCGCGAGTTCTGCACGTTCCAAATAAACCCATCAACAAGGGCAGCTATCGGGGCGGATTGGCATTTTTGAAAGTTTTACTCTCAATACTGCCTTTGGAATACGGTCTTTTGGTAGACCGGTTTCGGCCGCTCGCCGTCTTCAGTAGTATTACGAGTCACTTTGTTACGTGTGATGCTTCTTGTGGGGGGCATCCTGTTCGCACTTGTACTGTTATTTTACGTACACACCAAAAAAAAAACGGCGAACGGCCTAAACCGGTCTAGCGAAAGATCAGACCATCGAGAGGGGACAAAAGAACGCGAAATCTACAGAATAACGGAACTGAATTATTTATTATCCGCCCAGGAAGCCTGCCATTGATTTTATCTCGTATTTTAGTAATAAGTAGGGAAAAGTAAGCGCATATCGGTCGCTATATAAATACAGAAGAAAAACAAAATATTTCTCAACTGTGGCTCCTCCCAGTGATCTTCGTTGGAGATCAAGTCCCTGTCCTGGAAGCGGGCGCAGATCGGAAACTGACCGTGGTGAAGGTAAAAAGCCATTCCTGCAAATCAACAGGCCCTATTAATCGTATTAAATGGGGTATGATGCTTTAATGGCGCAATAACTTCCGGCCATTCTGTGCCTATATGCAGAATATCACCTGCAGAAGTTATACCTGCTGGCTACAGGTTTAAGTATACCTGAAGAACGTGTCTCAATTTTGGTCATTTGGCCAATAGAATAAGCTTCCAGGTATATAGGTTGGGAAATATGTTAAAATTTCATCATGCCATTAAAAACAACTAAAATATAGAAATGTGAAATGGCGTTATGGAATAGTTTAAATTTCGTTACGTCGGGAGCGTTTGAATATGAAAATCACTCATTGACCCCGTGATACGGCAATTATTGACGAGCAAAAATTAATTCCTCTCCGAAATAGAGATCCGTAAAATATCTCTGTAAGGGGCTGGGGGGTGGGGCCCTCTTATCTGGTCCGAGTGGAATTTCGAAACCCGGTACCAATTAAAAGAAAACCTCTCGAGGAAATGAAATTAAATAAAACCTTTGATCTGTTTTTGGAGGGGACGCAGCCGGGCCCTGGACCACCTGATTGATTAAGAAAGGGAAAAAGGAATGAAATGGAAAGGGGAGGAGTCGGTCCTCTGAAAAGGGGAGCCCCACGGCCAAACGATAAAAGAATTAAAATCGTGGATGGAAGCAATTAATTTGAGGATTCAAATTTAAATGCAAAATATCGATTGGGGGAAGCCGATTTTTTATTTTATCGTGAATATATAATGAGTTCTGGGCTAATTATTCGGACTGGAATTTATTACGAGCCTGAGGGACTAACGAAGACCGTACAGCCCAGCTCCTTTATTTGCGGTTGCGCCAGTTTTATCCACTTTATTTGGGTGTTACTTTGCACGGTGGTCTTTTGCTAGACCGGTTTCGGCCGCCTCAGTACGGTGGGTCTTTGTAGCATTCTGTCCCCACTGTCACGGCAGATGAGAAACACTAGAGATTTTATTACAACAAAGGAATGAAGTATTTGAAATTTCGAATTTAAATGTGAACCGACATTTAATCACGAGTTTGAATTTTATTTATTCATTAGAATAGAGTTGTAATGTAATAATAAAGAAATCTTCGTATTCTAGGACCCTAAACTGCTCGTATTCTGGGCGCAAAGCCTTGACTTGTCATAGCGTAATGTGTTTCTACGAAATTCAATGCAAATTTCGCTCCTCCTTTCTCGAAGTATTTCACGGCATGCGGCATCGAATCGTTCGTTCTTCGGGCAATAATTAAGCGCCGATTCTTGAAATTTTAAAAATCTGGCGGTCGTATTTTTGAATGAACACAACCGAATAATGACACAACCGAAAATGTGGCCCGTAGCGACGGTGTCGCTCGTGTTTATCCGGCCTCCGGTGCGTTATAGGACCGTGTAGATAAAATGGACCGGAGGCGTGGACCGCTCTGTACAGCTCGTAATTCCTGTTATCCAACAAAGCGGAAGGATTGCTATCTCGACGTTTGGCAACGGTCGCCCGGGTTTAACACGGCCAGTTCACTGAGCGTCGCTGATCTCAGAATCGTTGGCTTTAATCTGCATTTTATAGTCGCTTTATTAGTGGATTTGTTCAATTCGGTCCACTCCACCGGGACATATATATCTAATTTTGATCGGGACCACGTATTGACGGTCTGTTTTTGTTCCACTTCAAACGGGCGGTTGATTCCCCTTCCGGTCTGGTACGTTTTAAATTAAGTTTAATTTCTCCTCGTCTCATTCCGGCCGTCGTTTCCTCGCTGTTGATCTTTGGAACATTTCCCCGTTTCCGAGCAAAGCAGCCGATTCGCTCAGTCTACTTACGATGTAAGAAACGTAGCATCAGAACCTCAATCCACTTGTCCGGAGACAGTGGATAGCTGGGACCTTTCTCCTCGGTCGATGCCACGTGTTCGGCAGTAATGATTCTTAGAAATTTGAAAATAAAGTAAATTAGAAATTATAATTTTAAGAAATTAAATTTTTTTCCAACGCATTATTGTTTCCATATGAAAAGTTTAAATGATTATCATTAAAGGTCCTACAGCGATCAGAGTTGAATAGAAGCTGAAACAAATGTTCGGTACAACACCTCGTAATTAATTAAAATAGATGAACAACAGCAATTAACTGCAAAGTATTAGAAGAGATTTAAATTATATCCCTTTGATAAGCCGCAGCAGACATTCACGGCACAAAGCAGCACTCCCACAAATAAAAACATAATCGGGTATGCACTACGTACGATTCTCTGTCGGCGGTAGCCCCCTTTATACATTTTCAATGGGGCGAACGAGCGTTTGTATGTGTTTCCAGGCCTTTCGTGACACATTGGGGCGCGATTTTGCACGGCGCAAGCGTTCGAGTGTGTGTGTGTGTGTGTGAAAGCTAAATTCACTTCATGTTATTACCGCGCTGTCATGCTCAGGGTCTAGCCTCTTTCTCGCCTCCACGAGAATCACCCTCCCCCTATAAAACCCTCTAGCACGACAAATAGCGTCCCGAATGCAGCTCCGTATAGAAAACGCGCAAGCGCGCCCGCACGTCTTACGAATGAGGCACAAAAGGACGTTACACCTAGAATGGACTGACTCGCAAAAAAATCGGAACTGAATTTATAGTTGTAATTTAGAATTAGTTCAAAAACATCTATAAATGAACCTCGGTATAGGGGAAAACATTCAATTATAGGTTTTAAATTCTTGAGAGAAAACGGGACCCTTATTTATAAAATATATTAAAATACTGTCCGTATTTATTCTTAATTAAATAGTTAAACAGAGTGCAGAGGAGAGGCTAGCCGGCGCTAGGAGTAGACTCGACCGTTAGCACTGCTGTAATGCGGGCTTAGTATAGCCCGCCTGCCGTGTTTGTTTTGCGACCGGGCCAAACGGACATTTTCGAATAAAATTTGCTCATTTATGAATTTGATTCAGAACGTCGAGTTGATTATATTTATAGGTTATTAAGATTCAATGAAAATAAGCACATTTTATTAAATAAGTACATTAAAATCATCAGTGTAAATGTTGTCGTGACTATAATTTCCATAGTTAATTTTGAGTACTCTCTCATTGTTACATTGTACCTCTAAAACCCCCGATGCGGAGTCATGGTGGGCACGTGGGCGCCGAGCGGGCGTATTGAATTGTTGAGCCGGTCTCGGCCGGAGGTTTGAACTCCTTCAGAGGAACTCCCGGTCTGAGAGCAACTCGAAATAATTGAGTTTGTTTGTTTGTTTCGCGCCCCTTCGTGCCCGTTTCCCGGGAACGAATTAGCAATCTGAAAACGGACCGGGAGTATCGGCTAGATCAAATCCTCAACGGATTTGGGGAAGCGGAGGGAGCGATAGCCGTCGCATCAATGCGGAAACAAATCCTCAAGAGCATAAAATCGAAATCAGAAGCTGCGTATTATTTTAATTAAAACGTGGGCTGAAATTAATGTAGTTAATACCAGGTTCCAGGAGTCCCTTAACCCCTGAGTCCCTGAAATTAAGAATATTATATTACGATCCAAAACTCTAAAAAAAATAATTAAGATGAAACTAGGTATTCGTTATAATTCGAGGTTTTATTTTAAAATTGTACCGGACGGTGAAATGAAACATTCGTGTCGAGATCTAATCGAGTGCACCGGAAATAAACGGTCTCCCTCCAGGAAACCAGAAATCCTTCTCCCAGGAAATTTTAAGCTGCTCTCAGTCTAAGATATTCAATAGCAGGAGTTATTCTCAGAACGCGCCCGTGTAGACGGGTAGGTAGACTAGCGCCTTAATAGCGATTTATATTAAGAAGTACGGCTGATAGTCGGAGGGAACTTATTAAGCGAATTCCCAGTATCATTGTCCGCCCCCCCTCCTCCCAACTCTCATCCGCCCGAAAGGAAATTCACGTCGCGTCAAGAATTATATAATTAAATTACGGGGGGAATTCATAAATTGCTATTTTGGGAAATTTAGAAAAAAAAGAAGGAACTGAAAGTCGCCCCCCCATCCCTCCATTGCTGCCGACAACCCCCCGGCGCCGACTACCTCGGATTAATTAAATTTCTCGCAGCAGTTACATTTATTAGTATCGAGGTCGGTTAAATTTGGAGGCCAGAAAATTAGCGGGAACGATAATAATGCCCGTCCCGGTCGTTGGAACGTTGCGCAGATTATTTTCTTAGGGGGTGGGCTGAGTTATGCAGGTGCAATTCCGACGATTCGCTCCTATCTATGAATATTTATATCCCTCCAGGATTCCCCTATTGATCGATACTTGCATAAATCCCTTTAATAAAATGTGGACGACATCGCTTTTATTCGTGCCTCGCTTTGTTTCTGGCCTGCCAAACTATTATTAGCAATTTTTACCTTCTGCATTTATTCCTTTGGTGTCGAATCCGCTTCGCGGTAATATGAATTACTTTTTTTCAATTATTCTTTATCATAATCATAATTTATTGGAAATATTTTTCGATAACGATGCGCTCATTTTGAAAATACAGAATGCCCTTAAATAATTAGACGACAATGATTCAATTCCGTTTATGCCGTGTGTATTCGCATTTCCTCTTGACGTTGAACGTACAGTTGAAGGAGTATATTAAATGCTTAATCAAGCAGAAACGTCCGCTGAAACAGTTACGCCGATGGATTTAATTACCGGTTCGAGTTTTATCGTGAGGTTATGATGCTGGTTCGGGGATGGGTTTTAAGAATGGTTCAAAAAGATAGGTAAGACTGAAACGGGAGAGGGGGAGCCTCTTAAAAGCTGTAACAATTAAATAGAGACGATAAGAGGCCCTTGAAGTAGTCGCCGGTGTTCGACACGCCTCCTCTTCCCATACCCAGATTTAAACTATTAAGCTGAATTTCAATTAGACCCGGGGCGGAACGATGGAAATGAGTGGTTTCCCTTTAATTAGACTGAAGTGTTTATACCGTCTCAAACTTGGTGTAATGCAGGAGGAGGAGGAGTTGGTGCTCAGTTGAGCGCCTGTCGACTTTCTAAATCTCGCTCTTATTTCTCTCCCCATAATTAATTGCAATTTACCTCACGGTGGCTGACTTAATGCCAGTTTGGGCCCAACTGTATCATCTTTCCTCTGACGTGAAGTATAAGATTAATAAATAAAATAAATCTCAACACTTTATAGGAGGGTATATTTAGGGACACTCTCTGTTATAATGGATCTCTGGCTGTGAACTGGTCCCGATAACATCGGTATGATATATTATGGCTAATTACCTTTCTTTTAATGTAATATTATATAATAGTCGTCTACTGGTAATTAAGTTTTTACTCTGTATGAACACGGTGTCGATATAAATATTCGTATCAATTTGTAAGTATCAAATTGATATAAAACGGTTATTCATTGTCGCTTAAGAATGTAGGTTGTTATACAGTAATTTTGCGGGTATTTCGGAGATATTTTTATTTTGATGGCTGATTCATATTTAAATGAAATACTGGTGAACCGCGTTCATCTTTTTCGAATCTGTGGCTTTTGTTGCGGAAGGTCAGTACACGATGTGAGCAAGTGTGGAGGAAATTTAATTTTTCATTTGTAAAGATGCCTTAACACGATATTTGTTTTTTTTTATTTATTGTACAATCAACTATATGCCAGTTATAGGTACAATTGCGGTTTGTTCGATTAGTTTCACTTGTTTCACTCGATAAAGACGCCATCCAGTGATGGTACTTTTGACCTGTATCCGACCTACAGAAAGTCTCTAGGCCGGTGGCGTTTAAGCCGACGCGGGGGGGATAATGGGTGGGTAGAAGAAGGAAGGAAAGGGACTGAACGAGTGGATTTGGGTGTGGAGAGAGGCGGGAGTGGAATTTAAGGAAGCGTGATTTTGCGACTTCGTCCACTGTCGGTATGTTGAGGTCATTGTGGATTGTTCGGTTAGAAACATACCGGGGAGCATTAAGGATGGTACGAAGGACTTTTGACTGGAATGTTTGGATGCGAGCGATGTCGGATTTCTTGGCGGAACCCAATAGTTCTATTCCGTACGTCCATGTCGGTTTTAGTATAGCTTTATATATTGTCAGTTTGTTGACTACTGTCAGTTTTGATGTCCTTTTCAAAAGAGGTCTCAACAGTCCAAATTTGCGATTTAGATCTTTTCTTTTCAGTCGGGTATTGGGATTCCACGTGAGTCGTTTGTCTCTATAGAGCCCGAGGTAGGGAGCCTGCTGTCGGGTGGGGATAGGAGTACTGTTAAATAGAACAGGAGGTGTGAAGGTGACGTGAGCAGATTTAGAGCTATAACACGATATTTGTAACAACAAGTTTTCGGTTCGTATTTAGTGAATATATGTATTTTATTTACATTGATGCGGGCGTATAAACAGCAATACCACTTGAAGTGTATTGTACGCGATTTTTTAAAGAGGCGCTAGGATAGCCGCGGAATTATACCCACCGTTTGGTCGGACAAAAGAGGAACAAAATAGTATAGTTGGGGATGGGGGTTGGGGAGGATACATCAATCACCGCTCTGTTGGTAGGGGAGAGGTTCGGGTCCTTAGCCTGAAGTGTAGGATTAACTGGGGGCGGGTTAAGCGGCTTTAGGAGAGCCCGGGCCGACCGTCGTGGAAGAGGAAATTAGCGGTGATGGCTGAGGAGGGGCCTTATCCCCCTTGTTAGAACCCCGGTTTTAACGGTCTCTCCCCTATCTGTTCCCGCGACTAAATGAACGCCGCCCTGGGAGGCGGTCGCGCAGCTCAAACTACCCCAGTAAAAACGTCCACGTCCCGAGTTATACCGCCGGGCCCGGTTTTATTGCGGCCCTAATTGGAGAATCGAAATGAAACGGCCAATGAAATGGCGCTTGAAAGTCGGCGATCAAATCTGCGAAGTTGCGACGGGGCGGGGTGGGGGAGGAGGGAAAGAAACGTCGTTAATTACACGACGCCTCCTCCCAGGGGGAGGAAGTTTTTCACGACTCTGAAATCCTCCGGATTAGTGGACGCGTAAACGTTTCCGACGCGCCAATCGTTGCTTTAGTGTACACGAAGAGGGTAAAAACAGGAATCTTCAATTCATTCTCGGATTATAGGATTGAAATTCTGCCCAGGTTTTCCTCTTTGTCATACATATATATTGGGTAGACAACTAAGTAATTGCGGATTTCACCAACAAGTGGCTTTTACATATTTTTAAGTACGTCAACATCTTTGCAGAGATAAGCCGTAGATGGTTTTGAATGCACGTATAAGTTACATTCAGCTTCTCTGCAATGTCCCTTGTTGAACTATGGCGATCCGAATCAATATATGGCCTTTATTTGGTCATCATCGACCTCCACTGTACGTCCAGAGCGCTCCTCATATTTTAATGAAAAATCCCCCGACCGTACAACGTACGAAGCGTCCAACTTTTTATGAGCCTGTGAGTCATTAGCACGTTTGCGAAAATAAAAAAGCGAAATGTGACGGAAACGCTCACTTTGGTCCACCGTGTTCTAGCTTTTTATACGCACATTATACAACTGGTCAATGTAATTTTGATACTGAATGTTTCAGAAAGGACCAAATAATAACATATCAAAGATTCTTATCTGTGCAAAGATGTTGACGTACTTAAAAATGCGTACAACGCCACTTGTTGGTGAAATCCGCAATTACTTAGTTGTCAACCCGTAACATACATATGGGTATACATATGTCATTCACAGTCTTCTTCAGGAAGAATTTAATCAAATGCCAGAAGGCCAGAGTGGGCGTTACGGTTTAGGTCAATTACCGGTCGTGCAACTTCCTTATTCGATATTGATATTTTATTTGAACTCGGGAATTAAACGCTGACACGATGACGCGCGATGTTGTCAACGTTAACAGAACGTTGTTCTACCGTACCCTGTACCGTCGGGACATGGAGTCCGGGCGAGGAATACGCACCGCCGTTAGTGTCGCATTAGGCGGCGGCGCATCGTGATGTCGCGACGAAATCTGTAAGCGTTGGGCGCGAAATTAGCCGGGTCCGCCGGAATTGGGGTGTAATTGGGTGAAAGGGGCCCTCGAGAGGACCCCCGCTTGCCCACCACCAGTTGCGCACCCTCCTCCTACCGCCGCCCTTTTACATCCGGCTGTCCCGGCCTTATTAAAATGAACGCCTCGCATAAAGGTCCCCCACCAAGGAAAATAACTCGATTCGGAAATAGCTCGAAAATCACTCGATTGTTTCTGTCTGGATCGATTTTTAATCTAGGAAGAAAATAATTATAAAGAAATAGGCAAAATAAAATTACAGTTTTAAACGGTACGGACATAGTTCAACACTGTCAAAGGAGCAACGATCAGTTAAATTTTATAATTTAGGAATAAATAAAATAGTAATTATTTAATTTAATATAATAATATATTTAATAATATAATATAATTTTATAATTTGATCTTTTTTCTTTTATTACTTCTCATGTCATTCGGTTGAATCTGAACTAGCCCCAAAACATTGGTAAATCAGATCAGAACAGCTTAATTTATTTTTGTCCCGCAATTTAGTTTATCTTAGGTAATTTTTAATAAAACACTCTGAAATAATTCAAAAGTGTAACACGGTATTGAAACATAGGAGGAGGAACTATCATTTGAACTATTATTACATGATAATCTTCCTTTTGAAAGGGCGCTCAATACCTAGCCCTCATTACCGGCCGGTGTTGCGGGTCTAGTATCGGAACGCCGTTAACACCGGGTAATTCGAATAACTGATTAATTTTATTTAATGATATCGTGCTTTCATATTATGTACGGCCTTCGCAATGCGATTACGTGCATTTTTTGGACGTGGTGACCTTGTTTTACTATCGTACATTTTAAAACAATCTTGGGGGTTTCGGTTTAATTGGGCTGCAGATACATTAGATAAATCTTCGGTTATATTTCGAATATTATGGATTTTGAAGTTTTAGATATTGGTATTCATTGCTGAAAGTGTCTCTGGGAGGAATACAAGCGGGGATTCCTTTTTTTGGAGATGTACGTCAGTATGCAGCTGTGGCTTTCTAGCTGTGCACCGATGCATCCATTTCCTTCCGTTACCCCCTACCACTACCACTATCACCACAGGGCATTGTCCTGTGGGCAACTCTGTGTCTGTGTGTGTGTGTGTGTGGACACCTCCCCCTCCTCCTTCCGGACATCCACCCTTCTCTCATTCCCTCCTTATCACGGCCGAACTCAATATGGGCCCTCTCCCACCCCTACGTGCCGCCTGGTATAAACACGTCCCGTGTCAAATGTACGTGAAAAATTCACCCCCCACCCCTACCACCGTTTCCTCCAGCCACCCATCACGCCCCTCTGTCCCTACAGCCGTTGATACATTATTTATATAGGGCGTCGAAGGGAACAAACACAACGGATCACGCCCTACGCCCGAGAGACGAGTGAGAATCGACTGTGACGTACGCCGTGTCGATTGCGGTCCTAAGCCGCACGACGCGTACCGTCGCGACGGAATAAAGAACGCATGCAATTTAATGAATATGCCTTTTTGCCCAAATCACTGGGTCGCGCTTTTAATATGAACAAGTTTAGGCAAATTAATATCAGCAAAACAAGAAATTTTAGACACCTATTTTATAGCCCGCGAAGTTTTAGAACCGGCATTTTTGTGCTCTTCTGAATAAATTATATAAACTACATATATTCTTGTAAAATGTTATTAAAGCTATAGTATTTAATGCTCACTTATCGTCTTATGAAACATTGCACCTAGGTCCTCTCCTCAGGTAGCTCTCGGATATCGCTAACAACCAGAATGTAGCTATTGTAGTAATTGTCCTAATTCAATTTTATCCCAAAACGTACGTAAATAAGTACGTGGGAGACCTTGATTAATTTTAGCTCTGGGATTTAGGCTATTTACTAACGTTACATACCCATCGTTACTTAGAAAATTACGATTGAAGCGCTCCGAATTAATTCAAAATTAAAACCTAGCTTCAATACAAATGTTAAAACGATAATTAAAAAATTCAGAATCGACCATTTAAACATTGCCAGAAGTATGTGTCATTAGTCATAAAACTATTATTCCTCGGATAGGAACTATCATTTCGACTATTACTCTATAATCTTCCTTCTTTGAACGGGCGCTAATACCAAGCCCTCATTACCGGCCCGTGTTGCGGGTCTAGTATCGAAACGCCGTTAACGCCCGGTAATTGGAATAATTTAATTAATTCAATTTAATCATATCGTACTTTCATATTATATAGCCCTTATAATGCGATTAAAGACATGAGGTATGGTATATATTGTAACGCAAAATGTATATAGCGATGTTATTAGCGGTATAGTATTTATTCCCCCGGTGGTCTTTAGGATCATCGGGAAATCGTAGTAGTGATGGAAACGTTTAATAGGCCCCATTAACATTTTCAATAAAAACATAAACAATATATAAAATAGTGTATCTCAGCATTTCTGTATTTAGCTTATAACGTGGAACACTTGAAAATTGATCGATCCATTCAAATGTATGTAAATATATGTTCTAGTTGGAAGAAATATATTCGTTTGTTTAATGCTTCTTTTTGTCTCATTGATGGTTCATTATTCCGCTTGAAATATTTTTTATTCCTATCACGAATGAATATTTCATCTGCGGTCTTATAAATATGACGCATAATTAGGGGCATACCCACCTGAAACTGGCTGTGAAAGTACCGTATTTCAATTTTCCTTGGTTTTCCAACGAAAGGTCTATAATGCAATGTTAAGTAGTATTAGGGTATCGCTAACAACTCTTGTTTAGGAATTATCATAATTCTTTTCACACTTCATAAATCTTTACACGCTTTAATTTTGAAGATTCGTTAACGGATAGTAATAATAATTGTTATTGAATAAAATGTGTCCTACATGATGTATTTTCACGAAGGAGAGATTCGATAAGGAGTTTACATTTCTTGTACCTTCAGTCGATAAAATAAATACGGTGCATAAAATCGTAAAATGCTATAAAAAGAAATTAAAAATATGTGTTCGAATTCACGGTTTTCTCGCTTTATAGTCGGTGGACGCGATCTGATAGTTGCGCAAAAATTGTGCTGTGCTTGTCGCGACTGTAATTAATCTATAATTCAATGAGACTAAAACCCGTATCTGATCTATTCCAGGACCGGGGTGGTGGGGGGGCCTTTCTAACTAGTTAATGGCCGGGGCGGAAATCGTAGACGGCGGGGGCCATTAAAACAGCGGTCAGTTAATAACGCCGTTAACTCTGTCTGTATATATATATATATATATATATATATATATATATATACACCCACACACATATATATATATACCCCGCTAGTAAAAAACACATCAAGCTTCCTCGCCCGTCACTTTAATGGCCGGCAATTAACCCGCACTCCCCTAAAACAACCCCCGCCACCCCCAACGGCCTCCAAATCAAAATATCCGGCGTTGACCGACATGAAATTTACAGCTGGGTTTAAACCCGAGCACAACTTAAAATTTCAGTCCTTGTAATAAAATATTAATTACCATTTTAATAATAATAAAAATCATTGAAAATACGGCGTGTTTCTGGAATATGCGTAGGAATTAAGCAAATATGGCGTGAAGAATAAAACGAAATATAAAGTTCAAATTGCCTAATAAAAATTACTTGTTCTGTGTATGAATATTAATATAATATATATTCAATATATTTTTAACATTTTCCAACAGCATGCATATTTTTTGAATGGGGCTGGTAACGTTAAAAAGTTGACGGTAACAGGCATGACGTTAACTGGGATGACATCAGAGCCTGGATAATAGACGTTCGTGAGAAAATGACAAGTTGGTTCGACAACCGAATTTTTTTATTTTCAACCGAGTTTTTAATGAAACTTTTATCCAACCGTACAACTCGGCGTTTCAAATTTTCGGGGGTGTCAAAGGTTATCAAAAATTTGTTTTGGGACTCATTCAAGCATTCTGAATTGGGGAGCACTCCCTGAATGGATTATCAGCCAAATTAAACATATTTTTTTTGCAAATTAACGGTTTATAACGAACTGTCGGGAATACTTTCATCGGAAATGCCTAGGTTTTTGGGGCGTTCATGTTGCCGGTATTCCTCCGCCATTCAATATTCCGGGCGTTATTCAGGAGCCGGGGCCCCGTTAGGCCCTCCGACGTCTTCATTCCTTCGGACTTTGTATTCAAACCGAGCGCGCCCTCTTACAGAACACTCAACGCCCCTGCATTTTTCACCGGTTCGACGACGGTTTTCTCCATCAATCAATAGTGTTCTCGACTCCTTCAGAACTGGTTACCGGCCCCCCGCTGCCCGACTTTACACAGAACAAGGAATAATTCCTTCCCCACTTGCCTCCCCAATAAATTTCAGCTGTTTGGCTGTCTTCACATTCATAGTGTTTCCAACCACTTTCGGGTTCCTATTGGGGCGCTAACCGGGACAAGCTCCGCCCTGAAATTCTATTGATTCCGGTAGGTTCTTTAAATAATAATTAAAAACAAAAATAATTTTATTTAAGTCTCTATTTCTTGTATGTGGAATTTGGGAAAGATATCCAACGATTCGTGCTTCTACCCTTTCGTCGCTTTATTCTCGTTTCCTCGGTTTACTGTAAGTAAAATAAGTAATAAAACTAAATATGTTTCGAGTTGATCTAATCTAACAGAATAAATTGTGAAATAAGTGTATAAGTAATCCTTCTACTCCGGTGTGACTACGGAAGTATTTCTAGAATATTTAATATCCATCTTGGGACTGGGCTGTCGTCGTTTTTGCGAATTTAGCAGTATATTTGTCACCGGGGCCCCTGTCGTAAATCTATATATGGCGCCTTTCTCGGCCAGTTCTATATTCCATAGGCGGAGTTAGCCAGCGTTCGGCTATCTTGGCTGCGGAGGCTGCGTGCAGGCAGTGTACGCCCCGGCGCGACATCATTTCGCCCGGTACTAGTCCCTGTCGCGTTTGTATTCAACGGCCGAGTCCCCGCCGGAATACACAACAAGGCTCCGACATACGGCTGTGTAACAGGTAGCAGAACACGGGTTTTAAATGTCGGTACCGGGTTGCGGGAGGACAGGGGAGCGGGGGCAGGCTTCCGCCGGTGGGAAGTTGTGTGAAAAGCTTTTTCGAAGCACGCATTAAATACCGGACACGCCAGTCGAGGCCTTCACAATATGCAAAAAACCGTTTACCGTTGAACAAATTCGCCGATTTTATTTTGCGCAACGTGTAAGCCAGAGATACACTGTCTGTGTACAGCGAACAATTGAGTAGTCCAGTTATGAAAAATGTTGTTTCAATAATGTGCAAAAATGTTTTGATACCGTTCCTTGTAACAAGCGTTATAAGTTTGGAACAGTGCCTTATTTGTTGAATGACGCAAACCTTTGAAGGCATTGGAGATTCACGACAGAGATTTCACGCCTTCAGCCGGAAGTGGCAAACCCAATCTACAGTTCAATTGAAATTACAAACATTTTTTACTAAACATAAATTTTAAATCGGCCTTTTGTTTTTAATACTTATTCCCCTTTAATAATTCAAGAACTACGCAAAATTTTTAGCAAGGTTTTTAAATATTATTCAGGATTCACCACAATTATTTCCATGGCTAATTAAGTTCGATGAAAATGTATATCGGCACAGCACAATTTTTTTTTTAAATGAAAAAGCGGATTTGATTATATCCATCATTGCTGAAGGAAGTATTAATCGCACGAATAAACGGATTCCGTAAGTGTTTACGATTTTTTTCCGAATTTTCACCCTCTTTTTCCCTGTTAAATGTATATCAGACGGATGCGTAAACAACCCCACTAAAAGTGTAGGGTGCGAAGATACTTGTTTCGTTCCGGCTTCATCCCAGTTTCTGCCGATCGCCGGTCGGCAATTTGCGTCTCGGAATATTTTTAATATCGCGCGATTGAAAAGGCAAGAGAAGACGCTGATAACTGGACAGGAATGGGTAGAAAAATATACCCAGCGAAGAATCGCGGGGGGAAACCAAAGGCAAAGATCGGGCCCTCGATGAAAATGAAATAAACTTCTTTAAGACTCTAATTATTGAGAACCGGGCGGGCTGGAACTGAAATAAGCAGAATCTTTAAACCGAAAACCGTTATGGCCCAAGGGGATCAATTATTCGATTATTCGCGCCCTCATCCGACACAAATACGCTGTATCGCAACTGAAAGTTTATAATACAGTGTTGCGCGAACGATCGGTTAGCATCGAATTGTTCCGTCGATGTGGTTGTAAATTTCCAATAGCTCGCTATTGACGGTGATTGGGGTGCGGTACACGATTGTAGGGAGGGCGGTAGGCAGGTTGGCGGTATTAGGGGGAGGCGTTCGAGTGGGAGCCGACGGAGGTAACAATTGCGATCGGAATAGGATTTGATCTCGGCCGACGGGAGAAGGTCCGCCGACAATATGGCCGCCATTTCCAATTCACGACTATTCATATCCCATGAACCCATTTACCGATAACGACGGACCGCACATTCGTCACAACGGCCGCTATATACTATATCTATGTTATAAAGTAATATATAAGTTGAACATCAACGCGGAAAACGCAATTAGATAGGCCCCATCAATTCAGATATTAACTTAATCTCATCAACAGCTCCAGTTCTTTAACGACGGTAGTCTAATTTTTAATCCGAATTAATTTTATTAATTTTACATATCTTGCTCTGGATGAAAAGGGGAGTGAGAGGGGAATCTCGGAAGCTACTCAAAAAAGAGTTTTCAGCCTTTTGAATCGAAATTTGATTTATAGGATAAAATAAATTATAAGATCGATGAATAATGACAGCGTACAGAATGTTATGTACTGAAATGTGAACAGAATATAAAATAAAAATTTTAAATACAATTTGGGATGCCTAGGGGCTGTTGAATGGCGGTTCGGGGCGAGAAACCGAAACAGGGCTAAATAGCATTAGCTGTGTGAGAGTGAGAAAGAGAGAGAGAGAGAGAGAGAGAGATAGAGAGGGTGAGGCGACACCCCGGGGGTGGGGGCCGAGTTTTACTTGAGCCTCGTTTAATTAACGCTTCACCCCCTAACCCCTCCCCCCACCCACTGTAACATCCACCCTTCTCCTTCACCTTTAATTTGCCACATTGTAAATTTCCCAGGACCCGCTTTCACCGCCCCTTTCTTCTTTCTCCGCTTTTTCCGAGGCCCCGCTCTCTCCACGCCGGGGCTACTGAGATAGCACGAAACTCAATGCTCGAAACTACCCCTCGTCCGAAGATAAAATCATGCGGTGTGTGACTGCGGAATTTGACGATTCTATTGTAGAAGTTTTGTAGATAGCCGACACTCGTCATTAGGACAAAGCTCCCAGACAGAGTTATATGTACATATAGCTCGGTCTGAGATATCAGAAAAGTCTATTTCAACATGCGATATTATGTGAACGGTCTAAGCTCTCTACATTGAATTATAATTTAATAGGCAATACATTAAAAATACGCTCTACTTTAATATATTGATATTTAATTTACATCAGTCAGGAACAAAATTAATGTGTAGGTTAGTTAAACGTAATCTGTCGGGGGAAAGCAACCGCTGAATGTGTGTCTTATACATAACACACTTATATGTGTGTATTATAGCGCCTGTTACGTATTCTTTCTGTCGTATCTCGAATCCTGGAGGTCGTACAAAGCTGTTATTATTGTGACATTCAATTATTTAACGAAACTTTAAAGTTTCGTTGTTGGGTATTATAACGCTAGGCCGTCTTTTCCCGTTCGGCCGCGAAGGAGGAAGACGACAGGGGGCGGTATTAAACTCACCCCCTGTCGGGGCGGTAGAGAGTGAGGGGGTTAAAAACGGGGCTAGGTGAGGGCCCAATCTCAGGGCCGAACATAACCGAAAAAGGGTTTTCTTGTTAAAATTCGAAAATCGAGCGTAAATAATTCAAGGCCCACGTCACCGGGCTTTCTTCTTCCACTTCGCGGGCCAACTTTCGGATGGGAAAGTTTTGTTATTGGACGAGCGGGCCGTCCTGATTAATAGTCGCAAACTGGAGTCAGGGCCCCGTATTAATAAGTTAGGACATGACGGGGGGGGGATGAGATTGGGGATTGGAGGGATGGCACCCTGTAAATAAACAAATATCCCTCCACCCCTCCCCCTCTCACAACCCGCTCTGCGTCTGAAACTCGCCCTGCGAAGTGGAGGCTTATCTCGGAGTCTGAGAACTCGAGTTGTCGCTTATCTAAACCCTTCCATGGGGGTAACACAGGTGCAGTTATAACGCGGAGGGGTGGAGAAACAACTCGTCCGTCTTGTTTCTCGCGTATACCTCAGCATAAACAGCCGTTCGGTGGCCCCACTGTCTGCCCTACTGACCTACATACAGGAGGCGATTATTTACCAAAGCTGATTCCCCGAAGCCCTAGTTAAAGTACGCCGGCTCAATTATACTCTCGGAGCTTAAATCGCCGCCGCTCAGTAAGGCGGACTGGATTAAAGCATCGGAACTCGATGAAATCTGAAATTGGATGCGGTATCGGTACTCGATAGGCGCATTTCACAATAAACACTACGAACAGTGGTGGTCTCAAACATTAGGACTTAACGCTGTATACACAGGGAGGGTTCGGTTACACTGCAGTGTGATATGCTTAGGTATATCAAATTAGGTACATAGGGAAATAGGTACATCAAATTTAGTCCACTTGAAGTATAAATTAACAGTCCCTGATTGCCATCAGTGATTAACCATGTATGATATTAGCATTAATTTTGCAGCAAGAACAACACAAACATATCAATAGATATAATCTTATTAGATTGTGTTTTTATTTTTAAATAGTTATTAAAATAGATTTTACATTAGGTTATTAAACTACATTTCTGTTTGTGCATTTATTTAGTGTTGAATCTATTTACTTATGTTTACGACGTCAATATAATAATAATATAAATAGGGTTATGAGCAATATATTGTAATTATGAATAATAGAAATATTCAAAATTTCGAGGAATGCAATATGTAACAGTATGCCAGCAACATGCGATATTCTCGTATATATTGTGCCTGTGAGTATTTTGAACCGCTGAGTATTAAAAACTAGTTCGGCGCCTCTACGGAATTTCCCGTGACCTGATTTGTTATTTGCATTTTTCATCGGGCCCTGTTAGCCCGGCAGCGGCGGCGGCCGCGGAATGGGAATAGAAGGGTTTAGCCGTTTTAGCAATGTGTGCCGGAATCCAGAGCACTGCAATACATTGCAGTCGCCCACCCAGCCCTTTCGCCGAGTGGTAAAGGAAATAAAGAAACTCCGATGCATTTTAACGACGCGATTGTTTCCCATTGATTCCGATCGCTCAATGGCCTTTCGGGCGGGTGAGGGTTGACCTTTTACCGAGTAATGGGGTTATTAAAACACGGGGGCCCGATTTACCGCCCGGGAATCGGTCTTCGATAAAAATAGAACCTTCGGGGACCGATTTATAAGGTTCGCCCCTAGCCCTTGGCGCTAGGGAAAAGCGTTATCTGTATTGGACCCCATAACGCGAATTATTATTCGGAAAGATCAAAGCGCCCTACAACGGGGTTTGTGTGAGAAAAGTTCCTAGTAAAATTGCCCGCGTGAAGAATTTTTTTTTTCTTAAATAAAAACGCGTTTATTGAAAATGCTTCAGTCATATTCGTAAACTAACTCAAAATTATCTCCGCTTACGAATGTGCCCGAAATATATATTAAATTACGTATAATTATTACGAATGGTGCTCTTCGATTTGTGACTTGTGTTTATATACAATGTACCGCAAATATACATGGAGTTGCGTGATCTAAACGTACCGGCGATCCGGAAGAGCCTGACCAACAGGCATATATCGTCTAGTCGGTTCTCAATGTCAATTTGTGTTCGGAGTTTAAATATTAAGCGTTGGACAGTTGGAGGAAGGAGATGTTGTGTTGTGTTTCTGGTCGGAGGCTGGGCTGGATAGGGACTGATGAAGAGGAGACGCCCGTTATCGCGGGGGGGTGGGGTGGGTGGGGAATAGGAGTAGGCGGGGACTTAACATGGCGGGACCTCAATAAATAAAGAATGGCCTTCCCCAGAAGAATTTGTTCAGAAGGGGTGGGCCGCCCTAAATTCTGTTGCGTTATCTGCTCGGGAGGGGGAGGGAGGGGGAGAGTGCGAGAGGGAGGGAGGGAGGGAGGGATGGCGGTGCCCTCTGTTTCTCCCAGATAACGGCCGCCGACCGACTTACCGCCGGGTCCCCTTTTATTTGATGCTCTACCGAGGCCGGGCTTTTCCTTTCTCTCCAAATATTTTATGGCTCCGCGCAGAAGAAAGAGACATCGAATCGCGCTATATATAAATCCTTACTAATACGGTCAATGATATTTTATTACGGCGTCCCGGTTTTTTTTCCAGTTTCTAAAGTACCTTTTTCATCGGTTATTACGGGAGTCAATAGGAGGGTAATATTTCCGGGCCGCTCGGGTAATAGATAGCGCCGTCGTTGAAACCGGGATTTTCCGACCGTACGGGTTATATTGCCGTTATAAAAGATACAGAAGTATGAATCGAATCTGAAAACAATTACTCCGATAGCTCCGACGGGATATTGGATAAACTAAATTGTTATTTAATCGGAAGTTGTTTGTTTATGTTCTATTCTTGAGAATGCAACCCTCTCTGGCTAAAATCATCGTATTAAATACTACTTATTCAATAGCGGAGGGGCGCTGCAATTATTTCGGCAATTTTTCAAATAAATTAAAGTAATATATTAGGGGCACAAATTTGAGAAACATCCGCTGGGTAATTACTGGAGTTATTCAGATATATACACCCCGAAAAAATTATAAAACTTGTAAACAAACAAATTAAATAAATAAGTCGAATACAATTCAAAAATTCGGGCCATAATGACGTATTAACCTTATTATTTGTGTGCGTAAAATTTCAAATAAAATATTTATGCGGAGGCCATAATACTCAATTTAAGGCCGACATATGAAAATAAAAGGTATTCGATGTATCGAGGTATAACTTAGAGTGGAAGGCGTTTTGTGTATTGAGGGATAGTATGACATGAAGATGGAAGGCGTTTCATGCATTGAGGGATAGTATAACTTGAAGGCGTTCTGTGTATTGAGGGATAGGATATTACGATGACGGTCGGTGTTTCATGTAGTGTAATAGATCCGCTCGATGCAGACGCTCTTCAAGCGCGTTTTATAGATAAAGGGTGTAGTATATAGCCTTGATAATTTGACGCCGGGTGTAGGTTTATATCGAGTGGTGGGTATAGCGCCGGCACTCGGCGGCCCACTTTGTAACGGCCGGCCGGTGTTAATTATAAAAAGAGATACCCGTGGCGGTTTCTGGTAGGAGAGGTGCCGAATCTAAATGCCTGTGGGCGGGATGCGTGGCATAGTTGGGGCGTGACGTCCGCGCGTGGGAGGGGGCGGGGGCGGCTTGTGCAATTAGATTTAAACGGGGCGGCGTCCGCCGTTACGGGGCGGCTACTGGTAGCGGGGCCCAGACCGCAGCCCGACCACAATGGTGCGCGTCGCCCCCGCCCCCGTACACCGCTAACCACTTACCGCCCCGCCCCGGTTTGTGTCCAACGCCGCCTCCGGGCCCCGCGTCAACCACCCTCCTCCTCCCCTCCCCGAACTTGCGCCCCTTCATTCTACTTTTTACGAAATTTCTATTCGCATCGGGGATTTCACCAAGTTTCCCAGAACTTGGGATCCCTCAACGCAAAAAAAACGCCTTCCGTTCTCATGTCATACCATCCCACAATTCACACAACGCCTTCCACATTCAAGTTATACTATTCCTGAACACAGTGAATACCTTTTATATTCAAAATGTTGGCTTACAAGTGACATTGACAGTGCAGTGAGGATGTGGCCAAAAAACATCCAAAGTGCCAAAAGTGACACTAGGTCACGGTCTAGCAAAAGTCCAAACCGGCGAGTGGAGACAGAAACACACAAAACCTACGGTTTAATATTAGCTCTTCCCATAAATATTTTATTCCTTTTATAGATGGTATACTACTCATTTTTTAACTCATTTTACTCTTTGAATGATGAAGTGCAATCCCACCATCTTCCTCGTTTTAAGGTATTCCCGTATTTCCAGTTTTCACATTATACAACCAGAATCGCTTTAGAAGTTTATTTTATAAATCGCGAAACTATAACCATCGAATTGGAATTGACGGTGTTAAACCTCCAGCATCCTCTAAATATTAACGGGTTCTTTTTCGAGCGTCCGCGGATTTAAAAATATCAGGCCACCCTTTGAATTTCTTCACTAGTTCGACGAGGACAGTTTCAGAATTAATTATCCTATCCGCTCCACCGCTCGGAATACTTCGCGAATTATTTTCAGAAACATTAATCTGCCCGAGGGAAAGCATTTATTTTGCATTTGTATAATGACGAGAGAAATAATGCTGTTACATTCGTTAATTAGGGAGATGATATATTAATCCGTAATCCGTTACGTTTCTTCGGAACGTGCCTGCCCTGTTTTCTCCTCATAAAAATATACGGACTATATTTTTATGTGGGAACAATTTTCGGACCACGCGAGCCTCATTATTGTATTTTCTAGTGTTTTTATTACTGTACCTTTTGAGCTATTATTCTGCAAATTGGGCTGCTGAAAAAAATTAATTTGTTACTGTATATTTCAGAGCCAATCGAAAGAAAGTATTCGTGTCGGTCGCGATGCTACTCCTTGTCTCGTGCGCACAAGGAAAGGCGGATTGTGGATCCGCCCTATTGTCCAAAGCTCGGACCGCTAAGCATAATATTTGAATGGACAGAACAATGCCGAAAGAGACCGGGGTTGGGGGTTGGGATGGGGTGAATATAGCGGGGAAGGTTCCAGAAGATACATTGAAGCGGTCTGGCCGGCTCAGGTATGCGGGTGGCCACAATACCATATATTAAATATTTCCCTCTCGTCGGGACGCCCGCTCAGTCTGACGCCGCGCTCCGGCATTTATTGGAAATATTTCGACCGTCATAACCGATTAGAGCCAGACGCCGTGCAGCTGTAACAAGCGCTCTATCGGCCCCGTTTCTGTTTTGGTTAAATTTGTATTTTCATCCCTCCCGCCCCCGTCCCACACAAAATGCATCGGTCCGAAATCGAGTTTAATCATTGCCACAACTCGAATTGAATTAATAGTAAACGTCGGCCTGATTGGTCCATTATTAATTTTGACAATATCCACTCTCACGTTGGTCATCGCTACTTTAAAATTGTATTTATGTTCCATCTCGTTTGAATTCTGTTTCTACTGTTTAATCTTGCAGCGCGAATTAGAAAAAAGTTTTTAAAAAGAAAATTGTTTCTCAGCTTGCGTCATCAAAACGGAATCCGGCGACAATACTCGAAGTTGTACATTGTTTCCCGACCTCTAGACCATTTAAAAGGGGAAGTCCTGGTATAAAAGTCCGCCTGTGTATTATATTAAATTTTTTAAATGTACATCTTTCCGGTAGGGGGCACGGGGGGTCGGTTAGAAGTGATAAATACGTTCCGGCGATAAAGATATTGAATAATGCAGGACGACGCGGGGGGAGACCGCTTATAAACTTTCCCCGAGAAAAAAGCGGGAGGCACACAAGAGTATAAGTTGCCGGAACAAAAGCTTTCGGGGTGTTTTTTTGCGTGTCCGTTTTATTCCGCTAAATAAATATCGATGGGGACTTTACGGGCCGTTGGTCGTAGCCGAGCGTTAAAAACAGACCGGGGGACAATAGTAAGGGAGGGGTGGGGTGGGCACGGCCAACTATATTTGTAAAAGTAAGTAAAGAGCTATAACTCGGAGCTCCCTCGCCATTTAAAGGGCTTCCCTTATACGGCAGCGTGTGTTCAACCCCCTCCGACATCGCAGGAATGAATAACAACTCCACAACAGCCCTCCTACACCGGCTTCCGACAAGTTATCCCTGCGGGTTCTCTCCAGATACGGCGGTGCGTGCGTGCGTGTGTGCCTCAGTGTACAACGCGTTTTCGGATCGAATAAACTCCCGTATGAAGTTTATTGAGGGCGGTTTGTTGTTTTTTTCCCTCCTCCCACCCCAGACCTACGGCAACATCTGTCGCTTTTCTCCTTCCATTTTCCTGGCGCTTTTTTTTTTAAATCCTCCCCGGAATTATAACTTGACGTCCCTCTATTGTTCCCGCTCAACTATTGTTTTCGGTTATATTTTCCCCGAGTCGCGGATAAATTCATTAAAGCTGGCAGCCGGTCGGATATTATTTGACCGATTTATAGACGCTGGAAAGATTCGATTACTTATTCATTATGAGGTAAGCTTTGTTTGAGTCGGAACTAAGAAATTTTTTTATTATGATCTCGGAGGGGCATTTTTAGGCTACCTTATTTCACTATTCCTTAGAAATCCGTCTTAAACGCTATTATTTATATATACCGGTAAAAATAATGTATTAATTTCTAATGAACGTCATGGGCCAATGAAGGTACCAATTTTTCTATAGTATTAAACATAAATAATTAATAATATTTATATTCTACTATTAGCATATTCACAGTATGAATACTGCATATCACTTAAATTTGACCCATTTAGTCGGAAATATTGTACAGAACTGTGTAAGTAGCAAGAATCCTAATAAAACTGGCGGAATAATAAAAAAAGATTAGGACAATCCGCATTTCAGACTTAGTCTCATACTGTGCCGATATTTTACACGCGGATACTACGAAATCTCCTGAGACCAGATATAAATGGTCGTTTGTTTTCCCTTTCGGTCTTTATATAATTTAGTTCCAAAGGTAGAGACCAATAACAACCGTCTCGCACACTCGACCGTTTAAACCGTAGTCACCGAGACCGAAACAACTTCATTTCAATTTCATGCGCGAGGCTGCTACCCCTTCCCCCACGCCGGCGCTTTTCTACCCCCATCCCCTATTAAATCAGGGAACCGACTAACCCCTTCCTCCTCCGCCCCTCCGCTCTCACTCCCCCACCACCACGACGCCGACGACACAAAGTTATTCTGGTCAACTCAAACAGAAAGTGCGATGAGTTGTAGACTCGAGGAGGTGGGGGCCGGCGGGGTTGTGCTTGAACGAAATAAACGATGTCTGTTGAATAATTTAACAACCCTCCACACTCCCTCCGCCCCTCGCCAGCCCCCGACCACCGACCCCCGACCCGACTCCTTCGATAACGCATCGCGCGCCGAGGGAAATTTTATTTTACGATTTTTCATCTATAAACTCCACCCCTCTCGCTCTCTCTCTCTCCTTCCCTCACTCCGCCCTACAATCCACCGCCCGTCTTTTTTTAAATCACGTGTCAAGAGGCAAATTCCGGGCCGACACCTGCCAGTAATATTTTTTCAGATTCCAGGTCGTTTTTTGGCTCCTTGCCGTTATTCAAAATAACAAAATATAAATCGGTCCGTTATTTATGCAAAGTTTCTAACGGATTACTTAATGAATTATCATAATTTCCATCGTAAGCCCAAGAACAACTAAAGAATAGGCAAACTTGCCTCCCTAACTCATACAACTTCAAAACCGCGAGTCAATCTATTTTTTTCCACAAAATCGTTCTGGGTTCGTTCTCATTTGACACAAAATCATACGCCCTACAACTTTCGGAAAGTATTTTTTATAAATGGGCGTTTTTTCAAGTTTCCCTCTGTTACTGTTTTTATTAGTTTAACTTAACAAAGCAGCGTTTCCGGAAATATGGCGAGAGGCCTTTCGAACTTTATTTTGAAGCAAGTAAAAACAGTTTTTTACGTAAAAAACGTATTACCAAAATATTTAGTCATTTTCAAAATGTACGAGTAGGTTATAAAATAAAATTATTGTACACGTGTTCGATGTATAAATTTACTTTGCATTCAAGCGACTAGGGTGGCCATTACAGAATCAGAAAAAATAGATTATAGCGTCAATCTTTGATTTCTGCATATTTTCAAGATTGTAAAGCTTGATGCGGTCCACACTTGAAGTATACCAAGTCTACTGTTCCGCCAACTACTCATTGGAAAGTTTAAACTGTTTCCGTTTCTCCTTATTAAGAGTATCCGGGATTCCTTTCTCGACGGGCTAACTTGAGCGATCCCTCCGAAAAGTGTCTAATTCGGGGCCTAATTTCGACACGGCATTATTAAGTTTAACCGAAACTGGTGCTGGCTATGGTGGGCCCATTAGGAGCCCATTAAGGTCCGGTTGGACGCGGGGCGCAACAGTTGCCTCGGCCGGCCAGTTCAATTCTCTACCGGGAGAATTCTAGTTTCTCGCCCCGGACCCCAGTTTCTCTCGACAGCCATAACCGAGTTTCAGTTGGCGGACTACAACCACCGCCAACCATCCCCCCCCCCACCCACTCTCCCATACAGCCTCGAATTGTTTAATTGCATTGAAACAATTTAGTTTCCTTCCCCTACAAAACTAACGGTCACTTTCGCCGCCTCGGTTGACACTGTTCGAATTCTTTCGATTTTTCATAGCTTATATATAAAATCGTATTTAACCCTCTCGCTACGGGCGGGTTCTTCCGCTGAACGGAGCGTCGCGATCGTCAGCGAGAGTACCGCGGCGGAGAACCATGTTTTCGGACGAAATCTTTTTCGTTTAATAATAACCGAAGGATATTTATAAATAGAGAGTATTCCAGGGTAATGATGACAAACGAAATACTATCAGTGCATGTCCAGAGTCAGAACGGTTGGGCGCAATACCTCAGCGATATCTAACGGAGAGCCACTATATTGGCCCGTAGTACCTCAGTGGCATCTTATGGAAGGCCACTATAGTGGCTCGTAGTAGCGAAAGGGTTAAATATAGCGACAGTAAAAGATACGCCTCAATAATCCTAGACACTAGAAATATCCATTCTGTTGGTATTCGTTTTATGGGAACATATTTCGAAAAATCAACTAAGCTGTTCATATAGTTTACTATTTCACTAATAATTTTCGCAACTTTAGATTTGTCTATTAACTGGAGGGAGAAACCGCGCTGAAGGAAAACGTCCATATCCACTAATCGCCCAAGCTACAGGCTGGGAAAAAGAAAGCCCCTTCTTGCGAATTGTCTGATCTCTGCGAAGTGGTGCCGTAAATGGTAAAGGGTTGTGTCACACCTGCTGGTGGTGTCACGACAGAGAGAGAGAGAGAGAGAGAGAGAGAGAGAGAGACCATCGTCCCCTTCAGGCCTCCTCCTAGAGCGGGCACTGGAGACCCCATTCTTCCAGTTGCCCGCAACAGCACTCCGAGTGGCGCGCATCCATCTTCTTTAGAGTCTTCTGACGCTGAGAAATGAGGATTAAGGAGCGGTGATAGACGAAAGCCTAGGACGAACGCCAAACGGAATGGAATGAATACAAAATCTCTCTGTCTCTCTCTCTCTCTCTCTCTCTCTCTCTCTCTATATATATATATATATATATATATATATATATATATATATATATAAAATACACATCATTTGTTAGCGGATATGTCTTGGAGTAGATGACCTAAGGACGCTGGACGAAAGGGATGTTTTAGAACTGGCTCTAGTTTGTCGGCTTTGAGGTGGTTATTGGGCTTACAAGTGGGCCCATTTCATTGGACTTATAATATATACGGCAAGACAAATTAAAATTTTAATAAAGGAGCGGATATATTTACGATACTAGAAATTATTTAGAAATTTAGATTATCTCATGAAGTGTAGAAATTGTTGAGTGCTTGTTGGTTGTTGCCGGAAGAACCTCGGCCGGCACGGGTTGGCCTCATGCTTTTTCGAGTGTTTTCCTGTTTTTGGAATATTCATGTATACTGTATTCATGAATTCTTCAAGAGAAATGATTCCCATGTAATGAGAGCAAAATTGACTCTCATGACGGGTGATTTTCACCGTCGCAAATGTTGGAAGAATTTACAAGTCTCTTTGTGGGTATGTGATTGCGAGGAAAGAGGGGGGGGGGTTAGTTAGAAATCGAAGTGGTAGGCCCGAAACATCCGACGATTAAAACTTCATGCATTGCTAATGAACTAAATGTTAATAATGGACTTGTACAAGAATAATTAATAGGGAGTGACTTTTTTGCAATGGAGGCCGGTTAAAAATTTGAAAAACCTCGCTTTGAATGTAACCCAGCTCCATTTCAGAATGGGGGGGTGGCTAAGTGAAAAGTTTGAAAATCGCGGCCCTCCTTTAAGAACATAAACTTGTTGGCCTAGGATTAATTAAGTTACTACCAGTTTTATTCTCCCCCCTCCCACCCTCACCTTTTACCCTTTGCGCGTCTAAAAGGAATGTACTTAACGTAAAGTAATTAATAAAAGCCCGGGATTAAAAAGAAAGTGACCGCCGGCGAATATTTGCGGGGCGTGGAGCGAAAGAAATTTCTCTCTCACTCTCTCTCCGACAGAAAAAAAAATACTTGAAAGGAAACAGCCGAGGAAATTAAACAGTTAATTCTAAAACTGGAATCTAGGCCGGACGAGGCCGGGAGTTCTCGGAATAATGGGAATATCAGTACGGGAAAGCGGAGGAATGGTTCAGGTGTTCTTGAACTGTACGACAACAGTATAGTGAGAGAAGCACTTCTAGAAATTATTCTGTGCTGATTTCTATCCGCATGAAACGGACACATTTCATTGAGGCGAAAATATTTTGATTTTCACAATATGCGGGATTATAATTCAATTTCTCCCCGGCATAAAAAAACTAAATTTAGTTTGTAGGTATAACTATACTGAGCGACATGATAGGGATTTGCTAGTATTCCGAAGGACCATAGTTAATAATTTCATTATTAAAGCAAGGAATGTAATGATTTTCGCGAATTTTTCACATTTTCCAGTTTAATACGAAACTGAATTATAATCTGATGCCGGTTTTTTCCTTGTTCGCGTTTCGGGGAAAGAAGGAGGCAGAAGGAAATGGACAACAGTGTTTTAATAAATATTAGGGCGATGTATGTAGGAAACGGGAAATTTATTTCGCGGACACATGTCTCACGGTCGCAACCAATTTTCTGTCACGCCTCCGGCAACTGACGTATTATTGGAACGCGGCTTTAGTGCCCCCCCGTATATTCTTTATTGCAGTTTCAGTGATAGGGGCAGAAACAAACAGAAAAGGATACGGTGTCATAACTCGTGTGGTAAATTGTGACACATTTTTTGGGCCGTTTACACTCTCGGACTCTTCGAGAAACAATTATTTGCATTGCATTAACGCCAATAATTGTTGTCAATGCATGTCGCCAACTTTATCGATGGTAATTTCAATTGTTCTCGACCGGCTGATAAACACGGTCTAATTATTTTTTATTGGTTTTAATTTTTAATTGAGGAAAATTCGGTTTCACCCGGTAATCTATTCATCGGCGGCGGTCCGTTTTTTTCCCCCCAATTGCTGACTTCAACCGAGTAAAACTTAGATTATATATTGACGTGGGGTTGTCGAATGACAACCGGTATCAAAAAATAAGACACCAAACACCGGTTTTGTGTGGTATTCGGTATCTTTCAATCGAATGAATGTGTTCTTTTTGTGGCTAGTAGTCCAGTTGAAAACGTTTAACGGATAAGAAACTCCAACCGGGAGTTTGTTCCAACCGGGAAGTCGGAATGGACACTGTACAGTGAGTAATGGGCAATATCTGCTTCGTAAATTAATATTGTACATTTCGTTTCAACACTGATATACTTTTTACATTAAAATCGATTTTAACAACGGTTTTATGTCTTCATTTTTCTTCTGATTTATTACACTTTTGTTCTGAAGTATGAAAATATTTATGAGACGAATAAAGCTACAATTTGATACACACGGTATTGCAGTTAATACACGGTTATAGTTTTTACCACGTCTTAAGGAGATTAATGTTACATGAAACTCGCCTTTATACGAATTTATAGGTTTATAGGTTTTAATTTTATCGGCAACTAGGAGTCAAAAATATTTGTACTCATAACCGAGGAAACGTTTATTCTAAAAGGCTAAATAAGTTTTATGTGTAATCTTTCGCAAATAAGCCAAAACTTTTAATCCAATATGTTATAGTGGAGAGTGTTAGCCTATCAATCATAGCACACTTAGTATTTATTTTTTTAATGACTAAATAAAAGCACAAGGCACCAGTTATAGTATACTGTACCAGAATAGTGCGAGGGAATTTGCTTTTCTACTGTTTTCGTCATTTTTCAAATATAAAATATTTCCTCATTCGCTTTCAAATGCGACTTACTTGCCGTTGAGTTCCAATTTGCTTTGCCCACATTAAAATTCAGCCCTAACATTTAATATATGATATTATAATCTCCCCGGATTAATTTGTGCGACAATATCCTAGGGTCCGTGGAGGAAAGTTAAACTTAAAAGTGCAATAATCCCTTGTGATCTATTTGCAGATCGAAAAATCACGTCGGATAATTACTTACATGCGGAAGAGAGTAAAATAGAGGCGGATAAAAAGAGCGGGAGAGTTCCACGGGCATATTTAATAGAATTTGGGCACGGAAAACCTTTTATCGCCTATTCTATAATTTACCCAGATTTTCTATCCCCAAACTGCTCTAATTGTATATTGTTTATTCACAATAAGTGCTGATCTAGTTTCAGTTTGGGGTTTCTGTTCAGTCTAGGCCGCTCTCGCTCCCAGGATATGTAGTTGAAAAAATAAATTTTCATAAAAATACATATACAGTACTGTTGTAGAATAACAATTTACACGAAGACACGGTCGGCAATATTTTATGTACGACTGTATTATTCTTAAAAGCGTTAGTTAATATAATTACAAAACAGCGTTAACGTTATAATTTTGTCTTAAAAAAATATCCTGTCCTATATCTGAGTTCTTTCTGTCGTTTCCGGCTGCCGACTTTGAAATTAGTAGTAAATTTTAATATAATTCATTATCATTCGACACGATGAAATTTTCACCCGACATTTGGTCGACAGTTTAAAATATTAATCCTGAAAATCGTATTTGATTGATAAATAAAATTGAATTCGGCCGACGAGTCACGAACAGATAAGTCTGCAGTTGATTCTTTGCCGAAGCCAATTGTAAAATTGGGCAATATCGCGAGACAGGTGTCTATCATCTGAAGGTAAAGCGAAACCGGTTCATCTGTTTTGAACGGCGGTATTCATCCTATCGCCACGATTTGAAGGGAGCTAACCAAGGATCAATTTGCCGAACAAACACAGGAGCGGAATCGTGGCGGGGGCGGGGGCTGGGGCGTTATCAATTTATCAAAAGCGGAAGGATAATTATCTCTCGTTGGGCGGGGGCGGAGGATAAGGAGGGGACTCGCTGTTAATAGGCGGTGCATTAATCAACGGGGGAGTCGGATTTGGAACTGTAAGGCTCTGACCCCGGGCACAAAGCCTCAAGATCTGTCCTTATATTATAGGATCCATCCCCTATAATAAAATATCTGTTCAATCAGCTCATGTCCTTCTAGAGTCTGAAGAGTTTCTGTTTGTTCAACCTGCTGGGTATGAGCGTTTCAAGATCGTTAAAATTACGTCTCCAACAGTCGTTGATAATTCTTTAGATAAGATATTCTATGGACATGAGTGTCTCAGCACAACGATTTGGGACTTTTACGACTTCCCCCTCTTGACTAACAGTTGGTTAAGGATATCCCCGTGTCCTGGTATGGATCTAACGGCCCCGTGTTGGGAATATCAACGCACGAGTGATTTTCGGTCCCCACACCGGATCCTGAAGGCAATTTAAACTGTACGGAGGTTCTCGGCGGGGAATTATTCTTCCGTCTCCGGGTTTTGGCTTCTCGCCGTCGTCAGTAATATTCCCTAACGGTGCTACTAACTACTGCATTAATAATTTCTTCTGCTATCTTGTGTACTTCATAAAAAGCATAGATTTGTGTGCTACCTGTAAAACTTTGTGGTACTAGGAAACAGGTAATAGCTTCAGTAAAACTACACGAAATTATTTTGAAATTTTCTTACACTCATACGCTTATTATATATAATTTACTGTGGCAGATAGAAGATGGAATGTTGTCAAATTTATTCACAGACAGATTTTCCAAAATCTCATTTTGTAAATCCAATCCGTTGTTCCTATTTTGATTAAGTTTAAACTAGGATTTAAACTATTTTGCTCATTAATTGACCAATATCTGCCTGCCTTATCCACTCGGTGTGACGACGATCCGGTAAAGTCATGACCCCGGGTCCGTTTTAAAATTCTACTGCGAGTTTTGGACTGACTTACGAGCGGGGTCATCGTCAAAGTAGTTTCCCAACTTTTAACCGAACTCCCAGTTCAGTGGGAGAGAAGCCAATTTTTGCGAAACGATCGACGAAAGTTCAAAACTCTCCGAACTTCCACTGATTCTATAGTACGTCGGCGAACTGATAACAATTTACGCCTGTTTAATCTTCTGTTAGGGGGTTAAATTGTCCAACGCCTCAGAAAGATTGGGCTTGCACGAGTGTTTAGAATGGGGCTTGCCGAAGTCCCCTCGGAAGTTTTCATATCCAACCTCTCTGTAAATTTAAAATTTCATCGCTTTATTTTTCGCCATTAAATTAAGCGATAAATTTGTTACACATAATATTGAAATAATTAATTAAGGAAATTCTGCTTAGAGAAAGTATGTGATACTAGTGTTTTTGACAGCATCTCAGTTCAGTGCAATAATCCCAACGTGTTATAAAAAATAACTGGATTTTTGTTAATTGCAGGCATTAAATGAAATTTATTGCGACATTTCCCACGCTCTATTAATATTATTTTCATGAACATTTTTTCTATAGATGAAATTAGTTTTGATAAAAGGAGAATATGGTACATACCGTAGATTTCGTGTGTTTCTGTCTGCTCTCGCTGGTTTGGTCTTTTGCTAGACCGGTTTCGGCTGCTCGCCATCTTCAGTAGCGGTGTTAGTCACTTTGGATGTTTTTTGGGCATCCCCACTGCACTGTCACTTGTACTGAAGATGGCGAGCAGCCGAAACCGGTCTAGCGAAAGACCAAACCAGCGAGAGGAGACAGAAACACACGTAATGTACGGTATTCCAACCCCTCGCAGACCACAAAGCAGGTAAAAAAGTACATTATTTAACTTCAGCGTGAATATATTAAAATGAAGTAATATAGAGAAAAAGATTGTCCGGCGCTGCATTGCACATTTTAATATAGGTCTAGGGAATAAACTGAATGGGATAACAAATCGCGTAAACAAAGTGCAGCGTATTCTAATAGCCCTGTCAGGTTTGGCCCCGTCTCGTAGACGGAAACGGGGCCATTATGCAGGGTCCGAATCGCAAATTGGTCAAAACGGAGGTTCGATAAAGGCAAACAGTTTGATTGTTGTTTGGCCCAGGTGTGTTTGCTTCGGCAAAATTGGACCAATTCTCTGGCGGTCAGACCGAGAACCGATTGGGAGGGCTCCATCGAGAGGGCCCAGTTCTGACCGGCGGCCGCCATAATTAAGTTGCCAGTTTTATCCGAATTCGCCCCACAGTCCATTGGCACAGTCCGGCCGCCAATATTCCGGCTCCTTTCCGGTAATCGAAACGCGGATATTTCCGCGACATGCGGCGAAATTGAAACTGCATCTGTAGTATGCTACTTATTCCGGCAATACAGGCCAACATTAATTGTTCAAAAGGCTCATTTCCTTTCATCATGCGCAGTACGAACCATTCCTCGTAATTCTCTTTGTTATATGGTTTTCTGCCCGTGTCTTTCTTAACCCATAATTGTATCCCGATCTGTTTTTTAATACTCGTGAGAAGTATATGTCTTGATAGAAAATCGATACAAAAATTAGGTCCCTAGTACCTTATTTTCCCTATTATTTATGAATTCGTTTGATTGAGGCTTAAAGACCTCTCTGCTCATTCTTCTCCTCCAGGAATTCTTTCTTTCCGTAAAGTGGTCATGAATAGCTCAGAATTCTGCTTCCCATTGCATGTGCAGTCTCTATCCATGTCTCTTAGGTTTTGAGACCACTCAAACCTGTGTTTCCGCGTAGAATAGAAAGGGTGTCCACCGTTCATCATATTCAGTTAATTCAACAGTCTGTTCATACTTAATTTAAAAAATGCTATACAAGTTTTTCTCCCCCTTTTTCGTCTCACTCAGGAGGATATGGAAATGCGACGTGCATGTGCATAAAATTTCCAACCGACGATATGCGTACATAAATGTTTCAACGTTCGGCTTTTTGATTTCACAATTCGCCTACATTTTTGAAAAACAAAACATCCCATATTGTGCCGGTTTAGTGCTATGGGAATAAGCTCAGCTCACTTACTTGTTCCATCAGGGTCGGCTTCCAAACCGTAAGTCATTTAACTTCATGATCTAACTATATGACATTTGTTAGTACGCTGCTTTCTTTTTGCCCCGTTGGACTGTGTCCATTTATTTTTATTTCCGTATTTTTTTTGTTTACCGCTAGACAGCAGTAGCTTCTGGTCGGACTGTTTGGCGGCATAAAGATTTTGGCCGGTAGCGGACAGCTGGATGGGGTTCAATTGTGCCCGCGCCCCGCGTTTAGCGGCTAATATGTATTTATTCCCCATTTATCTGGTTATCTCCGGACAGCGGTCACTGTCGGATGTCGCCTAACGCTCTAATTAAACCGCCCCAATTGTGGCAAAGCCCGCAATAACAACAACCTTCAATTGACTTCAGCCCCATTTCAAGGTAGAATTTCTATTGCTTTTCCACCTGCCGTACGGCAATGGAAAATGGTGTTGAAACGACACTGAAGGAAAATAATACTCCTAGAGATTTCCAGCCACTCAGTTCGTAGAATTTATGTTTTATATGTCCGCCCGAGCTCTGTAAATAAATTCTTCTTACAATGAATTCTCGACTAACGGAGACAGAATTCTCGGTTTAATTTAGTAGAAATATTGTTTAGAAAAATTCGATTCCTATAAATCTCATTATAGTTCGATCAGTTTTTAATTTTAAAATTGCAGCACAAGACAAATTAGTACATTATTGAATTATATAAAATAATCTACAAGCCTCTTTAGAATATTCTGCAGAATATATACCATTCGCTGTACGTAGTTTTTTTATTAAGTATGATGTAAAAAAAAATTGTTTGGATACAGACTTTAGTAAGCCTCCTTAAGAAATTAGTAAACAAGGACGATTTATCCTGAGGAACTATTTAATCCTACTTGTTACGAAGCAATTCAAATTGCGCCATTAGCGCTGCTTAGAAAATTTTGTAGAATCATTAACTCCAAAAATTAGAAATCAGGAAAACCTTTTCCGTGGCACTCCTCGCCGCCGTTGAACTGTCCCCTCAAAGTAAGTATTTTGGGCCGATTCTCAAACCGAAAATTAAACTTTCCCAGTCCCATTTTGCATAATCGGTTTAGGCGCTCAAAATGTCCTCGAAACGGTGGAAATTGAATTTCGGCGACGAATTTGCCGAGCAAAATTTTGTATGTATGAAGTGTCGTTAAAAACGGCCTATTTTGGGGGGAAGGAGCGTAGTACGGGCCCGCTATGTACGGGCGTGATGTAATGCCCCTAATTACAAAGAAAATAACGTTAAGTGTATTGGCCCAAAACCCATGATCCTACATGAGTAAAAATTTGCTAATCTATAGTTATAAGGATGTGTTTCTTTCTCATAATACTTGTTTTAAAATGTTCTGCTTTGTTTTATTATTAATACGTTGTTCAAAGCTATATAATATATATATTTTACACCGTATTAAGAATTTTGTTGAGATTTAGGGTTCTGAAACATTGGGTCGCCCCTGCGTCCAGTAGTACTATGCCTTTACCTGATCTCCTCTATAAACATGTCAGTTTGCGTTTTTATAGTGCTGTAACCGTTAGGAGGGAAATACTGGTTTGGTGGGCAGTGGCCGTATTTATTGTTGAACAGGTTTCAGGGGGGGACCGATTAATGTCCCGGGCATCCCCCGCCCCGCCGGCCTTCCTGACCGTAAAGTCCGCCGCAAGTTTAGAACACCCAGTAAAAGAACGTGTACCGGATAACGACCGTCTGTAACAAGAAAGAAAAGAAACCACGACTATTCCTCTGCCTAATGTCAGATTTATTGAAGCCCTAAAGCTTATATCATTTAATTTACTATCGGCAGTATCTCATAGAAATTATCTCTTTAAATATACTTTTTGTAGTATGGCATTGCTGCTAGTCGGTTCTGAGTATCAGTAATGTACTGCTGGATGTAACACCCTAAAGTAGATTTAAAATTACCTAGTTTGTATCTATGTTTGGAATAACTGTTTTGTGGCCTGCGAGGGGTTGGAATACCGTAGGGGTTGCATTTCGCACTTCAGTAGCAGTGTGAGCCACTTTGGCCAAATCTTTAGATCCATGATAAAATCGTATATACTGCATCAAGAAAACATAGCCTGTAATTGATGAAATCCGTAACAAATTCGACAGTTATATTTTTTCACAGCCTACTTGAAACGGTCGTTATACGGTCGTTATAGTGAATTACCGACCTCAAACGGGTTTTGTCTTCTGCAGGGCCGGCGATATTAATATTTCAGTTTGGCTCAAACCTTCAGGGGCGTCCGTGTCCTCTGAGAATAGCGTTGGAGGTAACTCCTAAGGACGGGCGTCCGTTTTTATAGGCGGACCCGGCGGGCGCATCAAGGACTGTGGGTTAATTCACTTCTTCCCCAAATACTTCGGTCCTCGCCCCCCTTGGAGTTATTCGGAATTTTATACGGGACTGTTTGGAAAACCCCGCTCACGTATGTTCGTCGAAATGTCGTCGCTAAATTTATCGTAGATTTAAGCGGCTGAAAATTGGGAGCGTTGAAAAGTGTCGATGCGACTGGAACAGTACCAAGCTGTCGAGGCATTGAATAAATTAATTATATTCAAATACCCCACAGATCGAATACAACGAAGTTGTGTGTTTTCGACTGTTAAGAAAACAAGTGTAAGAAAATTCAGAATTAATTGAAAACATACGCGTTTATATCGCTTCGCCGCAACACTGACAGAACGACAATAATCATGGATAGCAGTATAATTAGGTCTGCGCCCCGAGGTCCAAATACCAAATAGTATGTAACGAGGTTAAAATTATGGCTTGTCAAATACCTGTCGGCGCTATTTTTTCTGCCGAATCCGATGGGAAGAAGCACTTTCGCGATGAAACTGTATTCACCTATTCGAAGATTCACGAAGAGTCACTCCGAGGCACATAACATCTGATATTGAATAGGCGCGTGTTCGGGGCCCGTCCATTATTACTCGACCCCGGCAGTAGGCCACGTTTCGGTTTCGGACTTTGATTAAACTGCGTATATACCCCCCCCGCCCCGCCCCGCGTATAGGCGGGGTAGGCCTAGTCCCGTCGCTAACCTGCCGGCCATTGTCCCGGACGGGGCTCATAAATCCGTTGCCCGGATAGAGTTACCGGCCGGAGACAGCCATTGTACAGAAATTCGCTGCTCTGGCCGCCGCACAGAATTCGTAACGGCCACTTACGTTCCGGGCAGGTTTCGTATTAATTATTCCAAAGCACGGGGGAAACTCGATCATAATTTTTCGTCTTTTTTTTATTTTTGCACAACCAACTTTACAGTTACAAGTATATTTTTCACGTGTTTGTCTCGATAAAGAAAACCCAATTGTGGCACTTTTTGACTCCTGTCCGAGGTGATCTCTGCGCCAGTGGCGTTTAAGCCGTCGTGGCGGGGATATAATGGAACGAGCAAATTAGGAAGGCGGGAATGGAACTTAAGGAACGCGATCATAATAACTAGGAAAAATAATCCGAGAATCATATGATTGAATAATTGGGAATCAGTGAATCGGACAGTTCTGTGTTGTCCGTTGGCTGGTTGAGAATTATATAGTGTAATGATTGAAACATTTGTATAATGCTTGTTACAATAAAGATTTTATAATAGGGTAATAAATTTTATATTTTTTTATTTATTGTCGAATCAACTGCGGAATATAACTTGCTTCTCCCGATAAAGAAGGCACCCGGTGATGGAACGTTTTGACGTGTGATGTCAATAAAATTTGAAATTATTTAGTCCAAAGTTATTAAATGTTTAGGATGTTGTATATATGACTGGCCTTGCCCGATATTTTTCAACATTTCCGGTATGAATTATTTTTACTTCTCGATTAAATCACATTTTTTAGTACGTACCATATGATTAAATTTTTGGGGATTTTTCAATAACATAAACTTTTCATCAATTCTGAGTTGTGCTCCGCACTTGTAGCTGTTTAAATCGTTTATAAATGTTTTTGAATAATACAAATGATGATAAAAAAGAAAAAAAATACAAATAACGGATACAAAGAACTCATACGGCCGCCCTCATAGATCGGTCGGGCGGGCCCAACGATTCTACAGAGACGAATAAAGCTTTGCTCTATTCACGAGAGATTTACTAGCCCGTACTTACCCATTATACCCGCCGGGGTCGTTGACACACTCCGGAAACTGGCTCGGGAATCTAACGCGCAAAATCTAATTTAGTGCTTTTGTCGCCTTAACAAATTTCAACGGCCGGACATCTAATAATAATACGGATACTGTAGAGTTTAAAAAAAACAACGAAGTGTGAAATATCGTGGGAAAACAATTGTTCGTTGATCTGATCTCCGGGAGTAAAATGATTATAGAAATAACATACGCTTCATTCAAGATGAATAAAATTTCAGGTGAAGGTTAACAATTAAACTTTAAATCGACTCGAAAGTGATAAAACGTTCGGTTTGATTCGCCCCGGTGGTATCGATATGTTGTTTCAGGTAAACAACCAGCTGGGTAAGTTTTAAAGGACCGTGAACCTTCCGTTGCAGTGCCGGGCTCTCTACACGGCGTATGCTCGCGTACAAGTTTTGAACAAACAGCTCCTGTTTGTTCCTCAGAGTGGGAGAAACAACGGCCCCCGCGCTCCCCCCCCCCCATACACGGAACGGCTTTATCAAATATGACGGGGCCCTGTCTGCGTTAAACCTGCGTCGAACGAACGGGCGAGGGCCCCTCGCGCTACTCCATTTCAGATAATAAAACCGTGTGCCGCCTTCGTCCCCCGCGCGGACGACGGTTTGATCGGCCGAAAGGCATTTACAATATACGCGGAAAATGAAAACACGGCGGTGCGGGGAGAAAAAATAGCACGCGGCATTCGAATAACCGAGCTTCGTAATCTGACCGTCCGTTATAACCGACCGATTCCCCGAACGCCGAGAATTAAAGCCGATCCGCCTCCGTTTTATTTCGTCCCCGCAAGCCCGAAATATCATATCCAGCTTTTATTCTAAAATATTACACACAGCGGAGGTAGAACAATAGGTGACCGTATGATCTGTGTCTCTCCTATATACGTTGTATATTTAGTTGGGATATATAAACAGTTAACAACTGGACTATTTTGCTGCGTTCCGTTAAATGTGTTCTCGGCATGTGTAAAAAAAGATTTTGATTTCTGCTCTCGGATTCGCTGCTGCGGTGTCCGCAAATATTCAACCGATAAGCTGCTTTTTATGTGTTTTGCCATATTTTTAGGTCCGAAATTTCTAATTCGTGACTGCTTCGGAACGATACGGTTGGACATAGCGGAGAGACAGACGACGTTGGGAGAGGTAGAAGCGATCATTTTTGCTACCCGAAAAAAAATAAATAGAAAATAGCGGCCTCTTTCTTTAATCCTCCACCCCCGCACGGTTTCGGGAAAACACCGTAGCGAGACACGATTTTTCCGGGGCGTTAAAATTCATGTTAACGTAAATCACCGCCTAATTGCCAATTAACATCGTCGTATAGGCATTAAACGCTGCGGTTACTCGTCGGTCTACACCGGCGACCCAATTAGGGCGAGTATTAGAAGGAAGATTTAAAAAAAGAGAAAGAAAGAAAAAGAAGAACAAAAACAAAAATAAAGCCCTCGTAAAATTCGCGTAATCTCCGGCGATAAAATAGTTCGCGGCCCCCACGGCCCATAAAAAAAGGGAAAGTGTAATCAGTGTCCCGTTCAATAGTTGGGGGGTTGGAAGGGAGGATGGCCGTAGAGAATAAAACTAGGAGTCGCGGCCTCTACTCGGCCGTTTAGTGCGGGTCTTCAAAACTGTTGGGGGAGTCGCCGTTACTCCACAGTTTAATGTCTGGGCCCCTAAAATAAAAGCCGAGAAGCGCGGGGGGCGGGGGCGGGCAGGGTGAAGGGGAACAAATCGTTTCCAACCCCCCTCCTATAATACTTCCACGCTCGCTCGCTCGCGCTCACACACATACGCTCTTTTTGTTTCCACTTTGATCACGAGTAATGGCACAGTTATTTGGCCCGGGAGGGCGCCCGCCTCTCTGTGTCTGCGCGTGGGTGTGTGAGTGTGCGAACTTCTTACAAATCGTTCTTTGAACCGCTACCACCGCACCCCATAACGTGTTCGACCTCCCACCACGTGCGCACACCCTACTTCCCTATATATATTTCCCGCGGGCTCTCCGCAAAACACCGTATACCGGCCGGGTAGTAGGCAAATATTAAATGTTCTCCGAACACTTTTTTTCTTCTCCTTCCCTTTCGATAAGTATGCAAACTATATTTACACGGAATATATCATCCGGCGCCTTTCGATGGAAGCATTGTGCGGTTCTAGGTGCGTGCATTAAGGGAGATTAACACGGCGCTAATACCTTTCCGGCAGTACCGGACTGTGTTGCGGGTCTAGTATAACCATGTACATCGTGTTAAACCCGCGTCCCCGATTTCGTAGTTGAATAATAATTATAATTTATGTAATCAAAAGACTGTAATTACCCTAATATAGAAAATATGAAGCTACGTTACAATGAAAAAATGAAAATCGTGTTTTTTATACATTAATAATATTAGAGCTTTGTTCCAAAATGATAGCCTTCTCCATGATAAATGATTGTTCGTAAATTATAGAAACGGTGTGTGTAATTATAATAAATTGTCAAACTGAGTAATCATAAATGGCCCAAACACATACTCCAGCTGCCCTTTCAAGCGAGTTTTGTGTATTACAAAATACATGTTACAATTGTTAATAAATGTATGTTCTATAACAATTTATATTTTTGGTATGATCGACCCACAGTTTTCATTACTAATTATTACCATCCCTGTTTTTAAATTAGGTAATTAATATCATTGCCAGCACTAAACATTTATTATAACTCTTTCAAAATATGGAACTCGGATATGAAACTCATTTTTAAATGAAATATCCATGTTTTTGAGTAAATTTGAGCAGTCCGTCGAATAGGAGGGCTAAATTTTAGATTTTTGTCGGGCCGTATCCTGCGGGACGCGTTAGGCCGGGCACGACTTTCTACTTTCATTTTTTTCCTGCTGGAGGTTCTTTATTCGCGGAGATCCCGGAGACCTTATACGACCCGCCGTCGGGGGAGACCTCCCCGCGGTATACTCTCCCCCTCCTCGCTCTTGCGCCAATGTCTTCAGAATGTCGCCATGAATACCATATCAGATGGCCCGGGGCGGGGGCGGCAGGGGGTTAAACCGCCCTCCTCCCTCCCCGAAGCCTTTACCTGGGCGCGGAACCCATTAACGCGCCCCACATATTTATCAATGCTTCCGACCCCCCCTCGCCCATCAACGGGGATGAAACGACCCTTCTCATCAGCCGCTCACCACTCAGCTCCGACCGCCGAATCGTTGTTCGGCCTGCGCGCAGCTCTGAAGGTGTGTGCAATTAGGCGGCGTAAAAAAATAATAAAAGGCCGCGGTCGATCCATATTTCAAGGCCCGCCCTCCTTAAATATTTGATGGACTCGAGACCCCGACGTACCCTTCAGTTATACTGTCTATCCCTTCTTCCGGTGTGTTTCTTACAAAACCATCTTTATTTCATTTCTTTAAGTTTCTGCGGTATGTCTCTTACAATATACATTTAATGGTGCAGGCATTTCTACATTTATATTTACGCAAATTTGGCCTTATGGAATACTTAAAATATCTGTGCGAATAATCGATGAAATATTAGTACCGAAAAGCACGCACTCACACAATATTTACTAACTAAATAGAGCGCCGACGAATTTATTTGTTGCGAGTATATGAATATTCTATTTAATTGTAGTAATATGATCTCGATGAAAGTGGCTTTAAGATTTTACGGGACTAGGTTCTTCGAAAATCTATTTTGTCGAATGGTGTTCCTCCTCGGTCCACACCACATTGAATCGTTCGAATTAATATTGTTCCGTATTTCTTATTAGGTGACATTTTAGGGCGAGTGGGCGTTAAATTTGAAAGCGGTGAGGCTCCCCGGGCTGTCGGCAGAGCGTGCCGTCTATTTCACGGTGTTACAGTGAAAATACAGTGGGCGTCAAAGGGGCGGTATATTTTGGTGAATATCAAGCCGGCTTCGGGGGCGGACTGAGTTGGGCTCGCGTCTGCTAAATAACGCCCGCCACGAACGTGAGCGGCCCCGGGCCCGAATAAACTCGGACCCATGAAATATATATACAAGCCGAAACCCTCGCCCTAATCTCTTAGTCGAACGGCGTATGCCGATAAACGAGATAAATACCGGCGAAGTCGTTGCGGATGTATTTACGAGGGTGAAAAGGAGTTTGCCCGAAAAATATCTCCACTCCTTCCCCCTCTTGGGAGTTTCACTCGGCTGGCGGGGAAGGGGTGTTGCCGGAAATTAACCTTCCCGAGTTTAGAGGGCGGGCTCTTCCTATGTCTTATTTAGGGCAGTAAGGCGCCCTTCCGGCCCCTCCCATCCACGACCGGCCAACGGCCCCCATTGTATTACCGATACACAGAAATACGGAGTCAACGTACGGATTGGGAACTGCCGGTTGAATCCCCGGCTGAAATTTTATAACCACGAATGAATTAATTACCACGAGACAGTCCATGCAGCGCCTAGATTTTCACCGATTATTCGAATCTATATTGTTTATATTATTCGGAACCTCACTATTTATTTAAACATCGAAGGACTTACATTGGAACATTGGATATTCTGTCGAAATGAAAGAAAATAGAGCGAAATAGAGAGGGGATTATATATTCGAAAATTTTGACTGTTTTTATCTGTCGTCGGCTTCAAAATAACTTAAATTCTAAGAGAATATTTATTAATTAATCGCCAGTTGGTAGCTGAGAAAAAATTTTGCGAGCAACCCTTTCGTTTTTTGCCTTTCTTTGACCTATGGAAATTGTTGGTGGGCGAACGGGGATTAACCGGGGGTCTTCCGGGCAAAAGGTTTCCCCGAAAACGGGATCGACTGGTGAGAGGACGGCTCCTGGGCTTGTCTCTCACTTAGCATCTATCAGCGACACGTACACGACCCACCCCCGACCGGTTCAATTACCCCTAGCGAACTGATAGAACGACAGCCGCCATGTCTTCAATAAAGGAGAGGTCGCTTTAGTCCACGAGTTGGGAAACAAGAAATGGCAATAAGTTTAACATGACTCTTGTGACGTATGCGAGGTGTTGGAATACCTTAGATTTCGCGTGTTTCTGTCTCCTCTCGCCGGTTTGGTCTTTTGCTAGACCGGTTTCGGCTGCTCGCCACCTTCAGTAGCGGTGTTGTACTGTATACAGAACAGACACGAAATCTGAACAGGTTTCGGGCAGTGAGGATGCCCGAAAAACACCGCTACTGAAGATGTCGAGCAGCCGAAAACGGTCTAGCAAAGGACCAACCTAGGACAGAAACCTATGAATGGTAATAACATTGAATTTGAATTTAAAACTGGCTTCCGGTAATCGGATAATTACTGCTGATTTCAATTGTACAACCCGTACACTCCGTATTTATTTGATCGTATCCTGACTTTGATATTCGGCCGGAATTTTCGTGCCAGATTTTTCGACATAGGTTTTGGCTTTAGTCCCGTGCCTGAATGAGATGAGGGGTAGGGGTTGGTGTCTCTGCGGTCCGTAGGCTTTTCGGGGTTAATTACTCGGGCTGAACCCGGACCCTACCCCACGGACTCTGGAATAAATTATCGTCGCCGTTCCAACCCCGGGGGCGTTCTTCGGCGTACCCGACAGGGCCGACTCTGTAGCCCTGTTCGATCAATTGAACTTGACGTACCGCCGTCGGGCTCTGCCCATACCCGCTGAATCCGAACCGAGAGTCCTCTTATCCACGTGTCAGATCTGCCGAGTGAGACCTTCTGGTCCAATGCCCATTTCGTAGGAAAGTGCGAGACCCCGTTATAAAATATTGACCTATTTTACACATAGCAGAAAGTACAGGTTCTTAATTAGACTAGATTATGATAATTTCGATAGTTCAAATATTGGTTGATGTTTTACGCTCGAGCCTTCTAACTCCTACAAGATGTCCTACATTGCTATCTATAATTTCTAACTGCACGATCCATTCCCGCTCATTCATGAATTAGCAGATTTTCGACATAAATTCTTCCATTCAAAACTATCCCATCACTCCTATTCGACAGCTCTCTTCACGCCTTGAGAGGAAATGGCCACATGATTTCCTCACTAGATAGTACGGTCTGGGAGTAGGATCACCATCAATTTTTGTTCGCGCTGTCACTAAATATAATTTTACAAATTGTAGTCGTAGCTTAAAATAAGAAGGATAAAAGAATATATTGCACTCAAAGCCTATTTTGGTGCGATTATCACCCTCGACTCCGTTACTGTGAGTAGCATTCGGCTGTCCATTACACTACAGCAACAGCGATGATGTTGGTACAGAATGACGGTCTTGTGGGATAGAAAGGTTCCGGTCCAGAAGTACCAGCGTGGAAGATTGAAAAACGTCCGCGACAGACTTCAAAATATATAATTTATTTATACTTCGAAACTAACAGGGTCGCACGGCGCCAACTCGGGCGACGTTAGAATTTATACGGAGATTTAACGGGTTAAAAAGAGCAGATAATGAAATTGTGCCGCGCGTCGACATTATTTTTCCGGGCGGCCCAGCGGAGGTAAAAGACGCTGGCGCAGGATTTTTCGTGACGCCGTCGGGCATAAATAAGCTAAATACTCGGAACGGGAGATTTACGAGGTCGGACTTGAGCGAAGAGGGTTTCGAAGGGTGCCCGTGGGGGAGGGGGTGGAGGAGGGGTACCCGAATATCGATAGATCATCCGGAAATGAACTTGCGGTACCACCCCCGCTCCACACCGCCCCAATCCACCCTTCTGTCGTCCGAGCCCTGCACTCCGCACAACCGAAACGCCCGAATATAAATCAAAAGAGTTTTTCGTTCCCTCCCCCCCCGTTGAAGAGGTAGGGAGGGATTGGGGGGGGGTCGAAAGGTCTGGAGCGAAACGTGGGGTGGGAGCCCCGAGTGCGTCACACCGGCAAGAACAGTTGGGCACAAATCAGCAGACTAACTTCACGCCCCCTCAAGTCAGGTATTATGACCCGGCTCCGAGGCCCACCAGTTTCCTGCCCCTTTATGTTTCGATCGTGCCCGCGTTTCAACATTTCCACAAGTGTTCCGGACGAACGGAGAGCCTTAGCAAAAGGATTAGTCGCCTATTTTTTCTATTATAAACTATCAATCTCCTTAATGCTGGAGTTGCAATAGATCCCGGTTAAACAGTGTACTAAAGAAAATTAAAAATTTAGTGTAGTAATTTAAGATACATCTAATTTTCATTTGCAATCTTAAAGCTAGATCCGGCATTAGTCATATTCTTTACAGTGAAGTAATTCCGACATTTCGGCAGCTAATGAAGTCTTCTAATTCTGGAATGCTTCAATAATAATAATAATAATACACACGATTGAGGACATAATATTGTAATCCAGGAATTTACCATGTCGCGTAGCTGTATATAGATTCAATTTTCTTTGGCTTAAATTGTATTAAATATTAATAATAATATTGTTTTAAATAATATTAAAAATTAATTTTAGTCTGTTTAGCCATTATATTATTGTTTCTTTTTTATATATTTATCGAACTATTGTTGGAACAGAATCAGGGCAAACTTGTTTCCGAATATTCGTAATGCCGAATTGGCATTTTCAGTGTTTAGCATTGGCGTCGATTTATGTTTTTTTTCGATTAACCTAATCAGCATGATGTTTTACCATATATTTACTATATTTTAACTAACGGGATTTTCAATTTCCTCTGACCGCTATCCGGAATCGACTTTCTTCGCCGTCCGGACAGGTGGCCTGAAGAGGCACCTTCGAGGGGTACACAACTGGGCCGAACTTAGCTCTCGTGGTCAATATTTGTGGTTGCCGAGTTTGTGAGGGCCGCCCCCTTTCCCCCAATTCAAATCTGCTTACTCTGTATAATTTAGTTATTCCGATTTTCAAAATTCATCCCACCAAAAAGGGTTACGGCTCCGATCGTTTCTGTGGACGACGACGGCTGCGACCTCGTACCTGACCCTACTTAGTTGAGTTCGGTCGACAGCAGACAGCTGTACAGCTTTATTGTCGGCATAAATCAAACTCTAACCGGGCGAAGTTAATAACTCAAGCTGGCGGTTCAGCCATTCTCATTCAGTTCCCATCTGTTACTCGATAGTGTTAATGTTCTGCACAGGGTTTGCAGTTCTTTCCTTTACTTCTAGAATAATTACACCGCCTTATGCCAATTTTAAGCCTTTTATTTAATTGAATACCGAATTCTAAATACTAGAGAATACCGCTAATTTATCTTTTTTAGCAGTTTACGCTCAAGTCCATTAATTTCAAATAATAGTTACATAAGCTCCCATCGGCTGACAGAGCGCAGAAATCGACCGAACGAAAATACGCGTAAACTACGCGCAGTTTTAGCACTCGAAAATGCCTCGAGTTTATTCGGGCCGGTAGGTGCGGATATCCTAGGAGATGTAGGCGCGTCGTCTGCATGCAGATTGGGGGTATTACACGCGGAGGGCGCTCGACAACAACACAACGTCCTCTCGCCGCCCGTTACGATCCGACGGGCGAAGAATATTTAGAATTATCTCTTCTCGGGGGAAAATTATTTGTACCGGCCACGGTGCAGGTAAGAGAATTTGTATGTGGAATATTTTAATTCGCCCGAAGAAGAGGAGTTTATTTCACAGGTCTGGGAATTCGTTTCAAGTTGAGAAGACGAATTTCAAAAACAACCTTCACAATGGTATATTTAAAGGCTTTATTACCCCCGTCCTGAGTTTTAAATTAGTTAGCCTGCTGTATTTCTGAATTCGGCGAGATATGATACTTCATTTTTAGTTATAATTATACTTCTATTACCCGATATACTCGGTCATTCTATTCATCTAGACAAACATAGCCCCACGTGTTTTTCCAACTGAAGATCAAATTATACCAAAGAAATATAAACGCAACATGGGTTCACGTTTGAAATAGAAAAATTTAAGGGGTCATTCCGCTTTGCCTGAACCCGAAACATAATTTTCTTCAGAGCGTTAGCTTTACCTCGGCCTTCTCCTTTTGGCGTCTAACTATCGTCTGGTCTCGGTATCGTTCTTTAAAAATTGTAATCGAAGAATTAAACACGAACAACCGACCACAACCGTACTTTTAATTAATTGGCAATTTGAACCGATACATTTGTACTGCAAATTGTCCGGGCTTGTACGCACCGGGTGTAGACACCGCTCAGCTAGTTCAGCGTCAAATGCATGAACAATCGGGGGATTATTAATTCTTGTGCAAACATTAAACACGGGCTGAGCTAAACCCGCGGCACCGGAGAATTGCTTCTCCCAGATCCGGGTAACCAGATTATCGTCCCCGAACGACCGATACCGTCGACGTGGTCTCTGAACCGCCCCCGCACATGCATGGACCGTTCGTCCGGCAGATTCAATACACTATCAGGTTGGGGTAAAAGTAATCCATTATTTGGAATCGCTTTATGATTTAAAACTGTTTTGTGGTCGATCTTTAGCTCCCGGGCGCGGATTATTCCAGTGTTTGGTTAGTCTACCACATGAAAACTACAGGAACGGTATTGATGAAACCAAAATTGCGCTCGATTGGCTGTATCGGGACCATTTACAATTTCAGCCGGCCGACTTGCGTTTACACCTTTATCGAAGTAAAATTGTAAAACATACCGAATTTTTTCTTCGTTCCACATCCTTCTTTATCGCCCGAACTCCCAACTAAATCTATAAATCAGGAAAATGGCAAAATGTGCTTCTTTTGTAGGGAAAATCCCCCAGAGTATAAATTTTGTCCCGATAAGATATGCCGGTAATTTCATCTAGCGACGAAATAATGGATTACTTTTTCCCCGCCCTAATATTATTCATCGCTCGAGTGATTATCCAAAACCGAATGACGCGTACCGCGTACTCCAGAATCAAACGCTCACTTTGGATTTAATGATTTTCAACTCTTTTAAACATCCGCAATTTCAAATGGAGGAATATTTCGTACTGCATAATGAGAGCAGGTTAATGACAAGGAATAACTGAAAGGGAACTGCAAGGTTGCATAGTTCATTGGTCGTGTTCAACTCTCTCAGTAATTTCATTCAATCGCGATATCTCAACTTATAAGTGAGAGAGAGAGAATCGAATGCACTCGTTAGGTGTTATATTATGAATCGCACTGTGCCGTATTCAAGCCCTTGAATGCTATTTCGGATCTTCGCAGGGTGGTGGGCTTTTCATGATTACTTTTCATCAAGACATGTCGGGGAACCTCGAGAGATCCTTTGTCGTCGCTTTATCGCGGATAGTAGCTTTGGGCAATGATTGTTACAGCGCAGGCTCCGCGCCTTCTGCTTTGAGTGTCCCGGACCTGAGAACGGGCCCGAGACGCGGCTGCCAACTACAAGACTTGTACCGCGAAATACAATTCTGGAGTCGATGATTGTTAATTTAATTAATTTCCAGCGGATTCTGACACATGTTTTTAATGTAGAAATTGGGTCGAAATTGTCGGACCGAATATTGTTTGGTCCCTGCCTGCGAGAATCCTCCATTGTAGATTAGCTTAGCGATTTTTGTCTCGTGCTCTTCATCGATAGGACGTCTGTTGGGCTTGATTTAAGTGGTGTTAGCGATATTATTAAAAATATTTGTAATAAAGTGTATTGGGCCAAATCGATGTTCGGCGGGTAGTTCTCTGGGTCCTTGTTTGAGTTTTAAAGCCGGTAAGCGACCCCTTTCGCGGTGAGGCATCTGAAATTTAAATGACGCTCGGCGCCGGGGCATTTACAGGCATTTAGGGGCGCAACTTTATGTTGATGACACATAAATTAAGCCCCCCCCCCACTCCCCTACTGGGGGTAGAGCTTCGTTAAAGAATTTGCCACCGTTGTTAAACATCATCCCGGTCCCATTTTTATGCCAGAACCTGTCTATTTATTAACTGCCGCGGTTTTTTTCCCTACCCCCGCTTCGTGGAAGAGCAACCGCTGATTTATGTATTGCTCCGAGTGCAGTAGAAAGACCTGAAATTTGAATAATTTCTCGGAATGATGCGCCCGAAGCGTGTATTAAATATTAATTTCTTGACCTCTCCATTCTAAATTGGTAATTTTCATTCCTGGTGGCCGACTTGAAAATACTTTTAAATATTAAACGATAAAAATTGTAGTCGGGATTCGAGGAGCCGGATAGTTTTTCCTGCTCAAGAAGTTCAACGCATAAAGTAAGTACGCTCAACCATTTTATGAACGTCTTCGTCATTTCTTGAAAAACTCGTATCATGTTCGATGGGCGGAATGTCTGCTATCGGTGCAAATGTTCCACGAATCTGTGCGAGCACTTAATAGACAATGTTAGAGTAGGTCATATTCCGTGTTCAATAATCCAAATGTTTACCAATGAAAACACTGAATTTTGCCCCTCTGTAGCAATGTACATATTTGACTATAGTCGTGTAATTCTCTCACAGAATTTGATGCCCTTATTTCAATAAAGTGTAATCATACTGGCGCGGTACGACCATTATGAGCCACTGGTAGTTCTGAAACTCCTTCTACTTTAAAACTTGTTTATTTCGAATGTAGTCGCGAATATTCCCAAAAATTATGTCGCCTAGACCTCCACGAATAGTTTTCTGTACACAAACCGCTGATACACGCAGAAGGAATACATCGAGAGGATGGCGTGTTAACAGTCTCAAATTTCTGGTTAAAAAGATTTCGTCCTGCATTCTATTCCAAGGCTCCCAATATTTGAGGCATTTCTCAGATGTTTCTGAATCCAAGTCTTATTCAATTTTTAAAGCGCCCTAAATAACAGGGCATTATCCATGTTGCCGAACGCCGTTTAAATTCTGCGCTGAGGGTGGAGAAGTCCCTCCGGTAAACTTGACTGTGGAGGTGAAAAAAAAAGGGAATGTCGGGCGGGGTTTTATGCATGAACCTGTTCTCTGTTAACCTGTTTTTTACCCGCTGCCATTCTTTTTTCCCCGTTCTTCCTTCCGCGCCCGGGGCCAAGTAACCGGAGATTTATGCAGTGGTCCGGCCGACAGCTATGGTTTATGGCCGCGAGCGGGGCACCTACCGGCCTATTAATTATTAATTCCTCTTCCCGGAGGGGGTTTTTTTTTACCCATTTATTTTTATTAATTACGCCCCCGCGGAAATTATTATTTGACGAGGCGATCCGTCAAACGTTTGACGCGATCATATCGCAACTGAGACCGACGACGGCCTACCGTAGTGTGCGAATTATTACTTTAATTTTTTAAGAACTGGGTTAGCCCGCCCGACTATACGGTATATACCGCACGCGGCACCTCACCGAAATACGAAATTACAGTATTAATATATCAATTATTATATTATGAATATTTAATTTGAGATTTTGTTTAATCGAGAAATTCGATAAAGAAACCCCGATTAGAATGAATTATTTTTTCAGTCACGCTAATGTCTGCGCATTCACGGGGGAGAAAAAATTACGTCCCCTTCGGCATAATATATTATAATCTGAAATGATAATATGTACATGAAAGCTGTCACTTCTCCTTGATGATGACTTCGTTTTACTTAAAATCCGTGGTAAACGATAAATAAAAGTATTTTATATAATTGCGGCATTTTCCGATTAATTGTTGGAAGATCTCAAATGAAGGCCTTCTAGAATCGAGTTATTGGATCGGATATGCGCCGGGAAACATGTTTCAGTGTGCAGTATTGAAATATCTCCACACTCCATTTCAATAGTTCTCCGATAATAGTTCGATTTCGGGCTTTTCGCCGTCGTCAGTAAATTAGCGGGCCTGGAGCGGTTGCCGACGAGGCATCCCGTCCGCGCATTCGCTCTACCGAAACTTTAATTACGGCCGTAGGAACATTGTCAGCGTTATTGCGTTCATGTTGTACCGTTCAATAAGGCCAAAGCGTACGCTCAATTATTATTATTGACACACAAAGGAAATAGGGCCGAAATTATACTACAACATACAGTGTGCGTGATATTTAAATACTTGATTAGGTTTCTAATAATTGTTTATAACTTAGACGCTTAACTTCTGTTCGAACTCTATACGAAGGGATATTTAAAAAGCCCGCGCGGTCAAAGCGCGGGACCCCGATTTCTCGTCCGTATTTGAAAATTTCTTGCCCGCTCAAATGAAGCTAATTGTTTGCTTAAAAGCTGTTGAACGATACCGGACGAATTCAATTTGCATATTTTAGTAAAACAAAATCAAGGGAAGGAACTTTCCCGCGGCCCCCCATTAACTCCCGGGGGTTGTCGTGCAGTCCTCCGGACCGTTGGCCACCCCGCCTAACCACTCGTTATAGATTTCCCAGATAAACGACCCTCCGCCGTATAACAGTTATTATCCCCCTTCTATTGTATTAGCGGTAATTGGAAATACTGTAATAATATAACAGTGGGAAAACGGTCTTCGGGATTGATTGCTCACGATTGGCGTTTGTGTTGTGTTTCTCGCCGGACAGTTCGAGCGGAAATTTGAAATATCTGGGCGAGGGAGGAAAATGCGGAGGGAGGGAAACAGTATAGCGAAATCCGGGTGAGAATTTGAAAGGTCATTAATAGATCCAACCTAAAGTCGACTGACCGAAGCCAAAGAAAATGTGTCTAAACGTGTTTATTGCTCAATGAATCTATTTCCGGAGTTAGCTAAACAGTATTTGAAATGATAAGACAATGGAGTAAGTATTTAGATGGTATTTATGGTACCAAATCTATAATTTTCTGTATCAATTTTTTTTTATACAGTACAATATAGTCTTACGTACAATTTGGCGAGGATACATTTTCTGGATATTATTGACGTAATGATGTTTATAAGGTCAGATTATGCTCGAAAATTTAAATTATTTTTAAACCTTTTATAAGTAGACATGGGTAACTGGGCTCACGTATAGCGCAGGCCTAATGAATTTCTACCGTCGCGGGAGAAGGCCGGTGGAGACAATTATTCGTATTTTTCGGTCTCGTGCCCCTTTTTTCGTCCTCATATTTTTTTCCCCATAACTTTTTAGGAGGGCTCTAAAAAAAAAGAATATTCTCAAAGAGTTGAGCCCCACTTAAGGGGGAGGGATTGTAGTGCGAGCGTGTGGAGACGCGCACATGTGCTTTGTGCCGGCGGGCACAATGGACGGGGACTAATTAGCCATCTCGAGGGTAGTCCATGAATGAAAACTCAACCCCTTCAGAACACATTCAAGGCTGGCTCTATCCTCTAAGAGAGCAAACCCCGCCCTCCACCCCCCCCCCATTAGACCACTCGAAAAGGCCCCCAGACTTATATTTTAGTATCACTTTAATTACCGAATTTAATTTACTAAAAGCCGGGAGAAATTTATTTAATTTCCTTTTTACATCTTACTTAAAAGCTTAATGTCTTAAAGTCGTTTCTGTTCTGTGTGAACACTTTACTTCCGATGAATATGAAAACGTTCCACAATGCGTGGACGTTTTAATTTTTTTAACTTTAATTTGAACTCGTTAAGAAAATGTTCTATGAAAATGACATTACTACAACTGAATACTCATTCATTTATTTTTTCCTACGTGGACGTACTGCAGTCTTCTCGATAGCGTTACGGAAAATGAATATCGAAATACGAAGAATATCTCAACATCTACTTTTAAATTATGAAAACCTGCCGGGACCTGGGAAAGTTCAAATACCATTGTAAACCTCGGACCCGAATGGTTACTGACTGAAAGGACGTTCATTACTGATTCCCGGAAACTGCTAATAACTGTAAGAAATTTACGACTTGTTTGCGCACTGTGTAAATCAGAAAATACCGCGAATTATAAAAGATTCACGAGCAATAAATACACATAGAAAGAGTCATAGAAAGACATAGAAAGCCTGTCACACGACCGAACCTTCTTTTCTTCAGCCCAATCCAACCGAGGATGATCTCCGCCAACCCGCACACAATATTCGTCAATTCCTGATTGGGAAGGCCCATAACAGGTTGGCTGGGGACCTCAAAAGAAAATGGTATGGAGAGACTCGGGACCTAACAGTCCGTGCCCAGGGTGACCTCCCCGGGGTGGAGCATGCGCTTGTTGTTCCCGGTGTGGAGGACAATGTTCGCTCAATGCCCACCTCTGCACAGGCATCCATAATTTAGTTCCCTTAAGACCGGAAGGAGCGAATCCCCGTTTGGAGTTCGAACGGACAGGCTAATCATGAACTCCATGAACTCCGGGTCGGCCTCCATGTCAAAGCAATTGGCACATGCCTTCTGACAGAAATTTCATTAACTTACCCCATTATCATGGGGCCATAATCTGTTGGGTTCGTGACGGAGAAGACTTCAGATCCGACCATAACTCAGGACCCGTCACACTCGATCTTATCCCTCAACTCCTCAATTCCTCATCCCTGATTCAACTGATTTTATCCAATTCCAAAAATTTCAGTCCTCAATATCCACTTAAAACCATCATCGGAAACATATTCAGCAATAGAAATGTTCATCCTAATTATCCGGCGGTGGGAAGCTTCCAAACCCAAACCGATTTGTTTAATTGACTGTGATGATTGAATATTGGAAATATTCATGGCCGGACTGAGTTATTGAACAAGTCAATGTTAGATGTAGAGTGTTAAACAGTCCAAAGACAGGTGTCTGTATGTAAAGCGTTAACGTCATATATGGTTCTAGTTGAAATTCGTCTGTAGCTATTCATTTTCAGTTGAATAAGGGGGGTGGGATGGTCCGGGTAAATCGGCTGGGTATAGTGCACAGGAATTCCGAGTGGCCATTGGGATATCAAATTTTCTCGGGGCTTCGGTAGGCCGTTATCCGGCGTTTTACGACGCACTCTCCGCTCCCTCCGGCTCTATTGGGCTTCCCTTTCTCCACTTCTTCCCACTTTTATACGGAACCCCGCTTCTTTTTTATTATATCCACCCCCCCATCCCCACCGCTCCCTTCCTTATCCCAACGACTAGCCCTCTCACTCCCCCGGTCGTGCTTCTATTTAACACTTCCGACCGGGCGTCTCAGTTCGGTATTTATTTTAAATGTGCCAAAGTAGCAAAAAAATGTCCCGGTCATCTTGGAATAAATCGGTATGAGCAGCCTGAAATACTGACGCGGTTGAAAGTATGAGTGATTTCAATTATCACTAACTTCCAGTGAGATCGCGCAATACTGGAGAATCGTGGGGAAGCGGGTGCTGGGCCCCTATATGACCAAGATTGTTCCCGTTTTCGCAAATCTGAATCAACTGCTATTGTGTTAAAATAACGCCTAGGCGTTCTGTGGAATTCATTTCGGTGCAAACTGATTCCCCGATAAGGTGTTGGATATGAGGCCAACGCCCCCATTACGAGAGTCCGTAGACTGGTCAAGGTTATATATCGAATGATAACAGGGTCTGACTATGTTTCGAATTCCATCGGCTGCCAAGATTTACGTTCACTCGCAATTTTGAATCTATTGGGTGCAGTACTCAACTGTATAAAATAGAGTTAAGTATCATCATTATAGACCTATACAGCTGTATCATATAAATTATATATCTCTTAATTATCTTATATTAATAATCTTATATATGTCTTAACAAATATATATTTCATCAGAATACAATTTTCTGCAGAAATTGCTCTCTCGCCATCAGAGCTGTAATAATTATTTGCAGGATGTGAATATAGCGTAAGTTATTTGTTCGTGCATTCCACGAGGGTTGGAATACTATCGCACAATTGATCTTCTGTCGCCCACACCCCCATTTTGGCCGAAATGGCACGGCCCATAGAACCACAATTAACAAAACGGTTTTTTTTGCACTATGTACACTACTGAATTACTGATGCTACTGGTGATAGGCGAAAAGCCGAAATAGGTCTACACGCCGGTCAGTTAGTTGATTTTCGTACCGTGAAGCATATTTCTGTGTTAAATACACAGAAGTTCTTCGAGACATTTCTCAATTTTATTATAGTTGATCTTATATTTGTTTGTTATAGTCAGTACACGTTCGACTAAAAATGTGAAAGGTTGTTACTGGATTTGATTTGTCGACTGTTAACACGAGCTTTTGGTTATTAAAGATGTAATTTCTTGACTAGGAGTTGAATAAAAGGCAGACCACCGTTAAGAAGGAATCAATTGTAAGCCTGGCAGTTCTCAAGTTGTTAGAAGGCGTCGAATTAGGACGGGAATTAAGGGAAGGCGGTTAAAATGGCGACCAATAACCAGAAGGCTGGCTGTACGAAACTTGAACATTTCTTATCTCGGGCAAACTTCCAAGAAATTGTTAAGGTTGACAGCAACTTCCACTTTAACTTGGCCAAACACTTCCCTGTATTACTTGCCTACGACTTCCCGCAGAGCCCCGTCTAAACACCTTTTTCCCTTATGGCGAATTTTCGGCTAAGTTGTTTCATACGCCCGCGTTATTTTTTTTAGGGTTAATTTCAAACTCCAAGTGTGTTATCTGATGTTTTAGAATTCTTATTGCCCCGCTTTTCCATTCTTAACAAGATGTCTAGTTAACATAGCGCAGCGACCTGTAAGCATAATTTACCCTGAATGGAATAACTATTCTTACGATTGTATATTAATAAAATTACAGTTAAAACCAAAATTATTGAATATTATTTACTGTTGAATATAATACTAGTTCGGTGTTATTTTTAACGAAGATGGTTTGTCCATTTGAGATATATACGCGTGTATATTGCCTTTGAACGAGGAAGCGAGGTTTAATATATCCTATCTTAAGGTTACGTAAGCGCAAACGGAGTTATCGTTAACAAATACAATGCGTTCATTCGGAATAAAGGTCAGTCGTATTTACGGAAATTCAATCGAGAGATCGGAGAACTCGGGTGATTTATTGACTCTTCGCCTTAATAATAATAATAATGAAATGACGCATAAGGCGACCGCGAGAGTGTTCAAAATATCACCATTCGCGCTATATTTGGTTTAAAATATTTCAGATGATTTGGTTTAAGGCCAATGAAGGTGCAAATACTTTTTTCTCACGAATGGACAGGAGTGTATTATATAAAAATGTAATGATGAAAAGATGTTAACTTTACTCGATTTTGCGAAATGTGTAGCTCATAAAGTAGGGCGCGTCATTGAACCCGACAAGCCGGGGGGGGGGCAGTGGTGACCACGGTGCAATTGTAACGCTCCAATTAAAATGGCAATTGCAGTAATTCCGTAATTCGGTCGTGCTGTTTACACGTTGAGCTCCCGGATGAGGCACAGATATCGAAATGCCGATCGACCCTGGCGGGGGGGGGGTGTCTCCCCCGGGGCGTCTTTCGGTCGGTCCCAATTTTCCTTTATGCTCTCCGATACTGGCAGCCTCCTTTTATTGTATAACATTCCGCTGCTCGCATCCTCCCCGACACGGCCTTATAGATATTAAAAAATCCCAAGTATGCTAAAACCTATCGCACTTGGACACGCACACGCTTGACATTTTATGTCATATTGACTGTTAAAGGAATCTTCTATTATTTTAATATTTACCTTGTCTCACCGTTAGGTTATTAGAGATTCTTGGTTTTATCGGTTGGCCTGTATCTCTTCTAGAGTCTAAGGACTCATCCCCCAATTTGGAATTTGATTCCATACGTGTACACTTGATACGTGTACACTGAAACTTTGAAGCGATATTATTTATGGTCTATCTACCTTATCTATCAACTCTCCTTTTTAATTGTTGATTTTACACAGAATGTAATCTGGTCGTTCAATTCCATGATTAATTGGAGAACATATTTTATAAAATCTCTCGAAGTGCACTGTTAAGAATATATGTTAATTTATATAGTATTATAATTGTATGAATGTGGTAACAAAATTGGTTCAAAAAATCATGAGGGTTTACAAAGTAGAATTTCTATTGTCCCACCTTTATTAATATTCAGATATCGACGCACTGTGAATAAAATTCGCCTATATTCAAAATAAAAGCTCTGAAAGTTAAATACAGATAGAAAAAGAAGTACTCCTTAAAATAAAGTCGGCCTTAATGAGCATACTGCTGAATTTACAGAAACGGAATCCGAAAGTCTACATTTTAACATCAGGGGAACGTATGTCACAACAGAGATTTGCTTGTTTATTTATTATCTTGTCGTATTTTGGTACAGTGATTGTACAATGCACCGGCGATTATTATAAGTGGTAAATTGAGCCAAATAGGGCAAACCAAAAATTAGTTAAATCCGTTTAAAGTAACTTTACCTAGGCGCACTTCAAGGAGATTTCTATGGATTCAGTACAAATATTTGCAATGCATCTACTTTTCTGTAGGCTACCCCAGATGAAAACTTTTTAAGGGGACTGAACACTCAAGAAGTTAAACAAGACCTGTTTATATTATTTTATATTTTTAACAGCCGGCTATATCTTGACTCAAATTTATTTCATTAGACTTTCTAGGATACTTTCTTTGTACTGCATCTTTTATATCAAAAGTAATGATTTTGTGTCACAACCAGTAGGAGTGGAAGTCAGTGAGACAATATTTCATTAATTTTATTAAAGGAATATATTTAAGATATAAGACCAGATGCATATAATATCGTGACTGTATATATTAACCGGGAGTCATGAAAAATCAGCGATATTTCCTTGAAAGGGATTTTATACCGGAAATCAACATCCGAATTATGTTTTTCTTAGTTTCCCGACGTCGGTACGGGGAAGAACGATTTACAACTAATCTTAGGAAGGGTACGTTTCGTCTGATATTCCTACCCCCGAACCCCCCGTCTTTATGTTGCCGATGGCAATAGTAACGAATATAAATCGGAGCGGCAAAGTTGAGAGAAATCGATAGCCGAAAAGAACTGAATTGAAACTCAAAGTGAAACGATTTGAAACTCGGGCAATTATAAGTTCCCCGGGCCCGGAAAATAAGTACTCGTTATAATAGACAGAAGGCCAATATTGAGAGTGAGCGAGCGGTAAACGGCGGCGGGATTTGAGGGGGCGGCGAGGGCGGCCCCAATTTCCGCCTTTCTGGGGCCCCTTCTGCCCCAGAACCCAGGAGGAAATCGTCCCTTAGATTTCTTTGTTTAAATCATTAACAGAAAAACATCTAACTTATTTCCTGTGACATAAATTAGCGCCTGTCTGCAATGCGTTTTATTTTTTTAAGTACAATTGTGCAAAGTTTGTTTTTTCGTCGCCTGCTCCTCCTGATAAAGTAGCCACTTTCTGACGTGTTTCTTGGGGGATAATGGATGGGCGATGGGTGTGGAATGTTGGTAGAAATTCAACGGATGAATTGGTATGAGAAGGGAATGAAATTTAGGAATGTTGAGGTCGCGGTAAATGAATAAAGGGAGTGATGTTGGATGTCTCGGTAGAACTCCATTGTACGTCCACGTCGGTTTCAATATGGTTTTGTAGTTTGTGAATTTGTTAAGTGGGGTCAATTTCGATAGGTAGGCATAATTTACGGTTTAGTCGGTTAAGTTCCGCTTTTCGATAACCGCAGGAATAAAAAATATATATATTATCCCATAATATATGTATATATAATAATATATATTATAATATATATGTATTATATATTATTATACATATTATCCTCTAATTACCTGCAGAAATCAACCTCCTGTGCATCCCTATTAAATTGTACAAAAACTACACATGGAATTATTTCACCGCGCACTAATCGAGGACATTAAACCGAAAATATTGTAAAGAATAAATGTTTGTTCTGCGACAAAATTAATTACCAGGGTTCTGGTCTCGCCATCCTCAGTCGCATTGCGTCACCAATAATGATGTAATGCTTCTGAACCTCACTCATTACACCACTTAATATCAGCGAATTTCTAAAACGTGATATTATGTCCGTTTACTGAAGTATTTATGCGGGTTAAGAACAAGGATAAGACGAAATGTACCCAGTACACGTATGTATGTGGGACGCATAGATTTGTTACTGAGCACGAAGTACGATATTCTGTAAGCTAATGTTGCCCATTGGCGGCCATTGTAGTCGGCTTAATTGGGTCTCTAGTTAGAGGGCGTGGAATCAAAAGCCTTTAATTATGGATAACGAAATCCGTTTGAATCTGAGCCCAACAACAGTCTCTATTCCGCTGGGTATTGAAAGCAAAGGGATATCTCAGCCCTTTAGTTCTCCGAGTCGAGACGGAAAAGGAACGAAATTTCAGCACTTATCAGTATTTTGTCCCTTTGACGAACGGTTAGCAAATAAATTGCAGCAGTATAGTTATTATTAATTATTGGAGTACAAACTATCGTGTATTTGAGACTCTATGTGTTATTCCTTCGGTTAGGAGCAACACATTTTTTAAGATATGCTTTGGAACTATTTCTCTCTGTTCCAAATCAACCGCTCGTTATATATTATATTATTGTAATAATTAACCACAAATTTTAATCGAAACAAAGATATACCCAAATAAAGAATAAGGAATTATTAAAATAAATAAACTAGGGGGTAATCGTGCTGTAAATAATGATCATTGGAAATTGTGGTACATTAAATTCGAATGAATGTTATTCGACGGAATGTTATATTCTTGAAATACCGATACAACATTAACAGTAACATAATTTTCATTTTTATTCCCAGTCCTATGTGTATTGTTGATTCCTTCATTAACATAGTTAATATAATTAGCTATGTCCGACATAAAAATTACGGGTCGCTTAAATATAACATCTAAGATCGTTAATGGAATCGTTTGAAAATATCTTCGTGAAATGTCGGAATATTGTTTCCTAATTGATTTGTAACATTAGAGGACGCGTTATGAGCACAATATTTCGTGTTTTATTGAAGCGATATCGTATCCTGCTTTCTCGAGAATAAATAAGCACAGGAGGTTATTGATAAATTACGGCCTTTATTATTTTCGTGTACCAATTTTTTTCATGAAATGACTATATTGCTTTATTGTATACAGAGGGGTCCAAAAATGTATCCACTGTTTAACAGTCCATAACTTGCAAACTAATTGACGGAGTTGTCTCATTTTTGGTGAAAGTGTAGCTTAAAATCCAATTTAAAGATATCACTGTAGGTGTTCGAAATGGTCACCATTAACATCCACACATAAACGATGCCGCCGAACTGCAGCACGAACTGTTGGATATTTGCACATGAATGTGTACGATGGATTCTCGAAGTTCATCCAATGTGCGTGGCTTTTGTCGATAAACGACGTCCTTTAGTGTTCCCTGCAGGTAAAATTCCAGAGGAGTTAAGTCATTTGTCTCGAATGCGACGAATCGTTAAACGTGTCGGTGGCCCTGTTTGATACTCATTTCGCCACTGCCGTTGGACCTCATTAATGTTTTCGTACTTAAAATACCACTTCAAAACTGACTTCCTTTCATCGAATATAAGCCTTGCGCCAGCCATTGTTTGCTCGAGTAACAAAGTACAACTAACAACAGAACACTGGCTATCTGGCGACTGTCATCTGACAAAACAAAACAACGCAATACAACGCTTGTATGGCGATTTCCGGAACTACAAACTATAACACTGCCAAAAATGAGACAACTCCGTCAATTAGTTTGCAAGTTATGGACTTTTAAACAATGGATACATTTTTTTGTATAATACTGCGGTTATTATATTTTGTGTTATTCTTAAAATTACATGAGATAGGATCGTTAATTTCAGAAGTCAGTTCACTTGGGACGCCCTGTTCTTAGGATATGTAGCTGTCGAGCGTTCTACTGTATATATAATGGTGGGAAAAAAAATCTCTAGAAGAACCCTAGAGGAAAGTTCCAAACAGGGGCTGATAAATGGCTAATGGGGTTGTTGAAAATTATAGCCGCTCTATGTTATGGGGTGGGGTGGGGTATAGTTTGGGATGCGTGTGATGTAATTAGGGCGAGGGCGTCGGATTGTCAAATTGTTTAAGTGGCGGGTGGGCCGCCGCCACCATCGCTTCCGATCAATTGATCAGAGACCGCGATTGACCCTCGGGTCCAGTTCGGTCCGCACGCGCCGCGTTTCAAACCGTTCATACGGCATAAAGGAGTCGGTCTGTACGAAACTGATAATAATAAAAATAATTCGATCGCCTACAACAAAATTTTTGAACATTAAAATAACACGATACATTTGTATTTAGCCTAACCCTAAGTTTGAATTAATTTCTGCAACGCTTTAAAATATTCGGTAAGCGGCGGGAATATATAACTTAATTATACGGTATTCCAACCAGTAATAAATCCAATATAACCCCGCGAACACTCGTTAGGATTCCCCGGAATATGTGTACAGGTTCCGAGTTGACTATTGCGATAGTGTGGAAAATAAAGGATGACGAAACTATATCAATGAAAAATAATTCATTAGGCCATTTGATTTAATTAGGACCGCTATAGTGGCTCTCCGTTAGATACCGCTGAGGTATTTCGGCCGACCGTTCTGCATAAGTATCTGACTCTGGACATGCACCGATAGTATTTTGTTTTGCATCATTACCCTGGAATACTGTTTATTTGTGTATATCCTTTGGAGAAAAATTTTTTCGTCCGAAAATATTCAAGCGGCTTTGGTTCTCCGGAGCGGTACTCGCGCTGACGATCGGCGTCGCGTAGCGTTCAGTGATGTCGCGGCGCTCCGTTCAGCGGAACCCACCCGTAGCGAAAGGGTTAAGTTCAAGCAATCGGCTAGAGGATAGGTATTAATTAATTTATTTCCGCGAACGGTTGGTCCATATTTTTGTTAACGTGGTGGAAAATCGTGTCGAAAAATCGCGGTGTTGCGGAGTAGTGTACTCTGGGGGCGGTGAAGGCGTAGTGAGGGGCAGGCGGAGGGTTGGGTATTGTGGGGGGTTTGTTGGGGTGGCCGGGGTGGGAGTGCGCAGTGGGGGCGAGTGGAGTAGTGGGGAGCCCGCCGGTGTAGACTTCAGTTAGCAGAAGGAGCGCGCCCCACCAACACACGAGACGACCGCGTACGAGACACAGAGAGATAGACGGGGAGAGAGAGAGAGAGGGAGAGAGTATCCGCGTCAACTTTAGGCCCGCGTCTCCTCGCTCGTCCGCCCCCGCCGCGTACATAGCCCGACTTATGACCGCGATCGGTGACAGCACGTGCCGGCCCCGCCCACGTCGGGGCCTCCTCGTGTGCGAATCTCCCCGCCGTCCACGGCCCGAGTGAACCCCGCCCCTCCACCCCCGTGTGACACTTAACGCCCCCTGAATCACGACGCCCGTTATTGTGCTAATTAAACTCCGACGTTGTTCCAATTCTGTGTAGATGTTTGTGACGATCGGTTCTGAACGAATAAAATCTATTTGAAATGTCGAGCGTCCAGTGATAGAGACCCCTGGACCGCCCCCGACCACCCTCCCCAGAGTTAGGACTTAATTAAAATCTTATCGAGATGGCGATCGTAATGTCTTCGAGGAGCAAGATCGTGACCGGCCTCGTGGTGGTCGGCTTCCTGGTGGCGGCTATACTGGTGGTCGCCTCCACCGCCGGCTGGTTCAACAACAACTACCCCCTGCCCTCGCCCTACCCCCTCCAGAGGCACCCCTACGTCAAGGTCAGCAACCAAAACGCACCATCCTGCATTATTTATTATTTCGTTCGCTACCATCTCATTAATAATATAACACGAGAAACGAGTATTCAGTTATTATCCCTTCTTATCTCGCCTCACCGCTTTTTTTTCTCTTATCGTTTCACGCAGCTATCGCCAATGTACATTTCATATTTCTACTCATTCTACACACTATATTTAAAATAAGAACACATAAAAACCTCCACATTCATTCTAGGTATTAATATAAATGCTGCGGATTTTTTGTTTATTATTTTATGGTTTTTATTCTATCCGTACGATACCCCTTTGGCCTTATGAATCACATAAAACGTATAAAGATTACATTTGAACGCTAAACCGCTAGTCGAATGACCATCAATCTCACCTTATATGATTCATAAAAAGGGGTCGTATGGATAGATGTATAATTGCAATAACGAATGTACAAAATTGTACTTGAATACATCTACAATATTAACTGTATAATGAACATCTATTGTAATTATATATTATACAGTTACTATAAACAGCAATTTCTCTGCAACTGATGAACCGTATAATAGAAGATCCATTATATCTTGGAACAAATGTAACCGGTTGCTTTATGTCAGTTCTTCTACGTCCCATTTCAGAAACTTCATTTGGACATTTTAACTATCTAATATCTACTTCTGAAAGTGGGATAGCGCTTTCATAAACTTTCCTCAAGGATAACAGAGAATTGTCAGCGAACGTCTTTTGTAGTGAACATTATTCGATATTTAGCCGTAACAAATTCCGTTAGTTCATGCTCCAATGGACCTAATCGTATTGGCTTATCATTTTTGAACGTTTGTTCATTCGGTTAAAACAGGTTTATAAACAAAGTCACTTAAACTAGTCACGTCATTCGTCACTGTACGGTATCAACTGGAAACATTTTCTTTCAGAATCAAAATTCAAAAGGAAACAATATTTAATTTGAAATATTATGTTCCCTGTATTACATTTAGCCTCATCGCTAATGTTACCATTTACAAACATTCCATAATTCTTGCCTTCTATTCTTAAATCAGCCCCAGCTGAAACTGGGCCATTCACCTCGTTCGTTCAATCTATAGACGCTTATCGGCCTAATAAAATATTAAACTTTATCGGTCCCTTCATTTATTCAGAACTGGGGAGAGGTTTGTTATCTTTTCCTGCTCGGCGGTTTTAAGCTGGATATTTTCAAAATCTACCGTCTGGGCGCCAAATACATTTTTCGAATGGGTTACTTGACGTAAAATTATAGAAGTCGATATTGCAGAAAATATATTACTATAGAAAATACTATGGCGAAAACGTATCTTTTTTACAATGCTATCTCATACGTAATACCACTACGTCATTTACACCGAATAGGTGTTAAGTTTCAATTTTGAACCGCAAAGCATGACATTAGATAGAAATGGAAAAATATTATGGAGTGATTCAGCTAATGGGTTTTCCGATTATCTAACCGTAGTAATGTTGGCCCGTTGGTGTAATGAGAGCACAGGTAGCAGTGAGAGTGAGAGTGGTCCCAGGAATGCTTTTATACGCCGGGGGGACGAAGCACGGGCGGTGCATTTACCTCCTCACCGACAGGGAATTTTTAAACTGGACCCGACAAGTTTATTATTCATTGCTCGGGGGCACGGGAGGGAGCCCCCCGTACCAAAGCCCCGCCACCGATATTTATTAAGCTTTCTCGAAAAGGAAAAAAAAATGGGGGTACAATAATTTATTCATTTTGCGTTTTATTCGCCGCGAATCTGCCCCGCGTCCCCTTTCGCAACGTTCCCACTCAATGCCCCCTAACTGCGCGCTACCTGTGGCCGTTTCAACGCTGATAAATAACTAATCAGTGTTGCCGGCGTTTACGAGCTCCTCCGTTATAATCGATTGCAATTTTAAACACCGACTTATCCCTACACTCGTTGATCCGGAGTGCTTCTTGCCCGTGGAGTGTCCTTTAATTATTTCCAATCCGCACCAACTTTGTATAACAGGTGAAATGAACTACGGGAGGATGATTCATCGGCGGACGATATACGTAAGTACACCACTATATCACTGGTGGATCTCGAAAATTTAAAACAATTCTGTACACTATAGCGCAGAAGGATTTCAATCACATTCTCAACAGTTAATTAATGATATAATCAGCAATAACAGGACAATAACGGCACAGTGACTGGAGCTTATAACATAAAATATTTCGTTCTGCCTATTACATAACATGTTCCGTATCTATATTCTGTATCGGGTTGAAGGTGCTGACACGGCGCTTTATCGTAAGTCCCCGACTAAATAATTAGGAGGCCCTAACTAAATAATTAGTGCTGGGTTTGGGGCCCTAACTTTACTTCTGGCGAGGAGACGAAACTGATCAATAAGATAAAATAGGCCGGTGGAGACAGAAATTTCCAAGAGTGATTATATTCCAAAACTTCTGATCATATAACCGTAATAAGTTGAGGTACAGGATCAGGCTGTCTTGAATGTTCCAACAGCCAATACATAATGTAAGTGAATGATTTTTCCCCTATAGATTAATGCAGTGAAATTTCAAGTTCAATTTTAATTATATTAAATTACAATAATTAATTAAAAACGCTCAGTATTAACTGAATACAAATTTCGATATACAATTGAAATACTATAAGTAAGAAATATGTATGTTCCAACATCAACATATCTGTTTAACGACGAAAAAATATGTTTTGAAGTTGTGGAGTCACTATCTCACTGTAGCTGTATTTGACCCATGATATTTAATATGAAAGGGAATATACAAGCTCTGATTGTTAGAGGCTTTAAAAATAGTCATATATACAGGAATGCAATTGCGTGGGACACATGTCTGTAAATTTGTGAGTATAAGTCACGTTCGTTTATTAATGCGGACGCATCACGGTATACCGATGTAATTTCATAACCCGCCGTTCGCTCCAATTTCAATTGACGGGCTTTTCGTTACATTTTGGAAAGTGTTACTTGGTTTGAACACAGAAATATCAAAAATATTGTTAGTTTATATTATTATATGACCTGTTTATTAATCGGTAGGTTTGCTTTGAATCAAATGTTGCAAAATGGATAAGTCTACCTACTGTATTTAAATCGGGAGTTGTAAGGACTTTAACATAGAAAAATATTGTATAATACTTCTGTAGGAATAAACGTTTGTATACAATAAAAGCGGTGCAGATAATTAAATGGAATACTACTGAATTTGAATATGAAATTATTTCAGACCCCTGCAATTAATTCACTTCAGTCCGCTTAAAGTAATCCGGCCTACTCAGTAATCCATCGGTCTACACCTTTTGTTATAAAATATGCATTGAGCGGTCGCGATAAAAAGCGAGGCGGAACTAAGTAAAAAAAAAGTTTCAGTTTTACGGGTCAACAATTAAAAGAATACTTGGGTTAATTTCAGATCGAGTTAGGGAAAGGTTTTATCGTTGTCTCGATTTAGGTTAATTAAGTGTCAGCATTACCTTGACGTTTTACCGGGTGATTTTGATGGAACCTGGAGTATTTCCGCAGCGATTAAATTTTCGAAATTTAATCATCAGTGATACAAAAAATAGAACTACAATTAGAGGCGGAATTGGATCGGAAGCGGCCCTATTCTCGGAAATACTTTTTGAAAATTCTGTGTGATAAAAGTCAATCTCAAGTTCGTTTGTTGGATCTCTCCGTTGGCGTAAATAAACCGGCTCGCCGTTTATAACCATATTTTTAATAGTCATGACAGCGCAAACCACTTTCATTTTATGTTGGTGTTAATTCTAGTTCTAGACGCTAATCTACAATGAACAGGCGCCTCCTCAAGGAAAAGACAATATTACTTACCGAATCTTATTCCATTATCTTAATTTCTAATGGTTTATAGCTGTCTACAGTTGTACTGTAAGGCGCTAATACTAAAATGTATGACGGGCGTTTGTTGCGGGCTAGTATTAGGTGCGCCGTACCATTGAAACTAGTAGCGCACTAAACTGAATACGCTACAACCGCCACAGTACGTACAAGTGACAATGGCAGTGCAGTGAGGATGGCCAAAAAAAAATCCGAATGCCAAAAGTTTCTAACACCGCCACTGAAGATGGCGGGCAGACGAAACCGGTCTAGCAAAAGACCAAACCAGCGAGAGGAGACAGAAAGAAACACACGAAATCTAATATAATTTATCAATCGTTCGAAGTATTAGGGAAAGTATTTATAGACATGTCAGAAAATGGAATGGTTAGATTAGTATAGGTTGGAGGTTAATTTTAATCGGCCATAAACGAATAAAATATATTATACTGGATTGCAAAAATAAAATTTAATCATTCTTTAGTGTACACACGATATATATTTTTCGTTTTGAAATCACGGGTTTTCGTGAAGTGGCTTGGAATGTGTAAATGCCGATGGACGATGTGCCCGATAGGGACCCTGATCCCTGCCCCGAAGGAGGGCCCCTTAAGCTATTCGACTACAGATAATGTTTTATCCCTAATTTGTTTCCACCGCCCCCCCCTTTCCTTCTCCCTTTATCCCTTTTTAAACCTTCGGATTTTATATCCGAAGAAAATAAAAACACGAATTAGAAGCTTACCGGAAAAAACCCCGATAGGGAGGGCGAACCCGTTTCTTAAATCCGTCCGTTTGCACGCCAGATGTTGTGACCGTTGAGAGATTTTCAAACGGATTGTCTTGAGGGGAAAGAAGAAAAAAGAGGAAATCCTTCTTAATTATGGCACACAGTTGTGAAAACATTGTGTTTTCAGTCGGATAATACATTTACCATTTCTGATTTTTTTTTTACTACGCGCTTCTGTTGTATCCACGGACGTACTCATTCAATCTATTCGAGTCACATTTACACGGTTTTAAATATATATAAAACTTGTTGCCGAATATGTTGTCAATGAAAAAATTATGAAATTAGTTATCCAAACTAATGTTCTATTTCTGGAGTGGCATGTCGCTAGAAATACTAAGAGATGCTTTGGCATTTAGTTTGTTAATGTAACAGTGGCCGGTATCTGTAACAGTGCTGACAGGATGCCTTGAAAAGTGAAGTAATAGGAAAATAAAAATTAGTAACAGCTATCCATATAGTATTCGGACGGTTGACAACGACCCCTGCCAAACGTAGTATGGAAAAGTAATTCCAAGTTTGTCGGAAAGTTTCTTAACGAGAAATTTCGTACAATGAAGATATTGCATTCGAAGGGGATATCTCTAGGATGACTTATTTTGCAAATTGAATGCGCGTTAAAGATTCGAAGGAAGAGATCACATGGCGTGGGAACGTCGGGGGAACAAGAAGTCAAAACTGACAGTGAGGTGAATTATCGCCAGTTAGGAGAAGCGGTTCGTGAGTCGAAAATAAAATGAACTCATAACAAAAGGATGAAAACGAATCTTTCTGAAGTTACCCAAGTATACCTTAGACGTCTCAAATGACGGTGGGATCAAAAAAGGAACACATTTCCAACAGGAGTATTGAATAGATTTGGAAGTAAGAAATCGAGTAAGAATTGTAAAAATTGTAAAAACCGTGTAATTATTTCTTGACTAATTCGGAATGCCTGTTTTGTGGCCTGCGAGGGCTTGGAAATACCTTAAATTTCTCGTACTTCTGTCTTCTCTCGCCGGTTTGATCTTTTACCAGCCCAGTTTCGGCTGCTCGCCATCTTCAGTAGCAGCGTGAGTCACTTTGGCACAGGGTAATCGGCCAAATGACAGTACAAGTGAAATAACTGACTCTGGCAGAAGGCCAAACCGGCGAGAGGAGACAGAGGAACACGAAATCTACGGTGTTTCGCGACTGTTTGGTATCTATAAAATGCCACCGGTTCTTATTATTCATTGTTGTATATATTCGAATCAATGGGTTCCACGGTACTGACGGGGTAGTGTTTCAAAATGTCGTTCGAACGCTTAACAGCCGGTTAAGAGGCGGGCCGATATCGGTAAAATTCCGTGTCGGTTTTATACCTGTCGTAAGATGAATTATTCCGGCGGTGAAGACGGATCCTCCTTCTTACTCCTGAAGTCGGAGCGTATTCAGTCACGTCCAGGATGTGTTCTTCAGGATTGTTGCTGATAAAAAAAAAAAAAAACGGGGAAAAAACCGGCCGGTAACGGGCTGAGTGAGAGCAGGTCCCCGATAGAAAAAGCGGCTGGTCCGATCGTTTATTCAACAGGACAGAAATGTCGAATACGCCCTCACAGCTTTTTCAGCCGATTCAGAAAGTTACTCTCATCGCTCCAATGTTAAATTGATATTGCCGGCAGTTAGTACGTTGTATGCCTTGTAAAAGGAATAAAATTAATGTTTCTATCCTAATCTAAGTACTAACAAATGACGCTATTATGGATTTATAAACACGACAGAGACGATTGAAAAAAACAGACGGACTATTCGCTCTTTTGTGAAACCCCGGCGTTTGGAAATTCGAGAGATTCGGTTCTAATAGTTTAATTATGTTAAGGAAACATTTGGAGTTTCAATTTTTCGCATCATTCGAAAGGAAACTCTTAGCATCGCGGAGTGTTTAGGAGTTGAAGTAGACATTAGTGTTTAATGGAACTGTCGGCAGATTAACTTTAAGCGCAAGTAATACCCGGTTCCTTTTTAAGGGGAAAGTTCCACGGCGAGCCATTTACGAATTTCGGGCCCACTTCTTGGGGCCTGAAGTAAATAATACTTGGACCCTACAATTAGGGTTGTATTAAATTCTGCAGAAATTTAAAACGCGAGCGAAATTTATATATATCGAATTCAGACAGTTATTACTGATATTTCTTTTAACAGCAACTCCGCTTACATTTAAAAAAAATAACATTTCACCTCGACTCGAAGTTTTAATTCTTTTAATGGGGTTTAAGAAAAGTGAAGGACCGTTGACCTACAAAATGTAATTTAAAAACTGCCCGATAGAAATCTCTATTACATTTGAGAGAAATTAATTTTAAGAGCAAAAGTCATATTTTTATTCATTCCTATGAAATTCAACTAAAAAGTGAAAATATGAAAGGGAATGCGTTCCGAGTATTGACTATAGGCCTCGGAGGTACAATAGGCGGGGACCTGAAAACAGAACTTTTAATTGAACGCACGTTGATCAGCGCAAAACGTTTTGCTGACAAAAAAAACTGTCCTTTGATCACCGCCGTACAAAATACGGACTCATCCCTGGATTATCCGGAAAGTGAATGTTTCGCACTGAATGTTTAATGTCTCAATGTTCCGTGCGTCTCATTTTCGCTCTTCAAAAGGTAGCCTGAACGTGAAAACCGTACAGGGCATTAGGTGAATAAACCGGGATGTTGCTGCTTTGTATTTTCGTCGTTAAATCCTAACTACATTAGTAACGGGGAGTGTATGTGTGATTAAGTTGCACAAGATTCAACGTTTCTATTATTATCTTCTATTAACGATTGACAGGTATTAATAATAATTTACATTATTGTTAGTATCACTATCGTCATACATAATTGTTTCATCCGGTGTATTTTACAATAAGGGCTTTCCTTGTGTTAGGAATACGATACAGTTGCATTCTAATAATTTTTTGTGTTCAAGCTATTAATCTGTTACTTCTGAGGAAACATTAAAAATTGATAATTTCACGTAAAGGACTAATACAACATATTCAAATACAATACGTTCCAGTGCGTATATTCTTGAGGCTTATGACACATTGATGAAATGAAAATATCATCATTTGTAATGCAATACCATTGATTTACACCGTCAGAATTTATCGTCCATTGTGACTGTCATTTCTTCCTAATTTGTTCCATTTTTTATATTTTCAATTTTACTGAGATGATGATAGTTGTAAAGATAGGGATAAGATGTAAATGCAGACATTATCTTGGTTATTAACGTTTCATGGCTCTCGAGGAATAGTTTTCTGCTTCTATCATTTTTTGTAATATTTACGGCGGTGTGGATGATTTCTGGCGGGTTTTCATCTTATTCGGTTTTATAATTGTAATTGCAGGGTTCACTGTAGCCTATACATTTCGAGCTCTTGACCGTGGAGTTACTTAAATCGATGTCGTCGTAAAAAAAAATGACTTCTGGCAGCGGCGGTCTTGAACATATTCAATGCGGTGGTTCAGACGTGCGGATTGTCCATTAGGGGTTTTAAACGGTCCCGGTTTAAATTGAATGTTAGCCCCAGTAGGGCGGTGAGGGGCCTCCGGTGTTGGCCAGACGTCAGCCCTCAGTACCCGCTCCCTAAACCAATTAATCAATTCCCCGTTCCTACTTTGTCTGCGTCTGTCGGCCGTGTATATTCGCCCGATGCTTGCAGTGTTTCCATATTCCCGGGGTCGCCTACCCATTGTCAATAGCAATTCCGAACTATCACTCGCACTAGCGGGCACAAATGGAAAAAAGGGGGGAACTCCCTCGCCCTTTATACAACTGCGTAAACCTGTTATTTCACACGTATGTGTATATAGACGTAACAAAAAAAGTGAAATGTAATATTTACATGAGAAAAGGTTTACGTATAGGCCGGGAATCAGATGATTTAAAACTCCATAGTTATAGTTTATTGCTAAGCTACAAACCGGTAAAATATAATTAAGAATTTCGTATGTCTGGTGAAGCCGAATATAAATCTAGAAACCAAATAAGCCTGTGGAAACTAAAGTAATTTTTTATATCAATTGAACTCAGTTAAAAAGAAATACTCTTATTCTATTATGGAACGCAGGAAAGTGTATAATTGTAATATATACGGTCTAGTAGTGCACAATCCCTTAACGCTTCATTTAATGTTATAGGTTCAGTCGGGTGGTATTTGTCCCGGTATTAACTGAGATCTATAACGCGGCTTTAATCTGGAAATTAGTCTACGTTTCGTTTCATAGCGCGCGCGGGTAACCGGTCAATAAATCTAGACACGCGGGGGACACCGTTCCCCGTTTCCATCGCCTCGTCGTTAGAAAATAGAAAACCGAATTTCAACCGAGCTATTCAAACCAAACCATTGGACCGGTGGACGCGCTCGTGCCGGTCGTATTGCGTTGTAATTTGAAAAAGAAATCTAAATTGACCCCTAGATCTGATAGAGCGAAAATGTTTTTCCGTTTGAAGAAAATAACGAGGAGTTCGAAAACTGGAAATAAATCCCCTTTATAAGTCATTCATTAGCCGGAAAATTAATTTCGCCGATAAAATAATTTCAAAGAAGAGAAAAAAAAGGGGGTGAATAGGCCCGCGAGTCTCAGTTACAGTTGAATTATGATCCCTCCCCTCACTTGGGCTCTTTTCTCATCTGAATAATTTAAACAACGCTTCTGGTCCTGCCCCGAGAGTTTAGGGCCGGGAAATAAATCCCCGGCTCCTAGTTGGGATTTTATAGCTGACTCGGTTCGGATAATTAACATTTCTCAATCTGAAATGAATCCCCTTTTCGGCGGGTTGGGAGGGGTAGGGGGCGGGTCGGGGGGGTTGGACCGCGGTTCATTTCCAAAGTGCCTCGTCAGTGGTTCAATTATGAGGTGGCGAGTAATTATTCTTGGGATTTTCGGAAGGCATTTAGGCCGCCCGGCACAGTTCACTTCGAGTTGTCGAAGTTTCGGCCGGGAACCATTTCGCCGGGGAAGAAATCGAAAAGGAGCAACTTCGTTTCAATAGCATCTCACACAAACTAAGACACCGGCAGTATTATTAAAATCATTGTATTGTAATAATTATATTATTGTAATAATTTCTGTCTCCTCTGGTCTTTTGCTAGACCGATTTCGGCTGCTCGCCATCTTCAGTAGCGGTGTTAGTCACTTTGGCACTTTGGATGTTTTTTGGGCATGCGCACTGCACTCACTGTCACTTTTGCTTGGATTTTGTTAATCGGCTCATGTCTTTGTCGGACTATCGGTCAAATATATATCTGATCACACAACTGGAAAATTTGAATCGTCTACTGAATGAATTTTAAAATAAAGTAGAATGGCAGTTTATCATAAATTTGTTGGATAAAGTTTTCCATACCCTTCCACGTAACCATACAAAATTTGGTATGTATATTCGTCGAAAATGTATATTACTCTAGGAAATAGAATCGAATAAAACATAATACAAACATAAAATAGAATAGAAAAAATTCGATTACGTTTCCTCGGTCCTATGGTAGAATCAGAACATTTTGAATTCTGAAGTTCGAATGCAACATCCGGTAGAAGAAAAGTCATCCTGTATTGCAGGCAGGATGTAATGTGTACGAAAACTTAAAATAACATTGAAGTTTCATTATTGCAAATACTCGGGTGAAAATAAGTAAACTTAAGTTAACAGAATTGTTCAAAATAAAAACGGCCCCAACTCGCCTAATGCTCTCACCCTAGTCTATTATATTATAAATCGACGGTTCGATCTGGGCAACATCTATTTTAGTTTTTGACTAAGAATTCCACCAAGTTCACAGTGTACAGGTGGGGAAGAGCGGGCTCGAAAAGGAGTAATTATTCGTTCGGTTCTGCCGTCTAGAATTCCGGTCGTTAATGAAAGTTATTCCGAGATGAAAATGGAGAGGGAAGCCGACACGAACCCCTCCCTCCACAACAACCCCTCGGCTGTGAAGGGGACAGATGGGAGGGGGAATAAATGAGGGCGGATTTAAATCGGCCGAAAGGCGGCTGTTACCTTAATGAAAACCAGATAGCCCGGGCAAAAATCAGCGGTAATTCACTCATCGAGTTGGGGAAGACCCGCGACGACGATGATGAGATGGCTGCCCGAGAAAAGTCTCTTTCTCATTTTTCCTTTTTTTTCGGCCCCTTTCAATCCCGGGCCCTTCGCCCAGATTGAATTATTAAATGTATGGCGACGTAATTTCACGTCAGCCTTCCCCCAGTGTCCGTTTTATACCGGCTAAGAAATTACCGGATTGTTCGTTAATCTTAAATTTCGTTTCTGCAATTTTTTGTAATTAATTCACTTTATCACTGTTCGGTCACTGCTAGACCGGTTTTCACCGTTGTCGGTAGTATTCAATGAACAAGTTGAGGGGTGCCGCAAGACCGGGCGGTCTCCGGATAATTCGATTTGAAATTATTTAAAAAACACCATAATCGTTATTTGATCGAGATTTATATGACGGCGAAGGCTGTTGGGAAATCTCGTAAAGGGGACGCGAATAAAAATAAGGCGGGGGGTTGCAGAAATTGAGTGGGTTATCAATCGCATTGCGGGACGAGTGGTGGTGGGGGGGCGGGGGCCGAACGGAGTCCGCTTTTCAGTGCGGCGCTCCTCAGCGGTTTTATTCACTCGTTCGAACGGCCGACTTATTGGCTGACATCGGCCCTTCTTGCTCTCGGGGAGAAAAAAAGTAAAGAGATTACCTCCGCGAAAACTGAGTCGAGAAAAGTCGTGGGGGAGAGTTGGCGGTCCGAAAAAAATTCCATTATTTCAAACTCCCCCCCCCCCAGAGTTCGGGGCCACAAAACGAACGTTTCGGAATTTTCGTGCGCGGATTTTTACCTGAAGTTCGGTCAGACGTTAAACGTCAAATCGGAAGGGGAAAAGGGAGTGGGGGTGGTGAGATAGCTTTTGATGTGAAAAAAGAAGGATATGACCGACCGCCTCCCCCCCAACCGGCACTAAAGCCACAACCTGTCTCTAGTTTTTTTCACCCTTCGGGCTTTCCCTATTGTCGTTTCCCTCTCGCTGCGCGTCCTTCTGTTCCGCACCCGACTTCCCCAACGACTGGGGAACCGAATTCCCTGAGCTAGGATTATCAGCGGCGGGTCCGGGTCTCCCCACGGGTCACTCTCCCTCAACGGCGACCAATGAAAAGGTATAAACTGTGGGCCGACTCTCTCCCCTAACCGAGCTCGTGTCAGTCTCTTGGGGCGGAGGGTTTTGATAGGGGGCGGTCGTCGATGGTGGCCTCTCAACCCTCGCTGCTACATCACTTCTGTTCGGGCCTCCATCCTCTACTTCCTTCTCTATCTCTATCTCCTGGGTCGCGCTACACATTTTGATTTTATCCTGAACCCCCCTCCTGCTACTCCCTAAATATGGCAATTTGCGGTGCGCTACCGCAGATGAAACTTGTTTGATCAATTTAATGGATTCATTTAAAGAAGAAAAACACTTTAAAATTTAGTAAGTAGGTTATAAGTGTCAACTAACATAAACCGCGAGTTACCGGTAGCTCGAGTCGACGGTCTGCCCAAGTTCATGCATCCAGATAGTTGGTATACGTGAAAATATTTTCATATTAATTGCTTGTCAGATAAAATATACTGTGGTAGAAATTGGTTCCGATATTTTTTTATTATTTATTATCGATGTTGGAGTACTTAGAGTTTTATTATACCGATAGCAGCTTTCTGTCTTCCGTTCGTTTCAAGATGCCCAATTGAAATCGGTTTAAACGTCTCGATCGAATTTCGAGGATCCGTGTAAGCTCATCTGGCTCGCGCTTCCAAAATCCGGTCAATTTTAAATCGAGTTCCTGCCGGCCTAGTGGCCTAAGAGATCCAGTTTTTCCCCGCCCCTGACCTTCTGGAGAATTTTCCACTTTTCTGGACCCCGGGGAATATGATTTCATTTCAGCGTTTTACGTTTGAGTAGAACCTTATTTTTTGGTTGGAGGAATGGGGGGGGGGAGAGGTCGGAATTATTTACTTCCTCTGAGGATGGAATTCGTGGAGAATTCCTTTTTATCGGATCCAGCTTTTGTGCCCTTTTCATACTGTATTATTTTTTCCGAAACATTTCTTCTTATGATGGAAATTCTTTTAATAATTAATTTTACGTTAAACATTATATATAATTTAAATTAGCTATATTTCTATATAACTATGATTAAACAGAGGCCATTAAACAGAGGTATTGGTACATTATTCTACCTTTTATATAAATTTCAAAACACACTTTAGAATTAAGGAACTGATTACATTATGATTTTATAGTACTAAACAAATTTTAACTCGATGGTGACTGTCACAAGATATATAATAATCTACTTGACATATTAATTTATTAACCATGACACATGGACAACTTCCGCGAGGGTTTCGAAGAATACCAACAGTCTTGGGACCTTTTGACTGTACCCATTAATTTATTTTTTTACTAGACCCGTTTCTGTAACAGGACAGTAACAGTGGCAACGCATTAAACTAATTTGTTTCACTAGAACGCAACTGTAAAATACCAGAAGCTAAAACTTATATATTCCAACATCAACTAAATGAAACCAAATATTCCTTACAAATGAGCTTATATACTAATTTTCAAAATCATACGTTCTTACCGGATGATTAAATTTCACTGAAAATCATTATTCAACTTTATTCTCTTACACGTTGTCGAAACTTTTATTTAAATTTTAATTTATCGAAACTTCGATACTTCGTGGCCTTCCCTGTTTTACGGAATTGTTCAGTACAGTACCTTTGTCTTTTAATTTAACAATATTAATATCAATAATTCATTCCGAGCGTTCGGGCTAATTTAATTTCGGAGATAAGTTATATCAACCGGGCTCCGAACATTAAAACGGGGGCCCCCCTCGTTCACGTTCCCCAAACAACAAATTAGAAATAATATCCGTTCTCCCTTTTTTCGGCTGGTTCCGAATTTAATAAACCTGACGTGCCGAGCCCCGGCCGAAAGCTTTGCGGATTCGTTTTATAGCGCCCCCTCTCCCCTACCACCCACCGGCCGGCCGACGAATATTTTTTTATTATTTTCTTTTTTTAAATTAAAGCAATATCTGTGCATAATCGTCGGCACGCTGCCCGCCGCGGTTTATCGCGTTCTGACAAAAATGCCCGGCTCGAGACATTAATTCTTTCCTCCCAATAACTACCCTCGTGGAAATTAAGAACAGGAAAAAAAATAATAACAACCCTTCGTCGGTATCGGCCGGAGCCGATTGTGCCAGAAATTAAAGGGTGTTGATTGTATATATTACGGTTCGAGAACACGAAACCATTTGCGTCCCCTCGAACTACCACACCTCATATAATTGTTAACAAATTACTTTCCGACCTAGAAATTCTCTTTCACGGAAAATCTGAAGGCCTCCCCCCTCGACGGAGCTTTGGTTGGAGCAGGTTTATAGTTATGCATCGCACGAGAATGGACTTCGTTGTTGTCCGAGAAGATTTTAGGTATCTAGCTTTCAACCATTTTATTCTCATTCGTATTTTTCCGCACGGAGGATAAAATACTTCTGGAAATCGGCTTTCTACTTTGTACTTTAATATACTCTGAACACAGAAAAAGAAAGAGGTGTTTGCCAGAATTCAATACTAGAGCTTATTGTTCAATTAAGTTTTATAATAGGATTATGATTTTTACCTTTATTTCTTAATGCCTTATCTTTCATATGCTTCTTCCCTTTCATTTTTTTGAGCCCTATGTTATAAAAATACAATTGCCTTCACTACAAGAACTTCCCAGGTGTAATGCGGTGAATATCCTCTAATGAATATTACAGCGGGAAATTACTTCTCATTTTTAAACCATGCCGTTGACCGAGTACGAGGTACGAAGTTCAACCCACTTCAACAACGGACTAATTGAACGAGAATAGAACTAATCTCGCGAGCGGATAATATGATTTCAAAACGTTTGTCGTGTCATCTCCTTTCCAATTAAAACTTTTAAAGGTTTATATCGCGCGTTTGCATAATTCAGTAAGCGTAAATTTCTCGAACCTCTGTGCGCGAATTTTAGGGGAAACGAGGCAATAGCCATTGCGGGAAAATAGCCCAGTTAATAATTTAGAATTCGAAATTATTTATTCTTCCGAGACAGAATATTACCGAGCAGCCGGAGGCGCGAAATTAAAAATTTATTTATAGGCCCATTTACCTAAGGGTAGAAACAGCCTTTAGGTGTTTATATAAATATAACCATCGACACTTGACTGACTGTATAGAGGGTAATTTTTAAATAAAAAAAATACAGTTTAATCCCTACAGTGTATGTTGATGTCACAATATGTATATGCTGGTTTCTTAGGACAACTCATTAGCCTATTGTATTGGGCTCATATGATACAGATTTATGCCAGATATGTGTAATAATAGTAATATGTTCCATTTGTTGACACTATAAATGTGATAGGGCAAACATTTATTTATGATATTTTTCCGAAATAATGCATCGCAATGAAATATAATTTCCCTCCGCACCGGTGACTAGGGTTTGACAGAACGGTCCAAGAAAAGGGGAAACGTGTCCCTTTTTATGCCCTGTTGCGGGTTATTTAAAAAAAAATATATAGGGAAAAGAAAAACGTTATCCCGGCGGAAAAGCGTTGCCTTTGTGGGCAACAAAAGGTTGTAGGGGGAGGAGGAGGCGGCGGTGGAGGGGCTCGCATGTGCCTTGTCCGCAGATCCCCCGGCCTCCCGGAAAGGGAGCGACCTACAACCTACAAACCTGCGGGATACAATGACGTCTACAAACACCGCTTCTACAAACTTGAATTTCCCACCCGACTCCAATTTCCTGGCCCTCCTCGAATCGTCCTCCGACGATAGGAAGCGGGGTTGGTCACGTATAAACGAACGTCTACAGGTGTCCAATACGGACAATCGATATAGCATCGTCAAAACATTATTAAATCACAAATTAATTGGTGCAAGTTCACACTTGCGATTTCCTCACCCCTTTACGACGACGATAGAAACATTAATCCAACATTTCCTTCGACCTGGCCTCCTGAGTAAGAGCTATTTTTTAAATACTATCATTGAATTATTATCTCATGCTCTAAATACTTTATAGAAATGTTTTAGATACATTTTCCAACCTCCTCCTTTCATGGTCCAGAACGCCGCTTACATCCTCCGCCCCTAATGCCCGATAAGATTTCCAGACTACCGGTGGGATTAAGCTCTCACTCTAATCCCACTCAGCCGTTATGAAGGGGCGCTAAAAATACACCACTTTAAAATATCTCCCGTAATTCCGGTTTTATTTTTAGCAAACGATAAGTGGTCACTCCAATATAGAGTTTAACGAGTTCTGTAGTATGAACGGAACCCTATTAACGTTAATGGTCGGTTACAACAGTTATTGTCAGTTTCAAATTAGATACCCGAAATGATAAATTTGGAATAAACCAAATACTACTAGATAGAAGAGTAATTGGGTATTTCTTTATGTTTTTAAATAATTTGAAAGCCAAGTTTTTTAAGTAACTTAACAACTTTTGTTGTTGCATTTATAACGTCTGGTATGACGTCCTCGGGGTCAACCTTGTGCTTAAAGGTTTATAACAACAACTTTGCTGGGCGGCGAGTTAGATGTTGGCAGAATAAGGAAGGCGAATATCAATAACAACCTAAACTGTGTTAACGATCCAGCTCTCTCGGACCGTCATCTCTTCAGTCCCTTCAAGACTTTCTAGGGCGGAAGGAATTCCGCTCGAACGGGGTCATCGAGGGTGTTTGCAGAGCTCTGCCGGCAAAAAGGGATTCTTCCCTCCGGGGAATCGAGAACATTCTTGAGCGCTGTAATAAGTGCATTGCGCAGTCCGCGGGGGTGTAACCTGGGAAATATATAGTAGAACGGGAGAAAGTAGTACCCTGTTCAACTATGAAAGGGAAGAGCGAATTCAAAGAGTAGAACTCGGTAATTGCGACGTTCAAAAATCGGTACGTGGCGGTGGATTGGGTTTGTATTTTTCGATTTTTTTAAAAAATAGCGTTGGCACTAGAAAGGTGGCCGGCGCAGTAGGTGGGAATGAAATGGTTAAAGGGGTTAGCGAACTCGGACAAATTGCAGTAATGCACAAATTGGGCGGGCAGAGCCCGAATCAAATTTGCATAGCGAGAGCCGCCTGAGCCGGCAGTTACTTAATACCTGGCCTCCATTACGCCGTCAGGATATAAAAGCGAGGCCGGTCGGGGGGTCGCCCACAAGTTACCCAGCTTTGTACTGTTAAGCTCAAAAGTTGAACGCCCACCCCTCTACCCGCCCTGCCTCGTCCCTCTCTCTCTCTCTCTTAGTGAATTTGTAGGGCGGTGGGGTGGGTTTTGTAGCGATCGGCGGGGGTTCTCCCCGCTACAGGTATTATTAGGGGCTCCGGCCCGTGAATATAGGCTTTTGTTTTACGCCCCCGCCTCCCTCATCGTACAACTGCGCCCGGGAGTTAATGGCCAGTTGTAGGAAATCGCGATTACGGTTTTACACAGGAATAGAAACCGGAGAGGGGGCGTGGGGTGGGGCGGGGGAATGAGAAAGAGCCCGAGAGTGAACAATGTCAGCCAACCCAATATCCATAACGGGGGCCGTTTTATCATACCCCCGAATGTCAAGGCCGAATTTAAAAATTAAATTACCGGCCTACTCAGAAAACCGAATTGACTTATTCTCTTCTTTAATCGGAATAGGGAGGCGCGCTTCAGTAGTGACAGTAAGAACAAGAATAAGAATACATGGATAAATAAAATTCGATATTTGTAACTCGTGTATTCGTTTGTAGAGCACATCCAATGTTAATGATGGGTATAGTTTTTCATGCGCGGAGGAACTGAAACAAAGCAAGTTGTCTCCTGTCAACCCCCGAATTTTTAATTACAACTTTTAATCATTCCACGTGTTACTAAATGCTTTATACTTTGAATGAACTTTTTGAAAAAATAATAAAGAATTGTCGACAGTGATATAAATTATAATTATTGTCTGAGTAATTCGGAACATTCAACAGCCACACGAACTCGAGGGGCGCTTACTTTAATTTAAGACTCGAAATGTACTGTGTGTTGGGGTTTTCATATCGTCAGGTCTATTTCAGTCATTGTGCGGTGTCGCCCGCCGTCTTTCGGTCTTTTGGAATATTTGGAGCGGTTGTCTTTGAACGGTCGCCGCGGCTGTCAACGGAACGCCCACGCCGTTTAGCGGCGTTTCTCCCACGGGGAACGTACGGTTGGGGGGGATGAGGGAGGAGGATCATATTGTTCGGTATGAAACGCGAAAAGCTCGGCAGAAGCCCCGCGCGGCTCCCCTTTTGAAAATTTCAATTGTTATCGGAGCCCTTTTGCCGACGCCCAACCGAAGCGAGTCCTTAATTTCATTCTTAAATGCGGCCCATGGCAGAAAGGGCCGGGGGCGGGGGCAGGTACGTCCTACCAACGAAAGAGATATAAGGGGAGCGGGATATACTTTTTAAACGTTTCAAAAGTCGCATTCAGGCTTTAATTTGGATCCGCTCTCTTCTCTCTCTCCCCTTACGGCCGGTTGGGCTATTTCACGGGTGCGGACACGCCACCGCCACCCCCCTCCCTCCCTCTTCGTACCCTACGCCAGAAAAGGGTGGTTCGAATTAAAAGTCTTCCGAGTGGATTAAAAGCCGGTAATGAAGCGGTGGGCCTGCCCCTTGGCACAAGACCCCCCCCCCGCCACCACTACAGTCATCTAACGCGGTCTAATTATTTTAAAACAACGCGAACCTCACTTATTTAACCGCCCACCTTCCCCTTACCATTCTCGGTTTCTTTTTCGTAGCTCACATTGCGTTCTGCCGACTTCAGTTTCTTTCTTTAGTCCCCCCGATTTTCCGGCGCTGCAGTATTCATCAGGTCTAATATTCATAAATCTCTCTCTGGTTTTTTTACTTTGGACGATTTTCAAGTGTTCTACCGAATTTTCGGTGTTCAACCGGTAGCTCACACTTCTTTATAACCCGTTTCCACTCTATTCCAACAAGAAAGGCCATTACGACTATCGATTTCAATAAGTTCTCGAGTTTTCCCATTGTCAGTGTTTTCAAACTAGAGCGGAAAACGAATAAAAACTGACAGCATGTTCAGGAAAGTCAAAGAAGTATCCACATTTTAAACATTTTAATGAAACAATTTATATTCGACCCCCATTCCTTAGAAATTCTACTACTGTTATTGGTAATGGGTTTGGGTCAATTTTATTTTCCTCATCCTTTCTGGAAACCTTAAGAGGGGGATGTTGAGAGAACGCATGTTAAGGTGATAGAGGGTAGTGTATTACGCCACTTCGCGAAGGGGTGTAATAAAACGGGTGTCCTCGCAGACATCGGTTTATCAACGGCGTTGATTGACAAGTTGATTAAACTTTATTTAAAAAAAAAGGTGTGTCTAAAACGTCCCTTACAATTTAGCATTGTCGCGTGTCGCACTGTAGCCCTTTACACTCTGGCAGTGTTCCTTCCATTAACTATTGTAGTACGGGCCGAATTCCGAATAGGGCTGAGAGTGAGGTCTATCCCCGGGGTTAAATAATCCCCGCCAGCAGACACTGTCAAAGAGGATTAGTTCCGAATAACTAATTCCCCGGGATTAGTGGCGTGTATTAGCCATGAATAATTTGGATTTGGAAGTGGCCCGGCCGAGTGGCTGAAATTGAATTGTCCACTTCTTAGCGCTAAGTCGCGACAACGAGCTGAATCGCTGCCCTCAATTCGTTAATCGGATGCGATCAGGCCGTAAAAACAAAGAGGTTTAATTCGAGGATCCATATTTCAAAGATAAATACTGTAAAATCAGAATTGTTCCGATTGTACCACTGTATAATATTATATACATTTATTTCGTTTAGGAAACCTCATCGGTATTGTTGCAACCAGTGCAAGGTTTGAAATCTTCAATTTTTCAATATCCATCTCTCTCAACACCGATTTATTTCCTCTTTTCTTCACCCCGGGAAGGTCACAAATTCTTGGGGTTCTTTCGACTTTTGTCCCGGTGCATCTGTCCGAGGCGTGGAACTAGGTTGGGGCAACAACTTACCGTCTCGAGTCTCGAAGTTAGTCTGGCAAAGGAGCCGCCGGGGCAGTAAAGACGCTAAGATTATTCGCGGCGCTGGAGGCGCCCCCGTAGGTTGTGGAAGGGAGGCTTCCCCCCGCCCCGCCCCCAAAACATAAAACGGCGAAATGATGTCGAGCACACTCCGCCTCCCTGATTTGCATTCCTGCCCTAGCTAATGTTAAAAATTAACACCGAGTGTTGTGGCCTCAATACGCCTGTGTAATAATTGTAGTAACATTTCTCGACCCAGTAAATACTGTTTTTATGATAATTTCTGAGCTTTGGTTAATTTTGAAAAATGAAGCTACTCCTGTACACCGCCTTTATTATAGTAAGGTACTAACTGCTGAAGCATCCTGCCAGCATTGTATATACGTTTAATATAGTATACTTTAAAACGTATAGTAGTAATAGTGTTATGTATAGTATATTGTCGCGGCTGAAGTTAGGTAGGCGAGGCAGGTGTCCGTTAGTACTCTTTGACCGGCGTCCGTCGATCGGTATTGACTCTTCAGGCGCCCTTCAGATACGCGTCTCAGGTACTTTGTCCGATTGTCGGCAATTTAGGTAACATATATGTGAAACATTTTAATTAATTACATACATGAGAGTCTCTCGATTAGCGCTTGAGATATACCGCATAATGCAAGACAACAAAGAAGGAATTATTTTAGAATACCACCACTGAATTTAAGCTCCTGAAAATGTCCTTCCATTAATTCAGAAAAGGTATTTATAAACTTGGGTTAAATTCGATTTTGAATACTGGAGTTTTGAAAACCGATTTCATCAACAGTAACTATTAATATCTTAATTATTCAAAAATATGCTTTTCTTCAATAGAGGCCCATTAAAAATTCGTAATAGAGACATCATAGAGATTGCTCAATAATTTCTAGCCTTCGAAATTTTATTTATTTTCAATATTCAGTAGCGAACTATTCAAAACTCATCACTGTTGAAACATTGTTCTAATGAAGGGCCCGAAATATCGAACCGGGCAACGACTTATTGTTACGGTCGTTAGCAACGCTTCCTTATATATTGGTTGGTCGTTTCGAGTGGACAGCCGGGGCAAACAGAAGCACGAAATTGTGCCACCCCCGGCAACCCCACCCCCTGAACCTCTTGTGACCTCTATTTACATGCGCGTCCGGTCGATGCTATAATTTCGCGATTGTTAATAATTTGCTGTTTGCCCGACGCTACAGGGCGGCGGACAGTGACCGAGCGGACACCGTCGAAGTAATTTTCATCGGGGCCCCCCCGCACCCGCCGTTTGCCGACTCCAGAGTAAACAACCTCTCTCCAATGCAAATACAATAAAATTTAGTCGCGAATTGTATTGAGGTCGCGTTCATCCGATGTAGGGATCAATTCGAATTGATGCACCGCACGAGCGTTTGTGTGATAGAATCTTAACCGAGAACATTCGTTTTAATTGAGTTAAATTTATTATTTTAAGTTAAGGTTAGGAGCATAAGTGATTTTTTTACGAACTATGCTTGGATCTGCGGTCGGACTACGGTGCTGCAATGCAGGCTCTGGCTCGTTGCCCGGTTCGATTCCCTTCTCGGAAAACTGACTGTCGAACGAAGTCATGCAATATTCGAGTTATACGGCCCATTGGGGTGTCTTGACGTGTAACGTCTCAGTACCGTCGCCGTTTGATTCGCGGGGGCCGGGCTGAACGCGGCCGAACGAAACAGTACGGCGCTCGTGCATACTAGGCCCGCAACACAGAACGGTCGGCCGGTCGGGTATCAAGCGCCTTCCGTGTTTCGAATAATACTGAAATATCGAATTTAATAATACTACCGCATATATTATAACTGTTTAATTAATATAAATATATATAGACGATTTCTTGATTTATATACATTAATATTAGATACTAAAATTCCGATCTACACGAAGTTATAATGTTATATTTATATTTAGGTCTCCTCATAAGGATGGCGGAGGACGGGAATAGAAGTGTTATAGATTGAACAGATCTATTCGCAGTTGGTTTGTTTAATAACCGGGCGGTTGGGGCGTGGGGCGGAAAATAATAAAACTGTTCCGTTACAAAAATACAGTCCACCCCGTCCGAGAGTGAAAGTGCTCGTGTTCGCGTGACTGGCGCAAGTGTCGCCGTGTGTTTCGTGAGGGCGGACGGCAGGGTCACGATACACACTGCGTCATTGTTCAATTCGAGGTGTGAGTGCGAGCGCGTATTGCTGTATACCTTTTTCTTTTTTCCCCCCGGTCCCCCTTTCGGCCGCGGCGGTTAACAAACAACGGTAAATTGGGTTTAAGGTATGATGAGGTAGCGGTCTAGTGGTGGACGGTCACGCTATTTAGCCGGCTTTAAGTGAAAATCAACCGCGCTTTTAGGCCACCGCTAGCCCTCCACCCGCCATCATTCGAATTAGCAGTTACCGGTCGACTCGCCCCCCACCCCCATCTTCTTGCTCCAAGCCTCAATTAGGCCACTCCTCGTTAATGCCACTCCTCCAAACCTGCAGTTTTTAAACCGGGGACATTTTTTCGAGACACGTTATTTTCGCATAACGTCTGTGTTTTGCACCGACGGCTTTTCTCTCGGCAGGAATAGGGCCCAGTTTTGAGTAAATAAAGGAACCTGGCTAACAATTAACTGAAAGTGGGACATTCAATAATACGTCGCTGAAGGACCCTGAAAGGAATCATAATAAAGAAAAATAAAGCGCATTTCTCTTAATAGGATCCAATTAACTTGCGTTCACCCAATTTATATTTGTCGATTGAAAAGGGCCGCTCTTTCCAGCGAGGTAATATTAATGTAATGATGAAGATAAAAAATGGTTGTGAATTATAATTTGCAGTTTATATATATGTATATTTTAAAATAGTTACTATTTTATACGTTTTTTTTCAACTAATCTACCCTAAAAGCAGAGAACGGCCGTTACTGGAGTTAACTTGGAGCTATTAAAAACGGGCCGAAAATAGAGAAGAAGATTACCTGCAAAATCGGTGTTGGTTTTACCACCTGCGCTACACCGGCGGCCCATTAACCGGCCAAGCTCCACTCTTCATCCAAATGCACCTTATCTCGGTCCCGGTACCAATATAATGGTTATCTCGTCCGAATTTACAGGTCGTGGCCGAGGGGAGGGCAGCTCTATCTGAAATTTATCAGGAAACCGATCGTTAGTAACCGGCTACTAAATTCCGAACCTTATTCCCGGACATGAGATCGACTCCTAATCAATCGAATTTTGAAATTGACATAAGAGTCCCTTCGCCAGACCGGGGAATATAACCGGATAATAACAATAAGAAACATTTTAAAAATAATAGAAAGTAGTTTATCAATAGAGCGCAATAGTAATCAGGCACTGTGTGAGTGATAGAATGGTTAGGCCAAATAGTCAAAGCTTAAACATAAACAAATATTTATATCATATTTTAATTGGTAGTTAATTTCGCCGTTTATGTCTTAATTAACTAGTATTTTTACACTCCTGAAGTTTTATTTTACTAGTAACTATATATAATACATAACAATACGTTCTCCACAGCTATTTCTGTCTTTAATTATTGAATGACTCTCGCAGATCCCGGCTCAAAGCATCAGACAAATTGAGATACTCTTGCTGCGTACGAAAAGTAAGAGTAATTTAAAAAAACATATATATAAGGAAAATATTCAAACGAAAATAAGTCCTCCAGTCCTTTGAGTGCTGAAATGACACGTAGAACCGTGATGAGAAGTCAGTGCGTGGCTTTGCTCGGTTGTTTACGGCGACCTTTTCGTCTTTAGCTGTATATGGGGAAAGAAATGGGAATTGGAGTTTCCACCCCCTTGCGGCCAACCCCCTCTACTGTTTACGTTAGCTTATATTCCTTCGCGGGGGGGGGGGAGACACTCCTCGGCATGGAAATATCCCACCGGTACGGGCCGAGATTGGGGATTGCGTTGCTTCGCTCTATCAAAAGGAGTAGGCTTATGTATAAAAACACCGGTGAAGGGGGGTGGGGGGGGGTGTGTGGTTGAAGTGGACTGCGGGTACGTGTGACTGACGGCCATTGGGCCCGGGTCCAGACACAGCTCTTTTCATTCCTCGGACAAATTAAAAATTAAAACTCGCCCCCCCTCATCCCTCCCCTTCATCCCTCCTCCCTCTCGCTACCCCAGGAAGACAAAACGTGTATGCAAGTCTGCAGGGAAATTAATGACGCTTTTGTGTTCCCGGCCTTTTCACGATCTTTGTTTTTTTCTCTCTTTTCGTAGATAGAAAACCACCACCGGGGCCCTGGCGGTTGAGCGCGATCCGGAAACTAAAATTGTTTTTACGCTCTCTTTATTTTCAATGAAATGTCCGATCGCGTTCTTTTGAGTCGAATTTGAACGTTAAAAATATTATTATTTTAGAATTCGCGGACTGAAAAAGAAATCCACTGAATTCACCCATTCACATATTTAATCGAGAATGAATAAGACAAACATAATGTAACGAAAAATATTGTTTTTGACAGATTGAAGTTGTTTTTCGAGTAGCGACATAGGACTTCTTTTTTTAAGTCGGACAAAAATATTAATATTCGGAATATTTTTGTTTTCCTCGTTTGGGACAAAAAATAATTCCCGCGGTCAATCTTACGAATCAGTATTCATATATACGGAAAAACCCGGCTTAGGCTTTCTTAAAATTTGTAAAGGAAAAAATGTTTTAATTTCTCGACTCGTTATCGGTACACAAAACGCGGCCGGTGATACGCTCGTCGCCCCTCCCCCAGGTATTTTTCAGTTTCAATTCCAACTGATACCGTCTAATCTGTGAAAGCCGAGAGAATTTTTTTTCGGCGTTCTTCGCTCTAACCCCACTCTTTTTTTCCCCTGCCGACTGGAATTCCTCTTAAAATTCTGCGCCTCAAACAACACAGTGACGTGACTCACGGGTCGGTGGATAGGGGTGGCGGGGGGTGAGAGGGGGCGGTCTGCGGGAAAAGAAATTAGCGACGTAAAGCCGCCCCCGGGAGTAGGGGGGCGCTCGCTGGAATTCGGCTCTTTGGCCTCAGCCCCCGTCGGCATACCCGCGCCGCCCCCGGAATTTTTTAATAACTAATTACACCGAGTTGAAGACCGCAAGACACGTCCAGCCCCACTCTGAACCACCTTCGTCCGATGGATATATGGCCCAATAAAAATGTCGCTGACGTCTCCGCCGAATGTCGGGGCGTTGAATTACTTCCGTACACAGTTCATTTTTTTTTCAATCTCGCGTCGTAGTTCCAATGGTGAAAACGAATTTGTAAGCGACCTAATTTGTAATCGAACGTAAATATGCTCGCTCAGTCTACCCCACGCCTTGCTCTCATTTACATTCGCCAAAATATAAAACAAAAACTACCATTATAAAAGTACCAAGGTATTCACGGGGCACACCTCATAGCTACCGCCCGTCTTCGGTTGCCCATAAATGGTCAGGAAAGCCTATATTCAACCGACTGCTGAGAAGCATCCGACTTCGTCCTGTCGACTGCTAGAGAAGCATCCTCTCTACTGTTATAGTACAGTATTTTATCAGTGCTAGACGATTGTGTATTCCCGAACTGTAGAATATTTGATCCTATATTCTATATTTAATCGCTTTTATTTCTAGTTTCTAGCACGAAAGGGATTAAAATTTATCCTGTATTACATTACGTGTTTATGGGGTATTGACCGGAATTGATTGACATACCAAAGGCATAATCTTATTTCCCGTCATTTCGACGTTCGTAAATAAACTATACGAAAAAAATTTAACTTTTTTCCATTGAAATCATTATTTTAAATATGCCTCAAGGCACTAATTGTCTTCGTACCACTAATGAGGGTAATTTGAGATTGGCGTGAGGAGGTGAATTGACCGAAGCGGTGTTCATTTCAGTCCTATGATTTTTCCGTATTTATTTAAACTGGTATATTTCCCGTTTAAGCGTTCGAACAGGTTTTCCATCGATTTTCTGACTCCCATCGACTTTTTTCACATTTTCCATCATCCGATTCACGAAAGCTTACACGAGTAAAGCCGTAGTATTTTTTGTACTTTTTCGGTATTTTTCTTATGGTATCTTGGTTATTAAAAACTCGTCTGTTTATCTGTGTGTGAATTGAATAATTATCGTGTAAAATTATTTAACAATTTGTTATTTTTTTTCCGTTGAAAGCCGATTCCACTTGAAACAATGAAAGGGCCAAAAGAATGTCGGGCTGACAAATGTTAGATAGGAGCATATGTGTTAGGTCACAAACCCCCCGACCACCAACACGGTCGGAGTTTAAACATTCTTCGTAAGTTTCTGCATTCCCCCGCCAATGGAGTTTGAGCCCGGCTTCGGACTGTCAGTATTCCGTTTTAGTAACACTGCCCAGACAAACTCAACTGGAACTGGTTGGCAGTATGTGTCCGATGGGTATATAAAGAAGTTAGTGCAAACGCGTTAGTACAAAAGCGAATTTTCCTCAACAGTGCTCGCTTCAAAATGTTCTTCAGAATGAATAGAATTGAGTCTCACGATTAACACATACCAACCTTCCTAGTAGGATTTGCAAAATATTTCAGACATTATTATTTCAATATTATCGTAGTATGTTAAATTGTATTTCCCTTTACATGTCTTTCCCCGTTTATTTCAGAATATTACATTATAGACGGGACGAGACAATTTTGAACTGGGAATGTACAATAATTGTATTTGTGTTAATGTTGGTGGATTGAAAATTTTTTATCCCCGCTGGGAGAGGGTAAGAGCGTCTTAGATCTGCTTACCGATTGGCTGAGCAATGGGCGGGTATCCAATTTCCGGTGTGAGGAAAATACCCAATTGACCGACCCTATTCTAATTCCCCGATATTCCTCGATTTACCTAAACCCCATTTACGTTTTTACCCTGTCCAACCCTCCCCTTCCCACCATCCGTTCGGGATTATCGAGCAATCCTCGCTTACTAAAGTCCAGATGTTATTTCACGCTAAAATCTAGCAGCTAAACAATATTTGATGTAAGATACCCGCATGTTAACATGTCCAGTACCTTGGTCCTGACGAAATACTATGCGACTTCATACATTTTACAGTTTAGAATACCTGTTTGTTACTGGTCACAACTGTCAGGTTCTGACTTCTAAATATATGAGAGAAAACCTATCTGGTATTGTGTATTTACGATCATAAGACTTTTCCTGTTGATCCAAAATTTATTTTTAGTAATCACTAGCGCCCCCTGAGTGTGGTGCGGGAATGTATTTAACTAAAGTTCGTTAACTTTAGTTTAACTTTTTTTATATGACTGAAGTCATATAACTATACTTAATGTATTGTGTTTGCCAACCTACCCGGAAACGTTTCCTTTTTGCGTTCATAATTTTTCCATTTGCGTGCAAACATTTCCACCGTTATCGCTAGAAATCTGTAGCATTTTCGCTTCCTAAATATTTCCCTTCTCACTATCGCGGAAATATTATTGTCGATTATTGTCGAAGGCTAATTGTAATTTCGGCTGGAATCCGAATTTGCACTAATAATACGCAACATGGTCCCGCCATTCCATTTCCTGATATACGCCCCCACGGAGTATATACTCCGGGAAGAGGCCTCCGTCGTTTATTGGGGCCAGGCGGTTGTAAAAATTTAACTCCGCCGTCTCCGAGGCCGTGTAAAACTGTGCGGCGACACGACGGAAGAGGGGGGTGGGACAGATATGCTGAGTACCTCGCACTCCCGACTCTATACCATAACTGCCGCTAGTGGCGGTAGTTCCGGCAGTGGTGGTGGTGGTGGTGGTGGTGGTAGAACTACCACTATTGCCGGCTGTAACAAGGCCGACCGTTGTCGGGGTTTACGAGCGTCTCCCCTTCCTCTTCTCCGCCGTCTTTCATTTCCTCCCGGGACATACGGACTTGTACAAGGGTTTTCTCAGTCAGGCTCCCCCGCTTTCGAGAGGTGTAAATTCGCAGCCGCTAATCTGAGCGAGGTTTTAAAATTCGGACGGAATCAAGAGTCCTTCGCGACTATTTAAGTTCAGTAATCTAATTAGTGATCAATATTATTACTATATAACGATTAAAAATCGCGAGAAACACTCCTTGGGCTAATAATACTATGTTATTCCAATTAATAAATGTTTCACTAATTTTTGTTATTAGACCTCGAATCGGGGGTTTGAAAATGTTGACGGAAATGTTCGGTATTTCAATTGGAATTTGAGCGGGTACACTCGAAGACGTGGGTAAGCGCGAGTGTGCGAAGCCGGGGGTTCGGGGCGTACCAGGATTGACAACTAAGTTGGTTGACTTGGGGCGGTGCTCCTCATAAATATTCAGATGCGGGCCGGCCCCTACACCGCGCTCCCATTCTCGGATCCACTTACTATTTATCCAAATTCACTTGGTTTGGTCCCCTCTCAAATATTGGACGAGTCTGACCGGCTGGTTTTCCCCGAATATTAAATACACTCAGAGGGCTATGAATATCAACGGCTACGTGCAGGATGGAAACCGCGAATTATATTGAAGACAAGGTGGATATTATACGAGGCATAATTAGAATTTACCTATCTTAAGAAAATTTAAAATCGTGGGGTTCATTAATCGGAAAATCGTGAATATCTATGGATTGCGGTACTTTGATTCTATCTATAAGTATGACCACGTGATAATACTTTTTATGTTCAGAAGGACTGATATCCCATAAATTATCTCTACTTATTCGGCTATTCAGGGATGAACTAATTGCCGATAATTACAAATTTCGAATTCACATTAACGGTTGTGAATTATATTTCTGGTACACGACTCAATGTATAATACGCCTAATTTTCAGTTTCCACCGTATTATTACGCCCACGATTTCTTTCGCACTGGAACGTAATCAAAACGTTAATTGGAGTACAGGTTATAATTATGATTGCGAATCCTTCAATTATTGTTGATTAAATATTAAATATGAGGAAACGCTAATAATTTGAATCGGATGCAATTTTCAAACAATCTCAAACCGATGCTGGTAATAATACTAAGTAATATAACTTTAATTCATTCAAAATCTATTCGGTGGTTTGATAAAATGAGGGCAGAAACTGAATTCATCCGATGGTATTTTAATCTAATATTCATCCGAAAATGGGTAAAAGGTTAAAAATGAGTAGAGAAAATAGGGCGGGCGGCCTCCCGCCGGCATCACGGCGGTGGGTCGGTTGTTTAATATTAAATATTTACGAGTCCCGTAAATATTTTCATTATCCCACCCTCCGCTTCCTGATTTAGTGGGAGAATTCACCCCCGGGCTGGATGAGGCAGAATAAGGGGCAGAACCCTACTCTAGATTACAGTACATCTTTAACATTCACGCTTTCTTGTTCAAACCATGACGGGCTCTAAGACAAGGATTGTCCATGTTTAAAACGGTGTATGGTAATTTATGAAAATATGAAAGTCGATTCAGATTTTCATGCAATGGATTCTAAGTGATAACGATACACAACCGAAAATGAAACAGACTTCCGAAGATGTTTTAGGTTGGCTGTCCTACCTTATTTCAGCGTGCGCTGATAAAGAAAGAATGGGAGACTTTCAGGTGAAACAAGGATAGAGAAACAATGCCGTTTTTGTCAACAATTTTGCTGTATCATTACAAAATTCCCGGTTTGGCATATCACGCCATTTTAATTTTTAAATAATTCCGTAGGAATGGTCAAGATAATTAATTTGAAATTACATTAGATAAGATAAGGGATTCCTTGAGTGTTTTATTTAGTGGAATAGTTTGAGATGTTCCAGACCTGAGTTGGTAGGTTACCCACCTCCTGGTTTCGTCATTAGCAATCCAAGTTCCATGATCAGTAGTCTAATCTGAGTTTGATCTCTCTTTATGTTGCGATCGAGATATTGATTGTCTTTGAATGGAGGGAGAATTCAATCAACTGATGCATTCATAATCAGGATGATAGGGATAAGCAAACGTAGGAGGAACCGGTCTGTTCCATTTCAATTTCCCAATTGTGTAATTAGTTAATTGTTTAATGAACGTAATGAAAATTAATTGATTAATATTTTCCTCGTAAATGCAATGATATTGTGTACAATGAGAAGTGAACGAATCACGTTGCTTCATGTGCCAAATATTTTATGTGGAAAAATAAATTTCTTTTCTGAAGGACTTATTCCGTGTAGTTTCTCGGGTCGGATCATCGTATGGTTAACCCGGTTCCGACACCGGGTCGGTTGGGTTGAAAATAAAGAATAAACATGCCTTGTTTGAGGATACTCTGACGCCTATATAAAGTGGTCGTTATAGATCCTCTGTGGTTGGAGCTTGAGGGGGCTTGATATTTCGGTTTAAGACCGCCGCTCCTCCCTCCCCCCCAGCCCTATTCATCGACTGGGACTTATCTTATGAATTATCGATTTCCCAATCTCCGCCCGGCCGGAAGGATGAAGGATATGCTCGTTTGTGGCAGTGTACATTTCACGGTCAACTTGTTGAACACGAATCATGCCTCCCCTCTTATATCGCGAACTCGGTCCCAATAATGTATTTGTCGGTCGGTAAACTGTTAAGGTGTATAAATTAAATTAATTGAAATTGCGTTGTAACTAACTCTTGATCTTGGTTCGGATGTCCGATCCGGTTAAAATTGGATCGGCCGGCCCCGGGTCCAGCCACGACCGTGACACGGCTCCTCTTACCACTAATAACTTCGGAACACTCGACCGTATAGAGTTCTCTTCTGAGCTTCGCCCCTAAACAATTCTCCCCCACGAGCAGGGATAACGAGCAGACACGAGGGCGCAGACGTTCGGCGAGGTAAATAATGAGAGTACCGGCTTAAGAGGCGACCGACTGAAGAGGCGAAATAGATTTAGATGAAAATTGTAATTTTTTAACTCATTGTTAGGCTCCAATTATAAATTAAATACATCAGTTTTATCGTACCGGAATTATTTTTATTCTCTAGTACATTAGTGAAAAAGAGTGATGATTTCTTTTTCATTTTAGGACAACTCGAAAAAAGTTCGTAGAATAATAATACGAAAATATAAAAGAATTTGGACGAATTTCTTTTATTCGTGATTGTAAAATTCTTCTATACCTCTAAGCCGGTATTTATGTTTATATTGTTTATTCCTTTTTACCAATTTCACCTAATTAATTTATGTTATATAATAAACAACTAGAAACGATTTGAAATTTCACTGGAAAGATCATCAGTATGAATTTATTCTGCCAAACTCTCAAAATAAATTAACCACATTCGGTGATTAGATGGACAGTTGGGGGAAGAAAATTAATTGAAAATGTTAATAATATTAGCGTAGGGGCTTGAGACAAGCAAGCAGGGTAAGGGTAAGGTAGTTCCAGAAAGGGGTCTGGTGGGGGTCCAGTCGGCTGGAAATTAAATTCCCGATTGGGGCCGAAGCTCCCGGCGTCACATCTCTTCCTCTACATACAGCCCTCTGGCTTTCTTTCCTGAGTTAGTTTAATTCCAAGTTAATTCCGACTATTGTCCTTTCTGAACAACAAATAAACTCAGTCTGACCTACCCGGTTTGGCGACGAGGCGGCTGCCGAGTTATATACAGTGGCAATGTTTCAGTTGCAGATTTAGCCGTGATTCGATTATTTCATTATCATATTTATATTTTGTTTACATTTAATTACGAACATGGCAGTTGATAATTAGGCTAATGCCGCATTTTTTTTTAATCTACTATCCTTTTTTATTATTCTATTATTAATTATTCTGCTCGGTACGAGTGAATGTTCTCTCGTACTACCTGTCGACTTCTTCTATAACATCGTGGTTTGACCTAATTCGTTTCTTCTTCGCCCTGGGATCATCGTTGGGGGATACTTTTCCTCGTTTCGTAGCAAAGCGAAACGAGATCAGGCAGGAGTCCACGTTGTCTCCTGACGGAGAGAAAACCTTGTTTTCCACTCGTCCGGAGAGAAAAACCCTTCTTGTGAATTGGCTTCATAGAGCGTTCTGAGGCCCGCAGCTATCGCTTAGAACCGGTAGTGCCGCAGCACGAGGGGTCCTAATTTGAGGTTGAGAGGTATATATTCTTCAGAATATTTACCTGTATCTGTAATTCAATAGTTGTAAGTGGATAAGCAGAACGGGGTGTTAGTGTTTAATCGCTATTCGGTCAAAGGCTGTCGGGTCGCTTTATTATTTTGATCTAAGCCCGGATCTTGTAGATATTATGTACCCGTGCAATTTTAGAGTATATCGGAGGGAAAGACCGGGAGTATGCCTCGGGTAGGGTGAAATACAGAGAAACAGAAAGTGGCCCGCTGCAACGCGAACTCTCCCGTTTAGTCGCACGCGCGTTCACAAACGGGAAAAAAAAATAAAACACCGTCCGTATGCGGAGACAGAGGGCCAACTGGCTCCTGGGGGGATGTCACGGCTGGAATCCCAGTTATTTCCCCATATTCTCCCCCACCGCTCCGCTCTGAATAAAACAAACCGGTGGACGCTGTCGGGTCCAACTTTTTGTAATGTTTATGCCCCGACAAACCGGACTCGGCTTTGTGACGTTTATTCGGTACACGAATATTGCTCCGCCTCTGACATTCGACACTTGCCCCAATACCGGGACTTTAGAGTCTTATATTCCTCAGCCCAGCGCATAGTTTCCCTTTTATCCGGGAAACAATATTTGCGGGCAATATTGTAATAACATTCGTTACAACCGTTCGCCGGAAATATCTCCTGAAATCCTTATACCCAAAAGGGCATTCAATTTTAAAATATTTAAACCGCATAAACCTCTACAATAGCGTAATAAAGATTTAATTCCTCTATGTAGCTTTAAATCCAGTCGTGATTATCAAAACGCTTTGATATTCGGGCCGTCTTAGTTTCCGAGACCACTGTCCTACAATATGAATGGCACAACGAACATACAATTAATCCCTCCCGCAAATATTACCTGTAAAAATGAAATTACATCACTCTGTCGTAACAAAGCAAAGATATTATTGTTACCCTTCTAGTGTATAGGAGATAAACCTCTTTCGCGAACCTCTGTGATGAAATTGCTCTTTCTCAAAGCCCATATTAGAAATATTCCGAGAAGTTGGTCTAAAGGTTAGTGTAGGGAAAAAATGAAACGGGTTTATGGGAAAAAGGAAATATGGCATATTATATTCGCAATTTTATCTTTAACCACTGCATGTTATATGTATTATAATTTTAAATGTTGAATTTGAGGCCAATCCGATTTCAGACTGCTTCGTTTCAGATGAGAATATTGTTGTATTTTGAATATAAATTCTGTGCAAAATTTGATTGTTAGATTAAAAAATAATAAATTAATAAATAATAAAATTATGTACCATCGCTAGCCGGCTGTCACTGTTACTATGACGAAGTTATAATTATAATTATTTGCCCGATTTTATTTCTAGAGAGCAACGGTTATTGCAGTTATTCCAAACTTTCGCGGACACCTCACACGAATTCAAAACAATTCGAAAGTTTAAATGTTAATCGCGCACATATTTGTGAACACGTGTACGAGCTATTATTGGGCCCTAAATTCATAACCTAATGGGAATACCGAGAATCACTACATTACCTATAATATATGCCGATTCCATCATCCTACGCACATCGCTGTTGGCTGCAGGTGACATACCTCACAATGTTACCAACTGCTAATAGGCGGAGTGGAGGCATATCGCAGGCGAGAGGGATTGGGATATTAATAAATAAGAGATTAATAATATATCCGACGCGCGGGGGAATTTTCCATTCCAAAGGAACGAAGACGGCAGAATGTATAAGCCCCGGAATGTATACCGTCGGAATAGGTCGTTCGTATAGACGGGCGGGAACCAAAGGGAGGCCAAATGGCGTCTGTCTAAAGCCGGAGCAGGCGGGACTCTAAGCCCGGCACGCCAAATAACCTTAACCCGTCATTTCCCTAAGCTCGGACACGGGCACCCCGACGCTTGTTAGGCGACCCGGCGCCCCCCACCCTCACTTGCTATACAGTAGGAAACCGATTATCCCGCCAGCAGAGACCCCCGAAAACCGCCGCCCCCGGGGGACACTTATACGGATTTAACACATCAACTCCGCCACCCCCGCCCTTCCGCGCCCCAACGGCCCGACCTAACAAATGTAACGCAATGCATACAAATGTAATTATTATGTAAAGTTACCCATCAGGCGGTCTTTGCGGGCTAACTGAATAAGAGGGTTGAATTAAATCGAATTTCGGTCCGACCGCCGCCTCTATCTCCACAACGACAACCGAACCACTGATTTATTTTTCTGTCCCCCTGGCTATTGTTGTAACATCATCATTCTTGTCCTGTCTCCGATTTTCCGAAGCAGTTTCCAGCAGTTGTTTTTCATACCAACAATCTGAATTATACTTAGGCTAGCCTTCATATTTAGAATCTAATTCCTGCGTGTTTTTCCTCACTATACCGCAGTAGGCGAAAGTTTTTTTTGGCGTAATGCTGTCGTATTTATTAATAAATGCGAATTATTACTACTTCAACGGTAGTTTTTATCTCCGTAGTTTTTTATTATCATTTTTAGGTTATAAAATTAATTTGTACAATCCTGAACCGCAAGACTATATTCGCTTCTTCCTCCAACAGCGGAATATACAATAATTCAACCGAAATTCATTGCCATAATTCATACCTCGAATTGAAAGAAACACTGTTTAATTTACAACGCTCTGGTCTCAAGGAAGTGAGAGGTGAAAAAAAGAATTAAACGTTTGCCATTTCTTTATTATCTCCGCACAAAGCCCGGCGCATAATTGTTGTCCAAAACCTGCTCATAGTTTCTTTCGCTCGCTCATAATTGTTTGTTCAGCTGCAGCTGCGGTTTGGAAATGAAACAACACAATAAGCGGTGGAGGACCTTTTCTAATTAAATTTTCAACCCTTTTTTATATAAATCCTCGCGTTATCGTTATTAAGGACGCGCCATCGCGGATGCGTACTAGTTTTTCTATGAACCCCCTCTTCTACCAGTTTCCCTTCCTTTTTTTTCATTATCTTTCTTTAATAAACTTCCGAGGTTCATGGGGTCGGGCAGGGCGGCATTAGGGCATGTAATATGTAGCACTAAGTCTGCCGTTGGCCGGAGCCCTTTAATAAGGGCGGAGCATTCACTGTGTCCCGCCGCTCAATGGGGGGGAGAGGGACCCGAAGGGAAACCGAGTTCTTTAAAATTCATCGAGGATTAAATTTAAAAGAAAAAGGGGCGCGGGAAAGCGAGACACAAAAGAAATCGGATGGGAAGGAAGAAATCGGTAGAAGGGAAAGTTCGAAGGAGACCGGAGGTTTTCCCACTCTGAATCTCAATTGTAAAGCGGATTGGAGGTGCTAATGTTTCTCCTTCAATGGGTTTTCTGCGCACCATTTGCTTTCGATTAATCGGTTGAATATCCTGTACTGAAGGGGCTGGAACGAGTCCGCCACACTGACACATTGTTAATGTTTGCACTGTATAATAACCTACAGAACAGGAAATAGAACAATCTATACATGTGGATAAACACTAAATTCATCTTACGACATAATCTGTTACTTTAACACATAACAGTAATACAGAACTGCGAAATTTAAAAATGGTACAGGTTTCCTGTATAATACGGGTACGAGAACATCACGGATAGCTCAACACTTAAAACTCGGTGCAATTACGTCTGCTAAGAATAAAAAAATATTCTCATTACTTTGTATGCTAGATTGTTTAGTATTTTTTATGCTTGTTAGCCATGAAATACGAACTTTTCAAAAGAATATAAGCAAAAGTACAGAATACAGAGTTCAGGTAGGAAAGTCCGTTCCCTCTCAAGACATCATTACTCTTATCAAGAATGGAGCTGACCCTTGTCGATCGCATTCGACTTCACGAGTGTACGACGAAGTGTTCATCAGATATTCAAATACGACTATCGACTGCTTACACTTAAGGATTTCACTTAGGGGACCTCAGCTCAACTTTATTCTGTGTATGTTATGATTTGATTTACCCCGCCCGTTCGACAGTCGCACTGAAACTAACTAACGACTCATTCTTCTATTCACAGTACAGTGCTGTGTAACGGATGTGGCGAATAATTGTGGTGCTGACCGAGGTTCTTCCCAGAGTATTACGCGATCCTACGGGAATTTATTTGTCGATAATTCATATTCTCTTTAATATTTTCCCGGCGGTAACAACGAAAACGTAGGAATATTGAAGCGGTCGGGATGTGGCTAGATTCTCCGTAAGACGATTGCAAGAGAGAAAAACAGAATATGGCAGATAATAGCGCGGACGACAGTTTGACAGAGGCGGAGAACGGAGCGAGAGTGAACGAGAGAGAGAGAGAGAGAGAGAGGGTGAGAGAGTTTGGCGGTGTCTTTGTCAAAAAGTTAGTTTGTGAAGGCGCGACCAAGTTTCGCTGATCCGTTGAAGCGGGGGCGTTTGGGCCCCGTTTCACGAGCTAATAAACACAATGATTCAATTGTGTGCCGCCCCCGGGGGCCTACACCGGGGATCTGGCAGACAATCCTCGAATTACTACCCAGCGGCATACTTTCGTCTCGACAAAAAATAGTTTGCTCGTTTTATTTATCGATTCTACTCAACCTTCCGGTAAAAGAAAACGCTTTAACAGCCGAACAATGCGAACTTAATAACCTGTCAGAATTTCTAGTAAATTACCGAAATTTTCTTTTTAGATTCACAGAAACAAGCTTGGACAGTTAAATATTCTAACGATTTATATAACTGAAAATGAGTATAAAATTGTTATTAATCCTAACCGGTCTGTTATATTGGACACAGAGTTGAAAATCCAACGTTCCTTTTGGCCGATTTGTAACTTTTCAATCAATTGAAAACTCGAATTGAATACGAGCCGTACAGGAACACTATTTACACTTATTTACATACTCTATACAAATTCATTAGAATTCATTCATCAGAACACATTCTAGGCCCAAATCAATTTCTCCTTTATCAAATCCTGGTTCTGACCCCGGCGGCGGATCGTTTAGTAACTTTTAAATCAATTGTCAATTTAAATAAACAATAAATTGAAAATTTATTAGGATTAGCTCTGACATAATGTTAGAACGCAATTTTTCGATTTCGGTGTAAATTAATTATGTCTAAAAAATGGAATGTACTTGCCGGCTACACTAATTTTTAAGTTATTGTTATAAATGCCATTAAATACTTCTTTCGAGGCATTAAGTACATTTAACATGTATTTAATTCACCATGAGTCTGTTTTTCATACTGATTATTCTAATGTAAAATGTCCTTTTACATTTCCGACAGATGATCATAAAAAGTCTTATATTTAATTTCAGTTCTTACATTTACTCTGAATTGAACCGAATACTACTTCTTTTTCTCGGTTAATTTATTCAACGGTCGAAAAATACCAACAAATAATAAATATCTATATTTTCCCAGCGAAACTCTATAAGCGGAAATCTCCAAAGAGCGATTCGGAGAGAGAAATATTACTGGCGACTCGGTAAACACCGGTAAATAGCGCAATTGCTATTCGTTGGGTTTGTTAAATTTACGGCGCTGTAATGCCAGATCGCAAAACTCCCGGGAAACGATGGTTCGGGGTATTAGCGCCGCGAAAATCACAATTAAGTGCGTAATTGTATAATCACATTATTAATTACCCGATACATAACGAGGCATTAATAAACTCATAAATTATGGGGCCAATACTTCATTTTTAACTGCCTCATGTACGATTTATGAAGGAATTCGGTGAATGCGGCATTCATGAAATTCTGAGAGTATACTATATTTACAAAATGTATTTATTAAACTTAATTTCTTGTTATGTTTTATCGATTCACCGAAACGCCATATAGGTAAAACAGAGGGCCTATACCAATTTTTCAGTAGTAACTCAAGTGAAACGAATCGTATAAACTAATAATTTCATTGTAAATTCTCCTTTAAATATTATCAATGATAAATAACAATAATGCTCACTAAATATTCGTGCTCACTAACATTTCTTAGTGATAGACCTTATGCGGGATGTGCAGTCTGCTATGTTTGAATTTGTATCACAAGGCAATAATTGCTGGATCTCTTTTCAAAGTATAGTATAAACCTGTATACAATGATTTGTCCATCTGTATATCAAACAACAAATTCGATTGGACTCTACTGAGTTTCACCTAGTTATAGTGGCGCCGTTGAAACTACAATGAATGAAGAGTTGATTTAAATTCATCGCTTTAAATTTTGCTTTCTAACGGCCTTTTGAAAGTAAAACTAGTCGTATTAATGCTAGTGGATGACCCAAGTTGTCTCAGCCGCATGTTAATGAACAGATCGACTTCAGAATAGTCTAAAGCACAGGGTTAGGCGAGAGCCGCGCTCCATCAGAACGGGTATTGCATAGTCATGTAGAACATGATTATCATTTTAACGGTTACGATGTAAATTTTCCATTATTCTTGCTTAACTCGGACGCATAAATTGTTGAACGCGATTTCGCGCGTTTCCAGCGGAAACGGACGTTTTTAAACTTGAAATTTTAGGAAAACGCCCTGAATTTTCTCTACGGCCGGAACATGCCAAATCGCGTTTTAGCGCGACCGTGTCATAATTAGCGTTAGTGCACATCCGCCGGCTACGGGCGCCCAGTCAGCAACCCTAGAGTCAATATGCGGCCTTGCTCCAGGCACACTGCACTATCAATGTGCACCAGGAATATTCAGTGGAACAACGCGGACGATATTCCTACCCATATATTTCAGAAAATTACCCGTTTCTGGTAAAAAATTGGTGTTTGATCGTGTTATTACATTAGGAAAACAACTAGTAGTAGAGGCACATTTACCGCATGGAGAATCAAATATTTATTCGAAATGTTGTCCTCTTTTCAGGAGACCGCTTTAAGAGATCATATCACGTATTATATTTTTCAGGATATCGCCTTTCTCTTACCGATTTAGTGCTCTTCCTTACCGTTCTGTTAGTGATATATTGTTTCCTATTTTTATGAACAAGAATATTGAATTAAATGTTTATAATGTACTAATTTTTAAAATCTGTTATCAATAGTTTGTATGTGCAGGCGTGTTTGTCTGTGTCAGTGACAGCCAGTGGGATTGTGGTTGCGGGGTTCTAGAGTGGGGAAGGCGTGGATTGTGCTAAGCTCTGAGAACCTTAACTAAGTCAAAAAGTTAGAACTGGAAGTTTGAAAGCGGGTTTGAGCACAGGTTCTTGAGCCCAGTCCCAGTATAACATTGGAGCCAATAAACACAGACGTTCTCGCGCAACACACCAACTTCGGGCTATAATTCAATTGTCAAAGATTAGCCGAGATTAGCTTTTGCCTGCAGACTGAGTATGAGTTATGCGGTGGATATAAACTGTCTAAATATCATTTTAAACGTCCGCACAGTGTAATTGCATTTGGAAAAATCGGTTTTCCGATTTTAAACAGTTTATGAATGAGATCTTCTGTATAAATACAGTGGACATATACTAACAGGAAACTATGGAGACGGAAATATTTTTACGTGTTAATAGAATTTCCTATTACACGATGCTGTTGTGGCAAACCTACACGTTTGGTATATTACTTGTGTATATAGTGTATTTTCGTGATATGTATGTGGGGTGAAATTCGGTTCAGAATAACCACCCCTGCCCCCGTCTACAATGTGCCGATAATGGAAAGCCTGGAGTATCGACTGGCCCCTACCTCGACGGTCGCCATCTTATCGTTTCCCTCTCATTAACCCTCTCCCTCTCTCGCTCCCTCCCTCGTCCGTTAACAGGGTGGCTGGAGGGGTGAAGGAGGGAGGCTCGTGTAGATAACGATAGGACTGCAAGTGTGAGGAGGGATGCGGACGGGGTAATGGGCAGGGGGGTAGTTGCGGGGTCGCAATCTGATCTCGGCCTGAAAGATTTAGGGCGGTGAAAGCGTGAAGTGGGCGGAGGGGGAGGGTGTGAGAGCGTGGCCTGTCTCTCCGGTTAAATTAATAGCCATAAGTTCTCTACGTGTCGGTTGAATAGGGGGTGAGAGGGGCGGACAGATCAGGTGGGCTTGAACGGGGATAATGGGGACTTAATACGTCCGATGATTGTCCTCAATCAATAGGACTTTACACCCCTAATGTTGGCTCCCGTGACTGACCCATTAATTGTATTTCTTCGTGTCCTTAGAATGATTCAGAATTACATTTTAATTTTTATTAGCTATGTTCTAAATAGTTCGCTGACCTCTAATTATTTTTCGGTTTCAACCGTTTCTCACGGTATCAATTTTATCCAACATTATAAACAAAACCTCTCGCTTATTTGGTGCGCTCTTCCGATTGTTAGATCTATAATTCACCAAATTCCTGACCCTTTTGGTTTTTATGCGGACGCCGTTATTTCGGTACCCGTTCTTTGGTTAATGTAAGGAGCCCAAAATATTTCAAGTCAACGATGCCCCTTGCGGAGCCAGATTGTGGTGCTCAGGAAGGAATTGGAGTGTTGATTGCGTCTGTGGTAGAGGTCAGAAGATATTGCCCCCATTAGAGGCCAGGCCTCCCATTATTTTCCGCCCAATCTCAATTAGGCTCTAAACGGAAAACACGGTCCTTCCGAATAAGGCGTTGAAGCCTGCGGCGATCAAGTAATAAATCCCGAGTAATAAATGTTGTAGTATTGACTACAACAATCCAATAACGACTTGAACCAAAGTCTAATAGCGCATAGTTATTAGGAACCTTAGGAATTAATGAATTAAGGTCAGCATTTCATTTAAGTTATCCTATGCCAATTTCGCTCGAGCAATTACCCTCATAAACACTGAACGACACCCATGGCGTGTATTAAAAAATTAACAGATAAGAAACGGTTTGAAGAGCGCGGGCACAGTCGAAAGCATATGACTTGCCAACAAAATGGAATGATTATCAAAAGAAATATTTTTTGGCCCGATGGTCCAAAAACCCGAGTGGCGATCGCCATCATTCTTTTGATAATCCCTCTAACGCTCGCCGGACCCCCTCCCCCCATATAACCCTTTAAACAAATATGGAATGAACAAAAAAAGATCCATTTTCAGATTTGATTTTAAGCTAGACCGGTTTCGGCTTCCAGCATTTAGGTAGAAATACTGCCAATATTTTAGTGAAGCTATTACGCATATAATCATGTCAGCACTGTTACTTTGTCAATTATAAATTATGCGTGTTCTTATATCTAGATTTAATGTCATTGTTCTATATCTCCGAGATCTTGTGGAGGGTGTTTCTCAAAATATTTTCAATTAAAATTTCATTCGTTTCGTTCTCCGAGTGAATCGAATCAATTTATATACATATCATAATTTTTTATCAATCGTTATCGGCTGTAATAAATTTAAATACTTTAAAGATAACAAGCGTTCATTCGTCGATCTGTAAAATCACCCTTGACTAATAAGAAATTTTGTAAGACCTCACTGTCCTGTAATATTTTTAATTCTGGTAACGCGGTAATGTCATAGTGGTACTGTGTTCATTCAAGAAAACTCGTGCTCTGTGCAAGTAGGACGTAAGAAAATACTCTGGGGGCGGGGGGATGTTTTCTGGTCCATCGCAGAAGCCAACCCAGAATAAATTAACAATCGTGACAATCTTGGGATATTGCAGAGTCCTCCTATTTGTATAATTGTCTCCCGGTAAACATTTAATCTTCTCCTGGCCTCTGGGGGGCCTAGAGGTGTGGTGCCTGTAGAGCTAGCTACTGCAATCCCGGGCTTGCATCGTTTAATGATCCGAGAGGACCGGTCTCCCCCGTGGGGGAGGGGGTGGGATTTGATGCAGGGGATAGAAAAGGAAAATAGTGGTGGTACTTGGGGTTGGAGGGAGAGAGGGATGTAGGGTGGGAGAGAGAGAGAGGGATGGAGGGAGGGAAGCGCTGGCTCCTTAGCCCCCCCCGCCAACCCCACCGCGGGAACTAATGGTTGTGTACAGGTAAGCCGGGCAATGGTGTGTGAGTTAATGGGGGCAATATGTCTGTGTTGTCTGAGTGTGCGCCCAACATGTGGCGCCAATTAACAGTATAACTGCAGTACAGCTAATACTCCACCAAGCCCCCGCCTCCATGAACCGGGGCCACCCCACTAACACAGATAGGGGTAGGGGGTGACTCTACGCCCTCAGTAAAGTAACTACGCTGGTAAAGACAAAAGGGGAACGGGTACAATTCTAATATATTTCGGGCGCCTGTTGCAATCGTATTTACCGATGCGGGGAGTGGGAGGTTAATATTTAATTTGTATAGAGCATCCGACTGTAGTACTGAGCCGAATATATATCCAGTTGAATGTTCCCAACAGTATCCGTTCATTTCAAATTATAATTTTCGAAAAGCCGAGGAATTTATAATTTCTGGAGGTCGGGCACCCCCGTTTTGATGGGTAGGCCCGTTTAGCTTGTAGCCGTATCACGAGTTCGAACGGGCTGTATTATTAGCGGCGTATAGCTGTGTATAGCGCGGCTTCGGGGAGTGGTCTCCGGGTCTTGTGTTGATGAGGTGCCGCGCGAACAATTAATTAGCCCCGTCCGACACTAACTAATCCAAGTTAACCGGGCGAGAGCGTCCGATTCACACTGCAGATGTCGCGCCGGCCCGGATCAAGGCCTCATAATTGTGTTTATTAATCCGGCCGACGCAATTACGCTATTATATGACTCTAATTGCGTTATTAATCTGGTCCCGCGGTGGATACCCGTCCTGGGGGAGGGTAGGGGGTAGACGTTAAGTAATTCAAGGGGGGTACGGCGCCTTAATCCGCAGCCGAGCCCCTGAATTATAGGCCTATTCTCTCGATTAAATTCTGCGAAATTGCTCGGCCGGCCCTCTCCATTAAGTACCGCGGGCCCTTAGGGCCGCCCCCCCCCCTGGCGCGGTCACCGACTATCAGCAGTAATGAGAATTGATTTGATCCGTCAGATATTGTAACAGAGAGCTTACTCGTATCACACTGCATTATATAGATTGAGGAAGGTCTAGAAGTTTAATCACTGAATAATAACACAGAAATATATTTCGGAACGCGATCTAACTAGTATGTCGTCCAAGACTGTCTGCTCATTAATTGTCTTAACATTTTATATGCTATAGTACAATATGGAGAGGCTAAACGCAGGTGTCCGGAGGGACCGTTTAATAACCTCTTTGTCGCCGATATTCACAAAAACATTTCCGAGAACCTATCCCGTGCTCTACCTGTCGCTAAAGTATTTAAAATTGAGATACAGATTAAATGGTTTAGTTCAATCGACAATTTAATTAGTGGAGAGTGGTTGGTTCCTTATGTTCGGCCTCCACAGCAGAAGTAGTTCGGTGCCCATACATAATGAGAGTAGGTCCGACCCGGCCCCAATAGGAAGGAACAATCCCCGAAATTAGGGACTGACCCGCTCCCCTCTGGTAGGCCGAATTTCTATTGAATTGCAAATATGAATTCGTATATCACCGTTTGAACACGTTAATTTCATATGGTCTAGTTCTCCGAACTGTCATATCAGGGGTATAAATAATTGAATTTATACACTCATAATTACTAATGATATAATTACTGTGAATAAAGTTAAAAGTGCGAAATATAATTAATTCGGCCAGTCAACATATTAAATATGTGTTATTCAACCGCGTGTGTTCCTTCTCGCCAAGTAGTTTTAATGTAGTTTTCACCGTTCGCCCATTTTTATCTTAGTATTATTTTATACCGAACGCGAGGTTAATATTGTGCCTTTCAACAGTGTTCAATTACCGGTTAATTGGTTTCCAAACCCCCGGCCTTCATACTTCAATTTCGTAAGTTTCAACAACAGTTAATTGAGAGAATATGCAACATAAACAAAATTTTCCGTTTAATATGGGAAAACTAGTTCTGAACTTAAGGTTAAAGAAACAGTACCAGCAGAGGCAGTAAGGGGCACATGTTCCGACCTGAAGACAGAATGAAATAAAAAATAAAACTATTCTAGAGTTAGTGATCTTTCGTTTATACAATTAAAATTTTCAATTGGAGGAAAATTCGGTCTGTTACCGCAGATCTGCAGGGTCCGTCAGTTATATATTCCAAATTTGACTTTTGGTTGGTAATTGAATTTGAGTAGTAATTATATCAGCAGTTCTGCCCTCAACTGATAATCGAGTTTTGGCATATATATACACGCAAGAAGTACAAAATGTTCTCTGTAAGGGCTTATTAAACTAGGGCGGAACAAACCTGGTATTTTATTTTCGAGTGTCCTTATATTTTAAGTAATTCCCACCGGTTAATACCTGCAATATTTTTAACTTTAAAAAATGTTCGGTCAATTTTGGTGGCGGACGAAACTTGCTTTCAATAAAACCCGTATTAATGATGTATTAATAAACCTGATATTATGACGTATTTCACCGTTTGAAATAGGTTGTACCACTGTATGTTGGCGTGCGCATAATCGAGTAACGTTGTTTCACCAGTTCGAATATTCCGCGGTGAAAACTGATTGTAAACTATCGGTGTCATGTTGAATGCACCTGGTGAAACAGCGGTGGCCTCGCTCTCTGCAGCGCGATCGAAGAGTCCCGGCCGTCGTCTTGGGGATGCAATACAAAATTCAGTTTTGAAAATCCCATTCCCGACCCCCGTACCCGGGGCGCTTGTAAAACGTCCCCGGGGGAAAGAAATGCCGGCGCGGATGTACGGGCTGAAGTTCACATTTTTACACGGCCTCGAATTACAGTCAGAGCCGGGAATCAGAAGCGCGAGGCAGTTCGAATAGAAATCAGATAGTAACACAATGCATGTGTAATTCGAACAAAAACACGAATAGCAGTTATATTTTTTGTTTTTCGTATTAAGGGACATGTACAATCAGGGACACTGAGATGTTCGGGTTTATGTATGTAGAGTTAAACACTCAATCGGCTAAACTGATTATAAAATTAATTATTCATAAAAAATAATTCATTTCAAATAATTACAATACAATTCCGCTAAATATTTTCATTTAATTATTAATTTATATTAATTATCATTTCTGGTACGCCCTCGCCAATACGACTTTAAAATGCTAATATTAAATGTTCTCCGAAGCGTAATAAATAATATTATTTATTTCGTAATATTGTTCAGGGCTCCTAATAATAGGGAGGATATGCGGGCGGGCTCGCCTTCCTCCTCGTCCAATTATCATTAGGGGAGAGAATTTTGAAAAAAGGGTGATTAATTGTGCCGCCGCCGACGTAGTTAGCGTTATCAGAGAAAGCCCAATTTGTTAGCGGGTCCCCCGCTTTGCAATCTTCGTTCCTGATACAAATTTAATTTTAAAGCAGCGCTTTCCCTTCCACGGCTTTTTCCCTACCGTTTTCTCCCATGTTTTTCTGCTCCGGCAGTACGCGTGGACACTGACGATTATTTAACATAGCGTTTTTAATTTCGTTACGGCTAATTAAGAATATATTTGTTTAGACTGTGTTATCGGAGGTGCAATAAATCTGAGCTTCCTTCGTCAATTTTGTAGTAATTAATGGCGACCAATACTGATGATTATGTTCTATTAATATATAAAATATATGCGATACTGAAGACGGTGGGATGTGGTAACCGGTCTCTTAATGCAAAATGTGCGAGGAGATTATTTTATGCCAACGTCAACACACGAGGCTAGAGACATTAATTTCACTTGTGATTCAGGGAACCATACTTTCCAGTACTTCAGGATGTTACATAGCGGCAGAAGAAAGGCCTCGGGAGTTGAGGTGGTAGGAGAAGGGAGGACGTAGCCCCTTCTTGTTTCCCTCGCCCAATTATTTTCGTCCAATAAATTAGCTGGCTAACAAGGCGGGGGAGGGTCCTTTTTAAAACTCGGTATTAAATGCACAGGGGTGAGCCTGCAGTTAATAGCCCGGTAGGGTTGGGGCTCCTAAACAAAACGCAGACGGGCTTTGAAAACCACAATGGGTAGCGGACGCGTTTTTAGCCCCGCGCGTTTAAACCTAATATCTTTAGGGCGATTCGGCGCTTCCCCTTCCCGAGTCAAACGGTGTAGTTTTCCGAAGGAAATTAAACTTTTTATTACGCACGCTTCCCCTCTCCGCCAGCCACCGTCTCTAGTGAAACAATAAAAAACAAGCGGTACAATGGCGACCGGTTGAGGTGAAAAAAAACCGGAGGGTGGTGGACACTGGAAGGAAAATATATACAGACATATAAAAGGAAAAAAGGAGGAAGAAAAAAAGAAAGTTCGCGGAAATTTATCATCTTAATTATCCGGCCGGGGCGAGCGGTCGAGTGATGACCCCGGGATATTGTTTTATTAAGAACGGGCGACCTCTCCACCACTTTTTCTTCTCCTTTCTCTGAAGGGTGGGGCAGCGGTGGTGAAAGGAAGAAAGAGTCGGCAGTGGCGGGGGCGGGGGTGAGGTTCACCAGCCCTCGTTCCAATTAATTTGAGCCGAGAGCGGCGGTGGTTAATTTTTTTTTATTTTATTTTATTGCTCGCGAGGGAAACTTTCAGATCCGGGCAAATTGTACGGCCTTCAGCTTGCGGTAGCCCGGAAATATTCGCATTCGCTGGTTACATGGGCGTACCTCCTCCGCCGTTAGAGACTGGTGGGACTAAATTCTCACAGGGGAAGTAAATTTTTGAAATATTGACTAACTGTAAGGGTCACGGCCTGTAGAGCTACAGGTATACAATTATGACATGTTTTAATCCACCAGTTTCTCTGACAGTTTCGAGGATACTCTTAGCAATAGATTCATTCAGCGCGGTAGTAGTTAATCACCTTTTCCTGTTTTAATATATCACTAAACTTGACATATTTTCTATATATGTTATAGAAATTAAGCTTGATCTAAACGAAAATTCGTCTAAATGCGATTAATCTTTCTCGTTATTTGTTTTCTCTCTATTTATATTTAGGGGCACAATTATGATTCTCATTAGTATAATTCATGTAGTAATTTACGTTTTATTCGCATGCTTTGGGTTTGTGATATTGACCGGCGGGATACTGAATACTGAATTGTTATTGGGGGCAGAAATCGCCGCGGGTAATTTACTCGTCTCAGACATTATTCGGCGCCGATTCGGGCTAGCCCATTTAAAACTGGTCGCTCCCCGGGCTGGGTTTAACTATCGGCCGGGTAACGAAAATTTAATAGCGCACTAAAAACTCTGCGGGCGGACGACTCCTCCTCTCCAAAGCTTTTCCGACCGCAAGCCGGGAGGATCCATAAAATTTGATTTAATCCGGTCGTGTGTCCGCGATTAAAATTCGAAACGAGGCTTAATAACAACGATTCCCCTACTATATATAAACGGGGGGAAAGAGGGAGGGAGAGAGAGGAAGCTTGATGGAAAAATCGGGAGAGCATAAACCCGGTTGGGGGGCGAACAGATCCTGTAATTGGCCAATATTTCAAGTCCCGGGGGTTGTTCCGGGGTTAAACTGAAAACGATCGGGCCTCACCCCCACGGTGCACATACGTCACGATGCACTCTCAACATTGCCGGGCTTTAATAACGGGGGGGGGGGTGTATTTCTTGTAATTAAGTTACGTACAATTTCGTGTGTTTTAAAATATACCATATGAATGGCCTTTTGGAGCTCCGGTGTGCCTGCCTCTTTTGTCTTGTAGCAGTCATCCAAAGTGTAGCGTCACTTACTGCCCTAGGATAAAGAACGAAGCAATGAAGTGTGAATGTGCCTATGAAAAATTGTCCTCTCACACCGCTTGCCTAGCAACAAATTCTCAAGTACAATTGTAATTACAGTCCCTCCCGATCCCGATTAGACGGACTTATTTCCGAATGAAAATTAATTTTGTGCTCCGACTCGCACATTTTATATTAATCTAAAACGCCGTCAGATCGTGTGTAGTATTCTTTTGTTGCAGGAAATCCTACGAATTACAACAATCAGTACACGAAGAGAAATCAAAAATTAAATACTATCAATCGGGGATTAAATAGGCGATACGCAATTAGGCTCATTGACAGGGCCATAATTCAAACGATATGAATATTCCGCCGGTTTAATTATAGTCGGTCGGCTATCTTTTTAATGGCTATTGTAACGAGACCGCCCCCGCACCGAATTCCGCGCCCCTAAATCCCGCGCGTTTTCCTTAATTGCCGCCAGAAGAGAGGGAATTACGAGGGGTGCTTGGTTGGGGTTGGTGGAGGTTGGGGGCGCATAAATTTCCATCCCGGCGTCCAGATAATGCTATATCAATATTGATACTCGGCCCAAATTGGTCTGTATAATAGATCAAATTAAACACCTGCCTTGGAAATAAAAAAAATGGTGGGGCCGAAAAGAAGAGAACTCCTCCGCGCTCCAATAAACTCTTATTTATCGCGCTGATTGGCGAGTATTTATCGCGGCCTTACTCGATATTAGTGCGTATCAAACCCCGTTTGGGTGAGGGGGACGATAAATCTCTGGAACGTTTTTCCAACTTCACGAGCAATAAATAAAGCGCCAAGGAGGTGGGGGACAACTTTTTTTTCTCCGCAACGGATTCCACAGATCCTAATAATGCCGTTTGGAAACCCCGTAAGGAATGATATTAGCCTCTGCTGTTGTAACTTAAATTTTATACGCTATTTTTTTTAAACGAGTTGTACGATATTTATTTTATACCTTTTACATATGACCAAATAGGACAGTCAAATTTCTGATTCAAACTTTCGAATGCCATAGGTATTAACATGAAATTTAAATTTCACATAACTCATAATTCAAATTTGTAATCAGAGAATATATTTTGTCTTCAGCAGGAATTTAAACCTCTGGTCTATCAAAACCGTAACCGAATAATTGAAAGACATATTTTTGTACTACGTATAATTAAACAATGCCTGTAGGACGAAATTTATTTGAAAAAAGGGAGGTGAAGTTATTCGTTTCAATGCCAGGGTATATTCTGCATATGAATATAATTATTTGCTGTTATTAATATTAAATATTATGAAACTACGAATAAGGACATGTGGTAATACATTATTTTGAACGTTTCTATAGTCAAATACACAAATTTTCCGGATATTTTATTTTATAATTTTAATACGGCCTTACAAGGTAAACCTATTGTTCTGGGTATTTACAATCTTTATTGGGAATACTGGGACTATCTTTACTCCTCGAGCTGGTGCTCTCCCGTACAGTTTTATAGTTTCCTGCTTAATGTACTTGCGGGTTTCGGGGTTCCTCCAGCCGATTGTTGTACCCGGGTTCCGGTTCCTCCTCGGCAGGCCGGCCCCTGGACCCATTCCCGGTGACTATCAGTCATCTTGCGGGACGTTGGCCGCCTCCATTGGGACCCATCCCGGATCTCTATCTTGGAGCTGTGACGAGGGTCGTTATGACCACTTGACAATCTGACAAAGGGCGGGGCACCCCCTCCAGCCAGTATACGAATTGTCCTTTCCCCTTTTCCAATTCACCTGTCGTTCGCGACGTCTGGTTTTTATCGCATCTCGAAGGACATCCACGGCCGTTCAATAGTGTCTTTTAATGGAGGGCATTGAGTTTTAACCATTTATTCTGAAGGCTGTACTAACAGGGGATAGTTATTTGGCTTAAGATATTTATACTACGAAATAAGTATCTAGTTCATTAAATGCATTACATAATATAATTGTTTAAATTATAGATATGTTCCTAAAATTAATCATAATACCTACATTGTTAACATGTATTATATACGGCTATCTGGTTTCTCACTCTGTTTTTTAGTTTACATTGAATTGATTTTCATTTAAGATAGCCTTTAGATATTTTAATGCAACCTTCCTCTTGCACTAGAAAAAAGGGATTTGGACAAGGTTTCTGGATATTTTCAGTTGCTTTTTCGTTCACACCGTGTTTTCAGTATCGGTAATAATGAAGTACTAGAATATCTATACAATAACTCAGAGACTATTTGTGCGCCCAAGTTAATAATGTTCATGTGATTTCGGGAGGGTTTCGAATACTCTGGTATTTATGGACTATCACTAATGCCTCACTAATCACCTAAAACAACGCTACTGAAGTTGGCGAGAGGCGGAAACAGGCCTGCAATTGATTGATGTTATGAACTAAATTGAAACTTATTGTTCTTAGCATTAAAATAATTAGGAAGTACACGCAGTATTCGAATCAGTGATTTGATTTTTCACTTTCGTTATCGGTAATTATTTTGCATGCGTAGACATTTTGTTTTTCCAGATATTTTAAAAATATGAGCCCGAGTATTATCGCATATGCGGATTTTCTCACGCGCGTATAAACCGACCCCATTTCATCGCCAATAAGACCCTTCCAACCCTTCTCAATTCGGAACGTTTCGAAGGCGGTGACCCGGGCCCGGCGTAACGCAACCTTAAAAGGTTTTCCAGTTTTGACTCCCCCCTCCAACCACTGGACCCACATCCATCCAAGTGTCTTATTTCGGAAATTCAGTTTCCGCCGTGTGGTACGCAGACGGGAAACGCGTTTCGAGTTGAATAAGGAATACGTAATATCGGGAACGCGGAGCGTGTAGAAGAAGGCGGGCCACTACCGGGGGCACTTGGAATAAAATCGTAATTTAGCTTTGTACCGGGGGCCGGGGGCAGTAACACGCGGGAGCGGACTTAAGTGGGCGGCGTTTTGAAACTGACGTGATTTAAAAAGGCGGCCCCGCGTAAGAGGCCCCCAACCGAAATTGTGGCCACCACGTGAAACTCAAGTTGTAACAATATAGCGTCGGAATTTATTAAGGAAAGCGGGAGAAAACCTTGGGCCGCTCGGGAGAATTGAATTGCATTCAGTCCACAGAGCACAGCAGGCTTTTCCGGCTGAAATATTGGTCCGAGCGGGCTATGGAAATCGAGAAGTTGCAAAGGCGATTAACATTATAAAACTGTTAACTGAGTCTAGAAAAAATTAATGAATACGTTATTTTCTATTTGAATTAAATAATAAAATTGGGGAATGAATAATAAAACGTATTTACATTATACCATGCTTGAAGAAACCGAAATCTGTCTGAATTAATGTCTCTATAAATGCACCGGCTATATTATTATTATTCAGCAACAATGGTAAAAATACGAGTTCCAAAGTTATTTCGTATTCTAAATAAATACGGTTCTTGCGAAAGTAAATATTATTCGTTGAAATGAAATTGGAAATAAGCGAGATCGATATAGTAAAAATAGACAGCCGACGTCTAAATTGCAATTTTCGCGATACCTCTAGCGGGCAGGGGGAAGGGAGGTGGCTTATTTTAAAGAGGGCGAGATGGAGCCCTTTTCCGTTCAGTATACAAAACGATAGGAGGCCTCCTCTAAAGTGCTCTTTCCCCAGTAATTCGATATGTTGGCGCCTCGCAGAATTATTGGTACCGACTCTTTCTTCTTCTTCTTCCTCTCTCTTACTTCCCCTTTTCCCCCCGCCCCCGTAGTATATCTGGGCGGCGGTGGGCCCCGATTTATTCTCGCAACCCTTTAGAATTTCACCGGGGGGAAGAGAGAGAGACCCTTTTTAGAAATTGGTTCCCTCCGACCCCCCCACCACGAACTGAAGCTCCCTTTCTCCCGGGACGGTACCGTTTAATTTCCACCGCCCCGAAGTCCCCTAACGTGGACTTAAAAGGTCAGAAATAGCGTAGAAGGGGGGTCGGAGGGAGGAAACTTTCATGTCCCCCAACGACGGCCACTAACTGTTACACGTAGTAGGGGTGGAACAGTGATGGGAGGGGGCTTAATTAAGAATCCACCCCCACCCCTACCCTTGGAGACCCGGCTGAATTTCAATCGTAGCTCTAATTGTATTGAAATATAAATCCGAATTCAATTAGCGTCGGGTGAGGGGCCTCCCAATGAAGGTGTCGATACCAATAAATTTCATTTGACTGTCGACGCGTAACGCTAAAAATAAATGTGGCTCCTATTAACTGACTGAAATGAAGGTCGGCGGTACTGTCTTATAAGTGAAAATAAAACGGGAAAAATCGAATCCGAAGAAACAAAATAAATATCAAATTTTTATTGTAGATACACGATGAATCACACAGAGAGTTAGTCTCTCTGTCCCGTATTCGCGAACGGTGTTATAGAGACACTCTCCGAAAATTTGAAATTGAACAGCGAACTCCAGGACTCCACAACATCGGTGGAGTCAATTCATATTGTTATAACTTCCCTAATAATTAGTTTCACACAGCATCCCGGTCCACTTTCCATCGCGAGTCGCGCTTATTTGGCCCGTCTAGACCCCGGTTTCGGATTCTAGCCATTATCAGGACGAGTCGGCGAGTGCGGTCGCCTTCCCACGAATGCAATCGACTGCACTGTTAATTTCATAATTATATCTCAAACTCCATAAATACGTAGAATTTTATGAACAAAAGTATACAAGTTAACAGTAGTATTTGGGATAAATCAGCAATCGAATTCATCAATTTAGTTAATATAACATTACCATTAGAGTCTGGGAAAGATATGGAATTGAATGTATTTACTATCGTAATTTAATCCTCTATGGGCCCGTCTAACTTCACATTTCAATTCATCGAGATTTTACCAAATAATTAGCTTTTTTCGTGAGACGGCTTATAATTCTTAATCCTATAACGTTGTCAAAACAACCAATATAAATTTTTTTTCATTTGCATATATAGGTTTATAATTGCTGATTTTTGGTTCCCCCAATTTTTTTGGATTTAAAATAAAAATTCGGCCCATAGAGGGTTAAATGTGCTTATTACGCTCCGTAGTATTTCATTAGATATTTCCGTAGATTTCCGCAGTATGAATAGGAATTGAGAATTTTAAATTCCCGCCTATTTCAAAGTCGTCAGTGCGAATTGCAGTGTCGGCCAACAAGGAATGCAACTCCCTTTATATATTTATGCTAATTGAAGTTGGGCCTTGGAAATGGGCTGGGCCGGGGACTACATTGTCCAGATAAATGAGAGGGAACAATTCAGTTCTGCAGGCCGGGGGGTGGTGGGGGTGGGGGTTTGGAAAAAAAATAATGTTACGTCTCTCGCGAGTCGCGTGCCAACAAGATTTACGATATTCTCGTTAGAAAAGGAACATAGGGAAAAAAAACAGGCTGAAAGCTCTCTCCGCCGGGCCTGATAACAGCCGGCTCTCTTGTTCCGAGTTAGCGACTTATCTCGGGACAAGTTGACTGAGACCCACCCCCCACTCTAGGGGTTGGGGGGTGAGGGCACGCCCCCCCCCCCGTTTTATTTGCCCCGAGTGTAAATCTCGCCCCTCGCTACTTCTCGGTAAAGGGGGTTGTTCTTCGGCCGATCCGACTGTAGACACCGTCGATTCTCGCGACTTATAAATAACGTTAATTTAAAAGTTCCGTCGAGCAGGCCATTCCGTATTCTTGATCCACGGAACTCGATACGGAATAAGCCCGGGTCGGTTGCCCGGCCTAAGGGCCAACGAGACTAAATTATTCCAAGGAAACAATTCTAGGAAAATGATGAAGGTAGTTATAATAACTCGTTAAAATTGAGTATATTGTACACTAAGAAAAGAAAACTTTGAGCCGTTTGTTCCATTTTGCTGTTTCTCATCCCCCACCCCTACACTGAGTGCTGGCCAGGGGGTTTAGACCCCGAGAGTGGTCGTGGGGCCTGAAAGTAAATTACGACTTGGGGCCCCAACCTCCTCCTCCTCCTCTTCTGTAGGACGTTAGCCGGTGCCCAGGGTCGACCTTCGAGTGGACCCGACAATAGCACATAGCCGTTATAACTGCGCCCGGAAATAAACGTTCCGACCGGCGCCGGACTGCAGTTAACGTTTTATTCCACCCCCGACCTGCCCCTAACCCGCCATACCTCTTTGCCGTTCTTCAGCCTTTCCCCCATTCTGCCTTTCCGGCATTTCGAAATCATCCCTCCATTCGGCCATTCCGACCATCTAAAAAAAAAGTCGCTATATCGTCTATTTCGAATTCCAATTATTATTATTTTCGGACTACAAATGGACCATCTATGAAAAACGTCCATAACTAAAATTCCCTGTGCCTCATGTCCTGACTATCGAAAATGCGAAAATGTTTTCTGGCTTTATTTGAGTAAAATAATGTGTAGAAATGCATAAAATCCGAGTGAATTATCAGTAAATTATCTCCCAACCGTTTTTGAAGCGCACATAAAATTATTCCAAAAAAAATGAATAAAAAGTAAATTGACGCATATTCAAGCATCAAATAATTTTTATATTAACATATGTTCGGTAGTTATTATTTCGTAATCAAGACACATCTGGATTACTGCATATCTTTAGTTTATGTCAGTCCTGCCTTTTGCGCACTGAATAAGTGGATTTCAACCAATGGACTACACAACCAAGATTCGTCCGTCAGACGAATATTTTAGGCGAATTCAACGTGGCCGACGGCCTGATTTTGCACAATTCGATTCAATATTTTAATGAGCCTTCAGTCGAATTGTACGATGTTGACGGCCAACAACAATATCCGTGTTAGATTGGCCCTAAGAAACACGGTATAAACTGTATCGATGAATATTCAAATACGCCTTTCGACTCGGTTCATTTCAATCGGGGCGCTTCAGAAACGGTGTTCATGCCCGTCGAGACGTGACGGGTATATTTTGGAGGGCACTAGACATTGATTAAGGCACGGCGTTTAAATTCAGGCTCAGGAGACGCGTCCTATTGTCGGGACGCGCCCGCAGTGCGACACCTATTACGTGGGACATATGATGGACGGAATTTCAAATATTGAGTTCCATCAAATTAAACATTTAACAAATTTAACAATTAAAGCAATGCACGAATTTTGCATCCGCGAAATATTTTCTGAAATTAAAACATTTTTTTTTCTTTTATGACCACCATTGTGTTTGGCGACTGCAAATGCTGTCTACCGTCTCCACTCACATGTCTCACTGTATGAGGTTTGCTATATGAAGGTCTCATTGCGAGAATGTTGGTATTGTAAACCTACGAATACGGGACGGTTATCCATTAAATAAAACAATTTAAATTCAAAACAGAAAACGAAATATTTTTAATTTAGTTTTCATCTACGATTTCTATTTCCCTTGCCAGCTTCCATTCGATGGGTGAATAATCCCTAGCCCGAAGCCAGACTAATAGCCGGGACCAGATCGGGTCGGGATTATAAACATTAATCAACGGGTGTAAATATTAAAAGGTACACAATAGGGGCGCAAGTTCAACACAATTTCTTGCGTCTTCGGTACAACAGAAGCGTGAAGACGACGCTTCGGTATCGGTAGAACCCGGGCAGGAGGAACCTGTTTATAAGCCAGTGGAAGCGCTTCGGCAAGAAAACCGATAATTAATTTAGTTATGGAGTTTGAAGTATGAGCCGCTTACCGGTGCTCCCCCCCCCCGAAGCCTTGCACGAAATCCGGTTCAAATTTAAATTGGAGACGACGATAGCGCGTAGCGGCAGATGCCGCGCATACTTCGTGCCACGCCCGTACGCACATTGATGAGCACTATCGAAACCGGCACATCGCCAAACCCGATACAAATTGCCTATGCGGAAACGGTTCACGGTATACGCAGCATTGCCCGGGCCCAACATATAGTCCTTCTCGTTCTACACCCCCGCATACGGAACAATTGCACACCATATTATTGCAGAATACGAAACTAAGACTGCGAACTGTATTGGAAATATAACTACTAAGAATTAGAAGGAATGGTCAGTTTGCATTTGTGAAGTAATTAACTGGGAAAAGGACTTCCGCTCAAGAAACACCTAATCAGCTTCTAATTGGAGTCATAGAGTTGAATTTAGTAAAATATGTAATTATGGGCACAATAAGAAAGTTGGCTGAAATTTAATTCAAAAAGGATTAGGCCATAAAGAATTCCTACGCTTGAGCATGATGAAGGCCGACGGCTTTGGGACGTTTTCCCCGCCGGATTCCCTCACTCAGTTTCTCACGATTTCTCGTCCTCAGAAATCTTCTCCGATTTTCCGCCTTTGGACAGATATAAACCCGAACGTCCGTCCGGGACCCAGTAGTTTAATTCCTCGGGCGTTTCCGAATCCCCGTTGGAGGAAGAGAAAAAAAACGGGAGGAATCGCGGGAATTCTGAGACGCCCGAGATAAGAGTTGGTGGGTGGGGAGGGGGGTGCGGCCATGGGCGCGATAAGGGGACGAATCAGTGCCCGGGGCACGGCCGATAGCGCGGGGGGTTGAAAACCGTCGGAGCGTGTTTAAACGGTAGGGGTGGGTGGGGACACACCCCCCCATCAGAGGAATTCGATCCCTTAACAGTTGGCACTTTGTGTTCTATTGGGCCTCCTCGACATTCGGAATATCCCCGCTATTACACCACCCTTCCCTCCACCCTCCAACGGACACGGCTCAGACAGAGGGAGAGTGAGAGAGAGAGAGAGAGCCGCTTTTAAACTGGCCCAAATTCGTAACAACTCGAACGTAAGGAATGCGAGTTACACGAGAAGAATACATTAAACACGGTCGGCTTTTTGTAGCCGTCCGCCCAAATCCACTGCTGTTATTTATAAAGAAACAGTTATCTAAAATTGAAACGATGGGGCTGATTCATAGATTACTTATATAATATAAATGTTAGAAACTAGCTATTTGACGCTGGAATGACTTGTTTGAATCCGTCAAAAAAAAAAATATTTTATATATATCGGAATTGCTTTTGGACTAAAAATTGGAATCATTAGCGGGATCCAATACCGTTTATATACTGTCGCGATATTTGATTATGTAAAAAATGATATTAAGATTACATTTACTAGGAAACAAACGTTTGGAGAGAAAGTAATTCTGAGTATCTATTAAACTGGGAAAGTGTTGTAATACTTAAAATTTCAAGGTTATGATAACATAAATGGATGCCCTGATTTTCACTATCATAAATACTGAACTGATTTCATTTTGAAATAGTGCAATTGTATTCTTAGATTAAGCCAGATTCGAGTTCGGTAAATAAAACCTCTCGATTTTATACGTTATTGTGATCGGGGTTTTCTTTAAAGCGCCATAAATTAAATCCCCCTGGCACATCTGTTGAATTCTGTGGCCCAAATACCAATTTGGCTTTTTCAATTTTGTCTCATCCCCTCACTATTGGGTCGGTGGAAAAAGAATGGAAGCGTTTCTCATGTTTCTTTGTGCGACATTCTGTGCGGGATATCGGGCCGTCGGCGGCGGCCTTCGTGCCTTATAAGGTGGAAGAAGGGCTCGGACAAAACCTAATCGTTGTTTATTTTCCACCGTCCTTTCCCAGTTGTCTCATCAGTTATTAAATGCCGACCTTTCCCTCCTCCGGCCATGTAATACACGCGCACGCTCCGCCCCCGCCGCCTACACATGTAGGCCAATACACGATTTAACACGAAGACGCTCATACCCAATATATATTCTCCTTGGGAAAACATACTCGATGCCATGGTCGATTGCACGGACTCGCGCGTAAACGAAAACGTGACCGACTGTACAAACTTGGCCCTGAAACAGGTCAAATGTACCCCACCCCACCCCCAACATCCCCCATCAACCCCCTCCCGAAACCACCACATACTCCCAGCTCCGTGATTACACATATATGACCGCTAAGTACACTCGCATCTAAGAGTAACCTGCCTTGCCGATCGATACCCCATGAAATATGTACAGGCCCGTCAGTGTCCCCCAGTATCTGTCCGGCACAATTACCCGAGAGACGAGAATGTGAAAGAGAAGTTATTTATTCTGGCGTGCGTTTATTGCATCAACATTTTAAAGCATTACTCTGCAAAATAATACATACATTTAGTAAGACAATAATCACACGAATTAAGCAATTTCAAGCACTAAATACTCAAAAAATTCCCAATTACTTTTTCATTTCAATTGTCACAAACTTAAAGCCGAATTCAATAAGAAGAATTAGCGGTAATTGTCTTTAAATAGAACATTGAAAAACCCGAATAAACGGAAAATATTAAATCCTTATATTATAAAATTGATATCTATCCTTTTTAAAAATATATTCCTTAATTTCCACCCATTTTTAAATTTACCTGTATAAATTTTTGGCCCCAATTATCGTATATGATTTTATAACATTTCATTTCTAAACAAACACAATATTTCAACGTTCTGTTCCCTCAAGGAATATTCATAATCGGCACGACTGCAGGAAACGGTTTCATTACGAGAATGGATGAAAATCACCAAAACGCTACAATTTGCATTACAATATTCTAAAAGCTACGCGACATATATGGATTAAGTCTGACGTTTGATTTTTGCACTGGTTCTCGGTTATCCCATTACACGGTTGTCGAATTACATTCATGACTGTGCGAATTGGAGTTCTTTCATCTGCGAGAATTAGGTATAATCCTGTGACGAATCCCATTAGATGTATTGATAACCTGGGGCGTATGATAAAATGACCGCGGTCTCTAATTTTATTGGGTAGTTTTATTAAATTAAGGGATATGATGGAAAATTTTCTTCTAAAATAAAAATTAATCCGGGTTATTAACTGTGAAAGGATACCCCTGTTGGATTCAGAAGGTCATTTTAAACTTTCACCTTCATTTTCAGTTTCACTTTTTCAAACTTGAGTGTAGTTGAAAATATTCAGCCGAAAATGAAATTGTTCTTGACCCATTCCACGCCACTTCAGACTATTCAGTATGTTTCTTTCAACAATCCTCCCTACATGCTATCCTTTTTTTATTCCTCATTTTCCCGCCCATTTTCTTCAGAATGTTTATAAATTTTAAAAGCGGCCACCAAACGGAAGAAGTTTTCGTTTTTTGAAGGTATAAATTGAATTGGCTTTCGAAAGTTCTGAAGTTTCAAAGTCGAGTTTTAAGGATCCCGAAATTTATTTACGGCCCTCCCATTTTACCTGCCATTGTTTTCCTCAACAAAGCTGTTTCGAAAAAAGGAAAGAAGTTCCCGAGTCAAGTTTTATTATAAGTTGCTCCATAATAAATAATCTCCAGAAAATTAGCTCTGTCCAAATTATTTTCTCGGGGGAGGGTAGTCTTTCTTATTTTTTCTTTCATTGCGAAATTGAAGTTTGTAAAGTGTCTCTAAATAAAAAGCCTTTGGGTATGTGTTAATTGCACCCGTATTTACGGTGTGCTCTCTACATTGATTATTAACGTTCGCTCTATTAGAATTATTTCGTTATATTATTCTTCTCATAACATTAATTGACTGATATCTAAATGTGACAGAAGGTAGTGAAATTATAAATGGATGGAACCATTTCTATCGCTGTGTAATACTCTAAGAATACCTAGAATTTAATAATTAATATCTTAAGACTGAGAAATAAGGTGTATATTGTATTAAATAGTTCTACGCAATATAATTAAATTTTGACCCCTTTCAGTGCGTCTATGCGTAAGTAAAGTATTCTGATTGAGTCCCTTGAATATTTTTAGTTGACAAAGGAATGGTTTCTATTGGATAAAATACCGCGCCAGACGGGAATAATAAGGCGCAAATCTCAATTAAATAATTCTCGATCCGATCTGTGGTTCGAGCCAAAACTGTACGGCGCTTTACTAGTCGGGAAATAGGAATAGTGGGTGAATGGGAAGCAAATCGTGTGTTCGGTTGGGGCGCCGGTTACACGCACGACTGCGGCGCCAAGCGGCTCTGCCTAACTCCGGGGGTGGAATTTCCGAAGCTTAAACTAGCCGAAACGAGATGAAAAACTCATCAGCCACGCGTTAAACTGAGCGTTGGGAAACTAATTGTATCTCTTTTTTTTCCTTCCGTTTGTCCCCGCCTGTGCGGAAATCGCTGGGCAACTTAACGCCTCGTTGGCAATCGGCCGTTTAGAAATGGAGCCTTTTTTTTCGTCTGTCGGCTCGCAGATACGGCGTTTTTCAATTAACGATTTTGAAAGCTCAGTTAGTCCAAATAATAAAAGGGGTGAAAGGAAAAAAGGTCTATCGGAGTTTATTTCCTCTATTCTTTGAACTTATCATACACATATTTAGTTCATCATTGTAGTAATGAGATCGTCTCACTGCTCTATTAGAATTGATGACAATGTTCAAAAATATATGTATTATTCTAAATTCTGTTAGAATTAATAAAAATTGTTCGCATTTTTAACATTCTAATAACGGGACCAATAAAATGCGATGATTTTTATAGTGAATTCGAATTTATATTTTTCCCAACGTTACAATTAAAATGTGTAATTTCGTTTTACCTTCTACTTTTCCTGTTAGGGACTGTCTGAAGTGGACAGTGAAATAACCGTATATTTATTTAAAACGGTTTATATGAGGTGCAGTTGATTTCGTGCACCGTTGGCACCGAGTACTAAATAAAAAACTGCTTCAATTACCGTTCATTATAGTTCTCATCAATTGTAGGTCGCCTTGCAGCCGGCTGCGTTTTAATATTTAAAAGCGGGGACTACAACACAACGTGCCTCATTTATTTGTTTATTTTTCAAGAAAAATTACGAGGGAGACGGCCGAGAAACGAAACCGTGTCACGTATTCGGTCCTATTTGTTCGTGTCTGTTGAGAGCGGACACTCTTCTGACGGCGCCGCAATAAGGGACGTTTTTTCCGGAAACTTTTTATCTAGGCCGGTCCAGGGTTCATAGTGCTCGGTCCACGGCTAACAGTAATTCATTCAGCTTGAATTAAATTTCTTCACAGTGCCGACTGAAAAATGTCTACAACAGTTAGAAACGCTTCGTCCTTAACGAGAATCCCTGAGACACTATCATAACAGAGTGTAAAAATATTACAAAATTAAGATAGCTGTCAGATGTAACACTTTTGTGAATTCATCGGCCCTAAAGCACCTGTAATATAATGAACAGTCAAGCGTCAACATCAATTTTGTTAGTTTATGATACCTCATCCTCCCTTTTTACTCCAAAAACGGTTTTGACGGTGCTTTCAAGAGGAACTGTAAAACCTTACAGCCATAAGGAAATTACTTAATAGCAGAGGATTCAAACAGAAAATTTATATTTAGAAGGACGAATACAACAAAATTAATTTTCGATTTAATGAATTATTTGGTCCGTTACCTAGGTTCGAATCCGAGCCAAACCATCAGTCTGCTTTTACAATCTACAAATTATTTTATTTCACTTAGGCTAGTCTAAATAAAACAGTTTGATCGGGAAAATGTGGACACATCCTTAATGAACCACTCTCGTGAATCCACTTTTAGGCATATCCCCCCCTTTCGGCCGTTATATCCGCATTTTTTCCATGAATTCCTTCCAAACACTCTACGGTATATTAATTCCCGACATGAATTTACCACAGAATCGTTTATATAATGCGGACTCGGGTATTTGTTGCGAGAGTTGCTGGTATGTGTTGCAGTCCGTGCGAGCGCCTCGCCCTTCTCGGCCCTTCTTTCTCCGTTTCCGACGTAGCCTCGTTCCCGGTTTCGCTTCCAGACACACTTCCCCGAATCTACGGTGTTGGGCGGCTTGCACGTGGCCGAAATACGCGATGTACAAATATTCGCGCGGCCGTGTGTGCGTGCGCTTGCCAGAAAAAGGAGTAATATAGGTGGCGTTTGCCCTCCCTCCTTCCCCCGGGGGATGATTGGTTGACTCGAAGCGTCCGCCCTGCTCTCCCACTCTCTCTCTCTCTCCTGTATATAACTCAAAGTTAGTACTCGGGGACCATCAGCGCGCCCGGTTTCTCTGCCGTTTAACGCCCAGAAATTGAAGATTATGGTCACGCCTGCGTGGGGCCCGCCAACTGTATTAAAAGACGATATGTGGCCGGGGCCGCCTCTTTTATGCGCTTTTCCATGAATTACGGTCCTCCACCCGGCGGTTAATTTCGCTTTTTCCTCCCCGTAAAGGAGCGCCTCTCCCTTCTCGTTTGGCTATATTAAAAACAGCGGAAGATGTATACTGCTGGCCGTAGGTTATACAAATTAATTGTACAACCTACCCAATATTTGAACTCAGTGATTATCTGATTTCATAAAATTATTTAATCCACCTCAAAATACTCTAATGTACATTCTAAGTCATCCCTAATAGTGCTTAAATAACTGATCATTACAACTGATATATTTTATTAGCCATCTTCCCTTCTTCACGTTTTTTTAAATCATGCTATACTCGTCTTCCCCCTTTTCAGTAGGCATTCCAACACACTGAACAGCATTTTCTATTAGCTAATAGTGTGGCCTAAATATTTAAGTTACTTCAAGCTATCAATAAAGTTTTAATAATTCTTAAAACGGGGGAAGTATGAACGATTATTATGCTGAAATAAAATGTGCATATATCCTGCTTTATTCTACACTAATGCAATTTACCGAAATTCTAATTCAAAATATCCAGAAAAGCCTCCCAGGCGAATTTTCGCTAATTGGAAAAGAATTTTTCTCCCTCCGAGTGGTCCGGAAAGTGAGAGAACACTCGTCCCGGATAATCAACAGCGCTTACTTGTTAGGAATATCTCGGGCAGGTGGAAAACGAGATAGGCCGACCCTAAACTATCCAATCGGCTCCTAAATATTCGGCAGATAATTGCCTCAGTTCCCTTGGAGATTATTCCGAATTATACACTTTCGACCCAAGGCCGCATACCAATACAAATCTGTTCAAAAAAATAATCATTTTTTTCGATCGTCTCCTCTACAGCGAGGAATCCCGGATTTATATATTTGTTTTTTCTATCCTGCTAATTCTGTCACAATTTCTAGTATTAAAATATTATAAGTGTAAAATAAATTATCGCAAAATATAATTTAAATAAGGCAAGGCTAGAAGAGAATTCCGAAGAATTATATGAACTCCAATTAGCCTGATGGAAATAAAGTAAATAAGAACCTGCATTTTTTCCAAGAAACAATTAATTTAATACCTACAAGATAGAAATAATTGACTCAATTACGAAAGAGCAAATTAATGGAATTATCGAGAAATTCCGGAAAGTTATCTTCTACCTCATTATTGGAGTAGGGCGTTGTTTGACTATTGAGCCTGTAGTCAGCACGGTGACACTGCCTGCGCCCTGATGAGGGTAATTATTCGAAACAGTTTTACGCTCTGCCATGTTAATAAGCTCGTATTTTACATTCCTCGTCGAGTTTTATGCGTCTTTAGCAGTTTGGCCCCGATACCAGTTATCTCTTATGGGACTTGTCTCCGCTAGGGGTAATCCCGATGAAATTGCCGGGGGGAATGTCCAGGCGGGCTGTTATAACGAATGTCGGCCCGGCCGATGCCTCCCGCGGGGCCCGCCTTTAAGCCAGATATTAACATTAAGGTGCTAAGTTGGACCGTGTTGTTGAAGTCCCCTCGGGGCACCCTCCATCCGCCCCCAACCCCTTCTCCCTCCACCTTCCCCCATCCCCCTGTTACCTGTCCAATTATCCCCTACACAGGTGCGAGCTCGTCCTAACCAACTCTCCTCCTGAACGTGGTATCATCCAGTGCCCACCCCCTCTACATCCTCCACTCGGAAAAGTACCTAGATATTAGGGTCGAGGCTATAAGCGGAAAGAAACGAGCACAAATTTACCCACCCAGAATTAGCACTGATAAATAAAATAAGATTTACGCGCAAATTAATAATATTGAATACCTTAATCAACATAATGTATCTCCCAACTCATATGGATACACGCACAGTTAGTAGTAGATAAAAATCATGACGCATTGAATTATTGGAACACTGAGTACGTATTTAATTCGGTATTGGGATTGTTATAACCCGAGAGGTCTGCTGCAACATTCCATATAATACGAAGAAAGTGCAGCGGTAATCTAATGAATAACATCAAGTATATAGGGTTGCCCAATCTGAGTAAACTAACAATTTCGCTTTGAGATCACGGAGTGTCATTTCTGTAACTCGACGGTAACACACGCTGAAAACTGTTGCTGACGGTGGCCCAAATCAGAAACCAATATAATAAAAGCGAACACTAACTCAGAAGAATGCGGCTAGAGAATTGCTGAGGGGGAACAAAGTATCGGACAGTTGCGAAACACATATTTAATTTCCGTTATAAATATTAATTGTTGTCGAAAGTATACACATATGTGTCTGCGACATATGTACGTCAGGATTTCTCAACATGATCTATACTAGAATTCGGATGATTTTGATACTTAAGCTAGAAAAAACTGGCTTGCTAAGCTTATTTCTATTTTCATCCATTTACTGAACCAATACTGAAATCAGTTAAAATTGTTGTAGCAGTTGGATCGATGTCCATGTGGACTGAACATTCCTTAACCGAAGTGTGTTTATTCAGTTATGTCCGGGCGGTTTGCGTTCTTTGCTCAGGCTACAGAAATATTTTATTTTTAAATATCAGTTTCTTTCTTTGTTATTAACAATGTGAGACAGTAACACACTCTTCCCCCTGCAAACGCTTATTTACCCCTTATATTAGAATGATTTAATGCACATTTCATGTTGAATCCTGAACTTCAACTGGAAACGTCGCCCCAGTTCAGCTTGCGAGTCTGAATTTACCATTATTAAGCTCGTTGTTACAGATTTAATTCGGAGTTTCAAACGGGGCCCAGCGCCGGAACTGAAGTTGCCCTTTGCGAGCGGGCCAACTCCGGCCGACGTTGACGTGTTCTCTGAGCAATCTCGGTATGTTTTAATTGACCCGTTGGTCGGTTTCAATTTGACGTCAACCCTTCAACGGGCCACTGCGTCGTTATATTTTAGTGGCGTTATCGGATAATTGAATTGAAGTGCCCGCTTGAAAACCCGGAAAAACCACTATTCGTTCCTGTTCGTCCAGTGGTTTTTTTTACTAAGCGCGCTTTCCTAAATTTCATCCTAGAGCTCATCCTAAATCGAATAAGCAATATAAGATATCACATCCACTAATTGGAACTCGTACAACGCCAAAAAATCTGTAATCACAATACGGCATTCTAAAAAAAATACTTATCAATTTTTGACGCACGTGTCAACATGAAAAGATAACGCGTCACGGATGAAGAGAATTGGATGTCGCACATAGTGATGACGAAATGGACAATGGAATAAATGTCTCAGTTTCTGTTCCCACTAAAATTCGTAATATTTATATCTAAATTCCAGGGGGAAAATGAACAGAACGATGGTAAGGAAAAATATGTAAACAATTTCGTGATTAAAAAAATCCGATTCATTTCCAGAAAAGAATTATTTTTTTTAGTTTGAAATACCTGTTTTTGTGGTCTGCGAAGGTTTGGAATACCAGTATTATTTTTTTTCTACCATTACGATGTTTTTTAATGTGAAGTGATACTGTACTTAATGCGACGTGTTTACAAATTTTACCATCTACCATACTCTCTTGATACGACATAAGAACTCTAGAATTACTCGCATGCACCTTTACACACATCCTCGCCTCTAAAACTCCAATATCGATTCCTTTATTCTTTTCGTATCCTTCAGTGGGATCTCGAGATTGTTTAAATGAACGAACAATCGGAATAATAGAAAGCGCTAGATCTATATTTACGGGTGCACTGAATAAAGATTGAAGACCGCGGTCTACAGTGCCTTGCGGAAGGGGTTTTACTTCCTCTTCTTCTTCTTCTTCTTCTTTTTGTTCCTAAATTCTACGAGGGGGAGGTGGAGGAGGGGGAGTTCAGCGCAATTTGTTGACGCCTGATTGTTTGTCTACAGCTCTCGGGGCTGTTCCGGGGTTGGGACGATTTGTATAAAAATTCCGCGGGGTTTACTTTCGGGGGTTGGGGGAGGGGGTCGTTTGTAGGGGGCGGGGGGTAGTCGTTTGAGAGGGGCGGTGAATAAAACATGGGATGTATAATTAATTTTTAATGTCTCCTCGGCGGATGAGTGGAAGGAGGGTGGACGGGGGTGGATGGGGAGGGTCCAAGTCGGAGGAAACGCGGGCGACATAAACCGGCCTGAATGAAAATTAAGTGCCGCCCCATTCATTTTATACCGTTCTTGAAGAAATTAATGTCCCTCAACTTTTGAGATATGGCTCGGATCTTTTTTATTGTCCTAATTCAATAGTGACTCGTGATTCGCCCAATCCCCATCCCCCCCCATTTCCCCATAAAACAATCGCTTTCAATAAATGCTACTTTTCTCGCTTAAACACTGTAATAGAGAAACTCACGCGATACCGACCTTTCTTTTATCCAATTAACTGGGACCGTGCCAATTTAGTTAATCAGACGAAATTGAATCCTTATCAAATCGATGAATCGACATTTTAATTTTGGAACGTTCGTTGCAGTATTTTGTTCCACCGCTGTCTCATATTAAGATTGAATTAAACCTATTTGAATAACGCAGAACAACTAAAGTAAAGTTTAAAAACTTCTAGATAATATTTTAATTATGTTCTGCAACGCGTCTTGACACACTTAATGAATGAAAAAAATTGACAAAACACTTGGGTTCTATAAATGTTACTCGAGAATAATGGAATAATAATATTATTATTATGCAATAATACCTATAAAAGTTCATTGTATGTTGAAATAATTACACAGAATTATCTAATTTGCAAATTAGACAAATATTTTTGGTTTTATCGCCTAGATAAATGTTTTTCTGCACCCAAAAATACGTGAATAATGGGCGTGTTAGATAAACAGAATAGACATTATATTCTTGTTCGATTTCATCCTATTTAAGAAGGTTGTCTCAATACTGACTTTCCGTCACGAACCAATAATCATATTTATGACAATTTCCGTTGAAAGCGCCTCCGAGAAAGTTCTATTTAAATTGTTCATCTTTATTCTCTGTACCTAATTCTATCACTGAACTACAGGTACATGAAAAGAAAAAAAATAAAATAAAAAAAAGAAACGCCAAATTCTAACTCCCGACCCTGAAGATCGTCGGGAATCCCGAGTTTGAAAAAGCAATTATGCGGGAGCAAAGGGAAGGGCGGAGCGGGCCCGCCTCTTAACAACCAATTGTAACGAAGAAAACCGCCCCTGCTGCCAGCGTCTTTGAGCTTTTTCAAGGGAAAACTTGTTTTCAAAACCGAAACTTTAACAAAGCGCACTTCATAACTGATAACACACAGTGCCGCTTTATACCTTCAACTCTTTCCGTTTTCACCGCCCCCTTTCACCGGCCAGCAACTGGTTCAACCCCCAACACAACTTTTCCACTAACTCCTAGCTCGATCCGAAATTTAATATGCAACAGACAATGGTGGCTCCGAGTTTAAAGATTGTAATTTTTATTACTGGAAGGCCAACTAAAAGGTGGTGAAATTTTCCTGCGGCCTTTTGTTGAACTACAAATACGGTCGAAACATAAATTTAAGATAACCGCGAACATAGTTCGGCTATTAATTTCTGGTCCATAATAATATACCTGTTAACTTCAAGTCAATTTGATACTGTTAAAAAACAATTTGTAGAAACACATTACTTTCAATATTCTACAGATATATAAGTTTATAGATTAAATTAAACTGATATTGGTTGGAGATCTGAACAGTTTTTTCTTCGATTGCCCTAGCACGGCCCGCGCCCCAAATTGCTTATAAGGTTTTTCTCCTTCTCCAGATCAGATTCGGGACTTAAAATCGGCTCACGCGGCCGAAACCTAAACCTAATTGTGCGGTGGATGGGGGGGGGGGTGAGAGTTGCACGGAGGCAACTCGGTTGGCCCTGTTCCGCCTCAGGAAAGTCACGACTCCTGATGGCCTGTTAATTGTCATCCGGGGCCCAATTGAAATGTCCGCAGTGCATCTCTAGTTCTCATTCACCGCACAATTCACCAGGCGCCGAGTTCACACAGATCACGTCCGATTTCTAGCACTATTTGCACATTCCTGTCGGTACAGTTCCAATTTTACAAGGACAAATTTTAAACAATTTAGGACAAGAAAAATTATTTAAAAAATATTTATTATTTCCATGTATAATTTCTGAAGCATACAACGAAAATGTTATTATGTACTTCCATAATGACAGTAGGTTTACTTGAATTTTACCACCCGTTTAAAATCAAAAAGTATAATTGGTTCGTTACCCGCATGAAATAGTTTACATCATCCAATATATTAGGACATTTCAGGCGGAAAATAAGCTGCACGAATTTAAATTATACTAGAGCGTGTCGCATCGCGTTCCAGTGTTTTCTGAACTGGAAACAACATTTTTATTCCAATAAATTACTCATAAATATTTATAACGACAATTTAACTGGTCAATAATAATAAATTGGCGTTGGACTCGCTGAAAGGGGAAAATGTATGTTATTTTTTTTGGTATTTGTGGGGAACCGTTCGTATTAAAAATTTCAAATCTTAAAACTTTATTCGTGATTTATATATGTCTGGGTAGGACAAAATATTTTTGGATCCGCATTTATCGGTAGTTCAGTTAAATTAAAAACCCACCCCTTCCTCTGCCCCGGCGTAAATTTTCTAGTTAGTTAGTTGGTGTAATGCTTTTTTGGGTGAAAGTTGGTCCGGGTCAGAGAGGGCCAAAAACAACGGCCCCGGGTGATGGAGCGATATTGAGAGTGGTAAATCGTGTTGTTTGTTATCAGTTATAAAGTAGTTTAGATTGTTCAACTTTCCTTATTGAACTTCTTCAAAGCGAAACCGAGCGCGAGAAGAGCCCACCCACCCCCTTCCCACCGTCGTCTATTGTTTCCTATTTTCCTCTTTATTTTCAACTTTTTGTGTTTCCTTTTTCCCACCCCCACGCCGCACCCACCCCCGGGTTTTTTCCCTTCGGCTTTCATATTTTTTCTTAGAGATTCTTATCCGACTAGAATAGGCCCCCCGGCGTCAGGATTTCTATTTATTCCCCAATTAAGTTCCCGAGGAAGGAACTCTGGATGGATTCTGCGATTCTTGTACAGTTTCCTGCCTCGAGTGGGGAACTCTTTAAACTGCCACTGACTTACGGCCGACCGAATTTAAACTGCATAAAACGGGTCCGCAATAAAGAAAAGCGCCAGTTTAAAAAAGAAAAGCGTAGAAACCCAATAAGTGTCCGGTGTAATATAAACGTTGCACTCGGTTCATAGTTCATTAATGAGTGACAAATTCGGAAATAAATTGACTGGGTCTAGTTCTAAATCTGGAATTGTCCGCGCTATAATATTCCCTTTCTAGGTCAGTTGCATGACCGCATTATCCACAACACACTAATTAGATTCTGAATTCAGTTATTCCTACATTCTCATCTTCATTATGGGTTTAGAATTAAAGAAAAATGTATGTATACTTGTACAGCGGAAATATATTTACTGTTTAATATTTATATCCTGTATTTCAAATTCGCAATTGAATTTATTGCGATCGTAGCTGAAATGCGGACCTCCAGCCTTCCTTGGGATAAAGTGCCGGTAATGCCTCCGTTCCCAGTACACATGGTGGGATATGAATGGATAAAGAGTTTAGGTCTTTGATAAGGAAGAATCGATTGAATATTAAATGGCCGGTGTTTTCGGTTCGATCATGTATAAATCGTTGTAATTTATTTTAAATACCGATTCCCATCCTCCGCAATTAACTCTGACCGCCACAGTGACATTTGGTAGGCAGAAGACCATTTCCGAAAAGTTAAAACGAATCCGAATAGACTGTCGAGCGGTTCAAAAAAAAACAAAACAGAAAGTCTAAGGAAATAAAGGGAAAGGTACAAAAAACTGGATCGTTACGCTACACGACGTTTAGGGGGTGAGAGTGAAGGGCCGAAGGCGGTGAAGGTTGTGGTGGGGGCGGTCCGTGAAGTTCAACTCCGGTTAACTGGGTCAACCCCCGACCCCCTCCCACCACCACTCCGAATGGGATTTTCGTGGGCCTCAGGGGCCGGTGGACACTTTCGTGATTCCATTTCATTTCATGTTGTAGACCGCCGGGGCCATCCTCCCCCCTCTATGCCTTTAAACCACCCCTTTAACAGCCCCCCGCCCCGCACCATCCTCCCTTATCGGCACTCGAGACATCCGATTTATACTAAATCGGAATATGCCCTCGCGGCTGAGGTACACTGAAGTGCCCACGTTGACTATTTTCAATACCTTATTAGCCTTTGTGGCTCAGCGGGTAGTATACGGAGACGCGTATCTCTACGTCCGTTATCCTAAACCGTAATCCAACTGAACATGAATTAGTAGAAGAGATCTAAAAAATATTTCAGTTTCTGTTGATCTTCCTAGTGCGGACACGTTCTGTTTTGACTATACTGAAATGTATCAATCTATTTATTGCGTTAATGTATAAATTAGAACTGGATTTACATACATACACTATGATTAAGTGTAAAATGTAAATAGATTCCCTTTTATAAACAATTTGTTTCGTTAATCTCAAATATTTTGAAATGCTACTAATTCTTTTATCTGATTTTGAATGAGTCGGAGTCTGCCGGTATTTCACAAATTCAGACCTACACTAGCATCTTATCCAGGATCCTTAAACCAAAAGCCAGGGAGCTAAAGCTAATTAATAATTTTTGTTACAACTATTTTTGTTACAAATAGTAAAAAAAAATTAGGAATTATGATAGAATTAACAGGGCCCACTGTAGTGTTGTAATATGAAAAATCAGTATACTGCTGCGTAGAGTTTTATAGGCGGGAAGGCGAAAGTGTTCGGGTAGATGGAGCTCATTCGGTAAATACCATCAATAATAAGTCGTAATAATTAATGTCTCGATTATAACCTTCAGTTGGGTTGTCCTCTTGGAATATGAGAACCTGCTCGTGATTGGTAGGTACGGTATTCGGTGGCCGGGATCATTATTGGGGGCGGCGGGAGGGTTTCGGTCCAGACGCGGCCGTAATCGTAACAGTTAGAATACGATATTTGTGACTACTCGGGCGGGGATTACCGAATTTTAACCGGGCGCCATCTGCGACCCTCCTTACTACCACTACCACTACCACCGCTATACTACCCAGATGTGTGCCATAGCCCCGTTTTTACTGCCCCAGTTAGGCGCCCGTTCTCGTTATACTTTTACTGAGTACTTTCGTTTTCACCGCAGGTAAAATCCCTGTTCCAAATAGATAAGTTTAGTTAAAAGTGCCAATATTGTATTGAAAAATCGTATTATGTAATATTTTTGTATTGATTTAAGAAACTGGGACCCGTGTTCGATTTTTCTGTTCCCAACCTCAATATATGTACCTAAATATTTATATAATTAAATTTATTTGTATTATACATATTTTAAACTAAATTAACTAGTCTCATGAGACTATGAGACTAGTCTCATGAAATGTCTGCACCGTGTCCCATATCGCCCGGCCTTTGGTCCTGAAGCTTCGGCCCTAAAGTGGAAGACTAAAAGTATACAAAGCGACACGAAAATTAAATAAATCCGTAGCGATGAAGTCGGTTGTGAATTGCGTTGTGGGGAGGGGCGGCAATAAAATCGGAGGGGGCTTTAACTGGAAGTGATAAAATCACAATCTAACCCTCTCGTCCGACCCCCCGGTCAACTGCCGGGTCCTCGCCGCCAATCCAATCCAAACAATACTAAAACCCATATTGTTTCAACAACCCTGATTGGTCACGGTAGAGGGGATGGGGTGGTGGGGGCTGAAGGGAGGGTGAAGCTATCCAGAGAGAGAGAGAGAGGAGGAACGCGAATGAGAACAATTAACAGTCCAACAATTGGCCGGGCCGGCTGCTTTTATGTGTTTTCCCGTGTAAACTGTTCGGCGGTGTGTCAGTGTTGGGGCGATAATCTATTATCGCGTTAAAATGCTACCCTCGGCCGTGTGTTAATTTGGATTAGCTCCTCGCGCGGGCACACGGTGAGGAAAGGGGCGCGGTGGGGGTCGATGCGGCGCCCGGACAAATGCAGTTCAGTTTGGGTTTGGGGTTAAATCAAATGTTTAAAATAAACAAACATTGTTTCGGCGGACAGTTTAACGGCGTTTTAACGAGATTGACTTGAAATAATATTAAAACGAATCGGCTCCTGGGCTCAACCTGAGCCGAGTTCCCAATCGTGAAATGTTTTTTTTTTTAACTACTAGTAAGTTCATGTAAGTGAACATATACTTGCAGTGGAAAATATTGTTCGGAACTATTTTTAAATCGTACCAAAAATGAAACCTACATTTTTTATGTAGTACAGGTCATACAGTATAAGTGCAAACGTGGATAAAAATAATAAGATAAAAAAAAATTTAAATATGTCGGAACTGTGGAGCAGAAAGTACTACTTGTTAACAAATTGCTCTGGTCCAAACAACTGGAGGATTTATGAAAGCAGAATGATAATAGAAAAAATGTAGTGTCTGTCGTAAACTCCAAAATTAAATATTAGCCTTCTTGTGGCACTCGGGCGGTATTGAAATTCATTTTTCTGACACCTGTGTCGTAAAATGGCAATGAAAACTGAGATGAATGTTTAATTCTCCTTCCCCCCCCTATTGTACTAGGCAACTAAAACTAATATTTGCTTCAGTAATGTTTTGGGGTCGCCTGAACAACAGAAATAGCCATGTGTATATTCAGCCGTAGAGTATTGTCCGTGTTTTAATGGCCGAGTGCGCTCGCCCTGTTATTGTTGCTTTAGAACGCCGACCACTTCGGGCGGCACTTTTTTTTTGCTGAATTAAATTAATAAACAGCTCCTAATTATAATAATAGCGCAGAATGTTTCCCACTGAAGTGACTAAAGATTTTCGTGCCAAAAATCTTTTTTACTCTCACTTTGTGCTACCTCGTCTTCTAGAAACTTTTATAAATTCAAAGCCGGTTTATGAAATGGTCCTATAGGGTTGCATGTATATGTCGGCTAATAATATTATGTAAAATACACATATAAACATCCTTGAATAAGCATGAACTTCTACACTGGGAAACACTATACTCCAGTGATATACCTTAACGTTTGTGATATTAGAAGTTTTGATAATTATCCCTATTAATTATCCGCATTTTCTCCTGTATTTAAAATTAAAATATCGCACCGAATAGTATTCTACAAGATGGGCCTTTGTGAACAAAACAAATTCATTTTTGGTTTTTTTAACTTCATTTGATTTGTTTATTAGATTACAATAATGCGGATCATAAGAATGTATTTCATTGTATACACAATCATGTTCCAAATAAATTAAAAACTGAGTTCAAAGACTTATAAGGAAGATTTTTTATGGTATTTTTTCTCGCCTTCTATCGCAAATGAGGTATACCAGTGGCGGACCCAATTTTCAAGCAATGGCAAATTAGAAAACTGCTTCGTAGCCATCCGTAGCAATGTAAACTAGGAAATATCAAACTAGGTTTAGCTCTTTAATACTAAAATTTGAATACAACTTTTGTACAGTTCTATACCTTCATTATTAAAATTTGAATTAAAATTCCTTGTAAAACTTGAGGCTGCAAATTCTAGGTTGAGGGGAACTGCAGAAAAAAGGGGAGGGATAAAAGCTGTATGTAAACAGTGCACTCGATTTGCATGAGTATCTAGACCTGTAAATAGTACGGAGCCGCGTTAGTAGAAGCTTTACTAACTAATCTGGGCTCTTCTTATCGCTGTACACTACTAATACACCGCTTCCTACCCCGTCCTGTCTTAAAATTAATAAGAACCCTCCCCCCCCACCCCGTCCCCTGCTACAAACCGTTCTATCCTCTAGCATCCGCCCATGAGCGACAGGTCGCCTCATTTATTTTTCCCCTTAACCTCATCCCATCACCCCCTGCTCCGGCCCCATATCCGGAGCCTTTCCCTGTTTTAATTAACTCCCCACACACATCCCCACCAACCCCGCCCCGACCCACCGACGCGCCCTTCCCTTTATCGCCTCCCGGGAGTTTAATGGACAGCCGGGATGCGTATGAAAAGAAGGAAAAAATAAGAGTTGCGGGGGAGAGGTAGGGGGTGGCCATCCTGAGGGGAGAACCTCCTCCTCTCCTTACCGTTACTACTCAAAATTCCTACCCCCAACCCCGAAATCCATTCCGCATTCGTAGCTGCTGACAGTAAAATATTTCCCTTTGTGGGCCTCAGAGTTTTTTTTTCCATAACACTCAACTTCTGGATAAAGATTCATCAATGTATTATAATTAAATCCACCCTCTAGACCTCTGGAAGCGTGTTGTATATTCGACCAGTATATTATCTCGTAACGGTATATAATTTATAGTTTAAACATAGTTTAGATCCATTGTCCAGTAAATAAGTAGTCATTCTTAGGGCACGCATGAATACATCGACTACCGTATTAGCCTTCGACATTTCGGTTTGACCCCGTTGGAATGGAGGGGAGAGGGGGGAATATTCCTTTCATGAAAAAGGGAAAAGTGAGTGGGGAACCGGCCTCAATTCAACTGGTTGGGAATCGGGAGATGATCCGACCATAGAGGAACCCTCCCCCCCACCTTCTTTCGACGGCCGCCCCAATCACGAATAGCCGCCGGAGTCCGTCGTTATACCCCTGTTTATCCGCCGCGGCATAATACCCCCTGAACGAATTTATACGAAAGTGGGATGGGCTCGCACAATTAGAAACGCCTAATTTCTGTTCTGGAGAGTCCTCGATAGAAATATAAACGGGAAGCCGGAAAAAAAATCCTAACGGCCGAAGAATGGGCGAATTTAATGACTTGGAGCTCCGCTACCGACATCCCTCGAGGCTGAATAAATAATTGGGGGGTCGTACCGCCATTGGAGACGAGATCCGATTCCAAAACCCCTTTGTGGGATTATACTTCGGCCGACCTTCTTATTGTAGATATTTTATTTGTCGAATTGCATTTCTTTTTATGTACATTCGAAAATTCTGTAGCGTAAATGAAAATGGGTCAGCACTATGACCCAATATGCCCGAATCTGTATTCAGAAGTTTGGGTATTGGGTAACCGCAAGAGAATAATATATCCTAACGGCCCGTATTATACTTTAAAACAAAATCAGAGTTGACAAGGGATGCAGGCACAAAGAAGTTACTCACAAAATTGTAAAGAGATCAGATAGATTTGCCCAACTGCTGTTTTGTTTCCAAAATGCCTTGTAGCGCTAACTGCAGTTTAGATTTATGCATTGATTATGCAGTCATTATCTGTTATTAACTCGACTTTCAGTACAAGAGAACTAGCACTAGGAACCGATGCTTGCATTAATGCAAGTAAGTAATAATATTGCCATTACAGGTACGGCGCTAATACCCGACCAACATTTCCGGCCGGTATTACGGGTCTAGTATTGTAACGCCGTAGGAACCGGCTTCCAGAAGCCAAATCGTGCGCCCATTTAAATCTCACCGTGTTCTTATCGAATAATATGATTTCCAATGGAATTATTTGAGAACGAACTAGAGGGAAATAGCAAGATGTTATGTTTTGATATATTGCAAATAAAATGAAATATTAGCAGTAACTTACTACTTATTATCCTCCGGCCAATAGGGATTTATTATTTTTCACTACAAATTTTTCAGAAACAAATTTTATTGAGGTCGCTGCATGCAGAATTGTACTGTTTATTTGTGGGCGGATGAATAAACTACACGTTCACTCAAACATATTATACTAAACAACACATAGCACATGTAGGAAGGGGACGTGTACACCAAGCTAGGCCGGGGACTCCACCTCCGGACTTTTACTGTAAATGCAAATTCTGAATTTATTAAAAGCGAGGAACTCATTAAACGCAGTGTAATCGTTGGAATTCAATCCACCAGATGTTATAAGTACAGATAGGTTGTGGAAAGCAAAAACTAGCCCTCCACTTTTTGCCTCCTGTCTCGCCGGGTTCTAGGGACGAGGCTCAAAATTAATAACAATATCGACCCCCTTGAGGTCCCATTTTTAATTAACTCCACCCCCCCCCCGTTCCCACCCCCGGCACCCTATAGAACTTGCAGTGGGGACTGTGTGTGCCCTATCTTGCCTATCCTTAAGCCCAGCGTTTTCCCGGAGGATTCTGAAATATTCCCCCCTCACCGATACAGAAATTATTGGCCGAACCTAGGAGAACATTAAACTGCATCGTCTCATCGCCACCTCGAAACGGTTCTAGAGCATCGTAATGATATACCGTTCTGAAAATCTCGTTCGTTCCTATTTTATTGATTAATGTTTATATCGAATCCAGACCCATATTTAACATAGGCGGACAAACTCTTACTTATTTTAACAAGTCCTGAATTATTTTCAAGAAATTATGTAAAACATCAAAACAACAAATTCCTAAAAATAATCTTCTGAATTGAATTGTAAGATGTTCAGTGTAAATAAAAAACATTTCTAGAAAATATAAAAATATATTATGCATTATATTATAAGGAAAAATATATTTTAAAGCCTAATTTGAGCAAGAAAAGTTCAGAGATTTAATTTGTGTCAAATGCAGGGATTTTTTAAACGCCCATCCCAATCCTAAAAACAAACCGCGGAAAGGTCTACAAAACATTTTGTGGCGCTATGTTTGTTTCAGAGAGGGCCAATAATTAAATGTTTGTATTTGAAATGTTGCTAACGATTTTAGCCCCATCATAAAGACAAAGTGGACCTTGGGACCTCGGCGGCTACATTTTCGAAACTCTTTAGAGGTCGTTTTAATTCTTTTAAGTCTGGCCAAAGTTTTAATCTCCCTTTCGCTTAATTCATTTCAGACCGGAAACCTAACTGTCACATTTCAGGCGCTATTTCAGTTCAGAGCGCGGGTGGCTTTCATCGCGAGCCTTTCAAACACCGGTCATTTGCCTCTGAAAGTGCTTCCTGAGCGGAAAGAAATTAAACTTAATTCGCGCCAGAAAATGAAGGAAAGAACTTTAGAATAATTACGGTCATTTACTGGTATGATATAAAATAAACTGGACTCGTTGACTCCGATTTTCAAAAAGGTCGTTTACTTCGATCTTATTTATATTTGTCAGACTTAAAAATTCTTCAATAATTTGCAGATACCTTAAAACTACTAAATGTGGAAAAAATCGTCGCTTTAAAACGTAAACTTCCATTTAAGCATATTATAAGAGGGAATATTGTGAAACGACCCCAGAATATTTTCTTCTTATGAATATTCACAATTCTCACTTTTTCGACGTCGGCCTCGAACTGGGAGCATTGTACAGACTGCTTAGTATGCTCTGTACCGAACGTTACTAAACAATTCACTAATGTAATTTAGGATTTCTGTACCGGTTATTCCCTGTGGAGAAATCGTAATGTATAAATGTATTTTAAAGCCTGGTAGGTCCCCCTTATTAAAATTCATGACTCGACCGCTCCCATACACTACACGGCCACACGCATTATACCGTCTTCTTTTCAGAGGGTATTATTATTGAATTTTAGGGAAAATTCCGTTTCGAATTCAGCACAGCGGTATACTTTTTATTTATTTCCCCTTTTAAGCGGAATCATATATTAATAATGCGTTTCCTCCGAGTGGGATTGGAGGCGGAAGATAAATCCCCGAGGAATTATATTAATTCAGTTTATTGGATGGCAAATGTCTCTTTAACATTATTAATCTTGTAATCCACGTCACTTTTTTCCAGCCTCCCAACCCCCCTCCGCCAGCAACATTCTATTTAGTCAAACTTTGATCCCCTCGTCCTCCCTTTAATCCCGGGCTTTAAACCGGGAGACAACCCCTCAACCTAAAAGTAAAGTACTTTTTAACAGATTACATCTTCAACAATTATTTAAGCCTTTCAATTCCTTGTCAAGTGGGCGGCTGGTAGGGAGGGGGAGGGGGAGAGGGCTAATGATCCTACCGCTCCAACCCCCTCAATTCCCCCCGACCTAAAACTATTGTTAACACCCCCTCACTCCACCGCGAGCTGTTCAGCCCTTCCAATATTTCGATTGGGAGAACACCGGCCCACCCCCTTCTTTCCCCCTCACGCCCAACCTAAACAGACGCTAATCACTTTTCCGATGTTGCTCGCCACCCCACCCCCTACCCCCTCGCCCTTATTTATCTCTCCCTCTCTCTTTGCCGGGAAAAATCTCCGGAGGGCGGTGGGTTTGGGATGACGAGAATTTTAATGACTCCACCGAGCACCCCTCCATCACCATAGCTTAGTTACAATATTGGGGGGGGGGGGGGGGGGGGGGAGATTGCAGTTATTTCTTTTCGAAACACGTTTATAGGCAATTGACTGGTGGCAAAAGTTAGTTATAAAAAACGTATAATTCATGACTCCTAGGCCTAACGTATCCTCGGAATACGTTCCCGACCGGCGGTTGATTATTTCAGTGTAATCAGTCTTTAAAACGTTGGAACGCAAAAAATGTGGAAGGGAGAGCGGACTCTAATTTTAATGAATTTCCCTCTCAGTGTATAACTTGAGGCCGTGAAAACGGAGTACGGCGAGTGGAATTTAATTTTCGAATACCTTGACATTGCCAATGTACATAATAACATCCTATCGCCATGTTTGGACTGCCAGAACAACGTAGGCCGAAATATGTTTTAATTTTTATATATCTCTTACTTCATCCTGGGTTTTGAAAAGTTATTCTGGTTGACTTTGCATCCGAGGTGCGTTACTGCAGTTTCTTTCAACATTTTAGCTGTTCCTCAACACGAAGTTCGTGTATTAAAACTTCCGGTAAAATATGTGATCGGAGAAATGCGAGAATAAACTTTGATGCCGTAGCGGCGGTTATTATGACTTTTCGCGTCTAGAGACAGCCTTCAGGCCGAAAATTTATCGACATTTCCCGGCCCAGCATTTGATCCACCACCCCCTCCACCCATCGGGGGATGAGGATTCATTCAATACGTCCATTATACGTTAAGTGTCGAAGCGGGGCTAGATTGTGTCAACTGCTGGGAGAAGTGGGCGTCAATTTCCACCAGTTGGAGATCCCTCACGCGTCCCCGACCCGCGATCACGTCCCGGAAATGGGTTCTCTCTACGATCGGCGCTTTTTTACTTAAAATAAAAAAATAAAAGAAGTAAAAGAACTCCGGTCGAAGGCTGGGTTTGAGTGTGCCCATTTAGGCCTTTCGAGTCGAGAAATCCACAATACGAGTGAAATTCGATGAGGCCGCCGCTTTTCCGACCCCATAGGAGGTATTCTCTGCAATCGGAACATATATATTCTTCTTCGCTTCTGTATTTTTTGTATGTATGTTCCGAGAAATTTTGGCGACCGAATTCTTCCGCATTCAATTCCTGAACCGATGAATATTCATTAATTGTAACTGCCGCGAATTTCTATCGTTTGAGTTATCGTCACCGTTTCAGCTAATTAACGCATCGCTGGACAAGCAGAGTCGGCAGTACGAGTTCTAATATATAGCGGATATATCTAGCGCATGTTCAAATCTGAGAATTTGGGTAGAAAACTATTATTAAATATTTTTGAATACCTGTTTTGTGGTCTTCGGGGGGTCTCCTCTCACCGTTTCGGTCTTTTGCCAGACCGGTTTGGGTGGCTGAGGAATCTTATATTGATTTGAATTATCCACCGCGTAAAACAGCAGGAGGGAGAACACGGAAAAATTTCACGCTCCCGTCCAGATTAGAGTACTGTATAATGTTATATTGTTCTCGTCCAGTATTGAAGCCGTTCGTAAAGCGAAAGTATTGTCCGGGACAGTGAACCGAAATTCGGCCATTAATCCCAACCGGTTTGTTGGGACTCTGGGACTGTGTACGGAGTCATTGGGCAAGAGCCGTAAAAACGTTTTACGTTAGGGCAGTAACAACCATCGCGTCGGACGCATCCATATTGCTGCCGCCTATGTTATATACCCGAGTTGTAGGGATTTGTTACGGCCCATTGCCTCGATTGGAGTCTCTCCGCGGACGTTTCTCATTCTGTTACATACTATACGTTGTTATTCTTAATATTTTATATGTTATTTACTTATACTTTTATGCTGCCCATTTGCGCATAAGACTGTGTGCTTATTTTTACAGTTTCTGAACTTATGCGAAGTAAATATTAAGTGAAGATGTTTTAAATCAATTATTATATTATAATTCATTATAACACCATTATTATAATCTCAACTCTATAACAGTTTGCACAGTATTATAGTTATGTGTAATATTTATTCCAACCCCGATTTTCTGATTCTTATCTGACTAGCTAAACATTAAATTAAGACTCAGAATAAACAATGTTAAATTTTCCCGTATCGTTAGCTAGGTATTTTCAAACTGGGTTGAAAGGATGAAGTTAAATAAAAATAATGAGAAACCTTAAAAAATATTTCGGTTGGTAGGGCACCTGCCCTGGACACGTTAGTCTTCGCGCCCACAAAATCCTGATAGCCCGGCCTAAAATCCCGAGCGAAACGAGAGCCGACGTTCTCCCTTTTATGCGCCGAATAAACCCCGAATATCGCACCGAATGTGCCGTTTGTGAACGACCCGATTTCGAATCCCGGTGCTAAAACATATCCTCATATTCGTAAACGTCTATATTCATATCTGTCCTGCCCAGTGCGGAATCACTTATCCGCATCGGGTTTTTGGTACCGACATTGACTGCAAAAACGAATGCTTGTTTCCTATATACAGGCTAATAGAGGCGTACATAAAAAATAATTAACCAGTTTCTTTTATGCGGTGAATTGTAGCTGAACAGCTTTTCTGACTAGTTTTTCTTTTGAACAAGAGAGGTAATTTCATTACTTGCAAGGTATTTTAATTTTAAGTATGCTCATTTTCGTTTTCTTCGGTCGTATATATATACACGAATGAACATATATTTGTTGAATTGGTACCTCATACAAATCCGGCTTACAGGAGCTTATTCCCACCTGTTCGCCGATCACATGCTAAATATCCCAAACAATAATATCAAAGCTTGTATAAGTCTTTGAAAAGGGTCCCCCCCCCGTATGTCTTGTACGAACAGTGAGAGACTGCCTCGAAAGGTGGTCTTTTATCGGCTGTTGATAGAAAGGGGGTAGAGGGGAGATATTTCCCTTTAATACATGTTCGGCCTGTTTCGAGGGGCACGAACGTGTTCGAGTGTGCGTAATCGTGTGTCTCCCTCTCCCTTCCTCTCTTATATCGCTCAATCATTCTATCTTTTTCGCACTCCCTCTCACCAGTCTGCGACCCCGTCCCTGGCACCGTCACCCCAGCCACTACCGCCCCTTTCTTTCAACACTTCAATTTCCACCATCCGTTCGTCTCCGACGATGGAGCACACGCCAGTGTGTGTGTACAAGCGCTGTGGGTAAGTGGAATCACTCAAAGGGTGTTGGAGGCGGAGAAGATCAAAGTGCTCTCGTGAGGGGGTAGCCGGGCCTCCCCCTACTGTTGATAGCGCCGAGAAAAAGGAAAGTACTGCCCGTAAAGCGGCACCCCCTCTCACCCCTCTCCCCCTTCCGCAATGTCCCTTAAGGTGACTCCATTCTATCACACCGGTAGTCGTTTCAAACAATGGTCCGGCTCGGGCTTCACTTCCGAAAGAAGGCATCGGTCCACAAAAATAACAATATCATTCCTCAGACACCAGTGAAAAGGATAGTCATTTCTATGCTGTTCTGAAAATTATTTGATAGAAAAAATTATAACCTCAATTTCGCTAAAGTAATGTGGCCACATTACTCTGCCCTTAATTACACCTGCAATTTGTTTTTTTTTTCATTATATTAAACAACTTTCAATGAAATGTAGGGCTACTTGATTACTGAGTACGCCGAGTAATTACTGATTATTCGCGTGTATGTCCAGTGTAACGGCCTTGCCAACCGAATGTCAATATTCTCTCGATATTGGAACTAATGTAGTGCAGAAATTGCCTATTAGAATTGTAGTTACTAATGTAAGCACGGAATCATCGCAGATTGTGTATTGTGCCTGTTGAGCGCTATATCCGTCGGTCCATCACTTGAAATTAATATTCCATGTAATTACGCCGGCGTACACAATTATACATTGCGTACATATACGGTAGAGATCGGAAAGATTCTTTCAGTCCTGATGGCCGTTATTTCTTTTGATGTACAAATCCAAAATTATCGGTACAACGTGGGGCGGCACGCGGGGGCGGTACAAAAGAAAACCCCGGGATCCATTCCGAGTGTTTATATTTAATCGGCGTTTGGGGGGTCGCTGACATTTCCGTTTAGACGACCGGGGCGGGAGAAATAATTAAATTCTCGTAACCGACTTGCCTCTGGAGTTTCAAAGGGAGGAGCCGAGCGGGCTCACACTCGAAAGGGGCCCCTCCCCACGACGACGAAACGTATTAAAATTTATGCCTCCTCTCCTCCCAGCTATTCTCCATTTCTTCCTTAGGCAGTTTTTCCGGACGTACGGAATAAGAGGGAGGGAGAGGATGAGGGAAAGACAAAGGAGAATTTTCCAACATTTACGATAGAACAGGCTGTTGCCGTTCGGCCCTCCTTTTTAATAACGCCGCTCGGCCGTTGTCTCAAGCCTCTGTGAATAATGAAAACTGTCCTTTCTGTTATCGGCGGGTAAAAAGAAGTTCACCCCCGAGGCCATTATTAACAATAATTTTGAAAGAAAAAAACAACAACATACTCCTTACTTGTTCTGACAAGGTATTATGTAATTTTGCAAGCAGAGTATTACACGATTCGGGCAAATTTATTAATTTCGAAATTAGATTTACTCGTCAACCTTGATAAAATAGCCGCATTTAAATTATTAGCGAGTATCATGTATTTAGGTTAATGATTCCATTATACAAATTGTGGCCCCGGGGCGATTGAAAATTCATCATTTGAATTTTTATCATTTAACGTGGTTTGGGATTTCAACGTTCGGCACGGGTTAAAACATAAAGAATACATATTGTTGAAATATTTTTTTTTTGTCCAGCACAAAGAACAAGGCTTTATACCCACAATTTTGACTTGATATTCAGTTTTTAATCAATACCGTATTAAAATAGTAGTATGTTTGCCAATGACTAGTCGATGGGCCCGGTTCACTTTAACTGCAGCGAAAATAGACAACACAATCGAACTAAGCCGTTAACAGTGCACATAATAAACGTGCGTATGGTGACACGATGTACATTAATACACTGTACACACATAAATACTATAATTACAGGATATGAATAAAGTCGCCAGCAAAACATTAAGATACCATCCGGGCAGAACAAAGTTTAGGGACTATTGAATTTTTCATTGAGCATATTTCAATGTTATCCTACCCAAAATTCTTGCAACAAATATCCCATGAAGACGAAAAAAAGGTTTAAATTTGATATAAGATGGTCTCTTCAAATCATCACCATTTGATGAAGAAGCCGCCCATACTGGGCTCGGTAGGCACGTGGGCTGTATAGTGAGGCGTCACGTGAGCCGTTGCCGCGGAGTGTGTGCGGGTTTTTCTCCGGGCATCGTTAGTCTAACGTTTCTTCGCTGTGGGAGGGGGCGCATTTTGAACACTACGTGATGCCTATAATGAACCCGCGGCGGGGCGGGAGCGCCCAAATTCCCCGGACGGGCGACATCCCATCCGGAAAATATGTTCTCGCCCTGAATATTAACCAGCGGGACGAACAAAGGTTCAATCCGCCCCCGGCTCCTATACTCTAGCCCCGAGTCCGCTTTCGTCTCGGAAATCTATTGGATGAGAAATTAGATCGCCGCACTATTGAGCACTGCTGCATTCATGATGGATTATGATGCCACAAAAATAACAGTAAAAAAGAGTACTCCATTTCTAAAATGCTACGACTCCTCCTGTTAAAATGTCCGAGTTCCACTTCAATAGAGACCGCCCTAAGGTCAATCGGCCGAGAGGGGTTTTGAAAATGTCAGACCGCGCTCTGAATCTTGAACGATTATCCACCCCCTATTTTGTTTTATTGACCGGGAGAAACAATATATTTTGTGGAAATCGTCGTTAAAACGAGACATTTTGACATGACCTGATTACAATTATCGGTCGATCTTCTACTGAAGCGATATTTCCTTGTCGTTCATTCCAACTAGCGCAATTTTGTCTTTTGAAAATTCGTTCTTAAATTTTTCACGCGATTGTCGTTATTTTTCCATTATTTTCTCGACGTTTCGACGTCGATGAAGGCAACACCCGAGACGTCCCCAGTTGGAAAGGGCAAAAACCCTTCTACTGGAGCTCGCAGATGGTTTCCAAACACAAATATCAAGCGATAACTAACCGAGGTTCCACCCAAAGTATTAGACGACCCAACCGGAAGTTAGTTACTAGATAGAGGCAAATGAATCTATAAAGCACTAAAAGAATCTAGTTAATTTTAAAGCAATTTTTCATTATGAGAATGGATGAATATCAGTTTCCTATCCAAACAAGATGCTGTCCAATTTTAAAGACGTTAACAATTTTTGGTTGAAAGTAAATTTTTATTTTATGTTTCACCATGCACATTTATTATACCTAATTATTACTTTTACAGCATCTTTGTAAAGAACGCATTCCCGAGTTTTTTCCGCTCGCCACGGGCGTGACTGCTTGGTCCCCCCCACCAAAGGGGTTTATGTTTTTTCATTGTTATTTTATCTCTACTTCCATTATTTTTCAAGGCCTCGATTTCATCGTTTTGAGTGAATGTTTTTCGCCGAAGTTGAAGAATACTTTGCATAACCGGGACCGTTGGCGTCTCTTGTTTCGGATGCATTAAAAGTTGGCGGGCGCCGCGTGGGACCGAGCCCAGCTGGGCCAGCTAGCCCCTTTCCTCCCTCACTTCTAATATTCTTGTTATCTTCAATTCTCTCATCCACCGTTCCCCCGTTGACTGATGTCCCAACTCGACAGAAATGTTTCCTTTCCCATTTTGGGGTCTTAAATATTTTTTACCCAATGAGATTTCCTCTGAAAAATAAAATATTTTCATAAGGCACCTCCCCACCCTTGGGAGGAGTTATTCCCAACGATGATATTAAAGGGATTTGAATTACAGATATCAGAAGTTTGTGTAATTTATTTTTGGCTTGAAGGGAAACTGATTTCTGACCGTACTACTTAAAATTTCGAAATGAATAAATTTTTTAAAATGAAATAATGCTACGTATAAATGAAAATATAATCTACAACCAGTTACACGATTTGATGGGATTTTATAATGATGAATTAAAAATCGTTTTAAAACAAGTCAATAATCTATAAACCGTTCATTAAATTTTCCCTCTTCACTCGCTGGTTTGGTTCAAAGCTTCTCGATATTACTAATAGTCAGTATGGCACTACAAACGTTTTCGAATCATTTTGTTTTCACGGGATCATAAGAGAGAAGAGATCAGAAGATCGTAAGAGAAATGAGATTCTCAAACTGAAAGAGTTACTTAAATTAAGTACTTCGACAAACCGCGCAATAATGTTTCTAATTGTCGCTAGAACCACGTTTCCAAGCGTACGGGGACATAGCTTTTAAATCAATTGTAAATTAGAATTAAATACGAATCCTGTCATTGTGCATTAATCATTAGGCGAAATTTATCCGGCAATATACATAAATTACCCGCTGCAGCGTGCTGTTTCGTCGGCCGCCGAAGATATATCGGGGGCGTGAGCGAATAAAACCTGAGATTTAATTGTGCACTTAGTCAGTATTAGGGGAGTTGAACAGGTCGTGTACATTCGGAGGAGGGGGCGGCAGGGGGTAGGGCAATAATATCATAAATAGGGCCAACCTATTGGGGTAGTAAATCGATGCCAATTGTGATTCCAATTGTGCCTAGGGGGTGTTGCGGGGGTGGCGGGCGAACGCCAGCCTCATAACTCAGTTATAAGTGTTAAATTGGTCGGCGGATGGGCGGGACGGGGGAAGGGGAGGCGGTAGCTGATAATTATATTGATTATCGCCTTTAATTATCAGCGGGGTACACGCACAGGCACACGCACGGGCGCCCCCGCCCATCCCTCCGCTATACGTCCATTGTTCAGAGAGAGCGCATCTCTGAATGCCTCTGAGTGCCGACGAATTTACAGTTAACGCCCCCCCCCCGAAATAGTACGGCAGGGCAATTACATTGGGGGAATTACCTCCCTTCTTATTAATTATATAAAATGGTGGTTTTGAAATCAATCGCGTGCAATAAATCCGAAAGCCCCGTTCACAATAGCCGCGTGATTTATGGCCTAGCCGATGTCCCCGGCGGTTTATTGGGGGGGTAGGAATTAATTATCCCGGGAAAAGCAGCACGGTCCAAGGTAGTATTTTAAACATTCAACGTTTCACGAGAGCCAGTTTTTTAAGCCGCAACCCCAAACACTTTTCCTACCAATCCCATGTGGGTTTCAATTGGAAATTTAGTAGGATTTTCAACTTTTTAAGTGCGGTTAGTACAAATCAATTTGGGACCAATTAATTTTATCCGGATCTCCCGCGTTTAATCTAGAATGCTATCGAGATATACTGTTTAAGCGTAACATTTTTGATGACGAACTTAAAGAAATCAAAGCGACCAAATCTACTACTTATATTGTGAAAATTTATGTAAGTAATATACTTAGTGTTCTACGTGATGTTTAGTGAAAGGAATGCGGCTAGGCATACGCCCGGTGTGTATATAATTTTATATTTTTGCTACCCAACCCCTGTATCTAGATACTGACAGTGGCGTTGCATCTCGAACCTGGTCTATCTACGAACCAACCCTTTAAAAATGTTATTCGCTTCATTAATTTTTCTTTCCTCGAGAGATTGCCCGTTGAATGTATACAAAAACTGGATACAAAGAGATTCTTAAAGTACAGTCTAAATATCGGTATGAATTACGTGAAAATGAATAGAGTGGGCTGGAGTGGTTGGGCTGGTTTAAAAAAAAATAAATAAAAAAGAAAAACCGAAAAGAAAAACAACAGAAACATTAATCAGGGAGGCACAGATGTCTCGGGCCTTAATTAGAAACGCGAAGCTCGCAGACGGACCGAGGATCCCAATTTATTTCTTCCCACCGAACACTGCACGTACAATCCTCCCTTTACGTTAGAGAAATTAAACGCGTATGAAAATAGCCTCTTTTTCGTGAAATAAATTCGTGCGTTTCCTGGCTTATTTGTATGCTATTAGCAACATACAATTACAATGACTTCAATGGGGCAAGGAAATGTTTATCTCAGAATGAAATTTTAAAATCGATTCGTTTTCTAATAATACAATTTTTTTAGTGCAAATGGGTAAATATTATGGTAAAGGTAGATTTTATGACTTCCACGAACCCAATAAACCGGAATTCGCTACCTGTTCACCGATATTGAAGCCGATATTGATCTATAATTCTGAATCAAATTATTGGTACTAGATGTCAGTCTCCTGCGTCAATTTCAACGACAGTAGAACTTACCTTGACATCGCAAATTACAATACAAGTCCCGAACCAATCAAATGAAAACTGGCATCAACCCAAATGCTGTCTCCTATTCTGTCAGGCGAATCCTCCCCCAACCCCGTCACAAATTCACCCTCCAACGACCAAAGCGAAATTCCTTAACTGATCCAAGACCAATTACAGTCTATTTGGCGATACGTAAATTATAGCTCCATTATCTCAACTCTAAACGTTATTAACTTATTGTTATACGTAAATATATTAAATGGAAACTAAGTTAAACCGGATAAGTCAATGTTGGTAGTGGCGAGTTCCCCGAAGGCACGGGTAGCGGATTCAGCTCACGCCTATCCCCCAACCCCTTCACCGACCCCCGTATAGCGCCCCCTTTATAGATAATATAACTTCTATTCTAATTTATGGAACAAGAATCCGAATTATCGTTTGAATTTACATTTGCATTGCCAACACCAGCGGTGGCGTACAATACCAATATTTTGGAAATAAAGTCAAGGGAGTTTCTGTTGCATACTCTCGTTATAATTATTATAACGTATATTAATCCTACTCTTCAATTCGTGATTATGTATTTTTCATATTTATTTTGTTATTGCAGTAAAATCGGTTCCGATTTAAATTCCAGCTGTTCAATTCCTGACACGAGTCATTCGAATCCGACTCAACAACGTTAGTTCTTAGTAGAGTATATAAGAATATTAATTCATAAATAATCCCAAACCGGTCTAAATAAGCGATTGATGACATTACTAAATATTATCTATAATTCTTAACTGTGTAATTCAATATTCATGTCAGTTACACACTTTGGTGCAAATAGATGCCAAATTTGGAACCAAAGATTTTCTGTAAATACCTAATTAATGATAAAAATAATTTAAATAAAATAATGTAAAGGAAGTAAACTGATGAAATTGGCGAATAGTTTGCAACATTTTTAGGCGCTATTGTTTTCAGAAAATTGCCTGGTAATCATGTTTTTTAACGATTAGTGGAATCAATGCAGGAGAAGTGCGAATAAAGCCGTTACTGCGAGAGAAGAATTAAAAACCAATTAAACGTGCGGAGCCTTTTCCGCTTTTATAGGTTTAAACACGCGTTTCTTTATGCCGCGTTATCGCAGCCTGTCTCTGTAGGAAAATTTCATCAGTCAAAATGGACAGTGGATAGTAACAAAACCGTCACTGTAGTAGAGCCGAAACAGGTTGGACAGAGAGTGAAAAAGGGGGGGAACTGGCCGTTGGCCCCTCCATCCCCCTCTCTAGCCCGATATTAAATCAACCCCCTCCTCCACACAACAACCCTCCGAACGGCCCTTGTTTCGGGAAAGTATCGCCGGCTTTGATGGTAGGGAGGCAGTGGTCGGGGGGGCGCGTGCCGGCGAGGAATTGACGCGCGCGTACGTGCGACAGACGCCGCGCCCAACACAATTTCCGCCTAATATACGCACCGACCCCTTTTTCTCAGAGCACTATTTTCTCAAAACCCACCCCCCAACCATCTCTATAAACGGCTAACAGACCGCAGAATAGACTCCGCTGAAAAAAAGGTAGACCCGTTTTAAATTCAGTGGGACGCTCACATCAGAATTTTGCTGTAGTCTGTTGATCTACTTCAAATGCAATTCTATGAACGATTGTAAATGGGCGGTAAACCTTCGCTCATTCTGTGGAATTCGGGCTTATTATCGGGGATAGGTTTATAGAATTTTCCAAGTATTACGATCGTAATATCCGCAGCTCCACAAAATTGTCTGTTCTTATTTTCCTCAGTGCAAGGAACAATAGATATTGAACTTGGGTTGTGGGGGGGCGTATCGGTAGATCAGTAGGACCCATCATGATTTTCTTTTGAATATCAAAACGCATATATATATATATATATATATATATATATATATATATATATATATATATATATACCTAGACAATTGATATTCTCCTTTTTTCGGATGCCTCCACCGTCAATTTCGGAGGAAGAGTCTCCCTCTCCCCGCACTCTCTCTTTCTATCTCTCTCACGCTAGTGTATAAATGGAGAGTTGTTTCTGGAAAAGTGGAGCGCACAGATTTCACCGAAAATTGTATTCAGTGTGGACGTATCTGTTTACCCTACTTCCATATTCATTCGTCTATGCCCATATTAGAGTTCAGTTGTGACAAACTGGAAAAATTTAAATTTTCGTTTTATCCATCCATTTTGTTTTATGTAGTCTTCCAATGCAATTTAACAGGTTCCAACTTAGGCAGATAAAAATCACCAGACTGTGTAATGGACTTATTTGCGTATTACGGGTGGATATGACATATTTCCTTTCAACAGGATATTAACATTTTATGAGATGGAAGTTAAGTTAACATACAGTGACATTATTGTAAATTATTTGTAGTTTTACTCAAGTTTCGTCCCGTCATTCAATCTTGATATGTAAAAAAGTATGTATCTCATATATAAATAAATACTAGACTTGTTGAAACAAATAACTAAATAAATAATTAAGGTTGCTAAAACCTGTTGGGGTCGGACTTGAGATTTGAGTGGTTAAAAGACAGGTGCCCCACTAAGTCAAATGAAGGCATTCAGTTTTAATAGAGACTGCAATTACTTACAGAATGTTTTAGTACGTAAAATCGATGGAAACCGATTAATAGTTTATGAAAATTAATCTCCAGGCTAGAAAAGTAAATAACTTATTTCAACAGTTTAAACGCAAACGAAAGATTACATATTTGATTTTCCTTTCGTCTGCGTTCAAAATTCGCTGTCTCCCAGTAGATATAACACGGTCTGCTCCTGTGCCTGAGGCTTTCCTCGAGTGGCAGAACACTGACACACAGGGGGCATGCCGGAAAAAGGAGGGATAAAGGGTGCCCGGTCCCGGGGGAGCGGGGGCCGGTTTTTCACGGATCGAGCCGCTTTCCCGCTAATAGGCGGGAAAAGCCCCGGGTTTTTCTCCGGCCGCCCCGACGGGGGCCCCGCCTCACACTTTTCATAATTGATCTCGTGTACGAGCCGACTTCGACGTGGCGGCACCCGCACCCGCATTCCGCATCCCTCGCGTGCCTCCGCCTCCCCCCGACGTTTCACCTTAATCACTCCCCTGCGTTGCCTCAACACCGCCGCGATTATGTACATTTAACGGGGAGCAAAATATATAGTGGGCGGGAGATCATGAGTAATGAGTAATAATTTCGATTTTAATAAGAAATAATTTCGTCCCCTATTTTCATACTCATTATACAGAGGGGTCCAAAAAAATGTATCCACTGTTTAACAGTCCATAACTTGCAAACTAATTGACTCAGTTGTCTCATTTTTGGTGAAAGTGTAGCTTAAAGTCCAACTTAAAGATATATAAACTATTCGAAATGGTCACCATTATTAACATCCACACAGAAACTATGCCAGCGAACTGCAGCACCAACTACTGACTGGCTCTGTTTGATACTCATTTCGCCATTGCCGTTGAACCTCATTAATGTTTTCGTACTTAAAATACCAGTTCAAAACTGGACTTCCTTTCATCGAATGCAGTAAGCCTTGCGCCAGCCACGTTTACTCGAGTAACAAGGTACAACTAACAACAGAACACTGACTATCTGGCGACTGTCATCTGACAAAACAAAACAACGCAATACAACGCTTGTATGGCGCGATTGCCGGAACTACAAACTATAACACTACCAAAAATGAGACAACTCGGTCAATTAGTCTGCAAGTAATGGACTTTTAAACAGTGGATACATGTTTTTGGACCACTCTGTATATACGTTAGTGATAATGCCCCCAAAGGACGTTCACCTTCTATGTCAATATCAAATAGTCCCTCCCGGACACCTGGATTTAGCCATCTACCTTTCCCTATGGTATTATAATGTATAAAAGGACAAAGGCAATAAAATACGGTTAGTTTTTATATATATTTGTATACAGAAGGAGAGAGAGAAAAGGAGGGCCTGCTGTTTGACCATCCGAGTTATTCTTTCATCTTCCCTCTGCCTAATCTTCTCTGCCGCCGTATATTTTCAAACTGTTATTATCCTCCACGGCGCTTAAAGGGGTCTATATGCAGTATTATTGTAAATACTCCGTGGCAATACTGTTGACAGAGCTCTGATACAATACCCATCCTTTCAACGTTATTATGTCAACGGTTAAATAGAATCCGCTATTTGGAAGTATTACTATAGAAGCGAAATTGTGCAAAAATATTTGATAAAAATATAATTTAAGGACGATTTATATATGTTTAATAAGACATTAAAATTCGCAGTTGATCTCAATTTTCTCTGAAAGGCTACCCTTAGTACAACTTATAGTTAACAAAATACTTTTATTAAATAATAAAAGTACTTATTCATTCTAATCTGGCCTAGTATCTGGTACTTTCTATCGTATGACGATGATCTGCCAAAATATTTCGCAATAATACTGATTCAAGTTGACTTTTAGTGGAGATTACCCTCCGCCGATTTGCGGTTCTCATATACGGGCCGTTGCCACGGCAGCGACCATAAAATAACAATGGCTTCCATTCATGGTCCCTCGCCTCTCGCGGTACAGTAATGAGCGATTTTATACCATTCGATTTATACGCACAACTGAACGCGGCCGACAGACCGGGGCGGGTTGAATTTATAATTACAGCAGCATCACCGCTTCGTTTTTCTGTTTCTGAATTATTTTTTGACAGGGATCGTGCGCGAAAGTATACGGGAAACTCTGGACAAACGCCCTGTCTCGATATCGCGCGCCAAGCGAATACGCGAATGCGCGTGGACACATCAAGGGACTGGGGGAACGGTTGTCAGACGCAGACAAAGTAGGTTGATTAATTGGTTAATTAGTTAGTGGGGCAGCGGGCACCGAGGCTGTTATTAGTAACAGTGCCGGGGTCGTAACAGGCCCGGGGTGACGTGCCGATATGCATAAGTACCTGACTGTATTACTGATGGAATGCTACTGACGCCGGAACAGTCACAGACCGGTCTAGCTGGACGACTGCAGACGAAACATGGACGAGACATAAGTGAATCATCTTCGCGGAATACAAGAAATAAGAATTTTTTCGTCAGGTTAGCAGAATCCGGTGGCGGATCGCAAATTCTTCAATTAGAACTTGCAACTAAATATATTATATTAGCTATTTACCTAAGTTACCAACATTCTATATCTGTATAATCTAGAATGAAAGAACATATGAACGTATCTAGAATGGAACATATCGTCGTTTACGTTACCAGCATTAATTAAAAATTGTATGATAATAGGTTTCACTACATACACGAGTTTTAATTTCGATTTAAAATCGGCATCTATTTTGATTAAAATCGGGGCCCCACTATTCCGGGGGAGAATTTCATGCGATATTTCGACGCGGATAATTACGAAGGGATTATTCGGACGGAGGTGTCGGATCCGAGGCGCGGCGGATGCCTGTAGCCGGCTTAATAAGAAGGTTCTACTGTTATTTCCTGGACCGAGTAAATTTTTAGATTGGCGGCGGCGGCGGCGGCCCAAATTAAATCTTTGTCCGCCGGCGCCTAGTGATAATTGAATGGGGAGGCAGATAATGAACTGGACTGAGCGGACGAAAAGAGGAAAAAAAAATTGGAGCGAACGAATTTTTCACGGGTAAATGAGAACGGGCCCCGCCCCCGTTGGTGGGGGACGAAATGGAAGGAAGGGGCGTCGCGTAGCGTGAAGATAACGACAATTGGTTTCTGGACGAATTTTAACAACGATCGGCTCAACATTCGTTCTCCACCTGCCCCTCGACGATTCCACTCTTGGAGCTTCCCCCTACGGAAATTACCAAGCGGAGAAATTTGCGCCGGCGAAACAAAAAACTTGTCCATACTTCAACTAGGAAAAACCAGTAAAAATATTAGTGAAAAACAGAGTTTGATACCAGATAATAATAGTATTACCAGAATACATTTTTTCGTCAGTGAAGCTTGTAGAAGGATGGATGGAAAATAGAAGAAAATTGGAACAGAGATTGAGAAAATCGACGCCTGTGCGAGTATAACCCACCGGTTCGTGTCCAGAACTACTTCCCTCTGTTCTTGAAAAAATTCAATTTTTAATAGTAAAAACAATGGAGTGAACAGTCGAAAGGCTAAAATATACGGGACTCACTACGTCAACATGTAGTGTATTTCTCTTCATTGAAAGAAATATTTATTCCTCACTTGTGCCTATTGGTACGAAAAAACTATGATGTTAAAAATGAAACTGCTTACATTTCCTGTCTGATATAATATTGGCATGATTGTTACGAATAAAAAAAATAGCTGAAATTAATCACAATCGTACCTAATTATGTGCGCAAGTCTGGTTTGGGTATTCGGCAAATGAATGACAAAATAACTCATGACTTCAGTCATTTTTAGAATAGCATAAAGCATTACAGATATTGCTTTGAATGGGTGGGTGGTGGCCGGGACAGCGGCGGTTGGTGCCCCTGATATTTCTTTGTACTGTTTCAGGGTTTATGTCACTCGGAAATGTTCCTTCTCCCCGGGTCATTTATATACAGCGCCTAAAGAAAGCTGTCCTCATCCGTGTATTTTCTTTTTGCCCTCCGGCCGAGTCTTTAAGCTTTTTCGACGGGACATTTAGAGCGACAGTGGGAGCAGAGATAGGGATCGGTTTTGCCTCAAAACGCAGTGTCACGCCCCTGATATACGATATTTAGCTTTACTGCTGCCATAAAGTACATCCGCAAAAGTAATAAAACGAAGTGGGATATGCATGAATACAGTCGGTTATATCCATATATTCGCCACCGTAGTTCTGAACCTATTTCACTGTTGGGAAGACAAGTTCTACTTTCTAGATGAAATATATAGTGAAATATCCCACCGGATTAGGCTAAGGTCAAATCGAAATATGTTTTCATATCACGAAATTTTCAAATCATCTAAAGACTGTTTCCGCTGATGACAATACTGCTGATTTCCCTAGCGAATGTATTGTTCACCTACAGTTCGAGGTTAGAATCCGCGCACACAATACAGTGATTATATCAAAAACTGATAGATATTGTTATAGAGGTATAGTTTTTATTATTGAAATAAACTCAGCATGAAATATGTCGTATTTAATCCACATTCGGGGAAAACAACGCGGCCCAGTAAAATGTAGTAAAATTATAAAATTTTTAATTTAATATATTTCTTTGGGACCTACATCATGGACAGTGTTTTTACTATCGCACTGTATTACTATTTGAGATGTCAAAATCGGTCTTTTTCCGATCGAAGTGCGTACGAAGGCAAAATGGTCGGTCTCTATATAGTTTCTAGGAGAAACTAGAAAATCCGGTTCGAACCGTTTCAGGCTAAATTTCCCTGTCGAACTTTCGTGTAAAATGGGAAAAAGTTGTGCGATGTCGTCCCCGGGAGTAGTTTTGCACTATTTACACTAGCAAGCTGTCTCCAAGCGAAAACAATTTGCATTGATCGCGGGACCGGTCTAGTTTCGGACAGTTTTAGCCTCCGTTTCAATCTTCACTTCCCTTACGGCCGATTCCTTTACGATTCATCCGTACACAAACTTTCTAAAGTTGTAGTTCTTTTTTGCTTAGTTCAAGTTTCAATTTTTTCTAGCGAGCGCAGAAGAATTGTTAACCAATAAACATGGTATTGGTAACGAGGAAGCAAACCGAATTTTTCTTCCTGATTTAATTGTCTATTAAAATAAGAATGAATATTAGTGAGAGTTCAGGCATCTACGAGAGGAGATTAGACCGGTATTCTGTTCGACGACCAAAATCGTACCAATAAAAACCGAACCAACTCAATAAAAAGTCCTCCGCCCAATCACTAATCACTAATCCGCCCAATCAATCTAACCGCCCTCCACTGAACTAATCGCTGGACCCGCAGCAAGTCCAATTAGATTAATTATTGTTTCGAGTACTTAATTATTTATAACTTTTAAGTGGATAGGGAGCATGTTCAATCGACTTATATTGTGGATGAGTACGGAACACAGTGATTCGATAGCACAATTATTATTAAAGTTACGCCGTTTTCAGTGCTACTTCCGGAACAAGCCGGTTGAATGAAATTAATGAACATACATTAATTAATTACCGAAAGCCACCATGTTCGTAGGCTGCTGCAAAACCGTTGTTGGACCGAACATCTAAACATCTTTTAGCGTGAGTTAATATAACGTTAAGCAAGTTGCGTTGACAACTTATTCGTCCGGAAGCGCTTGTAAAATGTAACGCCGGCCTTCATGCGTTACAATACTTGGCGGGGGGTGGGAAGGGGGGGGAGAAAAAATGTATGAACCGGCCCGAGAATTATGTACTCGGCAGAGGGGTGTTTTTAGGGCGACCGACATCAGCATTCATCCCCCTACAAGTGTACGGACCTACCCCGGTTTTTTTTTTCGTGGCGCCTCCGAAAAAAAGAATTTAGTCGAGGATATGTCCGGGGCGTACGTCCGCGCTTTTGCCCAGTATCTGGGTCATGCCGTCCCTTCCAAAATCCCCTCACCCCCTCCTCACCCTCACTAGGGACAATAGCACCTAACCTCCCCTCTATAGTCGGGCTTTTCAATCATAACAGATGTACACGACGCCCCCGCCCCCGCCCTAAAGCGAGCTTTCAGCCCCAACCGAACAAGCCACAACTTATTTTTATAACCTCCCCCGTCTAGCCTGCAGTTAGCCTCGTTTCACGCCCCGCGGGGATAGTGTTTTGAAATCACCCCTCCATTCGCCATCCCACCACAATCGGTAATAGATATTACGGCGATCCCCTAACAATTTTCGGATTCGGATAGTTCGAACTGTGTATAGGGAGGGGGTGGAAATTGCATTTTGACGATATTGCCACCCAGTGCCCGAACACAAAACACACACACACAGATAAAACTCACGGCGCCCCCAACTTCCCCCATTCACATCGGCTGTAAAATTGTACAGTTCGAGTAGAGAGATTGGGTCAAATAATCGGACTGGATTTGAACCGTTCATTGTCAGACGGGGGTATTCCGTTCGCACATTACGGGAGATACGTAATAATTTCCAGTTACAGAGTTTATACGAGCGGGGGCGTATTCCGGAATTTCATCAAACGCCCTCTGACGAATAACCCCGCCTACTAATAACACTAATTGTATTTTACATTTTATTAAGTTTGTAGCCTTGCCTGTAATTAGATATTTTTAATTACCGGAAAAACTTATTACACCGTCATCTAGGTTCTCGTTTAATTTTATTGGAAATAAATTTTATTTAACGTATCGACGATTCAGAAAGTTGGGGGAAGTTGAAAAATGCAAATGGTACTGAACTAATAAACACTAAAGGTTTTCACGCTAAGAAATTTTCGGCAGCGACCGGAAAGGTCTATAAACTTATTTCGGGTCCGAATCAAAGGCAATAAGAAACCGGAATGAGGGGTGGGTTGGAGAGGCCCCAGAGATAATAAAACATGATAAACTGTTTTAAATAAAAAAAAAATTCCGCCTAGCGCCCCTCTATATTTGCATTCATATCATTCGTGGACCCGGATGCAGGGTGGTGGTGGGAAGGGGTCGTAGAATAGCGGTCTCAGGGGGCCCATAGTGGAAGTCGCAGGGGCGGGGGAGGGGTTGCGCTCGTAAAAGACCCTGAGAGACTGGAGAGTAAGTGACTTGAAGTGTAGCGGGAGTAGGACGGTGACTTGGAGGGGGGGGCAGAATTTCGGTCCCGCGGTCCGTAAGTAGGTCGGGGGTGGGTCGGCAGAAGGGGCGGGGTGGTCGTGCCTTACATCTGTGCAGAGTGGGGAGAGTTAGGAGCGGCCGAGGAAGATAACGTTTAGTATTCAGAGTCCACCTTGTTCCTTCTCCTCGGAACTCCCGGGGGTTTTCCGGGGTCGCGAGCTCAGAGGTAGCGCGGGAGGCGGTTGGGGGGCGGGGGCGACATGATTGGATAATACAAAGTTATCCCGGTCCCTCGACCGGAACCTCTGTTCGCGGCCAGATACAAGACAGTATTGATAAAACTTATCCTGCCCACTGTCCGGGCTTAACCATCCCCTTCCGTCGGAGGACAATAATTACTGAAATATTTATTTCATCATTTTTATGAAATTCTCATATTCCTCCTTGATGAGAAAAGTGAGGTTAAAATTTACTGTAGGGGCTAAGGAGGTTATCGGGTGTATTCGATATATCGATTTATACGGGTGAATCGATGTCGTCGTTTTCACATCGCGTACCTTTATTAAGGCGTCCGACGGGTTATTTTTTTTGTAGTAAATGGAAAGAAAGTAATTATGACACGAAAAGAGTTATATATAAGTCGGACGCCTTAATAAAGGTACGCGATGTGAAAAAAAATAAATAACCCGCCTAATTACAAAGGAATGGTCAAAATAAAAAGCACAACCCGTTATCATATTCATTATTAATTATTGCTAGCTGGAGTATTCAATATTGCTCGGGGAAGTCATAACCTGTGAATTTTCCGAAAATAACGAACATAGAAATGGATCTGGTATTATTTGTTTTGCGTCAAAGCTCATAAGTATAATATTGTCATTTTTAATTCGAAATATTTTAAGTATATATTTTAAGTCGCAAGTCCCGCGTTCTTTTTCTCACTTTCACAGACCTTCTCCAGACCTCTGTGAAGTCCCATCCTGAATTTTGTGGCCATCAGTGTAGGTGTTCATCCCGGACAACATATGCTTTATATTTTAATTTTTTGTTAGCGACATATATTATTCTAATAAAGCAATTTGTGGTCTCCGATTCGATCTCTCAGCACAAATTAGGTTACGGGCTGTGGAGTTATAAAGTAGTACTTTTAATATGTGCGGTATGTGAACATAAACTGATGTGCTCAGACACAAGTTGTCCTGACCAGCTTGAACTCACTTCGCCTCAGTATCGCCCCCGCCGAAAATTAATCCTTACAACAACGGTCTCCGACAGGTTTCGTGTTTCGCCAACCGCCGAAATGGCCGTGGGCATTAGGCCGCCGTTTCGAATCGTATCGTACCGTGGCGAATAACGTTTCTGGGTCGGCGGTTATGTACAAACCGCCAGATATAATTCGTCTCGCTTAAGGGGCTACAAAACCACGGCAGGTTTATTGTGTGGTCCGATCGTACGTAAGCGATTGTGGCACGAATGCAGAGTCCGAGGTATTTGTTTAGAGAAACTGGGCCGATGTTTGAAAATTCAAGTTTTCTTACGGATATTAAAATCACATATAGGTAGATATATTTGGTGTTCAAATGGGAAATTATGATTATGCTCTAAGGCTATTTGTTAACTCGTAATGTAATTCAAATGGATGTTTGTTATATTTAAACATAATTGATTGCGTTAAATTGACATATTTCTTTCATCGACTCATTTAAAACATTTGTTTACAAAGTGTGAACAATTATGGGGGCGTAACATTCGCCCGAAAATGTTCCTGTGTCGGGTGGCTGGGCCGAACGAGCATTGCTCCATGAAGCGAGAGTGAACAACGATGTTTTGATACATTTAAGGCGTGTTTAACGCTCGGGGCCATTGTTACTGGGTTCTGTAGCCGTTTTGACGGCTTCCATGTGACTACCCGAGGCATAAACAGAGGGTGGTGGGGGCGGGGGTGCTCGTTAGCTGTGGCGGCGCCCCTACGATCCCCCCGATAAGCTGTTAGCTCCGTACTAATAGACGAATCCAAGCCCGTACATTGCTTCCCTCAAACAATCAGATAACGCTCCTCCAATTGCCCATTAAATAGACTTCCTTATGGGGTAATTCTCCCCGCCCATCTCAAATTGGAGTCTGAAAATAGTAACATTTAGACGTCCCGGTCCAAACTGGTATTCGGAATACGCTTAACTCTGCATTTAAATACGCCGAATTGTTGTTGCTTTCGGGTCGTTATTTACCGAAGGCTTGATATGTTGTTAAAATAGGGTTTACTGCATAAATTATTCAAAGAATAGATGTTTGGTTCGATTTATAAAGTTATATGTATATACCTTCTTATTAATACCGATATCCTTCTCCTAAAAGTCTGGATTAACTTGGGGTGGTCTTTACAAGTGTGATTTTCTGCCTTCACTTTCCTCAGATTTTAGAACGTTTGTCTCTAGAACGAATTTTGCCTTCTGGGCTTCCGATAATACTACAGTGAGGGACAAGTGATGCAGCCGAAGAGTAATGTGACAATTCGTTTCCTGGGCTATGAAAATAATTTAATTTTCTTCTTAGTTTCGTGTATCTTTCTTTTCCGCTGTTGAAATGGTTAAATTCTATTGTTATTGAAAATAGTGTACGATTATCGTTTAGTGCAGTAATGTCAGAACGCGTAAATCACTCTGCAAGTCATTAATCATAGATGATAATTCAGTGAGATTAAGTGAACCCGGGTTTAGAGACAATGTGAATAAGTCTCGCTGAGCTAATTGTACGCCTTCAAAGGCATACCTCCTATTATAGAGTCAGTTTAGACAGCGCTCCATTTAGTCGGAGTAACTAGCAGAAATCCAAATCCACAATAAGATCTGAGGATAAGCGGCCGATCGACTTGAACAAACAGACGCAATACATATATTGGGGTGTGCTCAAACACGCGTATAAATGCCAACCGGTCCATTCAATTTAGAGGGCGGTCGGCGGGCCCTTTGTCTGGTCGGGTAAGTGCTCCTCCATTAAGTGCTTTAGGGGATGAAAGGGCAGAATGTTATTCTTTGCCGATATCTTGGCCCGCGAGCTCCGGGGGCTCTAATCGGATTGTCACGGCTGGTGAGAGGGGTTTAATCTGAACGTGTGGGGGCGAATTCTCTTCCACCAACCCCCAACTCCCCTCGCTTTTAGCAGGGCAGAAATTTATTGCCCCGGGAAGGGTGGCCTACGACTAACACTCCAATTTATGAGCCTGGACCGCGTTTTGATGGCTCATTTATCGGGATTGTTTCGTCGCCCGGACCCCCATCGGCCGGTCCGATAATTAACGGTATTTTGAAACGGAAAAATTCGTATCATATTCAATGATTGAAGCCTCAGAGTCTCAAAAATAATCCCGCTGCTTACATGCTAAGGAATTACTAGCTACGTGCGTAGGGAAAGTATCCCTAACTATAAATAGAAAGTATCACGATAATATCTTCTAAATCTGTTTCGGTTCATTTCTACATTTCAGATAAGGTCTCCTGTTAGATCCGGCTGTAGTACCCTAACAGTGTGTAACACGGTCCTTGTAACTTCTCATTGTACGATACGTCTCTACGGTCAACATGGCCAGAAAATGACTCAGTAGTATTTTAAAATTTATTTTATTAATTCTCATAACATTTATTTATATATTTATATATAACACTTATTTTAACTTTAATTCCTACACAAGGGACGCCCTAGTCTCGTTGGATTCTTGGAAACACAGCAAACTCAACAGGTCTGCAATAAACTCGTCCCTATAAGTCGAACGTGGAAAAATAGGAGCCGGGAATGCATTATTTATTCCTGTTCTATTTTGCTTCTCTCTTTGCGTCTGTGGTCGTTTCATCACAATAAAGCAATCTATTCAAATGTACTGAATTGGAATTCACTGTTTTGTTAAATAAAGGGAGCGATTCAAGAGATGAAGGTGTACGGACATCCGAACACGGCTGAAACCAAATGCAACAAAGAATTTACGGTAAGTTATAAAACAGAATATTTTTACCAGTAACCTCATTAAACTCTGACTAACAATTATTTCATAAGAAACACGCATATTTAAAAAGATTTTGTTATTAGAAAGTGTTATATTAAAAAATGGAACAGATACAATGGAAATTCACTACCAAGCTAAAAGAATACTCTAACAAACTCACGACAGAAAAAATAGTTGGGATTCATAAAAAAGATGATAAAATGTACTGGCTTAATAAATAACAAAATTAAAATATAAGCGGTTAATATTAAACAAAACTTGTTATTGTTATTTAGTTGTGTCAATCTATACATTGTCCTTTCCTATTTCTTGGTTTTCTATTTTGAACTTTTCAATAGTTTTTATTTTCGGTTTTAATTATAAGCAAGGATGCGTTCTGCATGTATTTTTTTTATTATTGCAAAAAGACAGGACTGATAACAATTGCAGGCATATAATATTATATATATTCGGGCATCCCGGAATAATATTGGTTATATTATTTTTCGAAAGCACCACTAACTGATACGCCCGGTCTCTCTTCATGTTTCGTTCCTCGGGGAAATCCGAAATAGTTTCCTTTCGTATAGATCGACGAAGGAAGTTGGATCAGCTAATGTCGAAAACATTTTCGGTACAAATAATAACGCAGTGCTCAGCTTAATAAAACGGGCGGCGATGAAAGATCCGGGCGCCTTATTCGACTTTGCATTAAACCGACTCCTTCAGATTGTATATTAAACGTTCCAGCGATTTAGCCCGAAAATGCATTTCCTAGCCGAAACGGAGATGGTTATTGACTGAATTGCTTTAAAACCATTTTGACTGTCTTTAATATAATAGTGCGCATTAAAACAGAAATATCGAACATGGCAAAAACATGAGAAATATGAAATAGAGCTTCAATTATTACATTTATTTACTTTAAGACAGATGTTTCCTGGTATCAATGAGAATACATTAACATCCTCCAGTGGATGATGCAATATAATAAGGAATTGCATCATCCTCTAGAGATTGATTATGATAAAATGCTGGTTGTTCTAATTTGGGGGCTATAATGTATTACCAAAATATAGATTTAGATTATCATCTAATAAGCCTTAACATTAGTCTGTATTTTGGCAAAACATATTTGCACAAAAACCAATAGGCTGATCCCTAGTCTATGCACCCAGGTCTGGTTAGGATAGGCTATATAGAATATAACTCATAGTTATTTTTTACATATATAAATTCCAGCTCTTTAGTACTAATGTGTACCAATAAAACATTCATTAATTACTTTATAGTGAGGGAAGCAGAAAAAAGAATAATATATCAAACATGATGTAGTATAAAAGAGAGTAATATGCATTAGAATATGTTTTAAGATACACAGAAAAATTATATATCAGAACCGCTTCAATAACCTCCAAATTAATTAAGATATTTCACAATAGAGGGTAAGACATTACTCTTATTAAGAGTAACAAAGAGTTCTGGATAACTGAAGAAATATCCACAAAATCAGGATCAATAGTATAATGTCACTTACATTCTACTTACATGCATTCCATTTTAATTATATAATTAATGATAAAACAACTGATAAAAAATTATAAAAAAGAGGCATAAAAATTTTGTTTAAGACTGGTCATTTACCTTTCAGTAGATCTACTACCTTCATTCCCTATGCCTCCTTTTGTTCACATTCTTTTAAACCCTTTCAAATGCAACATGAATTATACATCACAGAATGAATCACTGCACATGAATCATGTACAGTCCATATGATTTAAATGGTTTTCATAGCAAATTTATAATTGGAAGCTTTAATGAGCCTGGGGGACATATTTAATTTAACAATTATTTAACTATGATTGAAATTAAGGCAAAAGGAATCTCCAAAAGAAATATTAGCTTATTATTAGCACGAAGAAATATATAAGAAGTATCTGGTGAATCATTTCAGCTGTTTAATAGCCACCTTACATATTAAAGTAGTATAGGGTTGATAGAAAAGAACTCACCTCACTTATTGAAGTGTAACAAGATGTTCGAAGTCTCATTATTCCTGCACTGTTAAATATCCGCGGAATTTACCGATATATCTAAACTACACGAACTACACTATTCGGACAACACTAAACGCACTTATAAATCCCGAACATGTTTAATCGATTTTGATTTCACTCCGTTGAAACGAATCAATATGGCGGCCGACCAAGTAGGGGTAGGAGGATATCGTGTAGGTTAGCCAACTACGCTTCACCGCTGCATTTCTCGTAAGGATCATGCACATTCTATATTTCGTTAAATAATCAAATTATACCTGGCAAGATGCAATTTCCCCTGTATACATATAGTTTCTAACATTAGATAAGGCAGTAGCATTAGTTGAAAACTGATAGTCCGGTTAAAAAAGTTTTCAAGTAGCAAAAATTAACAGCAAGCAATTCAGCAATTGGTACCCCCCTCAGTGTGAAAATGGACGCGTCCGGCAAATTTTCCAGTTTCGGTTTTTCGGTGATTTTAATGTTCCTGGTGGCCAGAAGGAGTCTCCAACGCTTCAAATCGAAGGTAAATGTGTAATTATGAACTAATATATGTAGCATAAGTATTTAGAGCAGTAATTATTAATGAAATATACTGGCCATACCACTCTCAAGGTCATCTTTACTTATTTCAATTTTTCACAAATTATACTCAATAATTACTCGAATTATTGTTCAAATGAGTGTTCATACATGTTGTTAAAAGAGGGGAAAGGGAGATATACCTTTTTTCTGTGGGAATACACCCAGGGTCCACTATGTGGGGATGTTCCCTTGCATTAGTCATTTTAACTCTAAAGTAAAAAATAAAATTAAAAAAAGAATTTTATATGCATAAACACATTTATGAAGCCTAATTCAATAAGGGGATAACATTTATTTTCAAATTGTCTTACTTTTTTTTGGCAAGTTACAATATTGTGCAATCCTAGTAACTAGTGATTTTGGTAAATAACAATTCATATTATCACATACTGAACAATATAGCATTAGACAATGACTCTATTCTTAATATAATAATTAATAAATTATATTATATATACTAAATAATGAGATTTTAACCTAAGGATGAAAATTATACAGAAAATATTCTGGTTATTAAGTGTTAAGGTATACTAGTGCAATGATTTATTTTTTATTACATATAAGGATATTGAGTGAAAAAAATCTATACCATAGATTGTGTTAAACATTTTAAAAAAGTAAATTGTTTTAACTGATTACACTGATTCAGAGTTGTGAGAACAGTCTGTACATTAATTGAAGCAACAATTTTATTAATTTAAATCAAATATTGCAATTGCAATTTAAAACTAAACCAAAAATGAGGAATAAAAGAAAAAAGTTTAACATATGTAAGAATAATTAAGGCTCTTTTAGATGTACATACAATTTATAGGTATAAATAACTAATATAATTAAAAATTAAGGAAGCTAGCATTTGTTTTCCCTTTATATTTTATTTTCTTTCCCATAATAGGGAATTTTGGACATTCTTCTTATTTCTCTGATGAACTTTCCTGGTATAATCTGTACCGATTAGAGGATTTAATAAATTTACCATTAATCATTAGTAAATTCATGTATTAAATTCAGATTAGTAGCACTAACCAACAGAGACATACAAACAGATAGACCTAACTGATAGAATACACATAATCAAAAATCTCCAACGATAGTGCTTCCGGCATAGTCAGTTCACATTACAATGCATTAAACATTTTGGAAAAAATTACAATTCACGGGAACATTTTAACTTGTTCATAAATTCATTCCTAAATGTTGTGGTTCATAGACTCTACGCTATCCACCCATGGACGAAAGTTGTGTATTACAAATATCCTAATTATCACTTTTATTAATATTTAAGAAGTGTTTCCTGGTATAATCAGTGCTTAAGTGGCTCACGGACGAGATGCGCGGTATTATACGTGCGAGATATTAGTTTTAGTTCTTATTATCTCCATACTGACTTCCACTTTGTATGAATTTAATGGAGTCATCAGGGTCCCCCGTCGAGCCGTCTAATCTATTGAACAGCCTCTTTCCTCTGGAATATTAAACTAGTTTAAAACTGAAGGGAATTATTTTATACGCGCGGAGATAACTTTCTGACAATTACTTTCTCATCGGGCACTTACTTACCGTAGGTTCCTTCCTCTAGAATTATTAAGGGTGCATTTCCTCGAATCTCAACAAAGTAAACTGTCCTAGGCCCACCGCGTTGTCTACTGTAGGGTTGCGGGAAGGAACCTCCCGTAGGAAAAACCTTAATCCGTCTGCCTGGTAATAGAACGCTTAAAAAAACCAAACCTTTTTTCTCTCGGTTCTCCTTCATTTCCTCTTCCGCCCTCTTACCAATCAGGAACTGACGAAGGTCATCTTTAACAGAGTGGTAGATTTCGACACTATGACGTTGTGATAAGACATGCTAATTCAACTCAGTTTTAATCAGTAAGCCGGGCTACGGACCCTCGTTGATTTCAAAATTCTCCTGTAATCACTAGTTTTCCCCGGGACCTCGTTATCTATGGCAATCGCGCCACTTTGAAGCCTCGTCACCGAACTCCCTCTTTTTATGCGGTGAGCAGTTTGTGCGTTAGAAACAGCCCGATTGAATTCCAACGAGGGTATCGGAGTTTACGAAGAAATTTGCCAATGGTGCCCTCCCTCTCAAGTACGAAGTACAAAGTGCCGAGTGAGTAGGTTCCGGGGAAAGGAGTGACTTGGGAGGAATTTCGAAGTCATCCATCATCAGTATGACGCCAGGGACACGCCGAACCCAGTTCGAACGTAGGCCGTGGGTGGAAATTTCATTCCATTACCAACTCATCTTAACTCATATTTTGTTATTAACGCTATTTAGGTAATATATATTTAGAGAATTAATGAGATTCGCTAGAAGACGAAGACTTAGGCCTCAGTCACTAAAATGTTACATTTTAGTAACATGTAAAATGTTCTCACCGTCTTGAATACCTTTTAGAACTTGGCTCGCATGCGGTCTCCGAATGTAATACGGTGACGTAATGTGTTCTTTTTACGGGAAAAGCAGCTTACAAAGCCAGTCTCGCTGTGTAAACACGTGGCGAGCGACCCAACTGGCTTTTCTTATTCCGGCAATTGTACGTACAGTTCCGGGATCCCCCGCACTGAACGAGTCGTATTCGTTCATATACTGAACAGTCCACACTATTCAATAATTCACCGTCAAATCTTTGATGCGGAAAAGAAAGCGGTTAATAAAATATAGTAGGATTTATTTCCCACCGGGTTTTCCTGTTTCGCGTTTTTCGGTTGAAATTTGTTTGTAGCTTATTGGACACACTGCGATCGAGATAAGCTGTTGTAAGGGAACAAAACAGCATATGAAATTTATTGATATGACGTGATCGGATTCTGTTTTTCGGGGCCCGAAAAGACCCGCTGGGATAATTAAAACGAATTGGTATCATTTCTCCAATGTCCCGTTGCATAATTTTCTATTAGAAATGCTTTACATTGTTGCAATTCGCATCTGGCTCAAATCCCACGAATTCTGGTTCATACGAAGTACACCAGTACTCGTATATTAATTTGTAAGATGAATTATATTGCCGAGAAACGACATTATGTTAATATACATACATTATGCAAAACTTGTTTAGTTCGCTAAATAATTAGGGGATTAATTACTGGGTGCAGCGGTTAACATTACCGAAATAAAATACAAACATGTGAAAAATAGAAAGCATTTAAAAAAATAGGGAAAACTATTTTATTTCTCGAAAATTCCGTTCCGGGAAATAAATGTCGATAATTTTCTTTATAAGTATTATTTTGTTTTAGACTTACTCTCTAATACGTGCTATTATCTACAGAACTACAGAATTGGTCTTTTACTAGACCAGTTAGTAGATTGTCTGACAAGATGCACTGCAGGTTACCAATATGCCTAAGTGAAACCAAGTATTCCCAACTAATAGGAAGTTCTTGTGCCAACTCTTCAAATATTTTTATCCCCGCCCGTTTGCAGTAATGAAATACAGATTATTCGAGTTTAAAATATACAAGAGACTAATTTTGAATTAACCGTACAAAGGCAAGTTATACACTGTAAAGAATAGTTGTAACATTTAATGGAAATAGAATTGGCTGGATGAATTATTCAGGAAATTAGAAATTCGTTTGCTGGGTGCGTGCGGCTCCGGCGGCGATGATTCATCACGTGCATCCAATTTGAGTCAAGCCATTCTTGGCTTAATGAAACGTCTGTCAAGAAAAACCTCGACACGAGCCCTGCGCTATTTTGACCTCCGCCAGTCATTACTTCGAAATTAAAATCGTCCCCGTATTAATCTCGGTTCGTCGTTTATGCCGTCAGCGAACGATGCACGCTAAATAAATAATGTTCTACGATGTAAGAGAGTCAATTCGGAAAGTGGGAAAACTTTTTGGGACAATTCTTGAAATTGAGGTCACAATGCCACCACTGTTTGCGCGGGGTGACTCATATTTTGGGATGAAAATAGAATTAGTTTAGAATACCTGTTTTGTGGTCTGCGAGGCGTTGGAATACCGTAGATTTCGTGTGTAGACCGTAGACCGGGAGAAAATAAATAGTATTCCTCCGCTGATTTACACAGTTGGCGATATCTCAACGCTAAGAAAATGACGTAGGGGAAATCATAAATAAACTCTAACCGTATTTATTTCGTAGGTTCGTGGTGTTTCTGTCTCCTCTCGCTGGTTTGGTCTTTTGCTAGACCTGTTGCGGCTTCTCACCATCTTCAGTAGTCAGTCTTCAGTGTTAGTCACTTTGGCACTTTGGATGTTTTTTGGGCATCCTCACTGCACTGTCACGGCCACTTGTACTTTGCACTTGTGTGTCTTGTTATTGTGTTTTTGGGGGATGTTGTTTGTCTTCTTTAGGTTGGGAGGGATTTTGTTAATCGGCGTAAGTCTTTGTCAGATTATCGGTCAAATATATATTTGATCACACTACTGGTCCGAACTATTAGGTTCTGACATCTAAATATATGACAGGAAACCTATGTGGTATTGTGTATTTACAATCATAAAAATTTTCCTTTTGATCCAAAATGTATTGGAAAGAAGTTTATTTTTAGTAATCTAGTTAATCTGTGCAAGTGCAGTAGACGAACTTCAGTTAAGTTAGATTACCAAAAACAAACTTTTTTCAATATATTTTAGATCAACAGGAAAACTTTTATGATCGTAAATACACAATACCAGACAGGTTTCCTATTATATATTTGGAGTTAAACCTAGCTACGTTGGATCGATGTGAACTTCTTCTAGCGGGTTTCGTGGTTCACGAAAGTGTAAATCATTCAATTTTCACCATTATATTTGGAGGCGATGAAAAGATATAGGGGCCGTATATTTTTGGACGCCGAGCCCTTGGCACAACACCCATGAATATGCAAGAAGAAGTTTCCGTGTCAATATGTCGGTGACCCCATACACCCCCCCCCCGCTGAACATTCTAGCCGGGTAATTAGCGGTGGTAGTAGGCCACGCGGGGACACCCTTTTTCCTACCTGAATGAAATACCGCAGCAATTTTTTTTCCTGTCGAATGTAAATTTTTTAAATTAATAACAATACCACACACCTACCCCCACCCAATGAAATACGAAATTTTCATGATCCCCGCCTTGACATGTCATCGGGTATTAATGGGTTTTGCATTTAATGGGTATAGCAGTTATCGAACAGAACTCATTCGTTTAACATACCTGTTTTGTGGTCTGCGAGGGGTTGGAATACCGTGGGTTTGTGGTGTTTCTGTTTCCTCTCGCTGGTTTGGTCATTTGCTAGATCGGTTTCGGTTGCTCGCCATCTTCAGTAGCGGTGTTAGCCACTGTTGGCACTTTGGATGTTTTTCGGGCATCCTCACTGCGCTATCACTTTCACTTGTACTGTCAATCCAAAGTGCCAACAGTGACTAACATCGCTACTGAAGATGGGGAGCAGCCGAAACCGGTCTAGCAAAAGACCAAACCAGCGAGAGGAGACAGAAACACCACAAACCCACAGGACTCATTCGTTAAAAACTCATCAATACGAAAATTTATATATTTTCATATCACTGTAAATTCAGATTACCTATATATATATATATATATATATATATATATATATATATATATATATATATCGTTTTGAGCCTTTAGGTCGTGTATATATAGGTTGTCGTGGACCTTAGACGATATATGTATATTTCTGAGTATGTGAGTTTCAGGGTTAGTTTCCGGGAACCAAATTGCCGCATTCATATATTCTATTGCTATATTATTTTTTTTTTAGATTTTTACTGAATTTCGGCCACGCATAACGGCCGTACAATTTAGGCATATTCAGCGGGATGAATGGTAGTGGGTAGAAGAGATTTTCAATATTTCTTTTTTATTCATTCCATTCTTTTTGGCGCGCCCTAAAGTTTCGGAGAGAGGAAGAGAGGGAGGGAGAGAGAGAGATAGTAGTAGAGTTTAACAGGTAAATTTGGGGTGGTTCGGGGAAGAGGAAGTGGGGAAAGTGGGGCGGCGTTATGACTCGGTACCACGCAACTGTTCCGCATTTTCCGAGTCAGTGGGTCGACCGCCATACACTGCCCCTCTCACCCTCCGGTCCAGTTACTGCCCCCAAACTGAAGGGTGTAACAATTTGTACAATAGGAAAAAACAATCGCACCGTCAGTATGCGATTTACAATTTACTGTAGTGACTTATTAACACGCACGTCATGTTTACGTTTCATTAATTTACTGATAATGGCTAATTCGAAATCGATGTAGAATAGAAACAACTAATCTAGTACAGACAAGTGATATTACCTACACCGTTGTCTATCTACGACTCTGCGTCGTAAAATATAATTCCGACATAAATTTGTTCAAAGGTATTTCTTCGGTCCCGGATTCGTGTTGAATAACGAGACAATGGTTTTTTCGGATGCTTTATACCTATTCCGGTTGCGGTACCCGGAGGTTTCACCCAATTGCGAACCGACATGAATTACGGCTGGATCTCAGATAACCCCAGAAGACCGGTCTATATGCAAGGCAGTTCGGCGGCTTCTCGAGTTGCGAGTCTGGCTCAAATAAATCCTACCGCTGTTTTCAGGAATCCAGTCCCGTCGCTCGTGTTCTAATAACTGCTTCGCGATAAAGTGCATATCAGGCCGCAAGAGGGCCGGAGGGTCTTCAGAATAAAGAAGACAATGTTTTCTTGTTATAATATTTGAGAGATCGATGCCTACGCTATGTTACAAATTATGAATTGTATAATCCTATAAATACTCAATTGGGAGCAATCCTCTATTGCTCTCATCAAACTCCCTGTCACACACAACAAAATTTAGAGTTTACAAATCTGTACGGGTCTGAAACGTGGGGACAACAAAGAAACAAGAAAACAAAGAAAAGAAAGAACTAAGAAAGAGAACAAGTTTATAGTTGTGAGAATGAAGTACGGAGAAAGATATACGGGTCTACTTGTGGCGAAAGAGAATGGAGAGGCGAACATAACAGGGAGATCGGGGACCTCGACAATAGTGCAGATATAATAAGCGAAATAGAGTGTAGACGTAGCCTATGGGCTGGACACCCATAGGAGAGGAGAGGAGACCAGTGTCGACTGAAGAAGGTGATGAAATTTGATCCGGAAGGAAGACCGAAACAAAGATGGTGAAATTAAGTAAAGGCTGACATAGAGAGGATTGGGGCTACTCAAGAACCGATTGGGCTGGATGGGATTTGTTTGTACATCTAAATATCAATTTCGATATAAAAGGCCCTGGGAATGAAAGATGGGGATGAATCACTGAATAATCCTAGGAAACCTGACAACAAAAGTGCGTCCGGGACTAGGAAAATTAAACATGATCCGTTCCATTTTCATCAACACTATGTTTACTGTGTTCTCTATTTCAGCCGAAACCAAACACAGGAAAGCGAACATTTCTAGACAGAATAAGAGAGGGGACAACGACATTTTGAAATAGAGCGCGAGGGTGGCCCACACCAATCGATTGGTCGGTGGTCGACTAGGCTCCGGTGTACGACGTTGGGCAGATATTTGATCTTAAAATAAATTGGATTTTATCCCGGGCTCACGCACGGGCTTCATTTCGGGTCTGCTCCCTCCCTCACCACCCCCCCACCCGGAAATTGAGCTACCCCTACACTTACACACACACACACACACACACGTAGGACTAGAGGAATAGGAGCTCGATTTAACGCCACTGCTAAGGTGCTCACGACCCCAAACCCACCCCCACCTCCACCTACCCCTTCCTCAACCCAAAAACTACCTAACTCACTGGCAGTCACGAAGAGACCTCCCCCCATTTTAAAATCGGTTAGGGCCTTATCTATTTACATTATAAACGGGCCCCAATAATGTGCACGCTTTTTTGGTGCCGGCACAGGAGCATAAATTCCGTTATCATATTTTATAAATTGCATACCGTGCTCTGCCCCCGCTAGCATATTCAATTGTTGCTTTAATAGAAAATCGAATGTTCTTATAGTTTCCGGGGAAATGTGAGGATTTATTTTTCAACTTTATTGTTATTATATTTAATACTTATCTTATACTGTCCCCCATAAATAAACAAGAAAATAGTAATGTAGAAATTGTGTAAATTCTATACTAACTGAAAACAAGTAATTATGTTATCTATAAACATATAACTGTAGGCGGGATTCTATTAAATTTATGTCGCCGTAATCTCTATTCTTATAGCTTAATTGCTCTGAGCGTATGAGGTTCGGTTGTACACTATCGATGAGTTTTACAAAAAGTTGTCAGATCGCTAGAGGCCAGACACCCGACACAATACACTCCACTATTACAATAATGTGCGTTTCGAAACTCCTAACAATGACAAAGGTATCGCGTAACTGCCGCATAATGGGGGGGCATTCAGATAAGATGTTACCGATTCCGCGGTCAGAAGTCAACTGAAGTAATTCCGCGCCAGGCCTATCTGCCTACAAGATGTCCTTCGATTTCTCAACCCCCATTATACGCGGTGGCATGTTCAACTTCCGTACGGAGTTTTATGGGACTACCGAACTTGAAATGTAGCGAGTGTTTTAACGGATTCTTTGTAGAAATTTAAAAATGCTTGTAAAAGATGGCCGTGCGTAAAAGAAGATGGGCCGTTGATATTTCGAGGGTTAGATTGGGGTATGTCAGCAGAGTGTCGGCAGGGGGAGGGAAGTGGTGCAATTTGTTATGACATTGATGTAGCGGATGACTGGTCAGTAGTGTGTTTTGGGGTAGGGGGCGCGACAAGGCGCCCGTGAAATAGCCCCATTTCCTCCCCTTCCTACGGGTAAAGACCTACCCCCAGCTTTCCCTCCTAACCCCCGGATCATTTTCCCCGACTTTTTGACCCGGGCGTTTCTACGCCCTGATACTTTGCTCAGTTGGAAAGAATACAAATTATCGATATTTGCGATGTATTGTATTGTATTATTGTTATAAACGTTACTTTATATGAAATTAATGCTAATTCAATACGTTTATGCCAGCGATTCAAAGAATGAAACTGTATTCCCTCGCCCTTCTGTGAAATAAGTCCGTAACAATGTGTTTTAATACTGTAGGATTTCATATACAATGAAAATATATGCATATATAATACATCAATGTACACTGTAACTTCATTAGCGCACTAATGGACATTACACGAGTTCTGTATATCTAACAATATTTACATTTCCTTTAACTATGACAGATTACCTCATTTTATGCCTTTTCCGGAAAAATAGAGTTGAATTACAAGAGAGTTTTGACTTCACTTTTTTCACCAATTTCCAGTTTCCACCCTTGTATTTGGATTTAATATAGATATTATAGATTTCGGCTTTCCGCAGTCTTCGGTAGTTTACATTGCAGTACACTTCATCGACAATGCAGAGGCTTCAAACAATTTTTGGTATGACTGGTGATAGTTTTGTGTCCAACTTGATCGTTGGACCTTTTCTGACTGGGCGACGTCTTTCGGCGTGCCGTATGCAGGCATTTTTACTGTCTGAACTTCAATCAAATTAAAGTCGCGCAATTAAATGCAGAACTGTCGAGGGAGTGTCAACGATGTTGGCCACAAAAGGAGGTGGATATCCTGCCTTGTACAGCCGATTAGATGGGGGAGGCCGTCTAATTCCGGACTGGGTGTGATCCGGGGCTAGGGGTGGAGAGACGCGACGACGTCTTTGATGAAATGCTGCGGGGCCGGCCTTCCGTGAACAATACCGCCGCCCACTGTCCGAGATCCCGAACTTCGTGTCAGACCCCCGGTATTCCTTATTTGAATCGATCTTCTCGTCCCATTGGGGCCAAACCCGCGTCGGTTTCATTACGGCCCCCAGCCCCAAAGCCCGGTCCCCGACCGGGATGACGGCTTGATCTGGACCGTTGAATGCGAAAACGGGATAAAGGGACATCCCGGCTATTCTGAATAAGGGGAATGTTACAAATTGTAAAAGACAATTCCTCGGGTTGTAATCGGGTATTTGATTTTTAGTAGCTGATCGATGTATGAATTAATAATGAAAAAAATTCAGAACTGGTTATAAATTGTAAATTGTTTGAATGATTGTTCTATAGACTAAACTGAAATGAATTAAGATTTCTAATGTTTCCCTCACCAGGCATCGGCCTCCTGTTAGACAGGTAAGGGTCGAATATGGTATTTGGCGTTGAGTAAAATTCAACAATCGGGTGGGGAAAGAGGAAAATTGGGTGCTGGCGCGGATCCGTACGGAATAACGCATTAAAAAAAAATTCCGGAAAAATTGTGTGGGGATGGGACAGTGTTGGTGGAGTGGGAGGGGTTGCCCGGGGGTTGGGGCCAGTGTCGCCCGCGGTCGGGCCCCAAATTATGGAATCGAGACGAGTACCGAATCCGATATGGGATAATGTAATTTGATTCAATGGCCGCCGCGAATGGGCCCCCACTTGTAATTCGGACCGGCCCGTTTGAATTATCCCTCCTCGACCGCACCGATGAAAATATCGTATTTACAATTCCCAATATTCGGCTTATCCGACCATTCTTTCGTCCCCGCTTTTTACCCCTGACCGTACCCCAATTTCCATTAATAAGCGTAACTGAAAACAGCAGCCCGGAGCGGAGGCAATAGACTCGATGAAAATTCAAATCGGAGCCGATAGGCTAATTAAAAAGGCTTTATGTTAATACCGGCCGTTGTAAATTGCGCGCCGTTTCCTGAAAAACGTCGTCGGCCGTAAATGCGATTTTCCTTAGAATAATTAAAAATATTGATCATAATCTATCCTCTCTGAATTATAGTCTGTCTCCAATATTAAAACCGGCGTTTCTGAACCCGGTTAAGTTTCGACCCCATTCAAATTCGTTTGTTCCGGTACCGCGACCCAAATATTGTTTGTGTTGGCTGAGTGAGCGGTCAAAGCGCAGTGAGTTGGCCCAGGTAAAGTGGGAACGCGGTCTGAAATCGGTGTGAAAGAGCCCTGGGGGCTGTTAAAGGCGACCCCATTTATCCACTACTGACCTACCCCCAACATGACTATATGGAGTCATAACGAAATTGTCGCCTCCCCTTCCCCAACCCCAACTACACGGAGTTTATTGTCCGTGAAATTCAAAAATTAATTCTTTACAGTTTGAAAAATATATCGCCAGATTAAAGTTCTATAGACCTAGGCAGTATGGGGCCTAATAACGTTTTGTTTTCCGTATGTATCGCTTTTCAAACGGCAGACACCGGTATCACTAAATAAACATCAGTAATCAGATATTTGTACAAATTCTGTCATAGCTTACTGTTTACACGCTGCAAATTATACACGTTTAGATCGAGAAGTTTACAATTGATTAACGAATTACCGCAAATTGAGCTCGGAGATGGTGACAGGTTTTTCGGTTCTTTTTTGTTGTCCTCCTACTGTAAATACTTTCGCGGACAAATTTTCCTGGTATTGCGGCGAAATAGAAGATTTATGAGTGAATTTGGTGCTGCGCTATTATGCACCGGCGGGCTCAGTATGACGGAGAGTTCCCCCGGGGCTGTAAGTTGCCCCGCTATCTTTTTCGTTCCACTTCCGCCCCGGCTTCTATTTTAATCCTACCGCGGCGGCGTATATATATAGATATATATAAGGCCTAGCTGGTGTACTCCTCCTCTCCACTAATCAAGCGATTCATGGACTCGACGCGATATTTCCCGCTTATCGCGAACGAAAACACATTTTGTCCTGTCCATTGTACCTCGGGGAAGGCCGCAACCCCATTTGGGTTTATGGCAGCTTTACACAGTATCAGAAACTAGTAGTTCTATCTCCTAACTTAAGTTAAACTGGTACTTATGAACCTCACCTTTAAAAATCTTGTCTAATTTCAACATCTTTATACGTGTGTCTTGTTTAAAAATTATCCAATTTTCACTTAATCCTCTCATGGACCCATAATTATACAATTTCAATATTATGGACACCGTGTAATGCATGTTAAACATTCTTTATATTATATATAATGCGGTACTATTATTTATTGCATTCTTTTATGCGGCTTTCAATTATATCTGCCTTACCGGCATCTACATTAAAAATGTAGAATAAATATTCAAATTTGCATATGATCGCCACCAGGAATCATACCCGCGGGAATAGCCACTGCATAATATAATACAAAAAAATTAAAATTATTAAATGGTATAACAATTTAGGAAGATCACTCCTAGGCTCGCAATTTCTTATTACATGCAATAATATCATTGCCACTCACATTATCGCTTCGAGATAAAATATTTATATTTCTTAATTTATATTTTGAGTTTTTATGCCGGCTTTTTGTCGTAATGAAATAGATAACAACCTCCTTCCATCATTCGTGCACACCTCGACAGGCCCTCCGTCACTTGTAGGTACGTTTTTACGACGCTCGGGACCGCTACAATATTTAGACTTAGGACTCGGTCTATGAACCCCCCCTGTGGCCGTCCCCTGTGGGCGGAAGTACCCGGTGGTGATGAATCCTATCCTGGTCCGAGGGTCCATCCGCTTACTAAATTCCGGTGATACTATCTGAGCCTGGTAGGCGATTTAGCAAATTATTAAACAACTAATTTATCGTCGATTTCCTATACTTTGCATAGGTTGAACCATTTCTCGTAGAAACAAAATGAGGATAGAGAGTGTTGAATGTTATAGACAGGATCGACTTACACGTGCAGACTTCGACATCGGGATTTTATACGTTTATAGTTGGCGGACACAATGTAGGGGTGGGGGCAATTGCTGGCCTGGGAGTGCGGTAAGGGTAACTCCCGGGGGTGACATTAATCGGGGCCACGGTTCAATAATACTCTATCGGCCCGCAACTGTCCCGCAACTTCACACAATCGGGGAGACGGCCTTAAATTAAGCCCGCCGGCACAATTATTTTGCCGCGCCTTTAGCGCCAATTTATTTTCCGCAGGTGGTAACCACCCCCTCCTCTACTGGGGGGCCGGGGAATTTACTCGTAATTTGATTAAACTTAGCGCAGTAAATTCGTAGGGTGGCTGTTGGCGGCGTTGGGGGTGGGCGGTCGGATTTGGCGTCGGCTTCGATATGGTGAAAATGGCACTCGGGGGAGTGTTTAAAAAGTTGTAGTCGAGTTCAAGCTTTTGGGCACGGGGAGTTACCGACTCGGAATATAAATTGGGCCCCGCAGTGCCGGGGGGCGGATGGATTGCCGGGAGGACCACCTTCATCCACCCCCCGAACCCCGCCCCCGCCACCGCCACCAACCGAGCAACCAAGGAACGAGAACTTGAAGGGAGGTGTTCATCTTATTTAGGGGGTAATTATTAGGTCCCCCGCGGACCCCACTCCACCCCACCCCCCAGGGCCTCCTACAACTCGTTGGAGCTGCCGCTATTTCCAACCCCTCTCTCCTTGAACACCCGCGGCAATTTTCCACCGAACGGTTGGACTGGAAACGGTCGGACTCCACCTCCGCCCGCTACCCCCAACCGACCTCCCATTCCAAATAAATTTACCTTTAGCTCACGCGCAGTACCGTACCGTGATGAAAATTGAACTCAAAAATTTACTTCGTTCAAACCTAAGTTATGACTATAAATCTCTATTTTTATTTTATTTCTCCATAGAGCCAAATCATTCTGACCTAATTTGCTCTTCTACATCAATGGGCTCATTCTCGGCCTCCATTTTTCCAGGGAAACTTTTCCTCGTTTCCGATCTATAGAAACATCTATCTGATATCGGTAGTAATATATATCTCCAAATGTTTCGCGTTCTTAAAATATCTAGTATTGCTTTTAGACCGAGCAGGTGACACAACTGTTGTAGCGAGAAACGGTATCGGAAATTAAAATATCTTACATAAGAATCGTGATATCCGGCACCAGCTTAGACCTCCACATAAATAATTCGTACTACTTTGTTCAGTTAAAACTGACTGCCGTCAGATAGCGGAGAAATATTAGCAGCAGCAGCAGTTAATAGCGGATGCAGGAGGGAAATATTCGTGGGGATGCTGCGAATTAAAATAAATCCCCGAGACAGGACAGCTAATCCTTAGATAACTTTAAAGACTCCAACATTTATTATTCACTCGGACGTAGATGGAAGAGCCGAACGTCATTTATTTAGTGAATCAGATAAGCGGCCTGGCGCAGAGATTTAACTGCACATTCATCGCATGGGCAAATGAAATCGGGGAGAACTACACGCGTATAACACGAAACAAAATGCCTTATAATTCTGAAATTGCGTACCACATGAAATGCGTTTTCTATATCATTTTTTCCTCTTTATTAGCAGAATATATTGATAATCTCGTGTTAATACGTCAATCAAAATTTCATATAGGCTCCGCTATGAACAGTGGCAGTTAATGTTTGAGTTCTTAAAATAAAGTTTTTTAAATTAAATAGTCATTAAACCCTTCTAGTATATAATGTCATAAGTTCCTGAAATATAAACAACCTGGTTGAAACTTATTAATGCATCTTGATTCCCTTCTTCCCCCCGATACCTTTCGTTTCGATAATTTTTACTTAATTAGGGTAGGCGGGGTAGCGAGTTAGAGTTGCCGTTATAATTGAACGCGAGGGGGTTGAGGTCCGCGGATAATATAGATTGGCCCCAGCCACCTGTGAAATATTGACGGGGAGGAACGCGGTTCAAACAGGCTGTTGTTGTAGGGTAGGGTGAAGTACGCGTCAGCCGGAGATATGCGGCTGGTGGAGTCCCGGGGCCCTCCGTGTTTATAGGCCCGCCACTTCCAACTTAACCTCCTTCTACGGCCCTACTAATCCTCGCTGTTTGCCCACTCTAAATCCCAGGCCCCTGGCTAAAGGGCGCCTTTATTAATGACGATGAATGCGCCCGTTACGTGCGTTCACGCATTTTCCCTAGCTCCAGGATCAGAAACATCACCTTGACTCGGGTATGATTCGTTCGGTTTCCTACTACCACCATGATAGCCTGTAAATCACTATAATTTGGCTAGTAACGAAGAAAGGGATCGGAAACATGGAGGAAGTGTATTGAACGCGAGATCAATGTTTCTTATTACTTTTCATTCAGTTACGAATTAAACCGATTAGGAGCGGATCTCGTCTAACTGCACAATAGTTTATAAAATACAAATATTAGAAAAATTAAATAAATAACGACAATTGCTCAGTGTATCGACATATTTCTTAAATAAAATAGCTCACACAAATTTTTATTTAATAACCTCTGTCACTGAAAATTTAAAAATCGGGAATTGAAAAGTACATGTCCGGAGCTTAGAGTAAGCACGTCTCATATAAAATTTATATAAACGTTTCCATTAAGGACTCATGTTAATGAAGGTCCCGACAGTATTTTTTGCCTCATCACTATGAATTTCAATAAATAATAGTATGGCTGAATAAAAAATCCTTTCTGAATAGAAATGAAATTTAAAATGGAAATATATCGCGATATTTACGATAATTTTGGCAAGTATTATTGAGGAGGAAAATATTGTGAAAAGGCAAACGGTGCGGATATGCGTATACGAGTTGGGGCTCCATTAATAGCCGAACAATTATCCCTTTCGCTTTGTGCATTTGGCGAAATGACGCGCCTTTTATCGGCGCACTGTTTTTAATCATCGTACTCCGCCCCCCTCCCGGAGCTCTGTATTAGCAATGAGCAATCAACCGTCCATTATGTGACTGTTTCCTTTGAAAAATTGGGATAATTAAAACTCCGGTCTCATTCTGGAAGGGGTTTAACTCCGGTGATCCCTTGTTGTGATCAAAAACGGTGTATACAGTCGTTCCGAAGCTTTAAAGTGAAAGGAACTGTAAATTAAATTGGTCACCGTATCTCATCTAGGAAATTTTCGAATAATTAATTTTGCCGATATTCGCTAACTGCAATGTTTATTCTCGCAGGCAGTATGACTTTTGTTTTAGTCGATCGCAAAGTACGCTGTCCAACTGAGTAGAAACGTTGCAAAGCATCTGGAACTCAATCGGTAATGTAATCCAGTTCGCCTAGGTATGCTTTATTTCAACGATTGTAATTCAGGTAGTCGTATCGTATTTGTATCTCACTTTGTTTCACTGAAATTCAAATAGGGAATCGCTGGCTTGCGACTAATGATTCCGATCTGCTAAACTCTCATAATTAATTTTATATACCATTATTAGGTCAAAGAGTTGACCGGTCCGTTGGTCCTTGGTTGGATAGCATAACCTATTTGTGAAGATGTGCTTTGAGCCAAATGTGCTAATGTTAAGTTCCGTCCCAATACCCGTTTCTTGGCTGTGCTCTTGTAAAATACACTTGTTTATTTAATCCCGCGAAAGATTAATAAAATAAAGCAATATTCGTTCTACAGAAATCCCGTAATAAACAAATCATTTCTACTGATGGAATTTATTCGCTACTGATGACAGCGTGAAACCGAAACCGGTGATAATACCTTGAATACAATTTATATTTTATAAAGGATAGTCTTAATGTAGTTGGCGAATTTCATTAAATCAAATTCCTGTCTTTTGTTCAATATTTTTTCAAATCAATTTCGGTATGAACTGGACGAGTATGCCCTTTTGCGGGGTGGACACTATGGTATAAATGAATTAACGCTTCGAATGTTTGTATTTTATATGTTTTTAAAAGTGTACATTCGATAATAGAGCGGTGATTGTTGTCCCGAATTAAGCCTCGGCGAAGGCCCATTGAAAGGCTCCGGGTGCCCGCTCCGGATGAACTCGTTTCGATCAAACGCGTTTTGTTTTTATATTTGTTTGCCCGACCGGCGCGCTACCGAAAATATGGAAATCCCTATCGGACAATAAAAGGCAGCCCCGTACGGCCCTGTTGTTTGGCCGCGGTAGCATTAAAACAATATTATACGCGGATTATTTCTCGCGGCGATATCATATTTATAAACCGCAAATACGAAAGTTATATTGTTGTCCGGATGCGCTCGGATCCGGACTCGCCCAGTGTTTAATCAAAATTTGCCTTCAATGCAAACATCTATTTTAAAAATTATCGACCGTATTAATGAAGCGAAATACTTGTGTTGGTTCTAGAGCAGGGGCGCTATATATCAGAAATTGCTAATTAGGTTGTGTTTGCCAAGGTGAAATATATTTTCCAACAATTAATAATTTTAACATGCACAGTAGAGGTGGTTAACGTCAGAAATTAAATCTGACTCGTATCACAAACATTTTACACAAAGTAAATTGGGAAATATCGCTAAATTTCATTTTAGTGCTAATTAATCATTTTACAACATTTACACAGTATATAATAGTGACATAGATAGTGACAATGCCGACAGGATTCACACCTTTAGACATTTTTTAAGACTTCACTAATCTAATAATTAGACACCGTGTATATATATATATATATATATATATATATATATATATATATAGGAGTCATAAATTAAAATAGAATAGAATTTAAACGGGTAAATCCAGAGTGATAAACAGCAGGACCAATTATATACGAAAATCTGTGTGAAACGTCATCAGCCGAGTAGTTTCGTAAAATAATAATTCTCTTCAGAAAATTGCGGTTTCGGAAGGAGCCGAAATCCGTTTTGACTTTTCAAACACTTACTCGCTCGTCACTGTATTAAACCCCCTCCACCCTCATCCGAGGCTTATTTTCTCGTTCCATTATTAATTAGGGCCCATGAATTATTCTTCCCAGTATAAACTAGCGGAGGTGTTATGCGGGGGATGACTAATCCGCGGCGTCGTCGTTTCCGCGATCCGCCGCCAATTTACTTACGGGGCCCCAGGACTCTTGCAAAGATTAAAGTTTGGCACTCGGCGGCCGCTTTGAGAGCGGACAACGGAAAACTGAAAACTTCTTGGGTTTAGCCGGAGAGGGAGAGAGGGAGGGAGAGAGGGTAGTTAGATATGGCGAGGGCGGGAGTGAAATAAACAGAAGGGGAGATAAACCGCCGGCTCGGTCGCAGAAAAGCGGGCTTTGCATGATGCGAAGTTTTAATTTGAAGCGCTAACACCGGTAGGGAAGACTTTCATTTCGACCGATACCGCCGACGTTTTCAACTTTCGACGACCACGACTGTTGGACAGCGCTGAAATCACAGATCGGTTTTCAGGTCAAAATATTTGTGCCGAAAGAAACATTATCAAATATTGGCGAAGACAGGTTAAAGAGTAAGCCTAATTTCTACAGATAGTGGTAACGGATTTGTCTTTTATGCTCCTCGAACGAAGGTTAATAAGAGAAAAAGATAAATAAGTAAATATTTCGACGTTACCGCGATTCGTCCAGTGAAATTGGCGGAGTTCCCGGGTGGGGGGAGGGGGTTATTGTGGAACGTTCCACAAGGCAATAAACTGAACCGACCGTCCAGAAGGGACAAACTCCTCATCCCCATCCCCATCACCATCCTAACCCCCTTCTGCGACCCCCTGTTATTGTAAGATGTGTTGCGGTCAACTCTCGCCGCTGCGTTATATAGCGGCCGATCGGATCCGATATTTGGCCGCCCCTACCCTTTCTTTTCGTCCTCCCTTAGCTGAATATTAGGTCCCCCGCCACTTGATATATACCCTTCACGCTCTCACATTGATCACGTGGTCAGCGAATGGGGGGCCCTCCGCGGGGACCTAAGACGTGAGGCCCTGACCAGCTTTTTTTTGACTAGTTCCATACAACGAGAAGTATCCGGGAAATAAAACATATACATCTATTTTATAGTGGTCTTGTAGTAGTACCTATATAGATGATGTTAATCCATTTTAAAATACGACGTTTTAGACAGAATGTATTTTTTATTTATATTTTCTGTCACGATTACAAAGCATTGGAGCTATGGGATAGTTTGGAATGGAACAATTTATAAGTTCGTGAAAGAACGGAACTTTCAAATAAGAATTGATTGTGTTGTTAGATAAACAAGGTGGGACATTAACGGAGTAGTGGCCACAAACTAATTTTTCATTGATAAATTGACGTTACATGCCACGAATATCATTCGAGTCATATCTCCTCGAGAATCTGTTCTTTATTTATTTGTTGTATTTATATCTGCCGATATCGATTACGACACAACCGATTTATTGACATAACTTCAAATCTTGATAAGTATAATACATTAGCAATTATCATATTATCCTTAATTCGATCCATTAACGAATCGAAAACTGTTTAATCGTGTTGATCGAAAAATCCTGAACATGCAGCCGTTAACCTAAACGATGATTTAAAAAAAAACTTTGTCCTCTGTACGTACGAAAGGACGGTCTCTTTTTTCCGAAAATAAAATATGTAGCACGGATGTAGGGCGGTTAAATGGATGGATAGGTAGAAGTAAAAAGGTCATAGAAGGGGCCTTGACATTTGGTAAGATTTTCATAGCACTTTAACTACAGGGAGACATTTGGTTGATGGGAGGCCGAGTCTAAGGGCCATTGTTACTTTGAACATTGGGCCCGGGGCCAACCTGTGTATTTCTGGGGCGGGCCGGCGGCCGGCTCTTCAGCCGGGGCTCAACAGTGCGCCTACGGCCCCCGCATTCCTCGGGAATAAAAAGCATCCTCAACCTAAAGGTCTCTAAACTGAAGGAGGAGCTCTGTTCTGTGTGTGCAGTACCACCCGAGGCCGAATTAAAAGGGCGACCTACATATCATGAATTCGCTGTATTGAAATTGTCTCGCTGAACCTAACCTCTCACGCCTCTCACAGAATCGTAACGCCGCAAAATGAATTTTGTTGGATTTTTAAAGAAGTTTTAAATTTTAATAATTTTTCAGCCAGACGACAGTGTACAAAGGTACTAAATATTTAATAACACATCAGTTTTCATTTACTATAAAATATGACGAAAGTGATTTAACTTTAAATATGAAATTTAGATCAGAGGTAAGATGGCGGCCCTTTCTTATCTTCAAATTTCTTTTTATAGCTCTTGCAGAAACTGTAGTTTTGAATTATTCCTCGTCTAAATTACCTCCCGCCGTAGAAATGTTTGTCTGGAAATTGCATGTTGTCAAACCTTCAGAATTCATTACCGTTACTGCCATTAGAAGCTACCTAATGGTATGCCGGTTTTGGTGTCTTCTCCTAGTTTAAGGTCAGTGGATTTTATAAAAGTGTTTGGTTCCGTGTGGAGTACATATTGTGTTCACTGTCGCTGCACCGTTTCTGCGGTGCATCCGCATAAATGCTTGTAGTGACCCAACTGATCTCAAGGCAGCAGCTTCAGTCAGCGATATAATATCGCTTTTGTATTTTGGCGTTCCAAAACTGGACCTAGTTCCCCGAAAGAAGCCTTTTTCCTTTGATGAGTTCTGTAAAAAGAGAATCGTCAGCGCTACAGCCTCTAGAGGACTCGACTTTGATCGAACTATTGTCCTCTATAGGGGCCGTATTTTTCACAGTTTTATGACTGAGCACTCCGGGGCGTGTTGCAAATGAAAAGGCTCTCTCGACGGGGAAAAGGTTTCCGCACCCTCCAAACCCCCTTCAACCCGCCCCCTCCCACCAGTCCGCCATCACGTAAGTGATATACGGTAATTGGAAACTCCATAGAAAGCCGAAGGCGGAGGTCCGACCTGTTTTCGGGGGGTTAACCCAAAAGTAGAAAACGTGATCCCGGCCACAAACGACCGACTAACACTCGGCCGCCATAGCCCGCTAAATCGCCCAGCGATGGCTTATTGTTTTACATGGCCAAGTGCTTTTTCGGGTTGGGGAGGGGCCCCACCTTCTTTTCTCTCTATCTCTCTCTCGCTTTTATTTAATAACGCCTATCTCCTTCCTCTTTTTCTGCCTTCCTCCTTCCTCGCTAAGTTCACCGGTTCACTTGCGGCAGGTGTCTTTTAGGGGCTAGCCCGCCCATCCCCCCACCCCGTTACGTTACGATGTGCTCTTAGCCTCGTCCGGTAGCGCGGAGGGGACGAGCCCGGAATTAGCAAACAGCCGTCCTTAGAGGGTTCCACTCTCGCTTTACCCTCTCAGCTAACGTAAAAGTAATTTTCGAGGCCTCCAACAATACTAACGATCTCGAAGTTTCCGACCACGGGCGGATCACCAGAAAACATTACTACCCACCCGGTATGCACATGGAAATATAAGTAACCTTAGCGACTGGATACTTTATTTCATCTTACCTCCTGGGGTGGAACTAAAAATATGAAATCACAAAATATATTGTTGGGAATTACCAGTAAATGGATAAAATTTTCATGGCATCTTTTTATTATTAATTAACAAATTAGTTGATTCGGTTAAGGTCCACCCTTCGTCTTTATTCATAGGGTGCATTAAAAATAATTGAAATTCAGCTCTGTTTCTTATATCCCCGGGTTTCTGAAAACCAAAGTAATTTTAGAAGTTAAAGATTAATATTTAATTTACTTAAAACCCAATTTTCTAGTTAAAATGGGCCAGTGTTTACAAAGTAAATTAGTGAAGTAATTAATATAATTTCGTAACATAATTTAGAGTTGGCTCTTGGGCTCAACTTCTTAACTGGGTCAGGGTGGGCCTTGAGAAGGAATCAAACCAGGAACCCTCAGAATCGGGAACATTTTAAATATGTTATTTTCTTCGATTGGCGCGTGATGAGAGCTTAAAGGCAAGCATGTTGTCGTTGATCGTATAGTGTAGCAAGTGCAGTCTTCAGTAACCATATCGACTCAACAAGAATTGGCTGTACGTTAAAACGAATGAGTGTTACATAAATTAAATTTTTATTGGACATCGCTTTGTCTGGACGTTATTCAAAATGTTGGTACCGGAAGGTTCTGACAGGGCGTTCGAAATAGACGAGACTAAAAGGAATCAGGTTCAATATTTGGACAGTGGTTGGGGCCCCGCCATAACTTTGTACTCATTTTTTTAACTGCCGGTTTCGGTCATGTCCGTGTATTCTTTCCTGCCAGGGCCTTTCAACGTTTCCACGATATTATTTGAACAAAATTGAGACCGACAACGCTTTTAGTTGGGGTAGGTTGGTGCTGTGTTGGGGGTTGCGGGGGTGGGGTGGCGTCCGGGGTGAAGCTTTGCCGTCATAGCTATCGATAAAACGGGATACTATCTCCCTCCACCCACCCCCTCAAATCAACCGCATATCCCTTCCAGATAAATGCCAGTCTAACTTTCCTTTAAAAAATCTAAATGTTGAAAATTCTATACCGTATCCCGGCAAATTAATTTCAGTATTTTGAACATTAAAACACATAAAAACAAAAACATTTGAGTAGAAAAAAATTTGAAGAAGATACGATACTGTTTTATTGACGAATATCGGTTATTCAACAACAGGCATAGCTAAACCTATAGTGGTGTAGGTATGATAAATTACATTCTGCAGATAGGTGAATATTACAGTAATTTTATAATTTACAGTTCTGTGTGTAGAGACAAGACAAAATTTTCCTTCATTTACGATCGGTCAGAGAATTGATTTAATATTTAGGGAATAAATTGGCTAAAGCCAGTAGTTTTAGAAATCACCGAGTGGAGAATATGCGAAGTGGAATATGAGAGTGTGAAAACATGAAATCTGAGGCGATTATACTATTTGCGCGTTTACAACTTCAACTCAGAAATAGAAGCCCACAAACTTCACACAATCTCTTTCCACCATTGGGGGTTGGCTGACGATTCTATTTCGCCCCGCCCCGCCCCTACAAAACACTAAATCAATGGCTTAATTAGCCCACGCCGAAACTCCCCCTGCCCCTAAAACTAACTTGCTAATTCCCCTCTGGCGTGCCCGACCCCCGCCAGTCACCCGAAACAGAAGTGCGCATTCTTTTTCTAAGTAGGGGGGGCTAATATTTTTCTCTTCGACACCTCTGTTAATAGCGACTACCCATAGCTCCGCGCCGGTTCGAACACTTCGGGCTTTCCAAGTCGGTTGGAAGTAAAACAAATTATTTTTCGTGGGGTGGCGGATCGGGGCGGGGGCTGAAGTGGGGGTATGGAGGAGGGTTGCCCGCTAATTAATTCGTTACCCGAGGGCGGTGCACGACCCCCTCCGGCTTTAAATGGCTTCGATTTATATTTGCCGGCGGATGAATTGGGCCCACGGGGCTCCGAGAACTTAGACGGGTTTCTCGTTTTAGCGCGTTTAATCTTCCACTCTCTAAATTCGTGATGCGGGGCGGGGGGGAAAAAAAGGAATGAAATTTATCGCTCCGACATGGATGGAAGACTCCTGCGGGGCTTTCCCATAAAACGGGGTCTATAATATCGTATAAATTGTTCCGGAAAATGTTTTCTACATTTTCCAAAATAACCTTTGCAAATAATTTAAATACATCTTCATTGAGTATTATGAATTAGTGTTTCATCTCGTATTAACTTACTGCATTAAATGATCTCAAGACTGAAGTCTTGGTTTCATACCCTATTTCACAATTAACTATTCCTTTAGCTTCCAGATTTTTCTCTTTGTAGAGGGGTTGTACTTTCTTCACATCGGAAAGTTTTCGACAAAATATGTCCAAAGTCATAAAATTTCATTTTAATTATGTATATATTCTATTTTTTATTTTATATATTCTAACTCTACGAGTCTAATGAGTTCATTTTTATTTTTTGGGATTTTATTCAAATTAAGAACTCTTTAATGCGCTATTTACATAATGTAAGTCCTAAGTAATCGACCTTATTGCCAGTGGAATTGGATAATGTAAATGTTACATTTTAAACCTTTTTTTCTTATTGCCGGTCGAGGATATCACGATATAATGAGTGTAAATGGCTTGCATATGAATTGGGCAGTGCTTAAGACCGCGCTTTACGCGGTGGGGAATGAATAACCTGGAACAAAGTTTTCGGGAACTGGCTATACGCCCTTATACCGGATGGTGGGCCCGAAATTTCCCCAATCAATGTTTTCAGGCATAACTTCGTCAACTTCAATTTACGTCTCAAGTTTTGATGTATTCGGAACATCGCGCGATGCGTTATTCTAAATGCGTTAATTCCGGTTCGAGTTCTCGTATTGAAATCAATTTTCCGATCACCTTACCTCTCGCTTTACAAACATCCGCTTTTCAACCTTTGCAGGGAAAATTCTCATTGTTTAATTTCACCCCTCTGTTATGTTAGGAAAGTAGAACTCCCGTATCACGCCGCCTTTATTCAAATAAGTACACTATATCCATTAAAATTAAAAGTTAAAAAAATATTTTTGACGTACGGGCCACACGTCACGAATGGAGAAACGCTGTTTTCGTACACGGTCAGCTCTTGAATATTCTACGTAATTAAATTCTTCGTTCGTTATTTATTATGGCCATCGATTATCCATTCAGAATACATGTTCGTACACGAATATTACTAATTCAATAACAATATTTCGAGAATTGAATGAGAAAGGAATGTCTTGCTGGGTTCAGCCCTGTTATTTTTTTTATCGTGCGTTTTTCAAATTATCCAAGGAGATATAAATTATATATAGCGAGAGCGTCCAGAAAAAATACTTCCCAATAAAATATATCGGCTTTATTTTATAAAACCGGGAGAATTGAATCGACAGTCGGTTTGGAGTTAAGGGGGGGCGTTTAAGCTCCGGGTGGTATTCTCACTTTAAAATCCCAAGTCCCACCAATTTATCGCTCGGAAAACTCGCCGCCCATACGTTATAATTTAATAAAGGATAAATCCCCAGGCTCCCGTTTTCTGGCCGTTTAATTAATTTTTGTTTCTCCCACGTTTAGTTTAGTATAAATAAAAATCGCCCATAAATGAAAGGGTTCGAAATGACCTTAAAAAAATCTATATAGGACCGCGTAAATTATACGCAGCGAAAATGAAATTTCTTGGGCCCTACCACGAACGTTTCAATTTGCGGACAATTTTTCGACGCTTCGACCGGGCGCTCTCGAACTCTCCGGGCTTCGGATTTCTCAAACAATAATTTATCACGGACTCCTAACGCCCGGGCAATATTTCACCGACTCTTGTCTGTTTTTAATTAACGAAAACCATTATTTATGGATATATTCTCATCTCTGATAGTGGGGTGGGGGTGGTTGAGGGGTCGCGTGGTGTTGCAGGGAAGGGAGGAGGGCTTCGATGATTGAGTAAGGAAAGAGAGCGAGCGAAGTCGCGCTTAATATAAAATAACTGCCACCCCCTCCCGCCCTCTTCCCTTAACCATCCCCCCACCACCACCACCCCTTGACTGGCTATACATCACTTTTTGAAAGTCTCATCTGTGCGCATAATCTTGGAACATTATTCAGTGTCCCGGGGCCGAGACTTCCCCGTGCCTATTTGTGTATTTCCAAGCCCCCCCCCTTTCGTCCTCTCTATCGGATTTGGCTATAAAAAAAATTCCTCGCTCACCTTTCATAAGCCGGAAATTTCACCGGTACGGTTGTTTGGAATTTATTTTAGGAATTGACGATTCTGACGTTTCTTGTTTTCTATAGATGAAAATATAGTTGCTTTGAACAGGAATGCTTTGAAATTAGAAACTACTGTTTAGGGATTGAAAGAAAATGTTTTCTAAAGGTCGATACTCAGTGGAAATTTTGTCCAGGATAGGTGTGGATGTCTAATAAAATACGAATTTATGATAGGTTTTTATTTTAAAACAACTAATTTTGTGGTAACTTCGTCCGGGATAAGCCATTGATAATATATTCAACATAATAAAGAATTCTGTGCGTTATCCATGCATTATTAATTCAGCAATGGAGCGTGAATCCCAATTTCTATACAGTATTCTGGATTTTTTTTGCTAAATTTGGTTTATAAGGAAAAACCAAAAGCCGGGAAATCGGAAAAATTCAGTCAGCTGTATTGCTTAGTACCAACATCCTATGAGGGAGCAAAAAATATTTTCTCTGTTTATTTGTATATGAAGCTAATTATTTATTTTGCGAAGAACCTTTCAACCCCCTGTCCTCGTGCGTTATACGGCGCGCCTGATACTACGCCATCATTGCAGTAATCTAAATGCATATTCGCTAAGCGTACCTGTTATTAGCACACAACCTGTACGGCGCGTCCTATACTACGCCATCAACGCAGTCGTCTTATGAAGGTTGGAAGAGCAGTTTTTTTTTCTAAGGCGCTAAATGCAAATTCAGGCGATTCTCAATAACGTATTCCCTAAATATATATTTTTCTTCCTAATTCAAAAATTTTAACAATATTTCATGTCATACAGTAATAATTTTTCTCTTCAAAATTTAAGACTCTCTATTCGGCGCCCCGTTATTATGCCGTTAATAATTGTTTTTTATTTGACTCGTTTAATACCCCGTTTGGAACTAGAATAGGAACAGTCGTTTTCCGTGAGTGAGGAAGGGCTAACAGCAATTAGTCGGGGGCGGTGGGGGTGTGTTCGTTGTTCTCGGAACGGAACCTTTTTGGGCAATAATAACTTGTCGGGGGTTGTTCCTGTGTCGTGCGGGCGGTCATTCCGAGGACTGTCACGGCTATAGTCATGCATGAGAACGGCCACTGAGTTTGGCGCACCTTATTGGGCTTATTGTGCTTGTCCGAGCGAGTAACTGGGCCTATTAGACCCTCCACCGAACGGTCGCTGAACTTCCTCGGCGGGGGTTAATGCCCCGTATTTAAATTTCGAGAGGCTCCTGTATATTTCCTGCGGCTGATTTCTGGACGCGTTCCGAGACTATAATTTATCGCCCCCTTTGCAGACTATAATTTATCTTCTTTTATCAGTATTTCCTGGTTTCTTTTCACATACTTTTGAAGCTATACACGGTTTCATCTATTTATTTTATTGAGATTAATAATATTAATTTTTGTTTAATTATAAAAACCAATCTTTTTTAGTAGAAAATATTTATATGGGATTAATAATGTAATATAAATAAATTCTTTTCATACGGCTCCCTGTGGTTGTACGATGTGATTGTAATATACCCAGATCATCGTTAATTTAAATCCGTCTTAATATAAAATGATATAAACATAAAATCAGGGGACTATTTTCATATTTGCATTCCTAATTCAGCGTATAATTATCTACCTTTACAATTAAGTACCGTTAAATGATATGGAAACTAGTCTAATATACTTGATTCACTAACGTAATGACAGTCTCAGACGTTCATTGGTACAAAAATGTTGTGAGTTCCAATCGCGTATATCTGCAGTATATATAAAAATACCCTCAGTTTAATCCTCTTCAGCAACGAAAGAAATAATTGTAAAGACAAAACAAGTGCTTTATAAGCGGCTATCATGCTCACGTATCTCTCGTACGCGTCTGTAACCGGTTATCTCAAATATCTTAAATTGAGCATCTCAACACGTACGGAGCATGTTTATGCGTGGAAGACTGGTGTGTGAAGAAAGGTGAATATGACTTGCAACAAGCGTAGCGATAAAAACAAGGAAGTTCAATAGTGGGTCCCCCACGCATGAATACTCGACGAACTCTAATTCCGAACAGAATATTTCTTGCGACCGTCGTAAAAACGGGGGAAAAAAAATATAACACGACGTCGAAATTTTCCCCCTTATATGCGGTATAATGCGGAACGGTGCGGGGGGAGGAGGGAAGGGAAGGGAAGGGGTGGGTGGGGGTGGGAATAAGGCCGCTAAACGCTGCACGCTTCCGCGGGCGATTTATTACGAACTAAGGGTGGGGCGTGGCACGCGACCCCGGGGGTGCGCGACCCGCCAACAGTACTATTATCGGAGGGACTGTTCCGGGAGTGCGTCTACGGGGGGGGGCTGCACCCACCCCCTGAGCTACCGACCACCTGCAACTTGCGATAACGGGCCCAGCAAAAATAAGCCCGGAGACTGATTCTCAACTCTCGCTTTCCCCTTCCGCGTTTATTCAATTCGACTGTCGTTCTCCGCTTCAAGCTTTAAAGAAGGAAAAACCGGAGCGAACGTTTGTTGTTCCTCGACAAAAATAGACGCGCCTTGTGTTATTACTAGACGGTGTCTGCGATTATAATTAATTCTTTAATATTAGTTTTTTATGTATATACGAATTAAGGTAAGAATATGGACGAACACTATAATATTCCCATTTTTAAAATAATATCCATACATAGTATATGTAGTACATTATGTACATGGTTCTAATTAAATTGTTTCGGTCAATATTAGTATCGTAAATGAAATTAATTTAGTTTCCAAATGGTAAGGCGGCGGTCAGATTAGAGGTGTTTGCGCGAGTGATGAGGGCGAGTCTATAGGCCGGGCGCTACTCCCATCGGACTAGGCCCTCCCTCCCCCTGTTTCGGGGATGTAATTTTGACGAATAGCAGGGATACATTGATGCCTCCACTGGGGTGCGGTACATGATTGATCAAACACCGATACGTTATCTCTTCACATGCGGGAAAGGGGAGAGCAGCCCGACGCTTTTCGAGCATAACTCTCTCTTACTCTCTCTCTCTCTCTATCTCTCCCTCTAGCGTATATAACCCACCTCTTCGTGGCGGGCCCCTGTTACGCAACAACTTTTACGTTATTCAACTTTTTGAAATGAATAAAATTGGTTTCCAAATTTTTTTTGTTTCATTCCTCTCAGTTTTTATAAAAATTAAATCGATTGTATAGTCTCTCGTAAGTAGATTAAATTATTTAATCTGATATGTTGTTTGGATTGTTGTTTTGGATTTTGGATTTGGAGAGTATCCTGTGAGCGCTACAAAAATTCGCTTGTATTATATCATATTTCATTCGATTTAATTCGTAAAACCTCGTAATCTGATTTAAATATATATTTAAGAAATGGTTTAGCTAATAAAAATATGTTTCTATTGACCCAAAAATGAACCGGAAATTAGAAGTTCTATTCAGTCCTCATTGGAAGTCTTCACGGTTACTTCATCATGTTAACTCAGATACATTTCACGGCTACAGCTTTGAGAATGTCTTAAGGGCTGTATGCACTTATTTCCTTGTGCACATTTGTCCGGTTGCCATGTGATTGTTTTGTAGTGTTACATCTGGATTAACGTCCGGACTAATTCATTTCCACTTCTTAGCGGACCCATTCAAGCTGTCGTACCTCTTCGGCGGGGATAGATTTTGGCCGTCGCCCGTGTCTCTCACGTCACGTGAAGGCGTTGTTTGCTGACGGCCGGCGAAACCCCACAGTGGGATAAACCTTAATCCACTTGTCCTGTGAAAGGGCTGTGTATTGAGTTGGGTTCCCCTATGTGCAGGTTGGGAACCCCCGCGTGGGTTCACGGCACAGTGTTAGGCAAACCCCCCGGGCCCAGACATTGAAGCGCCAATGCATATACAATATAATCATATTCGCCAAATTATGTGTGCATATATATATATATATATATATATATATATATATAATACAATCAGTTTCCATATCTTTCACTTCGAGGATTGCGTTAAGAAAACCTTATCTGTCGTACGTCACTTTAACAACCAACCACTTTTTCCCGTTTTCTGCGTTTTTTGAGTAACGCAAATGCCGCCGTTTTTGCGTAAACAATATGACACGATAAATTCCACCGTTAGTAACTCGATTTATAAAATCTGATTCCATTGTACGTTTGATGGAACAAGAGAACTGAGCGTCAAGAATCGCCCCTGTACCGCGCCGTATCGATTTCAATTAATTAAGATAGATATTATCAAATTGATAATTGGCCCATCGAGATGTTGTGCTAGAATATCAATGTTTAGATTGTCACTGATCCCCAGCAGTAGGTTCGGATCGATAGATATATACTGATGAGGGGAATTTGATAATTCTATGTTACTCTGTTATTATTTTACCACCAGACATGTGTGTTATCCTCCTTGTAATATTTTAATTACTTAATGGAACGTGATTCTTTCGTTTGACCGTAGCATAAATTATGTTTCAGTGTTAGAGAATTAGATACCAAATTTAAGTAAATATCTCGAGGATTTATATTTAAATCCGAAACATTAATATACATATATACTGTACGAACTCCCCCATCCAAGTCGTCTATAAAAAATGTTCTATATTTATAGAAATTAGGACTACGTCAAATTAATTAAATATACTGCAACGACACTCCTGGATTTATTCCTTACCTAATTTTGTATTTAGAGTGGATGCGTACGTCCCCTGTAGGTATGTGTGTGTGTACTGGTCATATGGGGATAAAACTTGGTCAGGGGTTGGAGAGAACTTTGAACCGTTAAACGTGGGGAAGTGGTCCAGCCGTCATGGAAGAAGGTCGGATCCCCGGGGGTCGGGCCGCCCCCTCCTCAACCCCCCGCCCACCCACACCCCTACAACTAAAATTAACCCGCTCGCAGACAACAATAATTCCTCTTTACAAAGCTAACTGCACCCCCGGGGTCCGCCCCCTTTCCCAGGGCTTTTACCCGACCCTCACAGACACGCATTCCGGCCTCAAGTCCTCCCCCAAGGCCCAAGGCAAAGAATTTTCCCAGGGGGTGGGCCGGTCGAGTGCCCACTGCCAAACCTCTCGGTTTCGACAACAGAATCTACACAGTCTAAGTGCAAACTTATACAACCGCTGTTGTAAAACACCTTAATTGCTGACTCCAGTGTTTTCGTCGGCCGCTAGAAAACCAAAATAATGAAGACAAGCATGTTTGCAATTAACAACCGAATATAAATTCTACCCTCGGTGCTTATAAATTGATTAAGATGTGTGTCTCAAATAATTTAAATGCTAGGATATCGTACATGTCTGAAATTTGAGAATTGGAAGTTGCATTAGCATTCCTTCACTCTTTCCCAACACTCTTTGAATCGTAAGGTAAATACACCTTGTGCTTGTTTACCTGTAGATTTTCTTAGTTAATACCCTTACCGAAAACCCTTAATTTTCTTCAGAAAATTATGAAGTTCGGCCGACCTGAATTTGAAACTGGAATTTATGGCGCGGGGCTAAAAGAGTGAGTGGTCTGGGTGAAAGGAGCTCGTAATAAAAGGGACATTAGATGGGGGGGGAGGCACAAGACCGGGTACTGGGCCTACCTAATCCAGAACCGAGGAAGCACTTATTAATTCTTTATAGTCTTATCTGCCTTGTGTATACTGCCTCACTTTTCGGTATTAAACATCTTATCCTTGACGAACTTTCTACTTTCCCGGCAGCATGAAACGGGAGTGGATTTTGCTTATTTTCGGTGAAGCTGGAACCGTTCTGTGTGAAACGCATATGAAGTATTTTCTTGGAATAGCGGTTTGGAATAGCATCACTCTTATATATTTTCTATATTTCCGTCTCTAAAATAGCCTACTCAACAACATCTAATATTACAGTAAATTATTTTTCCAACATTTACTTGTATATATTCTTTTACTATACATGTTCTTGTATAAAATTTTTAAACATATTTGCGCTATTTTATTAACAATTTAAATTGTCACGGAGCTGAAATTCTCATTGACTTCCCATTATACTATTTGACATTATTGTATGTTGGCTTTTATACTTTATGGTATTTTAGACTTACTTCGTTATCTCTCCCTTATTTCCGGAGGGATTTGATTTGCAGAAAGGGATCCAACCAAATTAGCGCGCGGAATCAAGTCTACCCCTGTGAAACCCCCGTTTCAGAATTCAATGGAGTTGTTCCTTTGTTCCACTTAAACAACGGGTTGTCATCACCTTGTTAAATGGCACGCAACGGAAGTGCCTTTAATTTCCTGGTTGAGGGAGAGCGCGGTCAGTTGTATGTGTAGTTCCGAGCGTGATTAGTCTTGATTTTAGATTAAGAACACTAAACCAATTGCTGTTATATAACAAATTCTGACTAAGAATATATGTTAAAATAAATTACTACAAATTATTTTAGGAAATATATGAAACCGAAGCCTATTTATGCCACTATTAAATATTCGCCGGTTTTTTCAAAATCGAAAATTGCTGAATTGTTATGCAAGTAGTCTGGAAACGCTGAGGAGCGATAACGTTACTAAGGATCGATTTCTGTGAAGCCCAGTTACTTTATTATTCTGAGTAATGCTGGATTTTTACTTACCTAGTTACTTCAAGTATGATGTATCCCGTTCAGACAATTACAGTTGAATGCATTGAAACTCTTCTTGATCCATCTCCGGCTATTTCTTAGTGATGTCTCGTACATCGATCGGTAGCGGATCTAATGAGTGTAAAGACTCGAATTTCGTGATCGTAATAACGCTTCGGCATAAGAATTGAATAAAGGGCGACACAGACGTCTGCGGGCGTCGGAGTCACAGAACTCTGATTCATAATTCGCGTGACAACTCCCCGGGCTGTTATTCACTTGACCATTTGACAAAACAGGGTTGCTTGACTAAACTCTGTTCTCAATTTTAGAACACGAAAAGCACCCTCGACTCGCACCCATTACACTGGACATCTGTTTTAAGTGTCTCACCCGAGGTATTTCTGGCTAGACGAGTCACAGAATCGTACCGAATCTTCATACATTTAGCATAATAAACCTACGCATAAATAAAAGGAAAATATCTTTAGGCTTCTTATAAATTTGAATATATTTTCTTTTTTCATGTACATCCGTAATTACATCGAGAACATTTACACTTTATTACATACCTGTAATCCATTCCATTTGTTGTGTAAAACAACAGTTTTTTTACAACGAATATTACAGTATATATTGATTACGTCCTGCATTTTACGCTGTTATGTAAATGGGTTATTCTGCACGGAGTACATTTAATAGTATTGTTTTCCCTTCAAAAAAATGCAGTATACTATGTAAATCCGTAGTACTACTGAATGATGGTGTAATTCACTAGCGTCAGTAATTAATTAATTGTCGGTAACTTGTAAGTTATTGTGTCCTTCATTAAAACTTTTTCTTTCAACTTTTAGCATATTAAACCGTCTAAATCGTCCTATTATAATTTCAGTCGCTTGGTAACACCTTAATTACTAGTTTGAGTTGCTGTGCCTGTAAAAAATTCTCTCAGTCCCCCCAGCGAAAATGACGCTCACATTTCAATCGGGCCTTTGTTTTTACAATAGGGGGCGACAAAACGATTTATTCCTTTTTACAGGGACGGCGGCACTTAAAACACAAAAGCCGTCTCAAACGCGGCTTGTGATGGATGTGAGCCGTTCTATACAATATGGTCCCCGGCCAAGGCCGATACCCGCGTTTCATTTCAATTGTTCGTGCCCCATTGTCGATCCTTTTATACCTGGTGTCGCCGCTTGTTTTTATTGCCGCCCTATCCGTCTCCTCGCCCCGCCTCATCCTCCTGAGCTTAGTGCTTTAGTGCTTAGCGGTGGTGTTGTGGAGGGGGTGGCACTAAAGAAGAAGCCGGTGAGGCACGGCCGGGGGGGTGGCGTTGTTAAAGCGCAATATACAGTAAAGGAGGTGGTCTGAAGGGGGTGGTTCACTGTAAACACCCCCACCCCCGGCCTTGTGTAAACAGAGGCTCACACTCACACACGGCCCCGTTTATAATGTCCTCCTTTGCCGCCCGCGGTCCCTCCCTCCCCTCTATCGGTGGCGGAGCTCTAAAATTTTCATTTGGGAGGCTCCCCCTCACGGGCAGGGTCATTCTCTGTGCCTCCGCCTCCGCCCCCGACGGGCTGTAAAACCCCCGGAATTGTTCGGGCGGGGCCCCGTGAGCCGCCCCGGGAAGCTCCCTTAGGCCGACACTATTCAAAACCTCTTAGCCGCCTTTAGACCCCCCCCCCGTGCCTTTCCCATCTTCGCTCTCTCAATTATTCAACGCGTCTTCTTAGAAAGGAGCTAAAAAAAAAATCTGGCCCCCCGAGGAATAACACTTTGTACGCCCGGTAGATGTCTTTATTGTCGTGTACAAATTGTTTTAAATTTATACGGACCCCATTTAAGATATAAACATAATTTTTCCGTCCGCCTTGAAACATTCGATTATTGAAAGGAGATTTCGTAAATTGCCAAGAACAACTGCTGGACGGTCTTAACATTTCAAATAAATTTCAAAAATTCTAGCAGTCCCTTCCGAAATCACTTATGAGCACAATTATTTCAGTCACCATTTATTGTCAGTGTACCATAGTTTCCCTAAAATCTTAATTACAAATGAATGTTTCCTATTATTAAAAAAAAACAGTAAAAATGAATAGAATATCGTGCAATAGTGGAGTAGTTAAAATATTCCAAAGCATTGTCTGGCATGACACAATTGTCACTCCATTTCCTGGTATCCGTAGCCACGATCATCTGCCTGGTTTCTGTTACTTGTTTCTCCTAGCAGCCTGAGTATTTAACGAAGCTGACGGTGTTTGGGACCCGACAGCTTGGGATCAGTGACAGCCTCTCCGTCGGCTTAGTGTCAAGGCGTCCCTCTAACGAGTACAAGTAGTTCGCTGCCTACCAGTTATGTCAGTATCGATTCAAATATCGGTTGCGTTAATAGTTAACAAACCCACAATCCCATCCCCAAGATTACTATTACCTTAAGCATACTATAGCCCTGACGGCTCTCTTAAAGAACGTATTATTATTTTTAACCATTGTTGTTAACCGATTTCCGAATTATGATTTATTTGGGGTTGAGAAGTAAAGCAGGAAGAAGGCACAACCGTCGTGTGTAATAATGCCTAGATTCATCATTAATATTTCCTAATTGGCCATTTTTCATTAGAGTCGTAGACCACATTTGTGATCGTCAACCAAGGACATATTTTCTAAATTTGTTAATTACCACCAAATTATTTTTACAATGTTCCGGACGAATTTTCTTAAACCACTTTTCTCTTCTTGTCAGGACTTAAAAATACAATCAGCGCTATTGATATTAAAGTAGCAGTAATTTTTTAAATTTTTTATTTGAATGTTTAAATCACGTGGCCACATTATTTTCAGACGCCTGTAAGGAAATTTAAGGTTGCTAGTTGTAAGTAGGGTTTCTACTATTTTTGTCATCAAGATCTGTATGTAGGGGGAAGTTTGAAACATAGATGGCCTCGTTTATTTCTTTTTTTTTCGTTTGTGTGGTTGAATATATTGAAATAAATAAAATGAATTACGGTATTTATCATTTAATCACTTTGAAATAATTTGTCCATCCGTGTAAAATTCAATGTAAATACTGGCCGGCTGTACATTTACGATTCAGGGGCGTCTATTCGCGTCCAGATTGACTTAGATTGAGGCGTGGCTTTTGGGGGATGCAATAAACCCAGTTGAGTCGGTTTAACTGGGCCTTTAATTACTGGAGGGTTGGCCTCTCTACTGCAACCCTCCCCAAACGGCCTGCCGTTTCATCGTCCACCATCATCGCATATTCGACTATGAGAGGGCTCCGCCGTGTAATATAGGGGCAAATACGGGAATAACGTTAATTTCGGCTAATTTACCCCTTCGAGTCGACCGTTTCCGCCCCCTCCCCCGGGGGCCGTGGTTTGGCCTTTCATTTTCCCCTGACCAGAGCCTAGATGAGGTACGCCTTCACCCAACCCTCTCCTTTTATTTGGTGGACCCAGGCTACGATACTTATTACTATATATATATATATATATATATATATATATATATATATATATATATATAAATTTTATATAGCTTCGCTAATTATCAAATTAACAAATCGCTCCACACTCTAATGAGGAAAGGTTAACATCAGGGCAATTACATTAGTAAAGTTAATTCTGATATTAACCGAGCTTTCGCGACTGTTGCTGTTCATAACCACCAATGATATTTTTTGCATATTCATTAACTGTAATCCTTAAAAAGATTCTAATGAAAAAGGGATTAGAATTAAAGAAGCTAAATAACATTATTTAATTGTCATGTTGCACGTACATACCTGATTATAACTAGTGACTGCAAGTCCTAATATCACTTAGCTCTCGATTTTGTACCATTGTCTAGGATCATCGGTATAAAACATTTTTCATCGGATAGGATCGATCTATCGGTCGTTTCTGTGCGGTGGGCAAGCTGTATCGAATTTAGTTTAGTAACATCCGCGCTCTACCGCCTGGCCAATAAAACGAGAGCGGCCCTCTGTCATTAGTTAATTGACAACAGACAATCCGCCCTTCCCCCAAGTCTCTCTTTTCCGTTAAAATTCGACGCTAAAACCGGATTCGAAACCGCGTTTTAGTCCCGGTCGGGCTCCGGATCGGGGCCGGGTCATTTGTGGTGGTTTTGTCCCGACCCGGTCATTTGTGTCCTCCCTCTCCCTCTCTGTCCCTCCATCCCTCCCTCCCTCACTCTCCCTCGCTCTCTCTAGTTTAGCGTTGCCGGGGATTGGTAGGCTTCAATGCCCTCCCCACCCACTCCCGCCACCCTCATCCCCCAGTGCACGACCCAAATTTAGCCGCCCCGACTTTAACTTGGAACTCGGCCACGGTGGCGGCCGCCCGGCGTTGTTCTCTCCACCGTCCCCAATACCAGCGCCCCTCCCTCTCTTTTATCAATCCCGCTTTATTATAATACACTTTATAGGGTAGTGACCGCCCCCGGGACAAAGTTGGGACGTGTTAATGGCCACCGCCGCCACCGCCCCCGCCTTGCTCCGAATCGGCCGCCCCTTTGAACGGCCCACTGCCCCAACCCTTTTAATTTACTCGAGCCGAAGCCGGAGTTTAAAGCCCGCGCCTATTTAGACGAAATTGAGGCTCCATTGTCCGCCCCGGAGTCTCCCCCGACTCTCAGTCTAATGCACCGAGAATAAAATAGTAACGCCCCATCACATTTAACAACGCCAGGCATTATTAGGTGCAGGAAGGAACCATTGTTTAAATTTAGGACTGTAAGAGGTACATAATTTTGATTATGAGGTAGAATGTAATTGCAGAGGAAACAGGGACTATTAATTTTCATCTGCAATTGGATGAATAATGTCGGAATATAATTACATTTAAATGTTTCAAATTAATTTACGAATGGACGGTAACCGCACAATAAAACGGCAATAAATAAAGGGTTTAGTTCGAAACGGGGCCGAGATTGGAGTCGGAGAAATAAATAAATTCCCAGTCGAAGGCGGTGTAAGTCCTCCCGCCCCGGGTGAAGACGTTGTAGGACACGTTACTCAGAGGGCGTTATAAATAAGGGTTCGATCCTCGGCGGCGGAGGTTGGCTCGGGCCCAACTAGGCCTCGGGGACAAAGAGGCCCGAATAAAATGTCTCTCCTCCAGTCACCCTGAGGGGTGGCTGGGTGGTGGGCTGTAGGGGAGGGGGTGGAGAAAATACCGCGTCATTAGCCGCCGCCCCCAACCGCACACACCACACGCCATTGTTCTCAATATCGTGTGTGTTCTCCGCTATTAGAAAAACATCCACCAGTCTCAAGTCTCCCTAATTCCAGTATAAAGAATAACAAACTGTTACAAACTTCTAACACCTAATATATCGGGACAGAATTATGTTCGGTCAATAAGTTGAATATATTTTTTGTATTGCGAAAAGTTAATCCCAGTCTCAGTTAGAGGTAAACCGTTTTGTTTCTCCCTGTGTTAGCACGTTCACTGCAAAATTGATCGTGACAAAAATTGCTACCAGTAGGAAAACTCCAAACGCGCAGTGTCATTCAACAGCGGGGCTAATTTTTGAACGGCGCGGTTCAAAAATTAATAGGCGCCGTTTAAAAATTGCCCCAGCCTGAAGGGATGGGAATTTGGACCCTCGCGGCCGAGTACAAATGAGCTCCGCGGCTCCCGTAAGGTAATTGACAGGTCGACACCCGGGTTGTCGACGGGCGGGGCCGATGTCGGTGGATGTTGGGGTAGGGGGGAGGTGTAAGCACTAACAACGCCGGGGGTGTGGAGGGGGGTGCTCCCGGATAATTTATGACCAGTCTAGGTTGAATTCCGCCTAGGGGCGGCGGGAGTGAGAGGGTGGCAGGGAGCGAGGGGTTGAGAGAGAGAGAGAGAGAACACCGCACCTAACGTATAGCGTTGACAATTAACCTCCTGAAATTGGCTCCCGCAGAGTTGTAAAGGGGGGGACGGGGGAGAGTTAAGTGGAGGAATTTTCTACCCTCTGCCGCGCCCCGAACCACTTCGGACGGGAAGAAGGAGAAGCCGCCCTAAGAGTTGGGGACCCGTTGCCAACATGCAAATACGATCCCTCCCCTCTCCCCCACGCCGACCGGGAATTAAATTGGAATAGGCTCAAATGGAATCAAATAGGAATCTGATTATCGAGTTAATACGGAGCCAATCTATATTTATAAAGTAAACCCGGCCCGCTCATAACCAGCTCCGGATTCTATAATAGGCACGAATCAAAAGATTAAAAGGTAAACATCTTATAATAAATATTAGATTCACCGCACCACATTTTCCAATCAAATTGGCGTTTTGAATAGTTTAACTATAGAAAAAGGAAAAAACCATCATTTTTTTCAGGTCGGAATATTCCCCATCATGGAAACACAAGCTGTAATGAAAAATGTAGATAGATTACTAACTAATACATAATAACTAAAACATTAAATAAAATAGAAATTTAGTTTAAAAAAACTTAGTAAAGTATAATAAAAATGATACTTTGACTACTTTAAAACATGGACGTCAGCGAATCGTCCGGCTTTCGTTGTATGGAAATTTGATTTTTGTTGCAAGATCCCCAGTTTACTAATGTCGACGCTTCAATTATGCGCGAAACAATTGGCACTGGAAATTAGCCACCGGGGCTAATGAAGGGTAGGCGGCGGTGGAGGCAACGGGGGTGGCAACAATAGGCCCGAGACAATGTCGGTTAAGTTAATGCCGCCGTGAAAGGCCTCTGGGATCAAGGCGGTTGGGGATGGTGGGGCGAGGGAGTCAAGCGTGACGACTGAATCTCAAAATAGGAAGAAGGAGCAGTTGCCAATTAAAGAGCGGGAGGGAGGACCTAGGGGGTGGGTGGTGGTGGTTGCCCAGGGGGTTGGGGATGAGATAAGGCAAATGGAATTTTAAGAGGAGTGCGAGTGCCGGGCAGAATTTTTAAACCCGCCTAATGAAATTTGAGGCGGGATCGAGTAAGAATTATTTATTTTTTTTTATTTAATTATATCGTCCGGTTTGCAGCAGTGAATAAGTCTTACTATCAAACTCTGAACTAATTTATTTACCATCGTGGGCTCTTTCTTACCGACTATTCTATATGCATTCCGACGCCTTTCGCTATTTCGAGATTTATTTTCGTCATATAGAATATATGGTAACGTGAAAATATTCTACTTCTTCAATCAACATTTCTATTATTCCGAAGACAATCTGCATTGATATTCGTAATTTCGTAGTGGCCCATGATTTCACAAAATCTCTTACAGACAACATCTCTTATTCTTTATTACAGACTGATTTCACTTAAACCACTGTTCGAAAAAATATTAAAATTGTTTAGGGGTGCGGAACGATGTTAGACGTTCTTTCCTTGGAACGAATCCGCGGCACCCTCAGTACCACTTATCGAATAACTTTTGGGAGGAATTTTCGTTTACAATTTCAACAGTGCCGTCATGACAATCGATAAACGGCCGTATATTGAAACAAAAAATTGCACAACGAGAAATACTGAATAGATGAATCACACTTTTGATCACGCAGCCCCTAATGGTAAATGTGGCCGGGCAACTCCGATATTAAGCGGTTGAAACGACGCATTGCTGGTTTGCGGCATTAAATCAACTCATTAACGTACTGCAGGTGACCCAACTATAGCTGTTGCCTGAATAAAACTCTATTTTGGGGGGGATGGATTTTTTCTGCCCCGTACTTTCAGATAAGGATTATTTTCTCGCACAATAAACCTAAATAAATATACCATCTGTCTATACATAAAAGACTGTCAATAAATTGGATAGGATATCTCTGTATAAAATATTCGTCATATAATTAGTTTCTGTAGTATATTTTAGTTAATGGTCTGTAAAGGTTATAATTTAGTTAGAATTTATGGTATGTACATAAAATCTTAAACAATGTAAAGTATTTACTTAATTGAATTTTGGCAAATATAATAAGTTGTGGTTGTGTAAATCACAAATTATGTCACTTATATCTGAAATACTTATAACCAGAGTGTATAAATTATTTTGCATCACTTCATTTATATTCTAAATTATTCTACTTAGAGCCCGAAACACATGTATAATTGCAGTGCGGCACTTTGGGCGACACTTGTATGAATGATGTTGACAACCAACAAGTAGTCGTTTAACTAGCGGACCGAAAAGGAGCTCTCTAGCCTCTCGGTATCTTCTGGGGGTGCTTAACGACTTGTCTAAACGTGATATTTACAGTGGAACTGTATTGGGCCAACACATTTTCATGACATTGCCGGACAAAAAGCTGAAATTTGCATAAATATATGCCTTGCAATCAGAAGTGAATACACTCCGAATCTGGTATAATATAAATTATATGAAAAATATCAGATACTGCAATCCTTAAAAAACATTAATTTATACTCTTGTCTTAAGTCGTCAGATGAAGAATATAGATAAGCTATTTGAAAGACAGATATTACTACTTGTTAATTTTATTTTAATTACTTCTGTTTTGATCGCAACGTACCAACCGTTGTTCGTAGTTAATTTTGGGGTTTTTGTCAGGAGAAAACACAAAGTAATGTAAATAATTTTGGGCGTTTGTCGGATAAGTAAATATTATTGTAAATCATACATCGAAACGGACGTATTTTCTCGCGTTATTGTCGGTAGACAAACACCGCGCGCATAAATAAACATTATGTTCTGGAGTTTGGTCAGAAATATGAAATTCCCCGATTCTCCGATGCCGTCCCAAGTGCTAGCCAACTAAAGTTATTTATTTCTTATGTAGAATGGAACCAGATTGTATTGGGAACTGGAGTATTCCTCCATTTTTGCGGGCCGGGCGCATTTGCCTGGACCTTTTTTTCCGGAACAGATAAAAAATAAAAGAAAAGAGAAATGGGAAAATCGAGTTGAACAGTTAGTTTCAGCGGGCCCCCTCAGTCACTTGTTTAACTTGTAGGCAGTTCACAGTCTTAAGGATCTGGCCTGAGTCCTCTTTCCCCCTTCAGGGATCTGGGACTGAAGTTGTTTGTAACACTGTTACGGGGGGAATGAACTTTGTCGCCTCCAGGTATAATCTGCTCTTCAGATATAGCAATCGGATTTCGGGCAATGAAAACTAGGAGGCCATTTCCTTGCTCCTTGAAATAATTTGTAGAAATAGTCTTTATAAAATTTAATACCCAAATTTATCTTTTAATTGCTCCTGTTAGGTAGAAAGAACTTATCCTTTACACCACTGTAGCTAGTGTTGTCTACGAACCAATACACTTTCTAAAAGAGCCAACCTTATTAAATTTCCCCATATTTATCGTATGAAGAATTCTTGTCGTATTCTGATAATACAACGTCTCCTTCCCCATTTAGTTTATCTAAATTTGTGACTCCTCCTCGGCGGCTTGGAATTGTACTGACGACATTGGACGAAAATAACTTTTGATATTTCTTCTATCCACTACTCCAAGACTCGCGTTATTAGGATTTTTTGAAAATTTTATTTGATGTTCAAGGGCAGCGCTGTTTCGTGGGCTGAATTTTTTTGTTTATAAATATGCGGCAATTTAATTAGGGGTTCTTTTTGTATGGGATTGTTTATTAACTAAGTGGAGGTCTTGGCCCGTGTTCATATTCCGTGCGACCTCGCGCCGTTCGGAATTTTAACGTTCCAGCCTGCGGCCCGTTGTTTAATTATATGGACCCACGTTATTCAGACCACGCGGTGTGTGTGTGTGTGTGTGTGTGTGTGTCGCATGCGACGACCCGCGGGCGACTGAATAGAGGCGCCGCGGCGGGGCACAATTAATTACAAATCGGGGCGAGGGAGACGCCCGCAACGCGCTGACAAATAAAATTATTCTCTCCGACGACAACATTAATGAAGTCTGAAGTGGGACAATAACGTTACGAGTGTTGTTCAACAATGGAAATTTGAAGATCAGGACAGGACCCTGATATACTCCTCTGTATATTCATTGTGCTCGCGAAGGAACTTAACGATACAATGCGACATTATTTGAACCAACATTAAAAATAATAGACCATAGACAAATAGAGTTTTCATTACACAAGAATTCGTAAACATCATTAATTAATTCGAACACTTGCGATTGCCCGATTTTACCCTTTTTCATTTTATGTAACTAATCGTTTTGTGATTATATATAGATTTATAATTATTAGTAATTAGAAACATCAGATAGTTTTTAGGTGATTCCAAATAATTTGGCGTTATATGTTATAGTACTAATTTCAGAACAGTAGAAAAAAAACAAGTGGTTTTTCAATAAACTGATGAACTATAACTTGATTACGCATATATATGTCTTATGTATAATATATGTATGTCTTATGTATAAAAACTAATTTAAGAGAAACAATTTCTCTGCACTGTACATTAGATTCTGAGCTGTATAAGAGATATTTTGAGATGAAGATGTCAGGTTTTTTCTTGTTGTTTTGAAAAGAGACTGAAAATTTATTTGTGGCAACGTTCGACTGCCCACCGCAACTAGGGGATTCAATTAGACTCGAGACGAGGGAGGCCACCTCTTGCCGACTCGATCTCAATTTTATTGCAAAAATCATTTTTTTCCCCATTTTTTGCCTAACTCCGCAAGGTGTTAGGCCACAAAACTTGTTCCGCGTTGTCACGATAAAAAAAAGTGATGAGAGCCAATTTTAAATAAAATTGACAATATTTACATTAAGAAAATACCTTTATTGGAAATGAAAACTTGTGATTTTCCTCTTGAGACCCAGGTTTTGGAAGTTGTGTATATGCCCTTTTATGTTAAGAACTAGACCTTGAAGCTAGCCTAGGTAGGTTCAGCAGAGCCTAAAAAACGTTCTAAAACAATGCATCTTTTTCCAGTTGATTACCTCGAACCTCTCCCCCAATAGTCTTATTTTCGGGTTAGCAATGGGTTCTGAAAAAATCGAGGCCCGCTTATTTTATTGCTGACGCGTTCAAAAAGCACCGCTCTTTAGAAACGCGAATTCAAAGATTTATCTGTTATATTTCGATTTTTGTCGATTGATCGAAACGGACTGTGGGAAGGGCCCTTTCTTCCTTTTACCCCCGCGTGGAGTGGAACTTGCCAGCCCTCGAAAGCTTCTCGGGCGGGATTTTATCGCTGAAATTCGTGAACTCGAGGCACCTTCGGGTCGTTAACATGGGCGACGGTTTTTCCTCTCACGTGTCGAGAAACCTTTCCCGAAGGGGGGCTACATTTATTTCATAAATATTTTATACATTTCAATATTGCGGCCTAATATCGATCTTATTCAGCGTGCTATAGCTACTGGGATAGTACTGAGAAAAAACCTCTCCATATAAATACTGTTAAAAATTTTTATTCAGGAGGAAACAAATTGTATTCCATATTCAATTCCTAATTCTGCTAGTTTATACGATTGTTATGAATTCACGAACATACATCTCAATGTTCCTATGCATTGCTGATAGTTAATTCGGTCTTGAAGCATCCGGGCATTGTCCTTTGATGACTTCCGATGAGGGGGGTTGGCCAGAAGGGTGCAACGGCTCGTGAAGTCAGTGATCTCTGTCGCTGATGGGCGTGAGAGGGAGAGAGAGAGAGAGAGAGAGAGAGAGAGAGAGAGAGAGAGAGAGAGAGAGAGAGAGAGAGCCGTTCGGTTGTCAGTCGGACTAGTCGCGTGCCTAGGAGCCACGCCGCCTCCCAAGGTAATGAAATATCGATTAGAGGAGCCGGCCGGTGGCCTACAGCGATTCCGGGTGACGGCATGAGGGTCGGTCGTCGTGGGCGGCGGGGGTTGGTCGGGGGCGGGGGTTTCGCCTCGGTAAATCAATGGGTCGGTAACAATTTCACGGTCTATTTAGCGTTCGTGGGAGGTTGGTTGGTTGGTTGGGGGGGAACCCCGGCAGTCCTAACAATCCCAATGTAACTAAGCACGGCCAAATCGCCAATGTCGCCTTTTCGGTTTTTAAAAATAAAATATTAGGTTGTAGCAAAAATAATACAGGATATTACCTACTCGACTTGTGTTTTCCAAAGAAGTTACTTGTTGTTTACATATCGTGTTATACATTTTATTGCATCTTTCCTCGTCTTCTTTCCTTTAATATAATCCATTTCGAAAAAATTTTAATACCTAAGATAGAGGATTTCGCCAAATTTCCTTGTACAAATTTAAAATCGGTCGCGGTTCAGATCAAAAGGCTCGGAATAATACTTCTCGAATTCCAACATTTCATCGCATCGACGACATCAGACTTTCATTCTACTGGGATGAATAAACCTGTTTCTCGTTGGTAAAAACGTATCGATTCGGCCGGTACATAATTCGATCGATGAAGTTCAGTTCGAGCCAAATTATAGAATTTACGAAGATAACGCTCAAAATCTTAATCAAGCCACAATCAAGTATTGTAGGTGAATCCAAATACACAGATAAATTCTATGGACTAGTGCAAGCCATTTCAATTAACAGAGTACAGTGGGATAATACAGCTGGTCATTTAGTGTTCGATAACTGTCAAGAACAATATTTTTTAAAATTATCTGTTAATGATAAATAATTTAATTTCTCCCGACTTGCGTTAAGTATTGCATACTGATGAGGGAGAGAAAATCAGACTCGTGCAGATTGAAAAGTGGTGCTTAATTTCATCAATTGCCACACACTCCTTTGTGTTAATCATATTATATTAGTTGTGCTCGTAGGCCTTTGATAATTTGCGTTCATTAATTCTGCTGAGCGACTCATTTCTGAGCGGTCCCCAGTGTAGGTTACAATTTATTGGGTTACCGTCCGGAAATCCGGCCGGACCTTATATAACGGAATTTCTGATTGGATTTAAAACGGGGGCTTTGCAGAAGCCTTTGAATTGGGTTACATTTTATCTTCTACTTTGAGCGGTCTCCCCATCTGCAAATCCTAATGCACTCTGCTAATAAATTTGATTTCTTTCAATCCCGTTCACGACGCAAATGACCCACACTGAAGTAAACTGTAAACAGGGGGTACGCAATTTATAAGTATTACTTTCCTTTAAAAGCCATTAACCTAGCCCGAATATAAGAACGTACCTCCTGAAAGATTTGAAGATAACAGAGGACGGTTTCCAATTTCCAGTCTGTCGGGAGGGAAGATGGCGCAGTGGCCGGTGTAGGGAGGGGGCGGGGGTACGGGACCATTTTATATACCCCGTTTTGGGGGGGTTGGAGTTTCAAAAAATTTTTAAAGCCCCCCCCCCGGGTTCTTGTAAGCGGGCCGTAATAATTCTCATTTATCTCAATAACTTCCTTTCGGTGCGGGCGAGTAGGTCGGATGCCGGCCCACTCAAAGAATAGGGGAGCGGGGGAATCCTAGCGTTCCGCCTTTGAATTATGAGCGATGAAATGGGGAGTCGGTTGGTCGGTCCTTTAAAAAGCGCTCCCTCCCTCCCTCTCATCCTCCTACCACCCCACTCCCGGAAAAAACCAGTTTCCCCACTCCCGGCTGTGTATTAGGTCTTTTCCGTTGAGAACCTCGCCCCCTCACCGCTCCCTCACTATCGAAGTCCGCTGTGAAAGGAGAGAAAAAACTGAACTGTACCAAGGTACACTTTTTCACTTTCCTTTTATGGAAAATGTTATCAATGAAATAAATGCCTATGCCGAACTGGGCGTGCAGACAATATTGTGATTGACAAAATGAAGCCCCGATATCAATTTAGTTAATTGGACGCTGACACGGAGCTCTACTTAAAAACATTTCAATGGCCCAATATAGGGCCAAAAAAGTTTGTCCTATTACTATCAATCTAATAACTTATGCCTTCTCGCTTTTTTTCATAATTCTTAGGAATAATATTGCATTTTTTTGTCACTATAGTTAATGAGTTATACAAATCATTAATATTTTATAATGATTTATAATAAATATTTTTATACACTAAATGTATATTATCATTAATGAATATTTTTTCTTTGTTTCAGGTAAGTCCAAACGATTCAAATACTAGGATGAGAGGTGAGATTGAATTCTGTCCCTAATTTTAACCAATTTTGTAATCTTATACGTAAAATTTTATTTATTCCATAAACACCTCCTTAACCATAAAAAAGGTATCTTTCTTATTCCAAATTCACCGGGAAAACATTTCAGGTATAAATCTCGGAAAAAAAATCTCTCGTTATTTATGCCCCGTCCCAACCAGGCCTTTTTACGATTATATATATATGTAAAGTTAAAAACAAAAACCTCCTAAACACCGAGATACCGTATCTATTATCGCGTAACTCGACATTATCGCATCTATCATATTCCGGGCAAGTGTCACTTTCGCGAATAAGCCGGGTGAAAAGTTGTTTTTTTCCTTTTTCCGCTTTCCTTTTGCAAACTTGGCGGCGGCGGTTATTGCTTTTGATTCATCGTCCGCCCCATTATTCGTCCGCCGGTTGTATTTATTATTCGAGACCGTTTCGTGCCCAATGGAAACAAGCAATTGGGGCCGTTTATAAATTGAATTATTCGCGTTACTTATTTATTGAATTTTTAAAATATAAATTCCAGTAATTTTTTTATTCGACGAATGAATAGTGCGAAGGAGTCGCCAATAGTTAATACGCACGAACAGTATTAGTTTTCCTTTACTTTAATAAAATTGCACATTTGAATTGATCTCGAGAGGAAGTGGTAACACTGTATATACTCGTTATAAAACATAACATCATAATTTCCAAATATTGTTGAACCCAGTTGTACTGCTCGTAAAGACGTAAGGCATTTCATTAATACCGAGATGATATTTTTTACAATGAAAACGTTTTGAATGGTCGTGTTTGTTCCGATTTTTTGTTGGCCCTCATTCTTATTTTACAAGTACGGTAGGGTTTATGTTTCTTCTAAATATATATATGTATATATATATATATATATATATATATATATATATATATATATATATATATATGTACTTATCCCTTGGGCTGTAATCTAAAACGTTTCGCGTGGGATAGGGGCGTATCCTCCACCCTATTGTGTGCGTATTATACGCCGAGGGGGTGACTTTACCTGCCCGAGTTTTGGGAATAGATTTAACGAGGGAGACGAGAGCGTAAACCGGCGTTTCAAATTTCCCGCCGTGAAGCTCTACATTATGCAAAATGTCTTCCCTCCCACCCTCGAAGGCTAATGATCAGAAAATGTTTCCCGCCAACGATACGTCGGCGCGATCCGAAATTGCGATAATTTAAAAAGCGAATTATCTTTCCGCATATCGGAAACGGGCTGGAATCGAACTCATTTATTGAATAAACTTCCGAAGGGCGGCATTTTATCGTCCGCGTGGCAGTAAAAGGGATATAGGCCCGCCTGCCCCCTGAGCACGCCGCTTACTTATTCTTTACGAGTCATTTGGCTAAATAAGGCACCCTTGGAGACAGGCCGATTCTCGGGGAAGATTTCCGGCCGTTTCATTCCTGAGAAGTGGAACAAATATGAAATTGGCCCGTTTCGTTTACGATAGGCGCGATTTTATAGATACCTGTAAAAGTCAATGTGACGCTTGGGTCGCCATAAAAATTTAGTCCGCGTAAAGGACATGTGTTACTCGGAGGGGAATGCAAACTGAATTTAACAGTGACTATTCTATTTTTTGCAGTATACTCTATTATGCGTTGAATTAAATTATATCAATTTTATACAGCCTACACGAATCGCAATTTCATATATAACTTCCGTATTGTTGTTAGCGTTACTGTGCAGGACAAACACTACATTTAGTACATGATAAACATTATAATTCTTATGAGTATTAATAAGCTAATTACTAGGCTTATAAAAATTTGATGATTATGGGTTTTATTTACAGAAAAGACAATTTTCTATAGCAATCAATGCTAGCGTGAACTTTTATCTCCGCCAATTGTAGTTTTAGAAGGGAATTACTTCGCGAGTATGATTGCCGACGGTACGTAAGTGCCTCACTAAATTACTGGGGCGAAGGTTAAACCGGGAAAATCGCAGGAGTCCTGATAATGGCAAAAAGAAAACTTTTTTTTGCTTTCCACGATAAATTGTACATACACCACGATGTCGTCACGAAGATTGGGGACGCTGAACGTTACCTACAAGTTCAGTAATATTTAGGACGCCGCGTAGAGGCTGAAATATGCATATCGGGGGATAGTTCTAGTCTCTTCTGATTTATAAGATTTTTCTCGCGAGTGAATGAAAAGCGAGAAGCCTGCTGGTTTGAATAAAGTTTGAATAAACACTCGCCCCCTCGGTTCGGCGAACCCGATAAGGGTTCGTCTTGCGAAAATTAACCCCTTCGCGTCGGGTTCGCCTGTATATTTATGACGTTGCCGCCAGCCTAAGACAGATAATAGGGTCCGGGACCGTTTGAATTCGGATGCCGCTAATGTCCCCCCGGGCACTTTTGGGCCGGGAAAAAGAAAATGAAAAGAAAGGCAACCGAAAAGTGGGTGGTGGGGCGTTTGAAAAGCCCCTAAGATAAAGGGGCCTGGCGGCGGGGAGCGTCAAAACTCTGGGTCGACAATGACGCGGTTGAAGTTGATAAACGATCCCCCCTTCCCCTTACTCTTACCCCGGTCCCCCTCGTGTGTGTTTCAAATCATTATTGTCCCGCTTGAGCCGGTTGCCAGAGAAACCGAGAGATAGAGAGAGAGAGAGAGAGAGAGAGAGAGAGAGAGAGAGAGAGAGAGAGAGGGAGAAGGAACCCTAACGACTTATACATATAATCATGAACTTCAGCCACGGCCATTAACCTAGCCCATCCAACCGAATATTATTAGGCCATCAGTCGGCCGAATCTAGGATTCTAGTCTATTCTTAAACCCCATTTAATAATATCCCTATATAAACGTCTGTAAAGGAAAGTCTGTACTGGTTTTATTGATCTAGCTAGGACTAACTATACCCCGAGTGCAGAAAGATAACACTCCTACATACTGAAAAACATCCTTCTGAAGTACAAAAGCAATAGGATTTATAGAAAGTTTTCTAGACTGAAAGTGACATTAATGTATAAACAAATTTTATATATAAGCGAAACTATTTAAAGTTTCAAATAAATTGGTCCTAATCTACATCCCTTTCGACTTCTCTACTGAACTAATAAGTATGAAAAACCCCGCCACTACTGACACTGCATGCATAAAACTAACAGTAACAATAGCAATTACAGTTTGCAACTCTAAATAGAACAACCCTTGTCGTAATAGGAATTCCAAACAATAGTAATTACCCCTTTATTACAGTTTCTGTACGCCTGTCAAAAGCATTACATTGTAATCTGATTTTACATCAGTATGTTATAGTAAAAATGGCGATTTCGGGATAATTTGCGTCGGATATAAAAACATTTATGTTTCCAGTAGATATTATCCTGCAGGGATATGCTTATATATTGTATATTAATAAAATTTTTAGAGTGTGTATTTCACTCTCTCTGTTTCTAACAAATGTTTTCTCCGAACTGACGGTTAAAAACGTAATTACAAATATGACTATGGCAAAATAAAGATAGTATTGAAACGATAAATTTAATGCCCCGTTTTTCCTTTGGTTTTCTTTCTTGTAATAGAAAGGTACTCGGATATTACTTAGGTACACTAAGTAAGGAGCCAAAACTACTAATCTGCATAGAATTTGAGCACAAGTGCTATTCCTTTGCCAGTCGGACCCCTCTCTGTCTTGCACACACCTCCGCCGCCCCCCCATCATGTTATTTATATTAAGAGCTTGTGCGTCGTACAAAAGGGTCGGAAGGGACGAAGTAATCTTTTCACCGTTATTAAAATGACAGCGTTAAATGTGGGACAGTCCCCTCCGGCAGACAATGTATACAGACAGTATAAGCAAACAATTGCCCGCTCCCCCGCCCCCAACAGTTATATTTATGTCACCGCCTAGGCAACTTCACTTCTTGTCTAGTTAGTCACTTCAAGCAACGGTGATATAATTTTTGGAATTTATATCATTCCAAATTGGGAAATTTATAATTGACCATTGCGTAGGACTTAATACGTCAAATAATAATATTAGTAGGCAAGTTGTAGTTGCACAAAATTTGTTGCTGCAGAAATTCATTGCCTGCCTGTCTTACTTTGATATAATAACATCTAGACCTATTTCGGCCTCTCGCCATTCTTTGGGCAATACAGTCAGCTACAATTATCTCTCCGGCTGCCAGCAGTATATACATTCAATACTTACGTGTCTGTTAGAAAAAACTAATATCCTAACTTTACATGTCTTTACATGTCACTACATGAGAATGAACAGTATTCATTTTGGATCCAGTATCTAAGTGTTTCTTTATACTGTAATAGATACTAGTTTTAATAAACAATATTGTATTCATTGTTGAGTACTTTTGAAAATTATGTTTACTTTTTTAATCTTCATCCACATTTCAGAGGTCTTTGTAATCTATTATTTGGACAATTTCATTGTTTGCTATATATAAATGTATATTTACATATAAAGCATTTTATAAAGCATTTTAATTCCTGTAGTGATTCTTGTAGTGCTTTTAAGAGTGTGATATTTTAATTGGGATTGTATTGGCTATAACAGTGGGTTTACCTTTTCCGAGAGAGCAAGTTTGGTATGATTTTTGACAATCCACCGGTGTGGAGCATCCAGTGGAAGTAAGATGACATGGGCGTAGGGGAGAGGTTGCGCGCGTGGGGGGGGTAAAGGGGGCTGTTTACTGGTGGTGTTAAGAAGCCGGAGCGCGAGAGGAAGCTTCTCTGGCGTTATGGGTTTATTCCCTCGGGTGGGCCCAGTAATGGGCCGACTTGAGGCCCTCCGCGTCGCTAATTACCTGTAATGGGAAGTTGGGCTGCGCAGGAGCCCCCGGAGTATACCTCTGGGGGTAACAGGGGTATGGTAGGGCAGACTGGGCCGGAGAGGTAGACAGTTATTGTGGTTGTATTTGGGGCGGGATCGACCTCGTTGGCGACCTTGCGACGGGATATTGCGGTATTAACCGGCGGGGGAAGTCCTCATGTAGGTAAACTTTAATTAATTCCGCATATCTGAACGACTCTTGACATTTTAATACTAATTAGCCTTTCGATATGTAGTTTTCCTGTCGGAACGCCTTATAATTTATGCAAAATAATCGGTGAACATTTGAAAAACCAAGAGTACATATTTCAAGAAGTAAAAACCCGCGTTTAATTTTATGTGATCCCCTTCTGCCGTGTATAAGATCGGAACATGATAGTGGATATCAAAAAAATTATCCCCGTTTCTGATCCGACGTTCATCATCCTTCGGACATTTGTGACGGCCGAGGAATCCGGCTGGAATGATCGGGCGGCTCTTGCGGGGGGCACCGAATTTGTTCTCAGGCGGGCGGCGATCAAAGAGATCCATTTATCTGATAAACGAGAAATCATTTTTCACAGCTTATCGCCGGGAGGATTGATTATGATAATTTAGGCGAATTCCAAACGGAGGGGATTAATAATGCCGACTAGGCGGGGGAATTGGCAGTGGCCGGTTGGAATAACCGACGAACATTTGATTACACGACCGAGATTTTGTTTTGTGCCGGCAAAGTGGCTTACGGGTCATTTTTATCCGGACATTTATTTTTTCGTTTGCTTTATTTTATTTTTATTTTCTACGATTGTTTGGCAGTAAATCAGATTATCTCGGAGGCCAACATTGCGAGTACATTTTACGATTCGGCTCAAACACCGAAATTGAGGTTATAAAATTAGTGATCTAGATTTCGCAGTATAACAATAATATGGGTAATCGTTTTTCCTTACAGTTGTATTACCAAACCGTACAAGACTCAACAACAACTGTAAAAATTGTTTTCTAAATCTAGTCGCAGAATGATTTATCTGCTGTAATATCTATTTAATATCGAAGGCTGTATCGTATACGTCTACACATACATTTGATCATTGAAATCAGAGAAAGCTCTTTGTAACCACGCAGAAAATATGGGGAAAATCTGCTACTGGTATATATAAATTTACTGCTAGGATTAGAGACGACTAGAGGGTCATGTGTTGGGTACATGAAGTCGAGCCTGGAGTCATTCCTCCAATCTTGTTTACCAAGGAGATATAGAAAATAAAGAAGACAGAACCCGCAGAACTAAACTTATGTAAATGTGTGTTTATATATATATATATATATATATACATGCATAAAATACATACATTCTGGCATCTCACGTGTCAGTAAGCTCAAGTAGTTCAGAGCAACAACCGTGGACATATCTTTTCTCGAAATTTACCGCATCAGAGGGAAACAAGACCCCTTTCTATGCAACTTGTGTAACATCTCGTATATATACAGAGGGTGATAGCTTATTTTATAAGATCGTACATCTTTTCCTTCGCACATATTGGAATTGTTCTTGCGCCTGTTCATATCGCCAGTACCGACTCTAAAAAAAAGAATGGGATACTACGAAAATACCTTCAAGCCGGACCTTTAGAAATGCGGTCATTTTTTTGGAAATTGTTCCACTACTGAAACTGGCTAAATCCTCGGCGGGTTTCGGTTCAGTGATTTTACACGGGCAGAGCGTGTCGAGTAGAACATTTTTGTAACTCTATTTTTAACTTCTCATCGGTTACCGGTTCACAAGCCGATGGCTCTAAGAGATTTGCGCCGGCTGGAACATCCTTAGGTGAAGTTAATCCTGTGCAGCGGTCCCGGTAAGATTCTTAAGAGAGTTTTCGTGATATCTGGATCTGGACAGTACGCGCCAATTCGCCTATAAGAAATTGCACTTATATCAAACTGAACTTACTTTTTCCGCCACTCCCAGAAGTTCCTATTCCAAGTATAACAGTAACTTTGATTTTTTAGGGCCTCTCGGTGAGTGCCTCAATTTCTTATTCCCCTGATGCCGGTTATACACACATGTGTTGCGGGTTAGTCTATACAAAGCCGACGTTTTTATCGGTAATTTATAATCGAATTGCAGTACGTGAATTAGTCTGCTCTTTAAGTGTTCAGTTTTATGTTCGAACTAAAATACAGACATTTTCTGCTTGTTAAGAAAATGCTTTCGCTCTAGATCGGGTTCGAACCAGAGTAAGTTCGTTTATCCTCCTATTACAACTGGTCCAATTCTAACTCTTGTTCTTATCTGGGTGTACTGAATAGTGTATACGAAAGGACCTAATATTGTATCGGTTCACTCTTTTGTATCCAATTTTCAAACTAGATAAAATTGAAAAATTATTAAACTTTGTGTGATTCTGTGTTATCTTCAATAGAATTTTAAAAAAATGAATGTCATATATTTATAATAATTGGATATTTGTTAACAACAAACGGGTAATCCTCAGAGGTTGTTTCGTATTTGTTTAGTCCACTGGTTTACAAATCTGCAGTAGGCCTAATGGAGTTCATATCCAAATTGTAAAATATCCAAATATTTACATATGCGGCATATAATGTTTGCTTATATTGTTTGCAGTCATGCTTGTACACAATCATAACTTCCGCCCGTGCTTTCTGTTTTGTGCTATGTTTAGCAGTATTTATATTTGACGCTTGTTTATTTATTTAATTTATAATAATTTGTTGCCAAATATAAATGTCCACTTGTGAGTTGAAAATTAAACTTGCTTCTATACTAGAACGGTTTCAGTTTGTAACCGTCGGTTATACTAGTAAATATACTAGTTGACTGTATTAATTCCTGCACACTAAGAGAAGGCAAATATTATTAGCATTAAATCTTTGGTTATTTTAAAATTGTAGTATTCAAAATATAGATATATGACGCGTTAGTAAGCAATAAAGGAATCCCTGTTAAACGCGTGTATTTCAAGAGGCAATAAGGGGGGTCCCGGCACAGCGTGCATTCTGGAGGCCGCCAGAACCGCGACTTAAAATGAAACTCTGTATCGACTAAGGATTGTGACACACAAAGGAGAAGCAATGGCGCGTGGCCGGCTCCGAAGCTTTTCTCTCTCTCTCTCTCTCTCTCTCTCTCTCTCTCTCTCTCTCTCTCTCTCTCTCTCTCTATATATATATATATATATATATATATATATATATATATATATATTTTTTATGTTCCCTTGTAACCGTTCCATAATGTCTGCCAAGGCAAAGGGCTCGACAGCCCCGGAATTTAATGTTAAGGCTCCACTACAATTTTTTGTAGGGCGCCTCGTCCCTAGCGGAAAATACCTGCGTTACCCGTGGTTTGAACTTTAAAAGCTGGTTTTCCTGAACGTTTTCTTTAACTTGGCCTAGCTAAAATGCACAGCGGGGGCGGCCCGATTCGCGCTATAAATTTTGCAAATTGAGTTCTCCGTGCGGGGGCATCCCCTTGGCCCGAACCTGCTTGCCCTCCTTACCTGCTATCGATATTTGTATTTAAGTTTCCGCAAAGTTGCTGTATTTGTTTCATGCGTTGAACGTTGAAACGGGAACCGGCCCAATCAATTCAGCGGGATATATCCGTAGTATAAAATATTTCGTACTCTGTTTTTTGTTTATCTTTCTTCTGGCCAGAAGACCAAACCAGCGAGAGGGGACGAAAACTACCATCGCGGACCACAAAACAAGTATTCCGAAATAATAAAAATCATTCACTCAGAATAATATAACAGGCATGTCTTCCAGATAATATTTGAACTTTCTCGTTGAACGCTGATTGGGATTCATGCGACCAAATAGAGTATTATAGCATATTTTAATCGCGGTATCTTTCGGCCACATATTATTGTATATATATATATATATATATATATATATATATATATATATATATATATGTATAACTATATTATATTAGATTATCTATTCCTGTTATAATGGATTGAGTAATTAAGTCCGACTGTTTAATATATACGATTCAATTGTTGTATAATTGTTAAAAGTGGCACGAGTAATCGATGGTTAGAAATGGTGCGTTATTGTAACACAGTACCCGCTTCGATAATAGTCGCGTTCTACTCATACGGAGAAATAACATTGTCCGGGAAATGCGGTGATTTACCAACTTTCAAACCGGGCCGTGCACTGCGGTGGGGGCCGGTATTAGGCGGGTGAATTTGCCCCGGCATTCACCCGGTGAATTAGTCGGGCATTCATCGTAGGCCGACCGTAAGCGGCCGTCTCAGATGTCCTCTCTCCCGGCCAATATTCACCCCCTCCCCTTGTTCACAATTAGCGAGCCGACAACCGCGTCGGGCTTGTGTTCGTTCCAGTACCGATAATCTATACGCTTTCCACCCTACCAGTTAAAAGCCGTGTTCAGGCCACCCACGCCTATTAATCCCCCCCGTCATAATATTCTCTAAAACTGCCCACTACAGGTGTATCAAACGCACGTAATCAGAAGTTATATGTCTCTAATATATAATGCAGTATTTCCGCCGATATTATCGGCACTTCTTTCGAGGAGGATTATCTCTCGAAAAGTGTAGGCGGAGTTATTTCTGGAAACTTAAATCTGAACAAACAAGCGATTACGGCAGTTAATAATATAATATTCTAAGAGGATCACTAAGTGGAATTAAAGAAATTTCGCTTCGCAAAAACACTCAGCCTTACTTTGCAGACATAATCAGACTGGAACGGCGGGTTGGCATAGCGACGGTTGTAATCTCCGGGAAATATTCAAACGGCCGAAGGGGCTAAATAGAAGAAACTATAAGTTGGTTAGAAAAGTTACAAAGCTTCATCTTTTCTGAAAGCGCGATCCATTATCACGGCATTCGACTTGATCTACTTCCAGGAAGTACCGAATTTAATAATTTTTCAAAAGTTCCATTGTATGACTTCCAAACCAACCGAGGCCCTTGTATATATGAAAGAAAGCTCGGAAGGGCCTGTCGATATTCTGTCGGCTTTCTCTGTCCCATATCAGGGTGAAGAAGGGGTGAAAAAAAGGGACAGAGAATATGGGTATGAAGTCTGGGTCCGCTGTCATGTCTTCTCCTTAAGCCTGCGAGACCTCCCTAAATCAATATGCAATCCCACCTCGCCTGCCAACCACCCCCACCCTCCCGCCCCAACCCCTTCTCACACTCCGCCGCCACCCTCTATATTTAATATTCGACAATAGACATCTGGGGGAAACTAACTGTTCAACTATTAAACGGCGCTCCATTACGAAGCCCCCGTTAATTTAAACCCCCCCCCACGACCCCTCAACTAGAACCCCAATGAATGGGGTCGCTATGTCGCCTCTTCGGCTCAATTCCAGTTCGCCTTTCATCCCTTTCATTACACGTACGCGTTCGTTTATTTGACAATAATAAAAATTGTTGATCATCCCAGTGGTTTTTAACATACGTTTTGACACTTTTTATAATGCATTATAATTAAAAATTAAATTAGAGCCGAAAATTACGAATGTGATTTCAGAAAATAACGCATTTCTGAAAGCAATTAAATATTCTTCCACTTTGGCTTAAATGGGTTTCCTATAATTGTATTCAGCTGGTTTTCTTTCATTAATCAATCGCGTTCGGCAACTCGATAAGGCGGATTCATTTATACTTTATTGTTCATTAATTCTTATAAATCAGTGACTAGTGTTTAATGTATTTTATTAGGCAACAAATTAGTTTTAATAAGTCTTCAATATATATTCGACGTTAAAACTCATTCCTCCTTATTCCACCACCCACTCATAAAATCAATGTAACGTCAGAAGTGTCTCCTAATTTCATTGGCAATTTCTTACTCGAGATTACCCCTTCCCCGAATGCGCCCCTCCCGTTTATCTCTCTCTCTCTCTCTCTCTCTCTTTCGGAAGTTAATTAAGTTATGAAAGGAAACAAATTACAGTTCAAACGGTCCCGGGGTGGAAATTGGAGTAAGGGGTTAGGGCCATCAATTGGGTTCAGCCGACAGGCCGGTCGACAAATTAGAGCCATCGGACGGAGAATGCACGAGTCCCTACTTCGCTCAGACTCACGGAGGCGGCTATAACAACCCACTTGTACTAAAAGACAGCAGTTGTTATACTTATTCTTTCACCTGTACACTACAGTTCGCTTCCAATGATACGGAATATCGAGTACATAAGAGGAGGACAGTAGACTTTATGCGAGAGATCTGTACCGTTTTTATAACTGTTCTTTAATGTAATTGAGCGAAATTCTGTCCGAAAATGCGTTTACCTGCGGGCCAATTGCACGTCGATATAACACTGAAAGAATACCGATCACACGTACTGAAGCATTGATAGTAGACATCCAAACATACGGAGAAAGCATTGATTTATGGATTCTATTTAAAATTAATAAAAAAAATTGTCCATTAAAAGCATTTTGGACTATGACAGTTCAAAATAACTAGTTCCACCTCTTAAATCCTTTAAGTATAAATTATTCATAGGCTCTGTTCTTTTTTCTGTCTCTGACAGTATTAAATAGGAAAATTGCTGGTCTTCTACTTGTCATTTTCTGGGCATTATCTAGCAAAAAAGAATATGAAACAGTCTAAGGAACAATCTGAATCGTTAGTTATTTTCATCGCCAAATTTCTGTCATTATGTCCATCGTTACATAAAAATATAATTCAATATTTATATAAGTTGAAAATTAAATATTCAAAATTCGTCAGACCCCATTTAAACATTCACAGCTGATCTACATCTCTAATTGTTGGACCCGCATAAATTGACCCTTTGGTAAATGCATTCACCTTGAATAAAGGGTCAATTCCAATTCCTCTAATATAGTCATTAGACTTTACTTTATACTTTATTTGGGTATGTTCAAATGAAAACTCAGTTTACTGTTTTTAACAACGGAAGGCTATCAGAAATCGAAAATTGTCTACCTTAGTCATAAACAACGGGGAAGATCCTGAAAATCAGTCGGAATCCTGGCCATAAATATCTTGAATGATCGCCCCAGTACGTAAAGCGCCCATTTCACATGCGGATTCCTATTGAGCCGCCCGTCCCGAACCCCTGGAATATTTCCTCGTACCTCCGTATCGTGCTATTACATTATTTGAATACATACGCAAGGCTCTATGGTACATGGTCGACTATGCGCGTAAAAGTGCAACCGGTTTTCTTAATACAGGAATCACGGAAGTCACGGATTATTCGTTTAATGTCACCCTCGCACATTTCGATATTTATTAATTCTGTTGTCACACGTCGCGGAAAATTTCCTCCATTGAAAATGCATGTTTCAGTGTCGCATTCTATAATATGGCCTCATTACGTTGTGTCGTTATTAAAATTATTAATCACGCTAGTAATTAATTACTTTCGAGGTTTATACGGGCAGCTATTATGCGATCTAATACTTTTAATACCTGTGACTCACTTCTATGGCATTTCAACTGATTAATCGATGAGACGGTATCATTGCTCGAATAATAAAATAGTTTTTCTATTATTTAATTAAGTGAAAATATGAAATCAGAATTAATATAAACTTTTACGCTGAGAGAAAAAATGCCATAGTCTATGTCTATAAAAATATAGAGCGTGAAGTTATTTATTGCCTCCACTTTCCTCGTGTTGCTGCCTGTATGCATCATTTCCTTGTGCTTCGTATGAGGAAAAAGGGGATTATTAATTCAAAGAAATGCTTTACCAATATGTCTTCTCTGGTATCCGGCGACGAATAAAGGCAACCACTTCCTAGGAAGTTGCGTGTCGGCAAGGCTTATCGAAATGGCTTCCCCCCTCCCCCGCTCATTCCAGCCGCCCCCAGACCCAAGGCCTTCTCCTTAATCACTCATTATGTATTCTTCGCCTACACTCTTTGCCTACACGCCCACTATATTACCTGCGGGTTACGGCCACCCCCCTTTCCACCCTCCTTTTAATCTCCATGGCCAGTAGAAGATAGTATCGGCCAGGTTGAAAAAAAAAGGAAATAGAATGAAATAATCCGGCGATATATTATTAAAATAAAAATTCTGCGTAGCTAAATACGCAGAAACGGCTCACTTCAAAGGACGTCGCGTTTTTGTGGGGGGGGGAGAGGGAGGAACGATTGTTCCAGAAATAAAGAAGGGAAAAGCCGGAGGGTAAATGTTTCCCCGTCCTTCTGGGACTAGGCGCCGTGGTGTGACGCTCGTGTACTGGACATTTCTTTCCCTCCGGACGAAGCCTGTTGGATAAGAACCGCAAAAATAAAATGACTAGGTTAAATTACTGTATTCTATATATGTGTTATTTCGTTATACATCAAAATTAAATCTATAGCTCTGAACTAGGTTTGATTTCGACGGTTCACGAACTGGATCGTTTGACCTGTCCGGGATCCAACGACTCAGTTTCTCATTAACCAGACCTAGTGCCCGCGGTAAGCACCTAATTACTCGCCAATGGTTAGCGGCCATAGATCCGACCGTTTACCGCGTTATAGCCGATTAGGGCGAGAGTCGCACTACACAGTCGGCAAGCGGGAAGGTTTACGTATCCCAGCTGTAGGCGACCCGGACGTGAAACCCTTTCGAAGATTTATTGCCCGCCTCGAATTACTCGAAAAATGTATTCTATGAACTCGATACCACGGTTCTCTGAGGTTAGTTTTCGGGGCCGCATAGATCATAATCGGCCGGGCGAATCCGTCATATCGCTGGGGGTTGGGGTGGTCTACCCCTTTTCCCTTTTATCCCGGCGATCGGGGCCAGAGTTGCGGAACCCGGCCCCAATCCGTATAATGCGTCCGAATGGAATAATGCGCCCAGCCCTCGGTGACGAATATATCGTCCCCCGTACCACGATCCGGGCAGTAACTCCTCGTTTAAACGCCAACCCCCGCCCACCACCGTCCATCACACTCTTACACCGCCTATTAACAAGAATGAACGCGGATTTTGTGTGTCCGTGTCCGCCGGTCCGGTGGAAGGGGGTGTAAATTTGAAAAATTCTCCCTGTACGAGGGGCGGGGGTGGTGGTGGTGGTTGACGCTCGGCCATAATTCAGGCGTTGCTTAAACCGACGGCCGGCCGCCCGGATTTGCCAGGTCGAATCTATTTTTAATTCCCGGATTTAATACCCCCCCCTCACCGCCCACTAACACCACCCCCGCTATACCCCTCCCTTACTAGTTAGTGTCCCTTTAGCTGGGGGATCTGTAGCGCTCATAAATTTCTCCGGCATGTTGCGGGTAGGGCCCCCCCCCAAAAAAGGTTCTTCTTCATCCCTACATCCCACCCTTTTCACCCTTTCCCAAGATTTAAAAAGCTTAGTGCTGCGGCCTGTAATTCCCGGTCCGAGGGTTTGTCGGAGTGCCGACCCCGCTTATCGGCCTCGTCGTGGTGCCTCTCTCCCTCCCTCTCTCTCTCCACTACATTACACTAACAGCAACATTTTCCCCTTTTCATATACCCCGTATTAGTGGATTCAATTTGCTTTTCATTGTATTGGTTTTTAGAATTCAATGCGAGCTCGTTGATTTCACATTAATGCAGTAGTCGAACCTATAAATTAAATTGTTTGTCTCCTTTTGCACTGCAACTCTGGCGGTAGAAATTTTATGTTTCTATCAAGGTTTTTCAATTTTTTTATTGCATAATCATTAATCAATACATGTTAAAGGGGTACTAGATTTAATTATTGTGACATGGTTCCTGACTTGTTATTCTAGCCAGAGATGATCTCTGGGTCAGTGGGTGATAACGAGAGGATTGGGATAAGCAGAAAGGCGGGAATGAATTTTAGGAAACCGGTATTATATGGCTTGGTCCGCTGTAGGTATGCTGAGGTCGTGGTGAAGAGTGTGATTGGAAACATACCAGGGAGCATTGAGGAGGGTTCGAAGGATTTTCGATTGGAATCTCTCCAGATAGCATCAACTTTTTTTGTTGAATACAAAATTCCCCACGCCGGGTAGCGATCGTTCCACAATAAACGTTACTGGAGTAAAAAAATAGTGTGGGCGGGAAGCATTTGGCTAATCTGCAACATCAGTGATGACGTTGACAGAATTCATTTCATTTTCGTGACGTTTGAAATCCCATATATACCGGCTTTAATCAATTAATTTTGAAAAGTAATGTTTCATAGTATCATAAGGAAAAATATGGAAAAATATAAAATCTGGTCCAAATGAATGACTTTTACCGTTTTGATAAAAAAGTCGACACGGAGTTTTATTTATGAAATTGCGAATATCCGAAGGCACGGAGATGGGCTCATATGCCAAATTCAGAGCTCCAACAATTTGAACCGAGCGCTTTTCAATCAGTTGTTTTTGCGGTGGGTGAAAGGCCTACCGGTAGCCAGTTCAATTATTAGATTTATTATTGTTTTAAGCAAATTTTAATGATTTCCATTTGTTATTTGGATTCATTTCCATGGTTGGTCGGGTGGGGTGGGAGGAATGAACAAATACAATTTTACCTGGTACCAAACGCGAAAGGGCTGAAATGTAATGATTCTGTTCCAGTAGCATCACAATAAGAGCCGGTTCTATATCCCCTATTAAAACCCAATTGAGAACCGGCTTGAGTGCTGCATACGGGCAGCCTCGGTTCAGCTAGTAAACCGTTGTTAATTGATGAAATACCGCTGAATTTACAATGCAATTCAGATTCGCAATAAAACCCATCGCTCAGTGTATTGCATAGAGAAAAATGGACCGTTGAATTCAGTTATAAATGAAGATCAAATACTAAACAGAAAATACCGCTCATAACCCTCAACAACCCTACCGTAACCATTAACAAATTAATTTTAAAAACATCTGCATAAGTACATTTCGTGTAAATCAAAATAACATAGTTGAATATAAATTTAAAAATAACAGTAGCAATAAATAATTCTTACTACAAATAATATACTATATTCATTTATATGTTACTAGATTAATTAATTCTCCTATTAGCAATTCACAGTGAATGAATCAGTGGGCTCTTCTCCCGTTGACCTCCACTACTGTCCACTTAATCCAGACTAGGATATTCATCGACATTTTGCTATCACATAGGCACTGGATATAGCAGTGAATCGGCTGTAGTTAGTGAGCTACTTATATAGGTTTGTGAAAACCCCCTGTGACGCATTATTGAGAATTTTAATGATATTCCTGCGGGACAACATCTAAGCAGTGAGCTATATTTTTTTTGCGCTCAGTCACAAAGCCTGTATAGCCGGATTAAAATAAAGAGAGGGCGCGGTGTACAAGGGCTTAATTGGAGTTTGCCCGACGTTCGCCATTGTTTCACGGGAGCGCATCCGGTAATATGTTAATTCCCGGGCCTACGGCCGATGCGCCGATACTTTTGCCGCCCCATTCCTGGGGGCAGATTTAAAAAGCTTTAGTTGTAATTCGGTTTTTGTGAACCGGGCAAGGAGTGCTGGTTGTGCTAGGGAGGAGGGGGACTTATCGGCCTCGGGGGGCCTCCCCCCCCCCGGGTACCCTAACTACTTTCTGATTCGCCGGCACTCTTATTTCCACGCACCCCGGGGACACACTTGAAATACAAACAGAACTCGACACACTTGCCTTGAGTTTTTATCTGTTCGGACGCCGGTCCACTCCCGGGCCTAATGTCCCCGGGGGCTGCTTAGCCGCAATTACTCCCACTGAACACTGTTCGTTTTCCCTCGGATGGATCCAACCCTCTCTGATATCACATAAATCTTTTCACTGCCCTATTTAGCGATAATATATACTGCTGTCACCCCAGTGCCAACAGGAAAAAACAAAAAATAGTAATACTCTCCTTATAGATACAGATTTCAGCTGATTAATAGCACTAGAAAAAAATTATATAAATCTTTGAATAATCAACAGTCGTAACTGGGTTTAACTGGTAATGCAAAATCTTTCATCATGTAATCAAAATATTTTTCATGTCCACATTAACTAAGAAAATAGGGAGTTTTCTTCTTCTCCAAGCTATATGAGCAAGTACCCGTCGATTACAGGTCAATTTTTAAATGTTAGACTGATACCAAAATGCATTTCTCCTCGGTGATCTGGTCCATTTTACGCGGTGATATAATCGTCCAGTAATTGATCATTAATTCCCCCCCCCCACCCGGACCTGATACGCCATGTACAATTGAGTTGGGCAGTACAAATATAATAAGTCCGGATTTAGGGGGGCGTGGAGGGGCACGTCAAACAGATACTAATTTGGAACTGATTAACCCGCTTCAATCGATTTACATATGCGTTCCACCTGTACATAACCTGCCTGTTCGGAAAGAAGCAGAATGATTTATCCCGGTTGTGTCCTGCGGTTGTGCCTAAAATTACCCCGCTAAATTGGAAGCCTGCCGGGGGATGGCAGAGGGGGAGCGTTGTAGGGGCGGTGGACGCTTCTACTTATGTATGGGTATTAAATTGACCCCGGGGGGCCATCGCGTGACCAACATAACAAATGTAAATGTCTCTCGCTCCTACTCAGCCCGTCGGACGGGGCTCCTTTATCTTGTTTCCATCTCGGGCTCTGACTTATTGCCCCTCACGTTTCTCTTATGTCTTTCTATTGTTTCGCCCCAGCCCAATAGGGCCTAATTAATCGGACTTTCGAGGGGAAACTGACGAGTCAGTCCGAGCCTTCCTTTGAGCGAGCGAGCGGCTAAGTTCTGCATTAACTGATAGACATTGACCTGGCACCTGGGGCCTGAATTGCTAGGGCCGCTCGATTAGAAGGATTAGATATAATATACAATAAACAATAATAGCCTATAGTCACACTTGTTTGTGCGAGAATGAGGTGGGACAGTGATAGGAGGAATTGTCACCAGGATTATGTAAATCAATAAAATGCGCCGCATGGCTAGAGAGTGGATCTAGAAATATATATTTTTGAAATATGCAGTTAAATGTGTGTAGTGGTTAGTAGGAAGAAATACCTACAACATCAAACCGGCCGATGATTTCAAACCCGGAGAAAATCTCTCCGACCGCCCCGCGAATAAATAAACCCAGCGGCGGAGTGTAGAAAACCGTTTTAAATATGTATACAGGAAAAGTGTTGTACCCGCGTCGTGGAGTTTAAGGGTCGGGGAAACGACGTGAAGGGGCGGGTATTGCGGGATGTTTCGCGATTGAAAATACCAGGGAATAGTGGAGGATGGGCGCGAGGACTCCCTCCCTCTTCCTCCGAGCCACCGCCGACTCTCTCCTATGGGGAAGACGTAAAGATGGTTGGGGGCGGCGCGGAGAGAGGGGAAAATCGCGGATTACCCTGCCAGAAACAGACAGGGTGGGAGCCAGCGGCGGAGGCCGACATTTCGAGGCCGGGCCTCGTTCGGTTGCTTGAATATGTATCGAAAAAATTACCATTCCGTTGTCTGGGCGGCGGCGGGGGCGGCGTCCTGGCCGGGGCAAGGAGGAACCGACCGCCGAACGGATAGGGAGAGGGTCGACGTTGTGTAAAATGAAAATGTTAGCCCTGAATTCAAATGAGGCTTTGCCGGATAGGGGTGGAGGGGGTGCAGTAGGCGGTAGGTTTCAAATCACAACCCCCGCCCCCCATCCAACACCCCCACGCCTACCGCCACAACCAGCCCTCAATTCCTCTTGGAAGGTTCGGCTCGCTTAGATCCCAATCGGACTCTCTATTACCGGAGTTCAATTTTGCCAGACGTGAAAATTTTTGACTTTCCATCAGAGATTTAGTGCCCACTGGCCGGATTGGTTTCCTTCCTGGAAAAATATAGGTCCCTATTGTACGATCTGGCGTATGAGAATAGTTGGTATTTAGAAAATATTCGAAACCTTTAGCACTGCCATCAATTCCCTGTCTATATTACGAGTTACTGCGTTTCTGTCTTACTTATTTAGAGCGGAATAAATATGACCATCTAATGGTACATATATAGACATAAATATATTTCTGAAAGTATTGAGGATAGGAATGAGGAATGTATCTTTTGGTTGGATCTTACGGTTGGATGTAAAATTATTTTTACTTTGTAAATTTGATTTATTGCGGTGTATTTCATGCTTATCGCATATTTAATAATTTTATAAAAACATGTTCAAATAGGCGATAAGCGGCAAAGGATTACCAGACTGACTACACATTATTTACATTAAGGAGACCGTATATTAAATTTTAAATATATCAAGCGTTTTAAGGCGATAACGTTATCGGAAGAACTTTGTAGATATTGTTACTAGTTCTAGTGTACATGAGGTTGCAAGAATTGTTGATATTCAGAGCCCCTGAAGGCCACGAAACACTCGGGTTCGCATAATACGCGGCAATCGTTCAGTGGGGCGTAAAAAAGGCAGTTTGTGATGTGGCGGGGGTCACGGGCGAAAGGACGCGCTCTAGCATTTGAACGGGGCGAATTAACGCGCTAATTAGGATGGGACGGGAACCCCCGCCTCATTGTTCGAGTCCGAGTCTGGTATTTGGGTATAAAAGTCAGAGGATCGGCCGGGTGGGGTGACCGACGCGCCCCGCGGCAAGCCCCGTTGCGTGCTGCCGGCTGATAAATTATGAACGGTTCGACCCCCGTTGCCGACATTCTCGTTTGTTCCTGACCGGAACTGCCGATGACGAATTCTACATCCGCGTCGTATATCCACTCGCGTTTGGGATAAGCTCGCGAATAGCAGTCGCCGCAAGTGCACGCGTGAAAGTTTCGCTGTCGACACTAACCGGCCACCGGTTCCTTAACCGTAACATCTGAGAGCTTATTTATTGCTTCTCCTCGTGGGCTCAATCTTACCGAATCATCTTGTTAGAGAAGATACCTTTCTCGCTTCCGACCAAAGTACCCCACACACTGTCCCGCCCCACGGAGACAGTCGGGGAAATCTTGCAACGGTAAAAACCCTAATAGACATGTCCGAATTTAGTTTACATGGAGTTATAGCATGGAGTAGTAGCCCTGTGGTACTTCAGGGCAGTACCGCATGTACCCATTCTTCCTCTTGCCCGTAGGGGCATTCTGAGTGGCCCAACAGGCCTGTGCAGATGAGCATTGAGAGAACCGTGTCCTGTGTTAGCAAGAACAACAATCTCATACGCCAGTAGTGTGTTTGGACGGTTGCTAGGAGATCTCGGCTTACCCGCCGAGGCTTTCAAGCATTCTCGGTAAATGTATGCTTATATAATATGCACGTCGTTCGCCGATGGTTAAACATTTAATTTTTTCGTGTTAACAGGTCCATACACAAAAAATAATTAGCATCGCTTCGTATTGTATTGTTTAGCGATAACCGGGTAGGTCTGTAAAAAAAGTCATCAATCAGTTTAACTTGATTCAAAAGCGAACTCAGAAAATGTCAAATGTAGTATTTTCATTTAAATAACTTTAAAAATATTGAACAAACAAGGCAAAATGACGGTATCAGTCATTACCATACGGTAACAACTAGATATATTTTGTATGTTGTAGGTTATCTTTTTGTAAACTTTTTTTCAGCCGAATTCAAAGTACTACCGCCGATGTAAAACTGTCTGCCGCAATACAACGTTTCCTGTGTGCCTAGCCGATGGGGCGTGCTGCTTTGGGGCTGCTTAGATTATAGAGCGTGCAATGAGATAAAAGTGGAAGGTGGTCGGGGGGTTTCGGGGTTGTGAGTTGGGGGTTGGGGGTTGCCGGAAGCGGTGCCGTGTAATGGGATGATTTGGGAGGTCGACGGTCGATTAATCGGGAGCGCGTGTGGCGCAGGCCGAGTTCTGTTTGCGGTGTCGCCCCCAGCTACACGGGCCGGCCGTACCGAGCCGCACTATAATTCAAACACAAATAACCGATAGCTCCAGCTATCCGCCCGATACGTGTAAGCTGCGTCTTCACCGCAATTCAACCGCTAGACGGGTACAGCACTTCCTCTTCGCGGTCGAGTGGCCCTGTATACATTCGAACGAATTTTCGAACTACTGATGACGGCGACAAGTCGAAACCTTGTCGAAGTCAAGGACAAATACAAATCAACGAATGAAATCGGAAGATCCCTCCAGGGAGTGCAACCATGATTTATTTCTTCCTATAGTAACTATTTTTTGAACGATTCGTTGGATATTGCAGTATGAAAAACCCCTCTAACACGATTGCCTCTGTGGCAAAACTTGAAATACATTTAAGTTTACTACCCATGAAACAATTAGATAAGTCAGTACTGAGTGTACAAATGTTGATGGGATTCTTCTTCAGTCCACATTGCTACATCATTTATAACCATTTTTAAAGAACTATACGAAATAACCAATAGGGGACGCAGAATAGGACAAATAATTTCTGATATAGGGCAGCAACTGAAACACTACGTAGAAAGATCCATAATTTTTTATATATTTTAATTGAGTAAAATTATCTCAACTTCCGTTTCAAGTTGTATATCCCACAATAATGCGAACGCCTTCGTTTTCACGTTATTCTATTAGTGATTACAAGGAACGCCTTGTAAGTTATGCTAACCCTCAACACAATTAACGCCTTGTTTGGAAGTTATGCTAACCCTCAACACATTGAACGCCTTCCGTTTTATAGTTATACTATCCCTCAATGCCACCCCCGTCCCATCAATGCTATAAGCTAACGTTTTAGATAAAAATGCGCAGGAAGGGACACATTATCTCGAGATGAGTGGAATAAGATGAGTGGGGTGCCAGGTATTTTCAGGCTGACTATAGTAAAAAATTGGCATTCTAACGAATGCCCATCGTTTCCTTCCATCGACTTAACGTTTTCAGTATTGTACCCCCATAACTCGTCTCGTTCATATCGGGTCTTGACTATCAGATCCCGACGGCCGGGACAACTGGAGGGGCGAACGTGGAATGGGATGATTTCCGAGGCGGGCGGTCATTAATCGAGGCCGTGGGCTCGGCGCTAGACTGTTTATCAGCGGGGCCGGTTTGTGTTTGTGGTGTGCCGGCCTCAAAACGCGGGGGCGGTGGCGTAGGAGCGCCGCCCCCCTGAGCTATAATTCAACAAGAAATAACTAGCCCGAGCAGAACAGCAGCCGGCGGCGTTGTCCCCCCCCCCATCCCAGGCCGCCAGTCTATTAGCCGCCTAGTTAGATTAGTACCTGTTATCGTACAACTCCCTGCCTCCCTCTTTAGCCCGCTCTCTCCCAGCTCCTCTTTCATTCGCCCTCCCTCCCTCCCACACCCCCTTGCCGCACACCTGTTGTCCCTTCTACCCGTTTCCATACTGAAACCGTACGTGATGCTAATTCCGCTGCTATTCCCCGTTGGAAAATTATTTTACCATTTCGGACAAATGCACGGTTTCTCCTAATTGGTTGCACGCTATGCACTGGGAGGTTTGTTCTATTTATTACAAAATATATCCGATCAATTTTAAATACCGGTTTAAAAACGTTATTTATTGTTAAACACATTTTACCATTAATTTTAAAAGGCCTCTTAAAACATATGTTAATAAAAGATTATAATATAATTTTTGCACGGGAGTATACCCTCGGCTGTTTGGTCCTTCGGTAGCACGGTTTCGACTTCTCTCCATCGACAGTGCCAATCTTTCTGTAAAGTAGTGGGAGACTTATGGAGGCATCCTATTATAACTGAAACAGCACAGTTACTATGAAAAAAGTAAAACTTCCACAAGATCGTGATAGCAGAGGGTTAATTCACTTTCTCCGGTCAAATGGACTAAGGTTTTCCCTCCGTTGGGTTTCTCCCGCCGTCAGTAGATAAAGCGAACTCGATGTCGATCGATATATCACTACGGAAGCGTCAATAGTGAGGTTGTAATAAATAAACATTTCACATTGTTGACAGATCAGAGTTGAAGCATAGTTGAATCGCATTCGGAGACGGGTCCCTGTGCCTGCCATCTTATGACCCCAAAGGCACCAACGCCCCACCCCCCCAACCCGCCCCCTGCCCGTATTTGTGGCGTCCGGTGGGGTTGATGTGATTAGGGTCGGGGGTTGGCAACCCACGGTCAACATCATTAGAGCGGCCCCCGCTCATCCCCTCCCAATAATCAACACTAACAGCGTTTAAACGTTATATTAATCTACAATCTAGCCCCAATTAGGGGATCACAATAATTATTATTATTGTTGGAAATGAACAGCAAGGGGTGGGATTTCATGGGGAGTTTGATAGTCACTCAAATCACTTATAAGTATAACAGTTATCTACTCCACGGAATATTAAGGTTAGTTAATGAATCCAAACAATCGTGCGCTAGGTTACTCGTAATTTTACGGTGAAGGGCTTCTAAAATGTCCTCTTTTCTCATAAACGCATACCACAGCATTCGGATACTACGTTTTTTAATCTCTTTCCAAAGAATCTCACGGTATAGTTGATGTATTAAACTTAGGGAAGATTTCTTGTTTGGGGCATATACTGCAATAGTTCTCTTGAAATATATAATACATAATAGTTTATGTTTATTTTCAAATCCTGTTAATTTAGGATTAATTGGACGGAAGATTTGAGACAAAGACGAAGGCCGTAATGAAGATTTATGGATTTCAGAATTACTTTTTTTTGACAAGAGCGTGAAGTGGTCGTTGTTATTGGAAATGAACGGCGCACCAATGGCAAAGTTGAGTTTCAAGGAGGTAGAATTGTGACTGCAAAAATAGACTAATGCAGACGACCACTTCTGAGAACATTTCGGTCATTCGGTCACTATACATTAAATGTAAGGATCGGAGACAAGAGAACAATCGGGGGGTTTCACCGATAGGGGACAAAGTAGGAAAGAGAAGTGAGATGAGTGACGGTGGTGTACGGTAAAGGGCGGCGGCGAGAGTGGCGGAATACGGGTTTTAAATTTTGCAAACCGGGCGATATTTCGCAATTAGGCCCCCCGCTAATGAATGTCACACAAAGGGGGACCCCCCCCCGGAGGGGGCCCGCGCGCCTCTGGGCTCGGCCTTCTCTCGTTAATGAATCAAAATGTCGCGCGCGGCGCTAAAAGCTTTTTTTTTTATTGCCGGTTTTATTACCGGGCCTGTTGGTCTGTGTCCGACCGAGAGCACTATATCTGTCATCGGCGGCCCAATCCCCGGCCCATATCTGGGCCCCGGATAACTGCCCTAATCGACAGTTCCCTCATCCCAGCCCTCGCTCCCTCAACACCCGTCAAAACGGTCCAGCTCAGGCTCAATCTTTCTACAGTAACATCCACTCCCTCTAATCTACCGGCTAACCCTTTTTGAGTTTTTATAAAATCGTACTGTACCATTTTCATATAAAGCCGGCAACCTTTCATTTTCTTTAGCAAACCGATATAGTGCATTACGGCAAAAGTGAATTTCAACTTACCTACTATTTCATCCTTCAAATTATTCGATATTAGCGGCGATGGTCGCCATGGCTAAGGCGACTAAAAACTAAACTTTCTTCTACGGGGTTGAGCTCAATAAGATTTTTCTCTGCAAGCCCTCCTTTCAATATTGGCTACATTCGAAAAATCTTTCGTCACTGATCATCATTGACCGTATTTACATATTAGATTTCTAAGACAAATATTCTCCGTGCATTTATGCATATAATAAAACATTCGGGAAATATGATCGATGCTCCAAGAAGCATGCGATTTTACTTTTTATACCACAAAATGTTAATTATTTGCTTGTCAGTAACTAATAATGTGGATCGGGAAAATTCTTTCTTGCGATTCAATTAGAGATATACTTTTTCCAGTCAGTATAATTAGTATATTCTCCCTGCTATTGTAAATTTACAATACTATAGAGTCCGAAACCAGCTAACATTCAACATTGTTCATAATATGTTCTTTCACCGAATGGGATGTAATTTGAGGTAATCCGAATAATAATATTGGTATATTAATACTGTTCTCATCATTCTATTATATATTATTTGCGATTCATCGTCCGTGCCATTTTTTATATTGTATGACTTGTTTGACCCGACTCGGGGTGCAAAATTTATGCCCGCTCCAACTGCGCTTAGCGCCGTCCCATATTTTCCAAATTCAAAAATCAGCAACACGGACCTCCACCGCCATGAGTTACAGGTTTTAGTGGCCGGCGTCGGTGGGCCATCATCCCCCCCCCCGTTCCACCACCACCACATAGATCACTGGACCGCCGCAGAGATTTGTCGTATATCTATACGCGACCTCCGCGTAACTCCGTTCGTTGTATGTGTTAGTAATTAATTCCACCCCCTCCCCCTCCGCGCACCCGGGGCTTCATCCGGCGGGGCATTAACAATTAGTCGAACCGCGCGGGGATGGTCCCGTTTGGGGGCTCCGTGTGTGTGGGGGTGGGGGTTGTTCCCTTGGCCGACCCATCAGGACAGATGCGGATGATAACCGGGATTTACGCGCCTCCACCCCCCCAGCGGGCCAAATTAATCGTCGTAAATATCCGTCCCAGCAGCGCCCGGTTAGCCCCGCGAGCACTGTTATTATTGCTCGGTGTCGTACCGCCGACACGAAAAAAAAAAGAAAAACAAAAAATTCCGACCCTGTTGTCTGTCAGCGAAAAATGGACGCCCCCGAAATATGCCCGGCCGATATTATGTGTCATCCCATCCGATAAATACCGCAGGGGGTGGACTCGATTCGACCGGGGGATATATTTCGCAGAGCGCGGGCTCGCAAATCGAAAGTTGATCCGCAGTTAATTGATTCGAACAGATGCAAATCCGCCCTATACGGGAGTGGCCGATGTACAATAACCGTCTCTGACCTTTTGAATTGAAATATAGGTTTGGACGCGTTAATACATCCTTAACTCATTGTGTGCATTTCCCGGGGTTGCGGTCATACCGGGGTGGTGGGAAACAGTTGAATGGGATCCCAGATGTAGGATCTCGGTAATGTAAACGGGGATTATAAATTGATAGCACTTATTTAATATTTAACCGAATATGGCGACTGCGTTATTATCCGGCTTATAGACACTGCTTTGTCTCTCGGTCGCTTCATACAGCTCTATGCTCCATCACTACCCAGTCCATTGGTTATTTCTCTTGCGTAAATATTAGTAATTTGGAATTTACTTATCATATCATTACAGGTACATCATACCTGCAATATTTCATAATTCAGATTCCTTATTGACGGAAAATTACACCACCGGGATCTTCAGGTTGTTGCCCCGGATGCTTTTAACCGTTTAGGAATTCCCTTTCATTTTTTCCTTTTCTCGAAAACCCGCCCGCATTTAATATGCGCATCTCGCGTATTTTGATTTTGGCTCTTTTCGATAGGAAGCATTTTGTCGTGTTCCAAATTACTTCCAAACCCTCGCGGGCCATCAGACGGCTGTTCCGTCTGAATAGAAAATTATTCTAAAAATCAACCGTCTACCGAAATTTCAGATCTGCTGTCCAGCCGAACACAATGTCCGATTCTACAGTATTTTCTGTGTGTTCCGTGATAGGGCCGGTGGCCTGCAATTAAATTAGAAAATACCGTGACGTATGGCGGGGGGAGGGTTAGGGTTGGTGGGGGGGATGGTTGGGGCGCAATTAAACGGCGAAACATAGCGCTGCAATTCTATTCCAGGTACGGGCTTTATACGGGCAAACTAATGCCAGTGACAACTGGCTCCACAACCCCTGCCAGTAATCCCGGCCTAAACTCACCCCTATCGGTAAATTGGAGCTATTCGGAAAGTACGAATTGTCCGTGTGAAATTCGGGCCGCATTCAAACTCAACTATTCACCATTGATTAGAAACATAACTGGGGTTTTTTTGTTATTTTTAGTATTTTTCGAATTCGTATATCTGAAAAAATTGCACCAAGTCTTGGTTTATCAGTTTCTGGAGTGACGCACTTACGAAAAATGCCGCAGTAATATAAGTAGATTTAGTTTATAAGTATTTTATATTGTTTTGTAGCCGCCCCGCCTTTACATTTTGCACTTAGATACCCTTGAAATGAGTTTTTGGACGTCCTTTTAGGACGATAATTCTCCCACTTACAATTCCAATTTGTTTTAATCTTATTATTCCTCTGTAAAGTGTATGCAATTCTACACAGTCATGCGTAATGATCTGCCTACAGTTATACTATAAGTGGTAATTTTAACAGCTTACCTTTTTTACATTTATATCCGACGCATATGCAACAGGTGTCCCGATCCCATCATTTGCCCGCCTGTATCGAATCTACAGAGCAATTTTTCATACAAGCGAAGTTCCTTCCCCTGCGCCGCTCACAACGCCTACTGGAAGTACATTCTTCATTGTTTTTAATAATAGTGCAGATTATTCATGGACTATCGCTTGTAGCATCGAGTTAATAATAAGGCTGCATCCTATCAGCACAAACACATTTAGATGGCGTTTGCTGTATTTTCAGGTTTTTATCTGTTCATTGTTGCTTTCTGTCGTTCATAATTAGATGGCGTGAGAAGGGTGAATATGGTATTTTCTTAAATAGCTCTTACATATTTCTATATTTTTTATTGTGTCCCATTCCAGAGTTACGGTGAAATTTTTACGTCATATCGAAACGAAGTCATATCCAGAAGAATAAAGAAAAAAGGACAGAAGTTGCAGAAGAATTAGCTTTTGCCGTAGTGGAAAACATTTCAAAGTAGGCATACTTTCATCGGTGGGCAAAATTTTTGCTGACAAATTCAATTTGTACAGTCTCTTGCGGTCGGCCTCAGTTCGAACTGGAACTTAATTAAAACGCCAGTTTGCTCGGTAAATATCCACATAAAAGCGAAACGGAGGTTGGAAAGTCGCTTCTAGAGTAGTCAGAAAGGGGGGGGAGAGAGGGAGCCAGTTAGTTATTACTTGATTTACGAGTAAAGGCGGTTGGCCGAGGATGCCGGGCCGGTGGAGTACCATGGGCCTGAAGAAAATCCTTTAAAATGGACCCACGGGCGAGGAAATAACCTCCCTTAATATTACACGAAGGTGCATTAAAGATAAAAATTACATTGTCGTGAGGTACATTTCAGAAAATTTCCTACCTAACCTAACCACCGTCGAATTCCTTACCGTTATGCGTCTACTTAATTTTGAGCAATACTACGCAATAAGAATATTGAATAAATACTGTATCTGTATCGAATGAAATAATGATTGGCTCATCACGGTGTGCCATCTAGGCTGCGCGGTCACTGTACCTACAAAATCTTATTTACTACAGCCTACTGTATTTTACACACTAATACATTCAGTGTTCAATAATATATTCCAACTGTCCAATGGGAATAATTGGGATCCGCTTCAATCCGGCCTAGCGGTTTCGCTTTCAGGGGAATCTGGGAAAGAATCTTCCATCCCCGTCGTTGGGACTGTCGGAACTTCCCGAGAGACCGGTTTGCCTCAGGTAATTGAGTTACAATTCCAATTATAATGCTGCCGAATTGAAATTACGACAAAAACAAAAGCTCCCGGGTAGCTTTTCCCGGGTAAGGATTATCTCGAGCAAGAGGCTCGGCTTTGTGGGCCATTCGGAGCCAAGTAAATTATGAATATATATATATATATATATATATATATATATATATATATATATACGTAATTGAATAATAAGTTTCTCTCCTCTCCCTACCACCCCTATTCACTCTCTCTCCTGCTCTCGAGTCTACCGGTGAGGATTAAAGCGAGAGACTCTGTCTGTTTGTTGTATCCGAGTGTAATTAACTGGGCGGGTTATGGCGCTGTTCCCCCACTACCGGCTCAAGATCTTGCCGCAGTCGCCTCAATCCTTTGCAGCTTTCTACTCACTCACTCCGATACCCAAGCTCCCGGGGGTCTGAATCGGATTATTAAATAAATTCTCGCTTTGTGAAGCCCGCATTGTTTCAAAATTACAATCCCCCAACCCCCAACCCCCAACCCCCGAGACCCCCCCTCCCCTATACCCCACCGCCTTAACCCGGGGAACTCGAGTAAATCTTAATTGTTGTATCTCCCCGCCAGTCCCTACTATCGGGCTCACTTTCCATTTTCGTCAGTGTTTTCCGGCCCCTGTAAGTTAATGCGGCGTGTCGGGCACGCTACTTTTCAATAAATAGAAACGCCCCTTTGGCGTAATGAACAATACGTTCAATTACCGACCTACTGTATCAATGAATTTTAACCTATTTTTTTCAATTTATATCAATTAAAACACAATGAGTTAGGTAAAGGCTCCTTTTAATTATAATTATTAATCTAGGCATAGATCCCTATGATCATAAATGCAAATTTCATAAGGTAATTTTACCACTGCAACCATTATGAAGCTTATTGTTGAATGAATCCAACAGCTGAGCGAAGGTTTCCGCGACCAGTACTTGAATTATCACTAACTAACTTCTGGTAAGATCGCGTAATATTGCGGGATGAGTGTTTAATCCTCTTGGGATTAAATTATGAGTTGTTTGTTCCCGTAATACCGGGAACCTTCGTCCACTGACGTTACATCCAATATCCATATTAATAACGGTTTATCAATTATATGTGGGGAGTTGTCCATATGTAATGGCATTTTGCCGGGATATGTCTCTTTCAGTTGCTAACTTGAATGCAAATTGAACGGTTGAATGATGGTATCCTTTGTTGGATATACAAATAGAGGGGAGACCACTGGGAATTCGGATTTATTTGTTTTACCTGTATGTTGAACTGAAGAAAAAAATACTCTTTGCGTGTATCTCCGGAGAAATTTTGACACGGATTTTTCCCTGTTATTTCATTTTTTTAACACTTTTTCACTCAGATTTAGAATCGAATGTGTCAAGTTAAGTTGGCTTGGACAAATTGAGCTTGATTTAGCTTAGCTTTAAAGCGAAATTACACAGGAAATTTTGGTCTGGGCTGAGAAATTTCGCTAAAAGGCTCCATCCGAGTCCCCTGCTTTTCGATCATAAAGGCCCTGGATAAACTATGATACCGCAAGCGGCAGTCAGGAATCGCTCAAACAGAGAACAGGAATTTAATAACGCGACTGATATTTTATAGACGGCAATCGAACCGATTCTCTCCCATATCACAAAGGGAGATAGGGCGTCTTAGGCCCGCTTATATTGAAAAGTCGCTTTTACCTAACGTCGCATTAACTTCAGTCCGCAAACGGAAAGTGAAGGCGCGCCAAAAATATAATATAGATAAGGTTTATTGGAAATATGCAAAATTCCGTTAGAATAAACAAGAAAATATCAGTGGGTGCATTGCACGATCTCTCCATAAATAATTTATATTGTAATTGATAGAACATGTATTGTATAAGCAGGATCATTAATAGGAAAATGTTCTGCTTTAAAAGCTTCTAACTGGAACAATCAGGTTCAGCAACAGATTTGAGAAACTTAGTTGCAATAAAACCGATATGCAGAGGAATAAATATTCCTCTGAATATTGAATAAATTTTGATTCCCCCATCAGAGAGATAAAGGCTGGACTATTATTTGTGAACCCTCTCAGAATTCCATTAATTCTTCTTCTTCTTCACTGTTTTTGTTATTCCCTTTGTTTATTTTACAGGTTTAGGATATGGAAATCTCGTTCGATACACACTGTGCTTTTAGGGGCCGTTGACCGTTGAATCGATCGTTACCTTTTTCATAACACTAACCCGCGTTTAACGATAGCTAGTTCCATTTAACGAAGGAGTGTTTTACTGGCCGGGAACAGTTATTGGAGTCCCATTCCAAGATTCGTGTGGGCGTACCGGATCCGAATGAACGGCGCCATCCACTTAGGCGACTCTTTCAGAAATTCACCGGGTAATATTTTTTGGTTTTGAGAGAAACACAGTACAATCTTGTATGTTTTCGATTTAACGCATTAGACAATTGTACATTAGAAGACTTTACGATATTAATTAGAACTTGAAACAGTACGAATTTATATGCAATTACTAATTGAACTGATTACAAGAGAACCTCCAGTACTGACTACTGTGCTGAAGCTTCTTGAACAATTTTTGGTGCAATGTTTCTTTATCTTATCGTACAGTTTACTTGTAGACAAATCTTGAATATTTCCTTGTCTGACGTTTATATCTCAAACATTTTCCTTTTCAATTTATTTTTAAAGTAAAAAATGCAAGTAAAAGTTTGATCGAACAATTCGCCGGGGCCCTACTAAGTGGGCAGGATTTCGCCGACTCATTCGACACACCTGTCGCGGCATAAAAGCTTCCCAAGTCCCGGCCATCAATACTGCAGTTACAGGTTTTTATATCGGCACGCAGCCGCTCCCGCTATTCAATTTATTGATTGTGTTGGGATGATACAGGAAACTTCTTTGGTTTTATAGAAAATTCCCCGATTTGTCTGGAAACATTTATTTATAAGCCGCCTAAATTAATGAGTAATTTTTTGTGGGGGAGGGGGAATTCCTCTGGGTAATAATTATCAGGTTACTTTTTCGGAAAATCAACCTTAATCGTTCCCGAAAATTTTAATTCCACTAAATGCAGATTACGACGTGGTCCTAATCATATTAAATGATTCGAGCTAATATACATTATCATTAATAATTTCAACTATTTTCACCCCTACAATTGGCTTTTTTCTTAGCGATGCAGAATATTTTCGAAATGGTTGTTGCAATTAGAACATTTCTAGGTCTAATTAAAGATACATGTTAAGCGTTCTATGAAGATTTGCATTACCGTAATCCACTGTGTAGGGAATGAGTAATTTTAATCTTTATGAACTACACACTGTATCTTCAATGTTATGGCCTACATAGATAGAAGAAAGAACTATTAGAAAGTGTGGTTTCACTTTCTCTAATGGGTTTGAATTTTTCAACAGAAAATCATACCGGTGACATGTACTCAGCTTCATGACTGCAAGAAATAAGATCTGTCGCGGTCATGATCAGTAATGCAATTTCATTAAATAATTCAACTCACGTTCTATCTCTAAATAGGAACCGGCCTTCTTCAAATATCGCTCGGTTATGTCGGAATGAAATATTACTACGAACGTCAGGTCGGTTCTGGCGCAATCCGGAAGCCGCCGGGCCTCGTGATTGTCCAAAAGGGCGGAATGTGACGGACGGAAATGAAGCCCAATTACATATTTCGGGGTGAAATTTCGAGTACAAAGTGAATGCAAATGAAGAGGGACGGTCTCAGCCCTCTTTTTTCTGTTTTTTTTTTTTGGTCCTTTCGCAAAATGATTTTTATTCGCTGCGGTCCAAAGCTGTACGAGCGGGCCCCGCTGCGAAATTCGACAAACGCCCCCCTCCCGCTCCCACTACCCTTTTTTGTACTCTCTCTCTCTCTCTATCTCTCTCACTCTCTCTCGTAGCCCGTGTGATGTTTGAATGATCATAAGACTTTTTGATGACTAATTTTTGTTCCTTTACACTCGGAGTCTGTCAAGTTGAAAATGAGGACTTCCGCCCTACACATCACTACTTAGGGCGTTCTTCATTAACGGCTCTAATAAACTGAACGAGTTATTTTTCGTACCAGAACTTGAATATACTCGTGTTAATACAATATAAGGAATTGTTTTCCTATTCGAAATTTAACAAATGTGTTTGAAATCTTCTATTTGTTACGTACGATTAATTAAAAGTAATTGCTTCTGTCTACCATTACCGTTACAATGTAGACTTAATCGAGAACCCACATGCGTAGATGTTCCATTGTTTTACTGACGGTGCCGGTGAAATCGAAGAGTGCAAAAATGCAAGAGCGGCGATCAATTGAATTGCCTCAATTAGATAAATTAAAGCAAATTTAATCAAATAAATGACAAATGGAATTGGATTACTGGTTCGCACGATTGAAAATATCGAGGCGCTATCTTCAAAACAGAGTTATAGCTGAATTTTATTATGCATTTTGTTTTATTGATTGGGTAAAGGTGTTCCACGTGTGTCGGGATAAACTTGATCGGATTATCGAGAAGATTTTTGTGTCCGAGATTCGAGACTACCCAAATCTGAATACTGATAATGTGATAATACACTGAAAATCACAACTTACCCACAGTTTAAAATATTAATAAGGAGATAAGCATATAATACTGACTTTCTTTAGGAATATCATTACATAACTTCATTTTACGTTATAAAACGTAAATAAATTATATGAGTAGAATATTAATAATTCGTCACCGTTTCACAAGCCAGTTTTATGTATATGTATTTGTCTTACTGCTGGTGTTTAAGTTGGAATTTCCCCGAATTGCTGTTTACGTCGCTGCCTTTCACAATACCGCAAGTGTAAGCCCTCGGACTATTCAATTCTCAGTTTCGGAACTTTCGTGTAAGAGCGTTCCTCCATTGTTGAAAATTCCCTTTTGTGGGGACGAGCGCAGATTAGGAGGGTGCGGCCCAAGGCCTCCCCCGTTCGGGAGGTGCTCACTGATACAGCTATTTGGGAGTGGGCCGGGGGAGGGGCTTCAACTACAACGGGTGGACATAGACTGGCAGATAGCTCGAACACGGCCCTCTAAGCGCCTTCTCGTGTCCCGCTTCTAGTCCAGGCGAATAAAATATAAATGCCGCGGACACCCTAAAAAATAATGCCCGTCTTCCTTTTCCAGATAGAATTGAAAAATTTAAGGAACGGATTACTTTTTTTTCGCAGCTAAGTTTCAGATACAGTCCTATAAGCGTTGAAGAGCGTGCTAAATCCGGCCCGAACTGTTCGATCGGTTCTCATTTCCTCAGTTGAAAGTGCCCGTGTACCGTTTAATGAAAATGTTGACGGCCAATAATAAGGAAAATATAAAGAAATGCCGACCGACTAATTCCGTCTGCTGTAATGAAAAAGATAAAATATCGGAAATGGAATCTTGTATCTCACAAAAAAATGACAACTTCGAACGTAATAAATCGCTCCGAGAGGCCGCGCCCGATTTATATTCAACCAGATATCCGGTAAAATTAAACTTATTCCTCATTTTCAGTTACCAATACCCTTCAGAGAATTTCTATTTTCCATTTCCGCTCGAAAAACAATCGATTCGAGATAAGGGAAACTCGAAGGTTATCGGGGACATTTTTCCAAAATGTATTGGGTTATTCCATAGGTTTGTTATGGATCGTAGCTGAAGTTATCTGTTAACTGCAATGATTGATTTAAGAAATTCCGAAATATTTCCAACCGTCTTACTGTTATAGAATTATAAAGAAATACCGCGGTTGGCTGTGGTGTTCCCTACAGGACGTATGTGATGTGAGGTTCTCCGCAGCGTCCCTTTACCTAAAGGGATAAAAATAATAATAATGGTTTGAAAAATACTTCCAATACAATTGGACATTGCATTACTTAATGCCGACCAGAATGGTTTATTTCCAAGATTTCTAGTCCATTCGTTCCTTGAAGAATCCAGCCCTTACTAATGAAGTGATCCAAGAAACAGCGAAACTTATCCTTCCCCAGTGTATATTTTTCCATTCAGAAATGAACCTGGGGGTGAGGGGTGCCTATTCCTTTTTTTATAAATTTACAGAAGCGCCAGAGAAAATATTCCCCCCTTTTCGCCGGGCCTTCCCTTTGAGTTGGATCAATTTCGCGAGGGATTCGGGTTTTAAGTCGGGCCCCGGCGCTCATAAAAATTGCATTCGGAGAAGTTTTCATTTTCCAGAGTTTATACCGCGGCCGAGGTAAAAGGAAACCGGATAACATTGAGTGCAGTGCGTATTTTTCAGTTCAGTTTTCTTCTTCCCACTTTTATTCGTTCGCTCCACCGGATTAGAGGTTGAGGTTTTCCGGGTGGGGGAGGGGGGACCGTCTTGGGGGGAAAACGAGCTCATTAAGTCTACGCAACGGATTTGGCCTCACTCGGGAAAATTTCGTTTTTCGCTGAACCCGATGGCAGGCGTTCCAGGTCGAGTTTTCCTAATGCGATGTTTCCGGAAGTATAGTTTCTGTTTGATCTTTATCTTGTCAGATCCGTGATTCGGCCAAAGAACGCCGCGCGTCGTTTTCATATTAAATATAGGACCCGAATTCGCTTCTTCTTCTCCTCCACTTCTCTCGCTGGACCTCTGCGGCACAATTTCGTCGCCATCCTTGGATACTGAGTTGGCGAAGCTCCACCCACATTCCCTCCATAGCCAACCGTGTCAAATTTTGAATCGCCACTGTATTGACAATGAATATTAATCGTATTAATCGAATTAAACAACAAATTTCTACTTCTCTGTATGTTCACATGAAGTAGGTTTATTTGTTTTTTTCATACCGTCGGCTTTTTTTTATTTATATTATAATATAAATAATGATATAGCCTTTTTATTAAGACAGAGAAATACACTCATTTGGTATCTCGTGTATTTGATTATTGGGCCCTGATTTCGTACTGCAAATTTCAACACTTTTCATTGGGTCTTTTTATGTCCACCCTAATCGTAATAATTATATATCGTTTATTCCTTATGGTTGAGAATTTGGAATATGACAGGACAGTAAATGGAAACGACCAGAGTTCGAGAGGTGTGGCGTTTAAGTGGCTCAAGCAGTGAGGCTACGGATGCGTGTGTGGAGCCGGAGGTGTTAGCAGGATATATATATCAGTGGAGTTCAGCCATAAAAGTTTTCTTAATAGCTTTCGTATGGGCTGTTACCAAACTTCATAAAACATTGCTAGCGATATTGGTCTTACTACGGACATAATTTTTTCCCTATAAAATTGTCTACGTCTGAATATTTGATGACTAATCCTCAAAGAAAAAAATTACTGTTTTCGATTTGGGCACAATCTAGATTTTTCTGAATGACATTTGTTAAATCAAAAGTTTTCTGTCAACGTTGTGATTTCACTGTACTGATTTCCATGAATTTTTACATAAAAATACGAAACAGATTATATGAAATAAAATTAACTTTTGGTGGTAAGAAATATTCTTTTCATATTTTTGCGGGTAAACTATAGATAGAAGCGAGAGCCTAGAGAAAATCCTACACCTCACTGGCTATAGATCAAATTAGCACTGGTGAGAAAAAATGCGAGAATGATTTTTATTTAATAATGATAATAATATTTATTCGGCCCAAGAAATAAACTGTGATTAATAGTAATTGTCCCAACAGGTTTATTTAAAAAAACAAAAATCATTAGTCTGTTCGGGTCATTAAACTTTAGATTAAATGGAAATTCCCAACTCCGCCTTGAGGTAATTAATAAAACAAAACGAGCATTAACATAATAAATACAAATTAAACCAGGGGGATTAAAAACAAAAAACTGCAAAGCTCGTCACAAAATTAGTTCCCAGAAATGTTAGCCCTAAACTGTATAAATTACGAAATTAACCCCAAAATAAAATCTTCGTTAATTAATGCTTTTACTTCCAAGATATCTTACTTGGCCGCGATTTTGTCATCTAATTAAATAGTCGAGGGGTGTTGGCCGAGGTATAATTTTTCGGTGAAATTTTAAAAATATCTGTTTAATTAAAAACAGAAGATTCCACATTTTTGAACAGAAACTTATTTTCAATTTTCTACGCAGCAAATCCTCCTTTTGTCTTCAAAAAGTCGTTTGCGATTGGAGTGGAGGGGGCGGATTCTAAAAACGATGGACCCAATTTGTTAAAAGCCAAAGGGAACTCCGCCCTTCATTATCGCGTTTGCAGTTCCTCCAAACGAATTTTAAAAATGTCATAAAAATGTTGAATTGGAATTTGGATTTTCTGAAGGTTGTGCAGAATTGTACTTGACTAAAGTTCGTTGGTTGCACTTGCACCGATTACTAAAAATAAACTGTTTTCAATAAATTTTCGATCAACAGGAAAACTTTTATGATCGTAAATACACAATACCAGATAGGTTTCCTGTCATATATTTGGAAGTCAGAACCTAATAGTTGTGACCAGTTGTGTGATCAAATGTATATTTGACCGATAATCCGACAAAGATTTAAACCGATTAACAAAATCTCTCCAAACCCAAATAAGACGAACAACATCCCTCAAAAACCCAATAAGAAGACACATATTTCACAATATTGATGACAAACTCATTCAATAGCAGCATTCTTCATTGTCAAATTGCTCCGAAAGCCCAAACAGTGTTAATAAAACTGTTGATAACATATTTCATCCGATGGGAAAGTGTAGGACAGAACTGTTGTATATATTCAAGATTTCCGGGCTAGTTTAATTCACATCCTGAAGCCGACAGTCCGTTAGAGGCCCACAGAATATTGCCTTCATATATCCTGCTTTTGTAGTCTTCATATTTTCGGCTGGGTCGTTGAAGCGAATTCCCAAGAAAATATGAAATACGGCGAGTGCGGAGGGTATTTTAAAATGGGGGTGAGGGAATTGGACTAAAACAAACGATTACGTGGAGCACGAAACCTTACCGCCCCTTCCCCATAGCCCACTATTTGTCATAACCCAAGTTCTGAATTGCTTCATTTGTTGTTTTTTTCTTATAATTTTTCTCTGCGCTAACTTTCCTTTGCTTTTCTGTTTTCAGGTAAGCGCGATTAAATCAAACACTGGCGGTAGAGGTAAGACGGAATTAATTTATTGCTACTTTGTTTTATGGTTATGAAATGTTTATTATTAATTGGATTCTATAAAAAATTTACTGATAACATTAATTAAAATGGGGATCTTTAATCCTCCACGATATTCAATTCTACAATGACGCTTACATAGTTCTCGGTTTCTCTGGCCTTTAATGAGTGATTATAATATATTAAATTTTTAATTGTGCTACCACAAATATGTTTGTAGCAGTCCAGTATGAAGATTTAAACATTATCAAACTACAATGATTTACATATTTGCTAAATATTTTATTGCATTAAACGGCTATTTGTTTTCAAAATATTCATTTTGTAGTACACAAAGGTAAAACACTACACATATTTTTTTTACACCTGAAGAAAGTAGAAAACTTTCCTCTTGACAAAAGGTTATTATTCATTATTCACCACCTTTAAGAAAGGAGATAATGGTATGAAGTATAACTAAAATGGAGCTGTATAAGATTTAGTTCTTCAGCGGATTTTAAACCCTCTCCGAAGAAATTTTCGATGGGGATAATACGTGCTATAATTTTGGTCTAAAATAAAACTGATCGTAAAAACCGCGCTTTATTACGGCTGTTTCATTTATATTTCTAGAAATATCACGCAATTCAGAAATAAATAAAACGTAAGACTAAAACGAAAGTCGATAATGAAATAAAAAAATAGATTAGAGATACGGAAAAAACAAACATAAATTCTGCTCGAATTCTATCTTTAGGATAGTTTCGAGTTCCACCAAGTGAGATAAGTTTCTTGTCATTCGGCGGTTAAATTTAGATTTCCGCCCTAGATTTTGCACTTTAATGATTACTGTAATAGGTGTACATTCTGAGATAATCAACTTAAAGTTACTTCTGTATTTCACAACATTGTTTTAACATTCTTTCGAAGCCTAAATCATCGTTTAGCGTATTTAATCACTGCCGAAAAAATTATTAGTTTGTTTTACGAAAGCAGAAAGTGGGAATTAATCTTAGCGTTTTATGCCTGAATGCAAACTATTCGAATTCGACTAATAAACTAATTTTGCGGCTCGATTCTTCTTCAAACGAAACTGTTCATTTTGACAGCGAGAGGGTGGAGTTATTAGGGATAGGGGGAGCCGGCTAATAAATGTTCGGTGGAGGGTGGAGGAAAGGAAATTAAAGGATTAAGTGGGGGGTTGAACCTGCAAAAACGAAAGCTTTTTTTGTTGGGGAGGGAAATCATTGTCGCCGGTATAATCGGATATGAACCGGGCCAATTGAATCAGTTTCCTCTGAAGAAGGGGAGGATTCCCGCCGAAGTGCTATTTCCTAATTTTCCGGGACCCAAGGGCCCGCAGTACAAGACAATTATTTGTTTTCCATTTCCTGCGGCTCCCGGCGGTTTGGGAAAACGGGGAAAAAGTAGCGAGCGGTTCGGGATCAGAAGTCCAATCCTCTTACGGGGGACTTCCGACTTGGGACTTGGGGGTGGAGCGATTTAAAAATTCCCGAATGGAGTTCGGCGGCTTCGAGCATTATCTTGTTCTCCCTTAGCGGAATACGCGATTGTTCGTTGGATTCTGTGTCAACCAACAAATCCCCGTTATACAAATGATCTAACCGTTCGCGTTCATTCAATACTTGACGCAGGGGTGGAGAATGTGCAGCAGTACCGAAGTAACCTCTTTTAATTAGGTTTTGAATCAACCAGGATATACCAATATTCGCGGATTGGCCTTATCCGAAATGTTTCCATTTAAAAATCTTTAGGAAAATGAGTCATCAAATCTGCATTACACCATAAATTGTAAGTCATACAAAAAATAGTCTATTATGATAATATCATAACCTTCACCATAATATCAGAAAACTCTCTTGAGTCTCGAGTGGATTTCATCGCAGTTCATATGCGGCTACCGATTTTTGGAAACTCTTAAATATAGCCGCCGCGAATTTATTGAATTTCATCTCCGCTCCCCTCTTGATTTCGGGGGCCACTTAAATGGAAAATAAAGCTTGACTCTTTTATAAAGGGCCCCACTTTCTCTTTTGGGCTCAAGGACGTAGGCAATCTCGGTAAAAGAAACAGAAGGCGGGAGAAAGCGGTTGAATTAAAAGTTTAAAAACAAAAAAGGAACAGAAGTTAAAGTTTGCAAAAGGAATGGATCGGATTTATGAAGCCGCCTTAAAGGCGGAAAGCGTATGAGAAGTATGAGGAAATATGGAATTCTCTTTCTTTCCATTTTCTTCTCGGGAGTTACAACTTGAATATTTAGTGGATTTTACCGGGGCGCATCTTCGGAAGCCTTCTCTTGTTGTGCGGCTTAACATCCTTGAATCTTAGCTCTGGGGCGAATTAAATATTTTATACATATTTCTGCTCGCTGTCAACTCTGATGACTTCATTTATGCGTTGTCTTATACTAAGGATCGGATTTAGAGCCTTCGTTAAGTAAGTAACGTCATAGAAATTCACGTAACGTCACGACAGGAAAGGCAAGGATTTCTTCTTGTGATCTTCTATCTCCGCTCGCTGTTTTGGTCTTTTGCTAGATCAGTTTCGGATTGTACTTATCTCCATTAACTTCTCCCATTAGGGGTTGTATTGTTTTTCATTCTAACATCCACTTTTCCCTATTATTATACACGGAACGAGCGACTGGTTTTTCATTTATTATTTAATTGTTCCCAATCGATTAATTAGGCTGTGGCGTCATCGAGCGTTCACGTCGGCCGGGTATTTCGCCGAAATCTACTGTTTGTAGCGAGCCGCAGGCAAAGCTAAATTGAAAGTCCTTCTATTACTGACGGTAGTTTTCCGCGAAGCTTTCCCGGAAGCTCCTGCGTCACCGCCATTACGAATGCACATTTAGATCTAAAATAGCCGGCGCTCGGCCCCAATGTGAGTGTCTACGGCGTGTGTGAATCGACGCGTTCCAAGTACCGATTAAATGTTAAACAACTCCGCTTCCGGCCAGTGAGGGTGAAAGGGGAAGCTGGGTGCCGTATGCAAAATGCAACGGGGGCGGTTATTCTTTGGGATTTTTTAAATCGGGTTTTTTCTCTCCCCCCCCCCCTCTCACACCCCTGTTCCCCGGTCACGATCGGAACCAACAGGTTGGTATTCCTACAATTTTTAGCAGGAGGGGAGACGCTTTGAACGGCAAACGAGGCCGTTCGGAGATCGTTCTTGCTAGCGTGGTCGCGTTTTCAACAGGTTTACTACAGGCCGTTCGACGGGTTCAACGGATCACATCAAACACTCCAAGAACTTATAAAATGTTCGCCTTTTTATACCGACACCTCTGTATTGGAACCAACAACATTTAACTATGCTCAAAAGACTTACGGAAACAACATATTCAATTCGGTGCAAATAATTGAAAAAATGAGACACTAAGAGAAATTTTTGGGTTCCCGAAACGCTGAACCGTACCTTTCCACACGTATCTCATCATGTATGTTCCTTTTATATATTATTAGAAATTTTATTTTATTTCACAGTAACTCAGATAATATGATTATGATTGAACTGTTGATCCGAGATTCTCTATTTCCGTTGAGATATCATTTTCGAACAAATTCGTCCAAAGTTTCTTCAGCATTTCATGAATAAAAAAAGTAGAACACGCAAATTCTCACTGATACTCCAAAAGATATAAGGAAAAACCAATATTTTTTCCACAAGTTTTCCTGGAATGATTGAGGCATAAATTTTCATGAACTGGTCCTTAGGGAAGACGATAATGAAACCTGTCTGGAGAGATTAAAACTGAAAACATTAGAAGAAAGTTTTTGTTCGAAAAAATTGTCCAAGAATCAACTGGAATGATCGCCGGACATTTTGAGAGCTCGATTCTACAGATGTAGGCCCGAGTATTGGCTACTTCCCGTCATTTTCTGCTGTTACTTCCGTTCGCGCCTCGAAATCAGTTTTATTACGGAAAAAGCTTGCCAATTAGACAGAAATGAGCGGTACGGGGAAAATATTTAAACGGCTGCCGGACGGTCGCGTGTCGTCGCAGTTATTCGTGACTCTACGGGCGAAATGGGGTAAAATGAAAAGCTACCCATGACAAATTTTCTTGGAAATTGGCCGACGACAGCGACGGCCAACTTTTTTCCCTCACTCTGTTTGTCACGATTCGGAAGGACAGAGGACTAAATAAATATTCCGAAAATAGAGAAGTCGCTTAAAAAATATATATATAGACAAGATAAAAGAAATTTAAAAACGTTTCTCGTCAAGTTGCCAACCGCCCAAGACGAAGATTAAGTATCGGGCAATATTATAATAATATTTTCATGGCAGGCAACTTAAACAAAAAAAAGAACAAATAACACGAACAAATCATGGCCGTTCTGCTGGAATCGAATTTTACACCCATTTTAAGTCATCTATTTTACGCACGATTGACCTATCTGGAAGAAATTTTTATTTCACCGACGTCACTTGAGGCAAATATAGTATGTTGTATAAATATAATGTATATCTAAGCGATATTTTTTTCAGTATTGCGGGCTGTATTCACCAGAAAAAGTTATTGAGGCGCCATGATTTTCATTCACCAGTATGGCCACGAAAGGATGTTCGTTCACTAGTGGTCGATTGATTTGTGCCCTCGTCGCATAATTCGAACAAAAAAATACGATATACCGAAACATTTAGTCCGTGCTTTTTTCTTCTTTTTCTTTAATGAAAGCACTAAGCAAACTCCACTTAAGAAAAGTGGGAAATCCAGGGGCTTGAATCGGGATATAGAGTGGGCCCTCGGGCCCGCCGCAGCTCTTACAGCAGAAAAAAAATTAGCCTTGAAGAATTAACGCCCGAGGGATGTTTCTTCTGCGGGACCAGTTTCATATTTTAACTGCGATTGCGGGCCCTTTCCCCCCGGCCCTAATAAATCACGACCCCTCCCTCCGCCCAACCACCCCCGACAACCCCTGTTAAAACTTAAATGCACCAGTCGCACGAGACAATTCTTTTTATGTGTCGGGCCTCGTCGTTCCCGCGGGTTGTAGGGCATTTCGAGAAAATGGAGTCGGACAAGAACACACTGGCCGTAGTGAATTTTCTCTCCCGGAGGGGCTACCTGGAAAATTTCGTTATCATCTTACGGACGTTGCTCTGAAGTGTATGAATGCTATCTGTCGTTTCAATTCATTGATTTGAGCCTGTCCTCGCTATCGTCGTTAAAATATTCTAAAATTGTCGTCGTATTAATTCAGAGGAGTAATTAATTAATGCCATTCCGCACCCTGACATTACACCCCCGGAAGGAAAGGTTCGAATTTATTTTTTGCTTGAAAATTATATTTTCGTGGTATTTGAAATATTTATATTGAGGTTTTAAATCAGTTATAAAAAATATGTATATAAAAAATATAAGAACTACTTTTTGGCCAATTCGCGTACCAAAACACAGCTGGTGAGGCGTTGCTCTTACCACTTTTGGACTTTCATCTAAGCTCCTACCAGTCGAAAGTTGAGTTCCCTTCAAGACTCGAACTTTCTTCGATTCGGTCCGCTCCGTTGCCGACGTTTCGGAACAGTTTGTAGTTCCATCTGCTGCCCAGGACCTTTCCTGTAGGACACGGATTACCCGCAAAGTAGGCAGTATCCATTTCTCTTCGCGGCAATTTTCACTGTTGCATCATAAAAATATCTCAGTATATGCGCGAGCAACAATTTTTATGTATCCCAGAAAGATTTAATTTTAGCAATTAATTTTAGCGAAATATTCAATTTGTTGAACTCGCCTTACGTTTTTGTACGGCTTTTGGTCTTTTTGGATGATGATTCTACATCATAAGTTAATCCTTTTGTTCAATGATGAAGCCTTACTAACTTCGTATACGGACTGAAACTAAAGTAAGTTCGAGTCAAGCTTCCGTAAAAATGGAGTTTTACCACACCGAATTTCGATTTAGTTTATAAAACGCTGGTCCATAGATTTTTTTCAAGGAGATTAGCCAATTTTAATACGAGGCTCCGTCGAATAATTAATACGCTAATTGAACTCCTTATCGGGCATATATTTTTTTATTTTCACATGGTGTACTCGTTATTAACGTACGGTCGGGGAACACGCGACTCGCCCGGTTCAATTTTACATGCTCCGTTTTAAGGAAAGCCACCGAAAGTCGCAGAATTTCGTTAAGGAAAAGTGGAATATTTTCCTTCATTGAGGGCTTCGATTATATCACTCCTACAGTAAAGTACTTCCCTTAGGGCAATATTGGTTTTTTCTAGTCACAGAATCCAGAAAGCACGTTGTTTTCCTCGTGACGAAATTCCTCAGAAAAGAAGTGTTTTCCGACATATCGAAACAGGAAGGTTCTCTGAAAATCTAAATAGTATTTATCTGTTGGCTGAATACTTTAGGACATGTGATAGGGACCATTTATGAATAACCACATACATTTGAATAACCACTTAGACACTTGTAGAGCGCTATTTACGGTTTCAGTAGAGGGAAAATCCGGGATTTGAAACCGTAAGTCCATATTCTTGAGCACTAGTCCTCTCAATCTTCTTCCCCCTTTTATCTCATCCTAAGAACAATTCTTTGTAAGAAGTCCATTCGTCTTCTTTTTGCCTTTTATACATTTTTGTACCTTCCTGCCCCACAGGATCTTTCACTCGATCAATCACAGCTTCCGACATTCGTCAACTTAAAGACTTAAAGACTACATGGAAAAATAGCCGACCGGTAAATGCTCTTAAATTACAGAAGTTCAAAGTGTAAAAACCCACATTTTTTTCATTTTTTTAACCTTTTTTATTTTTTGTACAATCAACTAAGTATAGTTATGGGTACAACTGATGAGTGTTTTTTTTCCCATTTGATTCTCCATTCTGGTCGGCATTAGCGAAAGTTCTGCTCTCAATACTGCCTGGCGACTGCCTCGGCAACCCCTCACTCAGATGTTAATCATTGGCCCATTCCCGTGTGAACACCCTCAAGTGTAACTAAATCCCTTCCACCCACATCGTCCAAACGAAATTCTGATCGGTAGAGTGACCGCCTAGAACCAAACCAACTCCAACGCAAAATTAATTTATTATGAATTAAGGCAGAGCATATGTAGGTGTGTATATCCATATAGGGGTATTTATATGTATAAGGAAGATCGTGTAATATGGGATACTTCCAACGATGGTGTTAACTAAACTGAAGTAGATTTCCAACATTCGCAAGATTTCGCATAGCAGTGCAGTGAATAACATCTATTCCACTCTTATTATTTTAGCCAATAAAATGTAGAGGTATTTAGTATTCTAGGTATATTTCTATCCTTTTACGTACAAGTGATAGATTAGTAAATAATTGGTACTTAAGCAATAAAATAGGATTAATGACATCCTGGCCACTGTGGCTGTCGAAGGCGGTGAAAACCCCGGTGGCCGGATCTATGAAGAAGAGTACGGGAAGTGGGAGAAAAGTGTCTTGAAAATGTATATGTGCCTCCCCTCCGCCGATATTTATCGAATATATGAAATATCAGCAGGCGCCCCCTTCCCTAGTGGGGCGACACGAGGGCGTACAGCGGGGGTGGGATGAGAGGAGCAACAAGTTGTACAAGGGTGGGCGGCCCCCGGACCCTTTCTTCCCTTCTTTTTCGATTTTCAGTTCCTTCCGTCCTATTTTTCCCTTATCTCGCGCCCTTCCTAGAAACTCTCTTTCCTCTTATCGCCCTCCTTCGCCTCGCCGGGTGGAAATTTACATGGAGTTTTCGACAAAGGGGACCGGCCGGTCATTTAGACCGGTGACGCGAGCGTCACAAGGTTGTTGCGCGTGAATAAATTCTGTTAAAATATTCCAATCGGGGGATTTAGGAGGGTCAGAGTTTTCCCCGTCCCTCTTACTCACAAGTCGTATGAATTTTCGGACCTCTACAATTTTTCTATACCCCCATCATTAGCATTGTGTAGTATTGTGTAGAAAAATGTTCCGGAACGAAAGTGGAAGTATCTTCATAGTTTATCGCCTATTTTTAAGTGACATAATCGTCGAAAATAATCGAATAAAAGTACTGTATGTCAGAATAGTACGAATTTATATATATATATATATATATATATATATATATATATATATATATATAGACTGTTTCACATATTAAATAATTGAACAAATATATTGTAATACAATAAGAAAAAGTATTACGGAAATAAAAACTCACCTCCTCGTTAGGCTTAGGTAAGTCGGTTGTTCTTCCAATTAATATTGGATTATTTATTTGTATTACTTTTGCATGCTAGGTGGTCGTTTCACAGGAGGCGCCTGCAGGAAACATTTGAGATTGACTTTGATTAAAACTAGAGCATTGGAATATTTGGGATTTCAGTAATTAAATAAAATACAGGAATTGTAGCGAGCATACTGACCAGTGGGACCTTAAAGCAACTAGTAGTAGTTATATTTTCAAAATATATATTACTTCAATTTCTAGTTTATATTATTTTTTCGGTTTATTAGTCATTATAGAGAGCTACTTAATTTACCCTTAAATATTAATTCAGTATTTGAGAACTATCTATTGTATGGTTGTTTCAAAACGCATTCGTGTCAAACTACAAGTCTTTAGATTAAATGCCCCAAATTGTCCGGCTTTGTTCAGTTATGAATAGCCTTAAACAATTGACAATAAACGGTTGACGGGTTGAAACCCGATCAGAATCCGCACTATTATTTTAATATAGTTCCGGGCTCGTTTATTTCCAGCCGGTCAGTCTCATAATGGCTGCCATTATCAGCCCCCATATTTCAACCCCTGTGGGGTAAATCAAAACGTCTGTCAGTCAGAACAGAGCCCCGCTATTTATTATAAAGGGCCCCCTGTCGACCGATCCCCGCCGGGGTTCCGCAATATGACCATACACAAAAGATGAACTATTTCATACCTCAATTACAGGATTATTCAGATCCAGGAATACTTCCAATATATCCGGTTGCCAAGAAAAAATAATTAAAAAAGTTAACGAAGCCTTTACAGTTGGCAAATTTATATCTTCTTACTTTCGTATGTTATTTTGTGTACCTATCAATTAATTAAGTAAGTTATTTCCTATCGTTGTCATCGTAAATCGGGCACTTACATACTTTGCATGTATTACGGGAAAGGTGACCGACAATGTTTATTTTTATTCTCGAAATAGAGACGCGAATTGGTCCCGGCAAAAGCCACAGTTCAGCGGGCCGAAACGCCACCAACGGCAGACGCTACAGAATGAACGGAATCGAATAAACGGGTCTAGTTTAGACCGCTGACAGCGGATCGCGGCCGGCCAGCCATCCCACGCCGATGCGGTCGAAAGCCAGCCCCTAACAGAGAGGGTGAGAGGGGGTGAGAATGGACGACAGAAGAGAATGGGCCAACGGGAGAAAGAGAATTAGCGGTATTGATGGAGGGGGGCCTACCATCATGTCAATGATTAATGTGTGTTTGGTCTGGCTTTTGTGTGTTCCCACCAGCCCCCTACCCTTCCAACGACCACTACAAACAGCCCCACCCCCCTGAACGCACCTCTATTGGAACGGTCCGAATTGTTAAACACGACTGAAAGGCGGCTTCTGGAGACGCTTTGACATTTTAAATATTCAATGACCTGTTGAGTTGTGTATATCGGCCTGTAAGGAGACAAATACTAAGGCTGGAACTACTTTCTTATTTAGAATTCCGATAAACGCTCTTTATACTGTCGAGAAAGCATACTCGGAAGGAAGTGATACTTTTTCTAAACTAATTACCATCATTGTCAATGTAATCGTAAGCCGAAATATTTTAATTTCCCAACTAATATTGAAAAATTTGAGTTTCTACGTACCAGAACATAATGTTAAGTTCAACAATCTTTAAACAAAGTTGTGTCAGCGTTGGTCTCGGATTCGATACCCGAGTCAGTCAGAATTTTGATAACTTCCAACCGCTGGGAGTACCTTGACTAATAGGATCATTTAATAGGAAAATGTTGGCTGGATTTATACAATTATCCGATGAGGAAATATTCTAGGCTTACTTTGAGAATACTGACCACATATTACGTGTAATATAATTATAAAATAAACATAAAAATTATGATATTTAATTTCTAAAATTCAGCTATTCCCGAAAAGTACAGCATTACGGATTATGCAAAGAATAAGATCCAATTAAGTTTTTTATTTCACTCATGCCGACTGAAAACATCTACGAATTAATATTTTGAAAACAGTCTGCGATTTTGTGGTGCCATTCATGGATGCGATCTATTTATAGACCTGTTAAATAGCTGCCCGGCCGGTCCGTGACACTGACCCCCCGAACAAAGGCGATCCCATTACGCTTAGTTAGGTTAAAAATGCAAGGGACCTGTTGATTTCTTATTGACCCGGGGCAACTCCAAGTTTTCCAACAACCTCGCAGTTGAAAGCCTGTGTTTAAGAAATTTTTCTAAAAAGCGTGAAAACTTCAGTTCGTGATGAGGTTTCAACGAGTTAATTTTTCTAAGAAAAGAAATCTGGACATGTAATAAAGAAAAAAAATCTGCATCAAATAAATCATTCAGACATCTAATGTTTTATTAATTTCAACTTGATATTATGCGTTATTGGAATTATTTTCTAATAGATAAGAGTTGTAGCGTAAAAGTATATATAAAACCATTATCCAACATTATCCGAGCTTGATTAACTTGGTATGTACATTTCGTGAGTCTATAAGTGACACATTACCAGATGTAGTTTCTATGTGCACCTACTTCGTTTGGAAAATTAGGTGATTCTATAGGTAACTTCTATTTGAATTAATAAGCGTCATCAGCTTAACAACTGTTGTATTATACTCCGAATTGGAAACGATAAATCCGTCGATGGGTTTTGCGTTAAATATTAAGAAACAAATTACTTAAGAATCCGATTTTTCTTGTTCGTAAAAATGCTCGCCAAACGTACTAATTTCCGGAACCGCCTCGCTCGACGGAAATTCTTCAATATTTCAGTCGGAAATAAACAGGAGAGTTTCACTTTCGGCAGGGAAACAAAATGCCCAACATAAACTGAATCTTTACACGTCTAGATTGGCTTTATAAAAAAACTTTTAAATAATTACAAATGTCCTATCTTGCATTATAAATTTTACTTTACTCGCCAAATTCTCCCCCCCCCCCGCTATTTTTCCCTCCTGTTAAGCGTTGGGCTGAATGTAGGTATAGCGGTGAAGGGGGAGGAGCGGGGATGAAATAAATGGCCCGCCTGTCTTCAATAATGGCGTCACTATCAGTACGAAACACACGGCGTGTATACGTCCCCGGCTCAGTTTGGTAAATAAGCCGAATGACGTAGGAGCTTATTAGAAACTAATTGGACTTGGACTGAGTGGTAATCCCTTTATTAATAAGCTGCGGCAGGGTGAAGCCATAGTTGACAACAATGTCTGTTGCTATTGGCGGGGATTAATCTGCCAATGATATATAGCTATTTGTGCGTGTATATATATATATATATATATATATATATATATATATATATATATGTGTGTGTGTGAACTCTGTCATCCCTGATGGTACAGGTGCACTGCCTTATCTATCAAAGCCCGCACCCAAGTCCCCCCAATCTACTCTTAGTCCCGGGCCCTCTTCGCAGGGATCATTCCGGTTAAGCTTCAAGTAATGCGCCGTAACAACTCAATTCTAATTATTCCACCGGAGTTTGCCAGCTCCTCTGGTCTAATCAGTTGACATTTACAATCGCAGGAACTAAAATCCGATCCTGGCGTTTCGCAGCAGCGACAATGAGTAGTTAATTCCGGGGTTTCTTCGACTTAATTTGTAGTTGTCTTTCAATATATATTATGTTCACGCTTGCATAAGATCACTAGGAATGTGATTGAGCGTGAGAATTTTTTTAATCGAAAATGCAACGAATCCTTGAACAATCGTGATATTGAATTCTCTTTCTGCTTAAGCCTCAATCATGGCAGCTTTCAATTCTCAGTTTACAAAGTGGGTACCGTTGTGTTTCGATGTAATGGGTTCGGTCGTGTGTCGATGGGAGGACGAATATTGGAATTCCTCGGCGGTCCCCGAGTGAGCTCGGAAAAGTGGTTCGGGGGTAGATGGGTGGGGGTGGAAGGATTTGGGACACTTGAAACGTTTTAACACGAGAAGAGAGGTTTTATCTTGTTTAACAGCTGGTGGCAAGGTACGGTCGGGGGCGGCGGTGGGGGCAGGTTCGTTGCCCGGGGGCCGAGTTTAGAGTGTGATATCGTGTATCGGATCCGCATCTGCGACAGCCCCGCACGTCGAATACCGCCCCTTTCGGCCCCTCAATCTCTATTGAACATCACTCGTCCGTGTTAATTGCCGGCTGTTTCGATTAAAAAACGTACAAACGTATGAATATTTTCGTTCGTTCCCAATTCGTTTGATGGAAGTTAATTATTTCCCGATTTGACTAATACCGATAACGACATACGACTATAAGCTAAGTTCTCAACCGGAAGACAAACGAGATATCGATAACATACCCCAATAATCCAATATATTGTTTATACATTACATTCCACAATAAACTGGTTATGGTAGAAAACCAGTCTACAGGCATCCAGGAAGCAAGAGGCTTCAAAACGTGGATTTTTATTTCCCGTAAATTAATTACAATGGAACAAAATATGTACCGACAAATATTTCATATAGTTAGTCATATCTGCATTTTTAAGAATTAATTTTACTGTAAAACCTTGTCAATATTTATGGGCTTTGTGTGATTTATTAGGTTTAAAGAATAGATCTGATACAACGCTTTCTTATTGAGTTGGGTGCTAAACGTAGTATTTACTCTGCGTATAAATATTAGAGGGAAAATTTATTTCTTCCTCAAATGTCTCTGTTTTTTGATAAAAATGTGAACAATTGTAATAAATTCCCTCCTTTCATCGTTTGTTTTCAGTAAGTGTATATTATCCGTAATCAATCATACTTATGTCACCCACTATTATTGAGGAGCCGGACATCAGAAAAATTATAAAATGTCAGAAATCATTTCATATTTTCTATGAAACCTTCACGCTAACATATTATTTAAGGAATCTCCAGTGCCACTTCCATTGTCTCAGTACAGTTTTATAGCTTCGAATAACGAACGAGGGATTTCATCGGGGAACTGTTTATTTTCTAAAAAATATACCTCGCTATTGTTGTCCCGCTTGTTATAAGCGACTTTTTTCACGCGAATTTATTAGGGTGAATTCAAATGCCTTTATAAATTAACTCTGATAGAAGATAAGCAGTAGCCGTTCAAGATAAAGCCAAGAAAACACGCTAACGACACTGTTTTTATTGTACAAATTTCTAAACTATCAGTATTTGAAGAAAATTATCCCGTGGAAGAATCACCGAAAGAGTGGCTTTACCTTAATTCGTCCGGAAATATTCGTACTCACAAATATGTTTAATAAAGGAAGCGGATACGGATATTTCCAATTCCGGTATTACCAACAAATAAAGCAATCCCCCCCATACCACTTGCGTGCCTCACAAATCTACTGGAGCAACGCTACTTCTGGAAGAGGCGAGTAGCCGAAACCTGTCATAACATTAGATTAAAAATCGGTGAATGGAGACAGACTATTTCTAGAATGGCGGCAGCTCAATTATTAACTTGGAGAGTACATCGAGTGGCCGCGAAACGCTCAACCGAGGTAGCTGGCACTGTTCCCAGACAAGTGTGTATCGATCGGGTCAAAAACAAATAAATTATTGTAGAGGGAAAAGGTGAAAGCTGGGCGGGAGTATTTGGGCGTGAAGTGGTCTGCAGGATATTTACAAGGGTCGGCCCCCTAAAGTGGGATCATCGCGATTTCGATATTGGAATGGGAATACGTTGACGCTGCCGGGTAAAACACCGAGCTCATAGCTAAAATGGGAACCGGGTATTGCTGAAATTGGTTCTTCCTCGTCTTTCGAATCTATTTCAATTGTATACGTGTGTTCTATGTTTCGCATCGCCAATTTTGAATATTAATAAACCCATTAGTTACGGGATTGATAGATTTGAAGTACAAAAATTATAATACTTTAATATAAAATTAAAATATCTGTTCATGTTCGTTTCTATAATTCTCTTATCCACTTATACTGCTCCAATATAAACATTATGTATTGTAAATGTTCATAAATCTATCTCTCCGCATGAAGTTTCAAATTCATGCGCGGGAAAATCGTGACAAGTAACACGCCCAAAAGAACAGAAAACTATTTTAAGGTAGATTTGAATACCACAACTGTTTATTTGTTCCTGTACGGGGTTTGTACAATGAGTCCATTATCAATGGATCACCAACAATCAATCATACTTGATTTTGACCAATTAGGCGAAATGTAGATTGGGAAGTGCACGATAGATCATGCCAAACTTTCGTGTACCTGTCTAATTAATTACCTTAAAGTTATACAACACGGTCTTAAACTTAATGTACTCTGTCGTGAAAATGAACGGGCATTACGAATGAATGGGTATTATGAAATTTAAACACTGATTTACTGAAAGCACACAGTGTTCATTCGATTAAAATTCTGTATTTGCCGTTCAATGGCTCTTATTTTCCGCGATGGAATTTTATACTTGGCAGAACCCAATTTCCGCTGGCTAATTATCTATACCCTACATTAGTTCCATGACATTCTGGATGGGAGGAACCTCGCACGGAGGAAACACATACAAAAATAAAATTCTCTTTTATGTAGTATAGCTCAATCGCGGGAGCACTATCAATATACCTTGTTTATATTGTAGAACTATATGATCTTAATTCGGGTTTATATCTCCGATAACTGAGATGGTACGTGAGGGGGTGGTGGTGGGTGGTGGCTGGCGTGTTTTGTGGATAAGGGAGTCGTGTGTACTTTTTAAATGGACATTATCAGCGCACCCAGGAGGTGGTATTCTTAATAGGTGGGATTGCGGGCTCGGGAGAAAACAACTGTTGAATCGATTAGGATTAGGGCGGGTGTCCCGCCCTCTAATTGGTCCCCCCATTAAACTGTCCGGCCAACGCTCCCGTTATTTATATTTCCGCCCCAATGAAATATTACGCCCCGGGCACAAACTAAGGGGAAGCGAACCAGAATACGACCAGTGACCTGAATATACCCACCGACCCACACCCCGGCGCGGTAGGAACTCCTGAAATATCATCACTTGTTCTATTTACCGATCGCTCTCTCTTGTTTGCTCCTAAATGACATCTCAGCTTCTGGGCAATCGTCGACTGCATTTAATTATACTTAAGCGCCTCAAGCATGAAAGTTACCATCGTAGAAATAGTGAAACACACGTAAAGTGATTTTTATAACTTATTTACAAATTAGTAAATACGGTAACGGTATTTAAGGTACATTATACCTTATTTTTGGCTATACTTTTCGGGTATAGCGTTGTTTCTATTTCATTGTTTCTAGCCTGTTATCATTGTTCATTTGCAGTGCTCAATTCACATTCTGATTATTATAGTTTGCTCAAAAATATATATTCATATTTACTTTGTAGAGTAGTTAAATGAGAAGAATGGTAGAATCTGTATTCGTATGGCTGAGTTATATAACTCTTTTCGGATTTGAGGAAATTAATAGTGTCGCTAGTGTACGATTATACAATCCGAATAATGTTCATGTCAAGCCCCACATTTAAATATTAAAGTTATTGTTGTTAATAGCTCAATAGGGCTACTTATATTTTTACTAAAAATATATGATAGAATTAAACCTCTTCTCTTTGAAGCGAATGAATATATATTCAGCGAGTGAAATATATATATTCTTATGTTCTTAAATTGGAAGAAAATCATTTTAGGTCCGGGAGTTGAGACTGCAAAATAGAGACGGGCTACACGAAACCGTCCTTTTTTTAAACGCCATTTAAATTCTGCGCCTCAATTCGAGCTTAATTATTCAATATCGTTTCTTAACAGTTGGCGATCGCTCTGGCACGAAGTCGAGACCCGTAGAAACGGGGTCTTATCTAACAATAGATAGACTAACGAGAGGGGTCTGAATGGAGAATACGAACGGAGCTGGCTCCACCTTCCACCGTCGGGGAAACGTTTGTTCCTCTCGAGAGGCGGCAGGAATTTCTGATCGGCACTTCACCCCTTGGCGGGGGATAATGCCTTTGTAAATGTTTCCGGTGCCCCATTCCATCCTTGTTAATGCCCTCTTATTAAAATCCTGGGCCTTTCTTCTCGGCGATGTTGCCGGGCCCACCGAGGATACAAAACCTCTTAGTTCGGCGACGCATTCATCCTTTTCTCGAACGGCGGGTCGGCGAGGGGGTACAGAAAATTCATTTTCAGGGCGCGCATTGTTGAATAAGGTTTGTTTATGTTACCGGAATTAGGGGGCCCGAAATCGCTCTGTGGAGGGTTCGCGACAATTAACCTCCGATCCGGGCAATTGACCCGGAATCCTCTGCAAAAAAAAAAATCATATCATCATAAGTCATAAATCTCAAAACCAACCGACAGACATTTTTTCAGTTCCTTAACTGGTTTTTATTGGCATGTGGGAGAGATTCATCGCGAAATTGTGTGGTGACTGAATAATTAAATTTTTTCTTCTTCGGTGTTCTCGATAAGAAAAGAAGGCAGCACTTGGGAGCATATGACATTTTTTTGTCAAATAAAAACATCTTTCGTTAAACTGCATTCCGATTCACATTTTTTAAAATAGGATACCTTGGCGGTCGTGAGACTAGGATAACGAGAAAATACTGCACATTCGGGCCCACCGAATTTCGAATCTCCGGTGGAGATTTCGTCGCGTATAAGCTATCGCGAATTGATTTTTGCCGGTAGGCCCACGCCAACTGAGACTCCGATAAACAATCCGGGCCCGATTCCATCGCACTACCCGTTCGACCGAAATCTGAAACAAGTTTGTTGCGGGCCGTTAAGACCGTTAAGCCCGGTTGTAATAGCCGCCGGTGGGCTCTCCCCCGGCTCTTTTAACTGCGCCCGTAATACGGCCGACGGCCCAATTACTCGAAGACCAATTGCTCCCGGGCGATTTTTAAAAAGTTGAAAAATGGGGAAAGATTTATCGCCATTTTAGCCGCCCGGGGCTTACTGTAGAGAAACGCCGCAGGGCCAACAGAGGCCCGGAGTGGGTTAGTCGAGGGGGGAGGGACATAGATCAAGTTAAATATTAATTAAAAACTGCCGTTTTTACGGATATAAAAAAGGCTGGGGGCGTGCCCGCTCGGGAGCAATTTATTTTCTACCCCGGTCGCGATATTAATACAAAAAAATTCGAATCCGCTCCATCCCTCGCCGCGCGGCCTAAAAAAATAATAAAACTAACAACATATCCGCCAAAGCGGAGAAATTACGCGATCTCTTTTCAATTTAGTCGGGGGATGGGGAGGGTATTGTCGTGGAACCCGATCCCTAAATTAAAATTTCCACTCCAGCGGTGGCCGGGCTTGTCCAAAGGCCGCCAATTACTTCCCGCGGCTAGTTTCCCCCCAATTACGTCGTCCCTTCCCCCCCTTAATACTTTACACCGCGAGGGTGGACCGTACGGAGGGAGGACGAAAAATGCCCCTGCTGCCGCCCCCTTCTCTATCTCTTTTGCAGAGCGCGCTCCACGGGGACAGAGACAAAAAAAAACGACGTATACGACTAATGAATTCCGATATTCCCCCTTTGACGGGCGAGCTTTTCATGTAAAGTGATGCGATTTGTGCCCCCCGGGGTGGGGGGACGAGGGCCACTTGACTCGAGGGTGAATTAATGTCGGTACCCGTGCTACACCTGTTCGAATATTAGGGAGCGAGCGGATGTATTGGTCATTCGGGGACTAAATTCAAGCCAATATGCTCGAAGAAAAACCAGGGTATTGCTGGAAATTCATTAGGACGTTATAGATCTGCCATGCGAAAGTGAGGTTTTAAATGTACAAAAACCTTGCGTGTTTATATCTATATATTTGATAAGTATGGTAACACAAATTTTTTTCTCACCGTTTTTTGAATAAAATTATTTTTATTTTTCCACGTAATCTCCATTTAGTGACATACACGTAAAATTCCCCTTATAAATTTACCTTAATTATCAAATCACCCTCGTGATATATATCGTATATATATATATATATATATATATATATATATATATATATATATATAGAGAGAGAGAGAGAGAGAGAGAGAGAGAGAGAGAGAAAAATTCTAGCACAGCCACCTGGTCTTCAAGTCTGGACTAGAAATATCGAAAAAACACTTTCTAATTATAAGAAACAATAACTATTACAAGAATACAGTAATGTGCTTTGGAATAGTTCATGGAGACTATCATGACTCTCTTAACACAACTAATTAATCTACCGACAAACGAATTCGTTTAATTAACTGTTTCTACAGATTGTACTGTTGATGTTACTTCAGCCAATCCCGTATATGTACTAAAGGCGTTGGAATGATTTATAAAGACTTTAAATTAAATATTCCACCACGGACCTTCTCGAAGAAAAAATGACGTGACGCTAATATTTTCATTGTTAGATGCGAGATGTGTGTAATACCCCCCCTTAATCTAAAACAGTGACTCGGTTGAAGAAATACCGGATGTTAAATTAAATTGTATTTCTAAGATAAATTCTCCGACAGTTTTTTAATTTGCGGCAGAGAACGCCCCCCCCTCACATAACGTCCCGGCGTATGGCTTACTCCTCGGGGGATATTTTACATTATTTAATTTTCCTTGTTCCCGCGGACGTACTTAGAGGTCTAATTGTCGGTCTGACATATTAAAGGGAAAACGGTCGCGTGTATTATATTTCAGAGGGGTTTTCAAAAATAAATAACATTTTCTCAACCAGCCCTCCCCCTCTCATAACCTCACACTTTTCTCTTGTACAATATTTAGAATGAAAAGGACGAGCGTCCGCTCCAGTTAACGATTTCATCTTTGGACTGGAATTTACGATTTGGTTAACGCCACCGCTGGCGACGTTATATCGGGAAATGTCCCGACCCCGAGCCAACTTTGAACGGCCCCCCTCATAAGACGTCTGCGGTGCCACTTCACCGGTATCGGCGAATTCAGATATTCCCTTTGACAATATTGGCCCGACCCCGTTACGGGTGAGCGGACGCCCAACCCGAGAGAGGGGCCCTCAATTCCCCGACCTTTGAAGAGACACACACACACCCTCGACCGATGATTGTGTCGACGAGATTGATTCGACAAGTCGTTGGCGCGGGATCCTCACCGCAGAAAAACTACAGTCTGTTGGTAAGAAAAATCTAATTGTTGTTTCGGCCGAATAATCTCCTTGGTCAGGGCGTGACCATAACTGCCCCTGGTTATGTGAGAACCAGTAAGGAGGTCTCCCAGGTAACCTCTACTCACCAACGAAGGCTGCTGAGGGAAGTGGTTACCCCCTCTGCAGCCGGTTTCAGCAGATGGTCAAGGAGAGGAATCGCCGACTCTCAGGCGACCTAAAACTGAAACTGAAACCTGGGGTTTTTCCCGGAAGGTTTCCACTGCGACTGGAAGGTTTTCCCCCCTGAATGACGAGAGTGCAGGATGCACCTGAACAGAATGTAGAGTGAACACCGCCACGTGGTGGGACACGGACAGGGTGCTGGAGACAGCCAGCGTCCCTGACTAAGATTCACAATGTTCCGTCAGCTCCTAGGTTGACTTGATTAGAATTTCGGCGGTTATAAGAGGTAACACTCTTGCGTACGCCAAAACGACAATAGGGTCAGGAGTGAAAAAATCTCCTTGAACAATCTCAACCTGGACATAACATGAGCCTGAAAAACCTTCTGCAGTAAGAATTGGTCTGGATGATCCAAAACCTTAAAAATTAAAATAACCGCGAGTCTGTTGTCTGATTAATTGAATATCGATGTGACTGTTATAAAGTCACATCTCAATAGGTGCGTTAAATGGGCGTAATATTTTTCCTACAATTTTTGAACGTTTATTCGTACTTAATCTACTTTTTTTGTACCGAATTCGAATCGTTAAGTGAGATAATTTCCTTTTTTTTTATAAAAAATCAAATAGGTAATAAGGTCTAAAACATTTTAAACGTTTTATGCGATCTATAAATATTTAAAATCATTAACTTATAATGTATTACTAATAATTTATATATGAATAATTAATAGAATATCCTGTTTATATGAGCGGGTTAAAAAAATAGTCTAAATATTACAAAAACGATATCATTTATAACGGGCACTGAAAATTAAACAGTATTGAATCATAGTTGATGGTTAATAATATTACACTCTTTCAATCCGTCATTTAATTTTCTAAATGATTACTGAAATTGCTTTATTTTAAGAAATTACACAGATTCCCCTTACTTTATATGTACATTGCGGTAGGTTAGATTATAGTGTCAGAGTCTGATTGTCGCCCTAGTGGGCCGGTGGCAGACGTGCCTGCCCCCCCCTCCTTTTGTCCCACCAACTTAAACTGCACACTCTCCGTTTATTAGGGTTTAGGTTGGAGAAGTGTTGTGTGCACCCCACGGGGGAGGCGTGGGGGATATTCGGTTAGACGTTATGCGGGTCTCCCCCCCCCCCCGTGGTTGAATTTGTCTCAACCCCCGCTCCGCCCCGCCCTGTGCGTCTCTACTTACAAAGGGTAGGCCAGATAAGAACAAACCCTTCAAAGCCGGTGCGGGCGTCCCCTCAAAACAATTATCGTTAAGCGTACCCCCTCTCTCTCTCTCTACTCAACTCTCGTCTCGCTCTGTTCAACTTTCGACTGTGAATAAGTTTGAACTAGTTGTCGACTTTCGTAACGGCCCTCAGTCTCTGTGTGCCCCGATTCAAATGCGCCTTTCGGGGAAATGGGCTGAAATAAAAATTCCTAAAACGGGTATGAATATTTCCGCCAATTCAGTACTAGTCCGTAAAATGTATGAAGTAAATGGTTCATGACGCCAGAAATGATTAAGGAATTCTAATTCGTGTTCTGTCAAGCAACGAATCTGTACCGCGGTCGTGGAATGTTATAACTTTAAATTTTCGTTTCGATGTGATGGTACAGTCTTCACCCGTATTTGTCTACCTATATTTCCGAAATAGCTATATTTTCGGAACTTAAACATTTGCTTACTGAACTGTCGCTGCAGTATGCAGTACAGAGTAATTTAATTGATGTAGAATGTAATAAAACTATTTGAATCGATATCGTCGAAATTACAGTTGCATCCGCGAATTGTAAATAATCGCTCTATCTTCGGAAGTAACATTTCTGCATTCTAAGATTCTCCGTCCCATTCCCGATATTAAAGATGTTTATACTCGAAAAAACCTTTTGAGAAACGTCACTCCAATTGTTTCTCTTAGTATTTCACGGTGAAAGATTTCAAAAGGGAGTCGTCGTCTGGAGAGGGCGGCGCGAGAGAGGGAACGGGGGTGGGGGTTAGCGGAAATTTAAAAGGGCAAAAATACGGTCGGGGGCAAAAGAGAGAATGGCGTTCTCGTTGATAGGGAGGGCGGATTGGCGGAGTGATGAAGTGTCACCCCTCTGGTGATGGGCGAGCGGGGGCGGGAGTCATTCCGTAATGCGGCCATTGTAGGCCGGCGGGGTTGAGCAATAATGCGTAACATCCCCCAGCCCGCGGTTTGCGCCCCCACAGCGGCGTTTACAACGCGTTCACCTTGGGGCGACCGCCTCAAATGACCCGCGACCCGCCAATAAGAAGATTGACTCCCGCAGCCGATGGGATTAGTTCGCCACGATCCACCATCCCCGCCCACATATACATCAGACCGCAGCAGTGTACTGTTGCTTAACGCCGTAATATAGTAATCTATTTCTCTAATATGAGGATATCATCATCATTGCCGCTCCTCATAGCTTCGGTCCTATGGTCAAATTCCGACGTTTCCTGTCAAAAATCACCTAGTAATTAGCGTGTCCACTAACAATTGTTGGAGTAAATTATATTGAAAAGAGTAAAACTGCAAACTTGAATTAATTACCTAAGAAGTCAACGGGCGGTTAAAATTAATGCGATCTGTACACCACGAATAGGAATGAAACGATACATCATCGAACTCGACAAGCACCAATCCATAACGGCGTGCATAAGATTAATACTTCCTCCGGGGGATAATACATCTATTATCAGTTCTGGAACTGAGAGTTCGCTGAATAAACGGAAAGGCAAAGTTTTATTCGTTACAGCGACCATCAAAGATAGTTACTGCATTTTTTTTGTTGAATAATAAGAAGGGGGGGGGATTCGTTGCATGAATAATTCAGAAATACGTCTGGCGCAAAATACATTAAAGAATGACTCGTCCTCGAGCTAAACGCTCCCTTCGCTCTGTTATTATCTTAACTTGAATCATTAATAAGATGGAATTGGTAACGGGAGTAATATCGGGGGCTTTCGGAGTAGCCGGGACTGAGATTTTGGCAAATAAGTGAAGGAAATTGGGTTTGAGTTTTGGTGGGAGAGAGGTAAGAGCTGCTACTTTGTCAGGGTACTCGGCTGGTATAATCTAACTTGACCAACCCCAGGCAATTAGGCCGCACGTCCCATCTGATCCCGAGACTGTCTTTGGTTTAACTCCTCAAAATACAAACTTCTTGGTTAAAAACTAACTAAAGGAAATAGGCGCAGTCTAGTCCTAGACATATTATTAACAGAATAAATGGCCGATTGTTTACGAGTTTCTACTTTTACCATCAGAGAAAAAAATTGTAAAAAAAAATTGGACGGGTTCTCTCTGCTCCAAGGAAGTAGATGGTATTACCTCATGTAGTATTACACCCTACTTCTAGAACTCCACCCTATGATCATAATATCAAAATACTTAATTAAAACCCAGATAATGAATTAAATTGATACTAATATTCCCATACTAATATATATATATATATATATATATATATATATATATATATATATATATATATATATATATCGGTATAATGCCAATTCATGCCTTGTGTATCTAGACGAACCATCCATGCCATGTTATCTTGAAGAAGAAGCCCAAGTTCCAACCTGATGGCTGTGTGGGTGTTCGCCCTGAACCCGAACAGGTGCTCTCGCTTCCCATTTTCTCCCGAAGTCTTCATCCATCCCTTTACAAGCTCCCCCAATCAGAAACTGACGAAGGTCCCCCAGCGGAGGATGGGTCAATTTCCGGCTCCGCGGCGCCTAATATACCGGTAATACCGCTCGCTATTTTACCCAGTGAATTCGGGACGGTGAGCCCGAGAGCCGGGGACCGTTTTTAAAAGAGCCGGCGACAAAGGGAGTGACGTCAACGCGAGGGGGGTAACAAAGGGATGGGTAGGGGGCGGTGATTGATTCGGGCTCCGGGCCGACGGCGGGACCGACGCGAGGGGGAGGAAAAAGAGGAAGAGTTAATTCGGTCTCATAAGCTCCAGAACGGGCCCAGAATAATGGCCGGCGACTTCAAAGTGATCGAGTGGGGGCCCCACAGAAACCCTACTCACCGCTATCCGTTTCGTTTGTTTTTTTTTCACCTCTTATAGACTGTGTTATACAGAACTGTCGGCTGTACAGCGTCCCCATAGTATTTAGCAATGATAAAATCGAGGTAACATTTTTCACTATAATTACAACGGCAGACATATTTGTTCAGTGCGTCGAGTCGTGTTTCGGAGGAGCGCAAATATCTTTTTAAAACACGGCGCAGAGGACATATAGCTGTAGGAGTCCGCCTCTACATTATTATATTATGAAAAATATTAGGACGACGTAAAGGGGGCGGGATTCGCTGAGGAAACTCTGATATGAACCCGGGGAAGTAATAAAATTCAATTTAATTCAGCGTACGAGGTAAGAGGACCGCGCGGCAATAACGGCTCCCTGTAGCGAACCGGCCAAAATTGTCATCCGGTGACTTCATCCAGACTCTTCAAGCCATATTCGATTTTCTGCTCTTTTTTTCACTCTATTCATTTTTTATATGTCGATCGTTTTTTCAGCCCGGTGTTTGACAGCCCTGAAAATTCCTAAAAATAGGGAGTTCGGACCCCGGCACGAAGGGTCCGATTCAGTATTTTCTGTTGTTTGAGTTTATGAGAAACGTGTAACGGTTTATTTACATTAGTTTCGTCGAAATTTGCGCGATGAAATTAGATGCCGGTTAAAATACCGGTTATGGCCAACCGAGAGACCGCTTGGGTTTTCGCGAAGGTCTGGAATTTCATAATTTTTACGATTCTATTCGATCGCAACGGAGACAGTCTTGGGAGTAAACTGACGACAATGGCTGCAGAAGTTGTGACAAATAATCGCAGGAATTAAATAGCAACATCATCGTTTAACGTAACCGTTGGGACTTTCAAAGGGAATTTTACGGCCGCACGAAAGTAAGAATCGAAGCTTACCGAAGAAAGAAAACGGCATTCATATTGAAAAGGTTCTTTATTTCAGACTACAATGGCCCAATAGGGGAGGGGCTTTAAAAAGAATCTCCGAGTCCTCTATATTAATAACTCGGGATGATAAATGTCGCGCGTTTTACATTATCGACGGCGGCTCCCTTTTGTTAGCCCCGTTTCAAAGTTCACCCCGCAGGGCCCAGACAGAAAGGGAGGAAGTGTATTCGGTTCTGGTAGTGAAAGAGTGGTGGAGTGGGGGGTGGGTGGGACAATCACTTCCGGGGGAGGATGAGGAGAGTGGAAAAAAGTAGGAGCGCTGGCCGAGGAGGAAGAAGAAGAATAGGAGGGGAAGGAAGGATATAATGGATGAGCCGCCAACCGCCGGGGCTCTTTCAAGGCGGGCCGGAGGGGTTGGAGTTTCACAAGAGGATGTGATCTTTGTGAGGGGGGTGGGTCTTCGGTAGGAGTCGAGAAGGCAGTGAAGGGCGTCAGGGGGTGGGATGAGGTGATTGATTCTGCTGTCAGTATCTCTCTGGACGGAGTAACGGAGGTGGGCCGCCGTTGGACCGTGATTGAGCCACCACTCCTAGCTCCGATATGTCCCGCGTTATTAACCTGTAGTCCATTCTGTACGCGACAATTCGGAACAAACCCGTTTGTTAACCAGTTTCCTTTGAAACGACAATTATTATTACATCGTCACACGAGCAACGACGAGAATTTCGATCGAAATTCATAACGGTGAAGTGTTTTATTCTGTGCCGGAAGATGGGAATGGGGGACAAGTTTGCGCGTTTAAGAATTATATCGAGGGTAATCATAATACATAATAAAAATAATTATTATCTATGCCATTATAAATACCAATTATTAATTATTGTAGACAATATCGCATTATATATTTTTATCACTTCTTATATATAAAAAACACCAAGTTTTCGACGGGATTTGAAGTATGAACACACCGTATGAACAGTCACACAGAGAATGAATAAATTCACAATCCTCCCGTTTTTCTCTAGACCCTGTATTTGGTTGGAGACAAAATACATAATTTTATTTTTATTATAATTCTTGGCATATCTAATGACGTTATTATTGGCGTTACTATGTTATTGAAGCACAGGAGGATTGTTAGTAATTCTCACTAGGAACGGCTTCCACTCACTCCGGCAGAACACAATTTCGATATTGCCATTCCTTCCGGGCTAGAATATTGAAACTGAGTCCGTCTGTCTGGAACTGGAGGCATTTCCGATAATTAAATGGTTTCGAGTCACGATCCGGCAATATTAACATCGGCGCACAGTTCATACCCGCCCCGGAGGATACCGGAGGGGCGGCCCCCGTATCTGAATGCACCGACTCCGCCGGCAGCCAATCCGCATTAAATGCATCCTGGATACCATTACACAACCATACAACAATATATTAAACATTAGAAGACACCTGTCATAAATATCGAGGCACTGTACTGTTAATGTTAATAATCTACCACAAGAAGAGTATTGTGTCAGCGGATGAAGAAGATACCTTGAAATCATCATTACAAACCCCTATTAGGGTTAAGTAGGTTTTTAATTCACAAATTGCAGGTGCACCGAACTCCTTAATTAATTAGTGCAATTTATACAAGCAATCTCTGGCCGAAAAAGTAATTTTGTAATTCTTATCTCGACTTATTGCCGCACTAAGTCAAAATGAAACTGGCATTAATACCATCCCGGCAAAAGCGATGTAGTAATTCGAAACCCTCAGCGGCTTCCAAAAAATAACTTATATTTCTTAATGAGTAAACAGTTTAACCTAAATTAGTCTTATCCCTTTATTCCTTTAAGTTTTCTATATCTAGCTGAGCAGTTTTCGCTTGTTTCTGAACAGTGCTGGTGATTAGCAGGCCAAATAAGCACGACAGGGCACACTTATGGTGATTACATAAAGATGTTTAAATTCTGCGAACAAGTAGCTGAATTATTCCTGCCTCATTATTATTTGTTTTTTCGAGATATAAAATCGCACTAAAGCGAGTTTTTTATTGCAGGTTGACCGGTCGAGAGAGACGCTCTTGTCGAGTCGTTTAAACGCGGAGTTTAGGCCCGAACTGCATTAGCCCCTGTAATTAAGTCCCAATAATTGAGGCCCGAGAAGTCTGTAACACAATTTGAAACAAAGACGAAGCGGCGACTTTGCGAAGCTCGCGATATTAAGCGCCTCTTCCGTCCCCCCGCCCTGTAGTTAACACGGACGATAGCGATAGCGATCCCACCGATAACTGGAATGCGCACGAGGTTATCGTGACACACGTGACATCCGATTGCAGAATAAACATTCCCAAAATAGGTGGGGAACTTAAAATAAAATTGGCGACCGGTTGGAGAAATAACCTAATATAATATACATCTATATTCATAACTTAGCAAGCTATGTATATTCCTTGCGTCAATGTTATTATTTCGTCAATTGAATATTACGTCAATCCTCTCTCTACCCTACTCGTTTTTATAGACATTTTTTTAAAGTTTAAAAATAATCTGATTTCCATATTAAAGAATGCGACTAGTTTTTTTTTTTATCGAAGTACGAATATCATTGTGCATGATTTGTAACGGGATTTCTGTTTTTATTTTTTCAGTCAGTTAATATATCTAGTTTTACACTGAGAATATGGGATAGTAAAATAATAAGAGTTGATTTACGTACTCTTTTGGTACACAAATTAACACGCTATTAACACAGCAATGAAGAAATCTTACTAGAATGCAATAGGCCACCCTTACGCGTATGTCCGTTTTTTTATAGTGAGTAGGACCATACGTTTCCTTAAATAACAATTTTACACAAATATTTTCGGTAAATTGAAATGTTTCTCTATTGTTTCAGGTAAGTGCGGTTCAAATTCTATTGTGTGGCTGAAGGAGGTAAGAGTTCAAAGAATTTTACGTAACGATTTCAGGTTTGGGGAAAAATCGAGTTGTAATTTTCATACACGATTTGTGTACGGAATATTTTTGCTCAGTGTGTTACTCTGGGGGCAGTTGAACTAGTCTATTAATGTCGTCAACACAGTTGGGTTTTTGAATATATATTTGAAAGTGCATAAAACTAACGTACTATACGCATTATCGTAAGGGCTTGAAATATGATAAAAACTCGTATTCGGTGACGCTGTAATCTAAGAAACTTTTGTGCATTCTGTAATTAATTGACACATATGTGGCGATTTTTATCAGCACAAATTTGGCTTTGGACAAAGCTTTGGGCTTTATTTTTGGCTTTGAACAAAGTATACAGGATGGGGTGGCTCTACTTGGGACAGCGGAAACGGTGTTACGAGTCTGTGGGGGTGCTTCTGGGCCAACCTAATTTCAGGTTTTAACGTTAGGGCGGGGAGGGTTCATGTTGTAACACGTCTCGGGCGCCCCCCCCCCCACCATCCCCCGCTTCCCCGTTCCCCCGTCCAACCCCCACACCACACCCCGAAACGCCCCGGCCAGACACCAGATAATTGTGAATTATTGGCCCGTGAGCCTTCGGCGGGTGGGAAGCCTTGAGGGGGTTGCGAGGGTGAGGGGTAGTGCGTACTTCCGTGATATATTAGTACACCCACCAGTCCCCGACCGTTTTCACGTACGTACGCACACGCACGCGTATACCGGAAAATTCTTCCCACCCCTAAACCATCCCCCAGACCCTCTCCCTTACGGGTCGTCAACACGTTGGCAATATCCGAACCATCCTTCTATGTTGCTCCTCCACCCCCAGCACCCCTTCCTCCTCCTCCGACGCCCTACGTCAACTAAGCTCACGCCTTCCCAAACACACACATTATATATATATATATATATATATATATATATATATATATATATATATATATATATATAAACAATACTTGGATTTTCCTGAAATAAAGGAGCAGAAGTAGGATTCAATTTCCAGCGCCTGCCGTTGACACTGAAGCCCCCCTCCTTCCACACAACCCCCCACAAAGTCCCAATATTTAGAATTATTAAATCCTGGCCCGTATATGGTAGGAAATATTTAATTCCCCGTAACGTAAGGTGCAGCCCGTTCAGCTGCTTTGAACATTTTGAATACGCCGCGCAAGATTTATTGCCGGGGCCGTTGGCGCTCGGAACTCTTTCGATGTTGAAATACTACGACTTTCGCTGCCGGAAACTCTGTCTCGGCGTTAAATTGAATCTTTGCAGGATGTTGTTTTAATTAAACGACACGTTCGACGCTGTTTCAATTCCGAGCTTTTTGAACCGGCTCCGTCGCGAGGGCGAAACTCGATTGTTCCGTAGTATAGAAATTTATAAAAAAAAATTACAGTCGAATTGTTTCGTACGCGTTGCACTTCGGCCCAGCGATGGGGGCGCCTCTCACTGTTCAATTACAATTAATTACACCGCATTACCTTCATACTGGTCAGTGTACAATTACAATTACATGTACAATTAATTCAAAACGGTTAGATTATTGATTATAAATCCTAAGGGTATACGAAATTTCCTCCATACTTCGTTACTCGGGTTCGGACTGAAAAATTGTAACGGTTGAAAGATGTCTTTTTGTTGAGGACAATGACTTTAATATTTCTTCAGTCATGAGACAGAGTGAACCCGATGAACAAAATATATCCTGCGCATTTTGTGAAAATATAACAATTTTGTTTTTCGGAACAAACAGACGACTTTTTTTACAAAAAATATAATTTTTCAATTGAGCATAAAAAAATATGGACAATTTTAAAATATTGATGCCTTAAACTCGCGATAAATCGTAAGCAGTAAATTTACTATAATATTTCGGTGATATCGCCCCGAGATCTGTAACAGTGGTCCTTAACATTTTCAAGTTCTTACACAACTTAAACTCGAATCTTAGGAAGGAAAAGTGGGCAAGCGGGTTCGAATTTCAGTATCTTAAACCTTTCCCCAAACTAGCATTTGGATTTAATATAAAATTTGTACCCTACTATGTATTTAATCTTCCAGTGGAGTATTGAATAACCCTCCGAATAATGTTAAAATTATTCTTTTCCAATAAACGGCCCAAGTTTGACAGATTATAAAGAGTCTTAAATATACATTCACAGGCAATGTATTATCTTCAGCTAATATTGAAGTTATTAGTTCCGTGTTGACCAACAATTAAAACGATAAAATAAAAATTGATTGTGTAAAATGAAACGATCAATATTTTACCCTGTCATAGCTCAAATAATAGCCCAATTAATGTATTTTTTCGAAATTATTTTGTACATTTTTATTTCATTCTGCCTGCAATGTTTAGGGGCTTCTATGATACTGCAATAAAGAAAATTCTAGTCCACCAGTAGTGAATTCGTTATTCCAAAACAAATAAACAATGTATAGATAAATTATTAGGAACGGTAGTGTAATATAACAATATTTGTATTTTTTCTGAAATACCGGGGAGCGTGGACAGGACACCGTGCTTTTTTTGTGCGCAAATATTTGATTAAGTTTATTAGCGCCGGGAATCATTACAAAAAACTGGGTCAGGACCCGGTCCACCAATCGAAAACGCTTCCAATTTATTTCATTATAACTCCCAAATTATAGCCGGGTTCGTGGACACGCGACGGACAATATAAATGCCTGTCCGATTATTTTCGGCATCTGGCAATTAGCTTTTTCCTCAGGACTGTTCAATTAATTCCCGAATTCGTTTCTCGTATTCCGCCCATTATTTTTTTGCCTTGTACGGTAAAAACTGTAAAGGATATTTTGCGGCCCGTCCTCAACCGGGGTTTCCGTTTTGAATATCAACATCACGAAGGTTAATTGATGTTTTTGTGGCTAAATGAGCCGTGATTTCAGCCAAAGGGAAATATTCCGAATTAACGGTTAGCTGTTGGATTGTTGACATTCGTTTTATGTTGTCCGAGGTTTTATTTTTAAACGGTTTGTAACAGAAATAACGTAACAACTTTTTGCAAGTTGAAGATGCCTTCGTTTATTGTTATATATATTGCGAATAGTCGTCCAAGTTGATCCTATATAAGGAAATGTTTTTATGAGTCAAAAGGCGTGAAATACAATTGTTAACCTGTGATTGAAAAATATCACAAAATTGTAACAGCGTCCGACAAACTGATCAAGATTTAATTGAATTTTTAATACGTTTTTAGAACCCCGCGGGAGGGAGGGTTTATTTTTTTGAAAAAGAGATTAGCCCAACCGGTGAATTAAACGGGGGGCTGTTCCGAGATTGGGCCCGCGGCTCAAGGCGGCGTTAACGCCCCGCGACGAGATGAAGTAAAAATATAGGCCACTTTATTATGTGTGAGCGCGACGGCTCAACGCCATGTTTTCAACAACAACCGGCGGTAATAGACGCCCCAAGCCCTGGGGGTAGAGAGATAGAGGGAGAGGGAGAGGGTGGGAGGAAGAGAGCGACTTATGAAAAGACAATGAGCTTAAAATGGCTTCCTCTGGTAAAATTACATATTAAAATATTTAGACAGGGTCGACCCTCCGTTTATTGGCGTGGGCGGGAGGGAGGGGAAGTGAGAGGTGTTCGACCCCGTGGGCCCGAAGGGGAGGGCCATTTATTCGGGCGTCGGTGGACATGTATCAAGAGGATTGTGGGTAACGCTTTTGGACGGGGACGCCGTACTTAAAGGCTCTCTCTTCCCATTCGAGTGTTATGTGTTCGCGTTAACTGTACACCCCAACCCCATCCTCCAACCCCTAGGTGAGGGCCGTTACCATCTAGGGCCCCACCCTAGGTGCCCTTGGCGTTGTAAACCCCTCCCTCCCCAATAGGGTAGTTAAATAAACTCTTCCGTTTCTTTTTATTTCGTTTGCCCCCCAAAAACCTCCCGGCAACCCATCAATTTTTCGATTTCACTTATATAAAAGTTCCAAAGGGATAAGTTAAATTGTACATTTAAACCGAATGTGGGAGAAGACTGTGAATATAAAGTTGTGTTAAACGTTACCAACAAGATCTGATAACTGGTTAAAGAATTTTCGAAATGGTCACATTCGATGTTCTCCGACGTTCAAGTTCTTCCATTGAAATCTGAAAATGAACTAAAAATAAATTTAATTTTTCAAGTTGATAAAAATTGTCAACATCAATAGCATATTATAAATCGCAGACTACGATTTGTTCTCTCAGAAGTTTTCGACGCTGTTTACATCCGCGCCATTCGATCTCCACTGCAGTTAATTAACGAGACTCCTCCAACCCGCACACCCTCCCACCCCCTAGAGGCGCGTACATTGACAATTGTTGAATGAACGTAGTATTTCACTGTTGGCCCCGTAGTCTCGACGGTAGCCGGGTTTAGACAGGGACGAAGGGCCCATTTATAACTTGTCGGGATGGAGATCGGGCTAATTAAAAGCCCATTCGAGGAGCCCCGCTACTCCTCGGAGGCTGAGGAGATGCTGAGTACGGGGGTCGATTTTCACGGACTATAAACCCTAGTTAATTGGTCAAAGACCCGGCGACGAGGAAAGGGAAAATTCTGCCGTATTTTCGGTTAAACCCGAGTATTATTTCACAGTTTCGTAGTTTTATTTCACCAACGGACAGAGAACTTACGGAAACCGGGAATATTGATTGATAGTTCAAAGTGAGAACCTGATCTTAGCTGTCCGCCATAGATAACAATATAAAATAACGAAGTATTTACAATGCCCTCAATTTTTTGAAACATGAACGAAATTATTCTGAATCAATACTTGCTCCAATTATGTTTGACTAACAATGTTTTTCTGGCGGAATGCTACTGGCCATTGCGAGAAGACCAAGGAGGGCCGAATTGTGTTACTGACATATGAATTAAAATTATCAGGAGTGAAGCTATTATAATTGAGAATTACATATCTCATCGTGTGTAATGAAGAGATCCGATTCTGCAATTCAAAGTAGCAAAGTTTTGCCCCGGTACATTCCGGGAATGATGCGAAAGTCATCAGGGCTGGAGGCACCAACTTGAAATTATCTTCCAAATTCCTGCATCTTCAAGACCGGGAGTTACATTTTACCCACCAACGAATATGCACACACGTCGAGCGTGTTCGTGACGAGCGTCTATATTCAACGCCGTGTAAAAGTAAGTTCCGGAAGGGAAACAGAGATAATCCGAGGGTTTTTGAAATAATCGTGTTCAAAATAAAAAGAAAATATTTTAAATTGGAATTTTCCGGGAATAGCGGTGGACCAAATTGTAAAATTTTGGCCGATAGCGGAAGGGGAGAGATTATTATTAAGGAGGCGGCTAACGAAGCGTCCACTGAGATTTCAAGCCCCGCCCCAGCACCCCTCTCTCCACTACACTAACGAACCACCCGACCGCCCGGCATTTATGTTAGTTACTACAGAAGCCCCCGACCACTTCCCCGACGTTATTACGCGGCCAAAATTACGGAAACCCAGAAAATTGTTATATAACCGATGATCCGACGAAATAATTAGATTGCCGAATATCTTATTTCAAACAGAATAACGATCGGGTTCTTAATAGATTTATTAAAGTCTAAAAATCAATTCGAAACCAAGAATATTGACTGGTTTTTCATTACCGTCCTTGAAATAGATATTTTTATTATAATTTACTTGGAATTTAAATTAATTAATTGTTTCACCAGTCAATAAACGCATGTCTGCTAATGACGAAGAATAAGAATGCTACTGATGACTGCTAAGACGACGATGATATCTATATTTGTCTCAGTTTGTAACACTGGAAAAAATAATGTAGTAACCTGAAAATTACATCTTCGAATGCATTTCTTATTGAACGAGTTCAATTTGTGATCTCTATCTTTGAAATGACGGGTTTACTTCCCGCCCGAATTCCGTGAACTAATCAGATCGCTAGAGGAGTTTATTCCTGAACCATTGCTTGCACAACAAAAAACGGAATTTCATGGTGACCTCAACACCATCTCACGTATAATGATAATAGATATAAGCGAGGACTCATTGACGGGCAATTTCGAAGATGCAGGTGGTAGAGGTCTGGCCAACCTCAAGGTTTAGACCGACAGTAATTAGATACAGAGTTCGATTTTGCCTGAGACGAACTGAATCAAAATTGCAAATGTTAATTGGTACATGTATATTCCAATTAGACGTGTAATGGATGTTTATTTATGTTTACTAATCACCCGTGTCAACTAAGCTGGTTTCTGATCAGTTTGAAATGTAAGACCCTGTCCACGGTCGTATTATTATTATTGCTAATTTATTCTTAGGACAATTCACACCCGAAACTTAACCAACTCAATTGGTGAGTCGGTGAATCGCCCCAACCGAGCTCTTTGTCTCTCCGTTATTGCTGGGTCAGTGATTTTGATTAAAAGGCAAAAAGAAAATGCGGTACAATGAATTATGTTTCCGAGAAAATTGTAAACCGACATTACATATTTATGGTTATTGCATGACACAGGGACCTAATCTAATAGGCAATTTCCTTTTGGAGAACGGCGCGGCGGGTGGTCCCCTTCCGTTAACGAACCCCCGACCCCACCATCCCCCGCCTACCCCGTTCGTCGAAAATGCCCTCGGCACGAGGAAATATTTTTTTTCCGGAATTATTCCGTGTAACAACATTATTCGTTATACAAATAATTCCCATATATCGGCATCGGCAAACGAACACGCATTATTACATACCCAGCGCCTATTACGGGACATTTCAAGCACCATCGACAAAACTCGGAGCTTTGGCCAAGTTTAGTCCACTTGACAATAAAATAATGATACGCCGCCATATGCCCCATCGTGAACTTAAGTATGTACATATATAATTTCATGTTCAGGAGTATTTTTAAAATTGTTCCCCTTGTAGATATAATTGGACGGAGATTTTTCGTAAATGCAAAATACCAGTTGAGATCAATTATATGTGATGTTGCTACAAAACCTATTTTTATAGGGTATTCCACGGGGGTTTGTTAACGCGGATTAAACGTGAGCGCCAATGTTCTTTAGGAATTAAATGAGAACGTGGGAATTCCGACGAAAATCCGGCACTAAGAATTATTTGATATTCTATACTTTGATGCCAGGGAAAATATCCGGGAAACAAGTGGACATTAGAAAATTAAATTTTTCACGACGGTTTCACAGTCCTATTTATCTTGAAATATTTCCATAATTCCGCTAAAATTGCCGCACGGGAGCTGAATTGTCGTCGCAATATGGCGCGTACCGTTCTGAACCGTCGTGTGTGCACCAGAACAGATGAGAACCACAAGGTGGAAATGTGGAGGGCTGGGGTGGGGGTTGAACTTTAAGCGATTTCCCCCTACCGTGTAATTCTATTTCGACTGAATTCCGTACCGGTAATTAATGAAACAGAACGAGCGTTAACGGTATTAGTTTGGTATAGACATAGTCGTATGTGCAGGCTGCGGAGTCGGCCTTCCGGAACGCCGGGTCGGAATCAATTCTCGAACTGGATCCAACGGTAGAAACCTAATAATAAATCTATTGTGCCACCGCGGTGCGGATACACCGAGTTGGCGTTTTTATGAACGGCGGACGCCGTTAAAAAACGCCTACACTCCTCTGGGGCAATTTGGACTCGGTTCCGGGAGTCGTTGACGGAACCGCGTACGAGGGCCGTTCGAGTGCTCGGAACGCGAACAAGGCAAACACACGACGCGGAACAAACGGATCCAAATCGGGTAAAATTTCCAACTTTGGTTTGAATAAGGTCAATGGCGTACTACGAAAAAGTTCAATTGATCGTTACTAGGGAAATGTCACCGTACCCATTATAGAAATAAAAATTGCGATGGATATGTTGAAAATTGTTGACGGAATTTGAATTATTTAATTTTCGACTCGTCCGGAGCTTCGCGTTCACGTGTTCGTGATCAATAATTTTTGGAACTAAAACCAGGAGGGCTTCTCCGTACGTAGGATAACAGGCGTGTGGAAGGAACCTTCATCTTAACTCGGATGGATTTTTGGGCGTTCTATTCCTTTTCTTAATTTTCCGAACCACATCTCTCTTCTTGATATGTTAAGGAAGTTTGCTTTAAAATGTTTCTGCAAAATTATCGTCCAAAAACGTCTACTCTCTGCCAGTGTCTAAACTTCCCAATTCGGGAGAATGCCGACAGTTTTCGTTTGTCCGGTGGCCGCTGGTCGATTGTGGCCGCTGATTAATTAGCCAGCCGATAAGCCGTTAAAACTGTGGGGTGGGGTGCTTTCAGATCAGAGGCGGGAGGCCCATTTTGGAGCGCCTCCCCTCGCCGGCTTTAATTTTGACGGCTTCAACCAACGCGCGCATTTTGGGTTGACGTTGGAGGGGTGAGGGGGCGCTGGCGTTGCCACAGCCAGAAGAGCTCTTTCACTTTGCGGTTTTTAACGCTTTCCCCCCCCCCCGTCCCTCCGACGTTTTATTTATATATACCCCACCGCGGTGGAGAGCCTGCCAATTTTGATTACCAGTCTCTCTTTCGGGCTCGCTTTCACTTTATCCGCATTAACCCCCGCACCTCCGGCGCTAATTTAGAGTAATCCCCCTGTGCCGGGATATTCTTCGTGTGAAACTTTCATTTTCGATGGGGTATAAACTAAATAAAGAGACGATTAACTAATCCTATTGTTATTTCCACTAAAATACAACATGGTCCTGATAGACTCGTTAATTGTCTGGTCTAAAACAGGTCTAGATCAAAGTAGAGGGTGAATCAAAATGTTTTGAACAAAGACCATCCTTTGAAATACTCTTGCAATAAATCGCGAACCAATTTTGAAGAAATATTTCTGAGATTGTACACACAAATCATCGATATTGATTCTGATCGTTTTGTCGATTAGTTATACTTTTAATTAAAACGATCCGCAATAAACCAGTGATTTTATAGCACAGTTTATACCCTGGTGTATGGGTTCGGCAACACGAAAGCCCGACAGCCGACATTAACTCCACCCCACATCCATCCATCACAAGTACCAAGACATTATCAGTATACTCCTCCTCTGGGCACCGTCAATGAGATGGGCCAAGAAGGTGGCAATCGCACTTAGAATCTGTCTCGTTTAATGAGAAGTCCTGTTGAACCGAGGAGTCAGGATTAATGAGCAGCCATACTCGAAAGCACAGACCTTGAATGAATGAAGTGGAAAAAAAGAACCACTGTTGAGAGAAAAATATATGGAATTTTCCTTAAGGGATACCACTTTCCATTCCTCGGCTTTCGGTGTCTGAGAGAAAACATATTTGAAGTCCCGACCGTCCTTTGGGAAATTGAAACACACATACGCCTCGACACGACGTTTACCATTTTCATGAGAAACACCACGCGAGATACCCTTCCCGGGAGTTTTAAGTGAGAAAAAAATGTTGTAACCTTGGGTTCAAATGCTAATTTATCTGATTTCAATAGTCCTTTCGTTCCTCCATGGGACGGCAGTCATTTACCACGAGTTAATTAAGGAATCAAAAATTCATTTCAATTCTTAGAGCCTAGAATGGGTGAGTAAACTTAAATAATGGTGGTCGCGTTGAGTCGGTTACAATTAATGCATACTCTGAATTATATTCCCACAAAATGTGTAATATTTTAATTTACATTAAACGCAATTTAAAAATACAAAGTGGAGGAGTGACATGATAATATTCATTCATTCTTAATGCGTGTTTGTACACAGTTTGAATTGAACGGCGATTTACGGCACCTGTCCAATTACGAAGAGCGTCAACATTTCTTGTTTATTTTAATGTAAATGATGGGGATCAGCTGTTAATTGAATTGACGTTTGTTTTATTTATTTCCTTAATCGCGGGATTTAATAAACCCAATGGCCTCTACAACAATCAAACATCGCCAATTATAGCCCGTCGGCCAATAGTGTTTAAACGGGTTCCGCGGCCTCGATAAGAGGATAAAATTTGGCCGTGTGATTAGCCCGATAAATAATAGAACCGGCTGTTAATTACTCGAACTGGAAATGTAACTGTAACGGTTTTATTGTTAAATATACATCAGATAGGAACTGTGCCTGTAATTAATATCACTTTGTCCGTTAATTGGTACGATTGTGTGGTCACGGGGTTAATTGGTTTTAGGAAATGATTCAGAGAGCGGTCGACCAAATCTGAATTTCGTAATAATAATATCCGAATACGCTGTATTGTTGCATAGCGCAACAGTCTACGCTGGCAAACCTGTAGACGCGACGAAAACTAACTTCATGAATATGCCTTCTAAAATGAACAAGCCACCATAAGAAGGGAGATGAGGACGAAAAATGTTTATATTTAAATTGATATGTAAACAGGCAGTTGTAGGATAAATCTCGCTATAAGAACTCAATGTTTACATATTAATAATGTCCTTAAAAATGTTTTTTTGTCTAATTTCGCTTGGGTTGTAGCTGATGCAATGTTCTTAAGCTGTTGGTGCATTCGTCGTCCACCCGATATCGTAATATTGAAATATGATCTTAATATTAAAGTAATATTTAAAAAAAATTGTTTATACCTGTAAACAAGGATGTTTTATCGAACTTTTTATTCGAGAGTCACTCGCAGTATTTTGCAAATTTCAATTGTAAATTGAACTGATTCATTTATCGGTAGGAGGAGTTTTATAAATATTATTCGTACCAAAAAATTCAAAACATCAAATTTGAGACCTATATCACTCCTTTAGTTAATAACTCCGTTGTGAAACCGGTAGTTTTCCACTAGGACGAATAACTAATGGAACGGTAAAACGTTAATTTAATGGGGAACAAAGATTATAGCTTACAGTCGTTTTTTTAAATTTAATAGTGTTATAGTTGTGTGGAATGAGCTTGTAATAATTGTGTAACAACAAGAGCTATGTACTTCAGTTCTGTCTTCCTGCCGGTCATATTCATAAAAAAAGTAAACGCGACCAAGAATTTTGCGTGACTTAGTCCCCGGCGGGGTTTCTCCGGCTGTGAGTACAGCAGACGATAATACTCAGACTGTGAGGGAATACGAGCCCCGCCAAGGTAATTAGACTGGCCCGGGTATCCGATAACAGACCGCAGTCGGATTTGCCAGGTAATACGATGCCGGAGGCGGGAGGGAGAGGAAGTGGCGAAAGACCAAAGAAAATCCAGCTTCAATTATCCCGTCTCTTTGCCTCGTTGCAATCCCGACCTCCGCCACTACTCCATCTGCCAACCGTCCGGAGTAATATTGGTTAATATTAACACTGAAGGTTTATTACGACGCCCACAATTCTCGTCGCTTGATCTATTAAGTGCAATAGAGTAGAATCACTACTATTTGTAGAACATCCACCGCGGCCTTTAAGCGAAAAACTTGAAAAATCCAATTAGCCAGAGAAGCAGCAGAGGAATGGAGAACACGAAAATATTATTTGTATATACGAAAGAATTCTCTCTAATTTAAGAAACGTCGTAACCAAAATATTAAGCTACTATTTAAAACACACAATTCAAATAATTCGGAATAAATATAGAAAAAGATGTATCATTTGAATAAACAGGAACACGACTGTACGTGGCTCGAAGCTACATTTAAATATCCAGCGTGGGTTTCTGCCCTCACGCGGCATATTCGGCCGTATCTTGGACCATTTTCGCATTGTCGCCTTAATCAGTAGCATAAGATTGAAGACAAAATGTCGTAAATTTTTTCCACCTACCGATTTTTAACTGAGAAAATAAACACAACCAGCAGCCCTATTACGCCTACATTACTATTACTGACAGCGATGGCGTAAAGCTAATGTGAGCGGGCACAGCGAATGGCAGTAAGAATCGTGCAGCGGGGGGGAAGGGGGACATAGCAGAATTTATGGATGCTGGGAAAGCATGTTCTGTTCGGATTATTCAAATTTTCCAACACTACATTAAACTACATTGAGCCCATCAGTTCGATCCGTCGCCTCCATCAGGTCGATGTTCAGCCGGCCGTTGGAATACCGGAGGAAATATTGTGCTTTAAAGGACACCCTTCGCAAGTCGAAGGGGTCGGGAGTGGAAGGGGGTTGAGATCGATTTATTTTAATAGGATTTTTAAAAGGGACACGTCCAGATATATTTGGCTAGAGGGGAGACGGGATGAGGAGGTGGAGAGGAGAGGATTCTTTACACACGGAGAAAGGAAAGACCGAGTGAGAGAATGAGAGTCAACGGATAGTAATAAGATTTTCTTCCGGTTATTTTCCCCTTGGCAGGGATTTTCCACCTCCACCCCTTCACCTCTTCCGCTTTTCCTTTTTCTTTTCCCCGTGCGTGTGTGCGTGCGTGTGCGTGTGTCGACTTCTTCTTATTAGAAGGGACTTCTTTTAGGTTCCGGCTCTCCACCATTCACTTGCGTGGCTTCTTCGCCGACATTACCACCCTGGCCAACTCAAGACTGATATATGTATATATATATATATATATATATATATATATATATATATACATAAAATAAAATTTACTTTGTCTCCGAAAAGAAGTCCAAGGAGCATTATTAACGGAAAATGATGATCAAAGAAGTCGTTAACTGCCTGCTACCTTATAGGAAGGCTATAATCTGCACAAATGAGTATCTTATGTTTCTTATTATTACATTCAGACTAAATCGTTGGCAACTACCTACTCTGATGATCTCCCTTATCTTTATGGCTATTACATATTATATAATAAATTGCTACGCAATACATATATTATTTGGACTACGTAGAAAATATGTTAATAATATGCGACTTAGTTTGGCATCTCGTAGCAACAGAGTAATAAAGAGATATTAAAGAAGTCATTTATAACTTTTCAGTTAGCAACAAATATATTCAGTCATAGAATAGATTAATCCTCAATTATGACAAATTTAGTCATATTTTTATTACAAAATGTTTTTGGTTCATTTTATGTTCATTGAACTAGTAATACTTCACGAAGGGAAAAGAGACATAGAGCTGTCTCATAGAAAGAAATGTGTAACAAATTAATTTCATTTTCCGGTGTGTATTTAATTTATCATACACATTCATATGTATTATAGTGAGGCGAAACAGCGTATCTTTCACGTAGAATAAAAACTGCGAATTTTACAGTCCCTAGGGAAATAACGTAATATCTTCTTCGTAGACCAAATCTAATATAGTGTTGTTTGTACAGCGTTCGTGGGAAGTTATAAGTAAAATGATATTTCCCCGGGAAACATTTAAAGGAACTATAATTGTGTAAGCGGAGGAAGCAATTCATTGCGGGATAATAGTCATCCGGAAATTGTACTGCTCTTCACGACTGCCTGGAAAAATATATTTATATTAACGTTTTCAGTCTGTTAAATCTGCGGAATTTCGGATAATTTATTTTTATAGTCATACCGGCTGTGAATGTATCGACAATTTAAGTTTTTCGACAAGAGTCGCAAAACTCGTTTCGAGTATTATTGCGCGTCGGAAGCGTTCAACCCCAAATCCATTCTTTTCTTTGTTCCCCGGCCCCGCTGAAAGTTGGCCCCCACTACGACCCCCGACGCCCAACACACCCTCCGGTCGTTTTTGTTCCTCCCCTCAGCATCCCGCCAAAGAAAAAGGTGGAAAACTTTGGCAGGAATAAAAGGCCCTCCCGCTGTACTTTTTCCTTCTTCAGACCGCCCCGGTCTGTCAAGAGATGCCCCGGATACCGTTGCGCGGATCTGCGGGTCATAAAATTACTTACGAACGGCGTTTTCCGGTTGCCATTAAAAAATATCACGGAATTCAGATTAATTTGAATTTAATTGAAAGTAGTATATAAAATAGATTTCATCACTCGTCAGACTCTTTCCTTTCTCTTTGAGCCAGATATACTTGAAATAATGGATGCACTTGAAATATTTTTGGTACCAAAAAATGCTCGATATATGGATGAGAAAAAATGCGCAATCATATAGTTGCCAACGCAATACATCACGTATTCGATTTGTACTCATGTACAATGCCGTCCCCCTTATAAGTCTAATTGTATAAAAAGTGGGTATATTTAAACCGAAAGGTCGGGCCGGAAATGGGGCGAAATCTTTCGATATTTATTTCGGTCACCGTATTGAAAAAAAATAATTTGACGTCGATAACCGGCGATTTCTATCTACATTAAATGTGCACTGTCGGTTAGATTATTATGCCTGATTGATTGATACCCCGGCCAAAACTCACGGCCCATATCCCAGATGAGGTGATTGATGACGTTCACTTGCACGGTCGGTGGATTCGAAAAATGGACCCTCCCACCTCCCCCCACTTGATGTTGCCGAGTGAAAAATCTGAACCAGACACGATACTTCTGCCGTAAGCGCCGAGTGGGGTAAGTAGCGTCTCCGAAGTGTGTACCGAATTTGACGGAAGACAAATTAATTGCTCGGAACCTAATCCCGAAACACTGTCATAGCAATAGGCGCTACATACGCGGAAGCGGATGTGTAGTACTATTTCACTAGGCTGAACATGCTTAGAATGATTCATACAGCGTTACAAAACAAAATGTTTAAATTATAAATAAAACACATACGTTCGAATATCATTCCAACTAGATGACAAATGAAGGGTTATGTTTTATAGTTTTATGAAATAATGTCTCCAATTTTTCTCGTCTCCTGTTTGTTTTGTGTAAGAAATAAAACTCACATACCAGTAAACAAATTTACGACTTTCTTTATATCGCTTTACTTTGGGCAAATTAGTCGCCCCATTAATCGCGATATTAAACGTTACGATTGGGTTGGAAAAATGGTGGAATATATATTTTTTCACCCCACCCTCGCAACCCCCTTCCACCCTCCTGGAAGCGAAAACAAAACCGTATTTTCGTTGGGCGAATACGGTGGAGAGGGTCTTGTGAAATTGAGATTGTAAACTTATGGGGGCGGGGGACGGGGTCGGAGGTTGTAATAAATATATTGTATTAGTTGAGCCACCTCAGACCCTCGCAACTCAACTCACCCCCTTGTTGTGTTTTAGTTTCCTTCGCGGTTAGGGTGTGGTAGGGGGTTGTGGCGCGGATTTGTGGAGGCCGGACAATAAAACAGAGTTATATACAGGGGATAAAAATATAGGTTTGCTGTTGAGGGGTTGTTTCCACCGGTCGGTTGGCCAGATCGCTAACTGCGGCAACCTCGTATTTTTATCGCGGCACTTCGGAATGTGTGCCCAATCCAGATCGGTACAAGTCGACACTGCCTTCTAAATCTAAAAGTCGCCTGGATTTGGATTGGTTTCAGGAATTGGAATCTTTTTCTTCCCCCTAACCCATTTGAACGTACTATTTAAATTTCTTGTGCACAATACATTGCCTATATAAAATAAGTTTCTCTAGTCGGAGTTCCAAAATCGAAATTATTCCTGGGCTCCGACCGTCATTTGGAAACCCGTGCGGCTGGCAATATTATATTCGGAACGATAGAAACCTTGACCCGGTATTCGTATTTCATTAACAGAATAATTCCGTCGGACGATCCCCACTGAGCACGATATAAGAACGCTTAAGTTATATCTGTGACTGTGTGGCATTTCATACGTGATAGATAAGAGGTGGAGTTGGCTCGAGACTAATGTCGGTTTAGTTTACCCACTCACTGAACCCCGACATCCTCGTATTAGCGTCGCCGGGTCTACCCTGACTCGAATTTTGATGAGGGAATCTACAGAATCCGTTCGTATTTACAGTTAAATTAGAAATGAAAATTTACAGTGCTGTTATTGTAAAGAACTCCGCGGGTGCGGTTTTGTTGCGAGACAAAATTCCCCGTATCACATCTCGACGCGGAATTCCAACAGTTTTCCCTTCCAGTTATAACCTAAGACTTTAGCGATGTAATGTATCATTTAAGATAATTAAACACGAAAGTATTGAAGGTATCATCACTATTCTTTTATCTGCGGCAGAGAGTACACGTACGCTGATGACAAGGATATGACTTTTAACGTCAATTTATATTGCTCATTACCCGAATTTAAAAGTCGATATAAAAACGTTAAAAAACATTTTAAAAACTCTGTCCTACTCTAATCTCAATATGAATAGACATATGGTCTAATGATCCAAACACCTACACAATGAGAATCCACTGAAAGTGCAGACAGGTAGGTCTGTCTTCAACTGTTGTCTTTTTATAGTTTCAATATAATTCTCTTAATTGTTGTTACCGTGAACAAAAAACGTCTAATACAGCGGGGAAAATTTCTGTTTCTGTCCAGCCGCCGGTTTCTACAAACGGAGGAGACCTCTGAGTGCGAGTTTCCCTTATCAACAGGTATAAATCCGGACCCGGAAAGCTCTCCCGGGGAGAAATATCCCCCCGGGTTCTGTCGGGGAAAATAAAAACCCGTTGTCCGTAAGTCACCGACTACAATAACTGGGGGATATTCCGAGATTTGTACGGCGGTGTCGGAGGCGGCTGAGGCCGGTCGGACAGTTCAATCTTTCCAGTCGGCCATAAAACTTATATCGGGGGGATGGAAGAGAGTGGTTCGTCCTAGGATATTTATATGGGCTAGCACATAACCCCGAGATTAAGATCAGTATTGTATCCTCCCCAACCCCCGCACCCCTAGGCCCCGACCCTCTTCTGAATACATAAACTGAATAAAATTTAGCGCTTGCTTGCAGTTTGCCCTCTCTGCCCTACCCATCCCCTCCCCCTACCGCAGTAAATTCGTTTTACTGCCCTTCATCCGATCGGAGAAACTGGTAACTGCCACTAGGCGTCATGTAGAAAATAATCATCTCGGTTACTGGCTGGGCGGTATACGCGAATTTGTTTTTATTCTTTCTGGTTCGCTCTCTCTTGTGGTCAGCACATTTTTGAAAATTCTGCTTTCAATACTACCCGGCGACTAGCTCTTAAACATTTACTTCCGAACTAATTTATTCCTCAGGAGTGGGACTAATCTTCTTGTCGCTAAGCGGAGAAAAATATACGTGGAATATAAACTGGTAACTATAGGTGTTCACCTTCAGTACGGAATCGTATGTACGCATTATTTTCGGACCCCATCCATACTTTTAGTTGGAAACGGGTATTATTTATATGGACAATAAAAACGCATTTACTGTAACCAAACCCGTCTAGTAGTATTATTATATTGAATGTTTTGGACAATACTGCACTTCGCATTAAGTGTAATTTATACGTCCATCTTGCCTTCCACGTCGTTACTGCTGATTAACGGTCGAGGCGGAATATTTATGATGGAGCGGTTGTTATCAAAATTAAGATAAACAAGATACGCGATACGGCCAGTCACGGAATATATACTTCGGAGGCCAATTTGGTGTGTAATTAAATGCGCATTGTTTGATTTTGATGAACGTCGGAGGGATCGAATATCGCGACCGTCGTTGTACATGCAAACAAAAGTTGTTTATTATTGTAGAAATCTGTCGAAGAGTAGCATTATTATCTTGTAAAATTCAAACTGATTTCTTAGAATTTAATTAGCTTTCGTTAGATTGAACGTCGGACTTGTTGGACAGATTACTCTAAATTATAATGCGAAAGCACGCCCTCGGCTGCTCAGTTAACAGCTGTACTTACCTGTTATCTCGTCGGGCCGTCGTAAATCTCGGCGAGACTATTGGGAAATAATTTACTCGCGGTGGTGCGGAGGGTGGGGAGGAGGGGCCAAATTAACGAGCTCGAGTTTGACATTATGACCACCGCCCCATAAACCTGGAATAATCCGAATCTGATTTTAATTTTATAAAACAAGATATAATATTTACTACTTAATGTTAATAACTGATAAAAGCCGTAAATAATTAACTGTGATTTATTCAATTGTTCCCCTACGTAATCTATATTTAATGCGTCTACAACTTAAAACACGTTTGAAGAACTTGTTACTCTCGTACGTAAACAATTGCCAAACCTGGATATGAAGGGTTTTATTTTGACTTCAATCATAGAGCGGTTTATTCAGCGTCATCAAAGGTACAGTTTATCTCTGAAAATTCACAGCCGACGTTGTTCATACCTCCTGAAGAACAATTTTGACTTTTATTAGAAAATTTAGCATTTTATACATTTTGAATGAAACTAGTTGACATCGGGCGCTACTATATAAATTCTTATATATAGGCTCCCTTGTAAGGGATTTCGTTTTCTAACAATTTTCAATTCGTTTATACTTCGTAATTGTTTACGGACTTGAAATATTATAAATAACAGTTGTCTCCAGTACAACATCCTTCTCGAGTTTAGATAGTTCATAAACTGGGTAGATTTATGCGGGGGTCAGTTCAGTGAGTGATGTGAGGGGGCGGCGGGTTAGGAAAAATTAACCGCTGTTTCCGCGGACCAAACTTCGTCCCCTCATTTTAAAAAACAGAGAGGTAGAGAGAGACAATCGTCTGACAATTAATTTAATACAATAGATTACGGTCGTGCCTTTCCCCTCTCGGTTTGTTGGCAAGGGGGGGGGCTACGGAATAAGTTGGCTGCAGATAAAGCCAGAAGGGGGGGGGGTGGCTGTGGCGATTCTTATTTATCAAGATAACCGATTCATAAATTCAGTTAACGACTTCAAGAAGGGGCCGGAAGGAGGAACGGGGGGGTCATGAATTTAAATCGCCATCCCCCCCCCCGCCGACTAACTTCTGGGTCCCGAGCGGTAAAGGTCGCTTCGTATTAAAATGAGAGTGTGGAGGGGGGGGGGAAGTAATGGGCGAAGAGTAAGTAAGAGATAGAGATATAGGCTTGTGTAAACTAAAGCGAAAGTCCCGGACGACATTAGTCTCCCGACCGACCGCTCACTTTCCTTATCTATCACGTATGAAATCCGACCCGGTACCGGGAGGGGGGGGACAAGTAGAAGAAAACTTATGGCGCATTCTTATAACTTCGGGCCCCGGAGTTATTATTCTCTGAGGGGGGGCGACTAAAATGTATTCGACAAACTGCGATTCCGAATCCCGATAGGAAGATTTCTGGGAAAACTTTCCTGGGGTCCCGGATATTTTATTCGGCATCCCGGGGGTCAGTTTTATGGACCATATTTTATATTTTCTTTGTCACGTATGTTGCATTATAGACGATAAGTTTCTGCCGAATTTAAATTTGCCCTCGTAGTCACTGCTGAGATATGGGATACGTGAGGCCGCTAGGTTATCTCAGCTTATTTAATGGTATAAATGAAGTAGATGTTCTTACTGATTATACAAGGAAAGGCGATTTGCCTTTGTCACGAGGACCATTCGATTAATAGGTTGTAAATTAAGACAGCAGTCGCTAATCAGCCGTCCCTAACCTAAAAAGGAGTAAATAATTTTTTATTTACCAATCCGACATAACACGTATTAATCACGATGTATGATACTAGAAACTGAACTAGAAATATCGACGTCCCTATAATAGCATTTCGAAACGGTCGACCTCAAGTGTCAAATGACTCCGTAGTTATAAATGGTTAGTGGCAGCACAGGGCAAATACTCAGAGCTTTCATTATTGATCCAAAATAGAATATTGACTTTGACAGTGATATATTAATTATCAATTATCGAAGAGTAATAAGCGTTGTGTTATTACTATTATAATTTTCGAATTAATTTCGAATATAAATTGTTTGTCACGGATAATTGTGTCGATCTATTATTAGGGCTCGAAACGTTACGCGGTGAATTTTATTCCGGAGTTCGGATTTCCCCTTGTTTTATTTTTTTAGCCCCGACAGAAACACTGGCTTTGAAAATGTCATAACATTGTCCACGTTGTCTCAAATATTGTCATTTGGCGATACCGTGGGAAATGATTGTGCGTGGGCGGTGTAATTAGGCCGCCGACCTGGTCCCGAATCAACACCTGTTAATAATTCGATGACAGACCTCTCTCTCCGTCCTCCACCAATCCAACGACCCCCAGCCACCGTGGACACAATCTAACAATAAGCGTGACCGACCCGAAAGAGATCAATTAAAAATTTTAATTAACCGTACTCGTTAATTAAATATTCCCCGATCGTCGGAACCCTTTTTCATCGGTGAAATGAGTTGCGTTTTTTTGAGATCTACCAGCGGTCATGAATAGCAATTATTCCACAGTGCGGGGGGGGGCTCGATTAAATTCAGTGGCCTGGGCTGAAAATTCTCATTACTGGGCCTAATGCATAAGATCGTATATTTTTTTCACAAATTGTTTTAGCGCTATGTCACATTGAATGCACGGTTCAGTAATAGAGCGAATAACAGCGTGAATAATAATGATTACAGCTATTTCTCTAGTGAATTATATTGTTTGAATACTTTCAACTTTCATGGCAAGAAACCTTGAGAATTCTACTTGTGATGTCAATGGTACACATTTTCAGTGTCATTTTTGTTTTGAACTATATGAATACGTTACACCTCGACATGCCATTGTTGGACAATTCTATGCTACGTTTCTATTTTTTTTAACACGGTCAGCTAATTACAGAGCGAAATGCGCGATTAACCAACGCCCGCGATTATCAGTAATTTCTTGGAATCTCTACGCGAGCCAACAAAAAGCGAAACTCCCTAACAGCGACGACCCCTAGAGACCGTTAAATTGGTTGGCAAGAACTGACCGACTAATGCCTGGGAATAATCGGAATCCTTGGAGGGGGCAGTACATAGTGCTGGCCGATAAGTGAGGGGAGGGGGGGTCTTAGCACTTTCCACGGTGCGATAATTTTCAGAGCCAGTTCCCTGTAAAGGAAGTTTGCAAAGTACTTTTCGACAAGACCACCTAATCGCTCTTTGTCCTCTTGGGCACACCACCGCCCACCTTCTTTCCCTTTTTCCCTTTTTGGTTCACTTAACGTATTTCTTCGCCGAATATCTTGTTTGAAACACCCAAAGAATGATATTTGAAAGGATGATTCATTCATTCAAGACCGATTGCTCATATTGTCTAAATATAGTTTTACCGCTTCTTAATTATTTAAATTCCATTCGTGACTTATTCATAATTTGTAAGCAACAGAAAGTTTCAGTGGGGTAAATAAATCTTCGTAAATTAAATCAGTCGTCATTTTTAGATTTTGTCAGATTTGTCAGATTCCAAATGTGTGTTCGCAGGAAGCTAATTTTTCTAGAACTCGGTTCTTAAATCAAGAGACACAGAGGGAGATGGGGCTACAAAATGTCCGGTTTCGCCGTCGCCTCTCATTTCAATCCTGTATATTGGAGAAGCGGTAGAAATAAAGGGTTCCGCCCGGGTGACCGTTCCCATTTCCATTTCCATACGGCTCAATATCGAAAAGTGGGCCGGGATTTTGCCCGTTATCAACAGGTATAAATCGTCGCAGAAAGAGGCAGAAAAAAGGACCGTATAGCGGGGTCCACTTTTCAGGTGGGGGGGAGGAGCCACCCCAACAAACACATAAGCAATATCCGGCGATAGTGGAGACGGGGGGTGGTGCGGTGGGGATGGTTGAGATTTGAACTGGGGGGAAGGGGGGTTGGTCGGAATTCAGGCCATGACGCATTTTGGGGGGAGGGGGACAGTCCAATCTTTGAGAATGAGAGAGAGTGAGAGAGGGCGAGAGAGAGAGAGAGAGAGAGAGAGAGAGAGAGAGAGAGAGAGAGAGAGAGAGAGAGAGAGAGAGAGAGAGAGATAAATAGAGAGCGAACATAGATGGGAGGAACACCACGTCGTCTGGATAAAACATATATTTATCCTCCCACCCATTCATCCTTCACCCCCACACCACACATTCCAGAATTGTGGGAAGGGGGCATCATATTCAGTCTTCTATATGAATATCCTTCTCATTCTTGAAGAAGAAGGAGAAGATAGTGATTGTATCTCTTTATTTTTATAATCTTTTGGATTCCATAGTATAATCTTTTGGGATGTAAATCAATCATTTATACATAGGATAAAGCGAATTCACTGAGTTTCATGTTAACATCATTCACGATTCATAATTTACGTCATAACTTCCCGAATGATTGGCTATCTTGATTTATGTTGAGCCAAGCATGGGAAGACATTTTTGGGATTGTTTGTTGAATTTTTATTAATTTTTTTCCAAACCGTAAATATCAATAATAAACTTTAACCGATTCCTGTTCCTAATTATCCTCATTCACAGAACATGGAGGAATATTGATCACACTGGAATTAATTAGCTACATCCCCCAATTATATCCCCCCATATTTACGAGCCTAGGGAGGACACATTTAAAAACCAGGACTCCATCTCACTCCAGGGTAGTAGAAGACAAGCCATACACTCTCCCAACCGACCCGCCCACACCCCCAATTCAACTCCAGAGTTCAAGTGTAGTAGAAGTAGTAGGATAAGGAGGAGTACTAGAAGAGTCTAATTTAAAACTATCCCCCTTTCTTCGTTCCCTCCCTTGCTTCTCGTAATGAAGAGAGATCTCCTGGAGTCTCGGTTGGAGAGATCCTTCTCTCCAGTTGGAGATGAAATTTCGCTCTTGAAATGAACTAGGATAATGGGCGCTACAGGCGGGTTGCATCCAGTTTCGTATATAGAACATCCACAACCTCGTCTTATAAATATATAAATGTGTATATATGTATATAGTTTCTTACATAAGTATATATAGTTACACGCACAATTCATTGTGCTTACAAATATGCTGGAGAAAGAGAGATTAAGGTGAGAAGCCGGCGGAATGAATGGATGGGGAAAAGGTTAATTTTGGTACCTCCAGTATTATTGGGCCATTTAACATACTGAAAATACATTCCACAATTGAAGCTATAACCATAGAGGTTGGTTGCACTATAGTTAAAAAAAGAAAAAGTATTAGTTCGGTTGTCGGTTGCTAAAAACCATCGCGACATCATTTTTATCGTCGCAGGTTAAACCTTATTACACACAAATTTCATTAAGGGAATGCGAACTTTCTCGCAAGTATCACAGAACTCTTTCTTCATAATTTCGTTAAGTATAGTCATAAATAACGGGGATTGATAAATAGTTTAGAATAGAGAAAAAACGCCCACGGATCGTTGCTGTCGCAAGATAAGTAGGAAGGTACTGTACTTGTTATTCCCAAGTCCTTGCCGCCTTGAATCGCTCTCTTCGATTTCGATGCCTCAAATCAACGCTCAGTGGATTCGGTCGGCGGAAACAGCTCGGGATGTTATAGGCCCTGGGTGTCCCCGCGTTCCCGTGCGACACTTGACACGGTACCGCGTACAACTGTGGGGCTTTCGTGTACAATGATCCCTCGGGAAACCGCCTCCCCAATAACGCGGCTAAAACAACGCCGTCTGCATCCCCGAACCGCGCAAAACGGTGTAACGACAGGTTCGAACGGCCCTCGGGAAAATAACTGATGATCTGCCGCCGCTGATTTGTTTCTGCCCCACGGATGATTTTACGCACACTCCAACATTTCTCAGTTCTTAATTGTCTATCAGTGTTTCGTAATTCTAATAACAGTAATACTAATATTCACCCGAGTCGACAGGTGAGGGGAACTTAAGAGGGAAATATATATCGCATGAAGTATTTCTGTTTTTTGTTAGTGTTTAACAAGCTACGGCATTCGTGTCTCGTTAAATAAAAATGTTTTATCAAAATATCTTGTGTTATTTCAAGTGGTCAGATTTCAAGAATGATCGCAGTGTTTGCGTTCAAGAAAACATTTATTCGATTTTTGTGGGTATTTTTTATAGTCTCTTGTAGTTTCTCGTATGTATCTATTTCCTATTTGGGGACTTCTGTTTTATCGGTCGTATTTAAAAAATCCGTATGGACATTCGTTTTATGTGTTATATCAGTGTAGAGACTTTATTGAATAACAGCCTCTCGGGCGGATTATTTGAGACGTTTAACATTCAAAAAGGCGACAAAAAAATTGGCCTCATTCATTCTCAAAAAGGACACCGCTCCTGAGCACAGGGAGAGCGTTTTCGGTACGCTCGTATTTCACAATACTAATTTTCCCCTGAGTGGGGAGGGGGAGGACATTGGATGCTTAAAACAGTGTTCACGTATTCAAAATATTTGAGAGGGTCCGAACGGATGGCTCACATACGTGCGTACCAAACAGCGGTTGGGGTGCATTCGGGCCGGGGGTGGTTTAGGGTGGTATGGGGCGGGGGTTGGAAACTAACAGAATTATATAAAAGCCCCCGGGGGCGGTTAGGGGGATGGGGTGGGATGTTTACTGAATGTCGGTGGCCGGGACATCCCCTTGGCTTTATTTCAAAAGGGACTCCCTTAGCCATTAACCCGCTTCGCCTACTTTTACCTGACTAAATGAAATAGAAAGAGAAGGGGAGACGGAGATAAAAAAAGGAAGAGTAACGCTTCGCGGAGGGGCGGGCATAGTATCCACTTCAGTGTAAATTTATTCCTGTTTGGTAGCTGTGGCGTTTCGGTAGGGACGGGTAGGGTCCTCCTGGACTAAAAAGGGGGAGGCGCCCGCGCGAGAAATTAGCGATGAAATTTTCTACGTCTCTGACCCAACCACCGTTTACCCCTCCACTCTCTTTTCCGCGCCGATGCTAAAAATGAATGCAGTACCGACCAGTCGCACCCTCCGGAAAAATGGGGTTAAAAAGTGGTGAGAAACGAAAGAGTTAAATCGGCTAACGGCGGCAAAGCGTAAGTTAGCAGGTAAAGAACCGCAGAGGAATTCCCCACACGTTTATATCAGCTCAAGCCCCTACTATCTAATAATGTTAGTTGCATATCCTTAAGTACCGTTGTGATCAATACTTTCTCCTATTAATCATCAATGATTAATAGTCTGAACTGTGCGACTTGCAAAATCAAATCTATCTTGTATCGGTTTTGTTACATATTGGCATGATAAAAAAAATTTGTACTAGCGACGAGGATAATCGTTGTTACCGCTTCAATCGCGGAGGTTTTTTTTTATAAAGTTTAGCATCGAGAAAATTGCGTATCGTCCATCGTTTTCGTAATTGAAGGACGCCGTCAAAATTCATTCGTTTGAGTAAAATATTTCGAAACTTGCCTCCGGGCATATATAGCTGATTGACCGGCAAACCGTTTATATGAATTATAAATTCGCGGAATGTGTACTTACTTCGAATGATCAATATCAATATGAACGAGAGGGAAAGCGGTGAAAATGTTAACGGAAGGTTACTTTGAGTCCGGAGTGAAGGGCTATTCAAATGGTGAGAATGAGAGTGTAAACATGTATATATGCAGAGGTGTATTCCTTGTGCGTATTTGTGTTTGTACACACTCTCGAATAGCTACACGGCCTTTCATGCGCTGTAATTTCCAAACATTTTCTATCGGTCCCAGAATATGTCAATAGTTTGATTTAAGTATGTTATTAGCTCGAGAAAATTCTTTCAACTTACAATTTCGGCACGTTCACAACGCCCCATTTTGGCGTTCGTAGGCCACAGTAGAAATCGCTCATTAATTTATCAGAATATGTCCACAAATGTTATCTTCTGGAAAAATAGTTTCCAATAATTCTACCTGTGGGGTACAATAAATATTTATCGCCATGAAATTGAAAATGGGAACAATAAAATATTCCTGCCCCCAACGAACGTAGTCCTGTTGGCGTATAACACCTGATGAGTTTCCCTAATATCGCGAAACTAGCCTCGCGGAACCAATTAACTCTCTACGTTTGCGAACAAAGTTTTACTCCCGTCTGTCGAATAGATTCTGTCATGTATGTTCTACTGCGCCAACTCACTGTAGTTACGTGATTTGCACCGATCCAATTTATGCGACAAAAATGTTTCAGGATTTGATAATTTCTCACCAAATTCAAACTAGCAACAACCCCGATTCCGCATGGAAACATAAACGATGTGAATTAAGAACACATTCAGCCTTATTGTTTGTTAGAAAGATCTCTTTTGGGGTATCGGCGTGGGTTCGGAATATCAACTATGTTGCGAACTTCTTTCTACGCTCGCTGACTCGCTGTTTCGGCTCCTCGCCATAATCACTGCTTATTGTATCGTGCTCACAAATTCCGTAGGATATATATTCCGGCGTAAGGGTAATAACAATGAGGCGTATGGGGGTTCTAGGTGTGTTTCGGCCCGCTGTCCAAACACACTTTGCCCGAGAATGAGTTTTCATCTTCTTTTTCGCAAATTGTTTTCTCCCTCCACCCGAAAGCCCCTCGCCACCGTGAGGCCGGGTCACCGTGCGGTAGGGGCTGTTCCCTCCCTAGAATCGCCAAATAGACCCCCCTACCCCCCTTCTTCCGTCCCTCGGAAGGGGGCGTCGACAATAAATGGTCGGTAATTTACCGTTTCATAAATCTTTCGATTTTCTGTTCCGCGGCCTTTCCTCCTTCCGTCCGCTTTATCATCCCCCACCTCCGGCCGCCCTCGCTTCCCTTCTCGCGCCTTCCTCAGTTTCTTGGGCTCCCTTCATTGGAGCTGCCGTTTCATCGGGAATCGACGTCATATCTCACTGGGGAGCCCCCCCCCCTCCGACGCTAACCAAGCAATAGGTAACACGATAGGGCCAGGATACATCGGGGCGAATTAAGTTTGAATTGTTTAATCCCTAAAATTCCTCAAGTTCCCTAAATTACTAAAGTTGTCGGGATAAAGTACAGTAAAATTTCCTAGTGACAGCAAATGTAATTGCATTTTCAGTGACGAAACTTCGTGATCCTATTCACTTATTGTCATTGCTCACAGACGACGTATCCGCGTGATAATAGACGGCCCGAAATGATATGGAATGGACTAAAATATTGACCGTTTAGATGACAAAACTAACACGTGAGCGGAGGAGTCAAAGGCGGTCTTTTAACGCAACTTATTTCCTAATTTCTTATTAGCTGATAGAAACGCTGTCCGTATTTTTATAATAGAATAGTTATAGGCTTTGTTCCACACGAACCTAATACCGGCAATAATAGGCAGGAACATTGGCAGGGGGAACATTAAACCATTAGACGACTAGAACATCATTATTACTAATGTTATTCTTTCAGGCACCGTTTTCAATTATTTGGTCCCTCGCTAAACCACGTCTCTTCTGATGGTGATTTTATACCATTATAATTAGCCTCCTCTAATAAGTGTTTGCATTAAAATAATACTTTCGAAATATTGCTGAAGTTATAATAACCCGATTCAAGTATAATAATCTCTAATTTAATATATATTACAGGGAATACATCACTATGGGTGAATATAATCTTGATTCATTATTGTAATTAAATTTTAACGAAGTCGATAGAATTATGCGGCAATTGAACGGGGGCTGACCGAATTTTCCAAAATTACTCATTTTTTGAATTACTTAAGTTTCATCTTAGAAGACTGTAAATTTTGACAACTGTCAAAGACAAGAGTTGCCTCTCGTATTACAATAAAATACAGTAGGTAAAAACACATGTTGCACAGGTAGCCGAAATTTGTTGGCTGGCCCCTGATAAAACTTTCTTTGGGGCTTGTGTGTTGCTGACAAGTTTGAAATCGGCTTAAAACTCTCGCTCTTTGCCCGGCCCACGGTGTGGCAATAATTAATTTCTCGCTTCTAATATTTGGCAATTGGCGGGAGGGGGAGAGGGAGGGAGGGAGGGGCGAATGTCGATTGCCCATTATGGTTGGGGTTAGCGGTCCCGAGTTAAAACAAATCGCGAGCGCGGTTTTGCTCCGGCTGACCTTTTTAGCGGTGTCGGCCGGGGGCGGTGCCCGCGGCACCTCTCAAATACAATATTTATTGTCGCCGAGCCGGGGGATTAAAATGATGCCATTGTTGTGCCATTGTCCGGACGGGCATTATGCGCCTCTCCTCTGCACTAAATCAATTGTCATTTATTGCTCGGAAAACGACGGGAACAATGCCTCGGCCGAACATCCGCGGCACTGTTCCAGCTTTCGGCGGGACACCTTGCTTTGTCTGTAATAGGCGACTGTACACCGAGCCTGATCATGAGTTATAGTCTGTACGGCATAGTCGTATAAATTCTAAAATGGCGACCAATTTCCCCTAACGAATTTTTCCAACGCTATTTTCAATTATAACCGGCTCAATTGAATTATTCCCTTTTCTGGACTATAGTAACACCATATTTTTCACTTTAGAATACGTGGATTAATAAACGAAATCAAAATATAAAATAAAATATTTTTGCAGTGTTCGGCTCACTCATTCGGCATCAGTAGCGCTACCTTTACAAATGAATGACTCACCTATACATTACTATACGTTAATTATGTACGAAAGTATCTTATTACATTACATTAATGTTAGTCTCTATGGCAAGAAACTGGCGGTAACGAGTTTTCGACGGTTTCTGAAGGAAAACTACATAGTACATCGAGTGGAATAAATATAATATAAGTATTTGGGCAATTTGAATACGTAGAGTATTCTCCAGTGTTTGGAAGCGTTCGGAAATTCGGAGGTAAAATTTAGTTTTTGAATAATAAAAATGAAAAAACGTCGAATCGCCTTACGCAAACAAATCCCCAGTGTCCTTAGCACTATCTGGTGGGGGGGGGGGAGAATTTAACGCGATAGCGTTTTCGCATCCGATTACTGACGCCGTAATATTTTTACTGCCTCGGAACGGGGGAAAGTGGCTCGAGATAGTTTCAGATATGGTTTCATATTTAATATTGTTTGTACAGCGCGATCATGGCCCAACCCGAGGAGGGAGCACAGAGGAAAATATCAATTTGTTATGACCTCTATTAACTCTCGATATAACTCTCCCTTTTTGGTTTATGCTAAATGGCTTACAATAAATTTCAGATATTGCTATCCGATAGTGGGACATGGAATCGAGAGAATAGTTCCGCCTGCGCTAGGTCTCCACTCTTTCTCTTTCCCCCTTTCGTCATGAATATTTTGTCTTCTTTACAATGATATTACAATATTATTGTTAACGTTTCATTTGTTCGAAATGATTATTTTTGAACCGCATTTAAATTGTCTATGATCCAACCTTTAATAGACGAAGAACATTCTACGCTCATCATTATTCCATTACTTCATTAAGGAAACATATTCCGGGTCGCAAAAATAATTTTTTTGCGGGAAATTTATGACAGAATCACTATATGTCTACGAAAACTAAATGTTATATAAATAACANATGTATGTGCTCGTATAAATATCTAGAATATGTAATGGGGAACATATAAGATTTACGGTATTTATGGCAAAGGTTAATCAATGAATTCTGTTAAAATTATCTACAACGTGTCAATTCATGCTTTTATCCAATATATTTTAATACGGTCGACATAAATGAACTAGGACAGATGTGATTAAAAACCGTAATTTCATTAATCCCAACAGTATACGGCCCATTGAAAGGTAATAAGAGATAAACGATTACGGTAAGCATCCCCAGGTAATAGAACTAGTTTGCCGATAGGATGCGCCACGTGACCTGAGTGGGGCGCCAATTTGAAATGCTTCGATCGTCAGGAACTCAACCCGTTCTCTCCGAGTTTTCCACCCTCTCGACAACAGATGTACAGTCGTGTATCCCTACTTAGTAGTAGTAACCCTACTTATGCTTTTACAATGATTTGCGTCTGCCGTCACCCCCTAAATATTCTTATTAGCCTAGTCTAAATACTGCCAAATATATTTATAGTATATTACCAAAAACGAAAAATATTGAACGTATATATCCTTCAGAACAAGACAGCTTAACGTCCGGAAAATCCTCCCTTACGGATTTCTAATTCAATCAGAGATAAAGAAAAAACAATAAAATCCTGAAATTTTAAATCCGGTTAAAAGAGAGGCCACAATTTGCTTACAACGTGCGGCGGAAAGCGTTTGGCGGTGGTCAGAGAGGGCTAAGACGAATGGGCCGGGTAAATGCCGGGCCCCTCTAGATATGTACTGTGGGCCGCCGGGAAGCCCCCTCTTGTAAACATGCGCGGTTAAACAATATTTATGCCTATTTTAAAAATGGCTATGGATATGAAATAGGGCCGGTCGGGTTTTCCAAGACGTATGCCCGGTTGGCGTGACCGCCGGCTGTAATTGACCGGCGGGAGGCGAGGCTGGCCGGGGCCGCTGATATATTCCCCCGAGTCATGGGCGCCGCGTTCAAACATTTTACCCCGCCATCCCGGTCCCGTATTCGTAACGCCTTCCGGCGAATAAGCGGAAGAATTTTCCCACCTCTTCTCTGGAAATCTGGAATTTTAACTGTCAGGATTTTGAAAAAATTAAGAAATTTTCCAACGCGTCCAATGGCTAACCGTTTATTGGAGTTTAATGACTTTTACTTAGGAAATAATTAATCAGTTTTAAATACATTTTTTCTTGTACAGTAAGTGACAGCGCAAACGGAATAAGTATCCAACGTGCCAAAGTGACTCACACTGCTACTGAAAACGGTCTAGCGAAAGACCAATCCAGCGATAGGTGACAGAAGATAACGCAATAATTAATCGTCTAATATGTATTGAATACAAAATGAAATCGTGTTCATTGTGATATAACGTGTCCCCCAGCAGCCGCTTTGGGTTTGTCTAGTTTTTCACACTGCGGGGGTAAATAATAGGCGAAAAATAAACTAGACTGGATTCAACCGTGATTAACTCAATGGACCAATTTCTATTCCCCGGTGCTGTTCACGTCTTCAATTTTGGCCCATTATAAACGACTCCCGTTTCGCTTATATAACGAGGAAACATTGCGGCCTGTAAACTTTTAATTCGGCGCCTGGAGGATCACCGGGTTGAGTGATGATGGGGCCGGGGGGAGGAAGGGGGGGGAATCTCTGAGATAAAAAAATAAGGTTCATTTTCTTCTTTTTATTCCCTACACGGCCGCTACAGATTTTTCCTGTAGTATATAATTCATGCCCCTTACATTCCGGCAGAGGGGAGAGCTCGCCGTCGGAGAGCCACTCGGAAAAAGTTTTAGCATGAAATATGCAGGAGTCCTTGTATTCAATGATACACTACCGTCGGGGGGAGCGGATGGCCCCCGCGTCCCGAAACTATGTCTTCTGTACCCGTCTTTTCTTATAACACTATATCACTGCTTTGGACACTCTTCAGTTTTACAAGTTTCCGACGGGGTGAGACCGGACTCATTTCCGAAAATAATGTTCGCGCCTGCAAACGAACATTTTATGTTGGGTTTATAAAATTTATAAAAATTCAACTAAAGGACGAACGGGTCCGCCCCCAATTTTTTTTATTAATTGATTTCATAGCGGAAAACGATTTTCACGTTATATTGTATAGTTAAATGGGCGGATTCGCTAATAAGAGGTTTGAAAAAACTGACGAATTTCGGGCCCTATTCTTAGCTCCCTCTCCCTCCCCCATCTTGACGCGTTCGGAGGGAGGAAATAGACTGGGGGTTGAGGGGTGGGGCGCTAATGCCCCCCTCATTAAACCATTTCTGAGACACTAATTGACAGTCCTTACTGTCGGTCTTTTAGTTCCTCCACCCCCGCTCACCCCCCTCCCTCAACACTAACCAATCTCCTCACCCCCTCAGTCCGACTCAATTTTTAATCCCGTATTTTCCTTGCGTCATTTTTCTTGTGTCTCTTTACCCTCTACTACCCACTCCCGGGCTCTTAATTGTGTTTACCCAAACCGTTATTAACTTCGTTAGCCGGTCCCCAGTTCTTCTGCGGCGCGTTAAATATTTTTTGGCCGGCCCGCGTGTTTGTTGGGGCCGGGGATCGCCCAACGCAACCCTTAATTACTCGCACCCCAACCCCCGCCCTTAGTTTACACACTGAACCGCTAAAAAAAAAAATAAACCCCGGAGAAAAAAAAATTTCTATAGAGCCGGTGTTATAAGGCACTTTCAAATTACGCAGCCATTACGTACGCCCGGTTGCAATGACGGCGGTTGGGGCCCACGAGAACGCGGGGCGAATGGTCTCAAAATTATTTCATTACGCCCCCCGGGAGCCGCCATTTCAGCGCCCCGGCTCTTTCATCAACTCGCTCTGTTATCGGGACCCGGATCGTTTTTCGGCTTCAGAAGTCAGAATTAATTGTGCGATTTAAGATAGGGCGATATTATCATACGTAAAATTTCCTGTCCGATATACACAGACAATAATTATTTTAAATCTATTCTTATAGAGAGAGTATAGTTAGCATATTAAAACGGGTATATAGGATAAAATACGTACTTTGGCTATATGACCAAGAATGAGCTACAATGACACAAGTAAATAAAATCTAGATACTTTGATGTTGAAACAATGAAACGTACAACAAACCCGGATTTAAACAACCCATGTTTTACAATTTGCTTGATTATTTACGTTAAGAACGTATTGAAAATGGATGTATTTACGTGTGCACCAATTCACCGCCCTATACCAAGGCATAACCGTGGGCTCAACCCCTGAGCATGAAATCTGAGCGTAAGTTCCGAAACGTTGGGCGGGGGACGTGGCGCAGAAGGGCTCAGGAGGGGTTACCCCCTTCTTTCAGCGGTAGTTGAACTCTCAGTTGATGTGCGCGACAAAACCCGGGTTCAGATAATATTTCATCCAAGCCCGATGGCGGAAGTCCTCGTTCATTTAACTCAGTCCATTAATTCTACAGAGTAAGAACAGGTATCCAATGACACGGGAAGGAAGATTGGAGTATCCGGGACGCCGAAGATAGGATTTAAATTAGTATGAAAGTGAATTCCAATATAAAAAGATACATGAGAGCTGCCGCCGCCTCCCTCACCAATGGACAGTCGGTAGTGACCTCATTTCCTTCGCGACACAATTTTTTTTTCGCGTCTGCGATGTTGGGCGGCATCTGTGATTCATCTAGACATTGACCCCGTTCGATATTTCTTCACCAACCGATAAGTGGTATGACGCCGGCAAAAAAAAACGAGCACACTTGTAAACAGTGACGCAATTTTCAGATCCTCAATTAGTTGTATTGAAAATGTGTCCTTTAATGTGGGCGATGTGGAATGCGAATGGCAAGAGAGTGGAACGTGGTTTTTTTCCAGACGAAAAATTCGGAATACATACAGGATAGGATCACTGTGGAAGATGTTAATATTAAATCGGACATAAATATCGTTATGCTTCAATTAACCCAACTGAAATATTGATGTTTGCCAATAGTACAAAACTAGAATTGACCCTATTTACTTATTTGCTCACACAGTACTTTTACACCCATGCAATTATTGGTACAAACTCAAATACGTTGCATAATTGAGCTGCTGTATACGCTGGCTGGGAGGGAGGTGAAAAGCATAAATGTATGCGACACATTTACTCCTAATGATGAAATAAAAATTAATGATGCGAATAAAAGCATATAATTACGGGTTTAATCGGAAATAATAGGAGAGTATTGCGGATAGCGGATCTCGCGGATAAGACGGCGTCGAACGTTGTATTGCGGGTAGCCTATCTTGCTACTCGGAGGCGCTTGGGATGTCGGTCTGCAATCCGAACCTGCCTAATTGCATCAGGAATGAATGGTTTCATTCACTTGTCACTGATTGACTTCTTATTAGTAACAAACCGTACCTTTTCATTAGCAAAAGGTAAAGATTATTTGGATTTCAGTACAAAAATAAATTCGCTAGCATTCAAAACCGTATGCGATCACCGAGCGGGAATGTTATTAACCAGTTTCCGCTAATACACAGGTAGTTGATCCTTTTATTAATCTGTAGGAATTTTGTTGTGATTGTTGATTTTTCTTTGTAATTAGTATTTCGGCCATCGTCTCAAAATGTTTAGTAGAGGTAAACTCTATCGACGTTACGACGTCCCCCAATGTTTAGACCTGTTTATTTTGTTATGTATTATCGTTGTTTAAAATCGCATAAGGATTAAACAAATTTTCCGATACTCTATTCGGACATTTATCACTATGAGACAGAGGGGAATTAAATTATCCTGTAACATTATCCTCTTCCAACATGTGTACGTGTCGGTTGATGAGCTCCTAGAGAATTTGTCCTCAATTACCCCGTACACTGAACCTGCCCCATTTAACGTGGGTACATCGCCCTTTAAGTCATCGCCCTTTCATAAATTTTGTTGAATTTCTACCAAATATAATGTATCTTGCCCCGTTTAATTTTATCACTTTTACTGACTCCAATTTCGGTTTAGACAGTTACGGTGTATTCACTAGTAGTGAACTTCTTCAGAAAACGCTACAGAATTGTCATTGCAAAACACAGGGTGGGAGAGAAGACAGAAAATCGGCAATAGTGATTGTTATATGGCGAATTCTAAGCTTTAATAAGTAATAATAATTAAATATATTCTTAGGTTATAAATTTATGAACTCATTTAAATAATGACTTAAATAGGTAATTTGGAGAAATTGACCCCCTTCTCCACCTGCGTGATTCGAACCCCCTACGACCATATATATGGTCGATTTCTCGTTATATTTCACCGTTTATATTATTCCCCCTCGTTTCCTTTACATCGTCTAATTTAAGTCTTCATAAACGGCTAATAATGGGACGGTCAATAGTGTACACCCGGACAGTTAAGTGTCGGCCGTGAGATATGGCGGGCAGCCTTCCAAAAGGGTTGGCGGGGAGTCCGGGGGTTTGGGGTAGAGGGTTGCCGCGTGATGTAGTAACCCGTCGCACCCCACGGGCATTTCGCACCGCCCCTAACGGGTGATAATTTTTTCATGAACATTAAATCACGGTAATGGCGCTTCTCCCGGCTGGGGTTGGGGGGGTCGGGCGTTAGGGGAGGGGCGTGGATCCGCTTCTGCCTCCCCTTATACAGTTAGCCGACCCCCCTACCCAGGTACCTGGCCAAATTAAATTATCCGACGGTTTTTCTTTCAATTAAGCCCTTTGTTGCGGACTTGGGTGTCCGCTCGCTGTTGGTGACGCTCGGACGAACCCGAGACTGAATTAAATTGCAATGGAAAACCGATATAAAACAGGGGCCTCGGTTTGGCAAAGGCTAACCCGACAGCAAAATTGGACACTGCGTGTTCCTATCAACCGTCGGCTAATAAATTAAATTGAATTATATTTCAAAATCCTTCTTAAATAAGGAATATATCATTAGGAATATGTATATATTAAAAACATTTAATTAATTAGGTATGTAAAACAATTCTAACTTTCTTCATTAAAACACTCTCAATCTTCTATCCACTCAACAACCAATTATCATTATTAAGAGAGGATCCAATCCATAAATTCATCTCACTTAAATTTGGGGCATAATAAGATTTTCACTACGAAATGAATTTCCTACTCAGCTTATAGCTTTCATTTTCTCGCCCCCGTCTACATTGTGGGAAAAGAGGGTTGTAACAGGTCGCCACCTTCCCTGACCACCCACCTGTCCCCCTCTTGTGCCCACGTCCATTTAAAAGTCCCATTTTACACCTCGAGAGAAGAAATAATAGGTCCGTGCCGTTTGGGGGGGGGAGGCGGTTCCAGTGTCTAATAAAAACAAATTGCCGCCCCCTGTCCAGCCTTTACAAACACACTGCCGGCGGGTTCCAAACGTGAAGTTGAAGAGCGGTACGCTTTTTCGGGAAATGGTTGAAATGAAGGTGCTGAGAAGGGGGGGAGGTAAATGCAGGAAGTAGTTGTTGGGGGTTGGTCGGGCGCTCATTAGACCCCCGCCCCCACCGCACGATATGTCTCCTCCATTGTCCGAAACTTTGGCCCGGCCAGAGACAAGAGGCCCCACGAGGTCCTCCTGCTTAAGGGCTTAACGTTTGTTGGGGGGCGGGGAGGGGATGAAGGGGAAAGATAATAGACCGACAGTGCTTTTTTTTCGTCTCCCTTATTTTCTTTTTCCCCCGACCCGGCGGTAACAAAGTTTGCTCTGCGAATTTGCAAGAGGAGGAGGAGGTGGATGAGGACTGGGATGAGGAGGACAAAACCGGTTCAATTGTGTGTTTTCTGTTTCTTCTGGCCAAAAAAAAGGGCGGTCGTTTGTTTTTTGAGTGTAGAGAAGCCGTGTTGACACTGAGCTAAATCCTATTACACTTTTTTTGGGACCTCCTTTTTGTTTTATCTTATTTTTATTTTTTTTAATTAAGACTCCACTCGCCCGGCGCAGATTTACTTTTCGGCTTTCGCCGTTTAAACCTTTAACCGGGACCTAATATCTGTCCCGACGGCGATATAACTCCTGCGGAATAAATTTGATTGCTACTTTGTAACGCTTTCGAAACGAGCGTAGAATATATACGGCCTGTTAAATTTTGGACGATTTCTTTACCCCGAATCATTCTGCAAAGAGCGCAGTTAAATGAATCGAAATATATCATGAATTAGGAGTTCCATTTACAACAAGAAAGAAGACTGACTTGATTATAATTATTGTACCATAAATATAAATAATTGGATCATTTAATAAGGAAATATAAAAATGTTATTACAATTTGGTTTATTCAACAATTTATCTATTTTTCGACAAAATTCCCAACGATGATGGGTGAATATATGTTCATAAGATCAAAACAATGTATTCTGTTGGTCTTAATCAAATCCTTAATAAAATCAATTATTATTCTGTAGGACATCTTTTTTATCATTTTTTCTATATTCGATCATATATTCGATTTGATTGTTATGTACCATATTCGATTTTCGAGTCCGTTCGTCGGAAAAGAATGACCGAAAGAACGTATGAAATTTCATTCAGTTTTGTCAGGAACGTGATTATATTTTCTGTTAACCGATCTTTAGCGGTTCTAACGATTTCCGCTGTACAAGTTTTATTTCTTTCGAAGTTTGAGTCGTTTCGACATGCAGGTTGTGAACATGTGGGTTATCAATTTTCTGAACGATTCATCAAATTAGGGCGGGTCACGAGACCTGTTCTTGCACGAGAAGAAACTATTTTTGCGCTGTATTCTTTATTTGGGGGTTGGGGGTTGGAATAAAAAAACTCGTTTTGGGACAGGTAAGGCGTCAGCGTATGATGGTCTTTCGAAACCGTTTATTTATTTTACCACCGTTTCTTGGAGAGGAAACGTCATTATCGTCACCGGCCGAGAGCCACCGCCAACGTTATTACCATACCTTTTGGAAAGCTCCGAAAATATTTCATATTTTCTCGGTCCTGGGACCGATATCTTCGACCGGTAAGTATCCCGGGTCCCGCGATGGGAATAACAACCGGTAGTTGCGATTGAAACGAGAAGATTTCGAATGGAGGCGTCTTCGGGCTGTAAGGGAAACGAGCATTTGGACCGACCGATACCGGACAAAATATCCGGCCCTCGGATACCGACACCCTTTTAGGGCCCCTTATTTCGGGCACCGGCCCCCTACACGTGAACAGATAGCCTACACTTTCTATTACGCCCGAGACAGTTGTGCAGAGAACAGTGGCCATTTTGATAGCCCAGAACCACCAGAATTAGTAAACTACAGACACTGAAATCGAAAATAGGATGCTGACAACATTGAGACGATAATAAATTACAGACACTTTCTACTGAAAGATAACTGCGCCACCGAACAATCACATCCGAATAACATCCATGAAGTACTAAATTTTAATTACGAAAAAGTTTTAATTTCTCTTAAATATATTACATTATACTAAGGATTTCTGTGTTAATAATTGATTCCTCTTTTATATTAAACACATTTAGGCCTTGCGCATCTAACCATAAGCCATATGGACTCACCAAAATCCTGTCCTAGACTCATTGAAAAATCATAACTATTTGTAACGAAATTTAAATCATGAATTGAATCATAAAACCATCACGACCAGCTTTTGACCAAGTTTGGAGGTAAATTAGGTAGTTGTCAAACTACCGTAAGGTAAATTTGTCATGTGTCAGGAATATGTATACCACCAACAATAGTTAATTGTACACGCATACTTTGTGTATAGTTTACAATGAATACGGATATCTGAACATTGAAATTAGATCATGTCATGGAAGGAAACGCTGTTATTATAATTGAAAAAATTTCGGAAATTAATTAAAGAAGAAATGATTGCCAACTGTTGTTGAAATTGATGTAATGAAACGTACCTGTGGCGCTAATATAATTCGTGTACACGGGACAACATCGTTTACAAACTTCCAAGAATCATTTGCCACAGGCAACAGGGGTGGCATTGATGATAAATATAATAGGTGGGGGTAATTTCAAACAGGGGATAATTGCTTTTAGTTATTTGCCTTTCCAGTATTCACTAGAGAACGGTGGTTAAATTGTTAATTAATTAACAGGATCACGACATAAATACGTGACTTGCAGTTGATCCACTAGCCGGTTTTTTCCGAATATATGTCAGATTTCTGCGGTATCATTCTACATTTTTAGATTGTATAAATTGGTTAGAAATAATACGAATTATTAGTACGATGTTGTATTACTTCAAATTTTGAATATGGTAATGATTGTATATAATAATTATGTACATGCGGCGACCATAATATTGAAGGAAGAAATGGATATGACCTATAGGGGGAGGCCGTTTAAATGTTAAGTGGCTGCCCGTGTATACCATGTGTGAGTGTGTGTTTGTGGTGAATTGCCGGCGTGTGTTCAATAAGTGAGGGAGGAGCGTGAAGGGTGTATCGGTGGAAGCGTGGTTCGGAATGGAGAGAACCGTCCCTATATTGGCAATATATAGTGAGTGCGGTGTGCTTGGCTTAAGAGCGCCGAGAGGAACAGAAACGGAGATATACGTGAAAGTGAGATGTAGACCCTCCCAGATGGGGGGTGGGAAGTGAGATCTCAACTAAGTGATGGGATTTGTTCCGGTGGTATCTCATTACAAACCGCGCGTTCCCTGGCATCTGGCCCTGTGTTTAACAAACAGCCTTTAACCCGTGCTAAAACATTATTGCGCTTCTGCCCTCGAGGAATTGGGAACAACACCGGGAATACAAAGACCCAAATAGTATCGAGTATAGGATTTGGTTGTCTTGTAATAAAAAGGGCGGAAGAAATAGATTTATGTGTTATAAATGTTTTTGTTTATTCCTGCCTGTTGCGTTCGTAGGCACGATTCTGGACTTTATTTTCCTAACAGGAATAATTTTATTGTAATAACGATTACATTTTTCAATTTTTGATCTATCACGTCCTGCCATACGGAAAACATTATCGTTTAATGATATTTGTAAGGAATTATTACTGGATAATATCGTTTCGTAATGATGTCTATTTGTCGCGCTTAACAATTTGGCTGAAAAACGCTGTTCTTGAAAAAGAAAAACGGAATAAGCAGCTATAATTCCCGGAAAAACTGGGCATACGGCAATTTGCATTATGTCGACGTACGATTTATTTCTTATCTTATCACTATCCCAGGAATTGTTTACGAACTTGATATTATGAAATTGACATCGCTTTAAAATATACGCATAGTTTTATAAGCCGCGTCGTCATAAAAATGAGAAAATTATATTCTGGGCTCAGATCCTCAGCGTTAAATTAGTGTTACGTGCGTTAGTCACCATATTAAAATATCATCTTACGGTTATTTATCACTCTCTAAAATAACATTTTTACAGCAAGAACTGGTGATTTGGGACCGAATTTCAAAATAATGTCCCAATAACTCAGGATTAATGAGAATTAGGAATTGACAGGGAGCGCGACGAGGAGTTTTTCTTTTTCAAATGGTCCACAAGAGAAAATGTATTGACACAAACTTAGCGACAAACGCTGATCTTTTTCCCTATAATTGTATTTACTGAGAAAGTCCCGCTAATGATCGAAAGGGAACACAACAATAGTCGATCGGGGCTAAAAATCACTTTGATGGGGGAGGCTAAAATGATTATCCCGAAAATAGGGTTGTGAAATCACTTCGGTCTTGACTGCCTCTCGGAGCTCAAAAAAAAACCGGCCTTGTCCCAATATTAGGTGAAGATTATTTAAACAGTTAAAGGGCCATTTTACTGTTAGACTTTAAGAACAATAATAATAAATAATTGGGACCTTCCGGTTTCCTGCCATCATCAGTAGCATTCCTTGAACAATAGGTCCAAATAAATTACTTGAAATAGAAGATAAGAAAATACAAGTAGAACAAAATACGAGACTCGAACATAGACACTTAGTATAAATTAAATTAGAAATGTCGAATTTATGAATTATGAACAGAACACGAAGTAAAAAATATATTTTAGAAAATAGTTGTAATAATAAAAGGTTTGTTTTCTTGTGTTTATAATTTTCGGCTTTGATTTTATTAAAATAACTGTTCCATTAAAGTAACAGTATAATTCTTGTTGACTGCTAAGGAGTCTACCGCAGGGCTCCTTCCTCAAAGCGATAGTGGTCTACTAGTGCTGGAATTAGCGCTTCCTATAAAGGTCTCCCTTGGAGCCGCCGACAGAACGCGGGCTATCCCCTCTTTCTTTCATATCGGCGTTCATACCCGGAGAACAAACGGCAAGTGTCAAGCGTATTAGGCGTTCCGGTTCGGTCGGAGGCGGCGGTTTTCGGTTACGGCGTTAATTACAGCACTCGTCAGCCGGGGGCATCAAACGCCTTCCACTTCGACAATTGACAGCGAATCCGGAGGACGGCCTAATTAGGGCGCACCCTGGAGGCCTCGCCCCCGGGGCCCACCACCCCCCAAAACAACCCCCTACCCAATGTTCTATACGTCCGATTCACGGGAATAATTGGTAAATTATGCCCGGGGGCGTGTCACCGGTGCCGCGTTTGCGACTCCGTAAACAATACAAAGAACCTTCAGTTGCCGAATGTCAATCGGATTAACGGAGTGGCCCGTTCCGGATATTCGGGGTCCGGATTTTGGCGCCCGCCTGTGCCTGTGTCACGCCCAACCCGTTTGTCAGTGTAAGATATAATGCCCGGTTGACAGGAGCAGGAAGGAGAAATTTCGGGTATATTCCAACGGCTGGCATACATTTTGATTTATTGAATTAACGGGAAGAAAACAGTAATATATATAATACTGAAGAGATATACAATGGATAAAGAGAAATAAGAGTTTTGACATTGTCTCTGTCTGGTTTTTATCTATAAGTGACAGTGAAGCCATTACCGCTGGAAATCCACTGGGAAGTTACAGTCAGCGATGGAGTAAATGACACCAAAAATAATGATATAAGGGAGTTAATATACTATACAATACGGTTATTTAATATTCATATCTTCAACCATTAACAGAAAGATTGTATTCCTTGGGAATAAAGTACATAATATACTTGAACCATGTTGTGCTATTTTTTTGTATTGATGTTTGTTTTCTTTCTTTATATCCCGCTTTCGGCTTCTCCCCGTCGTCAGTAGTATTAAGCCAAAAATAGTGGAACCCACCTCCGGTCACTAGCAACTCTGTGACTGCGGTGACGTTTTCGGGTGTCGAAATTCTCTATGACTTCCTCAGCCGTTTGACCAGTTTATAACGTATAATATATTTAAATGATAAATAATTATTATGCGGCGACCGTGATGAGTGTACTCGATACGGGCGAACAGACTGGTATTGAGCGGCGAAACAAAGTTGAATTGAAGAAGCCTTGAAGTGACTGGACCCGGAGAAATGGATGATGGGGGGTACGATCTTCATTACTGGGCTCGATCTCAATTAATAGTCGGCCCTTTGAAGGCGACTTTAGAGAACATAAATATTTATTTTAAATTGTTTCCGGCTTCATAAAAAAGTAAGGTCGGGCCCATCGTCGGGTCGCAGTATTTTTTCTCCTTTTTTTCAGGGGTCGGATAAGGGCCGATTATTTCGCCGCTCCAAGAAATATTTGGGAGCTCATGAATATTCAGCAGCGATCCGGGGAGCGTCACTCGATACCTCCCGTCCTCGCGAACATCTACTAAAAAACAAACAGGAAAAAATCTACAGACTTCAACTTTCGCGGCCTCGTTTCCTCCTACTTTTTTCATTCTATCGTATTTTGTAACGCCCGCGCACGATCGAATCATTCCATTTATTTTTTTTCATTTCATGTGGGCGCCGTTCTGAATCAATAAAATTCTCTAGGTAAATTGTTTTGTATTTGTAGACCACGTTAAAAGCTTGTATAAAAACCCATTAACTTCCAATTAACTTTGGCAATAGCATCGAATGAAACGTCAATTAACCCACTTGAAATTCAATACCGATAATTAAATTCTTCTGCTGATTATTGGAGAACGCAGTGAATTATTATTATTATTATTGCTAAAATTATTTCTTAATGAAACGCTGTATGCAAATATAACAAATATTGCTGCTAAGCAAGGTTGTCTCATACTTTGGCCGAGAAAATTTCTCTCTTTCTAATAACCCTTTCCTTCCTGAAAGGTTTAAAATCGTCGACTCGTGATCTATTAACGAAATATTTTCCAGGTCCCTTGTTGAACTCAAAATGGTTCACCGACGCAGAAAGTAGCCGGGGGTGTGTAAGCGAGGGGCGGTTAATTCGTTGGAAGAGGGGCGGTGGAGGCGGGGTGTTTGCCCTTCCTCCCCCCCCCGCCCCACCACGGTTAAGCCCTAGAAGGGCCGGGCCTTATTTGGCGGAAGTAAATAGCGGCTTTAAGTCGGGATGTTGACCCCGATTTGAAATCTGAGAAACCCCGCACTGGTTCCTCCCCACTACCACTTCCTGGATTAACGGTAAGGGGCGAACAATGTAACGAAAGGGTTAAAAGTTGGTTTTGAAGGAGAGCGGCTTAGTTAAAGGGGTTCTTTAAAATATGTTATTCGAGATTGACGCGGAATTCTTCTGTACTGTGAAACTGATAGAAATCGGGACTTCCACAACCGGCATAAAAGAGTATACAATTGAGAGCGATCTTTCAACTATTTTAGCCCGACATCAGATATTGGAATAAAATAAGGAGTATCGTACACATTTTTGGGTAGTGGGACCTAGTTTTGGGCAGCACAAAACAGTAAGCAAATCCGAAAGTGGGTAAATAAACATTAAGAAGCCCGCGAGAAATGAACTCTGGAAAGAAAAGTTGGCACTTATTAAGGGATGAGTGAAGGCCCCGAATGACATTCTCTCTCTCGCTCTCTCTCTCTCTCTCTCTCTCTCTCTCTCTCTCTCTCTCTCTCTCTCTCTCTCTCTCTCTCTCTCTCTCTCTCTCTCTCTCTCTCTCTCTCTCTCTCTCTCTCTCTCTCTGTCTATCTCATATCTCGGTCCGAAGTGCTACTTCACCCCAACCACCCCCACCACTCCGCCCGGGGATGAATCCGCTTTCAGTGAAGGGGTGGTATAAAAGTCCAAAAAGTTGGATGTAACTGGCCCCTCTTCCACCCCCTACCCACCGTAGCCCCAACTTGGAGTTTTATCACTTAGGAAAGCCGTGTATTACGCGGTTTACCGTCGGACGGGGCGAGACCCCCACGAGATAGGCCCCAAAGGCTCCACGGGCACAAAAACTTTCTCAACTCGGAGAAACCGACCAGAACCTAGACTTCGAACAATATTTTATTCCCCGAGGATTTACCCTAAATCGGATATCTAATACATCCGATTTTGCAGCAGTAACCCTGTAAAATACTACAACTGTGGTGGACTAATTTCAGTAATGAAACAAAAAATTAACTCAGATAAGAAAAATATTGTTTCTGTAGGCTTAGTCAATAATTTAAATTCCAACTCTTTTATGCGCTGTTACTTTTGAAATTTTAAATCTGAAAACATAAAACCGATTTTTATGATGGGCAAACGCTTTAATTAAAAAGAGAACGCGGTTATATTCGATTTATACTATAATTCTGTAACAATTTCATTCGTTAATTATATCAGACAAGAAACTAAATGTAAATTATACAGGTTGAAATAATCCACAGTAGCCAATTTTCTCCTCAGAGCTAAAAGCGTTACCTGGCATTGTGCTGTTACGTATCGACTCCTAATATCTATATAATAATCTATATAATTGAAATGAGTAGGCGAAACCGATTATTACTAATTTATACATAATAATAACAACGGTGTGCTAATATGTTCATGGAAAATTAAATTATAATTTATTTCTCTCTCACTTTTGCACTTCCAATGAACTCTTACTGCCAAAACATTATTATTTAACTGCATTAATAAAGGGATTGACTGTTATCTACAGCGGGAAGCAGACACCGGTCTAGGATAGGTTATGGACATACCACGCCCCAAGAATGAAACCAAAGAGGTATCATAAATATGTTTCCTGAACATTAGGCCTCCCTCCATTTTATTATCGGTCCGAGATAATATCGGTCGGGCAGGTGCGTCGAACAAATTCAATATCAATACAGATAATAATCTTCTGCTTCGACGTCGCTCCAATTTCGTGCCGGGGGCGTTCAACTTCGTCCCGACAAGCGGCGCCGGTAAACTTTGCCCGGAAAGTATTTATTAAAGTGCCGCGAAGTTTTATCGCCAACGATAGGCCAATTTCGAAAGCTTTGCAGGCCAGATGCACAGGTAGTTTGGTTGATGACCGGGGAGGAGTGGTGAGGGGAGGACCGGGAGGCAAAAATCGTTCCGGACATCTGTCTTTGTGGAGGAGTCGAGATATTGAAGATATCAAGAACAACTTACCAACAAGCACCGAATATTCGGGTTCTGTCGTACAACGATATCCGTCCGTTTTGACTTTATTGTACCAAACTTTCAGAATACCACTGATACGTTTGAGTTGGTCGCATTCTGCTCCCAACTCCCCCATCCACCCACCATTGGGAGCAGATATATATTCAATATATATTCCAATTTAATATGAATATCATTCAATATTCTTGAACACACTATCTAGCTACTTGTCTATAGTCAATCTATTTATCTATTACAATTCAATTAGGGGATGTAATTCCAAAAATTACGCATTCGAGCCCGATGTTCAAACAAAATTATTGATGCTGATTAGGTAAATTATGCACGAACTCATAATCTGTCCGAAAACAGATCCGAGTACACATAATTTAGGTGAATATTCGTCATGCTGGAGGTCTACGGATTCCAACAGTTCTATTTTGTACATTCATAATCTTAACCACATTTCTCTGTCGAATTTATCAAACTCTTACCTTCTGTAAGTTTGTGGTAATTCCGATTTAGGAAAGCGGGTTTAAACGCGACCAGGTTTTAATGAGATCAATTCGTACGAGCTTCATTGTCTGAATCGTTTAATTGGTGGGAATCAAGGAAGACCCTTCACTCCGGCAACAGCGTGCATCCCTAGGCGGAGCCCGGGGTTGTTGTTTGAAATCGGCTTAAAATCTGTGCGGCGTTTAGCGAGCGACGGTATTAACAGGCGGCGTTCCCATCCCAACCACTCTCACAGCTTTCGATATACACACGCATACGTGCTCGGCACACGCATTGTTGTGTGTACATTCCACAAACAACAAGGGCAGTGTTTGCCGCCTAAACCGGGCCCGAGGGCTATCGATCCCACCCCGTCCCCCTGCGGTATTAAGCGGTAATTAATTGGGCGTTTTTAATGATAAGAATTAACTGAAGGAACTCTTTTCCTGTTCGGTTTGTTGGCAATTACTTAAATTACATATTTCCAGATTTTTTGTTCTTCTTCGACAGTTATATTCTCCGATTACAGCTCTGTGGTGTGTCGAACAATGCGGTGAATATTAGAGGCCCCATTGTGAGGCCCCCCCTGGCATTTGATCTCCCCGGCCTATATTATCACAGGTGGATTGATTATGTTACAAATGGATCAACTATTATAATTGACCGAGATGATTGTTGTTTAGCTACAATTGTATACCTAATATGCATCCCATAATAAGGCCAACATTAATACATAGATATATCCGAAATTATGGGCATATAAAAGACTCATGATAACATCTCCTACATTGTGTGCACTATATATAATGAAGAGAATCCAGAAATTCAATATGATAAATCATGATACTTGTATCTTCTGCGGAGGTTTGGGGTATTACCATTCCACTTAGGCATATCGGATGATGCATCTTATCTGTATTGTCACTGCTCTATTAGTGTCATTATAGGAAGTACTTTACTGAATTATTAAAGGCATGTTACTGACGATAACTAAGAACCAAACCCGGTATAGCGCGGAATTCAACCATAGAACCGAAGACAGAAGATCTACGAGAGCTGTGTTAAATCTTAATTAAGCCTTCCAGACATGCTTATTGACCGTTATTGTACATTTTTACGATCGTTTATATATCGATTTTTGTGCGTTAAAGGTATTTTGGGACTTAAATAACGCATCCTTATTATCTACTCGCAACAATTTTCTCTTCATCGTAATATAGGCCGCGGCAGCATTTTTGCGGGAAATTTTTAAATTGATACCTTTTTACGAGTTGACTAAATGACACGTAAAAAACGGTAAGTTGTAAAAATGTTCGAAACCGTTTACAGCCGGTCGGCCAATATTTAAGAGCTCAAATTTTGGGGGCACTAATGGAAAAGTTTACCAAAGGTGGAAATCGAACCCGTCGCTTTCCCTTGAGTTCGAGGATGTCCAACTCTGAAATGTTAATTAAACGCCGAATCACTTTACTTATTACTTTTTTTTACGCGTATACCTTTTAGGGAATATTTGAGTATTCCTTCAATTTATTGAGTATTTCTGGTTCCGCTCTTCGGGGATCGCGTCGATAGGGGTAGGTTGAGTCAGAGGGCCAGTTTCGATCTCAGGGTCGAGGGGGGTTAATAAATTATTCAAAATTGGAGCCCCGTCCGAAGTGGCAGGTCGGACCGGTGTCAATGGGGGTTGGATGGGGGCGAGGCCATTGTCCGGCATTGTGCCTGTCTCTGTAGGACCACCCCCGCCCCGAGCACAATCCACCCTCCACACGCCTTAATGCAGTTAATGCCCCCATTCACGTCCCCGCGGCCTTTCCGAAGGCTACGTGACGCCACAACGGAGAGTATACCGACCCGCTCTGGGTTAATACCGCGGTACGTAAGAAGTGGGGCGGGCAGATATGATTCCGGATTATCGACAGTTCGGATGCAGCATTCTGTCTCCATCAGGACATCCATGGCTCTCGCGCAAAATGTGGCACAGCCCCGCTAAATTTCTTGACCTATAATTACATTTCCATGAGGAATCTGCTGACCTAGGAAAAAGACTAGCGCGATCTAGATTTCCTGCGGGGATCCATACAGTATTGGGAGTCAAACTTTCACACACGGATGAGATAGGAAAAAGACCAGCGCGATCTAGATTTCCTGCGGGGATCCATACAGTATTGGGAGTCAAACTTTCACACACAGATGAGAAAAGAAAACAAAAACTGTGATGTCAATGGTATGATTTTTTACTGTCCTTCGGTACACTACCAATATGGACGGCGGAAAACCGAAACGAAAGAAAAGCCCCGTTTGAAGGGAAATGCCGATACTGAACTCTGAAAGGGAAAATACAATGACAAGGCCGGAAGTTGAGGTGTATTGGGAGCTTTATTAAATTACACCCGACCAATAAGAGTTGCAATTGTTACAGCCAGTGAACGCGAATATATCTATTCTTCAAAAAGCAAATTTACCGATTTTAATTCTCTAACGTATACTCGATAGTGGTAATTAAAATTATTTAGTGGCCGAAAGACATTATGCAAAACGACTACATCCAACGTTTAAAATGATTGCGCATATTCCGGTAGTGAATATGCATTACCACCGTGGACAGTTTTGTGCCACCGGGCACACACTATATTTCTCTATTCATGAATAAAACAAACAGGACAGACTGACGTTCGTTATATGTATTTGACCCCGGCTGAAAATATATGACGCCGATATTGACTTTATAGAGCATACTGCTTTCCGCTATTTCATGATAGTGCTCTTCATTCAATTCCATATTTTATTATACCTACCGCCCGGTACCTCTACCGGATACAAGAACGTTCCGAACCTTTACAGTAATTTAAATCCTTTCGTTTACTACGGGTTTAAATGCACTTAATCTGCCCTAATAAATTATTGTTACAATACAAGAGAAATATAAAACAACATACACGCTTACATACAGGCGTTTACGTGGATATTGGGACCTAATCGACTGTTTTATAAGTGTACGGTTTAATGATTAATGTAATCAATTGTTACTCGGGACAATGGAGATATTCTTGGTTATGCCACCAGACGTATACAGTCACTGTCACTATAAAACTGTATATAAATGTCTGCTAGTATACACCGGGTCTTCGGGATTCTTTCTCCACTCGGTGGTTCGGTCTTTTGATAGACCGTCGGAAATAGTGTCAGGAAATTAGTTAGGCATGACGACTGCCGAAGCACTGGGTCGAGAACTTAAGCCCGATTGATTATAGATTGCTTCAGTTGCAACAGGGCGGAGTAACTCATCAATCAGACGGTACTGAGGTACTGAAGACAGCAAAAGACCGAACCCAGCAAGCGGAGACAGAAGATCGCGGGAACCATGGAATCGATTTGCGTAACCTTTTCTTCGTACTTCTATCTTCCAGTTTCCTGCGCTGTTTTGGACGATTCCGTCATTGACAACAATCTTACGGTTAGTTTACCGCGGAATAAGGACACGAACAGAGATAAATGCCGTTCAGTTTGCCCCCAGCGCCTAGCGCGAAACCGCTTTATCGGTAGAAACTTTTTCGAAAAATTAGCCCGAAAAGGGTCCTTCTCCTAAAGCGAAATTGAAGTCATATTCAAATCCGTATAGGGAAGTTACGCCATTTGGTGATACCGGCTCGACCCCTCCTCCCCTTCAACGCCGCCTAATGCAAGTGAATGACGTTATTAACGCTCTCATAATCGGCTATTATGTTAGCCTGCGGTATACTGTTACTATCAATTGGAACGACTGAACTTACTGAAAAACTGATAACAGTGGCGGAAGGAACTCAGATACGGAAAGTCGAACCGTCAATGGGCTAGTTGATTTATTCCGTTTTTAATTTTTTTGTTTGGACCGTTCCGTGACGTCACATCCGTGCAGGGAAGTTTTATAAATAGACGCATCCGAACCCCGTAATTTCGTTATCCTAACATCATAATTGTGGAGCACTCGTCGCGGTAATTTGATATTCCGCGAAAATGAAACTGAAACGGAAGCGGCACCCATGTTTCTGGTTCCCCTTTTTGTCAGCGGGGATTGTTTAATACTCGGCACAAAGTGTCCAATTAGCGTGATTCGTTTTAATTTAATGCAGTACAATTGCTCGGGCTTCGCCCGATTCGAATATCAAAAGTTCAGAATTCGGAATTTGCGTCGGTGTAAAAATCTATTATTTTCGTTTCGGTTCTTATGAAAATAAATTGAGAAAAAGAAACCGGGGGCCGTTTCTTTCTTCTACGATGGAATTGGGTCGCCGGAACTTACTGTTTACAGAAAGAAATGTCCGCAATTCAAAGATCCAGAGGAGGAAAAGAAAGTTTATTTGAACTATCTTACGCTCCATTGAACCTTTTCAGTCGGTAACCAATATTTCAGTGCTCCACTTCCAGATAATTTCCTCTTAAAGTTTAAATTTATGTTTCTTCGGAGAGGAAATCATGGTACCTCTGTGTTTGAACGTCCACGCCCGACCTGCGAACGAGCTTCATAATATTTCCTAGCTAATTTCTGAACAACCTAAATGCCAAATCGGCAGTGTCGAACCAGCCTACTCGCAAAATAAATCTACACACTTGAACACTTAGTTTTGAAGAAAATTATCAAATTCGTCGGAATTAAAATGTATTATATCTTGGAATCATTACTGGGGCTCTAATATTACGGATGAATAAATATAGGCATTAATTAAATCATATTAATACATTATCATATTATTAAGAGAAAATAACTGGAATAATGACATTGAACCATAATAATGTATTTCTAAGGTATAATTTTAATTAAATTCCGACACAGATTCCTGCTCGTATAGTTCAACTGAAACCTGGATGTTGTTTTTTATGCAATCAATAACAAAAGATCACATTATATCGTTCACTTCCCATTTTTTTTTCTAAGTGTGTTCAAACGCCTGTTTGGTCTTAGCTGAAACCGGATTTGTCTTTTTTGCCATCCACAATAAAAATTGAGTCATATTTGAATTTGAAAATAAGGAATAGAATAAAAAAATAATTTTGAATTATTTTCACATATATTATTTATATATATTAATATAATTTATTATATATTATTTTACTTTCTATTTATTTCATTTTCCGCTCGCTTTATTCATTATTGAATTAGATTAATACTGATCTTGCGTATTCTGAATTGCGCGCCTTTTAATTTACTGTAATTTCGCGTTCAAACAATATGGAATCGTGACATTATAAAATCCAATTAATACGAAACTGCTTTCTAATTTCATTGGTATCGATTGCAGTCGAACGCTCTCCAGTCCTGACAAACGTTTAAACAGTAATCAAATTTATCCTTTTTAAAGTAAGCACCTGTAATGCTATTAAGTGGCCGCTGGGAAGTAAGTCCGTTAAAACGGATTTCTCCTCTGTGGATTATTTTTGCGCCCGGCGAAAATGAGTTTTTTTTCATCATCCTACCCGAGCTCCTAATAAGGTCGGCTCGTAAAAAGGAAACTAATCTCCTTGGAATTTCCCCATATCACAGCAAATGGAATAAAAATTGCAGGCCGAATTTGCTCCCCCGGCGTGTTTTTACGATCCATTTGTCTGATAAACAATTTCGGTATTTTACAATTAGAAAGGGAGGTTCGAAAAGTATCGACCGATGGGTGATATTGAATTATGAAGCTAGACATATTTTTACTGTGGACGCGGACCCAATTACATGAAGTTGAAGCTCCCATATTCTATTAATTTGCACTTTATTGCCTTGCGTTGAAGGAAAGCGAGTGTATTCTGTAGTAGCTCTGTAGTGACCTAACAATTTGACTGAGTTGTAAGGGAAAGTATCCTTGCTCCACTGTTACTATTAGGTTGTTCGTAGGATGGAAACCAATATAGTAATGACTAAATCAGGTAGCACAAAAAGAAGATAACACTACTGACAGTTTCTAAAATAATTTAAAGATAAGTCGGGAAAATAAATTTTATATAGATAGCTAACTCGTCGTAATCGAATTATTCCTTTTAATCGAAAAAATAAACGCTTACCTCTGTATTAGGAATTATCGAGGTGAATTCATTCCAAAATAATTATTTTTAATTACAATTATATTCAGTTTTCTTCAGTCGGCCGGGAAAACGAGTTCATCTCAAGGGGACCGGTATAATTTTTGAAGGTGAGACTCAGCAGAATTCTCAAGTTGGAGGAGGATAATACTAAGTACGGGACTCTGCTTCTCCACTCCTCCAACCATCCCCCCCCCACGGTCCCGTTCCACGACTGAATATTTCCAAGACCGTTGTCAAGACCAGAAATTCCTTCGTTATGAGTTAGTAGTAAGTCCCCCTTCCGGAGGGGGATAAAGTACCCAACGCCGCCAAGTCCGGCGACGAGTCCCGCCTCCGCCGCCCCTCGTGAGTGTGGACTTACTCTTACTTACTAAAAGGAGGGGGTGGGCAAGCGGGGCGGATGGACTATAGGAGCGGGGGTGGAGGGGGGAGGGGGTTCGAGGAAGAGGAAGGGGCTTAGCTAAGCGGCAAGTGCGAAGTGAGACCGAGGGTGCGACGGTGAGGGGTTGAAGGAGGGAGAGTTGGAGAGATTCCAATTAAGTTTGCAGCTTTTACTTCGGCCGGTTCGGCCCTGGGAGGAGGATGGGTGGATGGGAGGGGGGTGCCGCTGCCAGCATTTACGCCCCACTAACGAGGCCGTGCCACCATCCCCCCCGCGAAGCGGTGAAAAATTGCGGATCTACCAACCCCATCCCTACACATCCCCCCCCCCTCTTATAAATCCTTCATTTCGCACCCTCCACCGAATCTATCCGAAGATCGAAAAAAAATTGTTGGACAACGCTGAGTTATTGGCCCCAATAATGTTTCGAAGAATCCACCTCTGGGAATCTTATTCCTCTGAACATTATTTGCGTCCACTCGAAATATTTATCTTTAAAATCCGCCCAAATTTTAAATAAAACAAATAATTTTATCCATCCTAGCGAACGTCATGCTGATTTCCTCCTATGCATCGTCATATCAACCCCTGAACACACCTCAGAGTACTGTCACTAAATGACCGCCGGTCGTTTATAGAAATGAATTGATTGGGCGTTCTTATTTAATCAACATTAAGACATTATTGACATGAACATTAAGCCGTTATTGTGAAATACCAGGTCCAGAAATATTTAATATTCACAGACTGAAATTCCCGGGTCTTTTGTCGCATCCGATAGTGCTGTTTTCTTTTTGTTCATTCACTCCTCTGGATGAACAGATCTCGGTCTCACACTGCCCGGCGTCTCAACACCGATAGTGTAAATGTAACGGCTGGGATAAGTGCAAGAAATGTCCTCGCCTGTTTCCCGGAAGCTGGCTGCCGCGATAAAAACACTTTGGAATGTTCAAGACAATCCGCGTTTCGTCCGATAAATCCGATTCGTTTCGAATAGGAAATTCCCAACTATTTAAGATCACAGAGTTGGTTAACGGAATTATCACTCAAAAATAAATAAGAAAAAAATCCAGACTGTATTTCCTGCCTGGTGAGATTAGCTGGTAACCTTCTGTGATAAAAGAAAGCAACGAAATTAACGTTACAGTGATTTCACTAGAAATGTTTGAAGAGTTTACTTATATTTGATTATTGAATTATTGGATTAAATAATAACGTTTTATAAATTACTTTTCCACATTTTATTTTCACACATAATTAATAACAATTATTACCTTAATAATCACTCTAATTAATAATTTTGCTCAATATGGATGTATTAGCCACGAAGTGACCTTTTGGGCGGGCCTAATATCACTTTGACTCGTAGGTTGATGTGAAACGATCCCCCGCCCCCCATATATTGCGATCCTAACGAGCAAACTACATAGTATTGCATTATCCTGTATATTAACTGCAATAAGCGGTCAGTACATATGCTCCAGAGGCCATATGTCAGCTTTCGATATTGGTACCGCCTCAGGCGTCTCGTTTCGATGATGCAGTTTCAGTCCGAATTCTAACACAGAATTTTCACAAAATTCTACAAGCAGATCTTACAAATGCGCGTTGGAGTTGTTGGAAATCCACATTATATTATAAAAATAACAAAAATCCTGCACGTCAGTTAAAGCAAAATGCTTCGTAATCAGGTGAGTTACGGCCGAAAAGGGTATTGAGGACAATAACTCACATGCGTTTTTAATACCATAATAATTTCAGAGTGGTGTGTATTTTATTATAGTAATAAATATGTCCATACAACATTATCACGAAAATACGCAATACTTCTATATTGCAAACAATAATTCTTAATTTTTTGTTTCAGGTAAGCGATTCTGGGTTACGGTCTCATTATAGAGGTAAGATAAATTTATGTAACTCCTCACACAAATAATTGGCTCGTGTAAATTTACACCTTCTTGTGTCGCTTCAGACCCACTAATCACTAGTGTTACAATTTTCTGCAGTTCCACAAACAATTCGATTAGCCCCATTATAAATACCTTCACCGGGTATTTAATACTTCAAACGTCTAATCGGGGGAATGGAAGGATTGACAATTTATCAAACAATTACCGACGAGATATAATTTAGGAATAATGAGTTCAAATAAAATAAATGAAAAAATGGGGGGGAAATTGAATATCCTTTCTAAAATAAATTGGTTACCGAGCCCGTTTATCCGTCAATTAGGGGTGGAATAAGTATTGCAATACTGAGACGAAAACAAATAGACCTCGGGGGATCGAGTTCTTTACGTAGCCGCGTGTGATAGAAAATTAATCGCGGGAAGACGAAACATATTTATTTTCTTCTGAAAAAGTGAATGCCGAAACTGTACCCGGATTGGTTCAGAACAATTTACGAAAATCCCCGGCCATGATTAGAAAGGCAATTCCTCTAATTGAGTTTCGGTTTTAGCGTTTAAACGGGCCGACTTGGAAGGAAAAACGAGATGAGTGAAATCAGAGTTTTCAATTGGATTTCCTCTTATTCTTTTACCGCGCCTCCCCCGGTTCCGGGTATGAAACTGGGTACGGAGAGAAGCTGTAAATCTGTTATGAATAAATGGCGAGCGGGGAGCGTCCAGAAGAACATAGGGTGAACAGGGAGAGGCACAGAAGAAAAGCCGAAAAGGATATCTGACCGGGTCTGTTTTGACCGCAAATAGATAGCCCCCTTACTGCCTCCCCCCCGCTGCGGGATATTTACATAAGGGATTGAAATTAAAGTGTCTACGATTCGTATCGGGATTCCCTCTACGTCCTGTAATTCCCGCATTCCGATTGTCTACTAGGAATAAAATGCCCTATATCATATGTAGTGGAGATACGAATTCAACTCAAATAATCAACTAGTCTGAATAAAATATTGACGTTCTTTCGGAGTGTGATATTGAAACAGCTTCTGTATACCTCAGATTGAATTGGATTATAATAAATACGTAACCCCCACTGGAAGTATGGAATATCTAGTTTGGAATCTCGCCGGTTTGGTCTTTTGTAGAACGGTACCTGCTGTTCGCCATCTTCAGTAGCAGTGGGGATCACATTGGCATGGATGCTTCCAGCAGCATCCAGCACCCTGTCACGACGTGACAGTAACTCACACTGCTACTGAAGATGGCAAGAAACCGAAACCAGTCTAGCAAGAGATCAAACCAGCGAAATGAGCCGGAAGAACACGAAATCTTCCTATACTGTAGATGATAGAATATCTCTAATTTTTAAAATATTTTATACACTTCCAGTTTTGTACGAATGCGATCAAAGCCGCACTACCCGAGCGATGTTAACAAAGGGGGCTGTCAAGCTGTTACCGGCCTGTGTATTTCCCCCTCGCGAAATCGCGTCAAAACACATGTCCCGCAGAATATTTTCCAAACCGAAACCCCACCATAATAAATGGTGCGCGGGAGAGCCCAGATTTCTGTACGCGGAAGGTTCAAACGTGACAAAGTGACAGTCGTCCATCCATCACGCGTCCGCCGTAATTACGGCCAGCCCCACCGTCCGGAGCTCCCCCCCCCTGCCCCCGCCCCGAGGGTAGAGAGAGAGAGAGTGACGAATCGGCCGTGGCGAATCAACCGCCGCTCTCCCGGTGTTATCATTGTCTGTCCGCTCTCATGTGTGTGTGTGTACGGGGCCCCCCACCCGTTCCGCAGGGCTACGCCCTCCTGGCCCCTCGTCGTGGGGAGGGATGGGGACCCACTACTCCTAACTACCGGCCTACTAGTCGAACTATAGTCTAACCCGGAGCCTGTGTCTGTTGTGTGTGTCTGTGATCACCCCACGTGTTCTCTCGTAACCACCCCCCCCCCCACCCGACCATAGCCAGCGACCCTCTTCCACAGTTTTTCAGTTTATTTCGTGAGGTATAAAAACTAATACGTCGTGGCATCATTTGGTATTGGTTACTAGAAGTGAGTACATATAGATGACTAGAAAGAAAAAATATTATAACTACATGCCCTCTTCTTCGTTGTGTATCTCTCTTTACTCAAGACACAGGTGTGTCATGGGATTTCATTCCATTTAAACGTCGTAATTAAATTTAATTTATGTTACGTTAAACAAATGTATTTGTAGTTTCTCAGATATTTTATGAGATTTACCCCCTTTTGTAAGGATCGATGTTCCGACTTTCCTTTGCCTTTCGCCAATTAGGCATTAAGTAGGTCTAAAATTGTTTCGGCCTCCAGGCATCGTCCGATTCAAAACGTCGGTTTTCTTTTTTTATATTTATAGGCGTTACTGCAGAACGCAGAAGGTGTTCTGGTGGCAAAGGCTTCCGAAGGCGTTTCAGAAATAACATAACCGACGGTCTTTTAAACCGCCAGTACTCATCAGTGTGGTAAACATACGCGCAGCTCATGAGTTTGATGGTTGTTGACGTTGGCCAACCAGAAAACACTAACACATTCCTGGGTCGTTCCTGGACCCGTTCGTTACTCCTCCTTTTACTCAGTAAAACCTGATATTTTTACCTCTTACTGTAAAGGAAGTTTACGTTTCTCTAAATAATACCACACACCTAGAACGCTATGATTCATTTAATTTGGTAATTGGTCCGTTTCTATCTTTAGACAACTACGATAATTCTATGCAGTAAGGAGTAGTCCATATTTTGTATTCTTTGCGAAATGAATTGATGCAACGAAGATGCTCGTACGGGACACATTTGCGGAGTTACCAGTATTATCAGTAACATCGGTTACGATGCAAGAGATCATGCGAGGGTTCAGAGAGTTCAGGGGGCTGTTACTCCCGTGAGTCTTTCTTTTATCAGTAGTTTTTCGTCGTCTCGCCCTATCCAGTAGCATTCCTTACATTGACATACATCACTGTCCCAAAACCATAACTTCACTCTCTGTTCCATTAGATAAGACTTCGTTTTAATACTCACAGAACGCTACGGAAAACCATCGGTGGGAGAACGTCTGAGAATAATTAATCCCTGAACAATTTTCACGTCTTGCCACGAATGACGTCACACTTCGGTTTATTCAGGTACCTGCTCAAGCGCTCAATTATTTTTTATGCTATCCCTTTACGGCTCGCTCGACCGTTGTAGCAATTAGAAGGATGACGGCGTATTTACGCCCGAAAATTTGCCGTGTAATGCGTGCGTACGTCATTCTGTCTGTTGACATCGGGAGGGTGGAATTTTTTTCTGTGTTCCTCCCATACCGAAAATCAATATTGACTGTCGACGGTAATGGAAGGATTTATGTAAGTCAATAACGGGACTCGCTCATCTTATTGGTAGTTCCGAGAAGACCGCGATGCCAAATGTCAAATATGATGCGAATATTCTCTGCATGCCACAATTCTCTATACCAACGATTTAATTCAGACTACATTTAGGAGAAACTACTAAACCTGTCTATTGTTATAGAGCTTCACAATCCTGTATGTACAACAAGAGATTTTAAAAAATTATGAAATCTCAGACTCAGAAGAAAGAAAGTATAATGGTAACTAAATGAAGTTATTAAACTCGGGAACTTAACGACAGCAATTTGTAGCTCATTAATAGTAAACTGCTGTGTTAAAAGCGGTTAAGATAGCAGCAATTAACTTGTTCTTTCCTGATTTGACTGCTTCTCTCGCCCAATCGTAGTACGTCTAACAGAGTATACCGCATCGATTTATAGCATGAATTTCAACCGGTCAGTTGTACTGCTTGCTTTATATAATTGTAGATTACTTATAATTGGGAATCGCGAAATCAGTCATTTTCCCATTATTATAGAATTATAGGGTTTGAAATGTAACAGACCACCGAGCACCGAGGATCTCGGGAAAGAGAACTAGTTTGAGCGCTTGTGTGACGCGGGACAGTAAAAAATATTCGGGCAAGGTCTGAAAAATTAGATCAAACTACACAATACTGGACTATTTATTTACGGCCTTTTTTGTCGCTTAAGATCGTTCTAATCTAAAAGTGGGCCGCTACATTTACATTGTCGGCTCTGGAATTTAATTTCGATTACGTACGGGGGCGATATATTAAGTTTTTCCAGCGGCGTTTTAAATTCAAACTTGAAGGAGTTCTGGCCATCTTCAATACCACCGAATGGCAATCATCAACGGACATTACGGCCGGACTATTCTATTGTCGGAACGCCACTGAAGATGGCGAGAAGTAGAAACCGGTCTGGTATAATACAAAAAGCTCATATCGAATTTTTACGTTAGGACTGATTGATTGCCTACTGTTTGGGAAGATTCAGTTTCGTCATCCCCATTTGGTTTTACAGTAAACTGGGATTTTCAAAAAAAAAGAATATCGTTTAGGAAAAAAGTCATCCGATTATAAACTCGGTAGATATAAAAATGAATGTGCTATCGGAAATGTACATTCTGCCCCCCCTCCCCCGGGCACTTAATCGGTTTATTCGGGTCCCACGCTCCTCTATAGAAACTGGGTAAAAATCGCCGTGGGAATGAAGGGGCCCAAAACAGAAGAAATATAGGAGAAAGGGCAGAAAACTAATGGGCGGATCTTAATCTTTTGTCGTTTTTTATTCTATTTCGTCCTGTGTACCTCATTCATCTCCCGCGCCGGAGTGTTCGGGATGAAAAACAGGTTAACCGATTCACGGCCTCAATGGGTTTTGACAACTAGACTAATGCCCGGGCGCGGTCGTTCTCCTGTACATCTTCAGTCTTAAGAAGTGCTTAAACTTAAGCGCGCCCATTATTTAACAACCTAATTTCGGTTCGAACAGCGGCACCATCCAAGGCATTAATCAGACATATAAGTGAGATTAAGCTGTAGCCATAAATGAAGTCTTTCTGTACTGCTTCTTGGATAGTTTTCCTTAAAGTGAAATTGTTAATTTGGTATTATTATTCCCAGAATTTTATTATTGGCTTGCAGTTAATTATACTATTTTCTGCGAGTTAACGAGTAATAAACCTATAAGACTTTACAGCACGGTAGGTTTATACCCTGTGTAAGACAACATAGGAGTAAGCATTAGGTTTTTCTATGATTTATAGAAAGTGTTCCTCCACGGGGAAATATTTTGTATAAAATATCTGGCCTGGAGCTGTTGCTGTGTCGAACTGATTTTTCAGGCTAGCGCTAGAGTAATCCCCGCTGTGGGAGCTTCCCCGTTGGATTAGGGCCATTTGGAATGGTTTTTTATCTCCGCGTTCGCTTGAAATCTTAGCATCCAGGGGGTGTACTTTCAGCACCTAGGAGTAGCTATGTATGTTCCTTACCAAAACGTATTATGTTGTCGGCAGAGAAGAAATGTTACTCTCCAAGTCGAAAATAAACAATTTAATGTAATTCTACAGTGTGCATCCGATATTCATTAAGCACTTACCAATGCAGTTCTACGAGTGTAACACACACGCCGACCATTTGGTTAACCGCCAAGTTAATTGTTCAACCGCTAATTGTAGTCGGACATTTTGGACGATTGTCGACCCCAATTTACTTGACGTGCCAGTCCCGCTTGTACTTTGCAAGTCCTCGTCGTGTATATGGCGGCGCTTTGATTGATACTGCGCTGGCAATGTGCCGGGATGCGGTAGGGGAATTCAAGTTCACCGACTCAAAGTTGGTTGGCGGACTTGTCAAGCTAATTAGGACGGGCCGAAACTTAAGTAAGCTCATATGAGACACTATAACATATATATATATATACATATATATATATATATATATATATATATATATCATATGTACAAACTAATTAACTAAATTAAAGCTAAACCCGTTTCTGGACCAGAATAACAATATGCAGTGGCGCAGTATAGATCACGGCTTAATTCTGGGAAGTTTCTGGGTAGGACGTCTGGAAATATAAAAAACAATTTACTGTCAAGCACGTGTAAAGCTACTATCGGTTATGTGTAGTGGGCGGGGATCGGACACATGACTTGTGGCGTCCAATCAACCGGAAGATAACCATCTTGTTTCGGGGTTTAGTAATTGGCTTCCTCCGATGGACCATTGAGTTCTATCGGATAAACAGTCAATTCACTGCCGCAATTGCCTCCAGTACCAGCACAATTACGTTCATTACCGTTGTTATATTTAGCCCGATTATCTGTACCGAAGTCACTGTACATATATTTCATTTTCTAGAAGTGGGGTTGCCATTTTATGCTGCGTTATGGTGCAATACTATTGGTATTCAGTACGGTTGTCACAAATATAACCGATTTTGATTCAATACTCCAATTCAATGTTAGTGTCATCAAACCATTAGGTTAGGTTATATTTAAAAATATTTTATAGGGGTGGGTCAGAATGTTTATTACGCGTAATAATAATGTACGAATAAGTAAGCCGTCTATTGATGACGGCGAGAAGCCAAAACAGGTCTCACACTATTTACAGATTTACTGCACAATGACCCTGCTGATGAATAATATTTTTAACTTGATCTGAAGGCGAAACCCGAAATTATTTGCAAAAGCCACTCAGTTACGTAACTGGGAATTGTCGAAGGAATACTGTTGTTCATTCTTAGAAGTATATTATTCTAAGAATCGCTTAAAAACCATTATAACTCCGATTTAACGTATGTCTCGAAATTATTTTAATAACTGCACTTCGCCAGAATTGTACATAAATGGATTGGCGTATGATAATATACTTTCAACACTATATACAGCAGCCACATATTGGAATTCGGGTGCTCTTGTGTGAAGATAAGTAAAACGGGCCGATTCTAAACTGCGAAGAGCAATCGGAATCTTAAATATGATGAAGTTTATTTTCTAGGCGTCGAGAGTTTATTTTTCTGCTGGGCGATTCTCGCCCTTTCCTGAGACCGCTGTTCAAGAAGCAAAATAGGTTTGAACTCGGCCCAGATTACAAGTTCCGAAGGACAATCAAACTGTTAATTGGCCGGGGTCGATCGGTGCCCGCCGAGATAAGTGGGAAAGCTCACGTTTCCAATCAAACCCCTCAGAAAACAATCTATTCCCCACGACCCCGCCTCCATTTTCAAGTTTTTATAATATCCAGACCCCCGAACTCAATAAATAAAGAACATTTAGATTTGGGTGTCGATATTCATAAAATTGTCCCGTGAACTGTTGTTTATGGGCGGCTATTTCATCATTTTTGACCTGTATTTCTAATAAGAGAATAGAATCAGGGCGCTACATAAATCAAAATATGTTAAGCCCCTTTGCAGATAATATTTTAGTGAGAAAGTTCGTACAAGAAGAGCATTAGCAGATAACATCCGAAAAATTTCATTAATTATTTTAATACAGGTAATAATGTTTTCTGGGCGATATTTAGTTAAATTCAAAACCTTACTTATTTCCGACGATCCTTCGTCAATATTTGATATTAAATTCGTAATAAAATTTTTAATTAAATTATTTTTAATGTTATCCTCCTCGCGTCAATTAACAGTATAAAATTTGTATAAAGTAACCATGACTCGATGGTGAACGCAGTTTACGATTAGAGCTCGTGACCGTTGCTCGAGACCTCCGTCGGTCGAATATCCGTCTCGGATTTCCACCGCCGGGAGTCATAAAACTTTTTTTTACTGTCGGGCAAATAAAAGAAGTTAATTGGCCAGATAATTTTTATTTTATTGGTTCTACCAGAAGAGGTCCCGACCCCCTTGTTCACGCCCCTTTACGCAAATCCGACCGGGACCGATCGCGCTAAAATGGCCGCCTCTTCCCCTGTAAAAGGTTTGGGGGAGTCCGGCGGCGGGATGAAATTATTTATAGCCGCGATTTAGCCCTGAGCTCTTGATTCCTGTTACAATATCGCGTGAAACACATTTAATTATAAAATTCAGTTCGGTGCTTCCCCATCCCCCGAAAGATTCCCGAACCGATTAGTCCAATTTTCATTAAAAGAAGCACGGTGTAATATCAAGTTTTCAGTTTATTAAACGCGATGAATAGGATTATTTACTGCCCGCTCCCTCCCTCCATCCCACCCTCCCTTCTCACGAGTCATTATACGAGAAAAGAATTACGGGAATATAAAAAAAGGGGCGGAGTTTAATATTACCCGAAGGGGGATAAAATTTCCCCCCGCTGCTTTAAAAGCGTTTAAATTTTTATATTAATTTTAGATGGCCGTTGACTCCGAACGGCTACAGCCTTTGAAAGGGACACAGTCATAATTGTTGATGCGGTATTTCGATTAACGTTAAGGGGATAGTTAAATTAGATAAAATATGGAGGAATATTGTCGGTACCAGGGACCAGAAGATCAGTCGGCGGGCGGCCACGTTTCTGAAAATTAGTTCTCTTACGAGGAAACTGAATTTTATAATTAAATGTGTTTTTCACGGAATATTATAATATCAGTTTAATGTGGGCTATAGGGCGGATTTAAATTCGGCGCTAAGTAAAATATGAGCGTTGAATATAAAACAACCGCCCGCGAAAAAGGAAGTCGGCTGATACAAAAGTGGGCGCTGTTTAACTTCTAGAATTCTGGAAGCTCTCTCTCTTGTGTGTGTGTCTGTGCTCCTGTATGCTGTCTCTCTCCCACTCGCTGTCTCTCCATCTCTCTTTCTCTCTCCCTCTCTCGTATCTCGAAATGGATATTACTTTCCCTTCGGGGCGGGCCGGGCCGGTGAGCGTCGAAAAGTTCATTTAAACTTTTGTTTGATCTTTAAGTTTGCTAATGTTGGATACGCGCTCTACCCCTCCCCACCCACCCCGTGCACACTGGCGCACGCACTCGTAAACACGGCCAGAACAAACCCTACTGGAACTTTTGTGGACTACATCTTAGGGTTGGGCCGTTCGGGGGTGGACGGGGTGCGTGGGGGGGGGGGAATGGTGTAGGGGTGAGTCATGTTTGAACAATTAGTTCCCCGGCTTTTCAAGGACCCAGGTTGCCCGGGCTCGTTTTAATTACGCATAAAGCGTTTTCCAGTTGACAAGGGGAAGAACGGTTATTTAATCACCGGACAGAAATTTTCAGTCTCCGACTGGGATGTGTGCCATATTTGTTCATTTTGTTGTCAGACAGGGAAAATTATATGGAGCCATTTACCGCTGATTGGTAAATAGAATGAATTATTTATCCCTCCTCAATTAGTACCATATTCCTTGTTATTTAATTATCACGATTTTATGTTCAAACACGTTGAAGTAAACCTATGAATATTTCGTAGAACTTCTAATTTCTTATGAGATTAGTTTCCAGTTTTATTTTCTTATTTTGTAATTCCGTGATTTTTTAAAATTCAATATTCCTCGTTGTCGGCCCACAATGCTCCGTAACACTCTGTCTCTGGAACCCTAATTCGACAGGTTCGGCTTCAGTGGGCCGCTGAATGATTCGAACGTCGTCAAAATAGCTGGCGACCTCAATTTCTGGTAGGCGGTCTTATAGAACGAAAAAAAAGAATAAATTACTATCGTTCGTACACCGTGGGTTCATAAACTTTTCGAGCGCACTTTTTTCGCACACACCGTTCGTTCGAGCCGTAAGATCGAGTCATTAAACATCAGAATTGACAGTGGGAAGGTCCGAATTGCGGGGCTAAACGGACCTGAGCTTGACGCAAGTTCGAACGCTATTAATTGAATGGTAAGCCTTGAAATGTCCCTTCGTATACAAAATAAAAAATATTTAAGTGCATTTCCTCCTTCGGTAAGTCATAATAACGATTTCATTGGCCGAGGGGTTGCGCAACGTTTCCAATCGTCCTTCATGTCCACTTCTATAAAAAAAGTAACGTTATAAGAAAAACAAAAATACTCTCGGCGGTGTTATGCAAAAATACAGCTTAGGAACGTGACACCGACTGTTCTAATCTCGTCGCCCGTGATATAACTCCGAAGCGTGTCTGCCATATTTTTTAGTTTAAGTTAAATATCTCCGGCAATCCCTACAGAATCTGATTTTGACGCTTTTAGGAAACATTCACTCGAGTATATTGCCGGCGTGGTAAAAAAACGATGGATATTACCATACGATCGGGGGTTATTTTCACTAACTATTTTATGTACTGAACTCCCTGTGGGCGAAGAAAAACTATTGTACGGAACTATTGAAGAGCTACCGGGAAATTATTTGGCGAATTACATTCATTTTAATATAACCGAGTTGTGACTAATAAAACTAATCTTGATGCTATGTACGTTTATTTCTGAACTTATTTTTTTATTATAAAATAGGCTTATATCATTGAAATATTATTATTAAATTTGTACCTATTCGGTGGCCCGCGAGGATTTAGCAATGCTATTCTTGCCATCGCCTATCTACTTAATCTGGTCCCGCCATTAGAACGGTTTTTCATAAAGCATTTTGCCTTTATGTTGGCAAGCTCGCATGCGTATTTTGTTTGTTATTGTACGTAAAAAGAAAGAATAGTTTCATTTCACATTAATTTTCTCATTTAGTGATACTGGCTGCTTACCCTTCAGGCGTGCATCACTTGTTGGCGACGCTGAGCACTGAAATTTACCGAACCCACCGTTTCTATCTGAGCCTCCGCGGCGGCCGGGACAAACTTGATATTTGCCCAGTTAAGAAAGGATTTTTGCCGAGGACTCTTCCAGCGCGCTTCATGTTGATATTGCTTTCTTCTCTGTTTGTCTTCCGGGGGCGGCGTTGTTGGGGGCGGCGGCGGGGGTGGAGTGCGCAACAGCCCCCCTTTTCCCAAACTCGAAACCAATCTGAACCTTCGTTAAGGGTATCCGCTTCCGGTTTTTTTCTGTTTATTTTTTTCTAGTCGTCTCTATTTGTCTTATTTTCTGACGTTGGTACCGTCCGCGATGGGGGCGCCTGAAATTTTAATTTGAGCCCATTTCTGAACTTCATGAAAGTCGGTAAGGAAAGGTTAGTGATAGCACAAACTGATATTATTGAACATATTTGGAAGAATAAACGAATTTACTATGTATATCAATCCTCTTGTTGAGAAGAATTACTATCCATCGAAGAGTCTAATGTTTGTTTTACTTTCGGGGGCAAATTTAAAAAATGTGATAAAATACTGAAGCGTCCGTATCAGTGTAAAAACCAGATCGTCTCTATATAATCCGTAGTTATTGCTTCATCCGGCGCTCCCATTATAAGCAGCGGATACAATCCCGGTTTCTGATTGTTGGAGCCGGGCACGGAAACTTATTTAACAATAATTGGTATGGAACAAATAAACAAACAAACAAACCGGCGGGAGCGACCCAATTATTTCTTTCAGTGTGGATCAGGCGCTTGTATGAGGGCGGTGTGTAGGGATATTCACTCCTGAAAACCGATCGTCCCAATGCCCTCCCCAATTCCTATCGGCCCTCCGATAATGCTCCGATATTGTTTGCTCCCGTGTTCCATTTACCGTAAAACAGGGGATCCTCCCAGAGGGGGGAAATAGGAAGAGAGAGAGAGAGAGTATCGGGTTCACGGGGAAAACCTAATTAGGAAAACAATAATTTTTGTTTTGCATAACATCGAGGAAATTCGTACCTGAGTTTGAACACCGGGATGAGCTTACACGGATATATGAAATGGGCGGGTTAATTTGATCGGCTCGAGCGCTTTATACCACGAAGGCCCAACAAAACATAGACCTTTTTCGTGAACATTTTATAAAATATCGATCGTTTTTCAGTGTTTATGTAATTTCAACCATAATTATGTCTTCACAACGTTCGTTGGGGAATATCAAAATTGTAAGTGCACTTGAGATTTCAAAGCGAATTACGTCTAATCCTCACCGCCGCGAAATACAAATAAAAACTATAATATATTGCGAAACTTAAATGTACTTTTCAAGCCAAAACCACAATACATCCGACTTCAGTAAACTTTAATATTAAATTTAGTTTATATTACAAGCTCTCTGCATTCGTGGATTAACTTACCGAGCTACCCAATGTTTGCCTCGTCATTGTTTCGAAGCTATTGGCGTTGTTGCGTGCTGAAAAGGCACCGGGCCGTGAACCTGCCACGAGGGCGGCAATTTCCCAATGCAAATGATACACTCGTAAGTAATGACCGGACGGCGGGTATAAAAAGAAAACATTAATGGCCCGGCTAACAAATCGAGCCAGCGAGACAAGCCCGTTCCTCCGTTTTGTCCCTCGTCCTGTGCCACATATCATTGTCCAAACATCGACAGAATTTTAATACTTAGTTTCGAATTTTAACGTCCAATTACTTATTTATCGTAGCCAGCTCTGGCCCTACAACGAGACACGCTATTAAGAACTGCAAAATGTAAAATATATTACGAAGTATCTAAATACGAATATTTGTTGAGGTACTAATCACTAACTATGGTTTACGGAGGTAAACATCTGTAAATTGTTTGTTATTTACGTCAGTGATTCGGGATCGTGTCGCTCAATCTAGCCGTTTTGCATTTATAACTCGGTCGGAATTTATGAGACTTTTTGTTTCGATTTAGAAGAATGCTTGAATAAGAAATGGCGCTCTTTTGCATATTCAACGGCCTTGATTTAATAAGTCAGGGAAAATAAATCATATTTCAACTTCGGGTTTAGAAAAACTTCCGCTCCTAGAAACAAGCGGCGATATCACTGAATCAAGTGTGACTGAAAGTACCAATTTTGCGTGGATTTCTGTGACAGTTTTATATATTGCAGTAGTCGATGGGAGCTTATAAGATCCGAGGGAGCTGTCAAGCGAAATAAAATGTTTTCCCGAGGTTTTTTCTGAACGGATACTTTTTGTGATATTTAATTGAGCGTATGTTAATCGTAATTCAATACCGAAAGATCATTTGCAAACTGGAGTACAGACGGGGCAAAGAATTGTATAATACTATGTTCCTTTGGTTGATGCCAGGCTTCGAATAAGTAAACAGTTGAAATGTTGAACTGGCTGGAATTTCGTGCTTTACATTTCGCTTTCGTCGGTCTAAAATAGGCCTCAGGCCGTGAGAAATGGGCCCCGGTGTTTGTTATTTTTCGGTTCCCTACGATCAAGAAATACGCCCCGTTTTATATCAACTGTTCTTAGTTTAACCCCACCCTCGCCAAATTTAAACTTCCCCGATTACCCTGAATCTACACAGACGAGGATGATTACCGGCCAGTGGAAATTTGCCAATTCACGTCGGCGTGGCAATAATATTTGTAATATTCTAAAATTTGAAATCAATGGCCTCCGTTGTAAGATGAGTATCGGAGGGGGATGTGGAAGTTGGGTATCCTCACGTTTCATTTCATATTTTAGATATCTATCGCCATTTTACGTATAAAAACGATAAAATATTTGATTTGTCTTCCTATCAAAACAATTGATCAAATTAAATAATACTGATAAAAGTAAATATTAGAGACAGTTCGAAAATTAATTTAAATTACCCGGAATTAAAATGAACCGAAGTATTTTCGAGCCATTGAGTCCGCTGGTGGTTCGTGTTCGTAATAGTTGTGGGCATAAAAGTTTCGATACTTTATCTCAGTTAAGTTACCATTTAATACTTAATGTACCAGATCTAATCTGACTACGCTAGCTTAATACGCACATGGCTGGAATATGTCATTCAATATACTTTTATTTAAAATGTCTCAAGCGTTACAATATTTCATTTTCCTCCATCCATACCGTCTCCTTTTGCCTTATCGACCGACCGTCTCAGTCAGGAACAGGAAGTCACTTTGACTAACTTGTGCCCTGACGAAGAAGGGGTCGGGTTTATCGTTGGAGTGTCGTAATTTCATATAGTTTATGTTGACGATAAAGTCAAAGGAGGTGATACGGTTGGGGGACATTAACTCAGGCAGCAAGACCGCGCATTTACGTAAAAGACTTTGGTTCGATAATATATCGTCCAGACGTACTGTAATAGCTTAGTTATCGGGTATGTTGATCCAATTTTCCTATCGACTCAGGAAACGAATTCTACGTGCGGGGGTGACATCTGTCACTGATGACGTAATTCTTGCCCTGCGTTAACCCTTTAAATACGGGGCGAGTTCAAAGCACTCTTTGAACGCCCCATACAATTTTACAGGAAATGTATTCATTGTTTTTTCGGTTGGCGGAGGAGGAGGGGTTGAATGTCCTGAATATAACCGTAGTTAGTGGGTCTAAAACTATAAGCCTGACCCTGCCAACCTCAAAGCGCTGTTCGTCTGCTGTGTTTAGCAGACACCGTTGAAACGAACCCGGTCGATGCCCAAACCCGAGGCCAATGGGCCACCGCGGGCCTAACACTAACTGGTGGTCTATTTCTAGACCGGCCGAACTCGCATGTTTATTTGTCCGGAATAAAGGGAGGCTAAAGAGGGGAAGGCTTCTGACCCGACCGAGCCGGTGGTCTTAAGCAATTATGTTCTGTAATCGTCATTTTGACAGTTAATTCTATTCTTGAATATTTTCGTTTTTCCGAAAGGTTTACGCCGTAAATTCAAAATATATTGAAAACATGGTTGATGATTCAGAACCATCTGCCTATAAACCAGGCATTAATTCGATTGAAATTTACGGGCCCGTGGGCTGCCACGTTTTACTGGGGCTGTTTTTAGAAAATTCATTTTCTAAAGGGAGCCAATTTTACCTTTCCTATGCAAAATTCGAAAAAAACTCTTTTTGTAAATTAATAATATTTTAATTATTCCATTTCTAGGTAATGTGAAATTTAGAGGCGCACTGTTCACGGCGGTATTAAAATTTCATTTGTTTAGCCATCTCTATTTACCGAAAATGTCATTCCTATTTTTCCAGTACATCCGGAATAATCCCCGTATCGCCCGTACACTCGTCCGCTGATTATAACGAGATTTGTCTAATGTAATTACTTTCAACGCATAATATTCATTTATTCCAGCTAATTTTTTTGTTTTTCATTACTTAGGTGGTTGCTTTTTGTAATTATAATTGGGCTTTTTGTTTCTTCGAGTCTTCATAACTTTCCAAAAGTCAAACTGTGGCAAAGGATAATCGAAAGAACAAACAATATACTATTTAATAAAGATATTGTTTTATCGAGAGTTTTTGACAAATATCGTTTTTGATAATCCCCCATGAAAACTAAATGAAAAAGTTTTGTTACCCATGACAAATTCTAAATTCCGAAAAACTAAATTAATATTTGCCCCACCTAACATGCTTGTCATTGTAACTACAAACGCTATGGGCCTGTTTTATGTCCATCGTCAGTTCATGAAGCCTGATATGACATTCAAAACGGCAGATTCGTTCGCGACAACGGCCTTATGAATAAGCGAGGTCCCAAAGTTGGCGGCTGGAAAACCACTCTGCGGACCCGATGCTATCGGCATAATTTAACCGGGGTTAATCTCCGCGCGGAGTACAACTTACATTTTGATAATTGGGTTGATAATTGGACGGTCGCAGATATTTTCTGAACAGCGAATCTCAAAGAATGCGCTGAAACCGAAGACACATTGAGGTAGACAATGCGCTCATTGATTGAGCTTTTCTTCGTTACACTGGAATATTACTTACAGGTCTCGTGAACAAACCATCAATTTGGACACAATACTCGATTTGAATAAAACCGCAAAGTATGCTATTGATTGATGGACGCTTATCTGATTTACTCGTTGCAATAATATTTTCAGAAATAATCTCCAAGATGTATTTCGGCTGTAATTCATAATTACCGGATATCATCGTACTATTGCATGGCTGGAGGCGATAATAAATTAGGGTTTGACACGGCTCGGATTCGTGTTTTTAATTGGGACCGTCACGAAAGAACCAGATCGGTGATGACTTATACCCCCCTATCGGAAACAATTAAATTGCCCCCCCCCTCCTCCCAGCCCCGTCGAGATTAAATTGCGCGCTGGGTAATTGTTAACTTAGTTCACGATTCCGCCGCACGTTCAGGCCGCGTCGACAGCGACAGTTCTTCGGAAAACTGTAGATTAATTCGTACCAATTTTGTTGCCCAACGTTATCTCAATGGGTTTACCAATTTATTAGAAAATGATCAAAATAATCGGATGACGTTATCTTCAGGAACGATAGTATTCATTTTAAATGTAAACGAACTGTACTTTGTTGAAGGCTGAAGTAGGTAATAATAGTGATAGCGCAAATCAGTTTCATTTAGCCACAAAATCATGAAAACGTCTCATATCTCAATACAATCATACGTATTCGAGGTATATAGGATACGTTTTAATTTGCATATTGAATACAACACTTTAGTATAACAAGGAAATGAGATTGTGGTGAGCAATGACAGGATAGCGTTGCTGTTACGTTTTTCGGGACGCAATTCCCAAGTTTTTATTCAAAATTGGAGACCGGTTGCTTCCAGAAAAATTCCTAAGGCTTTCGCAATATTAATTAAATCGAAGCCCTAACAAAAATTAATTTCATCCCCCGGGTTAAATTGCGATTGGCGATAGCGGAAATGATATTTGTCCGTCTGGTGAAGAGAAGTCGGTCACTGCAGTTTTATCGTTTGAAGGGGAAAAAACTTTTTCAACATTGTCGGAGCATTATTTGGTGAGCCGTATCCTTCAACAGGGTACTTCAGCGGGCTTAGAGCAAGTGGGCTGCCCCCGGTAGTCACGCGATCTGAGCCGAACGAGAATAAAAATTCAATTAGAAATAACGCCAGAACAAATTGAATTCGTAGTGCGCTCCATCGCAGGGTTCATTAACCGCGCAGCCGGCCAATAAATAACCGAAGAGAGGGGGTTCAATAAACGGAGATTGTGGGGAGAGCCGCCGGATTCGGATTTATATTTATTAGAAATTGAAGAGCCGATGATAAACAGAAGAGGAGACGGCCGCTATCCTTATGAAAGTGGAATCAACAGCCTATTTATATATATAAATATATCTTGGCGATCCCATTACGCAATACTGAATTTAAATGATAAAAGTGAAAGAAAAAAACGACAAATTGATAAACCCAATAACACAGTTGACCCAATATCAGAACGTGGGCGCCTGGTTCCTTGTACGGATTCGAATTTATATATTCAGTATATTCCTTCGAAATATAAATTTTCAATTTATAATACAATAATACCGAATTATTTCTACTATAATAACATGTGAATTGTTCAATCTCGTCTAGGCAATGGTGAAAGTGGCGTTATGTAAGTACATAATACAAGTACGTAATATAAGAGAGAATACATCCCGGACTGCATACATACAACCCATGTGGGCCACTGAATAGTGAAAGTATAAAAAATACCGTCGACGCATTAATCAATCTCTCGGCAATAAAATTAAATTTATAGCGCCCTCATCCCTCAGCGGGGTTATTCGGTTATTCATTAATTAGTGACAAACAGTCGGGGAATAATTAATTACCGAATATGAACGACTGCTTCCTTTCAAATTTCCCCCGTCGTCATTTTAATATCGGGTATTTATTGATTTAATGGTTCGTGAATAATTACCGTACGAATTATTGCCTTTGATTTAGAATTTATGAGCACGGCAAATAACGAATCATCATTCGAAATGTTGTTATATCCATGGCTGATTAAAAAAAAATAAACAGCGATAAATTTAATAAATTAAATGTTATCATGATTACATTTCAGAATTGATTAAATATTTCAGGAAGGAATAATACTTCTTGTGATCTAAGGCCCGAATGCTGTCCTACTTTTCCATTCATTGCTTCATAACTTCATCGTGATCTAATAGTGAGCGGTCGGAAGTGCTTACCTGTTGCTCGGTTCAACATGAATTTGATTGGTTCTAATGAATCGGATCCTGTGTGAAATATCTAAACTGAGCTTATTTGAAACAAACAGTCTGTTCCTGCAGAGTTTATGGCTCACTCTGCTTTGTTTCGACGCCGTTTGAGAAGTAGCAGACTTCAGAGTAGGGCCGTCATCAATCAGTCCGAATCGGCAATTTACTAAATCTTGGCCCTCCAGAATTTTGCTTTACGAATCGTTAAATTCCAAAAATAATCCACTCAATGATATTACAACTGCACATTAAGAGTTGAACCTCTCCACATCGAGAGATGGAGAAAATTGCAAGTCAAATAAACTAGTTCCATCGGTAATCTTTCGTCCATTTTAAACCCAATAATGTCAGAATTACGCTGTACATTCTGTTCAAGGATTAGGGATATATTCGTCGAAAGGGCTCTGTGTAATTCCCCCATACAGATTTCTTCAAACTGCCAATCTCATGTATCAGTTTCATATAGAAACAACAAGAGGCGTAGAAACTGAAATCTACATCCAATATAGCATGTGACATAAATGAATTTCTTCTTCTGGCAGATATGAATTTCTTTTACAACCGAATATTCCAGATCACCAGACCCCGAGGATGTTTTCTATACTGGTATAGAACCCACAACGCTTGCAAAAATCTATCCAGGAAATCGTACAATACGTATGTTCATATTGTAACTCTTAAACTCTCAAAGACTTAGTAATACCTAGATGTTGTTCGCTGAATATTTTCAGACCACGTATATAATAAAGATTGCATTTTTTGTATATCAAACCCAACACGTATATGAATAGACATTTTGTGTCGACATTTCACGTCAGAGCTCTCGGATTTAGCGAATTGAATAAACCGCTTTTAAAAGAATTATATGTTGGGGACGCGCTTGCATCATTAACGCCGAAATGGAGTGGGTCAAAGGGTGCTGAAAGGGCGCCAACCTCTACGGTTAATGATATTACAGTGGGCCAACTGAAAATTTATTACTAGGTCGTATTTAATTGTGAAAATATACATATATGTGTTTGTATATATATATATATATATATATATATATATATATATATATATATATATATATATAGATTTAACATATTCAATTACCCCTACTAAGTTAGACCTTTGAAAAAATTCTTCCGACCAAAAACCGATTGTTACATTAAATAACACGAACGTCTGGGACGTTGTTTTTTAAGTGATGCGCGCTAATTGAAGTAATAATTAATTGGCGACAGTGCGTAATATTGGGTCAAAAAGTTGGGCGTAAATATGACCCAGTTGTGTTACGAAATTAAATATTCCGGCGACTTTCACATTGAAACGAGCGGACGGCGGTGTTGATCCCACTAATGATGCTGAGGGGATTATTTTCGCGTATTACGTAACGCCCAGTTTATGACGACTTTGTCGGCCGAATTGAGCCGCCGGGCGAATAATGACACTCGCGGGACTTTCCACTTGTTAAAATATCTAAACGCTCCCTCCGCCATATGTTCAACGATGAAATTGCACGGACGTTTCTCTGCGAACTCGCCTAGGGACAGAACATAACAACGGGGTTGGAATACATACCGTACATTTCTCCTGGTCTCTGCTCGAGACTGGCGAGAGGGGACAGAAACACAAGAAATCTACGACAAAGTTAGTGGAAACAAGGAAGCTCAATTAGTATCCTGCTATGGAGCTATTTCTGAGCCTGAATAATATTCTGTATTTATACAAATAGTAATTTGATGTTAATATTACGCGTTAATATTGAATAGGCACTTTTGATTTCATTTGGACAGTCCAAACAGGCGGATTCTGGTGGACAGAATAACCAACCAATCTTCCATGCTGTTCGGCTTGGCGCTCGGCTTGGTTGTATCATTATAATATTTAAATATAGATTTTTATCGATTACATAAAAATCACCAATTGGAAGAAAACGCACTCCTACTCCGGTGAGCCGACCGTCAGAAGAGACCGCATTAACGGACCGTGTGCATTTGGCCGGTGCGCGCGGTTAATTCGGTACGGGGATAAATTGGCACTGGCCGGAACCTGTAATTGAATTAAAACGTATTAAACCGCGCGGGCACAGCGGTCCCCAATTCGGGGTATGGGGGGACGCTGCGGATAATAACGGGGGCCGCAGACTGGTTGTAGGGAGGCGGACGGGGTAGAACGACCATGAGCCTACGTTCGTTTCATGAAACGTCGCGGAAGTTCATAAATCATTATCATGTGCGGAGGACTGTCAGGCGCCAGAAGAAAATTACTTTTTGGTCTCTTAAAAACAGCGCTCAATGTGTATATTTTTTTAATTCTGCAATCAAGAATAAGCTCTAACCAACAATTTTTTGTGGGGAAGAATTCACCTTTTGATTCTTAATCCAACCGAAGACTGTTCGCGGGTTGCGCGATACACATGTAACGCAATTCAGTTATCGAGTCGGTTTCGAAAAAAATAGTTGGTTGGCATTATCTAATCCTTAGATTAAGACTCAAGACCGCCGTGGTTATAATTGTTTTTCTTGCGGGATTGATATTTCTGAAAAGTCAGCAATCATTTGATTCAAAGCCAATTTTATAAATAAATATTACTTTCGTTCGGATATTTCTTTACTAAACCAACCAACGTGAAGACTAAATTCGGGTCCTCCACTTGGTCCTTATCACCGAACGACCGGAGGTAGTCCTGTGTAAAATTAAACTGGATCGGGCGGTCTGTTTTTTGCCGTTCATTCGTGGATTAATCGAATCCAAAAATGCGCTCGGGCATAAACAAAACGGAAGGAGACGCCGCGTTGTGTGAAGCGGGTCGATCGGACGATACAGGCGGTCGTAAAACCGCGCCGTTGATCCCGCGTCTGGCATTCGCATTTAGATTTTTGACCCAGTTCCTCTTTTTCCCGCCCTCATTTCTTCTCTCCTGTTCGAATTCTCGGCTTCGTAAATCCCGCAGATATGCTATGCGCCGCTCCACTGCTGGCAAATAGTCGGTTCGCTAATCGATAAAATCATTTTTTCGTTCGGGTCCGACTCGCAGACGGCGGCAGTAAACCTTTTTTTTGTGGTACCAACAGTCAAATAGTATTAGCCGCGTGGGAGGAGAATTAAAACAAGAAGGGTCTGAAACATTCCGCCCTCTAAATTCTAGATATGTAATTTCAGTAAAATTTACAAAAACAAACCCTAGACTTGATCGATGCCTGGATATTTTCCTGACACGATTTGAATAAAATTCGTTAGGTCTGTGAAATTTTGGCTAATTATTTTCCCCGGATATAAACCAGACGTTGTTCCGGATGTTGTATATTGCAACATTGTAAATCCTACATTTACCGTTAGACTTGTATTTCAATACGGAGACACTCAGCCAAGCATTTACGCATATCGGCTGCGTATGAAGCATCGTATCTGCATTGCCTCTGCCAAGTGTGTACTGTATATCGATGTTCGTGTATTAGTTCCACTTATTGGTGAAACTAATTGGCCTATTTGATAGGCGTTCCTGGATTAGTGTCTAACTTCTCCCCGAAAATGTTTATTGAATTCCCGTTCTCATTAAAACGGTTTCATTTCCATTTACCAAAATGTACTGATCCGCACACTTTCCACGGTAAATCGCCCGGTAAGTCGACTTTCAAAGCGTCGAGCGAGTACCGACAGAGAATTCGAACCGAGACTGGTTCGGCCAAGTCCCCCTTTTCAATTATAAGGACGCGAACGGTGGGGACGGTACGTGCCATTGTTTCATAGCGACGGCTTAAACTCAACTCGCCAATATCTGAATTGAGCCTCAAGTTCGAGTTAACCTCCTGTCGTCCCACTTTCCCGGTTAATACCTCCGTACTGAATCGGCATAGTTTATTTCGTATGGAATGTTGTTTCTCACGTCGCGAAAACGTTTTCAATATTGAAATTCTATCGCAGTCATCAAAACGACTCCTCCGCCCGTCTTGAGAAGAAGGAGAGGTATTTAGTTGGAGCGGGAAAATTCTGACATATTGCGATGAACACAAAAGTAGTTCGACGTTCAATTATACTATTATAATTTGAACCAAAATTGGAAAAATTAGAATTTTTCGAATGTAAGTCGGTTCAACAATTGACTACCAATAGTTTCATTTTCATATTTATATAGAACATTATTAAATGTACAAAGTTCTGTAAAAATAAAAGAAATCAGCAGAAGTTTGCTTTTGTGAGACTCTTCGAGAGGGTTTTTTCTTGCAACGTTTGCTTTATAGGTCATTTTACCGTCTTATTACTATTTATTCTGGAATAAACGAAATGTATCCAATATAAAAATAAGTGTTCTTTAAAGTTCTTTAAAAATCTGGTTCTCGACTTTCCGGGCAGAAATTTATTAATGAATGCCGTCACTTTGGTACCTGGACCATCGTCTATAATCGAATTTCATCACATACTTCCAGGAACTTGTTGACTTTCTGTTTTATTCTTGATTATTTCTTTTTGTATCGGTTATCCCTTCGATATTTCAGAACGATTGTTCAGAATTGTTGTCACATTCAACGCGAACAGGGAAGAGAGATATACAAAAACGGAGAGGGGTCTGCGCTAATTTCGTTGCGTAATAATTTCATATTATATTTTATAAAAAATATTTTCATACAAATGAATTCCGAGTGCAACGAATTTAATCACTCACGTCAACTGTAATCGGGCTAATTATACGGATTGAACTCAATTAAATTGATGCAAACAAAAACTGGGAATCACAACTTTAAACAATAAAGGTCGGGAAAAACGTGCACAAAAGGTTCCCCAGTCAACTTTTTACTGTCGATCAAAATACATTTTATACCGATTTTAATAATTATACATTTTGTTTTGTCGTAATTTCGAATAGAATCACTGACAGTTTATTTTTGTCAATTTTAAAGTTACAATTGAAATTTATATTTCAAACTATGTATTTGTCCTGCTACCTACACTCTACCATTGTAGATATTGTTAACACCGTTTCGTCAATCGCTCTCCGGGAACGGCGTTAAAAGCCGGTCAAGTTGGAACATGGACTCGGTCAACTTATGGAGGCGGCATTGCTAGGGGCCGGGTTATGCGGGCCGAAGTGGCGATACAGGAGAGAGGCGTAGCGATAAAAGCGGAGAAGAGAGAGAGATAGAGTGATAGGGAGAGGGAGAGCGGAATTGAGAGGGAAACAGGCCGACAATGGAAGTGCCCCGGACAGGATTCGATAGGTCGTCGGGACCGGTCAACAATCGATTGTCGATTTTCCGTTGGTCTGCCGCGGTGGTGGTACTGGCAGTTACGGCGAGAGTCACCCTCCAAGAGGACCAGCAACAATATCAATTATTACCACAGGTGAGTGCCCCTCAACCCTACCCCTCCTCACCCCACCCGAGAGCCACCCCCATCCCTTCACTTCAATATTATTAATTCAAACCAGCTTACCCAGATACCTCTGTCCGAGTCCGGCATTACCGGTCAGAATCAACCGCCACTCAATCTATTTTATATATTAATTAGTGAATATTCATTCCGGGATAATGCGCAAACGCGGTAATTTGTTTGACCGAAGTAGGTCAGTAAACATTTTCCTTTATATTCAGTTATCTTTTATTTTTTATATCATATATCAACTCAACTTATATATAACTGAATAATGTAATTTTTGACGAAATGCCTTATAATAAGCATTATTGGTAACAAGAATATAAATTCATTTTTACATATAAATATAAATAATATGATTGCATTATTATTAATGCCAGAATCCTATAATTCAATTTTACTCTGAACTAAAATGAAGCCATAGTAAAGAAAAGTGCCATGCGATTCTACCTTCTACCTTCTGTCTTCACTATATAATCAGTGAAACCTCCAAGTATAGTTGGGTCCCAATTTTTCAATTGTCTCCGGGGAAAACAGCGGGAAAAAAGGAAACTCCGGGTCAGAACAGGGAGCAATTTATTTTTTGAACTGATTATTCATGCCCGATCAGCGAAACTGAAAAGGGCTCTCTGATCATTCGGGCGTAGGGACACGTTGTTCTGAAGCGTTATCTCCGGCGGGCCCGGTACCGGCTAAATAACAGCGCGAAATCCAATTATGAATTTCGGAGTCGCCAAAGAAAGCGAAACTCATTCCGCAACAATTCCAATTTTCAATTAACTTTTTCCCCCCGTCTAGATAATAAAAACAAACATGATTTTAATATGTACCGAATCTTCCAACGGAGGACCTCATGACCTATGGCCGGTCGTATGGTAAACGCCACAGAGTCGTAGTCGAAACGGTTCACTTTTATCGCGTTACGTCATTGAGACATTTGAAATTATCGATACCCTATCTGTCAGTCTACAATCCGTAAAATGATTTATAGTCTTTCTATAACCGTATTTTTCTTCACGAATTGATATTTCGTTATCTACCATACTTTCCTCTCATACTCTTTTTATTTCATCTGTTTTTTAGTGGTTAGGATTTAATTAAATTACAATATAATACGAAGAATATCATTAATCAACACTGACTTTCCTAATTAATCGGTATTTCGTTCTTATCGAATCGACAGTTCCTTTGAAATTGAGGGAGCACACATGTATCGTTAAATTATTAATTGAATTTGTCGGAACTATAATGCTATTTTCATTTATTTGAAGCAGTATATAAACGGAGTAAGTGAACAGTGATGAAATTTCAAAAACCAAATGAAGTTCCTAACAGCCTCCCCTGGCGTCGTCTTATTACATAATAAGACACGTACTCTTCACTCGAAACTGTAATATGTAAGTACAAACACTAGGGTTTCTGATGGCTGTGCATTAGGTAAAAGATAGCATTGGAGGGGAGGTTCGGAAAATGTCGGATCTGCGAGGTAGAGATCGCAAAGCCTCGAAGTCGCGACCTTAACAAATGGAGTTTGTTGGTTGACAACTGGTCCCAGTAAAACACAGTTGTTTACGGTTGGGCTAAGCGGGGCGGCGGGAGGGGGTTGAATGGTGTTGGGGGTAGTTGGCTCCACAGTAAATTTCCATGAGCCAATGAGTCCCCCAGTTCGATGGGGAGTATGGAGTTCCACTCCCCCAACTCTTACCACGTCATACTCCAACAGTCTAGCTCTAGAGTCACTACATACATGCACGTTAGTGTACTTAACATTTACATGCATTCTCGCCTGAAATCGTATAAATATAACCAAATGACAGTCGATGAGAACTCGTCAAAAAAATAGTCTTGGTTAGTACTGAATTAGGAAATGGAGATAGAAGATCACATATATAACTGTATGTATATATATATATATATATATATATATATATATATATTTAATGTAGGGATTTCAAGGAGGATTGCAGAATGCCTGTTAGTAATTAGTATACATGATTCGTGTTTAAAAATTGAATTGAGATATCTGAGCTGAGAGAGGGCTTAAATAAAATCTCCCCACAGCTAGTCCTATAATAAAACAAGTGTACGCCAATATTGGTGCACATAAACCGGTGTAATATGCGGGTAAAAATTAAAGATACGTGGATTATTCATTTTAATTATAGAAAAATGTATTTTAATAATTTCTTTCTCGGCCCTCATGTACGCGAGGTCTGTAATTTAATGCCGCGTTACAGGCTGAATTAAATTGGAACGACCTCGTTTGGAAATTCACAAAAATTAAATATGTTTCATTCGCGTCCTCCGTTCGTAATGTAATTCACCCGCTGTGGGACAATTTTCCTCTGGAATTATACACAAGATCGATGATTAGGTTAATTGAACTTTTGTTTGGCCGGGCCAGATTTAAACTTTCGACTTTTTGGCCTTTGACAAAACAAACGGCTCTGGTCCGTAAACAGGCCTAATTAAATATCGCCGCACGTTTCCGTTTCCAATATTCAATTTCTCATTTATTCGCTTTTTGTATTATTTTTTTGCCTTTGTTATTCTCTACATAAAGGCCCCATTCTGTCTGTTTTTTGTTGTGGCCAGGGGGGACGGTTTTGATGGAATGCAGCGTTTCAGCTATGCGGGAATTATCCTCGATGAAATGTTGCGAAGGTACTGATAATAATAACGTTGGAATTGCTTCAGTTATCGCTAAAAAAAAGATCTCTATCGATATTCATATTTGGAAAGATCAGCACTCAATAACCCATGTGAAAGTTCCGGATAAGCAAGTAACAATAATAATTATTAAAAACATATCTTTTAGTGCGACATTACCTGTGTCGCAATTGTTAAATCCTCGTGTTTCCCTGTAATATCAAAGTTATTGTATTGTGTAAATCTCTTACCCGTCAAATATAACACTTACAACTGACTTACATACCTGGCTAAACGGCAAAAAAAGTGGGTGGGTACTGGCAATTTGACTTCCTATTCGAGTCCGCCCCTCCGCCAGTTGGTTATAATTTATAGCGAGTCGTTTAAATACTGTGAGAGCTTTTAATTAATCCAGGAGTTGGCATAGCCCAGGCCGGACCGAAATGGCTCCAGAGAACCGCGCAAAGTTTTAAGCCTCTTTTCTTAAGCGGTGAAATCCCGAACACCAGAGGATATACCCCAAGTTTTTATCTGGGCCCATTTTATCTGCACAACTTACCGACTATGAACTTTTCAATACGTATATACGTTTATAAACTTTTACCCATACCACACGGACGAATGAATGAACTGAAAAATATTTGCTTAAATATTGTATGAGCTGTTCTCCTTTAAACAATTGAAATTTGTACAACATGTATATGTCGTATGATTTATTGGAGATTTTCAGAAACGCAATCGTGCTATACATACTGCAATATCGTGTAAATGATTTATTCAGCGCGTAACAGTGAGTTGATATTTAGGCGCGTACTTTATGCGCATTTTTACGATAAAAATAATGTTTCCAATTGCCTACTGGGTCCTGCGTTAGACAGATACTACAGATTTTCGGTAGAAGCCGAATCCTGTCTTAGTCGTTTAGCGATTTTTCACTTTGTAGTAACAGCTGTGAAGAAAATAATACCCGCTGGTCTTACCGTATTTTCGTCGGCTGTTGGGGCGGAAATGATTAGAACTTAATAAACTTCATTGTCTCGTTATCGCATTTTCCCGGTCGATGGGTTTCATTTGGGGCGTTTAAACGTCGGTGTCCGATCCAGCGAAACAAAGTAAGGTTTTGGGTTTCGTGCATAGAGGCGGTTCTTGTAAAAAGTTGAGTGGGACATGGTCGGTGATTGGTGTGGGGGTGAGGGGCGGAACATAATTAAGCTTTTCCCCGCCAAAAACCGTCTGCCCTTTTTACCAAGGGTGGTGCAGGAGAGAGAAGGAGAAAGGGTGCGACGGAGGAAAGGGGACAGAGAGAGAGAGAGAGAGAGAGAGAGAAAGCCCTTTGAAGTCCTTTTAAAGTGCGTGCTACCCGTTTAATTACGTCTTTCATTCCTTCCCCCCACGCCCCAGGCTTCACACTTGCGTCCACATCCCTTTCATAGGCGCGCACACGCACACACACACACACGTAGACACCTACGAGAAAACACTGGCCATCACCGACACCTGTGATGAGACTAACAACGCTTCTCCAATGCGTGTGTGCGTGTGCGTGTGAGTACGTGTCGTAAAGCAGACAGAAAAGGGCGGATTGCGGCCGTGTGTGTGCGTTCGCCCTCCTGTAATTGTCTCTGATTTCAATTACAACCCCGTCCGAAGTCAGACGGGGAAAATTTGCTCTCGTTTTTTGACGAATCCCCTTACACCTAAAGTCTGCTAAATGAGGAGTTACTGTCCTCTAATATACGCCTCTAGTATTTCGCATTATATTAATCGTTATAATCCCCATTTTTTTTATTTCTACAATAGTACGGGTTATTAAGGAAATTTTAAATTAAAAATTTATAACATACTCTAACTGAAAACAGCATCCCCAAATTGAGGCCGAGGTTCAGGGTCCTATTTACACTACTCGAACTCCATTTTGAATTTAAAATGGTTTATGTGATAACAATGAAATTCATCTCAATTAAATTCATAACTCTCAATACAATTCAAATTCGGTTTAATAATAATAATGAGCAGTGTAGAGAAAAAAGATACTGGCCCATATCGTTTCTTGGAATGTTCAGTACTACTCGAGTCTTCTGTGATTTCTGTAATCTTTACACATTAATCCTACAAATCACGCGCAATTAATTATGGACATAATACTATGTTATACTACTACAGAAGATGGGAGCGTCTACCCTAAATAACTCCCCCTTACAATACCGATATAAAGACTATGCGTATAACATATATTTTGAAAATATTATTAATAATACACGATTACAAAAAGGTCGTCCAGCAGAAAATGCACGACGGAAATTGATATCCTAATAATTGGTTAGCGTTCGCCGGACCAATTCGGGCAGGAGAGAACGGCGAGGAAAACATAAAGAAAAAAGAATGTAGGTTTGGGTAATGAAGAATGAGGTGAACCAGAGGGGGGTTTAGGAGGTGGAGGATGAGGAAGAGAAGGAGGAAGAGGAGGAGGATATGCGAGCGAAATCGTTTAGGAATCTCATTTGCAGTAAAGCAGCGGCCACCTGAATTACTTCTTCGACGTAACTCGTAATTTGTTAAGAACCGACGCGGTTTTCATCTTCAACTTCTTTTTATACCCGAGTTCAAAACCGGCCCGTCAACCTAATTCGTTCCACCATCGTTCTGTATCAAAATGTTAAGAATCATTTTTGTATATTAAGTTGAAAATACAAATATTTCTTACGCTCGGGTACTAATTTTTATACTGTAAATGGAATAAATCAAATCGTTACATGTAAATATCGTTAGGCTGACAGTGACTAAATAGCACGTGGTCGATCACGAGATTATTATTTATGGTACGCTGTTCAACGACCGAATAGTTTGAAGCCCCCAATAGTTTATGGTTGGGTGGCGCCTGTCTCTCTCCCGATGTCCCCCTGGCTAGATCGATTGCGTCTTCCTGTTATCATCGGCAGATTTCGCCCAAGTACGCAATGAGCCGTATCGGCTACCGATCATTTGTCCTGTCAGTACCATTACTGGGGTAACAACGTTTTAAGTCGTTACAGGCGCGTGTCTCTGCAGACGTGCTACTGACAGTGGCGAGAAGTTGAAAAGGAACGATACTATTCAAACCGTATAGCGGATCTCCCTACAAAAATAATACAAAATATATATATATAAAAATATTTATGCGTCATAAATATGCTTCGTATCAAAAAGTCTACAATTCTACTCAGACCCCAATCTTACTCAGATCTATTGAAAAACGTGTATAGCATCATGAAATAATATATATCCCAATTTAATTTATAGTAATATAGAGGCCGATAAGAATAATGATAGCGAAATTAGATTTGTAAGACAGGTGACTTGTGAGGCTTACTTAGCATGAGGAAATAACAGGGACCGTCAGAAATAGTGGCCATAGTGACGGACGGATTTCGAGACGGTGAAAGGGGGCGAAAGAGGAGAGAGATGGACAAAAAAAACGAAACGAGATATAAAGAGGGGGGCCGAGAAGGAAGGAAACACGAGAGATAGTGACCCATTCACATAGAACACGAGGACACGCACACGCAGGAGGGGCTGAAGACGCTCGCATCACATGTGTTATTTATTTTCAGACGGCACAGGATAAGAAAAAACAATGCACATTTGTTGGCCTCGGATTAGCAGTGTCATTGGACACACACATGCACACATACACGATCATATTGTATGTCTTTCGGCCGGAGCTTTACGAGCGACGCGTGCTTTTTTAATAGTGCCGTTCATTAGCCGATCATTCCTTAAGACGGCGATCCCCGCAACCAACACAAACACACGCGCGCATTTAATGGCAAACATGCGAGTACCATAACTTACTGGTGTTGAAGCATACAATTGGGCGAAAAAACTTACTTCACACAGAAAAAAATGGACCAGAGTGTATTAACTATGTTGTAAAATATTAGTCATATAAGAATTACTATTATTTAATTCAAATTATATATCCGTAAGAAATTGTAAGTTCCAAGTCCTTATGGGAGGACAAATTTTATACTTCATTTGTTTTAGATTGAATTACTGAAATAGAATATTGAACACAGAATGACGTGTTCCTTAAAATTGAGTATCACACTCGCGATAGTCTGTTTCCGCAAATAAGTAAGACAGTATTGACAAATATATAACAATTTGGGAAAAAATGTCGTATTTTCTGAACACGATCCCCAATAGTACGGATTGAATTAGCGAAAAAGTGTTTTTTTACCGCGTTTTTCGCCATGCTTAAAAAATAACAATAAATCGCTTATTAATAGACTATAAATATAAGAAGGGCGGCTCGTACCCGTCGGGTATCTCGTAAATGCCTAATTTATTAGCCGCAAACCGGATTTTAATTGGGCCCGTCGGTCGAGTACCGGAGTAAGACTAATCGGTTTATTCCTTGTCCTACAATACGCTAAGCCCTTATTAATGAGGGAGCAGCTGACGCCGCAGCCGGCGGAGTGACTTGGGCGTGGGCGGCGGGCACGTACAGCCCGTATAAAACTTTATTGGCTTTAATCAAAATTCAAAAATATTCCACTCCAGGCCCCGTCCTTCAATTGTGTCCCTCTTCCCTTTCTTTCGACTTTAAGTTCTCTTTAAAACGGAAGAGTATTAAAGGAAAAAGTGCTCAGCGCCGTTCCCACGTACCGACGCTATATTACAATCGGTTGTTGGGCTTTATTGCACTCCGGGATTTATGCGGTAAACCTCCCCCAAGTACCCAAATGAAAACAGCGTCAGGAACATTAGAGAGTTGTATGCTCAGGCGCCATCGCGAAATAACCGGTTTACGATTCCGTCTCCAGTTTTTCTGTTATAACGGTGCCATTATATTAATACCACTAACATAATACATTGGGTGTCAGACTAAATCACCTGACATAATGTCATGTGTTTCATTATCGGTAAAAACCTCTTTCATGTACCTAAGCATAACTTTAGTGATATTAGTATGATTTTTTAATAAATTATTATTCCGAGACAAAACTAATAGTTTATGAAATTATGACTATAAAAAATTTTAAATTAGATTACAATAATCATAAATTAGATTGACGCTAACGGATAATCAGCTACTACATCACTGTGTTAATTAATTCTATACATGCCTATTCCTATAAAACTACCGTGATGAAATATTCTTTTTAAATAGTTAATTGCCCATACATAAAAATTAGCCTACCAGTGAAACAGAATAGTGGCTTAAAACGTTGTATACATGTTCGTTACAATTTTTAATAAATATTGCTCTTCCGGCGTCCATAAAGAAAAAAGAAGAAGTGAAATACTACCCAAGTTTTATAGTAATTTCGTTGCGCCGCAGAAACTCGTAAGGCGAAAAACCGGGACGTAATAAATTTTAATTTTTTCGGGATATGATTTATACTTCAGAGATCATTGCATTCGCCTTCTTTTGGCGCATAATGCCCGGCAAGGAAAGTGAGTTTTCTTGAGTGGGAACTTTAAAAGTCAAGTGAGCGTGACTTACTTTCAAGCCCTAACTGAGTTGTTGGGGCGGAGTGGACGCTAGGGAGGAATCTACCCCAAAAGCAATGGGGGTTCTCTCGCTGACCCCTCCTTCAACCCCTTTTCGCCATTTAGGGGGTATAATTTCCAAGTAAAAGTCCGTATTGATAAACCGCTTTTCTTCTGTGCGCTAGATATATTAGGAAAAAAGAGAAAAAAATCAATAAAATACAATATACCAGCCAAAACCGGTGATGTATTAGAAATGAACAAATATGTTTTATAAGTTTGTAACATCCGATGAGAGAGCGAAGCCATTTCATACCATAAACTCAAGCGTCAAAAGCTGTATTTGTATAATTTAAAACCGTTTTTATACGTTTATTTATTGCCTATGGGTGACTCAATAGTTTGGCCTGGCAGAATACTGTCGTGCCAGATATGGAACGTTGGACGAATTGGCGGCTAATTGGTTGCATTGATGCGGCGGACAATCGTTTTCGGCTTGAGCCGGCCGGCGTACAATTTAAACTAATGTCCGATCCAGTAGTAATTTATGTGTGATGTCACCAGTCAGTTGGGACATCGTTCCGTCCTCGATTAATTTCCCAACTGACGTCCCTCGCCTTTCGAGTCGTCAATAGTTTTCTCGTTTCCATCTCCAGAGTCAATATTTTCCGATATCATTACCATAATGCTATAGTGATAAACGAAATAATATATAGGCTTTCGGATATATGTTGTTATCCGAAATTAGTATGCTAATGTATAATATAAAGGGGAGTAATCTACTTCTGATAATGGCTAGAGTGAAGTATTTTTATATAATTTTGTGGGCCTAAAAAGCTAGATCGGTTTCTACGCCAAATTCTCGTGTGAATTTGGTACTTCCGTTTAGATATTTGTCCTCGACTCGATCACCCCACCAATATCTACTTGGGTTTTTCTTAGTCGGCCCATGTGGTTTGACCGGGCAATTAGTTTTTCAAAAGAATCGACCCGCGCCCTCATCGCACCAATCGCCGAATCGTACGTGTTTTCGAGACCGGCAACAAAAAAATATATATGTACTTGTACATATATATAATGCAAACATATGTTCGTAAACGGTTCTTGCACTTCCTTGAACCGCGTCATCTGCAGTCTGGTGGTGACGGTTGAGGGCTGTTCGAGGACGGGCGCGTTGGGAAATATCCGCTAGTCCAGACAGATTAAAGCGCGCGCCCCCCCGCCCATTGACGGGCACACAAGCGAGCCCGCAACATGTTTATTGACCGATATGAATGAAAATTGCTTTATGAAAAACGACATTCCCTTCCGCCGGGTTTCCCGTCCAGCCCATGTGTATAATTACGACCCACATGAATGAATTTCAACACGCCGCTATTGACATACTTCCCATCCTCCCCACCCCCCGCGTTCGTTTTTGGCCCGCGCTACATGTTCGCTTATCGAGACCTTGATTTGAAAAATAACTGAACTTAACCGGAACATGATAACAGAGTTGTTAATTATTTTTACAATACTGGTTTTTCACCAATGGTTAGTTGGTAATCACATAACATTTTTCAGCTGTGATAGAAATATTGTGCTAATGAACGGCGTGGATATACATGAAATCTAAAATAATTGGAAATAAAATAAATGATCGCTATTTGGATAAACTTCAAGCCTTGTTCTTTGACCACTTTATTATTATGGTAAAAATTATTGTAAATATTAAATCGGTTCCAATTCGATCCAAACAGCGAAGGGCTCCAGTTTACGAAGGATTAGAATAAGAATGGACTGTAGCAACGTTATAAGTACAGATGTCGGTCCTAATTGCTTAATCCCAGGAATACACTGTCCTCTCGTCCAGGCCTGGGACCGGATCCTGTAAAGGAACGGTTCCTGGAATTAAAATATATCGAATCGGAGTCGTGGGACGACCACGGGGAATTAGTGGAAGAGGGCGGGGGCGGGGGTCGTTTTCGTCGGGTTCCCCATATGGGGGGGGGGGCTCTCTACCCCACGGGGTCGGCACATCCTTCACCACTCCCGTTTCAGCGCTACGCCACGTGTTTCCCATTAGCCGGTAGTCATCCGCCAGAAGAGTGGTGGGGGGAGGTGGAAGGGAGAAAGACAGACAAACGCGTCCTTTATACGAGGTGGAACCCCCTCCCTCCCTCCGCCCATGTCGCTCAAAGTCGAGTCACGGTCTCTTCTTTTCATGAAAACTGGAGGAATAAAGAAAGAGTGAGAGTGAGAGAATGACAAAAAAAGCAGAGAAACCGAGCGAACTTTCATTCATCGCCGGTCCCCATTATCCGGCTGCCTGTGTACTAATCGAATTACCCACACCCATGCCACATAACTGCGACAAAGCCCCACCTACCGGCCTGTGTCCGCTTTTCCTCAGTGTGTACGGTTTTTTTGTACTGAAACCACCGTTTTTCTGAAACGTCCCATTCTGGCAATCCGGAAGAGAATGATTCGGCTTCGATTTGATCGAAGGCTATTCAACAGCGACGCAATCGACACTCGATTGATTTTGACTACCGGCGAGTCAACAGGTTGTAAATAAAACCGACAATCGTCTCCTTTCTACCTATTATATGCACCTAATAGGGTTTAGGGCTTATTTAGGATCGTTATATTGGAAGAAAAAAATCAGTGAAACGCCATGCCTAGAAACCGGGATGACCGCGTCGAAGCGAATATTGCAATATACACGAATGCGATATTAATATATTAAGGCATATATACTTCATTTACACCAAATCCATTCACACAGTGCTGCTAGGAAGTCACTGCCCTTTAGCACGACTGTTCATAGTTTAGACACATTAACACAATAGCAGTCTCCAAGGGGGGAGCATTCGGGAGTTTCGGGGTGTACCGCGCCACTCACTAATACAGAACAACAAAACAGATGTTTGTCCAATGGCCATAATTTCTTATGATTATTTTTTTCCTTTTAATTTCTGTTAATTCACATTCAGAACCAGATGTCGGTTTATTGGAAGCGGATGTTATTTGAGACAACGGTCGGTTTCGATGGCAATAAGGCGCGGAATATCTCACATGTGGCCCAATCCCGCAGATGTTGCTAATATTCGTTTTTTTGTTGGTTATAATAAATAATATTTGATAAATTGTTTTGAAATCAATTTCTGTGCCCGGAGCGCGACAATTATAGCACAATAAAAATATATCAGAGTCTTGTTTCGAGTTCCAGTGCCGGGAGCCGAGCCACTCTGAAATATCGGATGTCGGGACGACCCTCAAGCGGTTCAGGTTTTTGCCGCATATATATTCTTCTTTTTCCTGTCCTTTTTTTCTCTCATTTTCTTATTTTTTTTTTCATCTTGTTCTGTTTCGGCCTTATTACCGGCCGGTGCCGACAACTCTAGAAAGTTGGTCGGATGTAACACGAGAAGCGGCCGCTGTTGGCTTCGGTCGACCTGTCTCTTGGATCTCCTTTCGACCGTCAACCAACTCGGTCTGAATGCCTATATATTATTATATATACCGTCTTTTATACATTTAAATATTAACTACTCGAGCGGAATGTATTAAAAATGTCTTTTAATTTTTAATTAAACGTTGTTTGCCTCTAAGAAGCGTGCTTATCCCTACGGGAATATCCGTTCTCCCAAACAATACATCGACATTAACTTGGCCGAGCACTCCTGATTTATTTGGCCTTTGACATTCAGAATATCAGTTCGCGATACAGACAACTTATATATCGTATTTATTTTAGCAGCTTTTTATATTGCGCGGAAATAATACCAATAGAAGATTTCCATATCCAGTAAATCCTAGGAATTCAATTAAGATAAATTGTCGGTGCGTGTTTCTCCGATTCCGCAATAACTCCAGTAATAAAAGCCCCGGGCGTATTTCATTCCATTTGCGAAAGCGCAATAACTAATGGCTATTTAAGTCAAATAAGCTGCAAAAGCTGTACCGCCGTCGCTGAGTCTATTTTATTAACAATGTAACTTGGAATTAAATGACTTTGTCCAACTCAGAAAGGGTTCTTGAAATCATCCTTTGTTCTGAGGAATAGGGAAGCATGTAGTAGGAAATTTAAAGAAAATGGTGTAAAACTGATGAAATATTTTTCTTTTATCAAGACGAATTATTTTTTAGTTCAAGACGACTATATGAAAACAACAAGTTAAAATAAAATAAACCTTCCTTTTCTATTACAGGTTATTAGGACAAGGTTGGACCGAAATTTAAAATGACCCTTTTTTATTGTGACGAATCATAAGAAATGTGCTCGGTTTTTTACCCACTGATAACTTAAACACAGAGACAGTATTTCAAGCGATATTATTTCTTCTTCTCGGTACCGATTTGCCTATTCATAACTTAAAGATATCAAATTGTAAATAAGAGTTTTTACAAGAATACAAAAGCGAGAAAAGAAAAAGTACAAGAAAAACTCTTGTGGACAAACCGGGCTTAATCCCGTCTGTAACTTTGCCCCCGAGAGGCGGCCGGAATATTTATATCGGAATATTCAACTTCGGCATAAATTTGTTTGATTTAAAATTCTCTCGCCTTCTTCTTTTCAGTCGCGGTTCTTTTTTTACTTTGCTATGCAAATTAATTTTTTTTCTCCTCACTTATTACCGAAATTGGAACAACACCTTTAATGAAGTACCCTGTATTAGGAATGAATTACAAGTAAATTAGCTTGCAAATAGGGCTGTCGCTTTACATTTAATTGTTAAGATAAATAAACTTTAAATACATTAATATTATTTTTTGAACAGGCGTTCAAACTAGACAATTTATAGAGCAAGCTCATGCTTTGTGCGGCTTCGATGCTATCTGACTACAGGCTATTTCGAGAATACGTCTGCGGGCAAGATAACGTTAGCATAAAACGCCAGATTTCCGACATATTGGGAAATGGCGAATTACCTCTAAACATTTTCAAAAGTTTGGACTACCTAATCGAGAAAACAAGTTCACATGGATTTTTCAATACGAGTCGTAAATCATTTCAGCGGTCATTTAATTATTAAATCAGTGCACTATTGGTTATTTCTTATCGTAATACCAATAACAAATTCGCTTCGGTAGGGGGGGTTTTGGCTGGCTCGACTATTATTTTCATTAATATTTTCGAGCGCTGGGCTTTCATTCATGCGGAATGCAATTGATTACCAAGAGGCGGGATACCAATTGGGAACCGCCGTATTTTCAACAGTCCAATTCATTACTGAAATTCTGCGAACGATGTTACCCGAACAGCGTACACAGGGCATTCATCCTGTCCCGTATTTAGGTCTCTATTTCGGTAACAATTTTACCAATCATTTGATCAGGTAGGCATCATGTTAACACAGTACACTATTGTGCCCGTTTCTAAATTTATAATCGAAATTTAGATTCAATGCATTAAATATATGCGAGTGCAAAACAGACTTTTGTGATTTGTGTTTGCATTCATTTTTATTATGAATGTAATAATCGTTGAGCCGAATAAATAAAACAATTACGCAAAAGCGTAAACTACAGATATTTGTGTTTAGCTTTTAATTTTATATCTGAAAATGTATGGAGAAAAATATTTATGTAAAATGGAGAAAAATGTAGAAAATATTTATGTAACTGCCATGAACTGACTGATTACTAATGACAACCTCCTCTTTCTATCCATATGGATAATTCTATGACATATGAAGTGTAAAATACTGAGAAAAATAGTAGGAATTATGATAATAATTTTGGGCATATTGGTTGTTTGTGGTTGGCATCCTATCTGTAATTTTCTTGCAGTGACAATAAAAGACCTGTCAGGGAAAATACCGAATCGGAGAGAATGAGATGGAAGATCGAACTAACCGTGACATTTATATTGTTCCACGTCGCTTCCTCTTGCCGTCTTATTTATCATCAGCGGCATATGGAGCCCGACCAAAAATTGTCAGATGCCAGAAAGTCACGTTGAATAACTGACTGAATATTCTGGGTTACCTTAATGCGACATAAAGTTATGTCTTATATATAATGGTGTCTAATATATGTAATGGCAGTTATGGTTTATATATAATGTTTCATCCTGCCAGTTTGTCGGTCCACACGAAAGATAAATTTTGATTCGGGGCGTTGTCTTTTCCCAGCCTCTAACTCTGAGTATGTGTGTGTGTGTGTGTGTGTGTGTGTGTGTTTGTGATTTTTTCAAAAAGCGACACCCCATGAATATTTATATGGGGAATGTAAAAAAAAAAGAAGCTGAGACTAAACCGAGCGGAGAAGCGGGCGGAGAACCGACGGTGGAGCTAATCCACTTTAACCGGCAGATACAAATCAGGGGATGATCTCCCCCACTGCCGTCTGAATTTCTGCCCGACAAGTGGGAAGGCAAAAACTTTGCTTTTTATTAAAGTCCGATTTTCTGGGCCCACTCTCGCTTTCCGAGGATTTGCGAGTTCACAAATGGAATTTATAAACAGCCCTTATACCTATACACACTAAACCCGGTTGAGACCCGCAGATAAGTACTTAATATTAATCTGTTAGTAACCTCATTAAAGATGTATAATTAAAGAAACCGATTAATTTCGAATGACAAATTGAACAGGATTCGCTCTACTAGAAATCATACTTCTAGGAAGGTTAGAAATATTTGGACAGTTATAAATAATTAATTTAATTAATTATATTGTGGTGACGTGAAATGTTTACATTTTTCGCTACTGTCAGTTCCATTCTCATTATTTATCATTAATTAATTTGTTCTACGTGTTTCTAGCTAATTTTCTTCGGTGTATTAATCTATTATAAAAAGTACATATCAACAATTTCATCTGCCCTTTGAGTGATCCGAATCTATTGTTCTATTTAACTGGAGTAACACCATTCGGAAACAATGTACATTATGTTGAATGTAAATGAGGTGCGACTGTAATTCGATTTACAACAAGGGACAAAGTCCCTTTATGAAGTGACGTCGCTTGTAAGGGAAATCGTTGGTCTTCCAACTTGGGATCCTTCAAGGATGTTTTTAAAATAAGAGCATATACAACAGGATCCTATTGTTTTTATGTCGGCGGAAAATGTTTAACTTGTGAGGGCTCAGTAGGGCAATAATGCCTCTCGCAACTGTCGTCTCTCCCTCCTCCTTTCCGTGACCATTTTAGAATCGGTGGGAGGGCGGGATCTCGAAATGAGACCAATATTTTTTGATTAGAGGAGCTCGTCGTTTCGTGGGAGGCAAAGGCGATGTAGAGGGGACGGTGTATAATGGGAGGGAGAATACGGAGGACGGTGCGGGGGGGGGATGGGGTAGTCCAGGAGCTGTATAGGGGTGGCGGGAGGGCTTGAAACGTTAAATTAACTTCTGATCTGGCAGATGCCTCCCTCGTAGGGACTTACACAGAGACGATTCTCCCTCATCCCTTCTTCAGAGTTACATTGGCGACGTGGAAGCACAAAGGGAGAGGGGGAGTAAAGCTGGGAGTCAGAAGGAAAAGAAAGAAGACACGGGATAAAAATGAAATGTCTGTTGCCGGTCATTTGACTCGGGGTCGGGGGTGGGCGGGTTCTGGTACGAGGGTTGAGGAGGATCTAATAACAAATCTCCACCACTTGGGGGGGCGAAATTCGCATTTTTAAAATGATCCCCGTTTTGTTCGGCCGGGGAAAGCTCGAAGGAGAGGGTCCTGGCCAGTAGCGGGGGGGGGGGCAATCTCAGAAGCAATTTCCAGAATGCCCCCTCACTCTCTCTCTCGCCTCCTCATACTTTCCTCATTTTGCTCTTCTCTTTCCCGGCCCTTTCTCTCTCTCTCTATAGTCGGAGATTGACACGCAACGCTTCATCCTTCCCCTCTCTCCAATTCCTCACTTTAATTTGTAACAGTTTATCTTTACCGCATTCATCATTTCAAGGACTCGTAACATATGGACCCGGCGATCTCGACCCGTGTTATTATTAGATCCACCATCGCTTTCGACCTCGTCTTGGTTTCGTTATGTTCAGGTCAGAAATACTACCGATATTCATGGGTTCGATGCTCTGCATGAAGGACGAATCGCCGGGCAGTATGAGAGCAAACGTTTCACTGTTTCTACCCAGTCGAGGGAATTTACTGAAAAAACTATTTCTATTAATAGCTTATCAAATTATTATCTGTTCAATATAAATATTTTTAATGTGATATTCACTGATATTGCCCAATTTCTATCTTTCAACTATTTGTAACCGTCTCGACATTAAATATTCGGATTAGATGCGATATCTTCGCTTGTCTCTCGATTCCGCCGGTAAGCCTATTATGGTCTGGTAAGGACATGTTTCGTCCATTGGACTGGCCTAACAGGGCTTTTAGTACAAGCGTGATAAATCCACTGTGCAATAAGTTGGTAGAATGTAACCCATACATGAATTAGATGAATATCCCTCAACATAGGTATAATGTTGACTTGCCATTAACGGATGTTTATGCTGGTAATTTAAACGGCGAATCAATTGACGACTATTTATAAACGCTTTATACGGTGGATTTTTACCATTGCAAGAAAACATTCGGTCTAATTTCCGTAGTTGTTAAGATAGGGCGCATTCCACGTCCGAGTAGACCTCTAGGAATCCTCAGAAAAGAGCAGACCACGGAGATTTTCTTCACGGCCTAAAAATTCAGACGTCCGGCGTTCCCGAGCACAATTGTGCTGAACTCGGCCGACGGGCCACGAAATCCGAATGTCGAAATTGCGGCTACTGCGACAAGTTTCAAATTCCTGTCGATTCAACCCGGTTATAAGGTTGGCGGAGGCTCATGAAAGTAAAAGGGATAATAGCGACCTTTCCCGGCCCTACGCCCATCTCCGCCGACCGGTTCCATTGTAGGCTCGAAAAAAGGGTAGAAAAAATAAAGGGGAAAAACCAATCGTCGGACAACATTTGGAGTCCGTGGAGTGTTCCACAGGATTGGAACATTAACCTTAATTTGTTGTTGTACCTAATTTAAAACAATATAATTAATTCTTATTATTAATAGTCAATAGGAAAGTATCCCCCCCCCCGGTTTAGAAATATCCTAATAACATATTTCTGATAGCACGACCAGATTTTTAAAAATGTTTTCCAGTAGCAATAGTTAACCAGGACCGATATTTTCTGTTTTGGTTTTGCAGTGTGTATAAAACCGAACCTGTTTTCGTTCTACCGCGAAGAACGTCGGTTAATATCATTTACGGAATTATTCCCCGGTTTTGCAACCGGTCTCTCTTTTTTCTCCCGTTTTTTTCCGGTCAGCAAACAGAGTGGCGGCCGTTCCCAGAAGGATTATCGTTTCAACGAGTAGTCCTCCGTATTTTCGTTTCCCCAAACCCCTCACTAAAATTCTGCATCGGACAGCGGACCCGGAAAAGCCCCGGCGGGACCGAAAATAGCGTAGGCCTACGAGGCGGTATTTTAAAAAAAAATTCCTTTTTTTTTTAAAACGCGTGAGAATTTCAAAGACAACACCGAAGCGGCGTCGGTTTTTAATTGAGCCGGGCAGATAACAGAGCGGAGCCGTCTGTTTGTCTTTACCGCCCCTCTACTCCTCCACGCCCACCCCGACAACCGCCCCCGTCCCCGGCCCCACTCCAAATCCGATTTCCGGTTTTCGGAGGATCTCCCCGGCCGGATAAGGAACCGGTCAGGATGCCGAACACAATGGGGACGCATCTCGCACGCCCCACCGAACCCGAAACCGGGAGGCCAATATCCCCCCACAGTCCCTTATACCATTCAATACACCATTTACTATTAATACAACTGTATATATATAGGCAATATTAATGCGCTATGTACATTTAAAAATTATACACAATTTCAATAAAATAATAAATATGGAAACCATTATTGTGCAGCAACCATAATAGTAGAGCGTAAATGTTTAAACTAAACTTATTGCAATTCTTTTAATAATCCTTAATAAGAAGGTTTTAGGGTTCCTGATTTATTATGTATATGTTTTTTTTTCAATAAATATTGAAATTTCGCTACAGCATAAGTGATGAGCGAAGAAGCTGAAATCAGATAATCTACGTACTGTTTCCATGTTCTCAGTTTTAACCGTCTTCTTTCCGGCAATACTGAAATTCTTATTAATTAAAGTCCGATATGTTGTTAATGATATTAAATTGTACTCGTGAGCTCGTTGAATTATCGCAATCCCTGACTTGCTTTAAAGAACTGCTTTTGTGAAAGTAGCGTAGAAAATAATAAGGTTTTTTCGTTATAACTAATTAAATTCGGATGATATTCTTATACTAAATTATACTGGGGCCTACTTAAACAGCTAATCAGGACCCTCTGAAAGCCTTACTTACCGAGGACAAAACGGGACCATTCATGAGGGGATTCTGTTCCTGAATCTAATCGACATATTCCATAAAATGAAGAGTAGGTAATCAACTAAAAATAACGGGTGTACGATTGTCCAGGAACTTTATTTTAATCCATTTAAAAATATAATGCTACGGTATATTTTAGTTTGTCGTTCCGCACTGACTTGTGGAATAGGCATTAGGCTAAACCCGCATTGCTGGACGGCCGTCAGAGATTAGCATCACACAGGGTGGCAGGGTATTTCGAAACGTGATTCCTCGTTGTATTCGCGAATATATCGAGATAATATATCGACAGAATTCATTCCGAACGCCAATTATTATCCATATAAATCAAACTAACGACGACGACTTCGGGATTATCCTCCCCACCACCATGAAGTATGTCGATCCCGCGCTCAATGGGAAGCAGTTTGGAATACACGGCGGGGGGACTTCAATTGCGAATTTATATAACGAGGGGACCCCTTGTACACTGTGTACAACTCAAAATGAAAGGTTCTGGAGTAGCTCAAAGGCTACTTCTTTTCACTAATAATAGTGGCCGGTCTTACTTCGTCCCCAGGGTCTCGTGTGTGAGCCAGCGCCCTCTTGTTGAGAGCAATGTTGTGCGTTTTGAGCCATCGTGTATGAGTTCACGATTGAATGTAATATAGTTTATCGATGTATATTTGCATATTTCGAGCCGCGACGTAAATGATGAAAACCGATTTTTCATAACGTTCATAAGTTGCGGTCCGTGTCCTAGAATATATCGCCTCTTACACGTTACGCCGTCGAATTTTCTAGCGGTGGAAATTTCGCTGACAGAACTTGGGACCCGAATTGGGGTACAAAGAAGTCCGAACAGAAGGTCCGGGTCGGCGGTTGAACTTCCAGGCCGAAGAACTCCGGTCGGCTTCGCTTCCTCTTCGGGGGGAGATGCGAACCCGCAAAAGTTCGCCCAGAAGGGGAAGGGGGAAAACATTCATTATTTACATGCCGCATCCCGTATGCTCACGTCTTGGTTTTGTTCGGGAACCGTGGGGGCGCGGCGGGTGGGGTGGGGGGTATCCGCGGATTGAGCGACCAACTTTCTCACAAACCGACGTCCTGATCGATACCGGCGGTAAGAACAGTTCCGGGAACACGGCTAAAGTAGGGAAAGGAAGGCGGTCGTCATTTATCGACTCCACAATCGGAGGGTGGGGGTATGAGGGTCCCTACACCAAAAGGGCTTGGAAAGCGCTGACCGTCCTGTGCTTAATATCTCTTCATGACTTGAATAATATAGACGAGTGCTTTGGACTGAGGATAAGGGGCGGTTTTAGTTTCCGGTTTGGTTCAGAGAGTTGAGCGTTTCCTGCAGAAAACTGTGGCCTTGCCTAGAAAAATCTCCGACAGGGATGGAAGAATTATATTGCTGTTTAAGGGTAGAATTTATGATATATTAGTCCATTATTTTATTAAACAATCGCTTGAAAATTAAATTTAATTTTAATATATTCAAACAGATAATTAAATCCGAATATTAAACGAGACGTGTCACTACAATAGAACTAAGCTTCTCAACAGTTAGCTGTAAAACACAGTGGATTCTAAAATATCCTTATCTACATATTTCGAGTTGTCGCCTATCGAATGTGAATTTTGATAAGTTTACGAATAATATATGATAATATATGAATTACTCATAAAATATGAGTTTACGATAATATATGAATAATTATTAGTTTACGTGGAATATATAATGTAGTTTATTGATCTGTAATTTAAATCGGAATATTCGTAAATTTTATGCCATAAACGTTAAAAATATTTCTTAAATATGTTGAAGAAAGAAAAAATGACTAAATAGAGAATAAACGTCTAAGATTTAGATAATACGAGTCGCATTATGTAATAATTATAGATTATGTTGTTAGGTAACGCATTTGTTACATAACCATAAATAAATCCCACAAACAACCTAACAATATTAATCCATACCGATAATTGATCAATAGGTGATAATTCGTAAACATTCCAGTCGTTATTGGGTTTTAGTAAATTCCCCGTTTTTTTTGCATAAATTAGTAATTGATTGTATTTAATGTATGTCCTCGTTATCTTCGCCCTTATTTCTGGATGTAGTTTATAATATTGCGGAACAAATTTGTAAAACTCGTGTCCAGGAGGGGGGGTTCACGTTCCATGTTCACGGACGGGTTTACTTTCCCGAACCCCGTCCACCCACCCCCCTACCGGCAACCGGTTTAGTCTTTGTTAACAACGCTATTCCATTATGCGATCGCTTTACGGACTCCGCCGTGTCCTTTATCGGCGAGTCTCTTTCCGGAAAAGGGAGTTTCCTTGTAGCGCCAATTGGATATTGTGTAGCGCCGTCCGACCGTTTTACCTCTCGGCACGGCCGCGGGCAAAATTTTTTTCTCTATCCTCCTCTTTTTTCGGCTCCCATTCTCTGGCCCGATGAGAGAGAGAGAGAGAGAGAGAGAGAGAGAGAGAGAGAGACACCGATTCTCTGCAAAAGTTCAATGGTGCGCGATTCCAGAACGGCTCGGTTATAAGAGGCCAACCTTTTATACAGTCCACCTGTACGAGGGGTCGATCGCGATTTGGTCCCGCAGACATCTCGATTCGTTGTAAATACGAATGACTATAAACTCCAAAAAAAACTTAGGGCTTTATACCATTCGATACTGTCGAATTATTATCGTACTCCCGTCACTGTCGCGTACGTCGACCTGAAGCTAAGTCTCGTCCGTGCTGGCACTCTTCTTACCCGAAGAAAAACATAATAATTCACCTAATACTAATACTGGTCCTAGTCCTTTAATAACGACGTTACTGTTCCAAGAACTACTACCTCTTCCAATTGCTCCAGTTTTTTTTTCGGAACGTGCATATTTAATCGGGAGAAAAGCTTGAATTTTGAATGTTTTTTTTTATGTACCCACTCTGTTTTTTACGTCTTGGATCAATAGAGCCTCCTACCTTCCGCTCTGGGATGTGTTCTGATGTCCGCGTGGCCCAAAGAAAATAATTACATTGAAGTGATAAGTGAAATAGGATTTTAACAAAGCAGATTAAATCGACAACAGCGCCATTCGTCGGAAATTATTATGCCTTACGCCCTGATATAGGCTTATCGTTCTGCGCTTCTACGCTTTCAGATTATAAAGTAGGCGCAGTACAAATTGGAGCGCCCGCGTATTAGATGGGCCGCGCCTACAATACAAATTGCCTCCGTATCTCAATTTTCCCCATAAGGTGTATAAGATAGAGACATAGAGAAAGAATAGAGTTGTAAGGGTTAACCGATTGTACGGGCATATTTCTCTGTCGCTGTCGAATCTTGCAAAAACGGACGCTTATTTCCCACCACGGACGATACTAATTTCCGATAATATGACGTTAAAAAATAGAAAATATGTATCATTAAAGTATATTCACTGAATAAACCTGAAAATAACACGGGAGGTTGAATAACGCGAAAATATTTCGAGGGCTTGGCTGTGTCTGTCTATTTCAGTAGTGCACTTCTCTAGAGCGGACGCTTACTGGGCTGGTGTGTTCTCAAAAATTATAGTCCCAGAAGATAATGATTTCAGATTAGCAGTTGCCGGTGCCGGTGAAATTTTTTATTTGGCTCGTTCTCCCGAATTGATAATTCATAATTCAATACTATCGCAATACCCGGGGAGCCAGACGTCGATTGAAATCCGAGCAGCGTTTCCTTTATGCGTTCATATCCTGTTGTGGAGCGAGAATATCTCTCTCACTCTCTACTTTATGCGAAAAACGGCCCTCCTTCTATAACGCGCGCGAAGGCCCATTATCGGAAGTCTCGTCAAGGTCCCCGACACAGCGCCGCCGGCTAAATGGTTAATGTCTCGTGTTAAGCACTATTATTCGGTGCAAATTTACACACAAATAAACATTTCAGTTCACTGTATTTAGTGGAATTATCGTATGGATGTCCTTACATATTAACTCTTCAGTATCCGGAACTGTCGCATCCACCTAACAGCGAGATTGGAAATATTCAGCGTAGTTAAACGTTTTCCCGCGTCTAAATCGAGTCCTTCCGTTTACGAAAATCGTTCGGGATGAAAATGGGATCGTGCTGTTTTCAGTCGCCAATAGCTTTTTCCGCCCCTAATTCCTAACGATTTGACATAGTGGTGGGCTGCTTTCGAACCGACCGAGCAGGTTTTCGGCGAAGTGATAGAGTTGGCGGTCGCTTGGATTGTCCAAGATGGTTGGGAGGGTTAAGCGATACCGATCTGGGCGGAGACCGAGACAGAAGAATAGTGGCGCTATATATTTTCCTTTATAAACTTTACGCACTTTCTGTAACGGTGCTGTAGCCGAGATGCGTATGTGCCGCAACGCTACGGCGGGGAACGGAAACTAGTTAATTAATAATATAATGCGATAGCTCTGCCAGGCGTGGATAAGACAGGGCCGAGAGTTATTTCAATATTTGTCTACTCAACCTCATCACAACCAGTTTGTATCGTAATTTGTATTGGTTGATGTTACCATAGCAACATAGCAATGGTCCTTGTTTACCTCCCTATACTTTTCACCTGTGGATATTTTAATAAGAAAGTTAATTATTTATTAGTCCTCCGGGGTCCTTGGGGGAAATGTTTAAGACTAGAAGTGGGACGTGCGGTCTAACAGCGGGGTGATTCGCCGGATCAAGAGGTGATAGGGACGTCGTTGGGTCGGCAGGATGGAGTGTCCGGAAGGGACATTTGGCCATAAATTGCCCTCTGAGGAGGTTGGGCTCAGCACAATAAGACGTGACGACTCCGACGCCCACGTTTCAACTTTATGCCCCCGACCGCTCTCCCCCCTCCTGAAACTGCCCCGGGTCGTTATTCGAACAGTACTCCGCAGGGTAATATCCTTGTTGCGATATCTGCACGCCGTATCCACTGAACCGACATTTTAAAAATTTAATCAACAGAATTCGTACTTGTTTTTTTACTCCTCCCACCTTTGCCCTATTGCCCTGAGGCCTTCTACATCCTTATACCACAAATTTTCTCGTCCTGGCAAACAAAGATAACATTTATAGTAACGGACAGTAGGTAATACGAGATCTGTTGCAAAAATCAGGGCTGGTGCAGGTAATTATGGTGGTAAGACTGAAACTAACCACAATAGAAAGGCAAAAAGGGAGCGATGAAGGGCCCTCATTATAAAATCCAAATATAACCGTAAATAATTTTCACTTGTCACGAGTTGAGTTAGGACAAAACCATTCTTACAGTTCCTAACTGTGTACTGGTTTAGAGCGGTGACGGGAAGCTTTATTTACGAGCGGAATTCTACTTATTCAATTGCCTAGGGGAGTGGAGCCGCTGTCATCACTGCACCCTCCGACTATTTCAGAAATTTTTCAAATAAATCCAATGTTTTGTTAGAAACGTGCCGACAGTAATTAGACTTGGTAGTTGGAGATAGTTGAGCCCCACAGAGATGGCCCCGTTGGAGAATGACGTTCCTGAACAAATCTAAGACGTAAAAATGAATAAATAAGTGAGATTCAATTCTGTTTTTATGACCATGAGCATTAACATTGTTGCCTTACCAAAAAGGTTTGTGTTGTATGCATTTATAAAATGAAAAAATATATTTCAAAGGAAATCATCAATTCACTGAGAGATAGTATAACTTGAAAACGGAAGGAATATGGCCTATTCGCCACAATCTAGCGACTGTTTCTTTAATCTTAGTATTTGAAAATGTAACTGTATCAATGTGGGCGGTTTTCCTGTATTGGCATTGTAAACTGGAATCAGTAACCTTAAATCTTTTGGGGGACTCGACAAGATGTGAAATTGGTGAAATTTTCTTTCGAGAGTAATTTATTAGCCGCGGAATAACCAACCTCTCGGGAGACCGAGAAGGAAGAGAGAAGGTGTCGGACCAAATGGTAAACATGTTCAATTTATAAACAGGGTCCTGGCGAGCGGCAAGGCACTTTGAACTGGGCAGGAAAAAACTCTGAAAGGAATAACACAAAGGGATAAAAAAGAACGAAGGAAGAAGGGCCGTTTACGTTTTTGTCTCTTTCGACTTGATACATCTCAGCTTTTGTTTCGAATATCTATTTTCTGAGCATTTCGTACCGATAGCCTGTCGCCATTCGTTTACATTTATATTTAGACTTGTTTTATACGATTTCAAATGGTTTATGAATACATCAAATTCTTTTGGTTGCAATATTTACCTTCTTCAAGTAAGTGATTGATTTTAAAATCAAACTCTCATTTCATGTATGTATGTTCATTACACGAATTTGTATGAAATTAGGTTTTCGGCTTATATTTAATCTCATAATACAAATGTTCATTGGTCGAATGGCCTAAGAGCCGGCTTACGTGGTTTATCAAACTCCTGCTTATTTGAAGCGAATATACTGTGCAAAATATGTAAAAGAAATAAACGATGTTATGAACTCTGTACCGGCATACCCGATTTCTCGACCGCTGGGAGAAAAATCCACGCATTTTATCGGATTCCTCCCTTTTCTTTACAAAGTACAGGAAAGACATTTTTGGAAGAAGAAACCAAGTAGTAATAAGCCTCTTCGGATGCCGATAGGCCTAAAAACCGAAGTAAAAACATCGTGTCGAAGGATGGGAAGGGGGAGGAGGATCGATGTTTCTTTTCATCTCTTATTTCATTTATGATTTATTTTCCTGGCCTCTCTATTATCTGCTTTTTTCTTCTCCGACGCCCTTCTGTTTGAGAATCGGAGCCCGAACTCCTGAGGCGGAGTTTCGATAACCACCGCGAAGAAAAAAGGGAAATAAAACAGGCGACGATTGAATTATTCCTTTCTCCCCCACCCCTCTCTCTCTCTTTGAAAAAGCGATTTCCTTTGAAAACGGCAGTTTCCCCGCTTTAAAAGAAACTGAGCGGAAAACCGAGAACTGGAAAAACGGATTCGATCCGTGCGGAACTGTCTTTCCCACCTGGCAAAGTTTAGCCCACTGAACTCACTCCAGTGCCGGTACCATATCTCAAAACGCGTTAATTATAAGATTAAATTTATTGCCCTAATTGTATTTTTAAACTTTTATTTAATGACAGCACGCTGTATGAACTTCTGTACACGCCAGTAATAAATAAAGTGCAGCGGTGCGAAGGCAACATTGTTCTGTAGAATTGTTCTCCAAAACCGAAAAATTCCCATCGAACGACTGCTTCATTACGGGAATTGTTCGGCAACAACGTGGCTAAACGTCACGTAGAAAACCGAGTGTTTTGTTTTATGAAATCCGGGTGTTTGTGAGGAGGGGGTGGGGGTGGGTGTACTAATGAGTGAACTGGAACCGCCGCGTTCAAATGCATTCCTCCACGTGTCAGGACATGCCCCGATCCCGGCCCACAGTTGGCAGCAACTTCTCATTTATTACGGTTTTACTAACACAACGTACCCGGTAGCAGTGCAACATTCTCTTCGACGAGAGGGGGAGCAATGATCTATTACACTTTATTATAAAACGAATGTATTTAATACGTCTTTGCCTATTATTGTAGCTAACGTGGGCAAAAACTAGTGAAGACAAGGGGATTTACACTGTTACACTGCTACAACAGTTTGATTTGAACCTTTATTACGAGTTGTATTGATGTTTTTCTTCAATAAATTGAAATCATAATTATATGAATTGGGTTGCACAAAAAAAAGAAACGAAATAAAAAATTGTCGATAAGAAATATAGCAGCCTTTAATTTGAGAAATTTCCTGCTGAATCGTATACACGATCGCCTTTGTTTTGACCGCAGACCGACGAGGAAATAATTATTCGGTAGTCGGGCCCTTGGGAGAGAATTTCGGAACGGAGGCATTCGAAAGGTCGTACGCCTTGGAAACCCGGCGCAGACTTTGCGCGCCGCGGGAGCCCGTAATAATTTAATACGGCCCTTAATGACCGCCGAAAGTCATTTACTCGGAACACTCTAATGTCCCATTCGGGAATTTATTCATACGATCCGAGCGATTAACATGTTTACATTGCCAGGCCACTCACTCTGTATTTATAGTGCGCCAGAGCAGACACGCCGGCAATTCTCTATGATATGCGTAATATAATCGGGGATTCACTTTTAGCAGAATCGGAAATTGCAATGTTTTTAAACAAATACTGTTTGCAGTCGTCTGATCTCGACAATACTGTCCACATAACTACAGTATCCGGTTAACTCGCAAAAGTTAATACTATACCTCAATATATTTGGGAATACATTGCTGGTTGGAAATTTATACTACCCCAATTAAAGATACTAGAGTATTTCGTCTTATAAAAAAGACCATATATTGACAAGTAGTTGGGCCCCAAAAAGATTTCTTGAACAAAATTTACGCCAAATATTTATATATAAAATAGTAATAAAATATAGATTGTCCTTGGTAATGCTGGTTATTATATTTTCAGGTGTTTTCGGTTCATTGAACTTTTCAATTGTCCAAATGATTATTTATGTAATTTTAGTACTGGTAAAGCACTGTTAGAAGCAGTACTTATTTGTTTACGATTTCCAGCACAGGATGTAAGATTAAAATATTGAAAGTCTATAAGATATATTCTTACAGTGATAGTAATTTTCTTCCACTACTCAGACACCACAGAATTTTTCATAATTCTATTATAGCCGTATATAATTTTCAAAAATTAGGCCAGAAGAAAAATGTCTCCAACAAAAAGTTTGCCAAATATTTGTATATAAAACAGTAATAAAATATAGAGTGTATCCTTGATAATGCCGGTTACATTTTCGGCTCGACGCGACAAGGAGTATTCAATCGATCGGGCTTGTTCGACATTTACATCCTCTGGGGGCCGAGGCAATTCAACCGAAAAAGGTCAGTTACCCCAAAGCTCAAGCCCGTAGAGCTGCCGACAATAGGTTCTCCCGGCTCCAAGCCCTGTCGCATTGTATTTAGTAGCCAGCTTTAACGCAGTACAGAACAAGTGTCACTGTACTGCACCTCTGTGCTGACCAAACAAAAAAAAATACAATAGCGAAAGCATTTTAAACAATCCCTATTTACCCCCCACCCTCCACCCCAAATCCCACAACTGACCAAAAGGATTCTCACAACTAGTGAAGTTGATAATCTTCTTATATAACCATTCATTAATAATTAAATACGGCAAATGAGGATAATGAAAACTATTACAGAAATTTAATGTGCTTTAATGGAGTATTAGTTTAATAATTAGTAAGTACTAACATAGAATTTTTGTTTGTTTCAGGTACGTAGTACAACACTTGAATCGGACGGTATCGTAAGTTAATATTTATCATACTGTAATTGCATACTATGGACATATAATTGTTTATCGTCTATTTTGAACGGTACAAAGTGGTAGAATGGAATGTATAGTTTCTGTTCGGTCTCAGTAGACGTAATTATGGCAATAGTCAAATAGCTTAGATCCAATCAGCCATGCCACATTAATAGGGTCCAGTTTATCATTTAATCGTTATCAGTACTGATTATATAATATTAGAAGGCTAATGTGATATTTGGTTTATTTACATATAAAAAATTTTTCAAACAAACAACCGTCTCATTGTGGAATTGTTGATGAAAGAAAAAGCTCTGAAAAAGGAACGAACTTTCGTTTTCATACGAGACTAAATATTTCTTTCTTCATAAATGATTTCTCCTTCGATATTAGGAGCAGCATTAAATGCTCTTCTCGTTTGTAACAAACTAACGCAATACAAGTTTTAACACATCGCTGTAGGAAATCGCATCTACTGCAGAACGGGTAATACTGCATGCGTTGAAATACATTCTTAAAAAAATTGATAGGCCTTGATTTCGTGGTCAATATAAAAATAACATCAAAATGACTAAAATGAGTTTACATAAACGAAAATCTGCTTGTATTAATTCCCAAATTCATATTTGCGTCCACTGCATACTTTCCCGAAAGTAAAATTGTGGTCAAAATCATCCTTCTGTTGTTCTTATTTATAAATGCCGAATTAATATTAAATTTAACGTTTTAAAACGTCTCTCAGGCCGGATTACTCGGCTTATTTAATTGGTTTAATTTGCGCCTCATGAATGCGGAATGACATTATTCGAAAAACCCCCCTGCATTAGGTTAATGGGATTTCATGAAGTAAATAGAAACGGGTGTATTTTCAGTTGCACGTATTTCAGCTTAATACAATTAATAAATAATATAACATTAATGCCGTCTGCCCTGCGCAGATGAAATATATCATCTATACTCGAGCAACACCGTACATCGATTTAATTATAAATTATGGTGTTTAACAATGAATCGAATAACATTTTCTAGGTAACTACTAGATAAAATAATTTAATACACAATTCATTAATCGTTTTAATAGTCCTGTTTTAATAACACCACCAATGGCTTTCATTCATTTTTGTGAAAAACACTAGATGTTTTCCAGAGAAATCATTATTGATCACTCAGGGTTGAAATTTTACATTTGGTTTATTACTTCGCTAAATATACTGCAGACTGCATTTCCGGTTGAATACCTTTGCCCTTAATTAGCTCGGGTGATCATTTACCCTCCAACCCTTTGGCGATCACTTGTATTGAACTTTATCATGTTTACAGAACCCACGTGGATCCGTCGATTCAATCGTTTTGAGAGTTTAATAGGGTGTGAGAGAGATGATTGAAATATATATTTACAATTTCAGTAGTTACCTCTGTTCGGGGCTCAAGCACAACACAAGAAATCCATCCGAGATTGAGCTTTTGGGAGAACTCTTTTTCGGAAAATTATTGTTTTCAGGATTATTCTTATAATATTTGAAAGAATAAGGCTGGTTAAGTGTTTACTACGAATGAGAGTTGTACTAGGCAAACGTACAATACCTACTTATCGAGGCCTATTCTATCAGGTCGAATTTTCCAAGAAATAGGCCAAATGTTAAAGCCACTATTACTATTATTATTATTATCATTGCCTATTAGTAGAACCATTATAATGTTATGGAATTGGAACCAATCGGGTTCTAGAGGCCTGGTAATTTCCAGTAGATCTAATTGCTTGTGACTCTATATTCTCGATAATGCACACTTATACCCCCTACATTTTGTCGGCTCAGAGACCCCGTCATAAAATAAATTAGATAAAATTTCCTTTTTACTTAGCTATCGAATTTCCTGCGGCCCTTTCTTAATTGCGTCGAAAAAAAGTCTAAGTCGGAGTTAATTAATTTTGTATGCGGCTTTCTTAGCGTTAACTAAACTCTGCCGAGAATCTAATATTCTATGTTGTCGTTTTACGGATATTAAAACGGGCAGTAATTTATCCGTTTGGAGATATGACCCTCTAAAAATGTGACCGCAAGTAAAACAGTTGTACGAAAACCGTTGATTTATTGTATAATGCGCTGGGCAATTATGAACTCGTTATTTTATATCCTTTATGTTAATGGTCCATTTGCTTCTGATCTTCCTGCGACCCAATGTGAAACCTTCAATTTTATATACTTGTCTAACAAATTCCTTATTAGAATTTCCTTCTTAAATTATCCTTCCGATATTATTTGATTTGTTCACATAAAATTTACAGTTAAATTTTTACAATAAATGTTCTTTGAACGAATGTCACTTAAACGTAATAATCATCATATCTCAACAATACGCTTTATTTATTTATTAACTGCGAATTTAAGAAAATATATACAAATTCGGGTTACTTAGGAATGTTGGTTGTCTGCGAGTCATCCATCCTCTCTGCGTTGGCACTGCAATTTTACTGAGGTAAAAAATATAGTAAATATTTTATTTCATTAGCAACAGGAGCTCTTAATAATTTCAATATCATAATTTTCTCCGTTTGTCAAGATCCAATACGATTGTCTACATCCGTGTCCTTATACGGTGCAATCAACGCCTTGTTCTCTCGGTTCTTGACCCCTGGAGACCTTGCAGAAGACATGCTGACAGTGAGGGTGTCCAAAAATATGTAAATTTGAACGATAAGCCGTATAAAATGTGTATTTGAAATTTCTTTAAATCGAATACGCCCATATTTATGTTTTACGCTACTGGCAGCCCAAATATAATACCGCTCAATCGTATTGTCTGTGCCAGATGCGGGGAGCAGTGGGGGGTTGGTTGGGGGTGGTATTGTGGGGGTGAGGAGGGGGAGGACATTATTCAGGCCACGTCTTCTTCCATCCCGGATACGTCTGCCGGCGCATTTATTTTCCGCGCCGCTTTATTTATTTATGTTTTTTTTTTGCGGAATATTCCCGAACCCCCGTGCGAAGTGATGACGTTTCGGTTCGCGACCCCCTCGGTCCTGGCCCCGTTGTCAGAATCAGCAGTCCTGACCCAACCGCCATTTTAATAATATCCTTTGTTCCTTCGGATAAATAAGGAATCCCCGGTTCGGTGCTTAGCCGACCGGCTCGATTCAGGATTCGTTTTTCGCCGATCCCCTCAATCGCTCGGTATGTTTTATTCAGCTTACTGTTGTTCCGGTCAAGGCAACTTACATACAAATTTTGTAGAGAGGGACTGGGAAATGGGACGAGGAATTTGATAATTCAGGTGGGACTATAATGATATATCTTATAAAATACATATATAGTGACAATATCTTCACGTTTTCATTTGGTCCATACTTATGCTTATTACACTATTGAGGGTGGTGTTGACGAGTTGGAGATTGAAGGTAGATTAACTCGGTAATTGATCCCGCGGCGGAGGTTGGAGAACGCATATATACGGATAACTCCGGACTTCTGGCACGCAGTTTCCAAAACGCAGGGATAACGCTCGACTGAGGCACTCCACGCGGGGGCGGATTAATTTCATTTTATTCGGCGGAGTCTGCCCCGAGTTCAGTTATTGGTTCAAGGTCCCTAATTGAGTGTGTGGGATGTGGCGGAGTGGTGGTGGCGAAGTTGCTGGCACGGCGAGACACGAGTGTTTACTGTGGGCAGCGAGAACTCATTATTCTTCGGCCCAAATTCGGCAAGTGATATTTGCTGGTGAAAAAAGGAAATACAGGGAGTATAATTGGAACTATAGAAAAGGAAGGAAAGTATGGAACATACACTGTGGTCTTTCGTTTAAAAAATCGTTGGGCGTAAGGCTTTGTGTAAAGGGAGGGGGAGGGCGGATAGCGAGGGAACAGAAGGGGTGGAAATCGCGATGGCGTTTTCAATAAATCAACTTTTGACGGGCGTTTAATCTCAACACTATTGTCGCATTATAAATTTCCCGGCGAGGCGTCGGCACGCTGTTGAGGGGGGGGGGTGGTTGGAAGAGGGGGCCGGGAGATCGAATCCGGGTCACACCGAATATCCAGTAGGCGTGTGAACCGTGGAGGAGGTGTAGGAGGTCGTCTAGGAGACTAAATGTTATTCAAAATTGTGACAGGGAAAGTGCGTGGGGGAGTATGGTGCTGTCAGGGGCCTACCCCTCCGCCCGCCCCCGTCCCACATCCACACGTCCAAAAGTCAAGAATTTATGGACGTCACCGCGCTAAAATATTAAATTTTCGGTTGGCGGGCCGGGTTAAGCCCGTTTCGGTTCTGGTGCGCAAAGCACTCGATTACGCAGTCCTTCCTTCATTCCCGCGCCTCCTCCACTAGCACGTGTTACTAGCCTAGGTACGCTAGAAACAAGGATGTCTGTTTTAGGGTCTGGACGCTGAGATTCATTCAATAAACAATTCAATCAGTAAAAATTTGCAATCAATCAGGCCCTGCAAGTAAAAACTCTTAAATACCACCCATAACGAGCCCAAAATACAGCCAGGGTACTATACCACTGATCCTGGAGGTTTCATGATAATTTTTGCAACAATTGCTATAATAACAATAATTTCGACGTGGCATTCAGCCTCTTAGACATGAGAGGATTTTATTCTTTCCCTGTCGATATCACGGTAGTTCTTCATCTACGTAAGAGCTCCAGTTATTTGAATAGTAGCTAAGTAAATGCCCCTAATTCGGCAGATAATAGGAGTTAAATGAAGTAGGGTAGAGGATCATCGAAAAAGACCAGATTGATTCACACTTCAAAATCCTCGCATCTTTCTGTCGGCGATGAAAGAGCTGAGGCGTGTGACTGAAATTCGAGCGGAGACCTTCCTAGAATCATTAGACCAGTCGAAATGCGCTCCATTTCACCCGCGATCTCTCCAACTACCTTTTTGAGTCGTGTGAACGCTCGGTTTGAACGGGCAAGCGGAATCGGATGGTCGATTTTTAGGCGCTCGGCGTATTCCCCGAGAGGAGAATTTTGTTGTTGTTTTCGAAAGCCGGGTAACGGACTTTGATGTGTCGATACGTTGGTCGAAACTAATACAGCGATTTTCCTTTCGGGTAATTAAACCTTAATAAGCCTTATCGCCCTCCCAAATTGTGCTCAGTATATCAGTTCTCCTGACACATTCTGTGTCTCGAATTTCTGGTTTGTTGATTACCTTCCTGTCCACCTTTCGGTCTGAAATAACGCTGATCTTCGTTGAGTACTAAGCCGAGATGATTCGCTCCGACCGCGTATTCAACACAGTCGAGTCGGACCTGTCAGAACGCGACCTGTAACAGCCTCGCTCGGTCGGCGGTCAAATATTCACGCGGCGGCGGCTGTGACATCCATCCACCTATTCCCATTAACCGGTAATTTGCACGTCATAGAGGCCTCTATTAGCGGCCTAAACACGTCTAGCATTTCTTGGGCCCATTGCTAATTCATTTCTGGAGATGTCGGCTGTCTCTCTGGACCCACTCGCCCAGCATTCAACAATTCAACATTTCACGACTGATGTGTGTAATATGTTACATTTGTGGAACGGAGACGGCTTTGCATCTCTCTTGGGCGTTACGGCTATTTGAATATGTTTCTGGACCCCAAGATTCTCTTCTATATAATAATTCTACACATAATTTATATACGGTTTATTTAACAATCAATTTATGAATCAATCTTTTTTAGTAGTATGATATTACAAGTATCCAGATGGATTTCACTCGATTATTCGATCGATTTTACATTTTTTAATCGCATAAAAGTAACGTTAAATGTACATTAATAAACCATTTTTGAATGCATTTATGCACCGTCTGCGAAGCTCAAAAAAATACTGTAGAAATAGATTTATCTATGTGGTTAATGACAACCGAAGTAACAAAAACAACTGCGCTAATAAGAAATGAGGCGCTTACGCTTCACATTAATTAACTGATCCTTCAGTTAATTACTGTAATAAAATATTTAAAATGTTGCTCACTTATTTTGAATTGTAAAAATTGGTTTCTACTAGGGCCAGTCATGGATTAACTCCGAAATTCTGCTGAAATATATACATTTTACTATTATTCAGTGGAATTCAGCGCGTTGTGAAGTGGTCTTAATTTGCATGCAAGAACATTATACATTTGATGATGCTCTTTGTTAGAGTGAAAAGCTGACTCAGGACCGGTTCTTCAGCCGACCCGTGTCGCCCGAGGAGTGGTATAAATTATTCAAGGGAAAATGACAAAGAAAAATTCAGGACGAAAATTCGGTTACGTGGCGATCAAATCGGAAGATTCAAGAGGCGGTTTTTTTTCAGAAACTCGAGAACCCTTTAAGGTTCAAACTTCAAGCAAGTGGGGGTGGACTATGCTACCTGTCCTTAAACACTAATGTCTCTTCGCCAAAAAAATCACAATATACGTCCATTTTATATTCCCATCTATTAATATATGCAACGTCATTCCAGTATTATTAATACAGCTGGAAAGTATTACAATAAAAACATTTATAAATCTGTTATAATATCTTTATAAAGGTTTTTCTGTTGATCCAAAATTCATTGAAAAAAGTTTATTTCTAGTAATCTAGTTATTCTGCGCAAGTGCGCTCAAAGAACTTTAGTTAAGTACATTTCCGCAACACCCTCAGGGGGGCGCTAGTTTATCGGGGCAAGTGGACCAAACGAACTTTAGTTAAGTACATTTCCGCATCATCCTCAGGGGGGCGCTAGTTTATCGGTGCAAGTGTACCCAACGAACTTTAGTTAAGTACATTTCCGCACCACCCTCAGGGGGCGCTAGTTTATCGGTGCAAGTGTACCCAACGAACTTTAGTTAAGTACATTTCCGCACCACCCTCAGGGGGCGCTAGTTTATCGGTGCAAGTGTACCCAACGAACTTTAGTTAAGTACATTTCCGCACCACCCTCAGGGGGGCGCTAGTTTATCGGTGCAAGTTGATCAAACGAACATTAGTTCAATACATTTCCGCACCACCCTCAGGGGGGCGCTAGTTTATCGGTATAAATGGACCAAACGAACTTTAGTTAAGTACATTAATATTTGTACTTTGTACTCGTTAAACATAACGATTTTTGTGAAACTAGCTCCCCTCTCAGTGTGGTGCGGAAATGTACTTAACTAAAGTTGGCCACAACAATGCATGCCAACAACTGTACGCCATGCGTAGACAATGTACGCCACATTGAGAAATTAGGTGGCTTGCCTGCGTAAAATTCTCAGAGTAAGTAGAGGAAAAAGCAGCGCCAGCAATGGCTTTGGTTCGGACCTATTTTGTGCTGGACATTCAATTAAATAGCCTGTATTGTCCATGTTGAGACCAATAAGATTGCCCCTTTCATCCCACAGCCTCTTAACAACATGTAAGGACTTCCTTTATCCTTGAGCAGGGCCTCTTTCATACGTGTGGGAAACGCGTTTTTCCAGGTAAGAGGTAGTTGTATTTTATTGTTAATAACCTCAACTACAGTTTCTTACAAACATTCCCTACAGTACAACATTATTTCTTATTTCCGCTCACAGTTATACGATCGGTATACATTCCGACAGTGTACAAACTAGTGTGCCATCATTAAACGATTACTCGGAATCTTTATTGCAGTTTTCTCTTAACAGAAATTGGGTATAAATCTCTCTCAATGCTTCACTGGATGATTCAGAATCAGTTGTACTCTCTCCCACATCCCCTACGAAAATGGCGAAAAAAAGGAATTGTAAAAATTATTGAAATACGAAAGAGAAGAGATTACATCCACAAAAGCAAATGAAGCAAGCATGAAACAATAATCTTCGAACGAATTTCTGTTTCCCTTATATTATCCTTCTCAACGTAGTCATGCTGTATTAATACTCTACCAAGGCAACATAACTAACAGAAGTTAAGATAGGTAAAAGGCAGCGGAATAATATATTCATAATTTTAAAATGAAAGGGCAAAAAATCTCAAATATAAGGGCAAAAAATCGGAGTGATTGATTTTTATATTCACTGGAGCGCTTGCGCCAGTTTGTGTATGTGTAGGTAGGAGCTAATTGCTGGTGGTCCTGAAATTCGCCTGAAAGGTCCTGCAAATTGGCCTCTTCAGCGGATACAACTTATTCAAATGTACCGACTCTTTTAAAACCCATTTACCGTCTAATTGCCGAAATCCCGTGTATTTTGCCCCCAAAGTGTTGCCGCGGGTGGGGGGGGGGGGGAAACCGCTCGAATAAGCACTTTCCGTAAGCCCCTTGTCTTTCAAACGCTTGGCACCCAATCCCGACCACGCTTCATTAAAATAAAATAAAATCGAACTTATTTCTTTAATCTTTCGGACGATCTCTAATCAAAATACGATAACCCGACTAATAGGGGGAACTCGGACTGTAGGAAAGTATATTTCGTAATATGAACAGAGGATGCGATATTTCAGCGTATCCCAACTATGCCCCAAATAGCAGACGAAATTGTGCACAAAAATAACAATCTGAAACTAGTATGAATACGTACCGGTTACTTTATTAGTCCAGGATTAGTTCCAATTTGGTAATTTTTATTCGTGATTTGAATTTTTTTTAGTGTATCATTTCTCGATGGCCAATTGCAATCCGACTAGGTGTCCTTTCGCTTAACGCTATCACTATCGGAATCTCGGGATCTTAATTCAAATTTTATAAAAAGTTATTATCGCCCTTATTCGAGCTTAGATACCGGGAATGAAGTCAGCCTGGGAGCTGAAAGTCTTCCAGTTCAAGGCGGAATTCCTCCTAAACCGCCCTCCTCTGGGTAAATTCATTTCGAGGAGATTGCGGATAATGCCCGTTAGGGGGCACACTGGAATAGCCGCCCTTTGAGGAGCTTGTAGTCCTCGAGTCCACCTGGGACCTCGCCCGCCCCGGGGAGGATGGATATAACTTAGGGCTGGACGGTGCACCGGCTCTAGACCTCGGCACGGTGAAACTTTCTATTCGAGGCGTAGACAAACGGGTGGAACAACTACTGTAAGCCCCCCAACTTCACCCGTTGTCAACTTTTAGTGCGTCGCTTAAATTCACTCGGCCCGTCCATCTTAAACCGCCCCCGACCCGGGAATAATATGTGGACCTGAAGAAGAGTAATGCGACTTCCTAAGTCCGCACAGTGGTGTTTTATTACTGTAATGTACGCTTTAAATTATAAACTGAACTAACTCTAGCCCTTCAGTGAGCGTCGGTTTCAAGATTAGGGCCAACTGAAATTCTATAAGAATTCTGTCCTAAGAAAAAAAAACTGGATTTAAAGAACTTGCCACAAATCCTACAATACTCTAATAGTACTAATTGTTTCTTCTATTTTCTAAGACATGTTAATCGGTCTTTGAGAATTCAAAGATATTCTTTAAAATACACTCTGTAAAATGTTAATCAAAACAATTCAAATCTGAAAGTGGAATTTATCTAATGATTTACACGAAACCGCATTTTTTAAAAATCTGTTATGTTAATGAACGAACGTTAGTACGGGTGTTTTACCGCCACTGTGAAATCGTATCCGTAGCATATATTAAATTATATATGATATTTGTTGAAATATCGACTTAATTTTCCTTTAAAACTATGATTTATTAAGTTCTATATTAACAAAAATGTAGGTTGATATAGGTTTTGGTGAACTTGTAAACAGCTTGAACTTGTAAACAGACAATTTCGGCAATCCACTTCCGTCCAGAATTATTTAAAGGGATAGTTGTTTTTTTGGGAGGATTTCGGCCTAACGTAATGGAATTTTCAAATGATGCCGAATACCGCCCTTTTTCTAGGGTCGTAAGATTTAATATTCAACAGATCAACGGAATGATCTAGCGGGGATATTCGAACCTCTTGTTGGCGAAGGCGTCCCATTAACCAGCAAATCCGCCGCCTCTGGTAACCCCCACCATTCCCCGGCCAGATACCAATCTCGAATTTGGTTTTGTATGAATAATAGAGCAATTTGACCTCCAAGTGTATCGATCCGACCCCAACGACGTTTCAGAACAGATACAATCGTCTTTCACGCGACCGTTAAATGGATTTGTCCGAAGGATATATTCGGCCATAAATTCCCCGTGGGCCGTAATTACTGTTATTATTAATTTATATTCATGTAGTCTTTACATTTAATGTCGCCAAATTATACTCCAATTTGGGTAATAAAATAAGTCTTTAAGCGAAATTGCCCCCCGACAATTTGTTTTTAAATTTCTGCCCGGCGTATCTCGGGAAATGAGAATGGCGGATTTACGCGGATAAAAGTCGACCCTAAAATTGTTTCGAGGAGAATGCCGATTCCTACAGTCATACCCTAACATTATGTGGCCTTCAGTTTGACAAAGGGGGTATAGTTTTTGAGAACAAATTATTTTGAAAACCAACAGTGAGTAAAGCCATTTATTAATATCTGTAAATATATTATAGTAATTTCCAACGAGTATATTGGAATTTATAGAAGTTTTAACCATATTTACATATTTATATTCCCACTTACTACTGAAGTAGTAGATTTCCGTTAGCGGACTTCCGACTTGTCACTTTCATTGCACTGTGGAAATACAATCAGGATAATATTTTCATTTCGGACTTTCATAAATAGTAGTCAGAATGGTGTCAATGTCAATAATTCACTAGCATTATTTTACGCGGCAGTGTTTTACCTTTGAATTTTTGTTAAATTATTTGAACCAATTTATATAATGGGGTCTACAGTGTCGATGAATCGCCAATACATCATTCGTCTCTTAAGGGAAATGTGCGGAGGTCAATACCGTGTCAAATGAATAATTCTCATTTAACGACCGTTATCTTTATCTCTAAGTCGTAAATTAAGCCTAAGGAGAGCACCCCCACTTTGATACTGTAATTAATCGATTGCGATTAGGTTATAAACCCTCTCCAATTTGCCCACGGAGGCCTGTGATACAGCCGAGTTTACTGAAATATTTACAGGACAATCGATCCGGATTAGAAAGAGATTTAATAATATCATAATACACACTATAATCGATTGGAGTTGAGTTTTATTTGAGTACAATCAAGGAAGAGATGGAGCGATAGGGCGGGCGGGGGTAGTCATTAGTAAAGTAAATCCTATTAGAGGGTGGAAAAGTGGTGCTGAGTGGGACTTGCTTTATAGGGGTTGATTGCTAAAATCTGTCGGCTTAGTTACTTAACTTGGGCCAAGGTCAGGAGTTAGGCTGCCCGTCGACTATCCGCAAATTTAATTAAAATTATAATTAGAAAATAATTATTTCCCCCCGTTCTATCTCGGTCTCTCAGGTTTGAGACCGAGATCCCTATATCTTAATTTGATTGCAGTTCAAAAATAAAATTCCATTGAGAAATTATAAGTTTATTTGTTTTAATTAGGGCGAACATAATACGAAATGGCTATTTGAAAATAGTACCGATGACTTGAATAAGACCTACGATAAAGTGGGCATAAATGAGAAATCGATTCAAGGTACATGGCATTTATTTTTTATTAATTTTTTAATTGTTGTGTACATTATTTTAATAGAGGGGTTTCTTTTTATTATTAGTTTTAAGGGGGCAATACATATTGCTGAGATTAATATATCCGGCGCAGTGTTCACCCATAGGTGAGCACAAACTAGCATTGATATTCGAGGTTTCTCCGTATGCGACGCCATTTGCTGAAATTCAATTACAGGCCAACCTGTCTTCAAATTAGTTCTCCGGGGCGATATTGATTGCATTAAAAGAACTCGTGTTCATTACGCGGCCCCGAGGCCAATCAGCCAATTCAGACGTTGGAGGTAAAATATCGTCTCCTTATTTTGTTGGCATATATATAAACCTCTGTTTTGCATACACATATATGTACAATATTTGTTTGTATATACGCGGCTTTCTTTTCTGCCCATTTACTCTTTATCGAATTGAACACGCACCGATAAAAAATACAGACACTTTAATTCGGATTTTATATAATCATAAATATTTTCGACATTAATTCAGATGGAGACGATGCAGACCGACATTCTTGAGTGTTTCATTAAGCCACAGTACGCACGTAAGAATGTCGCTAGTAGTTTTTGCCCCGAATAGTGCTATGTTTTCAGCACTTTTCGATCAACATCTTTTTAGTCTCGCTATTGAATAATATTCAGACGTCATTTGGTTTAGGTAAGATTATTTCAATTGGTGCTTGTTGTGTAAATTTAGGAAAAACTCGGGCCAAAACATCCGCAGCTGCAATGGTGCAACTAATATATAAATGATTGGGTTATTAGACCTTTTGTGTATGCGAATTAAGGCGACGGCGAATCACTGCTTTTCTTTTTAGCCGACGTCGGCTAATTACAGTCGGGTCAAAGGAGGAGTTCTCCGAAATTATGAATTACGATGAGAATGGTAAAAGTTGAAGAGAGCCGGGGACACGGTGCCGGGCCTTTATCGAGTTTCAATGGACTTTTAATAAGGCCGGGCCGGTATGGAGAATCCTCAGGTATGGGCGTGGCGAATCGTCACATCGAATAATAGTGGTCGATGGGGGCGATTGTTCGCCCAATATAAGGCGTTCAGGGGGGGGATGTGTGGGGGTGGGGATGGAACACTCGCCCCATTCCGATAGCTGTGTAATCAAACACGGCCCCTATTGAAGAGTCCTGGCGGGAGGGAGGCTCCTATTAAAACCCCCGGGCACACTAGACAACTCCTTTATTGGAAAATAAGAAATAAAATCTCGGGCCATTATTTTCTCCCATCCCAGACACAATTGTTAACGTATAATAATGTCAATATTAAAAAATAAACAGCCGGAGATACTGAATGAAAATAAGGATAGAACCAATCTTGTGCATGCATTCGTAAATAGGAATCTGAGGAAATGAAACCGTGGGACGGACTGAACATATTCAATCCCTGATTCAAATAAACATAGAAAATAGAAAACCAAAGATATACGGAGAGAGCTACGGTATTCCAAATTCTCGGAGACCACAAGACATCTATTCCAAACGTGTATTTAATAATAAAATATAGGAAGAATAGTCTAATATGACAAACATAATATCTTCCATAGAATGGCATGTAATTCATGAAAATTAAACATCATGAAACACTTCCTTCCGTAGTCGCAGGAGAAATACGCTGTGGCACCGTTCTTGGTTCATTATGCAGCGCTGTTTCCGCCATAGATATTTTTCAGAACGCTAATAAATTTAGAGTGCATACTTTACGGTTAAATGTTTCCGGCATATACTTTTTAAATTTAAATGTAAAAGATAAATAGGAAACGATTGCATATAAAACTGCAGGAGTTCAACTTTCGAAAATCTATCTATTTTTTCCCCAATATAGTTTAATTTACTCCGCACGAAAATGAATCAACGAAGTTCAGATTGAAATTCAGTTCGGACAGTACTTGAAAACGGGTTGTCGGTCGGATGCTAACAAGGTCAGTGATGACGCTGTCGTAATAAATCATGAGACAAGTTCCGACGCTCCGTATTGAAATATGGCGCGAATTAATGATTATAGACTGCAATAATGATGAATAACGGATACTCGAACTTATAAGGGGTTATAAATGAAGGGGGAATGGATGGAACCTTGTTAAAAAGATATGCATCGTTTAGGTAAATAATTTGACGCCCTTTCTAAGATGGGCCCGGGTTTTCAATTACGTCTTGTTAGCCGCAGATGTGGCCCAATGTAATAACGGGTGGAGGCCTCGTCGGGCTAAGATTTTTCTATCTCTCTCTCTCTGTCTCTTCTTTACATTCAACTAAAGTTTTGTATTCATTCTGGAATATAATTTGTCGAAATGAAGCGATGACGGCAGATGCGCCGTCTAATTGGGTCCCAAAGGGATGGCACTCTTAATCAATAAAAAGTCCATTTCACCCTCTCAACGATAAATATTCCTCAGGACCCAGTTTGAATTTAAAGCTTAAAGAAGATACAAATTACACGTAAAAACAATTAACTATTTTGCAGCTCCTCTATTGCTGAAAGTTAAAACCAGATATTTACTAGTTGTTTTTAAATCCTTCGAATGCCCTCCCTTGACCTCGAAACAGAATTATTCCTGCGGATTCAGAACAAATAAATAGAGAAAGGGACCTACTCCGGATCGTTAAGTCCTTCTTGATGTGAAGCACGTCCCACTCCTATTGGGACAATCGGCTCCGATTAAAAGTAATTAAAGATTGTCCTAATCGAACTAGTGTAATTGTAATTGTACAATTGCAGTACAATTGTAACGAATGACGAGATAATTGTCGGGACAGAAAAAAAATAGTTTCACGACAATTTACCCCCAATCTCTCTGCCCCGGGTTCTGCAATTTTGGGGTGAAGTTTATTGGATTCAAACGTTGAAGCTGTACAGAACGGATACTTTATTATACTCGATAAAAAACAAGTATTTATGAAATTCTACCACCCAATCTCCCACCACCATCCCAATCTTGGAAGATTCCGAAATACAGATAACGCCATCAATGGGTGAAATCCGCAATGACTTAGTTGCCGGCCCAGTAATTGACCCGTCTATTCCAATCTAAATATATGATATTCCAAACCCAGTCGGACGCCATAAGAGGAATCTATAATTGGCCGTTATTATAGTAACTGGAGCCTCTCCAATTTGATGTCCCCTAGTGGAAGGGCCGGTCTTTAGGTAACTCCTCCGAGCTTAGATTAGGTCGTTGAAGAGTTCTGAAATTGCAACGCGGGTGCAAGGTGGCGGCGCCCTCCATTAGACCGGCTTAATCCCGGATTGGGCCCCACCCGGAGGCTGGCCCCGACAACCGGTAAATAATAGATAGAGGGCCCAGGGAGCGCCGCGCACACCGACCCTGCCGATACATTATGAATGGCGCGCCCGGAGTGTGCCCCTTGATTAAGAGTACGGTTTAACCATTCAAGATGCCCTTCTTCTACTTCTTCTTCCTCTTCCTCTTCTCATTCTTCTCCGAACCGTTCGATAATACAAAGAGATTTCTGGAAAAACCTGACTTAATATGGCACGATAGCGAATATTGAAAGAGCGGGTGACATCCCCCCGTCCTGCGATCTGAAAGAAATTAGAATTGTAAAACTCGAAACATTAAATATTATCCTCCACATAACACTCTCGATTCTTTTTTCCTAATTCCATACTGTCAATATTGAACAAGTTCCAATCGTTAATCGTATCGACAATATGTTAACGTATTTGACCGATTTTCCACTGATATTATCATACAATATTGTAGGTTACATGCTGTAAGTGGACATAAATCAGTCGCAATTGTACGTTGATGCATTCAAGGCCAATGCAACAAGATTTTAGGAAAAAAAATGCTTGACAATTCGTGAAATGAACAACATATCTATAATAAGTCCTTAGACTTTTCGCCTAGTGTGGGCCTGTAGGTCTGATGTCTGTGAAACAATCCATTTTTCTGTTTCTTCCAGGTAATTTTACATTAGGAAATACGAATCATCTTAACTGATGGGATCCTTTGAAGTTTAATCGCGATAATCAGTGTCGTTATTATACATTCGATTTATTTTCAACGAAAACTTTCTTATTACAGTTTGTACTGTAAAATGAATTGCTTCACCGTATAAAATATGCGGGGTCGCGTATGCTGCGAACTTTAACCGGGACGAAGGAGGAGGGTTGTTGATCTTCGCGCCGGGTTTAGGCCGTAGGGGGGGGGGCGTTCCACTAAAGACCGGGATTATTTACCTTTGCCGGGGAATCCGACAAGATGGGGCCCGCCCCACATTGCCACCTATTAACGGGGCGGGAAATAAGTAGGGGTGAGCGAAAGGGCCCCGGGAGGAGGGGGGAGTGAGACTGCAAGGGGCGGAAAGCGGAGCCGGTTGAGGGGGCCAATATTTTCCTTTAGTGTGTAATTGGAGGCCGCTATCTGCCCGCTTTAATTGTAATTACCGGAATTAATTGCTAACCTTAGGTTGTGCGCTTCCCACCGGGCCTTATTAAGGCCGGCTAGGGAAAGTGGCCCAGCCCAGAGGCCCTCTTGCCGGTGAGACCAGCCACCAAACCTTGGCCGACCTTGCTTATTGCGCACAACTCATTAGCCTATATGCATGACACCTACAGTAGCCTTTTCAGTATAATGAAACACTTGTGCCTGTGGAAGATCCGGCGTTTGTTTCTTACGTGGTTGATAAGCGTAAAGTAGGCTATACAAATTTTCGTAACTAGAACTTCAATCAATCTTTAAACTGAATCATTCGTATTACAATTAATACATGCTATCGTACAATAACATACAACATGGATTGATATTTACGTGTAAAATTTTATAAATAATTTTTTGTTTTTATAGAGATTTGCGTTATTTCTGTTTAAATATGTGTCTTAAGAACATTTTGTTTAGTTTATACGGACTATATTATTAATGTTATTATTATGCCTGAATCGTACATTAGAATCATCTCCGTTAATTACTATAATGCGGTATAGGGCTGCATTATACCTCCTGTACTAGTCCGTATTGGCGTATAGGCAAGCTTGGCTGGAGGTCTGTCAGCGGTACTCGAAACGGCCAATTAGTTACCCTCATCAGCGGTAGATCCAACATGAACCAACCAAAATCGTATCATACGGCCCCGCAACAGACTACTCCACCTACCGTCCTATTTCGAGAATATTGCGTGCCAAATTAATTTTACACTTAACTAAATATGTTTTCGATCAACAGTTCGAAAACGTTTATGATTGTAAATACACTATTCCAGAGAGGTTTCCTATCATATATTTGGAAGTCAGAGCCTAATAGTTCTGACCAGTTGTGTGATCAAATATATAAGACTTAAGCCGAATAACAAAATCCTTCCCAACCCAAAGAAGGCAAACATCCCCCAAAAAGACAATAACAAGACACATATATATACACACGACAAACAGACAACCACCACAGGAGTGACAATGACAGTGCAGTGAGGATGCTCAAAAACCATCCAAAGTGCCAAAAGTGACTAACACCACTACTGAAGATGGCGAGCAGCCGAAACCAGTCTAGCAAAAGACCAAACCAGCGAGAGGAGACAGAAATACACGAAATCTACGGTATTCCAACCCCTCGCAGACCACAAAATTGTTAAACTGTTAAACAAATTTAAACTAGATAATGTTTTTTTCCTTAGGGCGGTTTAGCGAATCGGTAGTTTAACTCACCCTCTTGAGGGTATAAATAGTCTTTGTACATCCTTTGTACATTAGGCTTTGTACATAAAGCCTGCTTTAGCGTTTCCCCGGCCGCAATTGGATTCATCCCCTCCGGTGTCGGGACGAAGTCGCCTTTCTCCCAACAAAAGCACCCACGGCCGAACGAAAAAAGATTTAGCTTCTCTTTTGGAAAACTCGAACTTCTCCAGGGTACAACCGGATCCGGCTAATTGGTTTGAGTTAGAAAGAGGCCAAGGTGGGTTTGTAGGGGCGGGTGTGTGCGCGGGGGCGGGGCTAGATCGAATAGTCGATTAAAACGGCCCGGATTGAGGGGTTGGTTAAGGGATTATATGCCTCGACTTCTTGACTCCGGGGATGGGGGTGTTCAGGATCCTCGGTGTCCGGCCGATTAGACAGGATTCGAGCCCTCGCTTCCTGTTCCGTTTGAGATCCGATCCTAATCTCGGCTAATCCGATATCCAAAGGTTCTTCTCCGGTAGGTTAAGTCATAGACGGGCGCAGGTAGGCCAACTCGAATCGGGGAACTTTGAATCTGGCCCAAAACAAGCTACTCTGAACTTTCAGTCTACATTATATTACCTGGTTATAATCATTAATTAAACTTACGATCTGTGGTAATTGAAGTTTGCGTAAAAAGAAGCCACCTCGCGATGTTAGTCCTGAGGGCGTTTTAATCGGAGAATCCTCGACCGCTAAAAAAAACCATAAAGTGCTACTTACGAATTATAGATTCGGCCTGTCGCTTAGAACAGAAATGCATGTTGTAACATCGACATATTATCATTAGTTAATATTCTAGGTAAACAGAATCAAGACATTGTGCACGTTCCTTCACGCTAGAACTATAGCAATGCCGCTTTTTAATCAACTGTTTAATGCGGACGGGGAATAATGGACAATTGCCGCGGGATTGAGTTATGAAATAAGCGAGGGGGGGGGGCGGATGAGAATTTTAATAGCTCTGGGTCGGTGGCTGAACAAGGTGGCTTAGGCGGAGCTCGCTCAGTGGAAAAGTTTTTCGATTGCCCGAGGCGGCTAAACCCTGGCTCAACTTTGATTTAAAACCTCGGGGCCCATCTAGTCGTTTAACTATTTATTATTTGGTATTTTAAGCACCGTTTATGTATTGGCCGCGAGCCAACATAGTGCCGTACTTGGAAGGGCCGAAGTCACCGGAATGAACGTTGATCAATTAAGCCGCGTAGTGGCGGCGATAAAGACAAAGTTCGACATAAATTTGACATTTTAAGTTGCAAAGTCCCTATTATTGAGACTCCAGGCTGCGAGATAAACTTATTTGATATCCACAAGCGAGAAATGATGACTCGCTGATATGGATGATGAGCCCTATTAATCAAGGCCCTATTATTATTGAAAGAGGGCCTTCGCTAGATACAAAATACAAACTAAACTTCATTTCGTCATTTCATTAATGCATAAAATATATCGATGGAACCGACTGAATTATATACTCATTTTATATCTTATAAATTACATTTTTCAGGTTTTTTATTCATAATTAATGAGCCCCCTGGGCGTTTACCTGCAGTTACCAATAGTTACTCATATAATTCATATTAGATGTTTCGTTTGCTTGCTCATTAATATGACTGGCATCCACGTGTCTTATTGACATTACGGTTAAATGTATGTGCGTTACACATTGCGAGTATTGTTTTGTGGTGCTGAATTGGAGTTGTGGCAACTAGTGGATAATAGACAATGACTCTTTGCCAAAGGACAAAAGGACAAAGGCTCCGCCTCTGCGAGAGCTCTTTAGTTAGTTTCTTCTTTGGTCGCCACAGTACGTAATGTACAACTTGCCTTTTGTTGTGGCGATAAATAGCAGGTTTTGCTCTGTCAACAGAGACGTGGCTAAATGTAATTATCAAATCTACAGAAGAAACAATGAAAACCTTTTTTACTTATAATTTCAGAACATTTAGATAGTCGAAGGGAAAATTTTAAATTTAAACCCATTTCCGTCATTGAAGTGTTAGATATTATCACCATTTTAGATTAGATATCATCATTTGTAAATGTTATTCACAAATTATTACAGCATATTATGTTCGGTAAGTCATAATTCCAAAGAGTCGAAAATACATACATAAGCGTGAGACTATTGCTTAGACTAAGTGAACATGCCGACAGTAATTATACCTATTTATATGTGAAATATTAATGTTATTTCATTTATTTATTTATTTATGTTTGTGTTCAGTCGTTCGATGAAGACAACGTGGACTCGACACAAGATTTTGACATCCTCTCCAGCGTGAGTTAAATAATAAAAACAGCCAAAGAGAGTAACACCGATTAAAACGACTAATCATGTTTTCTTAATTAGTAGTTATCATTGCAACTAACCCCGCTTATAAATATATATATATATATATATATATATATATATATAAAGTAGTTTAATCTATTGCAAAAGCTGAATATTATTAGATAAGGTGTGTTTGGTATGTTTAACGCGGCTACTAGCAACATATTATTAATATATCGAATTGATTTGATAGTGCTACTAACAAGCTTGGAACTTGACGTTTTGCGTATATGTGTTTTATATTGCTTAAATGCCTAACAGTAACTCGTATATGGGATATCCTTCACATATTCAAAGTTTCTGAGACAATATATAATATATATAATAATAAAATAGATTCGAAAATATTTTCACATCGTAACTACCCAAGCGATAATATAGGACATTCACCAAATTTTAGAAAAGAAATTGTTGACAGTATTAAATTTTATTACGTCAAAAAGTAATGGGGAGATTCTATCCATAATTCAGAAATAAATACAAACAACAAAGAAAAGCACTGGGGGCCAGAACGCCGGCATGTATGAGAAAACCAAATGATTTAATACGTGTAAACAATGTCCCCGTATCACTTATCAGTAAGGCGTAGGTGAAATTGATTAAAATGTCTTTTTAGCGATCTTAAAAGACGTAGGTTGGGGGGCGTGAAGGCGGCATATAATTAGGAAGTGGTTAGACGTGCCCGTGTTGGTGATGGGCGGTAACTGAGCTGTTGGTGTTGTGGGGGGCACCGTCTGACCTACCAATAGCCCAACACACACACCACACACACACACATACACTATACACCTGATGTCACATGATTAATGTTCGACACATGCTATAATATCAATTATACCGTGATGCTCTTGGCATCAGGTATCATCCTCATTGGAAATGTGTACAATGTCGGTACTGACAAATACAAATCTATATATCTATATATATATATATATATATATATATATATATATATATATATATATATATATATATATTATATATATAGTTATATATAAACGCAAAATCAATTCACATATGAACAATCGACATTGAGAAATTCCTTTATCGAAAAAGTAGGAATGTCCTTACCTAACTTTCGCTGATCGTGTCAAACACTTTGGCAGACTGGGTTTAATGGCCAGTGTTTTCAAATTAAAATATTTTGTCGTAAATTTTGTCCAATAGGGAAAAATTATTTATAGAAACCCAGAAAAACCTGCGATCATAAAATGGTTGAGTAAATCGACCGCAATAACGAAATACATTAAATCTCGAAACTTTCACGGTGACCCAAATTATAATTTAGCACAAATAAATTGGACCTGTGTGCACGATCGGTAGAACGTTCGATGGTCCGTTTGAAGGAACTTCAAAGGGATTGTCGTTAAAACAGAGGCGGACGAACAATCCTGGGGTTGGATACGATCGGAAATCAGGAAGGAGTCCCCCCCCCCCAAATATTCAACAGAATATTGAATTACCAGTTTAGGAAGGTTAGACGATAATAGGGGTGGAACCAGATTGCAGACTGCGGAATGCTGACTTTTCGAAAACTAGCCGAAGTAACATCGCCCGGAAAATCGGGACATTACCCTATTAGTTTACCTTTGCCCTTTTCGGAAACCTAATATATTCCTTACAATTTTCATTTTTACAACCCAGAAATTCTGTCTAGTTTGGTCAAATTCTCTTCCATTTGCTTGGTCGGCCCTTATTAGGTTGTGCGCTTGGTCTCGAACTATTTTTGCACAGCTTGTGTCTGGTTCGCGACGCATGAGAGTGACGTGTGTTTTACAGCGATTTTGAAATTGAAGTATATCTTTAATAATTCTTCCGTTTCATTCTGTTTCAGGTCGATACCGATTCGAGTGGTTCGGGTGCCGTACCGAATGGCCCCGACAGCACGGCCACCCTGTTTCCGCCGCTCTACCCTCCGCCGCCACCCCCTCCTGAAGGTACGATTTAATATCTGACGTAATTATTTGCAGAAAAACTAGTTGCAATCTGCACAAAATTTTACTTCCCTATTTGATAAAATAACCCTCAGTTGGTCCCTGTGGTTCTCAACCTGTTGAATGCAGAGCGCGGTTGTTTTTTTTCGTTATTTTATAAACAAAAGTCAGGAGCGTTGTTACCTTTCTCAAGTAACTCAAGAGTAAGAGTCCCGGTGTATGTGTGTTTCACATTCACAATTGATGAATGTGAAATTTTCTTTTTTCGCTGTCGCTTATTTCAATTTATTTAGACTAGGCCATATTATATTTGTGATAAAAATGGGATTTACGGGAAATTTAAAACAAAAATATAAAAATAGTATCACTTTTTAGAAAAGTATGATGTTCGCATTGACTGGTTAACTGTAAATAATTGTGTTGTGGATAATTCGTCTAGATAAAAAGCGTGTCTATTCTAATCTCTTTCGTTGTTATTGAACTGTTCCAGATAACCTCCTTCCGGGAGGCAGAGGTCACAAAGGAGAGAAAGGAGAGCGTGGCCTTAGGGTAAGTGGCTTATTTGCTGTTTAATGTAGACTTATTTAAGCGATCGTATTCATACTACATGGTATTATCGAAAACGACGGAGAAATTCCCGTATACCTTTTAACGCCTTTCTCCCTTATTATATTTTTCTTCGAGTTTATCAATGCAGTACAATGGTTCTATTTGTGGAACAGGGTCCTCCAGGAGAGTTGATACGCGGGCCTCCGGGTCCTCCGGGACCGCCCGGACCCCCGGGACCTCCTTTCTCAGGGGGCTACGGCAATCTGGGGCCCGACTACAGCGGATCTGGAGATGACGCAGTGAGTAGATTATATAATATAATATCCTGTAACAATTCTCCGAGTGGAATAATTCACCTTACACGTAAGACAAGAGATTTCCTCAAATATGTCCAGTCGCATTGCGATAAAACCAAAATTAATACGAACTAAATACGAAGCCCAAATAATAATAGAAAGTTTAATGAAAACTTGTATAAATCGATAAAACCTGAAGGTTTCAATTGAATTCATTACACTAAGCACTGATATATAGGAAAGAGCCACTTTAAAAATGTGAAATGCAGTAAAACTTGCGACGGAGACGGAACACGAAATTACTATATTTTTCCAATTATTCTTGTGGGTTTTCCTTCCCGTACAGATTATACTATCGCTTTCGAAAAATAAACCACATCCAAATCAAAGTAACTGATTAATAACCGAATAAAAAGAAAACTGAAACACAACCGAAGCCAAAATATAAACGAGGTAAAGACTTCTGGGAAATTCCAAGATTAACCCCGACCTCCTTGTCTGGTAACGATGAACCTCATTTTGACAATGAGTACGTGAAATGGACGCGTTGCAGTTCTCGCACTTCTGCAGCCCAATCAGCCGCCAGTTGAAATATGACGACGGCTCATATTTATCCGCAATATAAATTGGACCAGGGTAGTATCGGGGGTGAGGGCCTCTATATTGACTTGGCGGTAAACTGTTTTGAAAAATCTCTTTCAATTGGGCTCGGCCCCTGAGAGGGCCGCCCATTTATTTATGATAGATCGGCCTCGCCCCGGATCGACTTTTGGATTGGCTCTCCCGCTCGAAATAAATTGTATCATTAGGCCGGCAAAAGTTGGCCCACCTGCTACCGCCATTATCCGTTTGAATTTAATTTTCACTAACCCGAAACGGGTGAAATATTTCCAACGGACGGTCGATAATTACGGCGTACCGGCAGAAGTTCGATTTTCCAGTTCGGTTTCAGTACTAAGCAGTTATTCGGTCCGATCCGGGATTTCGGCGATATCGTGCGGGTAACTCCGGAAAATCGGAAAAGCGCCGGGTGAAAAATCACACGCTAATGATATGCCGAACCGGGCCTCCTTCCGGTTCGTCCCATTTTGCTTTAGCTCGCGATATTGCCTTTATACAATTCTGCGCGTTCGTACCGCGTTCTCTCGAGAATTTGCAAAGCAAATAATAGACTCGAAAATCACAGCCCGCTTAAAATAAATAAATATGAAAATTGATTGCCCCCGCTAGACTTGCAAATAAGACAAAAGGCCGGTCGTTATATAAGAGTATTCAAAAAAATTCTGTACATTGCACAGTGGAATACAGAAGTCGACGTGTAATTCTTGCTTCTTAAGTTTTAAAATTTTTACGTTGACTGTGGCCAAAGAATGCTTAAAATCATAACCTCAGTCATTGACGACTTATAGCACTGAACAGAATAAGTTTGATAAAACATTCCGTAGGCCTATTCTGCACATGCAACTTCTCATTGTCATGACCTGCCCAAAACCCACCCAAAGTGGGCCAATTAAAAAAAATAGTACACACGATACATAATCGTATATAAAAATACTATTACGAATATATAACTTATTAAATATCTTGATTTTAATTAACTTTTTTGTTTACCTTGCAGCCTTCGTATGGAACTCATGTAAGTTTATAATTCAAATGCCAGAACCCTTTTTTCACATGTTTCACGATGTTTTTCGACACTATAGATTACTGTAAATTTGTATCAAAACATTCATCTAGATGAATTAATACTATTGTAGATTACGAGGTTATGCCTTACAGTAGCCGTGATATATAAATGTTTCTAATGTTTTAGTTTTTACACGTTCAATATTTGATTTATTTTTTATTGCAGTTGATCAGTGTTGACGGGGATTATGAAAAGAACAGTGGGGGTAGCGGGGGCACGCCCAGTGGGGGAGTTTGCAGTTGCAACATGTCCCAGCTGCTGGAGGGGTTCACCATGCCGCAGATGATACAGGGTCCTCAGGGACTTCCGGGCATTGACGGCAAGCCTGGACCCCCAGGCACTTCGGTAAGTCACTCTCCTACTTCGTCGCCCCTTCAAGCGGTTTCAGGCCTTTCCTTCGGTCGTTGTTGCATATTTCGACGTGTCGGGGCATTAGATTCGATATAAAAGTGAAATTGACGGCACCCCAGTTGTGATTCAGAACATTTATCACAATTCAATACAACATTTCCTAGTTTAGACACGTGAAAAAGTGCTTAAGAAGTGGGGTAATTTGAGATCCTATAGATATTTCTAAGATTTCGGCAACGGACACTTTTTTCTAAACTGATTTATTCTTCATGGGCTCATTCGTTAAGGATAATTTTCCCCGTAGTTATTCAGTTCGAACCTCCCCGGGGGCTCAAAGATCGTTCGGTGTATTGAAGGACAGTATAACTTGAAAACGGGAGGGGTTCGATGCATTGCGGGATAACATAACTTGGGCACTGTAGGCGTTCGGTGTATTGAGGGAGAGTATAACTTGAGAACGGAAGGCGCGTCATTCGTCCAGTTTGTTCTTGGCGGTAGCGTTACTTTATGTTATAAAATTGTTACAAAATCTTCTGTTTTCAGCCCTATAAAAAATGTTCAAATACTATCGTGTGTTTTTTCATTTGGCTACTGTATTTTAGCGTTAACCCTAATACATTCAATGCTACCGAGAGCAATAAATAAATTCCCCAATTCTCCAATCCGTTATTTCTAATAAGAGAGTAGTAACGGGCATTCTTTTACGTATGTTACAAAGGAATTTGAGTCAATTGGTTTAAAAGAGACAGAACGAAGCCGGCAAATTTCTCCAGACCGGGAGATCTATCGGTAGCGGGTCGTCTTTCCTGAAGGGAATGAAAAAACGAAATCTATTTGGAGAGTGACAAATGGGTCCCCGCGGCGCCAATGCGAAACTCGCTCTATAACGTGTCAACTTGACAACCGAGAATGTTAATTTCAAGTCGAACACTAGGCAGGCCCATATCCCAAGGGTACTCCACAAATATTCTGGGTATATGGGACCGGCAATACCACGCACGGCCCCAGCTCACATTTTTAACTAAAAAAAGAAAACAACTTAAAGATTGAAAGTTCGACCGTGGAATACGTGGAACGGGACAATCTAAATAGGATGGAAAACATAAATTAAATAAATATATGAAAAAATCCTATGCATACATTGGAAGCCTAAAGTTAAGCACTATGCGAACGCTTAATCCTGTTTAGTGTTTCGGCTCACATTTATAGTGTCTAAAATCACCGGACCATGTGTATGTCTGTATGAAATAAACAAAATTACATTCTCTCCGCGTTGTTTTTGTCCATTAGCGCTGTCGAGAGTTTCTCTCTCCGGGCCACAGTTCATAATGCGCCCGCCGTCCGTCCATTTCGAATGTCCAAAGTTGCCGGATATTTTTTTTTGTTTTCGGCCGCTTAATAAAATCAAATTGTTCTGGCTTTTAGCCCACAGTGGAGGCCGCGGTATATTATTATTAATACTATCAGTTCTTTCGCGCATGGTAGGACACATGGTCGGACTACAGACAGGCTTCTCTGCCATGTGCCTTATTTTCATCTATGACCCAGCTGGTGGCTGGTCCTTCATTCTCCACTGGAATCCTCCAGGTCCATGGTATGTCTTCTGTCCTGAAGATTCCAGTCTTTGCTCTACCTTGCTCTATAGTCTTGGGGCCTACTGATTGGCCCTATCAATCCTTCCAGTTCGAAGTTTTGTGCTCTCGGTTAGCCGAGGATTCTTGGTCGGTTATCTTCCCTTCAGTTATTTCTATTCAGAAATGTCTAGAGCCACTCTATCATTTGATTTGTTCCGGGATAGAAAATTTCATCATATTTATTTCAACCGATCGCCATCAACAGGACATCAAATAGGGTTTAGGTGAGGGTTTACAGGATTGGACACCCTGAATGCCCCGAGATTCTGTATGTAATTCCTTCGTGCATTAATTGAACATCTTTTCAGGGCATGATGGGTCCGCCCGGTGAACGGGGGGCACCGGGACCTCACGGCGAGAAAGGCGACAGGGGAGATGCAGGACCGAGGGGACCTGAAGGCATTCAAGGACAAAAGGGTAACACTCAAATTTTCGAACATTTAATTCGTTTGATGAAGTATGCTAACTTCAATATGAGATATCTGCGGCGAAATAGATAATATTTTCCATTACGATGGGCCCGAATATCATTTTTCGGCAAGGAACTTGACTTTGAAACAATATGTAGGTTTTCCGATTTTCCATCTAGTTCAGAACGCCCTGATTAATATACTGACATATTTCAAAAGCGCACCGTACTGCATTACTGGCGAATGTTACTGACGTAGAACACATCCTGCCTATTCTGTCGCAGACCTGTTACTGTCAGACATAATGCCACTGGCGTTCATTGCCAGAAACTGGCATAGCATTGAACCAAGTAAGCCAGCGGGGACGGAAAACCGCAAAATTGATGACAGCATCAGTTCCTAGCATAAATAAACGGCATAAATCTTTATCGAAGTAAATATTAATACTGAATTTTATGTTTTCAGGAGAGCCCGGTTTGGACGGTTTACCCGGGGCGGCGGGTCCTCCGGGACCGCCCGGCTCCCCGGGCCCGTCTGAGTTTTCAAACTACGACGTAAGTTTAGTAGAAATAATTTAGCCTAAGACAAAGGTATACTGAATTGGAGTGATTAACTACAGAATTATTAGAGTCGTGACCCTACCATTTACTAATACTTCACATAGACATTTGTGAATCATATAAAACTGAATCATGGGAGTAGAAAAACATTGAGTAATAAGTAACTGCATTTTTTACAGTGTTTACATTTAATCGTGTAATTCTCTTTTTCGAGACGTCAGTTTAAGCGCTAGAAGAGAAAAAATATTTACTTTAATATATACTTTAATAATAAGGGCTTAGCCTTATTATTAATGTTCGAACATTTATAAGTATATGGTACTAGGCTGACTATACATTCTGCTAGACTGGCAGATGTTAGCGGTCGTAAAAAGATTTTCAAGTGTAGTAAAAATTCGTATAATACTTAATTTCATACGCACCGTAGTACCGTATATTTTTAAATTCTTGAACAATGTATTCTATTTTTAAGTAGCCTCAATATATTAAAATGATAATAGTGTTTTTATCATAATTCTAATTTTGAAGAATTAGCTTGCCAATAGCCAGCGCTGGAAGGAGGAATTACAGCAGGAAGTCGCCAATAGAGAGTGAATAACGGCCGTTTAACATCGAAAGCTACAATTATTTTTAGTTACAGAAATTACTTGAACGATTTAATTTATAAAAGATGGTAAAGTGTAAGAAACAAAAAGAGAGTATGTAAGTTTGTTTACTAGTCATACTCTAGGGTTATGACAAGTAATGATCTGATTTCTTTTGAGATCTTCTAATGAACTCACCGTTTCGTTGTTTCTTTTTTTTGTTCAGCCTAGCTGGAAACCAAGAGCAATGTTTAAGGTAACACATTTTTGCTACAAGTGACATGAAAATATTGGTGTTTCGTTTGTTTTAAATGAATTCTTTTAATTTTCAACCGCGCTTTTTTTTCGAAAGATTGAGTTTTGTGTTTTTAAATGCGATGGTAATCCAATTGAGCTAGACAAGGACAGGTTGATGTGAAACGCGTGGTTCTGGTGGCTCGTCATCTTCCGCACTATGTTCACACCTCTTCTACGAGATGTATGTCATTTGAGTAGGGGAAAAATAATACGAAAATCTCTTACGGCCACCATGTGATTAGAGTATACAATAAGTTACCAAACATATTAGTCATGTCTGACTAGATATTACATCGATGTTTATTACCCTTATGAGTATTTCCCCATTATCATTTATAAGTTTGACAAACATAATCATGTTTGTTCCCTAAATTAGACGCGCTTTATAATTAAAGCGCGCGAAAGTAATATTTATTCCTTCGCCTCCCTTCTTTTTACTTTATAATTGACCAAATTTGTGTATTAAGCAATACTGAGCCGACCTCGAAATCGGATCGTGGGAAAACAGTACGATCACTGTCGGTCCAAAACAAATTCGATAGTTCGAATCATCTATTTCCATAATGAATATGGAATTGTGTGTTTTGAGACGTACGCGTTTCGATGTCAGTTTGGAATCGGCTTAGATCCCCCGTAAGGACGCTTCCCCGTTTACGGAAGACCCGTCGCCTACTTGTACATACGCATATCCACATTGTTATTTGGTCGTACGTCAAATTGTAATAATCGAACGACCGATACGTAGCGTATTCTTAAGTTATCTGTCTGTTTGTTGTCATCCGACAAGCGCCCTGTACAAATTGTGAACTAATTTCGGACCGGTGTCGGATTTTTGGTTAACGACAGGAAGCCATTATGGGTTCGGGATTCGAAGGCGGGATGGGCCGGCCGGGCAGCCCGGGACCGAAGGGCGAGACGGGTCCCGAGGGACCGAGAGGACACAAGGGCGAGAAAGGCGCTCCGGGCAACAAGGGAGACCGCGGAGAGGCGGGACCCAAGGGCGGAAAAGGGGAGAGGGTAAGTAAAGTAACCGCCGTCACACCCGACAATAGCAGATATAACAAAGCCTAGCTGGCTGGCTACTCGACTAATACGCCGGTCGATCGCATTTAAATAAGAATCTGTTTTATGTGACCGAAAGGGACATCAGGGACCGCCGGGCGTGATGGGTTTCAAGGGCGAGCCGGGTACCCCGGGCACCAACGGCACACCTGGATATCCGGGAGAGAACGGCCGACCGGCCGCCAAAGGGGAGAAAGGTAACACCGCCCCAGTGCGCCCCCCCCCCATATAAGCATATCCATTTCCTTCTTTCCTAAACCCGAGTTTCGTTACACACATCCGAACACAGTTTTGTATTTTCCTTAAATTGCCGAAGCCTTATTGGCCTACAAATAAGCAGAGATTAATCATTAAATCTAATACATGTGTTGGAAACATTCTTATAGTTTGTTTATCGGCAGGCGATCAAGGATCACCGGGAAGCCCCGGACCCCCAGGACCGCCGGGATTAGTCCTCGACGGAGATACCGTACCTTCCGGAGGTGTTTATTTCAATACATAACGTCCGTTTATTCTGCGGCGGTGTTTGATCTTATATTCATACCCGTCCTGTTTTATTTTGTATACAGTGGGCACGAAAGGAGAGTTGGGGGCTAAAGGGGACAAAGGCGATTCCGGACTGAAGGGCGAGAAGGGTGACCAAGGAGAGAGGGGACAGCCGGGATTGCCCGGAACTAACGGAATTCCCGTGAGATATTTCATACTTTCGTACTATCCGTACACATTATTTCTGTCTACGGGAGAGATTACAGTGCTCGGTATACTTACGGTATGAGTATTTTGTAGGAATCTATAAAATTGTATTTGAAAGTATAACTTGTGTGGGGTGTAAGGGTGTTGCCGGTGACAAGGGTGAGCCGGGAAGCGAAGGTGCTGCCGGTCTGAAGGGGGAGCGAGGTCCTCCAGGGCCACCGGGCGGCTCTGTCGGGGCGGCGGAGAAGGGCGAGAGGGGCAAGCGAGGCAAGAGGGGCAAGCCCGGACCGCCGGGACCTCCGGGACCGCCCGGCCCTCCGGGGCCCATAGGCGAAGTCGGATTTCCAGGATTTACGGTCAGTAAACATTTCTTTTCCTTACTTTGTTTCGATAACAACTTTTCTTCCTGCACAAATCTCAATTATTCATGCTCGTTGTAACTAAAAAGGGATACTTATGTAATTCAATTTTATCTTTTTCCTCTCTTCATTTTCGTTATTCCGTTATTTTTTCTTAAAAATACTGTATTTATATTATCGAAACATTTGTGGAACTGGATACGGTTAAATTTTTATTTTGTATACATTGATGATGAAGGAATAATTAGGTACTCTTTTTTGAACAAAACTGCTTTACTGCCCACCCCATCGTATAATATTAAGAAAAGTATCACGGTACTACAATATGAAAAGACACTTTAATTTTGTATATTTTGTTATTGCTTCCTCCAAGGATGCTAAGGTTAGTACTCGTCCTCGTATTGCAGTTATGAAGTAAAAGTCAAATGTAGCATATCTCGAGACGTGACCAAATTTAATTTTCCTTTTATTGTGTGAACAACAGGGTTTACCCGGAAGACCAGGATTGATCGGACCGCCGGGAGTATCGGGCGTCAAAGGACAGAAAGGTGAACCGGGAGAAGTTATCAACGCTTTTGGAGACCCGGTGAACGTAATATTTTTTACCTAGTATAGACCGCTACTGGAAATTACAAGCGAGTATAGGTATATTTTTCATGAGTGAATATCTTATTTAATCTATATTAACTTCTTTTTGAACAGGTGAAAGGAGAAAAAGGTGAACCTGGGAAGGACGCAGTTCAATACGTTGCCCTGCCGGGGCCACCGGGGCCCCCGGGACCACCCGGACCACCGGTAATTATTCCTCTTTAATATCCCCGTAGTTTCTTATCGTACTATTGTTACACAGTGTACACGAATGTTGTATGTTCAGGGACCGGCAGGATTGGGACAGAAGGGCGAGCCAGGATCACCGGGAGCTCCGGGATCGCACCACCAGCACCACGTATATGCTGCCGATCCTTCACACACGCCCCTCCTACCCTCTCTCATAAGAACAGGTACAGTTTTCATTCAAAAAAAAAACAATCAAATCTCTAAAACCAATAAAGCCTGGCAGGAAAGGCAAAGAGATATATGGAAATATTCGCGGGTAAACAAAACAAAAAAAATAAAGGAGAAAGTAATCTCTCAGAGTGACTACATATTCTCCGCTAATACCACTCAATGACCTCAACCCCCTCCCCTCCATGATTATCGGAGAGATATAAGCCGCTTAACAAAATCCCTCTCGTTTCAAAAAACAATGACTTTCCCAAAAGAACAAAGTAAAGACAGAACATGTATAAATCCATGACAAACCAGGATGAAACTTAGGCTACAACGATTTTTTCAGCCTTTCCATTTTGCCAGTACCGATAATATTGTTTTTAAACCTGTTTTTAAACGCTGCTAAAGGAGTAAAAGGGAGCTGGGAGGAGCTGCGCGCCTTGAAAGAGCTCAATGCTCTGAAAGGCAAATCAGAAAGTAAGTTATGTTAAACAAACAAGTCGTTTTAGAATAATTCGAGAAACAATCGACCCGGTATTGCCACATACCTGATTCCTATATGAGAGCAAAAATATATTTCCATTTATTTTTCAGATAGGAAAACCGAAAACGTGCCCCCTACACTCGAACCGACCAAAATAGTTCCTGGAGCTGTCACATTCCAAAACCTGGAGGCGATGTCGAAGGTATATTTATTTTGGGCCCCCCCACCGATATTGTTACAAGGACTTTTTTGATTATTCGGGCGTTTTTAAAATGTATTTTGCTCGTTTTTCACGTACAGATGTCTCTAGTCAGCCCTGTCGGTACACTCGCTTATATCATCGATGAAGAGGCCCTCCTGGTCAGAGTAAATAAAGGCTGGCAGTATATAGCCGTGAGTATGAAATACATGACTTTAATTCACTCATTAAGAGAAATACAAGACAGTAAAACAAATTATACTATCTTGTTATACAGCGTTCTTTTGATACAGACTTGAAATCCTGGTGTAAGAACCATTGTTGTGTTACTTATTTCAAATAATTCTGAGGCCCCGATCCGGGAATAAACTTAATGTTAAACGTGTTTTCTCGATAAATTATAAATTTTCCAGCTGAGTTCGATGGTACCGATAGCGACGGAACCGCCGCCGACTACAACGACCGAAAAACTCCGACCTCCTTTCGAATCATCCAATCTATTGAAGAACCAGCCTCCAGTCCCAATGGATGGACCATCGGTAATGTAACTTAGCACCTAGTTTATAATCAACTAGAATGATATTTCACAATACTTAAGAAATTAACACTAATTTTTGCTTTTAATTTGCACACGCTAATCTAGCAGTGGCATCCAAAGATGGTAAGACATTTCACTCATGTTTATAACTCATGATATATAAATTTTATTTTGCAAGTTATTTTAATTACCTTTACATATCGAAGACAATAATCTCTCTTGTGATATCCTTTCTCCACTCGCCTTGCGCAGTAGCTATTTATATTTATATAGAATTTTATATGTATATACAGTCCATTGATTATACCTGTGCAAAAATATTGTAAAATCAGAGGCTTAATTTCAGTATGATTGGGTCTAATTAATCTAATATACTTGGTTTCTGTGCCCACTCACTTTTGAACTAACGTATTCCAGCCGGATCTCGGATACTATGAAAAACTGATTTTCGGGCGATACAACACACGTCGCGGATAATTTCATGCGATTGTTGGGCTCTAGTTGAGGATGGCTGCATTGAACGAAGCGTACACGGGCGATATTAAAGGACAACGCGGCGCGGACTATTCCTGCTACAGGCAGGCCAGGAGAGCTGGACTGAGGGGCACATTCAGGGCTTTCCTCACTTCCAGAGTCCAGAACCTGGACTCAATCGTCAGATACGCCGACAGGGACCTGCCAGTAGTCAACATTAAGGTAACCTTCAACCCGCAATTTGGCCGATACTAACGAATTTTGAAAACTGAAAAAACTTATTTCTAATTGAATAAAGCTTTTAGTGATACGCCTTAATTATTGTAAACAGGGCGACGTCCTGTTCAACTCGTGGAAGGATATTTTCAATGGCGACGGAGGCTACTTTTTACAACAGCCTCGAATTTATAGCTTCAGCGGTAAAAACATTCTGACGGACTTTTCTTGGTAAGCTTTATCGATAAATTATCTATTTCAGTATCTTTAAACAATAATATTAATAATAATAACAGTTCTACGAAACTTGAAGGAACTTCTGGATATGTGTCATATTATGACATAATAGTTTTTGTGTCAGTAAGAGTTGTCCTCCTACCGTTGAACACATTGAAGTACATTCAGTTCCAGGTCCCACAAAAAACCTAACCCTAGATTCATTAATCCGTCCAGGTTGGGCAAACGCGACAGAAATTTCGAGAATTTCGAATACATTAAAATGTCATCCAGTATTAGCCATTTTAGTTGGTATGAGAACAGTAATAATTAATAACAAACACATGTCTGTAACAAACAGTTAGGCCCACCTGCGAGCGGTCTAGAATGATATTGGCACACGGTTAAATTGTATTTTGTGAATTTGCAGGCCTCAGAAATACATTTGGCACGGTTCCCTGACAACCGGTGAAAGAGCCATGGATCAGTATTGCGACGCCTGGGACTCAGAATCCGCTGACAAAGTCGGTTTGGCCTCATCTCTATTGTCTGGAAAACTTCTCGGACAGGTTTGTAACTAAAGGAACTTCAATTCGTTTTCAAGAAATTAAAGAATACAACGAGCTTAAAATATAGAGTTCAAAAGGAAACTTATTTGGTATTGTGTGTTTACGACCATAAAGGTTTTTCTGTTGATCCAAAATTCATTGAAAAAAGTTTATTTCTAGTAATCTAGTTATTCGGCGCAAGTGCGCTCAAAGAACTTTAGTTAAGTACATTTCCGCACCACCCTCAGGGGGCGCTAATTTATCGGTAGAAGTGAACGCAACGAACTTTAGTTAAGTACATTTCCGCACCACCCTCAGGGGGGCGCTAGTTTATCGGTGCAAGTGGACCAAACGAACTTTAGTTAAGTACATTTCCGCACCACCCTCAGGGGGCGCTAATTTATCGGTAGAAGTGAACGCAACGAACTTTAGTTAAGTACATTTCCGCACCACCCTCAGGGGGGCGCTAGTTTATCGGTGCAAGTGTACCCAACGAACTTTAGTTAAGTACATTTCCGCACCACCCTCAGGGGGCGCTAATTTATCGGTGCAAGTGAACGCAACGAACTTTAGTTAAGTACATTTCCGCACCACCCTCAGGGGGCGCTAGTTTATCGGTGCATGTGTACCCAACGAACTTTAGTTAAGTACATTTCCGCACCACCCTCAGGGGGCGCTAGTTTATCGGTGCATGTACCAACGAACTTTAGTTATACATTTCCGCACCACCCTCAGGGGGCGCTAGTTTATCGGTGCAAGTGTACCCAACGAACTTTAGTTAAGTACATTTCCGCACCACCCTCAGGGGGGCGCTAGTTTATCGGTGCAAGTGAACCCAACGAACTTTAGTTAAGTACATTGCCGCACCACACTCAGTGGGGCGCTAGTTTATCGGTGCAAGTGGACCAAACGAACTTTAGTTAAGTACATTTCCGCACCACCCTCAGGGGGCGCTAGTTTCACAAAAATCTTTCGTTGAGTGCACCGATTAACTAGCGCCCCCCTGAGTGTTGTGCAGAAATTTACTTAACTAAAGTTCGTTGGGTCCACTTCCACCGATTTACTAGATTAGTAAAAACATACTTTTTTCAATAAATTTTGGATCAACAGGAAAACTTTTATGATCGTAAATACACAATACAAGATAGGTTTCCTGTCACATATTTTAAAGTCAGAACCTAATAGTTGTGACCAGTTGTGTGATCAAATATATATTTGACCGATAATCTGACATAGTCCTAAGCCGACTAACAAAATCCCTCCCAACCCAAAGAAGACAAACAACATCCCGAAAAACACAATAACAAGTCACACATAAATACACACACGACAAACAGACAACCACCACAGTACAAGTGACAGTGAGGATGCCCAAGAAACATCCAAAGTGCCAAGGTGACTAAGACCGCTACTGAAGATGGCGAGCAGCCGAAACCGGTCTATCAAAAGACCAAACCAGCGAGAGGAGCGATAATTTCTACGTACTATGGATTTCCAATCCCCTCCTCCGTTGCTCGACACGCGAAGAGGTCGGTAAAGAATTGTAATATATGTGAATGTGTACGCAGGAGCCTCTGGCCTGCAGCCACAGATACGCTGTCCTTTGCGTGGAAGCGGCCAGCCAGCCGACCAGACGGAGACGCTCTATTGCAGACCAGGAGCTCGGTGAAAATGAATACGCCAAATTACTGGAGACCATAACCAAGGAGTGAACTTCACCCCCACCGAGCCTCACCCCCAGTTCGCAACTTGTCACATTGTTTTCTGTTTTGGTCTCTCTAGAAGTGTTCGTGTTTCTGTGAAACATAAATTCCTATTTAAATGGACAACGTTATTATACATATATATATATATATTGAAATAAAAAAAATAATATTAACTGAAATGTCGAAAGCGACTGCGTGCTGTAAAAGTAAGAAGTATAGGAGGGGAAGGAAAGCTCAAAATATTGACACTGTCTTATTTGTCCATTTTGAATTTTGAAATGAAATTTTTTTGTGTGTACAATTCAAATGGTAATAAAATTCACGAGCCGCCCCCCTTGGAACTCGAGAATGACTCGTGTTTCCTTCTCCCCGAATTTCATTATTGAATACTCGAGAGTTTAATAACTTGATATGATTGTTATTTATTGAAATCGCATTCGAATCTGTAGATGTTGGTAAAAATATTTCAAAAAAAATAAAATAAAATGTGTTAGTAAAACTCGTTTGACATACTCAGCTGGTGTAAATCCTTTTGTAAAATATTGAGTAATACTGCCTCAAGGAAATCGTGAAATAATATTAGTGTTATGTTGGAGAATATTTTCAAAAAAAAAGAAAAGAAAATTTAGAATAATATTTGAGTGGCATGAGGGTTCCTAATACAGCGGATTAATATGTAGTTCAGAACCATATCGTTTTTCTTCCAAACGTTTTCCTTTTGCCAAAGTCATATCTGTATACTTTTAATGAAACATTGCATATCCAACTATCCATAATCAATTCAAATATGAATAGTATTTTACGAGTCAGAAAATTATATCATATAATACAAAAAAAATTTACAATGTATAACTTTGTGCTCATGGTAAATGTATATTTTGTATTTGATCATTAACAATGAGTGTATTTTGTGCCACTAATTTAAAATATTTGCAACATAGCAGTATTTTATCTCAGTTAATAGAAAATCAACTTACTGTATGTTGTCTGCCTCTCTAAATAATCCCCCCCCCCATCAAGGTGTAATAAATTAATAATTGTTCAATACAAATGTTTGATGTTTTAAATTTATGTATTAGTGGTTGTAATTATGGTTGAGATAATTGTATCACATGGGTATACATTGGACTTTGTATATTTATCCCGTGCGAATACATTTTTTTAGTTTAAATAATAATTGTTAAAATGGTAAAAAGATTTAATGTCAATATATTAACATTTATCGTACATCTTTATTTTAGTGGATGAATAGTGAAATACACTTTTTTTTAGTACTCCAGTAATAGACAATGAATTGATAATTTCCATTAACTTACAAATTTATTAGTTCCATTTTTTAGTTTGCTGCTTTATATTTTTTATCACTTATTTAAAATCCTTTCTGTTTAAATATAACATTTATATTTATAGTATATTTTTTTGGATGTTGTAGCTTTATATACTGCAAACACTGTTTTATGATTAACCATACTTTATCATAACACTAAAATAAAATGCTGTTTTATGTTGGTGGCTTAAGTAATTAAATATTCCTATCGATGCTCCGCTATTTACCATTATGATTTTCAATTATAATTCAAACATAGTTATAAATGAAATGTTTACTCGAAGCAAGCTCAGAGAGCAATTTCAAATATTATCTAGATACAGACCCCAAATGTACCTTTGTTATTCTGTTTTTATTCATCCAAGGAAGAAATAGCCAGAATTAGTCCATTGCTATTTATCAATATAACAAATTTATTTATAATGCGGCATTTATTTGCAATATTTCATTTGCACTGTTAATATACTTTTTGCATGTCAACTGCAATGAAAATTTCTTTTCTGAAGTTGAACAATGAGCTAGCTTAATGTACCGTTTATTTTTGTATTATTATTATTTGTAATGTTTAGCTTTTCAGACTAAATCTTGATGTAATCATGTTTGAAATATTGAGAGACCAGTAGTAGTTGTTAGGTTGGTTGATAGTCATTTCTTTTGTTCTCTCTAATCTTATAAAAAAAACAATGTGATCATGTTACCATGCTGCCACATTGGAAGGCACATACATATGTTGTCTTAATTGAATGTGTTAATATATATAATGTTACAATTTGCTAACCTAATGATATTTAATATCAGTGTAATGGATAGAGACTGTTGTCATTGTGTTGTCTTGACAAATAAAAATAAGAACAGCATTTTTTCACTAATATGATAACATTTGTTGTAATGTTACAGTTTATCTAATTACCCGCCTGCAATTGGAATAATCATTTCATTGCACAAATTGCATAGTATGACTGCAACATCCCAAATATTCAAATATAATAAACAAACGAAAACAATAAAAAAATTATAATAAAATATGAAACAACTCCATGCAGACCACAAAACAGGTATTTAAACTATTTAAAAAATTGTAAAAAGATATCTATAATATTGTGCATTAACGAACAATAATGGTAATATGAAAACGTGTGAAAGAACAGATATAAAATAATTTGATGTATACTCAGCTAAATAATACAAAAATTCAGGCAAGATAAAATTAAAATGTAAAATATATTATTTCACTTGGAGGCATCATATGGGTTCTTGGGAACTGGTTCTTAAAATAAATAAAGCTTAGCAAACTGGTTGTTGAATTATCCGAATATAATTAGATTTTTCTTTCTCACAGAGAATGAGTTGAAAATCTCCACCAATCAACATCTTATTAATTGCCTCAATCCGAATGGATAATTTATTTTCCTGTCGAGTACTCTGGGTTAGAATGGAATGATTGGTAGGGTCCCAGTCTCCCTGGATGTACATGGGGTCCCCGGAGTCACAATTACAGAGTGAGGATGTAACATGATGTCGTTACATAGGTCGAGAGAGAGCCGACTGTGATTTGAGACGACCTGCCCGGTTTGAATTAACTGGTACACAGAAGAGGGCTCAACCTGACCGAGAGTGGATCTGACTGAGTTACATTCGGCTGGGAAAGCTGGCGAAAATTAAGTATCGACGATATGAGCGGTTATTTTACTTATTTCGGTTGTACGCCGGGAACAGGTATAATTGAAAAATGCTTTACTTCATTCCCAGTCCAATCGTCCGAGTATAATTTACGTATTCATTAGTTCTAATGGTTCAAAGGTATACGCGGAATTGAGATGGGTTCGATTGATTGGTTCTATTATATAAAACTCAGTAAATTCGTTACGTAGCGACCGAATTTTCTCTTGTATCAGTTTTCAGGCGTTGCTAAATAATCGCCGATTTAATGTATCGTTAAATAAATTTTTAATGATATTTTTAGATTTAGTCCCGAATGAAATTGGGTGGTAAAGCTTAAACATCGGAAACTTAATCCGTAAGTATAATTACATAGGAAATGTTGAAATGGGCGTTCAACTATTATCAAGGCTCATGTGAGTACGTTTTTGAAATTTACCTATTGACAGTGCAAATGGACGAATTTAAGTTAAAACAGGTGCGTTTGTAAAATTAATTTTAAATCTTAGGAGCTGCGATTTACGGCAGAAAAAGTTTTCGCAGCGGCCATAGTTTAAAGTTATAAGCCAATTTATAATTAATCAAATATATTTTTTATTGTGAGAAAAGCTGTGGACTTTTAGCGTAACACAACTTTCTCTAAATGGGCAATTATTTTTCTGGTTCAGATGCGAGGATAGAACTTGAAGTCCTTCATTCTCCAAAACGCCGAATAAACCCAACTCTGGAACGTTAATCCAACTGAAATAATTCTGAAATTATTTTCCCTTTAATCCAAAAACAGAAAGTGAACAAGGGCCTGGAAGTGTACAACGCGGTGCTGTCGTTGGCCAAAATGTTGGAGGGAAATATGAAATTGAACTTCTGTCTGGACAACGAAGCACTGTTCAGGATATGCCACAAATATCAGAGGAAAGACTCTCCGACTATGTCTGATCTAAACAGCGTGGCGTCCAATACTATAGCCGGCAGTACGGCCTTTTTCAGGTAGTAATCATTTTCCCGGATCGCCTATTCAATGAAGATATTTCAAATAAAAAAATTTAACTTCTCGATAAAGATATTACTTAGATATTTTAGATTCAATGAAGACAGGGTGTTCGTACAGGTGTAAAAAAATGTTTTTACCCATTATTTTATTCACCATGACATACAAATTATTCTCTCAGGATTTGAGAAAAGATTTATGTATATCAGCAGTTGTATGAAAACAAAGTGTCTCACTTTGATAAGTTAATAGAATATGGAGTTGAATTATGGGACCTGAATAAATTTTGCAAATAGCAAAACAGTCCTTGTATACCAGCGCCCTGTTTTATAGTAAATGCACGGCAGAGTAATATATTAGATATAATTAATAAAGTAAAATATAATTAATTAATATATCTCTCGATTATAGTTATTAATTATAATATTTTTATAAGATTAATGTAAAATAAAATGTAGAAATTGTTTTCAAATTATTTTAAGAATCTTAATCATTAAGCAGATTTTTTTTTCAGAAGGCTTACTCAAGATGAATAAAAGATTAATTATATTTAAAATGTTGACTGCGTGTATCTTATTTATCATTATTAAAAGGTATTTAAAAGTAATGCTTGTTTTATATGACTGCATAATAATACGAACAATACATAAATAACTAATGGGACCAATATATGAAATGTCTATCAATGAAAGTTTACGAATTCAGTAAGCTTTTATTCAGTGAAAATCACGCTAGACCGAATTGGGAGCCATTTTTCACGAAAATTGAAGACAAATTTTAAAGAGAATGACACACTTAAAAATACTTTGACTAAATATTAATTCAAATTTTAGACAGGTTAAGATATGTTCAAGAATATTATCATCCTGTGATCTGTTTCTCCCTGCTTAAATGGTTCTTGAATTAAAACTAAAAAAATATATATTGCTATCCTCTGTTGTGAACTAATTCTCCCAATTATTATTTTGAGTGTCATTACTTGCTGAATGAATTCTACTAACAATAAGAATAAGGAATTGGTATAATTCCAAACTAGAGGCTTAATAAACATTAATACAAGTTGGAAAACTATTTTTGTTAAATCTTAGTAAGTGAAATTTAAGACAGAAATGTAAACTTTTATGAGCATATACTTCATATGACTGGCAAACAAAATCAGTTAGTTAAATTTGTTATTAGTCCGAACGAATAATTAATTTTACTGTTGTTAAATAACTTGCGATATAATATTTATTTTAACATTCTCGCGGTCTTGTCCACTCGCTCTTTTGGTCTTATGCCAGACCGGTTACTGCTTCTCACCACTGTCAGTAGGTAAATTATTATATCGTGTCCGCACTCTTACCGTCAGTAACGGATCGCCAGAACCCAAAGTATATTCGGAACACTCTAAGCGGACCCCCTAACAGTTATCTGAAATTATTATAATTTACCTTCGGATTGAGTTATATTTCAGCTGTGAGCGAATGTGAACTCCATGGAAACATTTTTCTCTCTTTCGAATGTGCTGAAAAAAAGGAAATATTTCGTTGAGCTCTCTCGGCGAAGGGGGCGGGAGGATGTGGACGGGCGACGAACTGGAATATCGTAGCGGGGAGGCGGTGAGGTGTCTGGGGGTGGTCTGGAAGGCGGCCGACCTGCTGAGGAGGGCGAGGGGCGGCGACAGCCCCCAACAGGTGATGGACTCGATACGGGAACAGTTCGGCGAGCAGGAGGACAAAGTGTGGACGGTGGTCGGGATGGCCCTCAACAGGGCCGACCGAAAGAAGATCCTCAGGAGGGAAGCGATGAAGTACCTGGAGGAACTCAGGAAGAAAAAGAGGAGGGACAGTTCCAGACGTTCCACGAAAAAGAGCCGTTAAATTAAAATTGAGTTGGAACCAAGGAAAACTAGTATAATATATAAAATATTATATTTCCACAAGTTTTAATAAATACAAATATTCGTAGTTGTGACAGATTTTAGGATAGATTTTCTTACAAAACGAATACAAACTATTTTAATAAGTAGTTGAATTCGGGCACCCGGTGCCCACAAGGACAGAGTTAATACTAATGCCTAAATTCGTAACTCGGAACAAGAAGAAACTATAGAGAAATTGAGAAAAAAATGGACGGGATATTAAATTCCGTTTGGTCCAATGGGGCGTTTAATGGGGCCGACGTTGGCATTCGGCTCGGTCGCAGTTTTCGTGCCGTGACTACTGCCGGCTAACAGATAGTCAAGTCACCTTATTACGTACGCGCTCGACCAACAAACGACCTCAGCCATTTACATGAAGGTGAACTATACCGTCTAAATTAATTCACCGTTTTTGCGTAATTCAGGAACGTGCAGATGGAAGTGTCTATTCTGAGCCCCGTCCGATGAGCTAATTTCATTTGATGCTTTGAAACGACAATCGAGCGGGGGTTTTTAAACAATTCGTCATAGTTTGTCGTTGTTACTGGGTACAGAATTAGGCCATGCTCGATGTTTCTTTTTTTTTGCGCGTTAACTTTCGGTAGAATATAAATATTAAATGTATACCGTGTAGGAATAAATTACATAGTGTGTGTGTGTGTGTGTTTATGTGTGTGTATGTGTCTGTGTGCGGTTGGTGTAAATTAATAAGATGGGAGTGGTGTGTAATCGGCTGTTCAGAGGTTGATGCCCGGGTTTGTGGAGGCGACGTAGGAGAGGAGCTCTTGGCTGTCCTCGCATATGAACGGCTTCTCGTGGTAGCAGGCGACGTCGTGCCAGGCGATGCCGTCGTTGTAGACGTTGTTCAGGACGCTGAGGCAGGACTCGGTCGTGCCGTTGATGTCGAACTCGGCGTTGTCCGGCTGGTTCGTCTTCTTGTGGCCGGTCTTCGACCACGGGTTGTACGTCCAGCCTGAAAACCGAGGCCGCGTTAGACCTGTCCATCGGTGACAAGAAGGGAAACGGAACTGGAGATATACACTGGCAACATCAATACCCACCGCTGCAGGTGATCTTCACCAGTTTAGCACACCTGTTTTCTGGTCTGCCAGGGCTGGGAATATTCGCCCCGCTAATCCTACTACAGACGTATATATACACACGACAAACAGATAACCACCACAGTACAAGTGACAACTAGCGCCCCCTGAGGGTGGTGCGGAAATATACTTAACTAAAGTTCGTTGAGTACACTTCGACCGATAAACTAGCGCCCCCCTGAGGGTGGTGCGGATAAGTACTTAACTAAAGTTCGTTGGGTCCACTTGCACCGATAAACTAGCGCCCCTTGAGGGTGGTGCGGAAATGTACTTAACTAAAGTTCGTTGGGTACACTTGCACCGATAAACTAGCGCCCCCTGAGGGTGGTGCGGAAATGTACTTAACTAAAGTTCGTTGGGTCCACTTGCACCGATAAACTAGCGCCCCCTGAGGGTGGTGCGGAAATGTACTTAACTAAAGTTCGTTTGGTCCACTTGCACCGATAAACTAGCGCCCCCTGAGGGTGGTGCGGAAATGTACTTAACTAAAGTTCGTTGGGTACACTTGCACCGATTAACTAGATTACTAGAAACAAACTTTTGTCAATAAATTTTGGATCAACAGGAAAACTTTTACTATCGTAAACACACAATACCAGATAGATTTTGTCGGTTTTGCCGATAATCCGACAAAGAATTATGTCGATTAACAAAATCCCTCCCAACCCAAAGAAGACAAACAACATCCCCAAAACACAATAACCAGATACGTATATATATACATAAAGGGCAGACAACCACCAGGTACAGGTGGCAGTGACAGTGCAATGAGGATGCCAAAATGACTCACACCGCTACTGAAGATGGTGAGCGGCCGAAACCGGTCTAAGGAAAGACCAAACCAGCGAGAGGAAGGAAACATAAAATTTACGATGATCTTCATCAATTCATGATTGGGGGAGGATATAAGGGAGGACGTCAAGAAAATATGAGATTGGAGATGGAGAGAGGCTCGGCCTAGGGCGACACCTCTCGTAGCCGAAAGGCAAGAATGAAGAATGAACGCCCACGATGAAGGGATGGATAGTAGTTCAGAATTTAAATTAACGAACCAGTCACCGGGAAGTATTGAGAGCAAAAGTTTCACACATGGGACCGAGAATAAGAAAAGTTGTAAGAAATAGAATATTCGCCAGTTCTGATTGGGGAAGCTGACAGAAGGACGGGTGTGTAACCTTCTCTCATTGTATAACGTTCTCAATGTCTACGCATTGAACGTAACCGTTCGCATCGGTGGAAACGATATTAGAAAATTGAAAATGACGATCCTGACCTCCGGGGGTCCTGTTTGTGGGTGACATCTTGCCCCTGGTGGCCGACCAGAACCAGCCGAGGACGCTCTTCGGCTCCAGGTCGGGCCTGTTCTCGCACCCCTTGAAGTCGCACAGCCGGCCCGAAGTCCAGATGTAGGGAACGTCGTCTGCGGGACAACAGGACAGAAGAGGGATAAGAATATTTCTTACAGTGCTCGGAAAAAATCATTATACCAGAATTGTCTGACCTTGTTGTATAAGCCTGAAGACGAGATTGTTCTCTTCCTGTGTCTCCATCGAGACCAAGTCCATGCAGTACTGCCTGCAGATGTTCCTCGCGTCCAGCCAGTCTACCCTCGTGTTCCTGAACTGGGGCACGTGACCGCTGAAGAAGTAGTTGTGGCCCTTGAAGAAGAACTCCTTCGGCCCTGTTGAAACGGCGCTGGCATTACTGACAAAAACGATTTGTACGACTTACCGATACCTATATATTTCTGCTTTTGTTCGTGACGGAGATGATATTCAAAATAGTCGCAGAAACCGAGTAAAATCAAAATCACTGTACTGACAAACGAATATAAATAGGAGAGCGGTAAGGAAGATCGAGTTGTTTGAATACTTAAAGTGGGAATTTCCTATGAAGCTGGTGTAAACAGTGGCCGTGTGGTGCAAGACCAGACTGTGTAGATGCGGGCCCGGTGCACTATTGCACAACAGCCTGACACTGACAACCTTTTCCCCCCCCCTGTCCATTCGCACATTTCAATAAACCCGAGGATTGACCAATAAGTGCTGAAGACGGGGAGGTAAGGGGAGGTAAGGGGAGGTAAGGGGAGGTAAGGGGAGGTAAGGGGAGGTAAGGGGAGGTAAGGGGAGGTAAGGGGAGGTAAGGGGAGGTAAGGGGAGGTAAGGGGAGGTAAGGGGAGGTAATATTGCCCAACAAACAAAACTTACCGATTTCCACTAGTAGTGCGTACTACTAGCGGACTGGCAACATTATAAATACAATTATACAGTTTTGAGAATAAATATTCACAATTTTGAGATTAATATATATTATACTAAATACGTATATTGTAATAGATGCATTTATTTATACCAGCAGGGATGTATGTCGTGCTGAGGTGTTTAAACGTTATAAATCTTTTTTTTTAATTACAATCATACGCCGACCCACTAAAATGTCGTAACTCGGAGGGAGGTTTCGAGGTGCAGGGTTTAAACACGAAAGGTGCAATAAACGCCTTTCTGTATTGTGCTTTGAGAAGGGTGAGGAGTCACCGCCGCTGGAAAGTCGGCGATGCGGCATCGCATCTGACAATGCAATAAAGTACGATAATAATACTTTACGACGCCGTTCTTCGGCCCGCCTGAGCGCCGTTCGAAATCCCATCGTAACTGGATTCGACGTTGCCTTCGGTTACGCTGATCGCTCAGCCGGCCATTACCGCGTTAGTACCGCGTGAGGGTCTCTGTTCACCCTTATGACTCACGGCAGCATGAGGAATACATTGCCAATGGGTCGAATTGTCGAGCAATATTTTAGTTCGGCCTCAATCAGATTTCGACATAAAAAGTAAGCTTTATGAAAATTGACGAACAATTTTAGTTGGAATATCACATTCCTTAGCATTCCCAGCGGTCTCTACAAAACGATAAACGGATGGTATTAAAGGCTAATATTTCATTCCTAGGCTACGTTAATATTCGCCACAATGTGTCTAATTTCCGTTCAGACGTTTCGGTTTTGTGTCCCTTTTGCCGCGTACTTTATTACCGATATTTTGACGATGACTCGAACAAAAAAAAATGCCTCGACACCTTTTTAGGACACGGAAGGAGGTTAACAACGGAGGAAGGGGGTTGGGGGAGAAAGAGAGGCCGCGCGGTTGTACAACGGCAAAACAAACATTGCGCAAGATTGGGCAACGCGATGCGTGAGCCTCACGCACTGCCAGGTACCGAAGCTCCAACACGAAGAACACACACACACACGAAATAACGACACATCTTCCGTCTGGATTTATTCAATCGTGACCGCCGCACAGCATCCAGCTGGGGGAGAAAGTCGTTTACTTCCTCCGTACGGCCGAGAGCCTCGAAAGATCCCCACGCTTCGCTGAGCGGCAAAGCGTCGTCGTCTCACGGCCCATTTAGTCCGAACCCGTACTTGGAATATTACGTCCAGATCATGAATCAGACAATAAATTGAGTATGTCGAATCAGAATTCTATCAGATATAAAATGTTTGAGACGATTACAAATAAAATATCGGATCATTCTCACGATCACTCCACTGACTCTGAGCGAGACTGAAGACATCGAAAACCAGTCTGCCGAATCGGTGAGTAGAGACTGTAATAATTATTTATATACGTGTTTATATAATTGACCGACAGGTTTCTTACCAAGAGAAGGAGATAAATAAATCTATACTCACTGGTAGCGCATTTCTGTGGTACGGGAAGGGAGAGAAACCTGCCCGGCCTCTTCGGCTGCTGACCACTGGCCAAATGGGCCACCATACAGGCGGTAAACACCATCAACCATATACCTCCGTGCCCCCACATTTTTATCTCCTTATCTGAAATACAGAACTATCATTATATCCTATTGTAATTTGCAGTTGATACATACGTTCAAAAAAGTTCAGAAAGTGCCACGCTTCTCAGTTATACTTTCGTACTTGTAAATATTTCACGCGCGCCTCACGTCCTAATCTGCATACAGGTGAGATAAACCGAGGTCCGGTTTAAAAGAAATTTATAAAATGACGAACTCGTATTCCTCGTTAGGCTACACAAATAAGGACCAGTGTCGCCATTAGTTTAAACCCGGAATGAAAAAGAAGAACGAGCGAAAGCTTAAGTGAAACTTAATTTTGGTACCTTCCCACCTCTTTAACTCTCTCAATTCAAAACTTTCATTCCTCTCTGTCCCATTGAAACTAAGAGTTAAAATTCCAATGCATTGTTTGTGAAACATGGACAGTTTCCAGGAATCCATTGTTGTGATATTGTAGCTACAGTACAGTTCTGATAAGTTACGCGCGCCATTTTACGATCTTAATCGTATGCGCGGAACAATGTACGCGGTGATTTACCAGAGTGTTGCACAACATTGCACAACTTGTTGTTTTGCACAATTTACGACCTTAAGGGGATAGATACTCCTTCCTCGGGGGTTTAGACAAATTTACAACAAAGTATTAATTTTTAAACTAATAATTATCCTCAAACAATATGAGGCTCCACCACCCGGGTACGAAGAAGGTAGCAGGCGTAGTCTACCGGAATCATTTCTAAGGAGGATACCCGGGATGTCCCGAGTGGTAATATCTCTAAATGCCAACTAAACCAGTTGAGGGAGCACAACAAAATCTGGTCATGTTCGGTTAATGTAGATGGTAATGAGGAAGTCCTCATGGTAACTAAGCACCGCGAGTCCTTGGCTCCGTCCATGTTCCCTCGGCTACCGTCGACTTGTTGCTCAAGAGGTCACAGACAACTAACAATGGCGGGCCTGTCGCAACAATAGTCATGCCAGCATTGTTGGGCTTCTTTCTCCCCTCACAATCCGAACCCCTGTCTCTCTCTCTCTCTCAGTATCTCTGATCTCTAGGATCTCGTTCTCAGCACCGCCTGGGAAACGGCCCTCTTATCTCCCCCTAATTTGCACTTGGGGATGGCGAAAAAGTATTTGGCGGGTCCCCGACCTCGTTCGCACGGGGAGACTGTGGCCTCGCGAATCGCCCCCATGCCGGGGGTGGATTGCAAGTTCCATCCATTAAAAAGGGATAACTATTTGCATCGTGTGTCGATATGACGGGGTAGAAAGGTGAAAGCGAAGTGGGATAAATTGTAGACCCGCCATAATCGAAATGTCAGATAGCACATTCGGCCGTCCCAGTCTTGAGATATTATGTGTTTGCGAGACATTGTGCGCGGTGGACCCGTGGCATTTAATTCATGAAACAACTCCACCCCCCGGTGCATTCGCGTCGATTGCATCTCGCCAGTGTGTTAAACTCGGACCTGCAATGAAACTAAAACTTTCTACCCTCGCAAATATCATAGCGTTGTCACGAACTCGTGGGAAAATAGAAAACATCTCTTACCGTTCCCATTGCATAATATTTTTGAATACCCAACTCCACTCGACCAAACTGGAAGTTTATATTTAACATACATATCAACATAAAACATAAGCTAAAAAAAGCGGGACAACTGCGATAACTGACCGAAAACAGACGCTTAAAGTGTCATTAAGTGAGTACAATGAGTGACAATCCAGGCTGATGTTCACATGTTGAGGTACCATAATACTCGAAAAATTCTACTCTAACGGCGAGAAGCCGAAAACTATACCTCAAATAGCCAAGTGGTGACAGAAAATTACTCGATTGATGACGCCCCTCGCGGATTCCTCCACAAATACCACAATCTAAATTCATTATGATTTATACTTCTCTATAATTAAATATCTATCTCAATTGCGTGTTCCATGGTACTATTTTCTATCCGCGCACTCCTATTTAGTGCTGAAGCATGGATATTATCGTGGCACATAATAACATACCAAGTTGTTAACCCCAAGTCCAAGCCGGTCCAAGCCCATCCACAAATTCCTTAAACTATGTTCGAAATAATTAATATTTAATTACATATTATTAAATGAAATGTTGAGACTCTGTAATTAATTGTTACATCGTTGCTAATAGCTAATGTTGTTGTATTATTAGCTGTCTCACGTAGCACGCTGCATTACCCCGGTCATTCTCCAATTTTACACATTACCTAACAGTTTTCAACCAATTACGTAGATCGGGTCTGTGTTATAGACGGTAAAAGAATTCAATAGCGGACCGTAGGGAACAGAGTCAAATTACTGTTAACAATGTAACAATGTTTCTTCAACCTTTTTCGAATAACTGGCAGGACAAATAATATGCCAGTTACATTCACCTACATATCGCGATTATTCATTTCAGCATTTAATTTTCTTAACTCCTTATTAGTCTAATCTGTATTATGTGTGTGTGTGTGTGTATTATCTGTAACTATTCCACACATCGAATAAACAAAAGCGTACAATCTTCTTTTGTACTTTATATTTTAATTCGGTTGTCCGGTAGAGATTTGATAGTTTGTGGATTGAAGATTATTTGTCTCAATTTGGATTTATGGTTTCGGACAAAATTTATATAGACTTTTAAGCATTGTATTTTGTATAACGCCATTGTTTGTTATTATACAACACACTGAATACTTTCACGTTGGAAACCGGTCTAGTTTTGGCCTTTATTTCGTCCTTGGGAGAAGAAATGACGTTCTACTAATGGTATTCTAACGATGGCGTAGGGAAGTAGCCTAATAAGAGAAGAACGTTGTGTCGATTTAAGAAATCGAGTATTTGAACAGTTAGTCAAATCAATTATATTTGAAGATATTTCTGAGAGTGTCGTAAGCTACACGCTTTCAGATTCTAGCCTTTGTCCGAAGCGTAAGGACGAAACCTAATCTAAACAACCACCAAAGCAACAGTGCCGTGGATATCCATATAATACGAACGGAATTCAAGTGACAGCTTGATTAATGAGGTTAGGGGGTGTTAATAATTAACAAAATTAAATTGATCGCACCTATACCACAATCCCTCGTCTAAATGCGGTTAATTACCTGTTGTACAGCGGGCTTATTGATTTATAAAATAAGTGGAGAGTGCCAGGGTGTATTCGTGACTTGGCTAAGGGCCCGCTCGGGAGTGAGGAAGGCTGTTGGTGTCCGCGCAAAGAGAAAGTCGTGAACGGACCACCATAGGTTTGTTTGAACCCATTTCGGCCGGAGGCTAACCGAATTTGACGCCCATTGTGCAAGAACACCGCCGGTGACGCAATTTATTCCAGGACCGCGTAAAACACATTCGTCGATGTAACAATATCTGCATCTTGTTGGCGATTGGGAGAAACAAGGGGAGAGTTTCTGAATTCGGACCGGTCTCCGATTGGCCCTCTCCCAATGGGACACTGACCGACAGTGTCATCGCAGAAACTTACTTCACCCAACAGTTTCGTTAATCACGTTTATAAATAGTTGAAATGAATTAGGTATTCTGTATTTACGATCATAAAAGTTTTCCTGTTGATCCAAAATTTATTGAAAAAAGTTTTTTTTTTGTAACCTAGTTAATCGATGCAAGTCCACCCAATGAACTTTAGTTAAGTACATTTCCGCACCACCCTCAGGGGGGCGCTAGTTTATCGGTGCAAGTGTACCCAACGAACTTTAGTTAAGTACATTTCCGCACCACCCTCAGGGGGCGCTAGTTTATCGGTGCAAGTGTACCCAACGAACTTTAGTTAAGTACATTTCCGCACCACCCTCAGGGGGCGCTAGTTTATCGGTGCAAGTGTACCCAACGAACTTTAGTTAAGTACATTTCCGCACCACCCTCAGGGGGGCGCTAGTTTATCGGTGCAAGTGTACCCAACGAACTTTAGTTAAGTACATTTCCGCACCACCCTCAGGGGGCGCTAGTTTATCGGTGCAAGTGTACCCAACGAACTTTAGTTAAGTACATTTCCGCACCACCCTCAGGGGGCGCTAGTTTATCGGTGCAAGTGTACCCAACGAACTTTAGTTAAGTACATTTCCGCACCACCCTCAGGGGGGCGCTAGTTTATCGGTGCAAGTGTACCCAACGAACTTTAGTTAAGTACATTTCCGCACCACCCTCAGGGGGCGCTAGTTTATCGGTCGAAGTGTACCCAACGAACTTTAGTTAAGTACATTTCCGCACCACCCTCAGGGGGCGCTAGTTTATCGGTCGAAGTGTACCCAACGAACTTTAGTTAAGTACATTTCCGCACCAGGCGCGAACTTTAGTTCAGTACATTTCCGCACCACCCTCAGGGGGGCGCTAGTTTATCGGTGCAAGTTGATCAAACGAACATTAGTTCAATACATTTCCGCACCACCCTCAGGGGGGCGCTAGTTTATCGGTGTAAATGGACCAAACGAACTTTAGTTAAGTACATTTCCGCACCACATTCGGGGGGGCGCTAGTTTCACAAAAATTGTTCGTTGAGTGCACTTGCACCGATTAACTAGATTACTAAAAATAAACTTTTTTCAGTAAATTTTGGAATAACCTAATAGTCAGAACCTAATAGTTGTGACCAGTTGTGTGATCAAATATATAAAACGTAAGCCGATGAACAAAATCCATCTCAACCCAAAGAAGACAAACAACATCCCCCAAAAACACAATAACAAGACACGTATATATACACAGGACAAACAGACAACCACCACAGTACTAGTGACAGTGACAGTGCAGTGAGGATGCCCAAAAATCATCGAAAGCGCCAAAAGTGACTAACGCCGCTACTGAAGATGGCGTGCAGCCGAAACCGGTCCAGCCAAAGACCAGACCAGCGAGAGGAGACAGAAATGCACGAAATCCACGGTATTCCAACCCCTCGCAGACCACAAAACAGATATTCTAAACTAAAAACTTCGGTAAAAAGTCAATAGCGGGAACCGAAGAACTGCAGATTTGTGTATGGTCTATATCCAGCATTCGCCGCCAAGTATTAGATATGTTACCAGAATTCATCTCCACCAAGATTCCCATGAAGATAGCGGCGATGATTTTCGTGGATAATGTTCAGAATAGGTCTGATTGGGAGGACTGAGGAAGGCCGAAGAGAAAGAGTTTGGAGAACGCGAAGAGGCACACCACTTTCACCGGTCCATCGGGCCCTTATGTAACATGGCCCTCCTCAGATTAGTTATTTTTTTCTTCTTATTCTCTTTCCGTCTGAGGACGACCGGCCTGAACGCTCCACATTTAGAAACCGAAAACAACTACTTTAAGCGGAGCATAACTACGCCGACTTTTGTTACGGTGGCGGCCGTTGTTCAGATAATAGGAATTCTTCCTGTCAGAAAAATAATTGATCAATCCTGAGATTAAAACGCGCTTAATATCTCCGCCAAACTTAATTACAAAATCCTACTACGATGATAATTACAACGAGATGATTTATTAATTAGGTTTCGATTAAAAATAAAGCCGATCTCTATGAATTAAATGATTCTTTGTTACGCGATTCGTGCAGTTTATTGCGCCATCGACGGGTAGTGAAATGAAAGGTTCAATGGAATTTGTGAAGTAAGGTGAGGGTGTCTGCTTGAACCTGTCTGCAGACGAAATTAAATTATATCTTGCACATGTTACGCTTTCTGTCTCGCTCCAGTCTATAATCGGTCTACAATTTTAAATATCGGTGAGGGGCATTTTAAGTTAATTGCGAATTTTTAAAACAATTGTCGCGTTTTATTTTACAATGCATTGCCCGAAACTGCAGCGAGGATTTGATGACGAATAATTGGACACGCCGAATTCCTAATCGAATACTTTCGAAATGATCAATAGGGAGGGAGACTCTTGACTTTGGCCGGAGTGTTGCAAACGCCTGGAACCGAGCCAGGGACCCCGTCATCAATCTCCCGATCAAGCCCCAACAGGTCCCGTTGCATACTAACACAATATGACCTAACTACTGCCCCTCCATAGGTCACTACTCCAAAACAAACTTGCGAATGTACGGCTCAACAGTAATACATTCAGGTGTCCTAGTTTCTCTCTTTCAAATTCACCTGAAAACGCCTGAAGAGGAAGTGGCCACGCGACCTAAATGTTTAAATAAATAAAATTTAAAAAAATAATATTAAATAAATAAATAAAATAAATAAAAAAAAATAATAAAAAAAGGGGGGAGAACTAGTGGGTTTCTCCACTAATTGTTGACTATTGTAGCCAGTGCCTTTATAAATGTTGCTTGTTGTATAATTTTACAGTTGTAACAATAAAAGAGAGAAAAAAAATGGACCTGAAAAATTCAAATTACAAAAAAAAATCTAGAAATAGTTTCCTCTATTAACGACCTAGACTCTGTGCGCAGTGGGCTACTAATGTGCTGGCTCATTAAAACTGAATATTTTATATTTAATAATAGATAAATATTTGAACCGCGGGTAAATTAAATTTTAAATTAAAACTGTCGTTATTCAACCGTCCATTGGAGACTTACTGGAACTGAATCGGGTTGGTTGTTCGTTTGTTCCTAAGCTAGACCGGTTTCGGATTCCCGCCAACGCCAGTAGCGTGTTGTCAGCAAGGCGGCAAATACTGGCGCGTATACTACTGCTGGGGAGAAGGCGCTTCGTAGTTCGAGAATACGGTAAGCACTTTGTCAGCGTCTCATAATTATACGAGAAATTAACAAATATACTAATATAAAACTACTAAATAAATTAAATTTTATGTATGTATATAGTGATCAAAGTAATGTTTAAAATGCTGATGCGTCTTTACAAAATTGTGGAGCGTTTCGTTATATCTCAATTCCCAAATATACGAATAGAAAGTTCGTATTCTCGAATGCACTGGAAAGAGTAATTATGATTATATTATTATAAATAATATTTTGCGCAATACTGTTTATGTATCGTGTTTAAAATCCTGTCTAGGAGAGCAGAAACAGAATATAAATACGGCTAGGACAACAATAATATGTGTTTCTAAATCTGGGTCCGTTTACGGAATTCCCCATCGATCGCTCGTTATCACGAAACCTATTCTGGATATATAGGGGCGTTTCGCCGCTAGTGCTGAAAGTGCCGAGTGGCCTTATTTCACCACTTTCGATGGGAAGCCGTTGTTCTATACATTGTCGAAATGCAGCCCAATATTTGAGGCGTATTGAACTTGATTACTGGGTGATATACTGGGAGCTTCTCTGTCTAACACTCCTGGATATGCTGATGTGGTATATGTGTAGAAGCGCCTAGATGGTGAAGATCGTTAAAAGCATTACCTTGGCGGGCGGGCGGTTGGGTGCTGGTGGGCTAGGACGGACGGACAACGACGCCAGGTAATACGAACGAGAGGCGAGTGAGGTGGCGGCCCGGCGACTGGTAACAAGACAATGAGGGAGGGGGGCCCCCTTATATACCTTTTAATATGTAGAGGACCGAGGAGGTGATATAGGGGCGCATCCCTCCCCCACCGTCTTCAGTCCTCTGGTGGGGGAGCTCCTCTCTTCTTCTACCGCTTCTACCTTTCTCTTTCTTAGGCTTTCGCCTTCCTCCACTCATTCCCTCCTCCCTCCTTTCTACAACATTCGAGACCTATTCCAATCCTAGATTTGTTCGAGTATACATTGATTGGCTTGAAATTGACACTTAAATAGGAAATTTGAGACCTAAGCGGTTTCAGGAGTGATGCTTTAACCATCCCCGATCTATTTTGTATTTGAACCGACAGTTTTATCACAATTGTGGAATAATTGTGGAGCGAATTATTTTCACAACGAATAAATACGTACAAAAGTTCTATAAACAAAAATTAATAGCTTTTTTCCATCTATATTTTGAGGAAATTTAAAAATCAAAACCTGCCGGTAATGGATTTTCCATCCTTAAACTTTTCCCTCTCCAGCACGTACGCTCAGAAGCGTGCTGCGGCTTCCACTCTGAAAACTTTGTTCAATTTTTTCGCGCTACCGCGGCGTTACTCCTCCTCTGCCGGCGTCCTTAAAGCACTCTGTCTTTTACAATCTGTTAACTACGGAAAAACTAAAAATTTGTACTTATTTGTATAGGCTGGCTGGTGGTGTACAGAAAGATTGTATTCAAACAGGGATTTCACATATTGATGATCGCGAGAATTGCGGACCACCTGACAGACAACAGAAATTACGAAATAAAAAGTACAAATATAAAGACATAAATAAATATAAAAACTGTTCAGTCCGGCCGGCAAGACGGCTCTCGGCAGCTCAATCGCACGCTTCTAAATTGGCGCCAACATTTAACATGCAAATTAAAATTTTTGATTGCAGTCCCGTTAGAGGCTGAAAATAACTCGATAGGCGGCGCCATTCATTTATTGAGAAATACCCGCCTCTAAATCATTTCCTCCTGAACAGTCCAGGCTTCGTACAGCTTTTTACATTTCCCTACGGGCCCCATTAATGTCGTCGACTGAGAATTTTCATTTATTTTTAAGCTGTAATCAGTTCATACTGTTTTGTTTCATCTCTAGACTGTTTTGTTAGATTTTTGAAAATAATGAAACATATTTTATTTAATAAATAATATTATAATTAAATGAACATTTTCAAATTTATTATAAAATCAAAATGTTAATTAACAATAAGAACATTTAACAATTTAAGTTAAGGCACTTTGAGAATATTAGCATTAAAGCTAGTTTCTAAATGTGAGCTATGATGTTTTTCCTCCGCTTTAATTCCAAATTTCGTTTTCTCTCTCGGTTTCTCGGCCCCCACTACTTCCAGACAATTCTCTATTCCACTTCTACGCCACTTTCATTTCTCCCTCTACTGCCAGGCCGTCTTTCGAATGAAACCTTTCGTCCAGCCCAACGCATCCGCGGCCGATACCCGAGGCCCGTCCCTCAGAAACAATTACATAGGAGGTTAGCACCGTCGTATGAAAAGGAGAACAAAAATCGCCACCAAATACACACGCTCTGTTGGCCCCAGCGGGCACAGGCGGCCGCTTTCACTATCGTGGACATGGATTCGTCTCCCCGCCGTCCCCTCCAGTGGAAAACAGCGAAATATAAAAGTGATAGTTAAGGCTATATTCAATTTCGTTTAATCCTCATATCCGCCCTAATATTTTCGGAGGTTATACGCGGGAATATTAGCTGAAAAAGGCGACGGACGGTCGTTAGAGTGACGATTCCGTTAATGGAGTCGTGTCATTCAGCCGGTTGTCGACATCTTCAGTGTCCGACAAAACAATTCTCAAGTCCGTTTCGCAAGGCGAAGACGCCGGCTATGACAAAAGTCCAGCAAAGTCAACAATCAATTATCACTCTCGAGTCTAATTGCCGCTACCCGAGGCATAAGTGTATCATCACATGATGTCCGTTATGTAAAATCAGGAATTCATTAAAAAATTTGAAAGTTCGCAATACGCGGGAAAAAGAGAACAAAGAACGGCTTCCCAAAGCCCGAGTTTAGTCTAGGCCCGGCTTCGAACTTTCCCTTGTTCACGGTAAAAATGTTGCGGCGAAACGTTAATTATTTTTAACTAAAGAAACACCGTTAGAGTGTTTTATTACGGCTACATCTCTATTACTCTATATAACCTTCCGCCTTTCAATAACTGGTACAATTCCTTCAATGTCGTTAGTCCATCCAACGCGTCCTTTCACCGCTCGGTGTTTACGATCGGTTGATTAATCAAAGGTTCGCTTGTGCAAGAAATTTTCCGCTGAAACTTAGCGCCCGCCTCTCCCCCCGTAAGTGGAATAGTTTTAGTGACGGTCTGTCGCAATTCGGTCGGCACACGCCTTCAACAGACACAGCTGACCTTAACATATGCATTTCGATCGGCTAGACCTCAAAACTGGTACCCGCATAGAGCCCAATGCCAAGAGTATTGGCCAGCCTTTACTGGAGGAGACCTCATATCGGCCTCCATCTCGACATCGCGTGTCAGGAATATATTTCATTATTTAAATCTCCCAATCCGATTCTTATCGTTTCCAATTCGAACACAAATTTAATAATAACGGTGGCTTTTATTTCAAAAAAATAAATAATTCGATACATTGCCATTTCTGCTAAAAAAGCGTAGTCTCTAGTGAAATGGTGAAGAGTGGGTGTTTCAAATAGAAAAAAGAAAGTGCAATCCCAACATTATATAGTCTATTTATTATTTTCATTGTATTATTTATTTACACTGTATCATAAATCTACCAGCAGTCATAATTCATACAGCCACAAAACAAAACTAATGGTACACTATGAAAATGAAATATCACCTGAATTGTTATGATCCCACAAAGCTTTAAAAGTGTAATAATTTTCAATTCACTACAATTAATAACTAAACGAAACTTCACCTGTGCGGTGTGAATGAGAAAGTTTATCTTCAAAGAAAAGTCAAACAGGAAGGAAGGCCTGTTTTTCCAGAAATTCATTCTTTTAGAAAACTCATGAAAAATTGATATTTTTCCCACATTGATCCAAAATTTATTGAAAAAGTTTTTTTTGTAATCTAGTACGCTAGTTTATCGGTCCAAGTTGATCAAACGAGCTTTAGTTCAGTACATTTCCGCACCACCCTCAGGGGGCGCTAGTTTATCGGTGCAAGTTGATCAAACGAACTTTAGTTAAGTACATTTCCGCACCACCCTCAGGGGGCGCTAGTTTATCGGTGCATGTGTACCCAACGAACTTTAGTTAAGTACATTTCCGCACCACCCTCAGGGGGGCGCTAGTTTATCGGTGCAAGTGTGTATCCAACGAACTTTAGTTAAGTACATTTCCGCACCACCCTCAGGGGGCGCTAGTTTATCGGTGCAAGTGTACCCAACGAACTTTAGTTAAGTACATTTCCGCACCACCCTCAGGGGGGCGCTAGTTTATCGGTGCAAGTGTACCCAACGAACTTTAGTTAAGTACATTTCCGCACCACCCTCAGGGGGGCGCTAGTTTATCGGTGCAAGTGTACCCAACGAACTTTAGTTAAGTACATTTCCGCACCACCCTCAGGGGCGCTAGTTTATCGGTGCAAGTGTACCCAACGAACTTTAGTTAAGTACATTTCCGCACCACCCTCAGGGGGGCGCTAGTTTATCGGTGCAAGTGTACCCAACGAACTTTAGTTAAGTACATTTCCGCACCACCCTCAGGGGGCGCTAGTTTATCGGTGCAAGTGTACCCAACGAACTTTAGTTAAGTACATTTCCGCACCACCCTCAGGGGCGCTAGTTTATCGGTGCAAGTACCCAACGAACTTTAGTTATACATTTCCGCACCACCCTCAGAGTTTATCGGTGCAAGTGTACCCAACGAACTTTAGTTAAGTACATTTCCGCACCACCCTCAGGGGGCGCTAGTTTATCGGTGCAAGTGTACCCAACGAACTTTAGTTAAGTACATTTCCGCACCACCCTCAGGGGGCGCTAGTTTATCGGTGCAAGTTGATCAAACGAACTTTAGTTAAGTACATTTCCGCACCACCCTAAGGGGACGATAGTTTAATCGTGCAAGTGCACCCAACAAACATTGGTAAAATTCACAACAAACTTTGAAAAACAACCCAATCTTTTTCACTGTTAGAAAATTCTTTCTAATATCTGTTAAGTTCACAGTAATGGCCCAGTTATAATAAGCCCCAGTATAATTACCAATGTCTCGCTGTTACACAGTCATAGCGTCATGACTCATAGAGTCCCTATTGAATTTTCTTGTTAAATTATCGATTCTTACCTAAGCAGTCACTTTCATTGCGTCGGTAAAGTAATAGTAACGCGTTTTAACAGGCGTCACAATACATTGAATATTTTTCATCGCGGCGATATCTTTTTATATTTCACGAGCAAACTCGTAAACACTTTTAACCTTTTTCTATTGACCGTAGACGTTGCATCTGTAACCGGTGGAATTGTTTCGGCGTTACAGTAATAATGGCTGTAGTCTGTGAGAGTGTAAGCTGTAAAAGGCCTCTCGGCCTGAAACTCGAGTTGCAAGTTGTGTCACCGTTGAAGATTTCGATTTGAAGAGGACTTGCCGGCCGGGGCAGTGTGAGAGCGGAGGGTTGGGACGGCCGGACGGCTTTTATTAGCGCCGGTTTCGACAGAGGGAGGTCGTGGCCGCTCGTCCCGACCGCTGAGCAATATTTTCGTTCCCATTTTCGTCCGACAAAAGGGGGAACACAGTCACGACGCGAAATTCACTTTCTTCCCCGCCTCCAGCCAGACCGAGACCAACAGATTACATTCATTGGCCAACTCAGTCCGGGGACGGGGATTTAACACAAAAAAGAAGTACGTCCCAAGCGCTGCTAAGCGGCAGAGATGTTTTCCTTCGGCCCAAATAGTATAAATCACTCGTTTCAAGTACGGAATCGGGCTTACATAAATCAGGCCTTCTTTTTCGTTAACCTTTTCAGGCCGCCACAGCTCGTTAACTATAAATTCAATCGGCCGAAAGTTCAAAAACAGTTTGAGGTATTGCAGTGGACGAATTGAACATCTCACGCCGGTAATATATACAATAATCCGAACCCAATTGTGACAAATAAAATATTTACGTCCGAAAAGTCCTAAATAAAAAATAAATTCAATTCAAGAAGAGGAAACGCTAGTGGTGGTGTACTAACATCAATGTAGCTGTGGCAATGAAACAGTTCAAAAAAGACAGTTTTTATAGAATGTGTTGAATTTTGGTTGACGGATAGAAAGTGTAGAGCAAAATAGTTAATTCTAGAGGAACGTGGAAATTTATAAAGCGTCGGCGGGAAGTAGCGAAGGGCGGACCCGAACCGGATGAAAAATGGGAATTGAATTTTCGAAAATTGTCTTGGGTAATGGCTTTCTTTTAGCCCGATTGGAGCGCCGTACACCGATTATAGAACACAGATTTGAATCTGCTAAATGTATCTTTCAACAGCCGTTTGAACTTCGTGGGTGAACGCAATATTCAATCATCAGGGACAATGTCGGAGGCTTATTCAGTTTACATCGGCCGAGAACCCGCGGCTTGCATAAATTGGGCCCTGTTACACCCTGTGAACATGTTAGGGCCGTGTGTACGCTTTTGCGCTAATAGCCATTGTGTCCGCTAATATCGCAACAGCGGTGCAAGGTCGATGTTTTTGACATTTTTAATTTCATCTAATGTCCCATATTCCGCAACCGACGAACTTAATTAGTTTCGTAAATTTTCCGTTAACAAAATCCTGAACGTCTCGATAGAATATAAATTGGGATAGTACAATTCAAAATATAATTTAAATTGAAATTTCATTGTCGAAACAAAACGTTAGCTGCAGGTTGGAATTACATTATCTGAGTTGGTTTCATTCATAAAGAGTTGTATTTCTTTGTTGCGTTCTGGACAAGTTCACGGCCGCGACAATTAATTACCGATATAAATCTTTCCTCTTACGAATAATAATCACCCATTGGCCAACTCTTCGAACACCCCGGGTATATGTTGTTTGTTTCGAAGAAGAGAAAACTTTTGAAACTTGTTAACTGAAACTGTGACCCGTTGTCGAGGGTCGGCCGCGCTTACTTTCTCCGCATAATCTGAAGTCATAGACGGTTTTATCCGGACGCCTAGAAAACATCATCGATCATTTCCGAAATAGGCCGCAACATAGAAACGCGAGGTCAAAATGTGTAATCAAATTACTTCGAGGCGCTTACTTACAAAATTACTCAATCGATTTATATAAATATTAGTTTAACATACCTGTTTTGTGGTCTGCGAGGGATTGGAATACCGTGGATTTGTTGTGTTTCTGCCTCCTCTCGCTGTGCACAGTACAAGTGACAGTGACAGTGAGGATGCCCGAAAAACATCCAAAGTGCCGATAGTGACTGACACCGCTACTGAAGATGGCGAGCGGCCGAATCCGGTCTAGCAAAAGACCGAACCAGCCAGAGAGGAGACAGAAACACAACAAAGCTACGGTAAATAAATATTAATTTCCGCGACCTATTTACGAATTACAGATACAAGTCGTGCAAGTCGGTTTAATGCGGGGGTTCGCTTCTACGTCTAAGCATCCATGTTATTGTATAACGTAACATTTAAATAAGTGAGCCCGAGCTATAAATCGTGTGCTGTCGATCATAGATGATGCGAACTGAGTCGTCAGTTTGAACCAAAATTTGGACGAGTCATCATCGAACGGCCGAACTTGACCTCGTCAGAATTGTGTAGGCCTCGTTTAAAGCGATAAACGGTAAAAAAAAATGTTGACTCGAACATTCTGGGAACTTGGATTACTCAGTTGGGGAAATACAAAAGTGATGTACTGTTATTTTTTCTTTTATCAGTCTCAATCAAATCTGAACAATCTTGAGGATGATTAGAGACGTTTTGCAATTCGTGAGATCCGCAACACAGCATGTAATAATAATAAACACCCGACAGGTTCAGGCTGAAGAACCACCTAAGCTTTGCCATAAGTATGGCTATCGAATTATGTCCTCAACGGATTTTTGGTAAACTTCAATTTATTAGACCATAGTTCGATTAACATTTCATTAAACGCTATAACCTTTTTATATTACACTCGCTAATAAAATTCATTCTCTCAGATGACTCTCAAATCTCTGTTGCGGCATCGTTTTTAGTCCAAGTGCGGTTAATTCTCATTAATTTAGGTCATTCGTCTTTTAGAACAGAATTTTATGGGTTAACTGAACCTGCAAGCGATCACGTTGGATAATGACGCGTCGTGCCGCTAAATATATATAATTATTATCGCTGAAGAAGCAAAAAATATTGTAATTAGACGACTCACGATTTTTATACGGAGGCTTACCGACGGGCCTGTAAATGGGTCTAGGTTTTCTCGACCCGAACAAATCGAAAAGCCGCCAACATTTTCACCGTCGCCACACATAACATATCGCGAAGGATAGGTTTAATAAAAAACGCCTTTCATTTCTTCCAAATACGGGCGAAACCGTGCGATTTCACCCGATAAGACGCCTCAGCTGGCGAATCAAATCTGTATCTAGGAAGAGATAAAACTCCGATGAGGTCAGCCATGTTTTTATTTTGCGAATCGTAAAACGCGAAAGATTACAAAATATTTTAATAGAAACTAACACGGGGATATTAACCTAAGTTATGGTCATAAATTTTAATATTACAGAGATTGGCTACTACGAAATAAATACTTAATGATATCCTTATTATCCTCGATACTCTTAATAGATATGCCGCGCAGACTTGGATAAATGTCGTTCTATCGCATATTTCAATATAACTAGATCGATGACATATTTAGAAAAGTAGAATTGGATAAAAAAAAGTAATCTAACGCCTTAGCTTTGACTGAATTCAGAACCATTATGTTAGAGCCCGAATTCAGTTGGCGGCGTGGAGAAGATCCGCTTGGATTGTTTACCGGGCGAGCGTAAATGGGGCAGATCATGAACAAGTAACGTTACTTTTACTGTTCAAAGGTGAAATGTGAAGGTTGATTTGATAATGATAGGGGGGGGGAAGGGGTTCCAGCCTTGAGCCGGCGGGCCCAATTACACAGTTCTCAGATCTGTGTCGTTCTCACAGCTCCCATCTTCGTTTAAGGCCCGGGGCCGAGGTGAGAACGGCCGGATTCGATTCGGACTTCAAAGGGGGGTCGACAACATGTGAGGTTGCGAATTAAACTCGCGCGGATTAAGATTTTCCGCAGTAATTTCCTCTCGCCCATATCACATCCTCGAGTCACGACCGGAAGAAACAATTCTTGCCGCACGCCTCTCTTATCCCGAATTTAGCTACACCCCTCACGTTACAATTTCCCAGCCGAATAGGCATTAGGCCCAGTTTATTTATCTGGATACGGTAGCTTCTTCAATCTTGTTTGAACTCCGGCTGGAAGGCTCCACATGTAGATCCTTCGGACGCTTCCAAGATGCGAGGATCTTTTAAAAGACAAATCGTGGATTTATAGATAAGATACGCAGTGTAAGAAATTCATTTTCAGACTAGATGTCTTATTTATGAAAGAAAACATTATGTCCCAGAAAACTCTTACATTAATTTATTATATCCTATTTTTCAAAACTAAATATAAAAAACACTTGTTATAACACTGGATATACTAGTTATAATGAGGTAAGTTACAGAGTTATAAGCTAGAGAAAATCTTTTCTTAGAAATACTTCCTAGAATGTTACAACACTGTGTGATTTATTGCTTTAGTTGGAGCTAAAACCTCCGGCCTGTTAGGATCACAAGCATTACTTTACGATTGTACATCCCACCTGCATTATTACAACCGGCCGCAGTTTGTACATAACGTTCCCGTTTTCACTTGCAATTATATGTTGCACAATGGAGGAATTTTAGCCGAAAAAAAAAATATCGTAAATGTGCCATCACTTTTCACTGCACTCGAGAGAAGGCGAAGATGACTGGCCCCAATGGGCAATAAGGCATGGAAAACATGCTTCCAATGGTCCATTAGGCAACGCATCTATAGCACTTTGTATGAAAGATACGTATCTGAACTATTCCATATTGCACAACGTTATGGAAATTCGGTAATGTTATGTATTTATTTTCTGCCAATTCAGTTCAGTCCGTTTTATATGAAAAGTAAATTACACCCTAATCCATTTTTGAATTCAATTTCAATTCAACTGAATTCTGTACAGCTGTACCTTTGTGGTAACCATTGCTCAATCTACGTTTAAGCAGACTGGCTTAATTTAGTGTGGTGCAACTTGGTTCGAAATGGCCGCGAGCGCAGGATGTGGGATTTTCTTAGGAATATCCTTCTTTCTTAGGATAGGTGACCTTAATTCGTGAAATTAGACTAATCTATTAACGGCCTGCCACGAAAATGTATACTCCATTATGATAAGAATATATATTTACGTGCTGGAAATGTATTTTGCCGATCGTCGCGCAATCCCGAGATGTAAATGTCGGCCTCAGAACGACGGGACGCTATAGACGGAGTTGAATCTCCGCGGCCGATTTTCGTAAAGGGGGTCACAACGTGGGTGCTTATTTTGTTTGGGAACCCTTTCGCAAAGGACGAAGCAATAAACGGAATGATGGACGACGACACGAAACATAAACTGAAATTGGGTAGGGGACGTACAGAGCCACAAGGTGAAATAAAATTCCCAGAGGAGTTGTTGAAAGGAAGGCCTCGGGCCACAGGCTCGCATGTCCTCTCCCAAATGTTACTCTCCGCCGCTAAGCCCAGTTGGCAATTATCAGAATCGGTTGTTAAACTTTTTTTCGATTTATTAAAATTGAGAAACAACTCTCCAAAACGCAGAAGCCTATAGATCCTATAGAGCCTATATCCTTGTCCAGAAGGGAGCCCGATACTATAGGCCGCTATAGGCGGGCTAAACTTAGACATTACCGGCGCGGTTAGCAAGTGGATTGTGACTCTAATTGGCGTATCTTCTCCACTGAGAAATGCCAACAAGAAGAAGACGACTTTAAAGTTGGAGGCGGATACGCGCACCGCCTATCGATTCCCATCCCCCTCCTGATTTTATTGCTTTCAATTTCTTTTTTGCATTCAAATTTCAGTCTTCTTGTTGCATTGTGTCAAGTAGGAGCGCGTTCCTCGAATAATAACCGGATGACCTTCGGCCATCCACCATTAATGAACCCCGTCGTTCTCGTAGTTCGACGATGCGCAATCTTTTTTTTAGAAGGGCAATTTATAGAATGTATTCCATCTTCAGCCGTGTTCCTGCTTATTTAAATGAACCGTATAAATCTGGGTTATTTATAGGCACTTATTATTTTCCATAATATTATGTCGATAACTGAAATGGATAAAATTATTCTATTCCGTATGAAATGTGTTAATGTTATTCCTGTATATACATGGAGAAGTTATTAGGACGAAGAGTGAATTATTAGCAGTATTAGAGAAAACCGTATATTGATTTATTTCCTTCATAATATGTTTTTTATTTTCTAGTTCGATTCGATATTATTGCACAGCTTAGGCCATACTACCGTAAACGGAACGCATTATGGCGAAATTTAAGTGCCAAGTGGGCGAACGATTCTTGTGAAACTAGCGCCCCCCTGAGTGTGGTGCGGAAATGTACTTAACTAAAGTTCGTTGCGTTCACTTGTACCGATAAACTAGCGCCCCCTGAGGATGGTGCGGAAATGTACTTAACTAAAGTTCGTTGCGTTCACTTGTACCGATAAACTAGCGCCCCCTGAGGATGGTGCGGAAATGTACTTAACTAAAGTTCGTTGCGTTGACTTGTACCGATAAACTAGCGCCCCCTGAGGATGGTGCGGAAATGTACTTAACTAAAGTTCGTTGGGTACACTTGCACCGATAAACTAGCGCCCCCTGAGGGTGGTGCGGAAATGTACTTAACTAAAGTTCGTTGGGTACACTTGCACCGATAAACTAGCGCCCCCTGAGGGTGGTGCGGAAATGTACTTAACTAAAGTTCGTTGGGTACACTTGCACCGATAAACTAGCGCCCCCTGAGGGTGGTGCGGAAATGTACTTAACTAAAGTTCGTTGGGTACACTTGCACCGATAAACTAGCGCCCCCTGAGTGTGGTGCGGAAATGTACTTAACTAAAGTTCGTTGCGTTCACTTGCACCGATTAACTGGATTACTAAAAATTTGTCATCGTAAATACACAATACCAGATAGGTTTTTTCAGAATCTAATAGTTGTGACCAGTTGTGTGATCAAATATATATTTGACCGATAATCCAAGAAAGGTTTATACCGATTAACATAATCCCTCCCAACCCAAACAACATCCCTCAAAAACATGATAAGACACGTATACATACACACGACAGACAACCACCACAGTACAAGTGACAGTGACAGTGCAGTGAGCATGCTCGAAGCATCCAACCCCTCGCAGACCACAAAAGATGTATTCTCTACTCGTTTGGTTGGGTTTGAATAATAGAATAGACGTGGACTGCAGAAAATTCCCAGACCCAATCCAATAATAATTAAGAACAGTTCAAACCAGCGCTATCGTCAATTATTAAACGAGCGGTCGTGTGTCCGACAACCTCGGCGAAAATGTGGAGAATTTCGACTTTCTCTCCGTTCGGATTCGGCCTGAAAATAAGAGCGCAGTCCAAAAATCCGTACGACCGAAAACGAATAGCATCAAATTACGATCTGCACGCACGATCTGTCGCGTCCCCACCGATGGGCGCACAATGACAACGTTGTATAAGATGTCCGCGGAGAAAATAATGTGTTTGCATTCCACTGGCGTATCTTTTTCATGAAAGACGACGCACGTGCATTAAAATTGTACGATTTAATGGCCCTTCCTGCTTAGACTACGTCGACGAAGTTCCGGAACATTTCGGGGAGTTTTTCAGTATTTTGAAATTTTTCGATTTTTCATCACCGCTAGCTCGTGAAGATTGTTCCCGCGCTCTTTCAGATTCGTCCACTAAACAAATGCGCATAGTTAGTTAAATAATTAAAAAAAGCTGTTGTTTAAAAGTTAGAAAGGCGACAGCGGTGGAGGGCGTGTGGTAGAAGGGGGGCGCGTCACAGGGGGACGCCTCCTGAATACCTGATGAGGGCGAAGGGAGCGCCGCTGCCAAATTGAAATGCCTACGGGAAAAGACAGAAGACTGAGACTGACAAGAGGTGAATGAAGAAGCGAAAGAAAACTGCCCCGGCCGCCTCGTCAGCACAACAAAAAGAAACATAAAAAACATCTCTGGCTAACTCCACTTTCCCCTCCAGTTATCAATGGCAAATTAATATCAGCAGTTTAACTAAAAGTAATTCGGTCAAAAGTGAGTTAATTTAGCTATAAAAATATCAGAATACTTTTTCTTATAACCTTATGGTAAACTGGATGGGAATAAATTATATCTGAACTACAGTGAATCTATCCAAATTTTCTATTCACCGAATTAACAGAAAAAAAAATCAGCTTTATATTGTTTTCAAAATTCTACTCGAAACTAAAAAACAACATGCGCCGGTAGGATTATATTTTCATTACATGTATATTTATATAATAGAAATGTCTATGTCTAGGATTTATAGTATACATATAATCTATGAACTTTGCGGAGTTATTAATCGAAATAAATCATCCGACTTTCACTATCCACGGTATGACTGCACGCAATATCAATCCATGAATAATATATCAGCCGAATGTGAGAAGAAGTTTCTTATTTTCGCCTTTTCTCGGTCATCTGCGGGCAGGTCACTTTCGATGTACGACGGGCAGAAATTGAAGCCCTACCGTCCGATTCCATTTCATCGAACCTGAATCGGGTATACGATCTAAGCAATCGTCCTGGCCGCCTGCATGACGGCCAACAGAAGACGCAGCAGAGCTGTCTGCACAGCGGGCGGCACTGTGATATATCGACAGGCGAAATATGTTACTGACGTGTTACTGTTCGGGAACCACATCGGCACTATTAGCAATGGTACGGCCGGTAGACCAGAGCCGGATTAACACGCGCCCAACGGCATGGAATTACAGGACGAACGATGACAAATATTTAGAGTAATCGAGCTTAAATATAAGTTTATGGAACATATTATTATCTCAAGTAGAGAGTACAGAGTGAAGTACAACAATTAAGGTATTTCTCGGGGTCCGCAGCAATTTTGATTATCACCGACACTTTTCTGTTTCTAGTTATCTATTTATCTCTCAGTATTGCGATCATAAAGTATAACTATTCTATGTTTCATTTGATCTTCAGATTTTGCTCGGTTTTGCTAGACCGGTTTCGGCTCCTCACCATCATTCGGTCAGTATGTTTCTGGGTCACTAAGACATGTCAGTTACCTGTGGGGCGTCCTTTCAATTTCAATACAGTTTTCTTTTTATTTAAATATCCGATTATTCGGAACCGTTTTAGAAAAACATTTTGTTGCGTTAATCGTTCGTAAAATAGCGATCAAGCAGAATTATCGAGGTCTCGGTTAAAATGTGAAAGTGTTAATGAGTGATCTAACAATTTTTTTTCCTGTACTAATACTAGATAAAAGTACGTTACAGGTTTCGAAACTTATAAACTGCCGTGATTTATTTGAAACGGAAAGAACGGTCGCCATTACGAGTTTGTGACAAAAGCCGCAGTTAACACCGCGAAATTATTCAATTAAATATAATTATTCAACGATTGCGGTTGGAGTTGTTACAGCGGTTGCCGGCATCTCCTAGAAAAGGCTGTAGATGCGGCCGCTGGATAGGAACGAGCGTGAATGTGGAAACTGCATTCGACTGTTACAAAACAATGTGGATCCGAGTTGGAAACGACGGATCGGGATTCCTGTTCTGAAGGCGATTGTATAAAACGGAGCTTTGTATAAAGAACAACACAACAGTGATTTATTCGGCCCTCATTCGGCCCTGAGGTCCTCAACCCATCTCCTCGCCGCCCCGTCAGCACAGTGAGCCGTTAACATTGTAAGGCTCTCCGGTGAAACCTAATTTCAGCGAAACTGCAGACGGGAAACGGATATGCTTTCTCCGGTTTCCGCGTTTCGCCACACACACACACACACGCACGCGGCCATTAAATTGGCGACGCGTCGAGCCACTTAGCCATCGAGGTTACCACGACGAAATTCCATTCGAGAGTATCGCTGAACTGTTTACGGTAAAGCCTTTCTGGGTAATTGGCTTAGTATTTTCCCAGTGTGTATTTTGCTGTTGGGTAAGAGAATGCGGAGAGGGAGATGGTGGAAGATGATTGGATTTCTTCTTTTTATGACGGAGTCTTCATAAGATAATATGCAGTTTTAACTCCTGAAACCGCATGTAGTACTCATACGTCGTAGAGCAATGAGGTGACATATTAGAGTAGTAAGTGAATAAATAAACCCTATATTTTGCAATACAGTTTTTTTCCAAAGATCACGTTTTATGTAGTGTCAGAAGAAAACGGAAAATCGAAATCATTTTACCCTTTTACAGGTACCGACGTTGTTGAGACAGTGCAGTTTCGCGTCAGTGCATATAGGATGCTTCATTCCACGACGTATGTGCCTCACCGCCATAAGACCGAATCGTGATCACACCCGATTTTTGACCGATTAACGCTTTTTGAGTAGGTTTCAAGTAGTCTCAAGCTCAGCTGGGACTCGTCGGGGTCAACATCTCCTGGAGAAGATTGCCGCGTTTAGATAAGAAGTTTAGGCGCTCTGATGCAATCCCCGGCCCATTATCCATTCGCGCCTTTTCCCAACGGAGCCGACGAGAGCCTCCCGACTTTCTCATGGCGCTTAAATAAGTGGAGACGAAACAAAGAACAAATAAGGCTAAAAAATACAATTAAGTTCCTTTTCGAACGGTGTAGGAGGGCCTGTTCTTGTTAATTGCGAGCGGCGGCAGCCGGTAGCCAGAGTCGTTCAACTCACAATGGCCGTTGATCAACGCCCGTTGCGTAACCTTACTTTCTCCTTATAGCCGGCTATTAGCGCCGTAAATCCATCTCAGAGACCCGGCTTTAGCCTAGAACTGGATTTCTTCCTATCTGTTCGTGCCTAGAAAAAGTGCCAAGGCCTTCTCGTTGGGTGAGTAGCGAACGGAGCTGCGATTAATTGTATCTTCTCTATTGAAATGTATTCCACAACACGGATAGTGTTGTAGAGGCCGCGACATCATCAATTAAAGCAACATATTTCACGTTAAGAAGGAGACACGAGTGTTGACACACTTATATTTTTCTAACGTAGAATACATTAAAAGAAATACTTTCGCTTCAAAGTCATTTTTATCCAGACTACCAATTTAACGACATTAACACCGATGATGAGAACTATTAATCATGGAAAAACAAGCTGTGAAACACCTATAGTACGATCACCAGGGACGAGAAGACCTATATTTATTCAGGTTTAACGGACCTTTACGCAAAGATATCTTAGAAATAAATGACAAAAACAGGAAATCTCGCTGAAGAAAAATATTGATTTAAATTTCATAAATATAATTTTTGAGCTAGGGTAAGTTCGGGTGTATAAGTTTTATATAAGCCCAGTAGTAACCTAATCCATCCTAAATAACTCATGATTCGTGTAAAATGTTCTCGGGCCTTTCATACTGCAACATTCCAGGTTATTATACCATCATTTTAAATGCTTAAAGCCCAGCAGTCTAGATAAATAAGCGTACAACGGGCCGCGAGCTGGTATATACGTATTAACCCGCATTTATATATTGTGAACTATATCCTTTGTACATATAAAATAAAACGAAGTGTATGTAAACTTCAATAGTACTTTGGACTTAAAAATTTCAAGTACCCATAAAAAAATATTTCAATAAGTATAGTCAGTATTTTTTTATATGTATAAAATGTGTTTTATATATAATGAAAAAATAAAATGGTCGTTGTATACGACCCCCACAAAAAAAACTGGTAAAAAGAGGTATTTACTCGAGTAAAGGATAAATTACTTTATATTAGTAATTCGAAATTACAGCAAAGTACAATCCCCTTCAAGTTTTCATACATATGCATAGTGTAAGTCCGTGGTAGTCGCTAGGCGTACAGGGGTTTGTCGCAATAGGCCGGGACACGAACCTAACGAGGGGCTTTTATCCCTTTTTTAGGCCGGCACCAATTTTGCCCTGGCGGGCGACAAGGTCGGCCGGGGCTCTGAATAAATCTCGGATCGGTTTACATTGAGAGCGGCGGACGCTTTTTAAGGTTGAGACGTTCACGACCGGCGGTCACGCCGCTAGGCCTCCGCCGAGCCGCGGTACAGCACACCGACAGCACCACTCCTCGAGAGGAGGTCCAGTCGAGAGGAGAACGGAAGGGGGGACACAGGCGGGACCATCTGGAAATTAGCCGCGAATTTAACACGGACGTTGTCTCGAAACGGTCAGACAGAGCTATGATAAGCGTTGAGGTCCAATCGGGATGTGATGACGACGTCCCCGGCAGCCTCAGAATTCCCGGTCCTGTTCCTGGAAGTCTTCCATTATTCTGCAGGGAAGTACTGCAACCGCTGTAGTTGCTCTATGCGAGCCCTATCGTCCAGAATAACGACCGTCTAGAGTTTCTGGATTTTCACCACCCGATTGTTTGCAGAGCGGTATTTCAATAATCGGAATCCGAAAAATCTACCAGAATTTTGAGAGCCCTAAAAGGTTTCAGGAGTTGATGAACTCCCGATTATCCTCCCAACCTTCTTTCTCGTCTCACGAAGATCTCATCAAGAGAGAGGTATCCTCATCCTTTTGCTCCCACTTGTTTGAAATTTTTCCTTTCCGACGGCGAAGAAGGATCGCCTCTAAAGTGATGACCTGCGGGTAATCCAGATTACTGTTTATTTCTTACACAAACTAATGACTGATTATTCAGTATCGCCCTTCGTTCCGCTGAGACCGTCGTGCCCATTATTAAAGAAGGAATAGGGGTTGAATCAAATTTTCTCTGGATTTTTTTTTTGTAGATATCGATAACTGTGGTCAGCTGTGATCCTGTATCGCTTTCTAAACGGGTAAATAAACGAAGACGGGGAACAGACAGACATTTTTTAGGCTAATGCCCGGACTAGTAGTCTTTCTTATTGCTGTTGTACCGAACAAACGTTGGTCCGTTGGGACCGCGCATACCCTAAGAGGCTCGTGAACGAACACAACTCCGGAAGTTTTTACTTTTTTCTGATTTTCTGATGGGACTGCGTGGGGGAGTCGCTCCGATATTTATTTAACGGGGATGCGGAGCGAGGGAGAGAAAATAAAACGTTCGTGACCCCCGTCTCCCCCCAGCCCCCCCATCAACCCCAATCGCTGACAAAACGTTCACGCTTCAACGTTCACCAACCAACTAAGGCCGTCCCTTTCTGATCTCGCTTTCTCGCGAAGTTGAGCTCAACCCGGACCCAGATTCGATTCGAATTCGTGCCAATGAGGCCATTTTTTCCTCCTAAAACATAACTCTCCGTGCCCCGGAGGTGTAAATTGCAGCCGAGATTATTGAATAGCGATAGCTGGGAGTTTGTCTGCCGTAAGGATGCTACGGCAAAGTGCAATTCCGTGCTTTAAACATAAAAATTCTATTAAAAGTGTTGTTTTTCTTCCGACTCAATAATATAGTTTACGTAAGCACACTCTCCTCCTCGAGATTCGGTCCTTAGCCGTAGCACATAACCGTTTAGTACATTATATAACAGCTTAAGTTAATAGGTAATTAATTCTTGCTAAGCTTCTGGATACCTCTTCGCGGAATTATGATGAACTCAAGGATCTGAACCTCCGGTAAATCATTATTCGAGTGAAAATATACTCTCTTTTTTAAAGATGCTTTGATACCTGAATATTTCTTTTTATTGTTTCATGTTGTTGTTGAAAAATAAGAGTTCACTTAACTGTTACTGTTTAACGAGTGCAGTTTATGTGTAAGTCAATACAAATTTAAGTCTGAAACGAATAAACAAAATGTACCCACCCTTTCAATTTAAATAGAAAAACTGATTCCAAGATCTTAATTAAGCCAAGTGTATATAATAGTATTCCTGATGGTATGTCTGACAATATAAAATAATAAATATATGCGTTCTCGATTGTTCCCCGCTTTATTCATTCGACGTTGATCTGCTCCGAGGATCGTTTAACGCCGCATGTAAAACGCTTGTCAAAGACTCATACAAACCATGTCGTAAACTGTAAAACAGAAAGGATTGAACGGGATAGCAACGCTACACTGAAGAAATAAAGCACACGAAAAATAATATCAAGTCTTGCGCGGTGACTTCAACAACTTTCAAACATAAATCATAAAATAGGGACTTGTGCGGGAAAAAAATCTTGATTTACAGACGGAAAATAAAGAATTTCCGGGGCCAGTTCTTTGGCAGATTTAGTAGACTGAGTGGAACTCTTCATTTTCCACTTAACGTTTTCGAAAATGATCGAATCGAAATATTACAGACCACTATGCCAGATAAAATATTAAAATTTGTTCAATGTGTGTTGTATGAAACAGAAAATTTCATGCATTCACAGAAAATTTCTACATTCTGATGTTAGATACCTGTAATAGAATAGGTACCTAGATAACAGAATACCTGTTTGTAAAATACCTGATTTGTACGAACGATTTTTGGGAAACTAGCGCCCCACTGAGTGTGGTGCGGAAATGTACTTAACTAAAGTTCGTTTGGTCCACTTGCACCGATAAACTAGCGCCCCCTGAGGGTGGTGCGGAAATGTACTTAACTAAAGTTCGTTGGGTACACTTGCACCGATAAACTAGCGCCCCTTGAGGCTGGTGCGGAAATGTACTTAACTAAAGTTCGTTGGGTACGCTTGTACCGATAAACTAGCGCCCCCTGAGGGTGGTGCGGAAATGTACTTAACTAAAGTTCGTTGGGTACACTTGCACCGATAAACTAGCGCCCCCTGAGGGTGGTGCGGAAATGTACTTAACTAAAGTTCGTTGGGTACGCTTGTACCGATAAACTAGCGCCCCTGAGGCTGGTGCGGAAATGTACTTAACTAAAGTTCGTTGGGTACACTTGCACCGATAAACTAGCGCCCCTGAGGGTGGTGCGGAAATGTACTTAACTAAAGTTCGTTGGGTACACTTGCACCGATAAACTAGCGCCCCTTGAGGCTGGTGCGGAAATGTACTTAACTAAAGTTCGTTGGGTACACTTGCACCGATAAACTAGCGCCCCTGAGGGTGGTGCGGAAATGTACTTAACTAAAGTTCGTTGGGTACGCTTGTACCGATAAACTAGCGCCCCCTGAGGGTGGTGCGGAAATGTACTTAACTAAAGTTCGTTGGGTACACTTGCACCGATAAACTAGCGCCCCCCTTGAGGGTGGTGCGGAAATGTACTTAACTAAAGTTCGTTAGGTACACTTGCACCGATAAACTAGCGCCCCTGAGGGTGGTGCGGAAATGTACTTAACTAAAGTTCGTTGGGTACACTTGCACCGATTAACTAGATTACTAAAAATAAACCTTTTTTCAATACATTTTGGACCAACAGGAAAACTTTTATGATCGTAAATACACAATAGCAGATAGGTTGCCTGTCATATATTCGGAAGTCAGACCCTTATAGGTGTGACCAGTTGTGTGATCAAATATATATTTGACCGATAATCCGACAAAGAATCAAACCGAATTACAAAATCCCTCCCAACCCAAAGAAAACAAAAAACATCCCCCCAAAAATATAGTAACATGAGACATTACATATACACACGACAAACAGTGCAGTGAGGATGCCTAAAAAACATCCGGAGTGCTAAAGTGACTAACACCGCTACTGAAGATGGCGAGCAGCCGAAACACACGAAATCTACAAAAAGGTAGTACTTTCCGATCCCCACTAATGAACTTTATATTATTCTATTACACTCGGTTATATACAGTAAAAATACGGTAATTGCGCCTTATAAGAAAGAATCCTTGAATTGAGCATGACTTATAGGAGGAATCTTCGGAGTTTAATGGTAAATTCTTCGAGTGGAATTAACCGGATCGCATATCACAGATCGTGGCAACCATATCTTTTGAGACTGTAGAAAATAAGTTGGAAGGCAAGGAGCGGTAGGAAGAAGATTGGTGTCTATTCATAGGTATTGTGTCAGCTGATCTTCCCACTCCTTCTGGCTGACCGATCCCGGTCAAGGTTTTCCGTCTAACCCCGATGATGATTACTGGAAACCGGCTTCGCTTTTTTTTTCTCCGCAGGATATTTTCTGACTTTTCTCTAAGTTTTTTCTCTCTCTCTCTCTCTCTCTTACCTACTCTTCTAGGAATAACGAACGTGCAATACGAGGGTACGGAACAAGGACGACCGTCCTGCCTTCACCCAGTAGCCGGAGCGTTCGAGCCAAACCCGATGATCATTGTTCCCGGATAATACGAGTTTATTAAAATTGCGGAATGGCGGCCAGCCAAGTCGTAGCATTTATAATAAGTTCGCTTGTAGATCGGTCTCAGGGCGGAACGGTTTCATTCCCGAATTCTACAATGGCGGCCTGTACAATAATCATTTAGTGGAGCACTTAAGCATGACGGCTGCCTGAGCACTGTCACTGCACAGCCGAAGTCTGTGGGACAGTTCGGAGTGCTCCTGCTGTGAAAAGGAAGAACGGGATCTTCCCGTCGGAGGTCTACGCTGAAGACGGAAGGGCATCCTGAGAAGCAGCCGGGACGCTATTGCAGGAGCACTTTACAGCCATCGGGATTACACTTTACATGAGACGATTCCTTCCACTGTTAGCTGAAAAGAAACGGGCGCTCCGTTCGGAATCGAGGAAAAGCATCCCTAAGGAATATGCCCGGAACCAACGAAAATAATGAGCCCAAGATGCATGGGAAAATAATTCGGCCATTTATTTTCACGAACTAATCGCAAGGCAATATTGAGGATAAAACTTTATTTGTGCCATACACATGAGATTGAGTGCACTAGAAACCCAAGAAAAATGTTGGGATCACTCTAGCTTATTATACCTCACCACTAGCCTGTTTCGACTTGAGCTTTTATGAACATATAAATTATGACTAAAATATACATTTTCCTACTTTTCTTTTTATAGAATCGGATAAAATGCGTTTTCTTTATTTGCCTCGCTGTAAATTATTAGACTCAACGCGCCACTGATTCGGCACTGTACAAGTAGAAGACTAGGATTGAATGGAGCAAATATCTTCTGATGATAACAATATACCTGACCGATGTACATTCGAGTTCGGTGGCGTACTTAAACACAGGAAGACATTAAAATCGTAATATTAATGGCCGAAGGTAAAAGTAGAGGGCCGGTGTATGGAGTGGGGTCGGAATGACCGTATGATAGACAATGGCATATATGTGCGTTGTGTTGCCCAACCGCTAGCGGTATTCATTTTGCTCGGAATTCAGTTCCTTGTGAACAAGGTCGCCTACTAACATTCATTTGAGCGGCTCCTCTTCAACCGAACAGACCTTTCCTGTTGCCAACGGGAATAAATACGGATCCTACAAATTTGCTCGACAGACACGCGAGCACATACCAGTATATACACACACAAACTTTCTCCAAATACTTTCCCCAAACATGCCCAAAGTGTAGACTTCGTCCATAGACAATGTCGTCTATGGCCTATTGTTATCTAACGGCTCTGGGTTCAATTTTTACGGCCGGGAAAGGATCGTCATTCCTAATAAACAATACAGTCGTTCAACCTCTTCGTTTCCTTAACGTTATTCAATTATTGGCCCAGCGCGTTTTTATTGCTCCTAAGAAAACATTTCTATTGAGACGTGCCCACTTTCGCCTGCCAACAGAAACGTACGTTGTACGTTAAATTAACTCTAATTTTAAAACGAATACATCTAATCTACCCCGATTGTAGGTGATTTAAGTTTTTATCGAGCAAATGCATCAGGCAATTGTGGGAGACGTATTAAAAAATCTCATCAACAATCAAGGTTTATAATTTGTCTATCTCTTGAAATCCGTAATGATGTCTATCGCTTTCACGGTCGCCCGGTCATGAGAAATCGTAATGGGATCGATATCAAATGTGATATTTAGACCTGTAAATTGACCCTGACAATACACGCGGGTAGAAAACGATTTTATTTATTTATTATTTAAATATCGCTAAGGGTAATATTTTCGGAAAAAGTCGCAATTATTTGTATATCGGCCATAATAACAATATTATGTGACAGCAGTCTTTCTGACATTCGACCGGCGTGTCTGTAGCACTTGTTAACGCAGCTCCGCCCAAGACGGGACAGTTTTTTTCAAGTAGAATTGTTTATTCAAGGTTTAATGCGACACTTGTAATACGTGTAAACTGGTTATGGAGTGCACCAGGAGCGCGCTTCCGTATTGAGAGTTCCTTACGGTAAAAAGTGAAGTTCTACTTTAGGCCGTTACACATACGCATAATATTGTTAGAGCTATTGCTGCGCGCCTGTTTAGAAATGTAGGAAATATAGTATACTTACGATAATAATTATTATACGCGTTATACATATACCGTTCTTCATGAAGAACGGGGCTAAATCTAATACTTGAATTGTATTTTGGTTTATAGTTAGGTTGGTAACATAATCTTAAAATATTAGATTAGAAATATTTAATTATTCCAGATCGAACAGCGTTTAAATAATATTGACTCGAAAATAATTTGTTTTTTTCTTTTATTCCCATTCAGGATTATAGAAGAGGGTGTGTTTGAGTGTTGGTGACGTCATACTCTCACGTGTGGGACAAAGGGAGGTTACTAGGTCAGGGGAGGGCCCGGGTTCGATCGGGTGTGCGCCAGCTGCCGTGGGTTGATGTTGCCTTATGAATGAAATCCTGCGCGGTCCCTGGATATCCGGGTGACGCCACCACCCCCTCCGCCCCCGGCTGCAAGCAGGAGGCCCGCAGCTAACCCCCGCAACCCAGCTGCAGCCCTGTAGCCCGGCACCCTGCTGCCCCGGATATCCGGGTCCACCACCTCCGGCAAGCGGAGCCTGCAAGTCTGCTAGCGGGAGGTCCCTGGGGCTGGAGCCCGGTTGCCCTGGATATCCGGGACCCGGCTCGTCTCCTCCGGGGGGTGGCCCGCACACTATCCCAACCGGCGGAACGGTGCAGAATTTTCGTAACCCCGAATTATTTATTTATCCGTTTTCAACGACCCTTATACAGCGAAATATTGGCAGCTTACGGGCCCGCTTATGTCTCCTCTCATGTCCCTACTTACAACTAACTTACAGACAACCTCTGGGTCCCAAAGGCTCGGGTTGGATTATTTGAAACCGATTTCGTAGCCGAAAGGGGCTTAGTAGCGTAAATTTGAAATTTTTTCAGCTCGGGAAAGCTAAATCGTGAAAATTGGTCTCGGACAATCTTGCAACAGAATACTGAGCATATTATTTATTACCTACACATATTAAGAGCGTGTTTACCTAAACTTAAACTTTTCGGCTGGCTCTTCCTGTCGCCACGCGTTTCAAATTATCCCGTCCAAAAGCTTCCGTTGAATTCCGGTCTGAATTAAGGAGTTTGGGATGAAATATATAGTAGTGATGTTTATAACTAGATGGGGAGGTCTGGTTTCAGGGACGATAAAGGTTAGGGGTGGGACCAACTGAGGGCCGCCAATCTGACCCTGAGACCGCCGATCCTCTCCCTTTCTCCCCGCTCCTGCTGGAGCTGCTCCCAACAGGCCCACTCACCCAATCCACCGACCAATAGACATACCTAATATATGCATATATTCGTATACACAAGTTTCTAGTCAAAGTCTTCCTGTATCCGGAAACAACCCGAGCTGCCAGTGGGAACCAGTAAGGGGTCGGGTGGTTTCCAAAAACAGGAAAAATCGCCCAACAGCGGGGTTCGACCCCGGCCATCTCACCGGAAGCCGGTCAGTGAAATATATAGACTAATTGTTCCAATGTCAGTTACAGTCCGTTGTATTATTCCGCAAGAGAATCCTCCTTCAGGGACAGAATCGAGTATTCTGTCTCAGCCCGGCTATTTGGACCGGCTCCAGTTCCTCGTTATCCGCTATAGAACTGCGTCACTAAATTATCAGCGCAATTCGAAGCATCCTCTCGGCACTGTTACCGGAATTTACGGTATTTTTATTTGGGATTCGGCTAAATTATTGTAAACTCGACGCTGCTGTCTAGATTCAGCGTGCGGAATCGGGCTGTGGGGCTCTAACCAAATCCTCCAACTGCTACAAAATTCAATTTTCCTAAAGTTGTTAACCGATTTGATAGTTCATGAATTTGCCTGACAACTACCCCAACACTCCGATCCTTTGACTCCGACCCTTAAGAGGTAATGGCCACGTGATTTCCTCACTACCTAGTAAGGGCTGCAGCTGGAGTACCATCAATGGAGGGATCCTTCGACTAGTGTCATCAAATCGCTCTTTCACTAAATATAAATATAAAAATTGTAGTTGTACCTTAAAATAGAAAAAAAATTGTTGGGTACCAACGCGTGGGGTCACTACAGCCGATAAGGAGGAAAGGTCGTATAAAAAAATAGTTGAAATTCTTTTAACGTTCTCAAAAGTTTCAAAAGCGTTGCGTCAGCACGACTCCTGGCGGCCTCCGACAGATATCGCAGTGACCTTCCCCGTTTCACGGTAAAGCCGAGGAATTAACGCCTCGCGTAGTTAATGGATAATGCCCCCAAATAGTTTTTGCTTAACCACAGTCTTTATTCACCCCGGGGGGAGGCCGCTAGTAGATTAATATTGAACTCGGCCTCTTGGACGGCTCTGACTCAACACTCTCGGCTTTGAAACCTCGTTTTCCCGTTCTTATTTTCAGTATTTAAATTTTCAGGTTTTGTTGGCCGAACGCCTTAAATCAGAGTCTGTTGGGCGATCGATCGATGTATTCAAAATTTGCGATCAAATGACGGATGAGAACGGTGAAAACGTGGCTGTTTTAATAGGACACAATTTCCTGGTTAAATCATAAGCGATAATACAATAAATTACTCTCGCGCCTAATCATAATGAACAATTAAATTGGAGCAATGTTCACCAAACTCTCGCCCGAAACTTCAACGAACTTTTGCACGAAATGGCCGGTGGTATTTCCATTTTTCATTATCTCAAATACCCCAGCGTCCTTTTCTCTAACGGGACGTAGGAGGCGTTTCTGGCCTTCGAAGATTCGAAGGAATCAAGGGCGAAGGTCGAGCAATTGTCTCATTGGCTAAATACTTAGAATTTTTCGATCTCTTCATAACTGGTTTCAGTGCTGACCTACTAAAGAGCAAACTGTTTATTGGACAGAGGTCAAGCAGGATCTGTGCCGAGAAAAGAACCGAAGACAGCGATTGCGATCTTTCAACTTATTATTCCTGCATATAGCAGCTTATAGTTTCTGCTAGCCTGGCAAAATATGCAGCTATGCCCTTCTTGCCACATTAGCACAATTTAGAGCTGCATTGCGAGTTGCAACCGAGTGACTAATTAATTTTTATAATATAACCGCCTATTGTTAACCGCTCCAGTGTCAAGGTTCGTGCCGCCGTAGCTCTCTAAACATTTCAATTTATATCAGGATGCAGTCATTTCCTTTTGTTTTGTTGTAAAAGAAAGGATAGCCATAGGGAACAGAGCGGCGGCAATAATGATGATTGTGCGTAATGCAGTCCGCCGCCTAATCGTAGTTAATCGAAGTGTAAAATAGGGAAGGAAATGGCGATTGTGAGAATAAAAGAAACCTCTTTTCGAGAAAATGCTTCCGGGCGTCAATGACATCACGTTGAATTGAACGATGAAATAAATTTTCACATCTGCAAACTTGGATGTTGCGGAAAACAAAGTTGCTCAAACGGCATACAATGGAAATTGGTGAAATTGAAAATTCCCAACTAATTAACATACAGGCCCGACACAGAGGCTGGTAGAAAGTGAGAAACGCCGTAATCGTCAACAGTGGGAGGGCATAGGTTTGCCTAATTATTGTACAACTGATGGAAATTAGCTTATAACAAGGCCTGCACAATGGGGCCTTCTGCATCACCAATTTTAGCAAAAATAATGGGGCAATGCTGTTGTTATTGTTATGATAGAATTTAAAGAAGACTAGATATTAATTCCAGCTTTAATTGAACCCAGGGAATCTTTGGACAACATTTATAATGAGTATTGTTTTTCTCCTATACATTCAGATGTGTTAAAAATATAGTTTTAAACCATTGGTCTTTACTTATACCTACTATTTAACATTTATTTAATCCTAGAAAAAAAAATAGATACCAAAAGTTTTGAAATAAGAACACAAATGTGCTAACCATTTGTAATAAATACACCTCTTTTCCTTTACTACTTACAATGATGCACAAAAGCAAGTAGCAGTAATTTTAAATAATTATTAATTTAATACTTTGATATTTCTTCTAGACCTATGGATAACCTGTAGGAAACATTCACAATCTGTATTCTTCTAAACTTCCTTTAAATTTCTGATTTCACCACTTAAATATAAAATAATTAAGCAATCTTTAAATGGTTTATATCTACCAAGGAATCAATATAAACTGATTATTTCAGATATTACCTTTGATTAGAAAGTATTCAATAGATGAATATGAGTATTATTATATGATTAATATTAATCCTTTAGATATTAGGGATTATATTATTATAATATTCTTGGTGTAGTCTGAGTTAACTCCTTCATAAGTTATTTAGAATTTACCCTCATTATAAAATAAACTGTCCACATATAATTTCATTTTCTTTTAATAAAATTATACATTTTCACAAAATATTATTTTTCTGACTTACAAATATCCTCATGTACACAATAATAAGTTTGAAATATGTACAATGAAATAAATAACACTGAAGAACACACTGAACACTGAAGACGTGTACAGATGGTGTACATGTATAAAGAATATCAAACAGTCGAGGTTTTTAAATATCCATCTCCTTTAAAATACTCTTTAGTGGTAACTTTTAAATGTTCAGCATTTTCACAAATTAAACTTTATTGAAATATTGCTGAAAGACCCTTTTAATTATACATAATTTCATTAGCTTGGATGATCAAATGTTTCAGTCAGGGAGTCCTCTTGACTCTTCCTTCTCGTTTTCTCTTTACTTCTTTTGCTTTTCTTACTCTTCCTCCCTTCATTTTCCTTCCTTCTTTTCCTCTCACTTTCATCATTTGTGTCACTATTTATTGAACTGTCTTTCTTCTTTTGTTTCTCACTTTTGATATCCTTTGATTTCACCCTTTTCCTTGGCCTTTCTCTAGATGACCTGTCCTTTGATCTGTCTCTTGATCTGTTCTTTGACCTGTTCCCTGATCTTTCCCTTGATTTACTCCTTCGTGTCCTTTCCGGTGATTCTGACCACCTCCAGTTATCTTTATCACTAGAAAATGAAGAATAAATCAGAACCAATAACCAAATAATATTTTAAATTAGTTACAGAGGGAACTGAGCCATGCAGCTTTATCAACCTCCACAACTTTGCCTTCTCTGGGTCTTTTTTTATTCTTCTATAAAAATCAGATGCGTACTATAACTAAGTTAGTTGAAGGATTGACACTGAACTGGTACCTGTCATGGTGATGAGACTTATGAATAAGATCAGGTGATCTCCTCATTCTGGGATTGCGGAACACATGCAAAAAGTTGCAAGAACTCCCCTTTGGACATTTACCTGTCCGAAACAATCCTGTAAAAATGAGAATAACTTCTTAATGAAAATTAGAGTTGTAATTAACAACAAGGAAAATGTTAAATTATGTAATAGAGACATTATACTTTAATAGAGTCATTTCAAATTTCAGAAATCACATTTTAATGCAATGTTGTGTCCCTAGGTAATTATCAATATTTCATAAATAATAATGTCAAACCAAAATTAACATTTCTTACAAAACTGGGAAAGTCTTATGAAATACGATTCTTAATATGGGTTTCAATGAACTAAGAAAAATAGTAAATAAAAATTTTTATTTACTTCATTAATATCAAAAAAGTCTTATTTGGTGACATTTAAAAGTCTCATTTAAATCATGAGTTTTTAATATTTATTGTCTTGATAATTTTTGAAACATATAACTAAAAGTGTAAAATACAAAGTCACCAGTCATTCCCTTAAATAAAATAAAACTCATACCACAGACTGCATGTCTCCAGGAGGGAATGGATGTGAACTGGGGGTTTATTTGCTTCCCAGCATACCATCGGCCTTGGAATGCTCTAAAAGCACGCACTGCATCTCTCTGTCTTGCATATTCGACATAAACATTGCCTCTTAAATGTGGCTCACGGTTGCAGCACACTTTAATCTCAGCAACTTTTCCACATTTCTCAAATTCGGGATAAATGTCATCAAAAAATTCCCTGAGAAAAAATTATTAATTCAACCATAGAAAAAAATAATTGACAACTGAGAGAAAACACTTAGTACAAATTCTTACAGCCAGACATTTAAAAGTTTCATACTTCAATTATTATGTGCAGTAAATAATGCTTCATTTAATCTGATGAAATCACACTAGTCCTCATAAATTAATGAAACTTGTATTTCTGTACTTGTCTTTGGACGTATAGATGGTACTATATGTACAACGGACTATAAATCAGAGGTTCCTTTTGAAGCACATTAAATGAAATTTGAAAACCTTATACCTACCACACTGGCATAAAAATACCAGAACATTCAAATGATTTTATTTTTATTAAAGAGCCAAATTTACAAAAGGCAAATGTTGAACTAGAAAAGCAATTCAGTTTAAAATGATGCCAGCAGATATTTACCTACCAATAATAATAACAGAAATGACAAGAAAATATTAATTTTACTCATTCTTACAAGAAATGTTGATATGTTTCTGATGATTCGTATTCCAGTGAAATATCAGTGTCGTGCTCATCCCTGTGCGACATTGAAAAGTGCGAATAAAAGCCGACGAAAAGCAAGACAGAGCTGATGCCTGGTCTAATATGATTCCTTGAACACTCTTCGCGGAACCTGCACGCACCCGTCTTAGTGTAGAATGGGCAGATCTCTTTCCCCGGCTGTGTCTCCGTTGTCACATTAATCTCAGTCGGAAGATTCTGTATGTTGCCTGTTATGTAATCGTCTATATCACTCAGCAACTTTTCCTGCATACATGTACAAACATCTTACAGAATAATAATACGCTAACATAGACTGCAATAGCTATGACAAGTCTGAAAAAATTAAATAATGAAAACTGTTCCTGTAACAGACAGGCACATAATTTCCTCATATTCCCTATTTATTTATTTCTACTATTTATTAGTCTAAATATAAAGTATTTTATGTTGTTTTCAATTGTGGAATACACCTTTCATAAACGGAGTACAAAATTATTTTTGATTAAATTTTTTGAAAATCCATATAAAAAATACATTTTCTATATTGTTAGATATAAGATAAAACACATTATTGCAATTATGAATTACAAAACTATTTTTACTGATCTCACCTGTAGCTTAGCCTTTTCTGCTTGCACCCTCTTTTTATTTTCCTCTATTTCCTTATTTTTCTTAAGTTCACGTTCCCATTCCTCTTGGATTAACAACTTCAAAGACATACAAATAAAGGTCAAACTTTAGTAATGTTAAATTAAAATCATTAATTTATTTATTAATGAAATCAATAACAAAAGAATAATCCCTTAGAACTTTTAATACACAATTAAATATGGTAAAAAATATTTTCCAATTATAGGATAATTATAAGGCTCAACTGCAATACATGGTTTTAACTCTGGATCATTAAAATCAATTGAATTATATTTAATTAATTATATCAATTTTATTTGAAAATATATCAGGAAAAAATGTTTGTATAAACCTGTTGTTTAGCTTTCTTGAGTTTAATTTCAGCCAGTCTCTGCTGCTGCAAAAGCCAAGCTTCGTGATCCTGTCTGTCTTTTTCAAGCCATTCTTTATGCCTCTGCTCCCTTAGTTTTTCCTCTTCCTCTTGAGCAAATAACTCAATTGCTTTCTGTTCGGCCAACCAGGCCTGATGGCTGGGTGAATTTGCCAGCCTTTCTTCCTCTGAAAGTAAGCAACAATAATACTTTTGTATTGAAACTACTGTAACAGATGAGCCTAATATCTGAAACATTATTATTACCATTTATTTAAAACAAAATTGGCAAAGGAATATTTTAAAAGATATTACCTTGTGCAATTTGCTCATCTCGTCTTTTGGCAGATAAAGTGCGTATCCTTTTACGCCGCAATTTCTTGGCTATTTTTCTCCATTCCTTATGCCTGTAGAAGAAAAGGGAGGATATAAATCATGATTCATTCGATATAATACATAAAAGTAAATTTTGTTGGTGAATACAATACAATAGTATATAAATACTGATTCACATTATATTCACTGTTCATTATTATTTTACTTTCCACTTTAAATAAGGTGAATGCTACACAGTAAAATTTTTAAAAAGTCAGCAATTTTGGGATATCTTAACTAAGTTTCGAAGCATGAACATTTTCATGCCAGAATAAAAAAAATATCAATATTAATTCTTGGTTTAGAAATACAATTTCGATCGTTTTTCATGCATTAAATAAAAAACTTCCTTGCGTATATTAATCTCAAAAAATATTACTTTTTATTTTCCAATGTAGAGTACATACGTGCACGGAAAGTTTACTTTGTTGTAAAATACGGCTATAGAATGCAAGATAAAAACCGCCTCTGTACGGGAAAATTGTTTATGATAAGATTAAATAAAGTTTTGTTTATATTTTTAAATATTTGTAGCCTGACTGGAAGCCAGCCGTGGAAGGTTACACCGGTTGAAAGGTTGACTATAATCGATACGAGCAGCCAGCCAGAACTGACCTGCCCATTCTTCCAATTGCTCTTCGAACAGCGAAACGTGAGTCTCATAATGTCGAAACATTAAAAACGCCGAATTGACCGACTGACCAAAACCAGTCAGTTTTACCGACCGAACATAGAGACGATCACAGAACAGACGGAACACTCACCGCCAGTTGTTCGCCACTGGTGACTCTATCACGCCGATTATAATTTCTTTAATTCGAAAATTTTTTGTATTTTCTTTCTCAATATTCAGTTGGTGTCAGACTTTAAACAATGACAATATATTCAAAATTCTATCCGAGGCAAACGATGGAAGTAAGAAAATGAATAGTTAGCCATGAAAATCCTCCATAAATTATTGGGCACTCTCAAAACTAACTGGTACGTATACATACAAGAGATCGTTTTTTACGTAAATTAATTATAAACGTACACTAGTATAGTTAAATCATATATTATGTGTTACGTATAAAACAATTTAATTTATGCATAAGCATATTTGTCCAGATCTATGCCATGCAATAACTCCTTTCATTAAGGTATGTTGAAATCTATTTTTAAAAAATCAGTTTTATTTTGAATAAAAAAAAGTAACATTTATTATTTGATAAATTATCATAATTAATGTTAGTTTTATAAAATCACTGTTAACACATCCAGGGGGTCCCCCACGTCTACATTTAGTTTTGACCCACACGACTGAGATCAATCCCCCACATACAAACCATAATTTAAGTGGGTAAGTATCTGAAGAGCGGAAATTCAAATATATGTAAAAAATAACTGTAATATTGGTTATACTTTATGTAACTTACCCTAAAATAAATATCGTCAGTTTAGGCTATCAGCCTTACAAAATATAGTTAAGTTAAAAGTTACTGGAGATTTCGGCGCGGCGTAAGCGCTCAGTATATCCTATTTGTTGTTGAGGCTGTTGAATTTGCGCCCTCCTAATGTTATTGGGAGGCGACAAGGGAGCAGTGAGGGGGGCGGGCCGGCGGTGAAAGCCGGGGGCGGCAACGGCGGCCAGTGGAGGCTGATACAGAGAGAGGTCTGCGCTACAGACGAGTGCACTGTCGACCCGTGCAGGCCACAGCCCACAGTGGTCATTGTCGGAGCCGGAGTCGCCGGAATTACTGCAGCCGACAGGCTCATTCAATGCGGAATCAACAACTTTGTAATCCTCGAAGCTACGGACAGGTAAAACAATTTCCCCGATATCAAGAACTCTCTCAATTCCCACGGACGTGGTTACGATTTCTTGTTTACGAATCCTCTAATTATATATTAAATATATAGTACTTGTAAAATAATATTGATAAGGAAATATATTAGACTATATTGATTTAATTTCGATGTAATCAGGCCGGGTGGGAGGATACATTCGTGCTGGATGAGGGAAACCGTCGCGGAATTGGGAGCAGAATGGATACTAGGCGGCAATTTGTCAAATCCGATCTTCACTATGGCGTGTGTCGAGGGACTGCTCAAACCGCCGCTTCCTAAAAATAAGGAAACGAAATACCCGCTGTACCTGACTAGCGACGGAAGAGCCATAGAAACAGTTGTCGGCAGAGCCACCAAGAGAATTTATAACAATCTGAAAGGGCGAGCGGCGGGGCTGTTCGGACTAGCGGAGGACCCTTCTCGGGAGGATGACCGGCGACAGACGCTCATGAACTACATGGAACAGTCGATGGAAAAAGAGCTGATATGCGTCCGAGAAGAAAGCCGCGACGACATGGCCACGGTCCTCCACGGCCTACTGAACTCTCTCAGATGCCGCTGGGGGGTCGATCTTACAGAGCTGTCGGCGAAGCAATACGGGAGCTTTATCGAGGTGTCCGGCGATTCCGTCAGCGTACCCAGCGGATTCGTAGGCGTGCTCGGGCCGGCGCTAAAGAACATACCTTCTAAAAACATACAATATTGTAAACCGGTAAGGAAAATAGAGTGGGGCGAGGGATGCCACAGGGCTGTGGTCAGGTGCTGCGACGGCGATGAATTTCCCGCCGACTTCGTGGTGGTGACAGTCTCGCTCGGAGTTCTCAAATCTCAAATGGACATGTTTCAACCTCCGTTGCCCGACGATAAAAGGGAGTCCATACGGAAGCTCGGATACGGACATATCGATAAAATATTTTTGGAATACGAGGAACCGTTTTGGGCGGTGGGGGAAGGCAAGGTGTTGTTGGCTTGGAACGGAGACGAACTGAAAGATAGAAAGGACTGGGTGAAAGGAATATCGATGATGGAAGAAGTGGCCGGAGGGTGCAGGAACTTGCTGAAAGTGACGGTCGGCGGGCGAGAAGCGGTCGAATCGGAACGACTGCCCGAACAGGAGCTCGCTCTCGATCTGACCCGGCTGGTGAGACAGTTTACGGGCGACAGAACACTGCCGATGCCTGTAGGCTTATTGCGCTCCAAGTGGAGCGGTAACGCCTACTTCCAGGGGGCCAACAGCTACCTGAGCCTGGAGTCGGACGTGGAGGACCAGTGTGAGCTGGGCACACCGGTGCCGGGCCCCAGGCATCCCTCGGCGCCGGTCATCCTGTTCGCCGGGGAGGCCACCTGCCCCGGCCACTTCAGTACCGTCCACGGGGCCAGACTCTCCGGTATCAGAGAGGCCGACAGGATCTTGAAATTGACCAAGCGATGGGGAGGTCCGCCCCCACCCCTGTATCCTCACTGCGCTACCTGCCATCCTCCACCTCCAGATGATGCCCACTGCAGGTTACCGTAATTTGAATGAGCTAGGATTCTGTCCTTTCTAACTGTTTTATCAAAAATAAACGTTCTTCGTGTTGAATTTGAGCAGGAACCAGCACTGTTATGAGTACTAAACAAAAATAAAAATATGCATCCAGCTCTATATGATTGAGTATTCTTCGACTGATCTTTTAAACTGAAATTCAATACACTATGGGAGTTTTGTTTGAAAGAAAATTTACTTTTAGGTAATGTTATTTATAAATAATATCATTCATACTTAACAATTGGTTATAGAGCGAGTATTGAATTAATTTCAGGCAAGCTTACAAGGATTGGAGGCAATTGGTAAGGTTTACCATAGATTTCGTGTGTTTCTGTCTCCTCTCGCTGGTTTGGTCTTTTGCTGGTTAGTTTTGCTAGACCGGTTTCGGCTGCTCGCCGTTTTCAGTAGCGGTATTAGTCACATTGGATGTTTTGGGCATCCTCACTGCACTGTCACTTGTACTATGGTGGTTGTCTGTCCTGAGTATATATCGTGACTTTTTAGTAATCTAGTTAATCGGTGCAAGTGCACCCAACGAACGATTTTTGTGAGACTAGCGCCCCCCTGAGGGTGGTGTGGAAATGTACTTAACTAAAGTTCGTTGGGTACACTTGCACCGATAAACTAGCGCCCCCTGAGGGTGGTGCGGAAATGTACTTAACTAAAGTTGAACACCATTTGTTGGCAGATTTTAAAATAATAACAATAGCCAATGATTTAGTTCATTTGCTGTTTCTATCATCCTCAACTCTTTACAATTGTACTATTTAAATTTGGAAACTAACTATTATATTACTTTATGTTTCACTCATTCACAAAATCTTGGCTCTAATTTGCAGAGAGGCCTCCCAGTTGCCTTGGCAGCCTGACTTGGGTACACATACCTGCAGTTAAGAGCTTTATAGTGTAGCGGGAGTGAATTAAATTACACATAATAAAGGAATCAGATCCCAAGAAACCTGAGTATCCCTCATAATTATCATTATTTTTAAAATATAATAATAATAATAGTCTCTTAAACTACAAATGAATCAGAAGGTACTAATTTTATTAAATATTACTTCAGCTATACTAAAAGTGATCAATTTTTGTTCTAATGTATGTTGTATTTCCTTTATAATATTAACAAAGTACATTTGGGCACTAATTTAATTAATGCGTACAATAATTAATTTAAAATCAAAAACATCTCATTTTTTAAATGCACTACATAAGTGTGTCAGACCACTTCAATATCACTAGACTAGCCGTTAGGTCTAGCCAAACTGAAATAAGAAAAGAGAAATATGTTAATTACTCCCAATAACTATAACAAACTGCAATGGCAGTGTAGCACTAAAAATAATTAGTAGTGTATATGTTAAACCATTGGAGATATTTTAAACTGTTTAGTAACTTTGTATCATACAAAATAATAGTATGGTCAATTTTTTAGATGACACTTTCTCCTGTCATATATTAAGGTGATAACTAATTATCAATGAGTGTAATCAAAATTTTATTGAGAACAGTATGTGATATATTATGTTTAATGAATGATTAAAAAACATATCAGCACTTTGTATTGACTTTATTAGGTTAATAAATCTATATTATTATTTGAAAATAACTGTGTACAAAATCACATAACGCTCACCATAATAATATACACACAATTCTGTAGCCAACAGATTTTTCATTTTCAACAATTGTCCACAGAGTCACAAACACTAGAATCCTCGTACTTAGCAAATATTAAACAGCACTGTAATGCACTCACAAAAACCAACTACAATAATAATCAATATAATAATAATAATATAATAACAATATTAGCTGCACAATTTAAAGTATAACTGAATTTTAAAATGTGTTCAAAGCGTGTGTATACAGAAATAAACACAGTGATAGAACATTCGCTAATAATACAATGAACCTATAATAGTATAATATTTCACAGGGGATTGTTACCCATAATATTTCAAATAGAATATTAATCTAACAAACACACTGCGTAGGAATGTTACTGGAGAACTTAAATTTCAAAGGTGAGTAAAAATGTACACCAGATGGTAACAAAAGAAATAACAAGAAAGAAATCAATAATAAAAATAGTAATAATGATAAAGAATAATAACATTAGTGATCTACAAAATGAAAGTGAATACCAGTCAGTGAAAAAATGTCATAACTGTACAACAACAAAAATATACAGGGGAGGTACATGACAGTGCTATGACATAATAATTAGGCGATAAAACACACATCTTTTTTTATATATGTATATGTATATATATGTATATATACTGTTATTAGAAGATCGGTCATAAAGAAGGTAGGAGAGGAGGAAGAGCTGTACATTATAGACATTGTGTAGGCCGATTTGTTCACTGATGTGAGGGTGGAGGCTGGGGCTGCGAGGGCGGTTGGTGGAAGTGGTGCGGCGGAGGCGGCGGTGGCCCAACCACTGGCGCCCCCACCAGCTGACCTCCCTGCTGACCCATCATAACACCACCGACGAACATACCACTGGACAATACCATCAATCAATTAAATATAACAATTTTTATTTTCACCGAATAGGAATTGGTTTTCATTATACACTAGCTGTGTTTGCGGACGCAGCCTGGGAAATAAGTTTAGACAATTCAAAAATTTCTACAAGATGTAAATAACAAAGCCAACGAGCAACCCGTATATCCTAAAACTGCTGAATATGTCACAAGAATAAGCTTTGTTGAACAAAATTTAAAATAAGATCATTCTCATTGTTTTACCGGTCTGTTGATCTGGTCATCTCTTCATCTACAACACTACAGCTTCGTGAACAACATGCAAAAACAAATTAATCATATTAATCACCCCGAAGCGAACAGTAAAATTAATTACAATTGGTAATTAAAAATTGCACTATGAGATTTCCTAGGAATATCCTATTTATTAATGGACAAATACAGTTGTTACTTGAGTTTACAGTGTTCAAACTAAAAGTTACAAATTCAAATCTTCAATACAACTGAGATATTAGACGGCAAAGCGCTTTATAATAAATATAAAGCCACACTGAAGCCAGTCATAAGATCCTTCTTTTTTTTTCCGAATGGGCATTAACGTGTCACCTTGGATATTGATTTCTATAAGAGTTGATATACTAACTTGAAATGAGCATGTGATGGATCATCGGGCCTGATTGGTATATGAGTGTGCGGGGGAGGCGGGCCTTGAGGGGGTGGACCGGGTGGGGGTGGAAAACCACCGGGACCCGGATGATGAAGACCGAGCATGTAGTGTTGCTGTTGCTGAGGATCCACAGGTGGCGGACCCATCATGCCCATTACCATTGGAGGCACACCATTGTACATCTAAAATTGACATCTTATTAACGATGTGAAAATAATTTTTTATTTAATATTTTTAATTAGGTTTCTTTGTATTCCAAAAAAATAAAAATTCATTGTTCATGGTAGGACTTTTCTGACACTTTTAATTAATATTAATTTGAGGAAGTAAGTTTATAAAGCAATATTTGATGATTATTAATTAATACTATTTGTAATATACTAAACTCCATTTTTAATTTGTATTTATCAACAAAGTAGATTTTCTCGGCATTCTGTATAAAATTTCAGAAGACCAGAAATAAGGAGATATCCTACGATCTGTTATACACGTAGGAGAATGTTGGGTTACATTATGTTAAAAAATCACTTACCTGTGGATGATGTGGATGGGCAAAAACAGGTGGAGGTTTCTGAAAGGAATGCGGTGGCTCTCTCATCAATGTGTGGTACAAATTCAGTGCTTCAACAAGACTTGAACTCAACTGAGTTAACTGAGCATGTTTTCTATCCACTCGTTCAAGTTCTGCGTCTATCAGTGGTCCCATTGAGTTTACTTCCTCTATTCAACAAAAATAGAACTTTGAATGATAAACCTGAGGCGCATAACAGGGAAACCATTACATGAACATACAAATACTGGAAAAATAATGATAAACCTATTAATATAATAATCAATTTTGATCCAACTTTGTTTGCATTATAGTAATAGATTAATACGGAAATATGTAAATAACTGAGTAAAAGAATATTTGCAACAATACACTCAACAAAAGAAAAATTTAAAATTTGAATAATATATTATTATATTATTATTTTTCATTAGCCCAAAATTATAACATAAAAATTAATATATGATAGAGGAAACAAGTTACCTTCAAGAACTAATATTTCTTCACTGTCTTGCTGTCCATCATTTGGATCTGCTTCATGAAGTAAATGAAGTAACCTGGGTTTGAAAAAATAAAACTAATTAATTTCTTCTTATTATTTTTAATTAATTTGAATTAAAAATATAAATAGGAATTATAATATTTTTTTACTACTAATATAATAAATAATTATGCAAACATCTATATTTATTGTTTAATGTTAATTTTAATTAATTATAGCAAATTGTATTTAAGGAATTGCTTCTCTAATATTAAAAAAATCCTGATAATTCAAGCATCAAAGTACACATGAAATTCCATCAATATAATTTCAATTATTATAAACTTCTATCTCCACTTGCTGATTTGGTGTCATCCTAGACTGGTTTAGTACAGGACCAAACATGCGGGTGAAGATAGAAGAATGAACAAATCCTCTTAGCAAAACAGAGACCTTAATATAAAAATAATTATTAAGTAAGTGTACCTATCTATTTTTGCCTCATCAATTTCAACTTGTTGTGGCACTTTGATTGTTTTCACTTCAACAGTCTCATTGAATTGGACTCCTTTCTTATCAGTTTCTACAGGGAAAGAAAAGGAATGGTTTTTGTTAGTTAACTAAAAACTAAAATAGTCCTAAAATCTAGAATTTAACATGTGAAAAATGTTTCAATAGAAGATTAAATATAGAGTTTCTATACTTACTTGGCTTTTCCAAATTGGCAGACAGATCTGATGTGACAAAATTAGCTGGGAATAATCCTTCACCCCTTTGATTTCGACCTTTCCACCAATTGGGATCACTGTCGTCAAGTACATGAACTGTAAACAAATATCGTTGAAGAAGTATTATTTTTAATATAAATGACAGCAACAACCCACCATTATTGTTTTACCAACAATGAAATAATAATATAAATAATTTTTAAAATGTATTACAGACCTTTAATGATATGTTTACTTCATATTTTTTCTATTTCAAATTGCAAACATATAAATGTATTGCAAACCATATTTGAACAGTATCTTCATTATTAAAATGAAAGCATAAAGAAAAAATTTTTGAACAGAACACCATATTAGTTATACCAAAATAACTAATTTTTATTACAATATATCAACAACAGTAATACCTTTAGTTTTTCTGTCCTGACCATGGTACCATATTAGTTTCATAATTATATAAGGAATGAATATAAGAAAATATAATAGAGGACTAAACTCTTTAAATAAAATTATTCTTTACTTAGAATATGCTTTGCAAGATAGTCAAACTATCTTTATTTAATAACAGAGGCCTAGTTGAGAAATGACATTTAACAATAAAAGTACTAAAACACAATAAAAGTGTAAAGCTGAAAATTTATATTTCAGTTCAGGCACCTGCTTTCACCCCTAATCAATATTGCATTATTCCTTGTGTGCAATTCTTCCTTATACTATACTCAACTATTATCAGTAGTTGGCTGATATCTGTTATCAACAGATATCAATTAACTCACCAATTTCACCGGCAATAAATGTCAGTTCGTTGTCTTCAACAGCTTCAAAGTCATAGAGTGCTCTGACCTTCCTGGGTTCACTAATTGAGGTACCACCTGTGGATGAAGAAACAGCACTGGAAACACTTGGATACAAGGTACCTCCGGACGATGAATATTGTGACTGCTTCGGTGACTGTGTCTCTTTCAGGCTTAGCTCAATTGCTGAAAAAAAATTTTAATTTCAAATTAGAAGAATGGCCATGTGAAATACGACACCTGAAAATATTTACTGAATTATAGAATTTAAGATATTAGGGAACAAACTTGGAATTCACTTAAAATTGACCTGGGAAATCATATACTAACCAAAACTCCTAATGGAATAATTTCATCATCATAAAAATCTTATTTAAGAAGGTAAGATAAAATAAAAAAATGAAAAAACAAATATATAGAGAAAAGAAATGCTTTTAAAAGTCATTCCCAAATTTATAGAGAGTCAAGGTATCCATGATTTAATTGTGTGACTTAATATCCCTCTTCCATTATATGTATAAAATGAACAGGTATATATATATATATATATATATATATATATATATATATATCATGAAAAAACAGAAATGCTAAAGAGATAAATAACAGATAATAATGAAATGTTACCTTTCGCTATATCTTCCACTTCCTGCTGACTTGACACTGTGTCTGGATCTACAGGTGCCTGCCTGTTAGTCTGTTACATAAATGTTTACAAAAACGTAAGCAATAATATAATATCAAAAGACCTTGAAGTATTTTAAATGTAAATTCATTTTATTTTTATACTAGATAATGCCTGGCGTGAAAGAGTCATGATATGAACAATGCTTTTGTAATATACAAAATTAAGGGCAAGAAAAACCAGGTACACTCGAATACAGTGTGTTCATATATGAAGCAAAATATAACAAAACTACGTGACTAAATTCTAATAATAAATTATGTTTGACACTAATACATACATATGAATGTTTTTGTAATGTTTTCCAGTGTATTGTTTTGGGTAATAAAACAAATACTATCTTACTGTCAATTATATAATGCAATATGCTTATATACTTTGGTCTGTAGGTCTGTTAAGTGTATCAGACAGTAAGAGGGTGTCTGTTTTATTACCTAAAATAATACACTGGAAAATTGTATCTATGAATTATATTTGAAATATATTGTTTGTAACATCATTCAAAGTATCTATGTTGCTTACATACTATGCACTATGTTTACGTTATTTTTGTTATTAGAATTTAGTTGTGTAGTCTTTTAATATTTTAATTATTAGACTATGATACATACAGACAAGTGAATATGAAAAATTTGTGCTTAAATGATTACCCTGTGTGTTGAGTCAGGGGGTGCAGAAAAATCCATGCCTTCTTGTCTAAGTTTGGCGTACAGAGATGGAATTAAACTGAGCTGAGGATCGTTTTTAAAATCCCCTTCGGCCCATTTCTTGATCAGCTGCTTTAATTTCTCAGCAACCTTCAACTGGGCTTTAGACAACAATTTTCTTAGCTCTGATTCAAAATCCCTAGAAGCTATCTCTAACTGGAATGTTTTCCCACAATTGCTCACACAGGCGTCCAGCAACTACAACAAAATTTCACAATAAACTTTTGCATTCTGTTCAAAATAAAACTATTTAATTATATATATGAAAATTTCTAAAACATAGTCCATAACTTGTTTTAAATATGTCACAATGAATTCTGAACATTCAAATGTTGAAAAACAAAACAAAAAAAGCTAACATTTTCCTTGTAAATATTATTTTACAAGGAAAAAATGCATTGCATTTCAAGAGGAAAGAGAATTAATTTATGCATACAATACACATGCACACACACACACACACACATATTCAACCTTGTTTAATAAGTGATGCAATAACCGACATAAAAAATTGAAATAAACATTTTAAGAACTTATATAACCTAAATTTCCAATCTGAAGGTTATGTTACAAAGGCTCAATTCCACTATGTATAAAATGATGCAACTTTCTTTTTAACAGGTACAACATGTATTTATATGAACATAAAAAACAAAACAATACAATAATAATAAATTTTTCCTTAACGTGTCATGGGGTTCTTGACATTTTTTAATTTACTAAACATATATTTTGAAAAGCATATTTACCTTTAAAAGCATTTTACATATATTATTTATATGAAGCAGATATAAATGCAAAGGTAGGTTCACATAAATTGAAATACTCACAGCAGATATTTCCGATTAATAGCCATTATTAAATTAAATAACAGATTACAACAAGTATTCAAAATTGAAATGAGTGTACTAACTCATGTTATACAACGAAAAACTGAATATATCAGTTGAAAAATGTTGATTATCAAATGTTCTGATAACTGTAATGATAGCAGGATAACTCAATATTGAAAGGTTAATCATTTCAGCTGAGAATAGTAACACAAAGTTCTCATAAAAGCATATTTCTAAGGGGAAGAAGGACATCTATTCTAATTACCTCAGTTCAATAAATAATTGATTAAAGATTAATGTTACATAATAATGTGAAACATGGAAGAAATCAGCACAATGGAGACATCTAAAATGTATAGTATATCAAATGCCAGAAATATTGTACATATTCAAAATTTGCTGTTTATTAAATTTCACATACTTATAAGAATGGAACATTTCAAAAATATTTGTTTTAAGCTCAGCTGACTACAGATGAAAAAAGCAAACAAACAAAAAACATCAAATTAGAATGATGGTCATATTGAAGAACATACCGTAATTGCTTGGAGAACTATATGTGGATCGGGATTATGAAGTCTTCTCAAAATTGAGCGTAAACAATCTTTGGCATTAGTAGAAGAGTTTCCCACTTTGTCACAGATTTCCATAATAAGTCCCCATTCTTCAGATGTGTTGTTTTCATTTGTGGCCTTATCTAAAACGCAGTGTTTTCAATTAATCTTGCCGGCAGAACAGATGATGCACATGAAATAGAAGGAAAAAAACAATATTTGCAAAGTGATATTCAAGGGTATTGTGACAAAGACAATTGTTGAACATATAAAAAATTCAATCAATCAATCACGTTTTTTAAAAGGAATAGTTTTAAATTTACGACTGATAAATTAACCCCACTTTTAATGGGCATGAAAATACAGGAATTTGTATTACTTTAGTGACAAATGGGTGAGCCACGTAAAATAATCTTGCAGTCATTAAGACGTCATCGACTCACCAACATCTTGGTCGAACGGGGAAGACGTAGAAAATAAACCCATTTCACGACCTACAAAAGTTTGTTACGAATTTACACCCTAAAAAATACACACTAATAACCGTAACCATGAGAGGAAGGTGCTAGCCTACCATTTTCACTTTGACATCCACAGCTACCTGGATATTAAAGTCGTGACGTCACAACACGACCTAATACTCACCACAAGAATAAAACGTACCTGCACGCGTAATTATTCAATAAAACTATATCCCCTCACAGCTATGGTTAAATATATAAAAGAATATACAATAATGAACCAATTATTAATTGATTTCACTTTTAAGTTCCAACATTTACCTTATTTTCCTGTTGCATCATATTTATTTTATCTTGAAACTGTTAACTTTATGTCAAATGCGTCCCAAGTTTGTCATATCTCTTCATGTCACTTTCAATAACAAAATGATGCGAGTACTAAATAAATATTTAGATATTTTAAAGGGCTGCCGTCTATAGGTCATCCACCTCTGACTTAATTACGCCCCTTTGGCAATTACAAAGACTTGTAAAATGATTATTTACTTGGGTTGTGCAGACCTTCAGGATCTTTTCAATTCAGAAGTTTGATTGCAGCAAAAATATTGCAATTATAGTTTCCAATTCTTTACAGACTCAAATATCATATGACCTAAATAGGCTCGTAATCTCTTTAGGTGACATGATCTATAATACCTTATGTAAGTTGACCCACAATTCACAAGGATAAGTAAAATCCAATCACCTATAGTCTACCACAACTAATACATAAAATAAAATATTGAACAATATAATCTTTCTTCTGAAATAAAAAACATCACCACTGTGTTCTCTGAGTCAGATTCAATACTTAAAACAGAAAATATAATTAATAGAATGCAGAAATATATAATGACCATTATAAATTGTACCTAGCTAACTGTGATATTCCAAATTTGGATAATTAGGAAATAAAGATTGAATCTGACTTTTAACTCAGTATATATTCTGTTTCATTCAAATTCATTTTTTTATATTTTATATTATAAAATTATATATTTACAATGCATAGGACTATTATTTAATACACCTATTACGGCAAAATTATAAACTGAGTAATCATCAGTTAAGTTTTTTAACTAAATTTTACTGGCCCTGTTAACAAATTCAACCCTGTTAGAAAACAAATTCTCTGTTTTGTTATAAACTTAAGAGGATAAAATATGACTGTGTAATACAAATAAAATATGCATTTATACAAATAAATTCATACAAAAATAATGTGAATTGTAGGTTGAAAAGTATATAAAATAACATATTGCAAGTATGTTTATTAATAAAATGGGAATCTGATGAACCACCCAAAGGAAATTTAAATTCTATGAAACTTAATTTTTCATATTTACAAAAAGTGACATGATTAATATAAAAAATACATTGCCCATAGATTTAACACTGGAAAAGAAAATTTCTTATTTCTTAAAGGTACCTGGCAGTGTAGGCATGATTAAGGTAGAACATTAACACATTTCAAGTGTTTCTGTCTCCTCTTGCTGGTCTTTTGCTAACTTTTTTGTCGCTTCGTTGTATGGCACTGAAGTACAATTTAATTTTTCATTTTTTATTGAATCCATAGGCCTGTTCCTGTTTACTGGCAGTACCCTAACAGATGGTGAACCATCTGATAAAAATGATTCAATGTTAATGCTTCACAGAATGAATGAAGGTTTCCAATTTCTAATGTTTTTTTGCAAGTATCAAACAAAAAAAGGTCGGCGAAAAGAAAGGTCATAAAAAAAAAAAATAAAAAATAAAATAAATAAAACTGGGAGGAAAAGTCAGTCAATAGAAAATCCAAATTGGGTTAAATGAATCATTAAAAATGGTAGAACATATGTTTCCTACAGTGTGGTTCAAAAAAGATAAATCCCAAGTACTTCCAAATCTGAAAAATATCAAAATCATCCAGGCCCAATATAATGCTTGAGGTTCCTGACAAGGGAATTATTATTATTAATATGTCTATTACTTGATTAGCCTCCAAACAGACACATTTATAATAATATTAGTATTTGAAGGAATGGACCAGCATTATGATGCAAATAATTCTTGAAACATTACAACATTCATCATTCAGACTATTTACAATTTATTAAAGAAGCAAGAACAAAATTTATATTACATTTTCAGAATAAATACTATATAATACACATCAGAATTGCGGAATATAAATAAAAAACATAAGTGAATAAAAATTTCCCAAAGGATGGTCGATAAAGCAGGAAGAACAAATACAATTCTAAATGCTATTACAAATTAATACATTACAATTATATTACATATCTACCTGCTTAATTTCAATGTAAGCTTACAAATTTAAAATTTGATCCAACTTAATATTTTGTAAATGATCCATGTACATCATAATAATGTCTATTTTTTTCTCAATGCACTATGTACAGAAAATTATGAACCTGAGGTAAAACACAGATGAAAGGTCTACACATGTTTTGTACCAGCCTGTCTGCTGCAGTTTACCTCCTGTACCTGTACCTCTTGAAATGGAACCAAAGTTGAAATATGTTGTTGTGAAACTGACATCTGAAACCCCTCTTGTATGAGTATTCCCATTCCCTGTTGACAATCTTGAAAGCAATATCTTCGTACGGGGGCCCAGCGTGGAATCTCAATATCGCGAAATCGTGATTATCCGAGCAGACAGTCTAGAAAAAATAGCAAAATAAATTATTTTTTAAACAAAATATTTATGCATCTGGAACTGAAGAATATTAGGAACATTTATAATACAAATGTTCCTATGTTATTATTTTCTAAATAGAACTAATTTAAATATTAACCAATATATTTTATGTATATTGTATAGAAAAATTCATTCCTAAGGTCATTAGAAGACTTTAAATATATCAAAAGAGGTAAATATATCAAACAATATATTACCAAGAAGTATTCTGGTGTTGTATTCTTGTCAATGAGATCAGGGTAGAAAATGTTGAACTTATAACCCTGAACAATTTTGGGTGGTGGGTTGTCCATATCATAATGGGTCTGGTTGTATTTGTTCCATTCAAAACCGGTGTGAACCCTGAAATAAAAAATAATAATAGGCATTAATTTATACTAGGCATAATTTATGAACTCAAATTTAGACATTTTTCTTTCACACTGTATTGGGATTACATAATTTTAATTATAAAATGGCAGGTGTCTTATTAAACATGGTTGATGCTATAAGTAAAAGATATCTCAGATGCTCAAATACTTAATATTAAATTCAGAAAATATAATTTACAAACTGACAAGTATTTTTTTGTTCAGTCATATATTCCATTATTAGAATAATAAATAATTATAATACATTAAATACAATCTATTTTAAGTTTATATTATATTCTTATGGTGAAAATTCAGGTTTTATACCATTCACGCTCAGCAGGAATGATTTCTAGAATCATACACCCTCAATCAGTTCCATTTATTAATTAATTAATTTATACCTCTATTACTGATTAGTAGTAATATTAGACTATAAAGATAAAAAAGGCAATTACAGAATATAGTTAAACTTATTTAAAAAAATAGTTTACCTGTTGAAATATCTAGGTTTCCTGGGACGATATTTATCTGACCAAAGATATATCTGGGGATCAAGTGCTGATTCAACAGAGAAGATTGCTTCATCACTGGTCATCCCCTTTCTTGCTTCTCTGTGCAATGCCTGTTCGACAGCTGTACTAGCTTCCCTCAACTCATCCTGCACAGAAAATGAATCATAATCTATGTAAAATAAATGATATAATAATAATACTATTTGTTATCTATAATTGAGTTTCTTCCAAAATTGTCTTCACTATACATAACAATATTCAACAATATATTCTAATCTCTATATGCTGTGCATTATGAAGTGATATGTGTAGTCCTGAAAATTTATATTATACATGGAACAGTTCCTAGTAGTTATCAGTTTTTTTTTCTATTACAGGTTTTACCCTATGCTACGCTGATGCTGACTTCTCATCACTGGTAGTAGTATTCTGACAGCAATAGAGTGAAATATTGGATGTTAATTTGTAATGAAGTACTCGCTAAACTATTACTTTTTATTTTTTTAATAATAACATTTAAAGAGATTGTCAGTCTTTGATGTTGTATGTTGTACTTCCTTTCATAATGGATTCTAACGGAATTCTGTTACAATATCTTCTGCATCCCATTAAATAATTATTAGGATGGTCTGATGGGAATATGAGGGGATAGAAATGTACAAAGAATGGATGAAAAGGCCAAAACTGGTCTAACAAAAGACCAAACACTTAAATGAAGGAAATCCTCATCAAACATGCAACACAGTGAAATTATTTATTAATTCTAACAGTATTAACTGATTTATAAATAGCGAAGTAAAAAAATATAATTTCATACCTGTTGGATATCTGAATTCTGAACTTGAATTCTTGTGAAGATCAACCTCTGTGTATCATCCTCTTCACTGATGACTATAGTTCCTGGTTCCAGTTCATTGGTCTCCATGTACCTGGGACTGTACTGTCCATGATCATAATCGGCAAAACTCTCTTTTAACATTAGTTCAGCCACATTTTCTTCTTCCATTCTGAAAAATTGAAAACCCTTTTATTTCATTCCGTTAAATGCCTGACACAAGGTAGCAACAAAGAAAAATTTTTGACAGAAAACTGAAACTACCTTTCAAAATAATTTAAAAAATACCTATAACTAATAGCTACAAACATAGAAACCATGAAAGATATAATCAAGCTAACACTCAAACACTTCTGATATGGCATTATTCTTTAAATGAAGTAAAATTTCATACTCTTCATCTTCTTCCATGTCTGTTCCTTCTTGCTTGATTTCTGTTTCATCCGTCGGTTCTGCCTTCACTTCGACTTCACTTTCATCCTCATCTTCCATAAGTTGTGAGTCATTTGTTTCAGCGGCCCTCTGTTCCGCTTTCAGCACTTCCAACTTCCTCCTGAGCACTTCCTGATGTCTGTCTCTCAGTCGAGCTCTGGCCATATGAGCTGTAAATAATAGAATATAAATAAAAACTACTCACTTAATAAATTAAGTATAAGTCATGTATTAAATATTTCATCCTGACATTTAGTAATTAATTTATTTAAATAACTGATAACAAATATTTTCCGACAAATCTAATAATGTATTATACACGTATAATATTACAATATACTATGACTACATTTTCATTATTAAAGTACATCAGAAACAGCAAAAAGAAAAGTTATAGTAGAAATGTTCAAACCTTTCAATTGGGAAAGAAGTGATTCCCAATATCCAATGTCTATTCCTTCACCTTTGTCGGAAATTTTTTTCTCAATCTGTTTTTGTAAAGCAGCCAACTGTATGGCAGTTTTACCTTTGAAGACAGTGGTAACATCTTTGGCAACAGACTGGTGTATGCCTTCTCGTCGCCCCACAGCTAAAAACAGAAAAACATATTATTAACTTTTATAATTATAATTACAAATTTTAGAAAAATGCACACAAAAATTTATATTTAAATAAAAATGGCTATCAACAGTAAGCCACAATTGGCAATAACGATTTTTGATGAAATAAAAAATTAGTGACATTTAATGCCACATATAAATAAGCAATACTGGAATGTGGACACGACCACCATTTTATTAACTATCTAATACTGGGGATCATAATGTTCTTCTCATCAACACCAGTCAATTCAATAATGTGGTTATATATAGATGTTATTATAATTGATTATTGTATAATCTTACCAATTTCATAATCTGATTTTTTTTCGAGCTTCCTTAATTTGTATAGCTCATCTTCAACTATAACTGTTATATCATTCCAGTAGTCCAAATTTTTACCATGTTCCAACTTAATGTAAACCTGCAGAAAATAGAAAAATAATATTATGATGAAATATAATATTAGATTCAGTAACATCTTTTTATATTTCATGTGTCAAATATAAAAAAATTATCATACTTGTCATCCTTAAATTTGGTTTGCATTGTACAGTTTTTTTGCGCTTTAATACGACAATATTATCATTACAGTATATTACATTAAGTTATATATTATATACAGAAATATATAAACATATATATTTTATATAAATAAAATATATATATGCACACATGCATCTACTTCACCTTGATATCTTCAATGAGATCTTCCAAGTCCTTTATTGAAAGACCATTAAGGTATGTATAAGGTTCGTGCATTTCAACAGCATCCACCTCTTCTTCTGAATTGATATACTTTGCCAACAAGTCGATTGGTTTAGCTTTAAAAAAAATAAAATAATTCATACATGAAATATAAATCTATAATATGTGAAATGTCAAAAAAACCTCTTTAGGAAATAAAAATTTCCCTGATGAAATTTACTTATTAATTATCTGTAAAAATATAAATGCCTACATCTTTATTACATTTCTTCTTTTTTACACAACAATAGATTCTATATTTGAGAAAACCAGAGCAATATCAAAAATGTATCATTAACATAAAATTTTATTTATAAAACTAACAAACATTTTTTAAAATACAATATGCACACATTCAGCCTTAATGGGCATACAAACACATTGTCACTATTTTATATTCAATCCTGGTAAGACGCATAATTGAAGAGGAGACTTACCTCTACCATCAGCGATTCTGATGCGAGATCGTAGTCTGGCCTGCTCAAGATGAAACTGATCCTCCTGTCTGGCCCAAACTTCAAACTGTTCAGCCTCCTTATCCCTCTGCAGCCTCAATATGCTTTCTTCCCTTTCTTGTCTTTCCAACTCCCTCCATTCTCCTCTTCTTCACCTAAAACCGGAGCACAGTTTTAATTAATTTAAATTAAAATTGACAAATAGTGAATTAAATGACATTTTCTTAAAGATGGCGTTAAACTATTTCAATCTTTTTTACCTCTTTTCTGTCCTGAATTTTAAGTGAAAAAATATTCATTTTAAATAAATACAAAGCCTCCACACATAAACAGTAATCATCAGATTGTTGGCAGTGACTAAAGTACAAATAAAACAGTATCATTTGACTCTTTTGACTATCAATTTCACATAGAAATGAATTAATAAGAATTTTTTTATTAATTAGGCCAAGAATTAGGTAAACTAGAGGCTGCCTCTAGTTTTCCTCTATTTACCTCTAGTTTGAACTTGAATCAAAATCAACAATTTATTTTATATATTAATTTATTAGTATTAATAAATTTTATTCTAATTTCTAGCTTAAAATAAAAATCTAATTTTATTAATACTATGAATAAATATATATATATATATATATATATATATATATATATATATATATAAAACTTGTTTTGACTTTGTTCTTACCTTCTCTAACTCGAGTTTATTTTCTTCTTGTTTTTGCCTATTCCTAACTTCCAATTCTTCTCTGCTCATCCCTGTGAGGCCCTCTTTGGATAGCTTCTTCGACCAGACAAATGTCGACAAAAGGTTGGCATCTCCAAAAGGATTGTCTGTATTCGTATAATGCAGATAGTCCTTGTCCCAGCCCATTCTCTGCTTCCTTTTCCTTTCTTTTGCCTCTTTCTTCAGTAGCCGCCTAATCCTCTTCTCTTCCGGAGTTTCATTTGCTTTCATCAGTTCTTTCTGTTTTTGTTTTTCGTGCATCATTTCCTCCCTTTTGGCCTGCAATCTTTCCAACAGCTTGACCGACTTGTTTGATGATGAAGAAGAAGAAGAACTATCGGAAGAAGAGCTGCTATCGCTTGAGCTTTCAGTTGAAGGTGATCTATAACAAAAGTATAACAACAGCAATAGTTAATAAACAAAACAATACAAGTAATAGGAAGTTGTTTATTAAATAAATAGGAAGCCATCATGAGTATGAATCAAAATGAGCATCTCACTACTGGTATTAAGTCATAGGAAATCAAACCTAAAAGGAAACAACAAAGTGGTTTATTAGTGCATTTAAGTTCCTGACATAATAAATACTGAAAAAATTAATAAGCAATAAAAATAACCTTCTCCTGCTCTTTTTGTCTTTTTTCTTCCTGTTAGAACTTGATCTTTCTCTCAGCTTGCTTTTTGACTTTTTGCTATGTCTCTTCTTCTCATCTTCACTGCTAGAATACCTAGATTTGTATTTTGACCGAGAATCATGTTTTCGATAACTTTCTACAACCTCATGTCGCCTGCTTGAATGCCTAAGTAACAAACAGGATACAATTACATGAATAGTACAAACATTGTACAATACAAAATTGTTACACCTGATAAAAATCTAACAGTCGCTAATAAATGTTTTTCAATAGACTAAGTACAGTACTATAAGATATTATATCATTTTATTTTTAATAGGACATCATAGGATCAGATAGAGTTATAACCTTGATTATAATAAGGCACACTCATCCATGCAGTTACCATATACAAAAAAGTATTAATCTAATTGTATAAAGAATTCAAACGAATAATCATGACATGAAAATGTAATACATAAAACACAATTAACCTGCTTGTTTTAAACAACAATCAATGGTGCCCTAAATAGTAAGATAGATTTCTTTGAATTTATACGAACTGACATAATAGGAGAAGTATTATTTACTTACTTGTGTTTTTTAGTTTCCATTATGAAATATTCAATTCATATACAGAGAAACTACAAAACAAAACAGACGATGTAATACCCAACCAAATACAAACATAACCTGCTTAACTTAAAGCTCGATCAGAGTAGACAACCGAACACGAATGTCATTCCTACCAATATATACATAATATTTGCACAAATATACAGATATCTACAAGGATAAGATTATAATATTACATTTGTAAGACAATATATTTCAATTGAAATAAGTAATTGAAATGAGTAATTACAAAAAAGTATTATCTGAAAAAAAAAAAGCTTACGTTAACATAAGGGTAAGCTCGTTAAGTAGAAATAAATTATTGAATAATAATAGTTTGGACAGTTTTGCAGAGGGTTTGCTGTCTGTTTAAGTTGTTTTATTGATTTTCAGACTTGTAGAAAGTATAGGAGGTTTTGGGGAAACTTTGCTTTTCCTTACCCTGTCCTTTCCTTCTTCGCATTGTTTAATTCAATTTTTGCTTTCGAATTAATTTTTCGGATGCTTTCGCAGTCAATTTGAGTCATATCTCGTCTGATTCAATGTGTACGAGCTGATTTCATGAAGAGCTTCCCCCTTCCGATAGTTTCTGTACAGTCCTTAGGGCTCGGATTTGTTCATAGACCCGCATTCTTGTTTTATCAGGCTTCCTGTTGTTTTTTCAAGAATTTCCTTTTGGATTTATTTTTCCCCGGTTTATTGGATTCGCTTGTTGTATATTATGATATTTTAAGAATATACTATTAAAGGATAAAAGCGAAATTGCCCTTGCCAATCATAAATCGCGACTTAACGCCTTAACCACATTAGACGCGACCTAACCACGACTTACTATTTGAAATTGCGACCAATTTTAGGGGCGTAACGATGTAGCGGACTGGAAGGGATAGGAGCGGAAACGGAGTGGGGAAGGATGGCCGGTGATGAAGATAGGCATTGTTGAACGTCTGAAGCTGAGGGAACAACATGAGACTGGGAGCACTTGTACCGGACTTCAAGGCCGAGACCACTCAGGGCCCAATTTCTTTCCACGAATGGATCGGCGATTCGTAAGCATTTTCAAAATTTAATTTTTAAAAATTTAATTTAACGCTCGCGCATTTTATTGTCCCCACCGTTGGTCTTAGGCTAGACCGGTTTCAGCATCGTAAAACAACGTAATGATGCAACATTGTAACTGTGCTTAATTACGCACTGTAATTACGGTGTCTGTTCCATTTCATATACTTTTTGTTAGTGGGTACTATATACTGTTAATAAATGATGTCTATTCGTAAGGTTTACCAGTTTTTCTTACATTCCGGTAATATAATTTATCAATGATATTAATATAATAATATTATTATTTATTTATACGACATTTATGTTTGAATATTTACTTTCACTTATGTAACCTTACCGGTCATTTTTTGGAGGGTTTTACTGCGACATATCAAATATTTATTGGTGACTAAATTATTCTGTACGATAGTGACACGTTTTATTGACTCCTCAGTTATATTGATACATTTGGTATCATTTTATTTGATATGGTCTTTTACTCGTATGAATTGTTTCCACAACATCGGTTCTTCCCCTTCAAGCTGAATAAGGGACATTCGTGTAGGGTAATTGCCGCCAATTGAAGGACTGTCCAAAAAAAAATACAAGTAGAAGAACAACCCTCGGAACATGCAACGGAAGAGCAAATTGAAACCGATGAAGGCGAATAGCGCAGTCCTGATGGATAATATCCTGCGCTATTGAACCATTCAGTCGTCACTTGTATTTTTATGTATAACAAGTTATTGCGTTGTACTGATGTTAACCTTACAATAGGCCAACATCTCATTTTTTAAGGCCAGTACGGGTAGAGTCAACAAATTTATTGTGTTAATCAGGCAGTCACGTAACTGCTAAGGTAAACATGTTAACTATAAGTGTATGATAACACGTTTACTACGAATTTCCTATTGAAATATATGTAATTTAATATGACGCAATGTACCACTTATTCAAGATTCTAACTATATTTATATAATATCCATTGTTTGTCTCTACTACCGTATTCCGTTCTAACCTAAACCGGTTTTACCATCCTCTGGGTTTATTGGTCTATTTTTTCCGTCTGTTTAAACATTTGTTATTATTTTTTATAACTTATTTCTGTTAAAACTAGAGGCCAGGTTTATAGTAAGAGAGTAGTTTCTGCGCCGGTTGGAAGAATAATTACGTGCGTTTTCTATGAGGTGGAATTCCTTGTTTGACCTCGAGTAGAACAATCAAAACAAACTTTCAAGTAATCCTCCCCGTGGTTTGGAATATGAACACTTATGTGATTTTCTGTCCCTACTAGTTGCGTCATCTTTAGACTAATTTGGTTTCGGCATTTCACCATCGTCAGAAACGTTCCTCCAGTAATATTTCGGTTTCTAGTTCATCTGATTAAAGGGGTGTAGAGCTGCTTCATCGGAAGCCGGCAAATGTATAAAGAACATATCGCAGTGGCTTAAACTAAAATGTTTAAAAATTGTTATCGTGTGAATTGGGGAACATTTTAGACAGTTTTCTGATATCTTGAAGTCAGACCTGCGCTCCAAACAGACGGCTCAATCAGAAATAAGCCTAACTTTTCTCGTGTTCTCTTCGGCAGTGAATCTAGTCTCCATTCGTAGATTTTGCCCTTCTGGGAGTTTCTTCTGGATATAATTATTTCTTTATCAATCTCTCCTGTTACTAGGGCCGTACAACGGAGGCACCGTGGGAGAAGCAGCCGGTTGAACTTTGAACTCTTCTAATTTTGTTAGACGTCTGACATAGATATAATAATAAGGATAAAGACCCTGGGGAATCAGATAGACGTATATTATGTAACCGTTACGTAAACCAAGGTGATACACCAGATTATGGTTCTGACTCACAAAAATCATTGCCTAAGTTTTTTACAAGAGTAGAAAAGAATTTTGTGCACCTGGTTATTAATTTTGATTTTTTTTGTTCAACGTTCTGCTCCCGGTGGTTTTCGTGCAAAGATAGTATAATAATTACTTAACACTTGTGCTGTTATCCTTGTAATCCTTTCAATAAATGATACTTGATTAGCTATTATCGTTTATTACATATTCGTTACTCATGCCCAATTTTGAATGTTTACTAAATAGGTTGAATATGACTTTATTCTATAGTTAATAGCTGTAGTAAAATATAATTTGTCATCCGTAAGTAATCGATATTTGATACCCATTCTGGGCGGTTCTGGCGTGAAGGGCGTTTATCTTCTGTGCGATAACTGAAATAACACTCGGCCCTACATCCGGAGTCAATTCTTAGAACTAATGCGCTGTGGGAAAAAACGTTAAGAAGGCAGCACAAAACCATACCCGATGCCTTAATTTCTATGACCTATTCATGATAGCCCACCAACAAATTTATTATCAAGCTACTTTGTAATCGGGAACATTTAGAAATCAATTTATATTCGAAGTTGAGTGAAAATTTGGTCCGCCGCCAGGGATCGTATCCGGGACCGGCGCCTCAACTCATACGTGAGCTGCCCGTTTCACAATTTATATACATTTTTATTTCATCCAAAGTATTTGTTTGTAGGCCCACGAGGGCTTGGAATAGCCGAGATCGTTCTCGTGATTTCCAAATCCAGTCACCCAACCGATGGTTATTCAATTCGGAAATAATGCAATAACTTACGCATTGCAAATGATCAGCTAGTTCATAGGCTCATTGCAATTGTTCCTACAGATACGCACAACAGTTCCTGCTGATATCATCTACTCAGCTATGTTATGAAAGATCTAATTGTGATTATGGACGGTTCCACGCTTTCAAGGTTATGCTACATCTGGCGTGATGAGTCTTCGGAAACATTTATTTCATCACTCGTGCTTGATTATCCATCTGTCATTCTACGTCGAATCGAGGCCTACTTGCCGAATCCGCGGGTCGAACGAGAGGGGAAAAAAGAAAATTTCGCGAGCGATGAATTCCAAAAAAACATTAAGCAGTTCCACACAGAAGAGATTTTGTTTTCATATTTCTTAATTCACAATTATTAAGGTGGAGTAAACATTATTAAAAAGTGTTTAAACATGTATTGCTCAAACGAAGAATCCAATCCATCAACTGTTCACAACTTGCACAATTCTCAGGTTCTGTATATAGTTGACAAATTGAAAGAAAACCGCGCAGAAACTAATGTCGCGCGTTCGATTTTCACGACGTCGATCAGATAGATCGGTTTCCTATTCTATGAATTACCAGTAGCATTCCGTAAGTTACACAGAGTGGCACTTAAACAATTCTATTACATGTGAAATGTAAAACTCTCTGGGTATCACCTTTGTGTGGATGAGAAACATTTTAATGAAATATAACTGTGCCTACGAGTATATTTGTCGCCTGTAGGGGAGCACCGAACCTGACAGTAACAGTTACTGTTATAGAGAATTCGTTAGGAATGACGCGACGAACCAATTAACGGGCGTGTCCTTCCTGGTGCATCGGCTCCGCTCCCCCGTATCCTGTCATCTGGAAATGTGTAAATCGCTTCTTGAATTAATTTTCTTCAAGTTCAAGGCCGACATTCCGGGCGGTTCGGAGCGAAAGAAAGTGATAACACGTGTATTCCCGGCCACTAATGTAACACAAAGAACTCGTCTGACGAGTCCGAACCCAGAGCCAGTTCTAATTTTCACTTCCAAATTTAGACTCCCGCACAAGTTCGAGGTCGCGCATCCTCAGCATTCGATGTACGTCCAGACATCAGGTTTTGTTTGCCGTACTAATTCCCAATTTCCTACTAAATGTCGAACAAATATACCGTTTTGTACGTTTATATTTCAACACTAATTTATGACACAGTTGTTTCATTTCACCGCTTACTCTGCGTTAAAACTAGTTAAAATTAAAGGAACAACGAAAATAGATTCCTAATTATTTTAATCGGGAATGAAAACTACGACCGGACAAAATGAAACTAAGATTAAGAATAGAAAGGAAAAGTAGTAATATAAGCTGCGAAAAATTGAGACAGTCAAATTTCAATTATTTTTATATCAATATTATTCAGCTTTTGAAGTCAATTATCTATACATCGCGCACGATGTGTAAATCTATCCACAGTTAAATGAGGAGAGATGAGTCTGAGGGCAAACAAATCTCGGGTAACGATCTGAATCCGCCATTTCTTTTAAATAATTTAAATATTTTATTTTGTTGCGATTAGTTGGTGCGTGCTGTTCTCGCACCCTGCCGACTTCACACCCGTGTGCACCACCGAACTAGGGAGGATGGCGGTCCACCAGAGCGAATTCACCAAGAGGGGAGTGAAGCTTATCGCACTCTCATGCGATAAGCTCAAGTCGCACAAAGACTGGGTCGATGTGAGTATTTCCCCGCATTATTTGTTTTTTTTACTGCCAAGTTACCGCGATATCATGAGCGGAGACTCCTTCTTTCCTTTTTAAAATCCTTTGAAAATCCCGGAACAGCAGGGGTTCTCGACCCCTGCCAACCGAGGTTCTTCCCACAACACTGCGCCATCCTACCGGAAGCAAGTTAGTTTTAGTCAAGGATTCCTCAATTTTTCTTTTAAACTTAGTCCTCTTTCTATTTTGTTTCTTTCCCGTGCCCCCTCACCTGTATTTACGGTGAAGAGGTAAATGTGTAAACATCTTGTTTGTTTTTATTTTACACAGTCCACTACACTCCTGAGAAAGACTACCAGGCGTTTTTGAATTTGAGGGTAGCAATTCTGTTCTAAGAAGCATATCAAAAAGGGAAGGGATTACAAGAAAAAGGAGACTTCCTTGAAAGACATACGTAGACCCTTCCTAGGCATACTCAGGCCCCATTTGAACATCATTTGAATTTGTTGCCACCTTAGAAATCCCTGTGGCATCTGGTGTAGTCCAGGGTGTATGTGGATCAAGCTGTTCAACAAAAAAAACTGTAATAAATATTTTTTTACAGCATTTATTTTTGTACAGGATATAAAATCTTACTGCCCCGACATCCCGGGAGATTTTCCATACCCGATAATTTCGGACGAGTCCCGCGAATTGGCCGTCCAACTGGACATGCTCGACGAAGAGAACAGGCTAAAAGAGGAAACCGCGCTTACAGTCAGGGCCCTCTACATCATCGGTCCCGACAAGAAGCTCAAACTCTCCATGCTCTATCCAGCTTCGACGGGCCGTAATGTCGAGTCAGTTACCATTTTCATTTATATGCAGTAACCGGTTTTTTAAAAAAATCTATAGAAAAATAATATCCAGAGCTGTGGATATATGGTGTTCTGTCAAGTGCTAGGTAGAATACTTAATTAAGTGGGATAATTGGCTGAATGATGAAATATGGCTGGTAGCTTAGCACATGCTTTTTTCTATATACATTTTTGGTCAGCCTACTAGTGTCATAAAATACAAATATAGTTGTAATATACAACTATATTTAGTTTTACAGTGGCAGTTTATTGTAAGCAAAATCATATAATTATGAGTACAAAAATATTGTTGATAAACCGTATTGTAGGTAAATTTATATACTTATGATACACAGAATCATTACTTAATTGTGAATACTCTTAAATAATTTTTTTCTTTAAATATTAAATGTACCCAACAATATCAGTTTATAAATTTCTATTAAGAAACAATGTATAACTTGACATAGTTCAATGACCAGTGTGTATACCATAAAATTATTATTACCAGTGTAATATAATTTATTTTATTATACATAAAAATATAATTATCTGAAAACTTAAATTTGTAAATAAAGTTTGGATTTCCTTTTGTTACAGTGAAATATTACGAGTCATCGATTCATTGCAACTAACAAGCAGGCTGAAGGTTGTTGCAACTCCAGCCAACTGGACTGTAAGCAAAACTTTTTTTTAAGGTTTATTAAGCCAGATTTCAAGCCTAACCCATGTGGCCAGAAGATAATTAATAAAGAATTGTTTTTAATTTTCTGAAAACAGAATTTTAAAATTGGCTACATTTTGTGTACAACACTAAAGAAATGTGTGTACAATGAATGATTGGATTAATTTAATTAACTCTAAACTATAATAAACTTTAGTATAACTCTTCTGGCTTTGATAATATTAGAACACCAATTCATACCACTACATTTTTGTAAATAATAACTGATATCTTTTTTCTTAGCCTGGAACCAAAGTGATGATTTTACCCTCAGTCAAAGATGAAGAATTGCCAAAGCTGTTCCCCAAAGGAGTTGATAAGGTCACCATGCCTTCAGGAATCAACTATGTCAGAACAACCACTGACTACTAAAGACTCAGAAAAATAAATTTACATTCGGGGAAAACCATTTGTTTTTTTTTAATCCCATCAAATTATGAAATGCATCAAGTTCTCAAATGTTTAAATTTAGAAAATTGTGGTATAAACCAAATATAAAATGTTGATGGTTTCTTTTAAGCCAGAAAAAGAAATGATCACAAGACACAAAACATAAATAACAAAAATAATAGGACTGGAAAATGAACAGTAGTAAAATGCATTTAGTATAATCTCCTTCTCCATGTATACAACCTTGGACAATGTTAGTAACATTGTTATACTTACATGAATATCGAAGAAGTTATTCAAAGAAAAAGTACAAAAAGACTTGCAAATATTAATGTCATTAAGTAGTAGAGGAGTGTATTTACTCAAAATGCTTAAGGAACAAAGCTGAAATTATAAATAACAAATGCAGGCCTACAAACAACAAAATAAATAACCAGTCTACTATTGTTTCGTAAATCGTATATACTTTTTGCCAGATGGCACTTCGACTGTAGTCCATCCATATGGAAACAGTATTTTAGCTTCATCATCTGTCAGAGTGGGAAGTACCATACAACTATCCCCATGCTGAAAAATAATGTAAATATAACTTTAAATATTTATAAACATAACATTAATTTAAACATTTATTTACTTATTTGAATACATAATTCATGTACATATTTAGAAACTTAGTTTGTGAAAATTGCATTTTAAAAGTTGGTAAGTGAAAACATTATTTTTTTTAATGTATACCAACATTTTATTTGGGAAATAGTTTAACTCTTTTTATTTTAAAGAAAATATAAACAAATTGCAGTATTTATATAAAATGGACAAAGAAAGAAACCCTCCCCTTATTTGCCAAAAGAAAAAAAGTTTATAAAATTGAGATATCCTACTGGATAAATTTAGCAGTAACTTTATGCTGACAGCACAGTGTTAATAAAAGCATCTTATTCAAGTTATAACATTTCATTGATACAGTATCTATTTATATACGTTTTTTATTTTCAACAAAACAACAATTCAATTTATTTTAAGAAATAAATTAAATATAGCTTGAGAAACAATAAAATGTCAATATGTAAAATCTTTAGTAGATTGAATAAAAAAAGACTGTCAGATAAATGATACATACCTTCCACTCAACAGGTGTTGCAACTTTTTTGGTGTCAGTCAGTTGTAAAGAATCAATTGCCCGTAAAATTTCTCTGTAGAATTATACAAATTATATTACAAGACCCAGTTGCTAAATAATAATTCAAACTTATCGAGAATTTATATAAGTAATGAGCAGAGGAAAAATCCTTCTGTCGACTCACTGTCTTGCACATCTTTATTTTCTGCACATGTATTGCTTCATATAATTATATGGTTATAAATATAATATCAATTACCAAAAGTATAAGCTGGCAAAAAATATTAATTAAAAATATATTAAATTTTTATCAAGTATACTGCTCATTGTTTTTACTCTTATGTTCTTACATAAATACATAATGTAATTATTCAACTGAACTTTTTATATAGTGTACAATTTTGATTGAAACTATTTTTTAGAAAATTAAATTTTTGTTTCATTCTGAGAATAAAATCAACCAGGTCTTTCAATTTACCAGAGGGATGATTTTTCTAAAAATGGTACCCATCATACCAATGTGAGTAAAACATTTCATATTGCAGATTTACAATCAGATATTAGTTATAAGAAATTAAAGTTAGCCAACTTTTAAAAATTAGATTGATAAAATGTGAAAATGCTGGATAAAAATAACCATACTCAATGCTGTATTCCATAGCATATTCCCATGCTATGGTTTGTTTCAAAGTTTTGAACTTTCAATGTCACAACGAAGAACTGAATAAAGAAATTCTTACGAAGTTCCTGCCGGTGGTGGCTGGATACAATATAGACAGGCGTAGTTTTTTATTTGAGTCAATGACAAATACTGAACGGCAAGTGACTGGCATTCCATCCCGGTCCCTCTCTTGAGGATCGATCATCCCCAATTGAACAGCCAAGCTGCGTGATTCATCAGCTATGATTGGGTAAGGGAAGTCCTCCGTTAATTTTATGTATGCTTTAATATCCTGAAAAATGAAATTATTTCTTAGTACAATGCATGCCATGTACTATATATAAGTTACAATAAAAAGAAAATCTTACGCGGTCTTTAAAAATAAATAGAGCACCTTTCCATATGAATTAGACTTCATTAATTTATGAACTACAATTTAATTCCTTTCCTCCCAACAGAACTCTACTGAGACCTTCACATGAACAAATTTATTGAAGTGAAATTGCTATCACAATGCTATCATTCAGTTTATTTTTGTTGCTTGCTGGAAAGTATACCACAGATTACTAATTCAGTTTTAGCGAGAAAAACCACAAGGCTATCTTGTTCCTTTAAAGTAAGATAAGTATTTGTGATGTTCAATAGAAAATAAAAATGTTTTAATTTGCTTTAATATATTTCATAGAGCGATCATTCCTTTAACAATAATATCATGTTTCAGTTTAAAACACAGTTCACCTCCACAGTTAGTTACAACTCACGAGGGGTGAGCAAGAAATTAATTTCATATTTCATGCCTTCTTTTAAGAATAAATATTATTCACAGGGAAAGGTGGAAACTTAATTCTGAGAAAGGAGGGATAAAGAATTTTTATCTCTAGGTATTAACAAGCTTAGGTGTGCTAAGTGCTGATTCAACTGGATTTAACCTAAGATAGCCTAAAGACTAACAGTATTTTTTTTTCATCTGCAGAAATAATTTGCACCAATAGCAAGTTAAATGGTTCCAGATGCCCACCTTTAATTTTTAGACAGGGTAAATAGGGTGTAAGGTAGCTAAATGCTCCCTTCTGATTAGCATTTAGTCGGACTATTGAACGTGGCAAGATTCCACTGTACCAATAAGGTCACAAGAAGACATTTTCAATAAATATAAATAAATAAAGAAATATATATATATATATATATATATATATATATATATATATATATATATATATATATATATATATATATGTGTGTGTGTTAAAAAGTAACCTCTATCCACTTGAGGTTGACATCAACCGGATCACAGGAACATCCAATAACTTTGCAGTTGCGCTTTTTGAACTCGGACATCAGAAGGGCCACCTTTCCCAGTTCGGTTGTACACACTGGAGTGAACGCATTTGGATGTGAGAAGAATACACACCAGCTTAACAAAAACAAATGATTATTAGTATTTATTTATGAATAATCAACTTCTCCTGTTACACTTATCATTTTTGTCAAAGCTTCCACTGTTCCATAAATCACATAAGTTTTTATTTATTTTTGCAGCGATATGAATGTGTATTTTTATTATTGGTTTTACAATGTTATATAAAATCTACTTGAGATTTTATTATAATTAACATAATATATTATTTTTATTGCAATTTAAAAAAGAAAACACTTATTCTAAGTCTTAAATCTAAGAACACCTCCTTGTGGTTATTTATGTAGATCTTTCAAAGTATGCACGTGAGTTCAAAATCTAGCTAAACTCTGCAATTTATATACAAAATAGTTTACACTATTTTCCAGAAATCTTAAGTTCAAGCATTTTGGTTCAAAGAAAAGGTTTTAAGTTACAAAGTTGATTATAATGAGAAGGTGATGATTCAGTGATGCAATGTCAAAATATTTTATTTCAACTTTTGGAAATATATCATTTTTACTAAGTTGTATAATATTAATTTGGGAGTTCAGATTACAAGATTATAAAAGTAAATTAAAAAAGTGTTGAGGCATGAATTCAAATGGCATGAATCAAGTAAATAATTTTCTTTCTTTTTATTTTGACTTTCAGTAACATGGATCCAACAAAGCAATGTACTAAATAAACAGACAGATACTTCCTGATAAGCTATGACAGGATTATTATTTCATATTATCTGGAGAGCACACAAGCCCTTATCTTGCTTTAATGAACACGTAATGTCAATTAAAAATATCAATATCTTTATATCAATAGTGATTAAAGTTAACTAATTCTGATTTTAACGGATGGGATAGCTGGAATGACTTCAGGGACAATGTTGTGAAATCAAAAATTGTATTTGTTAATATATATTCTAAAGAAAGGAAAATAATAAATGCAATAAGTCCCCAAAAAAATAATAAACAGAAATAAACAAAAAAATAGATATTTATAAGCAATGGTTAATATAAAACTGTCTGCAAACTGTGAATGATAAACATTACAAAATATTCTTAACAAATGTTTTATTTAACTACTTGACCATACAGATTAATTGTCAAATAATACATTCATACATTCTTAACCTTAGGAAGATAAGGAATGACAGTCAAACAGAAACAAATGACAGAAAGCAGGTTCTCAACATTCCTTACAAGTAAAAAATGGATGAGAATGTTTCACTTTTACAACTGGAAAAATGCAATGAGAGAATGATGAATTTTAATTTTCCATTAGAATCACAACCAAAAAATGTATGATCATCACAAAAAACAAAAAAAATTTAAACTAAAATTAAATCACACTTACGAGTCTCCCATCCATTCGTGGAAGTTTATAGTGCCAGCAGTAGTCTCTACAGTTGCATTCGGAAATTCGTCACCTAAATTGACCATTTTTTTTAAATTATGGAGATCACAACCTTAACGAATGTATTCCAGCGACCCAATGATAACGTCTACCAGATCTCTGTTTCAGGCGGAAACCGATAGCTCGCGTTCCTGTAATTTAAAACAACAATGCATTAGTAACAAACGTTAATTTTTTCGTAAGTTTTCCAAAAAATATAGTTATAACAATTTAATATAATAATACATCCAATCATCACTTATAAACATTCATTTTAACTCTCAAATATTATATTTGAGTGCGATCTATGAATCATTTGATATAGGAACGCGTTCAGGAATATATTATGTAACGTGTGTTAGCAAAATACATAAATTATTGCTATTAATATTCTTTTTTCAACCAGTATCAGAATAACAAGACGAAATTTATTATAAGGCAAGAAGCAACATATATATATATATATATATATATATATATATATATATATATTTGCCACATCGTCAACAGAATAGTCAATGCCACAGAGAACTGGTGGAGGTGCTCCTGCAATGTTTGAAGAAACTCGATCAGGATTTTGGACCGTCATTTCACAAGGGAACACTATTAAGTACACACAAAACTTAACACTTAATTTATTACTGCAGGTAGGTTGGGCAGAACCGGCAAAAATGTCAAGAATTTGAAACATGATAGGAAAAAAGTTAAAAGTAAGACCTCATCTCTTGTCCGGCAGCGTTATACCCTTCCCAATATTCATTTGGGACTCTGTTGTACGAAAAAATATTGTTTTAACTATTTAAGAAATGTAATATCCAAAATTTTCAACGAGCTCGAAAGGTGAAGTTTAACTGAAATGTTGAACAATTAATGTATATACACTCGAGCTGTAGGTCGCAACCAAAATGGTGTCACGAGTAAATCGTGACCATTAAAATTGACACTTTATAATTATGGAAAGTATGAGATAAAATGTAACAGCCTGTTAACGAACTGTCGCGACTGTAATTGTGACATTTTCCATACGTCTTGTTCCTTACGTCTCAGTTTTGTTCTGAATCTGTTCCAATGATTTTTTCGCCAACTCTGGGTACAAATGAACCGGTATCTTTCAAAGTTTTGATACCAAAAAATATGGGAAAATAAAATTTAAAAAATGGGAAACGCACAGTATGACAACTGAAACACTATTTAAACAGTATTTAAACTGAAATAGGCAAGTGGCGGGCTAAAAAGAAATGTCTGAGGATTCATGACGTCACGTGATCAGCTGTTCCTTAAGTCGAACTCAAAGTAGTTGTCAGGGATGGGTTTGATTGTATTTTATTGTTTTAACGTTTTAATATATGTTACCTGTTGAAAAATGCCATTGTTTGTTTCTGTTTAATCTGAATTGTCGTCAGGAAATAAGCAATCCATGAATTATGGACTGTTAACGCTTTAGATAATATTAGATTAATTTTCTTTTCATCCTTTCGCATTATCGGAAATAATCGTAAGCTTTGATTCAGTCAGATTATATATTATGTATTAAATTATATATTATGTATTAATTCATTATATATTGTAGCAGTATTATCACGAATGTATGAATCACATTCATTCATTTATACTATTACTCTATAGTATCAACTTGCATCAATTAATTATCTTTGTACATGTGACTCTTGTATAGCTTATAATTTTCACTTGTTCTAGTACAATGTCAAGCGGAGCGAATCTAGTTATTCCTGTTGTACTTTGGGGCAAAACTCCTCCAACACACTGTGTCTCTTGTGTCTACCTTTCTAGAGATCAGAGAACTCTAATTACGGGATGTTACGATGGACAGATCTGCCTATGGCAAGTTTGTCCTGAAACATTCAAGGTATGCTCTTAAATTAGGACTTTCAGGATCATTAGCTTCATGAATTATGTTATCAGTTCTTAGATATCAGTGAATTGTATATACATGAATCTTTCTTTTTTAAACCATTTGTATAGCACAATCGTGCATTGCACTTATATGTTAAAGTATAAGTTGATCTGTTGATATTGAAATTTATCCAAATAATTCGAATTATCTCCTTTATATGCAACTATTTTGACAAGTCTACAGACCAATTATACGCATATATATATATATATATATATATATATATATATATATATATATATATATATATATATGTATTAGCAATGAGCTAAATTGTTTTAATATATATATATATCCAGTTTTTGTAATTTGATGTTATAGTAGTAAAAAAAAAGAAATGTCAATTATAAATTATTGAAATAGTTTTTTTTAAGAAATGATTAATGATTATTTAAGAAATATTGAGTACATTTTTTGTGGAGCAACATGTTGTAATTATCAAAAGTAATTTTATAATTAAGTAATTCAATAGAATATATTATGTAATATTCAAGCATTGAGATTATGAATATTTTTATTTCCAGATGACACCTAGATGTATGCTTGTTGGTCATACTGCTCCAATCTTATGCCTTTCAAAAGCCAGTGTCGTACTAGACAATAATTTTGTTGTCAGTGCTTCTGAAAGTGGGTAAGTTAACTTATTTTGTATTATGCACCCTAAAAGGTTTTGTAATTGAATTGTCTTTTCTGTATAATTCTCTCAAATGTGTTTATTTCATGGGTTCTAAATTATAAGGCCATGGTATTAAGGTAATGTATGTTTATATATAAAATATTGCATTACATGTTCATACTATTTTTTTATGCAGGGAATAGAAGACATAATGTGTTGCAATACACATTTCTGTCTTTTCGGTCCTATATTCAATATTTTACTTTTCCTTATTAAAAGGTCACTAATATTAGTAATTAAATTTAAATAATTAATGAAACACTATGGCTAAATATATTTTGGGTTAGTGCAAATAACAGTAATTATATAAAAAAACCAGCAGTATAAATAGAATTATTGTAATAGTTCCTCTTAACAAGTATGATTACTAATAGTATTGCTGTTGGTATTAACATTATTACTAATGTTTCAATTTATTACTAATGTATGAAATGAATACGTTATGATACAATAAATTAATCAAAATCTTGTACCGGTCTAAAATTCTAAACTTTTTGACTCTCTACGGTATCTTAATTGAGTCTCACTACCTTTTTTTTTTAATCGGGACTTATTTTTAAATTTTTCAGGGAAATGTGTACATGGGATTTAGTTGATGGGAAATGCAGAGAACTTGTGAAGTTACCTTATGTACATACTAGCATCCAGGTGATCATATTTTTATTGGTAGAAAATGAATTTCTATCTTGTGTACCGGTGTTGGGCTAGTAGGAAGGTCACGAAAAATGACTAAACCTGGACCCATTTAAGCTAATAACTGATATGAGATTTATATCAGTTACTGTAATTTTTCTATAAATAAATTTGCTAATTTGGTTTTTTATATTTATTTTAGGCATTTCACATGGTTGGTTCTGAAGATGCGAGGCTATTTTGTAATGGATATTATGCTGAAATACTCATCATGGACCCATTTAGTCTTGAAGTTATTTTCAGTCTGTCTTCTAGAGTAAATCCAGACTGGATAAGTGCACTCCATGTTCTCAGACCAAACAAAAGAAAAGGTTGATAATTTATTGTTTATTTGTAGTAAGTTACAATCATGTTTTGTACATTTGTGAATAGTCATATTTCAAATGTTTGCTCAAACAATTCATTAGTTCATCACTCCAGCACTGTTTGTTTTTGTGAATGTTTTTTGTTTACGCAATCAATTTTAGACCTTATAAAATTATTTGGACCAGTGTTCTATTCAGAAAAATAGTTGCTTAAGGGTAATCATTAGGGTTACTGTAGCAGTTCTTTAAGAAACACTTGTATATATCTGTCTTTCTTATTTACAGATGATGTTGTTCTTGGATTGACAACGACAGGTACAGTCAAAATGTGGACCTTGAGTGGAAATGAACCAAAGACAACAGAATTAATTTACGAAAATGAAAGTAAACAAATACGTTGTCTCAATGCTCTCGCGATGAGCTGTTGTTCACAGAACCAGAGGACAGTATTGATTGTTACTTCCAAATATTGGCAGGTAAATACGGATGTGTTTACATTATGTTAAGATATGTTTTCTTTCTTCAGGTGCTAACTATTTATTGTTCTAAGTTGATAAGTGAAAACAAAACTACAGTTCATCTCTTGCATAATCAATACTAATGGTGGTAATAAACTGTTCCACAAATGGTGAAGATTTATATTATATGTTTTTCTAAATATAATTATTTATTTTTGTTAAAAATAGATATACGATGCTGGTGATTTCTCAGTACTATGTTCAGTAATGGCAGCTCGGGGGGAAAGGTGGTTGAGTGGCCATTTCTTGTGTCCTGACAGAGTGTTGGTGTGGTCTGATGAAGGGAAAGGCTACATGTACAAACTTCCAGCCAAGTCAGTTAACAGTATAAATAGATGCAAGTTTGTAATTTTGTGATGTCAGTGAGGTTATTAATGAATTTTGTTTTAGCTTTTACCAAAACGTCGCTCTCTTGCGTGTGGAGAAAAAAAATTTGCATTATTTAAGAAAGTTATGAGTCTGAGATGTAGTTCATGAGTAATATTCAGTTAGCTATTTTCAGAGTTTATTTGAGGCATTGATGAATAAAATTATAAATTGGGGGTAATCTCCTTAACAGTACTAGTGTGAATTTGAAAATTCATATGATTTCAATCCTTCACAATGTAGTGGTTAACAACTAGTGATTTGGGTAAAATTTAGTGTTAGAATAAAAGCTTTTATTTAGATCTTTGATTAGATCTTGTAAATGGTCTGGGTGTATTCAATGAGGGTATATTAATTTAGGTGAAGAGTAGACAAATTTTAGTTCATTTTGTATATTACATGTATAGTTATTTTAGCATTAGTTGGGCATTTGATTTTTCTTTTTTTAAATTAATTGATCAGTCAATTGGTGCCCAACAGTGTTTTGAAATTGAGTTTAGTATGATGATAACAGTCATGTATTACTAATTGTGTATTGTTAACTCCCCATAAAGGTTAACTAAAGTGAGCATACATAAAACTAATTAAACAGTTTATTCCCAATTTCATAGTATAGAATTCCAAATGGATTTAATCATTTAAAAATCTTACATATTTTGGTAGTACGAATATGGTCTGGCCATTGAACCTTTTCCACATTCCATGTCCAAAACATCCATTTTATTCTTTCACCCTGGTATCTTCCTATAATCCATTTCAGAGTTTGTTTTTATTTAAAGATGTCTTCTGCTCTAAAATTTAAAGAAACTTTTATTTTGAATGGGATTCATATTCATATTTTCATGGAATGATATTTATATTATGTGTCTATGCAAAAATGATTATAATTTTATTATAAATATTGTATTTGTAATCAACAAATCCTTTGATCAATATAATGGCTAAATATTATTTTGAATTAGAACCATATGCAGTGTTCAACTAAGAGGACAGCAATGAGCATTGCTATTACTACTACTATTACTTAATTTTTATATTTTTAACTACAATACGACCTAATCAAATTAAATTCATCAATATAGAGAGGTGAATCGTTCATTATTTCATACTGGGTTTATGAGGGAATTGTATATTTTCATTAGCATGGGATCTCTTTTTGAAGTGTATTATATATTTAGCATGATGCATAGTTAGTTAGCACATTTATGTACAAATTTAATGATGAATAAAATATTTTTAAAAAGTAAATATACAAGTTTAGGAGTAAAATTATTTTGAATGTTATTTGATTATTCAATTGTACTTAATGCTTTCTTGTAGGGAAATACACCTGTACACAATTCATAATTCGTTAGCGCCATCACTGCATCTATGACTTATTTCTTTTGAAATCTTATTTTTTTGAACATTGTAATAAATGAATTTGTAATGTAAAAATTATTGATTCACTTTATTAGTCAAGTTAGTGTATTGTATTAATTAGTTTGCTTATAAACTATTTATTAAATGTTAATACCCCACTGTTGAGAATAATTAAAGTTAAGATAAAATTAAGAATGTTTTCATTGATTAAGTTGTGTAGGAGTCATTAATTCGACGTTGCGTATAGGTTTTGAGTCAGAGGTCCTATATACATTTGAAGTTATTTGTTAGGTTTTGGGTTTTGTTTTGTCAGTTAGGTAAGAAGAAGGTAAAGTAGGTATGTTAAGTGCACATTAGAGCATGGCTGATGTTTTTAAATTATACTCATCCACTGCTTTCTCTGTTTCCAATAGCAAACTCAAGGGCAGACCCATCGATACATGGTATGACCAAGTCACTCTTTATTAATAAACTTCAGTTCTGAAATATTTTCATAACAGGACTACTCTTCAGAAATTACTTTATTCTTTCTGATGTTATAATTTTTTTCATCTACTGTCTGCATCTGAATTCAGGGTATTTTCTTTAGAAATGATTTCATATATGAAAATAATTTATTATCATTTGATATGTTATTTTAAACCAAATTCACATTCAGCTATACTGTCTAAACGTTGTTTCTTATTGAAACATTATATATATTTTTTATTTTTCAATAACTTTGAAAAACATTTATTTTCAAAAGAATAAAACAAGTCCTTGATTATTTAGAACTTTATTTGAACAAATATGGATTATGCTACTATAAGAATGAAAGTACATGAGTGAACAATATTAATCTCTACTGTTAAAGAACTTTAGTTCAGATGCAGGTTTGAACCATTATTTATTTTACTGTGTTAAACTAGATATTAACTGATCAGAAGTAGATGGTAATATAAATAATTTTTTATGTTATGTTAACACATTTGTTATTTTTCTTATGATTTGAAAAAAGAAGAAAAATATAATTCATGTCTTTATATGAAATATTCTTCTGTCACATTTAGAGTTACATTCCTGATTCTATTCATACAATTTTAATCAATACGAAACACTGTCTTTAATAATACTTATTAAAAATATTCTGTGTAATTATCTCTAATAATTCTAGGTTAATTAATATTTATGTTATATTCAGCAATATGGATGGGAGAAGAAATAATTCATCAGTTTCAAACTATTAGGCTCTTAATAAAGCCTATTAGTTATACCTATTGTTATAGATTTGTTTTCATTTTTAAACAGTTATTTTAATCTTTGGTTTGCTGGTATCTGCATTGTACCGATATTTAAAACTATGCATATTTATACTTTGAGTGCGCTGAATTATGCAGTAAAATATTATGTTCTACACAAATATTCTATTAGTTTAAGGGTTAATCAAACATTAAGGTCTAATCTGGTTGTTTAGAAAAAATGTAACATATTAATTTACACAAAGACAAAAAAATGAAACAAATGCATGGGACTTTAGTTCTATTATCAGTTATTTTTCTTTAACTGAGTTTTTCCCTGGGCTGAGTAGATGATAAATAATAAATAGTGGCATGAGCATTAAAGTGGCATGTATTTATAAGCTTTAGTTTATTTATTTATTGATAGTTATAGTGTCTGTGAGTTTATAATATGATGAGCTTATTACAACCAATTTAACTTTAAACCCTATATAAGAGCTATTAAAAAATAGACAATTTTTTTAACGTTATTTCAAATTTATACTGTCCTCCTAGGCTCATAGAAATTGTAGATAGAAGTTGTCAAAAGTTGTATGTGTCATATCATTTTGCCTATGCTCGAGTAGTTGCATTTAGCAATAGTTGCATTTGTTTTAGCAAAATGGAATAAAATAATCACTTAGCCATATCCTCTTCCATTCCTCTGTGACAATTTGTTTAGGATAAATATAATTAATGTAAAAAAATATTCACAATAGAAAGTTCATTTCTTTACTTCATTTATGTTCATATTTGTTCCTAACTAGAAACTATAATTTTCATCAGGTTCTGTAGCACACCAGGTTTCAATTTTATATAACATCAATGTGACAATTTATTTTATTAATTTGCAGTAGCGTTGCTGATAACAAGGATTTTCATACAGCGTCTGTGCAAGAAGACACCCCATTTTTGTATTTCATTCTGGAAGCTACATTACATAAGGTTTTAAGCACATATTTTTGAAGTTTCTGAAATTCGAGTATATATTTTTTTGGGAAATGTGTATTTAATTTTTTGGTTTTCCATAAAATCGATACATTAGTGAAGTATAAATGGATAATGTGTTGAAACAATGAAAGGACTGATTCTAAATTAAATGTTTGTGGTTCTTCAGCCAGTATGCTGTCCTCCGGCCATGAGGTTTGTCGAGTCATCAAGCAAAGGTTCACTTTTAATTCGTGCTGATTCTGAGGGGTCTGTTCTTGTTTGGACTGTGCCTGAAGTGCCTACCAATCAACTTATTGAGCTTCGCCAGTTATCGCAAAACACTCCAAAGAGTATGTATACATATGCATGTATATACACACACGTTATTAATTTAGGATTAATGTAGAATTATAACAACAGATTTCTATTTTATACTAAAAAATTCCAATAATCACTATTTAGTTAGTTACCTATATAATATTAGAATCAATGCAAAATTGTATTAGAAGATTAGAGAAATGCCAAGTGACTGATTGTGATGATTAATGATCTAATACGGTAGGCCTCTTATTTTGTATTTTATTGTGTATAAGTGTAGGTATATTACCATTATTGAAATCCTATGTTTTTATTTGTTGATTTGGTCCATGCTAGATCAGTGTTCAGTGTTCACCATCTTTTGTAAATATAGTGAATTGCTCTTGTACATGTTGGTTGCTCACGAAGCAAGCATCGTTTCTGCACTGCCACAGTAATGGATAACAGTATAAGAGTGCAGTGAAAATGCTGACAGGTTGCTCCATCAGTTGCTGGCATGTTAGTCCCTCGATATATTACTGATAGATTGTTACTGGAGGTGATGAAACCATTCTAGCTTAGGACCAAATAGATGAATGGAGACAATCACAAAAGTGATTACATAGGGATATTGTCTTCTACTTAGCATTCTGTGTGTGTATGCACGAGTACAGTTTATTTTCATTGATTCCCTCCTACACAGATAATCTTCTTGAACCTTTATAAATTTGACATATTACCAAAATGATGAAGCCTTTTTAACACAATAGACACTTTTTTTTCACTGTTGGATTGAACATGATTTAATTGGGCTGTTCTAAAATAATGATTGTTTGTCAAACATATTTGAATTGTTTTAGATAATTTTATATTTTTGTGTTGGTCAAACATATTTGTTGTTAATCTATGAAATATTTAAGATTAGCTAGTTTTTTTAACAATGTTTTAGATTTGGAACCTTTTATGAGTACCAGTCTTGCTGAAGCATGGGCGGCTATGAAACCGCCACCAGTTGGAATCCTTGATCAGCTTGTAAGTTCGCTAATGAGCTTTTATTGAGAGATTGCCAGTGTATGTGGACTGACATTTACATGCTTTATTTTACTGTAATTTAAATTATATATTTATTTTTTTAATTATTTTGTTTATATATATATATATATATATATATATATATATTGTTTAGTTATATGTTGTTCTCTTTGCTCTGAGAGGGGAACATTACATGTCACCTGGTATACTTAAATAATATGTTATGTGAAAATTAATTCATTTTAAATATAGTTATTAATTGAAAGTGGTATAATAGAAATATTTTTTGTTTCATAGGAAAATGGTGCTAAATTGACAGCAAGTATATATTTACCACAACAAGGGAGACTTGTAGTCGGTCGAGAAGATGGGACAATTGTTATAGTACCAGCTATTCAAACAGTTATGTTGCAGCTGCTTCATGGAAGTCACCAACAGTATGATGGTATATTTTACTTTATATACTCTGTTTGGTGTGAAAAGCTATATAACTTTACAGTAGCGAGTTTCTGTGGTCCATAGCTGATGTACAGATATATAAGTTTCAGCCATCATTAAATAATGTACTTTTCTTGTATTCACAACGGAAATTAAATTTGCTTCAATATTGGAGGACAGATACTGTGAGAAAAAAGCATATTGGTATGTGGGTATTGTATTGTCAATTGCAAACTTATCCAGCATAGCTCAGACGATAAGGGCATGGAAGATGATGTCCTGGGGTTGACTTCCTCAGCAGGCAGTCTCATATTAATTGCAAATTTGAAGTAACATATTATTTTATTTTATTCAATTTTATATAGATTTATTTGACCAATATTTACATGCATATATGACAGTGGACTGTTGACCAAAAGTATGGTATTGCGAGAGTAAAAAATTAACTTTCCAGATTGGCCACCCCATCAAATCCTGGAGGGTCACACAGGTCGTGTGAACTGTCTGGTATATCCGCACCACATCCACAGGCGATATGATAAAGCACATCTAGTGAGCGGAGGCGTCGACTTTGCTGTCTGCCTCTGGGACCTCTATGCTGGCACTCTACTGCACAGATTCTGTGTACATGCTGGAGAAATAACGCAATTGCTTGTACCTCCCAATACGTGCAGTGTAAGTATTTGATAAGGCCATAAGATATTAGAGGTTTATCAAGATTTCAGTGTACCGATTGAAGTAATTCAAATAACTGATTGAAGTAATTAATGTTTGTGATGCATTGGTATGCATCTTGCATAAGGTTCTTTGAGTCAATATGAAGAACATTGTTTTGGAATAAATTTTGTCTGTTCTTAATTTGAACATTTTAGTATGAATTTGAATTTGTTTTGTTAAACATAAGTCAACAATTTGAGATAAAAAATACTTTTAATGCTGCAGCTTCAAATATTTCAGCTTTTTACACAAATAATGTTCTGGTAAGTTTAAGAAATGTATAAATAATATATCATGACAAATGGCAAGTTGAGGGTCAACCCTCCATCTTAAACAAGGCTATGCTATGAAACATTTTTATTAAATAAACATCATACATTAAATGAAAACACCCTGTATTCTAGTTTTTGAAATGCTAAAGTTTCATTTTCAGTAGGAGTGTAAAGTGTTTCTTCCCCAGATTCATTGATAAGTATACCTGGGGGGTTGAGAACTAAATATGTTTTAATTTCTCTTAATGATTCCTTGACATCTAATGCTATGCAACTTTTAAATATCATGCAGCAGCAACAGCAGCCAGTCCCTTTCCAAATCCAAAGTAGTGTCAAGAAACAGGAGATGTAAAGAATCCAATGTAAAGTAATAAAAGCAGCTCGGTATACAATACTTGATAATGAAGTTCGTTTAAGCTTTATATCATAAATCAGACAATCGATACCCCTTATAAATGTGCTTTGCCGGTCTTTCTCAGTGCAGTTTCTTATTTGTTTACTTTTGCCTCTATAGAATACAAACGACTCTAATCCCTTCAGTATTTTTGATTCTTCCAATTTTGTTTTATTTATTGCTTCAGGTTTTTTCATTTTCTCCTTAATATCATTGTAATAATCTTCTGAAAACAAATCATAATTATATTCATATTCTGTTTCATTCCCAATTCCATCTGTACGACTGTTATTTGTTTGCCGCTTTATCTTTTTCACAGACTGTATTGTGTACTTTGGCCAATTATAAAAATTGTCATTATCATTTAACCAGTTTAATTTGATGGGCTTTTTAACTACTGGAACATTGGTTGTTCTTCTCTGAAGTATAAATTCGTGCAACGGTACCATTATGTTAGGGTTGACCATCATTTCATTTATGTCTTTTAATTGAATCATTTCTAAACTTTCATGAAGAAAATTTTCACTGTCAAATTTTACAATTCCTCCAGTATCTGTGATCTTGTCAACAATTGGAAGGAAATGAGCAAATTGAAAGTATAAGGCAGAAATATACAGCACTAATTTCATTTTACCTGATATTATCATTATTGGACTAATTGACATTTCTAAAAATGACTATTTCTATTGAAAGCCGTATCAGCTCTTGAATTCTGAGATTATTTTTCAACTTGTTTAATATTTTCTTTTTACTGTTATTAAGTAATATTAATGCTTTTACACCATTATTCACTTTAATATTATATTATTATTATCTACATTACTATTATATATGCCTGCTCAGCTTTTCATTTGTTTTTCATATGTTAATGTGGTTTTTGTCAGAAAATGAATTTAAATAGTATTATTTAAAAGGTCTGATTATTATAATAGTTATATATTTATACCTCACGTATATATTAATTATTTATTATTCAGCCATCTTTAAGAGTTCAAAATGTGTTAACTTCTAGTTGTATGTTTAAATGTATATAAAAAATTATCTACTATATGTCTGTTAACCCTTAAAAGTGATAACAACTATTGAACTATTGAATAATGGTTTCACATTTTTTTTATAGTTTTGGTTGTGAAAGACAGCTTTCTTTTTTACATTTTATTTTTGAAATGAGGTAATTTAAAATCTGTTTCACGATTGCAGAATCGAGTTCAGAAATGCATCTGTTCAGTAGCCAGTGATCATTCAGTAACACTTTTGAGCTTAACCGAGAGGAAATGTGTCGTACTGGCTTCACGTCATCTTTTCCCTGTTGTAAATATAAAGTGGCGGCCTTTGGATGATTTCATGATTGTTGGATGTTCCGATGGTACAGTTTATGTGTGGCAAATGGAAACAGGTGATTATTTTATTTGTTTTTTTTTCAATCTACTTTTGACAAGAAGATTTACTTTTGATCTGTTGTATGTCACATTAAATTAAAATTTGCAATAATAAAGCCCGCTGTGAGCAGGTTTCAACAACCTTGTTCACTAAATTTTTAGCCTGGTGCCCTTCTTGATGATACTTTGTAGGGCTTATTCTAAAATGAGAGTAGGTGGAAGGAAAGAAGATTAGACTGGGTAGAGAGTGTGGGGTATTCTTATTTACTATCCACTTATTCAGTTCACTTAGCCACCATGGCCAACTTTTTAATTCCTAAATTATAGAAAATAATTATAATTATAGAAAAGTTAGTAAAAAGTGTTTCTCCCATCTTAAGATAGTGTTAGCAGTTGAAGGGAACTACTTCTGGAGAAAAATTTTAAATTTAGAATCATTTGATGGTGCTAATCCAAATTTGATTTGGCTTAAGTTTAATATTAAAATCATGTATCCAGAATACTCAATTATTATTGCAACAATAGTTGTGCGGGGTTATTTTAGTAAAATGATGATAATATTTTGACATAACTTAAATAATTTAATATTTGTATTGTATTCCTTGTATTTGTATTGTATACTGTATTTCTTTGAAACAATTATTAGTAATAGTGGTGCCTGTGCAGGCACGTGTGCATTGTGTATTTACGATCATAGGTTAGCCATCTTGCAGAATATGAAAAATGCTAATTAGAGAACTTGTAAATAGGTCATTTGGACCGAGTTTTACATGGAATTAATGCTGAAGAAGTGTTGTATGCCTGTGATGAAAACACAAGTGCTGTGATATCTGGTGAGTCAGGACTTGCTAATCCTGCTGTACATTTCTTCAGGGGCCTTAGACACCGCAATATGTCTGCAATTCGTCATGCCACTCAGGTATGATCAACTCATATATAAATAATTTATATTCTACATTCGTGTGTAGGGAAAATCAGATGCCATTAACTGACAATCTATATGTTTCCACCTGACTCATTAATAAAACAGCAATATTAATTGAATCAAATTAAACATATTTCTATAAATACTTTTATGTTTATTACATTTTTATGTTATTAATTTTGTTTGTAGTAATGGTCAATTAGTGTTGTGAGCTCTGCAGGTTCCTTTTGCTCTACTCTGTTTATACAAAACTGGGTCTGTTTACTTCTAAAAATATTTAACTCCAGCACACTGATTAGAATGTAGTTTTTAGACAGTTTGAAATGCTTATTACAGCACATAATATGATGTACAGCCAACTGTATTTGAGGCTGATTATGAATAGAATTGTCTTTTATCATTTATAAAATAGTTTATAAAAAATTGTTCTTATAATGTTTTTTATGTGGTTAATCCTTAGAATTTAATTAAAATTTAATTAGCACTACTGTAATATAAATTTTTAAAATCAAATCTATAAGAATTTGTGATTGAATAATTTTGCTTCAGATTAATTTAGTATTGTAGAATATGAAATAAAATATCTGTAAGTGTACAGAAATATGATTGGTTGAAAAATTTGACATTTATTATTTCTGGACAATAATTAATTACCAAAAATATTTAAAAAACCTGTAATTAATACTCAAATATTACTTTTAAATTTTTCAGAGAGGATTACACCAGTTGCAACAGTTGAGTCATCACAATCAGCATGATGGCAGTGACCATCAAAAGCCTAGGGCATTCCCTTTAATGATCCAAGGATTGAGAACTAATCCAAAAGATCCAGAAAGCCATATCTTGTGCTTTGATATTGAAGCACTTATAGGTAACTTCTTGTTACTGTTGACCAAATTTTTATTTTACCTGAAAAAAAAATATCTCTTCTGAATTATAATGAAAAACAATTAATTTATCTGATGTTTAATTTTAACTTATTCCTGTTAAAAGTAGTATTTCAGAAGTATGTATCTTGATATTTACTGTTTCAACTGGGATATTTGTTCCTAAGCTAATGGACCACCAAACAAATATTTTACTTGAACTATGAATTATCAGAACTTATTAAACTATTCTCAACTTAAGAGTGCACATGTAAGTTATATATACAGAAACATACAAAATTATAAAACAAATGTGCTATGGCATAAGAAACAAATGTTGATTGTAATCCCAAATACATGTAGTGTAATTTGAGATAACTTTAGGTGTTCTGTTTACTTAATTACAAAGTAACTTAAAAATTGTTTATGAAAAATTAGTTTTATTTAAAAAAAAAGAAACAGAAACCCAACAGTGAAATATTGATTTTCAGTAATCGTACATTGAGAGATATTAACAAGAAAATTTATAATTGCAGTCCAGTTGCTCAGCGAAGAATACAGCTCAATGTCACCTGGGACATTAGAATCGCAAGGCTTGATTAATGCTTCGGAATACCAGAAAGTGGCAGCTTTGACTCAGTCAGCTTCTCCAGATGCACAGAAAAAAATTGCAGGTAAGATATTTTTGTATGTTTTTATTTTTCTATTTTTTGTCTGTGTGACATGAAAATTATAGATATTAAATCATAAATTACAAAATGTAAATAATTGTTCTTATGAACAATAATTTTAGTTTGTAAGTGTGCTGTAAATGAAGAGTTATAAATTCATTAGACATCTTATTTAATACTTAAAATGTTAAATTGAATGAACAGTTGAAGAAACTTGCCATGATTTATTTTAACTTTTCAAATAGCTAGGACATTTAAATATGGAATTTCTGGATAATATTTTTATCCTCTATATGAAATAACCCATAGTCTGATATACTTCCATAAAATAACAAGATATTAACAGTATTGTATGTTTTTGTCTGAACATAGTAAATTGCATTTAAGTGTGAAACACTATTTTACTGTTGATTAATCTATCAAGAATGGGTCACAGAATAAACAGTGCAAAAATATTTTGAAATATTATTCAGTGATATGTTAACAGTTAGGTTAAAGAAAGTAGGTAAAAAGAAAGTATACAAAAAAGTCAGAGCATCATCTAGTCTTCATTTTGAAACCTGAGTGATCCTATGGTTTGATTGATTTAGTTATTTGTTTAGAGTTACTATATCTATTAGTCTGTTTATCTGTTAACACGCCTACTTTGGATAGACTTCTTTGGTAAGGTCAAGAACAAAGCTGGGGACATGGAACGTATACTCAAGGAAAAGGATAAGCATGGTAAAACATATTGAATATTAATGAAGGTGTACCAGAAAAATAGTATTTTCCCTTATTTTAGGAACTATCGTGATATCAAAATAATATTATACCTTCATCATTTTATTTCTTATTTTTGACTACATTTTGATATATTTTTATAGGAAATTATGTTATTTTTAATATTTATTTTTCATGGCTTTTCAAATTATTTAAACATTAAGTTTTGTTATAGGTATTCTTGCTAAGATGAAAGAAGGTGCTGAAAATGTACAGACTAAATTGCAGGCCAAAGCAGAAAGTGTTGGCTTCAAACCCATTTCCTCTGATACTCGGGGTAAGTACAAGTTTTTAGATTTTTTTTGTACCAAACTTAAAAGTAGGCTGGAGATCACCCATAATTTTACTTATGTTATAAAACAGGATATTCTAAATACTTTCTCGATAGAACTGTTAAAATAGTTTATAATATTTCTATAGACATTTTTGTTAGATTTGCATAATAAGGGTATTAACACTATTTTCATGATTGCACTTTGTTATAAATTTTCTAGTAACTCTACTAAATTTTCCTTTCTTTGATGTGATCATGAATATGTTTCCCTATGAATACCTTCTAGTCATGTATTTGTAAAATAGAACTAGATACGAGGTAAAATAATTTGAATTCAACTTTCAAGTATGGAGTTTTTCTATCGGTGTTACGGAGCACAAAAATTAAACATCAATTTGGGAAGAGCAATTTATTTATAAACAGAATAGAGCATTACACAGTACAGTAATGCTCATCCAGTGGTGTCCTATACTCCTTTAGTAGTGGTAGGGGTAGAAGTTATAATAGGGGTTGTAGGTCCTATAAGGGTAAGTAAGGGGGTGGGTATAGGAATAACCGTAGGCAGAGGTGTAGGGAGTAACGTGGCCGGGTACGACGGGGGTGACGATGGCACGTTTGCTCCTGGTCACAGGGGTCTTCTCCTCTTCTGTCACCTTGGCGACAACCTCAGCGGTGGCGGAGTCTACGACAGCGGGGGTGACCACAGGCACGTGGTGGGTGAAGGCCCAAGGGTGGGTGTAGGTGAGGGGGGCGATGCCTCCGATGTGGGTCAGAGGGGCGACGTGAGCGACGGGGGCGACGTGGGTCAGAGGGGCGACGTGAGTGACGGCGGGTGTGACATGGGCGACACGGGTTACGGGGGCCACGACGTGGGGCACGACCAGGTGGCTGGTGGAAGCCGGGAGGACGGCCTCGCGCCTCGACCTTGTCTTGGCCTTCTCGATTTCGGCGAGGTGAGCAGACCTGGCGGCGACAACTTCAGGGGTGTCCACGACTGGGACGGGCGCCACTGGCCTGTCGACGGGGGCTACTGGCAAGTCGTTTGAGGCCACACGGTATCCCAGAGCGTCAGCTACGTAGTCGGTCCTTGCGACGGTACCGTCAGCCTTCAAGAAGCTGAATGACCCGACCTTGTTACCGGCAGCATCCTATACAGTTATTAGCGATATAGTATACACCTTAAATTATTTTTGGAAAATGGTAGTATTCTCGCTCGATTGTTTTATCCCTATTAACAAAATTTACATTCTATTCTATTAAAATCTTAGTTATATATCCGTTTATAAAATTCTTTATACAGAAAGTTTACCACACTATTCCTACTATTTGAAATATTATGACTCTTAGCGGTGTTTTTCTGTCTGTCTGAGATGAAATTGAGTATGTTGCTTCTTTCCAGAGACCCAAAGTCAGGTATATCAAAGATTTGGAATTGTGTCAGGCTTTTTAGGCTGCAAACTATTTTTGGATATTTTGCAACAGCATTGGGAAAGTACAAAATCAGATTTTTTCGAATCAAATATTGAAGTTCAGTTGCATTGTTGAAAGAAACATTGTCGAATTTGTTATTTTTACAGAATATTGTAATATTTCTAAAAATTCATAGCCGCGAAATTGTGGAAGGAGCTAATTAATATATGAAAAGTGGTGTATAGGTTTGTTGAGGGGGTGTGATGAGTAAGATCTGAATGTGGTAATCACCTGAACGGCAGTGTGAACCTGACCGGGTTCAACATGTCCGTAGGTTGCTTGGCCTAAGAAGTCCTGAGCGTGGTACTGAGTCTTGACACCGATAGGTGCCACATGGGGGACTACAGAGTGTCCATAGGCCAGAGGGCTTCCCCATACGGAGTAAGGGGTATAGCCATAACCGTACGGCACCGGTCCAACTCCATTGTAGATCACATCAGGCTTGGCAAAAGCGCAAGCGAGCACGGAGCACAATACCACCTGCATTCAACAAAGTATAATTACTTTAATGTGTCTAAAAGTAGTATGAAATTATAATCCTGCCCAATCATCAATTGGTGAAGAAAAAACTAAAGACTTCTTCTGAAACAAGTTAATCTTAAAAATATCTTATCAAGAACAGTAAAAATATATGCTGAGAATAGAATATAAAACTCATTCTTAAAAGTTTGATGAAGAATTCTTTGTGAAGAACATCAAATTTATAAAAATGATGTATTGGATGAATACAATAATTGTTGGATGTATTGATAGAAAATTTTCACAGTGAATATTTCAGAACATATTGAGAAATTAAACAGAGGCAAACTTATCCACGATCATGTGGTGCTGGCTTCAAGTTGAAGATGTGTCAAGAGTTTATCTTTCCTATGACATTTTAAAATGACTGTAGTTTGGATAAATCGCATTGAATTCTAAAGGGATGACTAAAAGGTATAGAGTTGAACTTACGAGAAACTTCATGATTGCCTGTGGGAACCCAAAGTGTGCTTGTGGCCTGTGTCCTGGCGCTTATATAGGGGGAAGTGGCAAGGTCGTAGTAGCATCTCAGACACCGGATTGGACAGGGTGGGGCTCCTCCAATTATATAACTTAGTCTTCATCCTTTTATCATTGGCCCACCTTCTTTATATAGCTTTGTTATAAATAAGACGATTTTTCTTAAATGGTAAATGTCAAATAAAAGCAGTATTACTAAATGTATTGAAACATTACATTCTTTAACCAGTAGTAAATGTAACCATTCTATAACAATATGGGTGGAGCTAAATATGCATGACAATTCCAGTTGACCTTTCTGGATTAACTTTATATATACATACATGTCAGTTTTAAAAACTGCTTTGAAGTTCAGAATTGTATATTTATTCTACCTTTGTATATACGTTTTAAACAGCAGGGTAATTTTTGAACCCCCTTAAAGTGAAGCAGAAGCTTCCTCACAACTTGTCAGTTCTATTAGAATTACTATATTTATGGTGAACTTGAATTTCATCAGTGGTTTTATTTTAACAGTCTAATAATCTATTTTTTTAAGTGATTGGATTTTACAAATTGAGACTACATATTCTGATCTAATAATTTTATAAATTTCAACAGCAATTTACATTAACTGAAACTAATAAATATGACTTGGTTATAATCATTTGATAGGAATAAAAAAGTTCATTTATTCAGGAATAATTTCATTACTAAAGATATAATGGAAGTTAACTAAAATGTTAAATCCTTTAATTTTAATTAATATACACAATTTAAACATTCCTACTGAAAATTATGTAAAAGAAATATGATTACACACTGAAATTATTTCAACCTGCCTATGAATATGAAAAGATGGTAACATAGAGCCAGTTTAGCATTTATGATAAACAGATACAAAATAGTTTAGCATAAATAAAGTACTAAATTTGACTATAAACTGAAATACCTGGTTCAGGAAGGTTTCTTTGTTCTTTAAATGTTATTTTTTGTTAGTTTGTATGTTGTATTGTTGTTATGTTATATATACAACATACACATTTATATAAAATGATAATATAAAAAGTCACTAAATAAAATTATATAGTATACATTTAATAAAATAAAATCCATTATATAAAACATTTTTAGATTGAAAAGGAAAATTAGTTCATCTAATGAAATTTAATTTTTGCTCCCGATTATGAATCCAGAGAGAATTTCTTATATATATCAGTATATACTTCAATGTAAGTACATTTTTCAAATTTGTAGATAACATTTCATAAATTTTATGAGATTTTATGCTCATCTCATAATTATTTTGTATAAATCTTTCTCACTACAGACCTCCTGGTCACTTATTCTTGTTATCTATTTCACTATTAATTAGGAACTGTTGAATGAAAGAAAATTGTTTTTCTTGCAAATAATATTTTAATATATTTTGAGGAAAGAATTTTATAGAACACTGGCATTTTTTTATCAATGAGTTATAATTTCTTTTGTTAAATGTAGACCAGAACTCATTTCAGATGCTCAAGGCCAGGTTGGTGTTTCCAGGTTTTTTGCCTGTCAGCCAGGTCTACCCCTTAAAATATTCTGGCTTAAAATATTAGGTTATTGTATAAGTTATATTAAATAACATTATTATTAATTTCAATTATTAGATTAAATTAATCCGTAAGGTCTTCTTGAAATTTTTTTCTATAATATTAGTTTTTTCAGTACAATTCTGCAGTTTCATATAATATTCTTGTTATTAATATGCTTTCTTTTTAATTCGAGTCTCTTTGGAATGATTCCAATATTTGGGTCAGTGTTCATTTTCAATTGAATATTTTCTTTTATTATATTGCCCCTTTTGTACTTATTCTTGAATTGTAAAATTTACAGTTAGATTTTACAGTTACAAATGATATTAACATATTCTGTGATGGTACTAGTTTTATTTTAGTTGAAATTTGTTGCCAGCTGACATGACTCTAAGTATTTCTCCTTCGTTTAATGTATTTATAGGGATATATTTAAGGGATACCATGTAGTTTTTGAAGCTTCCAAATTTAAATTCTTTTTAACATTTTATGTTTTCATTGCTCTAATAAGGTATATTATTTTACATACCATTGTTACATAAACCAATAGGATCACCACAAAAATAAGCAATGATGCAATAATCAGAAAAGATAAACTAAATGTAGTATTCATAAATCATTCATTCATCTAAACATATATAAAAATAACGAATCTTAGCCTAAATTTATTCATATTTTGCACATGTATAAACTATTGAACTCGTCTTAGTTCTCAGTTCTCAGTTGGAGTATGCTTTCTGATAGTGGTTTTCTGTTTCTACTGGACATATTAACATAGTATGAAGTAAGGTTTCCATCTCACTCCCTTTGAAAACTGCTCAGATATGATCACAAGCTAGGGTTGATGCTACATCTAAGATAAGAAATGTAACAAGTGGAACTGAACACGTATTATTTTTTGTGTCTGTAGATGATCCAAAAGAAATATTGTTCTCCATGAGTCTAATTTGAGATTAAATAAAATAGGAAACTGTTAAATTTATTAATAGTAAGCATGCACTTAGGTACAGAAGATTTTAGTTGGTGCTGGGCCCAAACATACATATACAATATACATACAGATATTAATGCAAGTACAAGTTTTGTATTTTTAGAAATCTGATGCCTTTTATGTGTGGTCATTTATTGTTTAACACTTTTATGTCCAGTGACACCAATGTGTTTTCATATGCAAGATGGTGTTACTGGTGACAACATATTGGTAGAGTTCACAGGCCTCCCCTTATTTGCCAAAGGGAGAAAACAGTTTATGAAATTTCCTACTTGATAAATTTAGCAGTAACTTTATGTGGACACCATAGTGTTAATAAAACCATCCTTTTCAAGTCACATTTCACTGATGCAGTATTTATTTATGCAGGCTTTTTTATTTTTATCAAACAACATTATTCATTGTTCTATCATGATAGGGTTTTTAACAATTGACTCCATGCAGTCCTTCATATTAATTAAATTTAATTTCTATCAGAATGATAATAATTTCATCTCGAATCATATTTCCAGTTAGTTATAAGAATTATTTTTAATTTTAAAAAAATGCTAGTCCATAGCATTGAAAATATTTGAAAATAGTTCAAACTGAATTATTCCTGGCATTTTTCATATTTAAACTGAACTTGTTCTATTTGCACCCATATAATATATTTGAAATAAATATAAATTTACTATATCAATACTGTTCGTTAACTGTATTTTTAATTAAATTGTTAGTAACACGGCCCAGTGCTGATTTCAGTTTATGACCCTCTCTATCAGCAGAGAATCTCTTACACTCTATACTTTTAGTTATTATTTGCCAGTAATATTCATCCGCCAAACGAATTATGTACTCCGTTATAAAATATTTAAATAGTAGTTCCTGATTTAAAATTATGTGCTGGTATTTCATTTTGTGAGGCTGTTAACTCGAGGAGAGAAAATATAACGCCAAATATATAATTTAATCTTTTTATTAAGGTAACATGCGACGATGTCATCTAAAAGAAAACCGTGTACATCGTACTGTACAGTATTTACACTGAAAACAATCGATATTAAAGTCCAACTGTGGTCTCGGCAGCTCTGACTCTACAACGATCGTATGGGTGAATCCGTTTAGTCGACCCTGTAGGAAACGGCGTGGCCGGGGTTGTTGACTATGGTGGTGAGGGTGGCTTCGCGGAGGGCGGGGGCGGCGGCGTAGGCGACGGGGGCGTGTACGAGAGGGGCGGAGTAGGCGAGGGGAGCGTGGTGGAGGATGGGGGCGGCGGCGTAGGCCAGAGGGGCGTGTAGGAGGGGAGCGGTGGCGGCGGGGGTGTGGGCTAGGAGGACGGAGCGCCTGGTCCTGGTGGTGGCGGCGGCGTGCTCGGCAAGGTGGGCGGCCTTAGCCTCGGCGACCTCGGGGGTGTCCTCGACGGGGGCGGGCAGCTCGACGGGAGCGGCGGGGATAATGTCGGCGGCGGGGTTGGCGGCGACGGCTTCCAGCTTGGCGATGTGGGCGGCCTTAGCCTCGGCGACCTCGGGGTGTCGACTACGGGGTCGGGGAGTACGGGGTGGAATTCGGGGGCGGCGGGCAAATCGTTGGCGGCTACCCTGTAGCCGAGGGCGTCGGCGACATAGTCGGTCCTGTGGATTTTTCCGTCGTGGGGGTTCAGGTAGCTGTAGCTTCCGACCTTGTTACCGACGGAGTCCTGGACAGCGTGGTGGGTCTGGAGAGGCTCGGCGTGTCCGTAGGAAGCCTGGCCGATTTCGTTCTGGGCGTGATACTGGGACTTGAGTGCGGGGGCAAAGGCCGGTACTACGGCGGGTGCTACAGCGGGTACTACGGCGGGTGCTACTGCGGGTACTACGGCGGGTGCTACTGCGGGTACTACGGCGGCCCTGTGGGCGAAGAAAGGGGCTCCGGCCCAGCCGTGGCTCCAGGGTGCCAGACCGGCTCCGTAGTATCCCCAGGGAGCGCCGACCGCGCTGTAAGCGATGTTGGGCCTAGCCACGCAGCTGGCCACAATAGCACTCAGTACAACCTAGAAAATATTGTTATTCGTAATTTTCCGAATATTATTTTCCTAGAACGTGCAAATTACTATTCCTTGGGAGAACGATAACATATTTCCAACATTTTACGTTTTCTTTTAATACTTTTAGGTAACGTTGCTTCGTTATGTTTAAATTATGGCCAATTGCTGTGGTATTAGAAGATTTTAATGATTGTACTCGAACGATTTATAAAATGAATCTACTCGTTTTCGATAATATTTTTGTTTAGTTTGTTTATTCAGTTTTCACTTATGGCGTGCGCGAAATGTGTTCCGTGCGAATCCGATAGAATGAAAAATTTTTAAGAATTTTTCGAGTACTTACCAACAGTTTCATGTTGTTCCTACTTGGTATCAGACTAAGAGACCAATTGACATCTGAGGTTTCGTCCGGGGGTTATATAGTAAGCATCAAGGTCAGAATTGCTTCCTGTTTATGGCTGGAATCCTTTTTGATGGGTGGGGCTGGTCTTTGATGCAGGCTTATTTTTTCTCTGAAATTCTAGTCATCCTTATTGAATTCCTTAGTTACTGTTTACCATTTTATTAACTTATTTCAGCCACCTAAACTTGGATATATCGTATGAACGTTGTATTAGTTTGAGTTCACCGAAAGAACAGTTGTTAAGAACTGTTTAATGGATTCCGTTTGGACTTACTTTTTAGCTTATTGGATTTCGATGAATCATTCTAATTTAAATGTAATATGGTAGTCGTATGTTTATATTATGTAATTGTACGATGCACTCCTGCAATCTTAATTAACTTCAATTTATGTTTCTAACTGCATTTTTAAACGGTAAACAAGCGAATGAAAAACATGCTCTCTTTATGTAATCTCTGTCTGACTTCAGTTCTTTTTTTACTAGATAATACTGTTATTCGTTTCCTTCCATTCGATTGGAAAAGGTAGCGTTAAATGTTTGCAAGTTTTGTGGGCAGAAACAAATATTTTTTAAATTTTGTTGAATTATTGCGTCAGTCTGTTTATGTTAGTACTTTTTTTTACATGAACTGGCCTAATGTCCCCTCTTTTTCTAATATTAATGTCGCATTTAGGAGCCTCTGATCGGAGACATAAGTTGCTCACACCGTATCACAAAAGCGCATAAGTGGCCATAAGCTCAATTTTGCTACATTAGCGACGTTGAAAAAAATATCGCATTTGTAAATTGTATAATTACCGTTTATAGGAACAAGTATGTACTTATGTCATAGGTGTCACTTCATGGCTATTTAAGATAGATAATTGTGTAAACCAGGCAAACGCTCGCAAAGTTTACCCAATTTTAATCTATTTTCTACTGAACCTTTTGTTGTACTTTTCTAAATCTTCAAGATGAAACGTTCTTGTTGTTTATTGATTTAATTTCTTAGTTCCGTTGCTGTGTACCGATAAAATATTCGGTAGGTGTGTAATAAAATATTTATATGTGCTATATAATAAAAGACAACTACAACAAATATTAAAATTACGTAAATGCGTACAAAAAATTGCTAGGGTGGCTCGTGTGGGTGAAGGCTGTTGGCCCCGGTCAGGACCTCGTGGGTTTGACTCGGACGGCAAGTCGTCCAAATAAGATCAACGGACTTAATGCAGAGTTTAAAATAAGTAGAATAAGAGTTTCACCGGTTATTATATACAGCGAATACAATGCAGTTAAGCAGCCTAGGGAAAAGCTCATTGTTGAGGGCTGTGTTCTACTGACTTAACCACTGGTCACCAGTAAAGACATTTACTACCGCAAACACTTAAAAATTATAAATAGGAAGTTTTCTTTTGGGATTCGATACGCAATCAGGTTCCACATTTGTACAGCATTCTTAAACTTGCGCTGTGTTTTACTTCAGTTTCTAGGAATATATTGCCTTTTTTCAACTTTTCTGATTCAATAGCACATATACAGGCGAAACAGCTTAATTTAAAAAACATCAGTGTTAGTAACTATAATTCAAAGCGATGTTTAATTTCGTTCACACTTACGAGTACTTTTCATGGTAGTTTCGATAATCAATTTAAAATTTTGTTTTTTCTGTGAATAATAGATATATTAAGTAGATCTTCGTCAGTTTCTGACTGGGTAAGCTTAGAAAAGGATACTATTACGGGAGAACTTGACAGCACTCCTGTTAATTTTTTCCCAGAGAGTCACTACCGAAGAAGAAAAAATTACTTCTGAAGTTAAGGTGAAGGAACCTGTCGTCAGGCAGTACTGGGCCAAACGTTCACCCGTGCCACCCAGAAAAAACTAAAATTATACATATAAATATCTTTAAAATCTGTACCCAAACGTGGAGAAATGGTTCGAATTTTTTACTACTACCAAAAAAATGCTGTTAGGACGACTTGATAAATTTCATTTGGATTATGGGATAAATAAAATGTATTTATTACACCCCAGCGATACAGCGACCATTCATAGGATCGTGGGGGAAAGGCGTATAAATTAATAACAAAGAAACGTACATTGTTATAAATAGTTTATTTATTTTAGTTTCTCCCGAGGGAGTTTGATAAACAGGGAACGACGCAAGTATCGACGGCGGAAATGTTATTTACATTATAAGGCGATCGGTCCGCGTCCAACTGTGGTCTCGTCAGCTCTGACCCTGGACTAATCGCAAGTGGGGGCGAACGTTTAGTCGACCCTGTAGGAGACAGCATGGCCGGGGTTGTTGACTATGGTGGTGAGGGTGGCTTCGCGGAGGGCGGGGCGGCGGCGTAGGCGACGGGGCGTGTACGAGAGGGGCGGAGTAGGCGAGGGAGCGTGGTGGAGGATGGGGGCGGGGGCGTAGGCCAGAGGGGCGTGTAGGAGGGAGCGGTGGCGGCGGGGGTGTGGGTCAGGAGGACGGAGCGCCTGGTCCTGGCGGAGGCGGCGGCGTGTTCGGCGAGGTGGGCGGCCTTAGCGGCGGCCACCTCGGGGGTGTCGGCGACCGGGAGAGGGGCCACGGGGAGAGGAGCCACGGGGTGTACGGCGGGGGCCAGGGGCAGGTCGTTGGCTGCTACCCTGTAGCCCAGAGCGTCGGCGACGTAGTCTGTCCTGTGGATCTGTCCGTCGTGGGGTTCAGGTAGCTGTAGCTTCCGACCTTGTTGCCGTGGGCGTCCTGGACGGCGTGGTGGGCCTGGAACGGTTCGACGTGTCCGTAGGAAGCCTGGCCGAGCTCGTTCTGAGCGTGGTACTGGGACTTGAGGGTGGCTGGGGCGACGGCGGGCACTAGAGCGTGGGCGTGGGCGACGGTTGCCGGAATGACGGCCGCTCTATGGGCCACCAACGGGGAACCTACCCAACCATGAGCCCAGGGTGCATAGGCGCCTCCGTAGTAACCCCAGGGAGCGCCTACAGTGCTGTATGCAAAGCCAGGAGTGGCCGAGCAGTAAGCTACCAGAGCAGTCAATACAACCTGAAAATTTAATGAAAACCAGTTTAACACTCTGTTCTTCAAATTTTCTGTACAAAATTTAAGGGATTGATCCCAGGATTCATACCCAGTGGCGGAGCAACTTTATATCGGGTTGTAAATTTTAATTATTATTGAATGATTATTACTGCCATATACCCCTAAATATGAATCCCCATTAATTTAAACTAGTAATATTCCTTGATATTATGGGGGTTAGATATTTTTTCTGTAAAAGTATATTACACGACCTAAAAATTACTTTTATTTAAAGGGATTTTGTTTTAATCTAATTTTTTAAATCAAAAAGATGTTTGTGAGTCTTCTTTTTTACGTTCTATAAAAGTGAACCAACTTACCAGGACTTTCATGTTGCCTCTGCTACTTGTCGATCTAAGAGACCAATTGACTTTGAAAGCACTGTCTGTGGGTTTTATAGTAGGCACCAAGGCCAGTTTTACTTCCTATTCGCTGTGATATCCTATATGAGAGGTGGGGCTGGACCTACCATTCGGAACTCTTTTTTTAGTATTCAACAGGATATATTCAGAACAGGATGATTCCCACTTGTGCATTATATAAATAATGTTATATTTATTTTATTTTATTATGAGTAAATTGTATTCAGAATGGAGTTAGGCTACTGTAGGTATAGATGATGATGTCTGCTAGTAGTAACACTACTAGCAGTAGTAGAAAAATTATGTTAACTAAGGATAATGAAGAACCTTCCAGTTGCCTATGAAAGCAACCAAATGACGCTTACAGGAAACAAACCTAACAGTTAAATGTAATACATCTGACTGCTGCTACTATTAGTTTCATTGGGACTACTTTTTTCTTCTTGTGGTTTTTTCGAGAATGTCTGTTGTCCTTTTCAGATTAAAATGTATATATAAAAAAATCATATTTAAAAGATACATTTTTTTTTACTTTTCAGTGTCATTTGTTGAATAATTATCAAATTACCGATTTCTTAATTTAGCATTTATCAGTTTTAGGAGATAAACAGGTATTGGTTAAATATTAGCAGCCCCACCAAGAATAAATTAGACTGTTAAGTCAACAACACAGTAAATTTGTAAACCTGCTAGTATGTACCAATAGTGTTTACAATGGATAATAGTATTTAATATTGCAAACAAAAAATAGTCACACCCAGAATTTTGGCCTATTTACAAACTGCAACCGAATAATATATTTTAATAATGATTAGAAAATATTATCAAAAATTTATAGCTTTGATAATTTGCCCAAAGAGTTAGCTGAATAATTGGTATATTCAGTTTCTCAGTTCTCTCTTCAAGTTGTTTGTATCTTAGATTGTGTTTCAACTGTAATTAATTTTTATTGCCTCTATACATATGATATCAAAAGTCCCTCAACAGTTTAATGCCTTGGTTAGGCAAACTTTATTAACCAACTATTTTCTTGTTATTAGAAATTAAATATTTTATTAATAAAAGAATATTGTATTTTATTAGATAAGGACACTAGTGTATAAACTCTATTGAACTCTGTTAGAAGGTTACTACTAAGGTGTACTGACCTTAGAGTACCTACACACTTTCTCTGTCTAGTTTCATTGACTCTTTCAGAGCATTGTTTCTTGCCTTGAAATATCTAAGATGTTTGTGAAGGTTGATAGTAGTACTTTTCTTTTCGCAGTAACTTGCAGCATTTGTTTTCTTGTTTGAAATATTGATGCCCATATCAATTTTTGTTATATTTTATTACGAATTAAATTTTTATGAAGAGGATTTTATAGTTTATAATAGCTAAATTTAATTGAATGTTAGAGTGGGAAAATTTAGATTTTAATGTATAATATAAACAGGAATTGTTTATCCTGTGTTTCATATTAATGAATGTATATATTTTTTCAAATCCTCCATTAATAGACTATTTTTCAGTTTTCCTTCCATTCCTATTAAAATCCTTTTTATAAAGCTAGACTTTGCATTAAGCTAGATAAAAAAAAACAGTTTTTAGAATGCTGTCAAGGACTGCCACTCAATACCATTTGTTTTTCATTTTTTTTTTAATTTGCAAGTAGCAAAAATTGGTCTGTTGAATTTCTATATTTCTATATTTTCTAATAGCAAAAAAAGGTAGCCGTTTCTAAGCTGAAATTGAGAGATGACCAGTAAAATTGGCCTTGCCTGAGGGGTAGGTGTGTTTTCAAGGCAAGTCAGTTTATAGTACAATCACACCATGTCCTGTTATATCATAGTATGCTAGGATATCAATTTTTATTTCTATCTTGAATATATTTTTTTCATTGCCGTGTATCCATTTCATTTTTCTTTCATACTCATAGAAAACCTGTGGAAAATTGAAAACTTCTGTATTGTAATGTTCTTGTTGAATTACAGTTTTATTAAACAAATTATGGTCACAGTTGCAGGTTGAACAAATAGATTAGAATGAAAAAAGTGCTGATCCGGGATCAATCACATGGATATCCTTTTCCGGAATATTGAGATAGTTAAAATTTTTTTTAAGACTATTCCGCTGTAGTTCTCCTTATCAAAACACAATTGCATTTAATATTTAGATTTAATAATGTGTGGACTATTTGCATACCATTTTCTCCAGACGTGTTTAAGAGAAAAAGATATTATTAAGAGAAATTAATTTTGGGTCGGCCTCCCGAATTTGCCGGCTGGAGGGACGAGGTTGAGAACTTGACATTAAGAGTGCGTCGGGCGGGGCCTTCCGAGTGCCCTTGAATTGGACCTTGCACTTGGAACGGACCACGCCCAAAACCTGGTTCCTTGTTGGTTGTACGGGTTTTCTTTCCTTCAGCTTTTTCTTTTCTTTTTTTTTACGTCCGTATTCCTTTTTTTTATTACTACACAACTGTCTTCTTGCTCGGCAAGCTATTTCTGCCACACATGACTAATTCTTGGGGGCAACCGGCGATACTGTACATATTTCACCTTGAGACACCTGTCCAGCAAGGTCCACACGCTATTCTAAAGTTGATGGCCTCACTACAATAATTGATTCTCTTAAATTTTAGGGGGGGTCTTAATTTTAATATAAACTTCATTGATTTTTGTTCTTTTGAAAAAATTAAATATGTTACAATTTCGCATTGTACAAATTATTTAAGAATTATTTCAAGTAAATGTGTTCTTATTATTTAAATTTGAAAGTTTTAATTGAATATCCTGTTGAGTGGTTTGTGAGAGTTTGGAATACCATTATTCTCATAATGCCTTATGAATATCATGATATCTGTAAATCATTCATCTCATCTGTCTCCACTCACAGATTTGGTCTGTACCAAAACTGGATTGATCACAAGATTCACAAAAATGGAAATAATAATTTTTTCTGATTGTTGACTGCCTACTCAGAATTCAGATCTAAATATCACATTTTTGTTTTCAGTTCCAATTGTAAGTCTTTTGCCTGCCTTTGAGAGTGTTAACTGTTCATTCCGAAGCATATGAGAATTCGTTATTTTCTTCAGTTGGGAGTGGAAGCGGCGAACCCAGCCGAGCCAAAGTGTGTGAAGCGAATCTGACAATGGAAATGGGTCAGCTCCTGTTGTCACTGCTCCATGCCTGGGGTCTTGATCCGGATCTCGATAGGCTGTGTGAAACTAAACTAGGCCTACTTCGGCCTATGGTCCCAGTCTCGTTTGGAGTCATATCTAAAGCAGGTAACAGAGTAAAATTAAGTTTAAACAATTACTAGTCACATATTTTGTAATTATTTCTTTAATTATTATTTATATTGTCATGACAAGATTAAATAAATTAGACTTAGAACAGGGTAAAATGATTGCTACAAGCAGAAAGTGAACCAGGGATCTAATTGTATAAAGTTTCTGAGTTGAACTGACTATTTAGATACTTCATTATCCATGTATAACTGCACAAAAGCATATTAACACACACACACACACACACACACACACACACACACACACCTACTAATATCAATATACATAACTATGTGTTTGTTTTAGTGATTTTCTAAAAAATTTGATGGTCCAGGTTATGTGGTCTACATAGATTCTAAACTTTTATGATTATCCACAAACACATATATGTATATCCAGAAAGCATTGATATATGTTGTGTGGTCTCTCTGTGTGGGCCCTAATAAGGGGAGGGACTGAATCATACGCAGCTGCTAGTTTGGGTCTCACAATTGGCCTCAGTCAAGGCTGGTTGTTTGACTTTGACATTTTAAGGTTGTTCTAATTTCCCCTAAAATCCTCTGAAACGGCAAATTAAAAATTGAACCAAGTGTTTATATCAGGGTGGACCAGATCAATATATCCTTCACTCCAATAATTTTTGTGTGTCAAATTAACAATTTAAAAAAGTTTAGGCAGAATAATTATTGGCAATACTGAATATTAAACATATCACCAGTAAGAATACTCCAGAAATTGTACAGAAATTGACGTACCCAAAAAAGAATTTTACCCACTAAACATTTTACCTCAGCTATAAACTTAATTATGAGATATCTAATATTCAATTTCAGTTACATTTAAATAGTTTTCCTTAAACTTTTAAAAGGATTCTATGTCTTGAGTCAAAATCTCTTTAGAAAGAGTATTTTTATACTAAGCTCTTTTTTAATATATTTTTAAAATACCATATCTTTGTATTGTTTAATTATTTCTGTTAAATAAGAGGTTTCTTGGACTCATCTGGTAGTTTATAATCATTGGTCTACATTATTGTTTTTATTTTGTGCTTAAGTTATTTGAGTACTTGCTTCAGTGGTACATACACTGAGAGTTCATCATTCAATCACTGTCAGCACACCGAGGGGTGTTTCACAAGGATTTTCTCTTCACAAGAAATCAGCAATCCAAAATGAACAGTCGATTAAAATAAAAAGAAAAAATAAATACATGTATCGATTAAGTAATAAGCGAGGTGTATTAATGTTTGAAGGGTATATGAGCCTGGTACTGCCGACATGGGAGCTGTATGAGGAGGAACAAGGACACGTGTCTATTGCTGCTGGTAGTGTTGCCGCTGACCTACCACCAGAATTGTTGAGGCTCGAGCGGGCAACACACCACTTCACAACGAGAGCGCACTGGGAATTCAGCACGACCATAACCACCAATCACCTGCTCGCCATAATATCCATAGCTAATACGCTCATGTCGATGAACAACGCTTCTTTCATAGCCGAACAAGAACGCAGCAGGAAATTGCTCAGGTACAATAACCGAAATGTCTTTCAAGTGTGCAGCTGGTATTTTTTTTTTCCAGGAAACGGTATTCATGGAGCGGCCGGCTCTGCTGTTTAAGATCTGCCTAGAGTTTAGAATGAGTTCCTGCAATGTGTCAATACCCAATGAATACTTCTCAACATCTTGCATAGCATTGTATCAGTAAATTAGTGAGGCATGCCAATGGAACATCCTGTCAGAAAAATTTATTATATAATATGGATAGACTTATTCAGGAATGAAACGGTGTAGTGGCATTTCAAATAGGCTTCAGACAACTCACACACACAAACACAGTTTCAACAAAACTGTTCATGAACCACTTTACAAACATGAGCATTTTTTTTTATTTCAGACAAAACACCAGAGTGTTTGGTGAAGGTGAAGGTAATGAAGAATTGGTTGCTGCCCAGATAAAACAGGGTTGGTCTTTACTGGCTACACTCCATTGCGTTTTGCTTCCAGACAAAGTTTCAAACACTGGATCAAAATCATTTAAGCGTTCTCAAGTGGAAATGTTGGCTACCAGGTGGCAACATCATTGCCTTGAGGTGAAATATTCAAATATTTGGTTTCTTTGTTTTATAAATTTAGATTTACCAAAATATATATATATGAATCCACTAGTGTTTTTTTTATAAAACACACACACACACACACACACACACACAATACACATATATATATATATATATATATATATATATATATATATATATATATATATATATTTGATTTCTTCAAAATAATACACAGTAATAATTAATTGAAATATACTTTCAACAATAAAAATGAAAATGATAAAACTTATAAGTTGAAAGTTATAAGTTTATTTATAAATAACAATTGTTCTGCAATACAGTAGTCATTGTAACTTCAAAATTTGGTCATGATGCATTATTTATGTTTTATATGTAGGTTCGAGGTGCTGCTCAGGCATTACTGCTGGCTGAACTTGGTAGGCTCGGTACAAGGGTCGTAAAGCTTTGGTCGATCATTGGGCCCAATATCTACCCCTATACACGGATCCGATGGCATCTCCTGTTGATCCACCACCCTCCATTCATGTAATCTTGGATTTTATTTCAGTATTTAATTATGTCCAGAATGTATAATATAAATTTCACGGTGGTAAACAGACCTTGAAAGAAAGAAATTCAAGATATGTTGTTGAAAATAAGATATACAAATAATTAGATATATAAGTCATGTGAAAAATCACTTGTAAAAAATAATTCCTTTTCTTCTTTGAATATAGTGCACTTTAATCATTACTCAAAATGGTTAAATAATTTATTATTATTCTTATTAAATTATATAATTAAATCTAATTATATAATTAGATTATAATTATATAATAAGTGCAGTTGCTACATGTGACTCACTGAATGGGTACCAGACTTTAAGCTCTGTGTTATCTGCAAAACACACATGTCACTTGATACATATACATTATTTGTTATTTTATTTTACTGGAATTCACCTTTTATGTGGATTTATTAACTGAAAATAAATGAAATGAATTTTCTTTCTTTTTTTTTATGTATGTACATAGTCTGCAGGAGTACAGCAAGATACTTCAGTTCCTGCACAACATGATGAGGATGAGTTTGAAGAGGAAGACGTTGCTGAAGGTAATATTTTCATGACAAACATAAAAACATATGCATAACATACTGCATAAAATTAATTATAGAAGCTATTTGACCAGTTATTACACCTATCTCCTTTGTCTGTCAAAGAAACATAAATGTTTTAGGAAAACATTTATTGGTATTACATCAAAAAATATGATTTATATATATATATATATATATATATATATATATATATTAGAGAGAGAGAGAGAGAGAGAGAGACAATAATTATATTTTTATCATCATAAAAAATACTAAAAGAAATAAGTTTTCTAGAAAATTAAAATGAAGCTGAAACAATATTGAATAATTTACAGAATTATACCTGAGGAAACCATCTTCTGCAGCTGAACTAAAGCGTAAACAGACAACAGCAGTCGTACTTCTGGGTGTTATTGGAACCGAATTTGGCCAGGACGTTTGTGACAAACGCAGAGAAGATCAGAGGCGAAAGAGCTCAGTCGTCGAGGGATTTGTAATCGGCAATAATAATCTAGCCAGACAGACTAGTCAGTTAATACACTGTGTCATTTAATATTTTTGTAGGGACTAATCTCTATTTCTGAAGAACATTGCTTGTTAATTTAATTTTTATTTTTGATCATAATGTTGTATTCATGGGTCGTTTCATCTTTCACTGATTTAAGCAAGAGATTATTAATTATTTGTTTGAAAACAAACTATGAATTCATCTTGAAAATGTTTCCTTTGTTCAGGCTTAGCATTGGCCCATTTGCTGTTGGCACCGGCCAGCCCTAAATTACCCGCTCACACGCCATTGAGGAGAGCAGCAATCGATTTGATTGGGCGAGGTTTTACTGTTTGGGAACCGTACTTGGATGTCAGTAAAGTTCTCTTGGGCCTGTTGGAACTTTGTTGTGATGCTGACAAACTTGTACCAAGGTATGAAATTATGAGAAAAAAATAAATGAGTGTAGGTTTCCACGGCCAGAACTTGTATAATGTTGTGGGAAGAGCCTTGGTTGGCAGGTTGATCCGCAAAAGGAAAGGGCAAAAGTCCTTCTAATGAAGTCCACTCAGATGGTTTCCAAACACAGGAATCAAGCCATGCCAACAGAGGTTCTTCCCACAACATTACATGATCCTACCAGGAACAAGTTAGTGGTAATATAATGAAATACATCTTATATTAGTTCATATTAACAAGGCAACTTATCTGTTGTTTTGTAACCAATTTAAAAATTGTGTGTGTAGTTTGTTTAATTATATTATTTATTATTATTAAGATATGAACCTTATTTGGTTACTTCCTCAAAGGATCAAAAAATAATATGATTAAAACACCTTTGGTAAGTAATCTGAAAAATGTTTTTGTGGTCAACAAATCTAAAACAATTTTACATGATAAATTGTTATGTTAGAAAGTTTTTATCTTAAAATCTATTCTGTGCAACAAATCAGAGTATTTGATTTTCAGTGTTCTTTTATATTTGTATTTTTTTAATCAATGAATTTTTTGATGATTATAATGAAACTTTCAGTATGACATATGGTCTTCCTCTGACTCCGCCTGCTGATTCTGCTCGAACTGCAAGGCACGCTCTAACGCTTATAGCAACAGCTCGTCCAGCTGTTTTTATTACAACCATGGCCAGAGAGGTTATAGTTCATTCTTATATCATGTTAATTAATTAAGTTATCTGGTTTAAACATATATCAGATTTTTTATTTGTAAAGTGCAAAGAAGTAGGTTTTTAGAACTTCACAGTTTAGATATGAAAAAAGGCTTTTCATTATTATTTCATGGTTTTTTCTTATGTCTCATTCTCCCTCACTTTTACTTCTATATTTTAAGTAGACTCCTTTTTCTAGTTTTTAACCCAGGAGTTTTTTTTAGGTTTTAACCCAAGCTATTATTTTACTTATGATTCTAGCCCAAGGTTTCATTTTTCATCCTAAAATGTAATAATATTTAGAAAGAATCAAAGAACTATTTAAATAAATTAAATGTAAATATAGGGTCATAACATGACTTACCAATTTTTTTTAGGTGGCTCGGTACAATACACTTCAACAGAATGCTCAAACACTGAATGTGAACCTGAACAACAATGTCCTTCATCGAGCAAAGCCCGAAATACTGAGAGGAGTTGAATTACTTATTGATAAAATGCATGCAGAAATGTCCGAACTCTTAGTTGAGGTAAAGACAGCCTACAATTTTCACAGTATCAGTAGCACCATTATTCAGTTTTATATGAGCACAATGTTAACAGGAAGTTTTCTTTTTATCATTGCTATTCTGATTTCACAGGTGATGGATGTAATATTACATTGTGTTGAACCTGGACACTTGAAAGTCAAAACACTGAACGAAGTGTTCCCCGCAGTCTGCAGATTTAATCAGGTTAAAAATACAATAAATGATATTATTTTATAAAATAAAATTTTATAAATGAGCGAAGGTTTCCGCGACCAGAACTTGAATTACCACTAACTTATGGTACGATCACGTAATACTGTGAAAGAACCACAGTTAAAATGGGTCCCTGCTATTCTTGGATTTTTGTTGCATTTGGAAACCATCTGAGCAGGTTCCAGTGGAAGGGTCTTTGCCATTTCTTTCTAATAAGCTTCACTGTACTTAGACATATGTTATTCTTTATCAGTTATTTAACTTATATGTATATATATGATTCATTTTTAAACCATTTTATTAGGTAAGCCATTGTCCTGCTACAAGAAGAATTGCTGTTGGGGCCAAAAATGGTTCAATAGCCATTTATGAATTGCGATCATCAAAGTGTCAGGTACATTTGAATATTACTAGATTTCTTATATTTTGTTCCAGTTAAGAAATTCATTTTTACCTCTTGTAATCTAAAAATATTAGTGGTACCCAAAAGTAATCAACATTTTGACTTAGGAATTAATTTTATTTTGCTAAAAAAGAAACTTTAATTCAACAACTCTCTGCAACTTTTCCGGCAAATTTTCGATTTCCCTCTTGAAGAACTCCTCAAGACCAAAATACATCTTATCAAATTGTTGATTACTTTTGGGTAAACCTAATATATTACCTTAAAAAATGTAGAGCGGAATCTGATTAATTTATGAGACTCCTGGTTGACAATTGTCTTAATAGTATTAATCAAAATATAACTTTACTTGCAGGTGATTCAGGCACATGATTCTGCCATTACCGCCAATGCTTTTTCACCAGATGGTAAATTCCTTGTTTCTTACAGTTGTGGAGAAAACAAACTTTCATTTTGGCAGGTATGTTCTTTCCTTAAAAGAATTGGGATGTTATCTTTTATTGCACTTTATTTTATGTGTATGTATGTGCATACTATATATACTATTTGTGTATAATATTTGTGTTTTATTATTTATATATTAATACAAAATCATAAATCACTCTATGATAATTCTTAAAAAGTATTACTCCTTCATGCACTACCAAACAAAATCAATAAGATTCAATTTAATGGATGTATGTAGTAACAGATTGTAAATAGTTGTTTACATAGTAATAAAGATATACTTTCATAGCTGATGTGTACAAGACAACTCCACATTGGTGAACATGTATTAGTAAACAATTTTATTGTTTATAAGTTATCTAATGAAGTTGGCTGATGGTCGCTATAACATTTTTGTTTTTTCACTGTACTTCATTTCTGGTACAGACATCGACGGGTATGTTTGGACTTGGGAACAGTCAAACAAAACGAACGAAGTCTTACACCACTTCACCGGTTGCTGATATGTCACGTCTGAATCCAATGAGACTCGCCAAATTGATATGGATCAACAACAGGACAGTCACTCTTATGTTGGCTGATGGATCTGAAACTAGGTTTAATGTTTAATGTTTAAAAGTGTTGTTAATATTCTCTTGTTAATTTTCGAAGCATTCCAACTTATTTTTTTTAAAGAAGCCATATTTCCTTTTCCTTCTTCTTTTTTCCTCCTGTCAGTCCGTTATTGGAAATGAAGATATTGTCAAAGGTATGATAAGAAAATGGGCCTGAAATGATTGAAAGTATTAGAAATATTTGTGTACAAATGTAATATTTTTGAGCCCCTTTCATGTCATACAATTTTTTTTTTTGAAACTTGAAAATCACTGAGGCTTTTTATTCATAAAACGAGTGCTATATTTATTGAAGTATACACACATATCTGTGTGGAAGAAAGAAGGGGTGACAGCATATTAAAAAATTAAATGTTGTCTTACCCCAGTAAAATATTATAAAGAAATTATGCAATTATGCTGTTTTTGCTATTGTACAAATCATTCAGTGTTCAGTGAAAATAACTAAATGAAAAGTGATACATAACCAATAAAAATAATTTTTCTATTCAATTTAACAAAGCTTTCAATATAAAGTGCATAAAAGAAAAGATCAACAATGAAATAAAATTATTCATAATTATAGTTAAACTATGAACATTATATGAGCATAATAGCTTCATAACATTTTAATTATTGTATGTTTACTGTAAAAATGTCTATTGTGAATAATAAGTTATTAATTTGTCAATAAATGTATTGGAACTGCTGTAGAAATATTTTATGTTAAAGTTTATTTTGATTGTTAAAATAAATGTTAACTAGTCTGTTCAATTTTTCTTATTAATCCCACCAATAATTTACCAATTTTCTATTTATGTTTATATTGTGTAACTATGGTCAGTGCCAGTGGTTATGGACATTCTCAGATATTTGAATCAACCATTTGAACATTTGTTGATTGTTGAATACAAAAAAGATTGACAACACAATCAATAATGTAACTTCTCATAAAGTGATGTAAACCCTTAGTCTTGTCAGTGTATTCGTGATATGCATAGAAAGTAAACAAGGAAGCTCATAAGTGGCCACAGTTGCTAATTGTGCTATATAAAGGATTAAAAAAGAGTGAGGATCATCAATACAGATGAACTTTAAAGCAACTCTATATCTCCAAAATGAATTCTTTCCAGTGCTGATCAAAAAGTTCTGTTACATCAGAGAATACGTCTTATTCAAATGTTTTACAGAATAAATAATAAAAATATTATTATTTCATTCATCTTTTCTATATTATATTCATTATTTCTTTTCAAGAAGGATCCCAATATATCATCGAATATCTCAATACTGAGTATTTTACTTTAAGCAATAGTTTAGATTTAACCCAAGATTCCTTTTCTTATGAATAATAGAAATTAAACAATATATGTTCATATTCATAACAATAATGAAATAAATAATAGAATTAGACTATATTCACTTCAGTTATTATAGTTTTTATTCATCAAGTGGGCAGTGGGCAACGTAATATTTTTGTTTGGCATGTTGGCGGCTCTGTTTTGCCGATCCTGTCTTTTAGTTCTGTTGTAAGCCAAGCGGTCGGAATGGTGAGTGAAGTTTCTAATCCGTAATTATTTACTCCATCCGTCTTCTATAAGATTAGACACAAATAAAATTGAACAGTATTTAAATCGACACAACAGACGAGATGGTAAATGTAGTTTTTTTAATCGGCGTTATTTAAATTACCAGACTTGTAACGCGTGACTTAACCCTGTTCCGAGTTTTGTTTTCAGGCAACATTTTACAATTGTTTATTTGAAACAAAATTAGATCAACGTTTCGGTGCATATCGAAAAAATCTTGGACTTTAATTAAAGTGCTACTGCCGTTTTTCAGGGTAAAGTGAAGTGTTCTGAGTTGAGGACTAAAGAGAAGAAGGATCTGGTGAAGCAGCTGGATGAACTGAAAACAGAGCTCACCAACCTCCGGGTAGCCAAAGTCACTGGAGGAGCTGCCTCAAAGCTCTCAAAAATGTTAGTATCTTAAAATAAGTATTTTTACGACCATTGTAATTTATCTTAGTACCTTGTTTTCTAGCCAGTTCATTCATTTTCATGAGATATTGTTCAGCGGCGACTGAATTGGAATAAATTGCGTGCAGACAAAACACAAGAAGACGACACACCATTCACATTTTGATATAATTCAGGCTGTTAATAATATGATTTCTGCTTAAGCCTTGTTGCCCAAAATGCAATTGTCTGTGTATACATGTTTTGCTGACAACATTAATACGTATAAATGTTTGTATAATTCAAGCTGTTAACATAATTTCTTTTTACAGCCGTGTTGTCCGAAAGGCAATTGCCCGTGTATACATTGTTATGCACCAAAAGCAAAAGGAAAATCTGAGGAAACTATTTAAGGTAAGAGATTGTTATTTTTTAAGCTACCTTTGCTTTAGTTGCTTGATTTTCTTATAAAGTAAAATTTTCATGAGTCCAAAATGTATAAGAGTTTGTCTATATCTAATGTTACAAGGAAATGCACATTAGGTATACTTTTCTTTGTCCTTTTCATTCGAGTTTTTTCATCAAATATTAAATTTGAAGTAATCTGCTATCTGTAGAGTGAGCTGCTTTAAATAATTCTAGATCATATTCACATATAATTATATGTATAAATATACACATTGAACAATTATTGTAAATAAAATGTTTCATCTCCTGTTAAAATTTATGTAAAAATTCTTCCATTGTATTCACTTTCTTTCCCCAGAATGGTAAACATTTAAAGTGAACTTTTGAGTAGTGAATGTAATTTTGTTCACTCATGTAGTTTTAATTATTTAATGTTTTTAACACTAATATTTATTCTGTTACTTTTTATTCGATTTATTTTATACCGAGGTATAATTTTCCTTATTAGCTTCAAGAATAATTTATTTTGTTTTTATTTTTTTGTTATCTAGGGCAAAAAGTACAAGCCTTTAGATTTGAGGCCAAAGAAGACCCGTGCAATCCGAAGGGCCCTGACAAAACACGAGAAGAAGATCAAGACACAGAAAGAGATCAAGAAAAATAGGATCTTCCCTCCCAGAAAATATGCAGTCAAAGCATAGTTTTATTTTACTTTCATCAGTACTAATAAACTTTTTTAAAAGTTTTTTGTTTCATTATTCTTCTAATTGTAAACCAATTTAAATTGATTATCCTGGTTAAATTGATTACCCATACTGGGTAAGAAAAAGAAATAAATTTTCTATTATTGACAAGAGCAGTGTCAGCAATTTCAAATTTTACCGGTTTTCTATAATTTAATTGCAAATTTTAATATAGAGAAATACTTTTTGCCTAGGGTTAGGCAAAATTTCGTTTAGGGTTTGCTACAGTAAATTGAATATTTTAAGCTCAATCAAAACCTAGTCTAACTTAACTCAGACCAAATTCTCACAAATTGAGATATGTTAATCAAAAATTTGTCATTAACAGTCCCAATGATTCACTTGTTAAACTCTCAATTGGTTTCAAAATGGATTTAAAAAAAGGGATGAATAGAATGTTGTTAAATTAAAATATATTTGAATATATTTTATATATGAAATCTACATTTTGCAGTTAGTTTACATTTGATTCACAACCTATTTTGTCTAATTGATACATCCCAGAAAAGGAATGAAAGCTAATAATACAATACATTTATTAAACAAAACATAATTGGGTCTGTACATTTTAACTTCGACAATACTTGTTTGAAATTGTCAATTTGTTAAACATCTTTCGTTTCTTCGTAGGTACAATAATGATAAAATTTTTAATGAAACAAAATTTCCTCTATTCAAAATTTTAAGCCATCAGACCAGGCTTTGGGCAAAAAATAGGCACTCTGCTCTTATTCCGATAGGATAAATTGGCTTCACAATACATTTTAAAATTTGTTTTGGCTGCGATACAATCGATTGTCCAGCGCACATTTCTGAAGCCCGAGTAGGCGGAACATGTTGAAATTTGCATTATGCGAAAATTGACGGAAATTTACAGCAATAGTGTTCAGAGAGGCCGCAGAGCCATCATCTTGACTGGATAGAGCCCCTTCGGGAAGCTCGATTGGTTTTCAATCCTGAAGCAATCCAGACCCGACTTGACGAAAAGCTCTTTGAGCATCTTGAGCGGCCGAGTTATTGACGAATCTGTGTCGTCGACATCCTTATCCTTCCCCGAAGCTATGTTCTCCTTGATGACTATGAGTCCGTTCTCTTTGAGACCTTCCCTGTAAAAATACGTTCAGACCAATCTCAGTCCAGTTAGAGAACTGTGCAGAGGAGCCGCATAGATCCATCCGGTGTTAATACATACATTATGTAAAAAATATTTTAGTGAGCTTTTTCTATTCAAGTGGTTTTCAGTTCAATTCAATTTTAATTGTATGAAAATTTGGTCCACCAACTACACTGTGGATATAGGAACATAATGGATGGATGCCTATGGCAACTTCTTATAATTATAGGCCCACTTAACTCACAATGTTATTAGAACAAAGTTGTAGCTACGAAGGCAAGCATTTGGACATTAAATTACCTAGTTATGTCAGTACAAATAATGCAGTAACATACTTGCAGTTCATCATGAATTGTATAAAATGTTCATCCGTGAGATGTCCCAACACCCACTGACACCAGATAATGTCATATTTGTGGACGGGCTTAAAATTCTGGAGACCTAAATAACAAATAAAATGCATGCACTAATTTACAATTGTTTATGTGGATTAAAAATATATTTTCAATCTTATAGAAGGTCTTAATTGTTTTTTATTTATGAAAAATGTATTTTACAAAAAAAATGAGTAAATTTTAAAGTCTTGAGTAAGCCAAATCAAAATCTAACTTTTTGTGCCTCGATGGCACATTTTGAACATTAATAACGTTCAATAATATGCTTATTAAATTATATTAAGAATATTACCGCAACAATAGATTTCACCAACTCTGTTGTTCTGAATGTAGTCTCGGGCGGCATCGGTGAACTCTTGGCACTGGTCGACGAGGTCAACTTTATCAAAATGTCTGACCAGCAAATATTTTGTTATCCGCCCAATACCAGAACCGCAGTCTAAAGCCCTCCCTTTTCCCGGACTTTTTACTAGCTGCAACACAAAAGAAAGTATTTCCAACTGTAATTGTCTGGAGGGCTGAGAGGTTTTGGAACATCACTAATGTTCGGTCTTCACTTGCTCCGAGTCCCGAGCTCGATTGGATTTAGTTTTTATCAATTGTTGGTAGCCATTTAGTCAGTAATGTAGTGAAGTAATAGAAAGTATTGATACAAAAAAATCAACCGGCAGTTTCACCAAACTTTTTTATATTATATGTAGTGAAGCTGTATTTTTCCCTTCCCTAAAATAAATAGTAACTGTGCAGTGGCAGTGCTAAAAGGATGCTTTGTTAAGCTATTTAAAATTAAATATAACACTACCAAATATATTTATACACACACTATGCCAATTTATAAAACAAATTTTTGAGAGTTCAAGACTTACTACACTTGTAACCGAAATAAAACCAAAAATTTTGGTGAACTGTTAAAAAATGTGATCACAATCCTTACATAAAATTACTGTAAAAACATTCTGATTTTAATCAATCTATGTTAACACACAGATTTGGTGTGCTGGAACCTGATTTCTTAATTCTTATGGATTTTTCCAACATTACTGAATACTTTCAGTAATTTCTGTAACCAATTAAGAAACTCACTTATTCCAGTTGTAATATGTAGTTGTCACAACCAAAGAAGAGGAATGGGCTCAACTTGCTTCATAACAGTTGTCAACATACATTTCTTTATTTACATTCGAGATAACAGATTAAAAATAATCCAATATCTTTCCTTAGTATTTATAGTGTACAATTATGGCCTCTGTTTTATGTTGCAATAGAAATCTAGTCTTAAACTAACTCATCTTAAACACACAATGGGTGCATGCTTGTTAAGTCAAATGATTATGAAATGCCTCTAGCCGCATCCCCCTAGACAAGTGCCATGCAATAGAACCAGCATCAGTCCGAGGCAATAAAATAATCAATCCATTTCATTGCAGAGTGAATTTGACCAGAAGGTAGTGGCCGACAAAATTATCTGATTTTATTCTTTGCATTCACAACTATTCTAGAATTCATTTGAATTCAAACAGCAGTGTTTTCAAAAATACACCGAGGACTTCTGAATTACAGGATACCTATAGCAATATCATTACTGACGGCTATAAGCACTCACCTAAGCTGTGTAGAGTACACAACCCCTTCGAAACGTGACGCAGCCCACATTCGAGGAATCTACAGTAAAAAAACAATTTACCAAAAATGTTACAATCCATCGAACAAGTTCCCGGCCTATCGAACCAGACTGTTTGCATCCATAATAAAAAGTTGTAGATCAAATGCGGAAGCACGGAGACAATCCCACAGCTGTTATTGGTTTACCTTGAAGAGCAACTTCAAGAAATGTTCCGATCCCCTTATGTCGGCCTGAGAAATGTGACCGAATCCTCCCAGCATACCGTCAACGGTGGCCGGGACGTTGGACCAGTATTTTTTCGCGTTAACGTAAAACGGTTCCTGCTCCGTTTCGGTATTGGCTCCGTTTTCATCCATTTTCCAATCGGCGATTTTCTACTTTCAATTTACCATTACCCGCGAAATCCCATTCGTACCATTACTTCTGCTGGATTTCAAAAACCACGTGACCTACCATGATCGCACTCGCTGTGCGGTAACTGTTTTTATGAAACATATGATTCTCTTTTTCTTAAAAATTAGTCATAGTAAAGTATTGCGGTAAAGAAATTATTACGCTCAAGATTTACGTAAATGGTAAATTGAATCGAAATTAATGATTTTATTACAGGAAAAAAATACTTTGGAGTATTTAATATTTTTTTGTGCACGACTATTACTAAAATTTAATCTTTGTAATCGCATTTATGATATTTAGAATTCTACTTAACGAATAAGAAAGCTAAAAGAAACTTTGGTTTCTTTTAGTTTAGAACTTTGGGTAAAATAAAATTTCACCTAACATTCGTTTTCTCTTTGTTTTACTAGCGTACAGTAAAAGGAATTTCCCAATTTAAAAAATGTCCTCCCTCCATCATAACTTATGAAAAATAAATAATTTCATTTTTCTCATTTTTGTGCCACCTATCTCACATTTAGGTCTGAATATATTTATAAAATATTAAAAATAATCCTCTCGTAGTATAATTGGAATATTTCGATCAGTAATGCGTTTTTGTATTCCTGTATACATATAGGCCGGAATCTGCGTGTTGGTCCAGTAATTTAAAAATCATACGGCGTAGTTATAAATCGTCTGTGTACGCTAGCGTAACGATAAGTAGCACTTTAAGGTATTCGACAATATTTATTATATTGGTAAAGTGGAGGGCTCGAAGGTGTCGGAGCGGTGTCGCCTACCCTCCTCTGTCAGGCCGGGAACATGCCAATCGTCCCCACGGCCTTTTATCCGGGATTTTAACTCAAAAATCCTATCGCTTTATCTGTCCGAGGCACACATCTAATTGCGTCGAGGTGATTAAATTCTTCCGAAAGTTCAGTAAATCTAGCCCGATTATTTGTACGCCCGCCGTCCCCATTTTCCGTTGGCTCGGTTCGCAAAAATGATATTCAATAGGTTCAGTTTTTAACTGCATCGATATTCGGTTCGAGTGCGCTCGAGAAGATTTTTTCCACTCCCCTTCTGCGCCGGAGGGAAATCGCCTCGTCCCATCCGAAAGGTTTTTCTGCTAACGATTCTCTGTATGCCCTCTTTTTCCAGGTGATAAGGATTTGACGTTCACGATGTCTGCGTTCAACCCGGTTACCGCCCAGCAGACCATGTGAGTATTTAAAAAAAAATTATTATTCCCGCAGGAAATATTATTTATTGTACCTGCAGGACCTGTGTGAGGTTTTTAAAGTATTTCTCTTCTTAAACAGTTGGAGGTTTCAAATGCAATTTTCAACATTAGACCTGTTTTAAAGACTTAACGTTTTAGTTTTAAAAGGTTCTGTATTTTCTCTCATTATAACAACTTGAAAGTTCCCACCACAGTTTTAACCTTTGTTTTTTCTCTGTGGCTTTAAAAAGGTGGTAAACCATTGGCCAGAGGTTACAAATTTATATGCTGTATTTTGACATTTAATTTTTCTTTTCTGTTATAAAAATCAGATTTCCGCACTTTATTTCTAATTGAAAAGTTTAGTATTGTTTTTTTTCCTGAATCTTAACATTTTTTATTGCAGAAAATTCTCTACAGAAGAGAGTGACACAACAGTCGAAGTGTACAGCGACAATGTGACAATTATCCCAAGTCCTGGTAGCCATGACCAGGGTAGTTCTAGTGTTAAATTAAACAATATAGTCAACTTTTGTTGGGAAAAAAAGTATCGCATGGGACAGTTGTTGGCGGTTCATATAGAGGGCAAATTCATCGCCTGCGGCATTAAAGGTAGTGCAAAATTAATTTTTCTATTTAAAATTTTTTTAAATATTATCAATCGGAAGATAACATTTCTTGAAAAGGGAGATTATTGCATGAAATGGTTGATATTTTCACAATGTATATGAACAAAGTTAAAATTGAAAGGTATAAGGCTTGGAGGAAGCCGAAAAACTAATGAACAGCTTGACATTACAAAATAGGCAGGAATGATACATCAAATGCTAACAGGTTAAGAATGACCCTTAACATACAGAACTGAATTAAACAACGAGCCCAAGAATATAAATGACTTGAGACCAAGTTTGATTCATTCAGATTGCAGAAACTGGGAGGGGGATTGTCTGGAACATTATATAAAAAAGGTCAAACTTTAATATCTTGTAATGATAGGTTTGCTATCATTGCATTGGAGATTGCTGGATTGCATCATTACTGTTGATTTCTGAGTTCAATAACAGTGGAAGGTCAAATTATAATAAGTATTTTTGGGATTAAGGGCAAATTTTATTAGGTGAAGAACTGAAGGGCTGTCGGCACTTTACACCAGGCAGTTACACCTTTCAAAGTGTGCTAATGAAAAAGATTGAGACCAATAAAAAAAATGGAAAGTATATTATTTATGTAATGGGCAAATTAAATTTTAAATCTGTTTATTAATGGAATTGTACTTTTCGTTTTTGTAGCTGGTGCAGTGAGAATAGTGAACAGAGAATCCGCAAAGAGATGTTTGCTGAAGAAAGACATCAATGGTATGATCGAAGATTTAGCGTTTGCTCGAATACCAACTCAAGTTATTCTTGCCTCTGTTGATCGCTTGGGAACTCTCTTGGTGCACAACATTGAGGAGACTGAGTCAGAAATAACTTGTACACAGCTCCTTCATGTCATCCAGGTCGGTTCTGTAAAAAATTACATATTAATTACATATACGATAGTATTATTATATGACCTACACTGTAAATTGTTGAAAATTTTCCTTGAATGGACAATTAGGCCTCAAACAGATTTATTTCTTCTGTTTCTATAAACTTACTTATTTATTCCTCTTTCATAAAAATCCTTAGTAGAAATAACGATGTTAGAATTTTATATATTTTTTACAGAGTAAAGATGTACCAAAAAGTGTTCCACACCGGGTATTCTGGTGTTCATATATACCTGAAGAGGACAGTGGCCAGGATGCATATTACGAAGAAATTTCGCGTCTTCTCGCTGTCACAAGAGATAATAAGGTTCCAATAAACATTTTAAACTCATTTATATTTTGCTGATAAAATTATCATTCTGTACCATACTAATTTTTATGCATATCTAACGTATCAACAAATATCCTTATTTTGTTCACTATCTATAATATGTTCTTGTTTACAATCTCCTCTTGTGTACTCAACTTATCCGGTACAGTGTGTACAACAGACTGTATAAATTTTTTTGCCTGTTGTATCGGTAGAAATTAAACGCAACGAACCTGTTTTATAAACATGTCATGATTTTTTTCAGACATAAATCTAATCTCTCCTTGTCTGTAGTCCTTAGTCGGACCCACTGTCAACTTCCGCATTAAATAGATGTTTTATATTTTACGCAAAAATATTTCTTATTTAAAAAATTTCGTCGATAAAATGATATTTATATTGTCGCTATAATGTACTTTATGATTGAAGTAATACGGGCTGTTGATGTTGTCAAGCCAGAGAGTCGATATCGGGTGCAAAATGGCGGGCCATTTTATGCCCATATCTTTGGGTAGATAAGTAGGAATATTTTTTATGCAGTTAATTTGGAATATTTTGTATTTGTTGAAATACTTGTGCAGATAGAGTTGTGGAATGTGGGCATTGTGTCGGGGAGTCACGGTACAGGACCGTTTGTCGCCGGTGACATAGTTGAAGGTTTCCTTGAAATAGCGGCGCATTCGCAACTCATTGTCGACGCCGCATTCTCGCCAGATGGTACGGCAATCGCGACCGCTTCCTTGGACGGCATTTGTAAATTCTATCAGGTGGAATATTTATATCACCTTTGCCTTTCAGCTACACTCAATTTTATTATCCATTTCAGCAAGCTTACAGCGTGCGTGCAATTTTCAAATTCTTTTAAAAAGTTTGTATTCGAATAGTTGAATTGAGTGCATTGCACGAACAGTTTCTTCTGTCAATTTAAAGGAGTCCCCCTAGGATTTTTATTGTGTCAAACTCTGTAAGAAAGAGAAGAATGAGCATGCAAGAGGTTTGACACACCCCTATCCTTAGAATATATGTGTGTGTTTGTGTTGGGTGGTGGTCGTGGTGGTGATGGAGGCCGAAAGATTTTAACACTTTTTGTTGAAAGGAAAGAACTTTTATTAATTTTCAATTATATAAAAGTTTCTCCTTTTTTCTTATTTCTTTTTTTAACCCAATGTAATGCTATTTAAAATGTTTTTTTAACATGACAGATTTCACAGGTGTATATGCACATTGAAGAGAAGCCGAGATGTTTACACCAGTGGCAGCCTCATAACGGGCAACCGCTTTCATGCCTCTTCTTTCTTGACGACCATCGCAATCACAACCCTGAGTAAGTTAATTGTACTTTCTATTAAATTGTTTTTATCAATTCATGAGTGTTTAACAAACATATTACCCAAAGTCTGATTCTTGCGGATAATTTAGGTTAAGAGTGGTTTATGACCGAACACATCGTATATTTCCTTAATATACAGGAAATTTCCTGTTCAATCGCATTAAAATGTCTTTTGATATTGTTCTGTTATGAATAGCGTACAGTTCTGGAAATTTGCGGTGACAGGAGCAATGGGCAATACGGAGATAAAGCTGTGGTCGTGTGAAACATGGAAGTGCCTGCAGACAATAAGATTCTCTTCACCCGCAGCAATCACAAATCTCAAAGCCGGCATAGACCTCTCGGCTGGCTATATTTTATTATCTGATTTGTATCTGAGGGTGAATAAGATAACTAACAATACTTTAATATTAGCAAAATTTAATTTAACTAATTCTTATTAGAAAAGTCCTCAGGTCCGTATAAAAAGTCTATCTAGCAAACATTTGGCATAAACATATTGTTATATAAACATTGGTTTGCATTCAATAAAATATAATTAATGGTTAACCATCAAACTTAATAGCAGGGCCCTCATATGTTAACAAGAAGAAAATCATTTACTGTTGGCTTAAATGTCAATTTCTAAATGTTCTTTCATTCCATAATATTAAATTTCAGCTTAATTAAATTTGTTTATACCCTTAAGTGGATAAGAGTCACATTTGGCTAAAATTAAGGATGAACTATATTTTGTTACCAGTTTTTTTAAATGGCTTAGTTTTATCAATTTGTAATGCTGTGTTTAATTATAATTAATACTAAAAATGTTTTAAATCATTTAATACATTTTATGATTTAGTTTTAAACCATATTTAATTCATATTGATTATTTTCAGCTACTGTATGTACTTCAGCTACAAAAAGATAACAATGAGACCTACCCATTCGTTTGTTCAATAACTGAATTTAAACTGCCGTGCTCCATCATCAGTTTTAGTATAGTGGACGCTGGCATCCGGATCTTTAAACCTAACACTTCTTTCACACTAGATGATATATGCACAGGTATTGACTGGGAAATGTTATAACAAATATTTATTGTTGTTCTATGTGGGAAAATAAACATCTTTTAACTTTATTGAAATATTTATATTGCGGGTTTTAAATTCAGTGTAAAATTATGTTAGTATTAATTATTTTATGAATGATTTCATTCTTGTTAAGATGTAGGCAATATATATAATAGTATCTAGCATGTGACCTTATTTAGAGCAGTTTTGTGATAATGATTTTACTGGTTATTGTGTCCAAAGATGGTATATGAAATTCGAGTTTTTATTCCTGCAATTACACAAGCTCATTTCATTTTCATTTTGTACCTTTGCTTTAGGAGAGGGTGAGGAGGAGAATCCCGCTGCTGTAGTGATTCGAATGTATTTAGTACAACCAAGATCACTACAGGAATGCCATATTGTGTTCCAGACTCCAACCCACCAGGCCCCGCCCCTCTCAGTTATTACTCATGACTCACTCCGTAAGTATTAATCCATTGTATATCTATTTATATACTCGTAATTATAATCTGGAACAAGACAAAAATCAATTAATATCTACAATTAAAGGAAAGCTGGGTCAACCGGACTAGGGAATCAAATCAAGTAAGGAACAAACTACTGAAATTAATTCTTCACCACTGAGAATTGCCTCAATTGAAAATTTAAATAGATGGACATAAGAGCATGGTCCTAGAATGTAACTACTTATTAGAAACAAAACAATTTAATTTTCATGAAATTTTGTAATGTCCAAAACAAATCGTCTCTGAGAAATATTTTTTTAAATTATTCTGGATAATTTTAAATTTTTACAAAACATTATCATATTTCAAACAAAATAAATAACACTACTCTATCAAGTGGAACTACTTATTATTTGAAAACCCCAATATATATCAAAATACTGGGAAAAAATATTAAACACACCTAGAAAGAGCCAAACAATAATAAATATATAACTTACATATCGGGGACTGTATATAACTGCATTGAACTAACTACCTTAATTAGTTCCCTAAAAATGATCAAAAATCCTATAATTATCTTGTTCTGTTTTATGCACTTAATACTTAAATTTTAAGCCCTGGTATATGAGAGAAAGAAAATACATTAATTTTTTTTCTAAGGAAGGTAATAATGTGTAATCTTCCTTTAGAACTATTTACATAAAAAATCTCTTGAACTACTGCCTACTCCTTGTTTATTTAGTCTGTTATGAGCTTGTGTTAATTAGTGTTTTGTAGTGTTTCAAGTTTAATAAAATTGTAATATTTATTGTTGAACAGTTTACCAAGACGAGCTGAGTGATTTGTCAAATAGTTTGGGAACTTCAGTGGAAATGGGAAATCCACTGCCAGACGTCCCTTCAAATCATAATTCGTTGCAGATAAATCTAATGACTCCGGATGCTTTCAGTTCACCTGCAAAACATCCTAGTCCAGTATGTTTATTATATCTAGTTTCTCTCTTATTTTTAATGCTATCAGATGAAATTGTATTAAAATGTGGATATTGTTTGTTTGACAGGTGATGAACAGAGGCGAAAGTACAACACCTGTGGCAGATTCAAATGCAACTACATTCAACACGACTATAATGAACCAAACTGATGACAATACGGTTAGAAACTACCTGTTCATTCATTTTTACATAATTATTTTATTTGCAGAATTGATTATATCAACTACAACATTAAAATTTATATTTAGGAAGGTGATTTTAATTTTACTTGGAAATAATCTAATAATAAATAGACCCAAGGTTTTAAGAATAAATATTTTCTTATAAAAAGTTTCTTCAAATTATTGTATATTACATTTATTCAAATTGTACCCTTATAATATTATAAGAGAAGTAAACTCTTTGGTTTCCATTTTCTGAATCCATAATCATATCTGAAGCTAAAATAAGTTTAATTGCATTGTATAATTAAAGTATTATACCAAATTGTTTCCATATAGAACAAAATTAAACTGTAAAATATTTGAATCCTTAATGATTTACTATGCACAAAAATTATTTATGTACATATATTACTGTATTTATGTCTATATACTGTACTAAAATATCAGGAAAATCATTTGGGATAAATTAAAAACTTAATTGGAATTATTGCCGAGTGAAACATTGTTTATATAAAACACGTTGTTGCATCTTCTTTCTTAAATTATAATGACACATATGTTATACTATTGTATACATTTAATTTTGTATTAACAAAATTGCATATTGTATACAATGTTTTTTTGTAAAATATGTAGGTTGTTATGTGTTTCACGAGTGGTGGTAGCTCTCCAAGCCGGGAGGTACAGGAAATCCTGTCATTGCAGGAGTCGCCTTATTATGTTGAGAGCCAGACCCAGGAGCCAAATCAGGTTTCTTCAATTAACAAGAAGTGGTCTTTCTGCGTTGAAATGGACGAGTGTTCCGATATCGTAACTGACAAGTCACCCGAAGTTGTTACTAAGCCCACAACAAAAAGGTACTTCTGTGTACATATTTTTAATAATAACTTTCTGTATATGTCATCGGTTTTTCTCAAGTAGTATTGAAAAGCATTAATTTATACCATTAGTGTTTGGTACAACTCATGACTCATGAGCATTAGTCTTTTTTTATGCAGTATTAATTTTTGAAATGAAGACCATTGCATTATAATAAGGAATTTCATTTAAAAGTTATCATATTTCTGATCAGTGTTGGAAGTGGACCTGATGGTGATCACACTAACAACAAATCAGTAGATTTTCTGGGAGTGTTGGGCAGTGTAAGGATGGACCTGGCTACTCTAGTTCTCACAGTTCAAGAACAGTCAAAACAAATCCAGGTGAGTGAATCCTTTATTTATTTATTTTTTAATATTCATCAAAGAATTGGGCTTTATAATTCAAACAGTCTGAAAGAAAACATACATTTTCTGGGGTATACTAAAGTTTAGTACTATTATCCAGTCAAATATCGTAGGTACTAGAAAAGAAAACTTATAATGTTAAAAATTTGACTTTGATTCAGGAACTAAAAGAAGAATTAAAAAGAAAGGACGAAAGGCAGAGGGTAAAGTATGAAGAATTGCAAGAGAGGTTATGGGACACCTTAAGAGAAAAAAATGATGATGTAGTAACCCCGACAAAGTGTTCACTGGATCAACCTGCACTTGTCAATACTGTTTGCCAGTCGGTAGCAAAAACTGTTTCTTCTACAATCACCGAAGAAATCAATGAGATTATCTGTCCAGGTCAGTCAATAAGGAATTTTTATTACTCAAAATTAGAGCCATATATGTAATTTAGTTATGCCCACTTTAAAAATTAACCAAATTATTGTAACCGTTATTTTAATGCATTCAGTGTTTTATTTTCAGCTGTACTGGCATCACTTAATCAGTTGAAGGAAATGATGAGTTCAGAGGTGTCCAAAAAGCTGACAGCCACGGACCAATTGCTGAAGGATAACATTGCCAAACTGGTCCGAAATAAAGTATGACTTTTTAAAAAAATTATTTTAATGATATTATTTAATAACTTATTTCATAAATAAATAATTATTCATTATATAATTTTCACTATTAAACAGGCGTGTTTGGTAACATGTAATGAGTAACCTAGGTCAGTGCTTTTCAATTAAAATGGAGCTTGAAAGCTTTATCAAAGGTGGGAGTTGGTTTGAGGATTCTTATTGCAAATTCTTATTCTTTGCTCTTAGCTTGTGTCTACTTGCTTTTTCATGAAAGACTGCACTAAAACTGTTCTGTATCTATTTTCCCCTAGATGGAGGCTATGTATCAAGATAATATATTTATCTTGTTATGTTAATTAAAAAAATTATCCTCAATTAATATTTGTTTACTTTCTACAACACTTATAAGAAGGTGCAGAAAAGTAACAAATGTATTTTAATGTATAAATTTCACCAACTTGTTTCCTCAGTTATACAATGTGCCCGATTTGGTGCAGTGTGGCGACATGCATCCTTGAAACACTGTGTGTGTATTTTTTATAATTGAAAAGAAAACTTGTTTGGTTTTTCAGAGTACGCTAGAAGCAATAAACAGTTCCTTGGTAACGATGGCGACACCTGCAATGACCCAGTGCTACAAAGATTCGTTTACACAAGCAATTCCCATGTTTGAAAGAGCCTGCGATAACATGTTCAAACAGATGATCAATATTTTCACAAGCGGGACACAAGAATGTCAGTATCGAATATTTGTTATTTTATTTTAGTTTTAATCAAATATTTTTATCAGAAGGAAGAATCTAAAAGAATATAAATTTCAGAGGGGATGTTGTCTTTCATATTGAAGAGAATACTAACAATCCAGGTTCTATTGCACTTTTGACAACATATTTTGTTTACCCCCTAAGTTGCAAGAAACATTTCTTAGATACAGATTCAAATATTAGATATTCTGAATGCTAATTTCCATTCAAAAAGAATTTTTAGCTTATATATATATATATATATATATATATATATATATATATAAAATTAAATTACTTTGAATAGTGCACAAATCATATATTCTACAAAGAGAAATTATATATGAATTATAAGCTTGGTAAACCAAAATTAGGTTTAAAAGTGTGTCAAGAAATTCATATGTGTGTGAAATTCTAGGGTATCTAAGGGCAGGTAGAATTTAAAAAAACATTTTCACACATTGGTATAACCATAATATATTTTTGTTCTCAGACGTGAAAGAAATAGAATCGTACAGCCAGAAAGCGACAACAAGGTCGCACGACGAGATAGTGGCACTTCAAGCAGCCACCGACACAATGACGCACGCTAGTCAGCAGTTTGTTGCCAATATTGAAAGGGCAAGCAAAAAGTGAGTACCAGAGGTGGGGCTCATGACCAGTAGACCCATTTTCATATTTGTTAATCAACCTGGAAACGGTCCATATACAGTATTCCGTTCGACATGTCTTAAGATCAATGCTAGTGTACCCATTAATGTGATTCTGAATAAAATTAACTTTAGAGACAGCAGAGAATCTTACTGGTCCTATTTGACCAGTTGAAGGCTGTTACTGCAGGTAGTGGGTCTTACTGTTCTGTTTTTAAGATGATAAATATTTCATAAAAATTGATGAATTTCACTGACTGATTATCTCAGTTTTCTTATCAAAATTCAAACGGAAATTTTTAAAACAATTTTTATTTTTTTTAAGTTTTGTACTTTAATATTTTCAAGGTTTATTTGATTACTAAGTTCATTACTAAATAAAAAAGGAAACATCGACAGGTCTATTCTATAAATAAGTTTGTGTTTTGATTTCATTGCCAAAATTTAACACATAGGCATGTGGTTATTAATGTGAATGTACATGCCTCTATATATATATATATATATATATATATATATATATATATATATATATATATCTGTGAAATTTATGGTAGATTGGAAGACAATATAGTGGAAGCAGTGACGAGGAGCTTGAGGGGAAGTCTGAACAACTGGGAGCATACCGAGGTCAAGGACAGTGACTCCAGCGCCACACATGCTTGACTCACAAGTTATACAGGGACAACTTGCCCAGCTCATCTCTCAAGGACAGTTTAATGCCGCCTTTCAACAGGTAATCAGCATTCCACCATATTTTGGATTTTGGTGTCTTTTCAAATTCTATTCTACGGCCTGTTGACAGTGCCGGGGTTCCTATAGCAGATTTTATTATTTGGTTAACCCTTTCGCTACTACGTGTGACTATAGTCACCCGCCAGAAAACGCCGCTTATACACGAATGCCGCATCTCTTACAGAAATGGAGCCAAAAATCAAGGCAGATGCTATGAACTCAATTTTTTCAGTTCGCAAACAATTGCAAGCGCTATTGCAATGTTTATTTCTTTCGACAGTGCTTTGTCATTGGCCTCTGGCACTCGAATGTATAATAATAGTTAGTCGTAATTCGAATGCGTCAGAAGATAGGAACAATACCTATACGTGATTAAACTGCATTAAATTTATATAGATATTGTAAATTGTGGTATAATCATTTTAAATTACAAAGTAAAATTATAATGTTACAAAGTCGTTTTTGAGACAAAAGTCTTGGCTCCGAATGTTAAAGACTGTGCGCACTTAATTTTCGCACTTTCGGCACAGTGCTCTGTTCAAGCCACTGAACAGCGCCGTAGCGAAAGGGTTCAGTTTTATTTGTCTCTTGCGAGTTCATCTTTTCGAGATTTTTCTTCCCGCGTGGCGTTTTCAACAGATGTGGGGGATTTCGTAGATTTGTGATATTGACAATAACAATATAATTGTTGAATTAGGCGTTGTCGGCTGCAGACCTGAGCCTCGTGATGTTCGTTTGCGAACGGGTGGCCCCCCACCAGGTGTTCACCCCGGCCGGCGGTTCACTTCTTCAACAGCCCGTTCTACTATCGCTCATACAACAACTATCCGCCGATATGCATCACCACTCAGATAACAAACACAGGTAATCCTACCCTTACTAATCGGAATCGACAGTTAAAAACATTCACCTCGACCTGTTTACCATATACTTAAGACGGCTGAAATTTCAAATCATATTCATCACCATCACAATGCCGTCGTCTTTATTATTTTTTGCCATAACCTGAATTGCAGTACTTAAGAAGACAGCAACAATTATTATAAAATATGAAAATCATTTTACGCATTTCAAATAATGTAGACCCTGAAGGAGATGTCACAGTCTACAGATTTACTGTAACTGGATTTAAGTCAGTTTTTTCAAACAGTTAATCGAACTCTACATGACATAAATAATGAGATTCATTATATATTGAATTTTATATCAAGTATTAATAATTTCTATTGACACGTTAATGTACACTTCCTTCTGTATTTATTATTTTAAGGAAAAAGTAAGTGACTAACGAAACTGTCAAAGCTGATTTCATTAATTTCCATGTTTTAACTAATTTGCAAGTTACATAATTTTCCTAATTGAATATATAAACTTTTAGTATTTAGGTATATTTAACTTGAATGATTAATTCAAATAGGTTCAAATCTGCTGAGGAATCGTGTCATGGACGTTGGTCCGTAATTTGGTTTTAAGTAGGGAAAAGTGATCGGAGAAATAATCACATATCGCTGTGCATACTTGCCGTGTATAAATACGGAGGGAAAAAAAATTGATTTTTCAACGGTTAATTTTTGAAGGTATTTGGAAGAGGCCGTGATGAATCTGGACCCAAAGAACACAGCAACGCGGGAGCACATGCCCGCCGTTCTGGCCGCGCTCCACAAACAGCTCCAGCTGTACATCAGCAACAACCCGACGGGCAGCATGACAAAGCGGGTGCGCATGCTCCAGATGGCCACTCAGTCGTTGCTCCCATAACATTTTTCCGTCCGCAGAAGAAAGTTCAAGACGAGCAGCTACACGGCGCATGTAAAGAACAAGACGACGGACTAGGGAAAAACAAAATTACAGAATTAAACAAATTGTAAAACAAACTGTGAAACGGAAGAGTTAGTTTTTTTACATATTTATATATAAATACATACAAACTGATTGATCGGTCGAAAAAATATAAATGACAAGAGTGTGCGACCTACAAATTGGATCTTCCCCAGTACTACTAACATTTGTTGCGTGTGGCACATTCAACAAATTTTACTTTTATTGTGCTATATATATGTGTATGTATATTTCAATATACATATATGTAAAAACAATAATTTTTAAAGTGATTATATTTTATTTTTTTAGAGTAATAATAGCACTGTAAACTAGTTTTATTAATGACGTGAAAAAAAAGGAAGGGGGGAGAGAAAACAAATTTGTAACATATTTTATAAATATTTGTATTAAATTTATAATAAAATTTTAATACATTATAAATTTTCCTTTTATGGAAAAAAAACAGTGTGTATGTTATTTTCCTAACATGTAGTTTTATTACTACAAAATTTTATTTACAAATATAAGTGAGTGAATATAAATGTAAATCTATGTAGTACACAGATATACTCTTCCCTAATAAAACACTTAAATGAAAACAGCCATTTCACAGTATTCCACATCTTTTAATTCCGATAAGACAAATTACAATTAGGAAATTCAGGACTAACTTAATTCTATACAACAAAAATACATACTTTCAACACTGAATACATATGTTATCCCACTGTTCAGAGTGAATTTTTGTTTGTAATATGCGAGAGTCAAACCGCAATTAATTCTTCTTTGTTTGTTGGTTTTGCTGTTGGGGTTTGACTTTCTTCTTCTTGCAAGAAAGCGGGTTCGGACCTCCTTTCTTCTTCTTCTTTCTTCTGACCGGCTGCTGCTGCTGGGGCTGTGGGGTCTCACCTAGTTTCGCCCGCCTCATCACTCTCAGCGCTTTCTTCTCCCCATCGCTCAATTTGAACCTGGACAAGAAAACAAAAGTGACCTCTTCGTGAGAATTTAAAGACAGTGCTGTCGGCCTTTATTTAAATAACAGCTATATTTTGTGCCAATTTCACAGTAATATTAATTTCGTTAAGCTACCGAATATGTAAATGGATATAATAAAAAAAAGAAAAGATTGAGCCCTTTGGCTGTCGAATATTTCACAGGGTTCCATTTTAAGAATCTTAATAATTACCCCGTTTTCTCTTTTCCACCAAGAATTTACTCAGTGGGAACTAAGTGATAAGTGATCTTGAACTCAAAGAAAATAAGGTGGGATGAAGTTTAGAGTTTTGAATGGGTTCAGTTATAAAACCAATACTTACTGTCGTTTCTGCTGTCGCTGTGCCACTTTGATTGTTAGATGTGATAAGTCTTGGAGTGTAGGCGCTTTCTGATATATGAACAATATGGGCACACCTGGTACCCTTTCTGAAATTCGTTGCAGTTCCCTGTCTTGTGTTGCCAGTATATACCTTTTATTTGAATTAAATTAACAAAAATGTATCAAGATTACAATTTCAAAATACAATTAATTAACAGAATGAAGAGATTTACAAATTAAAATGCGGCAACATAACAGCTATACAAATTTTAAAACTTTGTTACAAAAATGAGTTCTCCATTAATTTCAATACTTTCTCTTTTGACATTGCTTATTGCTAAATGTACAGAACAGTTCATAATTATAAATGAGCATCTCTGTCTGTCAGGGAGATATCATTTTTAATTATATAGTTCAAAACATTAAGTCGAGAGTGGAGCCTTGCAAACTTAATTGTATTCTTATCAAAATACAGGATTCACATTTACCATAATATATGGAAATTTAACACATATACAACTAAGTGAATATATATATATATATATATATATATATATATATATATATATATATATATATATACACACACACACACACACACACACCATGGTACATATATTACTTATTGAATACATTACCTATTTGCGTTATCATCCCCAATCATACTTTCCAGGCATTCACTGGCAGATACAGGATTTTTCTCGTGTCCACATTTATGCACAGCAAACTGTTTCACGATAAGCATCGCGCCATAAACAGCTGGTCCTTAAAAATAATGAACTCAATTGAGCAAATTATCAACAATCAGAGTACCACAAAGCTGAAAATCCTTAGACTTAGAATTAGAGAATGAAATTAAATAATTCATTAAATCAATTAATAAAAAAATATATATAAATGTAAAATAACCTCTGGATTTAAGCTTGCATCTTTTAGATTTATTTCTTCCATTTTTTATTAAAAATTATATTTATAAATAATGAATAAATGATAAATATCAAAGAATTAATTTTTAGTATTTTTTCAATTAGTAATTATTATTCTCATAAATAGAAGACGTAAAGATAAATAATACAATCAAAGATGGATAGTTTAGAATAGAACTCAAAGTCCCTTCCACATAAAAACTGGGATGTCCTTATAAATAGTGAATTTTGGGTCCTTGAAATGCCAAATAAATGTTTCATTAACATTAATTTTGAAATTGTAACTATGCTCTTGTCAGAGCACATATTAAACTGCTTTTCATCACTGCCGACGGCCTATATTAATCAAAACAGCAACAAATTCATACAGATTACAAGTGAATAAAAAATAATAATTACCCAGCTGCTCAGTTTCAAGTATGACGCACTGTGTTGTAAGAAGTTTCACATCGCGCTGGAAGTAAGACGGCAACTGATCCCTGATGTTCACTTTGCTCTGGAAGAACAATCGATTGATGAGCATGTTAATAATATAAAATAATAATAGCAAAAAAACTGGCTGTCCAAACAAGCCAAATGTTCAAATATCGACTTCTCTAACCTTCAGTGCGACCTGACAGAAAGTGCCGTCGATGAGTATTTGAAACGGTTTTCTGAAACCATAGTTGTAACAATAGAAATCAATCAGTTTGTTTATCTTCTTTTGCCTCTTGTAACGCATGTTGTAGCGCGATAGCGTAAAATACACGTGAATTCGTAACCTCCACCAGGTTTCATTTGGTCAATGTTTTGACTGTTGTTATATCGGAGTGGGGGAAGGGAGCCACCCTCGGCGCATAAGTTGCTAAATATAAATAATATTAGTTAAAAATAATAAAGAACCGAAAAATTACCTCGATTTGATTGGAAGACATTAATATTCTGAAATGGAAATATTCATTATTGTAGAAGTCAGAAGAAAAACTAATAAAGATAACAATTTTTTAATTTGTCTTCTACCAGATTGATACATTTAGAGGGATGTGGAGCACAAAACCCTCCCTCGAAATCTTTCTCTTGTGCGAACATGATGGTTAAAAATTATTTAAAAAATTTGACGAATTATGGAATTTTTATTACTCCTACCGTTAATCTAAACGGTATAGTCTGATGTGTATCAGTGATACGTTTATGTATTTGTATTAACCAGATATTAATTTGTATTTGTTATTACGTTTATATTATTTTGCATTTTTTTATTAATGTGACAATGCTATACAATATACATTTTAATTTATATTACGACTAGTTTACAAGTTCGCCGCTAGATAGCTATACTTGTCAGGTTTGTCTTGTGGCGCCATCTTTCGTTTCACAAAAAATAATCGTATATTTATACACATATACTAGCTGAAATGCCAGTTCTTCGTCTGGGTTTATTTTAAGGAGGCGAGTACAAACATAGATCTCGGAAAAAATATTTTTTATGCTCCTAAGCACGATCCGAAAAACACTACGGGTAGGTGTTGTTAGGACGCTTCGTTAGTATAACATTCCAACCATCAAACATGATATTTCGGTTATCCCTTAAACAAATACTATAAATTGAACATCTTTTCGGTTTTGGTGAGTTAAAACCTCCACTTCATATGACTACACGCGTGATATACAATTCCATGTAAAAAAGTACGCTGTATATTCTCAAAGCTCAACACAGAAGAGAGTTCGCTTAAATATTAAAAAAACCCAGATAAAATCAGAAGCCGCTGAACAGAAACACCTTTCTTTATGTATAAATGGAACAAAAAAAATCAATTAGTACTTCCTAATTAGACGGAGGAATTACAAATTAACTTATGCCAGGTAAAACTGGAAAAGTTGCAATTAGGATAGAATAGAATTAGGATAGAACCCCCCCTCTACAGTTGTCAACTAATTAAGAAATTCAGTTCAACTGCTCATCACGATAACATCTAATGGATCATCCATTAGTGGGATAAGTGAAAACGAAAATTTTCGAGGTATCGGAAAGGGAACGTGAAAGAAACTAACTATTAAAAATTATACGGCACTCTTACCTCGAAATCTTTATCGTGTACGAAAATCCCTGTTAAAAATGTGATTAATTGTAGAATTTGTATTACTCCTATCGTTAACCAAAACGTATTGTTCATTCACCTAACACGATTAATATTCCACCAGTTAACAATTCCTTGCTTCACAGTTTTTAAATATTGTTTTTAAAATTATAATAAAGCTACACATAAAACCTGCTGTTAAAAGAACCGACTGTAGCACTTATTGCATAATACGCTTTATTAACAGTTTTTCATATTAAAAAAATGGCAATTTGCTTGAGTGCGATTACACTTTACTAGAATACTCTAAGCAACCGTTTATCCTATTGTATCCAGACTACAAACCGTTGAATTGAATTATGATAACTTTATGATTAGATTATTTCATTACTTTTTTAAAATCCATTAGGTTTTGACGAGAGAAAAATAAAATGTCATTCAACATCGCTTGCATCCAGAGGTTAAAGTCCAAAGTTCTTCGACCCATCCTTAGCTCGTTCAATCACTCTCCTCTATTATCCTTTATTCGGCGGATTAAACGCAACAGACCCAGGGATCTCATCGGATTGTAATCCAGAGAAGAATAATTACAAATCAAAAAGTGCAATCACCAGTGGTTTCTTTTATCGCCACAATGAAAGACAGAAATAAATACACCGCACGATCATTAGTAATCAATTAATTTTAGCGAATAAAAATGTATTAAAAAAGTTTCTGGGAATACGCATAGATTATGTTCACTCTGTGTGTGTTAAAAGTTATATTTTTATCGACATTGTTCCATATTTCCACATTTTTATCGAGTTGTATTAAAGTTTTATTTTTTTCGACCTTGTTCCATATTTCTGATAGAAATCTTGAGGGGAAAGGCTGAACGCGAACAAAGAATGCTTAACAGAACGTTTTTTTTTTCATCTCTTAGGGGAAATTAAAAATGAAGGTCGGCACTATTAGGGGGAAGGGGCCCAGATAATGAGTGTGTTCGCTCTCCCACCACCCCGCCCCCTCCCAGTGCAACCTCCCAGTCTCTGGGCCCAGGTTCTTTTGCCCGATTTTATATTTAACGTTTTTAAAACGCGCACAACCCGTTTTCCAATTCTCAGCCGCAGTCGGTCGCAGCCCAGATGGGATGGGCCCGAGGGAGCGAGCCCCTCCGACTTGTTGACCACCGCTATGGCTCTCAGGGGAACGTTGAAACCGGTACGTTATCACAGTGTACATATCCGTGTACGTGCCCCATTTCCGTGTATCTACCCTCTTATCTATCTTCGTTGAAGGCAATACAGAATTTGAACGATCGAATTAGCGAATTAAACAGTCTCATGAATGACAGTTTCACAGAACTGGTGTACATTGTGAAACAGTGGAGTGTATATTGTGGTTACTCGAATGTATATTGAGTACGAAATTTAATTAAAAAGTAACTTTCTGCCGTCTAATTATCCTTATCAAAAGCTGTACATTGGAATAAATAGAGCCGTATAGTTGCCAAGACAGACTGGACATTGGACCTAATAGAATACAATTGTTGTTGATTCACACTCAACACAAGAACACAAAAGGTTAATAGCTTTAACCTTTTACAACTTTTTTATTCACAAAACCTTCATTTAGCATCATTATTATTACTTATCAGTATCAGTATTATTTCTTATTATATTATTGATGTTAATACTCTGATTTGAATAAATAATACATGTAATAAATATAATGCGATATATTCAAAATTTGGATTTTTTATTTTTAATTATTGATTATATTATATTTTCTTGTGTTATGCCTCCTTCATATTATTATGTTTGGTGTTTATTAAATTTAATGCTAAATTACAATGCACAGTCATATTGCAACCTCACTATTGACTTTTCAGATATTTATATATATATATATATATATATATATATATATATATATCTCCATTCAATATTTCATATCCATCATATTGCCATGAAAAATAATGCTGGCAGTACATCAAACTATTTGTTGTTAAGGCTAGGTGGGACGGTACTCTGAGAATTCACCAAATTTAATTTCAAAGCATGTCTGTGCGTGTTTGGTATTAACATCAGATGGTCTTCTGCTTGTGGAGGTTCGATCAGAGTTCACGATCACTCCACTTTAGGGTAAAGTTAAGAGGAAGTACTGAAGTTGGAATGCTTTGCGGATTGCAGAATTCGGTTGGTGAGATCAACGAGCCTCTGAGGCGGCAGGGCTCAATAAGGAAGGTAGTCCACCCGACGCCGGATAATGAACCAATGTATGGTGAAGCCGCCAAGATGTTGGAGCGACCCAGACACGATACCCATGCAACACTCGATCATTCATCGGCCACAGTCGTACAGGAGTACAGCATAATTGCCGAATTGTCAGTATTCCACACTTTATAGCGTTTGTCTAATGGAAATGAAAATACTGTAGGTTCGCGATGTTTCTGTCTCCTCTCGCTGGTTTGGTCTTTTTGCTATTTGGAAGTCAGAACCTAATTGTTGTGACCAGTTTTTCCAATCAAAAATATACATTTGACCGATAATCCGGTTAAAGACCTAAGCCGAATAACGAAATCCCTCCCAATCCGACGAATAAGACAAACGGCGTCCCCCAAAAACATTATAACAAGACACATATATGTGTACACGCGCCAAACAGACCACCGCCACAGTACAAGTGACAGTGGCAGTCCAGTGAGGAAGACCAAAAAATATCCAAAGTGCCAGTGACTAACACAGCGCTACTGAAGATGGCGAGCAGCCGAAACCGGTCTAGCAAAAGACCAAACCAGCGAGAGGAGACAGAAACATCACGAAGCTACAGTATTCCAACCCCTCGCAGACCACAAAACAGGTATATCAAATTGGAAATAAAAATATATTTATAAATATATAAATAAATTTGTTTTTAGCAACATGGTGCTAGACAACAGAACGCCTGGACTGTACATTATTCCATCGGCTAGATCTCCTTTAGGTAAGACCGATTTAGAATTTCCTTTATAATTTTTTTTTTATTATTAAGGTTTTTGTGATATACTTGATTGAGCTTCAGTTTCATTTCATCATTACTGACCCAAATAATTGTAGATAAAGTAAGTATTAAAAATTAAGTATGTGTTTGATTTAGATCCCCAGCAGAGTGTTAAAGATAAATCGACTTATGTTATCACTTTATGATTAGAGTAAAACTAAGATTTTTAATCATTGAGTTTTAATTAAGTGAGTAAACACTTCAGCACTGAATACAAATAGAATCCTGTAAAACTGTTTTAAAAGAAGAAAAAAATATTGAATTTTAAGTTATACCAAACAATGAGCATGTAATCTCTGGTAGAATAATAACATATTTACAGAAGATGCTCTTACATTATGATAGCTTTTATTGAATAACATTTTAACCTGAAATTTTTCTTTGACAATTTTTTTGAGCCTAATATTTAGTTTACTTTGCAAAAATACATATTTCTAATAATTTTTAACAGGAATTTAAATAAAATTAGATTATTTCATGAATGTGTTGAAATATTAGACACGAATATTAGCTAATATTGTATTTGCAGCTACATGTTATTAGAATAGGAATAAATGTTGTGACTCATGCAATTTTCTCTCTTCACTTTCCTATAGGAATAATAAGAAAAAAGATGTTTAAAACTCCATCAGTTCTAGCAATAATAATGGTCCTGAATATAGCTCTAGCACAACACATTTAGTATATGATTGTATCTTGACTAATATTTTGAGATAATTTATTGAATGTATTAATTTATGTTTCAGTTTGGTTTGGCGTACTATTTGTGAGCACTGGCCCCTTCAACGGTGGTATTTTCAGATTCAATCTCTACCTACCCGAAAGCTTTCCAGGATCCACACGCCCTGTTAGTACATATATCGTAAGACACCACCATTATAGAAAAACGACATATACAGTCATACGATAGGCGTACGGAGAAACTCCGATCTTTAAAATTCTTTTTTATGTTGCACATTTTTAGGCCGTATCGGGTGAAAAGATTTTTCTGTTTGGGTCGCATTTCACTGTTGTTTTGGGGGCTCGGTTGTTTGAAACATCTGAATTGGTCATTTTCCAGTCATATATTTTCAATTTGAATTGTCCCGGATGTTCATTCACCGGCACTTTGTGTCCTACTTCAACAGAATGAGTGCAATGCGATGATCTTTTGCCAATTTGCACAAGCAAATATTAATTTGTTCGCTATTAATGTAGCAAAAATTAAAAGTTAATTACTTAATGTAACAAAGACCTCTTTTTATAAACATCCACAATATTTAATTTTTTTGTCAGTTTAGTACTGGAAATGTACATGTTATAAAATCACATAGTAGCTTTTAATGCTGCTATTAATTGTAGCAATTGTAGCTATATTTTGGATAGTTTTCGTGCAGTTCATATTTTCAGCATCCTTCAATTTGGGTATTCAGATATCAACCCATTAAAAGTCTATAGTGTACCTTTCGCACCCTAAATTATATTGAATGTATAATAGTTTTATTATAGAGATTTATAGTATTTTAAAGTTACTGTTTATTTTGACTTGGAAGCTCGTTTTTCTCGTTTATGATGAAACGTAAGAGCTAAATATGAAGTGCAAAATATGAATGGTGCAAGTATGTGCACCATGTCTGGCTAAACAGAATAAATGATAACAATACATTAAATATTTATAGTGTATCTTTCACACGCTATATTGTGTCGAATCTATAATAGTATGTTTTATGTTATGACCGTCTCTGTCGAGTTTGAAGCTCATTTCATTGTACAATTAATTGTTCTATGGTTGTGTATTTTTTTGTTTTTAAAAGAGGGTAGTATTCGAAATGAACATATTTCATCCTTGCATCGATGACGAAACGAAAGAGCTGAATTTGAAACCGGCGTTCCCCGAATGGCGCAAGGACGTCCACCATGTCTGGCAGGTGTTGCGGTATACCAGCCAGGTCTTCAGCGACATGAGCTTGATGAATCCCATCAACGTGGAAGCAGCCAACATGTAAGTTGAATTCGCATGCATTCATTGCAATTAACATCTTAATTCGGTGTAAATTACGGAATAAAGACAAGAAAGCGGTATAAATCCCCTAAGTTGGAGGTTGGGCGAAGGGCTAATAACACCCATACCCTCAAAGAAAAAGCTTGATGTTATAAAATGACATTCGTCGCGGCCAGGACCCTACCTAGGGTTGTAATGGCCAAATAATAAAAGAATATTCAATAACCAACACTCCAATGAAATAAATTTGAATCTGAATAGAAAATATACAATATTAGCAGCATTTATAAAATTATTAATTTAAATATAAGGGATAGGGAAATTTTTTATGATATTTCATTACCGCAAGAAAGTATATGATTATCAAAAATTGTTTACGAATGTATAGAAAACCTAATGTACTCACAATATGTTTTATTTTTGTTGATTTGATGAACAGCCTGACAGTGTTTAGCATGGCTAAAACACAGAGAGTTGTTTCAGAAAAAATTTAAATAAATCAATTTCTTAATATCATTCACTTCGTTCGGTCATAACCATACTTCAGCTGTACAATGACGAATGAAAAGCATATGAAGCGAATAGTTTTCTCTGAAAGCATGAATCTTTAAAAAAGAAATAACAACTTTCAGGTGCTACAACAACATGAAGGAGTTCGAGTCTGTCGCGAGCGAAAGCGCTGCTGAAAGCGTCAGAATTTTGTGCCAAACATCACAGAAGAGTGAGGACGTTCACTACTTCAGGTTTCAAGAGTACGACGACAATATACACGGTGAAACCAGGCGGACAATAACTTCTCCCCCGCCGGTAAAACTTCATTTTCGAAAAAACTCCTATATCTAGCGTAATATTGTTCAGATCCGTTACCGGTTTTGAAAAATGTGGTCCGGTATTTTCTAAATCCCTGGATTCTCAACTCGAAAATTGTATCACCGAAGTTATATTTTCAGCTGCGGAACGGAATTCTGAATTTATATTTTCGTTTGGTCCGCAGGAATGGAACGGTCTTACAACGATGAAGAGCATGGGGCTTTCCTGGGTGAGACAAGGTACACTGGAACCGTTGTCCAAACATTTCTCGTGATAACGACTGCTCAACAATGTAACAAATATCACTAACAGAAAGATAAACCGCCACAGTGTGCCTTATTTTTATTTGTAAATTTTGTCCATTCAATATATAGTTTAATATTCTCGGAGGGCATATTTTTCTTGCCCTTGTATTATATTGTTATTGTAAATTTTGTTTGTACATTAAACTAATAGAGTAATGATAATGTTCAAAAAAACTTCCAGTATATCGTTAAGAGTTCCTACTACATTAAATTAAGATTCAATTTCTTGAACTTAAAAAAAAATCAAAACATGTCATGTATTATTGACAAACTTTTGAAAAGTTTTATTCTAATTATAAGTACAATTTTGATATTGTTTGTAAATTAACATTACTTCATTAATATTTAACTAATGAAAATTTACTTCAAGAATAAATTAAATCTCAACATTTATTTTTATGGTTCATTTATTCTCCCCACCAATACTGAAAAATATAAAAATTTACTGAAATGTAGTGTATGAATCTGAATAGATTTCATGCCTGAACTATCATATCTTCCCATAATATTGAACCTACAAATTGTACGTCTGTGAAATTAAAGTACTGAATGACCTAACTGTTTTAACAATGATTTTTTTTAGATGTTGTTTCTCAAGATTCTTCTCTTCTTTATTTTTGTTTTAGGGTGCAATGACATTTAAACTGTTGTATGCCCCAGGGACATGGAGGTCCCTTTATGGTGAGTAAGCTTTATTTGGCAGTCTGCAAGTTGTTTTATTTGGGAAAACTATTACTGAAGCTGGAATGATTATTTTTTAGTTCCATCTGTGTATATATTAATATTATTTTCTAGGTTTTCATATCAGATACTTGCATCATTGTACTTTTATCTTCATTAGAATTTATTAAATACTACTCTTGGACCTAATTCAATTCAAATTCAAGCCATAGTCATTTCAACTTTCAGATCTCACCACCCTATTCTGAGGTAGAATTAAAACTTCTTATAAAATTCTATAAATGATAAATTAGAATTTTAATTTGCCACCAAATCCTTATAACAAACAACTAAAGAGCAGGAAATATAATAATCAAACAGAGTAAGTCAAGAGCAACTTTATTTTTTTTAATATTACAACTGTAGAAGTTAACTAATAATGAAGGCTTGTTTGTTTTTACTAGCTGTAAATATATGGATGGTTGTAGTGTCATCTTGCTGAAACTTAATATTGCTTCTTTCTGCCTCTAATAACTTACCTTTTTCTAAATTTATGGGAAATGAAAGGTTGAACAAAAACAATTTGGGTAAAATAAAAAGTATATTATATAAAAAAGACAATGTAAATTGTTCATGGAACAAAATATCAGTAGTATTAAAACTACAGCCTGCTCTCTTCTTACCCACACAGTACACTATCACTATACTCTTGGGTAATTTAAACCTGCCTTTTACAACATAAAAACTAAGCAGTTAAAAAGTTTCAAAAACAACTCTTTCAAAACCTTGTTCAGCTAAATTGTACTTTTTTACTTTTTATATTTGACTAATATATAAAATAAATAATGTTTCAATGAGAAACAACGGATCAATTTTTTTTCAATAATTGGTCTTTACAAAATGGACTTTTGATAAAGAAACAAAACAAAAATTAATGAAATGAGAGGTTTTTTTTTGGAAATAAGTGGAAACAATTCTTTTTTTTTGTTTTTTAGGGAAACGATAATTCACACAAATATACACTCTATTAGTTTTTTCCATATTATTTATGTATATCTTACATCAAAAACTGTTCGTGTAATACGAATATTAAAGAGCTACTAAATATATATGATAAGAAAAATGAATCTGTGTCGCAAAACATAGCAGAAGTGTTAAGTTGCTTCTCTTGGAACTAACAAACAATTACCGTCCATCAACTGAAACAATGAAACAAATACTTCAGTACTTGAATAAGATAATATTTAACATAATACCAAGTGCTTAATGCCTGCAAATAAAAAGTGTGCAGGGATTTATCATGTATACAAATTAATCTGGATTAATTTTATAAATTCCATAAAATTGTCTAGAACATCTTTTGATAATCCATTCTAATGTTTTCAGCACCATTAGATTTACATTTTTTTTTTTAGAAATTATCACAGTATGTATACAATATTAAAAATATAAATTCAAGCGTGTTACTTACTGTATGAGGACAAGTCAATTTCATCAGGTAACTCCGTGATGTTTACATCAAATCTGTCCTGGACATTATTTAAAACTTTGGCATCAGTTTCATCACTCACAAATGTTATAGCCAATCCCTGAAATTGATTCACAAAAAATGTTAATTTAAATAATTATATTTGTTTTTTTCCCCCCTAGATTTATTTTCCAAGCAATTGTGTCAGTGACTGATGTGCACAGTTATGATGCAGACAGAGTACTTATCCAGTACTGGAGTAGTTTACTTATCCAATTATTCTTTTATGAACTAACATCCATGGAATTCCAGGTGGATTCAAACTGCCGGAGGCACGCTTAATGCCTGAGCCACCAAATAATTACATTTAACCCCAGCCAAACTATTAAATTTTCAAGAGCATTCTATTTCCTATTTAATACAATAAAGGTAATAATATTTACCTTTGTTCCAAACCTGCCTGCCCTAGCCACTCTATGCAGGTACGTATCTGAATCTTCCGGCATGTCATAATTGAAAACAATATTCACTCTCTCAATATCCATACCTCGTCCGAACAGATTTGTTGCAACCAAAATTCTCTGCAATTAATATATGTTAATATATATTAATAATTAATATGACTTATATTACAACTCATAATAAATTCTTAGGACACAAAACCTTATGTAGTTCTCGATGTCCACAAAGTTATGGCAGATTCTATTTTCAACTTTATTATTATACTTATTACAGTACATACAAATTTTACTTTTTTTTTTTTTACATATAAATTACTGTTCATTTCCCTTAATTTATTCTTTACAATCCTGGTGTATAAAGTTCATACGCTATTTATAACTATCTGTTATCTATTATCTTATAATTCAAATATTCTAAAGCATTACGCACTCTCCCTTCATATTTATTATTTTAAGTCATAACCATAAACGATGGGCACTGTAAAAAAAGCATTCCTTACCTTCTGAAAGTCTTTGAATTCTTGATATTTGGCAAGTCTCTCCTCTTGGTTCATCCCCCTGTGTATAGCAACAGCGGGGAAATTTTGATCACAGAGAAGCTGCGAGAGAGCCATACACCTTTGTACTGACTTCACAAATATTACAACCTGACAATAGAAAGAAAGAATCGTCCAAATGAGACAAGAAATACAACACTAACGAGAGAAATTAATTAACTTCTCATTATTAACAATTCTAATTTAATTAATTAATAAAATAATGAAAATACACAATAATAAAAAATTCAAAATACAACATGACTATAATTCAGAAGAAAATAATCATGACTTCTAATTGTTCAAATATACAGATAATTACTTTTTGCCTGACAATTGTTGGGCTATGGGTTACTTCTAATTTGGGCATCCACTATTTTATCATAATAGGATAAATAAATCTATTATCTTATTCAGATGTCCCTATCCTATGATCATCACTTAAGGGGAATTGAAATAAAACACATCCAACTATTAAAACAAATTAATAATATAAATTGGAATGTCATTGATCACAACATACGAAATTGTTTAAGCTATTGCTTATTTCTAATTTGGACATGTACCCTTTTATCAGAATAGGATAAATCTATCATCTTATTCAGATGTCCCTATCCTATGATCATCATTTAAGGTGAACTGGAATGAAACATATCCAGCAATTAAAACAATATAATATTATAAGTTGGAAGGTCAATGATCATAACACATGAAACTATTTAAGCTATTGCTTACTTCTAATTTGGACATGTACCCTTTTATCAGAATAGGATAAATCTATCATCTTATTCAGATGTCCCTATCCTATGATCATCACTTAAAGGGAATTGAAATAAAACATATCCAATTATTACGACAATTTAATAATATAAGTTGGAATGTCAATGATCACAACACACAAAATTGTTTAAGCTATTGCTTATTTCTAATTTGGACATGTACCCTTTTATCAGAATAGGATAAATCTATCATCTTATTCAGATGTCCCTATCCTATGATCATCATTTAAGGTGAACTGGAATGAAACATATCCAACTATTAAAACAATATAATAATATAAGTTGGAAGGTCAATGATCATAACACATGAAACTGTTTAAGCTATTGCTTACTCCTAATTTGGACATGTACCCTTTTATCAGAATAGGATAAATCTATCATCTTATTCAGATGTCCCTATCCTATGATCATCATTTAAAGGGAATTGGAATAAAACATATCCAATTATTACGACAATTTAATAATATAAGTTGGAATGTCAATGATCACAACACACAAAATTGTTTAAGCTATTGCTTATTTCTAATTTGGACATGTACCCTTTTATCAGAATAGGATAAATCTATCATCTTATTCAGATGTCCCTATCCTATGATCATCATTTGAGGGGAATTGAAATAAAACATATCCAACTATTAAAACAATATAATAATATAAGTTGGAAGGTCAATGATCATAACACATGAAACTGTTTAAGCTATTGCTTACTCCTAATTTGGACATGTACCCTTTTATCAGAATAGGATAAATCTATCATCTTATTCAGATGTCCCTATCCTATGATCATCATTTAAGGGGAATTGGAATAAAACATATCCAACTATTAAAACAATATAATAATATAAGTTGGAAGGTCAGTGATCTTAAGACATGAAATTGTTTAAGCTATAGCTTACTTCTAATTTGGATATGTACCCTACTATCAGAATAGGATAAATCTATCATCTTATTCAGATGTCCCTATCCTATGATCATCATTTGAGGGGAATTGAAATAAAACATATCCAACTATTAAAACAATATAATAATATAAGTTGGAAGGTGAATGATCATAACACTTGAAATTGTTTAAGCTATTGCTTACTTCTAATTTGGATATGTACCCTTTTATCAGAATAGGATAAATCTATCATCTTATTCAGATGTCCCTATCCTATGATCATCACTTAAGGGGAATTGAAATAAAACATATCCAATATTAAATATAATTCAATATAACATAATAAGGATATAAATAGTGAGGACAATGATCATAAAAAGTGGAACCATTTAGACAGATAATTACTTTATGCTTCACAACTCTCAAGCTAATGATTCTTTTTCATAAGAATATGCAGCCTTTTATAGGAACAGGATTAATCTGTCATCTAATTCAGATGTCTCAATCCTGTAATCATCATTTATGGGGCACTCATATGAAATATCCAATGATAAAACGAATTCAAAGTAATATAATAAAGAAATAAATAGTGAAGACAATAATCATAAATCTTGACATAGTTTAAATAAGAATTTTCTGCCTTTTTTCAGAACAGGATTAATCTTTCATCTTTTTCAGATGTCCCTATCCTATGATTATCATTCTGAAGTCATTAAAAAACATACTAAATAATTTTAAGTATCTTATACTTTTTAAATGAAGGTATAACATATTTTAAATGGGATATGTAGCTTTTCATCACAGTAATATATTTCTGTTAGTCCAGAAGCATGTATTTGACTTTCAAATCAGATTTAAAATAGTATATTATGTTCAATTACCTGGTTAAACTCCAAAATGTCCAGTAAATCAAACAGTTTCTTATTTTTCTCATTTTCCTTAAGTTTCACATAGTGTTGCTGGAGGCCATGCAGTGTCAATTTGGCTTCATCATCAACATACACCTCCATTGGCTAAGGAAAAACTATTAGTTCAACAAACAGAATTCTAGAACAAATATTTGCAAGCACAGAGCACTACAAAATTAATAAGGTAAGGGTCATTTGTAAATTTCAGTTCAGTTCAACAATATCATCTTTTTATCTTTGCACCTTACAATTCCAATTTAACAGAAATGTTTGCAACTAATAATTTATACACAAAAAGATATTAAAAAAATTAGTATCTTTAAATTTAATTATAACATTTAAAATAACACAATTGAAATGACATCAATTTATGAACTTACAATCAATCATATTTGAATAAGTGTTAATATGCTAACAGAATAATTTCCTGTTGAATAAAAATATTTTTTCTCGATGTAGCACTCTGTACTTTGCACATTATGAAAAAATCGAACACTAGGTTCAAATAAGACAAGCAAGTGTCTAATTGTCAACACTTTTAAGAGGCAATATTTAAATTTTTCTTCTTTCACACATTTTTGTATTTCCTTTTATGAATTTATGTTTTGTGCGTAAAAGGATCTGGCTACTGTATTCAAATATTGCCTTCACCATGACAGCCCCCCCTCTCCCATCAAATGCAGAATTAAGCTATCAGAGGTATTTATACTTTTAATTGATATGCACAAGAGGAAACAACCTCGAAAAATATAACATCAAATCAGTAAAAAAGGTTAGTTTTTAACTGACACCCAAAGTGAATATCATTAAATTTTGAGAAATTAATTAAAGGACAACCATAAAAATGGATGCATATTATTACAAAAATTAAGATTATAATTCTGAAAAAATACTATAGATTCTAAATTAAGAATTACTTTTTGAATGGAAATTTGTAACTAATTTGTGAGACAATCAAGGATGTCCACTCCAAACTCAAAACCTAGTGTATGACCTCTGACAACATTAGCTATAATTAATTTCAATACTCGAGATATGTGTATAAATATAAATACAAAAGAAAAAAGAATGGATCACTGCGTAAAGAAGTATTGAAGAAGCGATGCGGTGTGTAGTTGATCTCGGTTGCACTGGATACTGTACATAGAGGTTGAGTTTACACTGAGAAGACACATTGAAGAGAGAGTCTCCACCAGTCGCGGGCAGGGTCACGCAGCGACAAATATATTTTTATAATCCATTTCTTCCTCTCAGATGCGGACGGATTTTTTTAAAACGTACTTTAACTTTCTATTTTCAAAACAAAAATTGAATCCTTCTTCATTCAAAACTATGCCCCCCGGATCAACTGTGATTCCGCCAGTTTGCCATCTTGCATTCCTCTTTAAACAACACGTGTTTTCACAGTGCGCCCAATATAATGACAGGAAAAAAACCCGGGAATCCGGCAATAACAATTATTCGTTAAAAACGACAGATTTTGCTCCGAAAAAGGACTAGCCATGGTTTTACTTTTTTTTCAATCGAGCGTAGCAACAACTTTTGTTAATATTTTAGGTAGTAGTATTTTTCGAGTGTGTGAAGTTTTGGGTTATTACATCTTGCATGAACTTCTTGCAGACGGGCCTTATGTCCTTGCTCAGCGTCGCGCTAAACATCATCACTTGTTTACTGTGTGGTGTGCTACGGAATATTTCTTGGACGTCACGTCTCATATCTGAAAGAAAAGTAAAACGAGCATATAAATTGCAAGTCAGCACACGGTATACAACAGTATGGCTATGCCAGCCTTGTTTGCGAGACCTGGCTGTCCAATGAAATTTGTGGTGAAATCCTTCAGGAGGGACAGGACATGACCTCACATGTCTCGATCAATAAATGAAACCATTCAGCACTCGGTGAGAGAGTTCGTTTCAATCAAAGAAATATGATTTAACATATCGTCATTGTGCTTGAACTAGTTTTCATTATGTATTTTAAGTGTACAGACAACCAATAAAATATTTCACATAACATTCATTTATGTGATTGGCACTAAATGAGTTTTTCCAATTTTCATTATTATACTTGAACTAAATTTTAATAGCTGACAAGGTCAAAAATAAATAATTAAACATCAGGAACTAAATAAAGCTAACTAAATAGCTCTATATATATATATATATATATATATATATAAAATTAAGTGTACAGCACTCAGTGAGAGAGTTCTTTTCAATCACAGAAATATGATTCAATTTGTCGTCATTGTGCTTGAACTTATTTTTGTTTTATATATTAATATTGGATGGGCAACAAATAAAAAATCAACTTCCAAATTTAATTAGCACCATTTTTAAAAGGTACATTTATATATTCGCCATTCAATGAATGTTTTTAAATAAAATATTAACTATTATCAATAATAGTGAGTTTTCATTATTTTGCTTGAACTAAATTTGAATAAGGCCAAGAATAAATAACTGACAGCACTCAGTGAGAGAGTTCGTTTCAATCACAGAAATATGATTCAATTTTTCGTCATTGTGCTTGCTTTTAATGGCAGATAGATAAGCCACATTTTTAAGAAAATGTATGAGAGTATTTAACAGTCTATGAGATAGCTCATTTTAATCACATAAATATGATTTAATTTATTGTGCTTAGTCTATCTCATTTCTTGTTCTTTAACAGCCGCTGTGCCACAAATAAAAAAAGTAAATATTAGTAATTAACAAATAGCTCAAAATGCGACATTTAAAATTAACCAGTGCACTGTTTTTTTGTTACATTTATATATTCAGCACTCAGTGAGAGAGTTCTTTTCAATCACAGAAATATGAAATATGAATTTGTCGTCATTGTGCATGAATAAATTTCATTGGGATTTTAATAACAGGTAAGCCAGCAATAAAAAGTGAATATTAGTAACGAACAAATAGCTTATTATATACAAAGTCATTGGCATTCACTGCAGGAGTCTGTTCAATCACATTTAACTACAATTGTGTTATCTTTGATGTTTAAATAAGATATGCCACAAATAAAAAATTGAATGGTAACTAACAAATAGCCCAAAAATTAATCAAACCCAGGAACCAATCCTTCCATGCATAGCTTTTTATCATCTGAGCTCTGTCCCAGAAAGAATTACCTGCTATGCTGCACTTGCCAATCGAATGGTCGTTATTGATTGACCTACAGGTATTTATTTATAAGGTGTAGCCCAGTTGTTAAACAGATCCACTGCATGGAAGGGCTGACACCAGGGGTTGACTGTGGGCACAATTTTCAATTTATTAATGCGGTAAAACGTCATGATTATTTAAAAGAGTTATTCGGGGATCATTGAATCTCAGTTGGATTATCAAAGTTCTGATTTTCTGTCACTCTAATTTCAGAAAAAGTCTACAGGAATGTAAGTAGTAAATTTAGTTTTAAAGTATATTATATTGTGTATGAAAAGTGCCTAATAACCCCATCAGCATCCCCAATGACCATTTTTGTTGTTATTTTTACTTAGGTGTATAATTAAGGTTAGCTAATATGCGCCCCGGAATGTGGAAGTACCTTTTCATTATATAATTTTGTTAGTATATCTGTTTTTCTTAAAAATTTAATTATTTATATTTTATTATTGTAGAGTATTTTGTCTAATGCGCATTATGGTTTGTGTTCATTTAATACCAGGTAGGCATGTGTTAGCCCGGTATATCCTGTTCTCAGTCCCTTCAGAACTATGTTATCCTGTCTTGTTATAGTACTGTTTGTTGTCCTTAGATCTTTTTTGATTTGTAAAAGTTTATTTTGTGTCATAATATTTCCATTTCCTAACTAACATTCAACTGGTCTACCAATGAGCCAAAAAACACGAGTGGTGCAAGACAGTTATATCTTAAATAATATCAGAGTTTCTATAACGGATTAATAATATTTCTGTCAGAAATTTATTCATATAACTCTATAATGAATACAACACAATAATTTAAATTAGGGAAAAAGTCATCAACTCACCTAATTGCTCAAGCATTTTGTCACATTCGTCCAATACAAAATGCTTCAGATGTTTCAAATTTAGTTTTTTACTTCGAATAAGCGCTAGAATTCGGCCCGGAGTTCCAACAACAACGTGCGGACAATTTGATTTCAACACTTCTTCATCTTTCTGAATTGGCATCCCTCCAAAGAATACACCAACCTGGACAATTATCAACTTATTTTTTTTCTGTATTAATGTAGCACAAGTGTACGTAGGCCAATATACACTTTTCATAATCAGAGCTTATTTGTATGTGACTAAGTTATGAACTATCTTCCATTGCATGGACCAGCAGGTTCGAACCACTGACCTCTGGGTTATGAACAAAAAATAAATAGAGCAAAAAAAAGATAAATTTTCAATTTTATAGTCATATTAAATTATTATATATTCATTATTTTATTCATATTAAAAGAACAATTCATACAAATTACACATGACTAGTAAAACTATCTAAAGAAATAGTATTAAAACCACATATATTCACCTTCATGTGAGGCATGTATTTGGAAAACCTTTCATATTCTTTGCTGATCTGGAAAGCAAGCTCCCTTGTGTGGCACATGACTAAGACACAGACCTGATTGTCGGTCAGCTCCATTTGTTGCAATGTCGCCAACACAAATACCGCCGTTTTCCCCATACCCGATTTGGCCTGGCACAGTATGTCCATACCAAGAACGGCTTGGGGTATACATTCATGCTGAACTAAAACCAAAGATATAATCAAAATACAATACAAAATTATGGTTTGCTATAAAAATAATGCTTTGGAAAAATAACAGAGGATGAGAATAGCAAAAAATATAAACGGGAGGGAAAAAAACCAGTGATACGCATGGTCCTGGATAGAAGAATACTAAATCAAAAATAATACCGATCATTCATGATAAGTCCAAATTGAGCTTAGAAACACACATAAAAGTAACTATTTTTTATTTCTATTCCTTTAATTGCCATTTTCTCTAGAAAACATGGCATTTTAATACATACTGTTGCCAACAGTTTATTAAGGATGTTTTTGTTTTCATCAGACCTTTCTTTATTGGAACAACATACATTAAAAAATGAAACTGATGGCAGGCACATAAATATTTTCATAATAAATACAAAGGAATTATGCTACATACCTTCAGATGGATGTTCGAAGCCGCAATCAACAATCGCCCTCAGTATTTCTGGCTTCAGGAGAAAATCCCTGAAGCCAGAGCTGTGAATAGAAACGTAGGCTCCCTTAACATCTTTCCTGGGTGCAGTATCTGTCCCTCCTTCGACGATCTGTTGCTCAGTCTGTTCTTCGTCCTCATAATCCAAAAGATCGTCGTTGTCCGCCATTATATAGGAGTATTAACCGTTCCTAACTGCAATAAGGTAGGGCTGGTCAAAAAGGGACGCTACCGCGAATGCGGGAAAAAAGACGGGATAGGGGCAAAGAGCGAGGGGATTGATACCGGCGGGATGTCGGTCTCTTCAATAAACTAGTAGCGGAGAAAATAGGACCCGGGGGGACGCCAGTCGCGCCGTTTCGATCCAGACCGAAACTCGGCGAGGCGACGCCGCTACGAGCCCCCATGAACAATTTCCCTAGGTACATGTGCGCCGAAGTGACACCGTTCCAGGCTCTAACCTCGTCCGGGATAGGAATATGGATCTGAATCGTTTAGATGGATAATAGAGAGTATAGTAAAAAGGGATGAATTTTCACTTACGCCTCAAAGTGGTAACGCTGCCTATCCAATATGGCCGAGACAAGCTCTAAGAAATTGCCAACGCCGAAAACTGCTCCCTCCGGAGGTTCCGGTGTGCCAACCTAACCATTGCCTACTTATTTAAATAAAATATCATTTCATATCAATTTTTCGATATTACTGTTATTTTTATAAATCGTCATAAACATTTTAATCTATACAGGATTTATTTTTGGCTTCAGAAAAAGTTTTTGGAATACTTTTGTATATAGGCATTACCATTGAAGCATGTTTTAGAGGAAGGTTATTCTAAAAATCCTATTCACGGTTGAAATGACTCTCTACCGTGTAGGTGAGCGAGAACTCGTACTTCTTATAGGGGAAGGGAAATTTTCATTTTCTGTCGAACTTGTAAAATTCCTTGAGTCCGAGGGTACGACAAATTTTAATAATGTTTACACCACTTGTTATGAAAGGGTGGCAACTACTGGCATGCTCGGCAATATAGACATTTTACAGACCAAAGGTAAGTTTATTAATATCGCGTTAATTGCTGTTTAAACATTAGTAATTACAATTTTCGTCCAACCACCAACCCATTTTAATAACCATGAAAATGTATCATAAATTGTAGATTTGATAAATGGTAGAATAGATATTAATTATATTACAAATTACCGAACTATCAATTAAGTTGTTGGAGTGTAGATAGGGTAGGGTTTATGAAGTAGAATTTTATCGATTACAAATTTGCCTGTTTTCAGGACTGAGTGTCATTTTAGGTGTGGATGCTACAAAGTTGTCTGGCCACCCAGTTCTTAAAGAAAAGAAATTCGACAAAATCATATTCAACTTTCCTCATGTTGGCGGCAAAATGAAAATCCACCTTAATCGACAACTGTTGTCTGATTTTTTTGCAAATGCCTCCCAGCTATTGGCAACACCCGGCGGACACGTGATAGTTGCACTGTGCCAAGGCCAGGGAGGGACGGGTGCAGATATAGTAAAGAGGCGTCGGGACGATACCTGGAAGGTGGTCGAAATGGCTGCCCATGGTAATCTAGTATTGACTACCACTCAGCCATTTCCCCACCAACTGTTTCCCGATTATGTGTCTGTCGGTTATAAAGGCGGAGAAAAAAGTTTCTGCACCAAGAATGCGATTGTCCACAAATTTGTCCCGGCACCCGAACTAGCCATGTCTTTAAATCCTGGGACTTTGGACGAGTTTCTTAGCCACCGAGATGTACCCCGCCAGGCTGGACTGAAATGCCCTTCTATTTATGCCGACAAAATTGTAAATGATCCCCTAAACAAAGATGATTCACCACAATCTTTCATTGTTCAAAAATTGAAGGGATACTTTTCAGAGAAAATAGGCATTTCGGTTTACTATAACCAAGACTTGCCACTATATTTTGATGGAGATTTGTCCAAACATGTCGGTTGCATTGTAAGTGGTTGTGAAAAAGCTTTGAGGGATTCTTTGCTAAAAGTTGCTCCGAGTACACAAGCAGGATTTGATTATCTTATTTTCACCGGGCTTGTATTCAGGAAGCCTTTGCATAATTTTTCGTTACCTTCCGTCGGTTGTGAAGTAGTGATAATGGGAAGTCGTTGTACTGAATTATGTCAAGAATTTTTGAAACATTGTTTAGAATTGTTTGGTTTCAGTGAAAGCTGTGATGTTGAACAGGACTCCAGTTTTTATTTCCCTTTAGGATACAAAGAAAATTTAATTCACTCTTTGATCAAATATGATTATATCAATGGGGTAGAAAATTGTACCTTGGATATAGATAACATCTGTGTAATATTGTTTCAATTAGAAAGCGTTAGACAATTATGGACACCTGGTGCTTCGATTACACCAGGAGAAAAGCCTAAAGTATCACTTAGAAGCCTATATCCTCCAAGTTTTACATTTGACATTTGTTTTTCTGTGAATAGAGATTTCACAGAAGAAAAATTCTACACTGTCCTAAAATATTTAGCAGAAAGAATGATCGAATCAGTAATGCTTCTTAGTATTTACAAACCACCCGGAAGCGAGAGAAAATGTTATTGTTACAGAATTATCTATAAATCATTTGAATTTGCATTGCACAGAAAACGTGTTGTTGAGTATCATCAGAATGTTATAGGAAACACATTGAGTTCCTTATTAGACGTTGTTATTTCGTGACATTTAAAATAAATATTAAATTACCGTTATGTGGTTTTAATTTCTATCCTCTTCATTTCAGAATGTGGGTTGTTAAAGGTTTGAGAAAGCCGCAACTCTATATTTGGCAACAACTATTCAGTTGCATAAATTATTCTTCCGAAGCAAGCAGATTGCCAATCGCTCTACGAAGTATTAAAGGAAAATCTAAAAGACCTCAGGCAAGCATGATTTATATATTCAAACATTAAAGCAGAAATCTCGAGTTAGGTTTTGTTGACATTTTAACTAATTGAGTTTAAAGTAAACACAGTAGTTTAAAAATCAGCGTGATAAATATTTGATTATAAAGTTAAAATTATTAAGGATTGGCCAAAAAAATAAAACATAATTCAGTAACTAATTTGAAATTAATTTTTGAAGTAGAAACAAAACGTGTAAAAACAGAATGGAAGGAACAATAATGACATAATAAATTATTTCAATATGAAGTTAATATGTTAGCATAATTTGTAAGGTGAAACATTTTGTTGACGTAAGAAGAATCCGAGCAACTGGTGGCAATGGAGGAGATGGATGTGTTTCATTTCTTCAACTTTGGGCAAACGAAAAGGCAGGGCCTGACGGAGGAGATGGAGGAAATGGTGGACATGTCTTATTAAGGGTTGGAGATTTACTGCTTTTTTAAAATACTATTTGGCTTTCTTACACTTTCATAAAAGGTTATACTCCAATTCAAGGTTGGGGGATTAAAAAAGTATAGAATATTCATGATAACTTTATACTTGAGTAGGTTATGTTAGCAGAAAAGCATTTGATGCTAAAGTTTAGCATTATAGAAATAGTATACTTTAATTCTAAACTTCCTTTATATATTTTTTTGTGTTTATTCTTGTTTCACATTTATTAAATATCTTCAGATACATAACAGAATAACATTTGACTGTAATCATTTAATGTTGTATAAAACTATTTGCTACATTATGTATAAAATTTGAACACGTTTTTTTTGTTGAAACATCCAATGAAGCCTAGTTTTCTTATTTGTATTTTTGTAAATAATGAAATGGATGAGAATTGAGCATTTTGTTAAGGAATTTAGTATTTTAATTTACTAAATATTCAATACATTAGTGTAAACAGAATTGGGAGATACTATATTTTAAAAGTATTGTTACCTGTGCAGGCATGTCCTAATGTTAGGGATTTGGATCATGTAAACACTGTGGTGAAAGCAGATTGTGGTGAGAAAGGCTTCAATAAGAACTGTAATGGGAAAAATGCTGAACACACTGTCATCAAAGTAAGTATACACAAATTAGTTTTGTTCTATACGTTAGGCAGTGCTTTCTAAGAGCTTGCAATTGAATAATATTATGGCACATTAAAATAAAACTGGGACAGTTGCAGCCCATTTTCTGGGTATTATTTTCTCTAGTTTTTAGATGCTTGCACTAATTCTACAACTTTCAAACTGACTTCCTAGCAAAGTCATTTTCAAAGTCTCATAAAATAAAATGTTGCAGGTTCCGTTGGGAACAATAATCAAGGACAAAAGTGGGAACGTGGTGGGAGATCTGAAGAACGAAGGGGAGATATTTATATTGGCGAGGGGAGGAGCTGGTGGCAGAGGTAACTCTTTTTTCACTAGTGACACTGAACAGGTACCACTCATAGCTGAATATGGAGCCACTGGTGAAAGCTTGCCCTATATCCTCGAATTGCGAAGTATTGCTCATTTCGGATTGGTAAGTACCCTTCTGAGTACATACAATAGCCGGGTTGCATAATATACTTTCAAGTTTGTCATAAACTGCAGATTATTACTCTTTCATCTATTTATAATGTTAATTAAAGATGGAAATTTCAAATCTTTCTTACTCTTTTTGTAACAATGTCTTATGTGAGCAATGTATGACACTAATTTCATTATTGAGGCATATTAATAAAATTAAAGCTTTGGTTCATACCATATTGTTGTTCCAAATAAAATGAACTACCTTGTTATATTTCTTCAGTAAAAATTGTGTCTGACACTAAGAAAAATATTTGCCATTGAATAACGAATTTAATTCTTCCTTACCCGGAAGTTATTCATAATATAATGACACTGTAAGAGGATTACAATATCATTTTATATGTTTACCTCTTAAAGAAATTTAATCAGGATAAAGAAAATTAGACTTCAGGGATTTCTTCAAAGATTTCTGATTTTGGGCTAATATTACCACTTTTATTTTCCAGCTGGGAATGCCCAATGCTGGGAAAAGTACACTTCTGCAGGCAATATCCAGGGCCAGGCCCAAAGTTGCCCCCTATCCATTTACAACACTCAATCCGCATTTAGGCATGATTCAATATGATGATTATCTTCAAATAGCAGGTTTGATATATGTAATTTATTCTTAGAACTTCTGTAGATTCAAAACATCGTTTTTGCAAAATATGCAAAAGAGCTTTTCACTGGCTTCATTTTCCTTTGGAATCTGGTAGAAATATTAATGCCTGTTTTTATAATCAAAGTTGCTGACTTGCCTGGACTAATAGAGGGATCACATGTGAATCGAGGGTTGGGAATTCAATTTTTGAGACATGCCGAACGATGCACCGCACTGATATTTGTAGTGGATGTTACCAGCAATCCCCTAAGTGTAATTAAGATGCTCATGAATGAACTACAGTGTTTCAATCCTGACCTAGCTTCAAGACATCATTTCATTGTGGCCAACAAGATGGATCTCCCAGGAGCTGAGGTATTGCAAGAATTAAATGAGATACAATTAAAATCATGAGCCAATTGTCATACTGCGTAAATATGAATTAATCAGGTTCTTCAATGCATTATTCTTAATTTTTATGGTTGTATTTTTAACATTTTTCCTTTTTATCAAAGTTCACTACTCACAGGATCCCATAGAAGTTTTATCCTGAAAATTATTTTTCAGGATAATCTCAAAAAGCTAGCAGAGGAAGTGAAGGGGACAGAATTGATTGCTGTATCAGCTAAATATGGAAAAAATATTTCCACACTTCTAAAACATTTACGGACGATTTATGAAAACAACATCATAGAGCATGAAGATGTTAGATAGAATTAAATGTATTAGCAAAGGATGTAATATTAATAACTGTTGTATATACATATTGAAAGATTGAGTAATATGTTGATCTGAAGGATATTGTAAATAGATACATAGTAGCTTTTAGTTTTTTCTCTTCAAATAAACCTTTATGTGTGGCAGGGTTTACATATTTTTCAATTATATATTTGATTCCTGTTTAAATGGCACAGTAAAAATAAATACTCTTAGAAATACAAAGCCTCGTGTTTGAAATAAACTTAACAATCAGACACAGTTAACAATTGTTGAAATAAATTAACAATTAACACTCTGTTTTTCTTTCATCGAACAAAAATGTAAACTTGAGAGTGGATTTAATTTTGTGGGCCTGGTTTCTTGCACAAAACAACTTCGGACTTGCACAATTCAACAGAACCAACAATTTTCATCACCTCTTTTTGATGGAGAATTGTGTTGAACCACCTCATCAGATTGTTATATTTTTTCCTTCCGTCTTCGCCTACCCCGTACTGGAAAACGGGCAGCATGTAGCAGAATACTATCACATCAGCCAGTGTGACTCTCTCGCCGACCAAGTAAGTGTGGCTTTCCAAGTATTTGTTCATGTAGACCAAGCATTTCTCAACTTCGGCTTTACCGTTGCTGTCGGCGACTCCTGTCCGGATGTGCAGATTGGGATAAATCCAGGAGCAGAGTGAAGGGAACAGTTCAGACTCAACGAAGTTCGTCCACTGGATAATGTGCACTTCCGAAAGAAGGTTTTTGTCACCTCTCAGTTGTTCGCTGGCCAAAGCGAATCCAATCGAGAGTGGATCGGTCAGGCTCAATTCCCCATCTCTGTACTGGAGTTCAGAATCCTCTTTCAATTCTACACTGAGCCCAGAATATCCTAGGGCTATCCTGGGTATCAAAGATTTAATACTGCAGGGGTTGTAGGCCAGCTGCGGCTTACGGACAATAGTTTTTTTGGGCTCTGATGTGACAGCCGGCTGCTTCTGTTCCTGAACACTAGCATCAGCCGAGAGCCGCTCTTGGGCAAATGCGATACTTGAGGCTATTACTTCATTAATGCAAGTATATTTAGTGCCCGAAGCTTGACCAGACTCGGCTTTGCCGCCTCCTTTTCCGTCCATTAATTTGCTGGCATTACTTACCCATTCGTTGGCCTTCAAACCTTTCTCAATTGCGCTCTGAAAAACATGTTCTTTTTAATTACATAAAAACTTTTCGATATGTTAGCAAATTGAAACTGAAAATCACTGCTTATACTAAGCTGAAGGTTGAAATCTTCTTTCATTATATATACACACACAAAACATTACCTAATTTTAAAAATATGCATCTAAATGATTGCAATATAATAATACAAAGAAAGTATATAATACAGCATTATTGTTCTATAGTACTTATAACAAGAAATCAGAAACTAATAACATCTATACATAATTAACAGAAAATCAAACCTGTAATGATAACTGTCTCATTAGTTCACACTTCGTATATGAATTATGTAAATCTTTTAAATATATGAATCTTTAAAAAAATTGATTTCTTTTTTATGTAGCTCCCCCTATTTTCTTCTATTTGAATATACTGACAATTTTCATTATGCAATTACAATTATTTCAATTTCCTTATCTTTTATTATTAGGCAGTTGTTTGTGAATTACCTTTGGAACTGAGCACAAGCAGAATATCTTCTTCGCATTTGTATCAACGGAGAAAAACATGGCAGACGTTTCTGGTGATAGCTGTTTAACTTGTTTTAGAGCACCATCCAATGCCTAGAAATGTATTTAGTCAATATAATGAATGCAAATGTACACATAATTTGTCTGGTGGACAGTTTCCATTCATTTAGAAGTTAACAAGTCTGTCTTGGAAATGGTTTTGCTTTGAAACAAAAAAAAGTCTCATTGTACATTTCCTACATTTTAAAACTCTATTTTACCTTTGTGTTTGAACCAGCATTAAGTTCAGCAACAAGCACTGGTTTTCCATTGTTTGCACTTATTATTTCTTTAGCTTTTTCAGCAACCTGAGCAATTTGTTCTGTCTTTCCTGCACGCTCTGCATTGTCCAATTTCTTCTTTAGGTCTTTTATCACTGATCGTAGCTCTTCCTACAAATGTTTTCATCTGATGAAATAAAAAACTCAGTGATTTAAAATAAAGTTAATTTGAAAACAGTAATAGCAATTGTTTCCCTCATCTTGGATATTTATTTAACTTGAGGTTATTTTCTTGCCTTTTTCCAGTATGGTATAACAGCTTGAGAGATGTCGTTGTTAAGCTCCACAAGCGATTTCCCAAGGTCTTTCTTGTTTGTGTCTGGCATGTCGATAAGCGATTTCAAAATATTGACAGCATTTTCGAGAACACTTGCTCTTTTTACTGCCTGTAAATATGGTTGATTACAGTTACTTTTTATCAATTAACTTTTCTCTCTATTTATTACACACAAATTATATTTAACCAACTGTCACAAATTCTAAAATAAGGAGCATAAAATTTTGAATGCATAATATTCAAAGAAACATTCATTGCTCACTTTTGCTGCCTCAGGTCCAGTGAGTGCTACAATTCTTCTTATTCCTTTGGCTATAGCTTCTTCACTAGTTATAACAAATTCACCAGCGTGTGATGACCTATGCAGATGCCTGAAAAACAGAATTATATTTTTAAATTATGTATTTCCTTGCAGTAATAACATCATCGATCTTCTTAAAGTTTTTTCATATTCTTCCTAAACGTTTATCCAATTATACTGAATTCCTAAAATGTCAGACTCATAATTCTCTTCTATATGTTTATAGGTGTCTTTAAAAATCACATACGTTCCACCACAGAATTCGACCGATGTATTCAGAGCTGCTGGACCATTGGGGTCTGAAACAAGTGTGCTTACAGGCACTCCGACGGAGACAATCCTGACGGGATCAGGGTAGGCCTCACTGAACATCGCCCTTAGGCCCTGTATCTGTCTGGCAGTTGAGAGCGGAGCAACCTGAGCGTGGACTGTCTCATTTCTCTCTATCATCAGCCTCACTGCTTCTTCCGCTTTTTTCACTTGATCCACGGTCATTGCAGACTGCAAAAATTAAACCTAATAACAACCCACAACACTTTCGGATCTATAGAATTCATACGCTTCTGAGGTACATTATAATATTTTATAAGCAGAAAGCGTAAGTTGTTACAGTCAATTTTATTTATTTATTATTTTTAATTGTGAAAACAAACTCAAAAATAACAATTTGCAAATAATGGATCTAACACTATGCCACTCATTAGAAATCGATTCCGGGACCTATGCCAGATATTACTATCAATACTGCAACATGCTTAACAATTGGTGGAGCACATCTTATGGAAACAATCTGGGTACTATTCACAGTGTGGAATGCATTCTTCCATTATTTCGGCCATATGTTCACCCGAATACGTTGAATTTTGTGGTTTTTAAATTCAAGCAGGAAAGAAAAAATGAAACTTCGAACTTTGCTCATTTAAATAGATACCTTGTTTGTGAAGTCGAATCTGAACCTGTCGGGTGCGACAAGGGAGCCCTTCTGGTCAGAATCCGGGCCCAATATCGTTCTGAGAACGTGGTTGAGCATATGAGTCGCTGTATGATTGCTCATGACCAACCGTCGCCTAGCAGTGTCAATGAGCAGAGATACACTGTCGCCAACACACAGTGTACCGTTCATTTTGCCCATGTGCAGAATGTAACCACCTTTCACCTGAACGTTGGTCACCTTCATCTCCACAGACTAAAGCAACGTACAAATCAACATGTGCTTAATTAGCCCACAATATTTTACTGGGTGAAAACGTTTGATAAATATCCGAATGGGTCATATGATTAACTGTTACATAAATAACAAATTAATGGTCTAAAACTTTCTTAATCATCAAAATATTCTAGAGCAAAATCTTTGCACTAATTCAACACCAGATAGAAGCTATGACAAGGTTGCTTCAACCTGGCCTATTTCGTATTATACATTATAAACTGTAGTAAATTCACAGAACTTACTTCATCATTTGTTTTGACAATGAAGCCTTCATCGTAGATTTGGCCACCCTGTTCTGCGTAGAAACAGGTCTTATTCAAGATGACACCGCACACATCCCCAGAATTAACACTCTCGACAAACTGACTGTCTTTTCTTAGGGCAACCACTTCTGCATTGCAAGATTCAAATTCTATAAAAAAGTAAATATTTTCTTTATTCGAATGACTCCTTTGAAATGTTGGTTGGTATGAAATCACAAAGTTTTATACAATTAGGCATATCACAAGGTAAATTCAAAATATAGTAGTAAATTTTAATTTATTAATAAATTTTTAGATTTAAAAAACCCCATATAAATTTGCACCCATGCATTCATTGCACTGAGAACATGAACATGGAATAATTTAATGAAAGGAATGAACAAAAAATGTAACTCACTATACTGAGGATACTTTAAGTTCTCCACAGCCTTATATGCATATTTTGGAGAGTCATCGGTTGTTGATACTTTCTTCTCTTGTAATTCATTTATTGCATGCACATCAAAATTAATTCCATCTGAATCAGTTCCACCTTTGGCCTGACTGATTAACTATAAACAAATTTAAATTACACAATATTATAACAATAAACGTTTTGTTAGAATCCTAAATTTTTTAATAACCTGAAATTTTTTCTTCCTAAAATAATAACAGTTGCATATATTTCAGAGAATGGGACAGGAAATTATTTACATCCCTCATAATTTGAATGTATACACATGTATATATATGATATGGATATCATTATTACCTGAGCTTGCTTTTTGGCTTCTTCAAAACTGTCCATATCAACACTGAGACCCTTCTCTTCAGCCATAAGTCCAGTAAGGTCAACAGGAAACCCGTATGTATCGTATAACCTCCAAGCAATATCACCTGTTACATTTAAATATAAATAAATGTTAAATTAAACATAAAATATTTGACACAATCAATCAGAAGTTTTGAAAGACATGGAACATGTCAATTTTTATTTATAGTGTCCCAGTGTACATGCAACAACAGTAAATATTGATTAAGTTGGATTTAATTTTCTACAAAAGTAATGAATTCTATACAATTATTTACACCTTGTGACTCACAATTTTGAATGATCATCTCAGATTTCAAGGAATCATTAATATTTAATTTACTATATTAACCTGGGAATATTTTTCCTTCCAATTTAGAAATAGTTCTGTTTAATAAGTTTCGACCTCTGCTCAGAGTTTTCAAAAACTGTTCTTCTTCTTCGTTGATAACATCTATAATATGCTGTGGGTCTTTCTTCACCTGATAACAATAAATTTATTTAGAAAAATTATCCTGTAATATGCCCTTATATCCTCCCACACTAGAATGGACATCAACATTACATTAAATAATAAATATGATTTTGAGATTCAAGCAGTAGGACACTCATCACAAACACTGAACGTATCATACCCACTAAAAAAGAATAACAAAATTTATATTTGAGAATAATTTTAATAACCAGAGATGTTGAGGCAGCTCTGTTTAAAATGTTTGCCTGCTTTGTATACTGAAATATTTTTATAACCAAATTTAAAATAAAATCAATTATATACTCCAATTTAATTAACACAATGTATATAAGCCACTGTCATGTAACATATACATAACAGTGCTCCCATCAAGATGAGGGTAGATGTAATGTACCAATTACTATAACTTTTCATTGAATTGATTACAAACAGATTTCAAATAATTCCAATAAAAGTAATCCACATAAGTAATCATCTATAAATAATTTATCTTTGTATTATTATCATTTGTTTTATGACACAGCCACATAATTTCAATTTTGAAATGAATCAAAACCCTATTTTAATAGAAGAATTTTAATATAAAGTCTTTATAATTTAGAAACGAGTTATTGCAACTTAAATAGCAACTATAAGAGTTTATCTTATTAACATGTAGTTGAACAATATTTGGTAAAAAAAAGTTATTAAAAATAAAATTTCACTATTAAATATTAATATATTAAATTTGATATTCCTTACTAATTAATGTTTTCATAAATGTTAAGGTATAGTGGTTAAAATCAAGCAACTATTTTAGTTTAGTCAATCACTAACCTCTGGGAAAGTGTCTCCAAGAAGTTCAATTACTGTATGAACAAGACTTGAAAAGAAACCAGGCTTTGCATTCAGCTTTTCTGTTGCATATCTCACAGCACGTCTTAAAATACGTCTCAGAACATAACTGTTAAACATAAATTTAAATTTAGTAGTACTAGATACTTATTTTATTAAATAAAGACTAAAATATATCCTGGTATAACATTATCAATGGCAAAAAGCAGTAACTGTATTAACCAAGAAAGAGGTCCTTAATATTTCAGTTTATCAAGAAAAATATTGTCTTTTACATACAAAAGGATAATATAAAACATTTTAAAATTATTGTATCTAAATAATATTTCATAAAACCCTGTTCAAAAAATACAACAAATGAGAAATCAGAAACCATGTGAACTTGAAACTAATACAGACATTTCAATTGGAAACATTTGCTACAATTTTAAACAACCACATTACAATTAAGTTGTAGACAAAAATTGTTTAGATGAATGTGTTCTGGATAATATGAATTACATAGAACAATTGATCGAAACATTTTTTCATAAATAGTGCGATGGTGTACTTAAAATGTAATTACCCTCTTCCAGTGTTGTCGGGTCTTCCACCATCAGCTATAGCTATTGTCAAAGTCCTGGCATGGTCAGCCAAAACTCTATACGCCATATCAACACCATCTACGTCTTCTTCACCAACTCTACCTTGGTATTCAGGAGCACCTGAACCCTGAACAAGTAATGACAATAAATGAATATTATGTGAGTCTGTGTAAGTATATAACTTTTATATTGTTTGGATTTTACATAAACTAGTTACTCTGTATATTTTTATGAGCATGAAGACAATAATATATAACTTTCTGAAAAAAAGAAACAAACCTTCTGTATCGCTTTGAAAAGTGGAACGAACACATCTGTATCATAGTTTGACCTCTTTTCTTGTATCACAGAAACTAGTCTTTCAAATCCCATACCACAGTCAATATGCTTCTTGGGAAGTAGCTTTAAGCTACCATCTGATTCCCTAAAAATATTTCACTAATAAGAATTTATGGATAGATTAATTTATAACTTCATGAATAATAACATTCTATGACTAAAACTAAGCCAAATAATATTTGCAACCAATTTTTGCTTATTGGGTTATTTGATCACCTTAGACAACCGGGAGAATTAACATCTACAGAATAAAATATAATTTGGATACAACTGACACTGTTGTACTTTCAGTTCAAGATTGTTTTGGTACGAATATTAAGTAATGATAATTCACCTCATACAGTTAATATTGTACTAACACAGATAAGGTACACTAATACTGATGAAGTCAGATAATTGTAATTACTTTTGTTTGTTTTTTACTAATGGCAATATTTTATTGAGCTGAGGCATTCTTCATTAATTAAGCTCATTTTAAATTATTTATTTATGTTTGCAATAATGAGACAAATCCTGCATAAAGATGAGGTGATTATGAATAAATATAAAACAGCATAAAACTGGATGTATTTCTAATTTTTGTTAGTTACTGTGTTAAAAGCTATGATACATGAAATTTTTTTACTATGTAAAAATGAGTACGTAATATTATTAAGCCATACTGAATGTAAGATATCTAGACTTTTATTTCCAATATCATTTCTTCTGACAAAACCCTAGAAGATAAATAACTAAGGATGATTACAAGTTTGTCTTTCAGAATGTTTCTTATATACAAAAATTCAACCAGCATACCCCAGCTTGACAAAATCCTACTGAGGAAACTCTTTATTCTTGAACCTAATGTAATGTACAAACCAGATATTTAGTGTGCGATTGCATCATTGTTTTTGTTTTAAATCAATATATAGTTTCAGATATAGCTAACCTGTTGAACTGTATGAATACAAGATTCCATATTTCAAGGACGTCGGGGTCATCCTGATTGACGAGATGGGGTACTTCCCTGTTGCCGATCCTGTCAAAGTGGAGTTCTGAACATGGGCCACATGGACCAGTCTCACCCATCTCCCAAAAGTTATCTTTCATACTGCCAGGTAGAACGTGCGATTCAGGTACTCTGTATCATTGGAAATAATTTCATTACAGTCTGATTATCGGAGATCCACAGTGGGGGACACTGGGTTTGTTTTAGCTGAGGGCCGAGGTGAAATATGCCGCGCATAGCATAACACAATCATCAGTCAATAAATGAGTGAAGGTTTCAGCAGCTCTCAGCAGGCTCCATTTGAAGGGTTTTTTGCTCTTTCCCTCTGGGGCCCTCTCGGGCGTTGTCTGCTTCCGACAGTTCGGAACTCTTACCGGTTCCGCCATCAGAGTCTGACTGAAGAGTGGATCAACTTTACGATTAAGCCTAAATGTGATTTAGGTAAAAGAGAAAGAATCTTTAAACTATTGCCACATACCACTGCTGAATTTTATGAACAGTTGTAACAAACACAGCCATCACTGCTGAATAAACATGTATAAAATGAACTTTGGGCCTATATCAGTATGACCAAATTAAAACCTATTGAAAGGTCATAGTGTCAGACTCTGTATTTTCTGATAATTAGAAAATTAATTTGCAATACCTACCCTAACTTTAACCATATCTGACGACATTCTTCATCAGGGTCCAGGTTTGCATCTTTGTTTCCTCCAAAGTATGTTACATACAATCTCTCTTTTGGCAGATGGAATTCTTCAGTTAAGAGTTGCCACGCCCACTGGCATACTTCTTTCTATAAATATAAAACATTTAATTGATAAAACAATTATTGGTGTCATAAAGTTGATAAAATATAATTTTCAGGCAAGAATAATACTATCTTATGCTTAAATAACTGCAGCTTGAATGATATATAAATAAATGTCATATATCCACCCCCCACTATATTTTCTTCTAACAATGAAAGGTGAAAGGGAGCCAAACTTGTTCTTATATCAATGTGAACCAGATGGGAAATTCTAAACTCTAAAAATTAATTTTAAATAATCTGATTATTCACGGTTATCCCATATACATTCCAATAAGTTTATTTTTTCAAGGAAATTTTTTTATTATTTCAAATAAAAATATAACTATTAAGAAAGCAGTCTCAAGACAAAATGATTTTTGTGAAAGACTAAATGTAAAAAAGATCAATTCATAAATTAATCATGACCATATATTTACAAGAAGAATCTTTCAGAATTCATTAAAATGAGAAGATTAAAACAGAATCATGTCAATAACAAATGTATATGCCTTAGAGTTTATGTTATATATTTAATTAAAATATTATAAGTAAATACTTACCTTGAAATAATCCCCAAAAGACCAGTTACCCAACATTTCAAAAAAGGTGTGATGATATACATCCTTTCCAACATCATCTAAGTCATTGTGCTTGCCACCCGCTCTAATGCATTTCTGTGTGTTCACTGCGCGTACGTAACCAGCCATATCACTGTTGGGGTCAAGTGTGCCCAGGAATATCGGCTTGAACTGATAAAGACAACTCACATTAGAACAATTTCACTTGTTTGTTCGACTGCAAAATAAAACTGAACGTCATTACCTGATTCATTCCCGCATTCGCAAACAGCAGTGTAGGATCATCGTGAGGGATGACAGGTGAAGAATGAACATATTGATGTTTCAGTTTCTCCACAAAGAAGTCTATGAACTTCCTCCTGATTTCCTTGGCATTCAATGAAGTGTCCATACTTATTGCTTATGAGACTCAATATCTGGGTAATGGAAAGCCTGCAGGTCCTAAATTCAGAAAATTACTAGTTAATACCCACTTAATAAGTACTAGGACCCATATGGTATTACTATATTAAAGTAGTGAAAAATAATATGAAATTAAAACGATGTCACAAATAAAGATAACACTGCCTGAACTAGTATTTACTTGCCTATTTAAAAATGAAATTACTTCTAAGAGTGAACTAATTATTAAGTGTGAACCAGTTCTTCCTCCGGCTAGATTGTGCCGATGAATGAAAACCAAGTGAAAGTTCAACACGTGACAGACGGGATCGAAATTTGAATTACTACCAACTATAACAACCAGGAATTGCAATATACCCTCATGCAATATTGAACTTGTTAATTTTTTCGAGCAGATATTCATGTATAATTAAAATTCAAAAATATCGTCAATGTGACATAATATGTGCCTAGAGATATTACTGTTAAATTTTCAATCCCAATATAAAGATATAAAATGTATAACCTTTTTTAAATGCAGGTGTAATATCTTATGTATACGATATTTTACGTAGGTATGTAAAATATATATATATATATATATATATATATATATATATATATATATATATATATATATATATAAAGTAATATCATTATTACTTATTATTACCTTATTTACTATATTATTTCTTGGCTAAAATAATATAATTGATAAACACATAATAATCAATAAAAATGAAGAAATAATATTACCAATAATTAAAATCTGATTTGTGATAAACAATTTCTAACATTAAGTAACAGAACGTGTTTTATTGCCTATACACTTTAGTTTCACAATATGTGAAATGTCGATAAATTTTAATGATATCGATAAAGTATTGTTAGTAACTAATCTAAAAATAATTAAACTTAACAACAATAAAACAAATTAGGTTGTAAATTTGATTTAAAGGATCAAATTAGCTTTTTGGTTATTCTAATGTAAGATATATCGTCACTGCCACCTCGATTTAAACCATGTCTAGGAAGTGAGTACCGACCACCACATTTTCGAAAAACTATTTTATAAATCTTTCTAATTCCCGTTCATTTTTAAATATAACGCTGCTATTAAAATTGAACAATAACGTTAATTATATTTTTAATTCGGTATCGATGGAATTTTTACGAAATATCCGATTTAAATGTGATTCAGAGAAAGTCGGAACGCACATCCTCCATTATGCTTATCGAGTCTAAAATGCTATCTGATCGGCATCTGTTCTTTGTTTAGTAGGGATTATTTTTGTGTTTATTGTGTTTTCCCTAGTACTCTGTGTCTCCCACATTGTAAAAATTAAGTCGGATAGAATAGATAGGCCACGATGAAGCTAGTAGATCATGTGATACGCAGCTTTAAAGTGGCGAAGGTGTTCCGCGAAAACACAGATAAAATAAACAGCATAGATTTTTCACCCAACGGCGATGCTCTAATTTCGTGTAGTGAAGACGATCAGATCGTAATCTACGATTGCGAAAAGGGTACACTTACGAAGACGGTGAATAGCAAAAAGTATGGTGTAGACTTAATACATTTCACGCACGCGAAAAATACAGCCATACACAGCTCCACTAAAGTCGACGATACCATCAGATACCTATCACTTCATGATAACAAATACATTCGCTACTTCCCAGGGCACACAAAGAAAGTAGTTTCGCTCTGTATTTCACCCATAGAAGATTCATTTATATCCGGCTCTCTAGACAGAACCCTCAGAATATGGGATCTGAGATCTCCCAATTGTCAAGGAATGATGCAATTGACCGGTAGACCTGTTACCGCATATGACCCCGAAGGGCTGATTTTTGCAGTAGGAATTAACTCTGAGAGCGTCAAATTGTACGATCTGCGATCTTTTGACAAAGGTCCTTTCGTAACTTTTGATCAGGTACAAGAGAAGGAGTGTGATTGGACCGGTCTTAAGTTTAGCAGCGATGGAAAAACCGTTTTAATATCGACAAATGGATCGACGATACGTCTGATGGATGCCTTCCACGGCAATCCATTGCAGACATTTACCGGTCATCTGAACAACAAAGGTATCCCGATAGAGGCATCATTCAGCCCTGACTCGCAGTTTATTTTCAGTGGCTCAACGGATGGTCGAGTTCACGTTTGGAATGCAGACACCGGCTATAAAGTAACAGTTTTGAACGCCGATCACCCTGGGCCTGTCCAGTGTGTACAGTTCAATCCAAAGTATATGTTGCTTGCTTCGGCCTGCACAAATATGGCATTTTGGTTGCCCACGGTAGAGGAGACTGCATAAATAATGGCACTTGCACTTAAGCATTCCTCCAAAACAATTAGGGTAGTTTGTAAGTCGCAATTTATATGTAATGCATTTGTAATTATGATGTGTTACCGTAATTGTCGGGTTAAGTGTTATATTAACTTGGTTACATTAATGATTTGACCTATGGAAATTACGTGTTTAAATACCCGCTGAATTATTATAATGGTCATACTTATTTTTGTATTTTTGAAACAGGGGTAGTTCTGTTAAATAGATGGCGGTTCCCGTACCGCGTGAGGATATTAAGGTATAACCGATGTACATAAGTAATATTTATATATTTATATAAATACGAGATATTAAGTACTGTACCTGTTTATTTGAATATATTTGTAAATATTTTACTGATAGATTTAATTTTTCAATCTCCTTTGATAAATTTGACTTGTATATTTGGAACACAAGGTTTAGTCTGTTTGAAATGTGTGATAATAAAATCAGGTGTTTTGTGTAACTCTAGTTGAAGAAGAGCTGTATGTATTTTCCTCCTATGATCCCACCGGGTTATATTGTGCTTATTTTTAGAAATAGAATTTATTTTTAAGGTTTTTTCCTTTCAATCTTGCATTGATCAGGTTTAATTTCAACATAATACTGTTATGGAATCTTATATTGTTTCCTAGTTTGCTTATTAAAATTTATTTCATTTTGAAATAGAAACATATAGTACTGTCTGAAACATTTTGGCATACATTTATATTTTTTATTCGTGTATATAACTATGTAACTTTGTTTATATTAAAAGATAGTAATTTAAGTCATAAAAGTAGATAACTTATTTTTTTATGAAGTTTGCAAATTGGAAAAAATATACAACAATGAAAACAATTGGAACTGTTATAAATTGTGAGCAGAACTACCCCCGTTTGTAATATAAAGTGTGGGTATTTGTATACATAATATTTGTAAACAATTGTAGATAAGGACTTCGTGTTTGATTGCTTGGCATGAACGAGAATGATTTAATGTTCCATTTTAATTCTAAGCACGCTATTTGCTGTCTATTACATTTTAAACTAATCTAAACATAATTTTTTTTCTAAATCAGGACAAATTTAGCTACCGCTAACTTTTTGAAATTAAAGAATTTGAAGAACATTTGAATTAAAACTGCAGTGTTTCAGAACACGTATGTAAATATTTGTAAGTCTTTTGATAGTAGAAATTTTGTATAGTGGGATAAGTTTTTATAACTTACTTAGACTTAAGGTAGATTTTTCGTCAGTATTTTATCATTGTGATAACTGTGACCTACCCTATGTGATACTGTGCATATAGATGGCTGGAAAAACTTTAATTTGTGTTCATATGGCATTTATACACTGCCACAGTTTCTATGCAACAGCGCACATTGTATGTCTTCGCATTCATCGTGCGCCAATATACTTTTATAATCACTTGGAAAGCCTAAATATTTATGTTCTGTATCATGTTTGTATTTTAAAAAGTAAATAAATAGTTTTACTGATTTTTATTATGTTTTTTCTTTTTATATACTAACATTTCATGAGTTCCTCATATCTCTGTTTGAGATGGTGGGGTTGGGGTCAGCCATTGGGCAAGTATTAGTTTTCTGTTCATATTTAAATAGAAATACAATATATTAAAATGTATATTAACTTTATTTTAATTATCTAAGACATCATTGCACTATAAACCAAAATGATATATACACCAAATATTTTAAATATAAGTATGTACAAAAATATTAATAGTTCAACATGGGGACTTCCTGTGTAATTAATCATATCTTACATAACACCCACAATATGACTCATGATCTATTTATAACTTCATGAAGTATAACCCTAGTAGATGAAATCTGTAACCAATTTTCTATTAAAGAGAGCTATTCAACAAAAACTGAATGCCTGATATTTACATAATATAAAGTAAACTTAATTAAAATGCGACAATTTTTTTGTTTTAAATAATATATTTAATGTAAGTAATATATTGTTTTATAGACAAATAAATAATTCAACGTATATAAACTTTCTAATTTGAAATCATAAAGAAGTTTAGAAAAAATAAAGTATTTTAATAAAGTATGTTTAAAGAATAAACAGAATTAATTAGCAGAAGCTGTCTTTTCCCTTAACTTCTCTTCCAAACTAATATGGTAGAGTTGTAATTCTTCGGCAGTTATCTGACTAGGTGAATTACACATGTAGTCACGACCATCTCCTCCTTTTGGAAAAGCTATAACATCCCTTATTGTAGGAGTGCCCAAGAGTAATGATACCAGCCTGTCAATACCTGCAATAATACAAACAAATCCTCAATTCTAAGAAATTAAAATTATTTAACAACAGTAAAAATGTTATTGCAACCAACACTGAATTGTTAGTTTCTTGTATATTTGTGCTATACAGGAAAATATACATTAGTTCATTAATTCCTACTTGGATCCAATGAATTCCAATAGATATAGTCTTCTTTATTATTGACATTTAAATAATCAATATAAGTAAATCTGAAAAGCATCTAATTCATTTTCTAGTTGTTGCTTACATACCAGCATTTAAAACACAACATAACCTTTAAAGGTGAGTACTATTTTGTACAATATAATAATGAAACTTTCAAAAATTGATCAGATGTGAAATGTTTATGAAAGGGTTAAAAATATATAATAAAATCATTAATTATGGAGCATTAATTTTTTCAGGGATAAGTAGCTACCAGCTTGTGGGCCTTGAGCATCCCACAAGATTGCTTTAATGAGTGTAAGGAGATAAATACCTAGCTAAGTAGTATGGTTTTATGAACATTACATTATGAAAGAAGTTGAAATTTAAAGCTTTTAATTTAAATGATTTGTTTAACCATTCATTCATAACGTTCTTAAAAAATTGGAAGAGTCATAACCTTTCATCTGCTAGACTAATATCCCAGAGACTGACTAATATGAATATTACAATCACTATTTTATTAACATAAATATAATTTCCTTTTATCTGTAATGAGAATATCAACTATTATTCAATACAGTTTATATATATTTCTCTGAATGTTCCAAGCAGGCTTTTTCAATTAACTTGGCAGATAAAAGACTAGAGTCTTGGGGTTGAAAATTTAACACAATAATCTATGGTAGCTGTATATCCTAATATATAACAATTCATTCAAAATATAAACCTAAGGCAATGCCAGCATGTGGTGGTGCTCCAGATGCGAGGGCGTCAAGGAGGTGACGAAGATCAGTGGTGGGAATTTGCAAAATGTTTTTTAATATTTCTTCTTGCAGTCTGTAATCGTGAATTCGCTCAGATCCACCACCGATTTCCCAACCATTCAGAACCAGATCATAGTGGAGTCCCCGCACCTATTACAAAGCACAATTTACATTCTGCATAATAAGCACAACACATAATTGCATTTCATCTAGATTTTAAATATTTTTGTGCTGTTATTGGCCATACTACAAAAAAAATTGTTTAATGTGGACAAAATTTAAATTTTGTTACAGACAAAAAATAATTTAATGGAGTAAAACTGTATAGTTTATCCAAGGGAAAAGAAAATAAAAGTTAAAATTATTTTATAGAATCAAAATTATAACGGCCCAATGACTAAGCAGGTTCAGGTGGGCGGTTCCTATATTACACTAATCAATAATGAGAGCGTGGGTGCCAACCAATCCTATGACAGGGAAAAACAGTTCCCTTCTATTTATAATACACAGTCCTACACAAAATTAGTACATAATCGATGATTTAAACCTAGGCTTAATCTACCTTTCAACCTAAAAGCCTGAATAACGAATGTATGGAAGTTTTTATTTCAGCAATGAGAATTTAAGCCATCATTGGCTAAGCGCATTGAGGTTGGTGATGTTACTCTAATAAATAATGAGGCTGTGATTGCCATCCAATCCTGTGACAGGTAAAAACAATTCCCTCCTAAATCTTTATAATATACAATCTTAAACTGGACTAACATATCATTCTCCTCAATTCATCACCCTAATCCACACCAATCCAAATTTGTGTGTTGTGACAAGATCGCTGACCTGTTTATTTGATCCTATTATTTGAATTTATTTGAATATTATTATATCTAAGCATCTAAGAGTTGAGTAAAAGCAGAAAAAATAGATTTGGGTTAGAACCCATGACGAGAAAAGTGAGTTATATTACTTATAAATATAATTCAAATAAATTTATTTACATATATATAAATGTAAATTTATTTGAATTCACTAATGCTAAAGTTTTAATTATTAACTAATGAAATAAATATTATTAGATAGGTATTGCTTTTACGACAAACCAATTAGCTCATGCTAAAAATATCTGAGAAAGGGAAACATTAATGTAAAATATCTGTTGGCTGCGTTTTACTAAGGTGACAAACTATACTTTTAATTATTAACGTATAACCCCATGACCTGGAAACATGTCGCTAAACGTGTATGTGGGTTAGCTGTATACGTGCTGTAAATTTGGTGAGAATCGGAGCAGCCATTCATGTTGTACAGCATAGAGGTCACTGCTGACCTTTGACCTGTCCCCATGATGACCTGGAAAGGTGCTTCTTGACCTGACTGGACATGAGATGCATGCACGCTGAAGGTTTGGGGGAAATTGGTTCAGCAGTTTGGAAATGCATAGCGAACACACACACACACTCCATTTGACAAATATTATATAGTCTAGTACAGAATCCATTATTCAAGCCTAGGCTTAATCTACCAAAAACCTTAATAACCTGGATATAAATTTTTTATGTGTGCAGTGAAAATTTAACCGATCAGTGGCTAAGCGCATTGGGGTGGGTAGTACTTATATTATGCTCATCAATAACGAGAGTGTGAGTACCAACCAATCGAGTGATGGGGAAAAACAATTCTCGCCTATTTATAATAAACAAGATTAGTACATCATTCTTGATTTAAACTTAGGCTTAATCTACCTCTTAACCCAAAAGCCTAAATAAACAGGGTACAAATTTTTATTTTAGTAGCCACCTATCTGTAGCTGCGCATATTCAGGTGGGTGGTTGTTATGTTGCGCCAATCAATAATCAGACTATTGGTACCAACCAATCCTGAGACAGGCAAAAATAATTCCCTCTCAAGTATTTATAATACACAATCTTACAATAGACTATTACATCATCCATGATTTAAACCTAGGCTTAATCTGTAACCTAAAAGCCAAAATAATCACAATATGGATTTTTTAAAATCAGCAGTGGAAATTTAACCCATTCCACCAGTGGTCTCATTGGTTCAAAGCTGACACTATTTCTTATAAAGTAAATTTAAATTGCATTATTAACATTGAGGTACCTGAACAACGCTAGGTTAATTTTAAACTAATAGCAAAATAAATATTAATTCATTAACAAGGTGAATGACTACATATTAGAAGCAAATTTAAATAATCTTGAAACCAATTAATATATTTTGGCAGTGCTTCGGTTATGGCTATTTCTAAAATATGTAAAATGAAACAGTAAAATCATAATATTCCAAACACTGTTTTATATATTGAAAGAAGTACTCATGGCAGTTTTATTACCTAAGACCCATTTCAGCCATTTAATAAAACAGGGAGTACATATTGTGTATCTGCTTTTTGTAAACCAATAGGTTCTTGATGTACCATATTATTTAATAGTGTGCTGAAACAAATTGTTCACCGTATCTATTTTGGACTTTTAGTAAGGCAAAGAAATACAATTTAATATCTCTCAAACCTGAGAGCTGTTTTCAAGCCTCAAAGCTGTTTTTAACAGTTTTTAATACTAATTTTCCGAATAACAAAGGTAAACATTTCCACTTGCCTGAAGAGGATCAGAATGCAACAGATGTAGGTCTTCCGGATTGGGCCTTGTGAATGGATGATGGGTGGCGACAAGCTTCCCGGATTCATCTCCAGGCGAGAACAGGGGAAAGTCGACCAACCATAGACAGTGGAATTGCCCGTCGTTGATCCAATCACCCTTCACTCCTAAACCCAACAGGTGCCTGGTGAACTCAGTCCTCAACTTCCCCAACAGCTGAAGCTTAAAAATAAATAAGGTCAGTTTTAATTAATTAATAGCTGGAATCACAGGGAAACTGAACCACAGAATGGTTATGTTGAACAATTGGGTTTCATTGGAATCTACTCTCAATACATATGGCCTTCTATATGTAGCTTGAGTTGTGAGAGACTGTCCTAAATATATATTTTTTAATAGAAAGTAAATGATAATTAACAAATAACCAAATTAAATTATAATGAATAGTCAAGAGCAATATGAGTCCTTCTAAAGTAACCGGGTCCATGTATTATTATTATTTGTCCTTTTTTGTATACTAAGTAATTATAAACTATGTGCAGTATCATTAAATGAAATAGGAATAAAGCTAATCACAGTTTGTAAGTTTTCAGTCAACATGTTAGCTGAATCCTTTGTAAATCAGATGTCATGATGTTTAATATTTTAAAACATACATTCACTGCCTAACAAGGACAGTATTTAGAGTGTTGGGTAGTATTATATGATTTGATTGCATATGCTATGTGCCATCAAGAAACCAAAATAAATTCAGATTTCATAATAAACATCCACAGAAGCTATATACATTTGACAAAATTTTATTTCAAAAACTGAATATACAGCAAGGTTATCTCTCAAGTTTCTATTCAAGTGATCAAATATTAGTCTAAATATTGTTACAATTTACACTCATAACAAAACACAGTGGTCTAAATTAAAAAAATAAAAACCTCAGCTGCAGATATAATCACTCAAATTTTGCTCCTTAAATATTTCTTAATTAATGGTTTATATATTACTGGGATGTATTGTGAGTATCACAAAATGTGACATTTTTGTTCACTTCTGGTAATACAAGATTTTGATGGTGGAATGAATGACTAACCAGCTAAGTACATACTTTCTCAGGAAATAAGGACAATATAATTTTATTATGGAGCAAATAATAAAAACGCAAAGACTTCGATAAAGTCAAGAATATACTGAGCTGAAAAGATAATTCTTTAAGTAAATTATATATCTATCAGTAATTAACAGTATTTATAAAAGTAATCTATGGAAACTATTTTTACCACTTCATCTTCTGGTCCAACAGCGAGGAATATTAAATCTCCTTCTTTCATATCGAATGATTCTCTGAAACCATAACCATTTAACGGTAGTCTAGTTCGACTCAATTCTTTTTTCCATTCGCTATACAAATTAAACACTTTGAGAACACTCAGCCACGGGTCTGGAAATAATGTTTTTTTTACCTCTTCCAATTTCTTTTTCAAAGATGACCTGTAGTATTCCTAAAAATTATTTATTATTTGTAAAAAAGTAACCAAAATAAATAAATAAAGAAAGTAATTCTAAACTATTATTTTTAACTCTTAATGAAACCTACTGATCCCTGAGGTATTCTTATAAACTTCAGTACTTTATTTTCCCAATGTTTTGGAAGATTTATGTTTTCCAATTTTTCTTCTAAAACACTCTCTGCACTCATAATCTAAAACAAAGAACTATTATTAAATATACTTAATCAAGCCCTCTATTAATGATATCGAAGAAATATTACACAATATTTTACATTATAATTAAATATTGTATTATAAAAGGAAATACAAACAATTCTTGAAATATCTGAATTATTATGACAATTAAAAATATGTTTACAAAGTAATATACCTACAAAACAGCGGCACCATAAATGGTTTCGAATATCATAAATTATTACAGGTGTAAAGTTGAAAATGTAGATTGAAAAATTCAAAAATTAGAAAAGAATAAAATTTTCTAAAAACAATAAAAAATATTCATCAAATTAATTTATTCTGTCAATTTAAAGTATACTGAAACATACACAATATTATATACAAATATTTTGCAAAATGTATACCTTGCAATTAAATCTCAGATCAGGTTGATCGGTACCATAATCCTGCATTGCTTCATTGTATGTCATCTTTGGAAATGGGATTGTAAGAGGAGGAAAATCAGTTGGCCAACAGTAGATCATCAACTCTTCAATCATCTTCATTACACCTTCTGAATTGCTGAACGACAATTCTATATCCAACTGCCATATTTTTATGAGTTTCAGAAATAACATTTTGCACATATTTTTTACTATTTATTTATTCATATACCTTATGCATTGTGCCTTTATCATGATACATTATGCGCCTTAAAAATGAACTGGTAAATGTCTGAATTCCTGTACATTATAAATATTGGGTAATAATGCAAAATTGATATTGTTACTACACATAAGGCATAAGGCTCAATTGAATAAATACATATTCATAGTTAGTCATAAGGCTTCAAAAATAAATAAATGAAATTGACATTAGATCAAATTATCTGTTATCTCTTGTTTATAATATTTTCTAACCAATGCTATAATCGTTATACTTCTAAATACATAGCATCCTTACATAAATACATAGCATATCATTACATATCATTCATAAATAAAAAATTAGGAAAGAAAGATAAATTTAACTTAAAATAAATGAATAAATTAAAGCAAAATAAATAATTTGAAATAATTAATTTCGTTCGGGATTTGTGCATCATCGCATAAGAATGCTTATAATTAAAAAATGACATATGTTAACCAGACTTAACAAAAATATTAACTTCTGAATCACCCTTGCACATATATTTAACAGTTGCACATTAACTTTCTTTTTTGATTAATGAATTAAAATAAATAAAATCTTTCATAAAACTAATTTTGTGCTATGAGGGAAAATATACCTCATAATTAATACATTAAATATATAATACAAGAAAAACCCTAGAGGAATAATTTGGAATAGAATAATGCAATGTTTTGATAACCTGAGTGAATTCCGGCTGCCTGTCTGGACGTGCACCTTCATCCCTGTAACACCGAGCTATCTGGAAATACCTATCAGTACCACCAACCATTAGAAGCTGCTTAAGCTGTTGTGGGCTCTGGACCAAAGAGTAAAACTGACCAGGATATTGTGTTGGTACCACAAATTCTTGAGCCCCCTACATTATTGAAAAGAAATATTAGGAACATTTATTTGGTTGGAAGTCTTTCTTTTTTTCTTACAAAACACAATGCTTGCCACTAATAAACATTTTTTTTCAAGTTACAACTCGTGGTTGTAGTTATATTCATTTATTTAGAAAACTTATTAAATGTAATTATTGCCTGTGTTTTGGGTTATTGGTGACTGGAAATATTTCAATTTCACTCTTCTCTTTGTTTTTTTTATGATACGGGTAATTGTTAATGTGTTGTTAGAATATTCCATACTATAAGTGGCATGTTATAGAGGCTGCAGGTGGGGAAGGGTTAATTTCATGCCACCATATTGAATCCTTAACTACTAAGCTTGTTATTAATACCTACTATTATTTGAATGTATGTAAGTTAGTGTCATCAAGAAAAATGTAGCGAAATAAACAAGGTACTCTTTACCCCAGGTGTTCTTTTGAATAGTGTGGGTGTTTCAACTTCAACAAAAGATCGTTGATTCACAAGGAATTCTCTCATTCTCATCATCAATTGCGATCTAAGTCTCAACATATTTTGCATTCGAGGATACCTCAAATCCAGGTATCTATATTTCATTCTAATATTTTCATTAGCCTACATTATAAAACAAACAAAAAATATAATTAATTGTAAGTATATAAAAATAAGCTAACATAGCAACAACACATTTTTTGTATTGGTAAACAATATGTTCTTTTCTTAAAACTAAATTTATATTCATAGAACAATTTCAGTAAAATATCAGAACTGAGTTTGTTGATTACCTTGTGATATTCCCGAATAGTGAATGGCAACTTTTTGATAACTTCACCCAAAACTTCATAATTGGAAACCACAACTTCAATTTCTCCAGTAGGCATTTTCTAACACAAAAAAATTCTAATTAATTAAATGAGGTTTGTTTTCTGACTGGTTAAAATTAATATAATTTGCATAATACAATAAAATATAGAAACACATATTTAGATATAATAAAGTATATGAAATAAGTACAAACCTTATTAAATTGAGAAGTGGGCCTTTCATTCACTTCCCCTTCAATTGTTATTGCACTCTCAAGTGGTGTGTTGCATACATTTTTCAATATATCTGCACGCTAGAGAAATAAAACTGAAATATCAATTTCATAAAATACATAGTTGGGATATAAATGATATATATATTTCAACTTCTTCTTATATTACATCATCAGGCACAATGATTTGTGTTGAGCCATAGGCATCTCTGAGTATGGCAAATTTGTCCATCCTTTGAAATTCTAACCAACCACAGAGTTTTACCCGCTTGCCCACATCACTTGAACGCAATTCTCCACAGGTGTGGGTTCGATTAGCATAAACATTTACCCCATAGTGGACCTATAATCAAAACGTATCAGATAGAACAAACCAAATGCAGATACAAACTGTTGTCCAAATGAAATTAAAAAAACCCTACTGCACAACATTGATAGGTACGAAAAACTTTAATTTAATAATTATCAAATAGTTCTAGGCCTTATCACAACCTGAGAGTACAAACGTCTCGGATGAAATTGGTTTCCCTGGCCATATTTTCCACAAAACAAAATTTGTCTCGAAAACAAGACAAATTTATATAATTTCATAACTGAGAATCCACAATATATAATCCCGCGGTAGATTATAAACGAATTACTAATATTGTTACAAAGTTTAATACTGTCTCAACACTGGTCAGAAATTAAATCGCAAATATTTTTCAAACGACCGCATTCTTATCACCTTCGGAAGGTTTTAGAACGGTTTCAAACTTAAAAATATATATATGCAATTGTTTAAATATTAATAGTGAAATAATAGTTTAATCTATATTCCATGTTTTGTTTATTTAAAGGTAAAGTATTATTAAATTAGATTTATTATATATAATTTTATTTTATTCATGTTGCATTGAAATTAGATCATTGTGTTACGAATTGTTGGCCAGCCTGTTTCGGGTTTTCATATCGTTAAAATGTCGAGCAAAATATTGGTCAGGTTTCTACCGTCTAGGGTAAACATTTTGAATGCTCGAATAATCCAAAATTCTGTACTAAGGTACAGCAACGAGCCGTCATGGGTACCAGAAGATCCCGTGACCCACACGGGACAAGTAGGTCCATAAGTTTCTATTTCTCCACACACAATTAGCCACAGAGAATTAGGAGTTACTGAAGTCACTACCGATTTAATCTTGTTTCAGAAATTCGACAAAGATGATTACAGGCTGGCGCGTTTCATCAACAAACAAAAAGAGGTGAATAAGAATTTTGCAATTGATTTGATCAATGCGGTACCGCCAAAAGCTTGTAAAGAGAGGGTTGTCTGGTGCGATGGAGGAAGTGGACCCATAGGACATCCCAAAGTCTACATCAATCTGGTATTTAAACGTTATAATGTTTAAATCTGACTGTGGTGTTCATGATAAATTTAGGAATTCCAATTCCTTAATTTCTGTGAGCCATGCAACAAATTCTGTAATGTAGAGAAGTTTAAATCTTAAAATCTGTCCATTTGGTGAAATAACAGTACTTTGAAGTTATTAAAAGCATATTACAGTTGGAACACAGTGTAGGGGGTCCCTGCTGATAACCTATTCGGCAAGGTTATGTATCAATATCATTCATATGGTGAGGTAGGCGGTATGCGACTATTTTTATTATAGTATGCTGTATTTTTATTATTGTTATTTTGCTTATCAAAGCATTATGTCATACATTACTTCGATATATATCTTTATAACATCATTTCTGGCCTTTACCACACTTTATCATTTCGGAGGATTTTTTGTTGGAGGTTCACCAAACTGTATTATTAAATCACGAACAACTCTATAAAAAATCACATTTGATGCAGCTAAAAACAAAATGAATCTTCAAATAAATAGGTGAACATTTTTATTTCAGCTTTGATATACCCCTAATTATTTCAGTTTTGAGACTATTCGTAGACAATGATTATATATTGTCTTCTTTTGTAAGTGTGTTATTCTCAAAAATTCAGTAATTTGTGACAGTGTTTCATGTAATCTCAGTCAAATTTCTATGTTATAAATACTACCTGGTTTTAAGGAAATTTAATATATATTTTAACTACTTATCCCCTCCCCTTTTAGTAATGGAATTGTGTAATCTTCTTAAGACATTGAAACAACATTCGATAAGTAGGCATTTAAACTACAAGATGAACTTTGTAGTTTAAAGTCTGAATGAATGGGAAATGTTTTCCCAAATTTATTTGCCTTCAGCTATATCATGATTTTTGGTGCTATTAAGTTCACCGGTTTTTAAAGTAGTTAAGTTTAATGTAGTCATATAATTTCAAGGAATATTTTTGTAGAGCTATTACCCAGTGGTATTAAATATGATAATATTAATAAACATTACTCTTTATTTCACAGATATTTAATTATTATTAAACATTGATGCCATTATAACTTGATGGTATTTTGGAAAACATTTAGAGACTATTGGTTGCCAATTTAATAACAAATTCAGTAGTTTAAACTAGAAGTTTAAATTTAATTACTTTAATAATTCATTTGAATACTTTTTTCAAATATTGCTTATTTTTTTTCATATAAACTGAAACTTTAATTACAAAATTATTAATTAGAATAAACTATCATTTTCATGATTTAAAGATTATTTTTATATAAATTAAAAGAATAAGTTATTTCTGTATAATTATTATGTTGTATGCTTTCATTTGTAGGACAAACCTGGAAACCATGCTTGTGGCTATTGTGGCTTGAGGTTTTACAAAGAAGACCACCATTGAATATAAATGATACTTTAGTAATGTAGGTTCTCTTAGTAAATGGAAGAAATTGCCAGCTGTGGAAATTGTTAATACTTTTTAAGTGTTATTTATTAATAAAGAAAATTATGCACACACATACTGGAACAATAATGAAGTAAAAATAATATGTACAGATTTTGTTTATTTAGATCTTAGAAGTTATTTTTTGTTTTTGTTCAATGGGATCTTTCCTGGTCCGCCACCTCTTCCTAAAGGTGCAGGTCTCCCACCTCTTCCTCCAAAAGCACCTCCTGAAATAATGGTTATTAATATAAAAAAATTGGTAATTTATTAATTCTCAAAGCAAGTTAGATGTTATGAAACTCAATAATGGACATATAATTCTGGTCCAGTAACAGAAATCTTATTTCATCTGGATGCTCTTACATTATGTTTTTCGTATAAATAATTTAATATTTTAAATAACTTACGGCCACCACCTCGTCCCCTCTGTTGTCCACCCCTTCCTTTCATTTCACCTCTGCCCCTCGATTTAACAACGATATCTTCTTTAACCATATCTATAACTTCATCGGGTATTCGAAGATATTTGATTGTACTCCCTCTTATATAACATTCGGGCATTCTCCAAAATTTGTCACCATCCTATAGATATTATTATAAAGTAATAATAAAAACTGTTTTCATCTACACTATATTAAGTATCAGTAACTATTTGACTAGGAAGATAAATAAATTTGTTGTATTGTTCATGCTGCTGCTATTTTAAAAAGATTAATGGCCTTAATGTCTCCACGCTACATAAAAATGAAAAATGTTGGTTGGCAACTTAAACTGCATAGACTCAAGAATATTTTCTCATTTATTTATAATCAGTCTAGGTAAATAACATTAGTAAAAATATGTTCACACTCAACATGGCAAGAGTATTACCATGTTAAGAAATATTTAAATTTTTATTATAATAGTATATAATTACAAAACCATCCTGGCAGATTAATTATTAATTTCAACAGTTTCTTCATGGAGTTTTTTTCTATGGGAATATATAAAAAATACTGTTTCTGGCTGGGTTTTTATTTGGGCAAATCATCAAAACAGTATTAAAGTATCAAACATTACGTTCTACAAGAAAATTAGTGAAATTTTATTTTCTATTGGGGGATACACCGGGAACACATAAAATGAATAACTTTCAAAACACTTACTCTGGAAGTGCAAATGACTTCTCGGAGGTTGATATTCATCCAATTATCACAGCTAACCAAATGTCCGTTATATGTTTCTCCATTTTTTAATTCGACTAGCTGTTAAAAAGAAAGGTTTAAAAAATAATTCATACTATACTTGTTTCATCCGTACTTGTTTATGTAAAATTAAATATTTGATTTCCTGTCATACTATATATGCTAAATGACAATTAAATCTTTCACCTTTAAATCACTATTGTTAACTTTTTTACAATTGTTGATAACAAACAATTAATGGAACAATATGAACAATTCATTAACTTCAGGAAAGTAATTTATTACCCATCTAATAATTAAAATCACCAAGTTGGAATTTAATTAATTGACACTCAGCAAAGATGCCCATTTTTAAATGATATTAAATAAAAATTTAAATGCTATCAAATTAAAAAATGAAAACACAATATTTGTGTATTTATGCTTTCCTTATTTATAGTTAGTTTAAATGAATATATTAAGCTACAAAACATTAATTATTAGGAATGTGAAGGTTTTATGGTTAATCTATTTATGATATATCTATCTAGATCAATTTATGATATGAAAACTAAAGATAGTTGATCTGTGAATCTAACTGATAATAAAATTAGGATGTTTACAGTGTCACTGTGAACAGAGGAAATTGATTTGAAATACTTACCATAGGATGATTTTGTGCTGTTCTTAACAAAGAAAGAGGTAGCTGTAACAAGGATAGAATGATATTTATTTAATTTTTCCATTTAAAAATAGTATGAAAGCAAATGTATTGAAAACTATAATTGAATAAAATAACAAATTGAAATTTGATATAGTAAATAGTTATCACTGTGGTAAAATCAATCTCTGACTAACAATCAAACTTATGATATATCTGCATGTCTGAAATTGATAGGCTTCTCTATTTATTCACTACAAGAAAGGATCAAGTGTATTTTTGGTATAATGGACAAGAAAAGTAGCTATTAAATGTTATTTGCTTAACTGTATTTCAAACTGTTTTCAAATTAGAAACTTTCAGTATTTTTTGAAACCTACTGTATAAATTAATATGGTGCACTTAACAGATTATATTACGCCGATAAAAGACAAATTTCCTTAACATTTTAAAACGCATGTGATAGGTTTCAATGTCTTTTCGTAGCCAGCTTCATAATTGATAAAACAAAATAGTTCATTTACTAGTTACCTATAAACATTGGACAGTCAGTTTAAAAAAAAAATAACGCAATGCGTAATTGAAATGCTTACCATTTTATCAGTACGGTGTTACAAAGTAGAAAATAAATAACCTTAACTAACGAACTCAGTTTGTTAGATGTTAAAGCCTCAACGAGTAAGGTTTTGATAGCGGGAATGCTATAGACAATTTGGTAAGCAGTGGTGTTTTAATGAAAACATTATTAATTGCTTGTACATTTTATATCCAAGATTTAAATGTTAATATAAGATAATTAAATCTTATAATATTTTTTTTGAAATCTAAATATTGTTTAAGGTTGAGGAGAAATGCCGCATATTCAGTAAGCAATAGGTATCCGCATGACGTCACGTTTTACAACAAAAATTGCAAATGGCCGACTCGAGGGCCTCTAGTTGATAATATTCAGTCGGGCATGTATTGAAGATCGGTCCGCGATGAGAAGAGACGTGGAGCTGGCGTTTTAGCCCCGGAGGCCGCCAATAAGTTATTTGTGCCCGCGAGTGTATCCCGGAGGGAGAATCGATCTTTTTTTTCCGGCGGCAGACAAGTCACCGCTGACAAGGAATATACCCGTTGACAGGCGGCTGCGAGGCCTCGAGGGCCCACCATGAGATCGCCCACATAGTCCCGAAGCCCCTTGTTCGTTCCCCTCCCCGATTGCAGCAACTCGTAATACTCGGCTGGATCCGTCGAGCATGTCAGATCAAACCAATACGGGATTCTATCAGCTCAGTGTCACCAGTAAGTAAGGAGTCCTGTAAGTGTCCCCACTCAGTTTTCCTTTTATCTTTGGCTTAATCGATGTTTGCTTTTTTTTATTGTAGTCGAATGTGCCCATTTGAGGATCGGCGGGAGTTTCCTGAAGCCGAACCCCTATGTTGAACTTTCGGTGGACGACAGGAATCCGAGGAAAACAGAAGTTGTTAAGTGCACGTACCAACCGAAATGGAATAAAGAGTTAACTATGTAAGGGAGGCTCCAACTTGAAATGATTAAGCGTACAATCATAACTATTTTAATAGTTGAACCTAAATTCATTTTTAAGTTTGACTTTTCTTATGGTTCGCACATTACACGGAGTATTCTTTGTCTCTCGTGTGAAGAGAATGAAACTTTACGAGTCCTTTTGAATTATAATCCAGTGCGAATTTGCCAAATCTCTTCGGCCTTTGCTATGGTATACTTTGGATACCGTCGTATCACGTGGTGAATTTTCATCTCTTAATGTGGAATTGCAGATAGGTTATACCCGGATTTATTTTGCAGGTTGGTCACACCATATTCATACCTGCACTGCAGATTGCTGAACCATAGTACGTTCCGTAAGGACAGTGTGATCGGTGAAAAAAGACTCAGCCTGTACGACGTTCTGGCCCATTATAACGGGAGGTGTGAACACCTTGAACTTACGATAGATCTCATGAGTGATAAACACATGTCTACCCCTGTCAAAGTTGGTGAACTTATAGCTTTGTTGAACGGTCTGAAAGTCGACATGACCACTGTACCAGCTCCTGACCAACAGGTCAGGCATAATCAACACACTGCGTCTCCTTTAGGTAATACACATTGGAACATTAGTTTACATAATTAATTATTTCATAATATTCTTTAAGTCTTTGTAGTATCAAGTATTTCTTTATTTGATCCATGAATACAGAATAAGAACATAATTTTTATGTTCATTAAAATTATTGTACCTATAAAATGTTCAAAATAGATAATGCTGCAGTCCATTATAATCCAGTCCATATTATATTCTTTAGTATTGCAACATATTATGAAACTTTTATTTCAAAATATAAATTTTAAAATACCTTTCAGTGAACACCTTTATTATTTGTTAATAGAAAAAAGTAATTTGAGTTAAAAACTTATCACATCTAAATTTTTCTGACTGTTCATTATTGAACAAAGGATTCATGGATTATCTGTTATCAGTGGGAGAATATTGTTTGTTTCTCTATTAATGAACTTATTGTTTGGTCTTTTTATCAACATATGAAGGTTAAACAAGCGATTATGATGTAACTGGTATTACCATGTCAGCTGTTTTTAATTAATTGAATACAGACGTTAAGAAATTGAAATAAAAAGCATTGGTACTATTTTAATAATACAATTTTTTTACAACCACTGTATTTCTTTAATTGACAATCTATATAATAATATATTCATATATACATCTCAACAGTTTTTGTACTGACAAGCCGGGAATGATATTTGAAAAAATGTTTAATGGGGGCAGTGCATAGCTCTGGACTACATAACACTTTTGTACCATCAAAGGGGATAACATTTATTATTTTACAATTCGTATGAAAATGAATAAAATACCTTTACTGAAATTAGTACATAAGCCTAAGTCAAGTAATAAGTCACAAGCTTAGTTATTTCAAATTTGATTTTGTTTTATAGTAATATTTTCCTTTAAACAGGGCCTGCAAATAGTGATGTATCCCGTAGTGTACTGAATGGAGGAGTCAGAGCTAGATCAAGGCCCCCAGGTTCTGAAAACTCAGCACCACTGGTTTCATCTCAACTAAATGCAACTGGTAGATATAAAGTATTATATATGTTAGTACAAAGTATTCACAATATTAAATTAGTACAGTGTTTATGCATTTTAAAAGTATAATTCAATTAAATGCATAAAGTAGCATTTTTTTATTGGTGCATTCACTGGAATTATTAAATCATAAACATGTCAATTATTTTATAACACCAGAGTTGGCTATACATGGTAAATATGTTTAATTTGTGTATATATTCTAAAAGTGATATTGTTCATTATTTGTAAATATAATTTTAGAACAATATTTCTATAATATATATCTGAAATCTATAATATACACCAATATCAGTCTTAATAGTACAGTTCTTTTTATCAATAAGTGCTATAAATTTTATCAGTGTGGCATTGTAATGTTTAACTATAAGGTTAGATTAAAGTAAACAGTAGATTTTTGTAACAAAAGATAATTAGTATTCATGTAGCGTCAAAGAAGAAAATAATTTATACGGTTTTTAGGCCCCAATACCAGTAGTAGTACAACAGCGTCTATGAGCAGTATGAACGGAGCTGTGGGAGGAAGTGGAATTAGTGGGAACGCTGTACCGCCTCCTGTATGTCCTGCCCCTGTCGTGCAGGAACAGCAACCGACTCCTTCCAGGAACAGTTCTGGAACCATTATGCAAGAAGAACCATTGCCACATGGGTGAGTTCTAAATTTAAAAATAAATGTCATTTATGGAAGTGTAATGAACAACAGTAATTTTTATCTGGATTTTTGTTGTCACACTCTTCACTGCAACTGTTTTAAAAATATGCATGCGGTATGATGTGTACCGACCGGATGGTTGGCCGACTACTATTATCCTAGGCTTTCGCAACCAATGCAAATACAGTGGTAACGTACAACCTAAGTGGGACACTATTATATGTCGCCCATTTCAGAATGGTGTACTGAAGTGTAGCATTTATGAGCGTATCGTAAAATAGTTTAATCACAGTTTACAGCCCCACTATTCCTGTCCCTTCCCATAATGCCAAAAGGAGTGTTCATTTCGGTAGTTACTTTGAGAAAAGCAAGCGCACGATACGTGACATGAATGAATAATCGATCCGTTGTTAAGGGGATTGTATTCTGCGATTTTACCCCTAAAATCTTGAGCGGCGACTAACTTGGACTCCGATTAAAAAAAAACCAAAATAGGTGGGAAATGCGATACGATGTTTACGGCCGGCGTTACTACGTGGATCACAATTCGCGGAGCACGTCGTGGGAACGTCCTCAAGCACTGCCCGCCGGCTGGGAGATGAGGCGCGACCCGCGCGGCCGAATCTACTACGTCGACCACAACACAAGGACGACCACTTGGCAACGACCGAACACCGAGAGACTTCAACACTTCCAGCACTGGCAAGGTGAAAGGCAGCACGTTGTACAGCAGGGCAATCAGAGGTTTCTCTACCCGCAGGTACTCTACTTTAGAACAATATCTGCTCTCGTTAAATTGAACAGAGACAAAAAATAAAGGCTACTTTAATACAAAAATATTTTCCGTCAATTTTATTTAAAACTTTTGCCTTTAAGTAATAGTTATAACTTATATAAACGATCAGGTAAGGGTCTCTGACCCATGAAATAATAGATTAGTCTACTTGTACTGTGACTCAAGTTTAAAATAGACCTAATAATCTCGATTGTTCGGACATGTTGCTAGCAGGTATATTATTATAGATTTTTGAATATATTAATTTATATAACCTGTTTACTTACAATTGACAGATAAACCGTAAAACATACGTCTTGAGTGTTTATTGAATTTCATAACAATGGAAAAGAAAAAAAGGAGTGTAATACTGCAATGAAAGAAGGCTAAAAACAAAATCCCGAATTGTGGCTATCATATTCTGGGATATAATTTAAATAATGTAATATAAAGAAGCATTTCTTTATAATTGAACAATGAATACAATAGTTATAATTCTCAACAATGCTCTCAGTTGCAAATGATAAAAATTAATATTTTGATTAATTTGTTTTTGAGAAACGTTTTCTAAGGACGTGGACTGGACCTACCCTTAATGACTAAACTAAATTCTTAAATATACAACCATGTGGGGGTACCTAATATTTTCTGCATTGTTTGATTTGATACAGGAAATATTTAAGAGGTATATAAAAAAAGATTGACTGGGATATATTAATTAGTGGAATTTTCCTAGTGTGCAAAATAAATTTGTATACTAGTGTTCATGAATTATTTTTTCAGCAAAAATATATGCACAATTAAAATGTTAAATTATAATACAATACTGGCTTATAGAAATAGTGCATGAAGTTTTTACATTTAAATTGATTGTACATGGTATGGCAATTATGATCTAACGCTTACTTATCTCATACCATGGCTTATCTGTCTGTTGTTAATATCTGCAACTGGTAGTTGTGGGGATTTGTAGAGTAAGTAATAGTGCACAGTTACTTAATGAAGCATTTAATTTTATCTTGAATTTCTGGTTTTTAAAATGCACAAAAAGTTCAAAACAATGCCATTTAATTCATAAATATGAAAGATATGTGCCCTTTAAACGTAGTGTAAACCTGTGTTGTAATTTTATACACTCTGCTATTTCTTTACCCAATGAAGTATTACGATAACTAAACCTATCCAAAATCATAACCATAATTTGTTCAGTGTATTGTCGGTTAAAGAATTAAACTTTGATTAATATATAACATTTAGTAAAAGAAAGATGGCAAAATATAATATTTATAATAAACACAAGAGCAAAATTGTGCTTTACAAATAAAGACCAAAAAAAAGTATATGTAGAACATTTTATACTACTAATGTATGAATATGCAATCACATATTTACTTAGAAACCTCTTGCCAATTTTTTAGGACATAAAGTGATGGTAAAGAATTTTGTATTGAAACTATTTAATTTGATAAATTATACATTCTATTATCTATAGGTGGAAGATTTCGGTTAGTTCTTATAAAAATTAAGATATGACCACTAGTAATTTGTTGTTGCTGTGAAAAGTTTCACTTTGTTCATCACATTTACAACATTTGTAATTCAATTGGAATGTTACCTTTAATGTATATCTTTATTTATTTAATGTATATTTCTGAAATAGTTATCATGCACGCATTAACTTCTGTTGCCATCTTTTTTTATTGGATACACACAAATAACAAGTCAATTTATATTTTCGTATATAAAGGGCTAATGGTATATATTACTGAAATTGGTAATACTCCAATACCCGTTAACCTTTTCTGTCTTGAAATAGTTGGTAGAAGGATAATTTATATAAGAGGTATTTTATTATCAGCCCACAGCAAGTACTGCAGCAGCTGTTGAAGAAGAAGATGGGCTCGGAGCTTTGCCATCTGAATGGGAGAAGAGAGTACAGCCTGATGGGAGGGTGTATTTTGTTAACCATAAGAACAGGACAACTCAATGGGAGGATCCCCGCACTCAAGGGTATGTCAATGTTTTAAAATTGTACATTTACTGCATGGAAATTTGCATTATTAAATTAGGATTTAACTTCATATATGGGCTCTGTTGAATATTGCAGCTGAGATTGATCTGATAGTATAATACTAGGTTTTAGAGCATTTGACATTAACTAAAATCGGTGGAACTAACTTAAAGGAATTTACTAAAGAACTGCTTTGGTGTTGAGGTTTGAAACAGTAGTGTGTAGAGTAGGCTTTTGGGTTCTGTTATTATTTGTGTGATACACATTTCACATATTGTTTATGTTTTGGATTGTAAACATTTTCCTTCTGCAAATAGAATTCCTAAATAAACTTGTGTAAAGGGTCAACTACATAATTTGCATAATATTTTGTAATATCTAATATGCACTTACTGTTAAATGAAGTGGTTGCATATTTTTTAATCAAAACTAATTTATTTTCCTTGACATCTCTTTTAAAGATACTGTAATATTATTGTATTATTTATATTATAAATTAAAAGTAAAATAACAGAAATGACATTGTGTAACAATATTAAGGAATGGTTGAACAAATGATTTTTGTAGTTTGTACTCATCCAGTGTGGGAACTGGAATTTATTTATTTTGTTGTTATCATTTAATGATAGCTGCAGCAAGTTAAGTGCATTAAGCTGAATCTAATGTATAGTCTTAACCTAACTTAGCCCAAAACCTAGATATATGCAAGAATCGAACTTTGTATTGTGAATAGATTATGTTAAAAGCAGTTGAATATAAACATTCTTATTTACTGAGTTAAATTGTTTGTTTGTCGATTATATTCAATCAAGGTACTAGGCGCATCATTTATACTAGATATTTTATTTACTATTTTCATTGATTATTGTAATTGTTTTAAAGGCAAGAAATTGGATCTGATGAGCCTCCTTTACCTCATGGCTGGGAAATAAGGCTTACTGAGGATGGAGTTAGATATTTTGTGGATCACAATACAAGAACTACAACTTTCCAGGATCCGAGACCTGGAGCACCTAAGGGGTATGTGCTTCACAAAGTTCTTTTCATGTTAAACAGTCCATCTACAAACTATATTCAAACAAATTTATCCGTAATAAACACAGATGATCAATATTAAAATATTTAAAAATAAAAAGATTATAACTTTTTAAAAAATTAAATTGCTTGTGTAGTTAGTGATTACATTTCATTTTATATATTTAACATTATTTCTTTTCTCCTTATCATTTAGCATTCACGTGTTTTCTACAAATGATTTTATATTTATCTGTTGGTATATTTTAACCGGAATACTACAGAGCACAATTATATTTCTTTTTTCTTTATTTTTAATATAGGCCTAAAGGAGTGTACGGTGTTCCAAGAGCGTATGAAAGGTCTTTCAGATGGAAACTGAGTCAGTTCCGATACCTTTGCCAGAGCAACGTATTGCCGAGTCACATCAAGATAACTGTCACAAGGCAGACACTTTTCGAAGACTCCTATCATCAGATTATGAGGCTTCCAGCGTACGAATTACGCCGAAGGCTGTATATTATATTCAGAGGTGAAGAGGGCCTTGACTATGGTGGAGTTTCAAGGTATTGTGCAATCTTTTCTTTCAATTACAGTTAATGTTTAAACATTATTCATATGCATGCATTCTCATCTTGAAATTATATTATTCATTATATTACACAGGAAATGTGAATACTGCCTTTAATATTTTATAAATTGGTATATAGTTCTTTTTAAAAAGACTTGTTTGGCTGTAAAATGTAATATTGAATATTCTTGCGCAAAATGAATTTTTCAGGGAATGGTTTTTCTTGCTGTCTCATGAAGTTTTGAATCCGATGTATTGCCTTTTTGAATACGCTGACAAAAATAACTACAGTTTACAAATCAACCCAGCATCCTATGTCAACCCAGATCATCTCTTATACTTTAAATTTATAGGCAGGTTCATTGCAATGGTATGTAAATAAAGAAGCACCCTTACAATTAATATTTCACATTTATTATTTAATTTTAACTGTTTATTTCTTTCATTTGTGAATAAATTATGCATGTATATTTTATTTTTTCCTAGGCCCTGTACCACGGTAGATTTATATACTCCGGTTTTACAATGCCTTTCTACAAGAGAATGTTGAACAAGAAATTGACAATGAAAGACATCGAGAGTATAGATCCGGAATTTTACAATTCACTCGTGTGGATTAAAGATAACAACATCGACGATTGCGGGCTGGAAATGTTTTTCAGTGCTGATTTTGAAATATTGGGCCAAGTGATACACCATGAGCTCAAAGAGGGCGGTGACAAAATACGCGTTGAAGAGGTCAACAAGGAAGAATATCTCAGGTATGTAATTGGTTTCAAACAGTTCATGATCATTTTACATTCCTGATAGGCAGATCTGAGTATCTGTCCTTCCATCTCATTCTGTATATGATTCCTCCCTCATAGCCTTTTCTGTTCCTATCATAGAAATAGTTGTAGCATCTCCATTACTTAAATTGACATTTATAAAGCCGTGTACTGAAAATATATTACTTATAATTTCTTTGTTGGACGACAGAGGACTATCTCTTTTATTATTGTTCTTACTCAAATAATATTTTGTATACCAGTGTAATTTATTATCCGTATTTTTTATTCTATTAAAAAGTGTAATTTCCTTGAAAAAATTGTTTACAAATACAATTTGTCTTTTTCTCAACAGATTAATGACAGAGTGGAGGATGACTAGAGGTATCGAGGAACAAACAAAGGCATTTCTGGATGGTTTCAATGAAGTTGTTCCACTAGAGTGGTTGAAATATTTTGATGAGAGAGAATTGGAATTGATGCTGTGCGGTATGCAAGAAATTGATGTAGAAGATTGGCAGCGCAATTCAATATACAGACATTATACAAGGAACAGTAAACAGGTTCTCTGGTTTTGGCAGGTAAATATTTAACAATATATTAATTTTTTTTCAGTTATTTTATAGTCCTATTTGTAGGATTGCTTAATAACTTGAAGTACAGTTAAAAATTATTGATTTATAATTATTCCTTTTGATCCTGTCATATTACTTTGTTCTTTTAAATATTAAAAAATTATATTGATTGCTTCTAAAGATATTTTGATCAATTAGAGGAAAGAGGTTACATTTTTTATACTACTATGGAACCTAGAAGTTATATTAAAAAACTTAAACTTCATACATAAAACAATTTTTATTCTGAACAGCAAATTCTGAAAACAGTTTTTATCATGGATACTTTTTAAAATACTTACAATTTTTTTTTAGTTTGTAAAGCAAGCTGATAGTGAGAAACGGGCTAGACTATTGCAGTTTGTGACTGGAACTTGTCGAGTTCCTGTTGGAGGATTCGCTGAACTCATGGGTGAGAAATTTTCACTAGTGATGTTTTTCCTTTTGATTTATTTAATTTATTTTTATTATTCCAAGATATAATTTAAATAATAATTATATAAACGCATGAAAGATTAAATTATTAAAAATATTTGATATATCGATAATCTAGTGAGACACATTACCACTTTACTTACTACCACTTTACTTACCGAATGCTATTGATGATGGCTGAGAAGTCGGGCAAAGGACCAAATCAGTGAGTGGGGAAAGACGTTCAATTTTCAGCCGATGATTTTAATTTTTCCTTTAGTTTAGAACGCCCCGTTTTGCCTAAGAGAATTGGTAAATTTATGTAAAATCAGGATTGTTAAATTTCAATACTTAAATCTTTGAATTATTTTGATCTCAGGGAGCAATGGACCACAGAGATTCTGCATTGAGAAAGTTGGCAAGGAGACATGGCTGCCAAGGTCTCATACATGTTTTAACAGACTTGACTTGCCTCCATATAAAAGCTATGACCAGCTTGTTGAAAAATTGAATTATGCTATTGAAGAAACTGAGGGCTTTGGACAGGAATAGCTTGCTCATTTTTTGCACTTCACAGTTTGTTGATCTACTAACTATATACATACACACACTTATACATTTTATATATATATATATATATATATATATATATATATATATATATATATATATATGCACATATACACAAACACATGTAAAATGTACATATGTAGGTGGGCCATTAATTTTTATTAAAATCAGTGTTGTACAAGTGTAAAAAATGAATGTTTTACTTAAATGCGTGTGCTGACTGTATTTATAAAATTGTGTATATAGGTTTCAGCATTTTTAAAAATATATATGTGTATCTGTATATATACATACATCTATGCATATGTATAAATATCTGGCTAAAAATCTCATCTTAGATTTGTATCTGATGTGTATAAAAAACTTATTTAGTTCCTTTTTAATTCAGAATGTACATTTTATAGTGCCGCAAGTTATATATACAGCCTGTTATATAAAAAAGTTTATTTTTTTTTAGACTTGTTGGTTCGTGTATAGTTTTATCTGAAAAAATATATAAATATATGTACACACCTGTATAGATATTATATTTTTCTCGCAGTATTATTTATAGCTGTCATTGATGTGACTTGGAGTTTTTAGAAAGATTTAGGAAAATTAGTTTATTACCATACAAAAATTTGAACGGGGTATAGTCCATATCAGCATACATTTAATCTTTTATAAATTGGTTACAAAATGTCTGCTATTTAACATAATATGATCAATTCCATGCTCATGTGTATAATTTATATTTATATAGAGCGCATCCAAAGATATATAAATATGTATGAACAAAATTATATATATATATATATATATTTATAAATAATGATTACTTATTCAGTGTTATTAATTTATGTATAAATTAACAAATGTGTTAGCCTTAACTACTTTGTTGGAAAATCTTGCATTTTTTTGTAGTTATTGTGGAGACTGTGTTACTTTCCTCAAAATGTAGTTTGTTAGCTGTAAAAAATGGGAATATTTTTGTTTCAGTTTTTATGCCTATGTTAAAACCCATGGATAATGGCAAGAATGCATATATTGCGCTTTAAGTACAGGCAGGAAAAAAAATATTGAGAGGTGATATTCCTTATAAATTTTATTTTGAACACTTACAGTCACGTGTTAGGAAACAAACTCCCAAAGGTTGTAATATGATTTAAATGTTACACAGTTTTTACATTTACTTTGAGAATTTGTTTGCACTGTTAAATTTAAAAAATATATGTGACATGCGCAATCAAAACATGTTATTTCAGTTTGTACCTTTTTAAGCTGAAATACACAACTCGTGTACTTATATAAGAAAAATAAATATCAAAAGAATTGAAATCATGAAATATTTTTCTTACCATTGGAATCTTTACTATTAATAATGTAATAGGTTATGTATTTGTAAATAAATAACAATTTAGTTAAAAAGAAATTTTCCTATTGAATAATGAACTACTTTATAGGTTACATCCATTTTTTACCATGTCCAGGGAGTAATCCATATTTCTGCAGTTGTCAATTGTGCTATATAAATAACAATAAAAATTTCAAATATTATATTTGATTCATCAGTTCAATTGTAGACAACAATATTAATTTTTGTAATTAGTTGTATTACAATTAATGTTTATTAATTATTTTACTGAAGTAATAAAAAAGTTATTTCTTAAATGGAAATTTAAAAACTATTTTAGTAATTTTTGTAAGTTGTAAATAATATTCAGTGGGATAAGAATTTATTTGGAAATTCTGAATTCATCTATACTTTACACGATCCCTTGTTTAATGTACCTGCTCTCACAATGTAAGCCTGTTCCACTCTTGTTTAAGCATGTAAACTTTCAAGTAGTGAAAAATAATAGTTTACAGAAAATTATTGGGTATTAATAAATTGGAGTATTAAAAGTAAATAAAAGTTTTAATGTCAGTTATAAGTCTTTACAAACAAGGATTTACGGGATAATTTATTTTGCCGGCGTCTGGCAACACTGACCGCGTGGACCAAGGGACTGTCATCAAGTTTTGAACAAGGAAGGTTACACTTTGTTGTATAACCTAAGTCACTCATAAGAGTTTTGGTTAATCAGCCTCGAATTTCGAGCCGTGAAAATGGTTGAAGAGATGCAGCGAATGTTTCGCCTTCAGATTGTCAAACTCAGGGAGGCCCAGAAAAGCATGGAAGGTATTTGTGGTCGATTCCAATCGACGGATCAATTTCTCAGACCGGACGCCGCAACTGACTGTAACATTCAATGTTTTCTTTTGCCAACTTTTCAGATGGGGTCAAGCTTCTGAAAGGGACCAACTTTGAAAGGACCAACTTTTGGCTCCATTACAGTAAGTAGTAGCTTACATGTTACAAGATGTGACAATGCACTGTTATTGAGTCAGTTGTAAATAAATAACAATTGCTCTGAATTTTTACTTCACGGAATTATTTATAACTCATTTTAATACTCTATTTTTAAGGTTTTGCTGCACAGAGTATATCCCACAATATAACAACACTATCAATAGCATTGACGACACCTCCATTGCCTGAAGTTCAAGCTGTGAAGGATTTGGTTGATCAAATAGATGCTGGGTGTACTAGTTTTGTCGTGGTTTATGAAACTCTTGGCTTAGACCAGGGGACTTCATTCTGCAAAACAATAAATCTAGCTACCCGCCAGATACTCAAATCTCTCGAGGATTATTTCACAACAATTTTTAGAGATCCAACGTAATGAAGTTCATAATAATTTTGTTATATATTTGTATTCATGAAATGTAAAATAATTTACTTTGAGTAATATTCTACAGTATTGTGCAATATTATGATAAACAAAAAACATCTAATTCATTTAAAAAAATATCATCTATAATTCTAAGTTTTACTACAAATAGTGATTTTGTTTACTTAGAAAATACCTTTTATAATTTTAAGAGTATTTTTTTTTAATTTGATGAATGTCCCATAGTTATGTCAATTTCCAATAGTAATTATTCTCAATGTTCAAGAGTTACAAATTAACAACAATCGTAACAGTTTTTGTTTGTCAAATTGCATTCCTGAAAATGATGTTTTGATATTATTGAAATAATTCCCATAATATCCTTATTTTAGAAATCCATCTCAGGTGGGTGAAGTGGCTGTTGTATGGAGCCACTGTTCTGTCCAGGAGCTTCCACAGAGTGCTAAAGAAGATTGCAAAAAGATACTGCTCGAACAGAATGATCTGATGGAAGATGCCATACAAGAACTACAGTCTGTAAGTTGTAATTTTAATAATACCTTCATTTGTGTAACTCATCGACACATTGTAAATTTGAATTTCAACGTGTCAATTGCTCAATAGAACTCAGTTCAGTGACACTTTCTTAAAGAAACACTTTCCCAACAAGAAGAAACATTTCTCCCAAGTTAAGATATGCCATATAATACAGGCAACAGGAATGGGTTTAGGCAGGTTTTACTGTAACTTATGATAAATAATTCAAAATTGAGCTTAAAGCATTGATAACTTTTTCAATCAGTTTTCAAATTTGAATGTATTAAATATGAACCTTGAAATGTATTTTCTTTAAACAGATCATAATTATTTCAGTAAGTTGTGGTTGACTTTATAATGCAGATTCCCAAGTTGAAGGGTATAAAGTAATAAAATATTAATTTGACATACCTGTTTTGTGGTCTGCAAGGGGATGGAATACCGTAGATTCCGTGTGTTTCTGTCTCCTAATATTAATAATATAATTTTTAACGATTATTGCTCTTTAATTTCTTATATTGTCATATTTATCAATCGACTTGAATGTATTAAATATGAACCTTGAAATATATTTTCTTTAAACAGATCATAATTATTTCAGTAAGTTGTGGTTGACTTTATAATGCAGATTCCCAAGTTGAAGGGTATAAAGTAATAAAATATTAATTTGACATACCTGTTTTGTGGTCTGCAAGGGGTTGGAATACCGTAGATTCCGTGTGTTTCTGTCTCCTAATATTAATAATATAATTTTTAACGATTATTGCTCTTTAATTTCTTATATTCTCATATTTATCAATCGACTTGAATGTATTAAATATGAACCTTGAAATATATTTTCTTTAAACAGATCATAATTATTTCAGTAAGTTGTGGTTGACTTTATAATGCAGATTCCCAAGTTGAAGGGTATAAAGTAATAAAATATTAATTTGACATACCTGTTTTGTGGTCTGCAAGGGGTTGGAATACCGTAGATTCCGCGTGTTTCTGTCTCCTAATATTAATAATATAATTTTTAACGATTATTGCTCTTTAATTTCTTATATTGTCATATTTATCAATCGACATATGCGTAGATTGATTTGTTTTGATCCAGTTGATTAAAACTAATACCAGAGCACCAATTTACATTTTAGTCTCACTTCAAGCTTGAAATCATTAGAGATTGGAGAGTTTCCGTTTGTGTTCAGGAGTTGAAGACGCAGAGGTTCCTGCGCAAGTCGAGGGCGATGAGGAGTGCGGGAGCGGGTATGACTAGCAAGTGGGGGGAGACGGAGTACAGGCGCGCCGAGGAGGCGCTCTCGGTGAGCCGCGTCATCCGCGGCGCTGTCACGAGCACGGTGCGCGCTCTAGACCACGCAACCGCCGACAACGCCGAACAGATAGCAGAACTCGACAGGCTCGTGCTCTGCGCCGAGTCGCTCAGCTCCAAGCTTGATGAATTGGTCGCCGCAGTTTACCCGCCGGTCGATGTCGCCTCTCTCACCGAACAGGTTAGTTCATTCAGAAACCACAGCATATATTATAAATAACATTGCACCTACTTTTTCTTTTCTATTGTACAACGTTTATGAGTGCAGTTCTGAAATTTTATTGTCGCTTGCATCTCACGATAAAGAAGCCACCGAATAATGGCGCATTCGACTTGTATCCGGACCATCTCTACTACACTAGCTAATAGATAGATTAATATTAAGAAGGGTGTGCAAATTCGATTCTAAAACAATTGCATCCTCCGTGTATAGAAATCAAAACTAGTCTGATGTATAATAATTATAATTGTTAAACTGGGAGGATATGGTGTTTTTTCTATGAACCAGTAACCTACAGCACTTTCAGTTAGCTAAATGCTCAGTTTCTGGGAACCATTACATGTGATCTTTAAATATTTTTATATGTTAAATATACCCTTTCCCATTCTCACGTTTCTTCTGTTAATTGAATTTTAGCTGACGCAGTTAGAGACCACTATCCGGAGGCTGTTGGATGCGGTTAGAAGCAGTCATTTCGTCAGAAATAACAAGGACTGGATTCACAATTTGCAAGAAGTCATCAGCAACAGAGTTAAACAAATGGAAGCTCTGTTAACTAGCGAACAACTTCTTGAAATGGCCAATCTTAATATTGAAGACAATGAAGATGGAAACTAAATGAAACATAAATGGTAATACTGTATCATAATCTTACTTACTTTAACACTATATAAATATATATTAAGAATATTATTTTTAATGTGAACTTTTTGATCTATTATAATGAGAATAATAAACATTAACATTCTCGTATAACTCCTATTAATTAGATGTTACAATATTGTTGATGTATATAATATATGTTTATGTGTATATATATATATATATATATATATATATATATATATATATCTTGTTGCAATATTTCTCCCATAGTACCCAATGTATGTTTGAATAATTCAAAATGTAACTAAAACTGATTTTTATTTAGGTTAACAAATGTTTACTAATCATACCTTCTTTACGTTCCTACTACATATAATAATTAGATAAGAAAGTTTTATTACAGACTTAATAAAGGTTGTTTTAGAATCGTTTTTGCATAGTGTTCCTAAATGTTAACCACAACTACTACAAATTGGTAATTTACCAGATTAAACAATATTTTTCAATACAAAGATAAAAATAAACTGGGAAACAGCCAAAAAATTAAGAGGGAAAGACTTTAGTTAAATTACTTTGTTTGTAATTACTTTAAGTTAGAAGAAATTTGTTTTTTTATTTGCAGCTGACTGGTTGGGAACTTTTGTACTGAACTAATTACACTTGTGTTCCTGACAACATATGATATCTAACTAAGAGAAGAGTATTCATCTAGAGGAGAATAGTAAAAGAGAATATTTTATAGGATATACATGAAAATTTATATCAATGTTAGCCATTTGAAACATTTATTTCCAAACAATCAAACTTAACAAAAATAAATGATCTGAAGATTCTAAATATAATTTCCAGCACATAACACACTGCCAAGAGCTTTAGTATTGTGCTTTAGTAATACAGTACATTACTATTTAACAACACTAATAGCTAGATTAATATAAAGAGATTTTAACTTACATCAAAATAAATAATTACAATCATTAAATCGGATCATATTTATGAATAAATCATTTGAATAAACTTTCAATGATCTTCAACAAGCTGGAATCAGGAGTTGAGAGCGGAGGCAACTGCTTATACTGTTGACTGGTTTCTGGTTTGTTCATAGCTCTAGAAGACCATTTCCTTTCAAATTCATTCAGTTCACCTAAAAAAAGTGCATTAAAACCTCAACTAAATTTGATTTACATGTAGCTGAATAAAGCTTAAGAGAAAAGTTCTGAAACACTGGAAAATAGTCCAGGACCCTGGAGAGTTCAGACCAAGGTTCCTAATTATTGCATAATTATAATTCTGGCATAAAAGGAGAATATTAAATAAACAATACGAAGCCATAGATCAATTTTTATTATATAAACTAATTACTCAATTGTGCTTGTTATGTTTCATTAGCCTTTATCCACACAGTTATAAATAAGAGATAAAACATTGATCATCCCAAAAGGGAACACAAATTAAATAGGAAAAAATAAAAGATTAGAATTAATACATGGAAGAAAGTATTATACTCTGCCATACATTTAGTTATACTACTAGAAAGACATATCATCCTTGTACACTTTCGCCTGATATGAAATACATAAATTAGTTTAAAAAACATAACCTCCAAAGTGAAAAATAATAAGCGAGAAATAAAAATTGTAGGCCCTCACCCTGATCAAGATTAACAAACTCTTCTGTTTTCTGCTCAGTTCCCGTCCGGTCAGTTGTAGTTGTCACTGTGTATTTCTTATCACCCAACTGTCTTGTAATTGTTACTTCCTCGTTTCCGTCGCTTCTTCGCACTCGTTTTTCATGTTCAATTCTCTAAACATCATGGAACAATACAAAAGCAATTCTTGAATAATTTGTTATGTTATAATAATCTCTACAAGATGGGGTATACATTTAAAAAATGAATGATGAAATATTCCTGATATAAACAGCCATATTTCAGGAAGCACCCTAAAAGATTTTACTACACTGAACTGAATGCAAATGCACAATCTGTGACTTTAAGACCTGTTATTTGTGCATATTATGAAGTTATATTCTAGCTATGATCAAAATTGTGGCTATAAATTAATTATGCATAGTTATTTAAAATTATGATACACTTACAAAGACTCAAATTAAATAAATGACATAATAGTAAAGATGCTGAAACTACTATAACAGTTACATCCAATAGTGTGGATTTCATAATACTTGAATTGACTTTTATGCAATTAATTTAATAAAATTATGCTTTGATAAAACATTATATATTTTACTGGATGGATTGCACAAGATTGCTTTTCAATTTTGTTTTATCAGCAACTCGACAAAGTTTTGTTTTGTGTATGTCGTTGTTAATTTGTTATCAAAGGATGATAAGTGAAACAAGATGAGAAAATAGATTAAAATTACCCCATCAGGAAGACGAACAGTTTTTGAGATGACACTTTGACCAAACACCCTTGGCGGAACATCAAGAGCCATGTTATCATCAGGGCTGCTTTCAATAACCGATTTCAGACCTTTGGTTGAAACCCTAGAAATGAATGCTGGAATTATAATTAGAAAGAAATCACTTAATTACAATAAACTTCTAGATCATTCAAAAAGAATGCTACTGATGAAGATTGGAAGCCAATACTGTGTGGCTTAGGAGCAACAAAAGAAAAACAAGAAAGAAAATGACACAAATGATGTGTTGAGGTTTTTCCGAAGCTTATTATTCTGTAGATATACAGGCTTTATTTCTAATCACAGGATGTTCCGCTATATTGTTTCTCTATATTGATGTCAGATATATTGCCAGTACCTCTGTTTTCCATCACCTATCTCGTTTTGTTCAACACTTTTCATCTTTGTTAGCTCTCTATTCTATTTTATTTTCATCTTTCTATCCTCATTTTGTGTTTTTTAGAATAAAAATTGTATAAAATTCAATTTTTCATTATAAAAGTTATTTACTGAAAAATTATTGTTAGATTCCTTACTTTTGCAGCACTGAATGGCACTTACTCATCATCAAGGTCGATGTCAGTTTTGGCTGAAGGCATAGGGAGAGTATCTCTTAAGGAAGGCTTCAAGTACCTATCTCGGATTTCTTCTTCAGTCAACGGGTCTTTCATGCCTTCATGATAACCTTCGTTAAAATCAGGAAGTTCCGTCAAGCCTGCAATGAAATTGATGTTACTGGTCATTTGATGAAACTGAATTCGATGGAGAATTGTTGAGGGTTGAGAACAATTTCTTTCCTGATAATGGGGGGGTAACCAGTTGAGCATTTCATTAAAATAATATGATGTAGTAATAGGATTATTACACAAAAAAGACCATAGCTTAGACCAATCTTCTGCCTCTATTCATCTATGTACTTGTTCTTGTGCTAAACTGGTTTCAGCTGATCACTGTCAGTAACATTATATTAATATACATAGTAAGGTCCTAATGTGTGTTGGATGCATATGAAGCATACTGTAGCATTGCCACCGCACTGTTACAGGCATTTGATTAAAGGTACAAGATAGGTAGTCAAATTCAAAACAAGTAGTGTAGTGATAATGTCCAGAAGTAATTTAATGTACACCTAGATATCATATTGTACACATCCTCAATGAAGAAACACCAAAACAAGATCAGCTTAGAACGTAATAGGTGAGTAGAGATGATAAGATTGATGATATTCCAAATACCCTTAACACAACATTACATATAGTTTGTACAATATAAATTCTTACAACAGCATATTTATATTACAAAAAACCATCCAATTTAATTAATCATATTGTAACTAATTTGTAATATGAAAAATACCTGAACCAAATAAGTTCCCTTGCATGGCTCGAAAGCTTTTTAGCATTTCATTGACATGGTCCTCGAAATATTGGTGCATGTCCATTGGGTCAATGGCAAATACATGGAATCCAAAAGGACTTGATGGAACATTACTGAAAACAAAATCCGGATTTCAGAAGAAAAAAGATCTGAGCCAAGATATAAATTTAAAAGCATTCATAGTGTTCTATTAAAGCTGCAGACCTAAATTCATCTTCTTCATTATTATCATCTTCTTCATCATGCTCATTGAATGGTCTGTGAAAATAGTTCGGTGAGCCATCCCTGTTAAAAGAAATTACAAAGTCCAATAATTCATTAGCTCCATATAAGCCTAATACATATGGATACTTAGAAGAGAGACATTGGGTTATCGGTTAGACTTCAGTGGTTACTCAGATTCCTTTAATATTGAATTCAATTGACTAATTGATGGATGATGCAATAAGCAGAGAAGTACACATGCAACAGCTAGAATAAGTTTCCAACTTACGAGATTGGGGGATTTGGTGGCAGGCCTAAAGCCCTTTTCACGAAATCGAAGAAATTCATGAAGAGGGACCGACTCACTGATATGTGAAAACGCCTAGGGAATTAAAAAGATCGGTTGAATTCTACCAGGAATTTAGTAATAACCGACACTTAAGAAAAGGTTATCTTCCTAACTAAACCTTCCAGTTGCTCAATATACATACAAGGCTATCTAGATACCACGATTGCTTTACCAACATTAGAGGTTCGTAATTATGGCTTGAAAAACAACGCTCGATCGTAGAATATTAGTTTTGTAACAATAGGAATAAATTTTGTAAAATAAAAGAAGTTTCATGCATAAAAATAATACCGTCGTATTTTGTATAAAATAACGTAAAAATTGCTATATATAATATATGTTTATATATAAACTCACGAAAAGTACCAACAAAATACAAGAAGAAAAATTTTTTAAGGTTAACTGTATAGACGGTTGGCCAAATAGAAAATAATTCAGTATAATAGAAAAATTACTAGAAATATAATTAATGTATATATAATTAATTGTGAAAGTGAAACTGATGGTTTCAGCGAGAGTAATTTTAGGTTTTAATATAATAAGCTATATTTACTATTAATAGTAGTTAGCAATAGTTGGTATAATTAGTTATAACATTACATAACGTAATGTAAAATACTACATTACGTTCAAACTAAAATTTTTGTTAAAATTAAACATTCATTATTTTCTGAAAAACAATCTAATGTTTTCTTAATGACAAGAACATTTTTCTTGTATTTTTTCTTAGTTCCTCTGTCAGGAGTCCTTAGTGTCTTTAATTATTTTTCCCTGATATCATTTTATTTTTTCAAGTGCTGGTTCTTGTTATGGTCTCTCTTCCCCAAAAATAGAGCTACATAAAAATATATCTATAAGTAATATTATATATTATTTTCTTCCTAAAAATAAGTTATAAACAGCAAGTTACATTAAATGCAGTTATTTACATCTATCGTTTAGTTAGCAAGTCGAGATACACAGCGTTCTATTGGTACAATTTCTGACTGGTTTGGCACTTGTAATATTAGAAGTAAACAAATATTTTATTCACTTGCAGGAAACTCCAAAGTTTGATTGGGTTCGCTAATCTTATCATTTTATCTTCGGAGCATCGGTTCCATTTTTGGACGACAAGTACAGTCGTATTTGGTTCTTGTTTGAGACATGAAATAATCATTCTCAAAGAATGACGGCGCTCGACAAAGAAGCATTATTAATTAAGGTACATTCTTCTATTATTAAATTAGAGGGGCTTCAGCCCAAGGTTTCTGGAATTGCAAACACGTAAAGAATTCAGAGTATCCATTTCAAGGAAACCTTCGCTTACAAATACCGCACTTTGTTTTTCGTTGCTTATTTAGCACAATTAACAACTGTGACCGTTATGCACTTTGTTTAAAAATTAAACATCTACTTTAGGCCTCAATTAAATTCTAAATTTTTCTTAAAACAATTATTGCCGAAACAATTTTGAAGTTCATCAGCTCGTAAACTTATATAAAGTTGTGTTTAATATCGGATTTCTTGTTTTATGCATTGATTGCTAACCGATGAGGCTTCGTTTCTGATTAGATAACCCTATGTTACCTCTATAATTCACAGATCGTCCCACTTATTTTTTAATAATAAGTTTTCATACGTGTTCGTGTAGAAAATTCCACGAAATTCGAAGCGGGGAAATGGTTCGAGGGAAGGTTAACAAATTATATAAACCATAAATATTATGCAAACATTGAGTAAACGCCAACTGGTTTTGATTGGTTTCCAAATGGTTTCATAACTTGTAGCTTTTTTTTTATTAATTTTTTTCAAATGATTTCGCAACAGAGTAATGCGCAAGAGAAATGAAACTTGTTCATACTCCTGACTCACACTGTTCCGATACCAGAGCCTGATAAAGTTTGAGTGTGTATATGTTCAGATATGAAAACTCCCTGTCCTTGTCCAACACAGCGTTGTGGTGGAACCACTACGGTATACCGGTGGGCTACCGGTATTTCCTTCGGTTATATTTCACTTTGATACAAATGGTTTTTGGCTTACGGGAGGCGACGGGTTGAGTTGGTTTTCGAGTTGAGAATGCGGAATTCGTGTCCGTTATTCCTCCTTTTATTTTGCGGCTTATTCTCGAACGTAGATTGTTGTTTGAATTGTTTAATATATCCGTTTGCGCTGCTTTCAAATTGCAAAAAATATCACATCGCACAAATACGTTTCGTTTATTAACGTTTATTATTAAGCATCTTAATAGGTTATAAAGGACTACTTAGTTTGGATTTTATACTCTGTCAGACTTAAATCGCCGACTGTCAGAACTTCCTATCTTGGAATACTTTTGTACAAAATATGGCTTCAGTATTGATTTCATTTTCCCGGTCGCGTTGTCTGTAATTTAGAATTAGTCAGAACATTCTAAATATTTTATTTCCCACGTGTTTAAGACGCGATTACAATAATCCCAACAAAATAAAATTAGGATTTATGTTTTAATTAATTTGATACTAAGTACATACTAATTGAAACATTCTATCAGTAAATAAATGTCGATGAAACGAAGGGGTTACTTAACGTTTCAGGTTTATTGACTTAAATTAATGTAAATAACGGTGTCTCCACCGATGTTTATAACGCGTTGAAAGAACTACATAGAGGAAGCAGAAACAAGCATAGTTACTTAAGAATATATTTTTAATTTCCTTAATCTAAAGCTCATATAAATTTTATAGCGTGCATAGAAAAGGATAGTTGTAAACAAAAATTACAAACAAACAATTAATTAATTTAATTACAACAAAAATGTTGTAAACAAACTTTATCTAGAGTATGGATTGAGGAATTGTTTGACTATAATCAGTTGTGATAATGAAAAAACAATTTATATTTTAGTATATTCTTATATTTATATATATTTATCCTTATGTTCGTAACAAAATACTCGACATTAAGTATGAAATTTCGGTTTCCGATTTGACTTTGGAATCTATTTAAATTATACTGTATGAATATTGAATTTGTAAGTCGCGCGCCCCGGGTGCTATGAATTCCAAGAGTGACGATATCAAGTCGGCGGCGTGTTTTCACAAAACTCCGGGTTCTGGTTTTGACGTCGCAGTTTAGGACCAGTCTCCATTGTCTTTTTTGCGTTTAGCCCGGGGGGAAAAGCAGTTTCAGTTTCTGATCTCAGCCCGTTGAGCCGGTGAGCCATGACTGTTATTACGAAACCGCTGAGCGACAAGAAGGAGAAGAATGCCGAGCCGATTTTGGACGAGTTCAAAGTCGGAATTATGGTGAGAGAACAATTCTGGCCGTCCCACCCCCACCCCCTGTAAATCAAAACGATCAATTATTTTTTCCAGGTGACACCCATTCGCTTCCGTCTCGGAATCGGTGCAGGGCCCGGTCCCAAATGAGTTAACCGCGCGATTTCACGAAAAACGAACGTCTTTCCTGAAAACCGATCGATTTGGTAGAAATAAAAAAAAAACTCTATCACGATTTGTGTATATTCCCAATAACTCGTCATTTCTCGCGTTTATTCGTATGACAACACTGAGAGACATGCAATTAGAAAATAGCTCTCCCTATGAAAATTTCGATTAACAACATGGGTAGTTCACAAAAAAAAACTATTGTTTCTGCACAGTCATGTTGATATTGACCAATTTCCGAAGAGTTTTAATGAATTTGCACAAACAAACCATACATATACCTTTCTGAAAGATTAGTATCTTTTGGAATGTGAGATTTTTCTCTGCTGGGGGAAATGCAGAGCGGCCAATTTCATATTGTGTTATTTCTAAATTGGTTAACTGTCAGTTTCGAATGTTTAAAGGAATGTTTGGTTTCATACGGAGCTGCAATGCAGTTTGTTCAACAAATTAGTGTTTATCACTTATCCTGTTGCAAAAACAAATATAAACTAGATCAAGGTCACCGTTTGGTAAAAGATAACTTATACTCTTAGAAGGAAATTGTCCTGCATTTTTCAAAGTTACTATTAGGCTGGAATTAAATATGAATAAATATTAACACAGTATGCATCAAGTTATGTTAACTGATATGAGCATTTGGAATTTTATGTTGTTTATTAGGGTTATTTGGAAATTTTAAAATAGTATGTCAATTTAAGGCATATACAGGTTTCTTAACATACAGTTTATAGGTATGTATATGATTGTGTGTGTGTGTGTGTTTAAAATAATATAAATTGACTTGTATTAAAGAGAAATTTACAAATTAATTACTAACCAGTTTTATTTCATTTTGAATTAATTATTTTCATGGGACCTTTAATATAGTTTAACCATTTTTTTAAGATCTGCTCAGTTTACTTTAACCCCCAATGTTATCATGATTGTACCATATTTTTCAATAATTTGAATTGTCATTGTAATTTATTATGTATTATATAAAGCTATGAAATGTTTATTACTTGTTATTTTGAACTTTTTTCGTAGTCTGAGCATAGTTCTTATTCATGCAAATAGTATATAAGCTTTAGAGATTACAAATATAAGGTTTAGAGATTGGACATAAAAAATACATTATATATATAAATTGATAAATATATAATATCTATATTTCTGCAATTGGTTAAATGATAGAATTACATTTTTTCTCTGTAAGTAGAGTGATTAAATATGAAATTTTTTGCTAGGTTTCTTAATAATATGATCTAAATATACTGCATCAGGGTACTGTATGTAACAGCACTAAGAAATAGCAATAAGTTAACAGACTGTTTAGACAAGTTCTTAGTAATTTGATTAGTCGCCTATTTGTGTGTTTTGCTTTCTTCATTGCCTAGAATAGACTATCCAGTAAATTACCGAATTAAATTTGGTCACAGTATTTGGTAATTTGTTGTTATATGTAATTTTACTACTATAACAAGATATAAATTGGAAAATTTTGGTTTATTTGTGTTTTGTTACAAAACAAGGCCGCCAGTAGATAATAAATTAATAATAATAATAGATAGTAATAGATTAATATGTTGACATTTATCACTTATGAGGTATGTTTCAAGTTATGTTAAGTGAGATATTTATACACGAACAAATTAGCCAGAACCCAAATTATCTTCTTCACACATGTGAGTGAAACAAATTAGTGTTAATCAATATTAATTTTCGCTTGGTTAAGTTGAGTCCTATATTTTATTCTTATGAGTAATTCTCAGTTTTCAACAAGTTAAGTATTTTTTACTTTCATCGGTTTCCTTGAAGCATCCAAGGCCTGTTTTATTTAGAAATTACTGATAAAGGCTTTTTTCAAATCTATTTATATTCAGAAATAAAATGTTTTTTCTTTTATTGTATATAGTAAATTCACTATGAATTCAGTCAGAGAATTCTTGAAGGGAGAAGGTGATTAAGGGGGGGTACCTAGTGATTAAGGCATTGAAAAGATGGGATAATTTAAAATGCAAAGGTTTATGCCGGGAAGCTGCTAATTCCTGAATGAATGGCACTTTTAGGTCATTATGGATTACGCGGTTAGAGACATGTGGTGGGGCGTTAGTGATTTTTCAAAGGATTATGGATTACAAGGATTGGATTCTATATGAGTTAGATGGTTTGGTGGATTGACTTTTGTTGATTTATTGAATGTTTATTTGCAGCCGGCAAGAGGCAGCTGCAGTGGCAGCATCGAGAGCGGCCACGGAAGCGGCAGCGGCCTCCTGGTTCAGGAAAAGCGAGCCAGCTCGGCAACCACGGCTTGCCTCTTCTTTACAGCTCTGCTGGTCATGAGCTGTGGAATTATAACCGGCGTATGCCTTTACCATCAATTCGCCAGGGCTCAGGTAAACTTTGTCGAATTATTTTTCATCGCACTCATATATCAAGTTCAGTAACCAGCAGTGATTCTACATCCGACACTCAGACTAAATATTTCAAAGATCTTTATAATAGCCGTAATTCTGTTCCAAAACAGAGAGAGTTTTCTGCTCATACAGGATGTACAACAGTCAAATATTTTTGAGACATGGCATACACAAAAAATGATGAAGTTGGTATGAATAAAATATTTGGGAGTTATTTCCTGATGTTATCTACCTAACTGTTAAAAGGGAGAGATAATTGTTTAATATAAACATATGGAAGAAATTATGATGATTGATACAAAAGTTTAGTCTAACTAATAATATCCTAAGTAAAATAATGGTAATAATAAAATTGATGAGTTAACAAAAGAAAATTTTTTAGTTGTTGTGTGTTGTTCAGTGTAACAAATGATAAATATCTACAAGTTATGAAAGGAATGTAGTGCTGAAAAAATACAATTTTTAGTATTGGTCAGGAAATAAGAGCCAAAGGAAATTATGTAATTTCATTGTTTATGTTATTTTAATTGAGTTACAACAGTTTTTATGGTTGTGCAATGTTATGAAATTATTGTTATAAACTGAAAATAATTAAACCTGAGGGTGGCAGTTGACAATATGAGAGATGTGGCATATTGTATTATTGTTCATTGTCATTCTGTTGTGAAAAGTGTTGCTTGACTGAAGAGAAATTGGTTAATTTTGCCAGAGAAAGTAATATGTTTTGTATTAGCAGACCATAGCTTCTATCATCAAGTGATAATGATGAGATAGGAGCATTCTATATGATAATACAGATATAGGAGGATGTTTATATATTATGCGGGTAATTAAAAACTTCATTTAATAACAGTTTTTAACCTTCCACCAAATGAAGAAGGTAATATTTGGCTATAATACTTCATTTTTTAAAGTTAAAAATAACATTTTCCATAATACTGAAATGATATTTATTTGTTGCATGAATGTCATTATTGCTGTCCTGCAATATTCTCTTCCACGTCATTTCATTATTATCATTTGTGAAAGTAACTGATGTTTTCATGGTTGATGGTATCCTTATCCCGTACTTTCTTGAAAAAGAAATCACAAGTCACAAGCGTGTCGCATATTTTTTTTCGTTAACAAATCATCTCGACATATAGACAATATGTATAGCACAGACAGAGGTATATGCTTATTGTAGAGCTTTGCTTTCGTGTTCCTAACAGAAGCACCGGTTCCACAGTTGGTGTACCATTCCCGTCTATGAGGAATCAAGATTGGCTTCAATGCTTCAAGAGCTGCCGCTCAGAGAATATCTCAACAATGATTACCCTGTTTTTAACGTAAGGATTCACTTAGTTTCATAAATTTTTCTCTCAAGCAGATTGACATATTGCAACTTATTATGTTAATATTGTTGACTTATTAGGAAAATAAGCTGTTGGTAGATCAAAATCTTCAGTAATGGTTGTCAAAAAATAATTTTGGAAGCTTATTTAAAAAAATTAAAATGTGAAATTTTATTGGATGGCTAGAAAATAATTTTAAAAAGTTTCTAATGTTCTAATTTCAAACTAATGTACTGCATGTTTACTGCACCTAAACTTTTATTCCTTTTTATTCTCTTACCGATCTATCTTTTTTTATGGTCTCTCGTTTATTGACTTTTAATTTTTTCTGGGGAACAGGTATTGAAGTCTATATTTCCTCATAAATCTGGGATAGATATAGATTGTAGATCTTGGCTATAAAATAAAATTGAAATAATATTCTAATTGTTTTTTCCTTATGGCTCCATTAATTCCTCATTTCAAAATCGTAAAAAAAGTTTCAGTTCTTATTTTAAAGGGGATGCGAGATTTTCATGTATTTGCACTGTGTATTTAATTTTTTGAACTATAATGGCTTAATTGTTTGACCTTTCATGCTTCATTATCTTCAATCCCATAAATGTCTTACACGTAACATAATAAATGAATTTGAAATTTACTTATCAGAAACTTGGATTATTGCATGGTCATTTGACTGTGGCAATATTTAATAAGATCATATTCTTTATGGAATTTAGTAATGTTATTAGTATTTTATAATTGATCACATCACTATAATTTTTTTTGTTCCAGAAAGTATAACTTCCAGTGAAATAAAATCAATGTAGTTACTTTTAGTTATGTGATGGCTGTGCTGACCATAATTTTTTGTATGATGGCAGATACCCCTTGCTCTCTGTAATACCTAAACTCTGTGTGAGTCTAAGATTTGATCTCAATAAATTCATTCTGTGATTTAAACATAAATTGGAATATTTTAATTCAGTATGATTATAATCATATATTTATTCATTGGGTGAAACTAACATTTATTTATTTACAAATTATCCTTCATTAATTGAAACAAAATTTTACTTTATTGTACATTGAAATGGACATCCGTTTGCAAGTAAAAGGGTGACATACCATGAATGAAAGTAACTTAAATTCTATGAAACATTAAATGTTGTGTTTCCTTGTGTGACTGTTGTGACAAAGACTTTTCCCTCCTGTATGTATTTCCTTCCTTGCAAGTGCATTCTACCCATCTGTGCTTTTCTGGAGCTTGGTATTAGGGCTGTTTATACATTGTCTGTCTCATTTACATGTTTCTTTACTTAGGTTTTCCTCTGTTCTTAATGAAATGATTAAACAGCTATAATTTTCATTTGCCACTAATTTCCTTATTAATGCTTCATTTTTTCATACATATTACCTCTATGTATTTGTATTCATGTTTGTATACATGTGTGCATGTAATTTCCTTTTTATTTTGTTGAACTGAAGGTTTAAATTTTGTTGAAAAAGTTTTGCTAATGACTTAAGTTTGTATTCCTTTTACTTATTAGTTCCAGTAATTAATTTGGAACATCATTAATTGTAAGGTCATCACTCTAGTCATGGCTTCAGACAGTGTGAAAATGTAATCTGTGATTCAAATTTTTGTCATATATATTTGTACTATACAGATTTTTTATTTCAAACTTTTTTGATCTGTAAAAGTTTTTAATTTAATGTAAATATTCCAAAAATTAGCTTACATGTGAATATATATATATATATATATATATATATATATATATATATATATATTTTTTTTAAACATTTCCATAGATAATATCTGATTATTTATCCCGAATTCCACACTCTTATCGCACTTTTAAAAATTGCAGTGATCCACAAATTGAGTTCTTTGGTGACAAGACCAGTGATATCCCAATTAAATCTTTAAATTGTGATACTTTCTTATGTATGGTTGTTAGAGGTTATTGGGCCTAATCATTTTACTCTGTTCTATATTTTTGTTTGTCCTATTTTCCACGAAGTTCTTGTCTCCCTTGGTAGTCAGACAACTTTTCTGATCGATTACCTGAGCTAACATACCAAAATATCAGTAATGAGTTAATAAATTAATATCAGACTATCAGGCTGCTGGTTGATAGTGCTTGTTAGATTCTTACTGGCTAATTAATGTGCTTATTGAGGGTTTGGAATGTGTAGACTTATCAGTTTATACCAACTGGTTTATTGTTCCTAGCAGAATCAAAGTACTAGTTTCTCTCTTTTTCAAACATGTATCATTATAAAACTAGTACTATGGCAACCATTACTTAACAAGATGAAATTATCATGTGCACAGTAAATGTGTTAATATTATATTAAGTGTAGTAATACTGTTCTGAAAATATCGCAAATGTAAAATTGGCCTTGATATAATTACTAATATAGCATGATTGCATTATGATAACAGTTCAGTTATTGAATCTATTTATTTTTAGATTAACATTTTCAACTCTTAAATACAGAATTAGTCACATTTTGTCCACACCTCCTTTTTGTTTTGTTTTTTGAACATTCTGTCATAATATGTTTGTTTCAAATTAATTGAATAAATTGTGTTAACAATTATTATTGCTTTTGTGTAAGTGGCAGATATATTTAATTGTTGTTTGTCACTACACCTTGATTGTACAATTTTAATATGTGATGAAATACTAATATCTTGTCTAATGTCTTGTATATGATGAAGTACTAATATCTTTTACATTATCTATTGTACTCTGTTAACAATTGTACAGTAAACAATTGAATTGTTTCTTGTAGTATTTCTCATGATTTGATTGTTTCATTTAGAAATTAAACCAGAAAGGAGTTGAGTCAAGCAATCTGTTGAAGGAGGAATTTGAAATTGAGGACAGTTATGAAAAAATTAGTGTCCCATTTTTCGGCAATGCCAGGCGCAGCAAATTCATTCATGATTTCAAGGCCGTAAGTTTTATTAAACAAATATAAAAATGTCAATTATTTCTTATTACTTTAAAATTGTTACAAATTTAATAATTTCCTTTTAATAATTAATAATTTCCTTTGAACATAAAAAAAAATGTAATTTCTTTTAATATTATAAATTTCAGATAACAACTATTATAGTTCTATCATTATGCTTGTTATTTTCAGTTATTTAGTAAGTGCTCATATACAAATTTGGTCATTGAATTGTTTAATCGTTTATAAATTAGTTTTTAGAAACTATTTTGTAATTTTTCCATACTCTTTAATATTTTAAATATTAGACACAATTAATTTTATAATAGAGTAGTAAAAATGTTACTCCGAAACTGTCATTTATCTATATTTACATAACTTTACATTATAATATATATTACTAAAATATGATTTAAGAATCATTCCTTATGATTTTAGAATTTTACTGGTATTGTTGCTGTTGAGGATAAGCGCTGTTTTGTAATGCCATTGAACAGGAGTCTTGTTGTCCCACCAAAGGATCTCATTGATCTCATTGATAAGTTACGTAAAAGTAAGTTATTTAAATCCGTGCAAATTTTTGTTACAATTGGTAACATTGAAATAAAAAAAGAAAACAATTGAATAAGAATAAATAATGTAATGCACAATATTCATTTTCAAACTGATTCTTCCTTAGTAGCCTGCAATGAGTAACTGAGATGAGTGGTGTTTTAATTTAAAATTGTTTAAGCTTATTGAGAGATATATTCTTAAGTGCATTATACACTTGTAAGATAACAAATTGATTTTATACTGGTTTGTTTCCAATATCTTAATATTTAATTCTTATATGTATTTTCTCAATTATTTGCAGGGTATTATGATATCGATACAACCTTCCTTCGGGAAACAATGAGAGTTGTTACTCCAGAGATTGAAGATAGGTCATATTTGGGATCTTATATTCAGGAAGAATGTGCTCGATATCCGATCTATAAGCTTGAGAAGTACGTCAGTGGAGGTTAGTTGAAAAAGCCAATTTATATGTCCAACACAGTCTTGATTTTGAAATAAATAAATACATTAAGAGTTTTGATGGCACAGGTATAGAGCGTGCACCATCAGACAGAGATTGGCAGTTTGAATCTGCCTGCATCGTGGACATTGATTTCCTTATTGTTTAATATTGAATACATTTAAAAACAATTTTTTTATTCACAGTTTTCAAAAGGAGTGCAGGAAAGGAATATAAGTTCGTAGAATTTGCTGGAAAAAACACTCATGAATTGAACATTGTGAATTTGGCTGAGTTGGAGGAGCATGAGGCACAGCGCCCGGTTGCTATGGCATAATAAGTATATTATTGTGTTGTTTTAAAACCAAACCACATTTTCATAATTATATTATATTTAAATGTAATAGTGATAAAATGTTTTAGGCACAAACAAAATCTTCTAGTTAATCTCTATTAACAGAAAAAAATAGATGGATCCTATAACTGAAGAAAAAATTCAGATAAATCCTTAATTATAGAATCACTATATAACAAATATAGTGTAAGCACACATTTATAAATGGTAAAAATAATAATTGTTTAATTTAATCAATTAAGTATAACATATCTGTTGGTGCTCTACTATTCAAGAGGTAATTTTGGTCTGAACCCAAGTTCTGAGTTGTATTTCTTGTATCTCATGTGGTTAGTTTTTATATTTTGTTAGGAATATATCTGCGATATTATTTTGACATCATATTAAACGATTTAATATAATTTCGAATTATATCAAAATATAGATTACATTTAAAGCTCTTATCCCCTCCTATTAACCCTCCCCTCCCATTTATTTGTTGAAGTGTGATAAATAGATTATTCTATTCTCATTGACCTTGTAGAATTGAAGTTAAAATTGTTAATGTATGTATTATGACATCATTACTTAATCATTCCTAATATATGCATATTAAAATGATATACTGTAACAAACCGTGATTTATTTATAAATAAATAATACCTCTACAGTTGAAAGTTGCTTTCATTTCTTATCTGAAAGAAATCTGTTATTCCCCATAATATCTAATGTAATTGAAAGAATTAGTTTATTCTAAAAATGAATAAAATAATTACTTAGTATTTAAAATTTAATTCTTCAGAAAAATTATTGAAACAAAACAGTATTTATAGGTTAAATACTTAAATAACCTATTAACTTGACAATTAAAAATAAATAAGGTGCAATTTTCAGGTTTGCTCAAAAGGAATAATTTCAAGTTATTTACAAAAGGTAATTCTTTATTCAGTATACCATCATACATTTATGTACAAGATTATAGAAATAACATTTTTCAAGCCAAATCCAAAGGCTCACCGTTGATGGAACGTTGACGTATCTGGTATAATTTTCTAACCCAACGGTTCAATTTGTCCTCCTGCTTCTCCATAATCATCTGAAAAATTGTAGCAATAAATACACAAATTATTTTCTAAATAATTTAAATTAGAAATCGTAAAAAATGTTTAATGTTCATACATATAATTTATAAAAATATATAAGCACACTAATAACCCAAAGAACTTACATTAGGATGAAGTAAACTATCCTTAAACTGCTTTGGCAAATTGTTAGGAATGACTGAAGATGATGTGGGTGCTGAGATGTCAACAACTGGTTGGTCATTTTTACTTGTGGTATTTGACACAAAGACTTTCTGCAAGAAACTTGGATCATTGATCTCTTTAATTGTCTTGTCTCGAATCATTTGAGATTCTGCAATAGAAACCCTGTTTAATTAGCTTTAAATTTAAGAAGAATTAAATTCAATTTGAAATTATAAAATGTGCAGTATATATAAAAGACAAATCGTGTTATCTCGGGGTATAGAAAACAAATTTCTATTGATGCCATACAAATAAAGACAAATAATAGTATCTTGGGATATCATTGACAAATTTAAAAGAAAAATTAGAAAATGCAGCAAACGAGCTTTAATTTTTTTTTAAAATAGGTAATGTGCTATGTCTGCACTCATATAGTTAACTTAATGATAACAATTCAACTTGTAGTAATTACCATTCTCAGGTACTATGAAACTGCAATGAAACTTAATGCCGACAAAAATCTTCAAAGAATATCATATCTAGTGTCTCTTTAACTAAGTTTTTTGTAAAAAAATTATGGATGTAAAAATCGAGAAAAATTCCAAATATAAATAGCTAAGATCTAAAACAAAGGTTTTCAAAAAATGCCAAAGTATCAATTATCTAATTTAGCAATAAATAATCTTTTTTCTAAGCGGGCATCTGTCATAATGTTTTTATGTGATTGTTTTGACACAGATATAAATAAAAGAGTGACTGACCTATCGAGGACTCATTTTCATGAATGTTCTTGAATTTATCGGACATAGCTTCGACCGCAGCTTTGTTCAGCTTCATTAGGAGATCTGAGCCATCATCGCGGTTGGGGCTCGGCTGCGAGGAGGAGCGCGAATGCTTTCTGTCAGTTGAACGCGAACGTGAGCGTGAGCGTCTGTGCCTCCTGTCCCTCGAACGCCTTCTCGAGGCAGACCTGCTGCGGCTGTGTTTCTTCGATCGGGACGTCGACCTCTTCTGCCTTTCGTCCCTACTTTTGGACACCGACCTCGACCTTGAATCCGACCTTTTATCCCTGTACTTAGACGGGGTCCTAGACCTCCTCTGATGCCTGTCCCTAGACCCATCCCTCGAGCTCCTTAAAAATACAACATAAAAACTACTCGGCCTAAATTCTATTTTCTTTATTTACTTCCAATCCAAATTGTCCGTCTTACTTTGAACGCTTTTCCCTACTACGAGACCTTCTCGATTTTTTATATTTTTTACCCTTTCTACTCCTGGACGAATATCGGCTGCCCGACGAAGATCTACTGGACGACCTGGAACAGAAACGTGTACATAAAAGTGCGGAACGAATTACCCACAACAGTGACGCACGATGAAAGAAAACGAGCGAAATACCTGCGTCTACGGGAACCTTTCTTAGTTCTATAGGAAGGTGACGATTCCGAACCACTGTACCTCCCCATATTCTTTTCTCAGGCCCACACACTTCTTGTTATTACATGACAATCCAAAGATATTTATTCTTGTGCCCTTTGTAAGTTTCACATGTAAGTTAAATACGACCGATAGACCACATTCGCGCGTTATAGCGACATTCCAACCTTCCCATGTTAATCATAGTGAGGTAACGAATATGTCGAAGTATTGTCGTGGGCCCGACTACGAACGGTCGGAATCTCAAGCAACTAATTATTCTCGATAAATTATTATGACTTACATTTTTTGTGACGAAATTCGTTAATACTTTTTGTCTCGAAAATTTACTATAAATATAAATATTGTCTAGTCTATACACGGGTGCCTTCGAAATCGGAAGCCGGCATTAGAGGGTTGGTTTCATCATGACGTCACTGCCTGTTTCTATTCTACATGCAATTTTCTTAAAACGTGTTTGGAAGGGTTTTTACTAATTCTCTATTAACGCGACTCGAATGTAATGATATATAGTAGTATTGTCGGGGGCAATTTAGTTCAAGTGTTTACTCGGGTGGTGGAACGATCACTGTGACGAGGTCTGACGCTCGCGGCTCCATTCTTTCAGAACTGTTGAGCACTTCAGCGCTACAATGGCGTCCGATCCACATTCGAAAAATAGGATGCAAGTCTTCAAAAACAAAGGAAAGGATCAAGATGTAAGTACCGGTTTTAGCTCTAGGCGTGTTAGCCGGACCGACATTTTTTCAGTTTAAATCCATATCGGTGTTGGGAGTCTGCTTTGTTGCACTCTTTGTGAATGGCCGGGGACCTACTTCAGTTTGACCCTTAATATTTGTCTATTGTCTGGCGATTTGTCGTGAAATACTTCGCTCTATGTTTCATTACCCTCCAACTTTACGTCTCAATGTTTATGTTCACGTGTTCCTGTTTCTCAGTGGCTGCGAATCGTGACCTTTTGAGAGGCTATATCCTCATGGTTCTTTGGGCGCCCTTTTTGCGGCGAATAAATTGCGAAGCCATCGATTTAAGTTTATGCCCTACGTCGGAATGGCTCTACTTCGGACTGTCGCTCCTTTAAATATACCCTATTCAATCGGGTATTATTTTGTGGGGGATTAGGTTATTTCGTTGGACACCCACAATTTGTGACCCTCAACTTCTATGACTCATGTTTCTTAGGGTGCTGTTTTAAATATAGAATATGAACTTATGTGCATATTTGTATAAATATCTGTATTGCTGTTGTGAATTCAAATACTTGAATGTTGCATCCCCAGGAAGAATTGAGTATGAAGTTGGTGATGATGATTTTTTTGGGTTTGGCACACCTAGGTGATGACTTATGTTGGCTATATATTATTTTATGTTGAAATTTTAGAGGTCTCGCTTAGGGTTTTAAATAATTATTCTGCTATTCCTTATCTTCCTTGAATTGGTGTTAATCATAATGAATTTCTTTATCTTGCCTTCTTGATATTTGTTACATTGGTTAGTTTCAGGTGTTATTCATTAGTGTTTTTAAAGTTGTAATTTTCCATATAGTAGGTTAACGGAATAGAAGGTGATGTATTCTATCAGAATATTGAAAATTTCAGTATATTCTAGGAAACATATACTGGGTTCTGTAATTATAAAAAGTTAATAATCTCCTTTAATCCTTTAATTTTCTTTTATTCTTCATCATTATCATGAAAACAATCTCAGTATCTGAGTGAGAACACTTATACAATAATCTAAAATGGTGAAATGGCTTTAAAAAAATAACTTACAAATAGAAATGTCTTAGATACAGACAGTATTTTATTTGATATCACTCACAAAAATTTCTGACAAGTAAAATCAATCATTTATTTTTTTTTATTTATATAATTAATATATATTTACTTTATGCTTAATTTTTAATTTAAAATTCATGAAAATTAGAATGTTTGAATATTTCCTTTATTCATAATTTTTTTTTATGCACAGAATATTGCATAATTTTTATCAAATTCGTGTCAATTCTTTGATATTCAGTATCAGAGAAGATAATTAAAATTGTTGTGAGTGTCAAAAAATACATTTATTTTTGTTTAGTTAAACGTTAAATTAAAGTAATTCTACAAGTTTTATACACTCCGAGGTAGTTAATTTTTACAAACTGAATTTTTACAACCATTTATATAGCAGAAGTTTGCAACATTTTATGAAAGATCTTTCAGAAGGGTGTTCCATCTTGAAAAATGCCGATTCAGTCAAGGGCATAATGCTATTAGAGGTTTGTATGTATTTAACTTAAAGAGCACGTATGATACATCATTTCCTGCTTATCCCCAATATTAAATATGATAGCTTAATTTCATTATTCACATTTAAGGATTCGAATTTTAGTAATTGTGTAGTTACTTAAGAAATAATTCAGCATTTTGCCATTACCATCAAGAAACAAAGTGTTGCTTTCCTAGTGGGCTCGAATTTTTGTTTTTATTAGTGTTAATAACTTTATGAAAAAATCCCATGTATGGCAATTACCATATTCTAATTGCCATTTGTACATTATAAAAAATGAAAAAAAATATTAATTTAGTCAAAATTTTAGTGTCAAACGTATTGTGGATAAACGGTTACTTGATTTGTTAATTCATTTTTTGTGTAGTATGCAGATTATTCTATATCAGCTACTGAATCTTCAAAAAACATTGTTTCCCTTTCTTTAGTTAACATTTTCTATTTATATAAAGATTTTCAGAAACATAAAAAAAATTATGCCTTACTAAAATGATGTTTTTATAACTGCTATTATTTTTGGTGTGTTAGTAATAATAAAAAAATAGGATGATAACAATTAATTGTGTCTTAATTTTGATATGTATATTTCTACATGGATTATTATGTTTAAATGACGATCCAGAAGTCAGTAAAATTGATGTTTATCATCCATTTTAATGTATTTTTTAAACATTGTTCAATTGTAGGAAATGAGAAGACGTAGAAATGAAGTGACTGTTGAACTTCGGAAGAACAAACGAGATGAAACGCTACAGAAAAAAAGGAATGTTCCGGTAGTTGATTCGACAGGCAAGTTTATTATATACTAAAAACAAAATGCAAAGTATAAAAACACATTGAAAAGAAAAATATATATTGGCCAATATTTCTACATGATTTTTTTTAAAAACATTTAATATGGAAAAAATATTTAATTTCAGAAGAAACATTATTACACAATATTTCAATATAATGTTTTCTGTAGTTCACGTTATATACTTGAAAACAGTGGGTATGATTTTTCCCTGTTAGACATATTATTTGTAAGTAGTCAATATATATCAGTGATATGAAGTTTGCTATTGATTATAAAACAATTTGAAAAACACCTTTAGTTATATTATAGTACCAAATGAACATGTGAGTACAATGCCATAATCCATAATTAAAATTTTAATTTACTTAAGTTAAAAAGGAATGATTTGAAAGAATCCCAATACAAAGGAGTTGAGGTAAAAAGTATTCATGAAGAATTAAGAAGTTAGATGAACTTTTAGGTATTGTAGACAACAATAGAGTAGGAGAAAACAATATAATCAAATTAAGAAAAACATATTAAGAAAAATGCCCATTAGTAAAATAAACCATTAAAATCCTATAAATATATCCAGGTGAGTGTTAGAATTGCAACTCTATAAATTGAAAAACTTCAGTGTGCGATCTTATTAATTTTTTAAGAATATAATATAATTAATTACAATTGCATTTCCTTGCTCTATATAAGAGAAGACAACAAGGACAATTATAATTGCATACACAGTGAAAATATTATGAATTATTAACCCCATTACATGTTATTTGATTGGTTTTTGAAGTTATTTAATGTGACAGTGGTCAACGAGTTAATTGGCTATGATATAGGAGGTGAAGCTTCTCTTGTATTATTAGAAGCAGCAAAGTATGTTACAATCATTATTTTTAGATTTATCAGAATTTTAGGTTTAAATGGTTTGAATTCTGTTAAAAATTAATCTTTGAATGTTTAAATCATTCTCAGTACATGTTGTGTACCAAACTCATTTCATTTTGGATATTTTGTGGCACTGGACAGGGACATATAAAGGATTTCATTGGTCTATGAAGTGAATTTTTAATAATTTTATACTCGATTGTCAAGGTTAATTAATATAAGAAATGTGTGTGATCTTTGTCAAGATATTAAGGTGCGGGTTAAAAAAAAGTATAGAGAGCAGACGATTATGTCAATAGTACTGTTAATATTAGTTTTTGGATTAATTATTGTTCTTGTAGTTATACTGCCTATATTTTTATACATTGAGATTTCATTCAAAGCTCTTGTTTCTTCAAGTAAAATCGTGTACTAGAATTAAAATTCAGTTCACAATTTTATGTTTGATGATGGTCAATGTTGTTTGATGTGGTCATGGTCAAAAGAATGACACTCTTACTGAGGGAATGAACCTTTACTATTATCTGTAACAAAATTTTCTTTTTTATAGATGACGATGAAGACAAATTGGCTTCAATTAATATGGACCAGTTGGTCTTGGAAGCGGAAAGCTCCAATCCCGATGTCCAGCTGAGGGCAGTGCAGTCTGCTAGGAAGCTTCTCTCCTCCGACAGGAACCCACCCATAGACACTCTGATTGCAAGCGGAATACTACCCATACTCGTAAAATGCCTAGAAAATAGAGACAAGTAAGTAAAACGAGACCACTAAACTACGCATACAGATTTATTTGCACTAACGGTACATCAGTAATTTTTCTTTTCATTTGAAAAAGACTAAATTTAACCTGCAAAAAAGACAATTGAAGAACAATGATTATAATTTTAATATTTTGTAATTTATAAAATTAATGGTTGTTGTATAGAACAAGTATTATTGGCATGTGAACATGTCTTGTAAATTGTGTGTTTATAATGGAATATTATCCGCCCTCAAACATGTTCTGTTATATTTATTACGAAAATTAAAGCAACATTTTATTTTTTACAGCCCAAGCTTGCAGTTTGAAGCCGCATGGGCACTGACGAATATAGCTTCTGGGACATCCATGCAAACTCAGGCGGTAGTAACTGCTGGTGCTGTCCCGCTTTTCCTACAGCTGCTTTTCTCACAACATCAAACTGTTTGTGAACAAGCTGTTTGGGCCTTAGGTAAATTAATTTCTTCTTAATTAATGAGAATTGCCAAAACTTATATTTTATTAGAATTATGTAAAGTAACTCGTACTAACAAAGGAATTATACATAATTTATCAATAATATTTATCATCATATCATAATCTTAAGTCATCATTTTTTATCACAATGACATGTGAAAATTCATACAGATACTGGACAAAAAATTGAAACATGAAGTAATGAGCTAAAGTCATAATGTTCCTTTGCCATGCACATGATGGTTTTTAACTTGTTCATCCTGTTTTTTACATGAGGTGATGTAGAATTATAATTAAATGTTTTAAACAAAAATAAAATATGATTTTCTTTAAAATAAAGAAGGGAATGTTGATTAAGTTAATTATAGGTTTATTCACAAAATTTTATTTTTAAAATCGACTGTTGAATATTTTTTAATATTTCAATTTACTATTAATATTTCATATAAACATAAGATTTTTTTATTGTATTTAATTAATTATATTATAAATGGGTAAGAATTTGTTTTACATTTGAACTAAAGTATTTATTTTATAAAATGTAAGTAATGAACAATTATTTCAGCATTTTGTATTTAAAACATTTTCATTTACAGGTAACATAATTGGTGATGGCCCATCATTGAGGGACTATGTTATCAATTTGGGAGTTGTTCAGCCACTTCTGGCATTCATCAAAGCCGAAACACCTATATCTTTCCTGCGGAACGTGACTTGGGTTATTGTCAACTTGTGCCGTAGCAAAGATCCGCCACCGCCGATGAAGACAATCTCAGACATACTCCCTGCTCTAAATGTTCTTATTCACCATTCGGACATTAATGTGAGCCTTCAATGTTGTATTCACAATCATGAAATGACTTATGTTTTCATCATATAATTTTTAAATACCCAATGTTACCGATCGAAATAGTTGTATACCACGACAAGACAACTATTTTACCGTTTTCCAATTACAAGAAGTTTTAATACTTTTATAAGCCTATTTCATGATAAGTTTCTAATGATATGTTTAATACATTATCAAATATATAGTTGTGTTTCTATTAAATTTTTTATTTTTTGGATAATTTTCAGATTCTGAAGAAATGATCAGTACCTAGTTGTAATATTGTTTTATTTTCATTTTCTTATTTTTTCATCAAATATTTCAATATTTTGTAGTTATTAAATTAAACCGTGTTTAGGATAGATTATAATAAGTCTGGGAGACAAATCATGTACACCCTCAGGTTCATAATAATAGATTAGTAAGAAAAAAACTTATTTTCAGATTCTGGTTGACACAGTTTGGGCACTTAGTTATTTAACTGACGGTGGTAACGAACAGATTCAAATGGTCATCGACAATGGAGTAGTTCCTAGCCTGATCCCACTTCTTTCACATAAAGAAGTCAAGGTATGCTCATAATAATCATTTCCAGTTTGTTCTCTTGGTTTTTGTAAGATTCAATGATGAGACATCATTTAGATGGCCAGACGTGTTTTACTTTTTGCAGTGCGATATATTAACGTTCTACTTTCAGGTTCAAACTGCTGCACTAAGAGCTGTAGGCAACATAGTGACTGGTACGGATGAACAGACCCAAGTTGTTCTAAACTGTGGCGCACTCTCTCATTTTCCGGCCCTCCTTACACATTCAAAAGAGAAAATAAAGAAGGTAGAGTATTATTTAGAAAGGTTACAGTTAAAATAAATATTTAGTGTATAAAAGAATTATCAGTCATTATGGTTGATTTGAGAAAGCCAGTAGATATGTCATTTTTTATAAATTGTAATAATTATTATTTTATTTATAGGAAGCTGTCTGGTTTTTGTCAAATATAACTGCTGGAAACCAACAACAGGTTCAGGCAGTGATTGATGCCAATCTCCTACCGCATATTATAAATAACTTAAACAAAGTAAGGAGAAACCTTCAATTTTAAAAATAATGAATTATAATCTTTCTCTTTGCTTGTTAGTTTGTATACCTCTTTAGGGAATTTATAATAGGTGGCTCTTTAGCTCTATATTTTCTATTTAGCAAATATTTATTTATTATTTCTAATTGAAGATACAAGCAACCAGGGCCAAATAATATCAGAACAGCAGACCATAACTCTTTTGTACCTCTGGGTGAACAATAGTTGGCTATAAATAAAAGTAATCAAAATTGTTACAAAATAAGTTGTGTTAGGCATTATTTAGAATTTGGTACAATTTCTTTATATCGTAGAAATAATTCATCTACGTAATTCATTTATAGAAAAATATAGTCAAATCATATTTCTTCTAAACAAATGCTATTTATACTTTGATTATGCAGTATTTAATGTTATTAAATCTAGTTTATATTAGTGAGGTATAAAATATAACCTTTAGGACTTTTATCTTGGTAAATGTTTGCCTTATATTTGGAAAATACATCGTAAGCCCACTATTATAATACATTAATATCTGAATAGATTATACCTTATGGGAATGCTATTAAATGTAAGAATTACCCATGGGTCATAAAAATAAAGAAGTTAAAGATGGATTGCTGATAAATTAAGAAATACTAAAACTACTATTTAAAATCAGATAATATTTTGTAATGAACAAAACCTTTTAATACTTTTATATTGTTAAACAGGGCGAATTCCAGACGAAGAGAGAAGCAGCATGGGCAATAAGCAACCTGACTATTAGCGGAAATAGGGAGCAAGTGCTGCGTTTAACACAGGAAGGGATCATACCCCCATTCTGTGCCCTCCTCAAATGCAAGGACAACCAGGTCATTCATGTTGTACTTGATGGTATCAACAATATACTCAAGATGGCCAGTCCCCAACTTGAAGCTCTGGCAAGTGCCATTGAGGAATGTGGTGGTGAGTTTATTTATTTTTATGGATCAGAATCAACCAGTAGTCTCTATTTGTGATAAAATAATGTGTTGATAATTTTTAAATTGAAAATATATTATTTAATGAATGAAAAATTTGTTATACTAAAGAAAATGATTGGGATTATGAATGTATTTTAACAAATACCTATATAAATTATTAACTTAGTATAGATAATATCCGAAACATGGGATTTGTTCTTTTATTACTTTATTTCTAATTTTATTGTTGACCTATTGCACAATTTGGTGTAATGTTACAATTGTTATAATTAAAACAAAATTATTGTAGGTTTGGATCAAATTGAGTTGCTGCAGAATCATGAAAATGTTGAAATCTACAAACTGGCATATGATATAATTGAGCAGTATTTCTCAGAGGTAATATACATTCCTATTAATCTTTATAAGTGTGTCTATTTTATTGTTTATTGAGATACATTTTAGAGCAATGCAGACTGTACCATGTAGAATTTGGTATTTAGATATATATCAAAGAAATGATGTGCAATGCTATAATAACACTTTCCACATAATGCTGTAATAATTTATCCAAGGTAATCTCAAAACAAGGTTGGTTGTACTCTCAAGATAAGTGGGTTCAAACTTAAAACAGCCTCTCTGCCATTAAGCCTACAAGGTCTTTGTTGCTTATAGGTTTCTGACATAAAAGTGGTTATGAATTACACGTGGTTGTGAATTTGATAATCTGTTGTTAATCTAACTTAGTTATGTTAACTGCAAGTTAATTAATTTAATTGTTGTATTATTTCTTTTTGGTGGTATTATTATTATACTTTTAGTGGACTATTTGAAAAACAAGAAAACGTGATGAATATGCAAAATCTGTTTCTGTTTTTCTCATTTCTTGTTAATCAGATCATTTTTTTTATAAATTGCTTGATTTTTCAATTCAGCCAGAAGATGATGCCAACCTGGCACCGCCAAGCACTGATGGAGGATTCCAATTCGATCCAAACACAAGTATTCCTAGCGAAGGATTCAAGTTTTGAAGAAAATGACGAATTATTTCTTCACTCTAATCTCATCTCCCCAGTACTTCCTTACTTCTGCCTCTCTTCGATTAACTCTTCTATCCATCCTATTAAACAAAAAAGAAAAAAACGTGATCCAGAAAGACTCAAATATTTTTCAAGATGCTGACTGGTTCTTCTAATTCATCGGTCGTATAATATAGAAATATGTCGAAACGAGACAAGCGTATTTGTATATTTTCTTTTCTAATTTTATTTTTTGGGAAAAATAGAAAGATTTGTTTTATGAATATATATGCATATATATGTATACATGTGTATATATATACATATATAAACATATATGTGTGTGTAAGATGTGTTACTTGCTATTGAGTTCCTTTCCTTCACTGCTCTAGAGGAACCACAAAGCTTTTTTACGCTCGTTGAAAAGTAACTTTGTTTTGGAATGAACAAAGTAAATAACATATAAATATATATATATATATATAGTGTACGTGATATAAAGGAAGTTTTTATAGTTTTAGTTTTTATATAGTGGCAGCACTATACTATGATATTGTTCTGTAATATATTTATATGACTTTATTCAAAGTTGTAACGAAATTAAATTGATTTTTTCCTAAAAAAATCAGTACGTATTTTATTTATATGATATATATATACACACATATATATATATACATAAACATTGCTCTCAGCCCCTTTTGGCTGCTAAATGCATGAATAAAAAGTGAATATATGACATAATAATTGTACGAGATTGGTTTTTTGGGTGGTTGATCAGTGTAAAACTAAATTTTATTTCAACAACTCATCCATCTCTCGTGTGACTGGTTTTATTTCTTGATAAGTTTTCATTTTATCTTTAGCAAAAATTAACAGCTCAAACACTTTGAAAATGCAAAAAAAAATAAATAAAAGCAAAAATGCGGGTTGTCATTTCTGCCATGTACAAATGAAATTTGGGATTTGTTAGTTGCATATTTTGTCTCATCTCAATTACACAAGTTGTTGCTATATAGAGCGACTACAGGAAACAAAATTTTTGTAAAAAAACACAAATAAATGATTTGATTGAAGGCAGCTTGCACATTTCTTTGGTGACTGCTGTGTGATCCTTTTTAGCACACCAGTGACTGTTATACCCAATCCATAGTTTATTAAAATTAGGACAAAAAATTGAAACTACTCTGTAAATTAGAAAAAGAACGTCTGAGGCTGATGTTCTATGTAAATAATTTAAGCAGTCCCTATGTTTTATTTTACCATTATCCATTGTCTTTTTTTATTGTCAAGTTTATCATTTTTTTTGTAACTTTTCTTTGTACTGAAAAGGATATTGTAAAATTGTAAATCCACTTGTTGAATTTAGACAAAATTTTGTAAAATCTAAACAAGAAAAATAACAAGATTTCAATGTGTTTACAAACATTACCTTGTGTATGAGTCTTGTTTCCTGGCAAATACTTTGAGAATAATATTCCTTCATGTTGAATGGCTAATTATTTGTTACAAAGAACAGTGTGAATCTGCATCAGGAATAATCTTATGTGTGTGGTATTTCTTAATAAATATTCAATACTTGTAGGAACTCAAACACCCGTAGACATTAAATCAAATTTTAAGGAAATTAATATGATAAATAATTCATGAAGTATGATGAGTAAACTCTCTTAAATACCAGAATATTAATATATAATCTATATTCAAATTAATAATTATTCAAAAGGTCTGTGTGGGATTATTGGATAGCTTTCTGCCAAAGAACATTAAAAAGGAGGGTGGTATATCTTTTTATCAGTACATTTTTTACCATTAAGTTCCTTGGTTGTTTGCTACTTATTCATTTAACCACATTCTATTTATACCAAAGATTAATTGCGGTATTTAAGACACTGATCAACTCTCCTTTATAGATTTATGTTACTTAATATGAAATTGGAATTATGTAATATGGATTCATGGAGTGAATATGGAAATGAAACTGTCATCCTGTATTTGTGTGAAAATACTCTGAATGAAATTATTCACCCATTGGAAAGTGGGAACAATGTGGAATTTCAAATATGATCCATGAAATTCTTATATTAGCACTAAATAGTTTGCCTTTATTATGAATAAACTTTCACATAGTTTTCAAGATATACTAAGTTTTACTTTGAAGTACTTATTCAGTTTTATAAGAGTAAATTAGATTAGAGTAAGTACTGTAAGTCGTTTTATCTAGTACAGTTTAATTCGATAATAGTGGTGAATTTTTATGTTTTCATTTATATTTTGTGATAAACTGTTCTGGAGGATTCCTAGTTCATTTCAAGGATGCCTCCTTGGGAGTTTAAAATTTCATTAAATCAATAGTCTAAGGAATCCGATGGTTTGCAGCTAATAAGAGATAAATGATATGTATTTATTTGCCTCACTTGAAATGTTTAACAGTAGTTCCGTTTTCCAGTAGGCAAAAGAAAAAAGGTAAGTTACTTATTCTAATTTTAAAATGTTTAAAACTATCTCTTCTTATACTAACTCTACATCAAACAATACAATAATAAATTAAAGGATATTACTGTGTAATAATCCAGTAATAATAAATATAAACATTGATGCAAGTAGTAATTCATTGTTTGTATTCCACAAAATTTCACCTTGATTTTTTGAAAGTGGGTTAAAAAACAGCTAACTTGCTGTTTTCATAGGAACAATTTAAAATAAAGAAAAATGGAGTAGGTTAGTGTGTCTTGGTGATTTTATGGTCTACAAAAACAGTTGGTAGGTGACCTTCTGTATACCTTGTATACTTTAATAGGTAGTTATTTTGGATCATCTTTCCTTTTCTGTATTTACGGTGTAAGATATTAGAATATACTGGTCTAAAGAGTTTACATAATAATTAGTTTTATTCTAATAAGAAAATACACGAAATAGAGGTTTAGTATATCTGGCGTCTATACCTAGTGAACTAAAAACAATGCGGAGGTTATTTCATAATTGCAATATCGGTTTTTATGGTTTGTGGTCACCATAATTCAAATCAGTATTCATTTCATTAAAATCGATGATCAAAAAGGAAAACTTCATTAAAGAGGCTTCCAGGATGATTGGGAGGTTTTTTCAACGTAATATCCAATGATCAGTATTCATGTATAGACAGGTGTGTGTGTTTGTGTGTATGTATATATCACGTGTGTAAAATAAAAACTATGTTAAAAAATTATAGCATTCACTCAGAATACGCGTAAAACGAATACAATTTCTCAAAGCTATTTATTATTAAAACTGCAAATTATCGCATGATATCGCTAATTGATATCACTAAGCGGTCCCACGATTGGCCTACGTCGTTGCTAGCATTAGGCTATGGTAAATCTGAATTTACATTATCTTTTATTCGTTCTTCTTTTTCGGAGTTCACCAATGGATGTTTAAGTATGTACTCATTAGTATGTCTTTTATTTGGCCTGTGGGGCCCGTTCCTGTATGCCTTGGGTCCGTCTCCTCGGGGGCCATTTACGGAAAGCTTGTCATTTGTATTTGTTTATTTCTGACAGGCTCAAAGTAAAATGGGCTCAATGCAATTACTACGAATAGTTAGACAGGACCTCCCGATTAGCTTAAGTTCTCGGATTTTTATTATGCACCTTTCCCGATTAACATTGCGCAAAATTCAAATATATTTGTCCTAATATTTATGTAATTAAATTTTAAGGCCTTGAATGAATGTAAAACTCATCATTTGTGTATCGTTTTCGATTTACTATGTATAATCGTAGAAAAATAAAGTTTTTGTAAACAGGAGCTCCCGTTAAGCGTCAGTCAGAGGCGTCAATCGAAAGAAACACTTTTCATGGTCCCCCGCAGAGTATTTCAATGTCAAGATGGCGGTCGAGGAGCAACAGTTGGCCTCACTGCTGCTTTCCCGCGGTCTCGTGTTGCCGCTCAGCTCAATCGTTCCCAGTTGGTCCGCACTGATTGCAGACGGCAATTGGCTTTTTGTTCCCGACTTTGGGCACGATTAGACTGTTGTACAGTGCCAAGTGAAGGATGGCCACCGTACAGACGACTATACCGTTCGTTCAGAGGAAGAGGACGTCCATCAGGGGCAAGGAGAACGCAACCCGACAGATCCAGGAGAAGCCCCCGTGTCCAGTCAAGAGTTCGCCAACCAAATCTCCACTTTATTCGCCTACCAAGTCTCCACTTTCTTCGCCCAACAAATCCCCGCTTTCTTCACCCAGCAAAAGGTCCAGTCAGGACGGTAAGCTGCTCATTACTATTTAAATACAAACCTGCTTTTTGTTTGCTGCCTAAACAAAAATAAGAAATTTGAATCCAGGAGTTGAATTCTCTGAACCATGGCTATTGGTGTAATACATATATCTTTATTGTTATTTAGGAATATATATATATATATATATATATATATATATATATATATATATATATATATATATATACACACATATATACACGATATTGTTGAAGATAAAAAGCATTTCTTGCTAGACTATATTTCAAGAATTAATAAACTAGAATTATTGCTCTTAGAATATTACTTGTGATGGTTTTGTTTGTACTTCAAGCTTTACAAATTCATAGCACTTACGTATTTGTCTTAGGAGGTCTGTTGGAACAGTTTTCCTAAAATTGCTCTTAACAATTAAATTTCTATAGAATGCAAATTAAATGTTTTATTCCTTCATTAGGTTATTCAAATGTATTATTCTTAGATATTTAGTATTACCGAGTTGATTAGAAAAAACAGTTTAACCAATTTATTTAGAGTAAATAACATTTAGAATTTTATATTATGTTTCAGACAGTGAAAGTAGTCCGTCCAAACGATGTTCACCTCTAAATACAAAAAGTCCCAGCTGGTTGATCAACAGTGTACAAATAACATCACCCAAAGATAAAGTCAGATCACCTGCTCATAAGGAATTGTTTCCTTCAGGTATTAACTTATTTAACAAATATCAATATTCTATGCAATTAGGGATTTGCAAACCAGTATTTTGAATTGAATTGTCCCTCTGTTACATAAGTACAGTTTAGTCGGTCTAATTGTGGATATGAACCTATAATATTTTTGAAGATAGAATTGTGACCTGCTAGGTCAATAAAGTTGTAAAAAAAAATTATTGTGTTTACAAATTTCATACATCAAATACATTACTTTGAATATAATTCATCCAAAGTGTTTTGGATAGTTGGTATTTTAATTAATTTTGAGGTGTAATGCTTGACTCTCCAGTAGTTTATAAGTCTTTTCAATTTGACCAATAATGAGCTTTAAGTCCTACTAGTATAAAATGGCCGTTAATTATTTATTTCAGATAGTTATATGGTAAATTTGTTTGTGTGGCATTATTTCAGAGGATGGGAACTTGTGTGCAGCGAGACAGGCTTTGCATTCTGCTCTGCCATGCAGGCTTCCCGGGAGAGATGACAAAATCGACGTATTGACTGAAATCCTGCTGACTAATCTCAACAACAAAACGTCGACTACTGTTTACATTTCTGGGCCCCCAGGCACAGGGAAAACAGCTAGTCTACGGACTGTAGTCTCCCACCCTGAAGTAAGTTGGTCGCTTGACAATATTTCCATTTGAACAAATTATATTTAATCGATAATTTACAATTTTCCCCATTCACTATAAAACTATACAAGTCCATTTCGTTAAATTTATATTATTTCGTATTATAATATTTATTCGTTTTTATTTTATTTTTATATTTTATTTATATAATTTTATATTATTTCTATTGATTTTAGATATATTCGGGCTATAGGATTATCCACATAAACTGTACTGGCGTTAGATCTTCTGGAGCCATCTATGGTCAGATAGCTACTTCGCTGGGTCTCAAATCAGGCAGGACCGAGAAAGCCTACCTAACTGCCATCGAGAAGTATCTGGAGTCACCTCACAAAATGATGTAAGTTGTTTTGATTTAGTCTTCTATTTCGAAAAAATTGCTTAATAAAAGACTGCTCTTGGCTTTTAATAGTTTGGATTTATAATTTTCTAACTTAACAAAAAGTTACAGTTGTTATTGTTAGCTCATTTCTGAAAAGTGAGAGGTATTAAAAGAAATGTTATTTTTCAATAAATGCCACTTTCTGGATCTTATCTCTGGAAAATAATTTTTGTTTAATTTTTCATATCAACATTATAATGCAGTATTGGCGATACCGTATAATTATTACTCGAATATATCACGCAGATTGTTAGTTTTGGACGAAATGGACCAATTGGAGAGTCGCAAACAGAGCGTGCTGTACAGCATATTCGAGTGGCCTTCGAAAATGGCCTCCCGCCTTGTGCTGGTCGGTATAGCGAATGCTCTCGATCTCACTGACAGAGTACTGCCCAGGCTGAAGGCAAAGCTCAACCTCCAGCCGCAGCTAATTCACTTCCCACCGTACACCAGGCAACAGATAATCACAATTATTGCGGATCGCCTCAAACAGGTTTGTTTCTCTTGTGCAACAGAGATGTTATTTAAATGATTTTTGTTTTTTAATAACCAAATTACAATGAAAACAAAGCGTGTATTTCGGAGTAAATAAATCAATGTTACAAAAAAAACATTATGTTTTAGGTTGAGAGTAAATTTCTTAAATAAAATAGGTAAATATAAAAACTCATTGTCGTATGTTCAAATTAGCATATAGAATGGTATACTGTTTAATAACACTATATAAATAAATATATTATTATATTAATGAATAGGCTGGTGTGAGTGATGTGCTGACTGGTGGCGCCCTACAGTTGCTGGCTGGTAAAGTGGCCTCAATATCAGGGGATGTGAGGAAAGCGCTTGACATTGCCAGAAGGGTTATTGACATAACTACAACCGCAGATGGTAACTATTACAATTGTATTTTACTACAATTATGAAAAAAATACATACATAATTTCAATAAAGAAAAATGTGCTTAAAACTATTAATTATAGGTAAAATCATAGAAAACATTGTTTTGTAATGTAAATGATAATGGTGTCCAGTATTATTATAGTACATATTATATATTATTAAAACTTATATTTCACAATATTACAACAGATTCAATTATATTAAGGGCCTTTAGGACATTAAGTTAAAGATTATGTTAAAATCCTCTTAGTCAGGTTTAAATAGGTAAAATGTATTTATTTTCACATACCTTATAACTTACTGGTATATGTATTATATATAATTTAATAATATAATTTATTATTTTATTTTCTGATGAGTAGATAATTGTAAGTATTGTTTTAACATAATTTTGACTTGAATTAAGTGTAACATATCAATAAATTACAGAAGGGATTATCTTTATCATAATTTTTTAAAATGTTTTTGTGAAGGTGCCAGTAAAGGAATCTCTCTGAAAGATGTTATGGCTGTTGTGAACAATGTCTACTGCACTTCGCAGACCCTGGTTACGTCTTCCAAATCAAACGACAGCGAATCATCACCCACCAAGTCCGAATCTTCTTATCCCCTTCAGCAGAAACTCCTAATTTGTTCTTTGCTTCTCATCAGACAGAATTCAAAATCTAAGGATGTCACAGTGGGCAAGGTAAGTAACTAAAATTATGTATTAGTATTAAATCTTCTTAATAAAATATTGAGAAATATAACAAAACCATTTAATACTTTGTTATAGCCTTTCAAAATTATTGATCTCTGTGTAGATGTAAGTTTATGTTAAAAAAGTATTCATATGGTATTTTCATATATCTATTCTTTTTATTTTTAAAACAAGATGTGACACACACACATATATATATACATATATGTATATATTTTATTTTTAGTTAATTCAGTAAAAGTAATATTTGTAAATATAGGAATGCAGAATAGGTATATAGAACAATTTTATCTAACAAATAATTATTATTACTCATCTTCAAAAGATTATTATTTATTATGTCAGTTTTTTATTTATTTATATTTGTATGGTTAAAATTATGAAAATTCTGTCATGAGACACTATGTAAATATTACACAAAAATTGTCGGGTAGATGGTTTAATTAAAACTAATGCCATAAAAGTGTTTTGTTTCTAATTAAATGTGAATGTGTATTTTGATTTATTTCGTTTATTTTCATTTGTGAATTATTCATTTAACATTGGATTGCCACATTCATTAAACTACGGGTACATATATGTGCATTTGGAATATAATTTTTCCATAATATAATGACAATAAGATTGTTCTTTATTGGCTTTTTCTTTTCTGTTCACAGCTTCATGAAGTGTACAAGAAGGTGTGTCAAAAACGAAATCTGTCTGCTTTGGATTTGTCAGAGTTTCTTTCGTTGGCAGATCTGGTGGAAGCCAGAGGAGTTATGAAGATTGTTGGGAAAACAAAAAACCGACTTTCTAAGGTTTTGATTATTATTTGACTAAAAATCAATAACATGTTTCTTAATTCAACTCTCCTATAATAACATTTATTGATTTATTGATTACATATATTTTTTTCCATTAATTTCATCTTTTATATTTATCTTATATTAAAAATTTTGCAGGTTATAATGCAGTGGGACGAGAAAGAAGTTTCCAGTGCCCTAGAAGACAAGCAATTGCTGGCTGCAATTCTGAATGACGTATCTTGCCTTGGTAGATAGCAGGAATAATAACTTTAATTTATAGACAATTTCAATCGTACTGACAAAGACTGATTTGAAAATGTTTGTGTACATAATCGATTGAAAAATATTAAACGTACAAATGTAAATACTTAATAGTGGAATGAGTGTATTTATTCTTTAAATGTGAAAATGTGTTTTTATAATTTTATTTCAATATAATCAAATATATGAAAAGAAAACCATTTAATTATGACAATGAGTTGAATATATGTAATAATAAAATGTTTTAATATTTCAATCTTTATCTAGACCTATAATTTCATTAGATTACCTGTTATTTAAATTATTAAATTGCTTCTCCTATTTTTTATTTTTGAACCTTTTATTAATCATTTTTCACATAGTATTAACATTTGTATAATTAACAAAATTTGTAATGTGATCTTAAGAACATTATGTAACCAAAGGTTTTTTAAATGTACATTCAGTGTTCATAGTATGAAGTAAACATGGTTTCATGGGAAATTCGTTTAAATTGGTAATGGAGGGATTTTGTAAGGACAATTTTATTTTGCTCTGCCCTTATGCTCGATTGAGGAATTAATGAGTGTTTTAAAATCTTTTACATTTGTATGTTTCGTTTTCTTATAATGTATATTTGAAGGTAATAGTTGGTACAAATTAAAGGAGGGAGAACCTGTTGAATTGTGGCATAGAATGCCTTTTTTTTTATAAAAGTGCATGGCTTTCAAATAATATTTAAAAAATAGGTTTTGGCTGTATTTGTTTTATTACATTGTAATTTTATTTGTTGTATTAGAATTTATTTGGATAATGAATTTCTATACCTTTTCAGACTTCTGATATCAGTAAAATGCAGTTACAAAATACTCCTGGTACATGTTAACTGAGTGTAAGTTGATATTGCTAGAACAAAAGCTAGAAACAAAAGTAAACGACCTTAAAGTAAATCTTAACAGCACTCTAAGTCCTGCAGCATTCGATTTTCTTTCCAAGAAAATGTGTTTCGTGGGCTCCTCAGAACATATTGGAAACCAATGCAAATGACGAGGAGCCTGATTTTGTAATCACGATTTCGTTACTCGTTATTCTTATTAGCTATTCGCTAATTCCAACAGAAATGTTCTGGCGATATTGCTCTCCATTCCAGCCAGGAAAAGGCTTAAACATTTATTAGACTTATTAGTCTTTTTTGTCATCCGTTTCTACTATATATTCCCTAAGCATCATTTTGCCCGTATAATTGCCGTCGAAACCGAGGATGTGAAGATCCTTCTTGATGACTTTTTACCCTTTTTCTCTTGATAGGTCTACCATTTTTCGGGTTAGGAACGACACCAAATCAAACTTGCCATCGGTTTCTCCCCATGCACCGTTAGGGATTCTTTTCCTTCTTTCCAAGTAAAGCACCTTTTACCGTCCCGCCACGTGGAGGCGTCGTATACTGTGGGTGGGAGAAGCCTCGCAGAGGATAACACTTAATCCACTTGTCCGTAGATAGTGGATCGCTAAGAAAACAACTCTTCCCGCTGTTTGAGCGTCGTAAAGTGATCCACTACAACTCCAATACAAAAAGAGTTGCAAAGTGGAATATTACGGTGGATGGAAAGTTCAAACGGATTCTACGTTGAGCATTGTGTCATTTTAGTAATTGAAAACTACGAAAACAATGAGAAAAAACATTGGAAGGAGCAAATGAGAACATGGGGTAATAATGGTGACGTGTAAAAAATGCAAGAAGAATAAAGCATTGAAAAAGTCATCAAAGATCGTTGAATCTTCCGACAGATACCCGCTAACTTAACATATCTTTTTACGGATTCTACGGAACACTAAAACAAATAATTCATTCGTGAAATATGTTTGCGGTAGGCATATTAATGATGTACCTCTAACGATGAAAACCAAAAGTGTTTACGCACCCACGCTGTTTGTTTACGTACGGTGGGGCCCAGCGGCAAGAACTACCTCCCTGTTTATCCCACGTCTCCAACCCGATCAATATGTGTAGCGAACTGGAGCGAATTTCATCACGGGGTACAACTGTGAAATGAGCGTGTATTTCAATTATCCCCAATCGCAGAGTTTACATTTGTAACTTGTGACGCGTGGACAACCGTTTGCGGCTTACCGACAGGAAGGGGCTTCACCAGTTGCAACAGCTTTTGCAATATTCAGTCCCTTGACGCTGATTTGACCCTCCGGTAGACTAGTTTGGCTATCCGCCTTTGTCAGTAAATCAATCTTTCCGTTAATTTCTTCCAGTGTAATTGGAACACCTGGTTAGTCGCTCTTCACTTCTATAGCATCCTCATTTTATGCGCTTCAACAGAGTCTTCTTGACTAAAATTAACCTCTAGTCTTCGCTACTTTTCAGTCACTATAAAGTGTTCGCAGATTATTTAAAATGCACCTTTTATCAATTCCTTCCTCCAGAACGGGGGTATTAAAGAGAGTTCTCACTCATAACAAGTAAGATTTTTCGGCTTAAAACTAGTCTTTAACACCGATATGCTACAAAAACGGTTTTTAGGGCTGATTTTGTACTTCAAAACGGTTTTTGGAGCCAGATTTGTATTTTTTGGAATTTGGGCTCCAAAAACCAATAATAAAAAAGGGGATCGCGTCTCGGTGTGCGTGCACCCAACGAACTTTAGTTAAGTACATTCCCGCACCAGACTTAGGGTGGCGCCAGTGTCGCGGTGCGTGTGTATCAAACGAACTTTAGTTAAGTACATTCACGCACCAGTCTTTGGGGGGCGCCAGTGTCGCGGTGCGTGTGTATCAAACGAACTTTAGTTAAGTACATTCCCGCACCAGACTTAGGGTGGCGCCAGCGTCGCGGTGCGTTTGTATCAAACGAACTTTAGTTAAGTACATTCACGCACCAGTCTTTGGGGGGCGCCAGTGTCGCGGTGCGTGTGTATCAAACGAACTTTAGTTAAGTACATTCACGCACCAGTCTTTGGGGGGCGCCAGTGTCGCGGTGCGTGTGTATCAAACGAACTTTAGTTAAGTACATTCACGCACCAGTCTTTGGGGGGCGCCAGTGTCGCGGTGCGTGTGTATCAAACGAACTTTAGTTAAGTACATTCCCGCACCAGACTTAGGGGGCGCCAGCGTCGCGGTGCGTGTGTATCAAACGAACTTTAGTTAAGTACATTCCCGCACCAGACTTAGGGGGGCGCCAGCGTCGCGGTGCGTTTGTATCAAACGAACTTTAGTTAAGTACATTCCCGCACCAGACTTAGGGTGGCGCCAGCGTCGCGGTGCGTGTGTATCAAACGAACTTTAGTTAAGTACATTCCCGCACCAGACTTAGGGGGCGCCAGCGTCGCGGTGCGTTGTATCAAACGAACTTTAGTTAAGTACATTCCCGCACCAGACTTAGGGTGGCGCCAGCGTCGCGGTGCGTGTGTATCAAACGAACTTTAGTTAAGTACATTCCCGCACCAGACTTAGGGTGGCGCCAGCGTCGCGGTGCGTGTGTATCAAACGAACTTTAGTTAAGTACATTCCCGCACCAGACTTAGTGCGACACTGGCGCCCCCCTAGGTCTGATGCGGGAATGTACTGAACTAAAGTTCGTTGGGTGGACGAGTATGGGATGGATCGGGGAATGCTTTTGAAATTACAAACTTTTCGATTTTTCGACCTACCTTTTTTGAGAAAGTGTATCTCACTAGGGGACTATTAATGATAAAGTTTGTATTTATGTATGTAAAATTTTTATTTTACTACACATACAAAAACTCATACAATTATATTCTCCTATGGTCCACGACAGCGATGGAAGCCCGTGGCCCCTCTTTCGTATCTCCGTACTGGTGGCCAAAATTTTACTTGCGCCAGATCATTATTGGAATCCCCGAGAATTTCTCCCTACGAGTGGGGCCCATAATGCGAGAAATTAGATGTAATGCTAATTTAATTCTACGGCGCGTTATATCGTAGGGGATGCGTGTTTGGGTGTGTATCCGTAGCCGGTGTGCGGATGGTGGTGAGGACTGTGGGCGTGGGGTGGTGTGTGGGCGACATTTGCCCAACGCTCGCCCGGGTCACACAATAAATGTCACCGGGTACAACTCGCCCTCTCAAAAATTTCAACCGTCCCGATTTTAAATGTCCCGATCCGCCGAATCTGTTCAAGATTTGCGACAGAACGAACAGCAAAGACCTGTCCCAACTGTTGCTTCTGCGTTACGAACGATAATAAAACAGTCCATAATCTGTCAACATTGTTTTCAACAGGAGGGGGGATCATCAAACTGGAATTTAAGAACGGTGTAGTAAGTCGAAACCCATCTACCAAACGATCGAGTCGGTAATTGGTAAATCCTCCAGAGTGATGTTAAATGCTTATTTCTGAATACACCGACCTGACTGTCGGTCCTGGAGCGACTGAAGGGGAACCCCAAGAAATATCTCGAATTAAATTAATTAGTAATTTACGACGCGAACAAAACGCGAAAAGGGGCGAGCGAGCTGAGGCAATCAATTTTTCTAACGAAGAAACCTATCGATTCGGTTTAATTAAGTACATTTTGGAATTAGTTATATAGGAATGATAAAGCGACCGCTGTTAGCGTCTGTTAACGTCGATTATATAGGACGGGAAGTCCTTAGGATTGATTGGAGGTCGGTGTCGCAGCTGGGATTGGGTCCCCTGGGTCCCTGGGTCCACCGGATATTGGGACGGACACACACACACACACACACACACACACACACACACACACACACACCTCCCCCGCCAAATACGCGCTCGCTCGAGAGGGCCAAATCCTCCGATATTAACCGCAAACACATCCCGATGAATGCCTTCGGACGCTTCTTCGCGTCCTCCGGGTATTAATAACTGGGGGAGGCGGACATTTTTTTTAGCTTTTCTTGAGGTAATTTTCTCTTCTGGTTGGCATGTGTGAAATTTTTCCTCTCAAGACTGCCTGGCGACCGCTTCTATAAACTTTAATTTTTAACGCAATTTGTTATTCCTCCTTGCTCTTGGTTAGGATAGACTTTTCCTCCTCCTAAAGTCTACTCCAGTTGGAAATGGGAAACAGAAGGTTTGTATACAAGATAAACCTATATTCCTGTTTCTCAGCGGCATCCCAGGTGTAACATTTAGGATAGGTCTTTTCCTTTAATTCGTTCTCTATTCTGTTATCTGATTTAGAATTATTCTTTCTGTATCATTCATCAATAACCTGTTTTAAAGGTGAATTCGAAAGGAAGGACATAAAATATGATTGACCGAAAGTTAGTTCGTGTTATATATTAATTTAGGACCGGATATTTCTTTCCGCGTATAAGTACCTTTAGCTTAATAGCTATGCGTGTCGAGGTCTTTTTTTCTGCGAGATTAAACCAGCGCAATGTGTCGTTTATGAAAGTGTCCTTCGAGGTTGGAAAATTGTTTCTATATACGGGCTCGATAGAAGTTTCTAATCACTGATAAATAATTAGGCCACAAGTTTCATGCATAACTTGTGGTCTATTTACTTATCAGTTCACGTGCTGTAAAGCCGTAGCGACACAGCACAAACGCCCCGCTTCTTTTCTTCTATAGTTTTTGAGTAAATTGAGTAATAAAAAACCCGATAACTATTAGCGATGAACGGAACCATGAAAGAAATATACTTACGTCTTTTTCCGTTTCAAGAGCAGTTGTTACACGTTTGTTCTCTGGCGAGGCTGTTTAGTTGGGACGATTGGAGGTTAAGAAAAATTAATGGCATCACCCAGAATTCATCAAAAATCACCTGTTGACAACGAAACCCAACATAACTTAGTGTTTATTTTAGAAATTTTGTTTTTAGAATTTCCGCTGAATTGTTTAGTCATACAATATGAAATATCTGGTATAAATGATGTATAATGTATATTTATTTACTGTAGTAAATAAATTGTGGAGGATAATCCACCTGTACATATAAAGAGTAAACCATGTTTGAACTGCATTTACAATATGATTTATAATATTATTTGTAGATTTCTTATTAAATTTCATACTGGGCTTGCAGTTGGTTTTTCTCCGAGAATCTATTCCGAGCAAGGTGTCCAGCTATTCCATTTAAATTTACCTTGTCTTGTAATACAACAATTTTGAGACAAGTGCCGACAGGTTGCTTCATCATAATTAATTACCCCGCTATGTTATTAACTCTACTGGGTGTGGCGAAACCGACAACATCGAGTCATGATATTTCAAACCCCGAACAAGGATAAATGAAATATCAATGGAATGGTATTTCATACTCGTATTCGTTAGCTCATTTCGCGTCTACATTTCCACGAGGTGAATTGTCAAGGAACTGGTAGGGGAACGTTCAACCGTTGTAGAGAGGAGTGGGGGACGGGCCCTTCAGAATTTTGGAAGCCTCTTAACGACAAGAAAAATTATTAGATAATCCTGTCCTTTCGCTCTTTCTAATAATAAATACACCCGGTTCCAAAAATAAGGCCGGCCGGAGGCGGGAGACAACCTGCCGCCGGCAGCATAACTTTCTGTCTTTTTTATTTTCCAACCTTCTATTTTCTTCTACAGGGACCTTCGATGCCTGAAAACGGACCGGATCGAAATATATCTTTGTCAATTAGGCGTAGCGAGATTATTTTCTCTGTCCGTTCAAGTCCTCTCTAAGCTTTCCTCCCTTCTCCCACCGAAGGTAGAAAGCCCGCAGGTCTGGGGGCGGGGATAGGGTGCTTTGCCCGGAAACGAGGAAAACTATACCTGAGGAAGGATTTGCGGGGAGAAACGTAAAATATTTCAGAAATTAATCAGAGGCGATCGCCAGGCAGTATTGAAAGCAGAACTCACCACCCAATGAGAATGAACTATGTATGAACCTTTATGTATGTCATTAATTTCAATCGTTCATCATTCATTTCACCGGTTGAACGGTCAATTTCAAAAAAACCAATTTTGCCCTTCCTATTCCTGTTTACCGTTAGGCACGCAATATAATTGTATTAAAAGCAGTAACGGTGGAAAATTTAGGAACCGGAGAGAATAAACTTTCACTCGTACAATGATTTTCACTCGCACGTTAACAGTAGTGCAATTTTTGCCGATAACTTTCCTCTGTTCTTATCTACTGTAATCCCGTGTGTAATTTTTGAAATGATAAATAGGGGATATCATCGAAAACTCGTAATTTTTAAAACGTCACGAGATACCATTCTCAATATCTGATGGAAACAATTACTCGTCCTTCTTGGCACCAACAGACGTCTCGATTATATAAATCGGTCAATGAAAATTATCGAGTATTTAATCAGTCAAACTGTACGTTATCTCCCGGGGTGTCACAATTTTTTACTTCCCGTAATTCATTTGATCCCGCCGGTTTTAACTGATAGATAAATCATTTCCATCATCGCGGCCCATTTATTTTTATTTAATTTTCACCGTTTCCGCCCACGGTCGGTTATCTTTAATAAATGTTCGGATTCCGTTAGGCTCTCGGATTTCAGCGTGACGTCTGTACCGTCCGGTCCGAGCGGTCTTCCGTTCGCCCCAAACAGCTTCGTCGTCTTCTCATTCAAAAAGATTAAGACGAACGTTTCCGTGACTTCGGCTCCGACCTTACCCCGGACTTTATTTCATTTACTCTAAACATGCTACGACAGTCAACATCCTCTAAAAAAATCCCCCCCCCCCACGCTTTCCGACAGATTCATCGATATCGTTACTAGTAAAAAAATGACAGGGTCCTCGTTATTTGAATTTCCGGAGTACAACGCTTAGATCCCTTTTAGGGCGTAAATCGCTCTACAGGGCGAATGAAAAAATTACATATATGAAGCGCCTCTATTTAAATTCTTCCTAGATCACTTCTGGGGTATGAGACGACCCGCCCGAATTCGGGGCGGTTTTCGGAAGGGAAAGTCTGTTATTTACCTCGGGATTTAGGCTTAACCCGGGGATATTATCGGGGAGGCGGTCGTGTAAGAGCCGGTTCTAATTAGAAGGAAAGTACGGGTGCGGGTGCGGGTGCTGGTGCGGGTTGGGGTGCGGGGCGGAGGTGGACGCTGCCCGGGAGCGGGGCGCGGAGTGGGGGCGGCGAGGGGCGGCGGAGTGGGGCGGCCTCGCCACCCGGGAGGGGACGGGCCGCTCACTCAGTAGGTGGCCGTCCTCCGCATCTCGCGTGTCGCTCGCTCCCTCCGCTCTCGCTCCGCCGACACAGACACAGGCAGACACACGCACACACACACACATACACAGCCTCGCTCGCCGCGTCCCAACACTCCAGAGATAACAGTGCCGGTGCCGCGGACAAGTGTGGGTGCCGAAGGCCGCGATGATTTAGTGGCGGGTGTGCTCGGGTACAATGCGCGCAACGGTGATGCGGACGCCCTCGGGGGTATGGTGACGGGGAGGGCGCGGCCCCCGGGGGCGGGAGGGGCCCGGCCGGGGTGGCGGCGGTGATGTTGGTGGCCTGGCTGGCGGCGGTGGCGGCGGTGCCCGGGCCCCGGAGGCGGCGGCCCCCGGTGCTCGCCTCGCCGGCGCCCCCATCGCCCTCGGCACCCGCCCCGCCCCGCCCTCGCCCCCGCCCCACCGGCACCCGCTTTCGCCTCCGCCTCCGCCCACCTACCCGCTCCCGCCCCCGCCCCGCCTACTTCCGTCGCCGCCGCCGTGCCCCCGCCCCGCACCCGCACCCGCCCTCGCCGCGCCCCCACCGGCTGCAGCTTCGAGGGTTCCTGTCACTGGAAGTGGAACGCTTCTCACGGGTTCCGGGTGGTCACGGGCCAGGAGCTCAACAACTCCTGGGTTCCGACCGCCTCGCGCCACCCCGGGCCCTTTCCACGACGCCGACAACTTCACCCTCGGTCAGTATCTAGTCTTCCGATCGATACCGGCTCTCCCTCTACAGCATCCGCCTCCATGTCTCTGCCTCTCTCTCTCTCTCTCTCTCTCTCTCTCTCTCTCTCGCTCTCTCTTCTTCTCTCTCCCGAGTCCCGGCCGGTTGCACCACTGAGGCCGGCATCCCACTGAACGGATCTCCCGTTCTCGTGTCGACGGATACGGCACACGCCAGAACTAATGTCGAAGGCGGACACAAAAACGAAATTATAATGTTAAAAGTGAACATCCGTAAGTTACCCGTACTTTCCTCTAACGCCTCTCGCATTTCCCGGTCGCCTCACCTTCAAAAGCGATCGCCCGAATCAGAGGACGCTTCGATTTTTAAATTATATAACCTCTATTATTGTTTCGTGTAAGGGTCGTCTGTTGATACATTTGCGATGCGGACAGTCTCGAAAGTACGTATTCGAGTTTTTGTGGAGCGTACTCCTGTGGGCGACTCGCTTGGTTCCCACGATGATATCGAACTGGTGATCGAACCGATAGAATATAGAGACTGAAATTATATAAAACATTTCTCCGATTACATCGGTCGGAATGCCTGAGTGTAACCTAACATAATTGAAACCGACATATTGAAGAGCATTGAAGGTACAAGGATACTTATTCTTCGGATCGGTATTCCTGTATCATTATTCTGGAACCGTTTCCATATATGTACCTACCGTATATGTGGACGGTTTTCCAGTTTATATCTAGAGAATACAAGTTGTCGTATTTTGAATATAGGTTCATTAACTATTTTAAGAATAATATTCGTAGGACTATTTTTCAGAAGAAATTATCATTTCCTTTAATTTAATAACGCTCGAATTATATTTATTTAATGACTGCAAAAAGTCGGTTCGAAATATATTACTGGCCTTGTTTAATTCCATGCGTGAAAATGGACACTCCTATTCGGGACCCGTATAAATATCTCATTGAACGAATGTTAGGTATATATAACATGTTGAATGGTAACTCCGGGTTTTTCTGAGGTCTCTGGGAACATTAGTTTGTTGATTGCCCTAGGGCAAATGCCGAACATCATTCCGTAGGCCACCGAACGAGGTTCAATCTCACCGGGTGAAATAACGCCATCTTTGGGACGCGGTGCTGTGCGCGAAAGGGAAAAACATTTCAAGAACCGGCAGGATTTCTATTCGGCCTTTCTTGGTTCGACTCGTTGGTTTTTAAAATTTTAAAATTCCCTTTATTCGTTACACTGTTCGGATTTCACGGGGATAATTCGCGGCGGATTCAAGGCGGGGAGAAATATGTGCGAGGAGCGACCCCCTTATTGACCACCCTTCCATTTCTCCGGCCGACATCGCTTTTAATGGCTCGAAATTTATCGAGAAATCACAGCCGTTCTCCCATTTAAATTAAGGAGGCCGTGTATTTTTCAACGCCCTAATTGAACAGTACATCTATAGCTTCGATACGTGATCGAAAGTATTCAAACTAAGTATGTATTATAAGCTACGCAGTTTGGTGCGCGAGAAGGTTATTTCCAATTAATATTTAATTTTAATGAAATAGAAATAGGGCATCTTCAGTTTATAGGGACGGCATTGTACTTACAACCCTTGTAACTTACCACTTGTACTTGTTTTCACCCGAATATAAATATTCAGTGTTGCTATGCGACTATAAATTCATCTAGAAAAATATTTAATTGCCTTGTTGAAATTTACAGAAGGTTATTCGAATAAAATTAATAACAATTACTGTTCGGGGAATCCAATTGCGATCGAACTGTTCCAGTCTGTTGACCGCCGGCATATTGACTGCCAATATAAGTTCTCTACATTTCAGGCCATTTTTGAATGGCTCTGTTCGGTTTTTGTTATATGCCTATAGCGCATAACCCCTCCCCCCCCCACAACCCCCCAACCCTCTCTTTATATAATGAGTGGGAAATTATTCGGCGGGGACAAATATCGTCGGGGAAAGGGGAATAAATGCACGAGGAGGGGAAACGGGGGAACAATAACGTGGTGGTATCGCCCGCCGCAGAGAACCCATCCACCCCCCACCAACACCCAAAGGCCATCCGTATCCCCACTCCCAGCCCTTTATATATAATAACGGATGCAAAATATTGACCAAGTAAAATTCTAACGGCTAATTGTATTCTTCCAAAAGAGCCGAGAAATAATGCGACAGCTCATTTAATATAAAAAATATCATCAAATATATTTCCAATGGACCCGGCATCTGCATTAAGAGGCCTACCGCACTATGACCTTTTAATGTGCCGAATTTTGATAGACAATCTGATTGAATAGATACGGAAATTACAAATAGAGAAGTTTCTGTGCACCAGTAATAAATAAAATATGGCGCAGCATTAAATTTCTAGAAATCAGTCAGATCTAGAAGTAATTTTTGTCCAGCCTTCACCTGCACAGGCACTTAAGGCTTTAGAAATAGGGTATATTATATAACCCATAAAAAAGCGACGAATGAGTAATCATTTTTATGGGTTTTTATGGAACTGAGCCAATCGAACGTCCGAAAATTATCGGACAGTGGAAAGGTCAGAAGGTGTTCGTTTAACCGTCCCAGGGGCATATCTTATGTGCCGGGTATAATAAACTATATACCTTCAGCTGGGGTATTGAATCAATGCGAGTGTTAATACTTAAGTTTTGTACAAATAATGTAGCGCATCTTTCCGTTAAATGGGCGATTTTTAGGGATGAATTTAGTCCACACCTCCGACTGCATTCCTTCTCATTTATATGATTTAAGAACACTTGAGCACTTGAAATTAAACTTTTTATTACGTTTAATTAATAAAATGGAAAGCTAAAACTGTCTGTTGCATATATCGTTAATTAATTTGGTTGTACTATTGATTTTATAAACTATTACGGAGGTGACATAAGTTGAATATAATGGGAAGCCCTTCCAAATTAGTTTCAAGACTGAAAACTTGTGTAAATGTTTACTGATTTTCATTTTTGGTATTCATATAAATTAAAATGATTCTTCATTTGTCATGTTTTATTGGTTAAATGATATCGTAAATAATTATTTACGTTTGATTTAAGCGATACTGTTTTCTGTAGATAAAACTCCTTTCTCAAAATTTCTCAAAAATGGACATCCATAGGAATAATTTTGATTATTATTATTATTATCGTAGATTATTGACAATGATTATTGGCCTTTTTTGGGTAAAAAACAACTTTTTTTAGTGATTTCTATATGTATTCATTCAATGTATGTTATTTTTCTTATTTGGTATCAAATGTAATATTCGGTTAGTAACAACAGGATTACTACATTCTGATATTACTGTTAAATACATCAAATAGATTCAGGTAAATTACAGATGGACTTAACTACAAAGCCTTCCATATAATTCATTTTTTAGACTAACAACAGCATGGCCACTTGGCCAAATGGCCACTAATGTGGCCATAATCGAATAGAACATGTAACGTTTGCAACGTTTCGCCGCGGTTTCGTTCTCCTCGGGTGCAATTAACTGAAATGGGGTGATAATGGATAACCGGTGGCGAAACTCCCTCATTGGTCTCCCTGTCCCACTTGCTTTACAATATGGAGGACGTTCTGAGGCGATGTTTGAACTACACCATCACCGATTACAACTTACCTACAGTTTCATTATATACCTTCTGCAGTTTGCGTGAAAATCTTGCTCTCGATACTGGTTCTTTAGCATTACTTCTAGACCAATTTATCCTTCTTCATCGTTGGTTTCTTTCGTGCGAATCTTAGACTGGGATACTGGGACCGCAGAGAATTGTTTGTGGTACCAAATATTTCGTTACAAAATATTTCAGCGCTGATGGTGAACTGCACATGAGTGAGCACAAGTAAATTAATGTTCCTTGGGTTTTACCAACCGAACCGGAAGAAGGCTCAGTGTCCGAATCTATCTCAGGCTCTAGAATGTCCGTAATCCGTCGTATTATTAAAATCATACTCATAGCTTTTTTCTCCGAGCCCCAATCAGAGGAGGAGGAGGCGTTTCTATAGTCCTGTGAAATTGGTGCACTATCAAGAAATAAGATGTAACGGAGAAGGGACGGCCGTTCCGTGGTGGAAGAAATACAAAATGAGTATTTGTCGCGAAACATACAATTCTATCTGTAGGACGGAATGTTTTTTCTTTTATGAAAGCTGTGTCCGTTTACAAGGCTACGGACATTATCTGAGGTCTCTCACTTTATGTAATACCACGCGAGGCACCTAGAATAAAAAACTTTTACCTTATCTCCGTCACTGCATTGCGATATCGCGGCCGTAGTAGGTTTTCAACTCGATCTGATAAAAACGTTTTTCTTTATCGGCCGGTTCAAAAAAATCACTTGCGCGAGTACTCGAGTCTGTCTCGGACGTCATCCCGGTGACGTCATTAGCTTCATTTTCTCTTTTGCTCGTTTCTCGACTTTTCAGCAGTTACATAATTGAAGCGAATTTATCGTGTTTCCTGAACCGCTGTGCAGAATCGGCAGAGGGAGGAAGTTCTTGCCGTCATTCAACTTTTTTTTATTGATAAAAACGTTTGTCTGGAATATCGGATGCGCACAGCAAATATAAATAACCGCGTTAGAAACGTGCGACCGGAATACACGGCGGGTAAAAAATGAACTAAGAAACTTGGGGGGAAATAAAAAATAAAGTTTGCAAGACTAACTTCAATTGGATGATGGGTACTGCGTGCAGGGGTGAAGATTAAGACGAATGAAAGGAGTGGCTCTCAAGAATAACTTAATTCTCCTCTTCTGGAATCTCAGAGAGTGCTCATACTTCAGCGAAGATAATGGCGATAGTAGTCTGTACCTGCCTCCGGGGTCTATAGTACCGAGGAGGAATTTCTACATATATGGTACGGGTAGCACGTAATGCGCCTGCGCAAAAGCGGAAGAATGGGATCACTCGCCATTAAAGCTATTTTGGTAGCACTTTACAGCGCAGACAATTCGTGGGAAGGGTCTTTTATCGAGCCGCCGGACAGACGTGTGACGGATGGCAGATAACATGGAATATGGCAAAAATCCTATACTGCTAGGTCATCAATTTGAAGTTGAGTGGCGACATGTGAGAAACGTAAGAGTGCGACGTGCGAGGTTTACCCTCCCGGTAAATAGGGCCAATGTAGATTCAGTTGTGACCCTAGATTTACGAAATTGGGACCGCGACTGGGAGAGAGAGAGAGAAAGAAAGAGAGAGAGTGAGAGAGTGAGAGAGTGAGAGAGTGAGAGAGAGAGTGAGAGAGAGTGAGAGAGTGAGAGAGTGAGAGAGTGAGAGAGTGAGAGAGTGAGAGAGTGAGAGAGTGAGAGAGTGAGAGAGTGAGAGAGTGAGAGAGTGAGAGAGTGAGAGAGTGAGAGAGTGAGAGAGAGTGAGAGAGTGAGAGAGTGAGAGAGAGAGAGAGTGAGAGAGAGAGTGAGAGAGTGAGAGAGTGAGAGAGTGAGAGAGTGAGAGAGAGAGAGAGAGTGAGAGAGTGAGAGAGAGAGTGAGAGAGTGAGAGAGTGAGAGAGAGAGAGTGAGAGAGTGAGAGAGTGAGAGAGTGAGAGAGTGAGAGAGTGAGAGAGTGAGAGAGTGAGAGAGTGAGAGAGTGAGAGAGGAGCGTGCGTCTCTGAGCCGTTGACTCAGAGCAATTTTCCAATCGCGCCCAGAGGAACCGACCCTCCCACCGGAGACGGTTCAATCATCTTTCATTCTCCCTCCAGCCATACAATACTGCCATTGGGACGTGACACCAACATACTCGAACGTTGGGATACTATCGCCAAATTGCCATCGATAACTGGGCAAATATCTGATACCTTTGGACGAGGTAACGTCCAAGAGTAATTGTCGTACTTGTTTTGGAGACAGTGAAACTTTGTAATATACTTGTGCGATCTACAATCTTCAGTATTCGATTCTCCCATACGCTGGAAATGTACATTAACGTAGCTGCTACACATACATACAGCAAGATGCAGCAAGAAAATGCAGACGGTTTGGAATCCACAGGCATCCAACATGCCCAAGTAACCTACTGACTAGAAAGTTACTCGGTAGTCACGAGAAAGCTATTGACGAATGTTCGTGGAAAGGGGGGTTTTTTCTACTAAAAACAACTTGTTTGAAAGTGTAATTTAGTTAATATTGGCAAAACCAAATCTGTCGACAGAATGTTAATTATGGTTTAAACATTGTATGCAGGCGTTAAATGTCACACAACGTATTACAACCAAAAATGATTTGGATAACCTTTAGTTAAGGGGACGATTGGTATTGACTGTTATAGGAGCCGGTTTAATAAAAACTCTGTCTTTTTACCCTGATTTCCGCTTCTGTGAGGCCGATCGGTTGAGCTCCTGCGTCAGTGAGCGCGTGTTTTGTGTCTGCCAACTGTGAATCAATTGGACGCGACGAGTTGTAAACAGACCTGCTAGCCCAGGTCTAAACCAAAGGGCGCGATATAAGAGACCGCTCTTGATTATTTTCTTATTTCTTGAGATCGATAACAGCGAAGACAGAGTTCTGGAGCCGAGCTTAAATATCGGCAGCGCAGAAGAAATAAATGCGCCGGGGGTCATCTCGATAGTGTTCGTGTAACCGAGCGTTTTCCCAATACCGGATCGTCGTTTTCGAAAACGATTTTAACGAAACCGAGACTGAATGTAAAATAGAAGCGGATAAATATGTGCCAAAATTGTAAGCCCTCTACCATTCAATAGGAATATTTGTACTGCATCAACGTTTTCCGTTTCTTCATTTTGCCTTTAGCTTATTTATTAATTTAAGATATTTTTCTTAGATCCTCGAGAGTTTAGATTAGAATCTCTTATTCCGCCTGTTTATTCTTAAGGCTGTCTGTATTGGGCGTGACCTGGGGTTCTAAAATGTCTTTTGAAATGACTTAATAGACGTTTCGGAAGAAACGAGAGGACATAATTATAATTTCCATTTTAGTGCTCAGTTTTCTTTTATTGGTACAGTTCATGATGTTTAAAACATCGTCTTCGAAAATCCTGTCCCCCCATAAGCTCATAATATTGTGACTTAGGCACGGACGCATGTAAAATACTACTGTATTTACTAGTATGCTTTTTAGAGATTTTTTCTAAAACTTTCTTAAAATTTTGAGCATTGCAATTATCATATTCTCCAAATATTGGTGAAATATGGCTTTGTCGAATGTAGCGTTCGGTCAAATAGCCGAAACCTGAATAGTCGTTCAGTGAAATGCCGAACACCGACGGAACAAATAATTTTCATGCATAATTACGCTCGCTTTTAGCTAACGGCTATCATCGGAAATTACGTCTCTCATTTCGTATTTTTGGTCAATTTTCTTAATGCGGTCGGTAAACAGAATAATTCCGATATTGTGTCTCCATTATAGTATTAATAAATATTCCCTTTTTCTTTAGTACTTCGCGTTATGCAGAGAGCATTAAAACGGCGCATTGTCCAACCCTCATTCGTCCGTCATCGAGGTTTTAACTGGAAATATTTTTTTAAGCCATCGCGGACAAAATGCCAACACAAAGGCCAACCGGCTAACAATAGCTTCGTGTCGCTTCGTGAAATAGAAAAAAAAGACACTGTTCCGTTCAACCAATTGCTTTCATTCGGAAGAAATGAACGTGAAAATCCTCTGAAAACAAAAATCATTCCGACCTAGCTCGTTTTTGTTGCCTAACAACATTTCATATCCTGTATCATGCACCTGCTTTTCCACGAATCGGATATTTTGAAGTAAAAGTATATATGCATTATATATATACATTATATACAATGTATATACAATATATACAAGTAAATTTACCTTACTTATCGAATCACCCTCGAGTGATGTAGTCAGTAAATTCGTGAATAGAATAAAAAATAAATACGAAGCCGGACAGAGTCGGTTATACCGTACTCCGGTCCTAGCCGTGTATGTATCTAATTTTTCGAATCGCTTCTGCACACTTGATACATACGTTCGGGTTGTTTTCCTCAGTCCTTGGGATAATTTACACGGCGCGTCGCGGGGTGTGTACGTTGGGTGTTGAAGGAATAGGAGCATACAATGGGCGTCCGTCCTGCCTGACGTCATAATTTCCTCTATAGATACAATAGAACAAACACGTCTTGTCAGGTAACCTCCCCCCCCTCCCCCCGGCCTCAAACCGTCGACCTATAGGTACTCAATGATGTCTAGAATTTTGCAATATAAGCTCTGTTAATAATGTCCAAAAACATTAGGTGTTTCATTGTTTTCTGATAAATGAATAATAAAAGAATTAATATATAATTAGAATTGTATATAAGGCTGCAGGAAAATGTAAAACTAGACATAAAAGTAAAAGGAACAATAATCAAAATTAATATAAAAACTAAGTATATTAATAAAGTTAGTGTAACATATAATATGACAGTGTGTCTAGAGGAGTAACTTACGGCAGTTAATTGGAATTTGGAATCTGACGCATAGAAATTTTTTGCGAGATATTGCGTACTATTTATAAAGAGCGGATGTTTGAGGGATTCTTTTGGGCCGTGTGTGATTAAAAAAAAATATTATAGAAAACAAATAAAACAACCGAAAAATACGTACCGCTAATGCTGGCAACGAAAAATGATTAAATCTGACTCATACGAAAGATTCGCGGGCTACTCGGCATTATTTATAAACTACCGCGATTTTGATGCCTATGAAGAGGATTGTCTATCTTAGGGCGGTTCCGATTGAAACGAAAACTCTGTCGGCAGATGAAAGAAAATGCAAACGAAACAGGACCTTTGCTAAATTTCGGATTTAGCGGTCAAATGTATGAAGTGTTTATAACTGTTAGGGTGATAGGCGTATCAATCATTCATCTAGTTTAGAATACCTGTTTCGTGGTCTACGAGGGGTTGGAATACCGTAGATTTCGTGTTTCTGTCTCCTCTCGCCGGTTTGGACTTTTGCTAGACCGGCTTCGGCTGCTCGCCATCTTCAGTAGCGGTGTTAGTCAATTTGGCACTTTAGTTAAGTAAATTTCCGCACCACACTCAAGGGGGCGATAGTTTATCGGTGCAAGCGCACCCAACCACGTGCACTCAATAAATTAATAAAACTAATATATTAAATAAAATAAACTAATAAAATTAATAAAAACTCAATAAAATTCGCTGAGCTTATTATTTCAATATATTATTTTTATATTATTTCAATTATATAGTTTGGCATTTTATAGACGCTATTGCTGTCTATTATATGGGAAAGAGCGCGGTATCATTTTTTATATGATACCGGTTGATAGGTTGGCGAGATCGGGGATTTTTTGCGCTAGTCCGAGGCTATTATTTGGCACGTCACTTTGGCCAGGGAACGTTGACGTCCGAACTAATACGTATCGGATATATTTAGAGGTTTCTATATAAAAACTTGTTGTGGCCGGAGGGGCCGGGAGTGTGGGCGGAAGAGGGGACCCGTATTTAAAATCTGGAAAAAAACAAAACAGTCCGCTTTCTTTACACCCCGACGATCGAAAGTAAGGCGGGGTACTAATGACGAGTACACTTATGAGCTTCAAAACTCATTACCACCGTGTCGTGGCATGGCGGCCCCCCACATTTAATTTCTATTAAAAAATTTGGATCGATCAAAAGGGTCAATGTTCAGTTCTAACTGCAAACACAAAGTGTACATACCCTGCAAGGCTTAGGTTAAATAAGGTTACTAGATATTTTAACTTATAGAAAAATAAAAAAGATATAGATTAAAGAAAAGGGGATCTTTCAACCTCCGTGTGCTCAGGATTAAACTACATGATTAATTGTAAATGTTATAAAAATATTTAAATATAATACAGATAGTTAATTACGTTGGGCGGGTGAATAATAATTGATAAGCAATCCCTATTACTCACATTCCGACGGTCTGGTTTTGAGCATATCACATAGTACTGCTACTACTTTACTTTATGTTAAAATATTTAATCATTTCCTTAACGGGAATATAACCTTTTGCACAGTTCTTCATTTGACATAGGATTGATGAAAGAAAATTCATCACATCACAAAATTGTGAATCCTTACTTCCTCGGTCCGATGGATTTTTGAGGACTTCAATAACTTATCGCGTCGTTAGGGTCTTTATACTGTTTGGAGTTCTTCGGGAGGAATTTACTACGGCGTTTTATTTTGGGTCAAAAGGGGGCTGCGAGGAAACCCGCCGATATACTAAGATTCACTGGACAGGGCTGGCCATTCATTTATTTCTGTATCTTGGAGGAGTAGTAATGTGGACGGAAAGGAAGTGTCGACGTTTGGCCAACTTCCTTCTTGGTTCCACCCAAATAGACTTGACTCCCTTTCATCACAAATAACATCTCTGTCCCGCAGTTTAAAATAGATGGATGGAAATAGTGTCCGAATATATGTGATTTTTCTGTAAAACCCAATAGGGGTTCGTAATATCATACAGATTCTGAGTCCTATATGTGCCAGTAATTCTCACTTAAACGGGACAATTCTTCGCCTCAATATTATTCGAAACACCACTACCGACGACGGATAGGGTAAAATACTTGGGCTTCTACATGGACAACATGGAATCTAACATACAAATTGCCACTTGGATTACTAGACAATACGTAGAAACTATGCTTAAACAATAATAGGCTTAAACCAATCCGGACATACTTGAACTGTGGGGTTCGGTCAAACCGACAAATATGAAACAAAATTCAAACCTTGCAATCGAAAATATTAAGGAGAACAGGCAGCGCGCCCTACATGCATTGCCGGCAATGATTGTAATATCTTAATATGCCGATCCCGTATTTTCGTGAAGTTCGGTAAGAAAATCCGAACTGCGTCGATATTACCCTCCCGGGGGTCCCCGGAGATAACCTACAGCCTCCTCGATAAAAGCTCTCTGTACGTGCGTACATTAAAGTGATTGGGATTTTCAATTTCTACGTGGAAACGAGGGAGGGAGAGAGCGAGAGTTAGAGGGGGGGGAGGAAAGTCGAGCCAACAATTTTCATGCCGGCAGAGGCATTTCCCAGGAGATCGGTCCCCCATGTTTCGTCCATTATCACTCGGACGGCGAACAAGGAGGCCAAATTAAACACTTTAGTGTTTCAAAGTTTAGTCTATGTTTTACTAAAATTGTATACTACTTTCAGATCTGAAATCTATCGCAGCGAGGCTGATAATTCCACTAGTCGTAGCGGGAATGTTCAATCGAATATTTGTCGCTATCTTTCAGAGCGCCGTTCATTAGGGTAGGACGCCGCCTTATAAGGTATCCAGGTTTCAGAATTGGTGCAATGGCGATACGTTATTTTCTATCTTGTTCCTCGCGATCAAGAGCTTCAGGTTCTTTGTGCACTTAAAAGCACGCCCCAGTTGTCCGGGTACATCCCGAAATCTCTGGATGGCGTTTAAGCCACCAGGGGGGACGACGGAACTTATAGGAATCGATGGACGAGAGCGATGTTTGACATCTTGTTTCAATATGGCTTTGTAAATTGTTGGCCTGGATTTAATTTTGATGTCCGTTTTAGTAATGTGCCGTTTCCGTTGAATCGGGTACGGGACTTGAACTTAAATAGCTCGAAATAGGGCTCGATTACAACATCGGAAAAATTCAATGGCCGTCGATCACCCCGATGTCATCCGATATTCCACGGCTCGTATCGCGAAACGTGATACGGGTTTTTAAAAGAGAAGTAATTTATTTTTAAACTGCAGCCGAGAAAAGAGGTGTAGTATAGTAGGTGAGAGTGGGGGCCGGCAGTTCGGTATCGGTTTTGGGAGGGAGAGAGGGCCTCCGCCGGCAGCCCACATTTCTGCCGATAATGTGACTCGCATTGTTTTAAAATGAATTTGGAGAGGGCGGGAGGGAGGGGGCCGGCCGAGGGAGGCAGCCAGTATTTATTGATCAGGGAGGCTGTGAGCCGCCGCGCACAGATTGGGGCCCGACACCGCTTTCACCGTTCCTCTTTTTCTTTCCCCTTTCATCCGCCTAATCCCCTTCTCTCCGCTTTTTATTCCCGATGCCGATTCTCCTTTTTTTCCTCGGCTCCGATTAAATATTTTTTCGGGGCTATTTGTCTTTTATTACGTACCTCCGTCCCCCTTTTCGCACTGTTTGTCCCTTCGCTGTGATCTTCCTTTCGTTCTGCCCTTTCGTCGCTATTTAACTCTTCTCATCTTCATAAACATATTGATCACTCTTCTTCCCCGATTGTTTAAATCATTGAGCGACAAGTTTCATATAATTTTTGTCTCGCCTGCCTAATTTTATAATTCAATTTTCGACGTTCTTGTATTCGGACCCGGTATTGATTTCTAATAATAACTGAATAATAGGTTTTGTCGGGACAACATAAAAAAGATTTCCTAACTTTCAATTTTTCTTTAAGACGATAAGAAATGCATCGGGAGGAAAGTTCCTCTCGAACACAATTCTCTGAATTCCTACCCGAAAGCGATCTATATTTATCTGTGGTATGGTAAACAAAATGAAAAGAGAATGTTTTTAATTCCTATCCGGCTATCTCAATCGGTTTGGTTCAATTACATAATACGCTTGATCCCGACCGTTGGGTATACACTGAAGCCGGCGACCTCTTTATCCTCAATGGAGTCGGTTTTATTTTTAAATATAGCGATTTCGGACGTCTTTGCTGAGAAATCGCGTTAATCGCGTTTGCCTCGGAATGTTCGCATTTTTCAATGCCCTTTCTGCCTGTGTCGCAATAACGAAACGCCCATAACGCCATAGGGGCGCTGGCAGGATTCTAGGGAGGGCATAAATTGTCACTAACGCTATAAACGTATCGGCGTCGTCTCGCTGCCGTCACCGGTCACATAAAACACATGACACGGTGTGACTGACAACGCCGAAAGGGGTGACATAGATGGATCTAATAACCGGTCGCACACTCCTGCACCGAATAGCCCTATAACGCCTAGCACTTATCGGGCACGCTGAACAAACTCATATCGCCCATCTAGTATGCAACTCTGAGGGCGAAAAAAGTCAAAACGCCGCCCCGTCCGTCTGGACGTAAAATTCGTCCATTATAGTACGAATCATATTTATGGCCAATCGCGTTCCATTACAACAACCTCGTGTCCTTAACAGAAGCTGCACGGGGGGAAATCGACGGCAAGAGTTAGTCCGTGATGAAGAGGGGCGATTTCAGTTCAGAATTAAGCTTAAAGAACAAGTTGCCAGGCAGTATCGATAGCAAAACTTTCAAATATGCGAGCCAGAAGAGGGAATGAACTAAAAGAAAAAAGCTATCTTAAGACGCCACTGAAAAACAGGAAAACATTGTTCCACTAGTGTATACAAAACCTTCTCATTCCTGGAAAATACTACTGTACCATAAACCACGTGTTTTGAAAATATTGCTACAATTTGTTCGGTCGAAACATCCTTACCGTGATATTTTCAAGTCCTGGAATCAAAATGTGCGGTCGATATATTGAATTACTTGGCTGTCGAACGTAGGATTCTATCATCGCTCGCGCTTGTTTTTTTTTTAACAAACGCGAAGTCCCCTCCCCTCGCCATCAAGCCAGTCGTAGCCGCGATAAGATGCTACGTGGGCAGCCGACGCGCGTATTTACTTAACTCGCTACGATAGGTGTAACATAAGAGAGAAATGAGACTGAAACATGAAGGGCGGTCCTACGAAGGTGTCAGAAAGTGAACTACGCTTCGTGTCCGTTTCACGGGTTTTATGGCAGAACAGAGTGCAGGAATACGAAATCGTCCGAAGCATCTAATTATTTTTTTTTTTTTCATATCTACTTTTATATATTTTGTCCCCTCCGTGCAATCGGCCGTGCGTACGACCTTGAGCTGCGCGGTTGTACGCAAGATGTTGGCAGGAGGTCCAAATGAAATTTTGGAATAAAACCAAGCGGTGGGCGCTAGTCTTAGTCCACTTCACATCGCTATTCATCATCCTCTCTCTCTCTCTCTCTCTCTCTCTCTCCATCCCCCTCCCTCCTGTATTCTTTTTTACTTCATGAATTGGAGCTAAATTTAGTCCGTGCACGCACTAACTGACGGGGCCTTTTATTTGTTTGGCCTAATCTTCCTGCGCTCTAACAACAATCTTCTGGGATCGATTTTTTTTTCATCTTCGCTTTGCCATTTCTCAGTTTCGGTTTATTTCTTAAATCGTCGATTTGGTCGTTTTCCGGCCGTTTCGGTCTCAAAATATGGCTGCATTTTACTGTAAGACTTGGTGATTTACGTAATTGGGTAATAGGTGGAACTAGAAACAAGATAAATCTTTGGTTAAACATCCCCCCAAAAAAAATATTGGACGAACAGTCCAGAAGGTTACGAGTGTGTGTCGTTTCATTGTATTTAATAAACCAACCGTTATTTTTCCAGTCCCCTTGTATTAGGCCTGTAAAATAATTAGTTTAGGTATCTAGTCACCAGGACTAAGCCAGACGGGTTTTGGCTTTCCGCCATCGACAGTAATATGGCAAAGTGGTGAACGTCGTTTGAAACATCTTGTCGGCACTGTCACTCTAAAGTAGTTTTGAATTAACAACCGGTGTTAAACAAACAGACTCGGAAGACACCTGGAAAGAACAGTACCCGACAATTTCCTAGAGAATACCAGGAAACGCCTTGAGGTATCCTCACATTGCACGCAAGCAACAGTACTGTGTTCAACCCCAATACAGGATGTAAATCACGATTAACAAACTGAGGGAGGCTTAATATTATTCTCATGTCCAAGATACTTACAGAATTTGAGAATTTGCAAAAGTATCATTACTCGTGTCCTGTACCACACGCGCATACCAAAAATTACACCCACACAGAACAAATTGTTACAAACAAGCAGGAACAAATTCGAAAACGGTAATGTCTTCGACATACCACCAAGAATATAATCGGACATCGTGGCCTCTTTTTTTATCATACAGACATTTTTTTTAGTTAATTATCTTGTGAAAGTTGGTGCTTTCAACCTTGAATTCTGAACCAATATATTCCCCATCATCGCGGTTCATTCCGGCCGCCGGTTTCTCCCCGCGAATCTTCGTTTCCGCCAAGCAACCTATACCTGTCACAAAGGTAAATATCGTTTACCCTCTGATGTTAGCAGTGGGAAACGGGGCCAGGAGGTTGGCACCGAGTTGAGTTTGGAAATTGGTGAGGGGATTGAGGGGTGGTGCCGTTCGAGGGTGGTGGGGCGGGCATCCTGGAACGGTGGGAGGGGGGTGGTGTGGTGAGAGGGTCGCCTTTTAAAAATATCGCCGGCCAGTAACCGCGCTCGCGGGACACAATGTTGCCAACTCGGCATCGGAAGGAGCCCCATCTCCGCTAATAGCAGCTCTAACTTTAGAGGCCCTGCCGACCAAACACGCACCGCCGCCACACTCTACAAAGCCCTATTTCCACCCCCCGCCCGCCACCAACTGATCGCCTTCGTTTGCGGTCCCCGCCCTTTGTACTGTCTACCCGAAACCTGGGGGAGGATTTAGTTGCGGCCGTCCAGAATTTGTTTGAGCCCTTCTCGACCATTTGTTCGGGCCGGGAGTTTTATATCGTCAATTCCGGGCATAAGAATAATCGGTCGATGTACATTAACAAAGGAGGCTCTAACCGGAGAGATGAAGATACACGGGATGACCCCTTCCATTCAAGTTGGTTCCTTATAATATCCTCGGTATATTAAAATAACGTAGAGCTGATAAATGAGAGAACATTTCCGCGAACAGAACTTGAATTATCAGTACTATGGGAAGAACCTCGGGATTTTTCCCGTGTTTGGAAATCGCCCGAGCGAACTCTAGTCGAAGGGTTTTTGGCCTCTCGCTAACCGGCGTTCTTACCACAGTATTACGCGAACCCGCCTGAAATTAGCGATAACATAGTGAGGAGTATAAATCCGACCCTTTCCAGACTATACAAACCCGATATTCCGTAATCGAGTAGCTTCGGTAATTATTGTAGTGAGTTCTGAGGCCAAATTTAGGTTGGAGGAAGTTCGTCGAGAACAAAACTAGTATCTGGAAAAACCAGATTTTGGCTACAATAATATATTTATAAAGCAAAAATGAATTCGCCTATACTGTTTAAGGGACTACGGATTGGGACATCAAAAGGCCTTCATACTGTATTTAACGTCTGTATCGAAGTCAGTGTTACAATTTATCTGAATTGTAAATTGTACTCTCCGGCAGGAATTACCGTAAAACGATTCACACTCCTCTACAAGACAGAAGTAGTGTCCATTGTGTCCCGCTGGATGTCGCCGATTATGTAGATACGGACAGACAATAAGGTCGTGAAACATTGTCCGTTCGGACTCCACAGGTGTCTGGTTTCTTTTTCGTGACGGAAAATCGTTTGTCCACGAAATGAAATCGTCAGAATGGGAAAATTGAACCCCGCGATAAGGGCCCTCCATTCCCACTGGAGCTGGTTATAAGCGTTGGGCTGTATCGTCGCGTGTTTCACTTTCCACCAATTTCTTGTCCGACTCAAATTTATTTAACGCCCATTTACGCCGCACGATAAACCGTTATTGCTAATTTACGACGCTTTTCGAACGAAGAATACTATTTTACGGGTGAAATACAGGCGCGGACGTGACCTTAATTTTTTGTTGTTACTGCACAAATCGACGTTCGATCACGAATGCAATTTTAAAAAATCCGATAATGTCTTTTTTAGGTACATGTTAGTCGGAAAATAGATTTTGCGCCGAAGAAGGTAAAACGGGCAGATGGACAGGGGTCAGGGACAGCTTTGCACCTGTAGGTAATTTGGGGGTCACAGTGACTGCTAGGAACATTCTCGATTTAAGCCCGTCTGTTTATTACATCGGACGTTTCGTACCGATTAAAAATCCCACCCCCGATGCGAACCGACATCGAAGGTGCGCGTTGTAGGTGCGCAGTCCGTTTTCCCCCGGTCCCAATACCAGCCCCGTAGCGTCCCTTTTATAATATTACCGTGCACCGTAACCGGAGCTGACAGGATGCTTCGCAGGAAGCTGAAACCGGCGGAGAAATAGCTACTTACGGACTTAATAGCTCGGCATATGCGATGCCGTCGTACTGCCCGCCGTCATATACTTTAAAAAAATACAATATCCTCCGGGAAATGAACAGGGCTCTGAACAGTTTCAGGAGTGGAAATATCCGGGATCCGGATTTAAAAATACTAAATATACTCGGGCCCGCTTTCAATCTTCTTAATTTTTCTTTCGCCATCCTATGAGGACTTCTTTTCGTCCTCAAATTTGAATAAAAAAAGGCACGTATTGGAATATTTTGAAATGCTCTCAGTCACGCGTGGGATTTCTGCGGATTATCCGAAAGGTCTGTTTAAAATAAAGGAATAAATACCTTAGATTAAATTCTTTTTAACCCCTGCCGGCACTGTTAAGTGCCGGCGGGCAGGTAGAGGAGAAAAGGGGAGTCGGGAAGAACCGGGAGAGGGGTGGGACTCGGGTCGAAATAAGGGAATATAGCGGGGGGCCGTGGAGGGGTCGGACGGGATAGGAGGGGAAGCGCCGGAGGGAGTTCCCGTAGGAAGAGAGAGGGGTTGGTGGGGGCGGAAAGGAAGGATCGATATAGCCGGTAGGAAGGAGAGGGGGCAGACCCAAATATCATTTCCTTTCTGTTTGAGACACCCCCCAATGACACCCTTATCAAGCCTGGCCACCACCCTTATCGCCACCACCACCACCACCACCACCACCACCACTGACCTTCTTCCACATCCCCGCCGAGAGAATTTGTCCCATCTCGTCCGATTTATTGCCCCCGGATTTTAACCCCCTCCCTTACGGAGAGTTTCTAATTTAAACGAGGCAATTTGATTGTTCGATTTTTTAAAATGTTACCATTCCCGAGATTGACCCAATTAACGATTTTACATAACTCCAATGACTTCAACATTCAACTGCATTCAGTCAGTAAAGTTATTGCGAGGTAACCGATACGCGTACCTAGCACTATTACCGAAGGCGAGTGGTAACCGAAAATCCCGTCAGTGTTTGGCAAGATTTGGAAGCAAAAAATATCTTAATTTAGTTTATTTCCGAAAAAAGCGATTGAGAGCAATATATTTTCTCTTGGTGTGTTTTCGCGTAGCGGTGATATTCTACACCCTGCCGGACCGCTGGAAATAACCTCAGATCGGTTTTAAAAATTAGTTTTTCGTCTTAACATTTTTCAAATTCGGAAACGTCCGGAGAGAGACATCCTCGTCTTCGTCTGGTTATCTGGTTGTAGAACCGACACCGCCCTTACCGATCGACTTAAACGAGTAGACGAGCAAGTTTCTTTAAACTTGAGTGTATGAATATATCTCGCAGAGTTGTTAGTAAAAGAAATTATTTTACAAAAATTCACATTCGCAATGCTTATTCGTTTCTCTTTGAAAATATATTGAGTCAGGACATTAGAGAGGCCATCACCTGCCCTTCTTTCACCCTCCTCTTTGATCTTCTGCTCGGCATGTGTGAATGTTTTGCTGTCGATGGTTCTTTAGCCTTTACTTCGAAACTAATTTATTCCTCTTCGTCGCGGGCTCAATCTCGACGTCGGTTTCTCACAGCGAATCAGCTTTGGGGATACTTTTCCTCGTTTCCAAGCAAATCACCCTTTCCCAGACCCTGGGCATATAGTGAGGGTCGGAGTTTTTTTTTTTATCCGAATAGCATTTTTAAGGATAGCTAAAGACACAGTCTAGAATGTAGTGATCTTGTGTATACGCAGTGTGATATTAACAGTCCATTGTCGAAACAGCTGAACAGTCTGTGTTAGCCTCCTCTTCCGGAGAACTACGTTTTGGGTATCGGATAATCTGGGACACTTCTTAATAAACGGCTCCTGACTACAGACAATTAGACCTAAGTGGCTGCCTTCCGCCCCCCCCCTCCCATCACCACTTCCTCCCAACTACTAAACAGAAACGGCGCCTAGCTTTATCATAATATTAAAAGTTTGGATAATGTTATCGTTATGCTTTTTGGGAAATAGTAGACTTAAAGTCCCTCATACCTCCCTCCTCGCTTAGTTACCAATAAAGTAACAAAATTATTTTTAAAATTATCAAGAACTGACCGACATAGAGTAGCGTGAATATCATTAAAATTCGAAAATAGTTCTCATCTCTCTATACGACTAAAGGACATTTTCCACGATACTTCTCCTCTATTGAGATTTACTTGTATATCTTTACACGGAGTGGGAATGTGGAAGAGGGAAGATAAATGCGGAGTGAGCAGGGGTGCAGTGAATGAGTTGTGGAATTTCCACGCTTAAAATATCCCCCGTTGTCCCTTCTCAGGGGGGAGGACGCATTCCCGACTTCAGGTACGCTTAGTATCACTGGCTAACCAAATCGGTATTTTATTGGGTAATGGGTGTTCCTCCTCGTGTCCGGGTATACAAAAAATGCCGTTGATATCTGAAGTTTAATCCGATAAACACGCGGATAAATATCCGCGTCCGTATATGGGACGCATTTTGATTTTGTTACCACTTGTGCTGACTCCAATCCATTTAACGGGAAATATATGTCGAAAGTGATTGGATTTGTAATCGATCGAAAGAATTCCGCTCTTGTTGAGCATCCCAGTTTGTTAACCGGTGAACGCAAACTGTTGTATTTCGGAGGTTGCCGTACAAGATATTAAACGTCGGCCGATATTGTCGAGAGGAGAGAGAGAGAGAGAGAGAGAGAGAGAGAGAGAGAGAGAGAGAGAGAGAGAGAGAGAGAGAGAGAGAGAGAGAGAGAGAAGAGAGAGAGAGAGAGAGAGAGAGAGAGAGAGAGAGAGAGAGAGAGAGAGAGAGAGAGAGAGAGAGAGAGAGAGAGAGAGAGAGAGAGAGAGAGAGAGAGAGAGAGAGAGAGAGAGAGAGAGAGAGAGAGAGAGAGAGAGAGAGAGAGAGAGAGAGAGAGAGAGAGAGAGAGAGAGAGAAGATTGAAGAAAAACCCGTCCGCAAATAGACGTCATGCGGTAGATAAACACAAGGTGGTCTGGAGGGAGGGGGTGGTTTAGCGCGAGCATGCGTTTTTTCGCATGTCCAACAAACGTTTCATTCCATATCTCGCAATTACGACTCCCGGATGCCCGGAAGTGCAGAATTTACGGGGAAATATTAATAAAGTATTTACTGGAGTACTGAGTGGAATGAAAATTTAAGGATAAACAACTTTAGCATCAATTATTAGGCCTATTACAATGGTTTCGTGATTAATATTACAATTTATAATAGGATTCTAGTTTCGCTAATATAGTTAATAAATTAACGATTGGTTTTTTCTATTTTTAAGAGCTTTTTGCTCATTCTTACTCAGATAGTTATAGAGTTAATGTTTTATTGTTTCATTCTCATTTCTGGGTGGCGTTTTGAGTGAAAGTTTTGCTCACAATATTGCCCGGGACTGGTTCTTCGACCTTAAATTCTGAACGAATTAGCTCTCCCTCCGCGAATATTCCACAGGGAAACTTTTCCTCCTTTCCGAACAAAGGACCTTGTCCGGGTCCCGCTTGCGTACAGGCGATCGCGTTGTCTACCAACGGCGGAAGAAAAATCCATTCAGGGAAATAGCGTGGGCACGATATTTGTTTAAAGTCCTCTAGTAATTTATTACGGCTCTGTTGCATTGTTGTGTAGCGCACGTTAAACTGGGCGGAAATTGAAGGCGGCCGTTTAGCCGGCGGTTGCGAAGCGGACAATTCGCGCACGCCACACGCCCTCTGTGTCCGCCCCGGATTTCTCATTTTGCGACGACGTTAGAGCCAAGCATGAACGGGGTTACGTTAAAAAATTTAAAAAAAAGTTGGTTAAAAAATGGCCGACTGAGGCGTCACGAAGGGCGCGTGCACTGTACATCATTACAGTTTAAATAGTGCCGGCCTCCGATAGCGGCTTAGCGGGGGCCCCATCGTGTGTTATATCTGAAATTTAAAACTCGGGAGGAAAAGTCATTTTTCCGAGCGGGAAAAATTTTTTCTTCGGAATTTCCCCCCGAATTTTTTCACCGGCCGGTACCGAGAAACCAATCTCCTCGTTCCCGATCCGTCGGACGATCGACAGTCGGAACCGCGAGATTTAGTGCGGGACATAAATTGAGCCTCGGGGGTTCGTAAAAAAACGGTGGCTGGCGTGGCGGTCACGAAGGTTGCGTGAAGCTCGCACGGTACGCGGTATATCAAACAGTTTAATAGCCCCGATGTCCAATCGGACGATTTAATACGGTCGCGTAGATTATGTAAAAAACTGGTGCGTAGTCACGTCAAATTGATCGAGACCGCCTGCGGCCATATAATCGGGAGCTGGCCTAACAAATTTTCCTTTATCGAATTATACGAGAGGGACGTTTAGTATAATTTATGCGAATTGGTTTCAATTAAGGTATTTATTTCTCCATTCGCCTGTTTGGTCCATAGGTAGATCTTTTCTAACAATCGGCCGTTGAGCAGGCATCCCGTCACCACTGAAAGTTTCCGGAAATTTCACTTCCAGTCTTTGGGTTAGTTACTCTATAGTGTTGTATTAATAACAGTTTTAAGTGTTGTAGGATCAAAAACTAATTACTGTAATGCTCCTGTAGAATAATAATCTTTGACCAATTGACTACTGAAGACACAGAGAAGAACAAGAAAATCAAGTTGAAGATTTTCCAAGCCTGGACAATTACCTATCTGAATCTATACAATATCTTTTTTAAACGATGTTTGTATAATAAAAGAAATTAAAGTGACTCACATGCCGATTAAACGTCTGTAAAACTGATATCCAGCCAGTAAACTACCCGAAGTCATAACCTTATTATTCACAAAGTGACCGAGCGCACCTAATTCATGTTAATTAATGGTCCACCATTGGTTCTATTACGATCTATTATATAATTGAATCTCATAGGGACAATCGATTTATATACTTCTGGCAAATTGATAGCTCAGTTGTGTTATATTGTGAAAATACAGTAGGTAGTAGGTTGTTGGATTCAACAAGTCGGATTCAGTGCACGAACGATGTTAACTGCTGTGAAGCATTGCTCTTAAAATGTCATATTAGGAACATTAAATCAGAACCTCTTGGAAGTAATTTTTCATGAAACAAGATCCTCAATGTAGACAAGAGGAAATTCGTTAACTAAAACAACAGCAAAAACCATTATGTCTGGTTTTTTGTATACTTCGTATACTTTTTGTATACGAAAAATTCTATTCGCAGTAAATATAAGAACGATAAATATCAGGGTTATCGCTCGATAACGAGGTACAGTCTTCGATTTTTACTAACACGCTCCTTCTTAAACTAAAGGTCGAACAAATGTTATCAACAAGTGGCAACAATTCATTAGTTGCCGAAGCGTCATTTTAATCCCGAAAGTCGCCATTAAATTAATCCGAAAATGTTATAATTGTTTTGAGTTTTCTTTGGTCTGTAACTAGAACGGTAACAATGGAAACGCAGTGAGAGCTGCATTCACTGAACCATAGTTGCCGTTGAATAAGCGAGGAATGTTTTATTCGGCAATGCCGATAGTGCAGGAGATTGCAGGATGTAGTCGGTACAGGTCGATGGTGGTGAGCGACTTTGATTTGCGAGTACCATCTAGATTTTCTCACCCGACAGTTCCTACCCCCACGCCCTAACAGGAAATAACGTCCATATTTTACGTTGAGCACTGCAAGAGTACGTGTTACCAACGGATCGCTACATAAAATGTCGAGAAAACGAAGTCGGTTTGGACTGGACAGGCGAATGGAGGTAGATCGCACTATCCGAGTCATTGTACAGTGTAGTGAAAAAGTTCTTTCCTTCACAAGAATTTGTCGTTGATCTGTTTTCCTTAAATGTTAATGTACGAAGAAGACTCGAAAGAGGTCCACAAGGTAGTGGAATTCCTCAGGGAATCTCACGTTTCCTGATAAAGTACGAGAATCCCTTCGGAAAACAGTCCGTCTGTTTAATGATGTGGGAGTAGCGGCTGACGCACGAGAAGCCCTACTAAGCATTATTTTAGCAGATTGAAAATTAGATGCAATCAATCTCAACAGAAGTGTAATTAATAGAATTTTGTACATTATTTCGTATATTATTTTTATTTACTTTCCTGTCTTACGATTAATTCAATTTCGCTTTCAAGGGAACTAATAATATGCCGTGTATTGGATTACACCCATCGATCTGTTTTTCGCGATTTTCTCCAAAGAGGAAGTAAAAAACGACTTTTTGACTTAGTTTTTCGATCCCCTGAACGCTTCTGAAGATTTACATTTAATTTCGGAGCACCCTGTTCAGACACGTTCAGATACGTACATGAATGTTATTGTGATTTTGATACCTGTTAATTAATTCCCTACCGAATAAAAAATTACGAGGATCCCAAACACCAGAACAAGGACAGAAGATAGGCGACAAATGAAAAGACATCCACAACTGACAAGTGAACTGACCGACAGCAGACAAGATGCCCCCCACAAGCATCGGACTCACCGCCCTACTCACTGACACAGCTACTGGTGATGAAGAAGCAACCGAAACCGGTCTAGCAAAAAACAAACCACCGCGAGAGGAGACAGATCGAAAAAATTACGGTATACATTATTTGGTGGAATCAAATTTAAAATTTTAAATCGTTAAGCAACAGCATTTTGGGCGGGAGAAATTAAGTCGAAGACTCCTTGAATGGGGGCGAGGCCGATAAAAACAAAGAGGTTTCTCTCTCTTTGATGAATACCTCATTGTCTTCCGTCCGATGCTTACTTTAAGGGAGACCCCTGTAAAAAAAAGAAAGAAAAGAGAAATGGCGGACGACTTTTCCGTTTGAAAATCAAAGAAGTAAATCCGTGTTCTAGGGGCGAGCGGCTTCATCAAGCCGATGATCCCCGGCGCCCCGGCCTTAATACCGCACGCTTTCAGCTTTCATCTTTTTGTCGTTTACCCTAGTTTTGTCCTTTGTCCGCCCGGGACCTCCCCCTTCGCGAAACAATTTTTAAGGCAATATCCGCACCCCTTTCTTCCCCTTTTTTTGTTTTCTCCCGTCCCAAGTTCAAAACGACGACGAACGTGCAGAATGAACTAACTGACTTTTTTTTCCCGTCCTAAACGGCTCCCACTTGTCCGTTCGTTATTAGAGGAAATAAACATAAATGTAACGTCTATGGCTTATTTGGTCTTACTCTAGACCGATGTTACTAGGAATTAACAATAATATTTAATGATGGAAGCGAAAGTGTGTTTATTTATTTATCATTACAGTACTAAAATTCTTTCTCACTAAGAATTGTTCTTAATTTCTAGGAGGAACTGTTTAATTATTAACGTTCTGTTTTACCTCCTACAATTTCTCTAACTGTCCCATTGCATAAATTAAATCAATAAATAAGGGATAAAGACAAACAGATGTTTTTTTTTCTTATAGTAGATTTGGAGTCTCTTACCCCTATATCTCTACAGTTATACTCATAAACTGATGACTCTATGGAAGAATGTTACTCTACTTTAGGGCGACTTAATTAACAGTGTAGGGACAGAGATTTCCATATCTTATCTCATTTAATAGTTAATGAAGGCCCATAATATTTTTTATTTCAGGCCACTTTCTGTACCTGTTAGTGAAGTGGGGCGGCGGGCCAAAGGAGGTGCACGTGTTTTCGCCGAAGTACGTGCGGACTGGTGAACAGTGCAAGCTCTCGCTGTGGCTCTACATGTCCAACATGGAGACGGGCAATTTCAAAGTCGTCATAGAGACGACCAACCACAATTCGTGGGTAGTTGCCGAAAAAATGGGCAACAACCTCAACTCGTGAGTAGTGTTCAAACAAACAAATAATTTAACAATATATAATTATAAATAAAGACGCATTCATGGTCTATTAACATGCGGATTTTTACTAATGCTGACTGGGTGTTCTTCCGCCGTGATGGTATATCTGATATCTCTGGAATAAGATGCATAACAAAAATTTTGTTATAACTGTATAACAATCACTTGTTAATCGATAATATTATGAGCGCTTTAATCGTACATATAACATTGATGTTGCAGGTGGCAGAACTACACATTCACTATAGGCCGGGTGACTCAGGAGTTCCAAATAATATTAGAAGTGACACTCAGCAACACGTACCCGTCCCACATAGCAATCGACAATATACTTTTGAAAAACTGCTTCCCTGGTATGTCAAATTTTCACTTACTTCAATCGGTACTTATCTATTTTCTCCTCGTTTGTTATTGCGCCAAATAGATATTTTCACCTGTTAAACGCTTTCTAAACTAGCTATCCTATGAAACAACGCCACATTACTGGTTATGTTTTGACAATACAAATTTAAATGAAACAAAAATGTCGATTCTTATTACAATTGATTATATATTTTGATCGGAATTTCATTACCACTTTTCTGTACTTCACTCGTATGTCTACTGGTGATAAGGGCCGATTTCAGTACATTAGCGTCACGTTATTAATATTGTACGTTCGTTACAATTAATATTGTAAGAATGTGTTCGGCCCGCGATTTGTGAAAATCGCCTAAATGTATTTTAATAATTTTATTTCAGTTGGGGATATCCCAAGCGAGGCTGGTCCTTCTGGCAGGGGTCCAGTCGCGCCGTTTAAATTGATTGAGAGCTGGTCCCGCACAACCCGCCCCCTACTTACAATCGGCACTCATACCCGGCCCGCGTCCCGTTCACCATTGTTTCCTCGACTTGATTTTCTTCATCGCTCAGATTTTTTTTACACCATTTTATTGTCTTACCTTCGCCGTCAATTCGGCGTTTCCCGTCGGGCGGGACTCTGAGTCGTTAACTCGACGATAAACGGGTTAGTGCCGAAAGAGTATTTCTCTTTTATATTTTTTTTTTCTAAACGCCACTAGGGTTTTGAGAGGGCGTTCATCGCGAGCGAGTAGGGCCGGTGAAGGAGGACCGGTGTTGCTCATTAATTAGAAGAGCGGCAGGCAGAACCTCCTCAACCTCAACCAGCAACAGGTTCACGTCAAACACTTTGTTTTCATCGGTTTTCGCGTCATGGAAAGCGTTACAATTGAAATTCTTTCTGTTATTTAAGACTTTACAATATTAAAATTAAGAAAACGATTAAGAATATATGCACTTATATAGTGGAAAATGCCCTACATTTATTTTCATCGTTTTTCAAAAAATGGAAAAGCGTTACAATTTTACTGGCCCTCCCCCTCCCAGCAAGCTTTAGATTACCGTTTTTTCTGTTCATTCGATGTAATGTTCCTTTTATGTTATTTTGTCGACCTATAAGTTCGTTTACCTTATCATTGTTCATATCAAATCTTCTTGCAAAATTAGATCAGGTTCTTTATAGGTATTGTTCTGCTTCAACTAGCATAATTGATTCTAAGTTTGTCCGTTATCGGCATTTCCCCAGCAATCAGCTTTCAGTTAGCAATAGTTGATGGAACGTCCTGTCAGCCCTGTAACCGACTTAAACTGAAAGGTGCAGTTTCCAATACCAGTATACTGCTCGTTAGAGCGCGTCAAAACCAAAACTGGTCAACTGTCACTTACATATTGTCGGACATGGAAATCGTCATCCGTTGCGATTCGCAGAGATCCAAATGTTAGGATACCGTAGATTTCGTGTGTTTTGTCTCCTTTCGCCGGTTTGGTATTTTGCTAGACCGGTTTCGGCTGCGCTAGTTTCACAAAAATCGTTCGCTGAATAAATTTGCACCGATTGACTAGATTACTAGGAATAAACTTTTTTCAATAAATTTTGGTTCAACAAGAAAACTTTTATGGTCGTAAATACCCTATACCAGGTATTCCAACCCATCGCAGACCATGAAACAGGTATTCTAAACAAATTTTAGGACTTGGTAACAATGTACGAGAAAAAATCCACGAATCGTCGAAGGTCGTTAAACAAAATCCGCGCTCAAGATCTGACCTTTTTCTATGTGACAGCCCGCTTTAAAGCTTGAAAGCTGAACTAATGCATCTCTTGGCACCGACTAGCTTCATTTAATTGGAGTCAACAACCAAAACATTTCACGTTTGAAGTTTGGTGCTAATAATTTGGGACTTTCAGTGCCAATCCAACTTTGTGAAAATGACGAAAGATTGTTCTCGAATTTATAGTTTTTTTTTTATTGGAGTAGTTCTACACACGGAGTTATGACTATAAACGACATTTGGGAAGAGTGGCTGTCTGGTTGGCTCATTGAAGTGAGCGGGTCTGAAAAACAGTTGGTACCAGTAATTTCCCACCGTCGACATTTGCCGGCGGAACTTCAATAGGTTACGGGCCGACTTTGAAATGTGGCTCCCCTCTGATGGCAACAGCTGTCGTGTTCGCTCTGAAAATATAAGCGTTTCTGATTTGGCCAAACATCGTCAAACGGAATGGGGAAAGGGGCTGCTTCCACTTCGGGACTGTTATTCTAAATTAATGTAGGGCTGACTATGCCAGTTTTTTGTTTGGTGTAAATGGGGGGGTTTTCTCTCCTGTCGTCGAATGTTTTTTTACCGCTACTGCTTTCTTGATAATCCTGTCATAGTAATCCTATAGCAAAAAGTGTCCTTTCGAGCTCTAGAGTTCGAGACAACGTGTACACGAAATAATTTTTTGATTAATCAAAAAACACATTGAAATATGTCATATTCATATTTTCTCAACCTTTGTGTCAACCTCTAATATATTTGTATGATTTTTTAAAATTCTCAATTGGTGATATCGTCGGACTTTGAACAAAGAATTCGGTAACTTATAGATTTTTTTACCAGCGACATTTCCATTCGCAGATCCTCCGCAGAACGTGTGCTCGACAACGCAGTACCAGTGTTCGAACAACGCGTGTATAGACGCGACCAAAGTGTGCGACATCAATATCGACTGCGCAGGAGGCGAGGACGAGTCACCGGCCAACCAGTGTGGTAAATAATTTAAAAAAAAAATAGTAACAAATTTCCCGTTCGGAACGCGAACTCTTAACATATTCCATAACATTTTAAAACCGGTTGAGATATGTTACCGATTGCCAATAACCTTTTATTTACTTAAATGTATACGTTGTTTGAATTTTTCCGCCGGTTTTTTGCTATTAATTCTTCTACAGATCGGGTCCTCCTCCTCCGCCCCTTTTTATGTTACTGAAGTGAAACTGTATTTTCTGTTTTCAGACAAAGTGTTGCCATTCGCCCGTTGCACTTTCGAGGACGGCTGGTGCGGTTGGCACAACGACGCGGTCAACAATCTCCACTGGGCGCAGAACAACGGTTCGACGCCCACCTCATCGACGGGACCCTCCTTCGACCACACCTATCAGAATTCAACCGGTTGTTTTAATTTGCCCAGAATATTAATAATTTATTTGATTCGAAATGAAATCGGTGAAGAACGTTCTCGGTTCGCACGAATCCTTTTACAAAAAAATAAGCTGTAAATCATTCGGCAAATTCACAAACAGAGGGAAGACAATCATGTTATAACACTTCCGACCTCACAATTTCATCGTATTCATCGTAAAAATATTTTAAGTAAAAATTAGAATAATTCGGTTCGTCAAAAACTTGTTTATACTTTCTTTAAGTATATACCTGTTGTTTCATTCCAGCCTATTTTCCCCACTATAAATGCTAGAATGAAAATAGTTCTATTCTGAAGTGCGGAGGATTTTTTTTTTTAAATAATAACTTATCGAACCAGAAACGGGAGAGAAATTCACAGCATCGGAGAGGTTGGAACCTGTGACCTTTAGGTAGCCCGTCGGGTGGATACGGACCCCACCCATTGCGCACGTGTTTCCCTTAAACTCACCCTTACGGGAGTTGCAATATTATATTAATTATAAAGTTATGAAAGCGCTTATCTAATTACACCAGTCCAGTATAGCAAATAGCGGACTGAAAATTTCAAACTGTTGGTACTTGAACATTATGCGTCAATTGGAAACACATATAAAGGATAGCAGGCATTTCTATTACTAGATAAATTATTGAGTAGACGTATAAACAGATATATTCTTCATACTTGGTTGTTGTTGCGCTTTACTATGGGTAAGTGGTTTTTTTAATATTCAAAAACTACACGGTTCACTGTTCTCTCTTTGATTGTAATTCTGCAATTCGAAAACTTTACAGTTGCCCCGTTCCTCTGTTCCCATGTTCGTGCATCTCTAATTTACGACGGTCACCTTTCTCGGCCTATCGCGTGCACTTAATTAATCGACGGTCTGTGTATTCTAGGTATGTACCTGTACGTGGACATGACCGGCAAAATGTTGGATATGGGTACGGCGTCAGATCTAGAGAGTCCCATAATCGATTGCCCCCCACCCTACCACAACAACGTTTCATCCCCATATTACAATTCGTGCTATGTAAGTGTATCATGACTTATGTACTGCGCGTGTTTTAGTCGTAAATTTATTTCGCCGACATAACTTTCTACCTGTCTATAGCTCTACAGACAGGACTATTCTGGCTAATGAATATCAGTAGGGTTTAATTGTTTCTATCTTATAGTTTTTTATTCTCCAAAAAGTGTTCATCTTTAAATTTTAAAACCAGCTCGCATTCATTTTCACTTTTTCTAGTATTTTTACTCATATGTCTACATTTATTATATACATATAATAGTCTAACAAGCTCCAGTTTTTTTGGAAATCTGTATAAACTGTATTCATGTATATCAACTCCTTATGCCTTATCAGTCATATAAAACATAAATATTGCGAGGTTTCCACAACAGGCACAATTTAGTACATTAAACTAGATACTCTTGTGTGACTGACAGGGGCAAATGATTTGATATGGATATATCCAATAGTGAGGCTTAGTGTAGAGCTCAGTGAATTTTAGGCTTAATTATTTTCCCTTTATTTTCGTTCTTCAGAAATATGTCCTTCAGTCGAAGTTGTTACGTTGCAGATAACTTTTCATTATCACAAGTTCGGACCGCACAGCGGATCACTGGGTCTTTTTCTGATAGAGATGCAAAGGAATGCAAACATAACGACCAAGCTTTGGTGGAGCTACGGCGAAAAGGGCAACAAGTGGCTCCGCCAAGTCGTCAAGCTTCCTAACATCACTTCCAAGTAAAACCTTTTTACTATTTCCTCCTTGTTAACTTCCTATTTTTTGGTGTACGGGTAACAAAAGAAAATATTCTCGAAACGACTGTCTGGGTGAGAAGCAAAAATAGGTCTGGCTTAAGACCTCGAAAGGTGAAATTCAACAATTGCAATCGTTGGACTAGTCTGCAGGTTTCGATTACTTTGTTTCGCGCACACATTTCATTACGTCGTATCAGTTATATTTTAATTGCTTCAATATTCCGTGTCTATCGTTTTTTCAGGTATTTTTTGCAGTTCGAAGCGAGGAGGAGCTACGCGGCCAGGGGCGACCCCGCTATCGACGACATCTCAATGTCCCCCAAATGCTTCGGTTTCGGTAATGACTGAATAATTAATTATAAGTTGTTTGTTGGAAATCGACCAATAGACGTAGGGTTCGGAAATAGTATCGACGCGCATAATATCCGCCGCAGGGAAATTAAATGAAAATATATTTAAAAACTGTCGGCTGATACAGTATCCTGTGCGCAAATCCGGCGTTTAGCGCAACACTAAGCAAACCATTATAATCTCGTAATGACCAAATATTCGAATGATATTTAATCATTTAAAAAAATCATTAAACCTAACAAAAAATCATTTAACAAAATTGTGAACAATAATGGGAATTCTCGGATCCCCCATCCGTGTTTTTCCTTATAGTTAATCAATAATAATCTTGCATCATGCAAGACACCAGTAATTTTTCAGTGAATTTTATTCAGAAATTATTGATTTTAAACATTTTAACGCTGTTTTATTCGAATAACTTAATAATATTTTCTTTTTAACTAGGTGTACCACCCGAGCATTTGGATGGCTACGTCTACGGTAGGGGTTGTGGATCAACTGGTAAGTTTTATCCGCGAATGGAAAATTAAACATTACAAATCGATTAAATATTTAGTCTTAAAATTGTCCTATAAAAATTAATAAAACTTTAATTGCTGGTGTTACAGATCCGACACCCCCGCCAATGGTGCATCCCGATTTTGAAAATGCTACATGTAAGTATCCTTCATTTTTGCGCCTAGTTCGCCTCCTATTAATTTGTGTTTTGTCAATAAAGTATGGACTTATCGCTTACTTCCGACGCGTTACGCGATCCCACCGGGAGTTAGTGATAAATGAGCTGAAAAATTCTGAAATTCGGGCAACACTCTGGTTTAAATTGTTTTGAATTTTGTGTTCAGTTTACCTGTTCACGACATGCGGGGTGTCCGGCAGGACGGGTCCAAGCCAGTACAACTGTACGATGGCCTACAGCTCCACCGAGACCAACGTCACAGTTCTGACGGACAAGTTCGAGAACGGCATACAGAAATGGACCGTTCCAGAGACCGGATATTACACGTGAGTCCAGACATATATGTGCAGTATATCAAATCAATGGATAAACTACATTGTTCCAGACTTAAATCTAATTTATTGCAGTTATCGATAGGCAAGAGGGCAAATAAGTGCCTGAAGTCTTGAATTTGCAGTTGAGTTTCTCTCAAAAGATTGTTTTCTCAAATAAGAAATATCCGGGCCATTTCTCGAGTGACGAATAAAATGACAAAATTCCTATTGAAAAGAGTTAAAACGGTTTGTCTTTCCCCCGGTATAATTTGCAGATCATCCGATCTGTCCGGTAGTTGTTATCGGAACGAAGCCCCTTCCTCCGGACGTCTGATTGGGCGGGCCAAATTGAGAGGAAATGAAGAGCGGGCTTGGGCTGCTCTTGCACGGAAGAGTGTAGAAATCTCATTTTCGGAAGGCCGATGATCTCAGCACTTGGGAACTTCTGCCACCCCCACTCCCCACCAGCACCCTCTCACCACCCCCGATCTTAATATTCTCTTATCGATTAAATACCCGCCGCTTCTTGGTGTAATCGTCACTTCCCGAATCGAAATTCAGCACCCCGCGTGGGGGTTCCGAGGCGGAATTTCATTCGCGAAAAATATCATTCCGGCAGTTGATATCGCGTGCCCGTATCACTTATCCTAGCTTAATAACCGCGCCTCTCTTAATAAGAGCCGACGCGTGCCGTCCTCTAATTATCTAATATGTTATCCGAACATGAGATCCTTCCTCTGTTATTTTAATAAAAAAGTAAATACGCAGTTCTCTCCACCCTTCCGACTCCTCTCTTTTGCTAGCCCCCGTTTCGGTTGATCTTTGGCAGCCCGTTTTGTCAGTAGGGAATCATTGCCAACAGCTAGAAAATAACAGACGGAAAACGAGACAAACTGCAAAGTAAAAGCCGTGCAGACAGTATGCACCCCTACCACAAGCAACCGATATTCACACAACAAAAAGAGCTCCTGACTTTTGGCCTAGCAAAAGACCGAAGACGGAAGCGAGAGGAGACGGAAGATCGAGAAAAGTAGAACATTTATATATGTTTTAGCTTTAAACATCTTATTTTTCATTCTAAACTAAATTCAGTCTCGGTGTGTGTACTGGTTGTACATGTAGTATCTCTGTACATGCGACGGTCGTTACTAATAATATGTTAGTGTGCTATTGTTGTGCATGTATCACCCTACACCAATCCCCTGCTCCCCCCCCCTTTCCCTTTCCCCGGGCCGTGACAATGTTGTGGTTCTTGGAGCGATCGATATTCAATAATGGTACCCTCCGTTTATCAGCATTATAGCGAAAGGCGCCAGCGGCGGTAAAGGAAGCGACGGGGTCGGTTCGAGTTGGGGGGCCGTCGCCAGGACGATCGTCGAACTGAAGAAAGGACAGAGCCTCTACATACTCGTCGGCCAAATGGGAAACAGCGCCTGCCGAAAGGTAAAAACAAATCAGTCATACTCCGTTTAACCGCCCGCTTATTTACCATATTTACCAGTTTTAAAGACACCGACTTATAACCGCTTTAACTATTTCCGAATGAGAGTCTACCCGTGTGTGTGTGTGCGTGCGTGTGTCAAGGTCTGAAAGTACTTTTGAGATTTCAGTCATAGTCTTATAACAACAGTACCGAGAATTTATGAACAGTTGGTGAATTGAGGCGGAGCCGTTGGACCTCCGCTGTTGAAGACGGCGCGAAGCCAAAATTGGCCTTAACAGAAAATAACGCTAGTAAAGATTCGCCTTGAGTGTCTTTTAAATATGCCCCGGGTTCAGTTATATGGATAAATTACAGGTTTTTTTTACCTCTGAATTCAAAAAGAGGTGATATGAATGTGTTAATATGGTCCAGAAAATCACTCAAATTCCCACAAATCCAATTTTCTCACCAACAGCAAATATCAGCGAAAAAACTGGGCCAAATTTCTTTCTTTCTTTTTTTTTATTTCAAAACTTTGTTAATAATTTAGCCAGTAGAAAGACTAACGAATTAACTCACATTAGTTCATTCAATTGTTTTTGTTGTTTCTGTTAATAAAGCAAGTTGCGCTTAAAGAAATATAAAATGTTGTGGTACAGATGAGCCCAGATGAATCCGAGTGGTTGGAAGGCAAGTCAAAGTCGTTGAAAAAACTGAGAAAAATAGACCCTTTGAAACAGGTAGGAAACAGGTTCCGTCTCGTGTGATTGAGTGTTGTTGTCGTGCTATGAATTTGCTTTTTTTTCAATAATAAAGAGAGACAAAGAAAGATAAAAACCTCACGGAGAAGTATCCTGCGTTGGGTACCGGACATATAACTATGCATCCTGTATTCTAAAATACGGCGAATAAGTGATAAATTAAGTCCGCCTAGTGCAATAAGGAATAGGGTTATCCGGTCTCTCAAGAAAATTTGCGCCCGGCCGTCGAAATTGCCTTTGTCTGTTTCAAAACAACTCTTGTGATCTTATGCGGCGGGAACGCGCGTTTCTGTTTTTGCCCGCGCCTGCAGAACTTCGCGCTCAACCAGAGGACGGTGTGCAAGGATCCGAATTCGAACAAGCTTGGAAGACCGACGAGCAAGATGACCGAGATATCGCAGCTCACCTTCCTGCCGGAGGGCGGAGGCGGCGGCGGAGCCACATACATATTCACCGTGAGTATATATCACAGAAAGTTGTAATAAATAATATATACATAGTTAATATTCATTCTCGTTAGTAATAATAATAATGAAATCTTCCCTACGGGATCGTCTTCTACGACGATGTCAGACTGGTGTTACCTCCACCAGAACGTCATAGTTCAGGTTCAGAATTTCTGGGCAATTAGTTGAGAAAAATTATTATACTATATATATTGTTATACAGCAAGGCCGATTCAACTCTGTCGGTTGGACACAAAATCGAGAACTGTTCACGATGGAACTCTTTGGCGGCCTTGAAAATTTAAAAAATTTCTTTTTTATTCTACACAGTTCTAATTCTAAGTCTTGTTTCAGTGGGCAAAGAGCAAGCCTAAAAAGCCTCTGGTCGTTGCCGCCGGTGGGGGCGGTCTGGGCCACGGCTCCTCACCAATTGATACGATACACCACGGCCACGGTATCAACAAAACCCTCCTACCCAATACGGCGGACGCTTCTGGTTCTGTGCCCGCCGGTATGCCTCAAATTAGATTTAACCTACGCTTCTTTATTTTAATATTTATTTTCGTCAATTCATATTTTTTATTTAGACGGTCCAAAACCCCACATGAAACCCCAAACGTTCGTTACGGACTCCTGAAATGTAAGTCTAGACATACCGGGAAAATAGAAAAATAAATAAATACAATTTAAAAATAAAAGGAGGAAAGCTAGTGGGTTTCTCCTCCGTTATTCTCTAATAATGGTCGAACATAAATGTCGTATTTTACAATAGCTTAGTTGTCACAATAAAACAGTTAACGAATAAATTATTAAGTCCAATAATATGTATGTAGAGTAGCAATTTGTTTTGTCGTTGTTTTATTCAAACAAGAATTCATAGCGTTGCCGCTGATATTACTGATATGTACATTGAAAATGAATAAATTAAAACAATTTAACGCTACTAGGCGTTTAATTGATAATCGTACGATACGCTTATCGAAGTTCTCCATTAGCCGGCTATGCGGGTTAGTATCTGTAACGCCGTACTTCCCTAATTACTTACCCATTGTGTTTGTAGCGATGCGGATTGGTATATTGTCAGCGCCGTATTTTCCTACGCAAGGTCGTGCGGGTTAGTATCTGTAGCGCCGTACTTCCCTAATTACTTACCCGTCGCGTTTGTTGTAACGCAATTTGGTATATTGTCGACGCCCCATTTTCCTGCCAAAGTTGAACGCTAAAGAGCAACGAAACAGACATAGAATATTAAAATATTAAGCATTACATATTTAGAAATTCGCCCCGGAGTTATTGTAATGATAAATTTATAATTTCTGCTAACCGAGGTTCTTCCCACAGTATTACTCTATCCTACCGGAAGTTGGTTAGGGATAATTCGAATTCCGCTCGCGGAAACTTTCGCTCGTTTAACCTAGTGTGTAAGATTTCATATGTGAGTTAAGAAAGGGTCACTCGAATAATAGCGCAGATATATACTTTGTAGCACAACCGTGGACCGATCTGACCAGCGTCCAAAAACTCAACTGTCTCCTCATCGTTTATTGTCCTCGTCCTTTAAACCCGGGCTTTGTCGGCGGTGTCGCTAACTCGTGTTTCCGCAATACGTGTTTAAGGGGCCGGAGGCGGATGGTACGGCGGTAATTACTCGTACCGGGAGACGACAGGGCTGGCTCTGGTGCAGGGCGGTGTCGGCGGCAAGGCGTGCTACATCAGCAGCGACGGCTCCAACAAGGGCGCCGGAGGATTCGGGGGCGGCGGCGGAGGCTGTACGGCCGGAGGCGGAGGAGGAGGATATACCGGTATGGTTTTGACCCAATTCCTTCGTGCTTTTACCTTTACTTCGCCTCGGGCAAATTATATACAACGCGTATCAGCGTAGAGTACTCTATTCACGTTTCTCTAGAAGTGGAATATGTACGCTTTCGCTATTCCTAATCCGATAAGTAGACGCTGCTCACTGTGCCCTTTCGATTTTTTTAAACAGAATTTATAAAGGCCCATTAACTTCAGGGTTATGTGTGCTCGAGGAATGAACAGTAATAGGGGGTATGGTAAATTCCCAATGTACGGTCTCACCTAACCTTAATCCCTTAAGAACGGATCGATTGTATATCGTATACGCACGGCGCCATTTTTCATGGTGAATGGAGAACATATATGGATGTACGATGGGGCAGTAGATTGGGAATTAGCCGAGAGGTATGTATGACGAGTGTTAAATAAGGTGGAGTTGTGTGTGTGTGTGTGTGTGTGTCAGGTGGTCGGGCTTGGGCCCAGAAGGCGGGTCTCGGCGAAGGTGGCTACTCTTGGATCGAGACTGGCTCTACCCAGGAGGTGTGGGTGTCCGGCAAGGACGGGCACGGCGAGGTGTACATAATCCCGGCGCTGGCCGGAGGGGCCTGCGGCTGCGACTACAGGTGCGCAGCCCTGGACACCTACAGGCACCAGACGCACTGCCTATGCCCCGACGGATGGCTACTCTCCAACGATTCCACCACCTGCAAACGTACGTACACTGTCTAAAACTCGCAGCCGTAAAAACCGCTAACCGACTGCTTAGCCATTTCGACAATGGACTATTACAAAATGCAATAAATATCGCGCTATCGGTATATTCTTTGCTGTGGGTTTAGCTGTCTTTAGCTAGCTCTCTTTTATTCAACGACGCCGTCCTGAAACAAAAGCACCCCATGATGAAAGAATAAGAGTAAATGAGTGAGGACTAAATCTAATACTGTACGTCAAATAAAACTGTTTATAGTTGACTTGAGGTTTGTTTCAGTTTTGTCAACAGCCTCCGATAGCCAGTCAGCTCGATCGGTTCTCGTTGTTGGTGGACTCATCGCAGTTGTTGCCATTCTTGTTCTCGTCATCTCTTTCCTCTTCATCTTTCTATGTAAGTGAACGAGTCCGTTTTTTTTTATATATAATTTAAACATATTACCTCGTTTATATATAATTTGCGCTTTAAACGGTACTGCGACGTGTTTAACCGTATATTGTACTTACGGAGTACAATTAGTATATTATCCAGGCTCGTGCAGTAGTAGTTATTAAGGAGTTCGCAGATGGAATATGTCATCAGTACTGCCACTTCACTGTTAAAATAGTTGTAGCCGTCGAGACGCCACGGTGTATTACTAACGGAATGGCCTAAACCGATCTATCATAGAAGTGAACAAAGGAGAGGAAACAGAAAATCACACTACTGATGAATAAATTAGATTATTTAATGTTTATTAATTTATTATACTTCAGTGCATTAATCTCACTATATTACTTACTGATGATATGCTAACCCTCGTAAAGTTGGTCTTGAATTAAAATGGGGGTTATGAAAGCAATTCAGGAGGTTATCATAACGCTTCTAAAACTGTACACTGTCCAAGTTAAATATCTTCCTCCTCGGAGTCCCACCTCACTTGTGGAAATCAACTTTTCCGGTCTGGTTCCGATATAGTTAGTAGATATTACTGGGCGTTTGGTTTGCCTTTTTAAAACGGTGCCCGTGAATTGATTGGTTGTTGGGCAGACAATCGGTACCAGAGAAAGAAGGTGGCGATGCTGAGAAGGAAGATCCTGTCCGGCCCCGACCTCCAGTTGAACCGCCTGAGGGGAGCCTCTGACAGCATGATGACCGAGTACAACCCCAACTACGAGTTCGGAGGAGGGACCTACAGTCTCAGGGACCTCAAAGAAATACCGAGAGAACATCTCAGACTTGTCAAGTAGGGAAATATATAACACTATCCATTCAGAGTTTTTCTGTTGTTTTTCTTTTTTTTATGTATCCTCTATTCTATCTATAAGGGCTGTATTTTTCGATAAATAAATATATATATACATGTTTATACAAATTTTAAAAAGTTATCAGTTAACTTCTACAAAATTAGGTATAATTGCATGCTAAAAAATAAGTCGATCCTTATATGTTACTAAAACCAGGAATCGCTACTAAAGTGGCTAATAAATATGTTTTCTTTTTATGTTTTGTATAATTGTAAGATTTAATTGATTAATAATTTTTAATTGCTGTTTGAAACTAATGTGGGGAAGAAAACGAAGTACGGTTGTTCTTCTGCCAAAACACTTAATATAAAAAAAAAATTTAACACAAACAAATGTCACCATTCAGGCAGATTGTTAAATGCTTTATTATGTTCATTCCTAATTGTTTGCATATTTTTTCTCTTCTACAACTATGAAATTTATAAAAAAAAATTTTCTGTAGGCAAGAAATTAAAAGAACTTTACGTTTCAAGCTTTATTTTATATTTTTTTATGTTTGATGTTTTATATATGTCTTGAGTTATATTAGTGCTCTTTTTTAATTATGTTAAGTTTATTTGTTATTTAAAGATGTAGAATTTACGATGAAATATAGACATTTATTTTAATCATTTTATGGAGAAATGCAGTACTTCCCTATCAATTGACATACATACAACAGTTTATTTGCATTTTTTTTCTAAGAAAAATAGTGACAATTTGTTATTAGGCACAATTATTTAATTTTTGCATTCAGAAAGGAATAATATTAGATCGTTTTGATCCATCTAAATTTTAGATGATTACCGATAAATACATGGTTGTTCATTAGATTGGTCATCCCTTGCTACATTTTCCATGTACCGTTCACATTTAACATTTAAAATTTAACCAAATATTACAATAAATGAAAAAGTAGATTTATTTCAATAATGGTCATAGGAAAAAAAGAAATGATGAATAGGAAATGATATCCTAAATCTTTCTGATATTTACTTATTACAAATTTGATGCAGTAATTAAAAGTAAATTTGAAGTTAAACATTTGGTATGATATACCAATACATAATATATTACACATTTATATAAATAACATAATGCTTTTTAATTTATAAAACTGAAACTTTGAGACTCCCGGTCAATAAAAATAAAATGGTTACTGTGACAGGCATAAAATATTTCAGTTGCTGTCAACTAAATGCTATTCAATTTATGTATCAAAATTGGTTAAAATATTTATCTGCATAAGTACATTCCCAGTCAAAGGAAATTAATTCTAATTTAAGTCTCCACGTATGATAGATTTCATAATATTATTCATAATATACAGACAAAACAAGTATCGAATAAAAGCAGATTTTTCTACAGACAGAAAAATGTGATAAAAATTTTTATTCTGAATTTTTGTTTTGATAAGTTTGTGGATGAATGATGGTTACTTGTATTGAGCTCAAGAAGGACATTACTGTTTGGTCATGGTTTACAAAAGTGTGTATGAACGGTACAGGACTCGCTGGATGGACGTTTTTAAACTAGTGAGTATCAGATTTTTTCTTGAGGCTCTTACAAAAATATTTTTACAAAAACAGAAAATTGGCACAGAAGATTTAGTCCTTTTTCTAAAGTCTTAACCCCGTACATTTTGAAAGCTGCGTCCTCTGTGGTTGAAATAAAGGACAATAAATATAATGTATTAAATAAATACGAATAAAAAATAAGTAATTAGATGAAATTACGATCCAATTACAGATATAATAAAGAAATCATAATAATTTCGTATCAAATTCCACTGTAATAACTCTGGGGTAAAGTTCTGATTCTGACATGTTTGCTAAACAAGATGCTAAACATTTTAACTTCATGAATTAATTATTATTCTGTTAATACTATAAACATAGATGACCTTAATGAAAATGTCTGCAAGAATTTTATGCACTTCCTTACTTCAAATCACGGATCAGGTCATGCCGAAAAAAGGGCCAAAATACATCGAGAATTTACTAAATTACATCGTTTCTTAAAAATCACTTTTATTTCAATATTAATTTATCCCAACACAATATTATTTCATTATATTATTAATTAGACAAAACACCTTTGCGTCAACCCGCACATTGTTTCTGTTCTGTTTTATTTGTTTCTCTTAGTTTTGATTGCCCGCATTCCGAACGCACAATTTTACGTTTGAGAACCGGCTTTTGCATAATATGAATATCGCCTCTGTCAGGTTAGAACATATTCTGTTTGTTTCGCATGATTTCTTGTAAAATTAAAAAACGCACAAAAAATAATTGGCTACGGAGAAGGCATGTATATTTCGTCTGGGTCTGAATTGGCATCGGAATAAAGTATTGTTGTGATGACTGTTGCAGGGCGCTGGGCCAGGGCGCTTTCGGCGAAGTCTACCAGGGCTTCTTCAAGCACAGGGCCGGAGACGCTGTCGAAATGCCCGTCGCAGTTAAGGTATCCCTTCAATAAAAATATCTGAAAAAATGTTTATGTTCATACGATATTATAGATATTTATAATCTCCCCGCATCGGTAATTTAAAATAGAGAAGTTTCGTTTGGAAATGGTTATATTTAATACCCCCGATTCGGTATAGCCTTTACTTTTACAAGTATCAAGTTACTGCATTTTATGAAGCTCGACACAAATGGCGTGCGTAAGTAACTGAGACTGCATTACTGCCGAAATGCTACACTGACGTAACAGATCTTTGAACATCGCACGGTGATCTTTGAAAATCTCATAGAACTCAAATCCGAAAAAATAGATTCTTTTTTTTTTAAGAGAAACCTAGGCCGTGAAAAACCCTCTGGTCTTGAAAATCGTTATTGTTTTTGTTTGTGCTAGACCCTGCCCGAACTGTCGACCAACCAAGCGGAGACCGACTTCCTGATGGAGGCCCTCATCATGAGCAAATTCAACCACCCGAACATCGTCCACTTCATCGGCGTCTGTTTCGACAAGCACCCGAGGTTCATCGTCATCGAGCTCCTGGCAGGCGGCGACCTCAAGACCTTCCTCAGGGAGTCAAGGCCGAAACCGGTAAGCGTCGCCCACATTTAATTTTAAAAGTTTAGTGTTGATTTTCTGTCTCGGATATCTGGCAACCGCGTGGGGAGTTTTTTTCAGGATATTGTAATATTTAAACAAAATTCAGGTGAGAATGAGCTAGTTTTATATGTGATCATTTTATTAAATTTGTTCCGGTCGGGTGTTACAGGACAGGGCGTCACCGCTGGCGATGAAAGACCTGTTGAGCTGTATAATGGACGTGGCCAAGGGGTGCAAGTACATGGAAGAGAACAGGTTCATCCACAGGGACATAGCAGCCAGGAACTGCCTACTGACCACTAAAGGGCCGGGCAGGGTTGTCAAAATTGCCGATTTCGGAATGGCAAGGGACATTTACAGGCACGTGCCGATGTTTGAAGTAAATTATATATTATATAACAGATTAGCATTTAGAAATAAATGCTGGCTCTACGAGAGAGATTCAGACGCGATAGGCTCTTTTTCTTATACAAGGGAAACTTTATAACAGAAGCGTGTCACGTGACTCGGTAGTGTTGGATTATCCATTTGGAATTCCGATTAAAACCCCTGTTCGGGCTCCAACCTCAAAATGCCACTGTGGGTACGGCCTCGCAGGTTCTGACAGGTTACGATAAATGGAATTCCAAATCCTAGTTATTTGAATCCCAACTGTTGTACCTGTTGTTTTGTTTACCTAACTCCGTAAATATTCGACGATTTTAATTCTAATTTTCAAATTGCAGGGCCGACTACTACAGGAAAGGAGGTAAAGCGATGCTGCCAATCAAATGGATGCCTCCGGAAGCGTTTTTAGACGGCATTTTCACATCGAAAACGGATGTTTGGTAAGTTTTAAACTGCAATCGTACGTCTATTGAAGTTATAGGTGCAAAAGATCTGTACACTGTAACAAACCTCCCTGCAAATTGTCTAAGAGCTGAAAAGTGCTGTCGAAATAGCGTTTCGGGCTCAAAGAGCGTTCTAACTCTCATCGAAGAGCACTTGATCCCATCCTTCCTTTTCCCCGCATGCGGGGAACATCCCCTGGAGGTCTTTTACAACAATGCCGACATTTTCTGGTTACCGTTTTAATATAAATTGGGGTGATTATTTTGCGGAACTGCAGGTCGTTCGGAGTGCTGATGTGGGAGGTGATGTCTTTGGGTTACATGCCGTACACTGGGTGCGCCAACCGGGAGGTAATGCAGCTGGTGACCAGCGGCGGGAGGCTGGAGCCGCCGGCAAACTGCCCGACCCAGCTCTACGCCATCATGAACCAGTGCTGGAACCCGAGCCCCGACAAGAGGCCCAGCTTCCCCCTCATACTCGAGCGACTAGGATACTGCATACAGGTCAAACATATTCCAAATATGTTAGTTTATAAATGTCTCGAAGAAGGGTTTAATCGCTGAATAACAATATAGAAATGTGCTTTGGAGCACGGACGCTAACTATACGCTATATACTCGGAAAACCTTTCCCGGTGTTTTCCAGGCTATTATGAACCCTCTAAACAGCGGCGTAACCTTCTATAAACTATCGGTACGAAATATATTTGTAAAAACTTCAAACGAACGGCCGATTTTAGTCTCTCCGTTGCAGGATCCCGACGTGACAAAGGCGGCGCTGCCGGTCTACACGAAGCCGCCGTCGACGGAGCGAGACGCGACGATAATGAGGCCGACGGGTGGCGGGGGCGGGGGCGGAGGCGGCAGCGGGGGCGGATATATCGGGACGGTGGGAGGCGGCGGGGAGTGGGCGGAGGCGGCGGCAGCGGGGCGGCAACGAGAGGGACGAATGCTGCCTCCAGCCTGACTACCTGGTCCCGCTGCCGGCCCCCCAACAGCAGAACGGCTCCCCAACAGCAGCCCCGTCCCGGCCACCACGCCCAACACCGGCGCCAGCCCAATACCCGAGTCCAAGTCGACCCAGCCCTCCTGGTCGACACCGCCGGCTCGCCCTCCTCCAAACAGCAACAGGTCCTCCACCTCCTCCACCAGCACAACCCCCTCATCACCGTACCCAACCACCACCCGCCATCGGCAGCCCCGCCCGACCCCCCGCCTTCCTCCCTCTTCATTGTCTCCGCTCACGTTAAACAGGACGCCGAAATATCCTGTTGAGAACGGCCCTCCGCCTCTGGTAATACAATTACTCGTTTTAGTTATATGCAATATTAACATATTATCGTACATGTATATATATATATATATATATATATATATATATATATATATATATATATATATATATATATATTCGGGAGCCTCTGTGGCTCAAGGTTCGAATCATTAATATTCGATAATAATCGTTAATCGAATTGTTAATAATTCAACTCTGTGTACTCAGGGGAAGATGGGGAGGAAGAGCAGCACTACTGATCGATGCAAGAAGAAAAGCGGAAGAATAAAAGCGGCGGACGAAAAAATCGGTCAGCAGAAAATAAAAGCAGCTTAGTTTGCGCACATATATATATATATATATATATATATATATATATATATATATATATATATATATGCGTATATGCACACGCACACACACACACATATGTATATGTACCTAATATATACATGTATGTACATATATATATTTGATTAAATATACGTGTATATAAACAAAAGAAGAAACGATGGACGAAGTATAAAAAGAAGATCGGGAGATAAGAAAACTAGCTGAGATTTAATGAGGATGCGAGAGAGTGCGAGTGAATGGGAGTGGAGCGTACAAGAAGCACAGGGTATATCAAGGACTTAGTTCTGTGTGTGTTTGTTTGTTTGTTTGTGTATACATGTGGCATTTCAGAGTATATTTTTGATCCAAACGTGTAACAAGTGGTTAATAATATCATTCTGTGTCGACAAAAAAAAGTTTAAAATAAAAATGTGTTATATATAGAATTAATCCAGGAAACGCCCGTGTAAGTACACATACACACGCCTGTGCATTGGATACATTCGGGTTTGTATTTGTAAATAGGCGGGCGTTTAAATTTGTTATTATTATTATTAAGGAATGAAACGTTGGTTAGACCACGACGTTTATATCTGTTTCTTTGAAGCATGTCAAAAGAGAAAAAAACAACAAAAAAAGGATGGAGACATAATATTTAAAAAATATATATATTATATATATAAATATATATTACGGTATAGTTTATGATAGATTTGATCTCAATTATTAGTTTTTGTAAGCGATTCTATCTATAATTTTGTTTTTTCCGTCAAATCAACAGAACAAAAAGGTAACGATTACGCCCAATTTTGTGAAACGAAACAGTCAAATCAGAGTTTATTTTGCTATAGTTTTGGCGTCTATTTTCTAAATACTGGGGATAGGCGATAAACAACTAAGAAGAAAATTAATGATAAACTGGAGAAGAGAAATATATATATATATTCGGAAAAAATAAAGAAAAAACCGTTTCTAAACACGGCGGACTTAAAATGTAAAAATTGTCGGAAGCTAGTTTATTATCTGATAATATATTTTAACCGATTTATACAATTGTATACAGGATCATAACAAAATCGATCATTCGGGGTAAGGGGGATTAAATTATCAATTTACGATGAGAGTGGAAAGAATTTAGGGTAAATAACGATGTTATAATTATGTAAATAATTCGTAACGCTGTTTAATCAGAATTTCAATGTAATGTTTATTTCAGGGGAACACTTGTTCTTTGTATACAGTTTGTCAAGTCCCCCCGTTTCTAACACTGAATGTCCAATCGTCGCAATTTACTAATCCCTAGTATTAGAAAATTATATTGATCGAATCCAGTCCTTGTTAAAAAAAAAACTGTATTTTAAGTTCTAAAAGGAGCTTAAAAATTCGACTTACGCGTCGATCTTATATGTTTTTTTCCTTACTCGAACAACATACCTGCTTGAGTGGCCGTCTGAGTTGTCGTTCTTCCTTTTTTTGTTTTACATTCCATAAAATCGCTAAAATTGAAATTAATAATATTTGATCTTGTCAAGTTGAAGTTGCTCCCTCCACAACGAACCGAAAATAAAATGTCTGCTTTCCGTTCCAAAATCTCCCCCCTCCGCCTGGATTGGGTTTTGGAATATTTTTCTTTTAATTTCACACTCAACAACCAACAACAAAAACACAACACACATGTGTGTATATCTGTTTAAAACCTACATTATTGTGAGAATGTTCCGAGTGATTGTAGGCGGCGAATGAGTATTAAACATGTAATAATAATAATAATAATAATAAAATAATAATAATAATTAATAGTAATCTGTAATAATGTACATGTATTAATGACTAGAATTAAAATATAATCACACCAAGAGCTGGGTTTGTTTAAATTGCTTAAACGGATTGTCGATGGTTCTGTTTTCTCTTTTTCTTTGCAATATGCAGTCTGCCTTGAATGTGGAGGAGTTGACTCTTCCTATTAATATTCCACCAAATTAAAATCCTATATTCAATGAGTATTTTAACATCATTTAATTCCTGTGGCTGAAAAATAAGATTGAACAACTTGAAAGATTAACAGATAATTGATGATTGAGAGAGTCACTTCTTTATTTTTCGAAAGTCTGTGTGTTAATTCATTTTTTGTAGTCTGGGCTCATTTGTTAGAGTACAGTTGGTTAGAAATTAAAAGTATTTTCTTTGTTGAAACTGTACTTTGAGTGTTTTGATAGACTTCATTCCAATAACTGTCAATTACAGAACTCTAACTATACTTTTTATAGTGGAAAATGTGAGAACAGCGCAAAACGTGAGAAATAATCCACCAATCGCTATTATTTTTAAGTATTTGTAGGTCACTACTGTAGAGTTCTTTTAAAAACTACATTCATTAAGCAGAAATCAATTTAAACAGTGAGTACTTGATTTAAAAACTATTTCTATCAACACGAATATATATGTGGAAATTATTAAATGAATATTTTATAGAATTGCAAAAAATTAATGAATATTTAATTGAAATTCTATTCCTTGTTCTGGGTAAAACTATTTATTTTACAGTTAAGAAATTACTGGCTTCAATATTTAAACTAATTTACAAATTACTGTTGGATGCATTTGAGGAAACATGTATAAGAAGTAATTTTCTAAGGAGCATTTCATTTCAATGCATAACAGTTTTGTTTAATGGAAGATTTTTTGCTTTTTAACAGTTTGAACATTATGTAGAATATTTTGATAAATAAGACAAAAATAAAAACAACTTGTACAGTAGGTTGTAATTTTGCCATAACTGAAATAGCAGACATTGTTTTATCTGTTTCTTTTATCATCATAAGTCAATTTTACAAAGTATCAATTCATATTTCTTCTAATAATATTTACAATAAATGTCTGCTGTTAAATTCCTTTATGCAGTCTTAAAATTATTGCTGTAATAATAATTACAGTAATTAATAATTTCCTTGGATTCGAAACAAATCAATTTAAAAATTATTTCCTCCTCATCCATAATGGTAACACGTCCTGAATCGGTTTATGCCATAGAAACAAATCTCAGCCGTGATTATCAGAGTAGAGTGTTAAACTCTTAAATAACTATTAAGCAATTTAAAAAAAAATAAAAATTTGAAAAACATTTCCAAGTTTTACATTCCATTGAAAATCCCCCCACCAACCACCCCAATTTCAACATACGACAGTGTTAGCTTCTCAGACGTCGGACACAAATATATATTTCCGTTCATATTTTCTCGTTGTTTTCTTTCTTATTGTAATTATGGATTTCTTTTATTTCTAGGGGTCGTCGCCGTATGTGTGTTTGAATTTAATTGAAATATTTATTTGAAAAAAAATTTCAACGCATTTATATCCTAATTTTGCTCAATTACACGTAAATTTGTAGCATTTATATTTATATAGAAATATATATATATATTATATACATATACGTACTTCTGTATATTGCGTATAATAGTTGGCTGTATTGTTTGTAATTGACGTGTTTTTATTATCGTTATTAAAGCAGTATTGGGCCTGTGAACAAAGGCCAAAGAATCTCCCTTTCCCCTGTGTAGAAGAAATCTTGTTCAAGTGGAATAATTAAATGGATGTCCTTATATGATATGACAATAGAATGTTCATAAAATTAATGTCAGAAATTTAAAATGAATCCTACTTTATATTTGAAATAAAATTCGCATAAAACACCTCTACTCGGGTTGATAATAACATTTTATAAACAACAGAGATTTGGCAGGGAGAATATAAATTTTTGAATAACAACCAAAATGGTAATGGGGGCTACAATTAGGCCCTATATCTTATAAATGTTTCTAATAAAAGAGTGTTCTAATACAGAACATCTTACAGCTATAGTTACCAACCCAGAAATTGGTTTTGATTAGAAGGAATCCTTTTAATACTAAAAAAAGTGCGAATTTTATTTCTTTCCAGACCAAAAGAATTAATTTTTGTAGAAAAAAATTAAAACTACGGCAAGTCCTTTTTGTCGATCCCCTGTCCTGCCTCTGAGTTCATTTATATAAGTGTTCAGATTTGTTCATTACCTTAAGCCTGATAAAAATAACAACAAATGCATAAGTATTTATACGCTTATCTTAAGTGTACAATCCATGTGAAAATATATTTATGTTATATGTTATAAAATCAATTGTATATAATGTTAAACTCCCATTATGCATGCATTCTGCTAATGATCCAAACACTTGATTTGTCCACATTTCATCAGAACTGCTTATAGTTATAGTTCTGATCAATGAAAAAATTCAGGCCAAATAAACAGCTCAACTTTGTACTTTTTTGTTTAATTAAAACATCAAGTGTAAAATATAAAATGTAAATATTTTAAAAGTTTATACCATAACATATAAACATTTATTTCGAATATTCTTTAAAACAGCCTTATATAGTAAAGGAACAATGAAAAAATAAACCTTTAAGTTTTAAGTAAAAATATCTTAAACTCTCGATATTAATAAAATACAATGAGATTCATCAATTGACAAACATCCATGCCAATTCTCAAATTTTCACATATTAATTATGAAACCAAAATAAACCTGGAACTACAATAATCTACTTATATATAAAAGAAAATAAATTGTTTTGCTTGAATATAACATTCTATCATGACTAATTTTTTTAAAGTAAAAAAAGATACAACTTCTAAAAAAATAAAATATTGAATAAAAATTATTTTAAAGAAATCTATGGCAGGTACAATTTACTAAACAACACTTAGTGATCGACATTAAATATAGACATCCAATATCAAGTGATTTCTATTTAAAAGAGGAGATATAGTTATCCCTGGAACACAAATTTATGAGAAGTCATTTGGTGATACTGATGATGCATGTGTCGCAAACAACTTGTTCTAGATAGGTTAGGTTCAATTCTGTAGCAACAGAGCGACAAAGCCTTTTTTCATCAACTGTAAGACCAGTGGGTAATTGCATCCTGCTCTGATTACCCTCCAAAAATTCTTTCAAACGTTCCCTTATTAATTTTTCAAATTCAGCACTCACAGTCTAGAAAAACAATTTAAAAAGAAAGATAAAAGATCCATTAGATATATGGATAATCATTTGTCCTATAAAAAAAGGACCAATTGAAAACTTTTACTGATAACACTTGGATATGAAAATCTCAAAATCACATTATTACAGTTTGCTAATTCTGAAAACAGGTTGTATATATAAAACTGCGGAGAAATATTAAAAAATCAATATGATCTTTTCTACTTCCATATATTCACAATAATCTCATTCTCAGGAATACATTTAAAAAGTTATAGCAATTACTATAAAATAGATCAGATCACAAGGATACTGTCTTTGAATAGTTCTACACAGAACCAAAGCTAATTCAACTATTTTCAATAGAACAGTGCATTGTAAGGTATTATAAAAAGGTAAAACAATGTTTACAATTTAGTTATACAAGTGATGTAGTTAACTGCATGGAGGCCTTACAATTTTTGAATGAGCATTGTAAATATCTTATATAGGTGCAGGGAAGGCAGATTGAATTGAATAATATTTTTGTAATATAAACTTTTGGTCACTTTGGTTTACCAATAAAAATTGTGTTAAACAATATTTTTGGCTAATAAATAATAAAATTGCACAATACAACTTCGTAATATACCTCTGAGGATTCCTTTTGTTCTGTTGCATCCTTATTTGGTTCATCAGATTTTGAATGGAATCCCAACGCTTTCTTATATGAAATCTTTTCATGTTGGTAATACTTCTTCTTCTTCATTTCCAGCTAAAATTGTACCAATGTTTGGTATTATTACAAAACAAATAGAAAATGATACGAAACAAACTATCAAACATTATTTAGATCAAAAAGAACTTTATTGTTCAGACAAAAAGAAAATGATTTGAGATAATCCATCAAACATTATTTAGGTCAAAAAGAACTTTATTGTTTAAAGAAACAAAAAATTAATCTATTTGATAAAACAATATATTCACATTATATTATTCTTTGTTGAAGTAATTTTTCATTTAATACATGACACCTCTTGAAGAATGTATCATATTTACTTACTGTTTTTAATTGTTCACTTATTTCCGTATTGGTAGGTTCTACACTACGAGCCAGCTTAAAATGCTCAGTGGCTTTATCAAAATCATTCAGTGCCATCAGCGCTTTACCCCAACTGAAAATTCATAATACCTTATTCTCCACTGCTGGTACTCACTCATTTTTTATATGAAAGTTCTCACTTAATATAAATTTAATTAACTGGATTCATAATTCAATTGGAATTAGAAATAATCAGAAAAATGTTTAGGAAATAAATAAAGTGCACCCAACGAACTTTAGTTAAGTACATTTCCGCACCACCCTCAAGGGCGCTAGTTTATTGGTGCAAGTGTTCCCAATGAACTTTAGGTAAGTACATTCCCACACCACCCTCAGGGGGGCGCTAGTTTATTGGTGCAAGTGTACCCAACGAACTTTAGTTAAGTACATTCCCACACCACCCTCAGGGGGGCGCTAGTTTATTGGTGCAAGTGTACCCAACGAACTTTAGTTAAGTACATTCCCACACCACCCTCAGGGGGGCGCTAGTTTATTGGTGCAAGTGTACCCAACGAACTTTAGTTAAGTACATTCCCACACCACCCTCAGGGGGGCGCTAGTTTATTGGTGCAAGTGTACCCAACGAACTTTAGTTAAGTACATTCCCACACCACCCTCAGGGGGGCGCTAGTTTATTGGTGCAAGTGTACCCAATGAACTTTAGTTAAGTACATTCCCACACCACCCTCAGGGGGGCGCTAGTTTATTGGTGCAAGTGTACCCAACGAACTTTAGTTAAGTACATTTCCACACCACCCTCAGGGGGGCGCTAGTTTATTGGTGCAAGTGTACCCAACGAACTTTAGTTAAGTACATTCCCACACCACCCTCAGGGGGGCGCTAGTTTATGTACACAAGTGTACCCAATGAACTTTAGTTAAGTACATTTCCACACCACCCTTAGGGGGGGCGCTAGTTTCACAAAAATCGTTAGTGAGTGCTCTTGCACCAATTAACTAGATTACTACAAATAAACTTTTCTCAATACATTTCAGATCAACAGGAAAAATTTTATGATCACAAAAAAACACAATATCAGACAGGTTTCGAGTTATATATTTGGAAGTCAGAAACCTAATAGTTGTGACCAGTTGTGTGATCAAATATACATTTGATGGATAATCCAATAAAGACTTACGCCGATTAACAAAATCCCTCTCAACCCAAATAAGACAAAAATAACATCCCCAAAAACACAATAACAAGACACATATATAAACACATGACAAACTGACAACCACCACAGTACAAGTGACAGTATCAGTGCAGTGAGGATGTCCGAAAAACATCCAAAGTACCAAGATCACAGAACTTGATTTTCTCAACCAATCTAAAAATTATATATTTACCTTTGAATTCATATAATTATTCATACTGTCAATAATTGTTAAATAAATAGACAGATTAAGAAAGGCCATCTCCTTTTACCTATATCGTAAAATCTATAGATAAGACAAGAAAAAAGACAAAAGTTGTCCCAGTAGGAATAAGAGAATACTGACTTATAGTGAAGTTTTGCATTCCTTTTTGCATCTTTGGGCGATGTAAGAGAAGCTTCCTTTGCCATGGTACACACTTTCTCTGGAGCTCTCATTTTTGGATCATTGTAACAGATACAAAGGTTAACATATATTTTCATAAGGAGTTTTTTCTGCTGCTTCTCTTCCTCACTATTGTTCATAATGCAACCAGTCAGAACGTTCTCTGCCTTCCTATAACTGAATTGAATTTCTTTATAATTAAATTATAAATCAAGATATAAAGAGGACAGTGTAAAGTGTGTTGCATTATTACAAGTCCTACAATATGTTTATAATTTTTGTCAGTGTTTGTTATTTTGCACTGTGCAGTTATTGTTTAAGCATGAATTCTAAAGTTCCCCAATATCTGTTCCATAGATTTGTTAATTTTAATTGTTGTCTGATTCCACTGAAATATCTATCGTCTGTCGAGGAAAATAGAGCTAAGAGATTTGTTCATTTCATAATTCAAATTTCCAATTGTAGTAGACAGTACCAATGTTGAAAGTTTAATTTTATAAACCTAATCATAACCGAGAAATTTATGATTTCAGAAACCAAATGTCATATACACAGTCACCATACTTAGATGGTTATAAAATAAAGGCAAAGGCTGTGGGATTTAACCCTATCAGGGTATGGTTTTCCTGTGATTGGACATTTTAATGGCAGACAAAGAATACTAATATAAAAAAAATCACCACAGTAATAACATTTAAATGGGTTAAACAGAAATAAGTTTCTATACAATTAGTTGTTTCAAACAATATTCTTTTTCTTCTAAGTTTTTATGAGCTATGGATACCCCTATTCAGTTTATATAAACCTAGGCTTAATCCCATGACATAACTTAAGTCAAATACATTAAACAGGGTACAGATTTATTATCCACAGCAAGAACTTTTTTCACAGCTCTAATGGCCTCAATAGTTGAAATTAAAATTCATGGACTCAAATATTTGCTAATATAATGTTATAACAATAAGGGCGGAAAGTACATAATAACTGACTTTTCAGCAGCAGCTGGAATATTTCTGTGAGAAAAATAATCGTTTCCCAAAGCGTGGAATGATAGGGCTGCTTTATAGGCACTGGGAAATTTTCTCTTGTCATCATTCGTCATCTGTTTCAAATTAACAACAATGCCACAGTCAACGAAATTCAATAGCTCTATTTCCAGTAATACTGTCGCATCTGTAAAAATTAAAAATAGATGGTTTTTTAATTTAAGAAAAACACAACAAAAAAGTTTCCACTACGAGCCAAATAGTTAATTATTAAAATACCAGAACTACCAAAATAAGAATTTTTCTTTCAAGAATTTCTTTTTTAACTTAACATTGAAACTGCTGGGTGTATTGAAAAGTTATAATGCTAAAAATTGCTTCCACTCAAAAATATGTATTTGCATTTATTCATTAACATCCTCATACTGAATATGAATGTGTATACACAGAGGAATTCAGACATGATGCTATTTGTTTAAGGATTACGCAAGAATACAAATATTAAACAATCTTATCAAATGCATATATTTTTTTATATTGATACGAATAATTGCTTTTGTTCAGATCAAAACAAAAACAGTCCTATTGCATAAATAGAAGCATTAAATTATCTGCTCTAAATATGAGAAAATGTTACTACTCACTGGGTGGAATCCTAGGTGGAGCACCCATGGTCCCGAAAGCATAATTTGGTTCAACAAGAAACTGCGACTTTTCGTGCTTTTTCATTGATGAGACGGCTATCTCGAAGCCAGGATAAAGGCTTCCAGTACCCAGCTGAAATCTGCTGGGCTTGTGACTTCTCAAGTAGGAAGTGTCAAAAGGGACTTCCTCCATCTCTAAATATGAACTGTACTGGACATATATGACAGAATTCTCTGGGACAACACTTCCTACCCCCTCTCTTTTTATCTGTAACAGAAAAATATAATAAACATACACAGCTTAATACAATAAAGAACCTTGTCACCCATGTCTTCTCTCTTCTATGGTCCCAAGCTAGACCAGTTTTTGCCACTCATAATTTGCAGCTCATATTATGAGAAAAATGTTTATAGATTTCACTTATATAGTGTTAAATAAAGCCTTTTGTGAATTATGGAAATTAATTCTTAATTTTATTTCCTCCTTTCTTTTATGGCCCCATAGAGACAGCTCAGGACTTTATGATGGCTATTTAATTTTGCCACTTGTATCCTTTATCATTAGTTTCTTCATCAAAAATAACAAAAGAAAATGTTAATTGGTTGATGTTCAAACTTAATATGGGAATATTGACTTTATTAGCCATCACAGACTGCGACTGTGTGCAATAAATAAATAAAAATGCAAATTTGGCCCTACTATAAATGATTACTATTTTTTGTATACCTGTTTACTTAATAGTACAATTCAAATTTTCATTTGCCATTGTCCACTCTAAATGTATACTCACCATTTTCCGCACACCTCCATCATCAGTCAGTTTGGTCATTTTATCACGAAACTTGTCGAATGGTGAAGCGTTGGGGTTATCATCATTCGGATCCAGTTGCACACAGTCGAGGTTGATATATGGGGCGAACTCATTAAATTCATAACAACTGTCCACCCTCCTTTCAAAGTCCGTGGTATCACTTATTTCTTCTCCCTTAGAAGCGTCAAGTGTAAATTCGGTAGATAAATCATTGACCAAATCCCTGTAGATGTGTAAAATACATAGTAAATACAAATTCTATAAAGTCAAAATTTGTTTCAAAATTAAAGAGATAGTACCGTAGATTAAAAAAATTGCAATAATATTTACCGGCAAGTTTCCCATGTTAATATAACAAAGTTAATGAAGTTCGTTTAGTACTTACTTAAGCATAAGTCCATCTTTGAGTCGAGAGGACACTTCAAACTCTTCTTCCTCGTAATAGTCTTTTCCTTCCATTTAAATTCAAAATTATCTCCTGATAAAAGATAATAACGAAATGCTAAATGAAGGAAAGCGGAATGTAGAACAAGTTAGAGGCATAGAGGAAGCAAAAAATATTAACCGCACTCCACCTCAACACAGTCGATCCAAAATATTTGACCAATCAAAATCATGTCTGATAATGACGTCTCCTATTGGTTAAAAGCTACATTAATAAAAATGTTTGGTAATATAATATTACATTAATTATATTATCAAAATGCAATTAATGCACACTTAAAGATATCTAAACTTGCATAAAATGTAATCAATGGGTAAAAATCACAAATGATTTAAAACCATATAAAAATGAGACTAATTTCAGCCTGCAATTCAATATTCAATAAATATGAATATTTATTTCTGTATTCGCGTTGAAGTCGATATTTACGTACTTTTGAGTGTTTAAAAAACTATTATGCCTGAAATAAGTATTAATGGTTGTGGCTTCTGCAACACAAACAAATGTTGAATTCTAAATTTCCTAGTTCTGCTCGAAAGAACTCAATAATTAATATTTAATAGACCAGGGTAACAAACTTTACCGTTTCGTACCTGTTTCATAAATTAAAACTTATTTTTAATAACCCTAACGAGGGTTTTTTCTTCTCTTGGAAAATTAGTTTGGGGCGGAACGAAACATCTCCCCCTTTTAATACCCTTCGATTCTATTTTTAATTTGCTACGTACGATGATATTTTTTGTCGCAAAAATTGGATCGTTTCAGTTCTATTATTAAAAGCACTGTAACAGCATAACAAAAGGCGAATATTTCAGTTGCCGGCAAATTTTACTCCCCTATATTTCCCCGACGGCCAAAATACGGTTGTCCGTTCCACGAAAAGGAATTTCTTCCGCGATCTGATAATTTTCAACGCTGGCTTTCTCTTTTAAATTTATTTTTTAATTAGAGCGCGAAAAAATAAATATAAACTCGAGTGGGGGCTATTGACTGTGCGAGGGTTGTAAACATGGGAGCTGACCTTAAGCCGCCCCCTGCACGCGGGGGTTGCCATTAAAACCGACTCCGCCCTTTCCCTATCAGCTTTATCATTTGGCCCAGCCCTTTCGCCTCCCAATTTTCCCAGTCCCAGAATGGAACTTCGACCGGGCTGCGATCCCTTCAGAGGGTAGCCGGCGTTGGGAGGCCTCCGACCAGGACCTGTTAGCCACCTTTCGACAAAATGGGCGTCTAACAAGATGTATTTTAAAACGGTGACGTTGCAGGTACCTAGTGTATTTCACTCGATTGAGAACTCATTGTACTGTTTTGTAAACCCGGGTTCACTTCAGGAAGTGTCCGATTGGAGAGTGACCTCACTTAAATTGCTTGTGTCATTAATCCTACTGCGAATGTGTCAGATCTACCACTTATCGCTTTCGTGATCCACATTCATTCTTGGAGGGAGAACCAACTTGTAGTTTTAATCTATTGTTTAAATTATTTTTTGTATTATTATAAAAAAAAATTTACATTAATTAAATTTCTTTTATAAAATTTCATTTTTTTTAAACAAGTTCCAAGATACAAAAAGGTAAAATTAAAGGTGCACATTTGTTGAATATATTGTTTGAATTTAATCTGTGATTTTATATAATATAATATTCTTTACCATACTTATCTTTTATATTTTATATGCCATGAATTTTTATGTCTTTTGACATTATTTGACTATTACTTATCAGTAGTCATAATATTTAGTCATAATTAAAGAAAGATCGTTAAATTATTAAATTATCATTAAATTGACTATTTTGATCATAGTAAGATATAAGTTGTGATCATGTATGTACTAATTTGTTTTTCCTTTTTTTCAAAGTGAAAGAACATGTCTGGTGGTGAAAAAAAGAAGAAGGCGGCAACACGAGGTTTTGGTTGGGAAGAGGCGGGTGGTGAATTCTACCAAGAGTGCTATCCGGGCGCTGAAATAGATTTGGAAGCCTTGCCCAGGGATCCACACTACTTTGCCACTCTCTTGCCCAGTAAACAAAACAGAGCAGGTAATTAATAAGTTCAAAATTTAATCATGTATCTCTGTATTTTAATTGAAGAAGTAATAAAGGACCACATATGAAAGTAATTAAGTTCAAATTTTTGTCAACATTAAAAAATAATTTCCTGAATAGATTTTACATGTACATTTGTACTTCCAGAAATTTATAAGATTTATTGTTTGATTTTTTAATTAGTGAACATATGAACCCTTACCAAGTGTTATTATTTTAGTCACAGAGAAGGTGTTTTTTATATTGAGTAATAATAATGATTATTTACTACTTTTATTGAACAATTTCTAAAACATTATTTAATATATTAATTATTGAGTGATTTCTACCAAGTGGATAGAACATTAATGTCAAATTATTTCCATAATAAAATCATTAATCGTTATGAAAAATATTGCTATATTCAGCAACTTCAAAAAGGCAGCGGGGTGAAAGTAAATCAACTTTCAAACGAAGAACATCAACTAGGTCCAGAAGATATAGCACCATGGGCCAAAACACAGTACAGACAGATATTCATGTTTCTATGATGCCGGACCTATCAGGTAATTAATTATCATTAGTAAAACGTAATTTAAATTTGCATATTATAAAATGGAATTCACAAGGAAGTATCTGTGTGTTCGGTATTAATCATTAACAGTATGTTACTACAAATATTAATATGATTTGTGCAATAGTATTTATGAAAAAAACCCTAACCTGTACCTTTACATTCTTCAATGTATTACTCCGTCCATTATTTAGTGTTATTCAAAATGATTTACACATTTTATAAAATGAGGGATTTCTGTATATTTCAGAAAACTTGGCCAATGAGGAAAGCACATGGGAAGAAATCATGCTGATAAAGGCAATGCCCGTAGGGATGACCCAGAAGAAAGAGATGAAATCCAAACTGCTGGTGAGAAGATCTTTACTTTTAAATATCTAAATGTTTAAGAATCTTGTTCTATGTTATGAATGATGCTTGTGTTTGTAGAGTGCCGAAACGTTCAGACTGCAGGGTCTAAAACAGTTCAAGTGGCAACGTAGGAAGCTGTGGGAATACCTGAAGATGAGGAGGAAAGAAGTGTACAAATCGCTGGAACTTTGGCGCAGGTGCATCAAAACCATCGAGGGGAACTTTGGTACTGGGGTGGCAGCCTATTTCCTTTTCATAAAGTGGCTGATGTTCTTGAATCTGTGGACATCGGCGCTTATTGTTTGTTTCCTGGTCGGGCCGACCACTCTTGTCGACTCTAACGACGTCCAGACTTGTGAAAACTCGACGCGCGAAGAGGAACAATGCTGCGCCGGTGCCAACGCCAGCTTCACAGTCATGGACCTCCTCCAAGGTTCAGGTTGGTTTGAGTCGACGCTTATGTATTACGGAATCTACTCTAATCGTTACATCAGTCCAGACGTCGGCTACAACCTCCCTCTGGCCTATCTGGCCACGCTGGTCGCCTACCTCATAGTCAGCCTCTGCGCTGTCCTCAACAGAGCCTGCAAAGGTTTTAAGCAGTCTTTGATCGAAGGCCAGGGCCAATACTATCGATACTGCAACGCGTTGTTCTCGGGCTGGGACTTTTGTATATACAACGACAAATCGGCCAACATCAAACAGAGGTCGCTCTATTACGAGATGAGGTCCAGTTTGGATTCGGAGAGGATAGAAGAGGAGAAGAGAAACAGGACCAGGGAAGAGACCTGTAGGCTGATCTCCCTAAGAGCCTTCATTAACATATTCATATTGTTGATTCTCGGAGCAGCATCTTCTCTCGTTTATTTCACATTTGTCTTCTGTTACACCGAGCTGGAAAACAACAGCGGCGATGATGTATGGTATTCTCTCATTTTGGAATTTGGTCCGGTAATGTGCGTTGTACTGCTGAACAGGGTTGTGCCCAGAGTGTTCTCTCAGATAGTATCTTTTGAAAAGTATACGCCATCTCTAACCGACAGGTTGACTCTATGCCGAAATGTAGTTGCCAGGTACACTCTTTTACTAGTCCTCCTGTTTTCTATTCATTCCCAAGTCGGAGGGGGAAATTACATGGATGGAGACGGATGTCCGTTGTGTTGGGAAACTTACGTCGGTAGACAAATTTACAAGATATTGCTGATAGACATTGCAGTTGAAGCCAGTTTCTCATTCCTGTTGGATTTTCCAAGGATGTTGTTGGCAGAGCACGTGAGGTGTTCTCTGGCGAGGACATTAGGCTCTCAGACATTTGACCTGTCTCGCCATGCTCTCGACCTCGTCTATACACAGACCTTAGTATGGTTTGGCACTTTCTACGCTCCTCTCCTTCCGGCACTGGCTACTGTCCTCTTGTTCTTTTCTTTCTACATAAAAAAATTTTCCTGTTTGGTTAACTGTTCTCCATCTCTTAAGCTGTACGGTGCATCTCGTTCAGCATCCTTAATTGCGTCATTGTTGTTGGTGAGTTACTTTGTGGCGGTGGTGCCTTTGGCGTACGCTTTCTCGGACATGGAGCCATCCATTTCGTGTGGACCTTTCAGGGGCCTGGCTACAACGTGGTCCCTCGTGGAAGACACCTACGCCTCACTTCCATCCTGGCTCAGGATTTGCTTTGAACGGCTCTCCACCGCTTCTTGTATCCTCCCGTTGTTCATTGTACTCCTCATATGCCTGTATTACTATTATGTCGTTTACCAGGCCAATAGTCAGATGGTGAGTGTACTGAAGAAGCAACTTGTTCTCGAGGGTCACGACAAACAATTCCTCTTGAACAGGCTTAGCGCCTTCATTAAACAACACCAGGAGCGACACAAACCTTCCAGATCAGTAGATCCCACGACTGCTGCAAACAGTTAAAAATTATGCTTATTTATTTAGATTTGTTGTCACGTCCTATGAGACTGAAATGTCGATTATAAATGTCTCTATTAATTGTTCGGTGTCAGAATCCAAATTTTTGTTATATATATGAAAGAAATATGAATGTTTTGTTTAGGCTCAGACTTTATTCTGGATGTCTTGAATCATTAGTAATTGATTAGGTAGAACCTTTCTTTAAACATATATTTAATAGATATAATTGTTATATAGTCATTGTAGATAGATATCAACTCTGGTGATGAGTATTATCTTGAAATGGTGTAACTTTAAATAATTCTGACACTGACTCAACGATAATTCTATTCCATTATTTCAGAATAATGTATAATCGCTTGATGATTATTCCATCTGGTTTAGTAGCAATATTGAAGACTGATGGTTTATTGAATGAATTTTCATGCATTGCAACCAAAAAATGTGATTGTGAAATTTTCGAGGCATACTTTTATCTGAAATATTTTATTTGTTGAAAATGAATTGATGAATGAAATCAAAACATTCCTTCCTGCATTTTTAGGCATCCAATTTAGGTTATAAATTCAATAAGCTGTTTCCTGATACAATGTCATGCTATTTGTTTCATTAATGTTATCCATTAAAAACCTATAACTTTTAAAATTGAGTAATTTTATTCCAAATTAAATTAAGTCATTCAAAATACATCAATCTTTTTTATAGAAAACTGTAGCATGTATTGAAAGGTTGTGGGATCATAACTGCAAGAGAAGGAATATGCCTTGTGAATTGTTACATTATTATTATTATTGTGTCATCAGCACCATTATTTTTTAATGTTTACTCCTGACAAATTTGGTTTTACATATTAAATTTTGAAGTGAAGGTGACCTACAAGATAATGATATTACTTTACAATTTTGATCTTTTGGATGTTAGTGTGCCACATAAAGGGAACTATGCTTAGCACACTTTAGATTAAGTTAATGAGATGAATACATAAGCTCATTCACAGTGGTATATCTGATATCTATTCTCAGGAATAAGCTGAATTTACTGTGTATAATCTTGATGTGGGGCAAGTGTTGGACCAAACTTATTATCCATTCTCCCATGTACATATTTTAACAGTTATCTATATGGTTACAAATAATTGTACCTTGCCCTTAGGATGCACACAACACAATATACGCACTTAGTTTCTAACTTCAGTCCTCCCCTTTTTAGGATAATATTTATAAGAAACCAGAAGGATTCTTGTGAAAATCATATCTAATTGTATGTTGCTTTATTTTAAAGTTTTAACCATTATAATGAATTATATGAGTGTAAATAATGATTTTGAGTTTAGATAATCTACAGATAAAGGTAATCTGAGGCAAAAGTGTTTTATTTCTTCCAACTTTTAATCTACAAGGGTAAACAGAATAAACAGCCTTTAAAAACAATTCACTTATTGATATCGTATTTAATTTTAAATATTTAGTATTTTCAAGCTGGTTATTAGACTTTGATGAAATTTAGATGCCTGTAAACTTGGAAGAATTAAAAACACTTTTGATTGCTGTAGCCTTGATTTTTTAGAAACAATTTTTTACTAATGTAAACATTTTTGTAGTTAACCCTCTTATGTAGATTTGATGACTAAATTGTACATAACCCACCTGCATTTTATCATAAATTTACCACATTATTGGGTTGTGAGTAATAACAATTTAGTTCAAAATAATTTTTATGCCATTAAGAATGAAAACAAAAATGAAACATTCGTGATGAAAATCGCTCAGAACGTAACTTAGCAGTAGGCAATTGTGTGACTGTTGAATACCTGCCAATTTTATATAAGAACTTATTAAGAAGTTAGAAGGAGAATTGAAAAGAGTGTGGACTGGATCAGTTATTTTTTATAGGGTCAGTAACCTGACAGTTGAGGTAACTAATCATTATTCCATTAATGAAAAAAAGTTATACTCTTCCTCCCAAATGTAGCTTTCTTAATGTTTGTAATTTTTAAATACATACATACATACATGTATATATATTACACAATGTACATATGTGTATGAGTAGTGATGTAGTTATATACAGTTTAAATGAAACAATATAAATTGATAAAAAAATACAATTTAAATTTTAATATTGATGTGAATAACAGAGTTGTTTAGAATTATTTTAAACAAAGGTAACTTTAAATTTTATGTGTATTATATTATGATTTGTTATTGTTGAAAGGATTACTGTAAAGTTCAATTACGTATGTCAGTCTGAATTAACTATGTTAGGAAAGTTGTAATAATTCATCGAATGGATCCAATTGTGATCCTATTGTTTATTGGTTCTAGTTTTATCGGTCAGTGAAAATGTGCCAATTTTGAGATATATTCAATTTAACTGAACCCCCATTTAAATTCAATCATTAGCTAATTTGTAAGTTCAATCACATTATAAAATGTATTATGTTAACAACCTAATGTGTATATGTATATGCAAAACGTGTACCTTTCCTATGTATACTCCTGACATTTACCTTTGTGTTCTCTAGTCAAGTCTGATTACTTTATAATTGTTTACTTATTGTGATGTTTTATGAGTGTGATAAACTAATTATTCATTCTGTTATTGAAATTGGCCCACCGTCTCTTGGGTTAATGACTGTTTTTATGAATAAAATTAAATATATATACATATATATTAGTTTTTTAAAAACACTTCCGTGTTTTAATTCAAGTTTCCATGCCTTCCCTATCCTGACACCCTAAAGTATAACTAATAAAAATAATAATAAATATATATATATATATATATATATATATATATATAAAACTTAAGAACAGTATAAAGCACTAAATGAGAGGTTCCAATTTGAAGAAATCAAGTAAAAATTATAAACAAATCTTCATATCATTATTTGAAAATAATATGTATTTATAAGATATTATATAACAATGTAACCAATAGTTAAAAGAGATCTAATGAAAAATTTTAATTTGGAATGAATAAAACTAATTCTCAATAGTAAAAAAAATAATGTTTACAGATTTGTTTAAGCATTATAATAAGGAAAAATTTCCTGGAATTTCAGTTCAAGTAAAAGTAATTGGAAAGAACAGCAGTCAGGCATTTCTGGAATTTATTCTGTTTCTTCCTTTGGTTTACAACTTGACTCTGTAGCCTCTTGAAGTGGAGTGTGAATCTAAAGAGATAATATGTAAGTTCACATGACATATAAATAAATAACACCTGTCATTAGGGAAATTCATGCAATGATTAGAGATAATGAGTTTAAACAACTTACAGCACTAGAGATGTCTAACCAGTCAAGTGCATAAAGTAATTTATCATTTCTCGATGGTATTCTATCCCAGTTCCAATGCGTAAATGTGTCAAAAGTTCCTGACACTCTGAAAGTCCTCAACTGTGTAGAAGAATTTGGCCTAAAGGGTTCTTTCATAACAATCCCAACATAATCTGGGGGTAACGTGACTTTTTTCCCTGTCAATGGATAGCCACGAAGGGAGCATTCCAAAACTAAACAAAGAAACCAAATTTCATGTTGATAGTTTATTATAGTTATGAAACAGTCAAATTTCATAAAAAATGTATGATGGCTACTAAATTATTTTTACTTGGTATCACACTGCTACAGAAATATTTCAGTGATTAACAACACAGTAACTTATTACACAGTAATTATTACAGTAAATTATTACCATGTACCAATCAAAATTTCAGCCCACATATGTGCTATACACACCGTAAATTCATAAAGTTACATAATACATTCAGTATAAAATGAGCAAACCATATGAACCTACACTATAAACTTTATAGTCATGTATGTTACAAAAAAATGTGTACGTTGCAACTGAGCACATATTAGAAAGAAAAAATTATGGTTATTGACAACTCACGTTCACTCCCTTCAATTTGGCTGGGTTTGAAGTACAAGTCTTTGTTCGGATTTTCCTTACAGTCAAATTTGCATGGTATGAAATGAACATCACATTTCTTCTCTTCGTTTTCTTCTAAATTTTTAATAAGAATTGACATATTCTTTTAGTGAAAGAACCTACTGCACTATAGACTTCCACGGATTCTGGCGCCAATTATTCCTAATCTAAAAGGCAGTAGTGGTGAGCCAATCAATGAAAATTGTATAATTAAAATTTGTCATTAAAAACGTCGAACTTACAAAAATAATCCTAAATTTACTCATAAATTAATGCTATATTTACATTATATTGATGTGAAATAAGGTTTAGTCAGTTATTAAAAAGGTAAGTTTTAACTGAAATATTCTTCTACAGTTTTTACTATTAGGGGTACCCAAAAGTAATCAACAATTTGATAAGATGTATTTGGTCTTATACTACTCACCTTTGTGCAGTAAACAAGCATACCATTACATTTATCAGTCTCTTTGCTCAACATTTCATTTAGTATTAAGTTGTTCAGTGCCTTGACAGAGTATGACAGGGTTCGCACCTTCTGAAGAGCATATTCGCAACTGCATACTTTTTCAGTATAATGCAGGAATTAAGGCGACAGCTGCAACTCAAAAAATAAATGAAGTTTATGGTGACGTGTTGACTGTAAACAAGTGTGGACGTTGGTACAGGAGGTTTGCCGAGGGTGATTTTGACCTCAGAGACAAGCCTCGAAGCGGAAGGCCCAAACAGTGTGACCAGGATGCCTTGAAGACCCTAGTGGAGTCTGATCCGAGGTTGACCATTGGGGAACTATCCATGAGACTTGGGTGCACAAGGTCCACTGTACAGAGGGCCTCCATGAAATTGGAAAGGCACACAGACAGGGACAATGGGTACCTCATTAAAAATAATTTTACAGTTTACAAATGTTTTAATTTGTTTGTATAATTAAAATCTCATATATAAAAATCTCCTCTGATCCATAGGTATTCTTCATGTATTATACATATATTCTGCATTTTTAATTCTTGTATTTTCACAGACTGTCAAATTTTTTTAAGACAGCATTTTCTTCGAATAAATACAATTAGGAAAAATAAAAAAAACAATTAGTTGAACTGAAATGAATACAAAAGTCAACTATTATTTTTCAACTATACATCACCAGAACAGGAATTATTTTGAATTGCATTTCACAGTAGATATTATTAAAAAAACATTTTCACCTCACCTCTAAATGTATTAGTTTTGAAAAGAAAGGACAAAGAATAAACTATAATAAAATATATATATTAATTCTTATTGTACAATAAATTAAAAATGTATTTTGATTATTTATCCGTTGTAACATGGTAGAAATGAGGAGCCAGTTCATGAAGCCATGAGGGTTTCACAACAGTTAACTCCCTCATATACAGTCTTTGGGTGTGAACAGTTTCACAATAAACCACCCTAAACAGAAACAAACATTAGTTTCAAAATATTCATGTTTAAACAATAAAAAAACATTTTATATTTTAACTTCTGAATAAAAGTTTTATCTTAATTTATTTATAAAATCCTCACCACTGTGGCTGTTTAAGTGTGTAGAGGACTGAAGATGGATGAATGTGCAAATCCTTTTCACCTCTTACAGTTTTGTAAACTCCAGAGCTATGCAAGTAAGCAGCGTTGGCAAAGAAACCAGCTGTTATACACTTACCAACCATTTCTGTATCGGCTTGAAACAATATAAAGAAAAATTGATTATAGGAAGAACATTATTTGTCATAACAAATTTTAAGCATTATTCAGAATAGGTTGATCAAATATAGTACAATCATTTGCTAATAACTAAGGAAAAGCAATAAACATTAATTAATCTAACCAGTACATTTTTAAATTATCAGAAACTTTAAACTAACTTAATAAGCAAATGTGATACTCAAAATGTTTTTCTTAATTTATAATTTTAAATTAATATTCTTTCTGACTTAAGGACAACACAAACTCCCAGTGATTTAATTTTATACCATGTATTATAAAGCAATATCCCCTGTTCTTGAGCAACAATAGTGTAGTGACTACATTTAACAATATACTCAGTAAAAACCTTTTCCAATACCTTTACAGGACACAAGAGGAATGTCAAAACTCTGAAGAAGACTGGCTATTTGTGACCGGATCTTCTGGGCTCTCTTTAATGCCTTATGATTGATGAAATTTTTATGACACCATTGGTTGATTTCTTTTTTGTCGGCCAGTCTTCTGTTGTATGAAGCATAAACGTTCAAATATGTGAGCAGATCTCCCTCTACAACCTCAAACTTCCTGTGGGCTATCCTTGCTTTTATAGCAGCCGATCCACCAGCGGGCTCAATCAGCACGCTCTTCACTTGCAGCAGAGCCAACAAACATGTCATCTCTTCTGAACATCCCATTTCATCTGTAAATATTTTAAATGGGTTTTATACTCATGCAGACACGGTGCATATAAAGAGAACTTTTCAGTTGTGTTAAATAATGTAACAAAATATAAACAAATCAGATAAAATTACCTTTATAGACCAGCTGTAAATTTTAAAACAAAATATTATGCGATAAATACCATTCTTCTTATGAAATAAGTGATTGCATCAATGGACTAAAAATTTTGAAAAGATAAAGGTTAACGATAATAGATTCACTCACGTGACACAAGCAAAGCCTTGGCATGGAGAGGACTAAGGGGGAACTCAGCCATCCTTGTGCCCAATGGATCTGTCAGCTGTGAAGACTCCAAAATCGCTCCAAGAGCATGGAGCAACTCCAATGCAGAGAGCAGTGACTTGGCCGGAGGCGGTGATGGAAATGTAAAGCGTAGTATATTGTCAATACCCAGAGCTTTTAGTTGCAATACGGCTCCACTCAATTCACATCTCCTCATTTCTCCAGGGGTCTCATGTTCGAGATTTTCAAAACTTTCTTCTGTATATAGTCTGCAAATGAAAATTTTCACTATACATTATTGACAATGAAAGGCCAAAATCATTTTAACTCAAATTTTGTAGTCATATCTCTTACTGTTAAAGTAATAAACGTCATGAAAATTCAAATAAAGCCCCATTTAAATTTGGTAATTAAAACAATAGAAGGAATTTAGAAAAAATTGCAAGGATTTGAGGACACAGTAAAGATATAACTTTCCTTTCCTACATTGGATAATAATATAAACCAAACTACATTACCTACATATAATTGGAACAAAATTATTATTAAAATTAATTTATTACTTACAAATAAATAATGCACAATATTGTACTCTATAGGCAAATTGGAAACCCCTAATTTTTCTGATAATTATCAGTCAAAAATAATGTGACAATGTTGAATTTAGTAGTTGTTTGAAAGACAATAATTAAATTAATAATTTTTTCAATGGCAGAGAAAATATTATGTACAAATTCTTATTACTAATAAACTTTCAAATATTCATGCTTCTTCCTAATGAAGATGTATGAGGATGAATGCAACATATAAGAAAAAATGTAGATTTTTTTACTTCAACATCTAATTTTTCTTATGAAACAGAAATTAATTATGTTCTAATTATTATTTACAAATGTCTAATTATGTTAATTATAATAAAACTTACCTGTATACTTTTCCATGCCTAAGCCTACCAGCCCTGCCAGCCCGCTGTTCAGCAGCTGCCTGTGATATTGGAACAGTAATGAGGCTCTCTGTATGCGACTCGGCATCAAACCATTTCATTTTCACATAACCACAATCTACAACTAGATAATAAAAAAGAATCTTTGAAACATAATACATAACTAGATAATTAATTGTATTGAGTATTAGAACAATATAAAATACAAATATATACATATATAGTATGGTCAAAACCAAACTGTGAATTATTCTGTACCATTTATTAATGAGATAAGCTGTTATATTCGGACAAATTTTGATTGTAGGAGCAAGAAAAACCAACTCAATTACCATATACGATGCCAGGAATAGTGACAGATGTTTCAGCAATATTTGTAGCAATGACTACTTTCCTCATGCCTCGCGGAGTGTGCCTAAACACTTTGATTTGTTCAGAATTTAACAGGGAGCCATACATAGGCAGAACAAATCTCTTTACTAAAACAAAAAAAAATTAAACGGAATAAATACAATTGTATGGTAAAAGATATGATTTCCCAGTTAACAATAGGATTACTATACTACTGCTTTTTAAACAAATACTATTATTACAAAAAAAATTTGGGTATATATAGACACATACATTCTTTTGATATCTATGAAATAAAAAGGAAAAATGCATTTTAATAAATAAAATTATTATTATTATTTCATTGTTTACCAAATGCCATTAGTACACTTATAGTTGTTATAAGACATTAATACCTTTTTTATACTTAATCATAAATTTCCAAAGAAGTTATTTAAATTTCAAGCTCTTACTACGTACCTAGGTGTGTGTGAACATCAAAAACAAAATTATTGCAGTTTAGATTTTGAGTATTGATAATTAAATAAAAACAATATTTATCAGAATCAGATATTGCTCACTAATTCATTGGGGTGCTTTACACTTTTCTTTGTCTGGCAGATGTATTATTTATTTTATCATAAACACATAATTTTTGCTCAAAGAAAAGTGGCAGCAATAAATAACAATATCCAAAATAAGACGTACGTCCAGCTGTAGTTTTATTTTCTGATGGAGAATACTGTTGAAGGAGAGAAATTGCCTGGTCAACTTCTTCTTGCCCAGTCAAGAAAGCTAAAATATCACCTGGTGGTTCGCACTCATCAATCTTTACTATTGTTTCAACAACACCTTTCAAGTAATCAGCAACAGGTTCTGGAAAGTAAAATTATCAAAATGTTTTAGAATTTTTCTTGAAGAATTTAAAAAATGATCATTATCTTTCCTAAAATACCATCTGAAATATAGGATCAAAAATAAATTATATATATATATATATATATATATATATATATATATATATATATATATATATTTAAATAGACATTAAATTATTAGATACTATAACACATTACAGAGAGCTTAGACTTAAACAGAGATATTCTCTATACTTCATATTTACAAGTACATTTAATATTTAATATTTGATTAAATTTAATATTTGATAAACAAAATTAGAACCACATTTAACATTCAATATCTAAAGGGCAAACCTTGTAAATATAATACTTCAACAGGGTACAGCCTCCCTTCAACACTAATTATTGTTGCAGTATGTTCACTAACATCTTTTGTTGGGCACATTTCAAAGAAGTTGCACAAACTTTCTGCATCTACTGTCGCTGATGCAACAATCAATCTTAAAGTTCTTCTTTTCTGTTAAAAAAAACATTCAGATTATTGTGATTCATTCTTGAACAGAAGCACTGAAAATTTAGTATTTTAAAATTCTAGCGCGGACTATGCACCTTCAGAATTTTTTTAAGAAGCCCCATAAGTATGTCTGTGGAGAGTGTCCTTTCGTGTACTTCGTCCAACATTATGACTGAGTACATTCTCAATAGTGGATCGGCCATCATCTCCCTCATCAGGATACCCTCTGTCATGTACTATGAAACAGAAATAATAATAATTTTAAAACATTCCTTGAAAATAAATATTGATTTATACTGCGGGCTAGGAAATCCTCTCTGTACTCATTTCAAATGTTTATTTGAAATTCAAATGTTTATTTATTTATTATTTGCTACAATAGTGCAATTGTCTACAATGAAATTGATTACAGAATGGATTTAGGTTCATGTTCTGTCATCAGAGTGCTTCTATCACTAACTGAAAATTTAAATTAATAGCTGCCTCTACATGTTAAGAAAGAAGTTATGATGTGAAAATACTATATAAATGAACGGTTGTTGAAAACTTAATGTCTCTAAACTTAATATTTACTCTAATGAAATTTTATTTAGGCAGATACTTTAATTTTTGTAGTATTTTTATCGGTGCAGTCGTCAAATCTTATTGAGTAGCCCACTACGTCTCCAAGAAGTGAACCCTTTTCTTCGGCGACCCTTGCTGCCAGACTAGTTGCGGCCACTCTTCTCGGCTCAGTGATACCAACCAATTTTCCATCATCGCACCATCCAGATTCCAGCAGGTACTTTGCAAGAAACATTTAAAATCCAATTAATTGTTACTCAATATGTGTTAAACAAACTTCAAAATTTACACACGAAGAAGCTCTTAACTGAATCTTATTTAATAAATATTTTTAAGATATACTGGAAAAAGATGTTACCAAGATAAGATCATAGAAGGAATCTTTACCTGGGGGACTTGAGTACTTTTCCCACAACCGGTTTCACCAACAAGAATAAGAGTTTGATATTTTTCAAGAAGGTACAATATATGATCCTTGTTCCTGTAAATAGGTAACCTTTTTCTCTGTTCATCGAGCACCAGGGAGAGGTGGGCATTGTACACAAAAGTGGTACTGTTATTAGCTTCAACATCAGGCCTGTCTTCTTCCCACCCTCCGTCGTCTTGAAAAGAAATTAAGTCTAAGTATATACATAGTTTTACTATATTTTTCTCAGTTCAGCTTTACAGGGAGATCTACAGAAATATTTCAGCTGTGCAGCACCAAGTACACTAGAGGTAGGGGTTTGTTATACGAGTAGTGGGAATCAAACCCATAATCTGTAAAGCCAAATGTTCTTGAACATGTGCCATGAACTAAGTTGTATACTCTAGGATTCATTATCATAGTAAAAATGATTATTGCTCCATAGGAAGATGTAAACCCATTTGATACAAAAGATATACTAGGTTACTGAGAACCTGGTGAAATGACATATTCTTGTTCAGACACAGTGGGTCCTGACATATGTCGTTTTAGAAAAGAGTTATACAAGCACAATATAATATTTTTTTATCAGCATGCCGACAACCATCTGAATTTCTAGCTAGAACAATCTAGCCCTCTGTATGAATAATTCCATTTGTCTATTCAGGTTTTATATAAAGTGTAAATTTTTTTGTCAAATTATGTATATTGTTAGAGAGGAGAGTATGATATAAGAAGTGGGATTGTTTTGTTACATAAACTATTCAAAGTATCAAACTGCTAGTTTAAAAAACCTCACCTGGCTTCAGAAATTTTGGTTTTGCATTCATTTTTATGGAAGTATTAACAAAAATTCAGATCTCGAGGAAAAAAGAGTAAAATTTATGAATTATTAAATATCAGGGAATTAGAACAAACATGTAACTTTGGGGAATTCATTTTACGGCACAAGTTACATAAGTTTATTGCATAGTAGTGATTTTTGGAGAAAGATTGGCCAAATTCCTTAAGAGTCACACATAGGTAAAAATTGCACTGATTCTTATTTTGGCCGCCAAACCTCAACACGGTTGTGTAACCTTCGTACTAAAAACTAAAGAAAGGCTTGCAACTGAACGAAACTAAATTTACCAATCTGGAATTATGTCTGAGACTAATATTATCTGACAATATCAAATTTAATAATCCTAATTTATTCTTAAGATCGTAATTATGTCTAAAACAATGGTATATTTTCAGAGGACAAATTACAGAGTCCAATGTTGATTTAATTTTCAAAAATCCGCGCATAGCTCAGGCACATATCAGGCACATTTGCGCGGTAAATAAATGTTAAAAAACAATTTCAAAAATAGGAGGTTCTGATCATGTTTAATGAAAAAATGTTTATAAATTTGGGTGGCCTAGAACAGTTGTCAATGTGGGACTACACACGTGTATCCTGCTTTAAAACCTGATACTTCACACATATACCTATCAGGATATTCCTGATAGAACAGCAGAAGTTAGCAGCATATCAGTCTATTTCAATATGAAAAATATCCTAAATTGTAATTCAGGCAAAAACAGTACTAATTAATTCATTGAAATATGGATGTTTGTAAATTTGCTTAGGTCAGTAGCTACCCATACACAACCATTGGGTTATGTATGAATCCAGGTTAATTCGATAATGGGGTTCTAATATTGCATACACAAAATTCTCCAGCCAATAAAGAATTCTCCAGATCAGAAAAAAGAATGGATACCCCACAAGCACAATGTTCAAGGTAATCAAAAACCAGAAGAACCTTTAGAAACCTCTCAAACTCAGAACAAACCCTCCAAAAATGGGCCATATTAACTGGCCATGATACATTCAAAATATCCAATATTTTCAAGAAACAACTTCAAAATATACAGAACAAAAAACAAATTAGAAAAATACCTCAGCACCTAGCACCAGGACTAGTACAAAAGGAGGGGCGTACCAAATTAAGTGTTGAAGGTGTGATGGTATCTACATTGGCTAAATTGTAAGAAAAATAGAGGACTGTTATAAGGAACTTATAAACTGATTAAGTATAATACTGATAATTTTTTCAGCCACATTATCCACCCTGATTATATTGATTTCAATGATTCTGTTTATATGTATACAAACAAATCCATTTAGACATTTTTGGTGCATAGTGGACCTTAACCATGGAGGAATAGTTTAGGAATAAGCAAAATAAAACTTGTTAATTGAAAAATATAATAATGTATGTAATAATAAATATAAGATTAACACACTTCTTAATTTTTATTTTTGAAGAAATGTTTCCTTTCATTGAGGATGATTTATATCACCATTCCCTTTAGGTTATTGTTGATGGTGGCTTTTAAGTACACCATTCCATAATCAATTTCTAATCTTAATTTTACTCATAACTTAAGTTGGGCAGCAGGAAGAACCTAATTCTAGATTAGATTAAATATAATTGTTTTTTCTTAGATAAAATTGATGGAATGATCATTTAAATCTGAATGGTAAAAAAATCAATATTATATTTCATTATTTAGTTAGTTGTGCATATACAAAAATCAAATAACAATAAAAACAAATTTACATGAAACGTAACAATAACTTATAATCTAATATTAGTAAACAATGTAGAGTAAATATACTTTAAAATAATTAATAGATATATAATTTCTAAACAAAGTTGAGAAATTATTTTTTACAGACTTTTTTCAAATGATAAAGACATTAATTAGCAAACATGGCTACAGACATTTCAAAGTTTATTATATGGAAGCAATTATTCCGAGAAATACTATTACTTACATCTGTCAATATTTAGTGAAAGAAAAAATTCTTGTCTTTTATTTGTATTCAAAAATGATAAGCCCGGTTATTAAATATATATTAATTTTAAATATGATTAAATAATGAAACAACAAATATACAGTAATATTCTCAGTTGATCGAGTATGATCAAGAATGACTTCCTTGGATAATAAATCTTGGGTAATAAAAAGACAATTTGTACAAGAGAGCTCAGAACAATGAGCTAAACACAAAAAATTTTTCTTTCACATCACCAATAAAAGAAGATATAATCTCCAATTGGCAGTAGTCAAGGCATATAAAAATATATAATTATATATAAATGTATTTAAGGCGTTCCAAATATATATGGACTTTTCAAGCTAAGCAAGTCTTATCTGTACCCATAACAAACAGCATATAAACATAATTTGTACATTTCAAAATAGTATATTTTTTAAATCTTTCGTAGAACTGAGGTAAAGGAAGTAAGGTGATTGCTTTATATATATGTATATAGTTTTGGCACTATGAATAGAGTGTTTTTTCAACCCATTCTTCTAGTGTAAATGTAGCGTTGTTTGAGGAGTCTGTGTCCTTTTCCTTAAATATTTCTGAAAATAAACACATAAATAAAATAGACACATTCAATATGCAGTTGTATTAAATATGATCAAAATGTTTCTTAATTTGTTAAGGATCAAGTATCATCAAAAGCATCTATGTTGTAATATAAGTATTTTATATTGTAAGAAACTCAATCATTTTTTTTAATATTGATCTTTAAGTGCTGGTCTTTACATTTTCTGATAAAAATGATTTAAATAAAAGAATTTAATTTAAAATTCCCATTTGCTGATTAAGTATTTTTTTAAATTGAATGTAGTACTAAGATATGTTTAATTTTTATAATATACTAACCTATCATTGATTTTAGCCTCACTGCACACATCATAAAGTCATCGAAAGCGATCTTTCCATCTTTGCTTGCATAGCGGTGGCACAAAACATTTAATATGTGGTGGTTCAACCTGTAACCTGCTGAGTTGAGAGCCTGCCTCAATTCAAATCCACTCAAGTATCCTGAATTGTCCTTGTCGTACAATTTAAACACTCCCTGCAATAAAAAAAATTAAAGCATAAAAAAACATGGGTCATAGAGCTATTATGAAATTAATAATAATTGGCAAAAGTGGGGACTGTAAAAATTATTTAATTCAAGGTATTATTTAAAAAAATCGCATCTATAAGAAAAAAGTTTTATTATAAAAAACCGAAGTAATTTATTTTAAACAGCTGTTTTGATATATAACTGCATGAAATCACTACTGTTGATTTTATCTGATGTGCAGTGATGTTAATATTTTATATTTTTTTGTAGTTATTTTATCATTTGAAAGCTGAAATCTCATAAAACAGAGTCATTCGAATATTACCTTCCATTGTTTGATATCAAGCCAAAGTTGTTTGAATTCTTCAAAACCCAATTTTCCCGATCTGTCTACATCCATCATAGCAATCATACTACGACAGACATCTTTCGAGAAGCCTTCATTTTTGCCCTCTGTAAATCATAAACCAAAAGAGACTGAAGGTGATAATAAAAATAATTAAACAATGTATCCATCACCATAAGCACACAAAGTGAAAATGGCACGGAACAAAGAAGAATTTGGAAAGACTGTAATAGACCTAAGTATATGGCAGGAAGATTTTCGCATTTTTTAATGAATAATTGGCCATTATTTGATACTGAACCAGTAATAAATCCTACAAGGTTTTTATAAGGTTTATATAAATTAATTATCTCATCTCAGATAATATCTAATCTCTTATTTAGTGGATTCCATTTAAACTTCAGTGCATCTACACTTGAAATTGTATTTACAAATGAGAGTAATGCATAAGGAATTCAATTCTACTTCACTGCTACTTTGTTCTATTCTACTTCACTGCTATACTATTCTCTTCAATCTATGCACTAATCAAAAATGCTCACTAATATTTTCATACAAATGCTGGATACCAGATTGTGTGTCACTTAAGTGCATGCACAAAATGCATTTAAAACTATAGTGATTATTATGACAGACAAATCATTTTATTTCCAAATTATAATAATAAGTAGCAGGGGACTTCACGTTTGAGTTTAAATGTGATGTGCATTCTTGAAGATTTCATTTTACTAAGAGTCACTTATGTTAAAGTATATTTTATTTATTAATCATTTAATTAATTTTAACATATCATAAACCATTAAACCTTTCAGAAGAATTAAATTTTAAATATTTTTTATTCTGAAGTACTTAATTATTATATAATAGTATTATATTATATATAATATGCCCAATTATTCCAAATGTAAAATAAACTAGGTTATCTTAATTTATTAGTCAAAGAATGTAAATGATTTACCTTTATGAAATAAAATTACTAATATTTATCAACCTACAAGTGATTAGGTAACCTTTGACACTACATTAGTAAAAGAATTCAAACTTGTAATTTGTTACTACTCTCTCACAAAAATACTTACCAAATGAATACATATGGTCCATACACTCATGCTAACAATTATTTTTATTTTAATGTGTTACTTACTAAACACAAGATATTAACTTCAAGTAAATCATGTACTAAGAATAATTGTAAACTAATGTAAATGCCAGTACTTCTATTATCTGCAATCTGTTATATACATATTCAACAAGCAGCCGAATGTTTACAAATGTGAAAGTAAGAACTGAGTTAAAACATTCTGTAGTAATATACTAACCCATGTTAGTTTTAAGTTACAATTTGAGATCAGAATTTTTCTGATAAAAGAACCCATTTGGTTAATTATAAATGGGAAAACATAAAAGACATTTTGTATATGGTGTATGAGTAGCATATAGTTTATTTTTGTGTATCTGCTTGAGATGAAGAATGAACGTAACTATGAGAATGAATGAGTTCAAGTGAAAGCAATACCATACCAACATACCCTAGAGAATATTAGTAAACCATAAAGGAAGGTCGAACAGAGGACTTCATCTGTATAAGGTAACTGCATATTTTAACTTGCAGTTCTTAAAAACGAAAGGAAGAGAACAAAGTGACAAATGCAGAGAATTGAGAATATGACACCAGTTAAGGTACATAAAAACAATACACACACGAATGCTGAAAATGAATGATACCACAAAATGAAAAAAACCTTCAGTCTCTTGATGGAAGCAAAGATTTAAAAATACAGTGTATGTCCAGTACATATTTACTATGTGTATAAAATGGTTGTATCTAGTAACAATTGTTAAGTAACAGTAGTAAATGCCCATTTTATTATCAAATATATGATTGCCTTGTATTTGGTCCATTGATAAACTAGCTATGACATAAGACCAGTACATAAATAGAAGGGATAGAAATAAAATAAAATATATGCTTACTGGGAGACAATGCATCAGTGGCACCTTCCATTGATTTAGTTTATAATTATTTTAAACAGGATATATTAATGGGTTTATGAATTGAAAGTGCCTGCCTGGTTGCTCCACAAGTGCAATGTCCCCAGTTGACATAAACTTTTATTTTACTTATAAACTAATCCCTGTACTGATTAGGTACTGATAATAGTATTGTACAGATGATGGTGTTATACTTAAACTGGCCTACCAGTGAACCAATAATGCAAGTGGTGACAGGCAATCATATCTTCAACAACGACAATGCCACTAGCTCTCACAGACTCACATATAGTTAATTTAATTTGTATTTATATGGAGTTCAGGAATTATAATTAATATAAAATCATATTTCCTCAATTATTTTTTGTATCCGTCCCAGGACTGAGGGTTTACTAGCACAATGAATTAATGAGAGAAGAGTGTATGAATTAATAACACATAGGAGAAAAAGTAGAAGGTGAAGAAGAAAAAACATAAATAGTAAATATTAGGCCGGCACTAGGAAGGGATTTTCTTACCAAAAGCCGAGCCAAGTGGTGTTTCTCGGCAAAAGGTTCCACATAACATAGAGAGGATCGATGTAATTATATTTCCATCTGCATTAGCGGTGTTTGGAACGTCTAGGCAACACACATTTAGGTTATACAGGTAATTTAAAATGCTACACAACGAAGTTTACACAACTCATATACTCACCAGAGGGGAATAGATTTGAAAACAAATTCCAACCGAGAATGGATGAAACAAACTTATATGTGTGATTTTTTAAAAAAATACTCAATCGTACAAGTATAATCTGAATATTACTGTGGCTAAATATGTTACTGTGATAATATTTAATGTACCCAAAATAATTAAAGAAAGCACCAGTGAAATATCTCAGGAGGAAATTAAAATAATGACTGGGCTATGATTCCTTAAATTACAAGAAACTATTTTAATGAAAAATATGTTCATTACTGAATGAATCATTTTACAAAAAAATATTATGAAAATTTCAAAATATAGATATTTTGCAACCAAAAAAGACCTACAATCTGTACAAAAAGGAGTTCAATAATTAACCACTATTTTAATGAGTATTATTATTCTGATATGTTAAATTGTCCCAATGAATTGAACAGTACTGAAGAAAGTTTGTGGATATGCTATTATATGAAATTTAAAATGGCATATTTATTCCAAAATACTTCATCAGAGATTCATCCATTCATTGGTTGTATGGTAATCAACAACATTTATGACGGCTATTTGATTCCAGTCAACCACTTTTCAATTTAAATGTTCATAATTTAAGAACTTAATATAAAATTCAGTTAATATATTTCAGAATTATATTTTAAAATATAGAAACTTATTGGCTTTAACAAATCCGGTATGATTTCATTTTTCAATAGTTAAATCAAATTACATTAATGAATTTAGTGCAAACAGTATCGTGGGTTCATTTTAACCATGATATTAATTATATATTCCATTTTTTAAAAATATTTTAATTATCACGGATACATTATTTTGTTAATGATTAGCTTTCTTCAAATTAATATAAAATGATAAAAGAACCATACAATTTCTCAACTTATTATGTGATTATAAACCTATATCAGAAGAATAATCTGTATAAGTGACAACTGGAATCAAATGGATGACACAATACAAACATTACGTTAGGATACAAAATATTGTAATAAGAAACACTACTTAAAAAAAATCAAATCATGACAGTGAACCATGCTAATATAAATAGTACAAGCAAATATAAATAATGTTTTACAAAATGTGCTGCTATGATAAGTCAAAAGAATCTAGAAACAAGTAAAAAATCTGAAAGAAAATATAATTAAATACATTATAGACATATTTAAGGTGGCGCCACCAATGTATATTTATATATAAAAAATCATGCACATAAATATATTGTTAAAATCAGCTGCTGGTCCTTCCTTCACACCAGTATGGGTGATTAACCTAATTATCATTAATTAAATAAAAAACAAAATATATAAAAATAAGCGCAGGATCCAGAATCAGCAAAACATGCTAAATAGAATGGTTGAAAAGGTATTAGTACATAGTGATTAACAACATAAGTACCTTATATATTAAACAATTTTTGTTATAATACAGATGTCCCCTGAAATATAAACAATTATTAAACCTCTTGCGATATGTTTCTAGATTCTTTGACAGTTCATAGCAACATTAAATAATGTACTATTCTTTTATTATTTATGGATTTATAAATTAAATGATGCATTAAGCAAGTAGCCAAGGCATTTTTATGACAATAGTTTTGGATTTTAAGTAAATAAGTAAGAACTCGAATATGCCATAAAATGTTAATGATTGTTACATTCAGGATATCAAATACTGACTATTATTAAAACAATCTGTATGAGTGCAAACATCCAAGAAGCTAAGGGGGAAGAGAAACTAAGTGCCAAAAAGGAGAAAAATAGTAATTAAAATATAGAAGTTTGATGAAACTTGTGCAAATACTTTTAAGTCTGACTACATATTTCTAAATTGAGTTAAAGAATAATGTGATGCATGAGGTGCAAATAGAGATGTGTATGGGCAATATCTTTTCCTCTATAATGGACTACTACTATATAATACCACTCAAATTGACTCCTTCAAACGCCTATAATGTTTCAATTTTGGTCTTGACAAAAATTGAGAAGCAATATAATGTACCACACCAACAAGTGGTAGTGAATTATGGAATGATACAAATGTATGCAATGAAAAGCAAATGACAATGATATTTTTCAGAAATGAGATTGCTATGAAAAGAAATTATGAATAGGGATGCAGAAAGATATGATGTATGAATGGAATGAAAATGGCTTTTCTTCAGAAGTGATGTTTCTCAAACTACCACTGCACATTTATCATATGAAATAAAACTGTTTAGACTTATTTTAAATGAAAGTATAAGAGATTCGTTTATAATATAGCAATGACTAATATTTCTTTTAAGTTTTGTTACCTTTTTACAAACAAATTTATCAGTTCTGAAATTATTCGATTATTCTGAAATGTATAAACATTGTAATTTTATATTCTATGAATTCTGTATTGTGGATTTGACAATTACGCCAAATATATTTGTCAAAGGCTATTATCATTTCCTTGCTGTTACTCCTCCATAATGCCAAAATAAAGGGAAAAAATGATACTTATAAAAGTCTTATAACAATTAGCCTGTGTATTCACTCATGCATCTGTCCAGCATAGGAAAAATTTGCAATTCACACTCAAAAATTGGGCACAAATGTGTTTACATGGCATGAGTAGTGATACAATTACAACTGTAACACATTCCAGAAATATTTAAAATTCTTTTTTGTGGTTGCCTTTAAATTCCAATTCTTCTGGAATGGAATTTTTCTTGCTTGTGGAAAATGCCTGCGACATCTCAATAAATAAAAATGCATTACTTACCATTTCTCATCGCATAGTCCAATATTTCTTTCAGTTCTATCCAGTCAATTTCAAGATCATCACCAGCAAGTTGCTGGAAGAACTCCTTAATTTTGTCAGTTTTCTTTTCTTCTTCTGGCTCAGGTTCAGCATCAGCCACCTGTAATATTTATGTTTGCTTCATGAAAGCCGAAATAAAAATAAAAGAAATCAAATTAGTTTAATAAGTTTAAATTAAAATTTCTTATAACAAATATCAAGAGATAAGTCAACAAACTCCTCAAAATAGAGATCTAATAATAACTATAATTCATGAGAGACAGAGTGATTAAATTTTTTTGAAACCATAACCAGAACATTTCATGTATCCAGGTATTTATTTTCAACTCACCCTAGTGTCAACTTCACCTATTCCAACATTTTCATCGTTTTCTCTAGAAAATGAAAAAAAATTGATATATTTAATTTAAGAAAAATATGAGATAAATAATAATTTTACATAATTAATTTTTACAAAATGTAACGCATGTAAAATTTGTAATGCAAATTAATAAAAATCAAATGTTATGAATGGAAACATGACTAGACCACTAAGATAGTTAGTAAGTATACTAATAAAACATACTCCATATTGTTCTTCTTTTCAGAGAATACCCTTAGGATGAACTCTCCCTCTTCATTAGGGTCAAATGTTGAAGGGATAATTGCATAAGTTCCTGGAGAGAGTTTGAATCTGCAGCTTACTTCCCTTGAATTTATAAATGTTGGTGATCTGGCTATTGCTATATTTTGCATAAAGAATTTTGTGTCCAAAGGCTTCGGAAGCTTTTCTGGATGATCCAACTGTAAACATTTTTATATATTCTGTAGTTCATTGGCACAAACAATATTCACCAACAATACTGAAATATACATAATAAATTAAATAATTTAAATGTACAAGATAAATACATTGAAACATGAAGATATTAAACATATAATGACAATTAAAGGTAATCAAATGGTTCTTGATAAACAAAATTAAATGAATGATAATAATCTAACCAGAGTTTGAATTACTAGGCTTAATGTTCAAAAGATACAACTATTAATGACACAATTTTGATGAAAGTTAAAAGACACTACACACAGGAGTCTGCCTCCTCCGAAAAACTGTTCCATACTAACTTAAAATAGGATGGAACAACCTTCTCTGAACTATGTCTATTAACTTCTTGATTGTTGTTTCCTTTGAGTATTTTTACATGCTTCTGGGTGTTCCAGAAATAGTCTGAACTGACCTCAGTCAAAAGTCCTAAACAACCAAAACCTTGAACAGTCTGAATGATTGTGCATGAATAATATGATAGCTTAGTCTATAAATTTTTTGGAATTAAATGTCAATTTAGAATATCATTAACTGTTATGTTTATAACCTAGAAGCATATTAAATTTATTTACATCATTTATATATGGAAACAGTTTCAAACAGTAATGTACTACTGAACTAAAATTTAATTAAGTGTAATAATTTTGGGAACATGAAAACAATATTTATGTTTCCTATACATAAAAATTAACAATACATTGATAAATAATTTAATAAATGGAGAATATTAAGAAATAATAAGTTATTTATCATTATCAGAATAATAATAACTTTCTTTATAATCAACTTTATATCTAATAAATTTGTTACTGGTATCTCCCTATCAATATATATGATAATCACAATGGTAGAAGTAAATGTATGTAATTTTTGTTGATGTATTTGTTGACTAATACAAATTACTAAATACCCTGTAAATTGCAAATCCAATAGTAAGACATTCGGCACCCATTCGCCTTTGTTGCCTCCTGTTCTTTTGCATCAATGCCACTATAACTGTGCACTTGTTTTCTTCATCCTCTTCATCGGGGTCATCCAACTGTATTGTGTATTGTGGGTTATGGCAGAAGGTAGCTATATACATAAAAATACAATAAGACAATAAGAATAAAATTTATTCTTGACTAATCAAAGTTTTCCTTATATATCACGCATATGTGCTAATATCAATCCAAATTAATTGATAGATAGCACATAACAGTATACATTTTTGGCAATTGTGCTGTAAAAATGAAGTTACAAAAGATATATTTGGCATGCAGACAATGAATTCTGAAATTTTTTATACTGAGGAATGCTGTAGGACACAGTAAAGATGGAATATTGTAGGATATAAGGTTAATAAGTTTATATAGAGTATAGGAAATAGCATACCCAGATGGTTCCTACAGCCCCCAGCTGTAACTCCTCTGACCCATTCCCCTTCAAAGACACTCATTTCCCACCTCTTTCTGTCTGTTGTTGTCAGCTCTTCTTCAGTCAGAGAGTCAGGGTTCAAGTTACAAATTTCTAAACGGTGGAAGTATTTTATGAAATCTCTGTAAGACATCCAAAATTCGCCGTCTTCTTCAAAAGTCAAACCGATTTCTTCTTTTTCATCTTCAGGGATAAATCTCCATTCAGGAGACCTGAAAACATCCATGCATTATACTAAATTCAACTTCTACATTGGAGTATTACAAGCACCCATATTGCAATTAATGCTTCTCATAAGAGCCGATGGAAGTTCAAATTTATATTTTAGAATTATATTTAAAACAGCCTACAACAATGGAAGTTAAATAAAATATCTGCTATGTTATAGTTCAGTGATGGAACATACTTATCACTCCAGGGTCCTTTCCATTCGGCTTCATTTCCCCAAGGGTTACGAAGTCTGAGTAGCGGTATCTTTCCAGACATATTGGGTGTATTGATTTCAACATACTGGACCCTTGTCACGCTATATGCATGACCTCTTACAAGCCCCTCACGTGTTCGGGCTTCTTCAACATTAGGATCGGGCTGTTGGTCAAAATGAATATAATAAAGTGTTACAGATACAAATGTCATAATAAGATCAAGGAAATAAGATTATGATTCACTTATCAATATTTAGATCATTTATTTATACAGTAATTTATTTATGAGGCAAGTGAAAACATTCCTCAGAATTTAGTATTGTCTTTATTTTTAAATATGGATTTAAAGAGAAATTTAAACAAACATACTTAAAAAATGTGCATATTCTTAACATTGAATTACTAGTAATTGATAAATATATATTACATAAATGAGAATAATACTGATAATGATACAAATGAAATATTTATATAAACAAAACTTTACTGAAAATATTTGTCCATTCAATTAATAAGACACAGAATTGGTATAAAAACTATATTAAAAAATCAAAAATTATACCATACCTCAATAGAGCAGGCCATCAGAGAGGATCTTTCATGTGCTTTAAGCATGATCATGTATAAGTTCGATGGGGCTTCCAGTAGATTGTAATTTTCTCCTACACCCCCTGTAAAGTCCTCCATGGCTTCACATGTTGTACCACCCTTCAGTGCTTCATAAGAACCATGCAGTCTAAAGAGATAGTTTCAATAAATCATAGAAATAAAAATTTTCATAATCACATATATGATCAAAGAAAATGTGCCTACTAAAGTAAAAAATACTAGTTTCCTAAATATGCCATAAAAAATATTTAGTGGTCTCATTTTATAAATTCTTCTAAATGATACAAACAACAGGGTTAACAGGTGGACCATCAAAGTTTAGTTTAACTGATGCAATAACTTATGTACTCTGTTCATATAAAATTTGGAAGGGATGGTATTACTTCGCGTATGCTTTTTCAAGAAGGGCACTCCAAAATTCATTGTTCTGTGAAGAATGGAGAAAAATAAGTCTGCCATTGTAGGTTGGAAGTCGATCATCTATAACAACGTCTACCCATCGTCCATACTGCCAGAACCTGAAGAAAATGCATAACACTTACATCAGAACTTGAAATGTACACAAATATAAAATTTATAATTTTCAACAAATTTTTTCTGTGAATAATTTTGGAACTAAAAAACTGTTTTCAATGCAAGAAATATAATTCGTAGCCTTCATGAAGAAAAGGACTATACAATTTAGAAAAACATATATAAGAAATATTATATATTTCTTTTTGATACGTATAAGCTATCATTTTTAAAATAGATTATGCTACCTTAAGTGAAATTATAAATTACCTGAAGTGGAATATGCCTGCATAATTGTCCTGGAAATTTTGGTCATCTGGAACAACTTGATGGAATAATTGGTTGTTGAGCGTAAGATTGGCAACAGCTGCCAACAACCAGCAATCACCTAAAACATTTACAATTAATTATTTGATATAAATGAACTTAATTATATCATATTTAAGTAGTAAAAAATATTTAGAATTCATTCTAAACATAACACTAATTTTAAATAATAATTTCTCAGACAATGGTAAACTAATGATTTAATTAAATTAATAACAAATAAAAAACAATGTATATTTGATTAATGGTATTCTGCTTGATTAATAGTTTATATTTTACTTTAGATTCTATAAAAGTTAAGACCAATGGGTGTTCTAAATAATTACCAACTAATAATTCAGGTAAAAAATGGTAATATAATTTGGAATTAAGAAAAATATATTGATTTTAACTACTGCCCAAGATTAAAATAGTGCAATATTTTCATTATAAAATTATATTCATTTCACCTTAAAACTTTAATCATACTGAATGAAAATTGAATTTTTAAATATCGATTGTTTATTAATATCTTACCAAGTTCTCCTTGTTGTACATCAAATCTGGATGCTCCTTCCACGAAAAGTTGAGGGTCATCGCAAATTTCCTGAAAGATTAAATATATGTAAGTTCAATGTTTATTCAATTTGCTTTGACAATGAGAACATAAATCATATGCCTCAATAAATTAAATTAAGTGCTATACCATTGGCCGTCTCCATTCAAATGATCTGGGAGGAGACTTGCTGAAAAACAGTGATGAATCTTCTGGAGGGAATTCTGGATCTTCAAAGAGTGTTCCATTTGCGAGGCATTCATTCCTTAACTTCTGGAAATCTTGAATAACCTGACCCCTAGGTCTGAAACCAGAACCTCTCTCCCCTAGCTGTAAAACAATAACACATATAACCTATTATTGAAAACAAAATAAATGTTGTTATGAAATAACAGATCTACAAATTAATAATATATATCAAAATAGACAACGAACATATTTTAAACCTCGTACTTCTGTTCAGTTAGGCGGTAATTCAAAATTAATATGATGTATTCATCGTGATGTATCCATCATTATACTGAAAATGATGGCTTTCGATGGTGTACCTGACTCATTAGGAAGTGTGAAAGTTATTTTCCCATTAGGTGAACATTAAATTATTTCTCAAAGAACGGATTAACACAGATAAAACTAAAATTACACGCCGGTAATAGTATGAAGCTTATCACCGGGGCAGCACATTCTGGTACGATTTCAAGGTTAAAGTTAATAGATTAATTCTTAAACGTTTCAGAAAATGTGGTACCTAAGATAAAAGCCAGTCTTACTTCTATAAACAAATAAATATCATCCTTCTTCTATCCTCTTCCTTTAAAAATAAAACTTATCATTCTCACAGGTAAGCGTAGCCAACGTAACAGAAACATATACTGCCTCAATTTGGAATACCTGACTGATGGTTAGTTTGGAATAAAATAAGTCTTCTGATCTGTATCGGTTCTCTGATTTGGGCTTCTAATAGACAGAATTCTCCTAATCGACATCTTCAGTATCTTTTCACCAGTATGTCGGTGATTTAACATAGGTTGGTTGCCTGTGCCACAGTAAAAGTGCAGACAGAATGCCTCACAGACAATAGACATATCTATGTGACTAACCAAAGAAAAACGTTACCGAGACAAAGGTTTACCTAAATAAAAGACCAGCGAGTAAAGACAGATGATAACAAAATTAGAATCCTGTCACATTACGTTCTACTATGTGCATAATTCATACACATCGTCAGATAAGTCAACTGAAAGTTGTCCGAATGATGTACGACAGCGAATACATACGGTTTTATACGGAACGCGATATAAATTCTGAAAAGAGAGTTATAGCTCCCCACTTCCAAAAATTGAAATAACAACGGTGGGTTAGAAACCAGTGCATGGTTGGTGGGGCACTTTGCCAATTTTTCTTGTCTTTCGCTTACTTTCTCCAATGTCGGTGCCAAATAAGTTGTGATAAATATTTCTCTTCATTACCGAACACAGTTGCGGATAAATGTAGTACATTCCGAAAAATTATTTTCGTTTCCGTGTTATATTCACCGTTACTTGTAAATACTACAAACCGCTTTTATAAATTGTTTGGTGTTCACGAACTCCACTATACGTGAATCACACTTGAAACACTGTCAAGATAGAGTACATTTTTTCAAAACCACAATAGTATGATTTCAAAAATGAGTGATAAGATATTGTAGAATTTACACTTATACTGTAAGACATTATATATACTAGTAATATTATAATTCAAACTGAATTTTATTTTTTCCTTAATACGACTCAAACATTATCTAATTAACAGAAACTTTAATTGATTAATTAATTTATGGAATTGGTTTTTACTACAGTGACGAACGTAGCGAAAGAAAGTTTAGTAACGTCTATAATAAGAAATGAAGACTGACAGCAGTGTGGGAATAAAAATTAATTTTGATAAACTTTCCTCTTATGTTCAAGAAACAAGATCGGCCGGCGATTCTCTGTAAATGTTCTGCGAACGAAAAGCTTAATAACATGGCTTGTGAAAATAAAAATTAATCTTTCCCAACTTCCATCCGACAACTTGATATTCCTGTATGTCTTCGATCGTGTGCTTCGAAGTTCAAGAGGTAGGAATACTAGGAGCGCAAATAAAAAGTCATCAGGAATACTAGGAGCGCAAATAAAAAGTCATCTCGTCACATATTCCTCTTAATTGTAATGTCGGCGATATTATGAGTAAGCCGGTATGCCGGTTTAGGTAAAATGGAAAAGTATCCATTTTCTAGAAAATTCTACTTAAAAGGTAAGAGAAATTAAGACTACCAGCAAAGCGGGGAACGCAAAAATAAAACTTTTGTCGAACCTCATTAGGCTGGGCTGGTTTCACGAAAGGTGATCTCCCGACCTTCTTCCAAAAATTAACTTCAAATTTTCGCTGAGATTTGAAAAGAAATGAAGACGAAGCGGAAAGCTGAGATTGGAAAACTATATTCTCCTGTGCTTCATCATCGGCTCGACAATCGGTGTTGTTTGGTCGAGGTTTGTGACAAGAGGAGAGTAAAGTTGAGAGAAAATAAATGTTGTCGAACCTTCCTATTCTTAAAAGGGCGCAGCGGTGCCACTATAGGAGGTCCTCTGTAATTGGTCTTGATGGGCGGTGGGGTGAAGCCCGAGGGGGGCTTGCAGTAGCGGGGTCCGGGCCCAAGCCCCGGGTACAGCTTCACTCTCCCGTTTGCCGACGACATCCTACTACGACTGGCTTATTAAAATAAGCCACCACTCTATTATACTGTGCTAGCTGATTGTCGCACCAGGACGGGGGAAAGGAAGCGTATCCGTCGCGATAAACGCTTGGCCGCAGCGCGGTTATTAATTTAAAGTAAAAAAAAAATAACCCGATAAATCTGCGAACTTTACTCGGGCGGGGATCGAGAAAGTTGCCAGCGGACATCGACTCCTTTCTGGGTCCCTTCTGAATGTATGTTCTGGTCTAAATATAATAGATATTACGTTCATTCTTGAGTTTTCCAGAATGGACAAGAACGAGCCCTCGATGAGCAAATTAGTTCAGAATTTGAAGTTAATCCAGACCAACGTTGAAACTTTCACAAATGCCGACCAGAAAAGAGAGAACTTAAAAAAGAATGTCTCCATTTCGTGATTTGATCGGAACGCCGCCAGCAGACTGAGTACTGCGAGTCCCACTCGATTTTTCAAATTCGAAATTCATTAAAAAGATAATGTTCTGAAGTTGGCAAACAAACCGATCGTTGTAACAACTGGGCGTAGTAAAGTAAAGGATTACTTTACAGCATTGCCACTTAACTCGTCTCTTAGCCCAGAATTCAGTTTACTATGTTTCTTTAATTCTTTCGTTTTGAAATTTAAAATACAAATTTTAAACAAAACTGATCCTTCCAATATGAAAAAACTTCGGCACAGTAGCAGTACCTTGCATAAAAACAACCAATCGATGAACTGTGATTTCATGAAATAGAGTTTATTCATTAAGGTTGAAAGGAGTAGCTAATGTTTTGATGTTAAGTTGAACCTGTATATTTTGGATAAAAAGTGTCGTGATGGATTAAACAGATTTGTCTGGTAAAAATACTTTTAAATGTACGCTTTCAACTGATTGGCGAACTGTGTGCTACACTTCGCTTTGGGACTAAAAGAATGTATAAACATACCAGTTGTCCTTTATCTTAATTAAAGGTAATTAACGTTCTGTTTTTATTATATTTCAAACAATATATATCGGTGTCTTTTGGTGCTTTCTTTGATATTATTGTATTTCAAGTGTGAAAAAACTGGCAGCGCATTAATTAACCGCACCGATTGATTACCCAAATAACCGCAATAAATTTCGATTACTCGCGATTACTGCGACCTCGAGGACAGCAATAAATCATGCGGTCAAGATTATCCTCAAACGGATTCCGCACATCCCGTCGCCGATTTGTTCCGTAATCTCCATAACACATTTATCTGCATACTTTAAATCGGCTTGCAATAAGGAAACATCCTGCGAAGATTGACTGCAGCAGTCTACTGTACCAATCCCAATTACATTTGAGTACGCACATACATTTGCGGTAATTATACCGGTAATTTTGCGGTACATTAGCCGCATTACATATGTGATATACATTCGGACAAGATTATTGGTTCGCCAATTTCCACTTTTTATTGTATGTTAAACAGGTTTCACCAGTCTATATCAGTTGAAAAATACTCGCTCTAAGGCAGCGTACTAAACTAAAGTAGAAAAATTGTAGAAAATAAAGCGAAGAGAGGTGTATCCATGTTTACTAGACTTTAGTTAACAAAAATAAAAAGAATCAATACATGTACCGAATACAACTAGAGAAACTCAAAATATAACTCACTAGTCTTCTATATTAATTTCGTTTTGATTTAATAAAAGCAATGAAGGAGTTCTAAAGGAAGGGTAATGGCATTTTATAAAAGAGTAAAGCTTGGATTTGAGCAAATGAGTCTAAGGGCTCTAAATATTACAAGTTTGGTTTGTTTTACAATTAAACCAGAGTTTTTGTACTAAATTTTGCGTCGACAATGCGGGGAATCGCAGCTCGCTCTATGCTTAGATTCGTCCTACCTACCATAAGGGGAGCGATGGAGGTTTTCGATTCCTGATGCTGGAGTTTGACCATGTCCTGAACAAATTGGTCGGCTGGACGGGACTGCCGAGATGTCGGTACCGAGCATCCCTCCCTCCCACCCTCGCTCCCTCCCTCCAGGACCTACCCTAATGCGCCATCCCTTCTGCTCCAGCGCCGACCTCGCGCAAGCTCCCAGAACCCAACTTCCCGAGTTTCAGGGACTGTTAGTTAAAACACTGCGGAAACAGCTGAGCTGGACCCACCCCATTGATTCGCAGCCAGGCTTTGACCCGGATCAGCTCGGAACCCGCCGCCGGGATGAAACGTTCGTAAGTAGGACAGGACTTTCGGGTTCCTCCGCTTTCGACATCTCCAGGTAGGATCGCGGCTAAGAATAAACTATTATTGGTAACAATAACCCTGTGGTTTCCAGCATGTGGGCCACACCCTTCTAGGGATCCGTATAAAATATATCATACCTGTCTATTAATAAAATATCATAGAAATAGTATATTTCTGAATGCGAACAAATACAAAAGTCAAATCGGTGTCAAAAGGAAGCCCAACTACCGCATTAAAATATTATAACATTATATTAAACAAGTTGCCTATTTCTGTAAAATGTATTAAATTTAATAAGAATTATTATTGCTTATAATATTTTTTTGTTACTTATAAGAACTATATTTATACAGAATGTGGTATATTTTGTTTAAGCTCTTTAAATAAATTATAATATCGGGACAGTATTTATGAAATTAAAAGGTTACGAAAATTGAGAGGCGAATCAATTTTATTATGACAAACGGGGGCGGATGTATAGAAAGGTAGGAAGCCTCTGCAATAATAATTTATTTAAGACCACGAAGCGAATATAAGGACTAGAAGTGAATCCGTAAGACATTTGTAAATTTAAAATGACTCATTTAAATTGGGATATTTATTTTATATTGAGATTTGCGTTAGTAAAATGGTAAGTACAGTACCGGTAGTACTGCCACACCCCATATTGACCAATATGTGTCTGGGACCAAATTTTTTTTGTATTTTCGCGCCTGCGGGCCCTACAGGTCCGATCGATATCGCACAGATTTCTGTACATACGAAGGCGTAAGCGAGAGACAGCGGTACGAAATTAAATGTCCTTAATTATTCTTCGGAGCTCTTCCAATATGCGCTCTGCCAAGAATATCGGATTTGCCATTGTACGACAGTGGTCTGCACTGGACTTTCGTCGTACCATCGACCAGGATAAAACACAAAGTTGATGGTTTGTAAATTTATTTATCAGAAATATCAATTTAAAAAATGAATTGACGGGAGTATGAAATGGTAGACAACTAAAACATCGTTGATCAATATTCGCAGCTGGAACAGTAGTTCAGTGGTATGCTACTACTTCTCATCTTTATTCACGAATGTAAAAATCTGGGCACATGTTTGAATGTATATGTTCTTGTTTGAGCACACACTGGCATGAAACATTCTTCGGTAGAGCACGTATTGGAAGAGCACCATTTTTTTTCAGGATGTTAAAATCTGAAGGGACTTCAATCCGGGATGCAGGTAGGCCGAATGATTTTAAATTTTCCAATTGCTGAACTGATCTAGGTAACAGCAAAAATATTCAGGCGGCCAATTGAATATTGTACGAATTCTGCCAATGTGAACTCGCGAAAAGTTTTATATCTTTTCACACCTATCGGGTAATAAACTAGGTCAGGACCTAGTCCTGACACAATACAATAACAATCGCTGTATTACTCACACCTGCTATGCTTGATCGCAGGGAATTTTAACAGCAACGATGGGAATTTTGGATCGCGTCCAAATTGATGGGCGTGCCAGTCCATCTGTTCGGCTGGACCTTGGCACTCGTTGGACGACAACCGGGGTTCCACTTGTTTACAAACATTACGAACAATGTTCCGAATCGAAATTTTTAATTCCATTTAAAGAATATCAGGAAACCACGGCTCGAAGGCGTTTCGCCTTGGCGTAAAATCGAATGGAATGGACACCGAATGTCGTACGGAATTATAACCCCCATACAATTTCACTATATTTTACAACCGATTTAAAGCAGAGGAGTTTGTACGAAACAAGAAATCAGTGAATATGACCTACCCCCGTTTGGTGTTATAGGTACACAGAATGCGAGTCAGTGTTAATAAATGAGGAAGAAAAAAATTTAATTTTTGCGAAATGGCAAATTTTTATAGACCGGAATGATATAGCCCAGTGTTCGTGGGCGGCCGAATTTGGGACACAGCAGTTAAAACAAAAATCGATAGGCTCCTACGGTTCTTTCGATGGGAAGCACTCTGTTAAATCCATAACATTCGAAACACCGCATCGCTTTTGAGATATTAGTAAGAAAGAATCGATCCTGCATTTAATATCAGTTTAATTCGTTGTTGAAGCACCGGAGCATTATCGCATCACTTAATGGTTCTAGGAATTTATGCATATTTCTGACTACACCGTTCGGTGAGTGTAAGCTTTAAGATTTAATAAAATATACGGTAGATATACGGTGCGATTTCTGGACACCACGCGCCTATTTGGTAAATATTGGCCAGGGCTTATCGTCAGTAGCATTCGGTTTGCCATATACTGAAGTACTTAGGTATGTCGGCTACCCGTGCAGCATCATGTCGTAAACTACACTGCCATTTTCAGTTTTCTAATTGGGATACTTCACTTAATTATTGAGGAGGGACGTGAAGAGAGTACTGAAACAAAAATTTGAATTTGGTTTGCGAAAGCGTTCGTGTAGTACAAAAATTAAAGGTTATCCCAACCAAATATAAGAATGTTTTTAATTCTAAAAGTACAGATAAAAATAACAGATTATTAATTCCACCACGATTTATTCGCCTGTTCCAATGGAGGGTGAGGGACCTGTTGATCGCGAAGGACAATAGAAATCGCATTGCGGCTTGCATGAACCTGGTACTCTAAGTACTGGGTTTGATGTAGGATTTTTCAATTTTACTTTATTACAAGAATTATAATTAGTTTAAAATCTAAAATTTGTGTAATTTTTTTTTTATTTTTTGTGTAATTATTATATAATAATTTCTGCGTATAACAGTATCAGTTTTCAATTCAAAGTTACATTTTTCTTAGGTAAAGGACACTGAATTGATAAAATTCAATTATTTTATTGTATACGTTCTTAACGGTGAGTATTAACTGAATAGTTATTTCCAGGAAGAGTTATATTGGTTTTCGATGAAATCCGATAATAAAAATCCTATCAATTAAACGGAAATAGGACTAGTTTCCCCGATGTTGATTAAAACCTATATAGCTCAATTACTGATTGGAAGCCTTTAGTTATAAAAGCTTATCTGACGCTTCCAATCGGGTAGAAAGTCACAGTATGGTGGTTATTAGATTGTGTATGTAAGCTATTTTTGTAGTCCATTTTATTATTAGTGTCCGTTTAGCAATAAACATTCATACTGGCCGCCCATCGTATTCCAAAGTTCCCGGGAGAGGTTATGGTTATTTACGATATAAATCGTAAATAAGATATAAATTATTTCTTGTCATATGACATTTTTTTGTCTTTAGTCTCCCAAAATTCTAAACACCGGACTAGTTGTTTAAATATATAACAAGGTTGTTAAAGTATAACAAATATGTAACAAGTTTTGTAAATCTGTAAAATTTGATGAGTGTCCAACGTATCGACACCATCAATTACGGTGGCATGAGATCATGGGCCATAAATATTAAGTTGTGTATAAAGGCCATTGACGTTGGTGTGTGTGTGTCTGTGTATGTATATGTGTATATATATATATATATATATATATATATATATATATATATATATATATATACGTGTGCGTGAGGGTAGAAAAGTCAGCTTAATCACAAACCACGCAGAGAATTTTGTCAAATTATCGTCAGGGGCGGATATTATCAAGGAATCTAAGAATTTATTACAGTTATGTTTTTCTTTCTACGCCAGGCGTAGAAATATCCGTTATTCATGGAAGTAGAGCAATTGGACGCTGAGAGATGCCTAACGATACAAAGCACCGACGTTCAGGCGCCATTATATTTATGGCCCACGGATGAGTCACGGCTGTCAGAATGAATCATTGAAAATACACTATCCGCGACATCAAGTAGTATTATTATCGGTATCCGTTAAAGAAATAAATTTGGTGCGATTTTATACATTTACACTGACGGGTGTTGCAATAACAGATGATTATAACAGAATTCCGAACTTAATTAAAGGCGAAATCCATTTGGTATTTCTAAAGTGAGTGATCTGAAATCCGTTGTGATTGCAAGAGCCAAAAATGTTTGTTGGTCCTTTATCAAGCATAAATCAGATGGAAAAGACATGCACTGTTTATTACCTTCATCTGATCTCTCTAATACACAAAAGCCAAATGTCTGTGGAATTTTTATCATATATCATGCTTTCTAATGAAAAATATTCGCAAGATACTGGATTATATGAAGACTTAACCCTCGCAATCAAATTATCGCAAAACGCCTCCACCGATCTTCCATTTGGAAGATTGAAATTTTTTCTCTATCTTTCATTAATTATAAAAGTACATTTTTTTTTGTATAAAACCATAATATCTTGAACTCCACAAACATGGCTTTATATATATCTATAGACAGACCAAGCGCGAACTAATTGGTGCATCGGACAACAGGTTGCGCCCGGACATTCGCAACCAACAGGTTCGTTCTATCACTTCAGAACAAACGTTAAATTTTAAAATTAAACCATAAATTTTAAAGAGAAACAAGTAAAGCGGGTACACGTGCCAGACAAAATGCCAATTTATTTCTATTCATACATTGGACTTACGTTGAATATGAAGAATCTGTTGCGTTTGTACGGCATATGAAGGCACTTGGAGACAAACCGAAGGAATCAAGTGAAATTCCGTTCACGGGACAGAGCGAGGAAGAGAACCTACCCCCTGAATTGAGGGCGTTCGGGGCGCAAGGGTAGTTACTGATCGATGGCCGCCAGTGATGAGGGCGCCATCTCACGGAACTATCAGTAATTCTGGGTGTAATTTTCCCGCGAATTTACAACTATAAGTTCATTACAAGAATAAAAATCCTACATGCTGTCTGGTTAGATGAAAACTAAATAGATTTTACTAGTATCCAAAAGAAATGCTATTATCAACTCCGATATATTACCTATCTTCAATTGCCTTCTGGTATCTGAAACGACAGATTAGCTGGAGATTGTAGAACACTTTTTTCAAAGTAATAATTTCGAAACATTGCGCAATATTAGCTATCTGTAATATGTGTTTTACTGTTAAGTGTCCCTTTGTGCCTTCGTCAAGTATTTGTATACCCATTGAATCATTTCTACTGTTTCCCTATCCGCTCCGGATTTATGAACAAGTTTAATTTACCGTTCTAAAGCGAACCTTATTTAAAAAACAAAGGAGTGACCATTTTACGACGATATTTCTCGTCTGAGAGTTTAATTAACGACACTAACGACTCAATGACTGGTTAGTGGCCGTGAAATGATCCACCGCATCTATCCATTGACGCAACGAGAACGACGGCAGGGGTGCGCCCAATGAGTCAAACGTTGACCAACAGCAGTTGAATGAGCAATTATTTATTTCCAGAATTTCCCTGAATTAACGAGAACTTTTGTAAAATGTAATAACCATAATCACACTATGAACAGTATTATGCATTCATTAAGGTATTATAAATTATTGTTTTGGAAAGAGTTGTTTAAGGAACGCTATGGAGTCACTTTTGCGCTCTCTTTTCGGCCCTTTAGTACATATTTAAGCGTCTTATCCACCCCCCCATAAAAACTGCGGCATATTCACGTTTATATTCGCCTGCGTGATAAAATATATGAAAAACCATTAATGCACTGTGCTTAAGATAAATTAGGGAAATAGTATTATAAGGTCATATAGACGTATAGCTAGTGCGAATAAACACTGTGCTAACGAAATGCGGGTCCGCCCTGAGGGAGAGCCGGTTGACATTTCGCTTAATGGTTATTAAGGAAGGATCCTTAACACAATGCGTTAAAGGTCATTTGGAATTCACGTCCACACTTCAATTATCCCTTTATTACCCCTATAGAGATTTACGGAGCAATTCTAGTGCGATATAATTCCGTTTAAAATTGTTTTCTCTCCGTTATTTATATAGCGCGATTGTGCCTATGCCGCTATGCGCTTTCTGTTTAACTCTAGTTTTTGCAATATAAATTATTACCCGAAACCACTGTTTCGGTGGGAATAAAATGAGAGATATTACTTATGTGAGTAAAGAAAAATATACAAAATATAATAAAGCATTAACATCCGGTGGAAAATAATCATTTCCTTAACTTTCGACCATAGTGCCAAATTATTACACTTTCTCTACCAGGATACTGATCAGTCGGCAATCAGGATATATACAAGCAAGGACGCCAAGTTCTGGGCCTTATAAATTTAATAAGAGATTGGTTCCAAGAAAAAATACTTGTTGAAACGCGTCACGAGGAAGGTCGATTACGCGAACAAACGCGAGCAAAGAATGGACTGACTATCATGTCTCATGTTGAGTAACGTCTATAAATAGACCGGCGTTCGTATCCTTTTATCTGGACTGTTTATCCGAGGAAGATATATATTTTTGTTCATTTACTATAATAAACTCGAAATGATTCGAAGTCGATTGTGGTATAACATCCTCCCTATCACATGTCCGAATTTATGTTAGGTGAATCTTTTCGAGGAACATAGCACACTTCCGGTCTCCGTCCGCACTGTTAACTAACATAAATTCTTCATTAAATTTATGAAATGTTTGAAAATAGTTTTTTGAATATTGTGAAAGTTACCTCTTTGTTTTGCGGTTAACAACTTGAGACAGAATTGTGTCATGCATACAAATATAGATATCACAGTGGAAAGCACCGTCGCGTTACGAGTAAGATCTTTCAGTAAATAACGATGAAATTAATATTTTTAATCTTTTAATTCTTCATATTTACGAGTGTACAACTAATTTTTCATTGATTTTTATTCATTCATTTTTTTCAAGTAATTTGTCGAATTTTTTCTAAATGTATGCTGACTGGGCTAAATCGGATAAATATAATTAATACTATGTGTTGATATTCATCTAACCAATAACCCCCTCAGTATTACTTTGGTAACTAGTACTATTTAAGATCAAGAGCACGATATCCGTGTTCTTGAAGATAGCCCAAAAAAGTGTCAGAAAGAATGTCCGAGAAATACAACAATCAGGCGTCGAAACGAAAATCCGCGTGTTGAGGAAAAAGTTCAATCGAGAGAATATATTATACGAGAGTCGGCATTCCATTCCCGATTTCGAATCGCGCTTATGCACGGACTACTTATTCGGGGAGTGACAGAGAGATAAGAAGACGTCAAGTGATAAATTCAGATATCTCAAAACGCTCACACACTTGAGATCGCTAACGTTTTATTATCTCTTCTAATTTGCCGGCGACCAATAGTAAGTACCCCATCAGTCAGTATTGGCAATGGTAGGTCGTTACGATTAACTTCCGACCGATCCCCTCCGGCCGTCTCGGTTTACCGAATAGGAAAACGTTTCCGAAACTCGTTTCCACTCTCACTTCGCAGGTGAACGAGTTGTGAGGCGGCGTTTACCACCAATGAAACGGCCCGTTACGTTCGGCCCCTTATAAGGAGGATATAACATTTTATACGGCAATGGGGGGGTCTCACTCTTGCATCACCGGCGGCCTATTTCTGGTACTGGGCTCCCTCCATAGGGGGACATTCCGATGGTTTCCTCGGCCAATATGCGATACTCAGGTTCGATCGAAACGTTCCGATCTATAATATTTGTAAAATGTTTCCACTTCGTATTCTGTGCTTTGTAACATGTTCGACAAATCATTACTTTGTTAGGTTAGTATCTAGAGAACAATATTAATTGGGATGCGCTAGATTCACAAAAATCGTTCGTTAAGTGCACTTGTACTGATAAACTAGCGCCCTCTGAGTGTGGTGTGGAAATATACTTAACTAAAGTTCGTTTAGTGCACGAGCACCGCGATGCGAGCGCCCCACTGAGGGTGGCACGGAAATGTACTCAACTAAAGTTCGTTGGGTGCACTTGCACCCCTCGCGTACCATAAAACAGGATTCTAAACTGTGCATAGGTTTTCGTGAGGATGTTGAGCTTACATCCCCATTTTTTTACACGGTAATTAAATTTAAATCCGTTATACGTTTGAGTGTCCAATCTGTTGGGAATTCAGGTTCCCTCGGGGAAGAATCTCATCAGAAATGCAAAAATATAAAACTAAATAATTGGCAGAGAGTATGCTGCGCACAATCTGGAATCTCGTCCAATTCTTTCAAGTTATTGTGAACGGAAAGATCAAGTGAAAAATTTGGAAGAAGAAAAATACCCTGGCGAAAAGTGTTGTTCGGATACACATTAATCGACCAGCAAATATGAGACGGTGTATTAGTCATGATGAAGAGTAATTTAGAGGAAAAAGAAAAAGATAAATATTGCGTATTTCTCTGTAACACAAAAAGTGTCAGCAAAGACAATTTTTTACAGCATTCTCGATTTTTCGACTCGTCAGATAACACGAATTAGTCAGATGTATAGAGGAGTAAGAAATGGGATCATCCTCCAAGCGTCAGTGGTATGATAAGGAGAATTGTGTTTAAATTACCGAATGAAACGTATTTGGTCTGATTTCCCAGTACGAAGTAGGCGTCCTAAGGTCACCCGGATTCCCGTACCGTGAGAACAGTGTTACCTATGGAATAATACTTTACTCGCCGATACTAAAATGAGTTCTGAGCTTTCATGAAAAACTGGAGAATATTGAACAACTGAACATTTTAAATTTGAATAAAAAACTAGTATATAAACGGAAAACCGAGTGTTTGATGCCATAATTTATGCTAATAATAATAGGAAATGGTTTAATAAATAATTAACAGTTCCTCCCATAACCACCATCAACTTATCGATCTTCAAACAATAACAGGATACAAAAGTGCTATAAAGCATCTTTTTGGTAGAGAGATCTGAATTTCAGGACGTCGATATTATAAACGTATATACTCACAGTATACACTCGATTGCTATCTTCTTCTTGAGAATAAAATATTAAAATTACAATACAAAAAGAAACATAGGAAAAATTACAATGGTAAAACCCGGCATTTTTTCTTCTTTCAATTTGTGAAACGCGAAAATGCATGGTCATAAATAATTATTACTAAATACAATTTCTATTAAAGAAAAGATGCTGGGATATCATGATTGCCGGTGATGAAAAAATAAACTCACGTCGCGGAATCTAATAACAACGGAGTCGTGATCGAGCCGGCTTTGACCTCTGATCCGCGAACTTCGTCCGAAATAAAACTTTTAGAAAGTACCAACGTGCACATGAAACAAGGACGGAAAAAACCGAACAGACGCGCCGTTTAGCGGATTCCTGGACCGATCTCCATCCAAGGAGGTTGAAATGGCGGCCGAGCGTGAAGGGTAACGAAAGTTTTTCTGTTACGCTCCCTCGGTTAAAACTTCACTCCAACTGCGACCCATTTTCCTCCTCCAACTGCGGCCGGATAAAATACTGTATTTCCTTTTTCCCAGTAGTTTCTATTTCTTCGAAGAAAGAGGCGATATTCAATTCGGAGGGGTCCAGATTTAAGGAAATATTTAAAACGGAAATTAAGTATAATTTTAGGACACTGAAAAAAGTTTCCCTTTTGGCTACATTCTGCGCCAATAACAAAAAAAACTGCATATAAAACTAGACCTAAACCAGTTTACTGAATCCATTTTTTTTCAAGATTCTACTAATTTGAAATTTCACATCCCGTTGACTTCAGGTCTACAACAACAAAAAGTAAAAATAAAATTCTGTAAAATTCATTGCTATAATAAGTAAATGCACGATACTGGGTAATTTTTAAAAAGGATAACAGTTTTTTATTAATAAAAACCATTAATTATAATGTAAGAATAGAGATTCGGTAAGACTGATAATAAATCGGGTTCCTGCAGGAACATGACTTTCCAGAGCTAAAATGTACCGAAGGCGGACAACACTTTAGCGTAACTGTTACAAAATATTATTGAATAAATTAAATAAAGAAATAAATTCCACATACTCTATATTAGAGATAGATGGTTGCGCAGACGTGGACTGCACTTTGTTGAGATATCACAGGAAAGCACATTGGTCTCTGGAAGGTCGGAAGGATGATTTCATTGCACGTATCCGGATATAGAAAAAAATACGGAATCTTATCATTCCTACAAGGCGTATTTGAACGCCTCTCCTAATAAGGGATTATTGTAGGGGCATGAGGTAATCATTTTGGCACCATTAAAAAGGTACTGGTATTGGAAGGAATAATTTCTAAGCGGTTTTCCTTGAGCGTTGTTGGCGTTGTGTTCCACCAGTCCAAATAATCATTAGGGCTTTCGAGGGGCCACTAAATGAAGCCTCCATTAAGTAGATAGAAGGGTAACAGTTTTTTTAATTTTCAAAAATAAATTCCGATTTCACGAAGAAATCGAATAATACTTTTTCAAGAACATCGGGCTAATGTCGTTTTATGTATTCAAACGTTTGATTCTTGACCTGTAAGCGTCATTAAATCAAAGCTTACTCCGATTACAAAATTGCATTCAGTTAAAGAAAAAAAACCCAAAACAACAGTTAAATTCCTCCCGAAATATGCTTGATAATTGGTATTTTTTACAATTAACCTCAATTAGCTGCTTACTGTTTATTACTAGTTAGCAAGTGCACTTCATAAGTGTTTATTTATATTTTAGTTACTTATGAAATCGGATCAAATTTAATGTTTCAGTTGAACGCCGGTCTGTTTAGTAGATCACGAAACCACACGGGCGTCAATGAAATCTGAATGAAGCTGAATTATTTCGGCTTATATTATATTACTGATTGTTTTATGAGGTCGCGAAAGCGGTCGGACGACATGGATGTGGGCGAGGGCCCCCACACGGCTTTCCCAGTAATTATTGGCGGAGGTTGGCACTTTCACCGGTTTGGCTGAGGGTGCCCCCCATCATTCAGACTCTACCCGGGGCTGTAATTATGCAAATTGCCAATGATGGACTTCTCAATTTTCCCAGAATCCCGTATTTCACAGACAGTTTAAGTCCCACTATATCGCAGTATGTTCATTGATATTTCTAGTATGTTAGTGGTAAAAAAAATTTATTACTATTTGTATTTTAAAAAATATATAAAAAATGTTCTTTTTGGAAATTTAAAATTATATAACAATCGTGGGATTTCCCGCCTCTAATACCTATGGTATTAAGCACAGGAAAATCGAACGCGGAAACCCCTCGCAGACGCCCAGACCAATTGGCTTAAAGTATGAACAGGTACTCCCAACGTATCCAAGCAATTTTAAATTGAATTTTTCTGTTTCGTGACAAAAAATTGGCGATGTTAGAGAAAAGTGGTTGATATTCAATAGAGGGACGAAGCACTAAGCTGGGGCATTTGTGCCGGTGAAGGTGGCGGGGTGTAATTGCCGTGGCCGGGATTTCACATTCCTTTTCGCCGACTCCTCACAATCGCCCACCAGTCTCTCGGCAACCTTTAATATTCCACCAGAACTCACTTCTAAAAAACCTTCGTTCGAGCTCAGTTGAAATATATTTCAATATTTTTACGCCTCTAAGCATTCTTCCCGTCGCTCTGTTCAGCTCGACTGGCTGGATCCAAATTTGAATTAAGGCTGAAATTTTAGCTCCACATTTAAGATCGTAGTCAAATAGATAACATCAAATTTATAATTTTACAAATAATTCTCAAACGGGATCTGAGGATATTTTAAATAACAAACTTATAGTGTGTGTGTATTATTTACTTTATCCCTCGAATAATTATAGGGACGCCAATTTAATGTATCTGCTTACCGCTCAATTATTTTACGTTATACTGTTTTTGTAATCTCCGTTGGTTCTTCAATATGCTTTCCGCCAGTATGTCGGTGAGCCACTTAGTTGGTTGCCCGCACCTCAGTAAGAGTGCAATTACTGAAGAAAAAGCTACTGTAGATGGCGAACAGCCAAACACGGTATCGCGAAAGATCAAACCGGGGAGCTGAGGTAGAAGTTCGAAAGTTCAATGGCGTCCCGAACCCCCGCCGACCACCGGATTAATTCGGACCCCGATTTTAAAGAACGGCCACCGGGCAGTTGAAGTGCAAAACTTTCAATGATGCCGACAAGGAATGAAAAAAGATAGGACCACCCAACAGGTATTCCACATACCTGTTGACGTTTCCTAGGCTAGGTTGAATGGTATAAATGAAGTAATGATTTCTCCGCAACACAGTTACAATAAGCGGAGCCGGCCGACCCCGATCCAAATAACGGTGGCACGCAGGAGACCGAATAGGCGGTGACGTCATACTGTCTCACCGGTGACGTCAGAGTTGCGATCCATGACGTTTATACTCAAACGGGTAGCGGTTGTGCAACTGATTTTTTTTCCGTACGACTCTAAACCATTTTAATTCTGAAGGATGTTCCATGGGAGGAGCAAAGCGATTTCAGTGCGTCACCGAACCAGTATACCGAGCCGTGATCTCATTCTTAAGTTTAGTGCGTCCCAGCAGAGAAATATTTCAGCCATTCGTCCAGACATATTCACTGAACCTCGCTGCTGAGTCTCCGCATGACCGAGTGAGAGTCCGGAAGAATTTTTCGGAAGAAAATATAACAGAAGACATAACCGGCGTACTTGACCTATCCGAGATGATTATTTTCCAAGGATAATTTTTCTAGAATTTATAATAATCATATCTGTATAAACTGTCCTATATAACGTCCCACCTCTCTTCCCACCTATTTACGTAGGGTAGAATTTCACGATTATATTCTTTCGGAAATTTTATTTGAGACTTTCAATTTACCGGATTGGAGTGTCCGTTATGAAATAAAACGGTTGTACATAAACATCTAACATAGTGAGAATCAAGTGGGATGTGAAAATCAATAAACAAAAAGAAATAAATGAATATATGTACATCGCAGATATCTGCCAGCAAAAAGCCTGTAGAAAAGGTATGAACACACTTCAACTCTCGTGTGGGTCCAATTGCGATATCCTCTCCCCTCTCCATTCACAACAGTCAGGGATAAGTCACTGACCTCCCCCCCCCATTATAGGAAGCTCATTCTATTGTCCAGAATGGGAACAGGGTCGTAACAACAATCACCAATATTAGCATAGACTATTTAATTAGGGTAGTACCCTAATCGTTCAATTAGTTGCCATGGCAATCCTGCAACTACCAAAGAAATATCGAAGTTTTTTACAGTCGGAAAACAGTAAGATTAAAGTGAGTATTTTGTATTAATGTGGTCAGTAGATTTTTTTGTATTAAATAATAAACAAATTGAATCTAGTAAATTGATCAAATGTGAACCTCGACTCATTCTAGATTGAAGTAAATAAATAATTCAAATATTGAGTAATTATTTATCAACTAGGAAAACATTGACGTAGGAATTGCTTGAATAGTTTACTAACTGGAATAGGAATTAATAAACAAATGGTGTTTTGATTCTAATTTTGGAAGAAATATTTTTCTTTATCAGTCTTGGCCATTTGCTTCACCGTTCCATTTATATACGAACATTTCATTCATAAATCTATCATTACTTATTTGATAATAAAACTAACTTAAAACGAAATAGGGGAATGGGCACAACATAGTCGTAATAAAATTTCAGTACAGTTTCAACATCCTAGCTATTTCAAACAAGTTTGGCCGATTTTTTCAAATTTGAATGTTTAAAATTGGTATAAATGCCCAACCGCAACTTAGTCCCTTTAGTTAAATACCTAATTAAAAAAATAACGTCCTCCCTTAATAAAGTCAAGTCAGACTCACAGGGGAGACCTCGTCCTTGTGTAGGATTAAAAGGTCAATAAAAAGGACGAGACCATTAGGAGGATGACAGTCGTGATGTACAGCGCGACCGCGTTTAATTGAATAAGGGACAATTAGTGAGGCAATTAGAGCGGTTAGTATACCTATCTCGGTTTCGGATGCGGGCTCGTTTACGATTTCATCTTCCCCCATTCTTCCAACCCATTTTGTTTTTACTATTGGCGCACTATAGCTGAAGCTTCATATATCAATAAACATTTCAACGGACCTAGTAGTTACGAATGAGTAGCACATGTTCTGAATTTCTAATCGTAAGAAACCGTATATCGATCTGCATCAAAAATTCACAACATAATATAAACTCAAATTTTATATAAACGTGCTCACCCATTTTAGCAGTGGTTTCAGAAGGAAAAACCATCCGGCCAACGACAACAAAAAATGTATCCATTCAAAATTCAGGAACTCCATAACCCCTCAATAACCGATCTCTACTTCATGGAAGCAGACGTGCAAATAGCGATACGCACCGATAACGCAATAGAAGTAACGATAACGATAACCGAATATCGTTTTATTATCACAAACGTTAAACACATAAAGCAGTTGGTAATTTATCTCCTAATAATGTAAAAAAGGCTCGGTTAGCAGTGTTTGCCCCCTGCAAGTCCGAAAGTTTCCCTGCTTTTTTAAACCCGGAACAAATTAGAGATATGCCGATATTAAGATCGATTACTAACTGATACTGGCATAAGAATTACATACTGACGATCTTGACGGGTTGTCTATTTTACCACCGTAACTAGCATATGTTGTTCGAAAAGACCCGTTACTGTTTATCTGGAGGGTTCCTGGAAGCTATTTACCCCCCACCGGCGAAAAGAAACGATTCTCGTGTTCAGCTGTCCGCGTCGGAGGGAGGAAGCGTTATTTTTAGATCGGTTCTTGAACGTGCATCCGGTTGTTATGTGTGCATTAAAACCTTACACTTCGCTTAGTCAAAGGAAGCCAGGCCAATACACAATGGGCTTCCTCTAGCGTCACTCCGGTGGATTCGGGACTGAGTCTATATTCCGAGAGGAAAATAAATAATTTATTCTTGGATCCGGAGCGCAAACAAACCGACGATATTTAACGGCACTTAAATACGATTTAAACAGTATAAGATAATATAATCTGGAAAACATGTGTAAAAAGGGTAATACAAAGCAACAACAGATCAAACAATTGAACAGACGATTCAATAACAAGTTAGAAATTCATTTTGCGAATTCACATCGGAGAATATAACGAATGATATCATCATCAGTTGTTAGCGTTCATCTTGTCCAATTGCAAAAGCTTGAAATTAAAGATCTTCAAGGAAATCGGAGTAATTTCCACTTGGAGTCTGTTTTAAGCCCGATTACGCTTGCTTTATTCAAGCAGTAAAATAAAGTTGGCAATCTTTTTAAAGTCTACTTTAAGTTTTTATTAAGTAAACTATTGCTTTCACTTAAGGCCGCAAAAGAGTTGTCAACTTAATGAATATTTATGACAAAACATTGGCTTTTTTCTGAATGTTTACCTCTCATATGGCAGAGACAAACTTGTACTTGGCATTTAACGGCCTTAGAAAAACAGTTGTAATTGTATCGCATGTTAAAAAGAAAGAATTGCGGTATTTATAAAGCCGTCCTCATTGAGATAACTCCAGAGCAAACGTTGCGTACAATTGACATTGACGATATGGTGCTATCTGAGTGCGGCACGACCTTCATGACACAATGACATACAGCGTTCACACCCACACCGGGCCATCATACTCACCCACACTTCTTCTCTTAACATCTTCTCTTATTAGAATTCTAATCAGGGATTTTAATCGAGATTACTCACAAGAGGCCGAGATATTACTAAATAAATCTGAAAGTCGTTAAAGACGGATGTCAACAACGGCACTGAGATAAGCGCCCGGAACCGGCCCATCTAGTAAATACGGATTTTACTATCGCTGATTCGCATTCATCCTATTTTGAAATGACTTCCTTTTGTCCCCTATAACGTATTCGAACCGGGATGTGCTCGGTCATCTTTATTAGTAATGGTTAGTTCTATTCTAGTTAAGTTCTTTTCATTCGCATGAAGAGGAAGACTTCCCAACAGACGTTTGGTGTCACTTCAAGCAAGAGATATTAATTGATTACTACTGATCGGGGATATAAACTCAACGGATCGTGGGGAAAATCTTAAACATGATCAGATCCCGAGCCAACCAAGAGAGACGGGGTCACACGATAGATAGGAGTCACCTTAACCTAAATAAACATTGTTTATTTCTAATTTATAAATTATATTCTTTCGAATATTTCTCATTTTTTAATTATTTACTTTCAATATATTCTAACTTATATTTCGTGCGCATTTCACAACAGGTTAGGGAAAAAAACATCCACCTCGTACAGTTGTGTTTACGCGATTAGCACAAATAAAAATATTATTTACCACTTTGAGTTTGTAAATGGAAGGAAGAATTTTCTTGAACTTGGATGCGGTTCTAATAAACTTGTCCGGGTCAATGTTTCCTGTGCTGATAGCGTCTCTAACCGCATCCCCCAATCCGTTCATCAGGCTGTCACCTTCGTCTGCCATTATTGTTCCGCTTCAAATCCTTCAGATAACTACACTGTTCGAATCACTTAACCGGCCGAAACTAGGTACTTAAAAACGGTACTACCGATGGGAATGGGTTAGCTCGCCCTTAGGAAATGTGGAATGCCTGTAAATAAATTAGATGCGGTCATTTCATCTATATACTTTCTTTGTGTACGTTTGTACGTAAAACTGTCGCTGTTGTTAAAGCAAAGTTTTGTATTAGTTGTAAATTATGTCAGTCGTTTGGACGAACATGCATTCGTATAATGAATTAATTATTTTTCAATTTATTAATTAAGCAAAACTGAGGTCCCACAGCTAACCAGGATGTAATGCAGACAGGATGTTGAAGTTTATGCCGCAACATTGCGAAAGGCGGAGGACACTGAACACCGACGAAGGACACAACAGAGAATGCTAGTAACTGGAGGCAAATTCACCGGTCAATTTCACGGAGTAATGAAAAATAAAACTTCCGCGACCAATATGTACCGTAAAATTATGTTTTAGAGTATCATTAAAAAAAATATTAATAAAATATTTTCCCGTTACACGAATTCAATCGACAATAAGGGTCAGTGTTGTCCTTCCTGATGGGAGCGTTGAAACGGCGACATCTCATTTGAAAACTAATGCATTATGCAGCAGACGTGGCGGAGAATGGGACGTCAAAAATACCGCACTTCCTGTACCGGCTCCAAGCTTTTATGTTTCACATAAAACAGTGCCAGAAGTTCAGATCGCGACATGGAAAAGTGGGGACGCCACTTTTTTAAACTTTAAAGGAGAGGTACAACTCTTATTTGTTTACAAAACAACATTTTTTAAACACAAGATTACAGCAGCTTCGCGCGAATGTTTCTCATTCCGGAGAGTCGACAGTCATGACGACTTCTCATCGTTTAAGATTTTTTAACTTGAATTATGAAGTGTAGCCAAAAGTTAGTCGACAAAACTATCATTCTGAACTCGGTAGGAATGTGTCGGCATTTAAGAAACACCGTCGCAACATTCTTATATTAGTTGGAACAATATAATTATGATTTCGGTCAACCGATTTCTCTATTGGTGATTCTTCACTATGAATTACACAAAACGAGATTAGGGGTTCAACAATAATAACAGCTCCTAATACATTTTAGCGCCTTAAAATATCGCGTTTCGAAGAGTGGTTAAACCAATCTACCGGATGCATCTTTCGTCCAAACGGTTGGGTTTTTTGTATAATAAGTGTAAGGTTCTGAGTGTCACTCGTGTGATTCTCTGGCCCCCCTAGAGTTTGGTCCTAATGCATACCGACGGAGACTCACACCAGTGATGGAATTCGCTATCCAGGTAAACCGACTTCCGTTTGGTGGATCACAGGACGGCACTAAATCGGGACGGGCATCGCTTGTACTTCGGGACACTCTGGGGCACAAACGCACTTGTCCTCTGCGTCGGGACGCGGTTTGGAAACTTTAACGGGACGGATCGGACCGCGGTATCCGCCGACAGAGCACTGGGAGACGTCGCACTCTCTCCTCTCACAAGAGACAGTTTTATTGTGTAGTCTCTCCCCCCAATCCCTCCGACCGGTACAGTCGCCTGACGTCATCCACGCCTTCTAATTTCAACTACGAGCAGCGCTATCTCCCTACAGAGAAGTCAACTAGTCTACCGTTGAACGTGAAAGCCGCGACTTTCTGTGTAGCACCTGGAATGTCCTGCAATGTCCTTACGATGGCCTAAGGCCCCGGGCCCGACCCAAACAGCTATTCTTCAATTATAGAAATATGCCGAGTTGCCGAAGATAGAATGAAAGTTTGATAAATTTATTTAATGGGAATACTGTAAAGTATAGCAAATAGTTCATCAATTGGAGTTGTATTTGAATGAGAAGAAATGAAGACACGTTTAGAGAAGACCATTGTCATATACTATAGACACGGGCTTCACGAAATCTTAATGTGCTTTATTGAGAAATTGTTTAAAATTCCTTCCAACTTTTCTTATAAATGCCATTCAAAAAATGTAATTTCTCTTCTGTTGTTGAGCATATTTTCAAATCGTGCAGAAATTGCGTGGGGAGTTCAATGAAGAGTTTCAATTATCGCGGAGAAATTAACATTACCGTTATCACGTTATTTCACGTGGGCGGAACATTGTAGGCAGCGGTGACTACATCCAACGTTTTGGAAATTCGGCCGTGTCCGTCATCAGGGAAATACGCGCCAATCTCAAGCCCACATCAAGAAAACAAGAAATTCCGCGGGTAATCGACTTTTCCTTGATGACAAAGAGGTGACGATTCTCATAAGGCGTACTACGTACTGCAAAACCGACTTACAAAGAAAACAGTAAATTGGGATCTTTATATGTTTTGTGAGATCATTTCTGCTATAAAATTTATGTATTTATGATATTTAATAAGTTATGACTTTATACGAAATAACATCCGTGGTTTTGTTCACCTGATTTTCTACATATTTAATTCTCTGAGTACAATAAGATATTCGGTGAAGGAAACGTTCTACGAATGGATTATAGCCATTGCGAACAAAGAAATTAAATAGTTTTTCAACCGTTGCCTCTACATATGTACGTGAGAAACGCTGGCTCCCTATTACCAATCTTAAGAATATACAGGAGGCGTGTATGGGGACATTGTGATACATAATGGATTCAAATTTGTGCAGCAAAAAATATCCTGGAAAACTAATTGTTGTTCTTCCCTTGGTTTATCTCCATGCGGCTATAACACTTGCAGGCTGAGATTAATTATAATAACGATGATTTAATATTATGAAATGATGTCAGGGGCCGACTGGGCACTGGCGGAAATTATGTAAGCGCCTTCGTAAGTGAATCTTCGTTCAACTGTATACGTGCATCACAGTTGGTTATAGTGATAACTGGAAATACTGCGATCGGTATTGTTGGCGGCCATTAGATTGGTTGAAATCAATGTAAGGTGTGGTCATAAATTCCTACTTGCACTTACTACACTGTAGGGGGAAAGGAAACGTACATCGACGTAATTACCTCATTTCTGTCGAAACAAACAAGAAGGCTTAGGTTGGATTACAATTTATAGCCACGAAGACCGGTCGGAAATGTAATGATCTCCTTGTTTCCAAAAAATGTTGTAGGATACAACTTAAAAGAATTTTTACAACAAACTTCATGAGATACATTTTTTGTTTCGGTATATGGATATGAATCCTCCTTTATAATAATAAAGAAATTATCAATTATTTCGGCCTTTTCAATTTCAAACAATTATAAGATATCCAACAATACGAAAAAATAAGGTTCTTTGCGTAATGCTGTTGATTATTGGCAATACTGAATTTTCGTCACGACTTTCAGCAAAACCGTGTAATCATAAATAGGCAGACGTGACCACCATTCCCCATCACCCGATTAAATTACCGAAGTATTACGGATAATAAGGCCTTTTTCTCGGCTTCATATTGCATACAAGCCTCAATTACTTAATTTTCGCACTGCAAAATAATAAATGGTGTACAGGTCTGGCTAAAAATGTGGAGAGGTTAGTAATTTGAAAATATTCATTAGCCTAATATACTAGTAATTTGGAAAATTTTAAAATTCTTATTGTCATGCTTATCTTATCCGTATATTCTGCATCCTGTCCCTAGTAGGAAGACCAGTTGGGCTTCTCGCCACCGATATTGGACATTGTCCTGAATTTTATATACCAGTTTCTAGCAAAAGTAAAGTTCTACTGATAGAGGCTTCGCATTTTAAGCCTAAACTAGAATTCGGATTATCCTTATCTCCTAACAAATTCCGAATTCAGTTATCTCGGATTAGCGAACACTCGCTAAACGGCGTGCCCACCGCCGTTAAAAGTCCGTGTGTACCAAGAGGCGTGTTGCGTTGCAAGGGTGCTTGTTTAGGCATAAAGCCGACTTATGCCGGCGGCCTTCCGGCGATCCGGCTCATTAATTATCCCGCCACGTCCCGAAGATGGTATCTCGTCTCGTTTCAAGGTGTTATTTCACCAGTCGATATCGATATCTGCCAAATGAATACGCGACGAAGCCGGACTCCGACGACAGTGGGGAACATCAAAGGAGAGTCCGCCATTGGTATTCTTTCGCGAGAAGTTATAACGGCGTTATTTAGAAAAATAACTGCGGCACACCATGCCGACTACTGATGTTCCCCCTTAAGGCCAAAATTTAAAAACCTGCAGCATTCCAAGTCTCCTTGGACCCTAACAGGAGGATCCATACACAAATAGTCATAAAGACTTTACGTGATTTACAAATTCAATAATAAGTAATCCGTCTCAGCTACGAAGCAGAAATATAGAATATCCCTGCTACTAAGACAGCGCAGTATTCACTCCTATATTGCTCTTTTGATCAGGGTTTTTCTTCAAAGTTTCGTACGCTATAGTTTGTACACAATTATATTACTGAGTAGAAAAAAAACGAATTATTAGTTAAAATACGTATTGCTATCAACCACTAGGGAAATTTATTCTTTCGTTATTATCACACACGTGACGGTCACCACGACGAGACATAAATTTTCACAATAAAAACAGGTGTTCCCAAACCAATCTACATATGAGGTTCAACAATAAAAAGGCTAATCAATTCAACGGGGTTGTCTTCAGTAAACTGTAATTGCAGTGCAGACATGATGCTCCTTAGGCAACTGACGAGCTTAATACCTAACTGATTAGTTAGCATTGGTTACTGACCACGACAAGCCGAGACTGAACAAGCCAGAGACAGAGGCTCAAACTGGTGTTCAATTTTTATATAAGTAGTTAACTTAATTAGAAACCAGGGATTTCAAGAGGATCAGTATCATCTATTAAATAAATATCAGTGATTTTAGACGAGAAAGAAAAGCACATCAGTAAGACAAAAGGTAAGTAAATATTTACCTTGTAATTATTTACACTTGGTTTTCTATTCCGCATGCCATTAGATAACTGAACTATTATGTTGTATATACAGATAATTGATTTTCAAAATGAGAATTATTTTTTAACATTGAAATTTAAACGTGGCCAGAGTTGGAGTTACTCAGTTAATCAAAATTAGATGACTAGAGAAATGTAAAAACCATTCATAAAAAACAAAGATTTTGGCCTACAAAGTGGACATGTGGTCTTCAAATGAAAAAGGGCCGAGAAAAAGCAGACAGGATGTCCCAGACGCAAAGAACACGCCAAGGTGTTCACCAATCTACTGATGGAAAGCTCCTGAAGATGGCGAGAAGCCGAAAGCAGTTTAGCGAAAAACCAAATCAACGAGTGAAGACAGCAGGTCAACCAAACAGGTATTATATTAGTTCTAATTATGCTTGGCATATGCTAATGAATTATATAGCAGCACATAGTATGTTTTTCAGGATGAAATGAGCTTATCTTATTTATAAAAGGTTTGGATGCGGCTCGTATGCAATCCAGTTCAAAAGTAAATTGATTGATTGATAACCAACTACAGGTGGCGGAGGCCACCTCTGGTGGCTTTAGATTCTACCGCCCTCTGTGAGCATCTTATCTGAACTACTCTTAGAAGTGAATTAAATCTGGCTTTGTGGGAAGGTATGCTTTTTATTAGAATTATTTCAATTTATTTCTTTTCAAGATAGATATTTATTTATTAGAGATAGTAATTGTTTAAACTTTCCAATGTGATATAAAAATATTTTGCAATATCATGTCGAAGACCAGAATAACTTTAATGATGAAGGTGACTATATAACTATTTTAATATTTGAACATATTCTTATTAAGAATATTTAATTAGTCTTTCATTATTATAAAACATAGTATATCAATATTAAAACTGTTTGTTAATAGAAGAGTACCTTATGTTGTATTCATGTATGATGTTATGGGTACACCAGTTGTGAATTAAATAACAGTATAAATAGATTCAAGTCAGTGTCTGTTCAAATGTTGGTCTGAGTTTTCTAAGTTAACCTTTTTTGAAAACCTGGCATTTATAGATGATATCTATAACCAGAATTCATACAGTAATTTAGAAATATTGTTCTAAGGTACACAGAATGATTTAAAAACAGTAAGCTAAAATCAAATTAATACAAGATCAGGTTAGGTGGGTTTACCAAAAAAAAATTATATATGAAAAGAACTACATGAAAATACAATGATTAAAAGTCAGATGAAAGTTAATAAATATAATTCCCTAGTATCAGTATTATTTATATTTCTGATGCATTTGTAGAAGATGGGTAAAGGTACCTTTGCCTTTATAGATGCCTTTACAAGTTACAAAGGTGGCGAATTCCAAATATATACGGAGATTAAAAACAAATTTTGTGGAGATGTTTATGTATTGATTAATTATATTGTTTATTAGAGTCAAGGGATAAATACAATCTTGAATGAACAAGTTTAGAATATTTTTATTGACTTCTGTGATATTATTCTTATCATTGAGTCCTACACATTTATTCAATGCTTCTGAATTACTCTCCTCATAGTAAATTATTCAGACATCAGTTTGGTATAATGAAGTGAGGATTTTTAAATAAACAAAAATAAAAGAGAGAGTGAAATATTCCATAATTTGTGTTCAAGATATAGATAGTTCGGGAAATAGCAATCCATTTCATTCCATAAATTCGTTTCATTGAGATGGCTGTCAGGGGCACAGTTTTCTGTTTAATGGTTGGGTGTCCAATCCCACGAGACAAGGCCATCGAATGTCGAAACAGCATTAACGACTTCCTTGTACATTGATGTTCTCCGCTAGCGGTCGTTTTTTGTGAACCCCGACTGAAATACGTTTCTCCGTCTGACTTGACCGCCAAGTTATGGGCTTTAAACTTAAATGGAAAAAGGGATCAAAGGGCCGGTGCTGTATAACTGTCTGTGGGTCCCAAATTTACGAATTATTACCGCTGCTATAAACAACAAAAATAACAACAATAAGAATTTGTTGTTTAGTAAATTCAGTAAAGGATTTAGTCAGTTTCTCACACAGAATAGTCGTGTCTCTATTTCCGGAAATTAATACATTGAACCAAACAAATTGTAAAGAAAAATTGTTGTTATAACTACTATATTGATACTGCATTATTATATTAATAAGAACATGATAATATTAATATAACTGTATAGTTACGATATTTGTTGATTCTAAATTTGCAATCAAAAATGTGTCTCCGTGTTTTTGAGTCCAATCAAATCATTATTTTACATTAGGATAGTCACAAATTGTGTATTCTTATTCAATCCTAATATTTTATCATATCAGGCAAGACTGTTCTAGGACAACTCTTCGAAAATCGGCAACTCTGACGAAAATTTAATATTTTCCTTACCCTATTCAAATGTTTGGTATCTAAAATAGTAACTGACATTTGGTCGATTACTACACTCAATATTAAGGAATAACAGAACAAGTACAACACTCTTTCTGCCGTAATTTGGAAGTAAACTTTGCTGGGACATCCACACGTGTTACCCTTGCAATGGGAACTAGTTCCCAAGGAGCCTAAAATAGCGATCGGTTTTTTGGTGGCCTCGCTCACAAATTTATTTCCATGGTCTATCGGTCCTACAATTTAAAGTGATTCGTTAATGGTTAGTCATTTTTCGAAGAATTTTACGTAAATATTGACAAAGGTTCGTGAAGTATTTATACTATCTCGACTCTGAGGCACAAGTGTCTGGCTTAATTGACAAGCTTTCATTCGGAAGGATTACATATTTGAATTATTCGCATCCTGGGTGAATAAATATAGTATTGCATATATATATATATATATATATATATATATATATATATATATAAAATATATATCCTTACATTGTATTAATATTATATTACAGTGCGGTCTCAGTTTTCGTTTATGAAATTAAATTTAATAATGTATTATAATAATACAGTATTGTATTATTAATATTTAACTGAAAGCTCTCCCCCTGTAGTTAATTTACACCTATATACATATAGAAATATAAAATGTCCGTATATATAAGAATTATGATGCTCTCCAAGTGCGGTTAGTCCTCTGACAAATAGTCGGAAACAGGAGTTAATTTGGATTGGTAATTCAAAAGGGAGTAGTCGTCGGAGAATTGGTGGCAAGGTCACACACACTTGGCTGCAAATAAGACGGTTGAACGCCTTTTAATCATTTGGGCCCAGTTCAGGGACAACCGGCTATACCGGCTCGAAAAAGAAAAAAAGAAAAATTGTATTTTCCTTACTCTTCTCAATCATTACCAAGTTACTCTATGATTTTTGAAATTCAAAAATAGCCTTTCCCAAGTGTGATATTAGTGAATCTACGTTTATATAATCGATCTCCATTGAAGTACAGGAAATACCGATTGGAATAAATTTTTTTCAGAACATTTTTGTTGTTTCTTTAAAGAGGCTTTTAAGAATTATCTCTATTACAAGTGTTTTTTTGGCTGCTCTCTAAATCGTTCTCTCGGCTGGAAGATGTACTGGCGCCCAGATGACCATACGAAATTAATAATGCTAGTTTATTTTTAACTATCGGACGGAATCGAGGCCGGCCGAGTACGATTTTCAGCTCAGCTCTTTCGAACGAAATGCAACCATTGAATATAAAGCTACTGTGCACACATGCTCGAGATTTATCGGAGGCAAATCATACTCGCTAATTAAAGTACTTTAACAAATAAAAGAGATAGTAATTACTAAGTAATTCTGGTGTACATAATGGCGATTTATTTTAACCTTAATGGAAATAGCTAAAAGTAAAAGTGAATAAGTACAGCAACTTGTGAGCTAGCGTGGATTATGGTTACACAACCAGACTTCAGAACTGTAAACTACACTAGATTTTAAAATTATCTCTAAAATGATATCTAACATTGTTTATTGATTTTCTTTTTATAAGAAGTCTTCAGATTAATTTATAATTATTTGAGTGAGAAATATTGAACAAGCCATACAAATGTCCCTCTTCTTCTTAAACGTCAACAGGGAATATCGAGAAGTACTAGAGCTCTCGAATGAGAAACCTCTAATTAAAATGAACTATCAAGAAATTAAATAATATCATAGTTTCCACCATACTCAAAAGATTACAGTATTTAATTCCTTTATTGTCTATTTTACAATAATCCCTCTTGTTCTTAAAAGGAAAGTCTTAACAGGCCATTGTTGAAAGAAACATTGATGAATCGGTCCAACTCATGTTTTGTTCAGCTAATAACTAATGCTCAGCTCCTGCTCCCCTGGGATCTTGCAGCTCCTTTCTCCTGGGGGCTAACGTGAGCCATTATATAATAGAAAAAGACACGGATAACTTGAGGCCGCCCCACCCTTAGAGAACGCCCTTTTAACACGAACCAGGCTCAAGCTGCTCTCTTTGAATCTTCACAACGCTCAATTTTTTTTTACTTTTTTCATAAATTACCTAAATGATTACACGTTATTGATATTACCAGTTGACACGAAATGTACGCCTTAGCCGAATCACCCGCTTATTTATTCGAAAGGGAGGTAGGAAAATGCCCCAGTCGGGCCCCGGAGATATTCGGTTATCGTGATGGACTAGAAAAAATTTCAAATTCCGTTTTCAATGCGTTTTCTATAAAAATATTCACGATTTTTACGGAATTTAATAATAATCGATAAATAGTTTTAATAATTCTCAAGTGATGGGTTTTATGCCCTCTAAAAGACTTCAGTTTAAATATTGTCAACAATATTGCAAAAAATACCTTGTTAGCTGATGTTAAACTCGTTCAACCGAGGGTGATGTCTTAAATCGAAGCTTCTCAACAGTTTGGTAATAAAAGCACATATGGGAAAAAACCAGCAATTCTACTTTTTCACAACTAGCTTATTTCATAAATTTATAATTTTTATTTTTATCTTGTTGTTTCGCTTGGGTAAAAATTAGACACGAATTTAGTTTATATCGATTTTCGACTTCGAATAGTTCTTGAAACCATTTTTTTCGGCCGCACTTAAAGCGGGCTGCACTAATGGCGAGAGCTCGTTAATTCGTCGACTGCTGTTTATGTATAACCCGATGGACGCCAACGGGAGATGGACGTGAGTTTGAATACCAAATAAACAAACTAAGGTTGAGGCGGTGTTTCCATCTGAGTTTATGTTTGAGTGAGAAATAGTTGGCGAAGCACCACCGCCGATGAGTCACGCACTTCCTCTTTGCTGCTATTTCTGGTATACCGGACGCTCTAGGTCTCGTTTCGAATATTTCCGGAAGGGATGATGATTTGCGGTCACCCGTTGTTTAAATATATCCAACGAGATATGTAAGCGAAACTAAATTTTCCCCTGGGTGGAAAATACATTGTACGGCCTGTGCAAGTACATTGCGAACATTGCATTTAAGTGGAACACGAAAACATACGAATTAAGATCTACTGATCAATTACTGACTACAACTGATACCTACAGCTGTTCATTCAATTATAACCTATTTTCCTAATAAATGTAGTAGTAGAATCGTTAAATATCCTTACATTTGGGTTTGAAATCATTAGTTTCATTGAGTAACCATATGTTTGCAGTATAAAACTAGTTTTTATCGAATTTTTCCGTGAATTTGGTCTATTCAATTATATACGTAGAGTAATTCTAGACACGCCCCATATTCTTTTTCTATTTTCTTTCTTATTATAAACGACTAAATTAGAGAAAAATAAAGAATGATAAATTTGTAAGAAACTTTATACTATAGGGACAGAGAAGTGTCAGAGGTCGAACGTAATACAAGATTTACAAGGATAACAAGTATATTACATCGCGTCCACAGGACCAACTTCCTCCCCCCATCCAATTATTTATTTTTTATAAATTTTATTTTAAATTTATAGTTTTTTTATTTTATAGTTTTTGATTCGCCCCTCGGCCAGAATTAAATTACAGGCTTGGCGGATGCAATCAATGCAGCCATCGTGCAGCGGATTGCTCCCACTCGCTCCGACGCCGATAGGTAAAATTCCACTCGGCTTTAAGTTCTAAAAAAGAATCAAGTACATAGCCAAAACTCTACTTTTCTTGTCGTTTCTACCGCGTCTCGGTAGCCCAATATAAAGCCCGAAAGTTGAACCGACAGTGAATTTAAAATTAATTCTTTAAAATTTTCTAAAAACAATTAATTCTTACCTCCAAATTGGTGGCGAAAGACATATCCAAAGGGGGCGGCATGTGGTATCCCTCTAGCGGTTTAAGCTTAGCCGATACGCAATAGGGCTCCATCTCGGGTTCGTCCGAGGTCGGAACCGAGATCCAACCGTTCTTTTGTTTGTCCGAATTCATCTTTGTTCCGGTTGCAATGATTCGTCGACTGATTCGAAACCTCTCTTCCCCTAAGGATTTATAGACATCAGACTGCGTGAGACATCAGATAACCGGAGAGTGGCCCATCACTGCTGTTGCGAAAGGCGATAATAAAATTTTTCTCGTCATCGATACAGTTGTAATTATACGTCATGTCAACTCCCTAATATTGGAACAATGCATGTATCCGGGGATTAGTGTGAGTTTAAGATCAATACCTAACCTGAGATGTTTCAGTGTGATGAAAAAATTTGTGAAAAAAGGATAATAAAAAATGGCCTTAAACCACAATCTAGAACGCAATTTAAAAACTGTTTACTTACTGGGGACGAACAAAGCAGATGGTCTATAAATATTGTGATAGCGCTGATAAAACAAGTTATAAAATGCCATGAGATAATATCCTGCAACGTTTTTTGGAGGATCGATATTTCGGCAGCAAGACTAATTGCCACTCGAGATATAAATATATATCATGGACCGTCACATTTTCAATTTCTATGATAAATGCGTTTTAGTCAACTAGTGCTTAAAAGTTTACAGAAACAATAATTTCGCAACTATTTGAAAACCTAAGTGTTAATGAATTAATTCTGCCAATGAAAATAATTCAATTAAAAATGGTATGATATACCCTGTCGTAATGCAGTACTATGCACTAAATTTTGTTTATAATTAGATTGAAAGAAACCAGTGATTTTTATTAATTATTTCACCACACCCGTGACTTTATTTACACATCCGGTGTTTATCTTATTTTGCCTTTATTTCTTAGTTACTCCTATATCAAACAGTAAATATTCCTACCATAATAACCATGGATAATTGTAACCAGTAGTAGTAGTAGTAGTAGTAGTAGTAGTAATATTCTTAAGTTCTGTTGCCAAGTGCATATCCCTTCCAATTTCACTATTTTGAGTTGAATTTGGTGATAAGTTGAGCTTTCAACTTAAGTCAGTGGCGAAAATTCATACTTCGTCGAATTCAAACTTCTGGTCTATACTGTCCTCTTACCAGACTATGCTGAATTTACCAGAGTATTCCGGTAAGTGAGATTCAGAATTAAATTATCGCTTTCATCACTTAATTAAAAACTCAATTATTAGGTAATTATATTGATAATTAGTTCAATATACGGAATATGAATCACGGCACTGGCCTAAGGTCTTTTGTAAACATTTATTGAGCTGTCCTGCCCTGCGTTGTTTACCTTACGAGCCGTTAGACGGTCTCAGCTTTCGGTCGACCTTAACCTTTCTTGGACGTGGCCAGTGCGACGTATATGACGAAACCTTATCAGAACTGTACAGTACATCTTGCGCCCATATGCGGTCACAGTTCTAGACCGCCAATTCCATTTATTCCTTTGGGCGCTTTATTCTCTCCGAGACGGTATTGTACTTATTTTCCTTCTATTTGCTACAAATTGCCCCTTTCTAAACTGCCGATCCAACGCAGTGCTGCGTTGTGAATAGCAGACTCAATTTGACAAAGCAATTCAAACTATCACGTGGGGTAAATCAATTTTAGAGTGTAGAAAGCCTCGAAACTAAGCCGGATGTATGTTTTAGAAGCGATAAGGGTTGTATCTCGTATTGTAGGTTAACGGGTCACTCGGACACCCCCTCACCACTGAGACCTAATTTAGTGAATGAAAAACTAAGTTTTGAGAGAATCTAAATTTTTTTTCATTACTACTTTAAATATCGTATTCCTTCTAATGATCCGACCACGCTTAAATCAAGCAAGCTGAAGGCTTGTATCATCGTACATAATACATATAAATAAAACCTCCCAACAGGTGTTTAAAGATATTTCAGTCTTTTTTTTCATTTAATCAAGAATATTCACGATTTATTATTTTAAATGTCTTATTAACATTAGCTATTCCCTTCTAACCCGCTATCCTCTCCGGAATTAATGACCTCGCAGCAGGTCGAAAGCCGGGCTTAATTATTGGCTTCGCGAATAACCCGGGTTCGTTATTCAGGGGGTTTAGTTTTTAGAGGGGCAAACTGGATCAGTAGTGAGGGTATTCGCGGGTTGAAATAGGCCTTGGAAAGGCCACGGTCCTTTTTATACTTCCATTCTACCGGCGAGCAAAAAAGCCGCAGACATACCCCAACCGGTTTTGCCCAGATGCTAACCGGACGGACCCGACCCAGTGCATCTATTACACATCTAAAATACAAATACGGATTCAAATTACAAATGTGAGTGCAGTTGGTCGAAAAAAGAGGAAGGGTAACAATTTAATTATCATTTGGTATTACGGCTTCTCAATAAAAAAAATAAGCCATTAAGATTTGCGATTCTGAATTATAAATATGAGGATGTTAAAGTTAAAGAACCAGTCGCCAGGCAATATTTGAGAGTAAAACATTTCTTGAATAAATGTTGATGGGGGCAGTTGATGGAGGTTTAGTGAAAAAATGTATTGAACTTAAAATATGGAAGGAGGCTTTAAATTGCTAATCAACAATGAACTTCGGTAACAATAAGTTGTTCAACAACTACAGTACAATGACACTGTATTTAGATATCAACGTCCTCAGCTTGATTCAGCGTCCCATATAAAGAGCAATTCACGAGGTGAAGTGCCAATCTTGAATTTTCGAGAGTGCTGCACTCTCATGCCTAATGTCATCCGATTAACCTGTCACGTATGGAAATATATGATTTTATATTTTCTCACGAAATCGATTCTGAAAATAGTCTAAACTTCGGTTGAGGGAAAATAGCAAAAAAATATCGAAGGTGCACAAATAATTGAGAGCTTACATCAATAAATACATTCACCCACATATATGTTGTTTGTGCCTGATACTATCGACACAAACCTTTGGGCAGAAACTAATAAAAAACAATTAAGCAAAAAATAAAAATGAAAAGACATATAATGAGCCCTCCCCTTCTCTTATCTTTCAAAAATGTGCTGTCCCACCACACAAGGCCGTACCCTTCACTACCTTACTCCGTTGTATAACTTGCTCAACTACCCGTTATTAAAAAACCAATAAAGATAGCGGAAAAGGGCAATTACAACCCTACATGGTGGAGTAATGGAGTTTCGATGCATAATTCAATTGACTTTTTTTCATGGAAAAAAGAAGAAAAAAGTACCAGTTTTAATGGATTAATCGCATTCCCAATGAAACGTAGTAAACATCATTGGCGAGGTGGGCTCGCGTGCCCCACCTTCCTATTTCAAAATGTGAGACGCGCGGAAATTAGAACGGTGTTTAAGGACGAGAGAGAAGCATAAATTAGACTAACCTTATTAGCATACACCAACACTACTTGATTAATATTTTATTGAAAAAATGTATTCCATTTTCTTGGGCCCAATCGCTCCCTTTTCCGCTATTCTCCACGCAATATCCACAGTAGCGGTATTAGAACGTGTCGGTTGAAGGTCGGACGATAAGAGAAGTAAAGTAACGTCTTGAGAAGTTATTTTAACGTGCTTTGATTATAAGTACCGCAACCACTAACCCCGTTTACTACATTAAGTCACGGGAATGACCGCTTGTTATGCACTCTCCTCTGGAGTATAAGATCAGGAAGAATGTTATAGCTAAGGGTCCAACTCAGGAAAATTCCTCAAAATAAACTTAACGGTAGAGAAGAAATATCCGGAAGATTGTGACTGCAATTCAAGCAGATTTTACAGATTCTACTACCATTACGAGGTAGTAGAATTTTAAAATCAGAAGAGATTATACAACTGCGAAATATCATTAAATGTTCCATTTTTGACAGGTCATCCTAATTCACGTCACAGAACCTACCGCCATTGCTCACCGTTCAAATCACCTTGTTATCGCCCTGTGCAAAACACTGTATATAATTGTTTTTAAAGAAAATAGTATTACCAATGGTTTGCATTTCCCTATCAGCACCAGCACAACAATAGTCGCTTGTTACTTGCAAGCAGTTGCGATTAGAATAAAGGGAAAATAATAGAAACACCAACACAAATACAGGCGTAGAATATCTAGTTTTGGTATTTCAAATGGGCACTGACCCAATACGTATTGTACCGAAATATTTTCACCCTAATCCACGAACGTGTGTATATGGAGGTGCCATGTCCAGATTTTACATTTAAAATATAACATTTCCAATTAGCTATGCTTCGACAAAGCTATAGCTTGAAACAAATTCAAGATATTTTCCACTTAACTAGAAAACTTATCCAACTCTTCATTCCATTACCAAGAACACTTACGTTCCTACCACGAACCAATCCATCCATATGACCAATGTCAACATTGATCGATAACATGATAAAATTGTAGATCACAATCATCTCGGAGCGATAGGTCATATGAGTACCATCAAATGTTAATATAAAATTTCTAATTCCTTTTTGCCCGTTTGGGAGAATTAAGATACCGCCGGATACCAAATAAGGAAAGCGGAAGACTGAATTTCGTCGGCAGTTCTAGATCCCTGTCGGCTTGAAGGTCGGGACCGGCCGACCGGGAAAGGAAAGTTATTTGCGTTTTTGAACGTTCGCATTGTCTCCGAACGAAATAAATGGTGTCATTGAGGAGAATGCTTTGAGTTAGAATCGGCCTCGGTTTGCGAATTGTTTAACATCAGAAAAATTGGAATATGCATTGAACTTCTGTCATCGTCCACATAATAAAAGGTACACTTACTGAAATTGATTTATAAAGAGCAAATTAAATTAACTATCAAGAAACTGAATTCGTTTTATTCAAATAACTCCATAACAAAAATTATTCTTAATATCTCGTAAGGTCGGCTATTCCACCCAATGATATTAAAACCTTATCAATATGTCGTATTATTCAGGACGTTGATTGAAACGTTCAATCTCACGTTTAATTTCCATAGTATTTTCGTCCGAAAAGTTATTATAGCGGATTAGAATTCCCCTACTGCGTAATTTCTTACTGGAGAATTGAAAGTACAAAAGCGACTACAAAATAATCGTGGGGTTAAAAAGCTCATCTAGTTAAATTTTCAAATAATCGATGTATTCAAATATTCAGTCAAAAATGCGAAGGCCTTCGGCAACAGCAAGATATGGTGGACTGTACTAGAAAGGGCTTGGAGAAAGTTCTCGGTGCTTCTCGACATTCACAACACTTTCATCTTGATCTATAACAGCGGTTTTTCAGCAGAGTTAGAAGTGCGCCAATTCATATTTCGCCTGTTACAATGGTAACATGCTAGATGATTTGGTAGATATTTGACAACCTCCTATAAAAAGTATATTTTGCTGAACCGTATTCTTGTTTAAGCGTAAAATAAAAACCCTCCGTGTTCAACAAAATTTTCTTTCTGCAGGTTGTAGACGTATGTTAAAGATCGCAGAATAAAAATGGCGCAAAAGGAGAATATTCGCGTCTCTGCGATAGAAACAGAGAAACCCTTTTTTGGTTCCCGATCCCCTAGTAAAAGGCGGAGATAGATACGAAATTCGAGCGTCCGAATGGCATTCCGAGAACTTTCCTGGACACAGCCCATTTTATACACCTGCGAGACCGAGACAACAATAAGACATTAATACAAGATGCTTGAATCCACACTCTACGAAATACCGAGTTAGTTATGATAACGTTTTCATTTCTTATGATCGGTCCATTTATGAGAGTCTTTCTGCGAGACTTACGATTGCCGGCTTCCGTTGAAGCATCCTATCAGCGTTATTACTACAGGATTTTCGTGGTGCCGTGGCCCTGCCAAACGTTTAATTCGCTCCGCAGCAGTATACTGTTAGTGCTGATCGGCTTTGCACGAACGTACCACGACTTAACACTGCAGCTGGGTGTTATTGACGATACAGGCGGTTCCTACCAGTAATAATCAGCTCCAAAGAAGTACACGTGTCATGATCTTATGAACACTTACGGACTAAGCATCACGGAATTATGCTAGGGAAAATTAAAAGTGAAAAAAAAAGTCAAACAGAAGTTTCAGTGTAAATATTTATTTGTTTCTATTGAATCTAATTTTGAACGCCCGAAACATGGCAAATAGCATTGCGATGGTGCTTCTACAGACCAGCGTTTGTTTGGTGAAGGATAAACAATGAATAGGAACCAGAAAGAAATAATTCGCGTTTCCTCTATACCTCATATTTTGGCCGATAATAATGTTAAGGACATCGCGCCGAGTGGAGGACATGACCCCTTCCTCGGGCGGTGGACATGAGAATGCGTTCACTGTTCTCTATCGACGGCTTTCAACAGTCGTGGACTCAAATATCTGTTTGTCTGTATTGTTGTAAACGGCGTTGGGCACAAAAATGAAATCATTGAGGTGTTGATTATTACCGGCCGGTCGGTGAGGACGGAGCGAAGCTATTCCAGAAGAGGAAAACTCAGCGCTGACGAGGTCGAAGCGACGGCCAAGGGCAACTGAACGTCGGCAGTTTTATGTACCGCGCTCCAGATAGCTCAGGCCTTGGGGCTCCCCCCAAACAATATCTCCCGGTGGAGAGACTCCCCGCTCTCTCCCACGTTGATTTGTGTTATGCAAGGTATTCTAACATTTCCGAGCATCTCGATTAATTCAATTAACAATGTCCGTAAACAATTTTTGTCGTGAAACAAACTTATGCGGCGGCCAGAAGAAAAAATTGTAATAAATGCTTCGAAAAATAATTCCTTTTCCATTACCGTCATATTCGGCGGCTTCTATATTTGAGTAAAGAAAAAATCAATTTTCGAAAACATTGTAATTAGAATATAGTATACTCGAATTTTTCACTGGCTGCTAGTATAGAAGGAGCTCGGTTTCTCGGTTGAATTCCGCCTAAAGAAATTGCCAACGAATTGCAGGTAAGGACCACGGGAGAGGCAAAAACCCAATCAATTTTTCATAGTTCTTTAAGGTATCCCAGCATTTCCTTTACACATCCCTGCTACTGCCACTTCACTTAATAGTGACTGTAAAAAATGTTTGATGCGAATGGATTTTATGCGACAGGAAAATCTTTTAAGATATATTTTACGATTATTTTACAGGCAATTTGAACAATTTAAAACCAACATTTTCATCTTGTTAAGGTATTTAATTTTGACATTCAATAAATTTGGTGAAAAAATTACGGTATTCTCATGTTTTATTCTTTTATGTACATCTTACGGACAATCCGATTCTCGCTACTTTTTTGTTCACCAACTTTTTAACTGTATGTTTGGGGTACGGAAAATTATTTATTTTTTATTCAATACAGAATTTTCACAGCTCGCTTCTTCTAAAATGTTATCCGTAGCAAGGGAGGCTATATTTGATAGTAAAGTAGGGTAAGGGCCCATCTACCCAATGATTTCAGCTAAGATTAAAATTTCCCTGCATTTAAAACAAGCACCAACTATTATGCACTTCAGGGCTACCGTCCCTGCCAAAGGTATGGTACAGATTCTGTCTGTTCAATTGAGTAATCTTGGGGCGCTAAGACAATAGAATTGATGAGTTCCAATAGTGAATAAGGAAGCGATAATGGGTCGACACCGATCTCTTGCAACCGAAAAACATCTCTGCTACAATCATGAAGCTTACTGAGCGCTCTTATAAGTGCGTCGCAATTACATGGGACTTTGTTGAGAAATAATTGGTATGCCATTGATAAAAACTACGGTTGATGAAGAATAATACCGGGGTCAATATTAATGGGTATGTTTTTGTACCCGAAAAACGCAATGCACTGTGCATGTAATCAATCTATATGAAAGGTTGTAGACACAAAAAAAGTGCAAATTATCATTTCTTGATACAGTCAAGGGCACCGAGTTAAAAATATTAATATTAGCATTGCTGATATCACTGTCCTGATATTATAAATTAATCAGAAAGAATATTTAATATCACATACCTCATTGTATTACAATACCGCATTGAGAATTTAATATATTAAAACTCTAGTGCTGTTTGTCCGTCCGCGATTTCTTTACATGCAAAATTGTGTCGAATTGTTACGAATCCGCCAACCTTATTTGGATATCTTGCTACCGCGTTCAGAAATTGTAAAAACATTGATTTTTTCCGGTATTGTTGATTCGGTACTCGTTGTCACGGTATTATTTTTCTTTTTTCAGAATATTTTTGTTTTTTCTGGATATTGTAACTGCTTTTTTTTATAAAAATGCAAGTATGTGTATGTTGCTTTGAAGCGAAAAGGGGATTTGTTTTCCATTCTTGCTATAATTATGCTGAACCTATATATATAATGAACTGAACCTATGAATTTGAAGGAGTTATGATTCATTTTATTTCCGAAGTTGAGGTTTCTCTGGTCTGGGTAGAAAACGAGCTGTCTGATCTTAAACCGCTTGATAGTACGTTGGTTTTACGTTTGTTTTATCTTAATAGATTGAATAACTGTTGGCCATTTAATAACAGGTATGATAATAAAATTAAATTTACTCGGTGACAGTTAACTAACTGAGTCATGTGGGTTTGGCCACTATATTTAACGCGAGTCAGGTGCCAAACACTCCCGGTCCTTAGACATAAATTGGCTAGCCACCAATTTCATCGTATATAATCGTATATAAAAAGACATCTTTTCAAAAATCTTCCACATGATGAAGATAGATCCACACGAGGGGCGACAGGTTGAGTTGTAATAAAATTTGTGCCTCGAATCACCCGGCCCGACCGCTTTCAGAACAGGGAAGGAATTGGGGTCAAAATTATACCAATTCGAAAAAACGGCCTATTTTCTACACAATTCATTTTACTTCGTTACTTGATTTCACATTCCTGTTTACATGGTGCAAGTGCACCCAACGAACGATTTTTGTAACTAGCGCCCTCTGAGTGTGTTGGGGAATGTATTTAAATAAAGTTCGTTCAGTGCACTTGCACCGATGAACTAGCGCCCGCTGAGTGTGGTACGGAAATGTACTTAACTAAAGGTCGTTGGGTGCACTTGCACCAATAAACTAGTGCCCCCTGAGGGTGGTGCGGAAATGTACTGAAGTTCGTTGGGTGCACTTGCACCGATTAACGAGATTACTAAAAAAAATTATTTTTCAATAAATGTTGGATCAACAGGAAAACTTTTATGACCGTAAGTACACAATACCAGATAGGTTTCCCCTCATATATTTGGAAGTCAGATCGTAATAGTTGTGACCAGTTGTGTGATCAAATATATATTTGACTGATGATCCGACAAAGATCCGATAATCCGATAAACCGATTAACAAAATCCCTCCCAACCCAAAGAAGACAAATTACATCCCCAAAACACAATAACAAATCACGTATATAGACAAAGGACCAACAGAAAACCACCACAGTATAAGTGACACTGACAGTGCAGTGAGGATGCCCAAAAAAGCCAAAGTGCCTAAGTGACTAACACCACTACTGATGATGGCGAGCAGCCGAACTAGGTAGCCGCTACAAACTAGGTTTCAACCGCACGAATTCATTTCATTTTTTCGAGCTCTTTACGTTCCTTTCTTTTTATGTTTTTTTATTATACGATATTAAGTGGGTCACTCACTCCTGTGAAGGAAGGGGCACGCCATTCTTGTTTATAAACCAGATTCTAATCTGGACGACCTTTTCCTGTAGATATGAATCGCGACCTCCTCCTCTTCTTCTTCATCTTCTCTTCGTTATTACGATTTATCGTGTAGAGAACAGTCGATAAAACTGAATACCAACACTATGTTTCACCTGACAGAATAGGGGACGTAGTATATTATATAGTTCAAAATTTAACTCTTGTTGATTAAGTAGTACATGTTTTAATTCCTGGGTGGGGGACCGAATTTAACCCTCAATTAAAACTTGTATAATCGACCATATTTTTCAGATACCCCTAATCGGCTGATCCGACCGAAAATGTCGAATAGCCGACAGTAGATCAAACGGAATCGCGAAAACATCTCAAGACGATTTGTTCGACAAATTTTTCAATTCGTTTATAGAAACGTAATAAGGGATATTGGATGAGGGGAACGTGTCAATTTATTTCTTCATTATATATTAATGTTTATTAAATACTACCTCGATAATTAAGCACTAAACCAATTAAGTAGGGATCAAACCAATTACATTTCCCGCCATATTGTTAGTTTATAATTACCGGTTTGAATTAAAAATAAATATGCACGAACTTTCGCGTGGCATGCGTAGTGCACAGTGACGACCTTCCGTTTTGTGTTTCCGTCTAATTGTGAAGGTCTGAATAATTAATAAGGGTCGATTCATTATCCCGCAGAACAATTCCCATTATGGTAATGGGGTTGGTGGTAAAGTTTCGACCAGTAAAAGTTCAGGAGTGGATTTGCCCCGAAACCAATCGATAAATATTTGTTTTCTCGGCGAAACTGTAATTGGGACAGTGAAGACGACATCCGATATGAGTTTTTCTGAAAGAATAACTCGTGGTATCGCGTCAGCCATGAAACTTTATGTCGGGACTATCCTCTTCCAGTTAACTAGTTAAGAACTAAATAGTCAGTATAACTAACTAGTTAACACCTTATTGTAACATAACCTGTTTACCCTGGTGCTCTGGGAGAATAGCGAGAGTGATGTTCAAAGCATATTTAAAAACGAGAATGATAAACCTCTTAAAATTATAAAGTACTCATATTTTGAGAAAAAATACGTAGAATACCATTTTTGCCGAGTGGGCTAAACCCGACTACCCAACTTGGGCCCCAAGGTTGCGGTCGGTATAGTCTGCTAATAAACATTCTGAAATTTAAGCAATCGGGCTCTCAGTTCGGAAGTTAAATAATTACTGCTTAAACTGCTGTCCCCCAATCCTAAATATCGGTTATACTCCTGTCTCGCGTGTTCTGAAGACTAGCGAGTGGGGAGCAAATCTGAAGAATTAAATGCCCAATTAAAGGTAATAAAGGAAAGTGTTTTCCCCTTTTCCTCAAAATTGAACCCCTCATTCTTTAGTGGCAATTAAGTTCCGAATTTGGCGATTATCGCGGCCAACCCCAATCAGAATTAATGACATCAATAGAAGTAATGAAACAGGTCGAAAGGACATATGTTAGAAATTGACGATAATTAGTTTTTACATTACTTGAACGTATTTTTTTATTCATACGGTTCGGTACTTTGCACAATATTATTACTTCATTTAAAAAGTATTGTTTCAGTGATACATTTTTATCATTGTACAACATGAGAACATTTACTGAAGGAAAAGTATGTTCAAAAAACGAATTATATAACATTGTATCTAATTTAAATGTTATCAGTCGTCAGACTTTCTATCTACACTTGCCTATTTGGTCCTATTTTAAGCCGGTTTCTGATGACCTGTTATTAATACTTGAATTGCTATTCTACTGTCTTTACCACAGTTAGTTGTCACAGCGATAGTGTAGATACAGCTGGCATGCGATAGCATCTCAGGATATCATTTTATTATCAAATAATAGCGAAAATGGCGATAATATGGTGTGGAAAATTAAGCGCCACAGCAACGGAAAGAGACGCATCCGCTACAGGAAATCTTCATCAGTTCATGATTGGGGAAGGTCATAAATGGTATGATAAAGGGATGGACCTCAAGAGGAAATGGGAAGGGAGATAATGAAACTCGGCGCAATAGCACCGCTATTACGGGATCACTTTACAGTACCCAGACAATTAGCAGGAACAATTTTTTCCCAGGGATCTACTATCTCCGGATCAGTGGACTAAGATTGTCACTCCTCGAGGTCCTCCCAGCGTCAGGAGGCAACAAGACATGGACAAGATGCTTTGCTCGGAAATGAGGAATAGTATCCATAAGTTACTACTGAAAATTAATGAATATAGTTAATTCTATAATAGTCGAATGCGTTAGACATAATCATATGGAATGACTAGTCCCTCTACGTTGAAAAGTAGTAGTGAGATATAGATTGGAAATGATGGTTACAATAAATGAAATTGTAACAGACAACAGCCGGGAGGGCCCCGGAGAGGAAAATGGTTCGCTCGGGTGGTTTCAAAACACAGGATAATCCCAGACTAGCAGGTGCTTAACCCCTACTAACTGAGGATATGCCCACAGTATTACGAAAGAAAATTAGGTAGTGATAATAAATAAAGTGTTTCTTCATATTTACGCGAGCATTGAGGAAATATATAGAAACCTTTATGTATATAGTGTCGATAAGAGCATCTTTTTTCCGAGAAAGCGTCCTCATTTTATTTCTTATAAGAGAGATATGAAGATAGGGGCTAGAGAAGAGATACTCACTATGGGGACGGCGTTGACTCGAGGGACGGATACTTGATTGGGCGCGACCATAGCTCCGGGGCTACCGGCTTGGGATTGGGCGGCGGGAACCGAGGATGAGCGTTACACACATTACGCGAACCGCACGCCAATTAATTAAGCAAATTGGTGGAGGGTCGCGGCCGTTGGGACACGCTAAGCTCGGGCCTGCGCTTAGCCGGCGCCAAGTACCCGGGCCCGCATCTGTCCTTACTCCTGGTCGGCCGCTCGTCGTGGACTGCCAGCGAAGGCTGCCCTAGCTTCCCTGCCCCTGCCGGCTCTATCGATCCCACGGCTCCACGCGATTTTCCGTTACGCTTAGAAATTCGAAAATGAATGTCATTATCGCGACGTCTATAAATCACGTTTTACGGTACCTACTTCTTTCAAATGATGAAGAGCAATAAAACAGTTCGGAAGTAAAAGTTAGAGGACCAGTCACCAGGTTATATTGAAAGCAAAACTTTCACATCAGAAGATAGAATTAACTAAAAAACAACTACTTACTTTTTTCTGGGTTTTGTGTCTATTTTCCTACTTTTCTGCAATAGGAATATCCTCGAAGGAGGAAAAATGGGAAAATATTGGTTCGCGATTATTATAGTGTGTAATTTTGTTCTTAGAAAACCGTTTGCAGCTTATGATTCTTCTTGCCTCTAATCATTGAAAGGTTGGCCTTAAGCTCTCATATTTGGCATGTCGTGTACATTGATGTTAAGTAATTATATTTACAGGTATTCCAAACGAATTACGTAAACATTTCGGTAATCAGTAACATCTTTAATAAAACATTCTGTGACGCTTCGAACGCTTTAATCCGTAGAAATACAATTTCTTTATACTACTTACGACAGCGATTGCGTACACTTGCATGCCGTCGTTTTGGATAGCGCCAGAGTAACCTGGTAGACCGTGCACACTCCCGACGATCGTCCTCCGGTTTTTATCGATCAGTACGACCATCGATAACACGTATGCGAATCGGTAACGCGATACTAAAACGACGCGAACTGTTAAAGTGCGAACGGTGAGACCGGCCGGCAGAGAACGAGTGAAGAAGAATCAGGGCGACCCTTAGCCCACTTTTAGAGACAACGACCAATTAGATCGATTGTACCCCCATACACGTACCATACGAAAAAACCGTAATTTCCATGTTAGAACAATTTGTCTGATAAAAATTTTGGTAACACCAAAATTTTGGTTTCGAATATTTCAACGATGAACCAATGGAAATCATTCCATGTGTTGAATGAAAGTAGAAGCCGTGTGATGATATAGCGTCTGAGAAATATCACTGTGTGAAATTACAGTAAACACACGAGGTTCTGGGGACATCCCCACGGCCTAGAGTGAGACTTTGATTTTGTAAATTTTAAACTATAAAAATTGTAATCTTAAATTAAAAACTCCCCAAGGCTTCGGAAAGAAGTGATGAGTCCACAATTTAGATCCATGATTTCCTTTTAAAACCGGATCGTCATATTCATAACTGACGTTACTTCATACGAACACAACCCCCTTATATTTGCGTAGCGTATTTGTATTGTAACAACGGTACAGGTTACACTTTCACTGTGCTAACGAGTTTTTAATGCAGTAACCTAACGAACGGGGAAGGAGGTTACTGACATTATCGAAAAGAGGAGAACCAGTAATTACGAGGTTTATCAAACCGCGGAGGCCTTATGAACCGCGCTGATAAAGGTTGTAGCTAAGTAGGTCCGACCATTGTGGGTTAAAAACTCCTTTTTTTGCTCCTTTTTTTTAGTACAACTTCTTTTGGGAGGGTACCAACAATTTGCAGGCAGCATGAAAAAATGAAAGGTTTTTTTTCTACAATACTCGAACCACTGGACACAACGTTTATTTCAATAACGCCCGAACCAAGCCAATAAACAATGCTGGACAGGCGTTTTTGGAAAAAAATTTTCTTTAAGACCTACAAGCGATAAAAACATGTCAACCACAAGATTTAGTACCAGGATTGATATTGTTTTCAGTAGATGTTTACATAAAATTACTTAACAGACGTTTGTTTCATATTTTAGCCACCACAGTACAATATGTCTGTTATTGAATCAGAAGATATTTTTGTTATTAAGTAGCTTCATTACATCCAAGCAATACGATTCCTTTAGCTATATCACACGGATAAACCATAAGAACTGTTTTTCTTTCCCTAGTTATACATCATAACCCACATCTCAAATAGTAGGGCACAGTATTGTCGCTCAGTAGGACACTGAGGTAGGCGCGTGCGAACGATACCTGATATATATATATATATATATATATATATATATATATATATATACGCGGGGTCAGGGACCATTTCTATTAGGTAAAACGCACACAAATCCGCTCGTCGCTGTTTCGTGATCAGACCCCATTTAGCTCGATGGAGTGTTCCGTTTCGGAGGTGAGTTCGGAAACACCACCCTTCCTTATCCCCTTCCACTTTATAAGCACACACCCACCACTCTCCTCCCTTAACATTTTAGCTAATGAACCCCTCCAGTGCCCGCACAAAGTTGAAGTGAACTAGTTGTTTTCGAACTCGCCCTCGCAATTAAGCCTCCCGGCCGGCATTTCACATTTCACGGTTGGGTCCTATTTTTAGTTTAAAGGCATTTAGTAAGTTAACGGAACGAATCTAGTAAACTGGTTTATAGACCGCGATATATGAACACATCTTGCGCTAATAGAGTTGGGTTTTAAAGGTAAATTTTAAATCCCCGATTATATTCTCTAGAAATCCTTGCCTGAAGCTCATCGCGGTGGTGAAGCTGAAACCGGGAATGAGGAAAGAGTAATGTACTCACCCTGAAGACTGTCTTGGTGGGGTGGTAGTTATTGATGTGCGAAGGTCTTGTGGCCGCTCGTCCTCCGCCCCTGCTGAAGATCCTGTTGTAGAAGCTGTAGCTGCCCCTGAGAGTGTCGGTCAAACTTAGCAACGCTTCCGGTTTTCCCCTTTTGCCCCAAATACCCGGTGATGCCTCCGATCAGCTTGCCCTTCAGCCGCTCCCCGATCTCGTCCAAACCGCTACGTCCACGGTCTCCGCCCCCGTCTCCGCCCCAGCTACCCAAAAAATTATAAATTAATATAACATCATTAAAATGTAACATGATGTGTTCTCCTGAAAAGAGGCGACGAAATCCACGATGCCTACTTTTCAGTAGATCAGAAACTTATATATATATATATATATATATATATATATATATATATATATATATATATATGTGGGTTTACCACATCCAGGATCCACCCACTCTGTTTGCGAGCGTCGATAATACTAGGTCGAACATCTGATATAATTGTTTCAAATAATTTCAACGTACGGACGTTGTAGAGCGGATGCCTTTTTTCGAGGCGTCCACCGAGGCCCACCAAAACCGCTATGTCGATGAACCAACCGCCCGAGGGTAGTTCCAAGAGGGAGAAAGAAGCGGAAGGAAATGGAGAAGGCAGGCCGTTGGAAGATGAACAAGACGGGAGAGTTGAAATATCGAAAAGAGGAAAGGGGAAAGAGAAGGTTTAAATTAATTCCGATCTTATCACTCTGGTCATGCCCCGTCAAAGTCTATCTTGTAGACTTCAACGCTGAAATAGTTATCACGTTTCCAATTTTATATTTGGCGGAGATAACGTTTGTTTAAATTAAAATACTAATATATATATAATTTAAACGCTTCTTTGGAGGTCCGCGAATTGGTTTTAAACGACTGAAGACAGGAGATCGCAAGATTTATTAATATATGTGTATTTATAAATATAATATATTAATAGATTTTGAAGTATAGAATAACAACTGACTTTAACGCGGTTGAAAACTGTTATCAATCTGTGCGGAAGAACACATTGATTTGTCAGACGAAGTTGAGTAAATTTTATTTTTCTGCATTTAAGGCATTCACTATGCCGAATCATATCCGAAACGATCGGAATAGGATGGTACCTGATAAATCGAAATAATCACAATCGTTTAAGCCCACACTACATGATGGGGTTCTAAAACGGGCCATCAAGGACAGCGCATCGGTACATATTACACGCATTAGTGGTGTCGGCAAGCATGACTCAATCTTACTCTGAACTCTGTGGGACTAGATACATAAACTTCGTATATATATCTCTCCTGCCGATACGTTAAAATGTTTGAAATCCGTTCACAACGGCCCTAATTGATTTATCTAAAGGGCCGATCTATTTATTTAAATAAGCCGTGGCAGTGACGAAATGGAAAACATGAAACCAGGTAGGTGACAAAGCGGGTGAGTCGAATTATTAGATTTATTATTGCTTCACGTTTCTAGCAATAGATCAGTACACTTCTGGCTTCCCCTGAAGGGGGTTAAGGTCTGAAGAATACAAATAGTTCTAAAAATACCGTTATTGTATTAAAAAAACTCATGTATAATGTATTATAATATTTAAGAATATAAATGTAAAAAGGCCAATAGGCCGGAATACATACACTAATCAAAACCTGTTTATAGCGTTGTATCGTTGTAATATTGTATTTATAGTAATAAAAATTATTTGTATCTTTGTATCCGTTATTGTATAAATAATAATCCTATTGTAAAGCAACATGCAGGTTGTAAATCGATTGCATGCTAGTAATCCCACTGTTGTAAATGACCGTAAACGTAGGTGGAATGCGTAATAAAAAAAATGTTACTTATCATAATAAATGCATATCCATAATTTTATTTTGCCCGAGGAACATTTGAATACCGGATTTGGTAAGAGGAGCCGAGAGAGGAAGAAGATGGAGATGAGCATCCTGGGCGAAGGAGCCAGGATAGACCTAACATGGCCTGATAGACTCTCCTCCATCAGGTCAGTTCTGACATATATTTTATAAATAAATAATATTGTGTCCACTTTAGATTCACCGGTGAGACACCGGTCTTTTTGAAAGTTTACTTTTATGAACCGGCAATGTACATTTCTCATTCACCAGTTCACAATTCATAAAGCACACGTGATATAGAACTTTGATAGAAGCGAAAACAAAGGTATATCTTCAGACAATTTCGTATGACTATTATGAGAGTACCGCGAAAACTGATAGATGAATGTTGTTGCATAGGAAGGCTTGGTTCAGTATTTTTCCATAAGCAACTCGAGTTGTGCACGAAGTATAGCGTTCCGGAAGACTTATGGTTCTATTTCCATTGTCAAGGCTGTGCCTAGATACCAATATATTGTTGCCCTGACAAATGGCAGTGTGAAGGAGTTGATTGTTTTTAGAAGCCGGTTGGCTGTTAATAATTCCGAGGAAAGCTTCAATGCCAACTATAACAGTGCCAGTTCCCCAATTTTAAAATCTGACTCAGAAATGGCCCGTGTTTACATTTCAGAATGGCATCGAGTTGGAAACTGTTGAACGTATGAGGATCCTAAAACGTAACTAGAAAATGTTTCTTTCCACGGTTCATCCCACGCGATTGTATAAGCAGAAAATAAGTAGAACATGTTCCCGACCCAATGGGTTCTATCATTGTCGTTATTATTAAATGAATCAGGAAATAGTTACGAGCATTATTTTCCTCATATGAATATTGCGAATATATTATTTTCCCTAACCCAATCGATCTGTCAATTAGATTTGAAAAAATGTTTACAATATATCATATGGGAATCGTCATGACTGATCAATGATTTTCATAAATCTAACCAGGTTTTAAAGAGGCAATCGAAGTTAAACAGGCTTACTTCGACAGGTATAATCCATAATTTTATAAGACCTATTACGTTAGAAATGAAACCAAATTGAATTCGAATTCATTATTTCGGAGTTAGAAAGAAGGAAAGTGTGATTTAGGCTCCGAAAAAGTTATCGATTTGTCATGGGTGCCAAAACTATATCCCACTACATGTGACTAATTGGATTCCTCCTCCAATTATTATATTTTTAAAGTAACACTCAATCGTTATCATTAATTGTCATCGATCATTTCAATCACGGTTTTTATCAGTTACGGTTACTCAGCTCTGCCGCGCGATTTGTCTTTCCGCCATATTCTGACTCTTCAACTGTGATAAGTAGAATTTTTTTCTCGAATTTAATCCCTCATTGGTTAACTTTATCTTTGTGCCGAATCTTTTCTAAAAAAACGAAACCTTTGTTCGACTTAAAATAATTTCTCGGATATTTCCTTTTCGTTAAGGTTTCTTACTCTCGTGGAAGTTAGTATCCAAACTTCAATTGGTTCAATTCTTCGATTTCGTAACGTTCAGGCCCTCTCTCCCTCTTTGAACTATATTTATAACTTGGACAATAGGATTGGAACTCGTCCAGATGGGACAATGCCTTATATTATCTATTCTGTCTATTTTTAAGCCGAAGTAAAAAGCTCAGTTACTCCGGGGCAACTTGAATTGACCAGTACCATCGACATGTAATTAAACAAAATTTATTTATTTTTTAAAAATTATATTGTAAAACTAGAATATTCAAACTAGAAGTGTGCAAACTCAAAACATTTGCTGCATTTATCTACCTCAAATCGCTAACTTGTATCTGTATCCAACGATAGCGAGTACAGAATCGGGGCCCGTTTTAAATAAGATTATCATACATTTTGGTACTTATATGTCGACAAGTAAGATGAAAAATGATTTTGATATAGGACGGTTCGGGTTGGCGTCCCGTTGCCAGGGGAACTATGCTAGATTTGAAATGCCAACCAAAATATATTGCATCGGAATGTACAATTTGTTTCATCGTTCTTAATATTTCTCGTATCAGTGCTTTGTAGGTTTCCTGGTGCAGTATGCGTTCTGCAGCTCGTTTAACAACGAATTTTACGAATTACTACATTTTTTTGGCAAATAATATAAGAGCGTAAAATATTCGAGATTTTACAATGGGACAAGTTTATTTTTATCTGAGGATTTTGTGAAGGTTTATCTCTAAATTTAAAGTGTTGCCCAACATCAATAATATTATTTACTGAAATCTTAAGTTTTCTAGGACGTTAATTAATCCAGCCAAGGTTGTAAGGTGTAAAAACAGGAATGCTCGATGGAAGGCTTTATTTAGGCGGAAATGCAGGCGGGTTTCGACAGAAAAACTTGCTAACGCTGTTATCTCTACGTTATTAAACTGATATTGAATTCTAACTTGAACGGCAGGTCGTATCCGGTCGGTTTCATGACGTTGTTGTAGAAATACGAGTAATTCATATTTGCGACACAGCACTATAATCCCTCGAGACCGATATTCGAACGCACTGTTCCCGTACACTGGTAAGTTGGAGAACAAAAAAAAATAACGGTCACAGGTATTACGCTTTTCAGAACTGAAAGCAGTGGCTTGTCCAGCTCAATATATATATCTGGGCTTTTGGCCGGCTCTCCCTCCCACCGGGTCGCGGTTATATTTGAAGTGTTTTGGCTCCGATTCCTATGATCTGGCCCTACGCTAGACTTCCCAACTAACGGGCGTATATATCTGTCTGTTCGTAGTATACAACTACTGCCGGTGTCAATGAGTTTTCCTGAAACGAGTTTTCTCGTACCGGAGAGGAAAAACGGCTATAAGCAGACCGAAGAGTGCATTGGAAAAATTATAGTAAATTCGTGGGAATGAACGCGTATATTTCTACTGAATATTATTCGGGCTAAATGTTTTCTTGCAGTGAATTTGCATCCAGTACTGATCTATTCTAATCTGTTCTTTGTACACAAATATATCTTATGGGATATTTTATTGACATTAACAATTCACAGTTCTTTAACTTGCCTGTGATGTACATAATTAATACCTCCATGTATTTGTTTTGGGACCTTGCAGTTGTGTCCCAGCGTAGATGTATTTGTTATATTTTTCTATTTAATCAAACAATAATTAAAAATAAAGTATTATTTGTAATTTGTCATTAACGATTTTGATTTCATTACCGGAAAATCTCTGGTCTTACAAAATAAAACGTTTAACCATTGGATTGTCCTTTAGAGTCTATTGAAATAATATTAGATTAATATTCATGGTCAGATAACGCTATTATTTCTTGGATTAATTTGTTTATAATTTGCCAAGTTATGTCAGTCTTACTTTCACTGTAGTAATAACCCACACCCAATCGGTGGCATGTTTTATTGTTTGTGTCAAGACAACCAAAACACGAAAACTGATTCACGCAAAGAATGCGTGGGCGAATCTCCGACCTGTTTACTACTGTCGAGGTTTTCCCAACTTTATTTTTTCCCGATTAACTTCCAAGAACTGCCCTAATGTATGTGTGTGTTTTGCTATCGGTCTACCAGAAGGAGCTTTATTCTACTTTCCTCTTAGCGCGCAGGAATAGATTTTACGGATTTACAACTTTTGATTTTGACTTTGGGTTTCGCGAAACAAATAGGCCTTTCTCAAAAACTAGCGAGCTAAAGACTAAAAGAAAACTCTCGGTAGTCCTAACATGTTCCGAGAAATATTTAAAGGAAATTTAGTTTTTCAGGAATCAAAATGTCGAAGAGACTATTTTCTCAGAAGAAAGGGTGAAGGACGATTACTGGAAGAATGTTGTAAGTTTAAATTCACAATTTTTTCTGGCAAATTTAGAAATATTAATAAGAATTTTGATATGAATTATCGTGCCGTCATAATTTGCATTCTGCGTCAGGAACGTGACGAGGCCGTTTACGAGATTCCACAGGAAGCCGAATCAGTAAGTGTTATTATTTAATATGACTTACTTAGCATTGATAAAGTGTATCAAATAGATAAAAGTACTTTATTATTGTTAATGTTACTGTTGTTCACTTTGGTAATTTGTTCATTAACAATCTAAAGTTTGTAAATTCCAATCTAATGTGTCGATATATGGCCGTCGCTATAAATACAAGACGATAAAAGATATTATAATAGATACCCGGAAATGGAGTAATCTGTGGAGGAACTCCTGCCGTAATTCCTGCTGGAAATTACCGGTGATTAGGAACTTCCATAGTTTAGTGGTTAGAGGTTTGGCAATTTCCCTTCAATTGCACATTTTTACACAGTAACTGAAATTACAATCTTACAGTATCTTTGTCGGTGGGTAAGTGCCCTCCTCGGATGGTAGTGCCATGTTAAGGTTTAGTTAATGTTTGAAAATTGTGGTATATTGGCCTAAAAAAGTCTGGAAATGGCTGCAGGAAGTGAAAATTGAGGACAAGGTGCCGAAGATACCACATTGGAATACTAAAATGGACTACTACAGCATGCTATTCTTGACACAATATCATCCCTTGAAGGGATGCGAAATCGCCAACAACGTAATTTCCCTGATGGGTAAACCATCGGTCACCGGCGGTAATTATATTATTGGTTTCTAGAATATTTATTGTGTAACAAATAACAACACGCAGGTGGCAGCTACGCTTCGTTTTATTTCCTGTACGTATTTGCTCGAAGGAATTTATCAATTATTATTCCCTCATATATTGGACATATTGGAACTGAAGTAAGACATAGAACGATATTATACACATTTTCGTCTGTTAGTTTGAACCCCTTTTTATTTTCATTACAGCAATTTAAAAAAATATCGTGTGCATTTATTGAAATAGAGCGACATTTTTTATCCATCTGAAAATTTTAAATTGAATAACGCGGAGGTTGTTTTAAACCCTAGACCATCAATTGGTTGGACGGATATCCTATAAAAATATTTCTGCCATAATGCGCATTGTGCATTTATTACAATTATTATATAAGATTATTATCTTCTCAATTGTATCCTGGATATTCTGGAACGATTATTTTTATAACACAAAATAGAGTTAAATCCAACCTTGTTGCGTCCCCTTAAGCTTTGCTTCGTCAACACCAGAACGCTCAAGGTAAATAAACGTGTCTCTTTATTTGTTGGGAGAGTCCCTTCTAGAACTGGGTTCTTCCTTGGGCTATTTTAAAATTTAGATTATCTGACTAACTGCTCGCTTTCAGGTCTGGGCGTCCTTTTATTTTACATACTGGGGGAACTGTGGCTTATCTGGTGGTTGAGATACGTCCTCATAGGGCTCGGTCTCTACCACAAGGGCACGACATTCCAGATGGCCGACATGCTGCCTATAGCTAGATGTAAGAGTTTTTTCTTTGATTCAAGGGTTTTCAATGTAATTAGGAACACTCAAACATAAAAAGCTTGTTCCTTACTTCGCTTTCACAATTAAAACGTTTTGTGTTGTGTACTTTTGGAAACAATATTTGACTAACCAGAAGCCGAACTTAGAATAAAATAAACGACTGGAGACAGAAATTGCACAATTGTTGATAGTCCAAACCCTCCCTTTATATGACGCAATTATTTATTACCGTAGATTTCGTGTGTTTCTGTCTCCTCTCGCTATTTTGGTCTTTTGCTAGACCGGTTTCGCCTGCTCGACATCTTCAGTAGCGGTGTTAGTCACATTGGATGTTTGTTGGGCATCCTCACTGCATTGTCAGTTGTACTGTGGTGGTCGTCTGTCGTGTGTACATACGTATCTTGTTATTGTATTTTTGGATGATGTTTGTCTTATTTGGGTTGGGAGGGATTTTGTTCGGCTTAAGTTTTATTTACAATCGTATATTAACCCGAATTATATTTACGATAATAAAAGCTTCCTGTTGATCCAACATTTATTGAAAAACTTCACTTTTAGTAAGCTAGTTAATCTGTGAAAGTGCTCAAAACGAAATTTAGTTAAGTACATTTCCGCACGACCCTCAGGGGGCGCTAGTTATCAGTGCAAGTGCACCCAACGAACTTCAGTTGAGTACATTTCCGCGCCACCCTCAGTGGGGCGCTCGCGTCGCTGTGTTCGTGCACTAAACGAAATTTAGTTAAGTACATTTCCGCACGACCCTCAGGGGGCGCTAGTTATCAGTGCAAGTGCACCCAACGAACTTCAGTTGAGTACATTTCCGCGCCACCATCAGTGGGGCGCTCGCGTCGCTGTGCTCGTGCACTAAACGAACTTTAGTTAAGTACATTTCCGTACCACCCTCAGGGGGCGATAGTTTATCGGTGCAAGTGCAGCCAACGAACTTTAGTTGAGTACATTTCCGCGCCACCCTCAGTGGGGCGCTCGCGTCGCTTTGCTCGTGCACTAAACGAAATTTAGTTAAGTACATTTCCGCACGACCCTCAGGGGGCGCTAGTTATCAGTGCAAGTGCACCCAACGAACTTCAGTTGAGTACATTTCCGCGCCACCATCAGTGGGGCGCTCGCGTCGCTGTGCTCGTGCACTAAACGAACTTTAGTTAAGTACATTTCCGTACCACCCTCAGGGGGCGATAGTTTATCGGTGCAAGTGCAGCCAACGAACTTTAGTTGAGTACATTTCCGTGCCACCTTCAGTGGGGCGGTCGCGTTGCGGTGCTCGTGCACTAAACGAACATTAGTTAGGTACATTTCAGTGCAGTGAGGATGTCCAAAAAACATCCAAAGTGGCAAAGTGACTAACACTGCTACTGAAGATGGCGAGCAGCCGAAACTAGTCTAGCAAAAGACCAAACCAACGAGAGGAGACAGAAACACGAAATCTACGGTATTCCAACCCCTCGCAGACCACATAACAGGTATTCTAAATTAATTGTTTATTAGTTATTAGTGTTATATCTATAGAGTGTATAAAGATAATTTGAAATTTTAAATAATATAACCTTACAGACTATCCTATACTGTTATTGGTGTTGGCTGTGGTGGGCACTATTATGCGTCTATACCGCTGTGTGCCGTTCTTCGTTATGGCAACCAAGGTGGGCATACAAACAGCACAATAATGGAAACAGCATTAATGTTTAATTTGGACTTTCGAGTTTTTTTCTCACTGAGGGCTTAATAAATAACCCTGCCTTATTATGTTAGCCTAAATTAGGTTAGACTAGGTTTATATCGGGCTTAGAAAAACAAGTCTATTTTCAAAACTTTTTACACACGTTTTAGAAGTTAGATTCAGGAAGTATCTGTTACATTGTAAACATCCCACAAATTTAGCAACCCCACACATTTATTCTTGTAAAGTCGTGAGTTTTTTAATTTTTGCAATACATCCATGATGTAAATTTAAATACTTCGCATTTTGTAATATTTCGCAATAAAACTTATTTTTATTTATTTTTAATTAGTAATTTAATTTGAATATAGACATAAGAATATTACGGTGGTTCTACCGTTATTAAGTAGTAATAACTTGGGGACATCCCACATGATAGTACTGCCAGGATGCTTCATCGGCAAGAGATATGTTTGAATAAAAGCCAAAATAGCTTAGGGCCATAACAGCGAATGTATACGGAAGGTCGCAACGATGATGATATTACTAATCCCTCGTGGACCAACATACAGGTATTTCAAATTTATTACTAATATAAATCGTATATTGTATTGAGACATTAAATGGAAAAACGATAACGATAAACTCTAATAGTAATTACTAATCGGCTCTAACTGAAGCGGTATTTTACCTTTGGGTATGTGGAAGCTTTGAGTTTAATGGAAATAATTTCTTATTTTTTAACACGCTTGTTTTATAAGTTTATTCTGTGGGAGTTTGGGTTGGGAGTGGATTTGGAGAAATGCCTGGATTGGACGGGAAGCCGGCCAGCACGTTGTATAAACGTCACTCAGCCTGTCAGCCCTCTACAATTCGACTGTCACCTCCACAGCTCCGATATAATACATTGCGGCCAACAGACGTACATATTTCCTGCAACAACTGCTATCCTGTAAGACACCCACTTTAATTCCGACGTTTCCAGTATTTTCTACTTCGAACAATCGAAAAGAACGAATTCAATTTCAGCGCTGCGGCGAATAACATTCCATACAAGATACTTGGCATCTTCCTTGTGGTGGCTGTCGTCGCGATCGTAGCCTCGGTGTCTGTCAGAGGAATAGAGCAATACGTGAAAGTGAGTCGTGAAAAAAGTTCGCCAATATCAAATCCAAATGTCGTACAAGCGACAATTTAGTTTCTAAGCAAACGGAACAGCGATAGAGCGATATCAGTGAAATACAAAACAGGGGAAAAACCGAAGTCTCAACCCTTAGGGTGTCTAGTGTGACGTCTACATAAATCTACAAAAATAAATCAACAGTTATAACTTAAAAGTTATGCTTATCATATGTACGTAATCCTGTACGTAACTGACTCTAGTCGGATCATTCTATACCGCAAAGGAAATTAAATTATAATAATAATTAGTCAATGACTGCACAATCGTATAGGATAAATAAGGGCAAGATGGTCTTTTTTGGAGTAGTAATTCACTTTTAAGATTAACGCGATGTGTAAAGATAAAATCCAACTGTTTTTTCATTATTTGTCATTGCTAATTTTCTAACAGTTCGGTCGAATTGTACTATCGTGCAAAATGTTCCTGTTGGCTGTGCTGGTGACCTACACGCTGCTGTACAGTCGCGCCCTCTCTGTCGTCGGCCAGCTGTTAACGCCCGAATCCTGGCAACAGTTCCGCGGTTCCACGTCGGAAGTGAGTGATTTAAATTTGGATTACCGCCTTATCACGGAAAATGATACCTAGAATACCGCCCTTATTCCGCAAGCGGTCGGGTATTCTCGAGTATTCCGGGAACCTTAGATCGGTAAAAAGATGGGTATCATTACTACTAGTATTATTAGACGTCTTCATTTCGCTTCGTCACATAAAACTTTTTAGGCACAAGTTAGTAACATTATGCTGGTAACATTAAGGCGAGGAATGTGAGGTTAAGGAAGCATTCGCCAGGCAGTATTGAGAGCAAAACTTTTTCACAAACGCCACCCAGAAGTGAGAACGAACAATAAAGTTGCTTCGGGAGGTGGCTGTTGTACACATAGTACATCGACAGGATGTATGCACGCGGCCCCTTGGAACACGAAGAATCGTTTACATTCTATCGCTACTTTCATTCACGGTCGTTTCACTAAATTTTCTCCGTTTGCAGAATTTTCTTCTGGGTTTGAGCCTTGGAGTACCGAATTGGGGTCTGTTCATCAACAGCATCTACGGTTGCACGAGCCGTCTGCGGGTCAAATCGACTTCGACGCCTGTCCACGACAGCTTCTACGTCACCTCGTTCGTAGTGTTCGCCAATCTGTTCACGGCCTTCGTCATGCTCTGCATAGTGGCCGGCGTCAGCGTCGAGTACAACACCAGCATCCAGGCCATCAAACACGAGAGTGAGTAACTTGGTTTTCAATTAAAATGGGGGTAACGATTTATATCCGTGAAAGTATCGGTATAATATTTGGACTGTCATCGGACCTCTACTGAAGAGTACTTCAAAACACTGCATCCGGAGATTCCAATCGAAAGTCCTTCGAACCATCCCCAATGCTCTCTGATATGTTTCCCAAATTTCATTCCCGTTTTTCTGCAAATCCCTTTCCTCCTTTACCCGTCCATTATCGCCCCTCCCCCCTCAGCGCTTAAACACAACCGGTTTAGTGATCTTCTCTGTCTAGAATGACAAGTCAGGAAAGTATGACCAGAGGGTGATATCTCCATCATGAGAATCGTGTCAGGAGAATACCTAAATCTATTGCACCTATAACGTTTAAGTTTGTTGATTGTGCAATAACAAAGTCTTAAAAAAATTATTATAATATAAGGAAATAGCTGTTTTCGTACGTCACTAAAAAGTACAACCAAAAAATTTGGTTTCATCGGTTCTCATCTGATTCCTTTTCTGTCAGGCACGGTCTTTCCTTTTTCTGCTATCATTCTTTCCATGGCGGACAAGAAGGTCTTCGGAGGAATTTGCAGTATCACTTATTTCACGCTGGGTTTCATTCATATCGTATTCCTCGAAGTGAGTACTAATGTACAATGTTGGTTGCAAAGTAAAAAATAAGTATTCCATTACATTTCAAATTTCAAACAAGAAGTAACCATTCAAAGCCTTATAAATTGAAATCTGACGTCATGTGTTAATATCCCCTATTTGGTTGTTACATATACCACTATTTTAATTCCGTAGGTGGCATTAGGTGAAGCATTGTCTTTCAACATTGTATATTCATCTGGTCATATGTACAGAATAAGATATTATTTGGTATGGATAGGCGCAGTCGGCGTCATTTTCATCATTTTTTTGTTAATATTAACCAAGGTACGTTTTTAAGCAATACTTGTATAAGTGCTAAAGTTTACCACACTATCGCATTAACTGTTTTATATATGTTTTACAGTATGACAAAACTTTACCGTAAACAAGATAAAATAATTTAATTAATGCGCTTGTATGTTTCAATCATTTTAAAAATTCTTCAGCAATAATGGATATTGAGTCCTTCATTGACGGTGAACATCGTTAAACAAATAAATGTAGCGACGATAAACAACACTTGTACAGGAGGAGGTGTACAACGTGGGCGGAGATGTTATTTTCAGTGTTAACTTGGGCGCAATTCTGATATTCGGGCTGGTGTTCCACGTGTACTCCACGTGCCGATTCGACAGGGACATGCAGTTCATGATCGGATCTTCAATGCCCATCGTTGCCAAAGCCGTCATGTACCTTCTCCCGTTTACAGTTATCGTGAGTAGTGCATCCTTATGCATACTTATTTACTTCTGCCACCATCGTTTTACCAACGTTAAAGGCATACACTGGATTCAATTCATCCTAGTTCCTCGCGTATGTTCGAGTATATAATTAAGGTGTCCGTAAAGAGGTCCAGTTTATTTGTACAGCTTTTGTTGTTCCAGGGTATCCTGGTGTGGGAAGGAAAAGCTGCATGGTACCCAGCCAACAGCATGACGCACATATTACTTTACATCGTTATTGGCGCTGTTATAATAAACTTGGCCATCGAATATATCAATTTCGGCGAGGTAAATCGATCAACGGACTATTAAAGTTAATGTGTTTCGACCATGGGCCTACATATTGGCGTTGGCGATGAGATGAAATCAGTCTTTGGTTTATAAAAATGTGTCGGATTTTTTCTATTTCAATTTTTATATAAGAAAATAATTATGCCGATAATGTATAACTCCGATTAGGACTGAATCCATTGTTTTATTGGCAGCAATTCGACAAGAGAATGGCGCCCGTTTTCACCTACGGGCCGCCCAGCACGGCGCTCAGGCAGCAGAGAAAACTTTTCAGAGAAGAATATTAACAGCCTTTATTAAAGTTTACTGCATGCAGAAAAAATTCAAAGGGCGGGTAATGTCCTTCGAATGATACGAAATAAATTTACTAAATAAGAATATGTAATTTCTTTGGCTTTGTTAATTTAGTATTTATGGGTACTATTTCTAACCTCGAATCAGTTCAATCTCTACCATGAACACATCTACTTAGGCGTGATAGCAATAGCTTAATAGGACTAATTATGAATATGCAAAAGTTAGTTTCCCCAGACCAAATCATAACATCAAAATGTGGCAATAAACCCAAAAACACATATGGAAAATGAGGTAAAAACCTCATTTTTAGGCCGATTATGTGCCAAAAACCGCATTGCATTCTTGTGCAGTTTTGGGCCTAAAAACCTCATTTTTAGGCCGATTTTCCGCCTAAAAACCAGATTTTCGTTGCCAGAATGTATGTTTTAGGTTCGTTTAAATATGCATACCAAATTAATGAGCTACCAATAACGTATATGTTACACTATTTTAGAATTTTTATACTTTTTATTAATTCGACAAAGCTATAATTTAATTTTTAATTTTCAAATGATGCCATAAAAGGAACTTATTCGCATAGTTTAATAGATTGCCGCTAGATAGAGATATCAAACAGGATTGACTTGTGGCGCTATCATGCGTTGATCATTTGAACTACACCATAACCATTGTTTGAAAAGATGATTTTGTGCTTAATCGCATAAGTATTATCAACAGGTAATACACAGACAAATTTGTACCAACGCTGTACTCATTAGTTGAAAAACAGTTGTTTCACTAGCTATAACAAAATTAAAGAAAAAGTAGGTGTAAAGAATTTTATTAATCATGTGTTTTCGGCATTTGGTTATACGGCGATTAATTTATGCATGAAAATCGACGATATTTTTACGTTTTCGTTCATGCTTTAAAATTTAATTTCATTTAACTTTACGGTAATTTCCATTCCTTAATCAGTGCACAGACGACATTCTCATTTAGTGATCGGAATACTTCTCTATTAATTTCACCGAATCTCTTATATGTTTACAAATCTTTCATTTATCCTATTGTGAATTTAATTTAGAAAAGCGATCTAGAAAGTTGACAGAAATGGACCATAGGTAAGTAGATCTATTATATATGTTTGAACTTACTGTACAATTAGTAAATCAGCAGAACCAAATTTTAGTCGTACTTAGTAGAAGTGCATGTAATTTGAATTTGACTCTCCTTCTAACCACAATACTACGCGTTACAGCCGGAAGTGATAATTCAAGTTCTAGTCGCGGAAACCTTCGCTCATTTAGAAAGAATCTTATTTAAAACTGTGATCGGATTCAGGATGAAAGATCGGGAGGAGGTGTTGGACGTGGGAGGCGTTCGGTTTAGACCCGGCGCCATCGTCTTTACCGGCGTCCTGGTGGGTCAGCATTATACCCACGATTTCATCCTGCAGAATTTCAGAGAGAAGAACGTCAGAGTTAGGATATTGAAACCCTACTCGCTGGTAAGCTGCAGTGCGCTAATATTGCTTATTGGTTTCGATCGAACATAAAATATTAGTACTCTTAAGTACCAAGCGTTAACTGTTTGCCGGAGGTTCTCCGCACACTATTACACCATCTTACAGGTTAGATAGTAATAATTCGAAATCTTGTCGCGGAAACCTTCGATCGTCCATCAGAAATCACATTTTATTATCAATAAATTAATTAGAATTAACGAATATGATTTAATATGTTATGTCGTCGTACAGGCTTTCACAGTAAACGACGACGGTTGTGTGCACCTCCTTTCGCCGGGTTTGAAACTGAAAAGGACCTTAACGTTCTCGTGCATCCAGGAATGTATATTCAAATCTACTCTCCCCATAAAGATAGGCAATGAAAACGTCCACTTACCAATTGTCGTGTATGTATATATTCCCAGTCTCATACAAGTCCGCACAAGCATCCGTATTGCGTCCTCAGTACTTCGAATGTTTTACGATAAAGATGCGTCCAGAGCGCTACACGCGAGTATATTAACGTAAATTCGAAATACACTGTGAAGTACGAACTGAAATATTGCTTGAAATGCATACTAACTAACTGGAATATTCATCTCGCTTAAACATTGTTGCCACAAGTTTTTCACCGTATTAAAAATTAATTTATAATAATACACCGTAGACTGCATTATATCGCATAAAATATGAATGTTTTATTCACAACGATTAAATTAAAGACTAGTCAATTAAATTAATAAGACTTATAGCAACTGAATATTTCTTCACTTATATTTCTGCCTCCATTTTTTTCAATACAGTAACCTCCATTTTTTTTTTACAAATCGTTCATTTGTTCGGTGTTTATTTCCTAAACAGAACAAATTTTCTCTGGTTTGTTGCATTATTAACTCATGGCTGTAAAATACAATGAAATTGTGAGTCACACCTACATAGATAATAAGTAACCACGGCATAACAATTTTACTTTCAGTACCTGAAATTTTAGTAAATTCGAAATACGTTCCCTTAAAATGTTTGCCTAGGGCAGCATATTCAGAGAGGTAAAATTGACTATATATTGCATCATTTTACAGCAAATACTAAAAAATCATAAGATTCAAGACATTCTTGATGTAACTAGGCATATGAAGAAGTGTGAATTGAAATAATTTTTATGAAGGTTCTGTTACCATTGGATCACTCACCTTTTTAGTTACATATACAGGAGCTAACATTTAATGAAATAGCTTTCATTATTTATCTCAGGGAAACAAAGTCATAACTGTGAAAACAGCACATCGGTACAATTTTATGGTTTTTTTATTTCCAGTCAAAAAGCAGAGTCATTAATCAAGATAACTCCTACAACATTGGACTTTGGAATACTGGATTTCGGTTGTCCATTTGTGACAAGGTACTTGACACTGACCAACGTGGGATCCAATATGTGTAAGTTTACAATAGACCTGGGACCAAATAGTCTTGACCTTCTGGCTTCACCAAAGATTGGGCGGTTAGCACCTCAAGCATCAATCAATATAAAAATTGAAATTTCCGGATTCTGCGAGGGTGAATTCTGTGATGAATTCTGGTAAATATTTCCATTATTAAATCTTCATTTAATATTTAATTGTTTATGTAAATTAGTGTATGTTACATTTTTCTTTTATATTTTTAATGGCATGCAAAACATTTTCCTGATACTGTGCTATATATAATCAGTAGACACAAATTATCATAATTATTGTAGCTATATTATAATTATTATATGATTATATGAAGGGTAACGTGCGAACAGCCTCAAAGAGTTTTAGTTGAAGTGGTGATTATACTTCCTCACCTGAGGGCTTGCCATCCAAATACCACTGATGATTTTACTCTCATAGACTTTAAGCCAACCTATTTTGGCACAGAGCGTGATGAGACAATAATTGTCAATAATGTCTCTGCAGTATCAAGTGCATTTGTGGTCATGGCAGAAATAAATTTGAATCAAGTTGTTGTAAGCTGATTATATTTATTTTGTTGTCATCAATAATACTTCTTTTCAATGAATCTATCTAAATAGTATATTTTTCCCAGTCAATAAAAGAGGCTACCAGCACTGTTTCCTGCTATGAAAATTTCTCAATTTCTCCTTTAGAAGGAAGGATGGGACCTTTTGATTGGCGATTATTCACAATCAAGTAAATTTAACTCAACTGTTGAATTAAATATTATGATGATATAATTTCATTTAATTTTTAACAAATACATGAAACAATAATAATGAGATAAATTTGACAATTATTTAATCAAATATTATAAATAGTAATCCAGTACTGTTTTGTGCTAATGGTGGTTTTTGTTTTACAGGTTCACACCAAAGAAGGGTTATAATAATCTGAAGACAGGTTGGAAGAATGAGATTGATAGTTCATCTGGCACGGACTTCATTATCTTTTCACAGATAATAAGAGTTGATGTTCTTGACCACATACCAATAAACACTTTGGAAAGTAATTAATTGTATTCAGTAGTTTAATGACAATGTTTCAGTTATAAGAGTTAAAGTCAGTATTATTGATTAGGTAAAGAATTTTAATTAGTAATACATATTTCCATATTTACAGAAAGGAATGAGAAAAGTGAAACAAAGACACTTCCTCAGCAAACTGGAAGTGTTGAGGGCAGGTATAGTTATCCTGAAGCAAGTCTAGCAAGGGGTAATGACATGACAAATGTTATGAAATGTATGCACATTATTAACTGTGTCTATTGTAAATTATTTATCATAAAATATTGGCACATTAATTTGCCCTTCCATATGGTATATTTAGGAGGGAACACAATTATTACTAATTTTCACATAAAAAGGAACAATGTTTAAAATGTATTACAAGTATTAAAATTAAATCTGTAATTAGACAAGCTGTTTCTTTTATAACAGTATACTTAATTCAAATAAGAGTTTAAACATGATATTAAGAAATATATGATATTAAAACCATTACGAACACAATTAAATTGTTGGTTTTGGTTTAGCAAACAGGAAAAGGACCACTATACTCAAGAGCTCACAGGGAAGGCAGGTTGCTGCTAATAAACATTTTAACAGGGCTGGTGTTCCAAATGTGATCAGACTGTGTATTCATGGGTGTGCAGAGCGACCAAAGTTGGATGTTGTACCCACTGAACTGTGCTTTGGAGTTGTCAGTATTGGGACGAAACACAAAAAAGTATTAAGACTCACTAATTTGTCAAAAAAATTGCCACTGGGATTTAATTATGTCAAAGCGCCTCACGTCAATTTGAATCCTTCCACTTCTTTTATTGGCCCAAATAAGTCTCTCGAAGTCCTTGTCACACTGGCTGTAACATCGTGCGGTATGATTTCTTTTTAATCTATAATATTAAAAATAATTTTCAGATGAATATATTTTATATCCACAATTCATTTGTTAGAAAAAGGAATGTTTAGATAATTTTTGTAATAATTAAAGGAAAAACTACAGCCTCATGTCTCATGTTTATAGATATTTCTAAAACACGAATCTACTTGGATTTAGTGAGTCATTCCAATATGACAGAAAAAAAATGTCTACAGGTGATTGGCCAAGTCAGTGTCCTCATTCAAATCAAAGTTATAACTGCAGCTAAAAAACTCATTCCCAAGTTTAACCCAGGCAAGTGTAGTCGCGTTATTTTGTTCATTATTTTCTATATTTTAGTCTTGCAGTCTGTAGTCTTACACTTATATATAACTATAACAAATGTGTAGTACTCTTATCATCATGTTTGTTTTTAATAGTTTTATGATTGTCGGAATGACAATAAAAATCTGGTAAACATTTAAATAAGAATATGAAACAGTATAATTTTATTGCTTTTCAGGTATAACACCAGTAATAAGCCATGAAGTTGGAGAACACACTGAACTCGTGATGTACAAGACTGTTGATGAATTTGTGCCTGCAGTAGCAAGGGGTATGATAAAGGGTGCTGTTCATACCCAGAAGATTCACCCTCAAGCTTTAGTTGCTTTTCCAAACGACATGCCAAAGTCTCTTCGAACTAGATCAACTGACAAATTTATAAGGTATGAAGTTATTTAGATTATTACTTGAATTTCTCTTCATACAAAGTAATATGAATATGTATTATCAAATATAAATTAACACAATTTCAAAAGATTGATTATTTTTGAGTCAAACAGTATAAAAACATTATTTTTTATTTTCTTGGAAAGATGTAAAGCATTTAGTGCATTATTAATCTGCTTGTAAACTTTTTATTAGAATTATTGAACAGGCATTCTAGACATTGGTCTGACCCTCACTTATACTTATTTTGAATTTGTTTAGGTAATTAACATGGCAGATTTGTCTTCCCAAAATATTCATAATGAATAATTGAGTTCTTTGGCAAGAATTTTACAATTTAATAGGTTGCTTCTGTCTGTATTTATTATGATAGATCCATATATACTGGCAAGCCAAGATACATACCACCAGTTAATGAAGAGTATACGTACACAGCTGAAGAGGCCCATGAGAGGATGAAGAAAAAGGAATCATATTGGAAATTCACTCAGAAAACAGGAGAAAAAATCCGAAATACCCTGGTGAAAAAGATGATGCCTGCACCTACAGAATACATTGTTTCATCATCAAGGTAATGAAAAAGTTCTCATTTTGAGACTTATTATTAGCATGAGGGTTTAATATTTTAAACAAGAAGAATACATTATCCCTTTTTGAACTATTTATATATGTATGTCCATTTCTCTTTCTTTCTTTTTTTAATTAAAGAAATATATTTTGCACTGGAATATTTAAATTGATTAACAGTGAAATGTTTTTAGATTATATCAACTGCTAGGGATGAATCCCTTAAAAACTGATGACCATGAACAGAAAAGTTTCCTGCGTCCAAAACGAATAGAGATTCCTGTAAGTTTGGGAGCATTAATACCTGTCACACCTGTTCAATTATATAATATTAAAGTGAAACCCAACACTATTGATTTTGGCAAGGTAAATTCAAATTTTAATAGTTTTAATTAAACTTATGAGATTTCTAATTTTGATGAATGTATAAATGAAGGCATTTTAGAAAGTATTAAATTAATTTTGCTTCAAAATTTTAAACTTGATCATATAAACCTTTCTTGAATCATGCTCAAAATTGACTGGAGTATTCTTATAAGCATTACTATATATACTTATAGGCTAACATAAGGGCTGAACTATCTTATTTCAATTGATAGTTTAAATAATTATCTTAATTACAAATTTTAACTGTGTTAATACATTTTGATTCGTAATGTAATCTTAAAAATACTATTCTAGTCAATACTAATGTTGTAGCTGTTTACTTGATTTGCTTATTCCAGATCCCGCTGCATGTTGACTGTTTGAGAAACATATCAATAGAGAATCTAAACTATTTCCCAGTATTTTTAAAACTTATTCCTCCATCTGACAGTGCAGTAACATTTCCTGTTAGTGAGGTTATAATTAAACAGTTTAGCAAAGTCAAGGAACAAATATGTCTCAATTGTAAATATTATGGCAGATACTATAGGTAAAAAATATAATGTAGGTGTAAAATGTTGTAGTGTTTATGATTCTGGAAACATTACCTGTAATTGCTGAACCTCTGTAGAAAAATTAATCAATTAAATTCATGGATAGTAATGTCAGTAATTAACTGATAGCTGAGTAATAATAATTTTAAATTTCAGTTAAACTTTTAATAATATTGATAGTATATCTGTCTGTGATCTTTTACAGTAATGTGAAATATGTAATAAACTGCCATCACACATTTGAAGTAAAAGTGACTGCAGAATTAGTAGAGAGAACACTGAAATTGAATCCTAAAGCCCTTACATTTGGTACGACAAACACTAATGACATATTTCAGGATAACATGCTACCGATTGTCCTTTCTAACCCATTGACAGTTCCCACATGTTTTTGTTGGAAGGTAGTATGTCAATATTTAGGATTAATAGTGAAAACATTTATATACTATTTATGTATAGAAACTGAATCAAATTCTGGGGAAAATGCAAAGACATTAAACTTTATTTTTTAATTATTAATTTAGTTTTTATATTAATTTAAATTTAAAATTATGATGTAGTTCATTGAATGAACTATAGTAAAAATAAAATATTTTCATGTTAAATTCAGCTTCAGTTTTTTGTCATTATGATTTCACTTAAATGAGTTTCCGGTAAACTAAACTAATCTAGTTAAATTTTCAGTTCCCACCAATGTCATGTTATTCAGTTGAACCAATTAAAGGAATGGTGCCTGGTAATGGTGAATTGAAAATCTGCGTTTATTTCAATCAGAAGGTTGCACAAGCTTCAGAAAAATGTGTATTGCAATGTTTTGTTGATGGTGGGCCTAAATATCTTGTCAAATGCCATTATACAAGTCCAATAACTTGCAATGTAACACAACTTTTTGAAAAGATTGATCTTGGACCTATACCACTTGGATTGGATACTAGAAGACAGAATATATTATTTAATAATGGGTAATTATTATTGTATTGTTAAATACTTTGTTTCGTATGTAAATGTTTTCTAATTTTAAAATGCTAAATTAAACTTTTAAATTACTTTCACAAAATGTTACTTGTACATGTTTTATTATAACTGTGTGCATTTAGGAAAGCATAACCTTTGTTTTGTTTGACAATAATTAATTTTTGTAGTATAATGGATGTGATATATTCAGTTCTTAATCCAGTTCCAACATGTGGCGTGAATATTTCTCCAATAACAGGCATCATAAAAGCAAAATCTTATGTAGTGATCGATGTTAGCTTATGTATGGGGTCAGTCACAAAAATTGATTTTGATGTAGCCATTGATATTCATTCACGCTGCACATTGAAAAGTCATGTATCTGGTCATGTACCTTATCCAAATGTATGTTCTACTCTGTCATTTAATTTACTATTATTATTATTATTATTTTAGTAAATTAAGGCCTCTATACCTGCATTTTAAATCCTGCACGTTGATGTGTAGATATATTTTAATCTTATCACAAATATTAACCTTCCTGAAAAAAGAAACTTCAAATATTGTGCCATATATACAATATCACCTTTTGGAGAAATAGTATCAAATTGTCATAACTGAAATATATTAACTTGAAAGTAACTTTTTGTTAAATTTTTGAAGGTTATAAATACATGTTATATCAAGTTTAACGTAATGATATTTTAAAAATATTTGAAAATTCAATTGTTTTTGTGTAAATGCTATATCATGACTGAACATGTGATGAATCTTTTGCATTGTCTATAAAGTTGTATCAAGTATATTGTTTTTATTCTCCAAGTTTTAGAATATTACCTTATGTTATTTAATGCTTCAGGTAGACCTGAAACCTCACAGTATTCTTGTGAAATCTGTTGAGTGTTTTTCATATAGCACCCTGAAAATGGTTGCAAATAACAAGTCTCCAACAGTGGTTCAGTTACAATTCAACATGGAATCATTCTTGCAATTTAAAGTGTCACCATCATCAAATTACAAGGACCCATGTAAATTAAAATTAATATAGTAATATAAATATATCACATACATTTAATTTATTTATTCAATTTTATTTGCTTGTTTAGCTCAGTTAAGTTTTTTATTAACTTTATTAACATACTGTATGTGTATAATGTAAAAAAATCATGTTTAGACAATCAAAAACTCATTCGTTCAATTGATTAAATGTAAAAAGAAGTAATTATTTTCATGTTTATGGTTTCAGGTTTTGATTCCCATGGCGTGCTAATAGATGTGGGCAAGTGTTTGAATTTTTATTTACACTTCCAACCATCAGATTTGGCGAGTTATGAGTTTTATCTTCCAGTAATTGTAAATACGATGCTAGGACCACCAAATTTCAATGATGATGATTCACTGAAACCTGCCACATATTTGATGGAAACAGATGTCAAGTAATAATCTTGACACATTTAATACTGTGATTTAACTTATTATATACACAACATTTCTTTTCACTTTTCGATCCCGATTAAGGTGGATTAAGGATCCTCTGAATGTATTTTTCTTGTGTCCTGACATCACTATAATAACAAATATTGATAGCTCAAAAGTTGTTACTTCAATTATTTTTTCTATGAATATCTTGACATATTTCTTATTGTGGAGAACTAAAAATTATTAATGTCGTACCAGTAAAAAGTTATGTGTTGGTTGTTGTCTTTTTTACAGCTATAATGACATCACCAAGAAACCACTAAACCGGCGAAAAGTACAGTTGGCCCAATTAATGATGGTACCTGATCAGATAGGTACAGTGAGAATTGATTGCACTGTCGCAAAAGCAAAAATGACGTTTTCACAAACAGAGTTCAATTTCTTTTTGTCTTGTACAAGTTCAGAAAGGATGCCCCAAGTGTTGACTGTTACTAATATGATGGACAAGACACTTAGGCTTGGTCTGGACATGAAATCTGTTTCACCTTTCACAGTTACTGCAGCAGCCATCCCTGAAGAGGATACTGTTACCATAATTAGAGGTAATTGTGCACTTAGGTAGTCATATAGTTTTTGTTATTTGCTTACAGTTTAAAGACAATATTAATTTTATGTGTAATATCTTTATTATTAAAGGAATGTACTCTTTTAGTTTCATAAAAATAAAACAAATACGTTATAACAGTATTCTCTATTAATTTTAATTATGTTGATGTGTTGATTGTTCATTACATATTTACTTCACACTGTTTAGGTAATTCCAAAAGTGATGTTTTGTCAATGACAGTCTTCAATGTTGATGTTGCCTCCAGTATGCAGTTAATTCTGACATTCAATCCCGAATATGCATCAACGTGGGTGCAGGATCTATCAGTTTATGCCTTGCCAGAAGTTGAATCAGATAGGAGGGACTTAATAAAAGTAGACTCAAAGAGTGACAACATACATCACCTGAAACCTTATTCATTGATTAGACTCTATGGGATTTTCCACAAATCTTCACTCTATTGTAACATTTCACAAGTAAGAAATATATATAATTTCAATATTTAAATAAGATTATTTTTACATTATTGGAATACTTTTTTAAAAAACATACACAAGGTTAATGAAAAGGAAATCAAATTAAGTAAAAGGTATATATTTAAGTGTCCAAATTAGTGACTAGAGACATAGGAACCCATGCAGACTATTGCAGATTATTTATCAATTTGTTGCTTCCAGTAATATATTTCTTCCTATAATGCCTTTCTATAATGATTTTAATTAATATCAAAATATTTTTAGAACAAATATAGACAAAAAAATTGATTTTGAACTATAAAAGTAATTATTAAAGTTAATTTTAATTACTAATTTATGATAAAGGAAAATTCCAGAAAATGATATGGTAAAAAGTAGTTTTTTTTAACAATGAATGTTTTCTTTCCAGCTTTACTTCATACCTATGCCTCTTAATGTACCATCAGTAAAAAGAATTGAAATAATTGCTAGCCATCAGCTGTTGGACACCAACCTGGAGGCTTCTATTTTTCCTTCCCACTTTGGTGATTCTTACACTGGAGAAATTACATTCAATTATCCAGCCACTACAAAAATTCCTGCCTATAGTGATAAATTTGTAATTCCTGTTGAAATCACATTCAAGAGTGTAAAAGTAACTTCTTTTCGAACGCATGTAAGTATTAAAAATAATACTAACACAAATGTAAGCTACAGGTGAAAGGAAATAAGTAAATTTGGTATTATATATATATATATATATATATATATATATATATATATATATATATATTGTTTATATACATGTGGGCATGGATCTGAACCCAGGTAGACATTTTTTGTTTAATTCTCATTCCCAAAATGTTCTAAACCTTGTCTATGTTGGAAACCTGGCACTTTTATATCAAAGTAGAAACTGATCAACTAACTCTTGCAAAACAAATTTTAAGTATACTTTATTTATAGAAATATAGTATTGTGATTGGTCATTTTTCTACATTATATTTGATTTATACGCATTTACAAAATTATAACATCATTTATACATTAGCACTGAAATCCATACAAATGCAACATTAGAAATTACACTACAAAATATTATGAAAGTCCTCAAGTATCAATGCAGCATAACTTAGAATATATAAACTGTTTTACAAAAAAATACATATGGATGTATGTTATGGACGTATCTTTAAATACTTTATTAATTATTAAATGCTTTTTTTATTAAAGGTAGACTTTTGTGATGGTAATGGGGGTAATGTGAAAATTGAATTATTTGCCACTTCCGATATTTCGGTGTTAACAATTCATGCTTACCAGTTTTTTATATCCCACAAACATGAAACTAAGGTACTGTATATAAATTATAGATTCATCAGTTGTATAAATAACACCACAAAATTGAAAACAACTTTTTAAAGACTAATTGCAAAACTCATGCTGTAACAGTCTGTATAGGGATAAATATGCCTTGCAATGTTGAGTTATTTAGGCAATGAAAAGTAAACTATATTGTAATCAAATGCTCAGTTTTTTATTCAGTGTTCTCAGAAAATATTCTTTACAGCCAAACATGAAATGCACCCATGGGTCTTTGCCCTCATTTGAGAGATCACAGGAGAGTGAAACAACTAAGGTAAGTATTTGTTTATATGTTGAGTGAATAAAAAACCTATTAATAAGTAGTTAGATTTTCATTGACTCAAGTCTGATTAAACACAACTCTTCTAGGATTATGATGATGAATCAGGTATAAATAGTTTAGTAAGTGACAACTCTAGTACTACTTCGACAATAGAAACATTTAGCAGCACCAGTGATCTCGAACTTCTTTATGAAGATTTTCCAATGTTCCCAGTGAAAGAACAATCACGTTTTACTCAACATATGCTCAGGTTTTCTTTCATTACACTTGTTTATACTTTAAATAAAGTAGAGGGCTAAAGGATTGAACTAGTTTCATTCCTTCTGGATATTTAAGCTAAGTTAGTTTTAGGCTAGGTTTAGATTCAGCTTAGTACACTTCTTTCCACAGCTAATTAAACCTTACCAGGAATAACAAAGTAACTTACTCCTGTTATATGTAATTATGTTGACTTCTTATTTGTGTAGGACCTTGAATGTAATAGAACAGTGGATTTACCAACAAGGTTTCCAATGTGCATATAGGTTCAAAATTGGTGAAGATGTAGCTTTTTCAAAGACATTTGCAGGGGCTATGATATCGAGGACGAGAAATACCTGCAGGGATAATATCAGGTCATTGACTGATCTTTTTATACATTTGTGTGGCAAGGAAAATATTGTTCATTCTAATTTAGAAAGGTAAGGGAAAATTTTACATTTAAAACACATAAAATATATAATACATTGTTTCTATATATTTATTCATGTTAAAAAAGCCATTATATAACTGGAATAATGAACTTTATATTTATTTCCCAATAACCTTAAACTTTGAAACTTAAATGGCAAATTTCTTTCTCTGTATGTAACAATTTTTATACATTTGTTTTCGACATATATTTCCTTATGTGGCTTAACTATAATTGTCTGTTTTTAAATTGCAGTCCACTGCCTACAGAAGATAAAGCTCGAATAATGCATTGTCATAGTGTTTACAAACAAATTTTGACATTTTTGGAAGACCAGGGGGCTTGTCTGGCCCATGTATCCCCTATTAGCCTACTTAATTATGAAGATTATGTTTTCTATTACAATGAAATCAAACAAACGAAATATACAGACATATTTTACATTGAGGAGGTTGGTATAATGAGTTGAAGAGTTATATATAACAGCATTACTGTTTTTATTTATTTATCTATGCCTGAAATTTATCATTGCTATATACAAATTATCTTTAAATTTAATTAAAACATGACATTTTATTGATCATTTGGAATTAATAACTGCCTTAAAACTTGATGAACCTTTTGAATTAAATACATTTTTTACAGCCAGTTTTGAGAGTACTATTGACTCAACCAGAGTTTGAGCAATTATTAAAGCAGTCTTGGTTGGATCTATTTCTCCAAATGTACAAATGTGTAGTTCTGATGTCAATAGTCAGTAACAAACCTAGTGATCTTCCAAAATCATCTCCAATACATATGTTAGTGGTAGCAAAATATCTATATAAAGTAATTATCCTGAGACATAAATAATAACTATTATAAAAATTGTATGTATGTTCAATTTCAAGTTTATGACAAATAATTATTTTGTACTGTGTCAATTATTATTGCTATTAATATTAACATATTAAATTGTGCTAAATGAACTTATTTTGTCAATAAACCAAATTGACAGCAATCCTCAGTGTACAGTAACAGATTTGGACTATAATACTCAAAATAAATCAAATAACCAAGGCAATAACACAATGGGTTCTGTCCAAAAAGATGCTGAAGCTGTTCTAATATCATGGTTGGACCAAGTGTACAAGGTACCGGCATTACTGTATTTTAATTATATAACATGAATAAATGTTTAACTGACCTCAATTTATACTTATAATTAGTTGTATATTAATACGGGTATATTAATATTATGAATGTTTATACTTGTCAATTAACTTGAGTAATTATTAGAATGCAGAATATTTTAGTTGAGTGTAGTGTCTGACAATATGGCCTTATTTATAAACCACATACAAAAAATTACTCCTAGGCCAGCATGAGAACAATAAAACAGACAAAAATAAGACAGAGACTCATACACAATATTATTTCTTATTCTGCATGAGCTTGGTTGAATAAATTACAGGTGGAAAGGCAGAAATGGGGAAGCATAGTGCCAGTGGAGGGAGTAAATTTGGAACCACTATCTTCAATAAAGAAGGCTCGATCTTCTTCGATAATAGAAAATCCAAGTGCCCCCCAGGCATATCACTAACCTCTGCTCGGACCTCGATGACTGTGTTGTACTAACATTAGTCACTGCACACTACTGTCCCTACCTTGTTCCACTCTACCTGAGTGGCATTTTCCTTGAACCCAAAGGCAAAGATCAGGTATGTGTTTGCCGATATCTTCTCAACAACGGTCGCTAACATTTAATTGTGTAAATATTTGTATTCGAAAGATATATAGACTATAAAATATTACGCAACTAAAATAATATAAAAAGATGAATACTAACATGGTTTTAATTACTAAAAACGATATAAAAAAACAAACACACACATATATATGAACTCACATTACTCACTTGATGATATATATTTCTATTTGCCAGTAGATAAGAGAAACATTTATAATGATTTGTATGTGCTTCTCACTTATACTTTTGGGTATCTCTTTCCCCGATCGTTTAATTACTGCTTTCTAAATGGCTTTGAAAGTCCATGCATCCTTATGAATTTTATCCCCCAGTTTCTAATAATCTAGATAGTTTTAAAGTAGATTTAGAATCTGTATAAAACTAAAATGTCTAGGTGGTGCACAACGCTGTTCTATTGACCAATGCTTGGAAGAAGATCAGGCTGGGTTTAACGGTGACACCTAACTGCTTCTACTTGCCTAACACCGTCCAGATGCTAATTCTGGTGGCACATCTCTATTCGACGCTGCCCACTTTCGTGCCCAAATACACTGTACCGTTTTCGACTGGCCTTTCCGAAAAGATAACAAGGAAAATCAGCCTGTTCAACCCGTCAAATAAGATGGTCGGTTTTGAAGTGAAAATAATCGGAGATCTGTACAATTCCTTTACAGTTGTCAACGCCAAGAGGACGCTGTTGTTGAAACCCGGAGTGACCACGAATCTTGATGTTAATTTTTTTGCAAAACGCATATTTAAAGTTTCAGGTAACGGTTTAACGATTGCGGTTCAGTTTTAAAGGCTGAAGAACCAAAAGTCTAGTCTAGAATACCTGTTTTGTGGTCTGCGTAGGGTTGGAATACTGTAGATTTTGTGTTTCTGTCTCCTCTCGCTGGTTTGGTCTTTTGCTAGACCGGTTTCGGCTGTTCACCATCTTCAGTAGCAGTGTTACTTTTGGCACTTCGGCTGTTTTTTGGGAATCCTCAATGCACTGTCACTTGTGGTTGTCTGTTTGTCGTGTGTATATATACGTGTCTTGTTATTGTTTTGGGGGGATTTTGTTTTTCTGACGAAATCTACGGTGAGCAAAATTCTTTTAAAATAGACTGGCAGTCATCAACATAGATTTGTTCATTTTAAAATAAATGTACAGAATACGCTATATTTATCCATTTATATGGCAAAAGTGAAATATATGAGCAGGTTTTAAAAGAGCGATACACATTTTTTTGGTATGGCCAGCAAATTTTTTTTTTATTTCCTTTATTTTTATACAATCAACTACTTATAGTTATTTGTACAATGGTTGAGTGTATTGTTTTGTGGGTGTAGGACTTGATAAAAGAAACCACCCAGTAGTCTTTTGGGGTATGAGAAAACAAATTAAAATTCGTTAACAACCTCACTGAAATGTCTCTGTTTCTAGCGACATTGATTCTTTGCGGAGCCGCCATAGCTGGCAGGTACTGTTCAAATCTGGTCTACCATCTGGAGGGCAGTGCCGACAGGCTGGAAGTCAACAGTAATTTCAACATTCCCACGCCAGTCAACACACCCACTTATATCGAATTGGACCTTGTTTCACCTTATCAGGAAAAAGCTTTGTACAAAATACTGTACACAGAAATACAACCCAAACCAGGTAACCGACATTGTATTAACAAATTAATTTTATCCTATGAACATATTTAAAACAATTTTTATTTATGTTCAAAAGAGAAATAAATCAATGCACTGAATGTTTATTATAAAACTGCTTAATTTATACTGTAATACTCTGTTACTAAAAAGGTTTAAAAAAAATTTTTTTTTTTAGTGATAATGCAGCAATTTTCCTTTTATTTTGTAGAGTGTGTAATGTTTTTTCTCATTAAAAATACAGATATATCAATTTATGGTGACTAAATTTGTGAATTACAGTTTAAATCATTCATTAGTTTTGTGGATTATTTTGTGTAAGTAGAATGAAAATACTTAAATTTCACAATATAAATAAAATTAGTATAAGTAATAATATAAATAAAATATATCCGAATGCAGAATACATCTGAAATAATAAAAATAAAAGTGTAAGGTTTGAAAATTTGATTCCCTGTTCAGGGACACTGGATAAATTGCTGCCGTGGAGTAAAATAAGTGAAAGAAAAGTCCCGATGCAACTGTACTTGACCTGTTCAGAGCTACAGGTGCCACCACCTAAAGGTGATTCAAGGCCAGAGAAGTATCTGACCGGCAAGATACCCACAGCGGCAGAAGTGGGCAAAGCTAATGCCAAAATAAGCAAGGCAGTATTGCCCTTATATGTGGCAGCGTACAGGTGCAGGTCAACTTCTTTTTGGCTTGTGTTCGTCAACAACCAAGTCGGAGATTTCATTATTAAAGTAAGTCATTGATATACTTGTACTTCAATATGCAACGGGGTAGGATTGCTTGTAGCCCTATCATTTATGCAAATAACAACGGCCTGTTTTCAATTTGTCATTTTATTGTGAAGATAATCATAAAATCATTGACAACAAAAAAAGAAAAAGTCAATAAAGTCGACTAAGTTAAATTAAAATGCTAAAATTAGAGGGGAAATCAAGGGCCTAAGTAGGTAACTATCCTGTGTGTGTCTCCATTTTATTAACAACCTAACATCACTTATTTCTCATTGTTCTTACACTATTTCCTGAGTACGCGGTATTATTTACACACTTTCATGGTGTAAGATTATTTTTCAATCAATATTTATTCATTCATCATTGGTAGAAGCTGTCCTGCAAAGGAAATAAGTATGAAACTAAATTTAGGAATCAATTATAATTTTGGTTGAAGAATTACGGTTAATTGTAATTGTCGCTCCAGACGCGCTTAACGAACGCTGGGCTTTGTTACAGCTGACCGTGTGTGGACAAAATCACACGACACTGAAGATAAAGACTTCGATGCCTGGTCAAGGGCTGTTGGGCTGCTGCAGGGAGAAGGAGGAAGGCACTGAGGCTGATAGCTCACGACGCGTCATTGACTGCCGGCTTGGACCGACATGTCCCCGTCTGGTCAAGATACCAGTACCATGCCGTAATTCAAGGCTCTGGTCCACAATCAGGGCCATGCTATTTCTCAGGTTGGATGAAAAGGAAAAGTCATTCTGGACGAGTCATCTCGGTAAGAACTATGGCAGAACTTCCAATGCAAATGAGACTTGATATATACATACATATGTGTGTGTGTGTTTATGTGTGTATGTATGTATGTATGTATATATATATATATATATATATATATATATATATATATATATATATATATATATATATATACACATACATACATACATACACACATAAACACGGGCCCATAGAGGGTTAAAACAGTTCAAATACAGTACCCAAAAAAATATTTGTTATTGTATTGCGGTGAAGAAGGGAAAGAAAATGAATACATAGTTCCTCATAAATATAATGTATATATATATATGTGTATATATATAATGTATAATGTATATATATAATGTATATAAATTAATATTTATTTTAAATCGTGTCATTTAGTTGCTAGATAATTTGTTTTGTTCACCTAGGAATTAAAAAAAGCATTTAAAAATAAAAAAATTATAAATTAAAAAAATTTGTATAAATATTATAAAATTCTTGTTTTATGTGTTTATGTACAATTCTGCATTTCTATATAAAATATTTCATGTAATATAATCTAACCTAATAATTATACACTTTTTATGTGTTATACATTGATTTCGTGTGTTCCCATCTCCTCTCACTGGTTTGGTCTTCCTGTTGATCCAAAATTTATTGAAAAAAATTTTTTTTAGTGTGAGTCCACTCTACGAACGATTTTTGTGAACCTAGCGCCCCCCTGAGGGTGGTGCGGGAATGTACTTAACTAAAGTTCGTTGGGTACACTTGCACCGATAAACTAGCGCCCCCTGAGGGTGGTGCGGGAATGTACTTAACTAAAGTTCGTTGGGTACACTTGCACCGATAAACTAGCGCCCCCTGAGGGTGGTGCGGGAATGTACTTAACTAAAGTTCGTTGGGTACACTTGCACCGATAAACTAGCGCCCCTGAGGGTGGTGCGGGAATGTACAACTAAAGTTCGTTGGGTACACTTGCACCGATAAACTAGCGCCCCCTGAGGGTGGTGCGGGAATGTACTTAACTAAAGTTCGTTGGGTACACTTGCACCGATAAACTAGCGCCCCCCTGAGGGTGGTGCGGGAATGTACTTAACTAAAGTTCGTTGGGTACACTTGCACCGATAAACTAGCGCCCCTGAGGGTGGTGCGGAGTGAGGGTGGTGCGGAAATGTACTAACTAAAGTTCGTTGGGTACACTTGCACCGATAAACTAGCGCCCCCTGAGGGTGGTGCGGAAATGTACTTAACTAAAGTTCGTTGGGTACACTTGCACCGATAAACTAGCGCCCTCTGAGGGTGGTACGGAAATGTACTTAACTAAAGTTCGTTGGGTACACTTGCACCGATAAACTAGCGCCCCCCTGGGGGTGGTGCGGAAATGTACTTAACTAAAGTTCGTTTGGTCAATAAAATGTAAAATGGTATACAAACACACAAAACTGCTTTAAAAATACAAGAAAATATAATAAATTTTTCAATACACTTTTGCATAAAACATTTATCATTTCATTATAATTTTTGTATTATTTCTTCTCTTACTCAAAGAGGACAATAAAATAGTTTTCTTTTCTTTTATTGAATATCTACTCCTAGATAATAAATAAATAATGATACAAATTAAATCATTATTTTAATTTGTAGTAATATTATAAAGTATAAGGTTATGTTACAATAAAAGTGTATTAAATGTCACTAGAAGTTCATACTATTACAAGGACTTGTACTCCACAAATAATTATAAACAATTATTCCAAATACAAATTAGTATATTTCAGAAACTGATATTGGGCTCAAGCTTGTTAATTGGATGCTGACCTATTTGAATGATGCAGTTTCAGAAGAGATTAGTCATATTTTTCAGAAAGAAGTCACCTACACGATTGAGTGTGATTCACCTTATGCCAATTTCATTAAAATGTTGACTATTCAAGGTTCGTTTCAACTGAAATAATACCATGCCCACTGTCCTTGCCATGAACATTTGATTTGTAAACATGACAAGTGCCTTTACGAACTATTGTCAATATATAAATCAGGCTTACAATTAACTCCATTTTGGCCAATTATTTGTCCTATTATAGGCCAAATAACATCAGGCCCATTGCACCTTTCAGGCTCTAACATCAATCTCTTTTGGTTACTTCTCAAGAAAATCGGAGTTTCACTTCTTTAACCTTATTCAAATTATATACAGTTTATATACTACAGTTTATACATAGTTATTATATTAAGACAGTTTACAACTGTTTGAAAATAACTGATCACAAAAACAGCTCGCAAGACTAATCGTTTCCATTTTCAGATACTCTCTTGAACTCATACATTGAGATTCCAGTGCACATCAGTTGTGAAGCCAATGGACCATTCACAGCTCACTTAACAATGGTAGCCGACAATAAAAATGAAATAAGACAGTATAAGATTGAGTTTTGTCAATAAATAGACCTGTCTATGATGGAATGCGTGTCAAGAATCAGAAGAATATTTTTAGTAATTTTGTGTAGTAGGATTTGTCATTTTAGTTCCAATACATGTGTAATTTGTTATTTATCAATGTATATGTATATACATAATTTTAACAAATGTATATTACCCCCATAAATAAAGAATATCTTACAAGGAGAGATATTCCTCCCAATATTATATTGGGCAATATTAAACCCATGCTGTACTTTATAAACCACTGTATTAAGTCCCACTGAAATCCATTGATTGATGTTGATGCATTATAATAGCCTAGTGGTTAACACATTGACCTGGGTTTGAGTCCCTCTTCCCTTTCTCTCTCTGTCTCAATTTCTCGCACAACACAGAAAGCAGATGCACACACACACACACACACACACAAAATGGGGAGGTTATAAAAGAGAGTTGACTCTGCTTCACCAACAATTAAAACAAAAATTACTCTTTATTTGTATAGTATAAAATTACAATACATCAATTATAATATAGTTATAACATACATTAACAAAAGTTACTAAATTATCACTTTTATTATTTTTTTTCAAGAAGGGAAACAATAATAAAATAATATTTCTGAAATTTACATCAACACGATGTTTTATTTTTAAATCCAAAAATAACAAATACAAGAAACAGTAGAAATGGAAAATAAAATGAAATTCTTCAGATTAAACTAAATTAAAGAATTTTTTTTTAAATCTAAATATCATCACTTATTATCAGTTCAAAAATAAAAAATATGTATTGATTGAGCAAAAAATCAATTATTAAATAATGGATTCGAGTTCTTTCAGTTTTGTCAAACAATCACGGATGATTCGACACATTTCCTCAACCTTCTTTCTCCTTTTGATTCTTAAATATTCATCCTAAAAATAGAAATACAAATAAATCAGTTAGCAAACAAGACTAACAACTACAAATACTTAGAGTTGTATAAACCACCGGCATTATTAGAATAGGTATATTTAGTATGTACTTATAACCTTTAATTTTTATTCAGTTTAAATTTTATATTAAATTAATGCTATTTCTGCCAGAAAATTCATCAGTTTTAACTATTAAACTATCATACTATTGATTGTATCTATGAAATTCAATAATAACAGGATAAAATAAACTTCCTATTATTTTACTTTTTTTCTAAAAGTAGAATAATGATACTAAAAATGTATCACACACAATCCTCATTCTTAAAGTGAATTAGTAGTCTAAATATTAATGGTTCAATGATTTGGACCTTAAGTATAATCCACCTTAATTGAACACAAACATAAATGAAACAAAACTGTTTAAATGCAGCTACCCAGTCTTAATTGGGTGGAAATTTAATACTCACATTATTATCTGAGTCTTTTGAATCTGGATCAGACTTGACTATTTGTGAAGGCATTGGTCTTTTGCTCTTGGATGATAATTTTTCTTCCTGTTGAGCTTTTTCCATCCTGTCCTTGTCTCTTTTCGGGCAACTGCAGATCTTCACTGGCAAAACCTGCCTTCCCATTACTTCTCCACTGAAAAACAAAAAAACAATTCAGCAAAGAATGGAATACAGGAAACAATGAAAATGTGTCAACAAAAAATGAGTGCAAGAACCAGTGGTTTTCTCTCTAGCTCTACCTCCTTAATGTTTTACAAAATTATTCAATTTTGATTTTCAATCGTGGCAATAATTATGAATATTACAATGATTATGAGATTTACATATACTTTTCTTGTGTGAAAAAAATTAAATGCGTAGCTTTTTTTTTATTTTTCAAAAGATTGTTTGCTCTCGAGTATTTTAAAAATGCTTTTTATTTTATCCGCTTTTTTATTTTAGCAATTTTATTTCATTCTCAGAGATGCTATAAAAACATTGCTAGGAATAATAAGGTTCAATATTATGATCATATACAATTTTGTGTTCATTATGTGCAGGAATTATTTATAATATAAATTTCTCTGACTAATAACACCCGTTGCTGCTAATATTTAAGTTTGAAAAAACTAGTTGAGACCAACCTCCTTATTTGACATTACATGTCATGGTGATTACATTACTAAAAGCTTATTTATTATAGATAAAAGTGATCTCTGATATTCTGAACTTAAAAATTGTGGTAATTAAGAGAGAAACTTATATTTTTTTCCTCTGCATTTATATATAGTGCAAGTATGCCTAGACTGTTATGTGCTTTTCACGATCTGAGGGAACAGTTATTTCTCCAATCACTATACCTAATTATGGACTATCTAAAAAAATAAAAAATTGTTTCTTATAATATTGCAATGTTTGTTACTGACGTGTGCGATTCAAGCGTGAAAACGACATTGATAGCCCTGCGCTGCATGCCCCTGATGCAGCTCGTCTTGCACTTGAAGACGTACGGCACTTCGATACAGTTTGTGCCCGGCTGCGGCATAGGGACGGAGACTTTGACGCTGTGCCTATCCGACTGAGTGTCATAACAGTAGATGCACTGGTTGCTGCGCACTCTCAGAACGTGTCCAGCCAGCCCGTAGTCATAACACTGGCACTCGCCCTCACGACTGTGAGCTGAAACAAAAACAAGTCGGTTTTAAACCAAACTTTAGAGTATTGTCTCCAGTCCAAACAAACTGTGTACATAATCCGTTCTTGTAACTTTCATTTTACCGAAGTTTTGTAAGTATTTAAAATTAAACATTGGTTATGTAATTAATTATGAAATATATTTGCTTCGCAAGAATATAAATGAATCAATACATGCTTGTGAAGAATATATATAATTACGTAATAAATATTAATATATTTATTTTATTTTTTGTGTCTGTATGCGCGCGAGGAATAGGAAAACAATTAAAATTCCACTGTACATACTATCCTAATCTCCAAGTAGGTCCATACCCACACCACAGGTTTAAATCTTTTTCTTTTCTAAAGTGAGTCCTTATAATAATTTGATAGTGTACTCATTTATAATATTTTAAGTAACAATAAAACCTTGATGGTAATTGAAATAATAAATTATTGGGCTTTAGGACTTACCAAGGCTGGAGGGGTCATCTTCAACAGCATGGACGGTACACCTAATGACTGGAATGCTGACATAGTCCATTGATGAGTAGACAGGCAATGCCCTAATATACATGCCGGGTATTATAGTTTTTACATGGAACTGTACCATCAGAACCTTCTCCATGTCGATGAAAACCTGATTCAATGACTGGGAATACTGTAACAATAATAAAGTTCAACTCATTACACAATGATTTTACAATCACATTTAACTATTCTAAATTATATTCTATTATAAATTAAAACTTTAGAACAGAAAAAAATGCTAAGTATAAAAAACCTAAAGCGATTCAAATAATCAGAAATAAAATTATTATTCTTTATTTCATCCCTAATGTTTTTACCCAATGTAATGGTTTTACAAGAATTTATATTTCATATTCCCATGGATCCCGTATACAAACGGTCCTACAAAATTTTGAGGTCACAAACTGCAAAGTGAAAATAACATGTTCCAAGCTAAGTTTCCTTCTCCCGGACCATGTTGGATTTCCTTGCAACACCACTGAACGTGCATGCAGGAATAAAATAGAGTGACTATTAAGTTATATTCTCACCACCCACGAAGCCCTTGCAGTCGGGCTGAGATTAATTGAGAAATTATACAATCCCCCGAACGCTTCCATCGAAGGCACATTTCCTGTCGGGGAAACTATTTCTGATCTCATGTTTTGTGTGGATTGACACACTATCTGTGTGGAATGGCAAATATCCTTGCTCTCCTGGAAAGAAAAGAAAAACATATTTATTGTGGACCGTAAATATAAAAGATTCTATAAAGATATTTATCGATTAAAAACTGATTTAAAAAAAAAATATGGTCATCTCTATCGAGGATGAACTAACATAATTATTAAGGTATCCGTCAAGTTGTGCAGAAATGAACACAATGGAACAAGTCTGTCAAAAATCTTATCCAAAGTAACTGATCCATTATGAGTTTTTTTAAAAACAAAAGAAAATGTTTCATAATTATTGAAATTATTATGTCATAATGATATAAACACACAATATTACAGGCCAAAGCATTACTGGCACAGTTTGGTGTTAAATAATTTGACAGTATAAATAATGCACACATAGATATATATTACATAAATATAGGTGTTGTATTTATATACTGAAAAATTAAATATTATTACTACATCACTAATTGTCATTAATCATCTTTTAATAAAAATAGTTAATATTTATGCAGTTGAAAATCTTTGTGAAACCTCTAAATACTGGCCTAACAAAATTAAATAACAGTGGAAAATTAACAGCTTTTATTTATAGTTGTAGTTTATTTATTGTATAGTTGAGTATCAACAAATGTCTTAATAAACAAAACAAACATTAATAACTCGTTCAATGCTTCAAGTTCCAACAATTTAATTTATACAAACTTCAGGTTATTAGTTAGTTTAAAAACAAGAGCCATTAAACACAAAATGTTCTTATTCTTATCTTTAAATAAAAAAAACTGTTTCAAGCATACGTACATATTTAAAATCCATGGTACCAGTTAGGTATATTTTAGATTTAAATTAAAACTGGAATAAAAATAATAAAAAGCAAAAATGAAATAATTAAAATTTGAGAACTCCACTTGAATATCCACTTGTTATTGGGTAGAGACTTGTGTGGACACTGTGCCTGGAGTGAATGACAAGAATTGACATCTAGCATAGTGGCAGATTCATGTCCTCTCAGGCTTGCACAATCTTATGTAAACAAAACCCTATACAACTTCAATATGACTCATTGTTACAGGTATGTCATGAAATAGAAGACTGACAATTGCATCACAGATATCAGTATTGTTGAATGTATTAGACAAAAAATAATTCAATTCTGATGATTTCAACACCTAATTAGCAGCCACAGAGTATAATCATTCTGTCATTATAAAATAGATAAAATAACTCAATTATATAAAAGGAAAATTCAACAGATTAAACACTGAACATAATCTGAATACTAACACTAAAATTAAAATTGTATTAACGATATGAATGACCAGAAATAAAAGTTTTAGGTTTACTTCTAATAAATTTAAAAGTACATTCATTTGCCGCTAGAATACTACGCAAAAGGAATATATGAAAATATAGATTTAAAATAAACAACTCAGTGTATTTTCTGAAGATAACTCTAAAGCATATCTATTGATAAGTACCAAACAATAGCACAGAGCTGCAGTATTGGTCAATAAACATTTTTCAAAAATATCCAAAAGATGGTGCTGCACAGGAAATTTTATTAACTGTACTCAAATGAGTACAGTTGGCCCAAATAGGTTAATATAATTCCTTCTATATTCTGCTAATGTATTCGCATTTAATAAACAATGCTAATCCTGAAACATATTTTTGTTTTGTCCCACCTAATCTAAAAATAGACTTTCTGATGATTAAAAACCTGTTCCTAAAGAAGCAGTTTGGTTTAAAGAGTACTGTTACAAAGGAGGGTTCAAATATAAACAATAGACCTGCTTGAGCTTTATAATCTGATCCCCCACCTTTTAGTCATTTTCAAAATGTTTAAGTAAGTGTGAGTCATCATCACTCACAACAGAAAGTTCCACTATGTGAAATTCCTGAATTGGACAAATTTTGAAACAGTGCTAATGTAAATTTCTAAAATGTCAAGTGTATTTAAGTCAAATAGTAATAGTAAGTCAAATATTGTGACTGTGTTTTAAAAAAACATTTATAAAAATAAGATACGGTTCAAATACATATTAGAACCTGCCTCATGTGCAGTGAAAGTGATTCTATAATCAGGTATATTTGATGATTGGTTTAACTTTTATTTGGTTTAGTAGTGTGATTAGACCAGGTTCATTACTTCTATTCATAGTGAACATGTTGTCTTGGATGTTTTCATGATTGATTTTAATTTCCATTGGTGAGATATTTAATTATTATTATCTTCAGTGCATTTATTATTAATACATTCATAAAAATCTTCAAAATAACCAAATTCATTTAACTAAATATTATTTTTTCAATATTAAGCAAGTAATTTTTGTGTTATAAATGATATTCCAACCATTTTCACCCAGAAAAAAATTCAAATTTCTCTAAAAGAAACACTGACAAGTTCCCTTTCAAATAACATCAGATAGAGAACATTACCTAAGGGCCATTTCTAACACAAAACCACACATGCTTGTTGTTTAGTGCTCTTTTTTCTCAAAACTACAGTATTTATATAGTGATATTTTACCAAGGCATTAACACTTACATCATATTGGAATTCTAGATGCATCATATAAAGTAGTTGAGCTTTCAATAAAGGAAGACAATTATTTTTAAGCTGCTAAAATTAGAAATATAACACAATTCCACTTACCAAATCATTTTCACCTAGATAATCTGCATGATCCTTTTCCAATCTGAAATTTAAAATGTATATGAATGAATGTTCTCAGATACAAAATCAGATGCAAAACATTATGGGTTGAAACAAGTCTACAGTAGCTATTAGTATTTTTATTCCCATATGAGGCATTACCAAAGTTTGCTTAATTAAATTAGATTTTCAGTTAATAAATAAATTAGGTCAGTTAATAAATCGCAACAAGCTATTGAATTCCAAGCATAGAAAATCTGGGTACGTTACAACATTGATTTATATTTACCTATAAATATTTAATTTTTACTAATTAATGATATTAAGTATATTATATTATACTAGGCTCGAGATGTAATTTTTCTCTGCTAACTCCAAGTATATAAAAAATCATCCACAAAACATAAGAATAATGTGTAGAACATGTTGCGTTTACTTATTCAAGTAGGACTACACTAATATTAAAATTAGTAAATTGTTTTGACACTAGAGACTGTACTCTGGACATCAGAAATATTGAAACAAATTATTAAGATACAATAAATTTAAAATTATATCCAGGTACACAATTAATGTCTTGTGAAATAATCATGAGTATGAATTAATCTTATATACTGCTGAAATATAAACCAATATAATATAATTTTTAGACAAATCTGTGTTTGAATTTAGACTACATAAATAAACGCTCTTCAATTATTGACACATAAAATTGGGTCAATTATTAGGTGTTAAATAAAAAGATCAAGCGTTTATACATAATAGTAAATGATACCATAAAAAGAAAGGAAAAAACACACGTAGCTATAATAAAATCCAGATCTGAGTTTTCTTCTAGATCCACAATGCAACTGTTGTCTTCTGAATCCATCCTAAAAAGGAGAAAAAACCGTTACTCGAAGAGGAAAGAACATTTTTATATTTAACAATACACCAATAAATAAATTAAAGGAAGTAAAAGACAAAACAGAAACCACATTGAAACTAAAAAAATATAAGAGCAAGCAAGTAACCTTCATAAATTAACCAAAATTCCTTGTTTCTATTCTTATGTGCAAAAACATGTTTCTAAAGGGTGGAAAAGTATCACATTCACTAGAGTGCATGCTGACTGTTCAAACAAATAAACCCCACACACAGATTTCAATTTGAAAATACGGTTATGAAATATTAGATTATTTTCAATACTTTGTTCATGGTTATACCTACAGGTGTAATAATATTAAAATGTTATGAACACTCTAATACTTAATAACTAAATTTTTTGAACATCTATCTATACCATTGATCTAGTCACCTGGTCCTTAACAGAAGTAGAATCTGTTTGCTAAGTCTAATGTACAGACAATATTCAAGCAGTAGATATATTTATACTGCTGCAATTATGTTTTCTAGCCAAAAATGAAGAGGAAATGAAGAAATATCAATGTGGTTATTGATAGTTTTCATAAGACAATAAATAAAATAGAATAGTAGCCATGAAAATATTCAGTTATCTGAATAGATGAAACAGAAAACAAACAGCTAGTTCACAAGTCAATAATTATAACTATCATAATCAAAATGAACTATCAGGTACACTAATTGAGATACAGTTACAGGTCATTAAATAAGATCATTAACCAGGGAACGCCACAACATTTGTGCATGAGCACATGCGGAACTTTATAAAACACTGAAATCAAATGTCATTTCATTAACACCACCACAATGAATAAAATACATGAAAACATTCTATCAGCCTGTAACCAAAATACAAAAAAATAAACATTTACAAAATGATGCAATACAAAAGTAGAACAGATAAACTGTCAAGCCACCATAATAATTATTATATACAATTAATTAAAATATTTTCTTACTGATTCGGACGAATATGAACACCTTCGATCGTGCATATTCCTTCCAAACATTAAACTTCTTTTTGCGAGAAACGATTAGTTTTTTGTTATATACATTTAATAGGACAGCACATATCTAGCGGTTCCTCAATCTACTTGCTAATGAAATACTTCAGACAAAAAATACAATGAATTATTTAATGTGATAATATACAACGTAATGTAATAACAGATAACACATTAAAAAAGCTTTTCCATTGATACTAGTGATCTGAAATAAAGTAATAGAGTTAGAAGTTTTGAAACTAATCCAGATATCATTATTGAATCTACCAATCAACAAACAAAAAATGAAAACATTGTGCTTCTATTACCACAACTTAATACATATTCTCCTTACATAAGGAAAAAATGATTAATATTACACCTAGAGGATATTTAATCGAATAGATACTCAAATACACAAATATTGCCTATTGAGCGGTTCGTACATTTTTTAAACATCTTAATTACTGGAGTGAACTCCAAATGTAAACATAGGTGAATCTCATGAACTGTTCTCTCTGAGCATGTAACTGTTGCTTCGTGAACAGAAGCACAAAAACCGCGTTTTCGTTATTGGCCGTTTTCTCGAAACGTAACTAACTGCTATTCATCGGAGGATAAGCCCTTTTTGACACAAACAAAGGTAGTGTTAAATAAGGAACGTAACCAAAACGTTGGTTACGTACGGAAAGCGAACGCGTGTAATTTACAATTACCGCTCGTCGCTACGAATTTGAATTTACTTAATGGAATACGTACCCGTGGCTGGAGTCAAAGTTATAAACAGGAAAAAACCAAATAAACCGTTCAATTCTGTTCAAAATAACAAGTGTCTAAACAAGGTGCAGGTGCGAGCATTACTGTGAGCCAGTGAGCCAGGTTGGGCACCTGCGACGAGCATCTGCAGAGCACTATCCCAGTCGAAAAGGTGGGCTAAATTCATCGAAATTTACATATTTTCTGGTGTTTTTTCGTCAGGGCGACAAGCCGGAGACAACGGACGTTAAACACAACCCCGCCGCGATTACGATATGGATATGGTCTTAGACCGAAATGCCGGAGCTAGGTTGGCAGAACTTGTCGAACGATTCCCCTTCCACTTATCAAGTTTGAAAATTCAAAACGTCAAGTGTTCGGAGTGACACCGACCGCTCGGCCTTACGAGTCGGGCCCGGGCCGTGAAAAACGGCTCAGAAAATCTGGGAAAAGAATTAATTTTCTCGCATAAATATTCAGGCAGTAGCAATTCAAATTATTATTTTCGGTATCTCCAGGGTTGGCGCAACTGCGGGAAGGCCGTCGGGAGTCTCGATTCGAATGGTGTTCTTCTAAATCCAAATGATGCAAAGTAAAAAAAAAAATACTACGAAAAAACTACGAACAAATCGAGGCTTCGACCATTTACAGCCATTGGTTATCGAAAACCGGCGCACCATTTTGTGACGTCACGAAAAGACGTGGAATAAATATCTGAAATACGAACAATAAAGTGACATAAATATTCTAGTTTTGTCACCTTCCGGCCATTTCGGCGTATCACCGTCGTTCATAGCGATGTAATCACGACATTGGAATTTGACGAGAAGCTGACTGAGAGAATTCTATTGCTATCTTAAGACGTACATTCCACGTTAGATAGAAATAATGTTTTCGAATTAGGTAAGTTAGAATATGCAGGGTGAGTGTGTTCAAATTTACCCGTTTGTGGATGAACAAAAACAACCGCTGGTCGAGTTGAAGGGAACTTGGAAAACGGCCAGCTCTATCGGTGGTCGGGTGGGCCTCTACCTGCGAGATCATTGTCGGATAAACAATGACAGATCGGCAGTTTGCAGATGCTTTTGGGCCAGCTTCTACCTGTATTGCAGCCTACCTGCTATTGTTCGACCCCTTCATGTTCCAATTGTAATTCTTCCAGTCAGTTTTGAATCTTCGCACCGGGTGGAACTGCTCTTTTATGAAAAAAATCATTACGGAAATCTGTACGAGTGAAACGCCAATAAAAATACTGACAGCCTGTATGTTGCAGAGGTCATATATTATAAGCGTGTGAATCATACACTTTCATAATAGTACTAACAGTACTTTCTATTGTTGTTTTCCATTGCGATTCATTAACATAAATACAACATCTCTGTTCACAGAATTGCAAGTGAAAGCAACTTAACTGGTTATAAAAGTCAGTGACTTATTAAAAAGGCCATTATAAAAATTCAAATCATTCAATTAAACATGATTTGAAAACGGAAGTGTTTCTCTCCCAATAGAAAATTTATAATAGTATTTTTCATTATAATAAAAGGATCTTTATACCTGTAATAAAACCATTCACCTGTGCTACGTCTACATTAACAGATGGTCGGTTGCTCGGATTTTGAAGAAATAGCATTCAGTTATTATCGCTGATTTAATTACTGGGTTGCCTTCAAGCTATTAAGTTGTTTCTGCAACAATTTGATGATATATCATTCGCTAACGCACCAGCCAGATTAAAATAATCAATTTAAATTTTTCTTTAAACACTTTTCTGTATATTCTCCCTTCTTTTGTCCTACCCCATTTTAGACTGGGTCATCGGCAACAGTAATATGATAACATATTCAGGATCATAGACGCAGCCATTAGAATGACCATTCCCAAACAGTGGCGATGACGCGAAGTCGCACCGATCCCTCGTCTTTTGGTCAGCCCCTTCGGAATCGCTGGGAAAAAACATTCGCCGTCCTGCGAAAATTCGAATTACCAAAAAACGTAACGAAAAATTATAGCTTAAATAATACTCTAAAATACTAAAAAGGTCAAACTGCTCTGCATAAGAAACCAAACGAAGAAGAGAACTCGGATTATTCCAAATAGCCAGCGGCGCAGTATAAATAGTAATAATAATAATAATAATAGGACCCAACAGCCAAGCGGAATGAGGTCGGATCGAAAAGCGGCAAATTGCACAAGCGATGATAACTTGTTTTGATTCCTCACGTGCAAATAATTCCATTCGCTAGAGAGTTTCAATCAAAACTTTTAATTGGACTCTAGTTTCCTCGGGGAACGGCTCACCGATTGGATCAACAGTAAAGGGAGCGGCAGGAGGGGTCGTACACGTGCGTCTCTCTATTTGCACTCCCCAACCCCTCCCACCCCCATCCAGCCCCGTCCAGGCAACTTCCCTCGGCACAGACACCTATCGGTCCTATTGTCGAGGATAGGCGATGAACAGGAGACCCGGGGAGCGAAAGAAGGAGAGGGGCGGGGGCGACGGAAAAGTTGAGAATAGGAGCGGAGGGAGACGGAAAACGTCAAAAAACGATAGGCAAGATAGAGGACATGGAAGGGAGTTCGGGGCGGAGGGCGGATGTTTTCGGGACGGTCGCTAGCGGCAGCCATGGCAGACAAAATGGCGTCAACACCACCACCACCACCAACCCCCTTTGCCAAACCCTCACCCCCTCTATAATCTCATCTCATCGACTTGATCTCACTTGAATTCAAGTGTGCCAAAACGTTTGCCCCCTTCAATGGGGAGCTTTAAGGGAAAAATTTTAATTTCTCGATGGCTCCCCGTATAATTAAGGGGTAGACGATGTAATAAAGGAATTGAGCACTTGGAATAACGCCGCTACCATTCATATTACTCCAAATGTATTGTACCACCGATTAACGATTTGCCATAATGCGCCGTCGGGATTAATAAGTGGTTTTAGATTTGTTTCCTTGTTTTAAACATTTTCTCTTCCTCTGAACCGATCTAGTCTTGAAAATACTTTCGAACTCAAGTGGAACTTATCCCAGATTATAATTTTGACATATCTTCAGTTTGGTTAAAACTAACTATAATGCAGTTTTGAAGCCGCAAGAATAATTTCTTCTTTTCTTTCTGCCTACTTGGTACAAAGTAAAAAGAGTTTCGGTTTTTCGCCATCTTCAGAAGCACCAATGAAAGATCTTGTTACAGTAAAATACCTTCAGACATTTATCAGCACATCAACTACTTCGGAATCCGTGTAATCATTTGATATTATGTACTTCAGAGCGACAATCGCACTATTGTGCAAGATTACGTTTTCGTACACATAATACCTCCAATTAAATTTTATAGTATTTGGAGATATTTGTCCTCGAATGATTTTCAATTACCGGGGAAATACAACGCGACAGGTTATTTATGTCACTCCTGCTGACAAATGCAGAAAAAGTAAAATACGAAAACGGCACTTTCTATGCTGATGTAGTACTTTAAACAAAATACGGAGGGATCGAAGGTGTATTGGGTACGTGTCGGGAGGGTTAGGGTACGGGGAAGGAATTTTTGCAAGGGAAGGAAGTTTACCGAACTCCTTCAGAAATCGCCGCCGCCTGGAAGTAAGTCCGGAAAATGGCGATGGATAGATAGATGGAGGTAGAGAAACAGAGAGAGAGAGAGAGAGAGAGAGAGAGAGAGAGAGGAGGGAGAGATGGAGGGAAAATGAAAGAGTGAGAGAAAGAACCACGAAGTGTGAAGAAGAGGGAGATGGAAGGAGATAGAGGGGACACAACGGTAGGGCATTGTAGGACCAATCGATAGGGAGGTGCTTCGTCCTCGGCCCCGGGCCCCAGCATCCACCCATAACAACTCAATACAACTATTATATTATGGTGTTTAATAGTACCCGCACATTACCTCCACACCCCCACATAATTGTATCTGATACATAGGCTGGCCTTTTTTAAAGTACAATCTCATCGCTAGTTGCAAGAATCATCTATTACAATTAGTTCTGCTCTTCGAAGACATTATTTTTATATGAATTATTTCATTATTTATATTAAGAAGTTATATTACTAACGGGAAGTTAGGTTATTATACACTGGAGTGAAGCAGAAATCGGTCTAGCGAGTGGAGAATCACGGTGACGACACACGCTGGAATATTCGTATATCCCGATTACATCTATATTCCCTCCCGTATCATTTTGGACCGCCGTCAAATGGCATGCCATAAGTGTGATTACAACGGAAATATACCATTAATTTTGTCCGAGTTTCAAAGGGCGAGATGACAGAGATCGCGCTGTCCAATCGATAAATGGGCCCTGGAGTCTTTTATAATCCTTTTTTTCTAGGATTATCTAAAATAATCTGGCGCGTATATATTGGCGCTTCTTCTTTTATTGGCACTACAGAGTCAGCGGCGCCGGCCTGCTCAACGCCCTTCTTCCGGTCGACTCCATCATATCCGCAGAATGATCCCACGACGCTCATTCGTCTATTGGAGATGGCCCAATCGGGTCGCCAAATGCTTACGACAGAAGGCTCTTTACGCAGGCCTAAATCACTCCGCGTTTTGAACAATACTTAGTTCGAAACTCTCCCTTTCTAGGATGGGCTGGTACGGGTCTTACAGTAGATTCCTAAATTTCCAATTTCGCGGATCTACAAAGTCAACGTTTTATGTGGGTTTGCTTGGGGGGATGCTGTCCTAATCCTCTTCATTTTCCGGTTTATTCGATTCAAATCGATTGAAAAGTTACAAATCCGCAGCCGTAAATTGAACATTTTCAATGGTGGCCTTATTAAATTGGATCCCTAGGAGGTATCCAACACTGTACACGGTACTACAACAATGAAAATTGATTCTAACTTTAAATTGGCGGAAAATATTGATATATCCAGAAGTACGGCGTCTTAGGGATCGCGGCCATGCGGTTTAGTTCTCCTTATGAATTCGACCAGGTAAGAGTTTCTGTTTGTTCCCCGTCTTCGTTTGTTTCTCCATTTAGCGGGATCCCACATCCGTTCTACCGGATAGATATAAGCGAGCGTTACAGGATCAACAGAAACTACGATCACCAACAATCGGAGTTCATTTTGGAGCCTTTTCGTTAATATTTGGGACTTTTACGACGTAACTCTCTTTTGTCCCTGGACAATGGCCTCCCAATACGCAGGCCGCTGAAACTGCGCTAAAGTACAAGTTCCCCGATAAACGTAATTTCTATCCCGCATCTACGCTACTTCCTCCACGCTAAGGTCTCTAAAGGTCGGCGGGATATTCCAAATTATTACGGGGAAATTATCAGCGTACGCCGAGTATTTAAAGTTCCGATTAAATGTCGGCTGCCGGAGGATGGTGTATGGGGGGGACGAGGGGGGCAATCGATAGCCGGCCTCCTGCCTAGCGTCCCCCCCCTACCCCTCACTCGATTCTACATCCGATTCCCTTTCATCTCCCTTTATTTATCGGCGTCCGTCTCTTCTGCCCTCTCTTCTTTACAGTAGATGCCCGGAAATAAATTTCGAACCGGGGTGGTGGGGGTCGATTGATTCCGGTCTCCACGGAAGCATACAGCAATCAATATAGCGCATCTATAATAAACTCCCAGATGGAGTGAAGCGGGCCCTGATAATAAATTCTGGACCAAGTATCCACCCATACCGGCATAAGTCTTCTCCGTTTTCCTCTTTTCGACATTATCCAACTTTATGTTCGGAACCCCACACGGAGTACCCAATTAAGTGCTATGGGGTCCCCGAGGTGCGGGAATCGCTTGGTGCCCAACAACAAATTATACCAACACAAATAAGCTTTGAAGAAATGTGATTTAAAAAACGCATAACCTGACGTTTTTTTCTTTACAGTACTTCAGAAAAGAAAAGTGATGTAATGAAACTCCCGAGCATCACTTGTACAATCTGTCCAATTACTTATTAGAATCGTAATTACAGTCAGGCCAGAATATTAATGTAAATGACCTATACTAATGTATAGTACGGAATGGAATCGACTTTGTTTCGTGGATATTGGACTCGTATTAATGAAAACAGACTACGACACTAATTTTTCCTTATTGCAGAAAATGGAGGTTTCTACAAATTGCGAAGGCTGAACCGTTAAATTAATAACCTATAACTGCGCACCATTTGTTATTTATATACCGATATAAAATATTCGATACTCCCATTGGCCAAAACATGAAATGCGCATACAGCCGTGTGTTTGTGTGCGTGCATGTTTGGGTTACGCATCACACCGCGTCCCCCCTTTCCCACCGTGTTATAAATTTCCCTCGCTCTCTAACTTTATCAGTCTCTCTCTTTCACCTGTTGCCATGGCTACACGCCGCTTATCCCTCCCGCCGCCCCGCACTCTCTGCTTGATGAAAACCAAACATCGATCCCATCATTTAGTAATTTAGGAGTCTGCTTATTTTCAGAGAGTTTTCCCATCTGTAATTCTCTTACGGACGGAAAGTACATAGAAATATATTTATTTTATACGTGTCTTTAGATGCTGTAAAAGTAATTTTTAAACACGTTTTAAATTTAATTTATATATATATATATATATATATATATATATATATATATATATATATATATGTATATATAAGGGACATTATATGCAGAGTTAGAAATGTTAATTTATATCAATGAATGGAATAAATATTTTATAAATAATGTAACATATCTTACCCACATCCCTCGCATATCTGCTCGCTAGATTCTCATTCTCCTGTTGCCTGTTTGTTCTGAACTGGACAGAAAATTGTGTCGACTTCTTCACCGTGTCAGTAGCATACTGTTATTATCCTGTATTATTAGAGCGATGTCCTACGAACGTCGGGTGCCGTCGCAATATGAGAGCCAGACTTTCACTCGTGCCAAACGGACGAGCGATGGAACTAGAAAGCAGAAACAAAACTCGCTCTTAATGTTAAGATAATAATATCGATACTGAGAGCGTATTAGTTTTTGCTGCATATTTTGAATTCAGTAATTCAAAACCATCCCCAGTGCCAACGTGAATGTGCCTCGAATTTATTGGTGGGTCAAAATATTGAATTCTGGCGCTACCAATTATTATTGGGAATGGGAGAATGAGCTGTGGGTTGGTCGGCGGTAATCGATGGACCGGAACCTAATAGCGGAGTGGAGGGGGCCGCCCTCTCCCTCCATCACCCCCTACCCCCCAGTTACATTTTCCGCCTCTGAATTAGTAATGAATAGAAAAAAAGAGCAATAAAATAACATAGCAGAGCGTTTGGAGATGGCTATGGGCCGAACATTACTGGAATTCAAGTAGGAATTTCTGCCCTCCCGGTTGGCACCTATCAATAAAATTTCCTTTTATATAAACGACAGCGATAAAAGTCTGTTCGGTGTAGTTAATTACAGAGTAAATGATGGCCGAAGAAGAGTCTTGTTTTAACAACGGGAAAGTGATTTTAATGGCGTGAAACAACTTTCAATATTCCGCCCCCACTCGCGTTATAACTTGCGTTCTTGATAGATTGCGTTTATTCCCGGGAACAGGCTAACTCGGCATTATGAAAAAATCGAGCTTATTACGAAATTGAACATTCAATAAACTTATTGACTAGGACGAGGGGTAGTGGTGGAACTATGATTCATCTTTATTGTGCGGGGACACAATGGGGCTCCTGCTGATATGAGCCTGTAAGCGGGGAGCGTACACAGGAGGGAGCAATAATAGGGTAAACGAAATTAAGGACAACATTGCTATCAAACCGCAGTCTCGACATTTTTAAAGTTCTCAATTTAATATAAGAAAGTAATTTAATTAGCTTAGCGTACGACACATTGAAAACAAAAGAACAATCGTTATAAGCTAGACCTGCTTCTCACTGCCTTTAGAAGTAGTGACAGGACGCTTCGGGGCGACGTTCTTTAGATTTTCCATATTACTAAAGTATCAACAGAACTACACAGATATATAGTTCTCGATAGGTCAAAATATTTGAAATATTACAACGTCAAACGGCGAGTACGAAATATCGTTTATTTACGCGATTTATTATTGCCGACAGAAAACATGTGCCGAGGGGCCCGATGCGAGACAAATAGGGCTCCGACGGGAAGATAAATTTATATTTTGGTGTGGGGGAGAGGGAGGGCGTGGAAGGGGGTGGGGTTTCTGCGTTCCAGATCCTATGATCAATACATCTGGGCGAGGAGCCCGGGCCCGGAATTCGAGGCAGCCAATTTGGACACGAGTCGCGTATAAGCGAGAGCGGGAAAGAGAGGCGGGCAGAGATATGTGGGGGAGGGAGAGAGAGAGAGTGGAGGAGAGAGTGCGGGAGAGAGGAGCGGTGAAAAAGGACGGGATGGAATGGAGAGGGATAAAGGGCGAGGGGCGGCAGGAGCAGTCAATCGGCGACGTCGGAGCCCCCGGAAAGGCGTGTATCCCTTCAAAGACGTGATGAACGCCTCGCATTGTATCGACTGAATTTTCCCCCCCACCGAAAGTGGAACGGGTGCGGGAAAGAGCGAGAGAGGAGCGAGAGTAGTGTGGGGGTGGGGGAGAGATCGGCACACCTAACCCGCGTTGCCCAGGTAACCGATAGAACTTTGGAAATGGTAGTAGTTTGCCCAGACCTAATATTCTCGGCACGATCTATATGCGGTTTATATTAACAATGTTCGACATGGTTTTCCTATAGACGCGTATCCCCCCCACTACATACATCTGATCTATCGCGCTAGCACGAATATCAAAAATCAGTAACGCGACCAAATACATAGGTTGATATATTTTTTTGAAATCTATTTTTACACAGAATGATTTTGGAAGTATTCGGAGTGACATTACTGAAACCGAAGTACAAGAGGCTAGGCTAACTGAGCATATTAATAATGCGGAATGCTTCCGAGTGATAATATTCTTTGTTCGACTCCATTTTCGTGTAATTGACAAGTACGTTCCTAACTAATTTGGCAAATAGTTCACTAGCCGCAAGCGTTTTCAATATGATAATAATAACGGCTGGAATGAAATAAAAGAGCGAGGAAGCAATAGGAGAACTGAAAGTATTTCTTCCATCGTGCCATTCGAAGAGACTTCGAGGAGAGTATTATGCGGGGGCAAGTCACAGGTGTAGCCAGCTTCAATACTCAAAAATCTTTCATCTCGGGTATCTCGACCGTTCTAAATCGAATATGGATTATGCGACTATAGCCAATTTTGTACCGAGACTATAGCCAATTTTGTACCAGGTTAAGGCGAGGATATGCAAAGCTTGGATATAGCCACCGGGTGGGCCGGTAGTGTCAGGGCGCGGTGGTATAAAAACGCTGGTTGTAATGGAGACTAATTACGAAGCGTGGGATAATGGTGCGGGATGCGGGCCGGGACAAAACAAAAGGAAAGTGGGGCATCGCCGAGCCGGTGATAAATGGCCGGGAAAGAATCGGTCCGAAGAAAGAAACCGGCGGATCGATGGAGGAAGCGAAGAATAGAAATAGGATTGATGAGTTGGCGGTGTTACCTGGGGAGTGGATGGAGGCTCCCTCCACAGCTCCAGATCAATACTACACCCTCCTCCCTCCCTCCCTCCCTCGCTCCACGCTCTCAGCATCCTTAATCCTCTCTCTCCACCGCCCAACCAGAACACCATGCAGATTTTAGCTAGCCCAAACATTTTTTCCCTTACTCTATTCCACTCCTTGGGTCTTTTCGCTAGTAGTATTTCACAAGAAGAAATCCGTCAACATCTCTGTATTCTGTAATATATTCTCCATTCTTTGCCATCAGGTTAGTTGTGAAAGGTAGAAAAAAATAAATTCATTAACAACCGTTAAGTTTCGATATGATTTACTTAATCTACAGTATTTAACAACATTAACCGGATGTCGCTACGCAGTTTCGGGCACCACAGAGAAATAATGTCTGATGGTGTTATTACATTTATTGTGGCAAGGCCATATTGTCAAAAGTCTTTTTTACTTTTAAATCGCGACTTCAATTTTATAATTATCTTTAGTGAGAGCGCGATTTGATAACACGAATGTACTTTTGATGTTACACCCGCTCCTGCCTTTACTGCTATTAGGTGTTCTTGTGGGGAATCTGATGCTGGACAAGGATCAGAGTTAGTAGAGAGTACGGCTTTGTCATCCGTATAAGAAGCTAGGTAGTCAAAAGTCTCTCTCTCTCAAAAAGTATATACTGGTTGGAGACTCATTTCTGTCCGAATAACGATGAAGAACTGACCATTGACGATGGCTCACTAGCCCTCCACTGAGGGCTCAACGCGTACGCGGTGGTCCGTCCCTCCCCTATTGATCTCGGACTTTTTTAGCCCGGGGGGAGGGTCGTTTTTTCAGCCGGCCCCTGGTGATGCCGCTTTGTCCTCTCCGACTTTGAGCCGGAGTGATCACGTGGACGCTATACGCGAATGCAGCTTCCGCGTATCGATTTTCCTTCCGTTAAAAAAACACTCGGTCTAGATCGTGAAATATATCAAAGAACGGTTCTTTCTCGGAACTCCAGGAGGATTATTTTGAATAATTTCGCGCAATATTCGGTATATTAAACCGATCGATTATTTCCCCTGTAAATATTTTTCATTAACTCAAGCCTGCTACAGTTTGAACAATCAAAAACCTGAGATATCTAACTTACATTTATAACGGCAAATATAGTAAGGTACTGCGTTTGAAATTGTAGTGTCTCCGGTAGGATATCCCATAGTTGCAAATTAATTACGGCAGCGGCACATTATCTGCTACCTGGAATCAAAACATAATTGTCATAACTGACGCAATGAGTTCTACAATATGGGAGATAATACAATTGTGATCTGATCAAGTACCTACTTGAAAGCAAATCAAATGCTCAAATCTGAGAAAATATCACCGACCCTTGCGATGATCCCAGACGCATTACTGCCATATTTCATTTTGTTTGCTGCGTCAACACCTTCTGGTTCACAGCCGATCTCTGATGACAATGCTGATCCCTTTGATGGCAATTTGCGCATCAACAAACTCCATGGTAACCTTGGTACCGACCCAAATCCCGAAATGTAGCATTGTAAAATTGTGATTTTCCGTTGATATCACTCGATTTGGTTCCAACTTGATGAAATCTGAAGTTTAACAACAAAGGCCGACGGCTACTTCGGGGCCGCTGAAAATCCCCTTTTTCCCTTTTGGCCATGCTTTTACATAATTTATATTTCTTTCAAGTTCGGGCCATCAGATTTAACGGAAGACTGCTCGTAATTAGATTAAAAATTTCTTGGGTCCGCCCCACACCGTATCCTTTAATATCCAGTAAACGCCTTGAGTTTATCCTTCGCCCGTTTATTCTTCATCTTTCCCATCCTTTACGCTTTTCCTATCTCCTCCCTTTATCCCAAGTGGGGGCACACCGGGGAGTGTACTGGTTTATGAGTACACCACGGCCACAGCTCACATTAACTGCAACCTCTATACAGAATAATTACAAGGATCCCACGATGAAGAGGAATAAATTAAATCAGAAGTTAATATATTTAGATATCCATGAGAAGAGAATGAACTCAAAAAACCCTGGACATTCGAATTCATTGTTGTATTACCCAACGGTTTTTTCAAAATTATAGCGCCGTGACTTTCCTGACGGCCTGGATGTGATGTCGAATAGGGGGATGAATTTTCTTCACCTTAAGAACGCTCATAAACATATACTTCGATGTACCTCTCCTAATATTTGGAATTTTTTCAGAGCCCCTGGAAGGGGGGAGATTTTATTGAAGTAGGTTCTATGAAAATATTTTTCTTTTGTATTGATAATTGTAGGTTTCTATTAATTCTCAACGCGCCAATGCTCCTGAAAGTAATTTTAACTCGTGTAACTATATTCTTAATACTTTTCTCTCTAAACTCTATTGACGTTTTAATGGAAGACGGCCAGACCTCATAAAGCTCTTCTTATTTAAATACCAACCAATTCCGTCGGCTACGTTCCATTTAGGCGTATCTCCTTTTCACCCGGACGGTTAGTGAACCTCCCCCGTTTCCATTTCATAAGGGAACGTATCTGATTGAACTCGTATTCGCGTAACGTCCTCGTTTGAATTTTATGAGACGTTTGCATTCAGATGTTAATGACCGCGGGCCCTTCAAGAAGGTTTATAGCCCCGGAGAGATCCGTTTATAATAATGATACCCTGGTTATAATACTGACCGAATATGTCGTGAATCAAATTCAGTATCAATTGTATAAAAGACATTTCTCTTTTTTTCTAATATTTTTTTTGTTTATCTGAACATTGAGGGACAAAATATTAACAGAATTTCCGAAAATTGAATATTGGAACTCCTAAGACAGTATTCCAATGAATATCCTGGACTAAACTATTTTCTGTATGTTAAACTACATCTTCTGCATGCAATGCAGATTTCATTGCTACTCCGCTTCTTTCACTTTTGGATGACACTTTTCTTTTGCACGTTCTTCGGTAGACTGCAACCAATCTTTTCGTACTAACGAAATTTTGAATTTCTAGCACACAGACTTATATAATGGTGATTTGATGAGAGCCGCGCCTCCATCGTAGCGTGTTATGTCGGCAAACGAATTTTAGAACAGTTTTTTTTTCAACAGCAGCAGCAAAATCTTATTGTGAGAAACCAGTCCAGCGTAGGAACAAATTAGTGGGTGGATACAGATCACAAGGGTGACGATATTCGAATAACTAATTTCTTTTAAAAAGTGAATATAGGCAATACGTTTATTTGTGTGTTGAGTAATGTTGTTCAAAAAGACCGGATAGAATTTTTTTGTTTTATCAAAGATAAAATATAAATGAAGTAAAGGAACACATCGAACACATAACGAGATCTTGTGCGTCGTACAGATTTTTGTTAGTATTACCATTATATAATTTTTAATTGCCAAACTGAAAACTGAAAATGGACAACACTGGATAAAATCTGTGGTGGACGACGTAACCGAGTGATGTTTGTATCTCTGTGACGGCAGTTGTCCGCAAGAGTTCCGCCGAGAATTTTCAGATTTATTTCCTGGAAGGCGTAATTTATGCTCGGTGGAGAGAAAATGGCGATAAGATTGTAAATTGAGCCGGTTGGGGCGATGGCGCGAGCCGGGGCATTAGGATGATCCGGTACATTAGCCCCGGAGCCGAACCCCTGGAAGGAGGGGCCAGCGGCGAGAAACAACTCGAACCAATCATTTCCGCCCCACTTCCAAGAGAAATTGCCCACCGAGATTATTTTTCTTTCCTCTATAGAACGGGGCGATTTTCATCGCACGGTTCAGCCAGGAAAATGATTGGAGGTGAACCACGACAAAGTAAGCGTCCTTATCGTTCTATTCTGTTCGTATCCAGTTTTAGTCATATTTTGTTTTGACATATTTCTTTGTCTTATTTTGCACCGAATGAGAGAAGTTTAACTACATAGGCCAACTTATTTTGAAGTTTATTTTGGCCGCTGAAAATACCCCTTCCCCCTTTTTGGAAGGTTTTTACAAAATTTATGTTTCCTTCAAGTTCGCGCCATCAGATTTATTTGAAGGCTACTCGTCATTAGATTAAAAATTTCTCGGTCCCGCCCCGCCCCTTGAAATATCCGGTAAACGCCTTGAGTTCATCCTTCACTCGTTTATTCTTCATCTTTCCCGTCCTTTACGCTTTTTTCGTCTCCTCACTTTATCCCTCGTAGGGCACACCGGGTGTGCACTACTGCTGTATGGATCCAGTGACCCGTGCCTGACCCGAGCTTAATGTTAAGTACATCCTGAATTTCAAACGATTACAATATAACACAACACTCAACAAGACCCGAGTACACACACCGGGATACAGTGAAAAGCGTCTTATCCACAGAATTGATTTGTGTAAACATTTGCCAAATAGAATGGAATTTTTAAGAAAATCCTCGGTTAGACTACACTAACTAGTATAGTAAACATTATCGGGTTATTATGACGCTTCTACGATAATACGATAATAATCGAAATTAATGAATTATTTTAATGACCACGGGTTAAAACGATTTCTCTCAGAGATCGACTTTTCTCGGAAAGAGTACAGTTTTAAATTGCGCTCGGCACAAAAAAGATCGGCTCCGGACTTAATACTCCGTCACAGGAGGTGGGGTGGGTATTAATATCCGGATGCCGACTTTAATTTCGAAAACGCAATAAAGAAGCGAAGGGGGGCGGGCAGTTTGAAGGGGGGGTCGGAAACAACGAAGGAAAACGGAGAACAAGAGATATCCGAGCCGAAAGGGGAAATTGGCTGGGTAAGTTATTGGAGCGTAACAGGGTGAGAGGCAACGGGTCAACTCGATATCGGTGCGGGCGGTCGCCCTGGAAACAGCAGGAGTCCGGCCCCGGCATCCGCTTCCAGTTGACAGATCGGAAAACCGGGGAAAGATCGGATAATTAAACACGGCCGCGGGCAAAAGGGGATCAGTGTTGAGGCCCAGAATTTCTTTTTTAGTCTATCCCAACTTATTTCGGCAATGAGATAACGTCCGAATTACACCAACATCCTAATCCTTAGCGCATCCAACCCTACAGGCTCCTGGCATCCGAAACATTCATCCGAACAGACGCCTGAAAAGGATTTCTGAAAATTCAATGTTGGAGGAACTAGGACAGAATACCGATGGAAATGACTATTTTGTTTATGTTAAAAGCTTACCGCCTACGAACATTCAGAAAAATAATCCTCTACGCGAAATGCGAGTTTCTTAAAACACGATTTAAGTTACGTGATTTAAATATTCCAGAAAAATAGAAAAAGTAATTACATTAATAAATACAAGAAAGGGAGAGAGGGGGGAAGCCAAAGAAACTAAAAACCCAAGTATAACGATAATGTTCGATTATGTATTTCTCTCTAAGTTGAGCCGTATTCAGCCGTCTGAAATGACATTTGTCGCACTACCTTTTTTTCTATGTATAAGGTGCATATGTACATAGGAGCGGGGTTGGTCTGTTCCATTGTACGAAGGCGCATTCAAGGAGAAACGTAAGAGACGAACTCAATTTCAAAGATCGGCCGGGAGCGGGTAGTTCCTTTGAAGAAAAATCCCCCGCCGTTTTATCTGGCGAACGCTGATTCAGATTATATGAGAAGATAGAATTTCGCACAATTTCCAAGACTCGGCACATAAAAGAAGCATCTCCAAGATTCACCTACCAAATGGATTAGGGATTCACGAAAGACTAGCGAATGATGGAAATAAAGTTTTTACCTTCGTTACATTACATATTCGATTCGAAATTCCCCAATTTGTCTTTTATATTTCATTATGCGATTGTGCAGTAGGTAGTTTAACATTCAAGGATTTGGGTATTTCACATAAACTCCATTGGAAGTAAATCTAGCGACATTTATAAGCTTTAAATTTTGCTCCCTAATAAATTGTTATCCATTCTTCCGCTTCTTTCCGTGGTTGTGAAAAAACAAAAACGCGTAACATCGATATAGTTTAAAACTCGTAATCAAAGCGGATTACATTTAGTTATAAAACATTTCGGGAGGGCGAATATTGAACAATATAATGAGAATTTATGATGGCATTCCGTTTATCAGTCGGCCGAATATTAATTGAAAAATTACAGATATCGAGCTCGAGGCGAGCCGGGCTCGGTTGTATTGCTTTCAATAATCAGATAGGGAAAATCGGAAATGGGCTTCGAGTTCGAGACCAGTTTTACAGAAGAAACGTCGCTTTCAGACTTCTCGGCTCTTTTTTTACATTCGGGAAGTTGAGGCGCAGTTTATTTGCAAGTCAATCCTCCGGGAGAATTGGTCGTCGTGAAATGTTCACCCGTACTCTTCACATTAGAATAAACGTCATCTACAAGTCATTTCAGCCCAAGCCAATGGAGAAAAATAGAATATCACTCGTGTCACCCCATCATCTGCCTTGGTCCTGTGCTCGGCCGGTTTCGTTTTTCGTGATTTTCAGTAGTGAAACTCCGTCGGTGTAGTCCCGTACAATAGCACTATACTGCGAGAACGGACAAGTAATTATATTCCGTACCCTCGTTTATCATAAGATTGTTGGCTACACGCTACCAAATTGAACGAAGCATTTATCATCTTTCTTTGCATTTGGGTTCTTATCCGGAGATTTACATTTTCAACATATTGTGCAAACGCTATGTGTACACTGTGCTTTAATATGGGGGGGGGGGGTTATAGAGGAAAATTTACTGACTTTTTTTCTTTTATTAGTCCGCCTATGTAAGTCGGGCTCTGCTTTGGCCCGGGGACGCAGCATCCCCGGCCGTATCCATGGCGACGAGTGACGTCATCAACCACACTCCTCCATATTGATCTCTTCTACTGCTCTCTCCCCCTACCGCCGTCTCTCTCGCACTCTCTCGGTGTTCCGTTTCTCTGCCGGCGTATCTCACTCTCTCACTAGCCCGCACTCCCGGCTCTACCCGGCCACCGACTCTATACAGTATTCTCTTGGAGGACGTGTGCGCCGAATATGAATGAGTGTGGAGGAGAGTGAAAATCATAAAAATATTTCTCTTCTCGGGATCCACTTTCGCTCCTGGAGGTCGCGTCCACAGCGGGCCGGGTAAGATGGTGGATTTATTGCCGACTAGAAATTTCGACATTACCGGAAATCGAACTCGGATCCCCCAACATTCTAATTCCGGAGACATTAACTCCAAGACTGGCTCTGGCTCAAAACCGCAAGAGTCAAAGTTTATCCTCATTTGCTTTCCGGTGGCAAAAACCTTCGATGTGGCCAAAATCGAAATACTCCTGGGAAGTACTAAAATATAAAAGAAGACCCGCTCGTATATGAAACAATTGAGGTACTTTTCTGATTGGTACTGATGAGATACTCAATACAGATTGGTATCGGCTTTTCTTCCTCGCGGGAGCTCGTTGCCAGCTTGCGAGGTATGTGCCGGCCCACGTCAAAACGCAGGCTATAACACAGCACAGAAGAATTCTTCATACAGGACTCACACTACATGACAGTTTTTACCGTGTATAATCGATTCCTATTACGCGAAAATATATTTTACGGCCGAACTCGTTGATTTAATTTCTGAATCAAAAAGTTCGTTGCTACTCATTGAAACAGACTATTCGTGAACCTAGACAGTCTAGGTTCCTATTCAGATCATTCCAGCTCGCCTTGTTCTGTTTCAGAATTAACCCCTCCTGAATTAAATTCTACTGAATGCAGAAATATTTTCGCCTATTTTTCGATTTTCGCCTTGGTGGCCCTTTTACAAGTTCTTGCACCACATCCGTACGATCCCCATGATTCCATATCACCGGCCTATGTTGAATGTTAACCAGATTAAATTTGAAAATTCGGCCATTTTAATATTAAATTTCAAATTCTGTACGGGAAGAGAAGGCGGAATGGAAGGGGCCGATAGGAATGATGGAAACGGGGGAACCGAGATGGATAGGAGGAGGAATAGAGAGAGATAGGGAGGGGGGATACCCCTGCGTACACTTTAATTATTCATGTTGGGCAGAAAACCAGCCACCCTCTTCATCCCTTTCTCTCTATTGTACAATTTCTCTCTCCTTCATCCTCCCTCCTCCTCTCTCTTTCCCTCGCTGGTCCCCTTTCATCCCTCTCTTGTAGGCGATTTGCATATTAAATTGTAGAGGTTCGTTATATGTTGATGGAGTGGCGGGGGCGGCGCTCCCCCCGGGGCTCTGTTACAGGCATAGGGCTCCACCGCACCCTCCGACCCCCCCCTCCCCCTTACAGTACCATACATATGTATGGTCGTGTAATGTTTGACCGTATATACATATATGCCCGGCCAACCTACAATGAGATGTCATCCGGGATGACAAGTGGGCACCGTGATGCAGGTACAAAGCCCGCCAGAATATTGTCCATTAACCTACAATACACAATCCTGTACAATAGTTCCGCATACGTTGTATTATAAATCAATTTTCGTAATACACAAATATTACACAAATAAATCGGACGATTAACGATATTGAAGGATGTAAATTATAACTTTCCGAAGTCATGTAAAAGTCCTAATCATACTCGCTTGGGACCCCCAATATATCTGCTCACGTGTTTTATAAATAGAATAGCTATTGCAATAGAAGTACATATGATTCAATTGTAATCTGTTCGTTTATAATATTACAAAATAAACGATTTACTGCAAAGTAGCGTACATTCTCCTCAGTCTTAACAAAGTGAACTATAACAATTTACGAGGCCTGATCGTCCACGAAGACTAGTGCAGTCTAAGCAAAGATAAGCTGCATTATTCGCGTAGAATTTTTTTGTAAACACTTTGCACGCGATTCGACCACTAATGTCCTAGGATACCTGAGTCACACAAAATTGCCAATAAGGTCATACGTTTAAAAAACTCGTCGGCCAATATAATATTCAATTTAAAATTTGAAACGGAAGTTCGGGGATGGCAATTAGGCTGCGGTAAACTCAGAATGAGATTTGGCCGGTCGTCTACTGGAGGAGTAAATGGTGCTAGTCGGGTCGGATGGGTGGTTGGGTGCCCTCTTAAATTAGAGGGGCGACACTGCTCAGTTCAAGTGCCCCACCTCCGCACTCCTTTCCCCGGACCATTCACCCCGCACTAAATCTTCATCCCCAATGTCCTTAACACACTTTCCCGATCCGATACCCACTTCACTTTCGATCCGGCGTTCGTCCGATTTACACCAGTCTTGAAAAACAAACAAAAAATTGGCTCGGAAACTAGGATTTTTTTGTCCGGTTTACTGAAAATGTTGATAACGTTAAAATGGCTCCGTTTCGCGCCTATTTAAATTCGACGTAATTTAAGTTTAATTTATTAACAACTGCTTTATACACAAAATTAATAATAATTATAGTGACTACAGTGCCATAATGCTATTCAGCCGCGATGAATATCTTGAAATAAAAAATGAGCTATACTTTTGGGTAAGAAGCAGGAAATACCATATTGGAACAGTAAGTATTTGTAATTCTGCTCTCACTGCAGAACAGAATTACAAATATTTCTTAAGTACTTGGATAGAATTTTTAATTAAATCCGGGAATGAAATATACTTTTCTACACTGCGCTCCGAGAATATACTGGGCATGTTTGTTTTCCCCCAGAGTCTAATACCGGTCAAATGAAGAGAAGTATTTTTCCTCCTGCAATATCTCCCCCGACACTCGATTTATTAGCAGAGGTGCGCGAACTCAGCGTGGGGGGGGGATAGGGGATTTTTCTTATTTATTGCATTCCGTTCTGCGAGCCCCAGGATTTCATCCGACTTTTCAGCCATTCAGTCGGTTTTCTCAGAAGCCTGGGGGTAATTGTCTGAGGCGAGCGAAGAAAAAGTGTCGAAAAAAGATTGTAATGTAAGCTGCTGCCGGTTTTTTTATATTCTACGCGCTGATATTCGTTTCAGTTTGAGGTTTACTTTTCTAATTTTTAATAAACGGACATTAAATTTTTTTTTAGCTCCTATTATACGAGTCAAAGGCGGCGTACTTTATATTCGGGTGGTGATTTGAACAATTCGGTTTGATAGTGGAGGGAGTAGGGGGTTAGTTGGGGGCTGTGAGGGTGAAGGTGGGGGGGACGGGAGGGCGCAGGCCCAGGGAGGCCACTCCCGCCGCCTGCTGGGGCCCTGCCTCCAGTTCCAGGAATTTAATTTTAATGATCGCTGCCCCGTCCCTCACCCCAACACAGTACGGGCCTCTCCCTGGCCAAATTAATTGGGTAAAAAAGCGCAGAACGAGCACCGCCGCCCGTTCAGCAGGAGGCAGGAGCGGGGGGGGGGTTTCTAAAAACGTCGACACCGAACTCGATATTACACAACTAATTGAGAGCAAAATGAGAAGCACAAAGAACGGCATAAAGAAATCTAATTTAATCCTCGCTCGATTCCAACTTGCAGCCGATGCCGTTTCTTAAATCGATTTAAACCTAGCCTGATAATCTGGCGTTGCGTTAGTACCCAACGAAAATTTACGGCTGGAATGAGCCCGCGGCGAAGAGGAATGAAGTGAAGTTCAGAAATTGAGGTTAAAAAATAGGTATTTAGAAACTAAAATTCACGGATGCCATCCAGCTGAGATAATGAACTAATAAAACTGAAACTGACCGGGCGAGCTGCAGTGTCCGATACGACGATATTGCACAACCGTGCAATAACCGTGTTCTCGTTTGCGGAAAACGAGAGAAAAATATAGAGAATTTTAAAATAATGCAATGTAAACGCTATCGTGAAATGATTTTATCGTCTCTAGGTAATTTAATGAGATATTGAAAACGGGTGACGGTAACGACGGTCCTGTGCCCTCTACCGCAATCGGCTTCAACATTGCCGAAGCCGGATCAATACGCTATTCTAGGCTATTTGATCTGGATTTTAATGGCCCACCGTCGGAATTACATCGCAAATATGTCCGGGCGAAGTTCCCACCGGACGAATTTCTGCGAGATAAATTAAGGCTATATATTATATTTACTCAAAGTTACAGATAGTAAGACAACTTTTTATTATGAATCAGTTCCGACATTCTCCCAACCAAACGGTTATTTATTGTCAATATTGGCAATTTCTGTCCTGTCCCATTTACCTTCGCTTTGATTCCTATTCCATTTTCATTACTACCTTTTCATATTGCATCGACCAAAATATCTTCCCAGCCCTATAGGTCGGAGTAGTTTTTTCCAAGTGTAGGAGAAGCTTCGCCCCGAAACGTTTTCAAAACTGAAGTGCCAGTTTTGCTAATGACGGTGGCGCATGCCTGTTTGTTGAAACGCGACATCAAATTTTTAAAATTTATTTGGCTCTACACTTGATCCTCTGGCCCAAATCTAGATCCGTTTCGGAATTTCCTACCACTCAGCCTTACATTAGTAGTATAATGAGGTGCTTACCCAAGTCCGAAGAAACATTCTGTCAGCACTCTGACTCGGCTTTTGGCAGTCGGCCGAACCTTGACTTTTGTTCGTTCCGGGTACTTCCTTTTCTCGAATTATCCTCAGGAATATTCCACGCCACATTCCAATTAACGTGTTCAGCCTATATCCAACTGGTAACCTTCCAGCTGACCTTGCTTAACGACCTGCGAATAATGTTTAATAACCAAGTCATCATCTTTCCACTCACAGTCCACTAAAACGGTTATTTCCTGTACAGCGGGTAAAATATATATTAAAAATAAATACAAAAATAGAAGGACCATTAGTAATTCTAAAAAATCATTTCGTATTAATATGTTACGTAATATGGTTTTTTAAGTAGACATCATATTACTATATTAGTTGTTTATAAAGAAAATATTTGTTAAGCTTGTAAATACTAGTTATCTTACTGTAAAATAAAATTGCCCTTTCATGTAGGCAATGTGTCGTCAAAAATGTATTTATTTTCGTACAAAATAATTGAGTTATTAATGCTACTACAAAATACCCTGTTGTTGACGAGTCCTGTTTATTCAGCGTAAATTCATTGACTCTTATGCAACATTGATATAAGCGTATACAAATAATTACATAACTGCGCCATATAGAAATAGCCCTATGTTATATGTTTATTTTCTCATAAATTAAAATTTTTTTGAAAATGACAAAATTCTGAATTTGAATCTGCTAGGCACGTTTAAGTCGGGCAATACTTTTCTTTTCTAATATCACCGCCGAAGGTAATATCTTTTAAACCCCGCGGAACTGCGACGATTCATATATTTTTCCCCCTCTTTATTGTCCTCCCGCCCTGGAACCCATTTTATTCATGGCGATAATGCTCCGAGAACAATGCACCCATTTCTTAAAAGTCAGAGCCGAATACATAATGTATGGTCGAACGTAGGGGCGGTATGAAAGGCCGACGGGGGGGAGGAGGGGTGGCTGCGGGAGGTGGAGGAACACTGCGTAGTAGTTGAGTGTGCGCACACCTGCCCGCCGGCCACACCTACCTACCTACCTATCTACCTGTCTCACCCACCATACCCCACTTCCCTTTCCTTTACCTTTCCACGGCCGGACCAAAATGGACGATTCCCAACAATGTTCCCCAACCGCCGTTCAACCGGAAAAGCTTGCGAATGGAAAATTGTAAACGTCAATTGCAAAGTCGACATAGCCCAGTTAAGAACTTTTGCCACTTTCTGCAAGTTGTCTATTATATATATTTCTATGGCATTTGAAGACGTCTTTTAAGACATGTCTTAAAATGGTTCGCTGGTAATTTTCTATCTATAAGAATGTAAAACGTAAAATGCCTATATTGAGGTTGGTGAAACTACTATTTTAATCAATTGATATTTTTAATTGAGGAAAAATCGAATCTGGAACTCCTGTTCACTGGGTTATGTCCACCCTCTGGGGGGTATTGAATGTAAATGTTATGTTAAAAACAATAAAAAAAATTAAGTATTCTATTAAAGTAAGGTACCATCCGTGCTTCAGAAGCACGTCGAGCAGTTGGGCGGTAATGAAGCATCCGTTTAGAACGATCACCGTCTGCTGTTTATTTGTTTCAAACAACTCACAAAGCGGCACTGTGGTTTACTCATCTCGAAAATCGCGACAATAACCACGAGGGCATAATTGACAAAAGCGTATATATAAGCCAGCACAATTTGACCAGATGCCGGTAAACCGACATGGAAAACAGACAAAGAAAACACCCGACAACAATATCAATGTAAAAACAACGATGTACGCGTATCATCCGGGATAAACAATGCCGGGGAGTGACAGTGCTATCAGGTCGCCATGTCAGCCGACCGGTGATACCTCACCGTATTATTCAATGAAATACTATTGAAGATGGCAGAAACCGGTTTAGCTCGAAAACAAACTGCCAGGGAAACACACGAGTGGATTATGTATAAATGAATAAAATGCGAGGATTATTCAATAAAGAGAAAGACGCCAGTTGTTTGAATACGTTTTATTCAATTAATCTGACATGTTACCTATTATGCGATTAACACCCAACCAAATTTATACACTTGCGCCATCGCTATAAAAATGCTCATATAAAGAGAACAAATTCTCAGTATTCAGTTTTGGAAATCCGTTATTCCAGGAGACAAATTTTTAGAAAGAATAGCGACCCATATACAACCATCATCACGAATCGGTATGGTATCATCCCGGTTGTCCACTCAAGGTATAATTCACGGCCCATCAGAAGGGCAAAGAGTAGATAGAATAGGATGCCGATAGGAATACCAATAATAGTCAAAACCGCGGAGACCTTCTTGGAAATAAATTTAAGCTCGAAAAATTAAAAAAAAGGGCGCGGTATAAATAGGGAAGGGCCTTTGTGCTCGAGGATAACGCTGACCACCACAAGGAGGCTCCCGCCATATCCGCCGCCTTATAGTCCAGATATTACCCCATCACTCTCCTCTTTTTAAGACCTCTCCCGAGGAGTCTACGTAGAAGTGAAAACAAACCCCCGAAAAACAATAAAATAAATATCGGAGTAATCGCAGCTTCAACAACCATCAACTTTGAAAAATAAGCTACAAAAAGTCTACAAAATATAAATTAAAAATAATCCAATCTACTGCCAATATTGGGTGACTCGAACAAATATTTTTATAATGTACATCGAAAGACGCTAAACGCTCCTACTTCTGGAAAATATTAATTTATTATGTACTGTTGGAATTCTTCCAACGCAGATGGGCTAATCGTCTCGAAACCGCAGAAGCTAAATATAACCGATGGCCGTAAATAGGATTAATAGCTCGGGCGGTGCATGTTGGGATAGGCAAGGGGATAGAGGGGGACTTACCGGGCCGAGAAATTGGGAATTTATAGGACCCCCCACACAGCGCGCCCGCATCCCACGACCACATGCCTTCCCTTCCTTCGACCCCATACCACCGCAAACTCCTATTCCCTATTTTATTAACGGCCCAGTTGTAACTGCCTCCCCGCTCGCCCAGAATTAGAGGCAGGCGAGAAGGGGGCGGGGGTGAAGGATGGGGGCGTGAGAGCACCAAGGTGGAATATTATTAAGCGAGGGTGGAACAAGATCAAAGCCCGGGCCAGGGCTAATTTCCATCCGCCGCCTTTTTGTTGCCGTCACCCCCGATCTTTTAACTTTAACTTGAATCGATCGCCCCTACGGGTTCGGCGAGGTTTTAAAACTGGAGGGAGTCATTAAAGAGCACCATATAAAATATTAAAAACCTATTATAAACGTTAAAGTGATACTGTTTTAAATGTCGTCGAGTAAACAGCAGTCATGTCGACATCTATTCTTTTTACTGATTCTCTCATTATAGGGCTAGTTAAGAACTAACAGGTTTTTCGTAGTTTGCTAGACCAGTGTCAGTATGGTGGTGAGTCACTCTGGTACACGAGGTGCTTGTGGGCATTCTCTGCACATGAAAATTACTAAAAGTATTATTTTCTAGTATTTAAGATTGGGAAGTAACAAAATGTTCCGCGAAAAACATTTAGGAGGGTCAATCGCCGGAACTGGCAGTTTTTCATTGTTTGGAGCCACCGCACTTTTTTTTCTAATTTCCCGACTGTCATCCCCGCCCCTCGTCCGGGAACTTTATTTTCCGGCCAACCTAACAATGGTCGGTTTCTTGGGGGGAGGGTGGCGGGTCTCATTAGGGGCGGCTTGAGTGGGTCGCTTAATGCGCCTTCAGCCCGCGGCGGCGGCGGCGGCTGAATGGGGGATTCATTGTCGCGGTAATGTCTTCGATAGATCCCGGTTAGTCACCCTTGGCAACCAATTAAGGAGCGGAGGGAGAGAAGGCGCTGTGTTGCCCTTAGGAGATTTCGGAACCGTGGCGCATCCCTCATTCTTTATGTTCACCCATCTGTCTTACTTTTCTGTCCTCCGCCCGTCGTTTTTCACAAAGTGTAAAGTCGAGCGAGAGTAATGGTCGGTGTCTTATACGAAAAATAAACCGAAACTGACGTCGATGATTAGCGTCCTAATCCGTCCCGACATTACAGCTCTTATTCCCCGCTGAGAAAATAAATAAAAAATATTTTATAGAAATAGAAATAGAAAATATATTTGGATAACAGGCGAATATATAAGTTTAACAAGCGAGCGATCTGTACTTTGCACTGACTTTGTAATTACAAACGCTAGATTTAATTTCAATCCACTATTTACTAATTCGAATTGGAATACTCACAAAAGGTTTCAACGCAAAAAAACAGAGACTGTGCAGTGAAAGTGGTAATAGCATGGTTCATTGGCTGCAGAAATGCGTAAGCACTCTGTATTACTGACGGAATGCTACTAACGAGGGCAACAATCGGAACTTGGGTTTATATATATATATATATATATATATATATATATATATATATATATATAGCCCAGAAGGGTTTTTGGAGAGATATAAAAATGGAAACCTGACTAGATTTTCAATGCGAAGAGGAAAAGGGAAAAACGAGCCGAAGAGGGGCAGAAAGAAATAGACAGAGGGGGGTGGATGATGGGTAGAACGAGGGGGAGGGAGCAAGGGGTGGAAAAGAGAAAGGGAAAATGACAACATTAAGGCGCCCTTGAAAAACCGTCGCAAAGGGTTGTTACAGCCCCTGCCTGCCCCAATGCCAAGTACGATAATTGCAGAAGACGAGAGAGACGAGTGGTAGGGCCCCTAGCTGCTTCTCCTTCCTTCCCTCTCCCCCTCCCCCTCCCACTGGTCCCTCCCTTTTATGATTACCAATTGTGGAGTGGCGCGGTAAATAATATTAGCCCGGGATACTCGCCGAACGCGCGGGGGTACGGTTACTTGCCTCCATAAGTGGCGGTCCCGGGCATTACTAAGAGCAAGTAAATCTTCATTCTCGGCATTGCAAATAAACTGACTCGGCCGGTAGATTTAACCGCCTCCAGAATACACCGACGTTTCGCCGCTGTTTATTAATTTAAAAAAATTCTCTAATTCAATTTTAAAGTTAGATCGACAACTTAATGTTTAATGGAATTTCTCCTAGTGTTAGGTTTAACAACAAAATTGGAGGAAGAAAAATGAATGAAAGTAAAATGTATCGTGGTCGAAATTATATAACTTTAAAAGTATGTATTTTTCAGAATTAATTTATGTATGGTGCTGCTTTACTTTAAACTTTCTAACTTATTATACAAGTGCACATCACATTTGCCAATAGTCTTTAGTACTTCTATCGAGAGCAATTCTGTAATTTCCGATGAGTTCGTTTTTAATACATATTAATGTATTGCTGAAATATAATGATAAATAATTATTATAAGCATATTTTGCATTCTTAGTAACTAAATTTCAACCCGGCTACACGGGATTTCAAAAGGGAAAGGGAAATGTTTTAGAAATACCGACATTTCTTTTTCCTTTTTTTTAAGCAAAGTTCGTAATATAAAAAGTTAAATATCGGAGTCAACTTCAAATGCAAAAACTGTTCAATTTCAAATTATAATTGGTTTCGGGGGCACAGTGTTTGTCAAATATAATTCCCCAAACCTCTCCTCCTCCTTCCTCCTCCTCCTCCTCCTCCTCCTGGTGCAGAGTTTCGAACTCCCGAATATATTTTTTTATATATCCCTCGAAAGTAAGGGGTGATGGAGTAGGGTGGGGGGGGGAGGTCGTGCGGAAAAAATGGGAAAAAAGTTTAGCGCGGGGGGGATAACAAGCGGAGTTGCGGCCCCTGAGGTAAATCCACCTTCTCGAGGGCGGCGATAATCGCTTCCCTCGAGAAATGTCTGGCCAACCCCCACCCCCTCGCGCTCACCCCCTTAGGGAGGCGAACGAAAATTGAGCAGACCAACCGAGTTTTTTACTTTATTTTTAATGGAAGACCGAGGGGGGTAGGAGGGGTACCCGCCCGCTCCTGCAAAAGGGTTGGAGTTCCCGGGGGGAAGGCGTGGCGGTTGGTTTCCAAGGCGACGGTGCCCCCGCCGATTTACCTAGCTCTCTCTCTCTCTCTCTCTCTCTCTCTCTCTCTCTCTCTCTCTCTCTCTCTCTCACGCTCCCTCTCTCCTTGATCATTATGAAAACACAATTCCAGGAACGGGAAGAACTACCCGGGAAATCACCGCCATCCGATTCGCCCCCCACCCCCAACTCACCCACCGAGCGCCCCATTTTAAATTGTTGTCTGGCAGTTTAATTCCGCAGGGCGTGTCCGACAGTGTTTGGGACCCAACATTAATTTCCTACACACGAGAAAATGTCGAGAATCGTGGCAGCGAACGGGTCTATAGTTTTCGATGTTACACGGAAAATCAGTCTCATTAAACCTCTCGAACAGTACTTTGAATAATATTTCATCGATGTATACAGATACAGATATATATATATATATATATATATATATATATATATATATATATACGGTATTTATATGAGGATATATATGGAGTATTTGGTAAAACGACCTAATCCTCAACAGCTATAGTTTCAATGTAGATTCTATTGCTATTCTCAAATATCCTACGCTAAGTATAGAACAGTCCAATTTCAAATTTAGACTCAAAGAGTCCGACAGAATCGAACCTGGAGATCAACTCACGGGTAGTAACGAGGTAAAATTCATTTCACGTAAGAAATCAAGGAATTTAGTAATAAACCGCTGCCAAGTTAAGCATCAATTGCGCGAAATAAGTTAAAATTGTCCTTCTGACTGTCTACAATGGTGGGAACCAGAGGACTTGTCTTGATCGTAATTCTTGTCTGATATCCTAGGTCAGTAGCGAGATGCCTCTGTGTCCACCCGATTTAAATTCTTGAGCGCCTCGCAAATTTTATTTGTGCAAGGAAAGCTTTGCCACCATCAGATTTGCAAAAGGCATGTCCGACCGAGATGGGGAATGAAACGATCTGTGTTGTATCCTAAAGTGCCGAACTAATGTAAAACTGTGTATAATTAACTAACAGAAACGTTCAATTATGGTGCAATATTTGAAAATCCTTCCTGCGATAACTTGCCCTCATTTCGTTTTCTCGTCATCGCTATATTAGATTTCCTGTTTGTTCGTCGGGAATCGAACGGTGGGAGGGGGGCATACAATTTTAAATTTCGTCTTTAGGCCCTATTGTCCTAGGATACCAATTTGAGCTCAGTGAGGTATATAACACAACTCCGGTAGAGCGGTTCGGAAAATTATGGTTTTTTTTCACTTGTGTAAAAAGTGATGAGCAAGCTCTGCGGGCTTTGTCGGGGGTATTTTTGGACGGGACCGGGAGGTGAGCTCGGTGACAGCATTTTAGCGGCCCATTAGCGGCCTAAGCGACGGAAAAACTGCGGCCGCCTCTCCGCCGCTAGCTCGTCCTGTTTCTCAGAGATGAAAATGAGAGGAAAAAACACTGACAAAAGTAAGCGGTAGGAGGGTGAGAGGGAGGGTTAGGGTGGGGGATGGTTGGAGCGTTTTTGCCGTGAAAATAACCGCCGGTTGACAACACATTAGCCGCCCCTCTCGACGTCCAACAAGCCCGATAACGCTCCTGGAAGGTAGTTAATTTTCATTGGGCCACCGTTACCGCCGGCCTACAATGGGCCCATTTCAATTTGTGCCCCATTACGGCCCTTTATTGCCAGACTTGTGCTGCCGTATATTTGCCAGACTGATTTCTTGTTTTTAATAAAAAAAAAAACAATCGCAAACATCGGATAGAACTATAATGAAATATCAGATAATGTTGAAGTTTAATAACTCGCTGAGGACACTCACGAAGGAAACAAGAGAGCCTGAGCACTATTTGTTGCTTTCTCTTCAGAGACAGTATTCAATATTTAGAATGTTTACAATCTGATGTAAGAGCGCGTGTAGTTATCGATTTCGGAAAATTTTAAACAAAGAAAAAACAATAATAAATGGTAAATCTGGAAAGAAAAGTAATCGAAAGAAAAATTAATTTTAGTTATAATGCCATATGTAGTCATGTGTTGTTCAAGCAATTCATGGATTACTATAAAATGTGTTACTATACAGGAGAGCAGAATTTCAAGCAATCCACTAACGCTGGACAAGTGGAATAAGGTTTTCCCTGTCCGAAGTGTACCTCATGAGGGAATGGGAGGAGAGATTTGCGGTTGTAAATGAAATATAAAACCCGTTATGAACAGCGCTAAAGTATAATAAGGAAAATGAAGTGTTAATATAAAAAATCAAAAGCTTAAAGAAATTGAAATCTTAATGTCAATTCATTTCTGTTCATTCTCGTTTTTTTTAAAGAGTTTTGCAGTAAAGTGCTTTTCAGAATTCTTTTTACGGAAGAAAGTGGACTCGCCCTAATTGTCCTTAATGGAAGGCCGCTCTAAAGACAGCCAACTTTAAACTTCAACGGCACCTTTTAACATTTAAAAACGGACCCGAAGATTTGCTCGACTCTCAGAAGTTCGACAGTTTCTATTAATAAATTAGAGCTCTTTTAACCGGCAAAAGCGAGTGCCCCCACCGTTGGCGGTGACTTCAACCCTCGAAGCTTTTGTCAGTGATTTCCTCCAGGCGTCATCAATTAAAAGTCAAAGAATGATTAATTCATCACATAATGTATATTATTATTTATTATAATGCATATTATATAAATAATATATTATGTCCCATTATTTATTCACAGGTCACTAACATGAACTTCTTGATTTGCGATATTCATATTCTCAATATCCATGAATGACCCATTGACAAAGGTAAATAAACAGCACATATCTACAAGTATGATGGTCGGATGATGCCCATATTCAGTAATCGGATTTAATACAAACTCAATATTTTCACGATTCAGTGATATTACTATGATGTAATTCTCGAGTGGCCCATTTGCAAGGGGCAAGCATAAATTACCTCAATCGGTAAGTAAAAGTCTACTACCAAAGTCGATACCGGTCTAGCGTAGGACCGAAAAATCTAGAGTAGAATCGGACTCGATCAACATCCGTCCCAACTTGTATACTTTATTTATGTACCTAACCTATCTCAAATAATTCGATATAATCAAATTGTTTTATTCAACAGTCCCCAAGATTTTGTTCCTTCACAAGAATACAATCAGCCTGTATCTATTTTACCTTGCATGCCAAACAATAATCGGCAATCCGAGCGCACATTCTGAAAGCTAACCGGGGCGAGCCACTGGGAGAGATCAAAGCCCGGTCCAGCCCGGTTCTCGCACCCGCTCCTACCGCTAATCTGGTTTCGCCCAATTCTGTATTCAATTTGCAATACGTCCCTAACAATAATGCTATTGTTCCTTTCTGGAACAGGAGAGTGAGAGTGAGAGTGAGAGTGAGAGAGAGAGAGAGAGAGAGAGAGAGAGAGAGAGAGAGAGAGATGGGGAAGAGAGAGTGGGGAAGAAAGAAAGGGGTGGGGGGAGCGTGGGCGAAGGGCGAGGGCTGGTTTTGGCCGTCAGTGATGCCAACTGTGAAAATAATTGAACAATCGAACCCAGAAGGGCCCCCCGATGATGATGAAGTAGCCTTTTATTGTATAAAACACAAATGGGAAGGGGGTGGCCGAGGGATGCAAATTAGTATGGAAATACAATATGCGATACACCAGACGTGTGTGCGTGTGGGAGTGTGGGATCCCTAATCGTGTGGGGGATGCTTTCGGATAAGGGGTTTAATGTGTGTGCGTGTGCGTGCGTTAGGAATGGGGTGTGGGACGGACTAATCTGACGAAGGGGGGAAAGGGGAATAGCGAGACGTAGGAGGTTATTAAACGATAAGATCGGATCTAAAATAATTCCGCGACTGGAATAATACGGGCACTGGCAGTAAATGAAAACCTCGAACGGAGTTGGTAACGATGGTTTCATATCTTCGGAAGTATCCGAAACCGTCCCAACTTTGTATACACTGGCCGAACAAAAACCGCGGATCAAAAGCGAAGTAAATTTTTTTCAATAATGCACGAAGTGGCGGCCATATAGGTACCTCAAAAAATTGTTAACGGAATACTACCGGCAAAGGCCGGAACGATCGAACGAAAGTAAAGTTATGTTTTTTAAATAAAGGAGTGTTTAGAGTTCAAATTAAGAATTCTTTTTACACTAGAAGAAACATAACTGGCCGGTACAGAAGGTTTGGGCACGTACGGAGGTCAAGTCAAATTTTAGTCGAGGACGAAGAGAGGCGGGCTGGGGCGGTCCAGACCGGTATTGATTTACCAGCATCCCTCCCCGCCTGTCACCCTCCTGCCCCCCCCGCATCAACCACCACCCACCCAACATTCATCGCTCGGTCTCTCTCTGGCGCTAGCTACGAGGCCGAGAGAAACAGCGACAGAGGGAGTGCAGTAGGGTGGCGGGATGGTGGGGTGAGGGTTATTTCGGTGGGGCGCGGGTCGATAGGTTGGTCGGTCCAGACTGTATGGTGGCCGGGGCCCGGGGCCGGGGCCGGGGGCGGGGACGGGGGCCGACCTTGTAACCTGGCCGAGAGGTCGGAGAGGCGGCGGCGGCGGCGGTGGCGGCGGCTGCTGCTGCTCTGGGAGTGGCTGCCTCCGCCCCGTCTCCATGGAGACACATCCGAGATCGATCATCCCAGACTCCGGGTTCCGGCCCCGGGCCCGCACCCCGCCCCGAAATTTCGACTCGCCCCACATCCACCATTTCTGCCATTTCATTTTAGACCAGTTTCGTCCTTCGTAAGGCGTGCGATTGCAGGCGAAGAATTTATTATAACTTATTAGACTGTAAGGTACTTATTTTCGCGCTTTTTTTACAACTCGAATTAAAATTCAAAAAGTTTATTCGAATCGCTGTTATGTGATCTGCGAGGGTCAACCCCGTCATTTTACTGAATGCTTCCAATTGATAAAGGCAATTTTTAATACCATTTGTCAAACATATATATATATTTTTTCATATATAAAAAACGTGTATATAAAAAATTGTACTTACCCAGCAGGAACCCGGTGTTGGCGAGAGGTTAGTCTTACAAGCAATCACTTCCTTAAAGTCCACCAATTTCTACTCTGAAAAAGATGTACAACCTCAGAGCTACAACGGGAATAATCTTTCATAAACTAAAAGTTTACCCATTACTAAGGACTATGTAGAATATTCGCCTATAAATACTACTCCTCGCGATAAATAATAGACATTAAAGTGGTGCCGTGATGACGATCACGGTGTTATGCACCCTACCTAACCATGTACAAAAGGCTGTTCGGAGGTCCCTTCCTCCCACACTGGCGGATTTTGTTCATATGTATAAACTATATATATATATATATATATATATATATATATATATATATATATATATATTGTATTCAAATATTATTTCACATTTAAAGAAATTAGTTTCCGTACTTATACAACAGCTCCAAAATTGATTAAACGAAAGCTTTTATGAGAATTTTTTTTCCCCATTTTCCGGAAGAACGGCCTTTTAATTTTGTTGTAAGGGGGTTGTAGAGACGACCGGTGGTGGAGGCGGGAACGAGTGGGACAGTGGAGGGGCGAAAAACATTTTTTCTCCGGCAGTCACTTGAAAAGGCTTTAATTTCCTTGCCCTGGCCCACAAAAACCGTCGCATTTTTTTATTTCTTTATATTCTTTCCTTTATTTATTGTCAACACGAAAGGGGCCAAAGAGGGGGAGAAACCGAGAGAGAAAGAGTGGAAAAATGTAGTAGAAAGCGATGGAAAAACAACAACAAAGGAAAAGCGTTGCAGTTGATTCAACCCCCCCCCCCTTCGCCAACCCTGTTTTTAAACGGGAAAATCGTTTTTGGTGGGGAATTAAGCCTGGGATGGGTTATTTTATTTTTGGCTTTATTTTAATTTTCCGGTCCAAAAGCGGTTCGAGAATACTGCCGGACCCTTTGGAAAACTCATTAAACCGTGGGCGTACTTTACGCGCCGTTTACATTACCCGAGGATTTTTAGCGTAAACAAATTTATATTATTTTATAGCACAAAGTCCGCAACATTGGGCAATTGATTACTGCGTGGTTCATTAGGGCGTAAGAAGAGTTTAACACCGGCATTCATTTAGTACCCTAATACCCAGAACTGTTAGCATCAAGTTCCTAGTGGAGACGTATATCGGTACGACCCATACAAAGGAAACTACGATGTTATCTAAGTGTTATTAAGAGGAAAATGTTTTGGACCAATGCAGGGTTCCATTGCTATACTATGAGAGTCAAAATTAAACAGGATATCTATTAATAGCCGGAGATTCGGAATAAACAGTGCTGGAAATACAACAGTTTCGGTGTGGCCTGGACATGACCTATTTAATTAGGGAAGGCTTTTGAATAGCACAAATTGCGCAATGGTCCTTCGGTAAGGTGTTCGCTAAATGATAAGCACAGCCCAAATTGTCAAGTCCTAAATGCAGCTTCATTGTTACCTTAGTTTATTTAACAATCTATAAGTCGGAATGAAATGCAGACAACAATGAATTTGACGATATTTAGTGTAAATAAATAAATATATAAAACCGGAAGAGGTAATTAAATTTAAAAAACCGTATATGAATACAAAAGTCCTTCGTGACTTTTTTTCACTGTTTTATTGTCACAACTGTAAAGTACAATCAGCGGCATTGATGTTCGAGTAGCACTTTAAAGTGCTGACAATAATGAAGGAGAGAAACCCGCTAGCTTTTCTCCCTTTTTCTCAAATTTTATTCATTTATTTTTCTATTTTCTGGCACATTTAGATCACGTGGCCACTTACACTACTACATTTTACCCAAACAGTCTCCAAGTGCGGAGAATGCCTGGGGCGGATGTACAGTCAACTAAGCAATTTACTGGTGTCTAACACAACCTCTAGATTCACCGAATAGGAAAATAATTTCATTAAAATGTTTATCAAGGAGGCGCTGCTGACGAAGAGCAAACCGGACGGATGTTAACACGGGGCAGGATGTTAGAAGCCGGACATAGGCCAGTGACCGCACAAAAGATGACTCCAAAGATGTTTTCGAACTTGTGTATTTGTCTGGTGCTTCGATACACTCATATCACTCATCGATTCACTATCTTCATAGATACAACCATCAAGAGTAATCTATAATGTGTTCTACAAGCCTGTCATCTACCTATCTGAAATGTGGCCTTATTTTCTATTTGTTTCTTATATATTATATGTTTCTGCTTTCGAGGTTTCGCGTGAATATTAACATTAGCGGAAAACGAATCGGTTCTCGAAAACTTCGGTGAGACGCAAAACTGAACATCCAAATGTAAAACTATATTGACGTACCTTACAGATAATTACCAGTTACGGCAGTGAAACCTGTCTAGTTGAGGGGTAAGCGAGAGGAGAGGGGGAATCACAATGGCGATGATTCCTTTCTTTTGTAGAATGTATCTTTTCGGAAGACCTAGCAATTGGACTGTGGGGCGAGGGGCGATGGAAAAGGGACGGAAGCCTTCTAACATTTAATCCAGACCGACCATTTATTTAGGGGTTTATTCAGCCGTGGGAGGAGATTTCCCGAGGGCCAATGGCCTTCTGAGCTTATCGGCCTTCCGGCCAGTGCACTGCCCATTTAAGCCGGCTAACGATCTTTTTCAGTGATACTTCTCCCGAATAAGCAGTTTCGAGTATATTAGCCAAGTTGAATATAATCGCCGGAATAAATATATATTACATACAAAATGGCTCGTAAGAGTGATTACTCGCGTAAATCGTTAGAGACATTTATTTTACCGTTAGAATCAATATAAAATGTGATAAGCGATCGTGTTGTGATAATGGCACACACACGCACAAGTTATAAAAAAATTGATTTAACTAGTAAGGACCGCACTATTAATCAAAACTCGTATAAACCTCAATATTTAGAGCAGTGATTTCGACACTGGGAAGCACGCCTCCCCAAGGATGTACAGATAACTTCAAAGGGATGCGCAAAAAATTTAATGAAAATTTTGTATTAAATTTAAATGCCGTAATTTTTCCTGTAAAACTAACCTGTAAATAATTTCTCAAAATAAATAAAAATTGAATTTTGGCTAATTAAATATCTGACGCTATATATTGTATAAAAAATGAATATTCTATCAGGATCTCACCGATTTACGGTGAGCTATTCAAATAGCTGGTTCGTTACTGGTTCCATTAAGGAAAGGCAAAATGGAAAGGGCGCCCGGTCAAAGGTTAAAGGGCAATTGTGAGGAGGACAATTGATGGGGCCGAGGGAAAGAAAGAATTGCACCCGACAACCGAAACGCCATCTGGGATCCTCCGCCTCTTTTACACCGCCGGCGCCGGCACAAAGAACCCTGCCCTTCCTACCATTGGGCCTACTTCTATGAAAGAAGTAATAAACAGAAACCATTCCCGGTGAAAGGCATTCGCCAACCTCAGTAGTGGATTTCATTGTAGCGCCACATACACGACTCAAACATGCATACCGCGTACGTGTTGAGCCCTCTCTACCAGCCACTGTCAACGGTCAGTTCTTCATCGATATTCAGACAGAAATGAGTTTCTTCCGAGTTTATAGAACTGACTTTTCACTCCCTCGCTTCTTATACAGATGAAAAAACTGTACCCCCTCTCTCATAGAATGCCGGTCCAGGAAATGGAGATTCAATTCGATAACAAAAAGTGTACAAGTTACATTTATTTTGAGAAGAGCCCAACTTGCCCTCCTGTCAGTAGGAAGACTGACTTGGAATCCACAAGACTCAAAAGTACAGAAACGAAACGGCGTTACGTCCTCTACAACGGATCGCAAACTATTATTTATGAAAAAGCTGTAGTCTTAAGATAAAATTACAAAAATATATATAATTTCTAATACGTGTGCTGTAAATATACCTTACGTGATTCTGTTCATACATTAGAACTATCACTTGGCAGTAATATGTTTTTACAACAATATTTCTGACTGAAACTATGAATAATGATCGGTTTTCGTTTACTAATTGACTCAGGACTAGAAAAAAATAATCGTTTCAAAATAGAAATTAAGTCAGGTTATACCCCCCTGGGGTTAATTACCCTTCTCTGTGGGATTTTTGTATCTAAGTAATTACAAAAGTCCATTCTCTCCCCCCCCCCTCTTCCCCTTCGTAGGTTGATACCGGAAGAAGGAGATTGAATTTAATAAAAACTTTTCATTTTCCCTTCATAATAAAGTTCGGAAAGCGCTCCAGGCAACTTTCTTCACTCAGTTTAATTATTAATGGAAAGTACAAGACCCAGGCCAAACCCGTCATCTTTAGTTCCTATCATATCAAAGTATGTAATGGGGTATGTGTATATATGTATGTACATATATTTATATATATAATTACTCATAATGAAATAATGTGAACACTTTTTGGCCTTCAGTACGTACAATACCACATGTAAAAATGCATTCTATTTCTCATAGTATTTAACTACCAAACGATTAGACGATAATGACGAATTCAGTTTGAGAAGAAATAGTCAGCTTGCTAGTGCAAATATCCGGCGAGGAATAGCACATGGAATGGGAATGATTATGAACCAGTTAACTGCAAAAATGCCTCATAACACATGGACAGTTAATTGTACTTTTTAGCGTTATTATTTAAAAACAATTATAACAACGCATATAAGAATGAAACATGAGAAGTCGAAAACGTGATGGTTGACTTTGAGGGGAGGAGGGATTGACAGCCGATGTGGTTACTACGAGTATCGCTAGAGGGAGCAGTCTTCACAAATTGCTCTGGTTATATGCTACGTACATGAAAATAACGTTCTACCGCGTATTGAAATAACGCTTCACATTTTTGTCATCTACTAACGTTTCTTAGAATAAAGACCCATGCGTAACGTACAGTGAGACGACAGAGCGACCAGCACCATAAAAAAACGATATTTTGTGTTGTGCTTGAAATAACTACGAATAGTTGCATAATTTATTACTGATACAAAATATTGTTAGAATTATAAAGTGCTTCAAAGTGCTCACATATACGTGATCCCAAGAGCAAAATTGGGCTTCTCATTTTTGGAAACGTGACTTTCTGTTAGTCTGAATTACTGCGCCACCTACAGTACTGTTTACTAAATCAAGGAGAAAATAATAAATAAAAAAATATTGGAGCAATTCCTTTAGTTCTAGCAGTTAACAAGTTATTTATATAAACGCTAGGCTCAAAAATTTAAAGCAACATCAAAGTAAGCAACCTTAATTATTAAATAATTAACGAATAAGTAATCTTTTACAAAATTCCTAGCATCTATATGGCAATGAAACTAGCTGGTATAAATAGAAGAGTGTGTCCTGAAAATAACGCCCACCTAGTGGCCGTGATCGTCTAGTGGTTAGGACATTGCGTTGTGGCCGCAATAACCCAGGTTCGAATCCTGGTCACGGCACGCCAATATTTTTTCTTCAATTATTTTCAATTTCTCAATCCAAATGCAAATAATGATCAGTTATTAAATTTAATATAACAGTGGACGACATTCACACAGTTGTCGTTCATTGATACCACAATTGACACCATTACTGGATGAAAAATAGATCTATTAAACGATCTGAATAAACACGGATGCATGCAGACACCTTAAAATGCAACGTGTTTAACAATTATTCTGTAAAAAAATTGTGGATAATAGATTCGAAACGAATAATAAATTGCTTGGATATTCAAAATTTACATTTTTTTCACATATAAATGGCTTAAAAAACTTATTAATAATATAAGGGATATATTATACTCAAGATTAAAAACAGCAATTAGCTGATTCTAAGAGCTAAAAGGAAATCAATTAGCGTTTAATTGTAGAACAATAATATCATAATTAATCCCTCTTTTGATCAAAGGAGGGACTGAACTTCAAGAAAAGTCACATTTCCTAAGCCGTTCCAATAGCGCCCCATTTAGGAAGTTCACCCAACAAGGACTAATTGGTCCCGAACAACCCCAACGATATAATCATAATTGTGAAGATTTAACTCGATTGTAATTCGGAGTTGTGCGAAACGACTTCCTGGCCAAGTTGGGAACTGCCTGGGAAACTTGCAACGGGGAGGAGAGGCTTTTCGGTAAATTGAGAGGGGGAAGCACTAATTTCAAGTTCCAAGCGCTGAAGAAGGAGGACTGAAGCGAAATTATTATAAATAATATTGGACGGGGACGGGTAAATGACGGGGAAAGGAAAAAGATCGGCACCCCATAACAATTTCAAAGATTACATTTTGTTTTTTACAATTAGAAAAAAATAGTTTCAACATTACTCAAAATAAGTATCTGAATATTACCCATATATTGTAATGTTTCATATATTGAGACGAAAATTGAGTATTATAATTTTCTTGCTCTGTTGTTAATTATGTGATATTTTATTTTGATGTACGTAATAATATAAACATTACAGTTTAGTTCACTAAATCGCCTTTAAATTCTTACCTTGAAAATGTGAATTTTCCACTTGTTTCACGGCTTGCGAAGGGCTTGAATATCGCCTACGGACCTCAGAGGACTCTTTATTACTGAAGCCGCTCCTATTGTAAAGTCACCCCAAAAGGCCCCCCAAAGCCCTCCCAAGGCCGAACTTAGGTAGAAAATCATCCCCACTCTCCAATTTCCCTATTGAACATCTCGTCTCTGAAACCCTTTTACGCTGTCGTCCTGGAAAAAGAATAAATCCTGAGATCACGTTTCCATCTTTGCCCGCTATCGACATTTATATTGTTTGGCATATTATCTCTGCGTACATATAACTATTTGTGGATTCGTTTCCGCGGTTGTTGGATTTCCGTTGAAATAATGATAAATAACAAAATTTTTCGATACATTGAAATACTAGTTACAATAGTCGGCATAATATTATTTTATACTAACTACTGTTTCGCATAAATTATACATACTGGTATAACATAGAATACATAGCCATGTTAGATGGACAGGAAATGTGTATGTTTCTGTAATGGTTCAAAACGTTTTGTTTTCTCCGTAGATTAGTTGGGGACCTTTGACTCGGCAGAAATAATTCGCTCAATTTAGATTCCCGAAGCAAATCTAATTAAATAGCACAAAAAAGGGGTAGCCCTCCACCATTCTTTTTCTACCCCTTATTCCGCCGAGGAAAAGCCTTTCTCTGCCATTTCTTAGGACGGGAATTAAAAATTTATTCAGCTCACTCGGAAGGGAAAAAACTAAGGCCTGTCCTTTTCTTCCTTTTATTTCCACCCCCTTTCCCCTACTTCCATTCTCATCCGAAAAAGGGGACGCCGAATAAAAGAATAAGAACAGGAAGAAGTAGTAGAAGAAATAAAAAGACTTTTCATCTCGCAGAGCTTTGGGTAATTCGATTCCTGTAATGAAATGTGTACAAGCCCGAGAGGAGATAAGGAAAGGCATAGATAATGGATTTTTAATGGGTTTACCCCCAACCACCCCCTCCAGCCCCTGCTCCAGAAGAAAATATAATTCTCGAATAAAAAATAAAATGGGTGCTTAAGGTAGACGAGACGTTTAGATCAGAAATCTGTGTGTTAAGTGCTTATAGATGCTTTCGCCTATATTTTATGTAGCCCATCATATATTTTTACAATAACTTCCATACAATTATCTCTCAACCATGATGTTTCCTCTGTCAGCAGTGACCCCCTGCTATTCCAGGATTTTTCCAATGTTGGGAAACAACCTAAACGAGGTCCAGTTGAATGGGTTTTGCCATTTTCCTCTGTGGCACCCCCAGGTGTTTTGTCATCTTCCGACATTTTGGAACTCTTACTGGCTCCATCACCAGGGTTTGACTTTTTTTTGCTGATATTTATTTTTTCAGTACATAATTATAGCGATAATTATATTCTCATGATCGTAATACTGTTAAGAAAACCAACAAAAGTACTTGGTTGGAAAAAAAAATAAAAGGATGGATTTCACTGTAATATTAATCGGGTACTACTGACGAAGCTAAAATCCTCTTGAGTATACAAGAAAGGTGAGGGGAGACTAGTGATAACATTTAAGTTAATGATAATAATCTCAAGGACCCAGCTGGACAAGGAAGAAATTCCGCGGGCTCTAGAAACTTAGTTCCTGCCATCATCTCCACTGCAAGAGCGAGAACTCCAGTTAAGTTTATGAGCTCCAACTAAGTACAAAGTTCAATCTTGGTTTAATCTCCGGAAACCTTGTTTACGGTCCGGCCTGGAAGCCTAGCTTGTAAGGGGACCGAACCCACTCCTTTAATTAAATGCAAACAGGAAACATTGACCCAGTACAGGGAAGAGGCAGCCCTCCACCTTATGTATATCAAGTCCACCCTAAGGTAAGCCCTGCCTTACTCTATCAGGTAAGTCCCAAGCCGCGAAATTACGAGTAAAGCGGCAACAAAAATACGACTGAGATATTAAAAAAATAATTACGCAAGCCAATATACCGCTTAAATATCGTAATCATAATTTTACTTTAAAAATGCATAACGTTCAGGAATCTTCTTATTCATCTATTGAATAAAGAAAACCTTTAACATTTTAAATACGTATAACATACGAAATTTAAAGAGATGAAACTTGTACATTGCACAACCAATTCAATTTATTTTTTGCATAGTACAGAAATATTCTCTCTCCCATAAGGGTCCACCCATTAAATTGAGAACCAAATTTATATTTATGCAGACACACACACACACACACACACACACACACATATATATATATATATATATATATATATATATATATATATATATATATATATATAATTAGTAATCGTCAATGAATTACAATAATTTTATTTGTAAAAAAAATAATGGCGTTGATTTCTTTAAGATGGGAAACAAATTGAATATATTCCTATTATTTATTATCATAATATAGTGGAATACTTTATTTACTCTCAAGTGTTGATGTATTCTTCACGCTAGAGCCAAGGCGTTTTCTCTCCGACACGTTATTGACGGAGTTTCCCCATGAGTGTTGGACCGAGCCCGTGTAAAATTGGCCAAACCCCTTCATCAATCTCGAAGGGTTCAAGCCCATAGCACCGTCCTGTCAATTTTACGTTCCACGGTGCAAAGCAATTAGAATATCGAATATGATTTCGAAGTAAACACAGTACAGGAAATACAAACGACAATATCGGTGATACTACCGGATGGGAATATTGGATTCTATCCAATACTATAGTTCGGGGGACATTTCTAATGTAAACGTTGGGTAATCAATGTCCTGGGGTTGCCGGGGAAACACAAACGCGGGTGCTCTCTGCCCACGAAATCGCTATTTTATCTCTCATTCGATTCATTTCTATCATATCATAATTTTATTACTTGTGAACACTTCAATTCATGTAAACATCTGACGTATATACTTACGTATATATTTATGTAATATATCTGATATAGTTTCGGCATAATGCATTATATTATCAGAATGATGCGTAGATTGTACGGACCCACACCGTTTTTCCATAGGTATACCTCCTTTGCTGGAAGCCATCTATTGGACTTCTCAAGGTATCACTATCGTAATTGTTCAGTTCATTTTTTGTTCATTCAGTCCAGTTCTCCAGCGGCTTTTAGTACTAACGAAGAGGAAAGAGGCCATTTATAAGACCGAGTACTTCTGTTTCTTTTTCTATATATTTTGCCGCGATAATACATATAATCGACAGGATCGTGTTCCGTCTCTTTAATAGGGTAGTGGACGTGACGACGGGCACTAAAGCGTACAAGAGGGAGTCGGAGAACTATGGAAATCTCGGCAGCATTTTTTGCCTCTAAGACAATGCTTTATAGTGCGTACACGGAGAAAGTAATAAGGGGGTGGTGACGCGACCACTAGAGGAAGGAGAGGACTCTTCCTTATTGCCCGGACCGGGAGTCTCTCCCCCCCTCGCCACGGTGGGTCACCTTGAACCAGATCGTGGCCGGGGCCGGGGGCGGTGGCGGGCGGTGGTGGGAGCCGGTGGGACGCCATTGGGGGCGGGCAGGGGCATGCGCCGCCCCCGGGTGGGGGACCCTCCTCCCGGTCGGGACCCCCTCTCACTGTCTCACCCGACGCCGTCCGCCCAACACAACACCATCCCGGACCACCGGACCCCTCACCGTCCCCGGCCCCAAACCAAGTAAGTCCCTCCGCTCTAATTTTATCACCTTTACAATTATCGCTTAGTCCGAAATCTCTGCGCTTTAATCTTACCTGTTTTGAAAACTGCTCTATTTTCTGTTATTGTATATGTGTGCGTGTGCGTTTGTATGTGTATTATATATTAAAATTGGTGGGAACCCTTTCGGTCGCTTTGCGCGGCGTCCCTCGTCACCGCGTAAGTGCCCCCTCTCGGTTATCGGACATTATGGGTCAGGATCCTCGGTTAACGGATATCATTAAGGAACTCGTATCCGAGGGTACATTTCAGGCCGACTCATCGGAAGCCGAGAAAAGTGCGCCGTCCCGTCACCCTCTCCGCACGGGATTGGCAGCCATCGGTGTAGTATCTAATAGGGATGAGTTCTCGAACAGTGAAGTTTATTATCGCTATATAACCGTATTTGTTCCCGATATCGCTAAATGACGCTCGTATTCGGATATGTGTGTAGTTCCCTACTTGCGGAGTCAGTTTCGCTCACCCTCAATTAGAAATCTAATCTTGACTTTGTGTTCAGTCCAAGTTTTGTTTAACAGTCGAAGGATGACTCTCTTGAGATCGTCGATGCAATTATCGCAAATTTTTCAATAGGTTGTCTAGTTTTGTACAGAGATCAAGTATTAATGAAGAAATGTCGCCTTCCGAAGGATGGCCCCGTATCTAATGGGTAGATTGAAGGAGGCAAGAAAAATTGTAATTCTATATAATCGGTGCCTCATCGGGATGGAGGGTCTGTTTTTTGATATCGAATTTAATTTCCCCTATCGGCAAATGGAAGTTCGGAAGAAAAAGATCTAATTCGGGTAGGTGGGAGGGACGGCTTACCGAGTGGCGGGGATAGCGCATCCCGGTCCAGGATTTAGGGGATGCTGGGTAGGGCGCGTGCGCGGTGCTGGAGGGGAAGGGGTCGGGAATAATGGGGGATGCGGGAGTAGGGTGGTGGGGGAAGGGGATCGATGCCTTATCTCCCCCAATAGAGTCTCTCCAAGATTTAAGTAGCCGTCGGTCCCGAGGTGAGTGCGTAGTACCAGTTTTCCTCTTTCTTTGGGGGCCGGGCCGTGTAGATAGGGCCGCAGCGCGCGCGTGCCACTCTCCCCTAGTTCTTTGTCCCCTAAGTGCCTCCCCATTGTACCGCGTCCGCTCCTCACGACCGATAACAATATACTTACTACCGGGGGGCTTGAGCACGTGCCGCCGCAGGTCAAGGTCCTCCCGAAAGCCCTCCGCGCCTTCGAAAGGTTGGCTCGCCCTTTCGGCCACCCTCATTTTGTACCTCCCACGGAAAATCCCCAGAAGCGACGACACTGGTATCGCATAGAAACCGGGAATCTCCGTTAGGATAAAGCCGATACGGCATCGTTACTAAACCAACGACCACCCTATCGGAACATCCTAGACTGCACAGGGAAAGTCACCCGTCTTGGGGCGTATTACGTCACACAGGGTCATCTCACCGAAAAGGTTAAAAATTACTTTCTCTAATAATTTGTTGCGCACAACTGTTAGCAAATAAACGTTTCTGAAAACGAATTGTGTAGCAAATTAGTATTGTTTACGATTTGAGTTTCGATGTCCGTCCATAGTACACAGAGCCCGCCGAACTATTCCGGAACGGTGGACCGCCCCTCAAATCCAATCTGGGCGGATATCAAGCCATTTTTGTTTTACTTAGCTCGCGTATTAGTTAAATCGGGGCGCGAATTATCTTTTTAATTGCGTAATATAACTGGCAATCGATCGTTGGGGTCGACGGAGGCCGGACGGCGCATCCCGTCTCCTGGATTCCCGGGAATTTCCGGGCTCCGGAATTAGTATTTTTTGCGGGGTCGGGCGCAGTCGCTTGCCGGGGCCCCACCCCCGATATGACGTCACCCTCCCCTCCCCTACCCCTGCGCTCACCCCCTCCCCCCACCACACATTCCCTCCGACCCTCTTCCCTCCTATTCCATTTCCATCCCTCTATCGCTCACTCCATCACTCGCCCTACCTACCGCCCCCCCCTCCATCCCTCTTCATTCCTCCCCCTACTCTCCTCCCGTTGCCCCCTATCCCTCTCGCCCGCTCCCCCCTCCCATCGCCCTTTTTCACTCCCCGATCACTCAAAACACCCCATCGTCATACTAGTAATGATGATGCACTGTTTGCACCCTCAGGTACGTTTTCGAGTTATGAATTTGTACTCTCGAATCTCTCTATATATCTGATTTTCAATTTTAGTATTGTATGTTCTCCCCACATTTTCCTTTTGATTGGAACTTAATGCCTGATCTTAGTTATCGGCCCCGCATGACCTAGCCCTACTGTCCCGTGATCATTTTAAAAAATTGTAGTTTTCAGTAGTTTTGTAGAATATTTATCTAATCTTCTGGAACCTTGACAATGCAAAGAGCCATTAGTAATTACTCACTTCTCCTATCTGAGCCCAACACTTAAAGTAATACTCTGTGAGATTCTTTCCATTATTGTGCTATGTTGGTGGTGGTCACAGGTAGAGTAACTCCGGTTTACACTAGTTACCGTATTCCTAATATAACCTTCAATAGTTTATTCCCATTACTACCAAAGTAGATATTTGTATCCAATTTTTTAGATCAAATTATTAAGAATTGTAACTGCATGTAATACAATGATCATAGATTCCATTACAACATGAGCATTTGTATTGTACCTGCTCTTTGTATCGCTGGAAAAAACATTTAAGCGCACTTAAGAAATTCCCGTATCGTAGCTATTTGATAGGACGCTTGAAATGTTTGAACACTATAGACGTGAACTGTATTCCCTATTTCTCCTTCTTCGTAGTTAATTACGCTGTGCATTCTACCCTCGATGCAAAGACCAGTTTAGAATCTATTTCTCCTTATACCTTGATAACAGAAAACCCATTAAATTGTAGTTTGCGCCATTCTGTATAGTGTATATTACACCACTTAGCGATATAGCTGAAGTATCCCGAATAGTCCCCCTATTTCCCTTGAACTGAGATCGAGATTCCCCAAGAACTGAGATTCGAATTGACCGCAAATCATTTACACAATGTAGGACAGTCCTCATTTAGTATGACCGCGGAATAAATTATTAGGCCCAGTGCTTTAATAAGTGTAATTTAGTACCTTCTCTTTAACACTCCCTTCATAATGCAGTGGCACAGTGCTAAGTGATTACGCGCTCTCCGCGGTAATTTTCTATCTCGAATTCACTATTCAATTCACTATCCAATATTATTGGAATATATTTCATGTCTTTTAATTTCCGCCTACGGTTCGTGTTTGCCGACGAATGAAAAATAAGTTAGGCACGGCAACATCCCAGAAGGTATGACAATTATAATTTTATTTCTTTAGAATCTTTATTCGAGAAATATCCCAACTAAATATCATGACTGAAATAAAGAACAAACAGAATTTTAAAGATCATAAAATCCTATTTACAGACAAATATCTCATGATGGGTCATGAATAAATTACTTCATTCCTAATTCTGAGAATGAAGTCATAATTATAAACCTTTTTTTAGTACAAATGGATTACAGAACTACTAAGAGATATTGTATTGAAATGCATGGCTCGCCTGTTAAACGACTATTAAGTACGACTGTTGAGGGGATTGGTTTCGTCTTGGATTAAAAAAATTAATTAAATTTTCAAGAAAATTTATATGGGTTGAGGTTGGCGTTATATGATAAGTGTTCTTCGTTTATCTGTTTATCTAAATTATCATTTAAGTATTAATGCAAAATTCCCAGATGTCATTGCGGATCAAGATTTTCTAAATAAAAATCGTCCGCATTGTTCACTACATTCTCAATACTTCTACGTAACTTAACCGCATATTGTTGCAATCCCGTGATAACTTATTTTAGTATTCATTAAAACTTGACGGAGGAACGGGCCGTACGGGGCCAAAAAATATCCAAAAGAGGAACAGATGGATATAATACGCGGTACGAATTAACTAGCGGTGAGGGTAGGGTGGTGTTCATTGTCCTAGGAGTTTTGGGGGGTGAACTTCTATAGAATTAATAGAGGAAGCCTAGCTTCTAGTGGGGTTCTAGGCCCCTCGTCGCACATTCTCATTCTCACACACACACATACACACACGCACGCACCTATTATGTGTCCTTTGGATCGATACTTTTTTTTGGGAGGGGGGGATCTAATTCGACTGGGGTAACAAGGGAACTGGGGGTTTAAAACCATCTGTGGTTTGAACTCGTTTCGAAACGAGTTGAACCGACACACCAAATTCGAGCACAAGAGATTTACGGAACCTTTAAATATAACTCAAGAATTCTGCGTTTCGTTACAAAGAAACGCACTCATATAAACATATAAATAAACAATCATGTATATGAGCACGGAAAGAACTGTGATACTGTTTATGTGCGTCATCTTATTTATGTATGTTATAATTTAATGGAGTGGCATATGCATAATTAACATCGTGTTTTTATTGGAGGCATCGGATCCTACCCTGTGATTTGGAGTACTATATAAACGATACTACCATAAATCAATTATATTATATATGTATGTATTAGAGGGAAGTTATTGAGGGTATAGAGTTGAAAAGATCATATCGAATTTGTAGAGAATTTCGAGACCTGTTCGTAGCAATAATGTAGACATAGATATATAGAGTTTATAGCTCAGCTGAACTGGGATAGACGAGGGCTTTACATTTTATCGGCGGGGCTGGCAATAAATCGGTGAATCCGAAAAAATCCCCGGTGCCCACGTCGTCGTTGTTATTTGTGAGAGCTGGGAGGGGCCAGGGATGGGGGGGCGGGGACGTTAGGGACCTTTTGTTCATGCTTTGTTGATTATTGATCTTCAACCGGCATTAAATTGTGAGGGCGGGGAGAAAACCCCCGCCGTTTCCGGATCACGCCAATCCACTTCCACGCATATACCTTCCCACGACCGACCCGCTTACACTGTACAAAATTCTAGTATTTTTCGTATAACCCGCTACTAGACCAGCGTCCATAATCCCATGACCTAGCACAGAATTCATAGTTCACCCAGACCGAATTGGTTATTCTCACGGTTATTATCATGTTTGCTTGCCGGCTCGGTCTTTTCATAAGCCTGTTTCCGCTAAGGCGGATAAGGCTGCTCAGTAGCTTTTCGACAATTCAATGCATTCCGGGTTAGGATAGCCGGGAGGCGGAAGACGCTCAGTGTATTCAGGAATAGTATAACCCGGAGAAGGACGGCGCTCGATGCGTTCAGGGATAGTATAACCGTGAAACGGAAGGCGCACAATGTATTCAGGTGTACCAAAAACGGAAGACGAGTCATCGTATTCAGTCAAGACTAAAATTTGCATAATTTACGACGGTAAAATAGAACTATCGTCCCCTTTCATTAACCAAAATACTGTTGGTGGCGAGAACCGGTCTTGTAGACCTCAGAGCAAATACGGCGTACAGGACCACGGAAGTCTTATTAGAACATTTATGCGAGGGCAAGAAACAACTAAAATGAACCAGCAGAATTATTGGATCTACAATACTGTTAAAAATACAGTGTAAAAGGTTCAACTAACTGCCATGTATAGAATAAAGAAAAGAGGGCACTTCCCTTCAGTAAGAGTTAACGACCCTGCGGCCTCGGGCTGTTCCTACGACAACGCTATATATAAAATGTGGAGGAGGTTCATTACTTTATATCACACACACACACACACACACACACACACACACGAACAAGGAGCAAATATCGATAATCTGATTGATACTGGGTGGAGTTGTTTCGGTGTGTGCATGTGTACGTCAGAGAAATTGGAAACAAGAAAGAGAGAGAAAGACTATGGAGAGAGAGTGAGAGAGAGGGAGAGAGGGAGAGAATTGCTAAATATCCCATGGTGAGGTCCCCTTCTCTACCACACAACTCCACCAATCAATTACCTAAATTGATTTCCAGTAAGAGTCACTACAGGGGAGTTATATAATATCCTGTGTGTGCGTGTGCTGTATCCGTATGCTAAGGGAGTGAGAGAAATATTTATATAAAAGTCGAATTTACAGTCGGTAGAAAAGTTTACCAGCATTGGGAATCGAACCCATGACGTCCTGTTCAAAAGGAAATTAACTGTGAATTGAAATTAACTCCCATATGTGTTATACGGCAGAGAAAATATATTGTACTAAAAGTTCCATTAGAATGTTGGTGGTAGGTTTCGAGCACGCCACACACAACATTAGAGACGTGGATATCAGTATAATAAACAGTTAATTGATGGCGGTCTAATGGGAAAATGTTTATGGGCAGAAGAGTATTAAGAAAAGAAGGTCGTGTGTAAAGGGTTGAGCCGGAGGGAAAACCCGAACGGAATAGCGTGCTAAGATCGTCAGTTGGTAGAGATAACGAGCGCTAGAATTTGAACTGGCGGAGGGGAGGAAACGACGGACACTGACGAGCCGGATAAAACCGGTCTAGAAAGATTAGAGGCCGGTCAGACACGGAAGTGTTTATTCGGTTTCTTAACTGGTCAACGATATCGCTAGCACCGTCTAAAAATGCAATACAATTGTGCCAGACAATTGAATTTTGAAGTGCTTTGAATTTTTTCCGCGCGGATGTAACTGGGTACTGGGGTCGAAATAAAAAGTAACTATTGGCAATAATTTGTCAGTGTATCGTCGCCATCTTGATAGAGGAATCAACAATTATTTTTCACACTTATTATTAGTAGTAAATCCCCCAGAGAGCTTTCCTATATGAATAGGGTTAAAACTATTTATAGTTTTCTCGAAAAATACTATCGTCATTTAAGATATTAATCGTAATGTGAAATATTAGTTTCGCATGGATGAAGTTCCAAGTATGATTTTCGCTTCTCCTATCAAAAACTCAATTTCCGGCCACTTCTACTCCGGTTTTTTTCGATATTATATTTGGCGACGTTCGGCTTAATAAAAAAAGTTTTTCCGCAGCTCTTAAAAACAGTGCGGTCGGGTGAGAGGGGAAAGGGGGTTGAAAAACGAGGGCAATAAATTGTTCCCGCGGTATTATTTGGTAAGGGGTGGAAGCGGGAGGTAGGTTGGGGGGGGGGGCTTGTGCCAGGTGGCGGGACAACCCTAGTACCCCCTGACACAGTACCCACATCCCCTTTCTATTGCCCTGCCTATTTCAACCCGTCCCTATTTTCACCTTTTGCCTGTTGTCTATTTCACAAATCACACCGCCCAGAGTGGGACATCAAGTCGGAAGGACAACACAAATATTTGCTCAATATATCCAGATAATCGGGCCTCACTCGACGTGCTCTTGTGGAGGGATTAAGAACCTATTTTATACAATAGCAGTGGTGGGCTTTACGGCCGCCCATAAATAAGGGGAGTGTTGATGAAGCAACTAACGACATTTATAATAAATACTCTTTCAAGAAACCGGGAGCCGTTGTTTCGCTTCGGAATCGAACTAAAACGTACAGTATTAATATTGACATATCATATTAACGAAAGAATCCAAATTCCGAAAAACTATTATTCAGCGCCCCAAATACAATTTTCTTATAAACTATTCATTCGTCGGTAAGAAAGTCCATGTTATGAGAATTAGAATGTATGAACCTCTCCTCAGCTCAGCCTTAGCATGGGTTCTATATAGGAAGACCTGCGACGGATTGGACAATCCTGTGTAGCTTGGAATTGAGAAACCATGGAGTCGTGCTTAGGGGTTACTAATGTCGAAAAAGAGGACTTCTGTTAAGAAGGGATGGTTCAGAAAGATTGGTCAGGCCAAGCACATGCTTATTCTGCAATACCGTGGAATAAAATGAAGATTACGTTAAAGAGTAGTTCAACAATAATAAGTTATGGAAGTATGCCATATGCCGCTGCCAACTAGTAGGGGCGTTCGACCCTCAGTTTCCGAGCATTCAGCTCGCTCAGTTTTCCTCTACGGCCCCCTCCGAATGTGTACATTGTGTTCGATTGGCTTTGTATTCGGCAAAGGAGGGACGGGGGAAGGTTCCTCGTGGCGACCCCGATCAGATATTAGGGAAAGCTTAAACATGACGAAGACATCGAGGAGATTTGCAAATCCGCTCTGACGAGAACGACTGGGAAGAGCGCGTAACATGCCGGGCAATTAGGTCGCCCATTCACAGTGTTCCCAGTTCCAGGGCGGCATTTCGCCGGTAATTAATTACGCCTGTTGGGGAGGGGTGCCGGTTCAAGGGGCACCGCCAGCTGGGACATTTCACCGGGTTCATTAGGAATGGAAAACTCGTGTTTGGGCCACGTCAGTTTCCTATCTTGCCGCTTTCCAAGGGGCGTTGATGGGAGCCGGTGGGGGATTGGGGCGTTCAGTTATAGTGTCGCGTGATACTATCACAGTCGGTATGAGGGGAACGAAGTTCGGTTCCAGCCGAACGCAATTGGAAGACCCAATTTTGAAATCGAACTCTTTGCCCTGAAACAAATAAAACTTTTCCAACCCACCTTCCTGAATTTCCGGCCCTATTTTGAACAAATCGATAAATTCACTATTTTCCCGAGGGTATTTTAAACGATCCGGATACATCGTACAGAGTGGGATCATTCACCAAAATACGTTTAAACAACACCATAATGTCCGTTTGTGGCATGCATTCAAACTTACTAAAACCGTAACTCATTTGTACGCAATAAACCTCATTATACTTCAATTGATTGAGAGGACCTCATAAAACTGCGGCATACTCAATATGATTATATAACACATGCACTCGCTAATATGACATAGTATATGAATATAAATTTTTGGATATTCATGGAATATGCTAAACTGAGTGACATTTCATGTCGGTATGAGATATCCTGAGTCGTTAGGGTACTTAGGAATCATCCGATTCTACGTTGGTGGGTTTAAACGGAGGGTTCGATTAGCGGAAAGTAAGACTGGGGATGATGTGGGATGTGACCTTGGGATGGGGGGTTCGGGGGGGAGGGGCAGGGTCGGGGCGAATTAACTTAATTTGTTCCATATTTAGCGGTGGCGCTCCGTACCGGGCGGCTCGCTCGATACCAACCCACGGCCCCCGTCGTCTCACAAGGTAAACCTTGCCTCACTTTCAATTCGCTTTACTTTCATACAAAAAGGAATCGGGCATCTTTTCGGATCGTTGTCGGAGCGCGATTTACAGTTTCGGACAGTCGCAGTCGTCAGTAGTCACTTCGGCGCGGATAGGCCCGCGTAACAAATAAACGAAAAGTATTTTTATAAATGACATTACATAAGTAAAATTCTGTAGTAAACTAAGAGAGTATTACTGTACTATTTCTGTAGTAAGTAGAGTAAAAAACGGATGACTTGAAAAGATTCGAATAAATGAGCCCGTTAAAAAAAGTGAACTTCAATATCGCTTGTACTAGCACGGTGCTAGCTATTGCCACACGCACAACACAGAACGTAGACCACAGAACGTGTCGTAGAACAGACGTTACGTTTAACATTTTAATTCAGTTTTAATTTAGATTTGTTTCAAATTCTCTCCCGGAGTTAAATATTTCAATATTCTTGTTGATATAAATTCGTATCCTTGCTGCTATACATTCACATCTAGGATTGTGGACGAAATTCGTAATGGCGATACCACTGCGTCTAATTTTATAGTAAAATTATTAACGTTATATAATTATTATTTATAGTAGAACACCCCTGTGCTATTGTTACACAGGTAATAAACTAAAGCTGCGCGCAATGTTCCTGAATTATGCCACTAATTAACTTAAATTATTGTTAAATTACAGATCGCATTAATAGACTTGTCTCCACCCCGTTACGTCTTCTTCGTTGCCTTTTGCCAATCGGCAGAATAGACCGAGCGGCCGTCACACGCGTTTTAAGTTCTGTGTTTCAGAGTCAAGGTGAAAACGAAAATAAAATAAACGGGAATCGATTATTCAAATGAAACATAGTGTGCGTCGTTCTCTAGTCGACGCTCCGTTCCCCACGAGGCTACCACGGCATTATGTGTTACACCAAACTCTAATTTTTAGAAGGGAAAGGAACAACCCATGTAATGCTAAGAATTAACTAACATTGAAAAATTATATTAAAAGTAGTAATTCGTTACATTAACTTAGTTATATTAACGTATTTGTATTAATATTCATCTTTAAGCGAATTTATTGACTCAAATTATTGGTACGAATATCCCTTGGTGCAGATATCCCTTCAGTACGTCATGTACTTCAAAACTATCCTCAAATACGTTGTAGGGACTGTAATATGAACGCTACAAAGGGTTGCAGAAGTGGGAAAACCGTTGATCGAAACCGTAAAGGGTTGGGAGCTGAAAAAAAAACTAGTCCGGCATATTGTTCAGCGCACTTCCTCCCATTTGATTGAAGAACGATAATAAATTTGAGGATAAAAAACACCTCCCTGACCTGATTTCAATTGAAATTAAACCCTACAAAAGCAGAGTTACCGAATATACGAACGGCGATGAAGGCATAATTTACTATTATCGGTCGAAACGTTAACTATTTCGTTATCGCATATGGAAGGGGGAGAGAGCCCTAAAGTCCGGTTGAGGAGCAGCTGATCGGGCCACCCCACAGTTCGGGGGCACGTGGCCGACGCGTGCGCGCAAACACGCACACACGCACGCACACTGGCACACGCCAACGCTTCTTTTGGGAATAAATTAAGCCGTGGAAATTAACATTACGGCGCATGGCCGGTAGGTACACGCTGATGATTTACAACAATAACGGCCGGCACCGCTTTTAACGGCCGTGACTCCAGACCATATTTCAAATCGGGGAATCAGATTCAATAGGTAGGGCCTCGGCTCAACCTAGTTTAGATAATAGCCCGTTTCGGCCGCCGCCTCCGCTGTGTTTCTAGGCTACGGTAACGGTACTTAATAGCGTAAATTAAAAAAAAAATAGGAAACTTAAAATTCGTTCAAAGTAATATTATGCAGTTTTGTGTGCAACAACTCCTGTCCAGTGTTGGCATTATTATTTCATTACATGAAAGCATGTAAGGATAATTGCTTTCACCGGCTCTATTCCAGCTCTTGCACACGCACAGAACGTGCCGGGTATGTTACACAATATCGTTATGTACTCGTTTTGGAATTGTTTGATTCCTTGATTGAACCTTTTGCAATCTGAAATTTGAATATAGAATTATAATTGACGCCCAGTCGGTACGCAGAAGTGAAAATATACGGACGCAATTTCGTCGGCTTCTGGGACGGATACTGGGGGTCGGAATTTCAAATTTGATTACCGGTATCGCACTCAACATTCCGAAAACCATAAATGGGATCTTTGTAAAAAAGAAATAAAAGGGGAGAGTGAAAAAAGAATAACAAAAAGTGTAAGGAGGAGACTTGTAAGAAGGGTGACTCAGACGTAAGTAGGGTCGGTGGGGTCGTCACGCATCCCCCCATTGAGAGCGACCCCACCACCACCCCTCCCGATAACTCCACCTCACACCCCCCCTACCTGTAATTAGTGGCCGCACGCACCCCAGCCCGGTAAACACGCCCCCGCAATGTTCACCAGTTAACCACCGGCACCCTTCCCAACAAGGTAGGAGGAACCCTCCTGTCCACTGTTTTTATCGCTCCGCATTCCATTCGTTAATTTATGAAACGGTTATATTCCGGTGGGCTAACTGTCAACGCCGACGTTTCCCCGGTTGCTTCCAAATTTTTCTTCTTCTTTATTTTTATTCAAGGGCGCATGTAGGGATAGCTGTAATGCGCCCAGGGACGTGGAAGTCAACTCGGTGGAGCCCTTGAAAAGGTCGGACCTTGAGACTTCGCGGCGTTCTTCGGAGAACGGCGCCTGTAATACTCGGCCCGCACAACGCTTGATCATTTCACGCTCCTCTTCATATCCCTACCTATGTTAATGTACAGCGTACATGTTCATTACCTCGAATAACTGACATATGAGAAACTGTGGATTGACAGGAAGTACTATTTTTTTTTTATGAGTGGGGGGTTAGGTTTGAAGGTAGATCGATTCCGGCGGTCGGTTCCCAGTCCCACTTGGCACCGGACATGAAAACAAAAGCCCTACAATACGCCCAACTCCGTGCATATTAAACGGGCCTAAAATATTAGTTTCAGCTTTTTTTTACAAGGTTTTCAAAGCGGAGCCGGTTAAACGGATGGAGGGATTTCAATCTGAATGGCTTTTTCCTGACGCCGCGCATCAATCCCAATTCTCAGGGACGGTGACCCTGAGGCGTGTGCTCTTAATAACTTGGTACATATGAGGGGTGTCGAGGCTTATATGTGGGTGTCTAATTGTTCTGTGTGTAGGGTGCAGTTAATGGGACCATAACACCCCGACGGTAGGGGAGAAAAGTTCATCTTTATTAACCGGGATTACTTTTAAATGCCAATTGTTAAACGGCTTCACATATAAGGCGCAAAATTGTGACCTGACATTCTGACTTTTATAGCATAGTCATACTTCTGACATAACGGTTGATATAGATGTTAACTGTGCACCGAATTTCCTAAATGTCTTTATTTCGTTAAATATGCATAGATATTCACACTAGTCGTATAAGTTCAAACTCGCAGGCTTTTTTGTGCCTATGTATACACAAATATGACTACATTAATATTATTTTCTGAGCTGTCTTCAGGACATTTTTCTACTGCCCATTAATTATTCCATTTCTTGTATACGTTACGATAATGTATCAATTTCAATTCATTATGCTTAAGAGAAATAAAAACAAATAGCTTTTATTAAATATTTTGAATATATATTATAACTAAAAGACCAGATAAATTTGGCAATTTGATATGGAGACGGTAGATTGAAAATAGTACTCTCAACAGGCGACCGCTCTGATAAACACAGGTGCGTGAAATAGGCTCTGGGATATATACATATATGCCAATATATAGAGTGCGTGATGTAATGAGTGACGTAAACCCGGTTGTAACACAGGAGTCATTAGATTGGCCGCCGCCACCGCCGGTATTGATTTACAACGACCAATGTCTTCACTTAAAAATAGAACCAACTTGTTGGAACCGCACTTCGTCAGCTCGCTGCTACTTCCAATATATATATATATATATATATATATATATATATATATATATATATATATATATATAATAATAATAATAATAATTAAAGGTTTTCGAAAACTAAAGAAGAATAGAAAAACGACCAAAGTCGCACCGGCTCTTAATGTTGCAATTCTTTTCGTGTGTACTATTCCAGGCTCAGACCTACTCGGTTCTTAAGCTTTAGTTATTCTTATAAATACTATTAAACTGGTTCTATTATTATGAATTTTGAAATTAATTATTGATTTCAAAAGGTTCACAATAGTCATGTAGTGAACGACCTAACGTTACATTCAGAGTTTTATTAAAGTTCTGTCGTATTAAGTGGTTTCTGTTGATTATAAATTAGGAATACGTTGACAATAATAAGTAAAAAGGATTGTTTCATAGTATTTGTTGAAGTATTGCGGACATTAATGTAAAGCTCTCTCTTTCGTGTAAAATATTAACAGAAACAAGTAAATAACTTCGATGAAATCTGTCTTCGCACCCGAGTGGACAATGCAATGAACATCGTATTAAAATTGAACTTTCTCTAAATCTTGTTCCGCCTAATTCGTTTCTCTTAGCCCTAATTATAATTAGCTTCGCAAAGACAGTTAGAAAGAACTGACGCCTTCATATTCCTGAGCGACGGTGACCAAGAAATTGGGATAACTTTAAAAATTCGGGAGTTTAGGAAGAAACATTGTAGACAACGTTTGCTTTGTTACTACCGCCGTCAGACTGAATCAATTCCAGTTAATATAAATTCTCAGCAAAAATCGGATTATTAACTATTTCAGTAGTACCGCACGAGTTTCTTTCTTCCTTTTACTCGACAAAAAAATGTTCAAAAACACTTGAAAACGTGAACAGATAAACCTATGAAATTCATGCGAACGCGTAGTGGTGTGATGTTTCTATATAGTTCGTCGTATATTATTGTGGGCGGCAGGGTCGGTGTCACACCTGTGGGGCACGTATGCACGTACCGGTGGGACTGTGAAACCTTACTTGTGTTTCGGGAGGGGCGGGGGCGCGGACGAGCGCACGCTCTTGTCAACACACGTACACACGTAAGGTTTTACTCCTCTTGTTGTCCCCTCTTCTATCCTCCGCCTTCTCCTCGCTTATTACGTTGCGCCGCCTATCGTTATTAAACCGTTCACCGGTGAGAGAATTGAATCTAAGACATAATATTATTTCTCGACGTCGAGTCAATAGCCTGGAGGCCGACAACTTGGCTAGCTTACATATCCAGCTTATGTCCATATATTTAGAAATATAGTAATTTATTTACGAATTTTCCACGAACGTAACCACTACTATAACAGTGAGGCAAAACTGAGTGAGGAACAAATAAACTCCAGACCCTCCCATAAATATCTCGTCTTTGACCAAAATATCGGTTATATTTGTAGTGTTGTTTGTAAATACCTTTAGCCTTATTCAACGTGGAATAGAACACCGAAGGTTAGGCCGACCTAATTGGGCAAACACGTATTCGCTATCTTGAGCGAAGGCCGTTCGAATATCGAGGAATCGGAATAGTGGACTGGAACAAAATATACCGATGGCCCTCGGTAAGGGGGCCCCGATGAGCGGCCGTAGGTCTAAGTTTGGAGGGCCGACTGCTAAAGGGCACGTGTTAGATCCAATGACCTTTTTATTTCGTCTACTGCAGTAATATTGATCAGTTGACTGTGCTCCCTCCGCCCGGCTGCTTGCCACCTACTGCTTGGCTATCACTACCTTATATAGACTTCACCCGCCCCAATCCACCCCAGCTTAAACTTGAATTGCTTTGGGGAAGCACTGAGGCCGAACAACGAGCGGTTTTACTTCCACGTTGGCCGGGATTTTTTCTAAGTACCGTGTAGTGTAGTAATAACGGTGTAGGAGTAATAGTAGTAATAGCGATCAATGCTCTTTGGATGTCATATTTGTTCGTTCATTTATACGTTCATTCCTATCAAAGTATCAATCGCCTACATCGAGTATTTCATTCCTGTAGGATCAATTCTTGATCTGGAGGCGTGTCTCGATTATTTCTAAAACTAGATTTCCACCAGTGTAAAAAACCTCCCTCCTAGAAAGTGTACTATAACTCTCGTTCCGGCCTTGTGAACCAGTATTATTCAATTTCCGGAGGACACACGATCGAGACCAGTCTGCAAATTGAATCAACTGAGAAAAGGCCTTAAGTGCCGAGCTATGCACTAATTTATGAGGATTACATTATAGTCATTGACATCAACGACGTAGATTGAGATTTTTAGAAATGGCCCGATCTCTCTTACTCGCATTTGAATCGCCAGCCGCCCTCATTCATGCTGAACGGGAGACAAAAAGGGAAACCGAAGACGAGGTTGCCAAGGCTGAAAGCTGCGGCCGGACTACGGCAAAGGGGGGACCGGCGTTGTTTACCTTGCGTGGTTGCCATGGTGACAAGATAGTATCTTGTTTGTTGTAGTGATACGTTCACAACAATGGTGGGGCACCGGGGGTTACACAATTCGTGAAGGGGGAAGCCCCTCCGGGAGGGGTAATTGTCCAAACCACGCCAAGAAATAATAATGTTTACCTTCTATTCTGAGATCCAACAGTGCTTTATGGATTTCTTATTCCCCCATCGAACTACGGCACTGTACAACGCGGCTGCATTTCAATGCCTGTAAGGATGAATTTGAAGTAGTTTTTTCCTTCAAGTAGAGAACCTTGTTCGGACGTGCGAATAAGATGCGCCCACGCTTATAAGATCTTTTCTGTCGTGTCTATTCCTTGTCGTCCCAACAGCCCTCCCATTCATAAGCACCATTCATTAAATTATTCTTTGCAAATTTATTTGTCACATTCCTGCCTTAAAGGCTCTATTGACCAAAAATACAAGACATGTGCCTCCTCTCGTTCCTTTGGCACCAGGCTGGGCCGGTTTATGCCAGTTACGTATAATAACTGTTGATGAAGCATTATGTCTGCACTTTTCCTGTTCCGTGGTTATATATGTATTTTGTGTACACGTTTCGATTTTGTTATTTCCTAATGTTCCTTTTCTCTGTTGGTGGACCGGCATTCAGTAATGTGGAACCCCTTACGGGTGTTTCTATCCTCTATGCCGTGGTTTGTGAGATGAGCGGATGAGATGTGATTTTATTCTCGGTTAGAGACTATATAAACTACCTTAAATTTGATTATTTAGTAGGTTAAAACGTGCTCGATCATTATTGAATTGTGAAAAACGACGTTCGTTTTGTAAATGATCCTGTCCCCGGTAATTTTATCCATAAAACTCAAATCAGGTTATATTTTAAAATGTGTATTTCTGTTGTGTGTGCAGGCGAGGCGACGACAAGGACTGCGTCTGGAAACTGGACAGGTGATCAGGTGGATAACGCGGAGGTGATAACACCGCTGATAACAGCCAGCCGTACCCACTGGGAAACGGTTCGGATCGATGCCAACTATGAGTCAATGGTGTACAAAACCAGTTCTACAGTCCTAGAATTCAGTTTTCAAAACAAGTAGACCAACACAAATCACCATTCGAACCTAATATTTATAATCTTTGTTTAGCTGTATAAGAGCGTAGTAAGAGTAATAAGGTAGATTTAAGTTTAGATTTATGGTGTCTATTTAGGTGTTTGGAATACCCTCACTTTTGCATTTCTCCATCTCCATTCGCTGAGTTGGTCTTATACCGAAACACGTCTAATATATGACCAATTCAGCGATTGGAGTGAGAAGCTCGCTAGAATAAAGATATATAGGTGTTCTCGTAATTAGGTATTATGGATTATTATTTAAAAACTTGGAATATACTATTAAGGTTATAAATTCAGAGTTTAAGACGATGGAAATATATATGTTATATATGTATTTATGAAGAGTGATTAAAGTTAGGCGCATTTGTAGTATGATAGCATTCATTGTGCAGGCTTTCATCCAATTGAAACTGATATGATATTATGACGACATTTAGATCAACCACAATAGAAAAAGAATATAAAAACGGCTGAGTAAGAAGAAATATACCGACAATATTTAGTTTTCGCCTAAAAATAAAGTATAGAAAATCAAATAGTCTCCTACCTTTTCGGCGATTTCTTTTCTTCTGAACTTCAATCCGGAAAACGATCATCTCCCGAGTTGCATATTGCGTGAATCTGAAACAAATTATTTGAATAGTTAGAAATTAATTTTTTTCCCAGCCATCCAATTCTATTGGAAGTTTTTCCTGTAAACGAATATTATTACCGCAGATCCCAACTCTCAGTAAAAAAATGGATACATAAATGCTAGAATGAATTATATTGCACGGTATGGAATGTCATTCCTCTCGCGCAGTAAATTTATATATTATAGCTAAGGGCGCGTAGTATCTCTTACGCCAGAAGGGCGGGCCCACCTTGTAAAAATAGTTATAGGGCCATATTTAAGCCGAAGGTCACAAGATTGTGCAATAGAGTTGGCGTGAATTGCTTCCCAGGATCAATAAGATGTTTCGTATTCTTTCCGCCTTTCTCGGAATAGAGAGACTGCAAATCGACCCCCGGCGCCGGTAGAAAACCGGTTTTTTTTTCAGGGCTCGAAAGATCTCGATCTCGTCGACCCGGTACTTTGCCTTCCGCGGCTTAAATATTTAAGAGACTTTTACCGAATGTAATGAGTTTTAATAAAGCAGACCCCGCGAGCGGAGGATAAAGGGACGCGGTTTTTGCGTGTCTAGACGCGCGGCTACCCACCTCCTCCGCTTCCGTGTCGGTCGTCGATTGAACCCCCCTGCGAGCCCCGACTATCGATTCTGAATAAAGATCAGTTCCGTTTTTTTTTTACGGGCGGAATTAAAATGTTTAATCGCCAATTAAGATAAGGAGAATGGTCGTTACCGGACGTGTTCGAGAACTCTTCCGGGTTTCTGCGTCCTGTACAAGGGTTCTCGGAACATGCTCAGAGGAAAAGTAAAAAATCATCAGCCAGAGAGCGTGAATATAATCTAGTATTGTGTTCTAAAGTAGTGTTCTAATCCAAGAAGGGAAGGATCAACTGTCATTTTTAATTAAGTTCACAATCGTGCCTTATTTTGCAACTATATATAGTATTAGTTCAGTATAATTATAGCATAGTTTAGAAGTAAGCTCTATAAAACTAAATTCAGATAAGAGGATTGATATTGTATCACATTCAGTGTTGCTTCAGCATGTTTCATATAGCTTAACTTGGTTTTTCATGTCACTATCTGTTTAAAACGATCACTACAGGGCTCAAGATTAAATTGTATAGTCATTCACATATCGCTCGTTCATATTTCAGCTTTCTCAAATTATCATTTCCTATTATATCATTATACTATATATCAGCCTAATTATATCGTCGTCATTAGTAATATGAATGATTGATTATTACAGCTTCCTTACAGATTTCGCCCACATTTAGCCGAGCTGAAAATCAACGAATCACTTATTGCTATGAATTTTTATTCTATGTGTTAGGTATCACTAGGCGGCTCATAATTTGATTTAAAAAATCAGGCAAAGAATGTAATATTAAGTTATCTGCATTTTAATCTCGTGTTTTTTGTAAATGCAAATTTCTATTAATTTATTTCAATTCAATACAGACGAACGTATACATGTTATGTCAGACAGCAAATAATTGGAAAATGTTGCGTCATAAAATAAGATAAATGAATGAAAATCGTGTTAATTTACGAATGGATGTGTGATTTGTTTATTCCAGCACAAATAATACAAAAGCCAGGCTAGAGTGATAACCTCGCTGTTAACCGGTTAAATAAGTGATACAAGGATAAATGCCTTTTATGGGAGAACACTTAGAAGTAATTTCAAGCATAAATAAGTTGGTTACAATATCACTGGACTTTAAACATTGGTACACTCCGCTCTAGACGATTGTGAGGCGATTGTGGGGAACATTTCGACGTTAATAAATATATCACTAGTGATTTACACTTCTAACAATAACCCCATAAATTGCGCGAGGGGGAAGGGTGGGGGTGGTTGTTTCAAAACGTGACCTTGGAGTCATATGTTCCATTGCGGGCGATGATTTCCGGTCTTTCCGCCGGAACAAAAACTGTTTGGGTGCAGATGGTCAGAGGGGACATCCATCTGTGTAATGTGCCCGTGTGTGGGAGAAGAGACACGCGCCCCAGGCGATCGATAAGCGGCTGGATCTCCGGCTGGACCCCTTTGTTCCCCAACACACACACACAATGCACCATCCCCAATAGGCCCGGAGAGACTCCCCCCGCCTTCTATAATGTCCTATGATTTATCTCTCAACACAAAAACGGAAGAACTTTTCTTATATAGTGATAATCCTTTAAGTATATCAGACTTAAAGTAAAAGAAGCGGGAAAGTTTTTTGTCTAGGGTTTCACCGGCACTACAGATTTTCTTAGTAACACCCACAGGAAAACTGATTCAATTTAACGGTACTTATATCGCGCGCTCGTTTCAACGCTAAAATGAAGTATCTTTTTAACCAATTGCAATGTATGAAGTAAAATATAGCGCCATGGATTGTAAACATCGATTAATAAATTTAAATCTTCGGAGCGACTACAATATAAACCCCACAAGTCAGATGAAGCATAACATGTTAGATGGTAATGCGGGAACGCACCTGAAGAACGAGAGCGACGCAAACATTAACTTATCGACAGAAGTCCGCTTGTTAAAATTGCGCTGTGGAATCGACCCACGCAATGCGCGTCCAACAAATTCGGATAGTTTGTTTTATAGTTTATTGTCTCTTCCGGGTGGCACGTGTGAATGTTTTGTTCTCAATACTGTCCGGCGATTGGTTCTTTAATCCAAACCTCCGAACTAATATATTACTCTTCATCCCGCGAATCCCCGTTACCTAGCAAATCACCCGACTGGGGAAATTTATTTATAATACCGATGAGATCGTTAATGTTATACATTTATTCCAGGACAGAGAGAATTTATTTGTTGACGAAGAGAAGTGAAAGGAAAGCTGGGGAGCAATAGCGCTACGCAATTTAGAGCCGGAATTAAACATCGATTTTCGTATACGAACTTCTTAGAACTGACATAATCCGTCCAATGAAAAGCGGTAGTTTTCAACGTGAAATTACCGAAAAAGCCTGGCGCACTCCGCACAAATGGCGGCCATAAAATATATTATAACCGAGGATCTCCAATAAACTGACGGTTGGGACAACAATTTCTCAGAACGGACAAGGTCACTGATATATAATGACGCGGAATGTTCGACTAACGCGTAGGGAAAAAAATATACAGATGTTCGGACAGAAATCGTTTTCGGAGGGAGATGCCTCTCGTCCATCCAACAGATTTCCGGACTGGAGCACGAGCCAGTTTTTTTGTTTTTTTTTTATGTTTGGCCGGCGGAGAGGATCGATGTATGCCGGGGGTGGTTATGAAAGGGGGCGACTCGGAGGGGTTGAAAGAGCCGGCTGGCTGGCCCCCACGTGCCTCCTCTCTCCCTCCTTGGACCGGCTTTAAATCCGAAACCGGATTTACAGTTATAAATTTGTATTATAATGGGGTCGGTGGCATCCAGCCGACACGACCAATGTTTCATTGTACTAATTGTCAACCCTCCTCTACCATTCAGGCACTGACACCGCCACCAGCCCCCGACTCACCAGGCTCAACTCGCGCCACATAAGCCTAGCTAATGCGAATTTATTTCCGGATTTTTTTCTAGTATCTTTTCCAGCCCCAATATAACCCCGGTCCTCTGGTGCAGTCCGCGTTGCTTAACTGCATTAACAGATTATAAAACGGCCATTAAACCTTGATTTCCGGTTGACATAATCGTCGCCGGAGTAGTCACCTACTTCCGCATTGCAATCGGATGGCAATGTATAAGTCGGTACACTTCACCTTACATACGCTTAAAATTACAGAGAGGGTAGACTCCCAAATATCGTGCTTTTATGCATAGCACAAGCACTTTGCACTTTTTGTGTTGTGCTTTTTTGTTCACAACAAAAAATTCTAGTTTTACATTGCCTATCGGTAGCTAAAAATTAGTGCACTTTCCACTCGAAAACGGAAATCAATCTTCACTTTACAAATCATCCCTCAATAATGATGTGATAAAGTAATGACGAATATATATAAATATTCAAATCTTGTCCGTGGTTTGGAGTCCGTGGACATAATTTATTTTAACCAGTCAACAACTGTCCCTACATTAATATTTATAAATTCCCCGGGGTATTTTGGGGATGAACCCGGCATTCTGCCGCAGTCGGCTCTATTATTCGGCCTGCGATAAATCCGTGCCTGGGGTGAGGGAAGCGGCGTCCCTTTCGTGACGGCCGTCGGGCGTATCGAGCCACGTCTACACCAGTATACGTTTTCTTTATTTGTTAAAATACCGGCCTGGCAAACATCGTTCCATTAAAAACAAATAATTACTAATCTTTCTTGAGTTTAAGAGAACACAGTTTTTTCTGTCATTTCCCTATCGTTTTGTCTCTCGGAAACCGTTATACCCCATTCTCAAAATAGCGTATTCTAATTTATACAAAATGAAAATCCCATAATAATAAAACGTATATCCGCACTGTGAGCCATGAAAAAGAACGTTATTTCCCCAGAATTTACAATTTCCGGGGAATCATCGTTTAAACCTCCAAACGAGCAGTTTTAGTCTGCACAACGAGAGAACCGAAAAATTAATGAAGATATAAATGCTAATACAGTTGTTCTCAGTTTTAGCACAGAACAAATCCATAACAACGTATAATGTATGCGGGTTCGTCCCATCAGGAAGTGCGGGAATTCGTTTTTTTATTGAAGCCTAATTGCTGGTAAGGAAGTAAAATTTTATCTCAGAGGCCCCAGGTTCTGAAAGCGAAGAACACGAGGATTTTTTTCCGTTTTAAGTACTAACATCGATAACAGTCAGAACAGTCCCACGAACGACAGTATCGGGACAAAAAATAGAACTGCGCTGACTTCATAGGGGATGGGGTGGCCGTTCGAACGCGTGGCCGGCCCCCCACGATAGGGAAAGGGAAAACTTATCTCCCATGCCGGGAGTTTCCCCACGGTCGGTAGTAAATCTGTGCGGGGGCGTTGGAGGGGGTTGGCGGTGGTGGGAGAATCGTCGGAGGGGCGGTAGTGGGGTGGTGGTGGGGGCGGTATCGAGCGTGGTGGGGTTCGGGCAGGCGCTCACCCCTCCCGGCCCCGGGGTGTACTCCGGCCACGTCACTCCTTCCACCCGGCATTCGCATTCGGCACTTCGGGCGGGTACCTCGCGTCTCCCCCCCCCCATTATTTTGTTTATTGCTTCAGTCCAGTGTTGAGTTGTGGCGCACGGTGATAACTGCGGTGGACGTCGGAGAGCCAGTCTGCAGTGCGTTCCTCCCCCATAGCGGTTCGCCCTTTATGCAGGTATATAACCCCGTCTATAGTACCCTCTCGGTGCTCCTTGTGATGTGCATTACCGTTTGTTCTTGAGCCGGACCAAACTGTGACTCCGAAAGTTCCAGGGGGCAACGATCCCGTTTCCGCTTTATCGCCCTGTCGAAAATTGAGAACGGTTCGCGGCCGATCGATATTAGATGCCGAAAATCGCCGGTTAGAAAACGAAAATTGGAAACGCGCATAAAATCGCCCCTCGACGTTTCCATAACGACACGTTCGACTGTGGAAACGTGGCGGTGCGAGCCGAGCCCCCCGACACGATACGACAGATTTTAAGCTCAATCGATATCCCCCCAAAGTTGCACTTTGTGAGTTGCCGGTGGGATAAATTCGGATTTGTCGTAGTGCCACTTGTACCGATAACATTTATTGCGGCGAATGTCGTCAGTTCGGTAATTGGCAGACGGCGAAAGAAACTCGGTTATCCGAATTATGTTGCGATTTACGAAATGTTGTTGGTGCGGGGTTCGTCGCCAAATCTTTATCCCGAGATGTACCGCCCTACCGAATTCATGACTGCGTATAACCCGCCGTTAATTGGAGTGTACCGGTATCTGCAGTGATTCTTCGGCTTTGCAAACGAAAGATGCTCGACGACTGTGCTACTGTGGTTGTGTTTTGTTTTATATGTCGCGTAGAGCGCGATACGCCGGTCGTAGTTTATGTCCCACTGGAAGACTGGAATAGGGTTCAGTAGTGTACGACCCCGGAAGGGAGGCGGTTCGATGGAATCCAGTCGGCATTCGAGCGGCAAAGGTATAACATTTTTAAAAAAATTGTTTCTAGCCTTTAAATAAGGTTTGGCAATGAAGATTGATGAAATTCGATCAAGTGTGATCTTCATCGGTAACAAAATTGAAAAGGCGGCGATTGTCTGGCGTGGTCGTGAATAACTAGCTTATTTCGTGTACAAAAGTTTGATCGGTATTGCAGATTTAATAGTGAAATAAAATTTAAATTCAAATCAAGATTCATTCAAGATACATCAGAGTAACTTCTAATCCTCAGATACAACTATATGAGCGATGAATCTACATCCGGATAATGATTATTACGAAGCATCCGTTAACCTCCTTTGACATCTCTAATTTTCCAATATATTATTAAATTATAGAATTTCACGATAAATTGTGCTGACCCTTTGCCTGCAGACGTTTGCAATAGTTCTATACTCTGATCTATCAAATTCAGAAAGTTATTCTTCAGTAATCTTTACTCAATAAAGCCAACGTGGCGGTATAATTACATTTTAGGCTTACCATTTTATAGCTCCGATGCCGAAGTCTCCTCTGCTCTAGGTGTTGAGATTTCCAATGATTTCCTCTATTACTTCTTTTCTGTTCTGTTTTTCCGCAGGACGCTTCTACGGACAAGGCACGCCCACCTGCATTGTTTAAATTACAGCATTACAAATTACAATACGATACTATTTATTATCAATATCAGACAAAGTGACTTGATTATATGCCAATGAACGCTGAGTGTTGGCTCCGATAAGAATAGTGATAGTGGCCACTACAGGTGTCCAATGATTTAGCGCAGAACACTATCTCCTCTGTTCTTAGTGCGCAATTTTTTTCTTAGCTTTCAGAGCCACAGCGTACTGAGCTAAATTTAAACTATGTGGCCAACTTAGCCTAATCACATTGAATAAACTTCAAGTGCATAATCTGTTATGTAATTCTGAAAAGAATAATTTATAAGTTGTATTTTTAACCTTAAAATTAAAAGTGGGGCTTTTTGTATTGAAATATATATACTGACTTGTAATTTGAGAATCTCATTAATGTATCAACACCACCGCGGTCTATTGCCAGTTTTTTCATGTCAGAGCACTGTGAGCTTATGCAGTGCCTTTAGTTTCCGAATTGCGATTTCAGAATCGTACGCAGCATGCTGCTTCTGAAACAGAGTTCAATATTACGTACACACCATTAACTACTCCCTGCTGTTTATACGATCCGCGGATCGATTTGTTTTCTTATTGTCCGCCCCCCCTTTTATCGCGCTCAGAAAATGCCGCCCAGCACACAAATAGATTGACATATTTACTCTTTGCCTCTTAATTCAACTAACAGCATTTCAGATGCCGCCGATAGCTTCTTCAACTCATATTGCGATATTTTACAAGAGGACTGTTACAAATAAGTTGACTGTTGAATAATTGTTTCCTCGTGTAATGTAATCCATGCATCTCTGTGCCAAACAACCGAACACAATACGGTCTGTCGTAGATAATTGCACCCAGGACAGTTCAAGTATGAATTGTGGACTTTAGGGTGTAAAATCAAGTACCATATTAAGCTATAAAATTTATGGTTTTAGTGCTATGTTGTGACTGTATCGTTGTCATTAAATAATTACATAGAGGTCAATTATGTTTAAGGTCAATTGAATTATATTAACATCTGCTTTAATCAAGAAATCTGTTCTAAATTCATAATATTTGCAATGTAAATTAGACCCTTAGACTAGGAGTGGACAGAACAGAGTGACTTCTCTCGCCGGTGACTACTTTCATTTGGGTCGGAAGCAGAGGTTTCGACGAACGAAGAAGTACGGGCGAATACAAGAAAGAAGTTTAAAAAAAAAGGCTGAATGAAGAAAAGCTGTAATGAATGAGTCTGAAATTAGATTCCGTCTTTCTCCTCGTGTTCACTGTTGGCCTTCATGTCTTTTACAATCATAAGGCACGCGGTGAATGCCAAGAGAGGGCTTCCATACAACCAGAACTCAGTTATGCAATCCGTTTCTTATTTGTAACATGGGACATAAGATGTGTAACCAACTCAATAAAATAGTTGTTGTGTATACATTAACATTCTGTACTGTATTATCTGTTGAAAGTGTGATTTGTTTAATACAAGATTTTATTAAAAGCAATTGTTAAAAATATATGACCTACACTAGCGTTAAAGAAAGCTCCAGGACCACCTTCTATAAGAGTAATATGCTGACTGACAGTTACTCAAGGATAAGTCAAAAAGTATAAGAGCTAACATTGGACTAACCTCCTATACTATAGAACTAGAATAATAAATAACTTTTGACCTAATCGCGTATTCAGGTCATATATAGATGTTGACAAATAATTGACAGTAACCAATAATTGATAATCTTTACCACACGCTATGGAAAATCAGTTTTTATTTGTTAGTGCGTATTCCAGTCTTTCCATAGATCAAATTCAAATTTTAATGAGGAATCGGAACACAGTTTCGGAATCACTGACCCTAGACCAATACAAAACATAACTGATGTATACCTACTATATATATGTAGATTTTTGTATGTATTTATTGTATTTTCTATATTATGATGTATATATTGTTGAATAGGTTCACTGCAATTTTTGTCACATATTAGTACGTTTCAAGTATTTAAAACTTAAAATAAATTTTACTTAATTTTTTTTATTTACGAAAAAACTGCTAACGATATCTCTGTTAGGGAAACGAAAGGGAGTGTTTTGATATGGATTTTAGTTGTTTACTCTGCTCTATCACAGAAATACGTTCAGTGTATCCACTGTAAATTGAATACTGCTCGAATCGCAAACTTGTTTATTACTGCCTGGTGCTATATTAATGTCAAAATTAACCTTTAAAAAATGAATAGGGTGACGGTGACGCGTCACACACACACACACACGCAGACATAGTGTCACTCAGGCATATGTGCTGGAGAGGTCACACGACCAGACCCCCTCGTGTCATCAGGTCACGCATGACTGCCCCCTTCCCCTCCCCTCGAATTGAAAAGTCGTTGGATTTAATGCCGGGACGAGACAGGCGGGAGGGGCGAGGGGTGAATTCACCCTACCCCGGGCCTAGATTATTAGTCCCCGGACTCGATCCACCCTCGTGGGACAATACCTCGCTCGCATAGCCCGAGGGGAGAAGATTGGGAGGGGGCTTTGTTCAGGAAGAAAATATTAACGTTATGAACGCGACGTCTGCGTGTCGTCTTGTGTTAATAGTTTTCCCTATGAACTGCTTCCCGGATTATGTAAGATAGGCGGATATAGGCTGGTGAACTGCCTAATAATGGATTAGCACTTGTGTCAGATATTTAGTGTTAGTATTTAATTGTGCTGTATATAGTCGTTCAAATTTACAATAGAACAGAAATAGATTTAAATATTCATTCCGACTGGTTGGATAGGCCACCAATAACCTGCACGGTAATTAGTTTTTTCTTTAATAATAAACACATTATGAATGAGCCATATTATAAACAATACTAGTAATAATTTTTTTCGATGTTCTGTCATTTTATATTTTAATATTTAACCTGTCTTATATTTCCACGATACCTTTTCTTCTGTTTCCATGATTTCCGGATTATTGTTCGGGACGTGACAGTCGGGAAGGTTGATGGGTGAATTCACTCAGTCCCTATTACTAGACTATTAGTTCGATTGTCAAACCCCTATAAGCGGCTACTACCTAACCCAAGGCTCTGACGGTTGAAAAGGTCTGGCCAAAGGGTGTGTCTATTGTGGTACACCGAATGCTTGGTGGGTTTGAAAAAAGGAGTCAGTATCCTATTAAGTGGATTTAATTTCAGGCTTAGTCGCATCGTTCGAAGTAATGTTTCAAAATCTTGTAATTTTTGCCTCTCTGACCAACATACCCTTTTAGATATCGTTTGGGGGATTCGTGTAAGAAATTTTGTTTTAAATTTAACGGACAGACAAGGTTTCCTCCAACAAAAACCGCCATGGAATATGACATAGTTATTTTTCCCCTTTTAATAATAAACTAATTATATTATAAAATATAATTATATTATTATGATGATTGTATTCATATGTCCATTATTAAACTAGCACTGACAATAGTAATGCTTATACTCTCTACTGTACTATATGTATTTATAATTATCTAACTGAAATAATTTTGTATGGAGATATCTCCCCAAAAGAAATAAATTATTAACATTATTTCGAATTGTAATTTTTTTCCTTTATTCTGTAGCGCAATGAGCGGACTTATGCCAGCTTATTTCTAGTGGCTACGGGCCGGGGGATTCGTACAGTCGTGGCCCCTATTAATTATTATTAATACTAATAACAGTAGTTTAAAACCTGTTGTCAGTTGTCAGCAGATAACCCGGCTGTTTGTAAAAGTCTGGCCCCAGTGAGTGAACGGTGAATTCGTACGTTCGCCGGTAGGCGGGCCGAACCGTTGGCATAATCCTCTGTCCCTGTGAACAATAACCAGAACTGGATTGATTTATATGGCGTAGGAAAAAAAAAGTGTGGGTCCTGGGCTCCCCTCTTGGCGGTGCAATATGCCGCCACTTGGGGGTGGCTGGGGGAGGCAGTTAATTTCGAATTCAAGGCAGTCGCGTGCGCCCGCCCTCCACCCTTATTTAAACAGACGCACATTTAAAAAATCGACCAGTCTCAGATTTTAAATAGTATGTAGCGGTTCAAGAAAGTAAAAGTAATAGTAGGAGAAAAAAAGGGAGAAAATAATATAGAATAATCGGCTTTCTACTGATAACTTAAAACTTATCCTGAGTGAAAGTTTTACAAAAAATGTATCTCCGACAGATTTAAAAAAATGTTAAAAATAAAACGTCTCTCTTTCTTACTGGTTCTTCATCCAAACGTTTTGTGGTATCGTAAATGGGGAACAATTATTTTAAGCTACTCGCCCGAGGGTGTATAATAACGTCGCCACTGATACAAACATGCGTGAGCCCAACAATAATTTGCATAGCATATGGCATAGCATAGGACTTCATAAGGCAATAGCGATAACAATAATTTTATAATGCGTGCCAATACACAATATCTTTTTCTATATTTTTGTTTTACGTAAATACAATTGAAATCACTTGACTGAATAAACCAGTACTGCTAACAATGATACTTAAATTTTTATTGGCAAGAAAGCGAATGTTTATAAGTGTAAGTTTGATAATAATAGTATTCTATTAATACTGTGTATAGCTAAGCATTTTCGAATACAATATATACAATATAATTGTGTTTTACGGGAATACATTCTTAATTTGACTAATTTAATAAAAAGTTCGGCCACCAAAACTATTTGTCAATAACTTTCATAGGACCTTAAAGGAAAGAGTCCCTAAACGATGTTTGGTATTGTAAACAGGTTAGGGATCTTTAGCGCTCTCATTATAATGCAAATATTAAAAATTCAAACATAAAGCAAAGCATTAGGCATTTTCACCAAAAAACACTGCGCATTGTATTTTTTTCAGGTAATTTGTTTATAAAACAACATTGCGACAGAGGTCATAATTGTTTATATGTGTAAATAAACACTGTGAAAGTACTGTGGATTCCATTTACTTGGTTAATTCGAACGCCATTTTATTTGGGACAAATACTAGGAAGGAAATGCAATTGAAAACGTTCACTGGATTCTCTCGGCTTATTTTGGAACAGTAGATCAGTATATCGTCAACCATGTCAGAAAATGTTAACATATTTAATATAAAATTATTTTAATTTCAAACGACTTCATTCACAAATATAATATCGATTTTTAAAATGATGTTTCAGTCTTTAATATGAGCAAAACGTTAACGTTATAGTAATATACGAGTACGGCTGCTTCCTTCTTATCTTATCTCTGTTATTATTCTATCAGATCATTTCACAAAACCGTTTATAAGAGTAGAATATCACCTGTAATGGGAATAAATAGAATGCTAATAGTTGGCACTTTCAAAGTTTTCTTTCTAAACTATGGTTTTAAGAGTGATTTCACAAAATCAGAAGTTACAAAAGCAGTTTTTTTAAAGCATATTTCCTCATATTACTTCTTATTCAGTGGTGGCTTACACTCCCTACTTTAATAGTAATTTCTCCAATAGAATCATTCAAATTCTTTCAATTCATCTTTACAAGGAATATTTCAAGAAACAGAAAGGAGATGAGGATTAAAAGTATGAATGAGTCAAGTAAGAACTTGATTGAAATTCGAAAGACATGCTCTATCGGCTGAACTCATGTTTCTTTTTTTTGTAGGTTCGTGATGTTTCTGTCTCCTCTCGCTGGTTTGGTCTTTTGCTAGACCAAACCAGGGAGAGGAGACAGAAACATCACGAACCTACAGTATTCCAACCCCTCGCAGACCACAAAACAGGTATATCAAATTTCTTTTTTTTCATCTACACATGCCTGGGTTTCTAATAAAATGCCGTTGAGGTGAGCAAAGTACTAAGTCATAACATAGCAGCCAGGGAAGATTACACGATTATCAATACCTGACAGAAAAGTTCAGTTATGAAAATAAAAGAAACTTATGCATCACAAAATAAAATAAATTCGGAAGTTATTTAAGTTTTTGTAATCAATTTTAATTTATTGGTAAGTCCACCGCTGCTACTGTACTCGTTCATCGGAAATTTGAACGGTCATTACACGGTGCGGCCGCTTTATTCGGCGACAGAGAGGACTGGGGAAACAACAGCGGGGATCACGCTTATCGGTAGAGGCATTCTTTAGTGTTCTTTGTCCCGCGGGTCAGGAAGGGGTCATTTACCGGTTTTATACGCGGAAGCCGCCCGGGGCGGACAACTGGAGCCGGAGGGAGGGGGGGGACAAAGCGGGGAGTAGTGGACTCTCCCAGACGGCAGATGCAACCCCCTGCATACATTACACTCCTATTGTAGCCCCGGAACACACGCCCATTATCACAGCCCTCGTTTTACCGGGCGGAGGGCAAAAAAAAAATATCAAACGTTAAAGTTTTAGCCGTATAAAAATTGCCGGCCCTTTCAAAAGAGAAAAGAAATTCCGATCTTATAATCGCAACCCTTTCATACCCTCCCGTTTATGGGAGGGTCACAAGGGAAGTCGGGTTACTATTATTTTTTACAGCGCGGAATTCCGTGGGTTGAGGAGGGCGGGTTGGAGGAATGTTCTGAAAGAATTTCCTCTAAGTGCCCGTCCGCAATATAACCCTGAATTTTCCAACGGGGGCCCGGAATTTATCGGTATCTTGCGGTATTGAAAGATCGCCGCTCACGGGATAATATCTGCCTCCTCTCTGTAAAATAAACATATATGGGGGATATATTCTGCTACCAACTTGAAGTTATTCACCCATACATGCATTCGGTGTACCTACACACACGACGGTAGTGTGTACAAACCGTGCCGGGTAATGGCGTTAACCGGAAACTGCAATCAAACTGACAACCTACCGAAGGCCTTAGACGTTCGTGTGTCAATGTGAGTGTCTGTAATGACAGTACAGCGCTAAAATACAAGGAGTTCGGTCCCAATTGCATTATTTTTCCAACAAAATAGAGATCGCATAATTGTTACAGTACATAAATTAATTGCGACAACCGGTAGAATTTGGACCTGACCGACCAACGTTCTGTTCCAGGCAGTACCCTCAACGGTTACTGGCTCTGTTTGGTTTAGTACTTGGAAATGACTGCCAAATAGCATGGTACACGAATTAACCAACTCCTGTTCCAGTAATATAATTATCCAAATAGCGTTCGATGTAAAATTAATTTCCTGTAACAGATTACACTCCCAGTTCGAAAAATGGGAATGATCAGAGAGAAAATGTAGATATTCCGACTGAAATTTCAACATTCTGAACTTTTTTCCGAGGACAATTGCAGATGAGATAATCTCATGTTATGCAGGTCAACCTATTACCTTTGGTAGTACTGTTTATTGTTATTCGCGGGAAGAATGAGTATAAAAATCATGCGGGCCTGATAGGGAGAGATAAATATCAAGAGCGGTTTTCGAGGGGCCGGTCCCGGTCGGTTTGAAAGTATTAAAAATCCAGGAGGAGAAGGAGAAGGAGGAAGAGGGGAAGGAGTGGAAGAGATCCCGAGGGAGATCCCGGGGCCGCTGAATAAATCAAACTTGTCAATACACCAAATTTCAGAGCGGCAAAATATACCGCCCGTTTCTCAGCCAACCCGAGCATAATTAATGGAAAAAGAACGCCAGACACGCCGTCTGGAATACATCCCCACTCGTTGAAATTGCTTTTTCTCCCAGCCCCATTATATTTTCAATTGCTACCGGCACCGTCCGAAAACATATAGAAACGCGTTCCACGAACCGAATAGATCAAGCGTAATAATTACTTTTCATTCTTGCCCCACCGGCAACAAACTAAATGGCGAGAAACTGAAACCGGTTTTGTTAACTAGTATTCCAAATATCCACTTAAAACCAAACCATACCAAGTTACCATAATCTATCGTGCTATTGATACAACTATGTAAGTGTATTTCCTGAGAAAATTGTACCAGAATTAACATTAATGTATTGTATTTTATGTATATATATATATATATATATATATATATATATATATATATATATATATGTATATGTGTGTGTGTGTGTATAAATAACCGCACTATAATATAATCTCTTTAATAGCTGACTGCATTTTGTTTAGTGTATCTAAACATTAGTGTAGAATTGAATAAAACCGGGTAATTAACTTTATATAGAACGGACTATTTAATATAAAACATATTGAATGATGGTGAGGGGGTGTCTGGTTTCTTTGATTTGAATTATTCATGTGCGGGGTTAACAAGCAGGTAGTAGAGGTTTAATTAAGGTGTGATTTAAAGTGAGGAGAGAGGTTCGTAGGGTTGGTCCAGGGGGCGCAGATCCCAGTTTTGCAGGCTGGAGGCTGCAGGCTATCGATCCGGTCACCATGGCAACCACCTTCCTCCCCAGACCGGGCCACCACCAGCACACAAATCTCTCTCTCTCTCTCTCTCTCTTCCCTCTCCGCTCCAAAAATACATATGTAATATGTACAAACGTAACGTACATACCGGGAAATTGAAGTCGAAGATATATTTCGTTCTGTCGAAGTACGCACGATCAAATACGTCTGCTGAGAGCCAACCGTACTGACTGAATCACGAACATCACTCGTCAGCCTGAAACGAACAAAAATTGTACATTTCTTATAATCGAAGTGAAGATATCGGAGGGAAAGGTTGCGAGGGTTACGAATATAGTCGTGTGATTATCTGTCAACATAAGCAATTATGTACTATAAAATAATTGTTTTCCCTCCTCCCAACTTCTGTATCCACCCCTTTACCCTTTGACTTGTCCTTATCTAAACCGGTTTCGGATTCTCGCCACCCTCGCAACATTTGCGAAAAATACATATAAGCACTGCAATACATATTTTGGATACTACAATTCTTTGCCGCCTTTATGAACAATGAACGTTCTGTGATATTTACCACGAAATTGATAATTTTCGACCTTGTTAACGCCACTACGGAATATTGTTATATATTTAATTGCAGAAGTAGTGTTTCTGTTAAATGAACACACGGGTGTTTCTGATTTACATACCCATTGGGTATCCTGCATGAAGGGGTTTTTATGCGACTAGCCACTCTTCTCTTATATTTAGAAAACAAATTATTCAAATTTTTAAAACTGACCCCTGAATTGTTCCCTTTATATCGGACGGTGAAGAAACACGATTTCTGCCGAATATTTGAGCCACAAATGCGGGTAAAAAAAACAACCCTCGCGGAATATTCTCGGGGCTACAATTACGGCCAATTTCGACGACGACCATTTCGGATTTGAAAGCGTACAACCTTTTCGCCGGCGTGGCGAGGTAGATGTCTAGCGACGTTGGCGGTACCGGCCGAAAGGTAAACTTCAGCAAAATGAACAGTTGGGGCACAAACACTATTTTGTGGCCGCAACTCAAACGTCGAACAAATTAGAACACACAAAACTGAAGTTGAGTTGCCCTCCTGAATAACTCCCTACACCCGCCCGCGGAACCACATAGGTCAGTCACTTAATTGTATACTGAATATAGTATATACCACCATGTACCGCGTGCATACACAATAAATAATTATGAATAAAGAGAGAGGAAGAAACATACTATTATTCTGAAGTATAATTAAAATCTCATTGGCCCAAATGCAATTAATGTACTTAAGAAAGTGAATTTAGCACTCAAGTCACCCAGAAAATATTTTTCAAAAACGCACAAAAGAGGGATGAAATTGAGCAATTTAAAATAAATTTTGCCTTATGTTTGAAGGTATAGAGGCAAATATGTAGCTTATTACCTGGTACTTATAAAAACATATTAACCGAGATACTGTCATTGACGGGCGAAATACTATAACACGTAGATGATATTCTTCTAAATTCTGAATATTCAGGGAAATTATCGAATAAGATCGTCCTGCTAAAAGGTTTTGTTTAAATAATTTGTATCTTTATAAACTTTAGTCATTTTCAATAAAAAAGGTAAATTATTGGTGGTGGCGAGAAATTTGACTTCGGTTGCATAATATTCGAACCGAGTTAGGGCCCGATATAGGGCCAAATCCGATATAACGACAGAGAGAATTCGGTTTAAAAATTTTACCGGTTTGAACCAGAATGGAAGCGGATCCGCATATAACTCGGGAGCACAAAAAAAAACGAGAAATCCCCGGGGACAATAACGTTGTATCAGATCGCGCGGAAGTGGCTTCCCCGCCTCCCCACGGGAACATTAAAAAAGTCGGGGGCGGTATTTTTCTGGCACTGGGCTAAAATAATGGGCCAGCTTTATGTCCGCCGACAAATGAAAGGGAGGACGGGGCCAGCGGCCATAAAGGGACCGACAAAAGGTGAGCCCGGCACAGTTGCGTCACCTTCTGTCCAGGGCTAATCGCGTTTATATTTCCGCGAGAGACGTCCGCGAAGTAAAAGGCGGTCGGAAGGACAAAAAAATTGCTGATTCGGAGAAGGATAGCGAAAATAAAATGTTCGTATTTTCGTAATATATTTTTCACTGTTTCAAATAGTCATACGCGGAATTATGTATCATTTTCATAAAAGTTTGGCGTCAACTATGTATACGACTTGAATATTAGAGAAGGTTTCTGTGACCAGAACCTGAATTATCACTAACTTCCGGTAGGATCGCTTAATATTGATGGGAAGAGTCTCGGAAGTTGTCTGCTTCCAAACACTAGAAAAATCCCGGAACAGCGGACGGTCATCCCCCTGCCAATCGAGTCTCTTCCCACAGTATTACGCGATCCTGCCGGAAGTTACTTAGTGAGAAGTATACTTTTATGTCCGTTGTCGACATTTCTATTCCATCGGACAATGTCTTTCAACATTACACATTTACAACGCCTGCTATGGCGTGGTTCCTTTCAGTATTCCTTGAACTCAAGACCGGGCAGTTTGACGGTTCTCATAGCAACTTATAATACCTATAACCTTGTATAAAAAAATTTTAAGGTATACCAAATCGTTGATGTAAATTCAAGGGACTAATTTATGATGTTTATGGGCTTTAAAAAGGAAGTTTCACTACCGACGAAGAAGGATAGTTGAGAATATTTTTTGCAAAATTCAACACATTTCGTGCATAAAATTACAACCGCCTACGAGCATGACAAAGAGACGTCCGACTTATGTGGACGCGGATTAAAATTAAAAACTATTTAAAAATTAATTTTACGGAGAATTTTTCACTTTGTTTTTTTAGGCTGAGTGTAAACAAGAAAGGATTCTTTTTGCAGAGGTAGTTCTCTGTGAGAGAGCGCACACATGGGTGAAGGCTGAACGGGGTGTTGGGTGAGGGCGTGTGCAGCCACCCTGTCTAGGGCGGTCGGGGGTTGCCATGGCGACCAGATATTGATCTCACCTCGAGCATCCCTCCTCCCCCCACTCTCAATTATTCATCCCCCTCCACTCCTTTCCTCTTCCTCGGCATCCTTCATTCGGTCATGTATTTTACCACTCTCTAGCCCCCACCCCCACGGCTTTTCCTCTTTTACTTTTTCCATTAGAGCGTTTTTATTTATTAGGAGCCTTCTATTTTTTCCTTTTTCTACCCCCTTCTGACCTATATTCTATATGCTCATTATTTATCAGATGGCCGGCATACTTCGAATATACTATTTTTAAAATTCCCTCCCTCGGCTGAACGATCCCGGAAATATTGAAAATAACTTCCGAAAACTTTATATGCGCCATCACCGCTAATATCCCCCATGCGGTTTCTTCAGATAAGACGAAAATACACTAGCAGCAAAATGAACGGAGGAGGGGGAGGTCGCTGTATGAAATTCGAACGCGGCCAAACTCAGGCTAGCAGAACTCGATGTAATTGGTTAATTTACAATATTTCATTGGTTTTCTAGCCATGGTTACCGCCAGAGACATTCATTTTTAACTTTCACATCGTTTGCGTAACCGCACTCAACTGTTGAAATAAATTATATAATTATGATTTTAAATGGCTCTTCCTAATAATCGTTCTCTATATCCCTACTATGGTTAGAAAAAATTATCAGTCCTACGTATTTAACAAATCATAGGCTTTATTCCTTTACGAGTTATATAAATGTTTACAACACGTAATAGACTATTATGAATTGTATGCGGTAGACGTTTAGCCATCTAAATATTTCATAGAATGTTAAGCTGCACAATATATGTACAATTATATACAATGTTGGTTATATTCAATTTCATGCATAAAAACGATTAAAAAACTCTTACCGTTATTCCCGTAGATACTGCAGCAGTATCTTCATATAGCATAGGCCCAGCCACCAGGAATCTTCTTCGATGGATGATTTCACTCCTAGGGCGGAACGACACCGAGGACTTAGTGTTCTGGGCTGGTCGGACAGGAGTTCCTTACCTTTGTTCCCGTCTTCACCTATTGTTTTCAGAAATAAAAAATAGAGAGTACCAGAGTTGGACAAACACTGAGGAAGGGATTCTACTTGATAGAACCTATTTGAGTCCAGTTGATAACGACTTTGGAATGTTTATAACTTTACATTTTAACGATTGTCGTTACATAAATGTCTTTTTTCATTGTATATTAACCCGTGCATATATCCCTTGAGAGGGATATCATGTTAATTGATTAAAATGTGAATTGGTTCGAAACATTTTGGGTGTCAAATCACTTGCGTCCTTTATATTTCCCATGAGTCTCCAGGCGGTAACGCTTGCCGAGAGATTAATTATTATACTTCACACAATACGCTATCAATAATTAAACGTGGTCTAGACCGGCTTTTAGCAATTTTAATTATTTCTAGTACACACCTCAAGGCTACCGAATCGACATGCCCCTATGAATTTATAAACTTAATAGATTTAGTATATGACATTTAGTGGTCTTAGGGATCACATCGTGCATAGGACGCGCTGATCAGAATGGAATGAATAAAAAATAAAAATGTCCCACCCTCATTATTCCGCTTTTCGGTCAAACAGTCAGTAGAATTCAGTGGGGCGTAGATAAGAGAAAATTAAGTAGACAATGGACTGTCTGAAGTTGTAGACCAGAGGTGGCGATCTAACTGAATTTTTACAGCTCCCCAAATACAGTGTACGTGGGCCACGACACGTCTGAAAGTTTAAAACCCCGGAGCGGACTGGAGCGAAGGCCTCCAGAGACGGTGAAAAAATCGCCCTCTCCGGAATCTCAATCCCCCGGTGGTTTCATTTCCCTCTGCCCAATCTACCAGATTAGTAGCCGTGTAAAGTCATCACGTCTGCACAACCCACGTTCTGCATGCTCATCAAGGCACTCTTGTGGGCCAGCTTAACTGTGGCTGGGATTTTTTTTATTCCTTAATTAGTTCCGTCGGCATTTTTCCAGAGATTTCCGCCCAGGTGTCTGACGGCTGAATTTTCAAATCTCTTTATTCTGGGTCTTTTATTAAGGCCCCGACGAAATCGGGGACTCTGAAAAGTGTCTCTAAAGAAGAATCACGGGACAAAACCAAGGGAAACAATGAGCATGCAATGAAGGGGAATAAATACGTTCAGAAGTTAGGGTAAAGAACCAGCAGCCGGGCAGTATTGAGAGTAAAACATTCACACGCCACGCAGAAGAGAGGGCACTAAAAGAAAAGTCACCAGGAGGGGTTCCCGTTATTCATTAAGTGAAATTACTTTCAATGTTTACTGTAATTTAAATAAATTTAGGAAATTCCCCTAGTACATGAATTACAGCATCAAGTATTGCAGGAAATTATTAATCATATGAAATACCCAACACCTAAAAGTGTGAATAGAAAATACCTGCTTGGTAATTCTCATTATGGTTTTATTCTTATGATTCTTTGTCTGTACCGAAGAAAACAACATCTTCATTCAAGCATTCTGTTTTTCATACCTGTTTGGTTACCCATCTGGGGGAAAATAAATTTTATGTATTAAAAGAATAATGAATATTGATTGTCACAGTTATATTGAAATAAATTTGTACTGATAAATGTCAATGGATGTTTTCTAACCTTTGGCTTAAACAATTAAAAAATAATCCATTAACAAAATTTGTTTTTCACTTCGTTTATTTATAATCTACTGAGACAACTGGCAAAGCATGGCAAGTCCACGCATGATCCAATGTTCAACCGGCTGTTTGGTGGGCAAAAGCATGGCAATCACAAAATTTGTTGAGTGTCCAGTGGTTGACAGCACACCTCGTCTTTCAGAAGTCTTGTATAATGGGCACGTGTACCTCGTACCGATATTTAAATCAGTACGCCTGATTGGTATCAACCACATCTGTAGACAATAAATGATCATATGAAAACATTACACATATATAGATCAAGATTCTACTGAAGGATATGTCCTTTTCATTATTAAATAATAGTTCCTAGTCTCTTCCTGTCTAATTTAATTGAAAATAGTAAAACAAAGATTCTAAATAACTGAACCAAAACAAAAGTTACCAGAAAAGATTAATTGATTATTATAAGATAAAATTATTATACAAATAATAAAATTTTAATCAGGACATTTTAAAATCATAATTCAATGAGTAAATTAATACAAACCACTGGCAACACATCGTATAAAACTTTAGGGAATGATTCATCTAAAGCATGTGTATTCTTGTTCCAACGACCTCCATCTAAGAACAAACCATCGACATATACACCATCCTCAGGTGGTTCTGGGAATTCTGTTTTCCTTGTGATCTGTAAGATGAAACGTCAACACAACATTAAATCCCTCCACGCTATGGTTTGTTAAGATTTCTAATTTATACGAATGAAAAATCACCTCAAAATCAAATGCCAAGAGGTCGATAGGTATTTTATATTTTCTGGCAAAGTTCTGTTGGGCACCAGTCAAAAAAGCTTGCGTGAAGAAAAAACCAGACAACCAGAATATAATTGGTGGTCCTTCATCAAACCAGGTCTAAACAAAATATTGAATGTGTTGCATTAAAAAATTAAGTTTCTTTTATCACAATAATGGGAGTAACATAACTAGTTGAATTTAATCCTGTGGGATGGACTGATATAAGACATGTAAAATTTATTCATAAACATAGCAAGTAATTATTTTGTGAATGATAATGGAATCAGTTTATATATAGAGCATACCTGCAGGAATTTCAGCCTGTCAAGGAAATCATTAATGTAACTCCCTAAAGGTTTTAATGATGGATATGATTCTTTAGCAAATGCAGCTGGTATTTTCCCAATAAGTACACTTTTAAATACTGCTTCCAAATCAAATGACATCACAACCTGACCTATGAAATAAATTTGCCATGTTACTAATAATTTCAGGGCAGTATATAAACACACCTGAACTATACTGCATGTTAAACTGCTGTTTTTCAATAGACTACAACTGCCACTCAAATTATTAAGGGTAATGCATATAATTTCAGGGTACCTTTGATGGCTTTTTGTAGGTTTATTAAACTGCTACGAATGGTTGACAATAGTTTGTTGAACCTTCCCATCTCCTGTACAAGCACAGTGTTCATTGACTGGTTGTATGATGTAGGATATTTCTCCAAAGCCACAACAAGATCAAAATTTGGTGGGAGCTTTTGTAATATATCTTTGGCAACATCATACACTAATTTATCTGCACTTTGGCCACTTTCACCACTGGAACCCTCTTCCTAAACAAAAAAATGACAGTGTTTGTAAACAAGAAACTCTAAAAACAAAACATTGAACGTAATAAAAATATTAATCCTTGCTGAATTGAATGATATTTATTCATTAGCAATGCTATATATAAAAAGTGCATCACGGTAAAATCCTGCATGCAATAAGAATAACCAATTTACATACCCTTAATTTTTTATATTCCCACAAATCCTAGTATGCAAGTAAAAAAAAAATGAAATGATTTAAACATTTTTATTTTCAAATTTCCAATTAAAACAAATTCAATATAATTGCAATGTATTCAATATTAAATACCAAACCTACTCACAACTCTATCCTTTGTGTTGTTCCAGCATGAAGATCAGAAAAAGTTTAATGAACAATGAAATATTATAATGGTATAAAAAGTCTTTATTTAAATAGAAAGAGAAGTAAGTGATCAAGAAATTTTGCTTTTTTTACCTGGGTCAAGAGTGTGCTTGAAAAGAGTAAATCTGTTTCCTGTCGATCTTTCATAATATCTGCATTTTCATTCATACCAAATATAGTTGGGCTAATAACAAGAGGTAAGTCTTTAACATACCTAACAAATTCTTCATGCTCTTTAGCCGATGGAGTATAATATAACTCTGGAAAAATTTGAAGTTGTAATATTTAACATTAATAAGCATCATTTTCTCTTCACTGTTGGAGTGTAAATCTTACTTGACTCATCAAAATAGTAAATATTCACTTCATCCAACAATTTCGGACAATAATACTTTCTTAAAATGGTATTCAGGCACCTCCTGTCCCAGTCATCAGTAACCCTACCACCATAGTTGCATTCTCCTGTCAAATAGCATAGAGCTTCGAACTGAACATCCTACAGATACATTTTATCACAAATTATTGTACAATTATTGAAATATTTTTTATTTAAAGCTTCTAATTTCATATATCTACCTATCTAATATATAAATTAATAATTTGTCTTACATCATACTGATTGAGAAACATGCTCAATTGCTGAACACTGATCCTGAGATCAGTTTCATTGAACTCATATGGTATGTTCCAACCCAATGGACCAAACTTACGACGCTCCTGTACCAAAGCATGGAAAAAGCACAGGCCAAATATCAACCTTTTGAAAGGGATCTCTTGTTTGCATCCTTCATAAAATTCAGGATCAATAATAGGATCACTGTGCAGAGACCTGTTTGAACATTCAAAAAATTAAATTTAAATTATTTGCTTATTTATTTATGAACTAATAAATAATTGAATATTTCTAATAAATTCATTTTTAAAACACATTAAAGCACATTAAAATTACTGGATGCTATCAAACAAAGATAACTAAGTAATAGTTAAATTGTGAGGAATATTAGTTACTTTAAATTTCACCTAATTAGTTACCTGAGTATGTTGGCCCTAAGTCCTTTTGGGGGTTCATTGGTCATCTTGACTCCATTTTGAAGGACTAAAACAGGAAAGTGATCAGCTGGATAAGAAGTAAGCCATAGTCGGAAATCGGGATGTGTAACATCAGGTGCCAAACTTTCACATGTCTGCAGAATGAAAAATAATGACTAAAGAATGGTCTACACAGAAAGATATTTTTATGAAAAGTAAGTGATAACATTCCAATGATTTTATTTCTTCATAAAAATTTTAAACATTTGCTTCACCCTTTCAAGTACATGCATCCAGCTCTTTGCCAAATGGCAGTTCTGAAGAACAACCCAACTGCCATTCTTTGTTGCCTCATTGATCAATCTCATGGCTATAGGGCCTTGACCTTGCCCTAGTGACAATGAATTTAACCTACCACCTCCAAAACCCTGCATGAAATAAAAAGAAGAAAATAATATAAATGATATGTAAAAAAGTAAGTAACTCTATATTAATTTTCAATTTGTATAACTTTGTATAATAACAGGTCAAAATATACATGGAATTCACTACATAGTCCCCATATGGCCACTCTATTAATAAATTATAAAATCAATATTTTTTTTAATAAGGTAAGTAATAGATGGCTTGAGTATTTACTCTGTTTTCATCCATGAAGTTATAATTTCATAAATAAATATAAAATTATTTTTTATTTCAAATATTAATTACCATATCATCTGCAAATTTCAGAAGTGTTGCTGTAGGGTCAGCACCGGGAGTCAAGATGAATATAAGAGGAATGGTGCAGTGAGAATCGCAGAAAGATGCTTGAAGATCAAATGGAGGTGGCTCTACAAATTTCTTACCCAGCTGAGCTACAGAAAAAATTTGATGTTTATAATAGGATATTTCATTACAATAGTTTACAGTGTTTCATTTCAGATGTAATTACATTTAACCAGATTCTGAACAGCGGGAACAACTTTGTCAGGCCTCAAGCACCTGAGAGGTAACATCCTTTGGAAAATTGTCAATTTCTCTTCCCAGGGAGCGGGCAATGGAGTATTGTGTGGTTCAATAGCATCAATATATACTTTCCAATCAGATAAATTGTTTTGAAAATGTACTCTAATACCCTAAAAATTAGTTTGTAATATGAGTATTATCAAAAAAGGCATTTAGAAATACTTTACTAATTATGACACAAACATTACTGATGTAAATATCAACAATTATAATTTCCATGCAAAGACCTTTAGTGTTTAAACATTATAATATCAAAACTTTACAAAAGCCTGCTTGTTTAAATGCAGAATTGTGACAAGCTATTACTGTCACCAATGTATAACTAAATGGATACCCTAAACAATATAATTGGCAATTTGAAAATGCTTCAAATTAAAGAATGATGTAGCAAACTGACATTAAATACAGGTATTTCATCACATCTACACAACTCATTCCAAGACATGCTGGGTAGCCAACTGGCAGGATTTGCATAAGGATTGTCCAGTCCAACACCACCAGTCAATAGAAACATCCATTCAGTTGGATCCAATTCATTACGACTGAACATTAAATTCACCGTCAGTATCATGGAAAACAATAACTTGTCCTGTAAAAATAAAGTTTATGAGTGGGTACATATTATCAAGATGTACAGAATTGTTGAATTACTACAATTAAAATTGTCCTAACAATATTTAAAAAAATTAAAACAATAGTTTGTTTTAATAAAATGTATATTCCATTAAAACATAATTAAAACTAATACCCACTTTTTCAAACAAGCTTCTACATATGTTGACATATAAAGAATAGGTAAAATATTCTGATAGATCTCTGATTCTGTCTTCTACCACATCAGTTTTTTCAGTGTTGTCAATAGCTGATTTGAATAGATTGACAAACCAAACTAAAGAGTACTGATACATAGGATCTATATTGGCCAAATTAGCTGCAAAGATAATTTTTTCTATAATTTTCAGACAAGTTTACATACCTCTGTCACAGGCAGTGAAGTTACAACAAGTGAAATATTGATTCACAAAATTACATATTAAATTAAAATTAAAACATAATTACTAAATAACAAAGTTAAACAATACAATAGTACAAATACTGAAATTTCATAATAATCTTATAAATGATTACTTTGTAAATGCATTCATTTTTATTTCCAGTATATGAAAAATAAGTGAAGTAATAAAAACTCACTGATACTAAAAAACAGTACAGTGGAATGAACAGCAATAGGAGTATACTCCAGTCGTGCTGCATCAATTGATTTTTCTGTAACTTCAGCAACAGCTTGCTTTTCTGAAATATCATTAGCCAGGACTTTTGATGAGCTTAAAATATTTACTGCCTCTTCGTCTTCTAAGATATTCCCTTCTGAACTTGATAAAACAAGTAAAATTTTATCCTCAATCTCTTTCAACATCCTGAAAAAATTATGATTAGTGTTAGTTTTACAGTGTGTGGACATATAATAGAAAATAACTTGAATAAAGCTTTAAATTAAAGCTCTGGAAAATATGGTTTCTTAATCTAATCAACAATAATGAAAATTTACTGTTTTTTAATTTCAACACACAGTTAAGAATGGTATTCTACAATGAATACAACTTAAAATTAACCAACTTTAACGAAAAATTAAACTCAATCTGAAATGTAAACTGAAGTACAGATGAAATCTATGTATTTGAACTAACAAGTAAGTTAGTATATCAAACATAAATAAAACATTGTTATTCATGTGGTAAGTAAGATAATATAGTAGATTTAAAATGTCCTTTGGTAGTATTGTAAAAAATATTATGAATTGCATAATTTGCAGTTCTATGAATTATCTAATAGTCAGTTTCTATTGACTACCTCTTGTTGTCAGCACCCTGCACAATAAGTTGGTTCTTCTCTGCTTCTAGGTCCGGCCTGTCTTTGGCAACTACTATGCCCAAAAGTTGATCATCCAAGCCAACAGGAGTGATCATAAAATTCAACAGTGTAACTTTCACAGCTATCTCGGGCAAGTAGTGCGGATTTCGTAGTTTTGTTGTAATATAAAACCTAGAGCATTGTGTTCAAATATTAAGAAATTACAGTGTTTCATAAAAATCTATCACGCATTAACTAATTTCGTTATATTATTCCGTATCGTGCTAATAATTCATTCTTAACCTTTAGACCAGGGGTCAGCAAATTCCACAATCCAAGGAGATACTTTCCAAATATGAAAATTTGCGGTGAGATACCCAAGATAGAATGAAATAAAAGTTGTTTGATAAATTTTCAGCGCCCGATGGTGGATGATGCAATAATAGTTCAAAATGGTGGATACTACTGTTGTCAAGTCTACCAATTCACGAAAATGAATTTTCCCATTGGAATTGATTTTTAATTTCTGAAATAATGTCCTTTCCAGTAGTTCGTCCCTTGACTAGAATAACCTTCACAAATTTTTCTTTTGTCTTTAAATCATCAGAAATCATTTAAACAAAAACTACCACATTGAGCACTATCCACAGCATCTGTATACAATTGTACCGTATACAATTGCATAATATACAAAATTTTGAATTCCAAATGAGGAAACTAAATCCACCATTGAACAGTAACAAGCCTGATGAGTCAGTTTAGCCAACCTCACTCACTTGAAATCCTTCATTACGGACCTAGCTGCACTGTTAGCTTAGCCAACTTCCAATAAAAGTTCCAATAAAATGAACTTAGCAATTAAGGAGTTATTGTTATTATTTTAACCACTACCAACAACATTAATAAAACGAAAGAATATAAATATGTACCTAAACTGAGGAGAATATTCTACAACGGAGTCACCGAGTTTGATACAAATTGCTCCTCCAGCTTTAAATGTTTGCTTTAACAACAAAGGCTCTAGAAGCGCATCCAGTTCTTCGCCAATATTCTCAAGCAATACCTTGGAAATAAAAGGCCATTATAATAAACAAAACAATTTTAATTTCCTTGTTCTACTTGTGATAAAAGTTTGTTATATACTTACAGGTTGGCCAAATTGTATAGCATTTTCCAGAATTCTAACGTAGTCTGTTTGTGTCATTCTAATTATGCTTAAACTATTTGCCTTCTCCATGTTTTTTATCCATTTGTTTGCTTGGCCTTGTGGATCAATCATCAGTGGAAATCTTCGTGCATTCCTATTGTGATATAACATTGGTGTATTAATAACTCTCAGATGTTAAGAATAGCAGAGTGTGCAAGAGTAGGTAAACGGAATATTTTATTGTGTTTAATAATTCCATTTTTTTATTAAAAAGTTATTTAAGTACATAAAAATTGTGCCAATTTCATTACTATTGCTTAATATGTGACAGTGCTTAATACTATTAAAATTAATTGATACAGACGCAATATGAAAAGCATCTGCATAAGGGGCATTACTTAATGAATATTAGAAACAGAAAATTAGCAAGGAATAAGTGAAACAAATACTTACTTAATGATTATACCATTTTCAACAGAAAAATAATCGCTGGGAAGGCCGAATATATTCCATGCCCTAATTTCAACTGGCTCTCCAAGAATGTTAGAGAGAGCAAAATCTTCAGTGCATACAATGTTGTAGGATTTGACTTGCTGAACCCACGATTGTATTTGTTTTGATCTGAACTGCATTGTGAAAGGTCCTAAGTATGCCACTACGCCTGATGCAATTAATACATCACCTGCAATGTCATGAAGTAATACTGAATTAAATATAATCAGGATAACAATATCGTGCAGTCTTTAAGAAACATAAAGGTAACAATGATCTGCCTAAATGATCCATGTACAAATAATATACAATGAAAAAATGTATTACTATCGTTGCATAACATTACGAATCAGGCTAGGAATTCCTAACAAATTAACCTCCAATTAATCCCTAAGATGTAACTTGTTGAAGAGGTTGAATAGTTTAAATCCATTCCCTCATTGCCATTTTAATCATTGCAATCAAATTACTTAAGGACTGATAAACGAGAAAAAATATTTAAATTAGTTATTACAAAATAAATTACCGGTAAGTGTGAAATATCTTTCTCCGAGAGATTTAGCCGTCTCTGACCACCTGGTCTGTTCACCCCCCAAGCCCCCAATCAGCTCTTCAGCCCGGTGGAGTTTCATTGTACAGAGGTCAGCATCAGCTTGCAATGCAGCGAACCTAGTTCTCTGAGCATCCAGCTGGTCTTCAAGAGCCTTCACCTTGGCTTGTACCTCTCTCAGTTGGGCCCTTTTCAGCTCCAGGGATGCCATTGCAGCTTGAAATTGGGCTTCCGCTTTTGCCAGAGCAATCTTTTTCGGTGCCACTACTTTGGCTACCACATCATATTTGGACATGGCTATTACCCATTTGCATAAACCTAAAAACCATTGGAACATTATGTGGATAAGAAAACAAATAAAGCTACAAGTAACGCTTAACCATCTCTTAAAATTGTATTCTTAATTAATTTTCATCTATAATTTTGGATATTTAATAAATGTTTTCCCTAGTTATCAATCAGCAACTGTACCTTGTGTACTAACACTGATCCAAGCTTAATATAATAACTCATTTCACTTGTTCAGGATTCACAAATGGCCTCCAAAAGGAAGAGCATATTCTGAACGCTATGTAAAACCATAGCAATATTTTTCTTAGGGTAGAATTGATTCCTCCATAATAATTGAAGCATTATTAAATATCCTTACCTTCAGCAGCAGTTGAGGCAGTTTTAATTTTGTCTGGATCAAATTCTGGGTTAGCTATAAATTTTTCATTGATAATTTTCATAATTCGAGGGGGGATATTGTCTTTGTCATAATTGATCAATCCCTCGAGGAATTTCATGTCACCGAGAACACGTTTTGATGGCCCCCAATAATCTTCCACCATCTTGCCACTTCCTTCTGGATCTGGTATTCTGTCAGGTTTAACATCCTGAAAAACAACAGTTTTATTGGACTTAGTTAACTATATCCCTTACCTGAAACTTTTATAACCGTTTTGGACCATACCTTGATAACACAAATCGCTTCCATTACAAGTTTAACACCTTTCGGAGGATTTTTCATAGATTTCACTACTGTGATATCGGCCGGGGTCAATGTATTGAGAGCTGCTAAAGCAGAGTCTAAAATGGGCATGGCTTCAGCCAAATTTTCATCGCACTCGTTTTTAATAGCCTGAGCTGCCTGTGCTTGTTCATTAGCAGCAAGTTCATCAATTTTCACTATGGCTTCAACCTGAAAATATCATTAATAAGCATTAAAATTTAACAATTGCTACCCAAGACCCCATAACAAATTCTAGATCAAATGAAATTAGATAAACCTTAGTAAACTAGTATCTTAATAAAACTCTTAATATTTAACACAATATAATGTGCTCATGAGTTATAACTTTGAGATTAATCTATAAGTTTTTACCTTTGCAACATCTTCAGACTCCAGTTCAACTTTAGCCATAATTTCTTTCACATCAAGAGCTGCAGCCTGCAATGCTGGCTGTAGCTGTTTTAGTTCTTGACCCATTATTGTTATCTGAGCTGCTGCATGAGCTAATTTTTCAAGTCCAACCTCATACCTTTTTTTGCCCACTACCACTTCCCTGGTATTAAATAATTATAGAATTACTCATTAAAAATTAACAAGAAACAGGAGACGTGGCCATAAGAACAGATATTAGAGCCAGAGCATACTCTCTTTTCTTCGCGAGGAGATCCTTAAATGTCGAAATGAGTTCCAGATATGAAGTGGGCGTGACGTAGGTGTGCCTGCCAGTCCTTACTAGGAACTCGCTGGCAAGATTCTGAGTTGAAGTGTGGAATTCTTGACACATATCAATACAAGCCTCTCTTTCCTTATTTGTCAGATCTACTACTGACAAGAATCTTGTAGCAACAGCCAGCAAGGCATCATCAGGCCATGGCTGCAATCAATTGTTAAAATTAGAAACCTCTTCCAAACTACAAATTATTAGAATACATAAAATTCTTTCCCATTAAAAATGAAAAATAAAGAAATTGTTATTTGAAACAAGTTTAAATTCCGTACTTTAATGTTTAATTTGACTTATATTTCCAAATTCAAATTTTGGCAAATATCCCTGCCAATTAACACATTTAGAATTATTAATACAATGACTAACAAACACTCTACAACATATCTAATATATTAAATAATGTTATCAAACCTGGAACCAATCTATAGTGCAGCAGTTAACAAGTGCTGGGAACTTTCGTAAACGAACCCTGAAACCGTCACCAATGGGGCTGAAAGCCAATACCACGTGTAATTGTTCTCTCACTATTTGCAAGAAAAAATTGAATAAAGCCACTGGGCTTCCATCCGTCTGTAAATAAAACAATATCAAAACTGTTCAAACCATCCAACATTTTACTCAATAAATGGTGTAAAAATTGTTAGTCCTATGAGGAAGTATTTTTTAATAAGTAGTTATTAATAATTGTATTTTATTGCAAACATCAGGGTTACCTGCATAGATTTATCTCGTGACCTATCAATGATTCTCATTTTTTCACATATGTCAACTTTTTCATCCATCGCAAAAATATTTGGAACTTCTCCAGAATTCAATAAATTATTTATATCTTCAACAAATGATTCTTCCTTTATCTATAAATGATAAATAAATTATAATTTAAAGTGGGTATTATAAACTAAATATTTATCTCTAAGCAACAAATAAATAAAAAATGTATGTACGTACTTGAGTGTCTGTGAATAAAAAGACAACATGCTGGTCACTGGCACTTGCCTTTCGTAATATATTTTTCACATCTTCATGCCATTCATACATTCCATATGTTTTACTTATTTCAACCTATATTTTGTACAAATTAAATAATAATTATTCAAATAACCCTACAATACATCATTCAATAAATTATAAACGTAAATCATTAATTTTTCATAACTTAAACATAAAACTAACATTTCCATGCATTATTATAAACAAAAAAAAAATAACTAACCTGGAAAAGATCATATTCTGAAATATGAGTTGCAAGCCTTGTAAGTGATTGTCTTCCAGAGCCTCCTACACCCACAAGTAATGCGTGACTCCTAGGTTGTTTAAGTATTCGACAAACTCTTGACAAATGCTCAATTGCAAATCTGAAATATAATAATTTAAAGAGAATTAGGATAATAAAATCGGTGTATAATTGGTTTCTTTTATATAAAATCATTCTAAATAATAAAAGTATATATAAAAAAGACATTTAATAAAAACTGTTTACTTACCTAAACATGACAAGGTTCATTGGTTTCTTACTCATATTATTAAACTCATTCAGATAACCCTCTACAATAGATCTTAAAGCATTCCAATCATGAACTTCTGCATAGTTGCGCTGATCAGCTTTGGGATTTGCAAAATCACAGTACATTAACTTACGAAGTTCATTTTCACCAACCTTGAGAAAAAAGGGTTCACATTTAATTTTCATTAGTTATAATAGATCCAAAAATATTTATGAACCTAAGATGAAAGTGAAAATGTTTTCACTGTACCTAGAATGAGTTTACAATTTTATTTCAATTGTGAGATATTTGCTGAATTCCAGCATTTTCATTAAAATATTTTTAAATGTTCACCTTGTCTCCTGCTTTATCACAAAGATGCGTAAAAATCTTGTCCATATCCTCTTCCAGATAACTTTGACAAACTGTATGTAATGTATCAAACAGCCATTTTCGGTCATCATCATCAACCAGCCTGTCATAATAGACACGTAAAACTTCATGAACCCACAGCCTTTTCATTGCCACCAAATCCTCCATTACCTCAGGCACTGATAATAATACCCCCTATAAGCAGATATATGTTTAAATCCTCCGGTGAAAACAACTATAAACTGAGAAACTATCTTTATGATTAGCACATTTAGAAAAATGAATAACTACAATGTGGTTACCTGAATAACTCTTGAGAAATCTCTTAAATTGAAAAGATAATGAGATTTGGCTGGAGTTGGTAACAAATTGCTTAAACTTTGCTTATAAACAGAAAGCGTTGCACCTACAATTTGGTCAATGCATGGGTCGAATTCCTTACTGAATCCTCTGAAACCAAATGAAAAAAAATCAGTTTTGAATTCTCTAAATTTAAAATTTTAACTATTCCCAAAATGTGGAACAAAAGTAATTTTGAAAAATCAATTTTACCTCGTATCAAGATGCCAAAGCATAATTTTACTGAAAATCATGACCATGGTGTCATCATTGAACTCATTAATTACAAGGATATTGAAGTGCCTCCAAAATCTTGGTGTCACACTTTTGCCCCCACTGGGGGGATCCATAGCACACATTAGCTAAGTACAAATGGAACATGCTTAAAATAAAATTTAATGGCTTTTAACATTAACACTAATTTTCAGAAAACAAGATCCTAATACAGGATAAAAATATTTGAACATTAATAGATGCAGGAATTCAAGTAACAACAAAGCCTTTATAAATTAATTCTTGATTTAATTACATTTTAATCTTCACACACTAAATAACATTTATGATAAAATACATGTATGACAAAGAAAATTAGGGTACCTGAATGTCAATAAGTTTCATTGGAACTATTTCCTTACGATCATACCACATCCAGTGGTCAAGCCACTGTCTAAGTATCTCAATGGGTGGCTGTGCTCCATATGTTTCTTTCATCGGCATATTCACATCATCAACAAAAACTACACATTTCTTCCCAAGTGGAGGACCATATACACCTTTGACAAAGGAAAGGAAGAAGTACACAATCAATTAAGACACACCACCATAATGAATCAAACCACCATGATGAATCAAACATAGTATAGGTACATTTAAGTTAGTTGTAGTATTTTTAATTATTGAACTTTTAGTTATTCATAGTTATCGTAGTTCATAGTTACTAATTATGATTGATAAAATTAATGGCAGCTACAATTAAGGCAATCCTAACAATGAATAAAAGATTACCTTTTCTTCTTTTGTCAAGTTTACTCATGATAATGTCCTGTGTTTGATTGGCAGATGTTTGGGCAGAGAAATTAATGAAAAGAGGCTTATAAATGTCAGCATTGACTTTCTTGAGCAAGAAGTTCTGTAAGAATAATTAGTGTAAGAAAGGAATGCATTTTTTCAAATTTTTAGAGCAACCAAAATTCTTAGTGCATTTAGCTCTGAATAATAATTTGTAGGGAACTTAAAAAAAAACATAATTTACTCATTCATTATACAAGGTCCACACACCACTGTGTAGGCTGATTTTCCAGTACCAGTTGGTCCAACTAACATCATGTGCTTTTGGTGAGTGACCAATAATTGCATTAGAGCCATGCTTCTGATTGTTTCAGATGTTGTCACAATTATCTGGTTCACTGGAATGTCTCTAGGAATTGGGGGGCATGTTGCCAGATCATCAGACCATAATTTCCATTTTCCTTTTCCCTTAACAGCAATAAATTCAAAATTTAGCATTAAATATTACATTAAAAACTGTGTTAAAGAAGCCAAAACTGGTTCTAGCCAAAATAAATCAGTGATTGGAGACAGAAGTTTCAATTTAATAAATAATAAAATTTACTTGTATCACAAAATCAGGAGGAAACTAAGAATCTCATAATGTTTAGATACTACTTGGATTATAGTTTCACCTTACCTCCAAAAATTAAATTTTAAAGTTTATTTTGTATCTGTTATCTATGTCTGGTTTCATTGAAATATGGTATAATAATAAAAATAATGGCTAAAATGACTTACTTCCTTGATAAACCTGTAATCAAAAACTGTATCTGAAGTTGGTGGAGTGAATATATAACTCTTTTTGGGAGACTGCGCCAACTCTTCTGGCAATCCAAATTGTTCAGCAATGTCTTCTGGAAATTCTTTCTTACAGAGCGCATGGAACAACAGACTGAATTTATCCCTACTCGCAGGATCCAAAGTCCCTCCCATTCCCCAGATACAGGAGAAGAAGAAAATTCCCTGAAAAATACAAGTAATATGAATTTACAGATTTTGGGTACAATTAAATATATTGTATTAGTGGTAAACAATGCTCACTTCAAGCTGAGCTCGAATATCAAGATCTGATAATCCTTCAACATATTTTTCATCCCCAAAATCATCCAAAAAACAGTCATAAATGTTCATGACAGATTTCACCATATTGGAATCAGAAGCAGGAAATATTTCCTGAAACAAAGCTTTTAAAATTAATTATACCAGAGAAAATTCTTTACTGCCAAATTTTTATTCTAAATGTTATTTTACCCTAGCTTTTCCTCTTCTAATGAAATAAAATATGGTGGGCATAAAGCGTAGAAATAAGCCCTTTATAACAGTTTTGTTCTGATTATGAAGTGTAGCAGGTAACGTATTCAACCATGATACCAGCAGGCATTCCCAGCCGAGTGAAGATGGTTCCATGTAAATCATACCACACCTTGAAACCTAGTCAAAACAAATATATAATTCATTATTTATTCATTATATACTATCTGAGCCCCTTAACTATTACAATAAGTGTAAAATGATTAGCATATCTTCACTATTAAGTAACTAATAACTAAAAATAAATGCTTTAATAAAACATTTTACAGTAGCTGGTGAGGCAACATCAAGGTCCATCGGTTCAAAGACCAAGTTTGTGGTTTTAGCAAGTTGTATAATTTCTCCTGACATAAGACAAAGTTTCTTGTTGTCATCCAACACTGTATTCATGTTCTCTATCCAGATAGCATCAACAGGACCATCAAAAATCAGCCATTTTCTGAAAATGAGATGTGTAAACAAATAACGATCTAGCCCTGATAAAGTTGTGTAGCCCTGTTTGAAGAAGTAAACAAAACTTCATTAAACTGGTCAACTAAACAAACATGAAACAACTAATATGATATATGGTAAACTACCTGTCTGGAGTTGTGGACATAGCAAATTGACGATAGCTAACTGCTAAAACTCCATCTGACCATTCATGAGATACAGGATCAAACTGTCCATATAGTTGGCCCATGGTAATTGACTTTGGATTAATCACAATTATCTGGACTTTGTTTTCATTCATTTCACCCTGTAACGAGCAATATATGAAAATATGAAGTTTAAAGTATATTGTAATCAGATTAAAGGGTGAGGTTTAATAAAAGTAAACTAAAAAAACTATAATAAAGCTCTGTATGAATAAATGAAATATTAAAATTCACTTAATATTAAAGAGAATTTATTTTAATTATTTTATTTATCTAACAACCAAAATTCCCAAGCTGCATTGATTGTAAATTGCCATAGCTACTTACCCATTGCTCAATTAAATAAAGGGCATCAGCCAACATCCTATAAGCTGTAGTTTTACCGCTAAAAGGGAATCCAACTATCATGAAACCATGACGAACTATCATCATTTCAAAGATCTGCTGTATCTTCTCAAGGAAAAACGGTGTGCACTGCATATTAGCAGCTTCACAAGCTTGAAGTGCTGCCTTGTTCAGGATTGTATAATCAGGCTCAGGAAGGTGAACACCGGGAAATAGATCAGAAGTAATACCCTAAATAAAAGGGAATACAATTAACAAATGACAAAGTAGTTTGATTAATTGTAACTCAGCTTTTAATTGAAAATCAATTATTTGAAATCAATTAAAACATCTTCAAAAGAAATATAAAGAACCTGAAACAGTGGAAGATCTTGAGTGAGAAATTTTGGTAGGTTTACATCCTTAATGGAGCGCAACAGAATAATATCTTCAACTTCATCAGGATATTTCAACTTCAAATTTCCAGCTGCAGTCAACACAGACTTAACTGCTCTCATTCCTATAAAAAAGGAAAACAACATGAAATCATTAAAGCATTATTTTCTAAGACTAATAATCTTATCTTTATTCAAACCACAGCAAGTTGATTTCCATCTGACAGACTCAATATATGAGAGCTGTTTTGCTGGACATCCAAGAATATCATCAATCATAACATTAAATATTATTTACCAACAAGTCATTATTTCCTTACATATTAATGGACATATTTAAAATTAAAATCAAAATAAATATCACATCATCAGTTAATAAATCATGTTTATATATTATTTACCATAATCATAATGATGTTGAGACGACAACTGTTCTGAACATAATTTGTAGGTAGCCACAATTTTTACTGCTAATGGCCTGGCGTTTACAAAGCCATTGGAATACAATACAATTTCTGAGATCAGGCAATAATCAGGCACCATCATGGCAACAGATCGGAATAATGCCTGTAATATCGATTTAATAATGAACTAAGTTAAATTTATTTCATGCAATTATATTTTATTATTTATTAAATAGAATTTACAAATGTATGTATTTATTAAAAACTGAAATAATATATAATAATAGGTAGACAAAATAAGGAGAAGGAATTATTTTGTCCCTAAATTTTCATCAATGAACATTCTATGGTTTAACTGGTTCTACGATTCCAACTGGAATTTTCACTAATACTCATTATATTTTTCAATATAAATAAATCCCAAAATATGTATTTCAATTAATATTGTTTAAATTAGTAACCAATGGACTAAATCATTTATTTAATGAAATATAAGTTTACTATTATCAAAAACATTTTAAATAAAGGGGCAGATGCTATCCACACAACAGATAGGTCTTGATGGTTTAGCATCACTAGCGCCGTAAAGATAAAATATTTCGCACAATTATATATTGTGATAAAATATATCACAATTTAACATGTTGAATGTTTAGAGCTATATTATTATAATAAACGTAAAATTAAAAAAGTGACATACCTTCAGATTATCAGGGAGTTCTGATCGACCAGCATAACCAGGATTCATTGTAATGAACACGGCACACGTCGGATCTAATGTTAATAAAGTGCCTTCAAATTCCAGTTTTGGATTTCCAGACATTATACCTCTTTGAATTGTTAATATTTGCTGAGCAACAACAGAAAGTACCTCAAGATCAATACGATTAAACTCATCGAAGCAAGACCATGCACCACATGCAGCTAATCCCTGTTGCACAAAACAATATTCAATATTATCTAATTCATTTCTGAATGAACACCTATGATGCATTACAATTACAAATATTTTCTTATTTTAAACTATATTTCATTTTTACTTGAGATTACTTAGTTCAATAATATTTTTATACTGTTTAAATATAAGGTGCATAAATTAATAAATTCTTAAGTTATCTTGGTCAAAATACCTTAAAGAACTTTCCTAATGCAATATAATCAAGACCATCTGAACAGTTGAAGACCACACACTGTTTTGCAACAGCCTTCGCCAAATCTTTTGTTGTCTCAGTCTTTCCAGTCCCAGCAGGACCTTCTGGAGCACCACCTACAAAATATAATTGATTAGGATAAATTTTAAATGTTTATAAATAAAACTTTTATCATAATTTACACTCCTAATCTAAAGCACTTCTCTGGGGTGGGGGGTGTTGCATAGGAAATATCATTGCACATGTAAATATTTTTTGCAGACACAGTTGAGACAGGAAATCGAATAAGAAATGAATTTTACATTCTGCTAAGAAACAATTAGTTTTTAAGCTTTTCAGGCTAACATAATAATTTGTGTTTGAGTTTCTAAGAGTATAAAAATTTGAATAATTGAACTGAATTAAAATATAAGTACCCAAATGCAGTTGCAAAGCTCCAAAAAGTGTCCTGTAGCATCTATCAGTCAATGGTGTAATGACCAGCCGAGGGGTGTTCCCAAGATATTCATAACCGTACTTTAATGAAGAATTTATCATACAAGCAACAAGTACACTGTCCTGAACAAAATAATAACTTAGCTAGATTCCATTCCTATTGAATTACAGTATTATCAATTTATTATTTTCAATTATAATATCATTTTTGCATAGTATTTATTATATTGGGCATAACAAAGTAATATAAATCTTTGCAAATCAAATTTATATAAAGGAAATGAAAGAGACATTACAAATCTTAATTACAAATAGTTCTGACTTGGAAGTAAATAAGGAAGTATTAATAGCCATGTAACTCTAATTACTAAGTAAAAGTATTTACAAAGAATAATAATTGATTTATAATGATTGTGTTAAGACCAAAGGTATTAAGGTTATATATGAGAAAATGTATAAGATTATGTGCAACTGAATCACTGTTATAAATACCATCCAGTAATAACGAAGCTGGCTAAGCCATTGGAAATCATCTTCTTTGCAAACTTTCTTTTCTTCAATCAAAGCCACTGTGTCCCGTGAATGCACATCAAGTACAACCAAAGCCTCTGAAAATTGAATTAAAAATACAAAATGATTGTCCAAAATAAAATAAAACAAAAATTTGTAAAATTAGTAAAACAAGAAGCAAATTTGCTTAATTATGATAATAATTTATATCCTTCCTTCAGTAATATTTAAACAGTATGGGTTAAAAATAATTATAAAACAAATAATTCTGAAATGGGGCATACCTAAAGTGGTTCTAGTCTGTGGTTCAAGTTTGCCTCTGACAAGTTCAACAATTTTATCAATTTGTGCTGTACACTGATTCTTGTATTTTGCCAGCCCTTTAGGGCCCAGATTTATGAATTTATGCACATCGGATGTCCAATAAGTCATTGAAACAGCCAAAACAGTCTGTCCTGGCCAGTCTTTAACCCACACGTGACGTTCTTTCAGTGGAAATGCATCCATTGCATTTGACACCATCTATAATCAATAAATATTTAAACATATATTTAAATATATTTTTAAATTATTTTTAAATGTCGGAAATCTTAAATCATGAATAAAATTATTTTGGTTTTCAGTAGATACTTCTAAAAATTAATCATAATAAGAGTAACTTCTTTTTTGGAAGTACTTAATTGAAAGTAGACAGTTGATTCATACTTTCAGTTCATCATTAACCCTTTCGAAGTGTGCTTTTAAAACCTAAATATATTACACATATGCAAATTCTAAGTTCAAAAAGTATACAGAATATAAATATTGTAAGCACTAATTTTTGTACGACCAATTACTTTTATATAAACTAAAACTATTATTCTTATCATAACTGACCTAAATGGATCTATTATGAGGTCAAGGGAAGTTATTATTCTAGATCATCAGTTGTAATCAGTCCCCATAGTATCAGTTTCACTATGTGATTTCTTAATATCTAACAAAACATTTATAAATCTGGTTACCTTATGAACACTTTTCTTCATGTCTATTTCAAGCAACAAGAGCCATTTTTCAACTTGCCCCCTGGCAGCTGCTGTATTTATCACATCAACAAGAGTGACAACTTCACCCTCACTGGATTTCATCTTTGTCACTTCCAGTTCCTCGGTAAACTCTAATTTTGCTATACCTTCGAAACATTTTTTCAAATGAGGTTGAACTCTGAAAAATATAAGTTGACTTTCAGTTCATTTGCAAAATAAGAGGAATGCTATGTATAAGAGATATTCTTGGCAAGTCACATTCCAATATTGTTAGTATAGGTTATTTATATTTATACAATGAAAAAATATAATGACTAATCATTGTTCTAAATTCAAAAAGAACCTACCTAGTTGGGTCCTTAGTCTCAGAGAGAATCTCAAGAAGCTCATCATTTGACAAGAAGAAAAATCTGGGGAAATAAAGACGTTTCTTTTCCAAGTAGTCATTGAGGCCTCTTTGGATCACTTCCAGTAGACTGTTTGATTTCTTCAGTCTTTCACTCATTTTATCTATCTCAACTACCGTCATTACATGAGTGTCCAGAACAACAGTCTTCATTATGTCTTTCCACATCTAAAATTGTTTGTATTATATAGATATTTTGTAAATAAAATAATGAAGCATAATTGAAACAGCAATGTTCCAGTAGTAATTTTTTTAGGAAGAAAAGAATTATTTCCATCTTACAAAATATACAAGCATAAAATATAGAGTCAGAATTTGAAAGAATATAAACATGAGAAACTTGAACTGTAATGAAAACAACAATATCAAAACAAGAGTCATTTGAACAACTGAGACAAAACTTGAATGCAAAATGTTTTTAACTATACCTTGTCAACTGCACTGAACTTTCTGCCTTCTTCAGGCATTTGTTGTTGGATATCAGGTGATGAGAAAATTGGTTCAAGATAAAGCCATGTCATCTGAACTTTCAGCCACTCATCCATTATCTCTTGCAGCAATTGAAGTTTAGCTTCCCAGTTTCTAATAACAAAAAAACATATTTGTATTTTTTATAATATACTGCATTTGTCATTTTATAATATATTGAAGAAAGTAAAATATAAAGTGCACAAGAGAAATAGATCATTTCTCTTACAGAATTATCTCTTCAAAAGGTTTAATGTATGGAGAATTCTTCATTGTCTGTGTTTTAACAATGTGATCATCCAATAGCATTTGGATATCATCTACACTGGAGATAATATATGTTCCGCTGTCCCTAGAATTAAAAAGAAGAACCATACTTTTATTTTAAATAGTATTTACTAAAAGAATAATCAAGCACTATGTCAAATAAATAAGTCTTAGTTCAAGTATACGTTTAAAGTATGTCTATAACACATAACAAACAATTACATTAATAATTTCGGTGTTACCTACAAATTCAAATTACCTGTATGGCAATACAGTGAATTCTATATCAACCCATTCTCCTATCATTTTGCTCAGTGCCTTCTCAAGATTATTTTCTTTAGTTGCCGAATCACTTATGGTCTCAAATTTAGCCAGATACTCTTCAATTCCATATTCAAATATCTTAGCTAACGTGAGACTTTCATCAGGTATCATTGGGAAGCCGACTATCTCAGAAATTAGTTCCCAATGCCTTTCCTTCAAGCCGGGGTTCCCGAGTGTCATAACAATTGGCATGTGTTCTTTAAATTCATCAATTTGCTCTCGAACCTACCAAATCAAAGTTTCCTATTAAATGATACATTTGGAAACTTAATTTGGCTAAATTTGGTTTTCAAAATACATACAGCCTGGGCCAATGCTTTGGGTTGATCATTGAATGATTTCTCAAGTTTATAAACATTTCTATACAGTTGCTGAGTTTCTCCATCGATGTCTTCTGGGTCGTAAGACCCAACTTTTGAATTCATCCAGGAATTGTGCTTTGTAATAAAGTCCATGGAATTGTCATATAGCTTCTTATACGGTGCTAATTTGTCTGAAATCTGAAAAAGATGTTTCAAATTAGTGCATTATATTAAATACATACATCAGTTATATAATTCCAAATGAACAAAGATGTGTTAATGTTATGAATTCTTAATTATATTTTCAATTGAATTTTGAAAATATTAAAAATATTAATTTATAATATAATAAATTTGACAAAGTTAAAAAAATATTAGGTGCAACACGTTATAACAAGTTCATGAATAGAAAAGCACAATGCATACCTGTTTACGTTTAGGATAATAACTTTCTTCCCATTTAAAACTTCTTTCTTCTTCATTGATGCTGTCAATTCTGCTAATGGCTTCAACAATTTTTTCATCAAGGTAAGTTGTTTTATTCTGATAATTTTCAAGTTCATTAATATCTCCATAAGTCTCTAATTCTTCTACTTGTGTCATATATGAATCCAAATCTTGCTTCAGTTTTGCTATAGTTTCCTGTAAATTTTTGAAAATTGCAGTCAGAATAACTATAAGTGGTATAGATATGTAAAGTGTAATTTTTTTGAAAGAACATTTGAACCTACATTAAGCAAATCCTGATACTCCACAGTCTTTTTCTCAACAAGCAGCCTATTCTCTTCCAATATGTCTGTCATCCGTGTGTACCAAAGGAATGTGAATGTATTCTGCTTCATTTCCATTGTTGTAAGAATAGTATAGTCAGAGAGGAATATTATATAAGACATTATAATACGGAGCTCATCCTCCATATCAAACAAAATTTTAAATTCAACTTCAAGAGCATAAGCTATTAAAGCCATTAATTCTGCAGTGTTGGCTGGAGGAGTCAGAAGCTTTCTTGATATTTCTGTGTATGTTTCTCCAAGCCTTCAATAAAAATTTAGAACACGTTTATACGCAATAAACCATTGAGGTAGAAATTTGTATATCCATAAAGTTGTGCCAAACAAGTTGAACTTGTATATGAAAACAGAAAATACTATTTCACCATTACTGACTGCCAAACTCTAGTATAATACCAACAGTTTCATTTAAATTTTGAAGAATGCAAGTTACAAAATTGTAAATCGATCATAATCTTTTCATTATCATTATTATAGATAGTTATGTCTGACAAGTGTTGGAAATGATTTTCTATATTCTAAATGACATAAACCTAAAACTATCCTTCCTTACTCCCTGCACTTGTTCTGATAGTCTGAAGTAAGCCTCTGGGTCAACTGCTTCCTGAGGGCAGACGCTGCAAAGACAAGAGATTCAATCAATTCCTCTCTGTGTATTTCATACAGGCCCATTGTCACAACACTAGTCAACTTGGCAGCAACTTCTTTCTCAAGATCAAAGTATTTATTAACCATTTCCTGATATTCTTCAAACACGTGTTCCTCACCCAGAAACTTACTGATTTCAGCATGTGACTGTACAAGTAAAAAATAATATAAATAAATGACAACAAGAGAAATAATGTTAAGACGTTTTTGAATTATTTTTGGTCTCATGTGCAGGATCCCAAAACTGGATTTTTTTTCTTTCCAATAAGGTAATATCAATAAGTACTAAGCATAATATGTGCATTAAACTTGATCTAAACCCAGTCTTAAACTAAACACCCAGGGTAATGATTAAACTTGAAATATTGCATAATTCAAAAACTATCCTGATGAATAGTATTTTAATAACTTTGTAATGCATTCGTACACATAAACTCAAATAAACTGTTGTAATTAAATTAGGATAAAAACACCTTATAGCACTTACTTTTTAGTTTTGTGCTGCATAATTTCTGTTAATGAAAAATTACTCTACCAAATATATAAAATTGATATTAGCTCACCTAAAAATGTATTATTAAATTATACAAGTAAGAACATACTTCCCCATTGATGAGACAAATGTATTCATCGAAATCTTGAACCCTAAGTTCTGGACCAATTCTCTGATCCTCAAGAAATGCATGTACTCTTTTGGAACACTCACTAGTAAGGTCTTCTGGTATAACAGGCTAAATAAGAATATAATGTTATTACTGTTTTCTGTATAATTTAACATTCCATTAAATGTCTATATATGTAAAATAATTTTTCTTATTGTTCTAGTTATATAATTAAGATGATCTTTTTATCTGCCATATAGATTGTAATATTAAACAAGAATATACCCATACACCTATGGTATGTCACTCATGTGCCATCAAATACGCACAAAATTAAGTATTATGTACCTATGATTACACATGAACATCTAGTTACAATAATCATCTAGTTAAAATCTGGCTTTTATTAATAACCACTTACATTGAGATATTCAGTCTGCTGATCAAGATCAAGGTACAGGATACACTCAAGGCGTGGGATCTCCATTATGGATGATTTTATTTTCCCATACATGCCCAGTAAGGAATCTCTGAATTTATCAAATGTGGGTTCAAATTGAATAAGCTTATTCCTGTGTACAATCTTGACGGCAAATCCTGGATTTGTTCCCTGTTATAAAAATGTCAATACAAATTTTTAAACAGAGTCAATCAGCATTGAAAATTAAGTAGACAATGAAAATTTGATGAAGCCTATGCATATTGTTTTTCTATTTATGTTGTGTAATTGTAATTATGTTTCTTTGTTTAAATAAACACTCAACCAATTTATTAATTATATAGCTCACACCAATATCATGAATAAAATCTGTATATGCCAAGATTGAGGTGATACAAAGAGACTGAAAGTGAAATGTCATCAATGCAGCCACACAATTATAAAAATGTTTCATAGTCCTTCTCATCCTTGGCTCAGGTACCTGTTTTTTCTTTGCCCCCTGAAACAAATAATTATTTCATTTTATTATCTAGTGAATCCAAAGAATGAGTAGGATTAATATCTAATTGACCAGGTACTACCTCTATTTCCTTTGCCTGAATCATTTAAAATTGTAAATAATCAACAATTGTGTGATTCTTATCATCATTAAGTTTGCAATTGGACCTAGGCTTAAATCTAATTAATATTTCACTTTGCTTGATCAGTTATTTAAAAGAAAATAAAAGTATAATATAAGTAATCTTTTGGCAACAAGAACAATCCTAGATATAAAATATATACAGAAACATACACAATTTTTTAAAATTATAAATAAATAAAGTTATCTTTGTTTTTATACTTTCATATTTGGCATTTAAGATGCCAGTCATTTGTTTTAATATGAAGATGACATAAAGAGATACATATAAAAAAAGTTTTTATATTTACCGCAAGGAACAACTCTTGTATCTCAGGAAGCCATTTATCCAAGATCTGAGATTTCACGGTCTGTAAACTCTCATTGGCTATAGTTGAAAATTCATTCAAGTCTACAGCGTTTCTGCGGTCCTTCAAGTCATCAAAGTTCAGTAATTTCATATGCCTAAATGTAATCATGATAATTTAGAATACACAGATTGTTATAGAGGGTCATTTAAATGATTCCAGGAACATAAAGCTCCACATGCATTCAAGTAAACAAAAGTACAAAACAATCATATATGATTAATATTATAAGTGCAGCATGTATTTTCTAAACTTTTCCAAATAAAAGTTGTTCATTTTTCAAATTCAATTTAAAATAGGGCAGTTTAGTATACTTTCCTTCTGCCCTATTGAGTCAATTAATCATCCATCATAGTATGCAGATTAATCTCATATTCTTACTCAATTTATATTTCAAATTATAAATTACTTGTATTTGTTGTGCCACAAATGCAGTATCTGGACCATGAGTGGGTTAACTGAATGGAGATTTTTGGTTATAGACAGATAAGCTTTCATATAAGAGGGCCGACATTTGTTTGCAGTTTTTGGTAAGTCTTTTGGAGCACTGCTCTCTAGATCAGTCCTCATTTCTGAATCCACAGGATCTCGAAGTACAAAATCGACAATTGATTTCTTGATAGTATACATATATTCTTCCTGTAAAATATAAGTAGCAAATAACATTAGGTACCCACAAATTATTTGATTAAGGTGCATACATTCCACTGTTGTTGAGAGGTCATTTCCAGAAGAAATTTAATAATGCATCTAAATGGCCTTATGCATTGAAGTAAAGCAACTGAAGTTCTGTAGATTCAAAATCATGAGCCAAACTGGGGAAAAAGTGCCAATGAATAAATATTGTATACTTTTAGGTTAATAAATAGTAAACAATTTAAACTTTCCAGTGAACGTGAAAATAAAACAAATTCGTTACCAGCCTTTGTGAAATAAAATATTTTGATCTTAGTACTGATGTACAACGTAATTAAGTGTACCAGTTTTTGAATTCCGGTAACAGAAAACTCGAGCAAATACATTTCAAACATTTTCAAGAAAGGAACAAGAAGTTCTCCCAGGGTGGCCAACGTTAGCATAAAGTTACTAAAGTAAAATACGAATTAGTGTTTGCTCAAATCATTGCCCATTCATTTTATAAAGGTATATAAACGGTATACCTCAACATCCTTGCAGAGTGAAAGTATTCTACTTTCGTTCCTTTTCAGCTTGGTCGGCAACAGCATCAAAATGTGTTGTACCCATTCGAAATTTATTGGAGAGACGTGAACCGTATCGATACCGTGTTGAATATAGTAATGATAGCGTAAGACTTCCCTTTCGTCGGCGTTTGGGAATTCTTCAAGGTCTACTCCTTCGTTGTCCTTTTTCATAATTAGTTGTACCAATGTCTTTCTGAATTCTTCCCTATCTTTCCTAAGCTGCATGTAGGATTTGATTTTTTTCTGAAATCCATTATTTAAATATGCACAAGGATAATTGTAGTGCGATGTATTTTACTAGTTTTTACTTCTATTTAGTAATTGATTTAGTATTTAGTTATTTGTACTGTAAATCGCCAGATTTTTTATGCCCACGATTATATGGCGGCACACTGAGCAATATTACAGAGCCAATTGGACAAACTTTATATCGATACATATTTAATAATTATTGAATAGTGTATAATTACTGAAAGTATGAACTGAGTTTCATGTAAATTGGTTCACAAATTGTGTGCTCACCTCTTGCGTTTTTTGTTTTATAGCAACATAATCTTTCATTGAGCGTCCAGGCCGGAGCCTTCGCATCATCAAAACTTTGGGATCGACCAATACTTTTTTGGGTAGAGAAAACAAATCGGCATCAACCTGCGGTTTGGACTGAACAAGTTTCTTGTTGCGGCTCGTTTGTACGATATCTTCCGCTTCTTCCATCGTTCTCTTCAGGCTACCGGCCATTGTCGTCTTCCGTCTTTCCATTATTTATCCCCTTTCGTTATTTCTGAGCTTGGAGGTCTATAAAATGCAAAAAGAGAGAAGCATATTTGCAGATTGACTTTGTGATTTTAAATTAGATATTAACTTTATTACCTTAAAGTATCAATCTAGGGAGTGCTGCGACAGTTAAACGCAATCTAGACGAAACAGACGCCATAACCTTCTTGATTAATAGTGACCAACCTTCAAGGTTGTGGTCACGTGACCAGGCAAATATCTACTCTTCTACAACATTATGCACGTATAAATAAAAGAATTCATTTTAAAAATGGAGTCACCTAAAAAGATTATTAATTTCTAGACTGCATCTATTTATCAATATCAAGAACCTAGTACTCTCATTTGGATTGCCAATGTGCAATTTATCCTACATATCTCAATGAATTATGAGCAGTTAAATTAAAGTTATATCACAGCTTTTGGTATGCTTTTTCCTGTTACAAAGCAACTATTTTAAATGGTCACATAGTACCTTCTCTTATGCCCTTATCTCAATGTAAAGGATGCTGTAGATTCTGCTTATTCTTTGTACATACTACTGATAACACAACATGAGAACAGTGTTAAATTTCAAATGTAAAATAACAAGTTAGAGCAAATAACTTTTTGCTCCACCATGATGTTAACTCAGGTTCTTGTCCAATTATTGTAAATATTGTGTTCTATAAATATTGCTCTCACAGCAACTTGAAATTTATCTAAAATAGTGTAATGGATAACTAATGAACTTAAATACCCCACTTACATTTGGAGCTATAATTGTAAACAGGATTATGTAATTATTGTAGACTCATTTCAAATTGAAATACTTCTGAATATATATATATATATATATATATATATATATATATATATATATATCCCAGGTTTCTATTATTTGAAATACAAACCCAATTTAACTTTTGTTTATGTATTATTATTTGTAGATTTGATCACTCAAATGCATGACCAAAACATATGTAATTAACCATTAGATACACATTTATTACATCACGTCGTTAAAAAGATTCAGAGAATAAGATCAGAATTTTAAAAATAAGCAATGTTTAAGAAGTATTAAATTAGCTCACTGGAAGAAAGTTGTTAATCACATAACTATAATAAATTTACAATTTTGATCCAAAATCCAATGTTATACATTTTAATATTTTTTAATAAGAGTAATAATTATTATGGGGAAACGTCTACCTTTATAGCTTCTTTATCATTGGGCACAGAGTTGATTATTTTATCATACAGATGATATTTTTTGTTTAGTGTAAATTACACCACCTATGAATTTGAATGATACTGAAATAAGGAACAGAAGTTACTTACATAAATTCACACTAGAAACAGACAAAGGTGGGAACGTTAGGTTTTAATACCAAGCTAATACCAACAGATAACAGTTGTTGAAAATAGTTGCTTAGTTACGCATCACATGGCCAACCATAAACTTGAAGCTAATATCCTATTAATCGATTTTATATAAGAATTTTAATCTACTTGATCTGTACATAAATAAAACTGTATCAGTGTTTATTCATTTATTAAATCCAATTTGCTACAGTCAAGTAATAAATATTGGAACAAATATGAGAAAAATCATTGATAAATCCAACAATAAAATAAAAATCAATGATAATAAATCTCATAACCAAATACAGTCTACCTCTCTAATAACCTGTCTGTGAGCACAAGTTAATTTCAACCCTCAATAAAATAAGAATTATATAATACTTATATACCAATATCACAGAAATTTAAAATTAAACATTCTTGTTAGATATCCGATATAATTTTACATGTCAAATTAGGATTTCAGTTAAAGATAACATAATCATACTTAATTAACATTTGGTCCTAATAGAAAGGAATCTGTTAACTTGTGTCTAATTCTAGCTTATATATTATACATAATTACAAAATTTGCCCAAATATGTTAACATAAAATAATTGTACCAAATTTCATGGCAGGCATTAAGTTAACATAATATGCAACAAAAGTCGAACAAAGGTTTACACAAAAATCCTCTTAGTTTTTGGTATTCTTAAACATATAAAATGTACAATAAAAATTAATAAAATGGGTTAAAGGGAAATATATTTTAGAAGGGAGAATTAATACTTGGCAGAGAATATTATTTTATGGGTAGTTTCAGATTACAATTCTCTTATTTTTAAAAATTGTTGAAACATATGAAACATCAAAATTAGATAATACGGGTGTACATATTACATTGTATGTTATAAATATCCAACATTTTTTTTATTTTTTGAAGCCTAAAGGTAGAAAATAAGCTACTATCCTCATATGATATGAGGATTGGGATTAAAATTAATTTTCGTCCTGTCCATTTTAGTTATCTGGACTAATTTTAATTACAGTCAAACCTTGACTGAACATATTGAACAGCTTATAAGAGTGTTCAAATGTATATCATATAGTTTTAATAGAAGTACACATAAATTCAAAAATCCTGAATTATTACATAAAACATAGCCTCTTGCTGTAAGTAAGTCATCAAAAACTGCAAATACATTCATTCTAACTTGCATCAAAAGTCACAGGAAACATCTGTTGTTGATGTGACATAATCTGTTTTTCATAATACTAATTTAATATTATTGTATATTCATTTTTATATTTCACTTTTAATTATGATGTCCACAAAAAACCTCAACAAGTTTCTACTAATTTTTCTGGTCCTAGAATGATGATGCCTTAAAATATTTATTAATAAGACAATTGCTCCTTATTCAATCTACGAGGAAATGAATGAATCTTATGTGGGGAATATATTCTTGTAAAAGTCATAAGCTAATTCAGCTTATGAGGCCTATCTTAAACTCAGAAACTTCTGAAGGACCAACACAGAATCAGATGTTCATGATACATACTGATGTGGAAATTAGCAAAATTACTTTTTAAATTACCATTTTCCTTTACTTAAATTCTGTTTTATATATACTAACTACTCTCTGTTGTTATAAAGAGTTTCTGTTACAATTATATTTGAATATATATGTTTGTTTGATCTAACACTATTTTAATGAATATACCAGCAGATAATGCATTATGTCCATTGTATTTTAAAAGTTTATTAATTCAAACCTTGCACAAACAGATACAATAAAATATTTTGTATGCATTATTAATTTTAATAACTAATGGAAAATTGATTACTGACAATAATTTGCAGTCTTAATCCATTAACAATGAATCTGTGGATATATACAATTACATATTCAGTTATGTCAATTACTAACAACACGTACCCATAATACAAATATTGACATTCAAATTCTTAAAGTCTACACTATTTACATATTGTGTACAAACAATAGGCAAAGAATTCTAACTCCAGAATTTGATATTTTATCTGAGTAGCAAATAAATTCTAGGAATTGATTTCTGCTGCATTTAAAAATCACATAATAGACCCATGAATTAGCATTACACAAAATCCTGAAGAAATTCTATACATTTGGCTTTATATTTGACAAAAGTTTTAAATTTATTTTAAAATATATGTCATGATTCAGGGAGCTTTTCACAACATAATAAACAAAAAACCATGCCATTAAACAACTAAATATGTAATGCAATATGCGATACAAGAAAAATTACTTCATTTACATGTAAGGTGCAATGAAATTCCCAGATTTATGTGCACTCACATTTCATTATGAACTAAGATATTAGGTAATTTTATATTGACTCACGCTTACAAATACTAATCATTAAAAGAGTTTCTTTTATGCATAAGTTACTTCTAAAAAATATATTATAGGATATCATTCAATATTAATATTTGGAAAAGGTTTTTAAAATAAATGTATGATCAAAAATTAAGCATCACATGCAAGGATACAAAGCATACGACGACTTGAATAATAATGTACAAAACTTTTTTTTATTCAGTTCTTCAACAATTACATTTATCCCTTTAATTGGAACAACAAAATAAATTTACAACAACAAAACCATCTCAATTTTAATGCAGAATTTGTTTAATCATATCTAATTATATCAAATTAAAATCGCTTAGAATGTAAGAGCCTCTAAATAATTTAAAATCACTGGAAATGGAGACTGAATGCATTTCCCATCTAACCCATGTATTGATAGCTGGCTGGTACACTCTGAAATAAAAGCAAGAATTATATTAATCTCAGTATTTTACAATAAAAAAAATACAGAAGTATTTTTGCTTGAAATTTTATTCACAAATTTAAAGCACCATAATATGATATCAATATTGGAAGTAAATATATGACATACATGCATGAACAAATATTAAACTAAAATTAAAACCAACTGTAACTAATATTTGCTTATATCTGTTAAGGTACAGGGAACATAATGAACTTGATATTAATATTGGGAATTAAATAGATGGAATTTTCCATAATAATTCCACATATCTACCTGGAGTTGTCTAGAAGGATGATGAGTCAGATGTTGTATATGGCATGATCTGCACATCAGGTGACCATCTAACGGATAGCACCTCTTGTCCGGCTCATCAGTCAGTTGCATCCCGCACTCCTACAAAACATTGTAATGCTGTTTTAGTAAGAAACACTGAAATATTAGAATTCTTCATGAGAGATGTTAAAACCATTTCTAAGGTTTCTAAATTATTGGTAAGGCTTGTAAAATCAAACACTGCCAATCAAAGTAATCACAGACACCAAATAACATTTTATCTTAGATCTTCAACTAGTTAAAATTGACTATGTGCAAATTCTACCCTAACGGCCTACAACAATTAGGATGTGGATTTATTTTTTACATTCAACACCAGAATCAAACTCTAACCAACAGCTGGTCTCACTTGTAACTTTAGAGCTACTGTAGCCAAAAATAACATTTAATTAAGGGGTGAAAACAAAACAACAGTACAGCAAGTAAAATGTATGTATGAGTATATATGTATATATATACATATACCCTGACCACAAAACATTTCAATTTTTGGCTACTTTTACTAAGCATATAATTGTATTTATACATAAATTAATAAACCATAATATAAATAATTTATAATAAATAACTTACTTCACAAACATAACAGTCTACATGGAAATCTTTATCCATTGATACTACTCGGACTGTCTCCTCAGTGCCCTGTAAAATTATTACGGAATATATTAGAATAAATGTTATATTTTTTTATGAAATTCTAAGCATCTGAATAAAAACAAAGTAACAGTGATCTGATTTCGGACAACAAATCACTATTACAGTACATAACTAATAAACGATATATTAAACATTTTAGGTATTTATTATCAGACAGATTGTGTTTAAAAAAGTCAACATATCAAAACTTGTAGCTTGTCCATTAATAATTTTTTAACATATTATTTTCACTAGATTTGCAAAAATAATTGAACAAATAATAATTACTGAGTAAATAAAATGTTATATACCTCAACTGGAGTGATTCCTTTACCACACGCTGCACACTTTGGAGCAAACATTCTGCAAACAAATAACCGTCCACCCATGTTAGTATTAAACTTGCAAACTATAACTAAACACCATAAATAATTATCACTTCGAATAAAAAAAAAATATTTGAGAGTTCATCCATGCTGCTCATATAATACTCCTTCCCTCATTACAAACTTTAGAACTTTCATGACATTAATTTTTAAATATAATTTGTATTCTAAAATTTGTATAATCCCAATACATTTAAAAGTTAATTACTCAAAATTAAATTATAAATAAACATGGAGACTGTTAATATTTATGCAGTGGTAAATAAATAAACTATCATTATGATTTAAAATAAATTGTAGGAATATAATTTCACAATATTCCAGGTATGGTTGCATAAAAAGTTCTGACTCTAACTGAAAATAATAAAATCAAAATATACAATGCAGTGTTCTTCATTTTAAAAATTTCATTAGTGAATTATAGTCATGGCACAGAGTATGATCTACTTCAATTATTCAATAGTAAAATTATGTAATTTACATTATCAAACAACGTAATTACACATATTAGAAAATATCAACATGCCTACTTGTTATGAATAAATATTAATTTCCTAATTAATACTTCCTTCACCTACTATCTCTTACTTACACATGCAAGTTTATTTATTTTTAATACACTTAACTGTATTTAAAATATCATTTCAATATATCATATTTGTTCTTCAAAGTACACATTATTGCTCCATAATTAAAATTAATTCAGTTTATTGTGTAATAATAATATACTATATATTATATTACATACATACAATGAAGGTGTTTAATGTAGTACTGAACATTATTTATATGTAGGACTTGCTTAGATAAAATTAACTGAAAAAAGGAGTAAATAAATAGATTTTTCAAATATAACTGTTCATTTGTAGATTTTATAAAAGAAACCCAGATGATTCAAATGTTTTAACTGGTAATGGGTTGGCAAGTTAGTTCAATAATTAAATAAAATTACAGTAGATGATAATATAAAATTAAAAAATTGTATTTCACCAACATTTAGTTAAGTTCTTTTGTTAATTACATTCAAAGATTCATGAGAACAATGATGACTTCATACTAAAGAAAGGGGATAACTGAATTAAATACAAATCCGATACAAATAGATTAAAATTTACAAATATAATACAATAAATATACCTATGATAGTCATTGACGCAATAAATTTTATTGTCAACATCAACTGTAAATGGTACCCCGTCAAGGCATTCATTGCACATGCAGCATCGGAAACATCCAGGATGATATGACTTCCCCATAGCTTGAAGAATCTAAACAAATGGAAAAATAAATTAAGCTACAATAATTAATAAATACATAAAAAGAAATAATTAATAAATAATAAAATAAAAAGAATATCATGAACTACATCTAGCCAACACACATATTTATAATATTCAATTTCAATTTGTAAGTGAATTTTTTATTTTTCAATAACTTATAAAATGGTTTCCAAAATATATTGGTTTTATTTTATCAGATCGATAAACCGAGGATAATTAAAATAATTTGTTCAAACTTTCCGTTAGCGCAAACAGCTCCTAAAGAACGCGGAAAAACTGGTTTCACATCGGAGTTCAAAAAGAGGAGAGAGCAGGACTGGGCCGATCACAAGACACACTTACCATAACAGAATGCAGTTCCCAAACCTGATCCTTTTAAATCTCTGGCTCGAAAAAGAATATATTCGGAGAAAACAGACCGCATTGCATTATTTCGGATTATTTCTGTTTTAATTTCAACAACGCCTTCTATTTAAAGGAGCTTTTTTCAAGCGTAGCACTGAAATATAATGGAGCGTAGTTTAGCGTTAGTTTAGTCGAAGTTCCCTCAATTAACAAGTCGGCACAACAGAACCGGAATATTGATTTCAAATTAGGGCCCCGACTTAAGCCAGAATCAAGCCGGAGCGGAAGTTGTGCCCGACACGCTCACTGAGCAAATGACCTTTTGTTACTCTGGCCCAGGAACAGACCTTATAAACCTGAAACGAAAATAACGTCTACTCTCATCGGAAATAAATCACTCAGAACCAGAATAACAGCGTTGAATGAATAAGAGCCAAGAATCAAACATGGATCGCACGCTACAGCCAAAAGGCAAACCGAATAGAGCGAGATTGATAAACATTGTAAGCAAGATGTATTCGACCGTAATAAAATTGTCTAAGCTGGATCCTAAGCTAGACCGGTTTCTCTGTATTACAATCGCAAGGAAACAGATGTTCCGTATACTGAACATTTCGCCTCCTGTTATCAATGGATTGCTTCATGACAGAAAGTAATTCTAACGAAGTAGAAACCAGTGATGGTTAGAAACAAACTAGTGAGAGAAGATACAATTTTGAGCACTATCACACATGTAGTTCATTTTCTTTTCCTACGTTTGCACTGTTTTATTAGCAATGAAGCCTATTTTTCATAGCAATCTCGGAGTGGCATTTTAACAAAGAAAAATCTGGTATCCGGTACAACTTTGCATTTAGAGTTGGACCGGCTGAAATATTTAAGTAGACTGTTAAGGAATTACGGCAACCAGACTTCATCTCGGTGAAGCCCAATTTCGAAACTTAGTTTTGAAACTCGGTGCTAACTTTAAAGTGGCAATTTTCAATGAAGTCCATATCGATACCCGACGCGACGCCGGTAGCTCTAATTCAACATTCCGCCTAATTAACATTGACGACAATTTCGAATGAAATTTTCCCTTTTTGCCGTCAATCAGTGGACAAAGAAGGATATTCCACGGAGGCGATAGGACGCCGTTTAAAACCTCTAGACTTGAATAGGGTTTCTCTTCACTGCGGTAACATTTGTTAATTGTATTGTTATTCAAAAATGGTAACGGCCAACGGGCCTGGAACGAGGAGGGGTGGACTCACCATTTCCATAATGAGGTGTCCGCAAATAGCACACTTCTCGGCGGTCTGCTGGAACCCGGAGTACTGTAACAGAAATAGACATGTTATATGCAGAACATAACGGCCACTACTGCTGTCTATACACTCCCGCTCCACACATAACTCTTCCCGGCATTTCTAAGAGAACATTCCATGTTTCTTAAATACAACCAACAGTTTTCCTTAATTATTAGACGTTATACTTTAAACATTTCTTAGATTAAAAAATCCTTATTTTCTACCAAATAATCAGTACAGGAATAACTTCTTTTACTGTAAGTGCTCAAAGTTCTCAAAAATGAAATAGCATTTTTTAAATTATTTTTTAATTTGGAATATAGTCACACCAATCACTTATAGGGCCCTATCGTCAGTAGCATTCTATTAGTAGTTTTCTTTTTTCATTCTCTCTTCTGGTGCGAAAGTTGCTCTCAATTCTACTCGGCGACTGGTTCTTTAACCTTTACTTCTGAACTAATTTATTCCTCTTCTTCGTGGGCTCATTCTCGCCTTTGGTTTCTCCCCGCGAATCTTCGTTATGGATACTTTTCCTCGTTGTATTAACAGTCCAACAGATCCATCTAACAGTTGCGCTAATTGCCGATATGAGCGATTTGTGATACTGAGAGAGCGGCCTATGTTGTCTCCTATCACTGTGTTTCTGTGTTTGTACCTAATGAATAAACTAGAGTACTAATGGGCTTAAATAAGCTTACCAGGTAGTCTTCTTCGCAGTAGACTCTGCCGTGGACGTTGTAGAAGGCCTTGCCGCGAAGGGCCCTCCCGCAGGAACAACATATGAAACAATTTGTGTGATAGAGGTTCCCCATAGCCTGACATGCCTGTCCCGCTCCGGTCACCTTTTCCCCGCATGTGTGGCATATACCTGCAACACCATATAGACAATTATTAAAACCTGTACTACGGATAAAGAGGAAATTGGCGATTTCAATAAAACGGCAAAATTTCCTATATTATATTCAACTATTTCAAATTAGAATACATAATACGCGCGGTAATTTTAATTTCTTAAATGCCTCGAATGCATTTTGCAAGCCCCAAGAGAAAGGATAACAAGACGTCTCAAATTAATATCGACATAAATTGAGCTTTTTACTTCAATAATTACACTGACGTATATATCGTCTAATAAGTGTAATTTTTCTTTACATCCAACAGTCATAAACAATTGCAGGCAGTTACAAAATAAAAGGCTGTAAATAAATATTAAACAAACCGGTCGCGTGTTATACCAGTGTTATTCGTATTTTTATATCTTTTAACAAATAATTTATTTGTTTCTCGACTAATTAGGCCCAGTCCCCCCGTGTTTTTATCCACTAACACAAGCGTGGCATATCGCTTATTAAATGGCCTCGGTGCTTTGCCATGACGCGGAATGATTCGCCACGACAATAATCATTTTTCAGTGCAACAATGCAGTCAGTGTTCGCCCTCAAAACGTTCAACGGCTCCCGTCTAATTTTTATGACACACGCGTGACAGAACGTGCGAACGAAGAATTTGGCCGTGATAGCTGAGCGGACTCTGCAACATTGGTATTTAATGATCGTAGAACAATTAAACTGTAGACCCTCATTTATAAAAGCTAGAAAATAATGAAAAAAAGGAATGAACAAGAGTAAAAAGCCGAGTGAATTTCAACCCCTCCTTTTAATATAAATTTACTAAATAAATTTTGTTCTTTTATTATGCAATATTATGTGCCGTTCAATAAGTCATTTTATCTTATGCTCACACAGTAGCGGGTTGAAATGATGGGAAAGGATCATCGAAATCATATTTTCGAACGGTTATATCATTGTGGAGGGTGAGATAGAGTAAATTATTTTCCTTACGGCTTTATAGTGAACTACCGAGCTTCGGCATTGCACTGAGAGCTCATAACCTCAAAAAACCTTCCGGTAAAAAAACCAGCTGTATATTTTCCGTTGGTTTTGGATGAACGTGAAGTGAGGACGCTACCTTTAACCGGCCTTGTGACGAGTTCGGTGCCACATTAAAGGCGAAACCGACGGCCTAATTTATAGCCGCCCGTAAATGACAGGCCCAGCGCCCTTAGAGAGGAACCGGCAGCTCTGTATAAAGCGTTTAATTGTCGTCATCAAACGAGCGCTCGTTAGCCCGAGCCGCATTACTACTTACTGCAGCCGCTGCATCTTTCGACAAACAGATGTCTAATCCCCGGGGACTATTTCGGGCCGATTTAGGGAGCAGCAGCCTTCCAGTCCGATCGCGCGTTTTAAAAGTTCAGGAGAAAAAAGTGCCACTCTGACCGTCGTAAAAATTCCAGCTTTTACGGCGCAAAGATATACAACCCGAAGACTTCTACGGGCGAGAAGGCATTAGGTTTATCGATGAGTGCGGGTCTCTCAGATTCCATAATCAGAAAATGCCGCGTCAGTATGGAACCCTTAGGGTGTAGGATGGAATGAACCAGGTAACGATACTCCTTACTGGCACTCAAGAAAAATTTAGAAATTTATATATATGAACCATTGCCACTCTCGTATTCTACTGTTTCCACACGCATACTTCTAATGCTAGGCCGCTTTCGGTTTTACCGAGAGCATCCGGTATCTCATAGAAAGTACCATTTTACTGAAATGTTCCGAACTCTAGCCGACCCCAACAACAAATCAACTTGTATACGGACAATATAAATTGAGAAAAAATGAATTTACGCCAATACGGAAGTTCCGTAGTATATCGTGTTATTCTAAACCGATAAAATTAATCAGAAATAACGAATGTCATTATTAAAGGAATCAGTTTGATATGTTAACTCGAACCGAAGTACCGCTCAGTAATAAAACTTCATGAAGACTCACAGCATTCCAGAGGAATGAGATTTTCCGACCACTGAGACACCATCTTCCCGCAGCGCACTTTCTGTTTTTTGTTTTGCTCTCTTTTACGACGCGAAACGAACGAACGGTTCACTTATGAGTCAGTCTTTAAATTGCACCGAACACTGGTTGTACCACAGCGCTCGAATTGCCGGATAAATTGTGGAAGGTCAGAAGAGCGGGGGCGGCATCCTCCGTCCAAGGGTCAACACCGTCTCCCAGCCGGTCTGCCGCTGAAACTTCGCCGAGGCTTCTTGTCGCTCCTGCGACCCTCCTCCCATCGCATACTCCGTACTGTCCACTCAGCCTACAACCGGAAGCGGGTTTAGATTCAAAGGGGGAGGGGGGGTTGAGAGAAGGAGCGAGGAACCAGCCCGACCAACGAAAGGAAGGCAATTTCAGACTGGAAAGAGTAGGCTGGTGTTATACACCGATAATTACCCAGGGAATATTAACAGTATGCTCACTTCTACACTAAGACAGCGATTAAATACAGGATGAGCGCATGCACCACTAGATACTGTACCAGTTTCATAGAGGATGAAATATGTTAAACAATAACTTCGTTAAAAATGTAGGGTTAGATACGATCCGGGACCCAATCGAGGAAGGACGAGGATACGAGTGGGTTAATTTATCGTGGCGATAAGTGCACAAGTTCTAATTAAAACAGCTTATGTCGATAGGAGGACAGACACAACAGAGAAACGCAAAATTCTTTTAGCGAAAAAATTTAATAATCCACATAATTACTGATATGAGATTAGAGCGAACCGAATATTTTGTTATAACAAGTTCGAGACCCAGTGATATTTCAAGGTTTATTAAAGAATTAAACCTTTGTGAATGGCTATTCCACAATCGCGTTAAAGACATTTTTTTATCGGTTCAATGGAGATTTAATCGGTTTACCAGCTGCTACCTGCTCGAGCCGATGCACTTATTGGAACTCTAAATCCAGTGCTCGACTCAATATGCTGTCGGTAATAACCGGAAAAGGGATATGAAACAAATTTTAGACCGAGAATAGGTAAGGTGAGCCGAGCACCGTAATGAATTAGTCCCACTTCAACATTTATCTCCCGCTCTGCCGTTCAGCTTCCATACTCAATTCACCACTTAAGAAAACAAATACAAGTCCTCCTTCGAGACGAAACTAACGATTAATAACGCACCGTTACCTCGACGGGCGTGCCATTAATCAAGTTTTGATTATAGGCGACGGCCTAGCGGTCTAAACGGCAGAGCGTCAAACGTTCCGGGCGGCGGAGCCACCATTGTTTAAGCGCTAATTATTTGCACACACCTTAACGAGGCGGGAGTAGAACCAGGGGGTAGGCACAATCAAGAGGGTCGGGGGGGGGGCACTAGGCTGTCTGCTTCCCCCTTCGTTTACACAAAGTCAGCCAAGATGTGTTTACGTTAGCCGGCGGAAGCCGAAACCAACTGAAACAGGGGCTGGCCCCACCACCACCACCAACCCACCGTCTTAAACACATACGAGTTATCTCACAATGACTGACTGCCGGTACCAATTACCATAAGCCCCATATTTAATTCCCGTTCTTTCAGAAACTTACGCGCCCCGAATTTTCTCCCAAAAAATAAACGTTATTTACAAATTATTCAGAAGAGAACTCAGAAAAAACAGGCGATAAAGTTATAGAATAATATGAATTTAGTTAACGCTCGGTACATTAGATGAACGCGGAACCGAGTCGTTCGGGCCCGAGGAATTACACGACTGGAGCGAAGAGGGTAATTGAAACCATGAGCTAACGAACCGGCTAGGAGTAAATTACGTCAACCGCTAAAAACAAATCGGTGTCTGAACTAGAACCTACAATCGCGGGGGAACCCTTTTCGGGACGATTTCTTCAACACCTGGCACCAAATAGCGATGGTAGAAAAAAGTGAAAAAAAATATGTATACATTTACCTAACCTCGCAGTAAAATTTAGCCGCACCGAAGTCCTTCAATCGACCGCACGAACGAGGCTAGTGTTACATGTTTTATTTTTGAACTTAATGAACTGAACCAAACGAAAATAAATCGCGTCAACCTAACTCCCGAATAACAAATCGGTATCTATGAAATGAAATTTTTACCGTCTCGATTCGAAGATTTTCACCGTAGAACGTATTTCAGACATTCGGATCTTTGGACACGGCACAATTACACTAGAGGAATACGTTATGCGCTGCTATACATTTATGGGCTGTGTAGGAGATTCGAACTGAAAAAAAACGGGAGTTCCAAATTGAAAGAGACGAGGAGTTTCTACACTGGGAGCTCGGGTGCGTTAGGCCGAAGACGAGGGGAAGCCGAGGAGCGGTACATGGCGGTAGTCGCGTGGACAGAGTCCGCCCGGACACTAATTGACCGACGCCGCCGGCGGCCCTACAATTATTTGGGCCCCCCACTCCGCTATTAAACGCCCCTGGAGAGTCCCGGCGGGGAAAAAGCGGGACCCGTCACGGAAATGCCTATGTTTCGAAAAAAAAACTACAACGAAAGACCGCATTAACGGGGTCCCTGGTCCACCTCGCCCCCACCCGCCAACCACTGTCGGCCATTTCTCCAACCCGTTTCTCGACCCTTAGTACGAGGAAATTTTAAAACATAACCCTTTCTCAATGCTCAATATTTCAAACTTATTGTCCCGGGAAATCCTGTAGAGAATCGGAGCCTACAAAATTCAATCGTCGCCATCTCGCCCCACCACCACCTCATCCTTCTAACCGCACAATCCATTCCTGATTTGAATTCCAGTCCCTTTCGTTCATGAATTATCGGCTTCCCGATATAAATCCTTCCATTCTAAACTATTCCATGACTCCAATCACAAAACACCGAACGCAACCTCAAGAGGAAATGGCCACATAATATCCTACCTAGCAAGGGCAGGAGCAAGAGTACAATCAATGGGCGGATTCTCCATCAAAAGTACACTTGTGTTATCCAATCGCAATATCATTAAATATAATTTAAAAAAAATATTAGTCGTGACTTTTAACAGAAATAAAAAAAGAATCGGAGTCTCAGACCTCTTATTCGATCGTTCAGCGTGGTTTCGGAATATAACCAACACTTATTAACGGGAACGGTGCCAATCTGATTTCGGATCAACCTAGCGCTATGTTCAAATTTGCGATTGAAGGCAAATTCTGTCCGTCACTGGGTCTGGACGCGGTTAGCTGAACTACTAAGGCCGGGCACCCTTACCTCGGATTAGCAAATTAGAACTTTTCAAAACATAAGAGTTAACATAAAACAGAAGAGAGACAGGACGGTCCTTCCGCGAAAGCAGGATAACTTAATGAAACTGACACCGGCAAGGAACCGAAACCGGGAAAATTACGTGGGTAATGGGTACAAAACAGCCGGGGGCGTAATGGCGTTTGGGTCCATCAACCCGCGCACATTAACAACACCCTGCATGCGGGACAATTATAAACCGAGAAATAACGCTCTAAACAACGCCCCGAGCAACTACTGAGGTCAACAGTACAACAGTAGAAACATCGGGGTTACCGCACTGAAAATTCTTTTTCATTGGATATTTGGTTCTTGAGACACAGAAATATTAATGAACGCCGGTGGGCGAAAGCCTGGGATACGAACAGAATGAATAGAAAATATCACTAATTTTACGCGTCCAATAGTTTGTACGTTCACATTTTAAACCCCCATTAATTGTCCATAATCTCGATAAATGATGTTATTTTACAGACCTTTTTTAAAAGATATTTTATTTCCGACGAAATATTTTTTTCGGGTAGATAAAAAAATTAAAAAAAAACTCACATGACTATTTTATGAACGTCCGAGTAATTCCACTCGGAATGAATATTTCCCCCGGCTTCGGTTACTCTCTCTTGGGCGACAGTGACAAACGCACTGTCATTAAAGAGGAAAAAAGTGGTTTTTCTCCCACGTACGAGAGCGGTATATTCACCGCCGCGCATTTGGCCCCGAGAATTAAGTTTATATTTTATATAATTCAATTTATCAATGTAGTTTAAATCAAAAAGGCACTGCAAACAGTTAAGGTATGTCTAATAATTACCACCGTTCAATGTTACTTTACAGCCTGCGAGGATTTCGATGTTAACCCTTCCCTGGCGGTATTTTAATAAATGGAGCGCAACTGTGCACACAATTAAGGTCTGAAACGCTGCATTTCCCCGAGATCTGAGCGTGCAGGTTCCCCTGTTCAGTGTTAGGTATGAACATGTTGTGCGGGCAGGCACGCGAGAGGCAACTCCACGCCTTCAATTATTCCGCTCGAGCGGGGCCCAACCTTCTCCTGCAATCCTGGGCCGGACAGGAGTTTTTCACAAAGACGCCGTTCCCCGATCTTCGCCCACGCGAAATAAACGCCGCCCGGATTCGGACATCGAATCCAGTTTGACAAACGACCGACCGGCCAAAATAAATAAACCTGTCCAAACGGAGTCGCGTGCGATTCTGAGCAAATTGCCCGAAGCGTTTCCTGTCGGTTTTTCAATTCGAAACACGACAAAGTTACGACAGTAAAATTTTAAAATGCAAATTTCTCTCATTAATCCCTCTAAAATGATTTGGGAGCCTTTCAGGCTACTAAATTTTATTTTTGTGGTATTTATGATTCGCAAACTGAGTCAAGAGCGCATTCAAAATTGGACGTTAAAACGCGAAGGTTCAATAACGGGCAAACACAAAGAGAACTCCATTTTATTTTCAATTATCTCTTTTATGAGATAAAGAAACATTAAATACGTCTACCAATTATGTTAATGAAAAATGTATCATCCACTTGAAACTTTCAATTTATAATTTTGAAAATTAATTAAAGCTATTTTATTGACGAAAACTTTTAGGTCGCAATAATATCGACACGATTCTATATTGTCGCGAACCCATCTACGGAAATTCAACTCGATCAATCGTATTATACATAAACAATCAGAGCTCTATGGATGAATTGGACAGAGAGAGAGCGCGAAAATAATAGTAAACTGACCTTAGGAAAATAATGCGCAGCGGTATTCATTCGAACAGTTCTTAGGCTTTTACTTCACTGCCGGGGGCACAATTAGAGTCCAAAACAATAAGAGGATCTATACTATATAGAGCCGATAATTGAAGTTGGGTCGAACAATGGGCGAGTCCTGGTTTAGGGCGCGCCTACCGCTCGGGACGACCCCCCCAGCGCGTTAAATGTCCACCGGAACGTGAAAGGCTCCGAATTGCCGTTCGAAAGAAATTCCGATCGTCAACTGTGCGATAGGAGTCGGCAGATCAATACCGGCCGTCGGCTCTCGGCCGGCGGGGATTAAAACGGGTTCCGCGCCGGCAATAAATCTGCAGAAACTGAAAATCCCCTTTTCGGCCGGTCGACGGGCCCGGAAACCCCGGGTCCGAAAAACTGAAAAATGTCCGGCGCTTGTCAACCCCCGGCTCGGTACAACACTCGGGGGGCGGAAAAATTATCACGAGCGTCGGAGATTGGGGGAAAAAAAGGGTCGGTAAGGTCGACCCGAATTGGAATTTTAATTGAAACTGGCGATACATTTTTCATCTAGCACAAGCGAGTCATGGGATAAAGCCGTCGGTCATACTGTTCGTAGGTGATTCTATCGCCATTTGAGCAAATCATTAGAAACCTGAGAAATATGAGAAACATGGGAACTCTATTCCTACCCGAATAAAGTACTACTTGTCAATCCCTCTCAAAATTCTAGACCTAAAAAATGATTTGCGCGATAAATTCTCATCATTGCCTTCTGTTTCAACTCGCTAGACCAGTCGACTTAGTCAGTAACTTTGTGAGGTCCCTACCAATGGAGCATTACAACTCCACTGTCACAATTCTATTTGGTCGGCGGTATTTAAATCTTACAGTAACTGTGCAGAGAAACTGTCGGTAGGATGCGCAAAAGCGGTCTGGCTACTTCGCGACGACAAGAAGCCGAAACAAGATAATAGTGGAGTTATAAGGCTGATGGCATTCCAATCCCTCGGGGACCGTCTCAATATATTTCTATATACAACATATTTTTCTTCTATTCGCTTATACAGCGCAACTGGCGTCTTGGGCCGTAATGTGCCCGTATACAACGTATTGTTATAAGGCTAGAGGGCGATGAGGCCGCAATAAGACCGGTCCTTTTTCACGACCTAATATCTGATTCGGTCCTGATGTTTCTTGTCGACTCTTTTACGGCGCCGCGCTCCGCTATACACAAAGCGACAGCAAACAAGGGGGAGGGGGGCGGTCGCCACAACGGGGGCCGGGCGATAAATCATAAGGCGGCGTCTTTACAAAGTGACACACACATACACACACACGAGTACGGATACACATGTACAGTCGGGGCCGCCAGGAGAAATAGTGGCCCTCAACCGGCGCGGACCGTAGGAGCAACGCCACACGAGAAATAAATAATAACCCGATCCGCAATGTGGGACGCACAGGGAGAGAGAGAGCTAGAGATAATAGATTGGACTTTAAACCAGCCGGCTCTTTCCAAAACAGTGCCGCCGCTCCGGAATTGTAAACATCCGGAAAGCGCAGTCGATCCCGATATACTGGCTCCCGTTTAAACGCCCCGACGAGCCAATATGCCCGGATACCGACAGCTAATGGCCTCTTGCATCACCCATCTGATGCAACCGCTCCTATGATTCAATTTATGATTTACGCGAATCGCATCGTTAAAATTATCTATTAAGCACAACAGTTGGTGTTCGCGCAACAGTTTCGAGTTCCATCCCGATACGAATTCAGTCGGTGAATAAAATCATTGTTTCTCGTATTCATGGACACCCGGTTTCGGAATATACGTAACCAGTCAGTATCATTATCAACACAATACATCAATCTTAACGGAAGCCGTCATGTGTAAGTATCCCACTGTTAGCTTATACAATTTCAAAGGCGCAGGCCAATGAAAATTGCATTTAAAATTATTCGTTGTGCCAACCATAAATAGTAGTAATTTACTACATCTCTAATATTAATGCAAAATAGGAAATTTGCGTCAGAAATTCATAAGAGTAATAGACGGATGATATTCTCCACACACTCGATAAGCGCTGAAAAATGCCTTAAATTAAATCTGTCCAGCGTGCCAGTTCGGAACAAGGGATTGTTTTAGATAAGACTTCCATTTATTCAAATTTTTCGAATATCGGGACGTTTCTAGTCGAGCGGCCAACGGACGGTTGTCAGTCTCGGTCACGTGAGCTCGAAGAGACTCCAGGAGCAGAAAGTAAAGCGGGATCGAAATACACCGGGGGCTCCGGTGAATTGTGACTCAGCGCGGCCGGTACTTGGAAAAAATCCAAACGAGAATGTACGAGGTGGAACAGAAGGCAACGAACGGGGAGGGGGCGCGAAAGGAGGAAATGCTCGCGGCCATATGGCCATAGGTAACCGGTGGCCTCCCACCAATTTAATCGGAACATCTACACGAAAATTCGTCTGCCGGAGGGGGTGCGAATAGTTTCTAGCGACTTATTTTCCGCTTCCTTTAGCCCTCGAACAAAGAACGTCGGGCTAAAGCTTCGAAGGCACCATTTATTCCTGAATTAGAAGCTTTTATTCTAAATAATTTCCGCGGTTGAAAATAAATAAACGAAAATAGTAGGAAAAGTGAAGTACAGCGCAAGCAGGATGCTCCATCGGTCTAGCTAATTTACAGGCGGGATAATGAAGGAAAATATTTAATTAAACCACAGCGCCGGAACCGATTAACCGACAATTACGGCCACCATAATCATTTTATTGCCTATTAGCGAGTTCCACGCACATTATATTAAATTCCGACAGTCAAACGACCGCACTTCAATTCCTGAATGTTATTGGAAACTGGTCGAAATTAACCTCGTCGATATAAAGAAAGGGTATGCGGAATTGAAAGTACTTACGGAGAATGATTAGGCGATCGAAGTTTATGAAAATGTACACTATGACCTGTAGTGAAGTCGTCTTGAGAAATGTGCAGAACCTAATTTTATCCCTGCAAGTTAAAGCAGTATGTCCTAAATATAAATAAAATGAACATGAAACGTGCGGCTAAATAAATAAATGGAACGATGAGTGCCTTCAACGAAAGACGACGGGCGAAAATTACGGACTGAAAACCGAGATTCCAATGGGAGGAAATATACATATAAATGGAGAGTCCGTTACGAGAAATACTACGATCAATACAGAAGGAACAGTATTTTTCTTTTAATATACACAGATGGACATTTTTTCATTATTATAAATGCTAGCAGAAGGAAAGTGAGACTGGGGATGTGGTAGCCGTAGCTTGCAATAGAGCAGCACCCCGTATATGTAATGGAAAGCAATCAAATAAACTTTAAAAGCTTCGCTGATGAACGGAGTCTAGCAACAATGAAATTAACCTAGCGGGAAACACTGAACAGAAAATGTACTAGATACTGATTCCCTTTCAATCGGCCTACAGTGAAAATAAGCAGAGCTGCTATGACGACCAATATAAACTCTGAAAACATTGCTGCCGAACGCCTGTGCGATGGGAAACTTTAATGAGTCACCTGCACGCTTTTAATTTTCAAAGTCCCACCCGCGGAGCAACAAATCTAGGTGGAACGTACTAAATATCGAGGAATTAATAAAGTAATAGTGATGTGTACATTTATTTCACCCGATTCTGAATAGATGTCAAAAATCTGTTGAAGAAGGATATAGTTTCTAGTTGAGGTCAAATAACACTGCTAGAACAGATGATGCGGAGGCATTATTACCATTTGCCCTCTCCACCTATTAATTATTGATTTGAATTCATAAATACAGACACGATACCGTTTTATTTATATATAAAATTACTTTATTAATTGGAATTTCTAATAATCATTGACCGGTCTTTTTTTCGTTTAGGAGGATAATTGAGAGGCCCCGTTTCGACCTTTGAAATTATTCCAGCGGTTCCGAAAAAAAACGGCGTTCAACTTCGGGAACTTTTCACCTCTAATTAACGAAATAGGCCGGCTCCGTCCGAAAGGGTTCGGTAACGGCGAGATAAAGGTCTAAAGATTGATATATTTATATTGGAGGAGGAGCGGCCGGCCGTCGAAAACAAATTAGGCGCCACCGGAATAACCGGCGGAGGCGAGGCGTAAAATTCAAAACCGGTTTACTCTCTTTATAAGTGACTTTTTAAAAAAAGCGGGAAGGTTTTTAATCTATTTTTGTCCAGGCGATATTCCGAGAGAAAGTTGTATCTTCACTCCGAGGAAGAGTCAGAACCCAAAAGCGTTTTACTGGATATTTCCGAGGGTAACAATTTGGATAAATAAAATGTTAAATCTTCACTGTCATTACGTTATTGTGCGTTAGAATGTAATTAGAATAATTCTGTTTAAATAATTAAGGTGCATCATTTTGCTGTTGCTATTTATTAGCATAATAGCGTTATGCCGGCTGGCGAAAAGGTCACGTATAAAGGTAAATTGTACATAATTATAAAATTACATACAATACGTAGGTTAGAGAGAACTAACCAGTTTAATTTTGGACGCAACGTGGTAATGAATAAGGTTACTAGGTCAAGAAATTGTAATCCAAGTTTCTCATGAATAGGGATCTCATCACGATGAGTAAGTACACTCAAACACTCTCAAGAAGTGTTTTGTTGAATACTATAACATCAACAGCGAAGGAGTTTCAGTTTGAAGCTGTTCAGACAAGTAATACGTTCATATTCGAGAAGTAACCGTTTCGAGCGACGACTGAGTTTGAAAAATGAATTTCTATTACATCCTTCGTCTTATCATGCAAATTGACCGGACCCAATAAGTTAATATATATTCGGGAGGAACCTTTCATCAAGTTTCATTTTCCGACATTATAAATTAAACATTTGAATTCCAATCCCCGCAGAGAGACAACAGACACCAAAGCGAGTTTGCGGGAGGGCCTCATAACATGTAAATCGGAGAAACGAAAATATTTCAGGGAAGACAATACGTTTCCTGCGGAGGAGAAAATACGAAGGCCCGCTTTTTTTCCTCGGGAACAATTTGAATATGAACACTTGTTTTGAACATATGCAAACTAACCCGGACTAGGCGAATACTTTTTTTATTATTTTGCAGGAGGGTTGTATATTTCCATACCGCCCGGCTGTATGTAGCAGCGGATAAATAACGAGAAAGCTCGAGTTGCAAGTCTGGTGCAGGAGAAAGGCGGGGGGGGGAAGCCGCCGGTCCACACGCACTGCGCTCTCCCGGCGTTAATTTTAGACTTAGACCAATAATTCAACTTAGTGCCGGCCACCTTAAAGGGCGAACTGTCCCCGCTATTATTTCCAAGCGGTTCGGGGACAAAGAAAGCTTCGGGTGAAAATATTTGGGGATATTTGAGAATTCTGACACATTATTCGTCATACTGGGTCATTGTGGGTCAAATAATTAGATATTAATATTTATAATACTTTCGCATGTGGTATTTGAAAGCGCGAATTTAAATATCTGAAAAAAATAATAACTGAAAATAATATCGCAACTTATTGGGAAACGTATTGGGATGCTCAAGAATTCGAACTACATACAGACTATGTCGTAAATAAGACAATTTCAAGAGCCATATTTCAGTCATAATGTTCAGCTGGAGTTAACTAAGATAACAGCAATGGCTGCGATCGTTTTCTTGGACAATCATATTTTTCAGAACCGATGAAGAGCCATTACAGTTCTGTTCGTAAAAAATAGTTTTCCCTGAAAATATCCATTCTTCCTTCTTTTATGGACTCGTCCCCATTTTATCTAACGACCGATACAAAAGATCGAAAATTATTTATCGTTATATCAATCGCGAGTGTAAAGTCGGGCTCCGTCTAGAAAATGCTTCCTTTCCACTTGGCGTGTTCTATCGAGATTTTAAGATTACCCGAGGGCGGAAAAAAAGTAGTTCAAAGCGGTGGAATAATGACCGCGAATTATAACGAATTTCCATTTGAACATTACCGAATCAGGATAAATAAAACAGGTCTGGTATTTCGATAAAATCAAGACCGAAAACCAATACGGCACTGGGAGTGTATAAAGTAAATTACACTATAAACAGACTCTCCGTGACTTTCGCCATTTAAGGAAAAGTACTTAGAAGTCGGAGTAAAAAGAAAATTTATGTTACATTAACTTTTATAAGTCGTGAGACTTTGAAACCGGCAACTAAAGACACAACTCGTGATTTTTTCGAATTGTCCCATATGCTAGACTGGTTTCGGTAATTCGCCACATTCAGTAGTGCACTAATTAGTAATATACGAGGTCTCTCGCTCTTGTCGATGATGAATCCCCAAGGCACTCAAGCTCGACAGGACGCCTTCAAGCCTAAGCACCTGAATATGTCACTGACGGAATAACTAAGCCAAAATACTAATAAGCGGGAACGGTACAACATAGGGCCAAAATCAGGCAAACTGTGATATTTCAGAAACGTGCGCACCTCCCCTCAGAGACTGTATTAATAGCCAATAAGTTCCTATCTAAATAATGTAAAACTTCTATTGAGTTAAAATTCTACATCAGGCTGTTTTTTAACAATATTTACAATCCATTGCTGTAGGCTGTACAGAGTGGCGGGAGGTAAACCAACTATAAAAGACGAAGGCGGTAAAAAATAATTAAGCAACTCTCGAAAAATTTTAATAAACACTGACGCCCGCAGTTACTGTCGCTGTGCGAGGAAAGGTATTAGCTATGCGGACTAGGCACTTCCCTCCCTTAAACTTTAAGGGCCATCGCCGTCGAGAGCACTTTCGGCCATAATTTGAGCAAGTGCTCAAATTCAACCATCCCTGGAAACACGGAGCGACAACAGGCAACTTTGGACTTTGTGCGACAACGCCTTCAACAAATTTTATTATTTAAACTGACGCCTGAAAAGGTGTCGCGCTAAGTTACCCTAGGCTTAAACAGGCCTATGGAACTTCACGGATCGGAACTGTCCTGTATTAAGTGTTTAAATCGGTAACATCGTGTAAGCTAATGTCTTTGTTAAAAAACCTGATGTAACTACTGATTCCGTTCCCAGCCTGGCATACGAGAAGCTTCCTCATTGCAATAATAAATTCACCGATTCAACTGCCCCAATGAATAAGGATAATCCAATTTCAAAAGAGTTAATACTTGGAAACAAATAAAGTTTAAGAATGATACGGTTTTAAACTAACAGAAGACTCGAGGAAATATAATTTCGGCCCGGAATCACCCTCCTCGGCTGGTAACAATAAAGCTATTTCTGAAAGCGAGCAGATAGCACCGAGCGAATCTCCGAGGGAAGGAAGATTACGCCGACAGTTTTTAAGTCGAAAGGAAAACGAATCGCGATAAAGAGGGAGACGGAAAAAATCTATAATTGTCCTCCACTGTCTAGAGGATCGTGATTTTTTTCTCCCCAGGAATATAAACAGCCGGTTCTACTGTACGAGTTTAATTGTGCATGGATTTTCGAACGTAAGGTCAACAGTATGCCACGAACTCGTGCCAGGAATAACAAAAGCGAATTATGTTTACCGAAATATTATTTACGTTAAGATATTAAAAACAGTTTTTTGATATTCTCAAACCGTACACTGCATGCCGTAGGTAACTTACATAACCGTAAAGTAACTTTCATCCCGTTCGCGGGGATGAAACAAATCGGGCCTTAAGAGGTAGCATTAAAAATAGGACAGGAACGGCAAATGAACGCCCGTTGTGAAACCCGGCCGAGGGCTGCCAGTTGGAGAGCTCGTGTCCTCAAATCGTACATTTCCTTTTCAATTACTAATAAAGGCCGCGCGGCTTCGACACGCCAACCGGAAATGAAATCCCGATTTACGTTTCATTTTTAGCCCGGTACCGCAGCCGAAAACGAAGCAGTAAGAGACTGATTAACTTATAATCGATGCAAGCCCATTCCTTTTGCGGGTTTCCCGGAGGAAGCGGCGTATCATTTCGCGAAGGAACCGCAAAATGTAATCGCGGATAAATGTACTGAAAATTGTAGGCAATTAATACATATTTCACTAAACGACTATAGTGAAAATTTCCCCGCATTTTTAATTTCAAATTGTTGATTCAATTGCTGCCTACCTCTTTTACAAAATAACTTACTCTTCAAAAGCGGAGCTATACCTCATTTAGTTTTAACAAAATATGCAAGTAAAAGTGTTATTTCATAGCGTTATTCGGGTTTTATTTTAAACTACATAGCGCTATATGGCGTCCTATCCTATCCTATCCGTCCACTGTGCTTTCCTGCATTAATTCAGAAGAGAAACGGGTAGGTAACGAGTATAGAATAAACGAAATTGTTCGGCGTGGCATTCGATCAAAGGGGACCAAGTGAAACCGGTCTAAAGTAAGCCCGAGACGAGACAGTAACAAGTCTGGAGACGCTCTGGACCGGTGCCAGAGGAACGTTAGCGCCGACATACAACATCTATCCCGGCCGCACCACCAACTTCACCGAATTAATTCGTACCATTTATTATTAACCGGGAATCCGAAAATATAATTTAGGACCAATTTAATTTCTGTCAGCCCAATATTAAGCCGGATTTATCGTCGGCAATTTCATTAGCGCGATTCAAAGATCTAATAAATTAAGGGGACCCGGAGAGTTCACCGTTATGAACAAACGAGTTCCCGCTCGTACTTCACATTTGCCATCGAGTTTATAATATGCATCTATACTAAATTCTGTCTTAACCTTCCTTTCCCTTTTCCCGTTCTTATGACAAAACAAATCCTATTTTTAAGGCATTATATGACGAGCGTTATATAACCAAATCCTATACATACGATAACTAAAATAGAAACTGCCGAACCCTCCAAAAAATCATTATTTCCAAGGTTCTAAGGAAATTTGATTTGTAATTTAATTTGCACATAAGCTAGAGCCAGACTCACGTTGTCATTAGCGTTATCCCTAATCTTACTGACCGAGAATAAAACATTCTCTGCGTTGCCTAACAGAATGTTACGGACGGAAGAAATTGCAAACCTTCCCTGATAAAATCTTAAACTAATAGCGATAATTGATTGGCGAGTAGGGCGGTGTCCTATAGGGTCAAGGGGACGGCAGGTCCCGGGGTTCGATTCCCGGCGGCTTACCCCAGCCACTATTAACAAGAGTAGAACAACACGGTTATACTGCGTGTAAACTGGCCCGCTTGCGGTGGGACTTAACAAAATGAATTGCAGGTTTGGCTGCAGGGCGGCTCAGAATTGGGGGCGTAAATCAGGGGTTGATTAATGCAGAGAGGACGGGGCGGCAGACCCGTCGCCCGCCGAGTATATACGCGTCGGGTTCCAACAATGAAAACGGCCCGCCCGTTTCTCTTTTAATTTCCACGTTGCAACGCCCCGTTTATTTATAATGGGCCGAGGATATTTGGTCATCTACCAAAATTGCGCCAGAATAAAACCGACTCGGGGGGGCGCGCGCGGTATTCGAGCGCCCACCGGATGAAACGAATACAAATCGACCGATTAAACTGGATCCGCGATTGCCCACTGTCCCGCGCTCTGTTTTGTCCATTTCCAAAAAGTTCCAAAAAGCAATTGCAATAAACTGAGAAAGGCATTCTATACAATAACCACAGTGAATCAATGTGGTCGGAATTTGATTAGGATTATCATACTAACGGGTGGTATATCACCTCGCATCCTCACATTATATAAATGTTACAAACTCAATACAAAAGTCGATACCAATTGCTAACAACAATCTCAACCATGTAAAAATATATTTCACGAGTATAAGCACACGGATAATTCTTTGCAGTGATGGTACTGACTCTAATCAGTTCCTAATTTTACATTTGGCAGTTGTATTAGTTTAAAACGCATCGTTCATGGTATATAATTACGCCTGTTATCAGTACCGGCGTTCTACGTACTGTTTAGTATATAAGCGGTTATCTCACCGGCGATGATTTACAGCTTGGAAAGTGGAGAAGTTCCATTACGTTAAACGACATTAAATTAGCGTCTTATTGCCGGGGCAACGGCGCGCCCCCTCATTCGACTCGATGTGCATCGATAAATTCAGTCGACCCGAAGGGTGGGGGTGGGTGGTTTCCCGAACACCCCATATTATTAAATTCGACCCAGAAAATAAATTGCGTTGCCCGGAGACAACGACCAATTTGATAATGGCGGTAAGGTGTTCCTTAAAGGAGGCAGTCTGAACTACTTTTTTTTCCACCAAACCGGCACCCGATACAGCGATCCACTCCGATCCAGATACCCTGAACTGGAACAACACGAAAACCGAGGTGAAAATTGGCTGTAAATTGGCTTTTAAAGGATTGTCGCTGTGACGGAGAAAATTGGATAGACAGTTCACAGATACCCAGACATACTTAGTTCACTTCGAGGACGGTTAGTCAAAATCGATTTAAGTCTGTTCATTTTTCCAAAAACGTAAACTATTAATATTTTACGAATTTAACCGGAACACGAACACGACGGACGAAAATCAAAATATGTCACGGTGCAACAATTCGGATGTTTAAGATGTCGTGGACTGCATAGAAAATATTTAAAAACTAACGAAACTATGAAAAGATGAAGAGTGAAAACCGTAGTCGACGAGACGGGAGAGATAATATTTTGTAACGTTGTGTAAATTCCATTCAAAACCGCTACCGAAAGTTTAATTTCAACGGGAGCATGTATGATTGATTCCTCAAACTGTCACACAGCAACTTCGAATCGACCACTTGGAAACCACCACAGTTCAATTTGATCACGTTATTATTTGATAACGCGGTTCAGAGGCGTTATACCCTGGAGTGATATCGGACGAGCAATCTGCGGTTTTACGATTTAGGAGACTATAAATTCGACATATTCACCAAATATTGTGTACTACGGAAAGGTTACTAATATTTACATGGGGGAAAAATAGGGAGAAGTATTATTTGTAAGCAACGAGACGACTACTAGAAGCAATATAAAAGGCATGTTATTCATCGGATTACTCGAATATTATTTTATTCTGAATCGCGTCGTCTACAGATGAAGCGTATCGAATGTACTAATGTAACAGAGAAGTAGTGCGCTGACACGCTTCATCCGCAGCTGACGCGTGTATCTGCATTACTGACAAAATAATACTGACGATGGTGAGAAACCGAAAGGGATTTGCTAACACACGACCGAACAAGCGAGGTGAAACAGAAAATGACGAGAGGTTAATTATTAGTATAAGAATAATTATGTTAAAAAATGTTGGCTAAGAGAACAAACGATCAAAACGGAATACGGAGGGAAATTCCCATATTCGGTGTTAAGAACCGTAATTCCGGAACTACAGGTTTAAGGGTAAACAATGCTAATTAGTTTCTCAAAGGTAGGTTAGGGGACGGGGGGACGTTTAAGGGGCTACGGGGAAAGTGACGTGCTCTAACGTGTGGACTATGATGGGACATACGTCAAAATAGTGTGGCCTGGACGGAGACGCGGGGCGTACTGACTGGTAGCGGCGAGCAGGTGAGACTGGGCCAGAGGAGGAGACGGGACAGAGAGAGAGAGAGAGAGAAGGAGTGAGGGGGAGGGATGGGGGGAGAGCAAGAGCGAAAGAGAGGGTCGGTGGGGGGCCGGGGGAGTAGGCGACCCGTCACAATAATAGGCGAGCCCCGGCCCCCACCACCCAATTTGCGGCCTGCATCGGATAACATTACAAATAGCGGCAGGAGGGTGCTCTCCTCTCACCCCTAGCCACCTGCACTCTAACACAACAATGACCTTTAGCAACCCCCACCCGCTCCGGGTTTTTGTTTGGCGTCGGTACAGCTTATTATGAGCGCTACCTTTTCAGCGGCCCTACCTCTTAATTCGAATTTTGAAAGGGGAGTGAAAATGTAGGCGGGTTTACTATACGCGGGAATGACCGCTCGCTGCTCTCTACCCATTACCCTCTGTTCCCGGTTACATTTCGCGATAATTAAATGTTTGCTAACGATTATCACATAACGACAAATACACAAACAACACTGAACTTAGTAACTTTTTCACCTTGCTTAACTTGGACAAAATCCGTATACTTACAATATTTCAGTTCAAATATCACGCTCGGTATGAGTTCAATCTCATTGTTCGTTTTGAACAATAACGCCTAAACACCAGATGATATTCGGGTTAAATAAGGTCAAATAATATTCTCGCGAAATTCTGTCTCATTAGCCCCTGGAGATGTCAGTAATCTAAACAGGGTCCAGCTAGCTTAATCTAACAAACGTGAACTAATAATAAATGGCGGTAATAATTATCAAGGGCTCCTATTAAAGCTTTATTAATACTAACGAGCGGCACTCTGACCAGGCGGAGAAAATCTATTTGGGGCGTCCATCTCATGAAGCCCTACCGCATTGGGGCTGCGGTAAATAAAGGTTTTACGATTTAACCGGACGAATTTCTCTCGAGAGGCCGAGGGAACGGAACGAAACGGGCCGAAAGGGATACTCGGTCAAAGCGGTGAGCCTATGCGTACCGGGACAAAGGGCGTTTTCCTACCGCAATAAAACCGCTCTCTGAACTCGGAGCGGCTCTTTTGTTTTCCTTGCCGGTACTTGCTGTCACCCCGCGATCCTCTTAAAACTCCCCACTAAAAGCTTTACTCATCTCCGTTGCGGTCATCGGCCAAACTAGAAGCGTTCACTTCGAGTAAGCGCTTTCTAAACGAGCGGTCATTACCAAATGCGGCGGGGACGAGGCCTTTAAATGATGAGTTAAGTACAATTTTAATACATTTCTTCGATTTACCGAAAACTTCGAATCGGAAATATTTTAATGAAATCGCCGGAGCGGACGTCGAGAGGTCAATCCGGTTCCAATTACCGGCCCCGCCTTCGTAGAGCAGTGGGCAGCGAGGGGCACTTTACAACACTGACCTCATACGGGGATGTTCTTTTTATTTCTTGGCTAATTTTACAAGTTCTCACCGGATAGATACGGGTTCGGGGCCAAGGTCGGGCCAGTTCGGAGAGCCTACCATTCCTTCTTTGGACGGGGCGACGTGCATCCATCGCTTGGCGGTAATTACTCGCCACCGCCGGACAATCGATCATTCGCCCAGCGCGCTGCCTAATCACTTGAAGCCGATGATTAATGCCCGCGGAAAGCGGCGACACACAGCGATTCGCTTCCCAACCGCGGGAAAGTAATAAAAAAGTGCAACCCCCACCTCTTAGAGACTGGTTATCAAATTACGTATTATTAAGCCCAAATGGCTTTCGACCGAATGTTCCGGACTGTAGTAAATACTGGTGAAGCGGCTCTTCAATACGAATCCACCGTAAGTGACCTTATGAAAAGGCTCCCTGGGGACTATAATTAAACCAACAGTACAGAGTAAGCCATAAATGACATTTAGGCGACCTTTCGTTCTGTTCGGCCCCAGGGTACGATAAACAGGCAGAGTTCTCATTTGCACATTTACAACCCCCTTCTAAAGGAACTCCCGAAAAAACAAAACAATGTACGAATATTTTTACACTCCCAGTAGTCAATTAGGTAGAACCTGCTGACCTACGAAACCACTTTTTTTAGATCAGATTGTTAGGAATATTATTTTTATGAACGAGAAGTACAATTTTAGCCTGGTATCAGATCGCGCATATTATGTATACGATTAGAAAAATTGAGGCCACGGTGGGCCACCCGTTGCTAGGCCAACTGCAATGCGAAGGTAGCCGTTAGAAAATCCTGATCAGTAAATGGAACTAAAATGCTCCACAGTTGAGACTAATACAGTAAAAAAAGAGCACAAAATATGATGACGTCGTATAAGTGAGCAATGTGTACAAAAAACAGATGCTAGTTCATTCTCAGACCTTAATACGAATACCAACGGTCGGAAGGATAATAATAAAAATGATGTTATACAACAACAAATTCCAGTTATGTTATCTTCCGTTGGAAACAGCTACAAATGATGTACATACAATGTAAACCGATACATTTCTGAATATTTTACCAATTTTAAAGGTGGATCAGATCTTTGAATAATTTTTCCATTTTTTGCACATCATCCGATTGCGAACCGCTTCTGAAAGTGGCAACAATGACCTTTAGCCGGCCTTTTGTTTCCGCCACAATGGAAGCGGCCTATTGATGCCGGGGACGTCGTCGGCAGACCGGGAAATTCCACCAATAATAGACTTCCGCTTTACATGTTCTTTTTTTATGTGTGTCCGGCCGTCGCGTTATCATCGCCGCACCGCGTGCACGCCAACCACCCCGCAATTATTGTCAATTTAAACCCGATTATGAGGGTGGAAACGTGTAGCGAGATTTCAATGACTATAATTGGACGAAAATTACCTCGGTAAAAGAGACGGTATAAAATTGTTGCGAAGCAGAGGAGGGCGCTCTACTTGGAAACAAGGAGAGGTATTCCTACAGATTCGCGTGGGGAGCCCAACGGCAAAAATGAGCCCACGATGAAGAATAAATTAGTTCAGAAGTAAAGGTTAACGAATGCCGACCAGAATGAACTAAAAAAAGACGATGGTCTATCTACGATAATAACAGTGCAGACTGAATGCTCTATCAGCAACATATGTGTACGTGGTCCGCTAATTTGCTAGAAATTAATTGGTGGAGATTTTCCCAGCGGTTGTAACCCAAATAAGTCAGCGGAGTATAATACGAGCGATACCTCCTTTTCAGTTGGGCGGTACGGGCTTGTCGTCGCCCGGCAAACTGAGATCTCACAGGCCTCGCGCGCTAGGCCGGTGAAATATATTAGCCGCTACTGTGCGGCCCCGAACGAAAAAGAGACACGGTTACATTTCCCGTACCGCAGAGGAAATGGTTTTCCCAGCCTCGAACCCTCCCATCGTCGCCTAAATATCGTCCCCCGGAATCCGAACCACCGGCAAATGGAAAGGGTAAAATATTGCGGCGAAACGGACGTCAATATTACTGTTACTATTTCGACGGTTTTTCATCAAAACGTGTGCCCCAATTATTTATTGTTGAAAATTTGTACTATTTTTTAAATATTGCAAGGACAGAAGTGAAAAACAGCACCTAACGAATAATATATTGCACAACGAAAAACTAAAAACAAGATACAATTAAAGTTAAATATCGAACAACACAATCAATGAACAAATCAGTCAGTGAACAGAGTAGTTAATTGGCGGTATAGATTTAATTGGTGGGTAGAACAACTATTCGCTATGTGTCATGTTATATATGTATATATATATATATATATATATATATATATATATATATATATATACATACATATACCAGTAATGATAGAAGTATGACAAAATGGGTGGAAGAATTAAAGGGAGAAATATTGAACCACGCACTTCAGGCGGGGGCTTTATCATCCCTCCCCTCACAGTAATTGCCGCGTAATTACGAAAGGGAAACACGAAAAATAAATTGTCCGCGATAGCGGGCAACCCCCCACGTATTTTTCTTCACAAAACGTGACTACGATATTTTCGGTTCAAAAGTGGCAAGGAAAATTATATTATTAGGAAATTATTATTAGGCACAGAATTCATTTTCACTTTGAACACCTACTCCGATCGAATATATTAATTACCCGAAAGAGAGATGAAATTAAGACGCGAGTCAGAATCGACAGGTGTACAATAACTGCATTATTGTGTAGATATTATAAGAATTAAAGTACTTTCAATGTAGAAAGTATAGGCAAAATTTGCTTATAAATTATTTTAAAAAATACCAATGACAATGATGACCTCTCTATTAATCACTTAAAATTCGCTTGGAAAATATTAGTTGCGACACAAAGAATACTCCGGATCGCTGGGTTGTTCGAACTTATATGCTACAGTGAGACCATTATCCGGTTAATTTTCCTTAATACCTCTCATACTAAGGTATACTCATTCGAATTCAGTTCGGTATCTTGTTCCTGAACAATCGCTTCCAATGAAAAGTGCAGCACTCAAACCCGGCGGCGAAATATGAGAGTAGGTCTGGAATAAGGTGGCCTTTAAAAGAATTGTAATTGTTGAACAGATTTACAATATTTTACGGAAGTACCACTCAGTTAGATTCCAGATAATTTTATTACGCAACACATATTCAATAGTTTTATTCCGAACAAGTTCCAATACTCAATAGTAGACTAGACTAAAACTGTGTCATGGTTATGGTATCGGGTTTTAGACATAGCAATGGCCAGCGTTGTGGAAGTTTGTCCCGCCCTCTTTCAAGGAGAAGCGGAGGCGCCCTCCTCCACACACTCGCTCTTCGTAAAGCTTTTTTATTCCTTCATTAAAACATGAAAACTGCTGTTATAACACGAACAACGTCCTTATACCTTATCATAGCTCAAACCGACAGCCAGGAGTTTCATCAGACGGTTCTGCCCCAAGGAGATTGGCAAGACCCGTTTCGGTCATGAATTGCATTGAAGCAAGACACCCACGCCAATATTTCATGATTGCCACTTGTAAAAGAAATAGCCGCTGCCATTGTCGCATTACGAACGCCGGTGGTAGATTAATGACGAGCTATTTTTAGAACATATATTTTGTTATACGAACAGAGAAAAAGAATGCGAAGAATGTGCTCTCGTTAAAAATTCTCATACAAACAGGTTATCGACAATGACTATATTATTATGTACTACTAACAAAAATAGTTTTTATACTCACTGAATTTCGGCCCGATTATTTTTAATTTGATAAGTATTATTTATTTCGTTAGAAAAATAAATGGAAAGAATTCAGATGGAATTGTTCTTATAAAGCAATGTACTCGGCGATAAGGTCTTACTGCTTGGGTATGAAAATGGCAATATTTCGTGTCCCCTTGTGACGGCGGCCGGCGGCAATTTCCGCCATTCAAAATTCATCGATATCGACCAGCCGATCAAATGTTCACCGACGGACAGGAGGAAGGGGAATCGACTGTGACATACTTAGGAAAAGGCCGAAATTCCCGGGGTTTCTTCTGTGCCCAAGCAGCGGATAGATGCACATAACACAGCTGTGTTTGTGTTGAGTCTGCCAGAGGATCTCGGTTTATTTTCCCCATTCCTTTCTCCACTCTATATCCCTTCTCAGTTCAATGTTTCCAAGACCCCTGCCAAAACAGGCTTTTCGAGGACGTCCCGTGAATCGGTGAATAGGATCGATAAGAAGAAAATCGCTCAATCCACAATATATTGTCTAAAATATAATTTAATTTATTTTCAATACTGATGTAAATGAAGTTGACGGATCAGTAAATAATAAATTCTGCAAATGTACTTACAAATTCGAGGTTGTGAGATAATATGCGAGAAGAAGGATCCAATTAAACTAGTGTCTCTTTTAGTACGGCTCTCGTTACAATAAGACTGTATATCGGACGAATACAAATGTATTCGCTAGCATTTTATTTTTGTATTGCGCCATCTGCCAAGTGAAAGATTATCTTGACCCTGGGGACCGACTCTGTTTAGAGAGCCCCGCGAGCCTTTAAATAACGCGAAAAACAAGAAGGCCGTTCTGGCGATATGACATGCGGCGATGAAGTAATACTTTTTCTTTTATTATATTCGGGACTGCACACTGAGATTGAGACGATGAAATATTCGAAGTAAATAAAATGTCTTGTTAAACAGAACTGACACCAATGCAGAAATGGGATACCGCAGGCTTATAACGTCTCAAAATATACAGGAACATACAACAAATGCGTTTTTAATCTGTATTCCGATAATTTAAAGATTAATTTGAAGAATTAATCAAAAATTTGAAGTATTGACAAATCTGTACACGTGATTACGAATATAATTCAATTAACATTTATGTTATTTGTTATATATTTTTTCGATAAAAATAATTATAGTTAAAATAAAGGAAACGACTCCATTACTATGTCCGTAAATTGGGACTATAAGTCTAGTTCGTTGAAGTACATATTGCTTTTTGTGGGTGTATATAAAATCCGGGAGGCGGAAAAATATTTTTTAAAAGCGGCTTCGAAGAAAAGAGGATTTTTCAACACAAAACAGTCATAAGAGGATATAATAATGGTGGCTATGTATATACGCCATAATTTTATCGAAACAGAATTTTATTTTGAACCGTTTTCCACGTCGAGTGAGGAGAACCTTTTTTACTCGGCAGCAGATTGCGTGTCCGCGCCTACACAATTGGGCACATCTCGGGCGAGCGTGTACAAAGGGCGTGGTGGGCCCGTATTAAAAATAACAGGAAAGGATCCGCGGTGAATGTCGGCCTATAGAGAGGGGCCGCCTCCGGAGGAGAGGAATCGGTGAGAAGGAGGAGGCGTTGAGGAGGAGGAGAAGGCGAGCCTTTGGAAAACCGGCCGGCCCATTCAATTAAACGGCCAAGGCCGGATTAAAAAACCAGACGCTTCGTTTCGGCACCCTCAGCCCAAAGTACGTTCACCTAACTGCAACGCTCCAACAAACAAAGGACTGCCCTGTTACTAGCGCAGGAAACTTCGGGCGTCATATTTATAAACCCGAAATGCGGAACAATTTCCGCATTCGGAAACAATGTCGGCACCACGATACCTAAATAAAATAATGCACTCAAGTACATTACTTTTTTATTTATACAAAATTTAAGCGATTTAAGAAATTGAGCGTTTCACAGTCTAATCAAATCACAGAATTTTAATTTTCCCGATTATTCAAACTGCTATTGTCCACATTTTAATTAATCTACCTATTCGTTCGGTTATACCTGCGGTATGTGTTTCCTTTGTATATTGTGACATGTAGCGGTTAGAAATTAGAAAATATAAATATTGTAAATTTTTAAGACTGAATCCACCAGCAAGATCAGGTGAAAAATTATTTGTTTAAAAATCTATAAAGATAAAGATACATCAAAATAGTCTCAAAATAGTAACAGTGACATGACCAACGAACAATTTCTAACGAAAAGTCGAAGCAACGAGAAAACTGGAATTCAACGTCGCGAAAGAAATTAATGAGGCATTGTATTCAAAGTTTCCACCGTACTGGTGGCCCGAGGACTGGACAACGAGGGATTGGACCAAGTTGAATATTTTTTTGTTAAGTTGAGATAGGCCAATTGGACGCAAATGAAGGTAATTCCTGAATAAAGAAATGATAATTGCAAAAGGAACATCTCGACAGTACTAAGAACGGCACAACTAGCTAGTACGTGACAAGACATTTAATATGAGAGATGAATAGAAAGTATATATTTATATGCAGTATTCGGTATGATAAAATTCTAATGACGTCATTTTTCGTTACTTTCGTAGTAATATTATACAATTGTTATAACTGGAATGAATCACAGTCACATGTTCTATTCATCGATGAGGAAAGTATTCAGTACATACGTTTACACGCCCTAAATGTTGCATTCGAGGTTCTTTTTTGAGACCGAATATCAAATGACCTCAATAGCAGGCCAAAACAAAGCACCGGTGAAAATGCAATAAGGGAGTGAAAAAGGATTAATCTTTTCAACCTTTCTTGCTTTCGGGAAACAGAACGTTTTTAATAAGCGTCTGTTTAATGAAAGTGTGTTAAAAACTTTTGTCTCAACGAGCTTTTAAAGCATTAATTAGAAGCACACAAAGAAAAACACACGAAATTTAAAGGCCTATGGCTGTACCTGTTCCAGTTTTCAAATACATGAGCATCATTTCAAAGATATTTTACTAGCTGGACTTTAGTAATAATGATGCTTCTATTATCAGGGTACGGTTCTCTGACTTTTTATGGGATAAAAAATAATATTTCACTGTTTTCATTTACGTCAATATCTATTGTTTTTCAGCCTCCTAAAATTGATATTTTCAATAAATAAACTACCTAACCGTTAGCAGAAACATCAGTCGGCAATTGAATCAACGGAGCGAATGTAAATGTCGCTCTCATTTTGAATTCAACGAAGCGTCAGCAGAATTGAATCGACGCGAAAACAAATGTAATTGCAAGTTTCTGGCTGACAAAACTATGACGAAAACAATTAACGGAGAGTGGGCGGGTGAATTTGGCGAGAGATAAATGACGAGTCGTGAGTCCGCCGGCGCCGTTAAACTTATCGAGGAACAATGTCGAACTTCCGGCCAGGAGGCCGATTATTTCGCCTATAGTCGGCTCCAATTTCCGCCACAACAACAGTTTTGCCAACGGTATTCTCAATTTTATCGGAATTCCCGTTTCAACTTGCACGAACGCGGCCGCTATCTGTCGCGTGGATGCGTGCAGTTGCATTTCCGAGAAAGTGTGTACGGCGCGGAATGAAAATGAACCCCCTGGAGAAAAATATCCGCTGCTGGCCACGAATATTACCCTATGCAAGTATTTCCGATTTTATAAAATTGTTTTCAACGTGGTTCTAAAGAAAAGTCTTGGCTGCGTAGGTATTTACGTTTGCGGAATATATTCCAATTAGTTCGAGGCGTGTCTCCCCTCCATCCTTTTATGAGCTTCCCCAATAGGTGAATTGACGAAGATCTCCTGTAGCGGAAATGTCTATTTCTCGGAAAGACCGTTATGCGAGGTTAAAGAGGAAAAAAATTAACCTCGGAACATCAGAAAATATCCGAGTCCAATTGCCGCCACCGAAGATCAAACGAGACCGCCAGTTCTGGAATTCTTATTGCGTCCTTCGTTTATTCGACTTCGGTAACCAAAGACAGTACCATCAGCGGACAGGAAGTGCGTTTTTAGAATTCAGGCCGCTAATATGCTAAAGTCCGACGAATATCTGGCATGCCGGATTAATTGGACTGAAGTGTGTCCATTTTGAAACGACCGATGAGCGAAGATTTTTGTTAGCAAAAAATTACTACAGATCCGTTGCTTCAAAACAATTGGAAACATTTTCAGATTTTGTGAGAGCGCGAAATAATCCCTGTAACAACATACATAACGTCTATTTTGATTCGAGGAGATAGATACAGCATAAAGAGCGTGGTGAATGGTGATATTTGATTAGCATGTACCTTAAACTACTTTTCATAAAAACGCTTTCTTAGCGTTCATTTTTAAGGACGTTTTTAAAAATGTTTAATTCAAATTTGTATTATTTTCCGTACAATAAATTATTGTAAGGACGTAAGGACAAATTATTTTAATACTAATCATCATCGAAGCAGAATAAGAGGATCTTCGTTAGACTTATGGGGCTTGTTCTATTAAGTTCAGTACAATATAATTATCAGTAGGCCTGACAACAATAACTATTCCAGGGTCAGATTTTTTTTTAAATGAATTCAAAAGAGCCCCTTCTTTCATTGATAGACCGGTCTCATAAATATTTTGAATTTCGAAGTTTATACGATTTTATGCAACAGGATATTAGCAAGGAATGTCGGAGGTGTTTTTAAATTGAACACCAGACACCAAGTCTGAGTGCCAATGCTAATCAAACTTCCAGTCCACGCCTAAACACGAGGCGCCCACTCGTAATTATAAATGTTCTCAACTTCTGAAACTAATAATCAAATAACGCGTCCTGAAAGTGGCTCAAAATCCCTCTGGAATCTGGCCGGCGTTATCTATTCGTGTACACTCCCCTCCTCACTTTGTTTTTAATGTAACGAATAAAATTTAAATACTTTAACATTACGCAGTCGTGTTTGACTCCGTAAGAGGACTCGGTCCAAATTGTCGATGGAAACTTTTAAGCGAAAACAGCGAAACGCTGAAAACTTATAAAAAGTTAAAAAGCTTTAGAAAAAGAAAATAGTAAGAACCCAAGAAACAAACGATCAGGTCTCGCCTTCCGAAATAATGCTCATTTCAAATTTGAATCTGCAAATAAAAGTTAGCAAGAATTTGAGGATCTTTAATGAGGCTCGGATTCACTATCATCCCCATAATGTAATAAATGTACTAATGTTTACTTAAAATATATATTCCGCTCTACTGCACACTTCTCTTTATTATTGGTTCTCATTTTATGGGCGTTCTCGAAGAGAAAAATGCTCGCGATTGGGGTTCCAATCGCTGGGGTTCTAACGCTCTGACACAGGTTCGAATTCGATTACCGAACCGACTGATTTGAATTCATCGCGTGAACTCCAGTGCACGAATTAGAATTCAGTTACTTCTTTCCTTCTATGATTAGTCCAAATAATTGCAAATACAAATCGGAACAATTTAAATGCGATCTCGGCGAAACAATACGGTCCGAACGAATTATTTTCCCGTTTCGACAGTACAAGGGAACATTAATTCCAATGAACGGTGAACGTAAATGAGGTCTCAATTCCACAATTAACGTACTTGTCTACTGGGTTCGCACCGGAAAGGTAGGAGAATCGGTGCACTTAATTTCAATTACAGAAGAGAAGAAAAAGAGAAGAGAAACAATGGGCCTGTAATAGTGGAGTGGGCGAATTACGACAAATAACGACCCGGCGAGGAAACACTCTCAACTTCAGCCACTCAGACAGGGTAGACAATTTAAGCCCCAAACAACCAACAGCCCTTCCCCTAAAACTAATTAACCAACTATTAAGGGCTCAATCATTCGATTGCCGATCAGTTGGAACCGCCCACAATGAAGAAATTAAGACCGTATTAACAAAACGACTGAGTATCGATTTGGGGCGGAAACAAAGCATTTAAATATTGCGAAGAACCAAAATACGGGGAGTACTGATAAGATAAATAATTAACGCTTTAAAAGTAATTAGGAACAATAATCTGGCAAAATGCGGTTTCGGAAATGAACATTAGTATATCTTACAATCTCAGATGTACAAGATCAGATACGCAAACTCCATTTACAACTTAATTAAAACAGTAATTTTAAATGGTCTTAATAACATTTAACAGAATATAGGAATATATACAGCCAGCACTAAAACCCCTGCCGCCTCTAAGACCTAAGGTAGGACCAGGACGACTAATGAGACTTTGGAAGTTTCCGAAACGAAATTGACCAATACTTATTAGTGTTCGGGGGGCCATTTAAGAAGGGTTTTTGGAAAGTTGGTACCCATTCATCCTGCTTTCTGCGGACAGCCCCCCATCAAGCCTCTGCGTTAACTACTTTTCTAAACACGCTGCCTCAATCGCTAGCTCTCCCGTCTTATCGAATAAGATGGTACCCACGCTCCTTGGATCCAAGAGTAAGCCACAAATGCTATAAGCCATCATCTAATAATACACGCATTAACTGCAAGTTGATTACAGTTAATTGATATAGGCATTTTATACGGTCTAAGCCTAATATCTATCTCGTCTGTCTCTTGACCTAAATTAGCCTGAACACTAGGAAACAGAATCGATCTGTCACAACCAGCGGTCTGGGAATGATTCGAAACCTTCGTCTCTGAATGCAGCTCCCAAGCTGTTTTCAAATCGATAGTTTACAATTAAATAAATGGAACAAAAACTTTATTCGAATAAGCAAAAATATTACATTTCATTATTTATAGAACAAGAAGAAAAAAGGTTGAAACATATTATAAAGGGAGATAATACTAAGTGTGACCAAAACTCCCTATGTATTATTTAATGCGATATTTAACTTACACTGTTACTTTGTAACAAAAATTATGTTTATACAAATCAACAAGACGAATCAAGACGGGGTATGAAGTTATAAGTGTAATACCTTAAACCTCTTTAACATACCAAAAAGGGTTTTCTTTTATTTGTTCATTGAAACAAGGCAGAACCAGTTATAGGGCAATCTGTGTTAAAGTCAACGATATATCGATATAATAAACGTACAATCCAAATTTGGTCGTTAACAAATAATAATAGCCACAGATAGCTAAATACCAATAAACTGTGGTTAAATAGGCGCAGACAGTTCAGAGCGGACTATTCAGATTTAATGAAATCTGCGCAATGAAATCTTCTAGTTCAAATAGCACTTTGGGGGACTTTTACGGCAGTCAATTGTTCTTTATCGGTCCACCGCCGACTAAATCATGCTGCCCGTATCCAGGCGGCGCGATCTTTTACGAGGTCGTTTAACTGTGGTATATGGCCAGATCTCCGGTTCAGATAGACATCTCCCGTCGTACCGGCCATTAGCGCGCGGAGAGTCCAACAAGCTGTAAACTTTATCGGCCGAATTACCCCCGCCGCCTAACAGACTCCCATTCCGTCGCGCTAGCAGATACCTCTTCGAGATTTACCCGCGGAGCAAACATCCTCGCTGTGTCGTATCCTCCGGGTACGACACAGAAATCCTTCCCACAGTGAAGACTTCATAAAAGTGTCGGTCCTGTCGGTCACATGAAACGACTAAAAATCCCCCTACCCTCTTCCCCAAACAGCACAAAAAAAATGCCTTTCCTCTATCAATGTAATATGGACAGATAACAGGTCACAGAGCTGCCGCATTGAATAGTACGTCATTTTATAATATTTGTGGGCAAGGAGGGGGGTATACACCACCATCACAATCCATCTTAATTTCCGTCTGCACTCGCCTGTAGGACAGTTCTGACAGGGTGCTTCGTCTTCATCCCCGTAAGACTTTTTTAAACACCACAAAGAACATCGGGTTCCAATAAGATAATACATATCTAATTAGAAAATATATATTATATACCGGTACTTTTGTATACTATACTAACCGTCAAAAACACTCCTGAAATAAATTAAAAGAAAAACCTATTCATTTATAAACAAAAAAGGATAAAACAAATAATTCGGTCATTTAATAAAAAAACGAGCAAAAACTGTATGAATTAGTCCACTGTATCCATGATATGCCGCCCAAGTCATTCGCCGTAAAACGCGTCCCCAATCAAGATTTGTTCTTATAGTGTCTTTTTTATTTTTAGTCTACTTAATAAATATTAATTTACGTTCAACTTTTATCGTCACTGCACTAATCTAAATAGATGGCTCAACCCTAACTTTAACTACGTTTTTGACAAGACAACAAAATATCACCCAACCTGGATGCCCAACTGTTTTTCAGGTTCATTTGAACCAGTCAGTTATTTAACTGACGTCCCAGGGAATGTTTTCGAACGAAATTGCATTTTCTCGAAGCGAAATATTAAGGCCGTCGTAAAAAACGAGTTTTTGAGAAATTCGTGAAAGGCAAACAGCGGCGGGCCGGTTAAATTATAACGAGTGCGCGCGTTGCAGCTCGGAGCCGCGCAATTAACCGTGCGAAAAACAGGGGGCTTAATTACAGAGATACAGTTATCTTTATGTGTGAAGTGTCCTCCTTAACACCTACAAATCACGGACAGTTTTCCAACACGCCTGGCCTCAAATGAATCTTCGAGAAGACAATTCGAGCGGGGGAAAATTCAATTCATTCTGTGTAACAAATGGTTGGGCGGTAATCAAAATTCTAGAATAATGGATATAGGCTATAGGAGCATTTTGTCTTAATGCAATTACTATTGTCGTAAACATTTTCCGCCTCCTCTAGTTTCTTCAGTACTCTGCTAAACCATCACACAGCCATCGGCTGTAGCATTCCGATAGTGTATACATTGATAGTATCGAAATTTGAACCGAGTGGGCCTTTGACATTTCAGAGAATCCGACCGGCTCCCACCAGGCTATATAGTGATACATGAAATAATACTCCTCATCACCATACAGATCATGAAATAATACACAATCGTTCTCGTCAGACAGTAAAATATAAATAAAGACTTAATTGCGTTCTATAAATTACACAAACACACAATACAGGAAACATAAAATACACCTATGGACAAAAAATGAGAGGCGTACTAGGGGAACCCTTCCCGTTCTAAACAAGCCTCAATTATCAACCGGTAAAATTGTCAGCGCGACGCAATTAGTGTTAAGACCTGTTTTGTGTCGACCACCTTCCATAGATCGTATTATAAATCACTCAGTCCACCAACGGCGGAGGCGTCGACGTTTTCCTTTAACACAGAACAAAACACGTTTTTTTCGAACAGCACGGAGAGGAAGGAGGGAATTCCAGAACCAGCCATTCTTCGACCCTCCCCCTCAAGCCGGCATATCCTTCACGTTAACGGACTCACAGAAAAAATGTTCTATTTTTAAAACAGAAACGGGAAGAGACAAATACTTCCAGAAAAGACGGACGGCGGCTCCGGCCCGGAAAGAAGATCGGCGCCCCATCTAGCGGCAGTACGCTGAACTGCTACCACTCCACAGGTTGACAACCTAAGAAAACTACCGCTACAAATCATGTACGCAACAGACGATTTGTGTTCTAAGCACGCAGTACGCTCTAAATATGTCTAAATATGTTGCCCAATGAAAATTCAACACGCCTTACCATTTAAGGTAGGTTTAAGGTTAAGTTCTAAGGGGTTAATTCGGTTACTTATCCATTATGGAAACATTTCTGCGATACAGTTTACGTTTTAATAGTATTTAATTTTCCCTCGGACACTGATTTAAATATCAAGAAAATTGTCTAAAAATTGTCTTACGGGCAATTATGATAATTGAAATAATGCGTAGGACCGTAAAAGCTGACAGATTACTTGGTTTAATTTTAATAAATACAGATTGACTTTAGTAAACTAATGCAATTTTGTAAACACCTACATGTTGATTGGATTCGAGCGTTTTTGGGCAGAACGTAAATGTTATTCATTAATCAGTGTCAAAGACTGTAGAGCTATGATTTTTGTGTCTCGTCCTGAGTTAAGCGGCATGGGTGCAGATAACACATATCTGCGCCCAATTATGTCATTAAGGAAGCCGATGGCCATTAAACCCCGCTCTATATATTCTGCTAAAAAATATTTAGAAGAATTGGGTTATAAATATAAATGTGTATGCGTGCGTGCGCCATGAATTTACGGAATAAACACAAAGTCTAACAGAAACATGTCTCTCTCTCTCTCTCTCTCTCTCTCTCTCTCTCTCTCTCTCTCTTATCGGTTGTAAATAAATTCACCTTCGAACCAGTAGTGCGTTAAATTTTTCTGAGGCCTGCAAATCAACAGGCCGACAGTACTAAGCGTGATAACGCATAATCTGTCGTCGCTGAATAGAATAAAGTTATTATATCGACGTCGTCTTATTCGAACCAAGCGGCCGTTCCGGCCTTGCATATACACACGTCTCGTATTCGGTATGCCAGATCGAGAACTTGTAATGGCTACTCTGTCATTCCACAAGTAGATCATTAACGGTTATTATCATTCATTTCGATAGATTCCTGTTTAAATAATTGTTGCTACTCCCCCAATGACCTACCTGGCCCTGTGGCCGTCGACGCCCGCCCCACCTGGCACCATAAGAGAGCAGGGCGCTTTCAAAATAAGTTCTCAGGTAAACATCCAGGCAGATGCAGCAATCACTGCACAGCTGCCGCAGTCTCACCTGCGCTCCCACTACAGTCCACAGTATAACAGACGGTTATACTTTTCAGAATTTCAGACTCGTACGATAAAAATGTTACAATTAAATAAAGCGGTAACGTTATAAAGGTTTATTGGTCAGCACTGTTTAAAGAACAATGCATCCGACAACAACTGGGGGGTTTGCGATTTGTTTAACCTACTATCTTGAAACATTCATTCTCCAAGTCTGCTGTAGATGTGTTACAAAATAACTACTTTTCACTAACTTCCTATATACTATTACTGTCGGAAATACAAATAAGGACCTGATTATTAGAAAAAAGTCATTTTACAGTTATTACAGGCCTTTCTACTACTTCCCACAATAGTAGGTCCGTTCGTCAAGGAACAGGGGCAGCCTCTGGGTAAATACTGGCAATATACTAGGGTAATTCTTTCATAAATTCTTAAAATAATGCAACAAGAGTGTACTGATTAAGGCCATCTCAGTATGTTCTATTTGGGAAGAATGTTTCAATTAAGAGTATATGGCCTGGGTGTTCAGGATGTCGGTAGGGTTTCGATCGAGCTAACAACTAATCAATTCATATAATCATTTAGCTGAAAAATAATAAATCTGCCGCCGGGGACCCAAGAGCGGTGCTCATATAGCTCTTCCTGAAAACAATTACGAATACTATAATGCTGTATAACCGCCCAATGATAGATCCGACGCCGTCGGTTTCCTGGTGGCGGTACCGTACCTATTCCAAGAAATCACGGATGGGAATGTCGGTTCAGAGATAAAGTATATTCATTCCTCCGACCGTCTAAGCGTCCTGCGGACGTCAAATTCAATAATATCCCGACGTGTCCCAGTAACAGCGCCCCAGTGTGATTAGTCGACAGTTGTTGAGTGGGCCGATAAGCCATGGCCCGGTGAAGAGGAGTGCGGATTAAACCCGGCCCGTAAGTTAAAACCTGGAGTGGCGACCCGGGGCACGTTTCCTCGCCCTCAAACGGCCCCAGAGACCGGGCCACTTATCCGCCGACGACCTAGTCAGCACGTCCTAGTCCACGACCCCACTACCGGAGGCCCTTCGATAAATCCAGCCCCGGTTCAAATACGCCCCTCCAGAACACATTTCTCCCATATTTTTTCCATTTCAAAATGAAAGAGATTTGACAGGCGGCGATAAAAGTGATACGAAAGGCTGATTTGCTAAGCAAAAGACCAAACCAACGAGAGGACAGAGAAACACGAAATCTACGGTATAGAAATTTATTTTCCACGAAACTCCAGATCCAATAATTAGACTTTAATTTTACATAAAATTTCGTTGGTTACAATATAAACTCAAAAAGAATTAAGTTTAATAATTTATTGATACATCTCCCACGAATTTACCTGTACCCAGCTAATTGCTAATTTTCTGTTTCCGAACTAATTTTAAATTGAGTACAAGCCTCGTCCTTAGAGAGAAAATAGTTATTATTAGTTAAAATTAATGGAAAAATTTTCAACTTGTCGGAAAACTTAAACTACAAGAACTGTATGTTCGGCTTAATAAACACTGTAAAACACGTAAAATATTCACTGTAACCGAAGGAAGGTTGAATGAATTTCGTTCAAATACCCCGAATCAATAACGGACTAATTTATAAACGGAACATTGAAATCTGTATTGCTAAACAGCCCGTGTTTGTTACTTGCCGCTGAGTACATTTACACACAAATAATTAAATGCAGAAATAAACGTTTCAGTTTATCGTCAATTGAAGCTCGAAGAGCGATAAGGTCACGTAGGGGGAGAGAGTTAGTAGAGGTCAGAGTAAAAATAAAGTAAGCAATAATCAGTTTAGTGCTGGGCTATATAGTTTCTCTCAACGTAGAGGCAACCTTTTAAAACGCCATCATCACGTACACGTTCCAGAGATAATAATATCGGATAACATAACCCAGCCTAAAAGAAAGACTTTCTATTAGGACGCGCGACGACGTCGCCTCGTTAGCGTTTATTACTCGGTCTAAAACGGAATACCGCGGCCGAGGCAGTGTTAATAATCTGTTACGGTTTACACGGGGTAACCGAAAACCAGTTTCGCTCCTGAAAAATTAGTCACGATCGGCGATAAGTGCAGGCCTCGTCAACTTATGTAAGAGGACGGGAAACGAATCTCACCGCGATGCCGCGTATTAGCGGTAGGCGCGGAGGTTGAAATTGCTGCCGGCAATCGATAACGGTTAACCGGAATCCGGTTAAACTGCCTTGAACTACTGTACAATGGGCCAGAGGCGGCAACTTCCGTCTATGTCAACATGACATTTTAATAGTTCATCCGTTTTAATATAAGTCAATTAAAAAATGCTAAGGCTATTGTGTCACCTTAAGCAGTTGATGAGTGACCCGAAGATACATCGAGTTTTACATACGTTTGGGATCTATACAGTTACAGAATATTGGATAAAATGAAACATTATCAGAGAAACGTTACAACTTCTTTTATTTAATGTCACGAAAGCCTCTAGTCGACATGTAAATAGGGTTATTAAAGAAAAATATCTAAAATTCAACTTGTTATGAGTATCTATAGGAAATGGGGGAAATAAAGCAAAATTCTTTCGATAACGATATACATGGAAGGAAAATTGCGAAATACAATCCACTAGTCATCCACTACGAGGCGTTCTTATTTTCAAAACATGCTGTCCCAGTTTTTAAGCTCCTAGGAACAATGAACTTGTACTATTTCATAAGTGAATTGAATCATCAATATTCACGTCTGCGATTAGTAATGTAATGTTATCATTTGTTTTAGTATAAAATACAGCCGTGGAGAAGAATTTCTGTAGTCGAGATGCATTTATTCGGGAGCGAGGAAGGCCAAACAAACAAAAAGAGGGGAGAGAAACAAACAAAAAAGAAATAACAGTCAGAACTAAGTGGGTCAGGTTGTCTATCTTGTGGTGTCGATAACGCACGGTCGGCCCCCGGCCGCCTCGAGAGGAGATAGCGCCCAACTGTCTATCGTCGCCTGTCTACCTCTACCTCTACCTCTCTCTCTCTCTCTCTCTCTCCTCCCTCTCTCAACACGAGCCCAACAAAATTTCCCAGGTTACACACAGCTATTATCGAAGTTTCAGAAAATAACCCTCCGGTTATTTCCGGGTCAAATGGAAAACGCTGCGAAAGGAAATCGGGGCGACACCAATTGTTAACTGCTGAGAACCGAACAAGTCGGGGTAAAATTAAATATCTCCTTCAGAATTCGACGAGAACATTGAATTGGAAAATTGATTTGGAATCGACATACAAAAATCAATTCTTTAAGCGATACCACTTCAACGACAACTTGATAACATTGGATAAAACAATTAGGTTATTCAACAAACGAATCAAACGCGAATCTTAAAGCTAACAATTAACAAAACACCATTATTGTAGTGATATCCTACAACCTTTACTGTTTCGTACATATATATATATATATATATATATATATATATATATATATGTATTTGTATCCTAATTTGAATCCAGGTGGATGAGCAAATTAATTCCTTCAACTGCGATATTGAAATGTAATGCGGTGAGATTTAATAGAATAAGAAATTATTCTTACCCGGTCTTTTGTCTCTACCTAACTATATGTTCCTATGCTACACCGATTTCAACCCCTCACCATCGTCAGTAGCAATGATAAGCATATGATAAGAATACAAAAGTGTTGATATAAGCATCTTAAAATGTCCGAATACATTATTTCCAAACTATGTTAATAAATCACGAAGTAATTTAATAAATGAAAAAGTGTATTCAAGATTGGCGGGTAGTGAATTCTAGTGAATGTAGGATTGAAACAGAAGCAGAAATACAAATTGCGCATTCTACCACACCTTCCTGAAACGACGCATTTAGAACCTGGTCACCGGTAAAGGTTAACCGACGACGATCTGACCTTACGAATTAAAAAAAGAAAAAATTACAGAGCGTAAAACAATGGAGAAAACAAGTACATATATAGAAAGGTTAGTCAAATATCAAAAGAGCAACGTTGAAAAAGAAACCGCAATTTGTAAACCGAACACGCAGCACACTTCACCAGACTTAGGAAAGGTGTGATTTCTCTTCTGTCTCTAATACAAAAAAGGGACTGTTGACTAATGCTATTTGAATCGTATTACTAAAGTACAATATACTCATATAAATTCATAGTCATCAGTTGTACAATAATACCAAATTATTATTAAAATTATACAATTTGATTATTAAAATCTATTTTGGGCCAATCGATTTAATTCATTACGCTCAACAAACAAACAATATGTATTATATGTAATTAAATTAACATTATGTTATTACCTGTTATATACGTGCAGTGAAATTACCACGAAGTGTAGAAATTAATGAGCGAACCAATTTTTTTGTATCATAAATTAAAACACATTGCAACATTGCACCGAATGCTGTAAAGATAAAAGTGTTGTACGCCTGGTTTGTACAGCTTTCAATTCGGTACCACATATATTCCAAAGGCCATAGCCTCATAATCATAAAAACAAAAATGATGACTGGAAAATTCCCATTTCTATTAGGATTGTAAATTTATTCGATTGCCGCACTCCGGGATGATATTTCGTACGGTCCCCATGCGAAATGAGCTTGCTCGGTTCCCGCATCGCTGTATATAAATAAAAAAAAAATAGAAAAATATATTCCCTCCCTAAGTAGTAACTGGGTGCTCGGGACGCGAAATTGGGATACGCTCATGGTCCAGAATTGTCCTGGATAAATGCCATGGAGATGTAGAAGGGAAATAAGACCACAGGGGGAGGGCTGCAGATTTTACGCAGGGAATATATCATTCGCGGCAGAGGCGACGCCTCCCGGTCTCGAAACAAAGAGAGACGTTTTGTCCGCTTTTCAAAGTTACAACGGGGCAGAAAAAAATAAAATAAAAGAAGGCGGGAAACTAGTTCACAAGTATCCGAAAATATCATGGGCAAAACTGGGTTGACTGGTAAGTATTACATCATGTCAAAAACTCATCCTATATATTCTCACTCGTACAAAGAATTCAGAAAACATTTAACGAATAAAATATACATCTAATTCGTTATATTTTATTATAGCATAAAATATAAAATAAATCCAATGGCTTAAACAGGAATGCACAATAGATTTTCTATAATCTCAGTTAGTGTTGAGTTACAAGAAATAGATGATTTTCCCGCATCATCACTACTTGTACTTGGACAGTACAAGTGACAGTGACAGTGCAGTGAGGGTGCCCAAAAAACATCCAAGGTGAGAAAAGTGACTAACACCGATACTGAAGATGGCGAGCAGCCGAAACCGGTCCAGCAAAAGACCAAACCAGCGAGAGGAGACAGAAACACACGAAATCTACAATATTTTGTTCCTAAATGTGCAAACTATGCATATTTTTATCCGTACATACGGATATAGTATGCATATTTCATTCAATTACTAACATACAAATTGATTCCAGTTACTCATTAGAATTCAGATAGGTGTTTTTTCTGTAATAACTGCTTTCCTCTGAAGTATTCTTAAAAGGCCCCCACTCTCAAATACAATGTGTCAATATGTCCTTACATAATGAGAAGCGGTTCCTGGAAAAGGAGTCATTGAAGGGGAATTCCGAACGGGCAGCTGCGGTGTCCGGCCATTCATCGAATCGCTAACCTGAAAAGGTGACAAAGGGAGCATTGTACAAACTCTCTTGGTACACTCATTTCTTAGGCACCCGCACCGAGAATGGAAATATAAACCGAGTGGTTAGAATCCTTCGCCTCCGGCCAATGGGCCGCCAAGGTCCCGACGGACATCATTTTCAGTGGACCGTATGCAGCGATTTTCGGAGTCTAAATTACTTAACCGACATTAAATAGTCTTTAAAATAATTTTATGCTCCAAATGTCTTATAGCTCATTGTAGTCTGTTATATTTTCCGACTGAACATTTATCCACCATAGGTTTATTTGACTTGACAGGTTATGTCGTAGTGTATGAAAAACGTTGTTACTAGTAGCGACATTAGTCGTGAAACAAAATATAAATTTAATTTATTTCTGGCCGAAGTGCGGTTATACTGTATACGATGTGATTGTGAACGATTCCACAGAATATAAAATAGAATCAAAATGGCACTAAGAAAAAAGTTACACTGCCAGGCACAAATGCTCGACTATTTGCGAGATTATAAATAAACGGCGCTATAACGCAAAGGCATAAAACAATCCGACCTCCATTATAGGGCCGGGTGCGGGAATGAAATTGGACAGACGATGGTTCGGTGTCAGCCCGGTTGTCGGGAAATTCCGAATGGAGTTGAAAGCGCACATCGGGCCTAGGATATAGCGAGGGCATGGAACTCGGGGGGATTGGTGAATCGGAGTGAAGACAAAAGGCAATAAGAGGAGGGAGATAAGTGCAATCTTCCGGTGGCTCCGGCCCGCACCGCCAATATCAATTGCCCGAGGGACTCCCTTCCAGAGGCCGACAGATGAGACATCACTGAACCATTCCCACAGCCGTCACGTACAGCATTTCCAAACAGGACTAACAAAGTGTTAGTCCTCCACCGCCACGGCATTCCGGGCTACCCTCCGCACCAACGCCACCCTTTACTTTTCTCAAATAAGGACTTCAAAATTATAGGAAAAAGACTAACTATAAAGTATTGGACTAAACTAAGCAGTGTGATTCTTTAAACAAAGACCACCGAGCAACCGCTGTCCTTGTCCCGTCTATTTTGTAAGAAATTAAATTTAAAGTAGTTATAGCAATCGCTGTTTTATTTCCATGTATATACACGTATACATGGAAGAATATATAACCAAAATATTGTGGCATAAATAACAGAAATTAACGTAGATGTTTTTATCTTCCGTCTCTCTATTTTGCTAGACCGGTTTTAGCCGCTCGCCATTTGCACTAGCTCTTGTTTCTCAGTAGGGTTGATTCTATTGTAATAGAATTCAAAACAAATCAACAACTTTAATATATAGAGGAAGTTGATCTTCAGTCGGGGCCTGGCGTCGGATCTCCAGGTGGGAATGGGAAACCCTTCCACTGGAAATATCCTGCGGAGTGTTTTCCAAAAACAGGAAGAATCACGGACCTGGTCAACCCCTGATGCCCGAGGTTCTCCCCACAGAAATAATACGCGGTCCTACAGGAAGTTAGTTAAGTGACAACATTTCACCGTCGCTCAGGCGGATTCACGCATAACGAGTCGTTATTAGAAAATTACCCGTGTCTCGAGCTACGATTGTATTGAAATCCGTTTGATTGATTGCCTTTCAATCGCACGATGTGAGCGGCGTCCGCCTGTCATCGCTCTTAAACCTTGTAATATAAATATTATCATAAAATAAACGGCGTTATTCCTATAAGTGCTTTATAAAACAAGCTAATCTGAAAGAATATTTATTTACTAAAAAAATTTTTTACTCCTTAACCGGACTCGTTAGTTTAAATATCAGATTTCTTAGCACGGGACATTTTATTATAAATAATGAAAAGTATTTTTATTAGTTCTTTTCGAACCTCAAGAATATCAATTTCAAATCATAATATATTTACGGGGTTGCCGGACAGTATTTATTGTTTAACTTTCTGTTTTTTCACATTCATTCTATCCTGTCAGCACTGATTACATCGCTACTTTTATTATTATAGACTTGTTCTGCGCTATAGACAATGCGGTTGATGCCGGTCCTGCTTTGAATTAAAGAAAAATTAAAACGAAAATAACACCAAAAACCAACCAGAACCAAAATGCAATCGTCAGAATAATTTACATCACAAAATTTTAATTATACTAAATCCTATTTCGAGTGAGATCAGATGTTCACCGAGATTATACGAGTAGGCGTTACACGGCGTATCCGATTTGTCGTTCCGAATGAAAATAATAGATGAACAGATAAGGATGACTGTGGCTCGAGGGAAGCGAATCCATTGTTTTGTCCCTCCGGCAACAACAATAAGCATATAATATTATAATAATGGCTATCAATTCCCGGCGGTCGGTAGACTGTGAAATTTCAGCTTCATGCTCAGCGAGCAACGTTGCCACCAAATCGGCGCAGATCCTAAAACGCTGTCGGCAATAACGAGGCGGCGGAATGGGTTTTATTCGAGTCCATGCCCGAATGACTAGCCCAGGATGTGACCCCCGGCTAACTTTTCATTCAATTGCAAAATGTAACCGATATATTGAACCTAAATAAGCTTAAGTACGAAAATAGTGATATAAATTAATTGGACTAAATAGGTACGAAATATATTCATTGAATTTACGAAGTATATAATTTTAAATACAACACAAACAGAATAATTATCGAGAATAATTCATAATAATATCCCAGACATAAAAAACTATAAAGATTGGGTATATATGATATCTTGTGGTACTAATGTAAGAATCCTTCATAACTTGAAATAAAGTTTCTAAATTCAAGAAACCCATCGGTGTAAAAGCCAGTATAGATTCCCTGTAATTAACATAGAAAAGATGTTTCACTCCGATGGATCATTTTGTTATTTCCCCTATCAGATCATTACAGAACTAACAAACATTTCCGTGTCAAATAAAACTGACATTGAGAAAGAAGTACATATTCCCCTGTGTTTAACAGGATGTAATGGATATTCGTAAGGGGGAATTAAAAATGAATTATTGACAGCATCCCAGGTTCCTTTCATTCCTCTTAAAATACTCTGTCCAATACTACAATCATAAGAAAAACGGAAGGCCGACAGCAATAATAATACGTTGCCGCTGCCTTTTAAAAAAAGACCCTAAGGTAGAGGGGGGGGCTCTACTTTTTTTTTGCCAAAGGCGCTACAAGTGGCACCTGAAAAGAATTACATCCGTCCTGATCAACAGATGGGGAGGGAGGCCCGGAGGAAAGAGGAAACGACGGGGACTCCTACACAGATGCTCCTCCCACCTCTCCTTCCTCGCCCTCCTCCTTGTTCCCACCGAACAATAACACACCGTTCACAACCCGCTGCCGGCCGCATTAGGTTTCAAAAGCCGCGTTCCCATTCGAAGAGCAACAACAGTTTACAAACCCTTACTCGAAAGGACGAGAATCGTTCGCTCCGGGGCTCCATCGGCGATATTATGTTTCATCGTGAAATTTAAATATTTCGAATAAATTATAATATATATTAGAATTATCCGCGACTCTGTGCTATTTGCATAAGTGCGAAGCAGCGTATTTTTTTTTAGAATTAGAATCAATCCACCCGCCGAACAATCGACTACGTCCGAAGCACGAGGAAAGGCTTCCTAAAATTCGGATCCAATAGGAATTATTATGGTCCTCACATTGAATATCTTCTCAATTAATTTTGAAAGTAATAATTTCTTCGAAATTTTGATGAACGAGGAAAGCGAGGGTGACCGATAACGGAAATAATCTTTAGCCTAATAAGCCTTGTCGAAACATTGGCTAATACTAGGCATCATGTACTTAATATTGATAAAATAGTAAAATATAAATAAGATAACAGTATTAATTTTAATTAATGTCAATACATTAAAGTGTTTTACATTTTTTTAGATAATAAATCTATCGAAAAGCTGGAGCATTACCTATTAACCCGATTGCGTAAGTTTACGTTAAGATTAATGGGACAAAAATAAAATGATGAATTTTCTGTCCGACTGCAATTCCCAAATTATAACGAGAAATTGTGGCGAAGCGATGGTCTTAGCCGAAGATTGCAATTAATGTAGAGAGTACAGCATATAAGGCACTGCAGGGGTAAGACAGTGCATACCCCGCAATTACGTTAATAATCGTATATAAATAAATGGTAATTGAAAATTAATGTTACGTAACAAACGCAAGACTTTACGCCCAATAGTTACGCTGCTAATTATAACATTCTTTAAGCAATGGGCAGTAACAACGAACTCGCGTGCCGGGAAAGGAAATGACAATTAAAAAAGTCTATTGAAACGAATGAATTTTGAATTTCCCGAGGGTCTATTGCGCAAAAACGAATAGGAGAGATCACTCCAGTATGCGTCGAAAAAGGGAATTCGCCCCAAAGATTTAAAAAACTGAATTTAACGCTCATGTTTATCTGTATTCTGTACCGGCATTATACACGGTGTGGTGGTCCTGAACGAGAAAAAAGCTGAAATGCGGTTGATGAGTGGTAACGAATGAAAACTCGGACCAGCAAACATTTAGTTAAGCAATTGTAAAAAGCACCAATGAAAACCATTGACTCATAAAGGGAAGATAACGAACTAGTAACACTGACCGCGTTCACTTTCTTCGAATTACTTTTTAATTAAATTAAATTTTATTTCACGTAAAATTAATTTTTTTGAACTGACGGCGCTTGAAATATTAATATACTATCCAGAAAAAGGCTCGAAAGCGATAAAAATAAACTGTATTTTCAATATTGAATAGCGTTATACAAGAAGTACGTTTCATTTACGTTCTAATCGATATATATTTCAAATAATGATATATTTCAAATACTAATTCAGTCAAATACGTTCACGAGTACTAAGACAACGTACAAGATTGAGGAGGCGCGACTAACAATCGACAAATTATCTGGGTGGCTGTACAATAGCATGTAATAAACCTAATTGTCTACGTTTACGCCCCAGTAGCCTATTTGTATCCAACTATATACCAGACATGCTTTGAGAGAATATGAATTAGGTGTATTTAAACAGACAGAATGGGGTTTACGCGTGGATATGAAACAGATAAACATTAGGGAGATTAAATGTTGAAACGGGTCGAGCCGTTATTGAACAATTCGCTGATTATTGGGTACAACATTTTGTATTACGTTATAATGATAAAATAAATACAATCGAATTTAGAATGTTTAAACACAACCGATTTTATTGGGCTATTTTGTTCTAAACTCTGCAGAGGTTTCATCCAACCTGGATTTTTCTCTACCGGTATGTCACCCAATGTAACGGGAGGTTTGGATGGTACCTGCATGTTTGTAATCGCGCCGTATAAAAAGACACGGGATAAAACAATTGTAACATTGTTATTTCTGGACTGATAACAGCTTCGTACGCTCTCCAATGTAATAACGGTGTTCATGATTATAGGTTATATTTTGTGTTGTGTGGGAGGTACGTGAAGAAGGTACGCAGCGGGGCCAGAGATCTCGGGAGCCTCTCTTTCCCGATAATAACTACAAATTGTCGGTTATATCCGACACGGCGTTAATTAAACGCCTTCCCTCTCCTTGGCCTCAAGCAAAGCAAACAAACCCTGTCTACTATTTGACAGGAACCGTAGCCAGGGGCTGCCACCCACGTGGTTGTCTTTTTTGGGTGTCGATAACTACTAGCGTTAATGGAAACCCTCTGCGGGAACTAGACACGCGTGTTCGGGTTAAATATAAACGGTGGTCAATGGTAATTTACTTTTAGCCAGTCCTGAACCGCAGTAATTTGTATATTCGTGGTATATTCTCAAAACAACGAATTTCATCTATAGGATGAACACCAGTTCACACAAATTTGGTGAAAAATTTCCCCGGTCCCGATTCACTCTACAAGGCTCGAGGAAGCGAAGATATACGGCGGTTATATAACCGTGATTGAAATACAACGCAGGAGCGGTAAATAAAAGGTCGTCAAATTTTTTTGTATCCATCAAGCGAGACAGCCTCGAAAAATACGGAACCCGCCTTCGGGACGAACAAAATAAATACCGACACACAGCGATTAACCGTTTCCGCCTCGGGACATAATTATGCGATTTCCTTTCGTGGGGATCTCGGGGGATACGTCGTCGGACAGGTATGCGAGGAACGCCCTCCGAGCGACCGGTCGCCCGGGGTGAGGGGGGGGGGAGCCTGTTACAGGTCGTCGGTAGGAGGCCAATTTTAGCAATGTAAATGGGAGAGCCGCTGTGGAGTTTTGTATACAAGTGGGTCAGGAGACCGCCCCGAGGGAATTCCCTCCGGCCGATCTCGAGAGCCGGCGTTTCATCTCGGACGGTCAGCCAGCTTAATATTTATTGACTCATAAAAGCACACGGCGTCATCGATACCGGTACCGGGCGGGGCTCTTTCGCCCACGCGTCCGACAAAAACAACACTCATCGGGGAGGGATTATCTTATCAACGGTCGACACCTACTGCCGAGTAATTATAATTTTGTAAATTACGATAACCACCCCACCCCCTCTAGCTTAATGTTTGCTAATAACATATCCGAGGAATTATTTATCGTCGGACGAACAAAGGGGTGCCCCAGGCTGTAATGACATGTAAGGGTCTTATATGGTCTGACGGTCAGTTCGGGAATATGGTCGATCTTTAGGGCGCGCTTGAAACAGTGTAATAACACTGTAATAACAATGGAGGAGACTGTGAGGGTACAGGAAGCGATTCATTCACCCGTATCGCGTTCACCGGATTCGATCTAAGCCGGCCACTTACTTACTGGACCGGTTCCACCTGTTGGCGATGATCACAATTCTGTTCTGAATTTTTGTTGGTACCATCGAAATCCACCGGGACTATTCTTTTCAAAACGTCAGAGAAGATAACTCAGATAGATAAATAATTATATGAAATAAATAAATAATATTAAAAATTATTTCTAACCACATATCAGTGGTTATTAATATCAATCCACTAGGGGAACATATTATAATTACCCCTGTCGAAGTAGACGCCTGGTATTTCAACGCGAAGGGACGCATACCTTAAATTCTGACAGTTTTCTTCGGACTTGATTATTCCAATTAACCAACACTCGAATATCCGGCGACAGCGAGCGAGGGAGGTAAATGCCGAGAATGCGGGTAATTTCCGGACAAGGGGGGGGGCAGGGCGTTGAACCCCGGGTCCGAGGGTAGGAGGGACACATCGCTGTCCGGGGAGCCGCCGAACGGAAAGCGAAATCGGTACAACCGGAAGCGGCGGTCCGCCAAAACAGAACGGCCTACTTCAATCCTGCCAACGAAATTAAAATAAAAAGCCACACAATTGTTCCTGGTCTTTTACTTTCTTCTCCGCGCCGAAGAATTTTCGCTGACGTAAACTCCCGCGCTGACCAGACGGGCCGTCGGCCAACATTTTTTTCTAGGGGTTGGTGCCATTGCATATCCGTCCCAATCCGAGGGGGAAAAAGTTTTATTTGAAAAAAAGATAACGGTTTGAATAAATAATAAATAAAACAACTGAGTCATTACCGACTGTCCGATAAAACAGTTTCAATTTTATCCCTTAATCTTATGGTGTCAGCAATGGGCCCGGTGAGATCCCTAACCGCCAGGCGACAGACGTATAAATGAAGTCATAAGATAAAGGAATATAGACGAAGGAATTGCAAAGGTCTCAGGTAAATTGGCCGTACCGAAGGCCAAGAATATATAGATAGCTATTAAACCGTAATTAAAATGGGATTTATTGTAGTGTTTACTGTATTGTACACGTAGATGAGAAAGTCCAGTCCGAACTTGGAACTCGGGGATTGGTATATTACGCGTTTTTTGACCGTTTTATTTTTTCTGATTAAACGTATTCATTATAAAGGTATTCGATAAAAATCTACAGCCGAAGATTTGCATCCATCCAACTCCCATACATGGCCAGTAAGCAATATCCGGATTTGCCGATTTTCATTGGTTTTCTGATGAATGAACATTTTTAATTTAACATAATCTTGGAGGTAAAATAATTGAACGTTAAAGCGAACGCTCGACAAAAATGCGGAGGTTTACCAATTAGGAGTGGAATTTGTTCCGCGGCAAAAGAGGGATGTAATTTCGTTTAATTCCCCCGGCAAGAAAATTAAGATTCCTATCTCGCCGTCCTCATTGCTTTGCATTGCGCCAACTCGCAAAAACGGCCCAGCCATTTCCAAGTCAAAGCGATCCGGGGATTATTTTCTTTTTGAATCTGTTTCCTTTCAACAGGTCGGAGGGGAGAGGAGATCAAAATAACCGATTCCGATATCGCTTCGATTCTTCACTATGCAAAATGGCGGTGCACAGTCGAAGAAAGAAAGCACTGGCGGTATAGTATGTAAATGTATATTTTGTAGAAATAAAAGTCGCGAATATCAGTATTGCGATAAAATACTGTTGTAATAGTTCTCAGTTCACCATACGGAAGTATTATGACAAACAACTCTGTTGCAAGTAATGATCCTTCCAATTCTAAAATTACTATATGTTACATATGTACATAAACGGAATAAAGGTAGATAATCGATTATTAAAAATTAGAATACAATTTTATAATGTGCCGAGAACACGAGAACGATCATTTCCGCAGTATTTGACTGAATATTCCGCGACACGGACCGACTTTAACCGGTCACTTTACAGTCACGCACTATTGAACAGCGTTTGCCAATAGCTCAACGGACAAGAAGATGGAAGTGCCGTACGGGGTTAAAGGCCTCCCGAACACAACTCCACCGCGCTAATGCGTACTCGGTTTCGATTTCGATTGCGAAACGTCCACCGGCAACCTCCTCCCGATTCGAACAAGTGACGCAACCGGGAACGCGATGGTTCTGTCAGAGTCAGAACGTACCGAGCGCCCCCAAAACCAATGGCGGGATCCGTCGTTCGCCACGGGTCATAACTATAATTAGGGCGAGGTTTATAACGGATGCGAGACAATCGTTCAAAGTCTCTGAAGAGTTGAGAAAAAAAAAGAGTTATAACATTTAAAACCGCTCCTTCAGTACACACGCGTGACGAATTGATTTCCGTTAATACCGCCCCAGACATTATGTTTATCATTCGGTTCGTTGACCATTATACAAAATGGATAAAAGTGTGGCTTGTCAGTTACAGGATAAATTATATGTATTATTTTTCATCGCTATCAACATTTAAAACATTTGCCGTTGAATCATGAAAAGCTCGAAGTTAAACAGAAGATAATTGAAGTCTGAGTGTTCAAGAATTAAATGAGATCGGTCCGTAATCAACTGCTAATTTAATGTACGATATCTCCCCGGCGGCCGGAAAACACCAAGTAACGCCAAACGGTAAAAAAGGAAACGATAAATATCTCCTGGGTTATTTTTTTTGCAGATAAAACTTTCCGAAAACTAATTTCTCGCCGAAATATAAAGGAAACGCGATGCGACCTACAGGCGCAAATATAGCAGCACCGTGTACGTCATAACTCAGAAGTTATAACGTCGGGGCTCGCATTGGCGACGACCTGACGGCGTCCGAACCGTCAACAGAATTTACGGTAATGTGCGGTCGGTCGGCAAGAATACTCTATTAAAAAAAAAGAAGGAAAATAAGGATGCTCATTTCAAAACCTTAACTTGAACCAACAAAGTTATCTCAAGCGACCGCACGGTCCACAATTAGGCCGCAATACTGCTGAAGTCCCGTAAAACAACTAAGCGACCGCAAATTTCAGTCATAATTCGGAAACTCGCCGCAAGAAGTTACTGCTCTGTAGGTACGACTGTGGGGATGCTTCCAAAAAAGTACGTAATCACTTCCCTTAACAACGTAGGTAGACGTTAATAATCATATTGCACAGTACTTATTATTAAAATTTAAATACACTGCGATTCTATTAGAATCATTTGCACTTACAAGTCAGAATGGTATAACAGAAAATAAAAACTCTCTTCTTGTAATGACAATGACTTGGAAACGGACACAATTAATAATCAACAAATACGCAATATTTAAAAATAAATGATTGTACCAGTTCTATTATATAAACATTATTTTTGTTAGAACAAATGATGTTAAGATAAATGGTCATTTACTTTTGGCCATGATAGATCCAATTTTCGATAGACAAAAGTCCAGTCATTACCGGTGTCAAAAAATTACGATAGACGATCCCATGGCCGTCTAGAGTTTTATTAAGGCTACACGTGATCTCAACAAATTGGTCAGCTGCCTTTTCAAACGACCCAGAAATTGAGTAACAACTGATAGTTACGCTTCCTTCAATAAAACTGAATAAAAATGACCTTTCGCATCGTACCCTCGCGCGCATGGGTCGCCATCCTACAAAAAACGATATGAGAAAATGAAGTGCTGTGGGTCCTATCTCTTCCAATTTCCCCTGGGAGGAACAATATATAATTTATTACTACCAATCTTCTCAGTCGATCAAATATCGACCTAGATCCTTTAACATACCGGCTCTTCCTAATGCCATATTCTACGACAAAAATTTTCTTTTTCCCTAGTTTTCTATATTTTCGAAAGACATTAAGAAACATGTATTAAAAAAAAGGTAATATGTAAGGAAGTCTTAAAGAAGCAGAAAGCATTTTTGTGGCGAAGTACATTTCTCTACAGTCAATTTTTTTTCAAGTTAAACAGTAAGCTCTTATTAAAGTAACTAACCCAAAACTATTATTATTAACAAATGATACGGTCGCATAATGGGAAGAATTGTAACAATAGTCACAAACTGTGTATATAAATCATTCCGTATATGTGACTAAGTAAGCATAAGTACGTCTTTTAGAAAACTGTAAACGATAACGAAACAGATAACAGCTATCCACGGCTATTAGAGCGAAGGAATGTATAAGACCATAAGTCTGGTTTAAATGACCTTTCCGGGACGGTTATGAAGCCCACATAAGAAAATAAGATGACTATATTACGGACCCATAAAATCTTAAGTAATAAAAGGAATACTCAGGACTTATTAAAGTAAAACATACGATTATCATCTCCTGACCCCTTTTACTAAATGTATTCACGTATTTCAAACTGTAAAGGATACTTAATCCGCAGTTAGTCTATAAACGAAGTTTGTAAATCTGTTTTATACATAATTTAATTATTTAAAATGTTTACTGCAACATAAATTAACGGTTACATCTAATATTTTCTATTCGTATCGCTTTTGTACTCTAATACTATGATATAGAACTCTACAATACATCACCATATGAGGAAGAATATATAGTTATTATATATTTATAATTAACGTTGAATTGAAATATTTATATTTCAGTAAATACATTTACTGAAATTGTTTAGTAAAATATAATCATCACATACCTTGTTCATTACTCGCTATTTTAAAAGTTTATTGTTATATTGTTTGTCAGAATGTGAAAGTGTTAAAAAATGAACGTACAAACAATATGAATACGAAGGATTCGGGGGGAGAAGCAATGCGTAACATTAGAATTAAATCGTGTAGTTAGTCTCAGTGTTGAGTGTGTTACAATGGTTAGTCTACAGTAAATATATAAAAGGGCTTATATTGGTAAGGGTACGAAATACCTACAGAATACGATGAGGGGTATGGAAGAGGGAGAGTGTAACAGCAGGTCGACCCCAAGGCTTCAGTTCACGACTGAGCAGCAGGGGAGGTCTCGGAACTTCCGTCCTAAACCGCACAAGTTACTGTCGAGACAGAAGGTGGAGAGTGCGTTCGGGAAGGAGAGAGAGAGGGTAAAAAAATCCGATCTGGATCGAGAGAGTGAGAGAGAGAGAGAGAGAGGGAGGAGGGGAAGACCGAAGGTCGGTAAGGTAAGGGTGACAAAGAGCAGCAAGGTTCTTGTTACGGACTTCCTCTTCTGCTGGCCTTCCCACCTCCTCCCGGTTGGGACGCGTTCGCCCACGGGCAACCGGGAGGAAACTCCACCCTTAACGCTTCGGCAAACACAAATTTCGAAAAGTTAGCACCGAAAATAAAATACAATTTATTCATCCCCGATGACGAGACTACGAAACACAAGTGGGGAATGTAATAAACCTTTACAATGAAACTACAGCGTTCTCCAAAAACGAGAAGAATCTCGGATATTTTTTAGTTCATTCTCTATTCTGGGTGGTATTTGTGAATATTTTGCTCTCAACAGAGACAGAGAAGGGAGGATGCCCCAGATTCACCCCACAGGATTAGGCGATCTAACCGGAATTTGGTAACAATTCGGAAACTGGCAGCGGAAACCTTCGCTTCGTTATGTTGCTAAATACAACGCGACAAATTTTAAAATAATACAAAAAAATAAGATCCTACAAATAATAAAACATATTACATGAATATAACGAATTATACTCATAACTTTCCGGCAGTAGTATTCTTTCAGTAAACTGATTTACGGAAGATGGATTGGAAAATGAAATGTACAATTCAAATGTGGCTAGGGCAGGGTCTCGGTCCGTACTGTAAAAAAGGGGCGAACGGCAGCCGAAGAGACTGTTGGGAATGACGTGGTGAACCGAACGGGATAAGCTGGCACTTTACTGAAAACCAGTAAACTCTTCCGCAACATAACGGAACACTATCTGCCTGCGGGACGGACAGACAGCGCCATGTTCTACCAACAGCTGAAACCAAACCCCACACTCGAGCCCGCTTAACACAAACCCCACATAACCACCAATGAGTTCCATATTCTATTATAAAAAGGACATATTTTTTTAGTTACAACATACCGTGTTTTTTCCAATAAATATACGTTAATTTATAATATTTTAATGCAATAAATGTTTCACGCAAAACAATATTCGGAAACGTTGGCAATTACAGCATACCACGTAGTATGGATCGTGTGACGGTAGGTAGGACACTAAGGAGGCGACGTTTTTATACGATGTTATCCGTGCATTAAAACATTTATGACGCGAACTTCTTCCATTTAAGGCAATATGGGATCAGTAAGAAAATTTAAATAATTTGTTTCATGTATTTTACAAAACTAGCGTTACAACGCTGTTGCCGATTGCCTTTGAATCGTAGTGCGTTAAAAAAGAAAATTGCTAAAACAAAATAAGACCTAATAGATTCATTTCATAAGTTACCTAAGTCAATAAAATATAATAACAATGTTGTATAATACCGACCTAGACAATTTATTCATTAAATCAACGACGCGATTAACTGTAAACCGGTCGCGTTATGAAAGACCGTTTAACGTTTTACTACGCACTATATCCCGTTAGTGCGTGGACCGGGAGCGATCATTAAAATGGCTGTTTTTTATTACGACAAACGACGCCGACTCGGAATCGACTAGACGCCAAAAGAAAGTAAGACCGAAGAGACATCTTTTCCATAACGACCGAGACCCTTCTATGACGCGAAAATAAAAACAAAAATAAAAAGGAACGGCCGAATAAATTACAACCATTGAGAACGTGGGATTGGTTCGGAACTGTTACGAGAGTGAGAGAGAAGAGAGAGAGAGAGATTGAAGTTGAAACGCGTGCGAGCGGGAGCGGGGGGCAGTCGCGTCAGTAGAACAGCCCCGCATGCATAAGGAATGCAGGACAACCCGTTCTGCGGTTATTAGCGTATTACCTTCGCCGGCACCCACCTTCTTCTTCTTCTTATAATAAAAAGGCGACGACGAAGCGGGTGGAAAAAAAATTGAAAAAAGGAGAAAACCATTTCCAAGGAGAAGGACGATGTTTAATAGGCCATATATAAGCAGACGGCGTACGGTAACGCCGAGAAATATTTCCTAGCCCAAAATGTACACAGGGCGTAAACAGGAATGGAATACGGGCTCTATCCGGAATATTAATTAGAAATTTAGGCAGGATTTGAATCGGCCCCCATCGTAGATCTTCTCAGTGACTCCGGACTACTGGTCTTGGACATTTATAGTAAAAACTGTCAATTCGTGAAATTATTCCTGTTCCTATGTCATTACTACCGGGTGCTTCAAAGCTGTCCAAAAAAAGGTTCTTTCGGGACCCACTCTATAATAGACATTGTTTTGCCTGTAACAGTATGGTGTTTGAATATTGAAAAAAGACGACCCAACAACGCCCGTTTTTCTCTACAGAAAAATAATTAGCGCGGCCTGATAAAACAAATTCTAAATATTTTAATATACTAACTAAAAATACCGTTCAAATAATACATGTAGTTTTTGTACAATAATATCCAAAGAAAGAAATTCCAAACAAACGGATGCAGCCAAAGTAAGATTTCATCTCAAGATTGTAATGTTGTTTAAAGGCCATTTCCTTGCGCACAATCACGAGTGTACAACAACGCATTAGACTGAATTAGGCGCAATTTGGAGGCGCGAATTCGATAATTAAACGCATAACAGGGAAAACATAGGCCGCAAACACTGCAAAACGTGCTCTAATTAGAATTGTGTTTTGTACGCCGAAAATCATCGAATCATAATTTTTAAACTAACGGTTATTTATAATTGTGTTTACAATTCTCGGTCCGATAACCGTGGGCTAAAGGATGCTGAATGATGTTATATGACATCATTCATAATTTAATTTATCTTATCCCGTGGTGACGCCCAACCGCCAGAGCCCGCCGAACTTTTTTATACGGGCTAAACAGATTTTTCGGCCTAACAACATCCGAATTAGTCAGAACGCCATTAACCCTTTTCGAGGGTGTTTCGACAACGATTTTATTCTAGCAGCTCCTGGACTAGGATAGTTAATTATCCTCAACGGGTTTTATCAAAACTGACAATTAAGGATAGAGCACGTAGCCGTGTCTGAACAAAATCACGATTCCCATGTCTGACAACCGGTTGATAAATATTTCAAGAAAAGAAAAACATCGCACAATATTCGCGTACGCAGTTCTCGCTTGTGTCATAGCGATTTTCTGACGCGGAGCAGAGAAGGAATAATAAACAGGGAAATTGAAATTCCGCCAACTTGGCTCAATTCTGCATGAAAACTGTCCCCATTCGAGGGGGGTTATCTTCCTAACGCAACGCGTTGTCATACGCCCTGTCTCTCTTCGCTGAGACAATACACGAGTAAAACTGAATAATTCGGTTTATCAGGAAGAGTATTATTCTTTCAAGTGACCCATGTTAAAGGTCGTCATCATTTTAGGCGGCAGAATAACTTTTTTGTTTTATTATACTTGTATAATCGACATATCATATTTTAAATTGTTCCTATATTCACCCAATAAATGGAACAGGATTTTGTTCTAAGAGAATTTTTCTGCTCCCTCACACTATTGATCTAACATTAAAACTGATGCTTCGTAGAAAACTGACGCACAATGTATTTTATGTAAGCAACATAGTATTGGGAACCGAATGATGCTAGCGACTGTGGCGAGAAGCCGAGACCGGTCTGCCTCTTACCCGAACAAGAAAGAGAAAAACAAACAGGCGATGGTGGTAATTTAAATTAAATTAAATAGAATCGTAAAATTATTATAATCAATATAACATTCAAACGCCGAGTAATAGAACAAAAATGTTATCTTATCACTCTTTTTCCTGCCTTAGTAATCCAGTTCTTATCACTCTCGACGGCATTTCCCCCCCGTATTATTTAGCATTCTAATAAGGATGTAGAGGCGTGACTCAAATGGTGCTCGAGGTTCGGCGCCATCGCTATGCACATGTCCACATATGCAGGGAGAATGAGGATATCGCGTCACTCTCGAAAAGTACAAACACAGGCAGGAAAATCCCTCCCACGATAATTCGACTTACTCAAAACACGTTTTCCTGTCTAAATGTTAACGGTTGAATAGAAAACCCTCCGATAAAAAAAATTGTTCGTTAAAAGTGTACACTGACCGTACCGTTTCGTCGAGGCGATTTGAATCAATCTAATGCAACACTCACCTGTAACAGAAAGAAAAGAAAAACATTAGGAACAACAGAAAATGTATATAAAATGGCAAGTTTACAATGACAAAAGTACAAGTTTACAGGCTAATTAAAGTTTAGTTATTTAAAACTATGGGCATAATATAAGAGAAAATAAGTCCAAATTTATAATTGAGCATCAAAGAAAATGCCGTTTTAGAAAAACAACTCTTCTTCCTGTTTACACAAGGTATACAATATATTAAAGCATGATGGATTCTTTGGGCTTGTATATTTCCCGTGCGTGTATTAAATGATTTGCGATTTCGAATTGGGGCACAAATGGGAAAAATCTGTTCTATAGCCTCCGTAATTAATTTCAAATTTCGATAAATAATTTCAGATTTGCTAACTATGGGGCAAAATTCTACTGTGGGAGGGTTAAAGGCGCCAACGGCGAGGGAGAAGGGACACTATGCCCCGGAATGAGCCGGATGTGGGAGACCATTATCCGTCATCGAGTCCCCCCCCCCCATTTATATATGAGGCCGGTTCGGCTATCGAATATCTAGGTCCCTACGATAATACGATCCGGTCAAGCCGCCGACCGAAATTTCCATCACATAATAAACTATCGGGGCGGGGGGGGGGGAATTACCATAAGCGCACATCGTTTACAACCGACAGCTGCGTTCGCGAATATTTCCGAAAAAAATGTCGAGTCAAAATTAAATCTAAAAGAGCATAGGGAGAGTGAGAGAGAATATTTCGGGATATTTGAGCGTCCCTCCTATAACTCTTTGCAAGGGCCTGACCCAAATGGTTCAACTGCAGCAGAAGAACGGGCAGCCCGGAGTACTAGATTTGGCGACGGGCCAGAAAGAATACCCCTCCCCGAAGGGGCCCTTCGTCTAACCCTTATCACCCCCCGGCCCATTCCGGCTACCCCTTTCCGTCCATCTCGTTCCGATCGGTCTCCCTCGTACTTCCAAGGGAAAAAAGAGAACCCTACTGGAAGTGGCCCGATACTCGATGGGGTGGAAGGCGGAAAATATTACCCGCATCCCGGAAAAGGCAATAATTCCGCCCATTTGTGAAAACAGCGGATACAGTTAAATCCACTTTTCTTGATACCGCTCAATCCTGCAATCATTAGCATAAAAAACATCTCAACATTTTGTCACAGACAACCATCCGACTTCCAAGCCTTTTATACTTATAAAAGTTATATAAAACTATAACGTATAACTACCCGATTATAGATATCGATTGAAGACCTCAAGATAAGGATAAAGAGACCGCCCTTATACAATTATATTACATAAAATAATAACTGGTAACAACTCTAATAACAGTTCTCCTTTCCAAGAACTCATTGACCCGATTTCGAAAACCCAATAAAGCTAAGAGAGGAATAGTTGGTCTTAAATTAACAAAATAATAAGATAAAGAGTTCTAAGTAGATGGTATTAAATTTTAAGATTGAAATCTTCAGCGAGCTTCTAAGCAAGTGTATAATTGAGGGTGATGGAAATGGAAAAATTTTAAAACAGATTGAGGATAGGAAGGAGACTGAGGGGACAAGGAGAGGCTGTTGAACGTCGGTCAGGCGGGCCCACCGCGCCGCCCGAGACATAACATCACGGCTGAAAAATGAAGCAACGTGCTTTGTTGCCGGTGACTCAGTTCGCCCGGTCCAGGTCACCATCTGATTCACCCGGTGAAAGGGAAACGAACTCGGTCCGCATCACGCATATACAGGGGTACACTGATGCAGCTTTTTTCTGTTTGGAACAACGGGGGACGGCCTAGGCAACCACTTTCACTCATCTGACACATCTGAGCCAGCATTCCGAATTCCGACTTTGGGATCGTTAAACCCCAGGCCCATTCCCTAGCAGTGGAGAGGGTCTTCCAAATTAGAACCCCCGCAGATGATTTGCGCCCAAGTATTAATAATATAAAATTCCCTTTGCTAACAATTTTGTTAGCATTTATCTACACCTTTTCATTTAGAAAAAACGATATAATCTAGTTTTGCGTTTTCCAAACATGATTTGTTCTAACTAAAAAAGACAATCTTCGGGTTTTGTTTAATTTTTTTCACAATTACAGTATTTTCATAGCACTATAAATATAGCTACCGTGTTCTTTAAATTGCTTCTTGTTAAATTGCTGCAGGACAGATAGGAGCCGATCAATTATAACCGGTACGTGTTCAAAGTGAAGAAAGCTGGGGCTGGATGAGCGACCTGGGTAGCCGCTCAGGTTCCCACCAATTCAATTGTTACCCGATCTCTCCTACCCGACCTGCCAGGAATAAGCCCACTACACGATCAAGTATATAGTGAACTTGATCAAGTTCACTATATCTGTATTCCAAAAGGTGAAAAGGGCCGAAGAAACTTTTTACGTCAACGCGAAATTTGCTATACAATCACATGAGTGAAACGATTAAACCAATTCGGAAAATCATTTCCTATTCAAAGGAATTATAAGAACGACAGGTGTATTAGCTATATACATTTATCCGAATAAATTTGAACCAGTAAGGAAGTGACATCTGTACCTCGGAACGCGTTCAATACTTTTCCCGTAATTGGAATCGCGTTCACCATATACCGACCAATTACACAACACACTCGTCCTTCGGCAGAATGTCAGAATCTTGATTTCCGAATTCCCAACAGTTGTGCGGGAAAAGTGTCGAAACGTTGACAAAAACCTCGCCCAGCCTTGACCCGATCACGCGCCCATTCAAACTGTCGAAAATGTGATTGGAATCTTTTGGGAAATCCAAACTATCGCAATTCATCACTCCGGCGGCAATAGTTTATATCCGGAATTGTCCGGGAGAAGAATAAGTGGGGGGGTGAAAGGGCCAGAAGGAGGTAAGATACCTGTGCGATTGCTCCCGCCAGATAATCGATTCTCAATGGGAGTAGAAAGATATCGAACGAAGGACACACTAAACGAAATGAATTGCGCCATGATCCCATAAGGTTATGCGGCACTGGCATACCCTGAGTCAACGATAAAAGAATAACGCTCCATAGTAACTAAACAAACTAAAAATGTTGAAATATAGAGACAATAAGATAACGTATTTTGGACCGATGAATCTTACTTCCAAACTCAAAGACTTCTTCGAAAATCTACGAACTATCAGGATATTTTATACCCGCCACGCTAGGACCACAACCCCCAGAGACTTAGTCTAATTGCTTAACTCCTTTCATTGCTTCAACTCTACATCCCAAACCTAACAGGGACACGGAATTCTGGTACGAGACCGACTGAAACCTATAATTTTCTAACTTGATTCGGTCATCCTAACAAGCCAGTCAACAATTTACATTTTACAAAAGTGCCCTTTTTATTTTATCTTTAAATGCGTAAAGAATATTTTCGACGATATACAACAATGAGATAAAAAACATATATCGGAGATTCTGGTACAAAATTTAGTGAGGTAATTTATTTGGGTTTCACCCAAAGTCTTTAACGCTACAAAATTGAAACCACTTTCATTTTATAAAATGTCCGTATAAACGAATAATATTGTGCAATAAACACTAGACTTTATAGTCGGTGAAAGATAAATTTCAGATACCAATAAAAACTTCGGCCCCAGGCTTGCCGGCCCTTTCAACAACTCGGAATAAGCGCTCGGACAAAGGCCGGCTCTTTTGTCCCTAGTTCCATCCACTTTATTATGCCGTTTCGCGTATTTCACAACTGTACATTTTGAAATTGTACATCGCGTTATCTTGCTGTTCCCGTTTCTTTTGGAACACCGAGAGCGTATAATCAGACTGGACCCGGCTGGATGAAATCTGTTCTACCGACTCCACTTGACCCAGAAAACTGAAAGCATAGATCGGAGGGGAAGATAGGTCGGGCGACGGGGACGGTACGCCTGATAAATCTTCTTTTAATGGAAACGGCGCGCCGAATAAGTGTATTTAAACTTTACTATTTATACGCGGATTTGCCGCAGGATACTACTTAATGCAAATGAGGGCTCGTGTAAGACGGAGAAAACAATTTAGAGGGGGGAATTTGGGAAATATGTGTAACAGGGATATCATAGAAAGTAATCTTTGAGGGCATCCACTGCCCCGACTTAGAAGTAGAACGGAAACAGACTAAGAACAGTACCGAAATGTAGTTGTTATTTTCGAGAGAATAAATTGAACATTACAATTTACAACGGCTATCCGTAAACTAACATTCAACCCTGTGCATTACATCCTTCCTGCAAAGAGGTTAAATGAAAACCGAAATTTAAAAGCGAAACTTGAATTGTACAATAAAAAAGGAATTAGCGGTCATTACAAAACTCCTTTTTTCCCCTAAGGGCACAGATCGCGTTATAACGGTCAATTATCGGGTAATCCAAAAGGAATGATGCCATTTAAATGCTAATTGAACTCTGAACGATACGCCGATTATGTCCTCCCCTTAATTACCACTTGAGACCACTATCCGACCGAGCCTTTCTTCTTCTTCCTTTTGACCCGACAGTTGTGTTTAAAATGGCAACATCATTAAACGAGATCCAAGACTCAAAGGAATCAAATTGAAACCTATAAAATTGGATTTGAAGAACCGACAATCGCAAAGATAATGATTACTGATAATTACTTCGTGCCCCATTATAAAGTAGATTATTATTTTACAGGAACCCTATTTAAAGTGGAGCCGCAGCGCTTAAACATATTACTTAACAATCATGTGGTTAATTTTTTTAAAAACTTATCAAAATTCATACTTCATCAAGATTCAAAGCACATTAGGCTTATATTTCAAGTATTAATTTCACGTAATTTCGTGCACATTTTTTGATAAAAGTTAATACAGCGAAAAGCAGATTAAATCTATAAATCGATGAGATTTCGCGGTAATTATTTTGAACTCCAGGAATAATTCAAGATGGTTTAAATGTTTATTCAATATAGAAATGTATTTACCGATTACTGTACACAACATAGGATTTCATATAACCTGGGGGTACATCCCGCGTTAAGATCGAATACTCGGGCTTATTCGATGAAAATTTGCCCGGTAATTGCTTTTTCAGTTCATTCTCTGATCTAGTTGGCATCAGTGAAGTTATGCTTGTAAAACTGACAGTCGACAGGCAGGACTAATTTATTTGCTCTTCATCGCGGGGTCAAGTTTATCGCCACGAATCGTTAGGGGTAGTTTCACTTTTCCTCGAGAACCCCAAAAGCCCCGTCCCGTTCCGGTTGTCCACCTACAGCGGGAGAAACCTCTCGGAGGGAAGAACTTTAGAGTCCTCTCGTCCCTGAGATCGCTGGGAAAAAATCCTTCTTGAGAATCGTCCCGCGATTACCCGTTTTCCTCTTCCCCACAGCCGTACTCCGATTACTCGGATTCGGGAAGGGCGAGGGAAACGGTCGGAATATTCGCGCCGGAGACGAAACAAGAATAAAAGAAAAATCCGGTGGTTCCATTAGGGGGCGGGGGGTAGGGCATAATGGCGAGGGCAGCTCACGGCCAGAGGAAATCGGCGGGGCCACACTTCCTTCCTCTCCACCGGCCAGGCTCGCATAATTTCGACGGCCAAAAATAAAAAGTACAAAACTTTATTCTTTCCTCAATTAACAAACAGGATTTACTTCTGAATTCAGTCTATGGCTGCTGGACGTCCTACGTTTGTTGTATGGTCATTTACATTCCGTTGTTTTAAACATCACATTGAAAAGAATTAAACGTATCTTACCATCGTAATCATGCAAGAAACGTACAGATTATATTCATAATTGATCGCTTATTACTCATTTACTGACTATTAATAATTATTTAATATAACTTATGCCTCCGATGTTCGAATAGCCAGTCCTGAGACGCATTTTTAAGACTAAAGATATAATTTCGCCGGAAACAACATTTAAAACTGCGTTCCAAATGAAAACGACGTCATTTACATGTCGTGTTACTGAGAATAATTTAATATTCCTAGAAATATGTCACAATTGCTCGAACATCGGGATAACCGCAGGATACGAGAGGCCATTACAATTTCCTATGATTAATGAATCCCCTTATCTCTTCAGCTTATCGAATGAATCACAATCAGACGAGCATATTGCCGAACCGATAAAAATAACATTCAGATAGAAATTTCGGCCAGATAAAATTAAGACAATCTACTAAACAATAAAAAAAGGAGAAATGCAACAAATCGATCACATTTATGTCCTAAATAAAATATCTGATCTATTCCTACAATATAAACCATATTCAACTGTATTAAATCATTCCATATTCATCTCAGCGGTTACACCACATACCATTCACCGGCGAACCTTCCCGGATTTCTACACAGCCCTACCGATGGTTAATTTTAAATTTATATTTTTAATATATACATTAGCTGCAGGGATACCCTCAAATTAATGCCGATTTAATAGAGGCCGACGAAAAGTATCAAGGCGATTACGTTGCAAAAAATATTTGAAAACAACACCCGTTGTTAAATTACCTACAAAATGAAACAACTCCGTCTTTAACGGCCGTTTTATAAAAGGCAAAGTCATCGGCCTAATTGGGCGTAATTTATCTAGCGGATAAATTTGCCGGCCTACGGGCCTTGGAAGTCAGCAGCCGCTGGTTTTATGTGCCGTTCACGAAACATCTGACCGAGGGAAATGTGTTCAAAAATTCATCGGATCACATGAGACGGCGCCTACACTAAAGGCGTTCCCTTCACAAGAGCCGACCTCAAACTTGATTATACATTTAGATTTATTTATAGGGAGTGTTTTAAGGCCTAAAGGAACACAGGAGCTAAACCGTTTACTGAATATTGCACATGATATTCATCATTCGTTCAACTTTAGAGCATCGAATAGCGCCTTACTGTACTATATATAACATATTTACAACTAAAATACGACAGACATTAATTTGTGTGAAGGCCCTTATAATAGAACAAATCGTTCGAACACGACCCAATTTATAGAGAGCAACATGGACGGTAGAGATGCGATATAGATCAGAGTTTTCCAATTCAGGGTTTATACACTGCGTTTTGACCCAGGCGGCCTTTTGCCTTCGACATTTGAAACTTATCATCGGCTCATATCGCAAGGCTCGATACCTTGATTGGTTTTTCAACTTGTATAATCTCTCTATTATCACCGCTCTGTCAAAGCTTTATCGGGGCCGAGTGAACAAGAGAGCGCCTCCATTATCACCGTGTTTTTGACGTCGCTTCATTAGTGTTGCGTTTAGCGCCAGAGCCCAGGCGCCATCCTTCATAATCACTGGTTCTTCAAAGCCACGACTTGTTATTTAACAATGAACGGTTAACTAGTTTTTAAACCCGAGTCTTAATTTCAAAATCAATATAAAGTCACTGACAAATATAGCACATAATCTCTTCGTAATTACGCGATGATAAGTGATGTGTGAATATGATTATTTTTTATTTCATTAACGATTTGTATATTAATTAACGTTGTTTATCAATAAAATAAATAGTGACCGTACACTGAACTCATAATACAAACAAAATGAACCCAATCAACAACAAAGAATGAAACAAACATTCAAACGCTTTCGCCAAACTTCCGTAAAATGGGATGACTTAGGTTTTGTAATATAATACATCGGTTGCAATTGTTAAAAATAAACCGAAATTTAAAATGGAAGTAGGATGAGAACAAAATGCCATAAATGAAAATAATTGAATATAATAATCCCGTAGTATTCCAGCTTTTCATTTCGAATGAAAATCGTAATCCAGGCAATTACAATTTTGATCAGTGAAACTACCACCATTCATTCGTCGTTTCGGAAATATGAGTCCGTCTTATACACATCAGAAAGATGTACACTAAGATATTACAATTATGATATGAAGAACTAAAACCCCTCAAAGAGCAAGAATTATCGGGTCAATGAGGGAAAGTTCAATGCAGAGGGGGAGATCCGCTCTGTTATATTATTCACAACTCTCACAATATCACAGACGACGAAGATAAGAGAACGAAAATAGCAATTTTAGTACGTAATCAAAAAGAAATAAAAATATGACGTCAGTGGGATTGCAAATAAATGCAGCGCCCGGGATTATTCCGACGTTGCGTCAACATGCGCCTTGAGACGTTTTCCGAGAATCGACATCTCAGAGACGGTCGAATTTTTCGAGCGCCGGGGGGAAGAGGGCAAATAAATTGGCAAAAACCGGACACGAACATCGAAAGGGCGACCGCTTACGCAAATGCCATTAGTAATGCACGATTCAAACATACTCGGACGAAAGACGTCATACACAAATAATATAAGATCTGAGATATGGCGACCGCTGCCCTAATGATTATTACGACTATTTCGTGTTCATCAAAATCAGGAGTTATTGCCGAGTATATTAGGGAAATACAGGAGTATGCACTGTTGAACAATACTGCAAAACAAAATTACGTCATCGATCGTACTAACGTTCGATCATACAAATATTTATACTTTCCTCGTACAAATAAACTGTTCTGTTTAAAGAATTTTAAGTTATGTACTGAACACATTTGGTTATTGGAAACAACTGGTAGGATTGTATTGCTGGTCCCATAGGAATGAAATCGGAAATCTGATTGGTGAGTCACAAATATGTGAGGGGGGGGGAGGGGAAACTTAGAAGAGTGGGTTACGGGCCGACGTCGTTTGAGTCCGGTAATTGTGTCACGGCCTGGTCACGGTCTTTCCCCCTTCTCACGGCGCTCTGCCGCTCTATGGCAGCCACTTGCTCAACAGTTTACGACAAAAAAAAGAAATGGAGAGAAAGATATAATGAACGAACGCGGCGTCGGTAATCCGCCTAACAACCAAAGCTCAACTCCCCCCTCGACCATATGTTTTTAATTGCCACGGCGGAGAAAATAACGTGAACGTGACAAGACGAGGAGGAGGAGGAAGATATTTAGAACAGAAACTGGACATCGACAGAAAACCTGTTTTTTTAACAAGAAAAATATTAATACCGTACTTAATTACATGCATTACAGAATTCCCACATCACTTTTAATAAAAGTCAAACAGACCAAAAATTGGCCTGTAAGGAATATAGTCATTTTTCCACTAATATTAACATATATTAGTTGTGAGCCGAATAAAACCAATATATTGTTACATATCTTTATTGGGGGCACTTACACCATTCTTCCTGAAACAGAAATATGAGGGGATTCCCTCCGTTTCTATCAATCTAAGAAAAGTGTTATGGCCGCATTATATTTTTCTTAAATATTACATATTGATTCTTAATTGAGTAGCATAGGAGGGATAATACATTTGTTCTAAACCAGCGTAAAAAATGAGTGATAAATATCATTAACCAATTGATAGAGACGACGGAAAATAAGTGATTAATGTTCCTTTCTGATTAGTTCACTGTAGGAACGGATTATTCCGGATTAGCGTCACCAACAGATCTGTGGCGAGTCCAAAACTTCGCTTCGACATTAAATCCATTCCGGATTACCCAAGCGTTTTAATTTGTTAATTATAATTATTCGCACTGCGGCACAGAAAGGGGAAGGGAGTTGGAGGGACGAGAAAGAGAGTGAAAAGAGTGTCAAATATTTGGCTGGTGAGGGGCCGCCCCCTGGGAACGGGCCAAACTGCCCCCCGCCCGCGCGCTAATATACACCGCCGTACCAATTGCCAACAGATATCGAACCGGAGAACCTATCAAACCCTACATAAAACACCGCTATATACATATATATATATATATATATATATATATATATATATATATAACCTATATAAAACACCGGCGTACGTAACCGATTAAATGTTTCCACAAGGAATTCCGTTATAGGACATCCAAAAATGCATTAACGCTTGATTCCATCTGATCGCTGTAAGTTGCCATTCTTATGCTATACCGTCAAAAGTTCATTTTCAATCGGACAAATATGTGAATCGAACAATTATTATTTGAAGGCCGGTATAGTCACATTGGCTAGGACATGACGCAAACCTACATAATAGAGGCTGTGTGTTGACTGATGACAAAGGTTGTTTTATTGCTTGCAAGGCGTTGAATCTACTTGAAATTCTACTATTCATATTAGATATCGGCCGGGTCAAATAAATTTTGCACAATATAAGAGAAATTTAAGAGCCTTGATTGGTGTGTTTCCGTATTTTAATGCGACTATTTCCTGAAACGTTAACGCCTGTACATTTCTATATCCCAACGCCGATTCGGTTCGAAAATATCTCAAGAGTCGTGTGGCATTTAAATTAATTTTTGGGGGACGAAGTTGTAGACAATGCAAAATACTTTAGAGGCAACTATCTTAATTACTTGTGGCCGAACCTGTCAATCGCGAAAGTGGTGAGGGCCATATCAATGTTTTAAATTTATATTCAATAACCCGAGAAAAAGATAACCAATACCCAATTACAGCCTCTAGGTCGGTCATTAATGCAAGGCGAAATTGCCAACGGCGTCGGGTGTGTCCTCAATTTCCAAGAGCTAGAAAGTGATATGATATCAACAACTGTGGATGTGAGTTTCTTCGAATGTATAACCAGGATTATTTCACCGAATTACTTTACCAGATAACTCATTAAAGCAGTAAAAAAAATGGATATCTCTCAGCGCCCCGCCTAATAAGAAATGACGTAAGAGCGAATACTATCTTAAGCACGAAAACCGTGCCTCTTTCACAAAATATGTTTGCATTTCACTAAATTTAAATCTCTAAATAAATTTGTGTGTGAGTGTTAACGGAGTAGGGACCGAAACTCCAAAATTCCCAATGAGAATGTATCTCGTTGCTATGACGATATTATTACAAAAAGTTGAAAAAAATTCCGGAGGGATTTTACTGACATTTCCACTTAAAAAAAAAGAAAATTAAGAATGAAAATCTGGCAGGTCTCCCTCAAAACTTTATAAATTTGCGCCGTTTTACTGAAATATCAACCTCGCAACTGAACCCCATCTGCGTCGGACGTATTTTTCGTACCCGCACAAACAATTTTTAAGCACGACTGAAACAGTACGGCCAACGGCGAAACATATCTCGGACGGCGGTAAATCGGAATCCGGAAGCCAAACAGGTTTGACTGAGCTGGCCGTGGATTGAGCAAGTAAACAGGCGTCTTGACCCAAGTCCAAGGGATGTTTGGCACGGGCATTATTTACTATCGAGTCCCAGTATTAAATACCGGCAGAATTCTACCGCACCGCTGTGCCCATAGCGGACGATCGCGAATGCGAGGACATTTTAAAATAGTCCAAAGGGTACACGGGTTAATGACGCGAAATATTGGCAAATATACAACGTTCGTCCGGCACAATGTCAAGGTTCTGATTATTTCAAGCCCTAGAACAGTCGTCAATTTTTTTTATATCTCGGTAATTGTCACAGAATTTATAAAATATTTTTTTACCCCAATATCTGAACAAGCTTTCCCTTCACGACAACCGAAGCCACACATTTATTTCCGATACTTTTTAGATTAAAACCACACTATGATGTATAAATTGTTTTGATAACATAACTATACCAACCAACTATCGACAAGCCAAAACCCAGTTATGAAGTATTTGAATACGAGAAATTAATTTATTTTCAGTTAAAAACGTAGGAATATTCCCTCAATTACTCCTTATCCCTAACGCGCTCTTATTATGTATTGGCGTCTAGCCACTACCGTCTAGACAGCGACCGCAACTGCAATTTAGATGGCAAGCATTATAATTCAGGAACTAATTATGCAAATCTAATAAAGTATACTGCTTTGTGAACTCCTATCGTTTAATCGGTTGAAATTTGTAATTGAGATTATTTTTCTGACAAAATTATTTCGTCATCACAGGGGAACGTACGGTATTAGGGACGGGGGAATTCCAAGGCTCGAGAGGATGATTCACTGAAGGAACTGTCGGCGGTATTTTTGTTAATCGGAGTTGAGAATTAAATTTTTTTTTAATTCTTCTCACGCGTGCCGGTCAAAGGTTTACCAAAACAACTCGGCGCCAGGAATACCATTAATAATTGGCCGTTAACGAAGTTGTGGCGGCCAGTTTAGAGATAATAAATGGGCTTGGACACGAAAACTCGTCCTACTCCCACCTGAATATTTGCGCCGAACTTGGGCCCCCAAGTTTAGTAAGGGGGGGGGGACCGGTTCCATAATCTATGCCGGGGCCCCAATCTCTATAAACCTATATACACATGGAAAGAAAATAAAAGGTGAACTAGATACCGCCCGAAGCCATTCCTTTCATATTTGGCTTCGCTCACATTGGACGTTCCGCTGGAACTTTGAAATTCCTTGAATTTGAAAAACGTTGCTTGAAATTTGTAATTTTGGAGGCAATTTTGGCCCGTCACCGGGATTCGAATCCGGGTCAACATTTTAGCAAGCGTAAAGCTGTACCAGACCTCAGGAATTTCCATTCAATTACCCCTTTATCTAATTACTTACGAGCACTCGCCACTTGTGGTCTTCTAACAAACACTACCTATATTATATACAATGCAACCGTAGAATTCACGAACTGTGCAGAGGTGTTCATGAAAATTTGTGGATTCTATACAACTGTGTATCGTGAACAATAAGTTTTTAGGACCAGAAGGGCCCGATAAAATCAGTTCTTGCACTTTCGGAATCCTAATCAAAATTCAACATTCCGGCTCTGGTTACTTTACATAGAACCGAGGAGTGCCGAACGGCCAACACTTGAGATTTGTATCTGTCTCAATTGACAGGCGCCAGTCATGAAGTTCATCAGAATACCGGAACGAATTGAAAGCCTCCCTCAAGTTACAAGTCGTGACGGGTGCGAAAATATTTTCGTCGGAACACGAACAAAACTAAAATAATATTAAAAAAAAAAAAACAGTAAACCGGGGCGCCGCTGAATAATTCATGAGCCCGCAAATAAACTCCGTCATGCGCTCTCCCCACCTCCGACATTTAAACATTATCTTTGACTCCGAATAAGGAGACGGTTTACGATCACAGAGCACGGTGACAAAACACGCGATAGTACAGTCAACCCAAAACAACATACTGGAGGAACGCTAAAAGCCCGGTATCTTACCGTAGGGTGAAATGCAATTTTCATTTTTCTTTTCTATTTTAGGATATTCCAGTAAATCGGAATCGGACAGTTTCAATTGGATTTATAATAATACGAGGCAAACATTCCATAAATTTAACACTTTCACTTTTTAGAAAAACTTGATACAATTACAAAGGGATTGTACTTGAACCAATTTTATACTGAATAACATTCAAGGTTGATTTAATCCTATACTAAACTGGTCTAGGCTTCTCGCCATATTCAGTAGCATTCACTGTCAGTACTGTCGCAAGAAATACGGTATTCCAGACCTTCAGGATAAACAGATGTCCTAAACATATATTTAATGTTTGATTTGGTGCAATTCACACGAAAGTGTTTCGGTGGAACGAAGCATATACTGAGATGTTGGTCTCGTATAATTTTCAAAAGAAACCTCTTCCGTAAACACACAACCGGCTCACAGACTTGAACCAATTTCAAGTCAAGTCAAGTGGCTGAAAGGCCGCGATAATTGCCTTTCACCGCCGACCTTTCGACCGGAGTTTTGCACTCCGCGCACCGAAAGTCGAAGTTTACTCAAATAACGCGTGAGCTTAAAGGGCAAAGAGCGGAATGGAATCGAGAAAAAAAAAACAACACAATCTCCCGCAGAGGGACCTGCATCCCGAATGGCCATTAGATTTCTGCAAGGCTAGCGGAGGCAATGAGGTCACAGGACCAGTGGAGTGCAGTCAGCACTGACCCCATGTCGACTACTACGTCATCCTTACAATAGATTTTCATGGTCAAATTCCGAAAACGGAGGTGTAATAGGCAACGATTTTACAATATTGACTAGACGCTCGATGCTTTTAGATGTTATGAGCAAGTCGTGGTATTGAAAGAGATAAACATTATTGGAAATCAATTTCGACATACAATCTCTCCACGTGAATTACACGAGTTCAACTTTTAATGCTTTCCGTTACTTAAACAATTAATAATGTTTATTAAACATAAAAGTTATTGTACAATGGAAGAGGCTGATTAATATTACACGCAGTATAACTGTATACAACGCCACGATTATCTATATATACAGATGAATATCGTAAAAGAAACGAGACAATGCAGTAGTTCGGCTGAAGGGGGACCGTTTCGGGCCGCAGCAGGCCCAGGATGTATATTAATCGGGGGAAACTAAAAGTGTAACTTATTCGATTTTATCTCGTGAGGAAATGTTAAACGGTTAATCCGGTTGTCAAAGACGGGATGCAGGGGGACCGCTCATTTCCGGCCTCTCTTCTTCTTCTTCTTCTTCTCCACATACATACATACGCACACACACACGTGCGTCCACTCAATCAGAACAGGCGCTATTAACATTTGAAACGGTCACTATTTTGTTTCCGATGGGCTCATGACGCATGGAGTAACGTCGTAAACGCTCTACAACACGTACAATGTCGTATATATTATGCGCTAATCGAAATCTTACGCATTACCGACCAAACGTGATGCGGTAACGTGATTCTGTAACAACCTACAATGAACTCTTGTTCGATATTTCGTACAATTTCCTCGCGTCAAAAACTCAAAAATATCGTTTATTTCGAGAGAAACGACCACTTTGATGTTACAAATAAAAACATGACTCCCACTTGAATAAATTCTATATAATGGGTAGAAATACAAAAAATAAGTGGTTCCATTGGGCTATTTATTTTCCTCGTTTATTTTTTGAGAATAGAAAACTATTGTCTGTGTTTAATATAGTGGGCGAAAAGAAAGCGCCGGGAATGTTCGGAATGTCCCCCTTACGAGTTTTACGCGGAAATTCCACCAACACAGCGGGACCAATTAACAAAGTGTAGTGAAGCCATTAAACATGGTATCCGGGGGTAGGAAGAACGGTAGGCATGTTTTGTCTTATCGCCGATTTCTGTTGCCGACGGGAGCAAAATCCGAAATTAGCGGCATCGCAAATTCTATATATGACGCACGACCGACGACGGCACAGTTACCTAATAAATTTTAATTGCGCAACATTGACAGTGTTGTAACGTCTGCCGACCGGCCGGTCGGGGTCAAACTTCGATGGGCAAACATTTTTATGTTCCCAAAACATGTTTCAACTGCTAAGACAGTGATAGTCGGCCTCATCTAGGTTGCGTTAAAAACTTTGTACTCATTTTAACGCCTCCAGTTTCCAGTCGTTTCCTAGACATTCTCAGGTCACGGAAGGTCTCAGGCCTTCAGAATCAAAATGGTTTTTCTCATAGCCCTTTTCTCGGTCAAATTATTTCAGAGGTTAAATCCACAATCGATTATACGAAAAGGTATTAAATAGTAATGTCACATAAAATACAATCCCACTAGTTTTCGACGTATGTCATTAGTGGACCACTTTTTTCAGTAACACGACAAGAGATCATCAGCAAATACAACTTTTCAGGTTCAACAGACTTACTGTTTTACATTGTGTAAAAGCCTAATTAATGTAATTGATAACAATAAATCATTATATCCAGGAGGAACAGCCGTCGATGACAGTGATAAATCTGTCTTAATCCAATTGAATTTATAAGTAAATGGTCCAAGCGACACAGTTTTCGACTATCACGTTAAATTTAATGGCCGTACATTGGAAGTATTTTCTTTTGTGGGGTCTCAGATAAATAAAGCTGAGCGCCAACAGAACACTGAATATAAAGTATGTTCAATGCGGAATAAAAAAGAGAGTGCATTCCGATTTGAAATATGTAACGGCAGGAATCATTTACAGAAGCAATGTCCACTGTATAAATTTGTATCGGGGAGAGGGGGGTTTGGCATTTGTGGAGTGGTGTAGGAGGTGGGGCCGCCGGCGTCTAGTGAAAAACCTGACTCATGCTTCCAGTAACTTCAGTAAAGGCGGTCACAAGTTAATGTGCAAAATTCTAGAGTTCTATCCCCGGGCTCATTGCCAATAATGCTCAAATACCGATAACATTTCATCGATTGTTACGGGGCCACCACTGCAAACGACACTATATGGCCGATGATATTCAGCTTTCAAATTTCGCAATTTTACGAAAATCATTTTGATGACAAAATATTATTTAAAAAACTTTTCAATTATAATTCTATTCAACCTTGTCGACAACGATTATACTCCGTTTGGCCAAAAAAAGGAGTTGATTCGCTTTGAAAATTATGTAATCGTGTTAATACAGAAAAAACAAGAAAATAAAATCTTGTAGAAATACGAAATGGGGCTAGAGGCGTAGGTTCAAGATCGAGTCTAGATAAGAACCTAAACTATCCAACCGAGATCGAGCTTAATGCTCTTAAAACCATAGATGAAAAATAAAACAGACACACCTTGACCCGAAGATGTCTATATTATAGGGCTACAATTTTTCTTTCTTTTTAAAAGAACACGAAAAAACCCTCGTTTTTTATCCATATTCCAGACAATCCAGCCATATTCCAGCTTCTAGAGTAACACTATTCTGAGCGTATTAACCTCAGGGGCTATTTTTTCAACATGGAATTTCGACCGGGTGACGAGTCTACTCCATTAACCGAACGGGTTCGAAGCCGGCAAAAACACACTGCCGATTTACAAATTGCCGAGGAGAACAGGGGGAGGAGCGCGAATATTCTGTATGGCGCAACCCTTATAATTAGGACGGGAGAGGCGCGTGACATTAGTGGGCGCTACGTGCTTCACGTACTGACGCCATTTAAAAGAGGAGACGTATGCCGACCCCGCGCGCACAACAAACTCAAAACAACTTTTTTAAATTGGCCCATGTTGAGCAATACAGACCCGTGGGTCCCGACGCCCACCAGACAGCTGAGGAAGGCGTCTTAATGATTAACTAAAAGACAATAAAAACGGAATACGAGAAAAACTGAATAAAGCGCACTGCATTTTTTGTTGGATAACTTTTATTTTCTAAGTCAGCAAAACATTGCATCAGTTTGAAAGTAGATAATAAATATAAATATAATTCTATCTGTGAATAGAAAGTACTGTTCTTCAAAAGTATCAGACTATCCTTAAACAATTTTATCTAAATTGATTGTATTAAAAAGATAGTAGCAAGGTAACTTGTTTGAGAAATCATTGTTGTCATTTTGGCTATATGTAATATGAGAGGTGATGAACATTTGTTTGTTAGAGAAACAGTTTGGTCGTCACGCCGCAAATTAATGATGAAAATATTTGACACGGTATATGCATGCGTTATACATATTTACAAATACATCGTAAATTTAGGTTTCTTCCCTTTCCCGTCCGAGTTTAGACCCTCTCTGAAGACTTAATTCGGTTTATATTTTGGTCAATGTAAACGCTCGAGAATTTCAATGCACCAACAGCGAATCCATAGTAATCGACAGCATAATATGTTATAAGGCTGTGCATTACATGACCATTTTCTGTACTGTCCTGTCAAATGTTGTAACCCGCCCTGGCATCGTTCGAACTTAAACCACACAGACAGTTCGTTTTTCGATACAGAAATATATTTTTTTTAATTCTTAATATATACTTATGCTATTCTGAATAAACGTTTATGTGTTAAGCTAAAAACAACTGCGAGATGGGACTGCAGTAGGGAAAAATCACAATTGGGGAGTGTACAGACCTATGACAAGAAATCGAAGCGAGAGGGGCAGGAACGGGAAGACGTATAAGTCACTAAATTGGATTGGTGCATCGTTCAAGGGCTTGAACTTGCCCTCTGAGCCCTCCGGTCATAAATACAGCCCTTTTATCGTTGAGTAACTCGTAAAACCTTTCTCTCTGACCCTGTGAAAAGGTTAGCCTCAATTCGCTGAAAAGAGTTTGCCGACTATGTTGTGCCGAAAAAAAATGTTTTTACCCTCGACCAACAGAATTAAAGGGAAGTTTTCACAAGCCATCAAATTGTAGACAATTTATGAAAGCAAAATAAATTGTAAGTAAAATTGGATTGCATTACTGCTTTTCTAAATAATAATTTTCTAGGGGAATGTTTGGAGTTTGGAGAAGGAAACACAACAGAATAAATTGTAGTACTCCATTCGTACGCTGGCAATAATAACTCGAAATACATTTTTTGACCATCAGAATTGCAGATCGGCCAGATTAGTGCATCGATAGGATTCCACGGGGTTGAATAAAATCAAACAGTTAAACCGTGATAAATGTACAGCGGGGTCATATTAACGTGGGCCCCCCCGCTGCTGTTATTTACAGCCCCGCAAGGACTTTTTTCACCCGGCCAAATATTTACCCCGGGTGTAATTGGAACGACTGTGTGTGAAAGAAGGTAAACAGTCGGGGCGAAAGTAAACACCGCTGGGATAACACCGGGCATTTTTCAACATTTACTATTGTTTTTTGTTGTTTTTTTATTTACCAATTATAACTTTATACCCTTTGTTAACTCTGAATTAAGCCCACTCGGCAATTTCATCAGAGAATACGAAACTGCGGTGCAATCATTTAGACAAACAGAAAGTAAAAACACGGCCAAATATTTATCAAAGCCGCTCTGTTACACAGTACACACGCTTGACTGTGAATGAAAATATCGAATCATCCTATTAATTGAATTCTCGATCTGTTCCATTTATTTCCCAATGTAGAAACCTAATGTACCGGTAAGCGTGCTCTTGTCATCTCGACCTAGATTCGAAATTATCACGGATTAATATAATACTGTTATATGATGTCGTAATTCTTTTAAAGACGTTTTTAATGATATTTAATGTGCTGGATACCTAGGTTTAACAAGTATTTTAACCTTACTCAGACTAAACGCGGATTGTTTTACATCCTCAGCGAGAATCGACCTTTCAGGTCGTTCGAAACCGACTCCTCTAGCCACGGGGCTAAGCCACAATTCAGGACTGTCCCGTCCGAGGAACAAGCAGAAAGGAACCGGTAGGAAAGGGCCGTGTCAAATGTTTTAGAAAGGGGCCTTATGGGCATTCCTTTCCCGCGAAGGAAATTCTGAATATATAAGGACAATCTAGGAATGGATGAAGGCACGTTTTCACGACTGAGGTATGTTGCTGGAGAGGGGCCCCCAGCGGTTACCTAACGGTTAGGCGGTGATATCGCGCTCCCTATTGTTATGGACGGGTCCCAAAATTAACATGCATACCGCGAATAACACACTCGAACACTTTGAGCCGTTTTACACATTGTATAACTTTCTACTCTCGTTTCGACTGATAATCGGACCCTTACCCCGGGACAGGGACCCCGACACAAAACCAATCGATGTTATAATTCCGATCACAAATTCGAGTTTATTCTTCAATAAAACGTCACTAAAATAATAGCTGTCTTTACGTTTCTTCAATTGTATCGAGTCAACGATTTCCCCGTACCACGCACATTTAACTAATAAATGGTTATGTATTTTTACCGGTATTACAATAAGGATTTCAGTCGAAGTGAGACCTCATTAAAAGTTTAAAAACAAGCGATTTGAATAAAAAGAAACGCAAAAACCCCAAAGCCAGAGCTTTCTACGAGGACCACTCAAAGAAAAAAAAACGCGAAAACCGCTGCTTTGTTTTTTCATTTAATGAGAACCCGAAGCCGGACCACTTTTTCCTCTTCAGCGCAATAAGTAAACCTACAGAAATAATTCTACTCCCGAATAGAGACTGAAGTTTATTCAATGGCAATGTTGCTATTACGCTCTTTAAACTTTTTCCCTTTTAATTTAGCCACCAGTAGAACAACAGCTTTTTCCGCCCTCGTTCGACGGTCTTCATCGTTAGGACAATTTTTAAATTTTATGTGTATCAGACAGGTTTAAGAAAACTGGGAGGAGATCATTTGTAGGTGTTCAATCATGATAATTTGTCTAGTCCAGGATCGGGAAAGGCGAGACCCTCCCCCACACCGAACAAATAGCTCAACAATTTTTGAAAATTCTCCGAAATATTTCCTTGTTGATATTGCTCGTTTAAACAAGTTTACACGTGAGACAATGGTGTTTAACAAATTCTACCGTGTGCCTGTGTGTGTGTCGAGCAAATTGATGACTCGATTAAACAATCCTAAATAGTAGGCCGGACGCGAAATATAAATCGGGGTCCGAATTTCGCCCGAGGCAATTCGCACGTTCTGGCCGCGGCCGCGGGGTGAAAGTCGGGAGCATTGTCTTGAACAAATACACGGGAGAGGAGCCGGCGGTTACCTAACGGTTTAACGGCGATATCGAGGGGGGACAGGGCCCTGTCAAACTATTAACATGCATGCCGCACGTGACTGAAAACAGACAAACGCACGACACACAGGGGTTATCACTTTCGTTTTCGCTTTCTCAAAAAAGAAACAAAAAACACCGGGCGGAATACAACGTCACCTCCGCAGGCTGAACATAATCGGGGTGAGACATATAATCCTCCTAATGTCTGGTCCGAAGGGCTGTTTTTGCAAACACTAATAAAAAATAAACTATCGTACGCAATGTGTTTTGTTTTTTTGCCCTTTTGAAATTGGATGTGATGTATTTTAACATAGTATTGTTATTATAAAATGGTTATAAGTACTACGAACTATGTAGAAATTTATTTTTACTATTGTAACGATAATAAAACATTAGACTTTGATGATATACCAATAGATTTCAATACAGGTCTCTTCTAAGGAATATCAATCATTCCAACCAGCCACCAAAGACGTTTGAGTAAATTCCATACAACGAACCATTGAGATAACCTGGAAAGTTGCTTCTACGACCACGGATCTGTTTTAATATGCCAATATTCAGGATATATTGGTTTCAAGATTTGGAGCGGGGTAGAGGTTTACAATCTTTCCGAATCTGTAAAGATGCATTCGAAAGAGCCGAAGGAGAAAGTCCGACGATGATACTAATTACGTTATAAGAGAGGCCATTAGACAGGGATGACAAGAGGCTGGCGGGGGATGGGAGGGGGTGGTTAAACCGCGCGCTTCGCAGCTTAGTTAAAGGTCGGGTTCGTGATTGTACGGTTTCCTAGTTGGAGAGAAGGACCCGGCGGCGCAGAGGGGAGCGGCAGTCGGAGGGGAAGAGACACAAAGACCGGGAGGGTGAGGGAGAGGAGAGGGAGAGGAGGGAGACAAGAGACGGTAAAACGGGCACGACGCTGCCTAAGCGCCTGCCCCGCTATAGAGTCTACTTCTCCAAACCGCACAATAATTAGCCAGCGGATTCTAGTAAATTTGTCTTAATCTCGTTCGACGGAAGTCACGTTCGACGTGCTAAGAAATCACTTTGAGGAATTGGGGTCATTCTCTTAGGATTATAAGGGTTATTTCCCAGCGCGGTCCACTGTCTTCTGACGGTTGGATGGGGGTTGTCCCACTGCGAAGTTCCCTCCGCCGCCGGTGGATGACCCGGACACCTCTACGAGGAAGCGAGGAGGAGTGTAGCCTGTGAAGATTCACGAGAGTGGGTCAACGATGAGGAAGCGGCTGACGAGCCGATCGCCAAGCAGTACGGAAAGCAGAATGGAGAATCAAATAAAAATAAGGTTCGAAGGACAAATACTTTCGACCAAGTCCCGCGATGATGACTTTATTGACTATATAAAAAAATAACACGAACTTTTCCATGAACCGTGAAAGTCGAAGTCTTCATTTAAGGCTATAAGAATGGTCTTTCCCGGATTTACTGTCAATTTAAAACAATCATTGTTTGTGGAGAAGGCCCCGGAGGAATTACAAACGGGTACCGAGTGAAAAACATATTTCGCATCGACGAACGCCGAATGCGATTGCCGGCAACAAAAAAACAAAACAAAGATTTACGGCAAACAGAAAACAAAAATAGTCAAGTACGCAAAAAAATGAAAGTACCGATATCATTATTGGACATTGCAGACCCCAAAACTGAAACGCCACGTATTTAGGTTCCGCACGGACGAATTCCCGACCGCGACAAAGTGGTCTCTGCCGTTACAACCGACGATTTATATCACTGGTTGCATCATTTAAAAAAAATAAAGATATCTTTAGTGGGCGTACTTTTGTCCGGCAGAGTCTCCCCATGCGCGAGAACTTAGCATGTTTTAATACTCCATTTAGATTTATTATTTGCAGGGACAATGAACGCGCCATATGATTTTAACGACTCATGTAATTTTTTGACTCCCTTCCCTCGTTCGGAAACTGCTTATAAAGACCTATTCGTACATATTGCTTTGAAGTTCAATGAAATTAGGATTCGAATTTGCAAATTGAATAAACAGGTTGAGTCGATGCAAGAGGCGAAATGGCCACACAAATAATGAAAGTTGGTCAGGGATAAGGATCAATCGAGTGAGGCCATTGGCATCTCGGACTAGAGACGGCGCTTTAGAGGTCACATTATGTCAGTAATATACTGGACTAATTTATAAACGTAGCGGGATGCCCGCAGGGGACAGGAAATCATATTTATATTCTTTGTTTGACAGTGAAGACAAGCAGTCATCACCCAGCGAAGACCCGCGGACCAGTGAGGAGACGGTGTCGGGTAAAATGTCAACTTTTAAAATTACTGAGTTGAAATCCAACCTAATTCAATTTATAATTACATTGGTTATGTAATTGTATACACTGTTAACAATGTACTCAGAAAATAACGAGGACAATTTTCCCAAATAAAGATTCGCTGGGATAAACCAACGTTAAGAATGGAGCCCATGATGAAGAGCAAATTAGTTAAGAATTTAAGGTCAAAGAAACAGACACCAGGCATTTTTGAGAGTAAAACTTTCACAAATGTCACCCAGAAAAGAGAATGAACAAAAAAAGTACATTACAACTATACGATTTTCTGTTTCCAATCGTTATATTGATCTTTTGAGTCACATTGCTGTAACAGAGGGGGGGCAAGGTACCTCAGTATAATGCTCTACTGACGATGGCGAGAAGCCGAAATTGATACGGATTAGGTTCGTACAGACAAGGGGAGACACTGACAATCGGACGGGTACAATCACACCGGGGAAGCTGCGGTCTCTCTCCGCAGGTTCCTGAAATAATCTGTTTCAAAGTCGGATTTTGGGCCACGATCCGGGTTTCTAACCCTTGGCAGAGGGGAGTGTGGGAAGTAGACGTCGGTAGGGGAGGAGGCGATGAAGAGGGGGGAGGACCCTGCTGCTCACCGGAAGGATGTGCATACTCGGTGTTCACCCACCGTAAAACTATCCTCCTTCTCGGCCTTTTCAACCCGACTCCGTTTTACTTCTCCGCGTCCTCCATTCAACGCTAATTTGAAAAGCGAACAGAAACAATATCCCGGCCCCAGCGCGTTACAATAGCGCCTCAACTATCGGAATCGGACATTACCAGAATCGACCGCACTTATACTCTTTCCCTTTATTTTTTCAATTGTTAGCCAAAATACCACGGATGACTCATTTATAATTTTATACTAAAAACATTCGAGTTTAAACAAAAAATTTTTCCAACCGACAGTGCCGAAAATGCTGTAAATAATTTTTTATATGTCTCCGATTGCCGTCCCTACTCTCACAACTAACAACTTACAGATTAACGCCCTTAGCAAGTTTCGAACTATGGATCCACTAAATCATTTATTAATAAAGTGTATTTATTGTAATAAGTGTTGTACCGACAGGATGCTCTATGGTCAGCCAGGTGCTGGCGCGGGAAGCGATCGAAAGAATTTGAATCTCACTCATCGGCCAATCCTCGAACAACATTATCGATATCAGGTTTGACGTGAAGAAAAATAAAATCGAACGGCCGGCGACTGATACATTGGGGAGGACCCGAACTGTTGCGCAGCTCTCTGACGTCAACGGCAGACACGTCAGTAACGCCCGAAGAATAAATAACGAACGTACCGATAAGAGAGGGACAGGACAGAGCGTTCGGAAAACCTTCGAGAGCCGAGGCGCCGCGGTAATAACGCACCCGTGTTTAAACAAACTTCAACTCTCAGAATTAGCCAATTTCCCCCATTTCGTTTGAAGTGGTACCGGCAGTATCGACGATAAAACCGAAGCCTGATTATTTTTCGCAAGCAACAAACAGTTCCTTCGAGAAGAGAGTCCGTTCGAAGAAATCTCTTAAAGCGTACTTAGAGAAAACAGGAAACTGCCCATTACAAATACAGTGTACCACGCCTACCGATCAGAATGGTTTTCATTCATCCGAAAATTCCGTTGAAATTAAGGCAAATGTTTCGCGTCTTTATACTTTTCGTTGTTTTCCCTGGCCCTTAATGAATTCATTATATATTTATAGAGAGCGGCTGTGAAAAAAGGTTCGTTCGTTTTTCCGAAACTATCCTCCCTCGAATTACAATAGGGGGACAAACTTTTCATTGTGTAATCGCATGTACAATGTAATCTAGACCGCAAGTTTTTATACTGGATTTTTCTTTCTACTGTTCAAGTCGTTACGAGCTATCGAAACCAAACTTAACCTTAACAACTTGAGCTGGGCATAAGCCGGCATTCATTCGATCCAGTATTTATTTAATGGATTCAGAATGTACCATCAAATAGATCATTCATTGAAGCGGATCATTCATACAAGAAAGGGGAATATTAGCCGACATCCCCAAAATTAAACCATTTGAGGTAGGTAAATTCCGCAGTTTTTATCACGGCAAGAAAGAAAACATTTGAGGTCAAAATGTAAACTCCAAATGAGAGAAAAGGAGGAAAGCGATTTAAGTGTTTACACTTATTACAAACTCCAATCTAACTTTTCATACTATCAGCCCAGAGAAATAATTTAATTTATTTTAATTCTCGACAGCATGTTAAACAAGCGATTACATCCTGTCAATAGGCAGCGATAACGATAACAAAATGAAGAGTCGAAAACCGTGTCGGACTTATGGGTTTTGGAGATAGCAAAACAAATAAAAGACAAACGCCCCTGTCGAATTGATATTTGGCCTCTAAATTATTCTCAGCGCAATATTCCAATTCTAAACTAACCGTTAACCGGCGTTTTTCTTTTAAACTGAAGACATCGTTCGGATTCGGTGGGTTTTTTTTGTTTGCACAACGCGCCGTTCAAAAGCCCAACGAATTACAATTAACAGTGCCTCACTACACTAATTTCTGACACAAGGTCAAGACAATTACAATACTGTCCGTTGAAGAAAATTCTAATGCAAGGGGGGAGAGTCGTGACGAATCGGTATATAGGCGAACTGTACGTTTTTGCAATGAGAGAAATATACATTTCGCAACTCACTGTTTGAATCTAAATTTATAATTATATAAAAATAATCTTCAGCAGGAACATAACTAAGCCGGAACATCTCTGGATTGTGTGCAACTATGTGTACGATTTAAGACACACGAAGTTGTAGAAACACCATTTCTTTATGAAAACGAGAAAGGGAAACCAAAACACCAGTATACGAATACCGGAGATAGGGTAACGAGTGAACGAATATATTCCTTACTAATAATAATACGGATTAAAATATTTACTATTATATCGAAATTGTTTATAACCTACAACCTAGCTCGCCTGTACTGGCGTTATCCCAAACAAATACATTTAAATAATAAAAATCGTTTAGTATTCAAATATAAAATAAATACGGAATAAATTCTATTAGGACGTGGTTTACAGTCGCATAAATAGATTATAGATGATTGGTCCAAGAAAACTAAATATTTATTAACTTTCTAAGGGGAATCACGATTGGCGCACAACCAAATGCCCGACACTCATGAGCTCAATGAATGTAGTACTGAAAAAAATCTACTAAAAATACTGAAAATCCGAAACCGATAATAGCTAGTCCAACGAGAGGAGAAAAAAGTCACCCTGGTGATGATATTCTTCAAATCTGATCGCCTACTCCCCACGTAAGTGTTAAACTAAATACGCTTTTCTACTAAGATAACACGTTCCGGATTCAATGCTATCGCCCCTATAAGGGCACCCTGGCCGGTGCACGTGTCACCCGGATGGGGGTTAGATCGTACTCAGTTAATAATACGGTAAGTAAAACTGAGTCCACAGCGCTGACCTCCTGCATGGTCTCTAACAACAGTACGAGGTTCAACGGCGAAAAGCCGAAACAGTCACCAGCCCAAGGCCGAGAATGAATATATTTCATAAATATTTTTCACCATGAACACATTGCGCGACAGTCAAACATAACTAACACGGCTCCGGTACGAATCAGTACGCACGATTCAACGCGGTGAGGTTTAGCGACAATGAAGATTGCATTGATGAATGCAGATTCAATTTTCCGACCGGGGGACCTGAAAAGGCGTCAGAGGTGGAGAATAGAAAGCGGTTCCCAATTTAATCATGAACAAACAATGGTGACGATATTCAACCCGGCCAGACGAACAAGACGAAAATTAATATCCAGTAGACCGGAATATGTACATTAATTGTGATCACAAGTATGATTCCTTTCGGGAATTTAATTGTTTTCAAAATTAAAGTTTGGTTGAGTATACTTTTCCCCGAGAAGATAATGCCGTTTTCCTGAAATATGATAGGCTCTAAACAGGTGCTACCTGGCGAAGTACAGAAATTAAGTCCCGATTGATTGCATAAATTTCGGACTGCATAAATTTACGTCAACCGAGAATTGATATTACTACGAGTTGTGTGGGTGCGTTATTTAAAATGTTTTCTGGCCTTATCCTCTCGACGGGAATGGTGATATTCCCAAGCCAGAAGAGACATTCTCAGACTGTGCGGAGGGAGGAGGAAGAGGGGGAGGACGAGGAGGGCTATGGCCCCGATGCAGGTGTGGGGCTGCATGACTCACTCCCTATCGCTCCCTCCCTCCCTCTCTCTCTCTCTCTCTCTCTCTCTCTCTCTCTCTCTCTCTCTCTCATGCTCCCCGTCCCCACTTCAACAGGGTTCCACCCACAGGCTCCCGGGGCCAGGTGTACTCCTGAATGGGGGGGAGACAAGAGCCCCCCGTCTAGACGGGCAACTATGCCGACAGACTGGCACAATATGGGAAAGAACACGTACCAGACCCGTCCCGAGTTTTCAGTTTCAGTCCGCTGAATCATAAAAGGGCACGAAACCCGCGGAAACATTCCGAAGGAACGAAGGGGGAATATGCCGAACAAATGCGACTGAGAACACCCAACTCTATATTGGCGGGGACCAATCGCCCGATCTTATTTGAAACCGTTCCTTTTATTTGTTCTTCTCATTTAAAACATCCCGCGAGAAGTCGAGACATTAAAAAATGTTAGGACGTGATGTTCGTGTGATGGAAGCGCGTTCACGAACTGTGAAACCGTTTAGGCGGGTAATAATTAGACATGTAACAATTATGTGCACTAAGTCATGTCGTCACTTGCGATTTTCTGTCTCCACTCGCCTATTTGGTCTTAAGCTGAACTGGTTCCGGCTTTTCCCCATCATAATTGCCAGTAATTTGACATGATCAGTGACCATATTACAGCAGACAGAAATTGTGAGCCTGATGATATTCCCAAAGCCTCGCGGACCCCCGAACAAATACATTATACTACTATCGCAGGTATGTCATACCATATGTAGCATTTACTGACAATTTTTGATCACGAGTAATGATGATTTATAAAGGTTTACCGTTTCCCTGTAAACGAATACCATTTACGATGATTTTAGATAACTACATCGCGAACGACACCTGCCAACTTCCTCCTATCTGTCAAATCATTTAAAATCTTATTTAATTTAAATTCTACTTAAAAAAGAGATACGGAAAGCTCACCCGGTACTGCGGCATATTTTACGGAGGTCAATACGATTATTCGACTTGTGTTTCGTTGATCTAATACTATAATTATGGAAATAAATTAATAAATTTAAGGAACCATGATTCATTTAGAAAATCTCTGATCATGAATCCTTCACTTTCAAGCCTTCAAGGCTTTGGTTGGTTCCCTATCTTGATACTTGACAGGGGGCCGCGACAAATTTATAGAAAGTATATTTTCATTGGAATAGGATTAAAATATATTTTCGACGGGCTCCGGACCTGGTGGGTGGGATAGGAGGACGTCGGCTCTTAGGCCCAGGGCCACAGGTTGAATCCCAGCAGCTGTTTGAAAAACCTTTCCGGCCGATTTATAGACTAATAGCCCCACCAGCTGTTGTAGTATAATGTAGAATAAAAGCTTTTCCGAGGAAAACAGTATTTTATTGAAAACTCACACACAACGGCCGTGTTTCGCGAACGTCCCATTGCCAGAATGTAAGTACATCAAATCCCACATTATTTATACTTTCTGTTCCACGCGTTACACTTTTTCAATTTTTTAATACAATTCATACCCCGTAATATATAATAAATGATTCACAAATAATGAAATAAAAAAAGACAAAGGATCCGTACAACAATTACGAAAGTACTAACAAGTTATCGTCAACTGGGCGAATACAATGCTGGAAAGTTTGGCGCAGTTTTGTATACAAATCAGGAAAGAATATCCGAACCTGCATATAAACGCCATTCAAAGTTTACTACCTCCTGCATCTATCTGCCTATTTACGCAGAACGGGGTTTTGCGTCATTGTAAATATCAAAAAGAAGCAACCAAATTGAATAACGTTGATCAACCACCTTGAAGCAAGGATAAATTAGTGGAACGTATTCGACAGCTGAAAGAGGATGTTTACGTGTACGTCAGATCATTTCAGTATTGTGATTTTTAGTGAATTAAATATAAAATAATCCCTACAATAAAAGCCATATTTTTAGACCAATTTTAATAGTTATTCTTTTAACAAAATAGGGGGCCGAGAACAATTTAAAATTTTTAGTTTCGTAAAAGGCTAAGAATCACTGCATTAAGGTATATCAACTTATCACCCCAAATACATTAAATTTGATAAATGAGACTAGAAAATGCGATAACTGATAGACGAAAATAACGTATAATGCGTCACAAATATATTTATGATAGGAAATCACGATCCGAAAACTCACGGAAGAAATTAATTACGTCGCGTATAAAATACATGAAACAAATAAACCTCTACAGATATGAACAGAGCCTTTGCCAATAGTTGTTTCGTAATCCAATTCATAATAAATCGACGGAAAAGGCAAATAATATTCCCGTTTTCTCATTCCTCTCTGAACCTGACCTATTCGCGTCACGTTTTTTATAGTCGCCGCAAAAATGCGGGTGATTCATTTATAAGACAGAAATAAAATGAAAAAATAACAGTGGAATATGCATTGGGCATTCGCAGAATGGAGCCCATCTGAATATAAAAAAAAGGGGAAATGGCGAACCGGAAAGTCAAAAATAACGCCTACATCCAAACAATGGACGAAAAAGGCCCGGCGTACCCCAACCTGTTGGCGATGGCCACGAAAGTGAGCCGGAACATAAACTTTCCTTAATAAACGGCGTATTAAGATATAAATTTTACTCGCGAAAATCAATCGCAAACTTTCATATAACATTATGAAGTGCCTCCATTGTGGAGGGTATAGTAAAGTCTCCCCTTGGGGTTTAATTAAAACGGTATTCAGAAATTTATACCTCAATACCCAGCCACTGATTAAAATCATAACATAGATAAATATATTACAATGCAAAAACAATGACGGGTCTTGAATATATTTTGTATAGGTTTTAACATTTCATAATGAAATGATGGGCTATTACAAACAATTTCATGTATGTTGTATAGTATGCAGAACAAAGCAAGTTGCCAATATACCACACACGTCCTTCGCACTATCAATATCTGATACCCTATGTGGCCTTCATTAATTTGAAAACTACAAAAAATTGATGATTAAAAAACAACAAATGAAAGGAAAACTCACCGAAATATTCTCCTTCCTCTTCCTGTTTCTCCATCTGTTCTTCCAATTGCCTGGTCAACTCTTCAATCTTGCGTTCGGCTTCTGTCGGACCCTGTACAAAGCGCGGCATGATAATATTTTGTACCAGAAGGGAAATGTCAGTGATGGAAATTTAACTGTGCTTTCAATGCTAAGAGGTCAGATAAATTCCCCCCCAGCTTGTTTTTATCTCAATATTTAGCAAGATAAAATATGGAATTCTTAAAACACTTGTTATTAATTAATAAATGGCACAGACAGCAAGAGCCATACCATTCGTGGGAATCAAGTACTGGTGCTGAGGAAACATAGGCATATTCGTCGTATGATTCTTTATTTATTAAATTTTTATTTGATACGGACAAACTATTTCATTACAAAAGATAACCTGTTGTCAGACAGAAAATAGTCCTAAGGAATAACAAGGTTTTACTATCTGATAACTTCAAAATTATACCATGTTCCAATGCCAATTTCACAAAGACAAAGAAGTACAAAAAGGCAATGAAAAAGTCTTTGAATAGGTTGAAATATTAATAATTTATATACTCCAAGAACTTTATGATGGCCAACTCAGATAAATTTGGAGCTGTAGAATGAGGTTTGATTATTGAATAGACTTTGTGAAAAGGAAACAAATATTAAAGCTAACAGATTAGTGATGTTTAAATGTTTACAGTTTGTGGGGAATATCGCAACAGTTTATTCTTAAATAAATCCATTTAAAATAATTATAATGACATATATCTTATTAGTAATAAGATACTTCAGGGCCTGTAATTTTTAAGATAGTTTAAGAGAGATGAAATAAAATGTTTTTATAACTAATAGAAAATCAAGAACAGTAAGATTAGTCAAATGGAACCAAATGTTCTAGTAATAACTATAGAACTAGAAAACAGTTTGCAATATAGAAATATATTAGACAGTTTAAGAATTTCTGTCTAATTGCTACTAGTGTAATATGCCTGAGAAACTTGCCGGAATATTTGAGTGTAAAAGCATCTTTGTTTTACATTTTATAAATTAAAATTTTGTAATATGTAAAGAAATTAAATATTTGTGACAATTATCTTTTTTTTAATGCCAATTTATTATAGAGCTCGCAATCAATTGTTGGTCATATTATTGTAGGTACATTTTCCTGGGGGAACTTGATGATTCTGATCAGGGAATTCATTAATAATCACTCAAAAATATTTCACTGGAGAATGTGAAAATTTATAAGACTAAAATAATTTTTTTAATATGTATTCAACAAAATATTTCTTCATCAATTAAGAGAAAGATTAAAGAATCGACCAACAATTATTATGCAATAATAATACTAGGTGCTGTATGATCGCTAAAGGAATTAAAACTGGAAAGTTCAAAATCACAAATAGTGCCTAATAAATTAAATAAAATGAATAACAAAATAAAGTAAAACCGATTACTTACCATTGGCCTGGGTGGAGTGACGTTATAAGGAAGAAGAGTTTTGCCCGATCCCTGCATAGCTTTTATTTTGGTGGAAGGAGTTGGGCTCGGAGCCTCCCTGGGCTCTGGAGTGAGCGTAGTGGAGGGTGCGGCCGAGAGCCTCTGTTGATAGTTGTGTGGCTGAGCCGCAGCTGCCACGCTGGAAGTTGGAGGCTTGCACGTCGACCTGGAGGTGACCGCCGCTTGCAGCTGAGTCGTCGGCTCCACCCTCGTCGTATTGAGCACGGGCTGCAGCTGACCGTTGTTGGCCCCCGGATACGGCGGTGGCAAGTACGAAGAAGACGGCGTGGTCAGAGCAACGGCTATCTGCCTCTGTTCGGTAGCTTTGGTGGGGACCTGGGGCCCGGGTCTGGCACTTTCGACGTTCTGCTGGGCCTTCAACTCCTGGACGTTTTCGTAGACGGGAGGGGCTTCGTACGGTGGGTAGTCTTTGGGAATGGAATTGTACTTGATGTTGACCGGCACCTGGGGCTGCGCTTTGCGGAAAGTGTTTTCAAACTGTTCGGCGGCGTAGCTGGTCCTCGGGCTGGAATGTTTCGAATCCTGAGAACTGAGGCTGGAATGTGCGCTGGAATGTGGTAGCTGGTGGTAGTAAGCCGGTGCCTGGGGTGCCGGAGTTCCCCTGCTGCCGTAATAATCTAAATTCTCGTAAAGGGGCGAAGGCTGGGTGGCCATACTTCCTCTGGGGCTATTGGATTCCCTGCTCGAGCCGCTGTGGCTGTGTGTCGGGCTGCCGGCACTAGTTTTGTTCAAGTACGAACTGTAATATTTGTTATGGTCGATGGTGGTCCCATTGGGGTATCCGGACTGTCTTCCACAGGCCACTTCTTGCTTATCACTCAAGTTGACCGCCCCCATGGAATTGGTCAGCGTTTCCACCTGTTTAGGCGTCGGGTATTTCGAAGACGCGATAATGTTACCTCTTTCGTAAATCTTATAGTCCGGCGCCTGTTGCGGTTTGGAATCGTAAGCGAAACTTTCGATGGCCCCTATAGACCTGAGCCTGTTATCCTGTTTCATGTGTCCGGCGACGTTGGCTGCCATCGAGTGATGATCGTAGGAAGAAGCCGCCTGAGGTCTACTCTGATATTCCACCGATTTAGGCATGATACGCCCGTATCCCGGTTCCGGAACACCGACTTTGTCTCCTATAACGTTACCCTCCGAGTTGGTCCGCTCTCCGATCGACAGATAGCTCAATTTATGCGAATAAGGATCCATACCGAATAAACAGTAAACGCTCCCGACTAGATTGCATTAACAAGATCCTAGTTTAAAAGAAACGACTTCCGAATTTTCCTTAACCGTCATCATTATACGAACTGAGTAAGGTCTTCCAGTAATCTACAACAGTATTAGCAGAATGCGAGACTTTGCTCTTTAGATAAAGAAAACGAAAGTGTACGAAGTTTCAATAGCACCGTTCGAAAATACAAACGAAGACTGTACAAAATTGAAAAATAACAAAATGCGTAAGGAGCGAGAGAACGACTAAACGATAGGTACGAAACTAACCCGAAAAGGCTAAACAAGCGACTGAGGCTCTAGTTCACCCCAAGCCGACAGTGGGCGCTCCAACTGCCCGCCAAACGTTTACCTTTCCAGCCTTTTTTGAATTGTTATCCGGCACAGTAATTATCAACCTCAATAGCAGGGTACCTCTTAACCATTAATAATACAACGAATACGACAAATTTATTATTAAATTCTAAATCAGTTCCAAGTCAGTTCTAAATTTTAATCACAAATAAATTACATCTATAGGTTGGTACTAAAACATCACAATTACTTATTAATTCATCAATTCCATATCTTTCATATAGACTTTCTTTCACTTTAAGACTATGATTACAGTTAAAATTAAGATATTAGTGATTGTATTTAATCATTTTTGTGATTTATATTTTTCATGTTAGCATCCATCAAGTATTAGGATTATAGCTTCAGTTAATATTCCCTATACTTCTTTCAACTAAAAAAATATTCATTCACTCTCTATTATCTATAATACAAATTTGATTAAATACAATGAAAGTATTAAGTTAATTTATTAAAGTTTGTGGGAAGAACAAGAAGGCATAGAATAGTATTTTAATTTATTAACTTTTTCTTTAAATTAATTACAACAAATATACAGTTCACTTTCAATTTTCCAACAGAAAAAAATTGCATGTAATTATGTTTCCCTGTTATGATACAATTTGTGCGTTATACAACCCTTCAGTAAGGCATTATAAAAAATAATGTTAGACTAGCAGGTGCATATAAGTTACCATCAGACTAAATAAAAATAAAAATAATATACACAATTCTTACAAAAAATTAAAACAGAAACATGTAATAATAATATCTAATAAACTTTACAAAACAATTTTTACAATGTTTTCTTAATAAATAAGGTACCTAAAATTACTGGAAAAAATATAAGCAAAAATGTACCACAAGCACATAAATGGTTGATTTACTACTTGAATGCATGAAATAAAATCAAATTAAACTTATTTTGTAATTTCCTATTAAGTGAATAAATAAGCATATTTTCATTGAGCTGTTCAGGAAGATACATAGGACACATATTCAGATATTGTTCTTTCTTGCTTTTTAACAAAGTCTTTCGAAAATATAGAAGAACAGGAACATACTAGCATAGAACAAATACTTAAATTTAGTGGCTCCCACATAATATATGAAAAAGATTTGAATAATGAAATTTTGTGATGTAACATAGCAAATTTTGTATACCTATTAGAAAACATTCATTAGGCTGTTTGTTAAACTAACCAATAATAAAAGCAATTTCTGATACAGCAGAAAACTTAGGTTCAAAATGTATGTAAGCATTTACCGGAAACCACTATATCAGAGTGTAAGTTAAAAAAAAGCACATATGACTATTACTTCAATAAAACCCCAGATCAACTATATCGAGCCAACACTGCCTATTTTGGACACATAAATTACATATGCATTTGTTTATGTACAATAATAAAAATAATTCTTCTTAAATATAAAATCAAACTGAGGGTTAAATACAAGGACAGTATGTACTTTATGGTATACCAAATGAATACGCAAATATTACCACAGACTGATCCAATTAAAAATATGATGAGGGTCACGTTATCAAAATGCAACCACTGAAGGCATAGCTCATTTTTGAGACTGAGGCAAAACGACTTGTGTGGCACTTCAGGCTTAACAAGACACGGCTACTCTGAACCAGATTCTGTACGAATGGCAGAACTGGAAAACATTCAAACAATACAAGTTGGAAAACATTTCATTCCAAATGCTGGCCACCCTGAGGGTTGTCCCCGTCATCATCACCAATCTCCTCGGGTGGCCGTGTCCATTTAATTAATGTTTCTGGTGATCTGTACAGGAACACGAGTTTGGCGAACAAATCTTCCTCCAAGTCCAATTCACCGCTCTCCCGAACCAGGTAAATGTCAAGACATAACTGAAATGCGTGGCAAAAATTAATTAATGAATTCTATAAAGTTTAACTTTTATGGGTCACATTTAAGAAAATACAATTTTTTAAAATAATCTTCCATGCCAATTTTTATCAGCACATATTTCATAAATTTCCATACCTGAAGAACTCTGTCAACATTTGGCATATCATCAAACATAATTTTGAATGATATTCCAGTGAAGAATCCTCTAATGACAGAATGTATTACAATCACAAATGTTGTGTACAATCCAATTATTCTGGAACAAACAAAAATAGTTCAAATATTAATAGTTAAGGTCTTCACGCTGTCAAAATAAATAACAACTAGTAACACAGTACTAATGGAAAAATATAATTCTACGGTGAGAAAATAATTGGGGTATAAAATTTACGTACCCCTTTCCTGAAATGATGTTCAAAGTGGCCGGGAATGCCTTATCGTTGAATGTATATAAAATGAGACTTTCACAGTCTATGTAGGGCAGCTTCTTGAGCAGTATGTCGTACAGAGTATCATGACAGTACTCACTGAGTTCCCACCATACTGATTCCTCCGTTCTGTTCAATGAAGCTGACAGGTTCCTATACGGATTTTTCACTGGCGTGTCATCTGGAAAATCAAAATAAGAATTTAAAACAATTTAATTCGCATAAATAAATAAAAGTTGGAATAAATAAAAGTTCAATTCAAAGAGTACATTATTTCCATAGAATGGATAGGAACAAAATGAAAGTGCAAAAGAAGATGATTCACCACTGGACATGAGCTGAGTTATCGGCGTCGCAGTGCCCCTGCTGGTGACTTTGAGGAACTTTGGAAGAAGGTTTTGGAGTACCACCGATTGATTGGACGAGTGGCCCGTCAAAAGGCTGATGAGTTTCTGACGGCTGGGATCACCCGACGGCAGGCTTATGTCCACGCTGCTGGTCGCGGTTCCCGGCTGTTCAGGACTCGTCGACTTCCTGGATACGACCCATTCCAACTTCACTGTCACTGATTTGTCTGAAATAAAAAAAATATATAACTCACAAACTGCAGAAGAACTGTTTCTATTTATGAATAGATGAATTTTAATTATACATACAAAGAAAAATACATCTATATGGAAACACACAATATATAGACACAATAATCAGTGACAGCGCTTTTACTAAACTGAGTTGTTAATTTATATGAAAAAAAAATTGTCTAGTAATATCATTTTCTAAATTAATTATAATTTATAATAATAATCTACTTAAAATAATTGACTTTTAATGAATTGATCTGTTATTTGCTTATTAAGGTTAAGAATTTTGTTTACTATGTCCTAAATAAAAAATTTATTACAGTGATTTAAAGCAGTAGACTATATTTAAAAGAATAATTTCTACAATAATTAATACAATCAACAATAATCTCCAATATTAAATTAAAATGCAGACAAATATCTTATTAAATTAAATGAAAACTAGTTTGAATATATTAAATGAATTAACATCATGGATCTCGAGTTAAATACATATTTTAAAATGTTTCACTAAATTTTTTTTTCCTTCTGTTTATAGCACAGCTGGCTTCTATGGCCATATTGCACTTTTCACTAAATTAATTAGATAAAATTGGAATTTATTTCAAAATTGTCTTACTTGATTGCAACTCCTCAATTAGTGTAATATTGTCCGGTGGCGATATAGTCCATATTGATGTCGAATGTGAGCTCAACTTGACCACTCCGATGTCTTCGTATTCGTAGTTGGATAAGAAAGTTTGAGCAACACGAGACCACTTGTATGCCTCACCCAATTTGTTCCACATGTTTTCATTAAAGCTGAAAAATTGAAAAAATGCTTTATACTGATTAGCACAATCGTGCAAAAAATAAATACTGAGAAAAAAATGAGAAAAATGTTTTATTACTATAACAAAATGTAGACAGGAAATTTTTGTTTAATTCTTGTGTCAGCATAGTTACTTCTTAATAGGATGCTGTATGATTAATGAATTTTCTAAACACAGTTTGATAATAAAGTTCTGGGGTCAATTAATCTAAAAGCAATAACATTATCTAGAAAGGACAAGAAGAAACAGTTGTAACACAACTTTCTCTACATAAAATATAAGTTTCAACTCAATCCATTTAATAACTATTGCAGTTTCAACTAACTGTTGTCTCTCAGTTTTTAATTATCAGGGTAAGTATCAGGGTTAATATGTCTAGTCTACTTGTCAAGCCTAGTGCATGCTAAATTTTCATGTTCCCCAAAGTTAAGAAGTAAAGACTTACGTAAAAATTGAGTTGTTCTGAGCAGAATATGAATATATCGGTTGGAAGGCACCGATTCGAACAGAAACTGTAACATCGTATGGGAGGTTAGGCTGGCCTACAGTGTTTCCTAAAGCGAAGAGCACGAGTGGAAACCAGATAACTGCTATAATGCCAACAAGGCATCCACCACCCACTAAATATTTTATTATTGCAGCCTTCTTTTGTCCTCTTGGTTGTGGGTACTCAGTTTCTGCCCTACGTTGGCACTGGAAACAAAATATAAATGAAACATTTTATATATTTCTTTATTAAATCTATAAACTTCAACACTTAATAAATCTCAATTGCAACATAATTAATAACATTCATACCAAATAAAACTTAAAACAGTTCAATATTGAAAAAATGTTAAACCATTTATAAATTCAGGAATTTTGAATATAAAAACAATATTATTTTGAAATACCCATTCTTTACAACAGTGTTACACTTTTTCCTTTATGGCCAAAATCATCACTGATTGTTTGGAAACAGAAATAGTTCTCTTCTTAAAAAGATACACTTAACTAAATTTTTATTTTTGTAGAACTCATCAATGTGAACAAATTTTTAATACCTTCAGTTGGAATATATGAGCAAAAATATCTTCCATTTTAAGCCAATCGGATAATGTCATTGATGTATCTGTCCATATCCAGTCCATGAGGGCCCTCAGTTCAAATACAAATGGAACTGCCATAAATCTAATACACAAAAAAAAATTAATTAAAATATGTGATCATAATTTCTAATGTTGCAAAAATCAACAACTGTAATCAAAGAACTTCATTATTCAAATAAATATGACAATTTGTGCACCTAGTACTCCTATAATTATAATATATATAAATATAAACTTACACTTTGAACAAAAACATATTCAGATAGTTATAACTCTTGCAAAGGAAGTTTCCTAAAATCCTTGTCGGATAACCACTGCGTATCTGGTATGCAGACAGCAAAAGATAGAAACATTTGACCATGTACCACATCTGTGGTGGTAGGTTAGAATTAAATTGTCTGAAAGAAGAAAAATATTTAAATATAATAAATAAATAAAAATAAATGACAATATCCGTATGGTTCTAAGAAGCTAATGTAACACTGCCACTATGAGATGTTACAGTGTTACAGTATAGCAATTATGCTAATAATGAACAATAAGAATTCAAATACATTACAACTATATTTTAAATAAAATATGAACTGAAATCATTCTAAGGACAATATAACTAAATGAAAACTAACTAACCTTTCAGTAACAGCAGGCAATACAAAGAACATCCACACATGAATACCAATTACCAAAATAAACTGAAATATGACCTTCCCCAAAATGAATTTTCTCAGATAAAGAGTCCTATCCACTATAATGAGACCAAACTGCAGGATCAACATAACCAAGAATGCAACAGGAACTTTGTTTTCTTCAAAGTACTGAGATACACCCCCGTCACCTTGCTGAGACTGTAAAAAAACACTTATATTATGTATACAACTGATTATTCAAAATTATTAAAATATTTCATCCGATGAGACCTTGTAATAAAAATACAGTTTTTAACTGACACTGAATTTTAGGTAATAGACAAACTGTATTTACCCCAAAAGATGCAAAGCCAAAGATGACAACCAGGAAGTTGAAGAAATCACAAAAGAACATGTAAGCATACACATCAGCAGTCACTCTAACACTTGGTTTGAGTAGTTGGTCAAAAAATTTCTTGAATGGGTTCAGATATATTGCAGTCCTGAAATTATTGTTCTTATCATATTTTCATAATTCAAATATTGCAATATACATTATAACTTTTGAAAGAATAATTTTTAATTTTTGATATAAGAAATTTTTATCAGACAATTTTTGTTATAGTTGACTGTTTAAAACTACCTTATTAATTTAGATTTTTATAGTCTTATAAGACCATAGTATTGTTGAAGTTTTTTATAAACATGGCAAAATACTACTTAAGATTAAAGTAATAGTTTATTCAATTCTAAACCATAGTCCATATTCTTACTTAATTGGTAAAATAGAAGTCAGATACTCAGTAGAATCATTCATGTCTTGATTCATATTATTACTGTCTTCAGCTGGCCAGTCACCACCATCCTTCCTAACAACTATTTTTCCTTCTTCAGCTTCTTTAATTATTCCATTACTTTCATGGTCACCCCCAGAAGTTGAAGAGCTTTTTGCTTCAGCTGGCAGTGGTCCAGTGTAAGCTGATTGCTTCCAAAGTCCCAACGATTTAAGCATAGACCTGTGCAAAATAATTGTACAATAATAAAGTAAAATTCATCAGTAAATACGTAAATAACATTTTACAGGTGTCTAATCAAGTAATTAATAATAATTAAATTACAGAATTTTTTGTAACATGCATTAATATTCTAAAAAACACTTTAATAACAAAATAATGTTCTAGTGGTTACTACAGGAAATAATTTTACATTGGTAAAAATGAGATTAAGATTTATATACATGGATCATTTCAAACCACCATTTGATAACTAAATGTACATAATACATTTCTTCTAATGTACAGTCAATAAGTTAGCTACAATGAAATAAAATTAGTAATAATAATAATTATATGATACATATTTACCTATGAAAGAATACAACTAGCAGGAGTAGCAAGTCATAATAGGCATACATGCCTGGTTGTCTCTCAATTCCTATTATCCTTGGGGGGAAAAAAGGAGCATTGTCAGGTGCAGCATGATGGTTCCAAGGCAAGATCTCAAATTGGAACATACACTTGATCACAACAACAACCTAATAAGGATAAATTAAATATTATTTGTGACATCACCTTTTTATTATTAAAATATTTCTATAGTCGAATCAGTAAATAATTTAGTAATTATTAATTTTCTGTCAATTGAAAATAAATCTTCATACTTCAGTGTAAGCAATTATTGTGACCCAGAAGTTTTTAGAAGGCCTGGGGACAGTAAGTGTACCCCAGAGGAAGACCATCAGTGGTAGAGGAAGAGACAAGAGTGTTGGTGAACGGATCTGATGGAGAAAAATTATGAAATAGCAGACCAGCTCTGAATGTGAGATAACCGCAAACCAAATTGCCAAAATCAGACGGATGACTGGAGGTTGGTCAGCTGCACTTAGCTCTCTGTCATCTTCGAGCTCTTCTAGTTGAATCGGGCTAAAATTTAATAACATATAAACTATGAACCGCAATCGGAATATCTATGATAAAGCGTTTTCAATATTTTCATAAGCTCAATTGAAGCTATTAGACAATTTTGAAAATAAAAGAGAATGTTGAAATTTTAGAGTCCAATTGAACTTGAGTGACATGATATGAGTTGGTACATGCTTTAGTGGGTATGAAAATCAATCCTCACATCAGCCCTAGTATATTTCCCAGTAACTAGGTCTGGATTTCTTCTTCATGAAATACAGATACTAGTGCCATAGACAGCAAAAAATAAAAGCTAGAAAGTGTCCATACAAGTTTAATGAACTTATTTAATACAAGAATTTTTTTTTCTATTAATTTACTCAACAGAATATTATATTTGATACTTGAACTGCATGCTATAGGACACAATTTCAGCCAACGCATTTAGATTTCCCAGTGAATAATAATTAGACCCATGAAAGAGGCAATTTTTTTATAATAAACAGTGATAAAATACACATTTTTACAACAATTATTTCAAAATTAAAATTAATATACGAGTTTTCATTAATGTTAAGTATAATATTGTATTATTCATTAGTGAAATATTACAACAGACAAACAATAATTTCAAAAGCCATGCAGAAAAGGGTAAATCATATAAACAAAACTATTCAACAGCATTTTCAAACAAACTGATGATTCTGAAGATGCAATTATTAACCTGAGAGATGCAGAAAATTAAAATGAAAAATGACACTAAAAAAAACGAAATTAATGAAAACATCATTAAATAAACAGCATAACAGTACTTTGTGCACCAGAATTTTCTTTTGTCTTTAAGAAGTATCTTGCAGAAAACTAAACAGAAGTAAGTAGCATTGCATTATTGATATTTTTCTTTTTAGTTTATAATTGTTAATAGTTCATGCTCTATTATTGCACAATCTTGAATAGACAAAAATTATTTATATCCATGGAGCTGTGGACAATATCACTCATAGCAAATAGTAATCCAATTTTTTAAAGGAAAAAGTATTCCTTATCAATTAAATAAATATCATAAAAACTCACCACATAAAATAAATAAAATTATGAAACAAATTAAAACTGGGCCAGTACCTATTTCTGTTTGGACAATCAACTAGAATGCAAAATGATACAACTGCAACTAATGAATAAAATAATAATAAGAAACTTGAATGCATACAAAATAAAGGTTATAAACAATTGCAAAAAGACCTTATGGAATGATAAACTGAAAATGAGTCCGGACTGATAAACATCTTTTACCTAAAATCAGAATCCAAACCGCCCTCTAGACTGGGCGCCTGAATGCAGATCACTGGAACTCCTTGGTAAGGCCCACTTTCCTTCCTGAGGCATCACAAACACTACACTACTCTACTCTAATTCTTTATAAAACTAATTTAGCAAAACATACTTTGTATGGCATGTTAGTATTTATTGTATAATTTATGTAGCACAACTACAGTTAAAAGTGACACTTACACATACTTACAAAAACAAATGCTAAAGTTACAGTGCAATATGTGAGAGGTAAATAATAATGATAGAAATTGGTAATAAATTGAGCTCAACTCCCATACTAATTATGCGACCAATTTTGAAAAATAATTTGTGAGACAAGTGCATCAGAATAATATAAATGTGATTATTTTGAAAAGCTATTCTATCTTAGTGCAACTTTCAACTCTCTACTGTACAGTAATTAGATAAATTAATTTCCACTTACATAATATAAAAAAGTGGATTGTATGAAAGATAATAAAATCAAAATTCAAATGTAAATTGAGTATTTTCAAATAAAACGCCCATTACAGAGAATGAAAGGATAAATAAAATAAGATCATGCCAGTTAAGTTATCAGTTGTGCTTTTGTAAATACTGGAAACAGACAATTATAGTAATAAATATTTTCTTTTGAGTTAACTAGTAAAATACAATCACCATGTAAATATTTGTTACAAATGCCTATATGTGCATCCAAACAAAATATACGAACCAATTTTTCTTAATACTATATGAAACTGAAGACTAAACATTATCTTATAAAAAAGTCATTAGGAAAGAGTTAACGTTCACCTAATGATCAACTGCATCAGTTAACACCTAACAGTTATTTCCTAGTCATAGGACTTAATAATATTTTATTTATATATTAATTTATAAACTTGTGACAAATATTATAGTGTCAAAGGAGAACAATAGTTATCCTCTCACCCATTTCTAATCATTATTTCTATAGCTTTTTTTCTTAACATCTTCTGACTTCAAATGAAGTATGATTGGTAATAGATGAACCAAATGCATTATTTATCACCTTCAGTAGATAATACCATTGAATATATTTAACACCTAAACCTGAATAACCTGTTGGATTTCAATTTAATTTTTAATTAGTTAACCAAATTAATTATCTCTTTTTAAAAATATAAATGTGCAATACTCAGATAAATATCAGCATGCAAAAAGCAACAAGCTATATAAACCTACCCCACAGCAGTTGTTGTATGATTTCCTGAAATGTTCAAGTCCAAAAATTTCTAATAAAATTCTCTAACACACGGACACTAAGATACAATAGGAAATGCACAAAGGGACCCAAACTCCATTTAAAATGACATGATGATGGTAAAGACAAAACAATCAAATTAACAATTAAGTTAACAAATAAAGCTGTCGGGAAGAGCATGTTCAACATGCGAGGTTAACCAACCTGTGCAAGCCTATTTCTGTTGTTGTCTCCTCAGTGAGAGAACTCATGTCACCTTCCTCACTTTTCTGACTGCAATATTGTACAAGGCAATACTTTTACAATTCACTATAAATCTACATTTCAGTTTATTTATTCTTTTCACACTTCAAAGGTTGACCAATAAGTTCATAGGCTGAAAGGTTTTCTAAGACAAGGCTGCACCTGATATTTAAATCTATCTACTCAAGACTTATATGAATTAAGCATAAATCAAATCAAAGCAAAAATATACTTGAAAGCTGTCATATAAAGCTGCAGATTTATTGCATTAAATGTGTAACCATAAAGAATTACATTTGTCACAGATATTATAGCCAACATTTGTTTTTCATTATATGCAATCTGAAGAAACTGTAAAATATAATTGCATGTTAGACAAAATTTCTATATAAATAAATGCAATAAGGTAAAGAATTAACTAAACAAATAATCAACTCAAGTAAGCAGCCAGTGGAGCATTTGATCCAAATTATAAACAAGTTTACTAAATTATTTACGCAAAAAATATACATAAATGTATATCATATGCAATTAAATTATTTCAATATTATTTATATTGCAATATTTAGTGAATGAAATGTAAAAAAGAATTATAGTGTGAGATAAAATTTACCTACCTTTTGACACATTTAATGATTTTTCTGTCTAATGTTCTGGTTTCAAATTAGTGTTACTTATATATTTTAATTGTGCACGGATTTATGTATTTATATAAATTATTTCTTTTAAAAATATATAACTGTGTGATAAGGTTCAAATGCATCTTAAACAAATAGGACAGACCACAAACTTTTTGTTCAACCTATAAAATAATGACTATTTATATTTTGAAATTTACAAAGTAATACCTATGTAACCTATAACAATGACCTTAAAGGCAAATTACTGTATAAGATATATTCCTTCAGTAATTTTAAAATGACATATTCAATGACAGAAGAACTAACAAAATGTTAGTATATTGAAGAAAACATTTTTCAAAACTGAAAAAAAACATGTGGTAAAATAATGAACACACCTGATTTTTGTTTTGGTGATCATGCTTGGAAGTGGCTGCCACATAGTTGTATCTCCCGTTCTAATACCAGCTCCAAAACCATTTTTCTCCTGAAAAGAAAACATTGCTTTATAGTCATATTTTAGCTTTTACTCTTCAATTTTATTATTACTAACTTCATCATTATTAGCATTAAAATATAATACAACTAGTATACCTTCAACTGCTTCTTTTCAATTGTAAGAGTTTTCATAACATAGCGATAGTCCCGTGAAAATCTGTTCAATGTTCGGGTTATAGTCACCATGACACTGGTGACAAAGGCCCACAAGAATTTCAACATGGTAATAATTTTGGCAGCAAGAGTTTGTTCCTTCTCTTCTTCTTCATCTGTAAAATAATTATAAAATTGAAGACTGAAAAATACTTGCAATTGAACATAGATATATGTGGTTGAATTTGATGCCAAACTGCCTACAGACTATTTTTGGTTCATCTGTGAACATCAATGCTTTATAAAGCAAAAAAACAAATTTTGCAAAAACATTAAAAACTAATATTAAAAAATCTGGCAATCTGTACAGTATATATAAAAGATGAACGCTTCTTGTACTGGATATAATGGAATGTTTAATTTCCCATACATGTAATATTTTGTAAGAATTATAAAAATAAATAAACTCCTGATTTCAATTGTAAAGTAAAATAATTAGTGTTTCAATTTTTTACTCAGAATTGTAGGCACTACAGCATACAATGGGTAGTGAGCTCTAACTATGGTATGGAGTTACTACATATGGAAGGAGAATTTAGCTCACACTGCCAATCAGGGGTCTCAATTAATTACAACCAATGCCTATAACCACTGAGCCTTTGTGTTCCTCTGTTACAATATTAATTTACTTGATATAGAAAAGGTATGTTACAAACAATTGAAATACTAATATAAGTGGAATACCAAGATTAATACTAACCAGCAGCAATGCTTTCACTTTTATCTTTCTTTGGGTCCCCTCCACCATCTGAAGAGAATCCATCTGGCCTAGAGAATGATGTAAATATGTTAATTATGATAATTCTGATTATTTTTGTTTCACAAGTAATATATTAGAATTTTAATTATTTACACATTCTAAATTATGAAACAAATGAATTATATCATTCAAAACATGAAGATGTTAAAAATAAAAGTTACTACTTCCTACAACAATTAAAATAAGCTGTAATAAATTATTTTTGTATTGCTGAAAGTTACAAATGAAGCTGTACAAAATTATATAGATATCTCTACGTTAGCACAACTAAGCCAATGGCTTTTAGGTAATATCTAAACATTTTCTTAGGTAATATATTCAAGTGCTATTGATACTTTAAAATTATGTAATGCAACCAGTAAGGTATTCTTTTTTAATAAATAAAAAATTGAGGTTTGACTAATTTTAAGTTTTAATAGTTTACTTACAAGTCATGGAATCTTAGACCACCTGACTTTGTACATTCACCATCTTCTTCACTCTGAGTATCATCTCCTCTAAACATCCCAAACACCCAAACTACTATACTCATGCAATCTATTGTTTATTAGTCAGAACAGTTATTATTATTACAATCATTTTAGTCTTATTATTGATCATTCTTTAATTATTTGACACTTCTTGAATTCATGCAGTGAGTCAAATTAATGTCACAAAAATAATATAAATAATTAAGTCTCAAAAAACAAGTTTTTAAAATTTGTTACAGCAGACTCCCATTCATTAAAACACAGTAAGACAAGCATCTTTTCCATAAATCAAATATTTTTTTTTGATTTGGCCTACAATATCGATTTTGAATATTCTCTCAAATATTGGCTTCAATACAACATTGACAAAAGTATGTATCTCATCAAAGTGTAAATTAAAATACTCCACTTAATTGGCTACTAAAATCAACACATAAGAAACTAAACATTGTGTAGCACCATATTGTAAATATCAGTCCTATCCTAATGATTCTCTTGTGAATGAAAAGGTGTGATTGAAATTGAAATTTATTTAATGAATTATAATGTATGTAAAATGTGTGCATTTTAATATATATAAAACCAGTCAGTAAATAAATAAAATAATTTGAATGAAAAATATTTCACTTTTAAACAACTGATAGACCAGAGATAAATACACATCATTAATCAAAAGATTTGACTTCCTAAAATTTAAAATCTTTTAATCATTGTACTTTAAAATTATACCCATGAATCTGTGTGGAAAAATATCCTGTATCCATCAACTAAGTTTTAGAAAATACAACTGGCATTTAAAAATGGCAAAATTAGTAATAAATATATACTAGAAATTATAATAAGATATCAAGAATTAAGCATCAACAATTTTGAAAATTTACTGCCCAATTGTGTATATTTATTATAAATGTATACTAGATAATACAGAGAAGTAGTAGATTTATGGAAACTGGCTTACTGTTACTATTTGCTTTAATGTTATGTACAATTTAAGGCAAGGTTATTTATTTCATGCATTATACAGAGGCCTCTATTTCTTACTTATGCATGGCATAATTAAACACTTTACAGCATATCTAACCTCTTTGATCCATCATCTTTTCTTTTAGATGTACTTGGTCCTGGTTTTGAATCAACCTAGAATAAAGAGAGATTTATATTTAATACAAAAACCGTTGTAATATTAAGAAATATTGAAAATAATTTATAACTTCTAAAATTTGTTTCTGGGATTAATTCATACCCATATGTACATAGCATGCATGTTATGTAACATTTATACATAATAATAACAAAAGTGAATCACAACCAAATAAAGTTATTCATTAAAAATATATGCATACCTTTTTGATGACCTGAAAACACAAATGCTGTAATTATTCTTACAATAATAATTTAAGGGGAACTCATTTTTATTCCACAAGAATGTTTTTTTAAGGTATTACAAAATATTAGGGAATTATTCAAAAACATTATAAATGTTAATTTGGATGAGTAGATAATAGTTTCAACTTAGATATTTTTCCATAAGAGTTAGTTCAGTGTGTATTACATTTTTTACAGCAACACTAATTTTTATTCTTGAACATTCCCTAAGCTTAATGATTAGCATTATGTATTTCTTGACATACAAATTATTTAAATCCAATCAGTGGAAGATCTAAAATGCGTAAGATGAAATGTGCAAAACTCATGCTTTTCTATTGCAAATGCTGTACCTAAAAAGCATAAAGTACGCTTGCATACATTCAAACATAGCATACTGAAGGCACAATCAAACATTAAAATCAAATAATAACCAGTAAAATGAGGCAGTAATATATTTAGATATTTAATTATTTGCAGAAGTTTTACTTGCTTACTTAAATTAATCCCTATTATGAAATAAACCTAATCATAGTGTAATCATCAAATATTTATTCCATTTGGCAGGAAAGAAAATACTTTGAAAAAATTCTGTTTGATATAAAGACTAAGGAAACATTATTATGAAATATATGGCTGTCCTACTGGATAATTCAAAAAGATTTATCCTATTGTCAAAGCATGTAAATCATTGTAAAAAGTAATTATACAATACTTTTTTAAATAATATTTAAATAAAAATGAATTATAAATTATAACAATCATTACTACAATATGTAATTAATAAAATAACCCAATGAAAAATAGGTAATTAATTTTCATTTTATCACTAACTGGCAGTGGGTTCGCGTAATACTATGGGAAGAAAGAACATGGAGGAGCAATGGTTGACCCTCTCGGGGTTAGAGATTTTTCCTATTTGGAATCCACGTGGGCCAGCTCCAGTGTAAGGGTTTTTGCTCTTTCCCCCTGGGGCCCTCCCAGGTGTGGTCTGCTTTGGACGTTTTTTATTTATACTAGTTCCATCATCACAATCCGATAGAAGAGTAGATCAACTTGGGGTCCTATTTGTGCTGATAAGTGGGGGAGGTCCTCTTAGGATTTGGACTTATTTTTTCCATTTTACCGAGAATACATAAGATTGCCAGTAATACAGAACCAACGGATTGATTCAATTGAATTTCAATTCTATTGAAATTGTTATTGTTTCAATATATTAATAAATGTTATACTATAACAATATAATAATATTGTTTTAACAATAAAACCCTTCCACTACTCTTCACCTCCTAGTAATACGCGATCCCACCAAAAATTAATGATAGTTAATATTTCATGTTCTGATCGCCAAAACCTAACCTTATTTAGTTTTCATTTTATTGCATTTGTTTCAAGACATAACACAATTATCCTATATCAGGAAAATAAAGGTATTTTAAAAAACAAAATAATATTATCGAAAAATAATTAATAGTAGCAGCCTTATCAAATCATAATTTGAGCCCAAAGTTATATTAACAAAATATTAAAAAACGGCAATGAAATGAAATTAAAATAGTACGTAATCAAAATTATGTGTGAATGTGTTTATACATATATATATAAATATTTCATTAAGCAATTAGTGGAACACAATTTCTCATGTAGACGGACTGTGTCTTAAAACTGAGATATATTTCAATTTGTAAGGCAACAAAGTAGCATATGGTCTGTATAACATTTAAATGCGTAAATCAATATTTCGTCAATCAGCACTACAAAAAATAGTTTAGGTATTCCGATGCACCCAATATAATAATACAAATAAAATTATTTTTTAAGAGGCTCTGCAAGGGTTCAAAATATCACCAATTTAGCCCATTACAAAAAAAACATGGGAAGACACTAAATCAGACATCTGATGATATAGTAATACATTTATAAACGTATACATATGGAAGAACACCAAAGAGGAGTCAGATTTTTATAGAGGATTCCAGATTCAATTGAGATCAATTCTCATTTTAAGAGAACGGTACCAGAAGTGGGAATCAAATTAAGAACATCCCCTTCCACTAAGATGTGCCATGAGAGGTTCAACACCATGGTTCAACAATGGTTAAATTATAATAAGAAATGTATGTTCGGGAAACGTATCAGTGCATTCATGATATTGAACACGAGCATTGCAGTTCGGGCAGTAAGAGGAAGGGGAGGATTACCACCGCTGACATATTTATGGTAGCCTCGTTCTGGGACCCTAAAAAACATTTTTAATTAAAAAAAAATAGCTCTCGTCCTTAAAGAGCAAGTCGCAAGAAGCGATAAGCGTGCAGACTGGGGAATGGTGATGTGTCGACAACATACTTCTGGGGAGTCGGGAAGTGAGGAGCAACTGCGCCAGAGGTCGGGCTCTGGGGGGAGGCCGCGGGAGGTCGACTGAGCTCCGACGGACACTGATGACGACTGTCTGTGGAGGGTCGGAAGCGAGCTCCTCCTCAGAGTGGCCGAACTCCTGCTCCTGCTCCGGCTCCTCCGCCCCTCCATCTCGGCTCTCGCCTGCTCCTCGGCCATCAGTGTCGCCTGCTCGATGTCCGTCTTCAGCGCTGAACTGAGCAACTGCCAACACACACCCCAACACATGCAATACGTGCCACCCTCCTAGTCCTCTCTAATTATCTTTCACTCTTTTCGACTTGCATGCTTTACTTACAGGCCTTCCGATAAATCCCTAAAGGGATGGCCAACGTGTAGGTATGCGCAGGAAAATGAGGAACAATAAAAGCTAGAATGAATGTAAAAACTAGAAAGTACATTACTGAAGATGACTAAAAGGTCTATAGTACTCTATAGAGCACTGTATACAACCGTATTTAACTTTGGAGTTAGAAAGAAAAACATCTTGTGAACAGGTTCAATCTTATTTCCATTGGATAAATCTGAAATTCGGCCGTCTGATAGTCTCTATATCTTTCAATATAGTGGTCTAAATACGATGGGAATAGGTTGATGGGGCGCTGTGTGGGATCCAGGGCCGTGTAACGGGTGAAAGAACACTGAGCTAGAAAGCCAGAGTACAAGTGATCCTGTTTATCAGTGTTCTTTCCTCTCTAATGGAAAATTTGTATTTGGTTATTATTGTTCTTATTGTATTATTACTGATACTATTAGACAAAAATGAATATTTTATTTAAAAATAGGAAAATAATTTTTAGGTGAGATTTGGAATACTCTTCTTCAATCATGGAACAGAATGAAAAATTACAGACTGGTACTGATATACCAACAAAATAGAGCACTTTATAAGATGGCTGGATAATATGCCAGCATGACTGCATATTATAGCATTAAGTTAGCCATCCCTATACATAAAAGCAGTACTCGAAATAGATAACAATTAAAAGCCCAATTAACTATAAACATAATCTGATTGCTTATAAAAATAATAAAGAATGACAGTTACATAAATGTATTTATTGTTTCTGTATAATAAATATATTGTATGAAGATGTATAAATCATTCACCAATTTCTATTTCATAGTTGGTATAAACTGAAGTAGTTTATTTCATTCACAGCAGGCATCAACTTAGATTACTCAGATATTATAACTTAATTTGTCTAAGCCCAAAGTATACTAACATTACGTGTACCAAGTAAAATTAAATATAATATTTTCAAAATCAGACATTAAATAATATATAAAACAACAAAACTAATTTCCCACTACTCACAACAAAAGATATGAAACTATAAGGAGTGAAACAATGGTAATGTACAATATATGCAGCTTATTTAGTAAATTATAAATGTTCTGTTACCTGGGGACTCTGCAGTTTAATTTTAATGAAATATGACTTTCTAATATGAAAAAAATGTTGTTTTAATAATGAAATTAATAAAATGAATATTTTGTTAAATGTATAAACAAATCATTTTTATAGTTAGATGTTTACATTCATTCTGGATGACCGACATTCTAATTTCAAAAATAATACCTACAGAAAAAACTATATATTTGTTTGATTAAAGCACCCAAGTCGCCCGAGATAGATTTGCTTTTGATCCTTGCTAAATAAAACTGCAGTGCATAATTTGTTTTACCTGTCTTTGCAAGTAGCTGCATCTGCCTGTCTACTCCCCATGCAAAAATATACTGCATTATATACTTCATGCACAAATACTTGACTCTTCAATCAACTTTGCATTACTTGACCACATATAAGCAATAAAATATCAAAATATAATTTAGAAACATACATGTAGTAGTACCATTTCGAGCACTGCAATAGGGGGACACTTACTAACAAACATGCATTACATTAACAGAAACGTAAACAAATGAAATATTAGGTAACAATTAATCAAAGCATTCAACAGAAATATAATTACTCCAAGAAGTAAATTAAATTAATAACATAAAACTGAAACATAGAATGTATTAGGCTGTCAAATAATGTATTTACTGTCTTCATATTATATATTGTTCATATGCGACTTGTTATTAATAAATAATAAAAACCGATATAATAAATACAATTTTGAAAGATATCTGAAGAAATCTGAGGAAATAAAATATTATGGTAATACAGAATGCAATTATATGATTTAAAAAATTCACTTTAGAATATGTAAGATTGCATTTTTGTCAACCTAATTGCTTTATTGAGTTGAAGAATTGAATTATTAAATATTCCTACTCAAAAAAATTCAAAATTTAACTATTTAAAAGCATTATCTAACAAATATTTTATGGCACCTAGAGAATCTATTTTGAACGTGTATTTGTGAAAATAACTCAATGAGCTAACTAATGAAGTTCCAGTTTGATTCAGTAAACTACTATATTCAGTTTTGGTCCTCACACGAAACATTTTTATGTAGAATATAAATTATATACCTTGAATACATCTGGCCGGGTTGTAGCAACATCAGGATCCTCTTCTTCTGATGTATCACTCTTATGCTCATATATCAGATCTAACTCCTCATCCAAATCATCAAACATGTAATAGTCACCAGATCTAATTGCTGTAAACCATCAGAATGGCATTAAATTTGAGTAATAATGTATTTGTAATTAAGTGGACAGGATTCTCATTATATTTAATTAATATCAAAGTATATTTAATATTGAAAGAATTCAATCATTAAAAAATTGTTCCCTATTTAATATTAATTAAAATTGTAAATTTCAGTAAATCATATATAGTAACAAAAGTAAATTACAACCATCTTTCTAAGGTTGAAAAGATAAATTTCTACACAAAAGAAAATACCATACTTCCACATTACAATTGTTTAATAATGAACAAATTACTATTAATTTAAAATAGATTGAAGGAATAGTTAATTAAGCAAACTACTGCTTAAATAAGAACCAGGATATAAAACATTAATTAATTCAAGCTTAATTCAGTAACCAACTTTTGTAAAACTTTTGACTTCTATAACTTTTTTCACAATTATTTTTAAAATTTATGTACAAATATACACAAAAACCAGATTCAGATAAGTTGAATGAGCTTTTATATTACCTGAAAGAGGTTTACACTTTTTCTAGTAACTAAAATCTAAGAAGCACTTGTCCACTTTAAAGCAACCCACACAGATTAGCTTTTCAAGCACATTGTAAATGACAGTCACTCATATATTTACATAAACAAAAGACATACATACAAAAATGAGAATCAATGTTATTTCATGAAATAAACAGTAAAAGCTTTATAAGATATATATATGTATATAATTTAAAAAATATGGTCACCATAACCAAATTAATTAGATTGTATTTTAAAAGAATGAATGAAAATATATAAAAACCCAAACATCTCTGACATAGAAGAGATTTTTATATAAATGAAGGTAGTTTACAGTTTGTAATACCTTCCAATGCCTGAAAATGTTGAAACAGAACAAGTTATAAATTAACATACACCTGATGAAGAACATTATATGTACAGAGCAACAATTTACTGTTATATGCTGTCTGAAATTTTAAAATATATCATCCAGCATTTCACTTTTTCAACATATCTCTTTCAAAGAGTAAATTTAAGGAATTTCCAAATTTAAAAAATTAACATTCAAAAATAAATTTTTTTTATAATTTAAGAATCAGTAAACTCATCCTATTATTATTCTTACATCAGCGTGCATGCAAAAAATTATGATTATTTGAACATTTATATTAACTCTAATACCCCTAAAACTGAAAATGTTTGTATCTTAAAAGTATTTTAATAGTAGAAATTAGGAAAATTAGAAGTTTATAATGACCATTTTATTATGAAGTTAGCAAATAGAAGCAGAGTAAATATGACATGGAACTCTGTAAACATCTGAAAATGAATGTGTATGATTCCAAGACAAGAGCATGTTAATTGAAAACAAGATTGTAGGAGCCCCTCTTCCTGCAATAGTTAACCGAAGCTTTTAATTTACCCGATCTTGAAGATTTTGAACGAGGGCGCCTTTTGTATCGCATCACACTTCCTATGTCACCTTTCTCTGTGTAACCACAAAAACAAAGTAATGTTAACATTTATATTATATTTACCCATATATTATATTCAAAACCTATCCAGTCCCAGCACTGTGAACTATAAATAACATATAAATAAAAAAAAACAGATCACAAATGTATACAGACAAATGTTAAAATAATTTCAAAACATAAAGTTAAAGAAAACCAGTACTCTCTGGTGTTGACCTTATTAATAGTTATAACTGTTGTATAATTGGAAAACATGTAATTGTTGTATTTACAAATGGAACAGACATCTGTTTTTACAAGAAAGAATACTTGAGAAATGAATATTTTTTATAGTTTGTCAATATATCATAAAACTCATGTATTCATACATAATGTACTTGAAAAAATGTTTTATATTTTATTATGAACTATCATTTTAATAAATACGAATAACATTATACCATTAATATCTTGTTAATTCCTTCATTCCAAAATAAATGGAATAGAAGAACACATTTCTGGAGATTTACAGCACACAATATTATAATTCATTTTTGTATTCATTAAAATATAAGTTTAGTTTTTCATTATATCAGTAAAATAATCAACTAAATTAAATAACAATTATCTCTAAAAATGTTAGATCTATTATAATATGTCCCATCGAATCAAAGATTTGTTAACTTATAAATAAATATTATTTACATATTGTACACTTTAATGGTTCTTAATAAATGTCACACACTCCTATCACTTTGGTTCTGAAAATTTATCGTCAAATAACATATCTTCACAAACTTATTTCAACTGAAAAGATGTATAATGAAGTTTGGGATAATAAAATACCAAATATTTAGCAATATTAAAAAAAGACACTTCTAAGTCTCAGCTTTAATAATTTTGTTTTCTCTCTTTTATTGTTGCAACTGTAAAAAATACAATAAGCAACATTGATACAAGCACTAACAACAATGGAGGAGAAACCAACTGTTTCCCCCCTTTTTTCATTTATTGAATTTTATTTAAACATTTAGGTTGTGTGGCCACTTCCTTTTCAGACGTCTGTAAAGAACATTTGGGAAACTTTAATAATTTAAATATCTTTTTTCGAATTAAGACTACAGAGACAGTAACAAGGTTTTTTCTCAATGTGTCAAATTTTATAAATGAAATTAAATCTATCACCCATGACCAAAGTGATATGTGCTCTATCCATTAAGAACCACAGCAATTAAAAAAATTAGGTAGTCGCATCTAAAGCAATTTTTACAGGGCAGAATGTGCGTAATAAGCGAAGCGAAATGTGGGTGACGATGTTACATGAGAGTTACGGTACATGTGTGATGAGAAGCGTTGGATACGATGGACTGTCTAGGGGTGTAGAGGGGTCCGAGCCAGGGGGGCCCGATGCGTCCCGAGGTGCCGAGGGGCTGGTAATGGTGGTGGGGCAGGGCGGTGCCTACGGGGGGTGGGGGCGGCGGCACCCGCCGGTGGACCACGGACCCGTACGGAGGCGGCGAGAACACGGGGAAAGAGTCGTCCAGAGAAGGGACCCGGTGGAGCAACTCGGAGACGGCCGGAGATCCGAAAGACATCCTCTGCGGCTCCAGGTAGTACTCGAGGCTCCGGCTGAGTATCGCCGAAGTCGGGGACGGCGCCTGCAGGAATGAGCCCGCCCTCTGCGGCGGCTCTTCCTCCTCTACGGGCGTGTGGAAACCCTGCGGGGACGTTGGCGTCGATATGCTCGGGATGGAGTGCCGAGCCAGCGGTGCACTACCCTCTGCGTGCACACTATCCTATATTCTCACGCCCGACATACGTACCACTTCTTCCACAAATTAATCTTGGGTAACAAATATTTTCTTAAAATTACTGTTATTTGGGTGAGTGAATTATGTATTTTTTGTGCCCGCATTATTATCTTAGCATTACCTTAATTTTAAGGACTTAAAATTACCGATAATTGGAAGAACCAATTAATGAATTTTTTATCTACGACTTTTTAATATATTACCATTAAGTAAATATTTAGTATTAACAATTATATTTGAATTCTCTGGTGTATTAAAATTATACGAAAGTGAATAGTAATTGTAACTTCTTCTATGATAAATGTTTACTTTCAAATGAAATTTAACACCAAATAGGATTTGATACCTCAAAATAATTTTATTTCCCAAGTAACAAAAGATTTTTTTCTGAACTTATATTAACCAATGACCATACAAGTATCAGTTTATTTTAGACATATTTAAATCAAATATATAATCATATTTATCGTATAAATATGTGAAATACTATTCTAAAAATGAGTACGAGTTTAAGTAACCTTGAAATGCACTTTACAAACTATTAGAAATGACACAAAGCTCTATTTCCTGAATTAATACCGTTAATTTAATTTAAAAACAATCTGGTGCAAATTTGGTGCAATATTACGATAATTAAATATCAGTTATGTTAGAAAAACATTAGTATTAGAAGTGAATAAATGCCTTACAACTGAGTGAAAAGAAATACTATAGGTGACACACCAAACACCAATATGTACATCATTTGCAATATTGTAAATCAATCACATACATTGTTAAATGTTACTTATATCCCCAAATATGACCACACTAACTGGAGAGAACAAATATTTGGAATCTTACCAACATAATGGCTAGGAGGTTCTTTGTAACTGGGGCCTTGCACTTTTTGTTGAGAGGCTTTTATTCTATCCATCTTATACTTAATTTTTTCCAATATCTTCCTTTCTGCTTCTTGTTGCTCAAGTATTTGTTTATGACTCAATTCTTCAATCAATTCTGCCCCTCTGGAAAAATACAAGAAATCAATTTGGTGAATTATATTCCCTACACAACCAGAATTTGGAACAAATATTACTTTTTCAAAAATCTCTAGAAATGGCTTCCATATTTTTGTCAGAATTTAAGAAGATATTATTTGTTTATCAAACCAATTATTATAATCAACTGATAATATAAGTATAATGCTAAATTTATAGTCGTAGGATGAGAAAATAAATTAACCTCGAAGCAAGAATAGCCATGGCTTTTGCTTCATCAACTATATGAAAGAAATAATAGCTGTTAAATAATCTTCGTTGAAGGATTAAAAATCCAAAACAGAATCCATCCCAAGCAAGACCCACATCTCCTCGAGGTACAGTGCACAAAATAGGATCTGAAATATGTTCTCTTTTTTAAAATCACATTACAAATATAACATATAGATGACAAATATTAATTATATTGTTTAATTTTGGACCTTCACAGAATTATGAAATTTTAAATGGAAATAAGTCTATTATTATGTTATAATAATGTGAAATTGAAGTGTGCAAATAATTAATGCAGTTTAAATTAATTAAAAATAAATGTTGTTTTTTGTTAATACACTTCAATTATTATATTATAAAAAATTAACTTTTAATCATTACAATAATAAATACTGATTTTAAAATTCAATACATAAATTTCATAAAACACTTACATGAACATAACAAATCATATCTATTGGAAAAATATTACCTAATACCCCTCTTGCAGCTGCTGAATCACTGAATTTTTTAATGCAAGCAATACCAAAAAGCTGAACAGCCCAACAAGCATGGGTTTGCATATGTTTAATAAATATACAACCCAAAATTTGAAGCAATGCCTTCAGTAGAATTACTAAGACATTATATGAAATAAGATAGTTCCACCTAAAAAATTAAACAGTAACAATTAACATACTATTACATTTTCAAATTCAATAAATAAATAGACCTTTAAAACATTTGGCTAACAAAATTAAGCTGCTGTTTTTTTAAATATGAGAATATATTTATTACCACTTCCTTGAAAGTTTATCAAGCTTATCATCATTTCTGGCCCCCAAGAGAAATATAGTTATAAAATACTATGTTTGAGTACATAACACAGCACCCCCAGCTACACTGCATTGCATATAATTAATTCTTGATATTTAAAAATAATTAAAACTAAAGTTGTCCCAGCTCAAATGAGTGGATAGACTGAATCATTCTAATAATATACATTATTCTAGATATATTTTATTAAAACATCTTTAAATTTTAATAATACTCACCATCGAAGGATCACCTTTATAGGACGTAAGTAGAAATCATTTCCTTGCCAAAGGAATATGAAGGCACCAATCAGATATCCTAAGGAAAATAAGTTGACCCTGTTTGTACCTGCCAAGAATACTATGGCTAGAGTTACCCATATAAATGCTGATAAAACCACCCTCTTGACAACATCTAACCATGATCTTAAACACAAAAGAAATCTTATTAAATATCACATAAAAAGTTTTATTAAGAAAACATTACCTTATAAGTAATATAGCCGATATTATTATTGTTACAAGTATAATAAATCAAATTTAAACAACAGAAAAAGCAAGTGAGATATTTAAACAATTGTTTTAAGTTGTAAATATACTTTGATATGATTTATTTAGTATTAGATTATTAAAAAATTAATGATAATATTCTTTCTAGACTCAGATACAATTCTGAAATAGCATTAAAATATAAAATAAATATAAAAAACGAGGTACCTAATGTGAGAAATGAAATCAGGAACCGGATTCCGAAAATCTGGATGTTCAGCTTCATTGATAATACTCTTATTAGTTCCTCCTGGATATTCACTATCACCATTGCGATTTTCTATCCTGAACACTATACCTTGCCGGCAAACTAGCAATAGTACAATGAAATCACCTGGCAACAGACAATTGTTCATGGATTTGTAATATTACAAGAACTTAGGTCCATATTATTGTACTCATCTATCATTGTAACATTTTAGGTTATAAACATATCATGAGGATTCATCTATTCTCCTTGCAATGACTGAATTTACATGTTAGTGTTATTTAAATAATATTTTTAAGTGCCTTATTATATGCTTAAATAAATCTAAGGGAATTTAAAAACTTAATTTTCAGAACTCTTCTAATTTCAAGAACCAATTTTCAGTAATTTCATTATTATCAGAAATTGCACAATAGCAAACTAAAGGAAGTCACTAATTCCATATATCGAAAATTATATATTAAAATAAAAGTTTAACATACAAAGAAGTTTATATGCGTGAGGAGGATGGACAAGATCCGGGAAGAACATCCATTCTTGAAACCTTTGCATTGTTTCTGAATCATCCCATGGGTATGCTGCACATAAAATGAAATAAACATGACTATATTAATGGATAAAGATAAATATTATAAAATATATCATATTATAAAGAATACCTTTTCAAGTACATCTTATTAATTTATAAAATTTTGGTTAGGTAATGCATTCAATTAGAATAATAAATTCAGAATTGTAGCATGCCAGTCAGACAAAAATAAATGTGCTAACTTACTAATACATAAACTTGGAGGAAGACCAACTACCAGAATATATTGTAGTGGAATGGTAAATACTATAAATACTGTAAACACTCCCCATATTTTGGACAGCACAGATCTTCTAGGTATTATCAATATGCACAACCACAATGAATAGAGGACGGCATAAAAATCCATGCGAGTGCCAATTAAAGCAACAACTGCTATTAATGATATCTGAAAAAATGGTTACGCATAGTACATCATAGGAATATCAACATAAGCATGAATATTTCATACATTATTACCAAACACTTAAAATTACATAAAGGTATAATATTTATATCCTAAATGTATTTAATATTAATTCAAATCACTGATCAAAGTGTTCATTAACCCTTTGCACTCGTATATTAATTGTATTACACTGTACTCGTATTAATATTTAAGTAAGTTATCTATCGACTCGGATTTTTTTTTCCACAATCTCTCATAACAAAAACATTTTTTAAGTAACATATTTCGTAACAACATATATATTTACTAAAAAAAAAGATACGAATTTTTTAATTTATATTTTTGATTTAAAAAAATGAAAAAATAATATAGTTAATGCGAAATAGTAAGAAACCAACATGTAAAAAAGATAACGAATGTGAAATTGATTTGAAAAAATAATCTAAAAATACAGATTCGAACATAAAATTCTGTGTGTGAATAAAATCCTTATATAACAATGCCTATTGAAATACATCTATTTATTACTAAATTGATTGAAGCTTAATAAACATAAGTAAGATATTTCAAAAAATGAAACATTATATTTTATAATTTTGTAATGTATGGTGCCGACAAAATGTATTATATCGCCTATATGGCGACATACGAGTGCAAAGGGTTAAAATAAGAACAGAAAAGTAACTGATAAATACCTCTACACCAAACCTATAATAGCCATAGTTGAATAAATATTTGACACAATAGGTAATATTTTTGTCCAATTCCCTGTAAGATACTCTTGGAAACATGAGTTGAGGCCTTGTAAGTGATCGCCCTTTCAGATGTCGTTGATACTTTTGTCTCATGAGAACAACACTATGGAGTGTTACTACCAAGATCACACCTAGGCAATATAAAAAATATTAATATTACCCCACTGAATAAAAACAAGAATAATACTCAAGAAATAATGTATTTCTCTTATTAATAACTTTTGTTACCTATATAGCCCTTAAGTAGGTGTGGAAGACTGTTGTCGGCATCTGCTTTATGAAATCCAATCCATTCAGCAGTATTATAAGTAGCATTATCCTGAAAATTCAACATTATTTCAATTAAATTTACATAATTGACTAGAAGTGGCAGAAAATAATTTATTTTGTCCTTTTTTAACTTATTAGTCCCCACTCAGTAGAAAGTAAAATGATAATAGAAATAATAGAAAAAAAATTATTTATTCACAGACACTAGGTATTAGTTTAACTTTAATAATTCCTCCTAAATGATTTATTTACAACAACCAAGATATGAAACAATACTGAAATATACTTACTGATGGACAAGTAACGTTCCAATGGTCATGATCAATATATTGTATCTGGTATATCATTTTTGCAAGTAGGAGCATTGATACTAGTACTGAAGTAGCATGGGCAGCCATAGTCTGGATATTACTTCCAAACGTTGTTGAAACAACAGCAAGTAATACAAATATAAGGTGCATTGCACAAACCTATGAAGGAAATTATGAGTGTGTATAAATTAAAATGTAATCAATCACAAACAAAATGGGATATGCTAACAGACTACTGCTAGCAGGCTATGTACAAAATAATTTATTACTTACATCATATATTGCCAGAAGTATTATAGTAAGCATGATGACTTTTAGCATATGTAATTCTAGAAAAAGCCAAATTAATTCAATCGCTTGATTTAAAATTTCTTGAACTTTTGCAACTGCTAAATACGTCCTGAGTTTTGATATGGCTGAAAATTTAATGAAAACAAAATTTGAAATGGAATTTTTATATTTTACATAAGTTATTTTTCAGAAAATTTGTTTAAGGAATTTACATACTTTGAATGAAGTGGAAGGATCGTTTTGGCTGTGAAAAACTTTCATTTTTGTCATAGTCACTGCTTACATCAGGGCCGGCCATGCTCTCATCGGGAGATCTGGGCTGTGCTGAGGAGCTTCCAACAGAAGCTCGTGGTCTAACTGAACTTGTTCCTCTGAAATTCATTATATTTAGATAAAAGAAAATACTGAGTGTTAAAATAACTATATTAACCATTACATTAACTATGTTACAATGTTAATATGAAAAACATTTTTACACATTACAGTGAGTTCTTCGCTGATAAAAGTTTCTTTCTTTCATAAAGAAATATTTGCAAATCAGTAGAATTACAAATATATTACTCATAAGGATGTAAAACATACCTGCTTTTTATATCAGAAATTGCTAGGAAGTCCTTATGGAAATAATACAGTTGAATAACTGTTATCACAACAAAGAAAGTTGGTGTCAAAAGTCCAACAAATAACTGGGTTGTTTCAAACCTCTCGAGTCCAATATCAAGTTGTCTAAAAAAATATTATGAGTAATAAAAACACGCACTTAAAATTTCCCATCTTTAAATAATTCATCTTAGATATACTTACAATGTTGGAGGTATATGAAGATATATTTCCCAATATTTTGGAAAGTTATCAAATTGGTAAGTATATGTCATAACCAATATGAGCATTGAATAAATAATCACAGTCAACCAAAAGCTATACATCATTTTTCGCCAAACTGTCCATGACAGCTATAAAATTAAATATACTATTAACCATAACTATTCTCTGTATTTCTTCTACTATCATTATAAAAATCAATAGTATTTAATTTACTTCAGTATTAAAATTATTTATTTATAATATATACCTGGAATGTGAGTATAAATATAAGGGCAAGGGCCATGTAAACAATTCGAAATATAGTTATCCTTTCTCCAGTGATGCCTATTGCAAAGAGGATACTAGCGACAACCCAAATCCAAAATTTTGTCATCAAAGAACGAACTGTATGTCCAATTCTTTGTATTAACTGACTTGTTTTAGTTTGTGCCTCAGCCCCCACAGCTGTAAATGATATTTTTTAGACCAACCATACCAATAAGCAAATAAATAATCTTTAACCATTAAGAAATTTTGCCTTATTTACTTGTCGCTGTCCCAACTCCAATTTGCAGTGGAGCTGCAATATCTGCAATAGTGGACTGATTTCTGGCTTCCCACTTCTCCTGGTTATACTGCTTTAATGTAACCCAAAACATCACAGTATAAAGGGTCTGAAACATTAAATATCAAATACATTATTACATCTAATATAATTAATTAGAACATTAGTTTTGGAGCTATGAATTTGCTAATTTGTTATTACTAAGATTTTTATTCAGAACTAAATAGTTGTTCAAAATTTATGTTTAATTTATTTGTTCATTATTTATGTTTTGAAAATGATTTTCCAGTATTTATTTATCAGCTTAATCCATCCCTCTTTCAGAAATTATATTCAATATGCTACTTGTGTCTCTTTAATAATACTACTAAAATTGATACCTTGATCAATAGTGGTTTGACAGGTAAATGTGTTATCTTCTCGAGACCTATTTGTTTTAAATTAAGCCCCTGCACTGTCTGTGGTAGTTCTTCATCTGTCAAGTTCATGCCATAAATGTATTGAGCTAAGAGAAGTAGCTCAGCATATAGCACGAGGAATGGTGAAGATCTAAGCATTGCTCTTCGCTGGTTTGGCATTAACCACATTATACTTGCCCATAACAACAATACAAATGTCAACCAACTGTGATAGGTAATGCTCCAGGCCTACAGAGACAAAATAAAATAAAATTTTCTGATCTATAAGGAAGAAATGTAGAAAGACTAATAGAATATTATTCATAGACTATTAACTTATTCAAATGCTTCTTTGCATTAAATTAATGTATTAACAACAAGTAAATAAACGTCCATAATGAAAATTAGAATATCAATATAACAAATACTGTTTTGATAACCATTATAATTAACGAACCATCATAATAATAATCGTTCCAATATAAGAAGATTGTGTTAGAAGTTGTGCTATAGTCATTGTAGCATTCACAACTATTTCCAAAACTCCTGGAACTGCATCATCTTCTGGAAAAAATAAACATTTAAATTTTATTATAGGGAGTAAATTAAGCTGCTATAAATTAAGCATTCAGACATAAATGTAACCACAAAGAGCTATAAAGAGCTTTATGCACATAAAAATCTAGTGAGAAAGAGTACATTTTTTTATCACATGTTATTTTAGCACATTTACAAATGCAATGAGATGTCCTCCCTGCATACAAATATGAATACATAAGAATCAAAATGCTGCAAGTAACAGATTTAAAATGTTAAATGACTGAACATTGAAAGTCTATAAATAGGAAATACAGGAAAAAATGTAAAACTCACAAATAATATGCAACAGAAATCAATTACCCATTGATTATGAAATATAGGATGAAAAATATGATTACATAACTGCATAAACTGTTAAATAAAATCTACAGTTAATGACATATTTTACAAGGATATTTAAGAGTCAAAATAATAGAAAATTAAAATTAAAACTTTATTATTGCAATGTGTTATTATTATTATAAAAAAAATGTTTATTATTATTATTGCTGTACTATTATTGATTTCTGAATAAAAATATAAGTTGCATGCTTTGGAATGTTTATATTAATACAATTAAATAATACAAACTAAAGGTTAGTTTAATGTTTAAATGAAATTGTAAGGTGAAAGAGTACATCAAATGTGTGGCTATAAATATAAAAGCTGATATAGTAAGCATTACATTAGTTTACTACTACCCTCAAGTAATGAAGAATTAATTTGAGCTACAGTATGCCTTTGATGTTCCGTACAGTATATGTTCCATAGCTACAGTATTTAATCCGTTTTATAGTATACGATTTAATACCGTACTACTTGTATGACCTCAAATTGAAATCTAGACTACTTAATTAATGGAAACATCCGACACCACAGTTAATGAACAAACGTTTTCCAATAGGAAAAGCTATGAGACACCGACAATACACTTAATGCAGTGACAGGGGAGAAAATGGGGGTGTTAGTTAAAGTGTTTGGAGTAGCCAAACTGAGGCACCTTTTGATTTTTTCCGCTTCCCCGGTTTACTCTTCATTTCCTTAAGTGGTATTTCTTCACTGTGTTCGTCATTCATTATCGTCGAACTGTCACTGTTAGAGGCTGTCTCTGTAAACCACCGCCACCATGGCGAAGTGACAGTTTAATATTCTAGATGGATATGTACGATATCCTGGTGTACAGGGGGGCCTGTACATGTATGTACTTTACTCCATTTTTTATTCGCAAGAAGATTAAAAGTAATAAGTACAAGAAGTGTACAAATAATTTTAAATAGCATAATATAATTCATTAGCCTTTAATATATTAAGCTTTTAATTTACCATCAAGTCAAACCTCTGTCATACAAAGTAAAAAAAAATATTCTATAAGCCACTGTATAAGAATCATTTCTACAATGATTAATTAACTCAATTTAATTAATTAACAAACTCAATTAATAGAATATAACAACACATCAAATATTTTCTGTGGTATAACATGAAATTCAAAAGAAATTAATATTTCTACTTAACATAAATATGTAATAAAGCAAAGTGCAGACATATAAAACGTTTCTAAATGAAAATAATAAGCAAAAGTAAACATCAAATGTGGATTACTAAAGATGGATGAAGATGATGAATGAAACTACAACACATTTAAAATTAGTAAACGTAAAAATTATTGGCAGAGAAAGAACAACAAAATGATTTACCATATACCCTATGAAAGAATCTTAAAGGAAGATAATATTAAAAATATCATGCAATAATCAACAGAGAAATAATATCAACTTTTTTGCAACTTCACGTAATTATTATCAAATACAGTTATTAAAATTAAAATTTATTATTATAATTTTACCTTCATCAGCAGTTTCAAATCTAGAAGAATCTTCAGGAACTTCTGATAACGTAACACTTCCCATTGCATCTTGAATAAGTCGTTTGGGTGTTCCTCGACGATAAAGTGATTCTCGACCTCGAATCAACTAAAGATAGATTGAAAAAATTAAACTCCAAATGAAATAAAAAAAAATGAAAGTACTATCTTTTAATAATTTGTATTCAAAAGAAACTACCTCAAGTATTTAGACAGAATATATTAAAAATTCAAATTGACTATATATTTATAGAACTGAATAATGTGAAAAGACAATGAATAATGAAAAACCAGAAATTTATTTTTGTGAAATATATTTAAATGTGTAACCACAAAATGAATTACTCTCTACACCAAAATAACTATCTTTTAATAATCAATATTACTAGCTAAGTGATTACATTATGATCAATGTTTCAAATATATGCAAATAACAAATATAAAATTAGCAAAAGTCCTTCAATCACGTATAGAATAAAAGCAAAAATAAAGAAAAGCTATAAAGAAAAGCAACAGTTAAATGAATTAGTATGTGATTCATGCAATAAAAACAGATGTGTTCAATTAAAATATACAATAACATTTCTACGTAAGAAGCAACTATACAAATAGCTGTGTTCTACAGGAATGGTGGATGGACAAATAAATACGGAAAGTCGAGTATACTGTGATTAGGTGCCTCCAAGAAGTAGTTCTCCTACCATTAAGTGAAATGACCTATGTGCAATGATCGCACATAATTTGATATATACATCCAAGTAAGCTTAAAATACTGCACAAGTAGATTCACAAATGAACATAAGATAAATGTATATCTGCAGTACACACAATGGCATTGCTTATTACTCACATGGGTACCTGCCAACTGAAATGATAGTTATTTAAATTAGTTTCTCCATTTAAAAATTTGGGATATACAATAATAATATTTTCCATATATTAAAAGAAACTAATAATAAATATTTATTTATCTACATCTATATTGAATTTTTTTCTACTGTTCTGACAATGGATTCCAACAAATTTCTTTAAGACAAACCAATTTGAGGAACTCCATAACCTTTTGTAAATCTTTCAAAGATTTCTTCCAAATTATGACATAATATTTAATATACACATTGAATTTAGATTCACTTGTACCATATTGCATATTAAAATTTATGTAAATTTTAAATTTATTTAAAATTTATTAATGTCTGTATTTAATATTCCCCTTTGCCTTATGATCTTATGCAATCATGAGCCACAAAAAATACAAAATTTTGTAAACTACAAAAATTGAGTAAATTTTAACTGAAATTTAAGTCACTATCTCATCAGATATTATTGAATTTCTAATTATGAAATAATAAATAAATAAAAATATGGATGACACATATTTAATTTTCTATTTCTGGGCTCATTCTGATGTAAATTAAGCACTTGCCATTGCTATTAATAAATAAATGTAGTTAATAATTTTAAGAATAATTAACAAAAAATGAGTTTTTTATATCTAAAGTGCTTTATATCAAGTAAGTTTGAAAAGACAGTGTTGACATATCATTAAACAATGCCCAATAAAAACTAAAGAAAAACATTGAAAATTCATTGAAACTTAAAATTAGAAAAAAGTGTACTAGTCTAGAAATTTGAATGTAGTCAATACCATCTGTATATTATTCTTTTTGAAAGAATAATGAACTTCAGGTACCCATGATATTATATCCAAAGGCATATGATTCTACAACGTCAAATAGCCTTGGCATGATTTATCAAATCTTATACTAAGTCTAATTTAAAATACAATCTTATAGCGTAAATACATACTGGCGTTGTTTCATTCAACGCCGTCGGACTTTCTAGATGTGGCCTCATCTCAACAGAAAGTGCCTAGAACAAAATATAGAGAAGGAGAATGGCTTAAACCTTTCACCAAAGGAAATACATGTGCTGTTTCTACAGTCATGCATGTACTGTATTTAATGAAATTTCATGCAATAAGAGCTCAAAAGCTCTGATTACCCGACACAGTAGACTGCAGTGCTGCCACCATTGCGGTAAATTGTCCCATGAAATATTAAAAATTAAAGTTCACACAGTACTCTTATTATATACTCAATATCAACTGGGATGCACATCAAATGGTTCCACAGAGTTAAAGACAGTATTAAAGATAACACAAATGACATCACAATCACATCAGAAATATAAATTAGCCCAATTTAAAATGAACTCCTAACTCTATAAGTTGATGTTGTAATCATCACAAATATATAGCATTTTTATTTATAAACATTTTAGAATATTTATATACATTTATAACAGTAAAAGAAATGAAAGTTTACTGATTAATAAGTACACATGTCAATGGTGTACTGGTTACTAGGAGTACTACTTTTATATAGATATTAACATTAACCTTCAATTTATACATTTGGCCAATATACAAGGCAAAAAAGTAAGCCTTAGTAAGGTATTTATATTAACCCGTTTACCAAGGCAGATGCAAAATGCTTTCATAGAAACTGCAATGCCAGAAAAGAGAAAATGAGATTCCAGAAGAGGACTGTCAGATGCCCCATATGTACATTATTATTTTCTCTTAACATTATTCACTTTTTTCAATTTATAATATTTTAATAACAAACATGGAACCAGGATATGGCAATGAAGGAAGTTTAGATTCACCATCTCAGCACTAATAAGTCAGAGCCATTATAACCCCAATAAACCTTTCTTTAATTAGTTCCATTGAATGTAATATCTATTTCTGAATGAAACAACAAATTATAAATATTTACACTTTGAACTAATTTGATTTAAAATAACAACCAGTGTAATATAAGTTAATTTTTTAATAATCTGGCAGCCCAATTCCAAATCAAAAATATTTCTTGTATATACATTAAACAAGGTTCCCAAAAATTTGAGTGCAAAATGAATTAAGCCAAATGAAATTGTGGGACTTCTAATAGTGGTTACATACTCTGACTTTTCTTGTGGCTGATCGCCACCTGTTTGTCTGGTTTCGTAGTAGTTTTCGCTGAGAAAGTCTAACGCTCAGCTGGCGTTTCATCCCTTCCACTTTTGTGTTCGCTTCCTGTGAACCCCCACAATATACAATGGGGGAGGTCATTGTATATGATATTCCAATAAATATATTGGTTGTTACATGATTGTTCAACAACTAACATATACCAGGATAGATTGGTTTATGGAAGTGATTTCAATTCTCATATAACGTAGGCATGCAAAATGATTAGGACTTCATCATATGATAATTCATGAAAAATAGATGCTGTTATTCCCATTTTATAATAAGACAGTATACTGCAGTTCAAATACCTTAATGAAAAGTTAACATTCATCAGTAATAAACATACTATGCTTATTTAAACTATTAATAAATCAGTATTATTAAATGCAAAAAAATTTGTATGTCTGAAGCAATAAATCATAAATATAAAAATGCTCAATAATTTTGTTTCATGGAGGAAAACAGGAGTCAAATAGGAAATGTAAGTACAGCACACACAGCAATTTTCACAGAGACACTAGTGCCAGTGGTTCACCAAAATGTTAATATTTAATTTCACAAAAGGATTAAATTGTTAGTGTCAAGAAAAACATGAAAAAGCAAGCAGTCAATTGATATAGAATGCTCTATTAACTATCAAGTTAAACTGGAGGGAAATTTGCTCATACCACAACCAAGAAAAGCAGCACTGCAGAAGTATATTTTATTCAAAAAATATAAGTTCTTAAATTTATATACTGAAAATTAGAAAATTAAAATATCAAACATAACTACTCAAATACAGCTTTTACTTCAATTAACTGTAAATCAGCCAAAATAATTAATATTGCTTATTTTGGGTTAAGAGAAATTATTTAGAAACCTTTCACCTTTAATGGAAAAAAATGAGTTGTAATAAACTTAAAATGACTTACAGGTGCATTGATAATCAAGTTTGCCTCATACCAAAGAATGAAATAGAGCCAAACAAGAGCAATCGGATTGACAAATGAAGCCCATTCTTCAGTAGTTAAATGACATTTTCGAGGATCATCACAGTTTGTTGTTGCAAGTGCAGTAAGACCAAGATACCTAAACATATTTCATTGTTTATCTAGATTTAATTTTAGTTAATAATATCCATTATTTTATTTGAATAAAAAAGCAATAAGTGTAAAGCCAATTTGTACAACATTAATGGCAAATATTCATTAACATAATTTGTCACTTCTAAAAATCCAGAGATTGTAAACTCCTAAAAAATACAGCAAAGATAATATACATCTATTAATTTATTTTAAAAACATTCAAATATCATTTATTAACTCCCAAATAACCTAATAAGTATAACAAAATTAATCTTCTTTCTACTTTCACATTTATTACATAAACAATTTTACTTTACTAGATTCTAACCATTCTGTTTTTTCAGTTAGTTTATTGCATTCAATATTCATATGTACTCTAATTTAAAGCTTAGAATTATTTTAAGACATTCTCATATTTAATTACTTAAAAATACACAAAACTCTTTCAAAGATAATTATTTTATTAATGTCACAAATTTTTACTTTTGTAATTAATTAACTACATTTCAATATTAAAGTACCTGGCAATGGGAGCATCTTTTGGGAGAAATTCTTGGGCCCACTGCATTTGATAGAGATAAAGGGCAGTAATGTGACCAGCAATAATCACAAGTAGGAAGCGGCACATGAAGGCGAAAGCTTTGTCAAGGGGCTTATTGCAGCCCCACCAGGTCATGCTTCCCAAGAACACTAGGTAGTATACACCAGATAATGCCGATGGTCTCAGTATGCCCGCAAAACACAGTGAGATCAGGCAAATATACTTTCCTTAAAAACAATTTTAATATTCATCAGCAACAATTTACTCATGTTTCATGGTTTCAGGAAAGTGAGTCCAAGAAATAACTAACAATATTGATATATTTAAAAAAAAATACAATTATAATAGATGCAAACTGCAAGTAGCTGTCGTCAAATTATAAATTTTAGGCTAAGTAGATCATTTCTTTTAAATATAAGATATGTATCTATATATTCTATTACCTGCTTGTGCTACTGACAATTGCTATAAGCTAAAATCAGCCAAGTAAACAACAGGGGGTAGAGAATAACAAGATTGATGAGAACATTCTGAACTTTATTCACTGTACTTATGTAAAAACTAATATTTTATGAAATATAAACAATTTTTTTGTATGCCAGTTTACAACCTATAAAATGTCATCAACAAATTAGAGTTAACCAATGTGATTAAAAAGAATTGTTTTAGTCAAATTCCTGGGGCAATAATAAAAATGGGTCTAATTAGCTGTAGGAATTTTAAATTCAGACAACACATATTTACCTAACACCATGAGAAGTGAAACTCTTCTCTGACGCATGGCTTCTTCGCTGGATGATGGCTGAGGGACTTCACTAATTGGCAGCAACTGATCATCTAGCCCCCTGACTGGATTTAAAGCGAGACACAAAGCGTATACGGCAATAGAAAATATGAGCATCACAACTTCAGGAGCAATAATTCGGATAGCACTCCATATATCTATCCCATCAAAACGGATGAATCCTGAGTAGCGAAGGATGCGTTCCAAAAAACTACCTAGAATTATTTTTAGGCAAACAAGTATTTGAAAAAGAGTTTTCTTCTAATAAACACTTCTCTAATAAGAAGAAAAATATTTTCTCATCAATAATACAGTATCTATAACAAAAACAAATATAAGTTAATACAGGATAATACAAAAAGATATACTTTCAATCAATCAAATTTAATCATTTTTAAGAAAAAATGATAAGGGGAACAATATTTTTTGGAATGTAAAGAATCATTTACATGAAATTTATGATCTGTGGCTTCAAGTAATTAAAGCCATTGATAGTAAAGTATACAATACAAGAAAAACTCACAATCAGGATTGACAAGACTTCCATATGGAGGATGAGCAATTAAAACTATCTGAAATGTAAAAGTTCCAATAACATTGAGGATAGTGAACAACATGACAATTTTCTGATAGTACCCAGTGTGACCTGAAACATACAATTGTTTTCTAATTATTTAACGAGATACAGCTCAAAATTATTTTCAGAACTTATTAAGTTCCTTTATATTATTCCTTGCTTAAATCAAGCCGCATAAGAAACACTTAAAACTGAATGAGAAAGAAACTTTGCACATGATGGATAATAATATGTAAAAAAGAAACAAAATAAACATCAAAACTTTCAATCATTGCACAATAACGCAAACTTAACATACCCCCCATTGTTTTTGAAGTAGGAACTGGTACTGCTGGGTTATACAGCAGTAGAAGAAGGTAGATTGCTGATAATCCATTTTGCCTAAGTACAACCGCTGAAACAAAAATATAATACTTCGTCAGTGTTTACATACTGTATAACAAATATGATCAAAGAATGTTAAAGCTTAACGAATTTACCTGAGATTATTTGAAATATCACAAATCTTAATGTTTCGGTAATTTCAAATAATGTAAAAACCGAAGTTACAGCTAGCGTCACTACGGAAGTAAATCGCAACTAGTACTATTGTATTCAAATCTTATTCGACGGTTTAAAAAATTTTTAATTAAAAAAAATCAATTTGGCAAACGAAAAAAGGAAATGGTAATTAATGTAACTACATATATATATATATTTATATTTCTAAATAGAAATTTATAAAGAAATGTATTATATAATACACTATATCTCAAGAAGGGAAATATAATGTTGCACACATTACGTTGGCTACCCTGACTACAATATTCTGAGATCAGATGTTTTAGTTGCGAGTCACTGCGTTACACTGCAGCGGTTGTGGTTAGAATAACGTTTGTTGAATTCGTGCGTTTCTTCTGTAGTTCGAATTAGTATTTATAATTTTCAAATCATGGAGTGCCTGCTGGGAATCGCATGCCGAGATTTCGCCATCATTGCCGCCGACACCACGGTGGTTCAGAGCATTTTAATAATGAAATCCAGTAAGTAGTTTAGTACCAAAACAATGATTATTACAAGAAAATTGAACAAAGCTAATCTGTAATACGAATTTTTTTAATTCGCCGATTTGTCTATTCCGATCAATATAATCAAAATCTTAACTAATGAAATTAATGTGATGCTTCATTACTTTTAAAGCTGATATTGTCTAAAGAATATATATGTATAAGGTTATACTATTATATTTAATGGGATTTATTAATGGATTTTCTCAACTATTGATTTTAAATTTTCCAGTTATGAGAGTATAAAAATTGGGTAGTTAATAAGTATTTGCTTTTTTTTTTTAGCCGAACAGAAAATATACAAAATGTCAGACAGTTTGATCATGGGTGTAATCGGAAATGCAGGCGATACTGTTCAATTTGCTGAGTACATTGCAAAAAATATACAGCTTTATAAGATGAGGAATGGATATCATTTATCACCGGCTTCTGCTGCTCACTACACCAGGCACAATTTGGCAGAGTGTTTGCGCTCTCAGGTAACATTTGTTCGCAACTTATCACTCATTATTATTTCAAAATTGGATTCAGTAAAAGCATAAAATTCATACATATTGAAATATTGTTTGTTCATAATATGATGATCTGTTTCATTCCATAATTATTTTTACTTCTTAATTATAAGTATGAAGAGTTTTTCCCAATATTGCTGTATTGTTAAAATAATTAAAACCCAATGATTGTCTATAACAAAAGCCCAAAAAATACAATTAATTGTAAAATATTTCCATTGCTAAGAGAGGTTAATGATGTTTAATATTTACTAAGAGCTCTCATTATTTTAACAATTAAAATATTTCATTGCTTGTATTAAAATGTATTTAAAGTTGGCATATTTTTGTTCCAGAGTCCGTATATGGTTAACCTGCTGATGGGAGGTTACGACAAAGAGGAAGGAGGCCAGTTGTATTATTTAGACTACTTGGCTAGTTCTCAGAGAGTTCCTTTTGGTGCACATGGCTATGGTGGAATAATTTCTGTCAGTATCATGGACAGGCATTACCGACCAGGTCAGTTTGTCATAAAGAATGATTAGTTTTTTAAATTATAAAGAAAGAAAAAGATCAATTCAAGAGAAAAATACAGTGTTGTACCCTCCATGTCTACTTAAGAAGTACCATGTCTATCATAGAAGCATTTACATGAAATGTAGAATTTCATACCAACTAGTGGCACAATTTTCTAATGAATTTCAACATTACCATTACAAGGAATTTATTCAATTTTATTATTTTCAGATATGACTATCGAAGAAGCTTATGATGTACTCAAGATGTGTATAGCCGAAATCCACAAACGTTTGGTTATAAACCTGACCACATTCAATGTTCAGGTAGTTAATGAGAATGGTGTCACAGAGATGAAACCTATAGTTATTGATGCTCCAACTGTATCAGCTTAATTCATATAGGAAGTGAAGAAACTTTTTTTCTGGAATACATTTATTGTCACATGTCCTTATGTTGATTTTTATATATACTATCACTTTATAAAATAGTGTAATACAATTCAATTAATTTCTTTCTATCCCTTGAATCTTTATGATAATTTTTTCCACATGATTTTTTCTTTTATATACATCAGACAGATAATTTTAGCACAGAATTAGAATTTTGTCATATCGATATGATAAATATAAAATTGATTTATGTTTAACAATATATTTTTAATCAATTCATTAATTTATATTTATCTTTAATGTTAAATAGAATTCATGAACTTCTTCCAATTTAAAATCACCTTTGTATAAATTGTGAAATATTTCCAGCAAGATCTCCGACCATATACAACTACATAACATTGATTTAGTGAAATACAAACATGAAAATGTTACACCAACAAAATTATTTAACCTCAAAAATTCCAATTCAAGTTATGGTATTATTGAAAGTTTCTTATAAAAAAATTATACACTTGTTTAATAATATTCATTAGTCAATTTTAATTATTTTAATTTTAAATTTACCAATTATATTAATTGAGTTTATAATGTAAATATGGTAAAAAAATTTAATGACTAGCTGAAATGTCTCTTGCAATTCTATACATCTATAATGGCTAAAACTATCAACACATTGGATTTAATCTGAAGAGTAGGTAACTATTTTAATAACATAAAAATACAAGGTGGGGGCCACCAGCAGGAAAGAAAAATATTTTCAAGTAACAGTTAAAAAATGAATTAATTAAGTAAATAGAGATCTAAATTTTGGACGCAATATCATAAGTACCCCTCAGGCGTGCTTAAATAAAAGTAAAAGGGGTACTTGTGAATTTGAGGAAACATTAGGATCTGAAAGTATATTGACAATAATAGTATGTGTAAGTGCTGTCAGATGCTATGATTGTGTCCATATTAAATTAATGCGATGCCCAGCAGAAATCTTAAACTTGTCAAACCCAGATGGACAACATAAGAAGACAGAAAATCACACAATGATATTTTTATTCTTCAAATTAATTCCGATAGAAGTAAAAAAAATCCACAGGAGTTATATGTATTCATTATAATTATTACAAATAGAGTAAAATACTGACTACAAAAAAATTATAATGTACATTATAACTATGCTGTTAATTCTGGTATTAAAATTAAAAGGTTCCTGCAAGATCACTGCAGTTACCTCCACAAGGGCTAACAAATAGTTCATCATCCAGAACCTATGTCAGGGTACCCTAATGGCGATTTGAGAATGAGGTGAGGGGGTGCCTTTTTCCGCCCCTGAAGTATGATTCATCGCGAAGAGTGGTCGGAAGGGTAATGACTAGGGTCATGCGGGGGCGGACGGGAGCTCGGTTTTTGTGGGAAATCAGTAAGAGAGAGAGGGAGAGAGACAGAGGGAAGGGGGCTATACAGACTGAAAAGGTGATAGAAAGAGACGGAGGAGCGGTTTTTGCGGTGGCCGAGTACACGTGGGGCGGTCGCACCCCGCCCCCCCCCGTCCACCTAAACCGTCTAATAACCTTTCGTCGTGACCCACTCCCGGTTCTCTCGAAAGGTTACCGCAATATATTAGGCCAAAATGTATTACACCTACTCATCCCTGAACAGCCCACCACATAAAACTTTCTTATTCCCTTAGAGATATTTCATACAGACATTGGCTGGAAATTCCCGAATTTATGGAGGAAAACTTCATGAGTATACTCATAAGAATATGTATAAATATATCCGTACGAGCGATTGACAACATTTAACCCCTAAGGACTAATATTATTTCCTAGGCGGTTTTATTCTATTAATTAGCTTTATTTCACGATCATTTCTTTTAAATGAAGGAAATACGGATGTTCGTTATGCAGTATTTTACGTATCAAGCCGTAGTCTATAGCGGATATAGAAGCCATTTAAAACTGTCGAAGAAATTGCAATAAAGGAAAACACGAATGGCGTTGGCGAGAGCGTGGGAGTATAACGTGGGATACGAGTTCAATAAACGCTACATTTAGCCAGAAAATATAGTTTCGTTAGAATGAATGAATTAACTTTAATTCATAATTCGCCCCAACGTAAGCCAAACGAATATTGGGACAGCTGAACCGACAACTGACAAGTTCTTTAACTACTAAGGACATTAACATTACATTCATGACTGCATGTCCTAAAAATTATTTTCACCCATTTTCTTGCTACAAATTATTTACGATCTTATATAAAACACATCTAACGTTTGCCTTGAGCAAAAAAAATATATCAGCGATTAAACTGTTCATGCGGGGAAAATGACTCAACCGAAAACTGTTGACATTTACTGTTTATCAATAGTTGGCAAATAACGCGCATAAGGTTGCATAATTTAGCCTACAGTGAAACGAAGTTTGCAGTGGCAATTTATTTTTATTTTGAACGTCGGGTCCGACAGCAGGTCTATCTTATCTCTGTCGTTTCCATGCTTGGTGAGAACTTTTCCTAAAAGTATCACGTTTGGCATGCACGTAATTCTTTTCAAAATTGTACAATAGCCTTGCTGCCTGTAAAGACAGAGTGGTATTGATGTGAAAACTCTGTCCGATAGAACGCCGAATCATTTGTACGGGCAGACAATTTAACACACAGCCTAATATCCTTGTACGTAAGTAATTTTTATTATTTTCCTACTGACTCACTTCTACAATTTCTCCCTGCCAACATGTATCGTTAGGATGTAGAAACTGTTGAACTAAGTCGAATTTATGCAGTTCTCTTTTTTTCTAAGATTTGTGACACCTACGGCAAGTATAGTGTAGCGAAGCTCGACCAAATCACTTCAAACGAAATTATAAAGACACGAAAGTTCCTAACACAGTAGAGTATAGTGATACAAATTATGCGAATTTCATTCAAATAATAAAAGTATATAATATATAAGTTAAAAAAGGTCTCGAAGAAGGGTTTTATCACAGAATAATAAGACGGACTGGTATGTATATAAATATGCAAGCCAAAATTTGTCAGGATTATTTGTACTCTATAACCCTATACGTACATATAAGACAGTTTTATGAGGGCAGAGATTCCCTAATTACATACACATATAGTTAAATATCGTAGTCCACGTAGCTAGAACTATTTTCTCCGAATTTTCCAAATGCTTTCCCGGCGCCAGGGGTTAACGAAGCGTTCCGGCATTTAACAGAACGTGTCGTGTACTGCTGAACGGAAGTGATACGACACCGCTAGAAGGTAGTTGAGAAGTGGAGGGGGTCTTTAGATTCGATCTATGAATGTTAAAAAGGCCGACTAAATATATCGGTGATTCTTTTCACGTCGTCTCCGTTCCCGATCCATACATGAGACGAACGATCGCGTCATCGCCTCGACAAGAGTTGTACATTTTTCACTATTTCTCTTTCAAGCCAGTCTCTAAATATATTAGTCTGGAAAACAGACAGAGGACGCGGTAATGGGGTAGAACAAATCATACCTTTCAGCCCTATGGAATGAATTCAAGGCGCACGTCTTTTTAGGGGTTCGCGAAGACTTGCTACACTAAAAAACTGTCCGCAATACCGAAATTACAGAGTACAAAAGTATGTAATTTATTCTACTGTCAGTGGTAATAATATGCTTCCCAAGGCATCTTTCTACAACGCTCTAAGATATCTTTAAGGTTGTAGACCACTTTTAGTTTAGTACAAGTGGCATTGTAGGAGGGCAAATAACGTTGTACAAATGGGAAGGTTTAGAAATCGTTTATTTAAATTATGCTACTCCGCTTCTGCTGAAAATGGTTGAGGAAATGCGGTAACCGTATTTTAAAGGTTTCCCCGGTCGATACCTTCGTTGAAATTGAAGAAACCATTTTCCTAAAACGTAGCTGCGGATTTTAAATTGGAATTCCATCGTATTAATAATAAAATAACGCTGCGATCATCTGTCTCCACTCGTCGATTTCGGCTGCTCCTAATCTTCGGTAGCGTTCCGGCAGTAAGTCACTTAAGCATAATGTTGCAGGACAATCGACCTCAAATCGAAAAACTCACGAATTATGTTAATTTATTATTCAGTTTCATACAGCCGGAAAGAGGAGTACTTCTGAAGAAGTAAATAAGTAATCGGCGGTGAAAATATCCGTGAGGCCGTCTGAAAAATCGAAAAATATTATCTCTGGGCTTATCTACATCGCTCCCCCACTCGACCCGGGACTATAATTTTATCAAGAATTCCGCGGTAATTAAAGAATGGAGCCTGAGGAAATTAATTTCACTCTTCTGTTTATTTACCTGAGGAAGCTTATCGACAAACTTGACAATTTGATTACAACTCGAGAGAAGCCGTATTACAACAAATTCCAAGACTCGGTAATCGGGCATATTATACGAATGTTTTCAAATAACCATTCACTGGCTCCATTCCCCAAATGATGTTTCTTTTGTTCTAATAACGCTCGTCGCAAATGAGATTGGGACAAAGGGTCGCGGGACAGATTCGTGGGACAGACATCGCGGGACAAACAAACAACTAAGTTGCATGCGGACTTCGTTTCACGGTACAAAACATGTCAAAAACTTCACGGAGACAGTGTAACTCTTATCTCGTGTATACAGTGGCAGTTTAGGTACATGAAATAAATAGAATATTTATATGCAACGCGAACACAATGTTTTGTTTTATTTTAATCAGTCACGAAACTATTATTACACATTTCTTTTTCCGGAACAGAATATATTAAAGGAACACTTAAACTGCAACGTGGTTGTTATTGAGCGCAAAAAATTATCCCACCACTAAATAAATCTAAATATAATTACAAGGAATGTCCCGTTTAAATTTTAGAATTCAAGACTGCACATGTATTTTATTTTAAAGCGAGAGGTGCCGTGCGAATGGAAGCGAATCGTAGCCATTGTTTGGTCCGGGAGGCGTGGGTTAATTTTCATAGTGTCAAGGCCGACAGTCAGAACAGCTCTTCTTTCCTGCATCAATCTGCTAGTGCTGTTATGTTTTGCCGAGAAATGTGTCCACCGGGGGTACATCCGGGTATATTTCTAAGGGTGGGATGGGATTCCCCGAAATAACCTGAACTATTGGTCATAGTCATAATTTACAGTTAATTTTTGAAAAATGGAATCGCTTCTTTATCGAATAAGACGGATTTAGGCCGGATACAGATGGCGGATTTGACCGCAATTATAAGAAGCCGCGGATGTCAGTTTCCGAAGAGGAAATAGGGAAGGTTTCCTCGCTGTCCCATTTTATGACCAGATGATAACGACGCGATTGTGTTAGCAAATAACCTAATTACTCAGGCGGCAGTATTCTATTAATTAGCCGAATCGGTCATAAATTCATGTTTTATGTTATACGCGCTATTGTACTACCTGTGACGTAACGGAGTTCACAGCTGCCGTTATCGCTGCAGGGTCATCGCGAGGGGGCGTTCACTTGTTTTATCTGTCCACAGCCCTCCACCCATGACTCTATCTCGAAGATTTACCAATGGTACTTATAGTTCCAAAAGTTTTAGAGGTCAGAACGCACCATCATCGAAGAAGTATCGAGGAGTCGATTATAGCACTCGTGAACGGTTAGGAATGAAGCCAAAGCCCTTTCTGTGCGATCCGAAGGGAATTTTCGCCTTGAGAGTGGATTACAGTCGAACTTCTCATTTCGTAATGGCTTGTAGCCGTAGTTTCCGATTGCATGCCCTTTTGTCACGTGACGTTAACGAGAAGGTTCTTTCCCCCCCGTAGGTTGCACCTACTAACATGTGATGGCGCCACCACGTCTCCGGACGGAACGCCAGAGCTCGACAATATACCAGGAACATTAACTACTCTTATACTGTGTGTTATATCAAACGCCCCTTACCATTATTATTTTTTCATTTTTTATAATGGCTTTTTTTCAGTCTAAACCTAGCCTCAATCTATCTATTAACATAACGTGAGTGAAAATCGATCTCACTCCACCAGCAGTCAAAAACTCAGGCCTTTCCCTTTTTCGTGTGCGTGCGTCTTTCGCATAAAAAAACAGGGACATTTTGATCGGGAAAATACTGTGTTTACAAAACCCGTTGCTATACAGTGTCACTCTCTGAGCCACTTCGGCTTCATACTGTTTTGTTTCTATTATTAGTGATCAAGAAAATAATATTTACAAATTATGGATTTATTTTTATGGGGGTACAAATAAACCTCCAATTACTGGGTGGCTGATTACTGAAGGTTGAAATCTAATTGGATATCCGAGAAAAAGGAATCGAGAGAAAAATCTGGCCCCAACGCCAAAGGGGTGGGGGCGAAGGAACGGAGGGAGGTGGTGTGGGGGGCAGGAAGCACATTAAAACCTGTGTTTATACCCCGCAGAGCTCCCCCGGGGGCTTTTTCGCCGGCAAAGTGAAAGCAAACATAGGACGGGATCGTGGAACTAATTCGGCGTAATGGAAGGGCGTGATCGGCCGTCACAACACCCACTCTCGGGCCACAGCCACTGAGAGGAATTCGGGTCACTCGGACGGCCATTGGGAGGGGGGGGCGATGTTTGAGACAGAGAGGGATGGAAAAAGCGATGAATAATGGACTCATTAATAAAGGGCCTGAAGAAGGCGGAGAAGAAGGGCTATCGAGTGTTTTCCGAGTCACGTCCGGTCACGGGCCAAATGTTATTGATGAGGGCGGGGTCTTTTGGACAAGCTAGCCTATAACTATGTTACTTTTACTTAATTCGGCACAGTAATTTAATTGCTTTTTAATGGGTTTTCAGACCCAATTAATTCATTAGCCTCTTAACCAAAGGCTTCCTACTGTTGGTGGGTACATGAACAACGGAATCGCAGAGGTGGCAGTAATGTATGAATATGAACGCTGTATTCCAGCTATATTTTTAAATCATAGAGATGCTTTGTTTAAATAGAAGGAAAACCCTGAAAACTGTTGTCAAGCCCTCTCGATATTGTCAACTGTCTAACTGTGCAAAAAAGTTTGAATGGCGCGAATGATTAGCGAGTGTGCGAGGGTGCGGTCGAATTAGGACAGGAGGGAGGGATCCTCCATTATATGTCAAGGACTAGTTTTCACTGGCACTGTCCGGGGAAATTTTGTTCAGTGGTAGGATACAAATTTTCCGCCCGGGTCAATTCTGTACCGAAATAAATTTATGATTAAGGAAACACGTCCCTCAGTAATTGGCAAGAGTTTTAATGGACGCGGCACGAGAAAAAGAAATAAAGGACAACTAACGCCGATAATGGAGATCAACTTTGGCACTCACTTTAAAATAGTTTCGGTGTTATCAAATAGGGAAAGATCAAATCTAAAATAACAAGTAAATTTATAGTTTACGCTGCTGAAAATTATTCTTGTAATTGTGGAACATTTGTACTGTCGCGTCATATCCGTTTAGTAATGCCCGCGCCAGAGCGAAGAAACAAGGCCTAGGAAAATGCAAACTGGGAGGCCCACTATTCACCATATTCCACATTGGATTCGGAGACAAATTTTGTTAAATAACATTCATAATTCATTTTTCAAAATAAGTGTTCACTAAGCACAATCTAGGTCTGAATATATAGTAAATATAATTTAATCATGGACTAATCCAATTGGGTCGAGGCCTAAGCCGGCCAGAGAACAATTAGGGGGAGGGTGATATTAGGTAGATAACGTGATGGTAGTCGATTTGTTACCGTCCGCACTAACTTGATTTATGACTCTCGAGTCACAGTTCCAAAAAAAAAAAATCAATGTCATCCCAATTTCTTAATCCGGCTCCACGTTCACTTCCAGGCCGAATAGAGGCGCCTGTGTCGATTCCTGTACTAGAATATACAGTTCTTGGGGAAACGATAACGAATCATTCAAAAAGAAGAACAATTACCGCGTTATTCAGGTAGCCTAGAAAGTGGCCCTGTGTTAACGGTGTTCACACAATGCCGGCATCAATTTTCCCGATAGCCGGATTTATATAAAGTGAACGAAGATGAGCGATGGGCGTTGCCAGATTATGATATCCAGATATGGCACTGCAATAATACTAAAGCCCCTCCCCCGTCCACTCAACGATTTATATTGCGACCTAATCGCCCCAATTATCAATTTGTTGCTCACCCGACACAGCGGCATGAATAGCATATCGGGTTCGGAAAATATTGTATTATCGCGGGAGTGACTCGTCGCTAGTTAAAATACAGTCCGTTACCGAAGGAAAATATTAAACGAGGCAGAAGGAGTCGTCTTGTATCGCAAAGCGGGACAGACCCGGGTCTCAAGGATGCTGTTCCTTCCCCGGTCAAAGGCAACGTCATGTTTGTCTCATTGGCGGGCCTTTGATGATATCATGGACCCTGACGGTGTAAAAGGCGTTTAGTTTGTATTTTTAACTTTCCGCCGTTTCTTAAAAAACCAACAACTAAACTAAGCCATCTGTAACACATTCGAAGTTAATCTAAATTTTAAGATCGTACAAAACCGACGTGTTGGAGATGCCGCGATTTCAGCAATAGCAATACTGAAGAAGAAAATTCGCGAACAATTTATATCATAAAACATCAAATTAGATCCAAAACCATACCGGATATGGTCAGTTATATTTCGCATTTTCATAGCAAGAAATATAACTGAAACAAAAGACCGAATTTCGTGCCGAATATTAAAAGGACAGTTGGTATAAAAATTGAGGTGACGAATGAAAGGATGCCACACCGATTACATCACCATTGTGAATAACATACCTTGCCTGGGTATAATAGTACATCCATTATTCTGCTGTGTTGATATTTCTATTACTTAAAATATTATTGTATGCACATCAAATTAAATCACACGAGATAATGTGGAACAAAGGTGGATCCTATAAGCTTTGACGCAAAGGAAATGATATTGCTTAATTAATTAGTAATTATTTATGGTCTGGCATTAGGGAAAAAACCGAGACGAGGGATGAAAAATTAAACGTGGCTTCTTAATTAATTTAAGTCAGAAAATAAAGGATTATCTGTGGATTATTAGATCATGGAGAAACGGCTGAAGCAAGGCCATAATTCAGTTTTCTGGCCCCACGTCGTAGGTGCACCGGAATTGACCTTAATTGAAATCAATCAAGTCTTAGAATAGTAGGCCAATTTTCCAACAATTATTATCGAATTATAAATTAGGCTGGCGGTTATTTTTTGGACAAAGTTTCGGTTTCTGAAATAATATTGGTTGTTGGTACAATATTGAAATGGGAAATAGTATTCAAACAAACAAACGTCGGCGCGAAAGGAGAAAATAAATATTTATGAATAATATAAATTAATTACGGATAAATGAAGAGTAAAATTATAGTAGTAACTGCGGATGCTACCCAATGTATATGCAGGTGTATAATGATTAAGATATGCTAACAAAAACGGCGAGTAAGTTTTGTATTGTTGGCAGGATTACTCATCGGCGTAAAAACCTCAACACATTATCCACGGAATGCTATTAATGATGATGAGGAACCGAAAAAACTCTAGCTTAAGACGAAAGACGCGAGTGATTATACCGCGGTTGATGTTGAACGACAGATGAGTCAAGGTGTGAATGTCCTCTTCTGATATTTCGGGCCTTCACTATTTATCGCTTCAAATTATATTCCGCCTTTCGAATTCTGGCACGGTTACAAAAGTTTCGGCGAACCACCGGCAAACTGTTCATTGGCACGTGGCTTGGACATAATAGGGTCAACATCAAATATATCAAAATCCGTATTCGGGTTTTAGAGCATGTTATTTTTTTTATAATAACTTTCTGCGAGCGTTTTAATAAACCTTGATAGTTGCAATAAAGTTTAAATTGTTAGTGTAGTAAGCCTATGATGAGCCTATGTTCTCTTCCAGTACAGTGTTATACAGTAATAATTTCTTGTTTAAAACTAGTTTTGATCTATTGCCTGCAATACATGAGTAGCAATTTGTAACGCCTTATGTAATCATATAACTTTTTTTTACATGAAATACTCGCGGAACCCTAAGTATATGAAAAACGTGTAACCCACTTTCTTCTTTAACTAACGTAACATATCCTCGGTTAAGTGTTTCCAATTATTTGTAAATCAAATATAAACTTTTAAAGAAGGGAGTGTCAATGAGGGCTTATCATTGTGTTGACTCAATCAGCTCCGAAAGACTCGTCCGATTATAAAAAAACACATCAACCTCACACGGATACGAAATTACTGCAATGAACTATGCAACCACGTCTATCACGTAATCATGGTGTGCTCACTAATCATAATACCACCTGGGAAAGTTACACGATCTAATGTTGTGGCAGAACAGTTGGGTTAATTAGGCAATTTATAATATTTATTTTTACGATAAGAACGATCGGAATCCAATTGTAAACATGGCACGTTGCAATTTCTCATGTAATTCCGGTACTCTCCTCCTCGAATAATTTGTGCCAGTATAAGCGAATCTGATCACTGTTATCCATCCAAGTCTGAAGCTCGGTCTCTATTAAAAGGAATTATTATTAAGCTCGAAGAACGAAACATGTACGTCAGGATGGTAGTCAATTTGAATAAACATGACAATCTGTTTGGATCATACATATTTATGGAATATATTAATCGATTCCGTCCGAGAACTTCAGCCACCAATATTGGCTAAAATAATTTCGCCCATATAAAAACAAAGTCGAGTAGCAAATAATCTCTCTAGTTGTGTTCACACTTGTATATGACAATCAAACTGTTCCGTATTTCAAATTGTAGTGGTTAATACATGCTGTACAAACTGTATTCCAAATGCTGTTTGTTGTGTTTTATTTAGTGGAATACACTTGCATTAGGGTGAAGGACAAAACATTCAATTGGGAGCTCAATTCCACAACGGAAAAAATGTAATTGCAGCATTGCGCAAAAAATTCAGAGGAAACGAAGGCCGCTTTGTAAAAGGCTGTACGTGGGAACGTTACACGGCGGACGGGAGGTGTAAAGCCAAAATGTGACATCATCTCCTTTGTTGAACCGCGGCTTCTTACTCAGTCTTTCGACTGAAGGCCAGTTACGTACAGTAGTATCTTGAGGGCATCTCAATCCCGGTTCCCGAACATCAGACGTTCTTAATTGGCGGTTATTACTATCAAATCTCTATATCTCATCTATTAATCAAATGTAAATGCGCCGTATCTAGACGACCGACTTCTGGAAGCGAGACGAGAAGGAGTGTACAGTGACGGTGCTTCTAAAGATTCCTCCGTAACCTGGATAGGACGCTTCATAACGGTTGCAGTGGATGCCCCACTAATTTAATGCTACTGACGACGAAGGGAACGAGACGAGGCCAGTCTGGATTGGAACCAAATCAGCCGGCATAGAGTAATTAAATAGTGAATTAAATTATGAAGACTAAATTTCTTCGAGGCGTTAAATGCAGCCGTCCACTCAGTCGGAAAGAAGACCTCAAACATTCGAAAGCTAGACTATCTGCGTACTTTTCTGATTCACGAGTTCCAAGTTCACGGGCCGAACTATTTTAGCAAAAGCATAATTTTCGCGCCACATCTAAACGCACTTGTGAATTGCAGTTGAGACACAATCTATTTTCGCCACTGTTGGTCACTTGTTGGATGATTTCCATATGTTTAAGACTGTGAGGCGATTGAGGAAAAAAGAACAAGTTGTAGTCACAGTTATGACGGTCACCAATGTGCACTCATAACTATCGATCATATCGATAATAAAGGCAGTTGTACAGACTTCGTCTGGCAAACGGACTCTCTGTGTAGATTAAAATGACACACAAACGTATTTGAACGAATGCTCAAACAGTTTTTAATAAAGATAAACGCTTATCCATCAAATCTCGTCATTACATCTCTCTAACTGTAACTTCTGCATTTGGCATACCATGTATTTGATAAAATATATTTTCGAGGTTCATGTAGCAAAAATCGACTAACAACACCTAATAGAAACGGGATATAATGAAATCGGTTCGTGTCACATCAGTGTTACTACACGAAATCCTTAAAAAAATAACCTACGAACAACTCAAGATAACCTCGTAACAAATGAAACGCACGGATAGTGATATTGAGCTGCCACCAAACGAATTCCATGAAGTACCATGATAATGTTAATAGAGACTATGGATTCCAAATTATGATGCAGTAAACTCATGCAGGGGGAACTACTAATGAGAAAATTAATGAAATAATTTATCTAGAGCGCAGAATACGGTATGATACTTTACTACTGAACTATTTTCAATTAAAACTCTTATCAGCGACGATCTACTGACTCTTAACACAGCATTGGTACTATTGATCGACGGGAAGACTTGGCCAACAGTCAGAACTTTCGAGTGCTTGAATATTACACCTAAATAATCCTAATTATTGCCTGGAAAAACCGGAAATACCCGAATGGACTGCGCTAAGCATTTCGTTTCATACTGGGTCGCATAGAGGCGCATATAAGTTCTCTTTCTAGGTATTCTCTAAACAAGATAAGTGAACACGTTTATGATCCGGCTTGTCGGCAGAAACAGGTGGGGTTTTCGTGTTGAAGGGAAAATTCGAAAGCAAAAGTCGGAAAGAGATTTCCCAGAAGGGAAAGTTGGAGCAATTACGGTGTTGATCGATGCACACCGGATGTTTATAAGTGCATATGTACTTCAATTTAAAAATGTAAATTCAATTTTAAATTATGAAAACCATTACCAGATTTAGTGATCGTGTACGTCTTTCCGTGCATACTAACCCCCATGCCTTCCCGTCATTTTATCCGGTAAAACCGGTTTTGAAATATATCTATTGTAGTTGGATAGTGCTTAGGTTATTGTAAAGTACTTTAGCACTACAATTACTCTGTTCAATTAGACCAGGTATCTGAGAGCCACGCCAGTTTAGCTAATTCAATCTGCATTAAATTTTCACAACAGTTGTACATTTAATACTAGTACAGTTGAAACCAATTTCTCTACAGTGAAGTTAATGAAAAATGCAAGGGCCCGAGGGTGGCGGACTAAAATGGTAGAGGCCTAATGCTAGAAGAGAACTAGTTGCATAGAGAGAATCGAGGTTATATACAGAGCGTATCGATTGGGCCGCATAAGAAGACGGAGTGTCTGGGGAGGTTAAAAATTGCCTCTCATGCTGTTACTCAATATTGCCGATAGGTATTATTTTCCTTGATTAACATTTAGAAATAGGCTGAAAAAACAGTGGAAATGATTACTTGAACCTAACGAGTTGAATTGTATATCATAGAAGTAAAATTACAAACCAACGCCAATAATAAAAGACAATAATAATACAGCCCATAAAAGATTCAAGGTAATTTGGCCTGTAAACTTAATTAACATTCATCGCAGTTTAGATCTAAATTAGACTAATTGATATAGAAGAATCTCGATAATAACGTAATGATAACGAGCGCTAATCCGAACATTAAAATTGCATCCTTTCAAATCATAAACGTCTATGTTAGTCGCTGGTATCGTCTCTTCCATTGTACCCCAAAACTTAGCTTTAAGTAAAATTAAGTCGGCAAATTTGTAAACTTCGCTGGTACTCATTTTACGAAACGGCTCCTCTTCGACTAATTTCGATAATGGGCCAGAAAAAATAGTTTCGCGGTAGTTACATTTTATTGAAATAAATTGGACGTTTATTCCATCAACTCCTATTCGGCAGACCAATTTAAATTATACTCAATAATTGTTTTTAATAGGACCCTTTAAGTCTTCACGGGGTGAATTTCCTAAAGGAGAAAAACACTTTAGGCACGCGGAGGTGATTCTGTCTTACACTTTTTAAAAAACAAAATACTTATTTTCAAGTATTCACCTGGTACAGAGTAGCGAATTTGACGGTTTACCCAATTCCGGTAAGTACTTAAAAAAAAACGATAGGAATGAATCCAACACTTTCATATCCCACTGTTGAAATCCAAGCTCAAATAATAAATTGCTTTCATATAACCAAAGTAGATATGGGAACATATATATATATATACAGATATATATATATATATATATATATATATATATATATATATATATATATATATAGGCGATCAGTTTCGAAGACTTAACGCATTGTGTCACAACTAAATATAATTTGGCGCGCTATCTGGAATGCGGACACAATATCAGCCTACTCGTAACAGTTGAACCGTACAGCTCGAACAATTACATAATATGATATTAATCATTTCTGATTAGCTTTTATCGGTAATTTCTTCGCGACAGAATCAGGGGAACCGGCTCGAATTCGATTTAATTGTGAGCCACTGAAACGCTAAGCAGCCTGTGTATCTAAAAAGCTTGTTTTTAGAAAAGAGTTCTTCTTTTATAATGACGTGAATGAAGTTTAACCTAAATTTAGTCGATCTGCAAAGGGATCGAAAATAGGAAAATTGTATAAGATAAGTTCGTGCAGCTTTTCAACTACAAGTTTGCGAAGTAATAAGACCATATATTAAAGTCGTCTCTCTATTACTGTACTAAACGGACTTATAGAGGAGGTCAATGTCATTTCGTAATAACTTCAATGCATAGAATACAAATTCAGAATGTGAATTACTTCTTCACTCCAATAAAATAAATATAGTATTAAACGTCTATACAAATGTAAAAGTTTTATAAAATGTTATAGTTTTACTTTAAAAGAAAAATATATACGTTATTATCTGAATTATCTGTTGAAGGAAATTAATTTAGGAAAAGTCTGATACATCTAATATTAATAAAACGACTCAGAAAACAAAACGACAACCTCGAAGATGTTACTTAATTCAAAATGGATAAGACAAATCAAATGTTTCAACAAGTACTGAAAATAAATGAGTCAATTTCTTTTCGCGTTACCCTCTCTTTTCCATTGAGATTAATAGGGCAGTGGAAAACAAATAAGAAGACGAAGTTTCGCAGCGAAGTCATTCCCAGTTTCCGAAACTATGATGAGCCCCAGAAAAAGTCAGCGACATTCCGAAATATGTCGGATTTCTTTGAGCCAAAGGAAAAAAAAATAGTTGGAGGCGATGGACTCGAAACAACTGGCAACGTTCCAAATGTAAACCGATGGACACTGATAAATAGTTCCGAGATCCGCGAAAATATTTATATCGTAAAACCGTCTGCCAAGGAAGTTAAAGGAGATTGAGGAATCTCAGGAGGTACTGGATCGGCTGGACAATTTCCACTAGCTATATTTATTAGAAGGGGAACCGCAGTAATTCTATTTCATATAGAGTAATAAGGGTACAGAGAACAACGAATGCGTTAAATCGAATTAACTGTTCAACATCCAAAACAACAGGAACAACAGATTGTTGCATTACTTGCGTAGTAAGTTACATAGTGTTAAAGACAAAGAGGGTCTCTTTGGAGAAACACTGAAATTTATATATAACAATACTAATGAAATACTTTAATGCCTAACAGAAATAGATTGATTGACTGTCAATATCTTGAAACAAAAAGTGAAGGATTATTATGGACTTATAGAGCAATAAAAGATACACCCGCATATTTTACCTATTTTTTAAGTTCGTCCTAATTTCCACTAATGATGCCTCTCTGTATACTTGGTTACAGTCGACTGATTAGGAAGGCCATAGGAAATTAGAGCCACCGAGTCCCCGTACTTGTAAATTGCGATCGTACTATTCGTGGAACGAACTCATCCACCTATCCAAACAGTTTGAACTCCCACCTACGTATTGTCTGAATGTATGATCAACATCGATATTAATGTCGCGATGCCAAAACCGGTTCAAATTGCGGCCAAATAGACGAGTGGGCAAAAAACGCAAATAAAAAACAGTAATATACACTTTACATTCAGCAGAAAACGTACAATATTGTGAACAGCCTAGGTATTGTAGTATCTGCAAGTCTCAAATTGTAGAGACAATAAACTTATTTTGTGTAGTTTTTCGATTGAGTTGGTAATATTAGAGCGTTCGTAGTGTCGGAGAGAGGGGCATGGGCGGCGGCCCGGCTTCAGTGTTCATCGACTCGACCCAGTTTCGGTCATCTGGCGTCAAAGCGGAGGAAAACTACAGTTTCGCGTGCTAACTGCCCGCAGCCACGGCACAACAATCATCCGACCGGGTAATGCGTAAGAAGTGTTTTTCCAAGAAATTAAGCTCTCCGTACATACCACCAAGGGAGCTTACGACCACGCCAAGAGGATTCACGTCCGACTTGAAAGGAGATTCCGCGTTATGGGGGAAAACATTTCAGTCTTTTCGCAAGTGCTGCTTAACATTACCAACCAATAAATTTGGTTAGTACCGCATTGATTCTGACAGGAATGAGATTTTGACAGAGAAAAGGGTTAGGAGTTCACGCCGAGGTCGTACGTGGAGCTTGAACGCGGCCATTATTTATTCGATGTGGCTACATAAGTTTCATAACGACCACGGCTGAAACACCCGGTTGGGCCTGACTGCTGACTATATTTAGTCAGTATGACTTTCGCTGGAACCGACCATTTGCGAGGCGAATGTCTTCCAGGTCCAGAGTAGAAGGGATGGAGGCATTCACTTGGGAAGACGTTAAAAAAAATTACATACAGGCATAAATGTAGTAACATCAAAATTACAGGCATATATACTTAGAACACGCTGGTATTCCATATTATAGGTAAAGTTTGATGCAGAGTGACACAACATGTGAAGGGAAAATGTATTATGTGATTAGATAGATCAATTGATATAGTAAGACCCAACGGTTTAATTTTTAATATTTCTTTTGACCTATTCGTTTCCATTATTAATACACGAGCTAACACTGGATTTATCTATATGTTTACGCTATAACTAACACCCTTAGATTGCATCATTATTATTTGTTCAATAACTAAGTTGCATTAATATTCCATGGACAGATTAGTGTGACCTATGAGACTCCTACTGGCTGAAGTAAGCAAACTCAAGTCCAATTAACTTATACAATTTAGAGCGTCACTAACGCCGCGAACAGAATATGTAATGCGCTGGTTTAATTACAGTTAATTTCAAGTGAATATAACGCACACCCTCAGAATGTTCGTGCAATACAGGTAAAAAGTGTTTAATAAAACAGGAGTGTAATCTCTCTTGCATATGATTTTATAATCGAAATAAATTACATTTGTCATCAATTTTACTGGGATATAACTGACATATATACTGGATATTTCGTAATTTACTTTTTATAATCGTGAAATAGGATCGCAACGGTTGGGCGTCTAGAAGAGACAAGAAGATAGAATAACTAAAAAAATGACTACCTTAAACAAATAAGTTTCAGAAAATAATACTTAATCTGTGACTTGCCACAGAATCCGAATAGATTTTCAATCGTTAATTCATGTGAGATTATTTGAGAAAGGGGCTCAAATGTACCGAGGTACGAACAGAAAACGTAAATAGGAAATACGCATTTTACTTCAGTGAAAGTGGTCTGCGTTCCACTGGGTTCAAGGATGGTCATTTACTCGCCTGCCCCAAATTTAGTTATCTTACCCCCCAGCGGGCAAACTTAGTTTAACAGTGAATAGTGACTGCTTCAAACACGGCGTTCTTCCCATAGGCGAATGTTTATTCTTATCCACAACGGATTAGGCAATAAGCTTACACCTTATCTCTACACTTTTTACTTCCGTCAACCTTCAGTCGCATACATTTCAACGACTTCAATCTCCTTTTTTTAATAAAAAAAATTGTTTAACACGAAACCGTGGAGACCATAATAATTGTTCGCGTTAAAAGACGAAAATACGTAATATAAAAATAAATTATCGTCTATGCATATAACTTTGTGCCTAATCAGTCATATAAAATATCTTAAGATTGGTACGTTTCAATATTAAAACAGGCAGTTTTCTTCAGACGCAAGTTAGTTTCTTTGACCAACTTGTGGACGGTCAGTATTACCGTAGATACATCGTCATCTTTATATATTTTCGTGATAAGGCAAAACGACGTGATACGGTAATAATGGTGAGTTTTGCCAATTAAAACTGTATTCAAACGCGACATGTAAAGGAAGTTTACTTAAATTCAGTTTATAATCTTATCTCCTGGTACCCATACCAGGTACCTGGTACCTAGTATGAAATATATTTTAAGAAATCTTTATATACTCTAGTATAACGGCGATTCGCCTCTGAAGGTCCGAAATAGATACTAGGTCTGACAGATATTTTTCCAGAAATGTGGGTATACGATTAATAAAAGGTATATTATTTTCGGACGAAAAGTTCGAGGGCAATTTTCCGGCGGTATGCAGTCCAAGGGAAAGCTCGGAATAGTGCCAGGAGGAGGAGAATCGACGGAGGGGTATAATACGCGAATCGAATCGACGTCGGCCCGGACGATCCTAGAAAGCGGAACGCAAGCCTCCGCCGCATTTCCTATTCGTATCATCAGCGCAAAATATACGACAGAAAATTGGAACGCACACTTAATTACTGCTCAGCTTGCGTGATTGTTATCTTCACTTGTTATTTAGCGCTTAATGCCGCGCGCTAATTTAAAAAGTGATTCTCCTGGAGTTCGTTATATGAAAAACAATTAACGTTTGCCTACTTCACTACCGGCAGTAGGATGTAGTAGTAATATACCGCCATGTATTTAATAAGTACGTTTGTTTTAAGTTTGATATTTCATATATGAAAATTACGGTAGCTGTTCGCAATCTTTCTTAAGTCCAATGGTTATAGTAATATATTATACTTACATAGATTAAAAACATGCTGATTCAACACCCGTTTTGGCCACAACGAAGCCCTATCAACGCACAATACCGCAGTATAAATATATTTTAGATATTTCCAGTGACTAAGAGCTAAAATTAGAATGTGTTGACTAAGACATGCTGGGATTGCGCAGTAATGAATTCAGTTCCATCGCACGAGGGAATGCAACGTGGATCTATTATATGTATACTTTTTGAAATAATTTTAAAGATAAAATTCGCCCCGTTCATTCCTTTGATCGGACGTCCGGACAGCTTTGTTAACTTGACCCAGTAAAAATCCAGACAGAGTGGAGACAGACGACGCGTCTCGGAGCCGGTCTTAACTTAAATCTCGCAGCGGGGCAATAAACATTTTACTGCCGGCCATCAAAATTTAGCCGGCGTAATTCCGAAACCGTAAATTTTCAGACAGTAGGTCAGTGTTGTATGGCGGCGAATGAAATTCGGAACACACATTGGGAATTTATATTAACTATTCAATGTTGAATGGCCCATAAGGAAGAGGAAATGACCAGGATACAATTTATACGTATTTATATTGTGAATTATTCACACTCGTACGGCCATACTGAGAATTAAGATATTTAAAAATCAAAAACAACTGCGCAACAAGAAAACATAAAGCCAAACACTGTAATTAAATCGTTCATTTTAACGACCCAAGTGAAGCCACACTGACCAAATAACTAGTCAGTTTTCTCCGCATGATATATAACTGAATTTTCTACAAGGACAAGGAAAAATCCAAGATTCCAGGAAAACTACGTAATCTAAATTATTTAGGTGCAGATCAATTCTCAAGTTAGTTAGGCTGGTTCTATTCGTCAAAACATTTTACACGTCACGTAACGCCCTGACGTTCGGACAATTTCCGTAACATCTGGACAGGCCTAGAAAGCAGTTATATTTAAAATCACGTAGGAACTAAAACAAAATTTCCCTTTCATTCGCGAGAACAAGGCCATCGTTTCAAGAACAAGTTTGTAGTATGAAAGACTTATAGACTGAACGCTACTATAATAGGGGACACAATCAGAAAAATTATATTTCAAACGTAATAATAATTATACGCTCCTGATCATTGTATGTATTTTATGAAATTGTTATAAGAAAACATATGGGACACTGTGCTTTCACACATGATCATTCATGGTTCGTGATAAGGACAGCTAATTGAAGCTCGCATAATTTTTGTAACCAGAAAAAATACTGATAAAAAATAGTTAATCGTGTTTGAGAACAGTCAAAACTTCTTTTCATTGATGAGTAAATTTTCCAAAAACTACTGAATGTGGCCGCCGCTTCTGCATAGGCCGCTGTGTAGGTTAATAACAGTCAACTACGTTAAATTAGTCATTCGACGAATTAACAAATTCTGACCTGAAATTACAGCAGAGGGAGGAAGCATCGCCACGCCTAAACCTAACCATCGGGAATAGTCCGAATCCAAGAACAGAGAATTCTATACTTTTACTTATTCAATTACTTCAAACTAAATCTGCCCAATAATGTTCGAGACTCGAGCAAAAAATATTGAATAGGAAATAGTTGATTAATGTGTCCGTTATTGTACTATAAGCATATTGAACGCTCAAAAAAAATGTTATCTGGAAAAATGTCTGTTCAGTTAAATGGATTCGTTCCCAGAAACAGAAAACATTTATCAGTTATCAAATGTACGACTGCCCCTGTCCGTTCCTTGGTAATGTCAACACTCCAATTTCGGTGTATAGAAGCGACGTTTTCACCGCTTGAGTTTAAATAAGTCATTCATTTACTTTCTCTGCTTCAATACAGAATATAATTTGTTTTATAGAATCAGAACGAAAAAAATCCAAAGTGAATCGGGCCCCATACAACGGTAGTAACATTTCATTTGTAAATTTGGGAGTAACTGCCATCAGGTACAATCAGCGTTTAATTAGTACGGAACAAATCAATTCCCTGTTTGTATGGTTTAGTTGAAAGATGCGGTTCACACTTGTATCAAGAATATTATTAGTATAAAGACCAGATCGGCAAAGAGAATTGACAAAAACAGAAACCATGTTCTAATGAATGAGGCCTGAACAGTGCCAGATCCCGTTTCCGTTCCGCGCGAGTTTACCCACCAGTTATCAGAACACACATTGTAAATAATCGATCGAGCAAACACGGCTCATTTACCTGCTTTACCGGCTCGTCTGAAACGGTTTCGCGCGGAACTTTCAAGAATGTTCGCACGACGGGGTATCTGATGGGAGGCGTGTAATTTCGTGCAATATCGAAAGAAGCCAATCGAAACAGCGCGAAACCAAATTAAGTCGGACCGCCGACGCCGTATAAATTCGCGAATTTGGACAGCGATTAACTGCCAACAGATGTAAGCTCCATCATTCACCGCCCCCCTCCCCCACAACAGAATGTATTGGACCTGATCCCAAAAATGAGAATATTCCACCAAGGTTTCGAATTACAACAGTTTCGATCACAACAGAGCGAAATCGGATTCGATAAATGAAATATATTATGAACTATAAGTAAATTTTCCAGTCTTCATTGTTCTACCTACTCTTCAGTGGGTTGTGTCTCAGGTGGAATGGACAAAAGCCCTTCCTGTGGAGCTCACCCAGGTTGTATCCAAACAGATGAAAAATCGTGGAATAGCAGGGAGTCAACCCTGAGATTCTCGCCACAGTATCACGCGATCCTATCGGAAGTTAGTCAGCCTAAACTTTCGCTCATTTAAAATTTATCACCCACAATGGAGATACGTTCGCAACTTCGAATATCTACAAGAAACCGTGCCGGTGTATTGAAGCAGCGACGAATTTACGCCGGCACGCAAACCCTTATGGGATTAGGGTAATTCTGGTGGGCACCTGTTGAACGGCCAAAATCGATTAAGTAAACGATGCATTAGAGATGCGAACCGGAATGCCCGCGGGCCTCCAGCTGGCCGGGTCCAAAATTAGACGCGGTTTATACGAACCAAAATAGAACGGTTTCGCGCCTCCGCTTGGACTTTTGGCGACTGTACAATGTCCAAGCAGAGTCCAGCAAACGGATCATTCATCCATCGGAGCCACTTATTGTGTCAGTTTTTGAGGATAAATATTTACCCCCCTAGGTATGCCCCTGGACCCTTAAACGTTTCATCACAAGTACAAGTAGTGCACTTATCGGATAACCAATTAAGGACTTTAAATAAATGACCCATGCAAATACAAGACCTGTTACCCGTGGCAACAACTGTGTCGGTGCACCAGTTTATTAAAATATCAAAAATTTCGTTTTGTGACTACGGTGGTGTGTGTTTACGTGTATATATATATATATATATATATATATATATATATATATATATATATATACATAAATTGAGTGCTGTGCTTAAAAAAAAATAAAAATAAAATATCATAAAAAAAATAAGTAATGCAATGTTGCTCGATCCGACAACAATAAAGGCTCAAATTGCTAGCATGAATTATTACTTTTCTACTAGTTTGCTTGTTAGTGAATTTGTATAGCGCAAGTGCCAATAGAAGATGAGCCATTGGTAAATTAGGGGAGACATCGTGAGGTCTGTGTTTCTTGTGAAGAGTTTAAACGTGCCATCATTTAAGTTTGCCCACTTCACGTAATCCGCTTTATTATCCAGTATTGTTCCATATCCCGTATTAATTGTTCGTTATTATACGCGTGTGCGAGCGCTCGAGCAGTATATTGGCTTGGTCAGAGTGGGGTAGTGCTCACGTGTCCCCGTCTGATAATTATCTGCAAACGGTCTTGGGGCTCGCGTCCACCGAGTGACCAGCTATGTGTTGTCACCGTTACTATGACTGCCTTCGTAGTAACACTGTTTACACAGAATCTACGTGCGTACACCACGATACAGTCCCAGTAGGAGCATTATAATTGAATGAAATGCAAGAGGCGGCAGCACCGGCTAAATGAGTAGAAATAAGGAGACTGGCACGTTAATTACAAATTTACAAAGAGTACCAATAATAGGTAAACATTTCTTTGCTCTATTCATTCAGTAATTTCTTGTCTTCAGCATTAATGGTTGTCCCTTTCGTGTTCATGTTCCGTGAGACGCGTGCGTCGTTTCAAGCAACAGCGGTCCATTTAATTAAAACAAAAACGAATAACCTTTTACGAAGGAAACATCGCGATTGTTATCGCCTAAAATGGGTGTGGTGGGGTAGGAATGATGGTTGATCCCACAAATTTGAAGCATTAAATTATTATAGGGAACGTTAACTGCAATTATCCCCCGACCGATCTAGAAGGGATGGCCGCTTGGGAAATGTTTTTACAAACAGAATTTCCATTATTTATTAGAAATTGTTTCACCGAAAAAATTAAACTGAAAGCCAATTATAATGTTCGCGAGACGTTAAATAATATTAAAGATGAGAAGGAGAGATTAAGCCATAATAGGGTGAATTAAGTGTGTAAATGAAAAAATGAAAATAAAAAAAAACAAGAGGGAACATTTCGGAAGACTATTAAAAAGCGAAAACTTTTATTGGGAGAAACATATATATTTACGAAAAAGACATGATTGAGTTTCGAAATCAAATATTTATCCGGCAAAAATCTCTAAAGCTCTGGTATAATTACGCTGAATTAAAAAAATATATTTTAAAATAGAAACAGAATAAACAATTTAAACAGAAAAATTGTAATATCAATTACCTCTCAAGGAACATCTGATTTGGGGCAAAGACCATTACCATGTTGGCCACGCAATTTAAAAAATTTACAATAATTTTATTTGTTTCTTTTATACTTTTCATTTCACATAGTTATATAAAGACATGAAAATCGATCGGGAGAATATGAGCCTCCCAACCTGTCCCAATATAATGACCGAGAGCATTAATTAATCAAATTAAATTATATCTATCTTCGGGACGAGAAATAATTTTTTTCATCGAAATGATATGTTCCAATAATAATACAACAGCACTGAAAGGTCGGACATTGCATGTTGAACACGCATATAAGAGTGATACACGCACACGAGAGCGATCTTTCGTGGAACAAACGCACACACGAGATTTGACGGAAAACCGCAAAGGGGGCAAGCGACACGCAAAAGGTAAAACTGAATTGCAAATTAAAGCGACATCAGATTTAACCGATTTCCAGTGGCACGTTTAACCTCAGACGCGCGAGGGGTGGTAATTGTTTTTTGAGGATTATAAAAGATCGATCGGTTTCGAAGACAATATTTTCTTAATTATTTATATTCAGATCAGAATTCAGGATTCAAAATTGTTGGGTATATTAAAGGATTAATTGAGACAACATTATTCGTTTTTAGGACACTAGAAACAATGCCTTCAACTATTTATAAGTGATCTAACTAAAGTCAAGGGTTCCCTGCTGTAAAAATCAATCCAGTCCATCGAAATCAATATGTTTTATGGCGGTTTATTGAATCCGCTATCGGCCATGTGCGATACGGAAGCGCAGGATTGTTCAATCCGTGAAAGGTCGAATTCCACCACATCATCAGTGGACAAACATTTTCGATTTTGGAGCACAGAATACGCTTTGAGTCTATTTACTTTGCTTCCCAACAAACATTTACAAGTTTTTCATAGTATACTCAAGAGAAGTGCCAGATATGAAGGACGGGTTCTGTCGATAAATGTTTTTAAAATGTATAAAGTCGTTTTTTTTGCACTTATTATTTCAACTGTTAATCCTAACCAAAGCATACAAAAATGTATACACCGACGCTCTCGGAACATGTTATAACCCGCAACGAGAATAGCCAAACATTTGGTTTCAGACCTAGGCCCAGTCTATCGATTACACTAAAATTTTATTACAATCATAAAAGAGCGAATTTTAATAGAAAATAAACGAGGAAAAGGAATAAGTCTTAGAGTTACAGAGGCTTGAGCTGTATTAATAGGTTTATAGTATCATTATTGAGTTGATCAAGTGTGAGTTCATAAATACTGTTGGTTAGAAACTAGATGGGTTGAATTTTTCTCGTACTGTTTTTTGTATCAATTGTACAGATTGTACTAGTGTTGTTTAACTAGCCGTTTATACCTCTATTCTGATGTTCAGTTCGAAGAGATAGAACCAAAGAAAAAGAAATATCACAGGATACGATTTTAGAAAAAACGATCATTTTAAAAGGTCTTGGAGGTTTTGTCCTATGACATACAAATTGACAATTTCAGTGTAATGACCTGATCAACTAATTCCTGAAGACTGGTGATCTTTGTCTGTTGAATAGTAGTACACAAAGGGGGTGGGTTCCCTGTGGACTCAAAACTGCAGCTCTTTGCATTAAAGTCTCCCCTGAGAAGGAATTAGCCCCAATTTCATCCACCAAAGTTGTCCTTACTTTTTACAGATCTCCAGAACCCTAATCACCCAAATTTCCTCAACAGCTCAAAAACAATGATTAACTACTACTACTGAACCTGGCGAAAGCCCAAAACCCGACCTAGTCTCGGACAAAATACTGGGTGAAAATATGTCAAAGTTACGCAAAACTGATTTGTACATATTTCAGAATTAATTACGAAATTGGATTTATTACTAACTGTATAATGACTACAGAACAACAAACTGAAATAAAATATTTAAATACTAATCTTTGAAACAAACACTGGGAAGAAGCTTTCCCAACGATGTTGCTGGAACAAGACCTCAGAAGCCTTAACATTCATGTACAGTTCATCAATATGAAAGTAAATGTCAAATTCCAGAGGTCAGTGAAGCAAGTCAGTTAAAGAATAATGTATACATGGAAATCATAGTGATATATAATCCCTGGTTTTGGCAATGTAGAGGCAATTATGAAATTAATTGATTAAATAAATGAAACGAGGAATATTATATTCTGGTTCAACAGAGAAGAGTAAGGTAGAAAATTAACGAATACCTGACAGAAGTCCCAGTGGCAGTAGGACCCTCTGAAGGCACAGCGACGCCAACCACCTCGTCATGGCGCAAATCCTTTTCTTATCGTCTGCAAACAAATTAAACAAACATTTTAATTTATTTTAAATGCATGAAAATGGTGTATTGGAGGCGGATAAATTTGGCCCCTAAATTTATTAATATCACAAGAAGTGAATAAGAGTTTTGATCACGAAATTTTTTAAACGTCTTATTACATGGGAAACATGTCAACATAATAAGATGGCACCCGTTCCTGCACCGAAAGCGAAGACATTTCTTTCTGTCCGGAAATTCGAATTCCGGGAACTGTGAACTCAAATAACATTTTCATTTAACCCCCAGTCCTAATGACCGTAGTTGTATTATAACTTACAATCGAAACGGGCCATAAGCAGCGAGAATAGTAGGGAACAGTGAAACTTTCTATTAAGGAAAAGCGTTTTTGTGGCCTGAGGACAGAAATAACACGGTGATAGTAACAACTTCCTGTCCCTAATAAGTCAGATATTATAATCCTAGATTATCGTTCCAAACTAACATCACAACACACAGATATTACATGAAGTCAGCTGTTTTTGTAAAGAGATACCGAAGTTCTCCAGGAATGTTTATGCACGGATTAGTGGTTGTATAGGTCAGAAACGGAGAGGTTTCTTTGAGGCAAGGTGACATCTATGAGGAAATAACAAACAATTATGGTCGTTTGGGATGGGACAATTGTCGTTTTTGATTTGACTATATTAGTCAAATTACACGATTATAAGAAGGAAAATAATTACACAAACGAAACACTTGAGTGGGCCGAAGAAAACTGTCGAAAATACAGGTAGGTTAGTTTCAATTTTACTAATCAGTAAATATCATGAAAAATCAGAAATAACAGGTTCTTATGAAGAGTTAACTCGAGAACTCAGTATATCGATAATAAATTTAATATAGTGTTCTGATAAGTTAGTGCAGATGACTTATAGAAGTAAATTATATTCGTAATTTAGTTTTACATTAGTATTTGGAATGTTTATTTATAATTTTAGAAAGACCAAATGATCATTTTTATATGTTCACAATATGTGCGCTTAATCCGCAGATATTATTTAGATTTAAATGCCACTCGAAGTGCTAAGAAAAGTTATTGTCAATAATTTGTATTTCCTCTCAGGCAAAGACTATGAATAAAAACGACATTTACAGCTATTATGTCGCTACGCGTTTAATAATTATTCAACGATAGTGTTTCGTTAGAAATAGGGACACGGAAGAAAATCGATAGAGGTCGAGTTTGTCGGCCATGCCTTTATAGACAGGAATAAAGCTAAACAAATGTCAATAAAGTATAGGTCTCACCCGACGGAAGAAGTTCCTCCGGTAAGGGTATTCGGCTTCAGTGAAAGCTCTGTTCGGACACAACACTTTTCACGTTTGGCCCGCCGGCGCTACAGAGCAGTACCATTTTGGCGGAATGACAACGGGTTAACGCGTAGGTGTGATGTCGACACTTTTTAAGAAAGAAAACCGTAAAAACACCCCTGTTTCCGGTTTTGAAATCAAGCGCCACAGAAACGGCCCAACCGACCGTCCGATAAACTTTGACGGTTAGCTCTCTACTTTGTTGTGGGAATCAGTCTGGTTGGGGAAAACATGTCGCCAACCTGACACTCTAATTTTCCCACAAAGGTTATCCCAATCTTAATACACAAGCATACACTATACTTCTAATAAACTGTATAATATAATCTATTGATAATGCTGACCTCAAGTTATTATATTTTTTTTTAATTTAAACTCCGTGCACGGTATTTAAACTTTATTGTGTTGAAACGCTAGAACACTACTAACATTTTTAGAGAGTCATGCAATGCTTCGATTAGAATTTTAAGGAGTAAAAATGCTTAGATCAAAATGTTTTATTCCTTGGATCGATTTGCGACAAAAACTTTTGACACACGGCTGTCATTGTAATTCACCATAAATATAATAATTATACATACACACATAACATATATTAAAATATGAATTACACTTTAGATATAGGTAGAAAGCTCAATTATTTCTAACATTTCATAGATATTTGTAAAATTCATTCAAATAAATGTTATAATACTGCACATTAGTCGTCGCTATTAGTATTACTGACGATCTGGCAAGCACGTTGTTTCCAAAATGGAGGTGCAGGTGGCCGGTTTGAGCGCTCGTAAGATTATAAATGTTTAATTTTAATTATCTGTTAAAATTGCATCATTTCAGAAATTAGGAATACATTTACTTTACTGCCAACTGGAAGCCGCTAATTACTTGTCATTGCCAAGCAAAGTCCCAAATTGAAAATGTTACATGTTTTGAAAAAGTCGGCTTTTTTTGTTATTATGCTGTGTAATTTAACTTGTGGCCAATATATTGCCACTTTAATAGCTTTTCACTTTCTGATAAGTTTGTCAATTTCACGTACACTCGAAAACAGTGTGTATATAAATTAAATGAAGGGTACACTGAGATATCCTTCTGTATTATGAAATTTAAAAAGAGCAGATTGATTTTATTGATTTATTTTACTACTTCTTGTCAGTATTTTGAATCCATAGCCATACCAAATCATAATCTTCAACTTGCTTTTAGATATAATGTTTGACAGCCATAATCATTTTGATAAAACTGTTGGTAGGTAATAGATGAAAGTTGGTTTACTTGTTACCTACTTCTGTTGCTACAAATTGCTGTATGGTTTAGTGTCATTAGTAATATTATTTATCCTTTTAAATAATGTAAGACAACTGTATGATATTATGTGTTAAGTTATATGTGTAATATGTGTAGTGTGATTTGTGATTTTAAACTTGAGTATTATTACATATTTTAGAATTGAGCACTAAATTGGCTGACCCTGAAGAACCCTTAGAAAAGAGGTTGGATGTTGCACGTATTGTTTTCACATCGGAATCAATTCTTATACTTAGAAAAGAAGAACTTATTCTTCAGTGGATAAGTTCACTGTTAGAACCATCAAATTCCATTGAAACAAAAAAGCAAATTTTAACATGTCTGCAGTCATGTTTGTCAAGCCAGTGGATGAAATTATTCAATGGCCAAATAAAGGCTGGCACTACGGAATCTGTTATAAAGGTTTGTTTAAATTACTTTATATTACTTTCCATACGTATCCTAAATTTTGTGTAATATGTCATCGACTATTTTAAAGATAACTTGGAAATAAGAGCATTGGAGAAAAAGAAAATTAATGTACCATCAAGATCTCAATTGGTTTAAACAAATTTGTGTATTGGGAGAAATGAAGATATTTAATAAAGAGGAATTTATTATTTGCTTCAGATATTTTTTGGCGTATTTAACATGGAAGATGAACTGAAATCCATCACACAAGAATGCATTGTTGCAGTGTTAGAATCTGCATTTTACCAAAGATGGTTTGCTTGTGATGTATTAACACTCAGCAAACTTTCTGAATGCTACTTCAAATCCATTGGCGATGATTCATCTATTGCCCAGTTTTCCAGGGTCTTGCAACTTTTGTTGACTATCAATAAGCACACATTATTGAAAGATAATTTTAGATCAGGCTTCATCAAAAACATGTTTGCTTCGATGGCTAGAGCCATAGTTGAAATTGCGGGAGAGGACACTACATCATTATATAACCAGTTTGTTCGTTGCATATCCCAGGTTAGACAGTTTATTATGTTTTTATTATTAGTTTTATTCTGTGTTTATATATAAGTACTTTTATATAAAAAAAAATTTAAGAAACTGTTGTGTATTAAATTGATTATGAAATTTAACAATTGTCAATTATGTATAAATTTATGCACTGTAAATGGAACCATATTTTTTTCAGATTTTACTCTATGAGCATTCATTTTCATCAAATTTGATCAAATCATTCCAAAAAAAGGTGAACTACACACCATGCATTGAAGAATTCTTATCAGTCATGAAGAAAATTCCCACACACTACAATGAGCGTGTTGTTAGTCTATGTTTTATATCTTACTTGAAAGCAGTGATAGAAAAAGGAAAAGATAACAGCAACCTGGTTTTCCATACATTTACATACATGTTTTCAATTCTTGGTGTGAGTGTGCATAAAGTCAAGTCAATATCTAAAAAGCCAATTAAAAATTGGACCAACGAACAAAGTTTTGGGGTAATGGGCAAGCTTGTTAAGTGTCTAGATGATAACAATTTGCCTTTCGGTTGTGATTTGAATGAAGTAAGCCTCCAGGATTGGTTTACATGTGTAATCACGGGAATGGTGTGTATCAATATTCGTGATTTGTCCACAGAGCTGATAACGCTGGTTAATAATGTAATTGTTTACAATCCACTGGTCCTTGAAAATGCTGTAAGGTCTATAACCATCATCATGCTTCAGAAAAAAGAATCAAAGGAAATTGCTTCGAACTATGTGACACTTATGGCTAATGTCTGGGATGGGCTGATTAAATGCAACCGCTTTCAGAAATTTGTAAGTCGTTGCTTACCCCTTTTAAATGAAATACTGAAGTTCAGTTGTGATGAAACCATTTCACTCAAAGACATATTGCCTACTGAAGTGGCTGATAAGTTTTCGAGCAATGTAATGCTGCTTCCATCTTCACAAATGTTGGGACTAATGAAATCACTAATGTTTCATCTGGAAAATGATTGCTTGGCAAAATTGGATAATGAAGATTTACCTCTAGGTAACAAATTATTTAAAACACTTTTATATGAATGTAATAATTTCATGCTATATCATTACATCTCTGAATCTGATTAACTTATAAGAATCTTTTCCTTGGTTTTGAAAAATGATTTTAACTAATAGCTAGAGATAATTCATATCTTTTGGCGATTGCTTAATATTTTCCAATTCATTTTTATTTCTTTAAGATATATTGGGAAAACTACTATATTACAATTACTGTTAGTTTTTCTGGGAAAAATGTTTAGTTATTCAGCAATATTAGTTAATTGAAACCTGTTTACAATAATTCTTATTTTCATCTAGAACTGTGATCAAAATTATTTTCTGAAAAAATCAGCAAAAATTATAGTCATATTTATGTAAAAATATAGCGCCTTCAAAATTAATTTTTGTTCCTAATTTGTTTGTTCTTTATTTCAGATAGTGAAGTAATTATTCCAATTGAAGTTATCTCTGAGTTGATGGCACAGTTCCTTAGAGGAGTGAGAATCACTGACAGCACTGTCTCTGATACTGTCAAAGAAAAATTTCATAATGTGATTATTGATCTTGAAGATCTGTTAAACAAAATCTGCAGTGCTGTTCTCCATCGTAACCATGTAATTGTTATGAATTTTTATTTCCCCTAATTTTTTCTTACCATTTACTAAATGAGTTAAACATAATATCAAAATTATATTTGGAATAAAATAGACAAACCACAGACTAATAATATTGAACTTGAATAAAATAAACCTAGAATTTCTTTTATTAATTAATTTATATGTATATATTAAACATTATATAACACTAGAAAATCAGTTATCATTACAGCATCTTTGAATATGTTCCAGAATGACCGGTTGTTGATTTGTTTCTTGAAGCTGTGCTATATGTTAGGAAAACTACAACTACTTATCCGGGAGGTCACTTCAGCTGTTCTGAAGGAAGTAGATCCAATTGATCTGGAACCAACCAATCTGTCTTATGTTCATTCCTTCATAGCTCCAGACCACTGGTTGATGATTGCACAACGAGTTGAAAACCACTCGTCCTTTGACACAAAAAATATATTCGTTAGTTATCTGTTTTACATAACTCATTTGTTTTTCAGTTCATGTATAATATATTTAGTTCTGTCTGTGAATAATTCTTGTATTGTAATTTACAATATCATTTCACTGTTTTTTTTCAAGTAATTCTTGGTTTGGGCTAGATTAATCTTAAGCATTGCTTAAAAGCTGAAATAGCACTTTAATTCTATACTAAATTGAGTCTAATTAATGCTATTGTTAAAAATCAAATGTTATTTCTCTTGTTTGTAGATTTGATCTATTTTCCTCCCATATAATAATATATAATGCCCATTTCTATGTTTGAACCTGATAGCATCAAATTTGATGAATGTTATTGACATTTTTTCTGGTGTTCCATAGCATCTAATGTTGGTACAAAAGATGGAAGCAGTCTCTCAGGTGGAAGTCGGTGATGAAGGTCCTGGGACACTTGCAGCCAGGTATATATTTAGTCATGCTCCTGCCATTTGGTATTGGGACCAGGCCAATGTCCTTGCCAAGCTTTTAGAACCAAAAGAGTTGATCCAGCTAGTCACTGGAATGGTTGAATTCTCAAAGCACAATGCTAGCATGTGGATACCCATTGTCACTAGGGATCCTTTCTTAAGTAACAGGTAATATTATTATAAAATTACATTATTCAATCATTAGTTATATAGGAATAATAATAGAATTCTGTTGCAGTAGGCATCATTAATCTAATAACAATATTTCTTTTTAAATGAGCAAAGATTTCTGGAACCAAAACTAAAATTATTCCCACAGTATTATACAATCTCACAGGTAGTTAATTAGTTACAATTCATATTTCTTTACCTTAATTATATGTGGCTGATATGTTTCAGACGTTGGGCATTAGCAACTGTTCTTTTGTTACTGAGAAAAATTTCTTACCGCATACACAAAAATAAAAAAGGTGGAGCATGGAGCAAAAATGTAGCATCCGAAACAGAAGAGTGGGTATTTCCCTTTCTTGAATATGAACTCTCACAGTGTGTTTCATGTGAAGATGCACCCTCTGAAGTTGACCTGGCTTACTTCCTAGTTCATGTTTCAATTTTAGCTCAGAAGGCAATAACAGAATCTCAAAGTCGATGCATTTCTGAAAATTTATCACTCGCTAGGTAAGTGCTAATTTGTATTAAATTTTAGTTAATAGTGGTATTGCTAATAAGTAATAATAAATACATAAGGAAATGTAAATAAATATATAATTTGTTATGACAAACAAAGAAGCTGTGTAGAAAATCAATGTTTAAAAAAAGAATATTAGAATTTTAATTTATTATTCATATAGTATTTTTAACTAATATTGATAGTTGTCATTATATAAATTTTAATGTTTTACAGTGATCTTAAAGTGTTGAACCTAATACCTTTACACCAATTTAGTGAAATGTCTCAGACATTAATAATGTTGTCCGTGATTGTGCTCCTTGTTGATTTACCTCCAGACCCAGAATACGATGAATATTTATCCAATATGGTTCTCTGTAAGTCTATCATTATAATAAAATTTTTTAAGTCATAAAACATAAGTTTTTTTTATGAGGGAATTTGCTTATATTATTTGTTCTATACTTGTTATACTCATTATAATTACTTATATTATTTCAGTTTTACTTTAATTCTTTGATAGATAAAAGTTAGAAGCTTCTTATTAATAAAGCATAGTGATATAATTAAAAACTATACTAACAAATACTATGCTAACAAATATTAGGAAAGTTAATGTATAAACATATTTAATATTTATTATATTTAGTCCTTAAGGTATATAGGAAGCTCTGGACCTTAGTTTATTACAATGTGCTGTTATTATTAAGTAGAAATTAACTAATACAATCATTGAATTTTTTATTGGTACCAGCAATGATGGATGGAACTGTCAGGACGTACACTGGTCTCTTCAAAATTGTGGATGCAGGTCTTTTATTCAAGTTTATGGTGGATAGGTGCAAAACATTTAAACGCTACAGACAACTGTTGGATCGTATCTGTTTTATTTCTCTTATATCTGAGAACAATGCGAAGCAGCTCATCAAATTTGTCAAAAGCCCTACAAGGGAAAGTGCATGGCTTACTGCATTGGTGATACGTTCCATTATTCAGGTATCTTTAATTTTGTTTTGATTTTATATTTGTTTGTGCATGAATATTCACGTTTGAATTTATTACATTATACATTTACATAAAAATGATAAATTTTATGAAGTTATTGGACTTCCATTCAAAATCAAAACGTTTCAAACCAGTACATGTTTTTTAGCAGTTATATTTTCCATGACATCAGTTAGGAGTGATGTCTATTTATCTGCTAGTTTTCTTACTGCAAATATTAACGTTTTATAATTAATTTTCTTGTATTTTTTTGTTTTTTTTTTATTATAATTAAACCTTATAAAATGTAAAATGTCTTCATTTAAATAGTAAGATGTTTCTTTAGTTATATACACTTTGATTTATTAACTTTATTCCTGAGTGTATTGATGTATATTTTTAATTTTAAATTAGTTAAAAAAGAAGGAATACTGGGCAAATGAAAATGAGGATAAGAGCCAGGTAGTGACGAAATTGGTGGCTGCATCATTACCAATAGTAGGCAATGAACCACCATCACCCTCATTTCTGGCAACTTTTGCAACAATGTTGAGACACATATCAGCTACTGGACTTCTATCCGAATCACTGCCAATTCTTATAGCTAAAATCCCCAGATACACGGATCTTGCAGTAAGTAATATTAATAAATGAAATTAATGATACATTTTGATAAAGAGGAAGTAATATTTATGAGAAAATTGTGAATCTTTTATTTGTCGAATTTACTTCATTCTAGAATAGATAAAAATTAAGTTGATCTTGACATGGTCCAGTTCACTAATGAAGTTAAGGTATTTGGTAGTGTTATTCTTAATAGCAGCAAGAATTACTTTCAATAAATAAAAATTCTAGTGAATCAGTACTCCATACTTTGATTTTCTAGTAATATTATTATCTTTTGGTTTATTATATTGTTGCATATATATATATATATATATATATATATATATATATATATATATATGGAAAGAACTGAAGTCATAAGTATTTTCAATAGACCTTATGATTTCTAGTTTAATATACCTGTTTTTAAACCAAACCAGCGAGAGGAGACAGAAACATCACGAACCTACACTTATGATTTCTGTTAATTCTGTATATTTACATTCAGATTATAAACAATAATTCTCTTTTATACAAACTTGTTCTTTTTTCTATTTTCTTCTTGCTGTTAGATCGAGCATTACAAAGAGGATACATATCTTCTGGAAACACTGTTGAAATACCATTCAGAATTGGGAATTAAAAAAGGAAATGAAATGATGGTGAGGGCATGGAAACAAATGATTAATTCAGATGAAATTTGGCCCAATGCACTTCTCAATTATGTTTTACAGTTCACCACTAATAAAGAACTTGAATCTATGTTTCATATGCTACTGGAGAAAACGGTATGGGTTCTATTACTTAGTAGTTCTTAATTTCTGAAAATAAAATCTGGTATAATAGTTATCAGCCATATAATTTTGTATTGTTTGTACTGTTTTCCAATTTGGAAATATATGTACTTTAAACACTAAATAATTTAGATTTTCTTCATAATGTTATTTTATATATATATATATATATATATATATATATATATATATATATATATATATATATATATATTTTGTAATTCAAACTAGCATTATGTAATTGCACATGCATGTATAATATGCTTGAAATATGAATTTTCTAATACATTAAAAACCAATTTGTAGTTATTGGTTTACCAAGGTTTCATTGTTGAAAAGTATTGTGTTTGTAATTATTTTATTGAATTAAAAGAATTTTGTATTTTATCTTGTCTCATAGACAATTCTGTATATTTAATAGGTAGAAGAATGTGCAAAGGAAGAGATTTGTATTGATTTAGTAAAAAAATATTTTGCACTCTGGCACTCTCTTGTTAATGTGGGAAGCCATGAGAAAGGGAAATTGATCAAAAATGCTGTCACTTGGCTTTCCAGTGAGCCTATGCTTCAGTTGGCGGGAGGATGGTTGTCATGGAAAAAAACTGAAAGTGTAACCTGTGTACTTGAGTTCATTGAATTAGTTGGTCATACACCTTCTGTAAGTACTTAGTTATTATATTTTATTTTGTTGTTTTATCTGCTTTTAATTAAAAATTCATCTTAGGTTTCAAAATACACCCATTATACAATCATTATAATTTTTTTACTATTGTGACCTTATTGAAAATTTGGCTTTAGGTGGAGTTGCAGTCCCACACATTGGACACTTTCTTTGAAGTGTTCAGTTGCGTACCTTACCCATTAGATGATCCTGAGGTGTTGGTGAAACATGTTGACCTTGTACTGGATTCGTTGTTTGCATTTTACCATTTCAGAAAGACTTTGCTAATAGATAGGATACCTCTGCTACTCCAGAGGTATAGGACATGTATGAAAATATTGGCAGAGGGTTCTGTTGCAACTGACATTGTAGAGAATTCTGATTTGTATGAAAGTTTTCAGAATTGTGCTCACAAACTTGAAAAGTAACTATACGTTCTTAATATTAACTTATACAATATACCATTGTTATAATATTAATAGTATCTTAAGTGTAAACTTCAAAATCTATCTAAATACACAGTATCTAAACATATTTTGTTTAATTTGTATTTATTATGATTGAAAGAAAATATAAAAATTCTTATTTGTGTATTGAACACATAATTGTTTTGTTTTTTAGAGGTGCAGTGGCTATGGTAAAAAGAAATAGAGATTTTGGTAGACTTGCTCCTTATGTTGTTGCAGATATAATAGACATTTTTGATAAATATATTATCTTAATTCCAATGAGGGTTTGTACTTTTAGATTTTATCTGAACCTAATAACATTTCAAATATTATTATCTACTATATATTTCATAGGCATAAGTGTGGCTTAAATTTAGCAGAAAAGTTACCTTTGTCTAATGAGTATACAATTATTAAAAGCATTTAACAAATATTTTCATCTCAGTTATTTGATTTATACAATATGAAATATATTTTCGATTACACTTTAAATTTGTCATATGTTTCATATTACTTTTCATTTTTTTTCAGCAATACTATACAAAATGTTTGAATGCATTCTTGTCAATAGTTGATGAATATGGTATCAAATTTTTAACTTCAGCTCTTCCACCAGCATCTCAAGAACTCTTCAGAAGCATTTATGGTGATTACAAGAAATTCTACAAATATACCGGCAAGGTTTAATTTATTTTTCAAGGGATGGTGTATCTTGTAATTGTAAATATTTTTTTACATGTTTTTGTCAATGGCAAGATATTGTTTTAAAGTATGTTCGCTTTTGGTTCCTTAATATTCATGAATCAGGGATGAATGTTTTGTTGCATAAAATTCTTTTGTAGTAAAAGTAGATTATTTCATTGGTTAGTTTTATTTTATACCTCTACTATTTCAGGTTTGTCAGATTCATTTAATATGTCTTTAATTTCTGTTATTGACCCATGTTTTGTTACTTAATTTGAATTTTACACAGTTTATACTTATTAATAAGGTATTGTTTTGTGTTTGTATTGTATGTTAAATTAATAATCTATCATTATTATACATAAGTACCTGCATTAAGATACTATTTTATATATTTTTGAACCAGATATAAATGAGTACCAGATTCACCATCACTTCTGCATTTAACATGTATTAATAATGGAAAACCTATTGTGAATAAATATTTTCTTAACTTGTTTTTAATGCAGCATAATTCAAAATGATAAGTTGCATTATTATTCTAGTGAGATTAATAATGTATGTTTCCTGTTTATATATGTTATGGCATACATTCAGTATGTAGTATATTTTAAAAGTTAGATTGATTACATTAGTTTAGTCCTTTGTAATTTTTTTATTTAAATTCTTAGAATTGTATAGAATGACATCTGATTTTTTGTTTTAAATAAATTCTGTTGTTACATTGTTTCTCAGATTTTTAAATTATATGTAATATTATTTTGTAAAGTGTTTGTAGATTTCATATCTCTTCTAATTATTCTGAACGTTACTTGTATGGCTGTGATTATATGAGCCATGATTTATGAAACATTTATTATTCATATCTACCACTGTGTTTATTTACTGGTGTCAACATTTATAAATAACTGTATATAAATTTATCGTTAAGAACTTTTAGATATACAACTAGGGTCATTCAATAAGTATAAGAACAAATGACTTGTTGAAATATGGTTTATTAAATCCTGTTCTATATTTATCTCAATGATATACTACTTTTTTATTGCCGGAAGCAATGAATTAGATAAAGAATTGTTTTGATGTTTGAGCAATTTTTGGACATTATTTTTCACTTCTTTATTTCTGTGAAATTTGACTAAAATGGTCAAAGGGGAGGTCTGGACTAAAAGGCAGAGATGCAGTGCCTCTCAGAGTAAGTTTCCATTGGTTTTATTGTGGAGTATGCAGAGAAGGATTATCATAAAGAAACCAGTAGTCCGTTTATTTTTTGTGATAAAGCAGGCTTTACATTATTATACAATTTATTAATAGAATGATTTCCTTCCAAACAAATTATATAAAATTATTGAGTTTTTCAAGTCTGGAAACTGGGATGGTTTTAGTCATTCATGACTCCAAGATAAGCTATCTACTGGTGGAATGAAAGCAGAACTAGAACAGCAATGAGACTAGGTTATAACTTGTTGGAGGGTAATGTAAAAAAAATAGATCTTTGCCTTAAATTACTTTAACATAAGATAATTTTTGGATGTAATGTTTCATAATTAGTGTTTCTTGTTTCATTAAATTACATTATATTTCATGAAATAGGTGCCATGCAATATTTAGGTTTACTGATACAATTGAATATATTGGGTCTCAAAGTTGATTTTACTGGCTGCACTATCATAACCTGATAACATTTTCAATTTTCCAAAATTCTATAGCTAATTAATTAGTCTATAAACAAATTTATATATATCAACTTCATTTTAATAATTATGATTAATATTTTAATAGTCTGGCATATAACAATTGATTCGTATGCATTTTTTTCTAGAAATGGATATCTGTTTTAGGGGATGAAGAAAGTAAATAATTAACTTAAACAATTTCTATTTTGAGTTCTTGTAATGTTTTTATTAAATATACCATTTCAATTTTAAGAATAGTAGGATTCGTTTTTGGTCTGATTTACCACTTGTATACTTTAAAGTTCAATTTGTTTTGTTAATCAATTTTTTATAACCAATTGCAGTATACAGAGAAAGAAAATTAAATAGGTCGAATATTAGGCTTGTTAAAGGCTCTGAGTGCTATAACTAACTATGATGACAATAATATTTCAGAAAACTATAAATTTCTGATTGCATTTATAAGGATAAAATTGGCACGCCTGTCAGTTGAATGGAAGTCGCGTAAGTAATGGTAGATGTGAACACCGTTTCCGTATATCTTTTTATGATTTTGGGGCCCCGATGAATAAACTAACGAAAAATAGGAACTTCTTTCTGCTTCACTTCATCGCGTAAGTAGGGGAGAGGTATTTCTTTCGTAGGGATACATTAAAATTTTGTAGGGCTTAGGTAAGCCCACCTCTACGGTTAGTTAGGGGCTCACGTAATTTTGAGAACAGATTAATATTTAGTAATCTCCCTAATACTCGTTCTGAATTCTTCAATCCAAAGAAAGTAACGGTCCTTTTTAAGTTTCAAGTTGCGTCTACACTTACCGTCCACTAAAACTTTTAGTAAATAGTTAAACATTATGCATAGCCGATCATTCCCCAAAATGGCGGCCGAGAGAAGCCGACCAGTTTTCAAATAAGGACCCTAGGATATTAGACGAAAGATCGGCGGTCTAAAAACCATCGAGCACATAACTCCTTTCTGCGCAACGTGAAAGAGGACTAAAATTCAGTCTGCGATGTTGGGTATCACGAGTTGTAGGTAGCGTTGGTATCGTGCGGGAGCGTGGGACCAGTCAGTGTCTCTGAGGCCGCCGGTTAGGCTGCCCCAACTGGAGCTCTGCCGACCGCCTCTCGAAAGGGTTTCGCGCGTTTCAACCGCTTCGACACTTGCTTTCTGTGAACTCGACGGTTTAGATTCATCGCGATGAACAACGTGTGAGACGATGTCGCTTAGAGCAATCGTATTGTCGTGCGGAAATTCGGAAAAGGATCCGCGGGTAGGAGGGCCCCGAATCGCGACCCCGTCCGCGAGTTAAACCCCCGGGTAGTGTTCCTTCTATTAAGTACGAGGAAAAGTAAAATAAAGTAAATATTCAATTCTTGTGATCTCCCTGTCCGTTCCGGGTTCAGTGCAAATCCTTTGAGTGCCGATGAAGATGCCGTCCGTTGAAGACAAAGTGGCCAATTCTTCGGCTGACGGGGCCGACTCAGACGGATCTCTCAGCTGGGAAGATTTTTTCGGTAAGTGGGAAAGAGATACTAAATCGTTAACTAATATTAGCTACTTATAACAAACACAACTGTCAGAATCGCTCTATTATATTCAATAGATTATGTTATTTTTCACACTGTAACTGCACACATTTTTTTATGCATGGCACCAGCCAACGTTATATTTATTTACGTATTTATTACAAAAGATATAAACAATAAAATCATTCATAGATCATAGATTGACGGGTTTAATTGAAGTACAAAGAGTACTTCCGATTTTTTGTTTTCCATTATCGAGGATGGTGGATGATAAGGTTACGCTGTTGCAATAAGTGACTTAATGTTTACACACTGGTTACTCATGTAATATTGAATGCTTTTATTGATTTCGTGTATAACTCCAACCTTGATTAAATACACTTTCTTTGATGTTGACGTACGTGTCGACTTGAAACAGGTTTTTCGAAAATACCGCGATTAAAATTATTTCATTCAAGCTCACAGGTATCAAGTATTATCGTTTAATTTAAAATAAATCGAGCATGTTGTTGTCGTCTTAGATAACTTTGGTGATGGACAAGTCTGTGATCGAGTACCTTTCTTGTTGGATGCTTCGTTTCCATGCAATAAGTCGTATCAAACGTTGTGTCTCATTGGACGAGAATCCGAAGAATTGAAATGAAACTGACCGAAGAGAGCTTACGGCTGGACGTCGAAAAAACAATAACAAATGCCAGTTATTGCAGTAGAAAATAGAAAAGAGTCTCAACCAGTGTTTATATTCACTCGGGTTTTTGGAAGACTCTCCCCTCCCCCTCGCCTAACCATATTGTTAGGAAGTGTGATCTTCTGGCAATCACAACCTGCATAAATTAGCCGGTATTTTGACATCTCTTGCAAGATTCGATTCGGGAGCATTCCCCTTGGCGACTTTCGATCGTATTATCAATGTACAACAATGACATAAAAGTGTTAAATTGTAATATTAACAAAACTCAACTCCTGTGATGAAAGAACTTTCTCTTTGTTATAGCAAAGCTACATATTGGTTATATATATATATATATATATATATATATATATATATATATATATATATATATGTGTGTGTGTGTGTGTGTGTGTGTGTGTGTGTGTGTGTGTGTGTGTAAAACTTGCGAAAATTGCTTTGATTTACTTTATTTGCGAATTGTATTACTTATGTTGAGTAAAAGATATCTGTTTGGGATTCAGCGACGGTCTGGAATGCAATAATCCGTACGACCTTCTGTCTCCAATCGTTTATTCGGTCCTATAACCGGTTTCAGCTTCTCGCCATCGTCAGTAACGTGTTACGCATATCTGTTGCCGATGCATTGTCGATGGACCGTAGGTTCTGTCAGTAATATAGCGAGAGTCGAGTGTCAGTGTCGAGTAACAGTGACTCACTTTGGACAGTCAGAAGAAGAGACATGAAATCGCAAGACTGATGGTATATTCACCATCGAAATGATGTGCTAATAAATGCCCGTTTTGGGAAAATAAAGTTAAAAAACAATGCTTACACGGCAGGGGTGGTTGGAGACCGATACTATTGATTCGTGCGTTATTTACATGGTCATCCGAACTCAGAAATCGAAACTTACCTAATTAAACTGAGTTTAACTTACAGGCTTGGGGATATAGAACAATGATATCGAGTAGTATATTACAAATTAGTTGTGTAATTGTTATGTGTGAACTTAAGATGAATATCCGAAGACATATTAATATTGTTGGGTTCTTATTGTTGCTCTCCTTTCTTTTGTGTAGTGATTTCTCGGTGCAATATCGATTTGTCATCGCGCATCTTCACTCTGGCAACTCCTCTTACTTTCTGTTTCAAAGTTTCGAGTTCATTAATCGAAAGGCGACTTGGTTCGCGCTTGTTTTGCGGGTCAAATGAACACGATTATTATTGGAGGGCGGCCAGGTAGAGAGAGATTTGCCGGCCAAATGCAACTCGACACCGGCTTATAGTAAAATGCATGCAAATGAGTCAGATACAAAAATAAATCGGATTAGATTTTAATTTCTTTTTTTGAAATTGTGAGAGAAGGCCAAGAGCGTCGTTGCAGTTTCGTTAAAAAAACCAAATCCAACGAGCTAATTTTTCCAAGTTGTAGATGATTATAATGTGCCAAGTTAGGCAACAATGTAATAATACATAATGTTAATTATAGCATTTGGTTTAGAGTCTAAATTAATTTTTGCATCAAGATCTACTCTATGAATCCATCGGTGATTACTTTTCAAAAATTGAGGCGCTACCGGATGAATTTTAAAAATTTTCACTGGTGTTTTGGAGTACTATAATAAAATACCGTATGTATTTTTTATCAAACTTTTTAGGTATAGCAATATGAAATTTTTTAGACAAAAGATTAAGTTGTGGTGGCGCTCTGGACGTAATTTACGAATAGGAAAGATACTGTGAATTAAGAAGATAAAAGTAAAAAATTACCTAACGATTTAATGACTTGAAAACCTACCTATTTGTTGACAAAAATCAAATTCTCGACTGTGAAATATTTAAAAAAATATATTTAATAAAGGTGTTTTACGCCTCGATACTCCGGTTCATGCTGAAGTCCGGAGCTGAGATTATTTTTGGCCAACGACGAAAATACTTCAAGTACGGCCGAGGAGAAAGACTCGCTCTTTCCAGGTGCAAGGATATTATGAGCGATGCAGCTTTATTTGAGTACGAATTTACAAACTCTCCCCGATTAGTAGGCGAGTGTTAATATGTACACCACATACAAATTTGTATAATTTATACTAATTTTTAGTTAAACATAATGTTCGTTCAAAATGTATTATACGAATTCCGATCGATTTTTTTTCCATTCATTAATAATTCTCTCAGCCTTAATTATATTCCAGTTAGCGGGCGTATATGTTGAGTCCTGCCCAGTTGATGCGAAATTAATTTTAAAACTAGGTTGTACGCGGAGTGAATAACTGGTAAAGTATTTCGAGGTATTTGTTTGGGGATCCGCGGGATGTTTGGAATACCTCGGCTCCAGCGATTTTCCGTTCGATGCTACTGGCGATGGCGAAAAGCCGAAACCCATCCCAGGCTAACACGAAGAGAATGTGCTTTTCTGGCATTCCCTATACTGGCTTTCATAATATCCAAATTATCGAAAACTCGGTGTGATCAGTTGAGGGGGGGGGGTGGGAGCGACCTATAAGGAGGTCGGGAAGGGAGGACATCCCTAGAAGTTGAAAGACCGGCTAAGAGCGGTGTGAGACTGGCTCGGGAGACGTCCTTAACTGTAAAATGTTGTGCGGCCTTGAGGGGGCTCCTGCTCGCAGTGACCCCTCGCGGACACCTCGCCTCCTCCATATAATTCTACCGGATTTGATCCTTCATCAGATTCTTCAGATCCGATCGCAGAGGTGAAAAAAACCTGTCGTTCTATAATGTCATTATAATTCTGTCGGATTCTTCAGGTTTCCTTCAGTTTTTACGAACGTTTTCGCTGTTGGTATCTGATTGTAAACGGGAAAGTACTTCGCTGTACGATAACATTTGAAGAAAAATTACGATTAGAACAGAAATATTAAGGTGTAAGCCACGAACTTTTGATTTTATTTAATAATGCTTCCATTTATTGAGGAGTAATCCAACCCGATGTTAGATTACTATTCAATTACATTAAAAGCCATTTTTCCTTTGTCTTCGTGTATGCTTATTTTTCAGTTTCAGTACTGTATCGCCTCCGGTTTCTCCAAATTATCATTCAGTGGTCTGTAATGCTGAGAGTTCTCTCTTTTCTGTCTGACGAATCTTTCTTCCGTCCTTCAGTCGCCTGGACGATTTCCATTCTACCAATTTAGGTTTTCTTTTTTTTCTCGTTTTATTCGATTTACCTTTCTCTTCTTGCCTTTGCCATGCCTGTTCAATACCGCAGTGACGGTCGTCTGGGGATTGAAGATTTTGTACGGTTTTACCTCTGCTACTAAAGCGAGGTAATTCATTAATATCTCTAGCCCCTGACTAGGCTGAGGGCCAGAGGGTAGACCAGGGTTATTGCCCAACTTGAGCCAATCGTGAAACCGGTCCTGCTACCGCTCCGTGCTCTCACTTTATCATCCTCCGCCGGCTCCCTCCCTCCTTTCCTTCCTTCATTCCTTTGTTGCGTACCGGCGTGTTTTGCCCGTCGATTAATCCACCTGTTCGCCCGTTCCCACTTACCTACATGCGTGAGTCCCCGTCTAGTCGACTTTCTCTCCGCCGATCGGTCCGATAACATTCTCGGGGGCATTGTTTATTTTGACTCGTCACGATGAGTGTTTGTGCCGCGCCCGTAGAATGTGGGGATTTGCGAGGCCCGCAGTTTGGGCTCTCGGACAGAGGGGAAGAGGGGACCCCGTCTTTTCAGGTGCCGGTGGCGGGAGCCGCTCCGCCATGTTGGAAACAGGTTCACCGACATCAATGAGAAAAGGTGGGTGGCGGGGTAGGGCACACGTGAACTCATTTATTTAGCTTAAACCGTTGCTAAGCCTAAAAACACAACACTTTGTTGCCCACGGTGGTCCCGGTTTAACCAAATGCTCCCTGTGCAATTCTTATCCCGACTGACTCACATTTCTAAAATCGACGCTTTGCTGAGATTCGTTAGCGCAAAGATAAATGAATGTGAGATCACGAGAGAGGAAGTCCCGAAAGGCGAACTCGCTAGTATTAAATCATTGATCCTTTTAGCCTAAGTCGCTTCTCGCAGATGTGTAGTGTAATCATGGATTGTTTTTCGTCCTTCTTCTGGAATAGCAGGGGCTCAACTCCCGGTGATAATTCAATTTCTGATCGCGGAAAACTTCCTCTCATTTATATTTAATGTTATTTTTTCCTATCTGATTTATATTATAGTGCGTGTAGTTATACGAGTGTGCACTTTTCTATTATATTTATATAAGTTTTGTTATTAACAGCTTTAATTGTGCGATTCGTCCTAGGCCTATTTTCGGACTGGGCGACGGATGTCCGATAGGTCGATCGGGTTATATTTCTGTGTCCGTCAAGGGGCCAGTAGCGATATCAATTAAATTTCCATATTCCTCGAAGCTGGGTGCGTGGGCAGGCGGTTATCGCGGGGGAGGTATCGCGGATAACCTCCCGTTATCGACCCCATCCATCGCTCTCGGAGTGACCTCCAGACGTCTTCTAGGAATTTACGACTCCGAACATTGTTTTGTACGAATGGGTGGCGGCGGCGTGTATATCTATTGGGCGGTAATTATTGATTTATGATCATGATGGCCGGCATGACACCGGGCACGTAGCCGGGTTCAAGGATTTACTGCTGTGGGAGGAAGGAAAATATTGGAAAAACTGTCGTTTCCGTGATTTCTTTGTCTGTCTCTGATTCGCACGGAGGAAAAGAGGTAGTTTTTATAAATCCCCCTGTACAGAACGTTACGAACGGAAGACCTTTTCTTCCGCGGCGGAAGTGTTAGATGAAAGGGGCATTCATATGTGTACATTAACCACGTAGGCGACTACACCGAAGGCAACCTAAAATCGTATAAAGATAACTTTAAACCATTTTTTCAAGGACAGGTTATTTTTCCTTATTCTCAGTTGGTCTTAGAGTTGCTAATGACGAACAAGTATCTTCTGAAATGTCAAGGAATTGTCCCACAATTTATGTATATACATATACTGAAGCAAACAATTTTAGTTCTAAAATTGATAGTGGATATAAACCAACGCGGGTGCGATGTAGGAAACGAATAATATTCTTTGTCCCTTAAATTTAAACTAGGCACCGCATATTATTTCCCATAAGTGCATTGCCTGTGCTAACTGTTATACCACCGCGTCCCCTATAGAAGTAACTGTAGTTTTGCCATTAGCTTGTTGCACAATCATTAATTCTGAGAAAAACTTAAGTTTTTTTGTTACTTGAGAACTTTACTTGCCTTCGAGTCAATATTAAAATGTGAAATTTTACTGCAAAGTTTGCTTGTAATTATCGTATATATATGGCAATTTCAAGGTAAAAATATTTTGCTATAAGTTACTTTCTTCTCTGATATAAGTATTGTTTTGTATGTGTTCTTACTGCGGTTAAACTCTTGTAGGAGGTGAGCCATAGCACTTGCTGCAAAACTTTTGTAAAATCATACTGGTTGACGGATGTATAGCCTTATCGTAACCATTGACTTCATCAAAATATCTGCCCAGTTTCATTCGTACCGACGAGTGAACTCGCTTATTATACGGTATAAAATCGTGTATAATGTCTGTAAATAAATAGAGTAAGAAGTAGTGTGAGTGAACAGACGGGCGGAACGTTTGGGGAAAGGACGACGAAGAAGGAGAAGGGTAAGAGTTGAAGCGACGCTGAGTTAGTAGTGACAAGAGGGGCGCGCGGCCTGGCAATTAACTTCCCACGCACCAGATGAACTCATCGTCCAATTTCGCGTCTTACAATTTGCAGAAATAATGCGACCCAACCGATTTATACTTCCTCGTCTGTGATTATGTTCTGCCGATTGGCTGTTTGGTTTTCATACGTTAATTGATGTCGGTGTAGGTCGACGAATATGCTGGCTGGAATCTGTGGCATACGTTTTTGTATAATTTACTTTTAATGCTTAGCACTTACTGAAGCAGAAATATTTCGCTATAATATGTTGCAATATATAATAACTTGCGCGGTCTGTACTTTAAATGATGGAAAGTTGATATAGGACAAGGAATCTACCGTCTGAATTCTGAAGTATAACTCTTTCCTCTAAATACCTATTTTACTATTTAATAGTATAGGCAGTATTATACGCGTCTCAAGTAAATATTGTTCTCAGTTGGCACTAAAAATTATTTAAATGAAAAAAATGTTATATTCGCAAATAATATTCTCTCGAACATGGTACACAGATGAAGTTTAAAGTTCGCCCCTAGAGTAAAAGGGGTCCGGTTTGCTTTTGTAAATCCTTCTTCATTCTTTTTTTTGTAAGAGAAGTACTCCAACTTTTATCGATGATCTTTGTAGAATACGGGGACTTTTTTTTCGGGGATTCTATTGTCCTATAAAGATTAAAAAGGTCTGCTTTCAGACCTCTCTTTCTCGTCCGGGGCACCAATTTAAACCTAAACTCTACTGATATTGTAAGAAGTCCCCGGGGCCCCTAGCAGCGCTCCTATTGTAGGACTCCTTATTAAGAAAAGAGCCTAAGGTCGCGAAGTTTGCTCTTCTGTTCGTGATTATGCCCCCCTTTTTCCTTTTGTTTGTCTCCCTCCCCGTCTTTCTCCCCGTTGGGATAGGCAGTATTTTGTTTACCCTACATGGACAACAATGTGGCTGTTGAGAGGACATTGTGCTGTCGGCCGGCCAGGTTGCTGGTTTCCCGTCGCGCCGGTGTCGTATTGGGGACGTTATGCATACAACAAAGGGAAAATTGTGCGGCCCCTAATTTGTTCCAATACTCAACTAAACATCAGGATCTAATAACGAATTTGGCGTTGGGCGTAAACAAAATATATATTCCTTCGGTCGTGTTATTTATATACCGGACAAGGAGGTAGTATGCTCATTTTTATTATTTATCTTCCTCGTGTCATCTGCGTTATTAAAATAACACATACGTGGGACATCACCACAGAAGCTCTATATAAGAGCTCTGTAGAAGCTCCATATGAATTACATTTCAAATATTATTAAGTTTCAAAAGTAAACCCACTTCAAAACCCCTTCAAATATGAAAAGAGGGTAGTGACTACTAAACAGGATTTTATATTTTTTTAGAAAACAGACCTGTCCGGAATTCAAATAGTATATTCCTGTAAAGCTGTAATGCAATATAACGAATAGATTTGGTTTAAAAATCAAGAGGGAGTTATGTGTTGCGTCGGCAAACGTAAAACATCTGAAGTGGCGGGACCTCGGACTAAATATAAAATCGCGCGTTGAATATTACACAGGTGAATTACGACTGGGCCACTGGGGTGTGTTGCCGTGTACCTCGTACGAACGTTCCTAATTTATGTCAGCCGTGCTTATATTTTGCAACAAAATTTGATTATCCTATACTTTACTCTGCTCTTTCGTATCAGTGTTAGGTATACATATGTTTATTAAACCTGTTGGAAAATTGCCATTTTTCTGCACCTTGATTTGTTGTATCCAAAAACGCTCTTTATTCTCGCTTACATCGCTCGTATATACCCGGGCACTTGTAGAGGCTGGAGTTGAATGCACAAAATATGTCCACGTTATTTCTCTGCACTGATGCACCTGTATTTCTTAATATTACACTTTTTTTTAAAATTATTATTCGCACATTTTGGATCTCGCCCTCATCTGGCTAACTATAAAATTTCATTTATGAATACGTTCAAATAAATAATTAGTAGTAATTAGGCCCGGGAAAACAAAATGAGAATTCCTGTTTTTCTATCCTCGAAGGCACAGTTACAATACCGGCAGCGGTTTTGTATGAACTGTTTTCGTTAATGTCAGAGCTTGTTAGGATATCTGTTCGGGATTCGGTCAGGGTGATTTGGTCAGGTGACTGGAATTCAGGAGTTGCATTAGTCGAGAGTTTAATCGATGCCGTTCAATCCGTTTAAATTGGCGTCGGCGGGCACTAAAGTGGGCTGTTGGGGCGGCGCCCCCTTTCGGCCACGCAAATTACCACCGATAGGCCGGGTAATCGGCCCCATTAAGTCTCCTTTCCAGCTCCCGCTCTCGCTCACCGATCAAGTCTTCGATGTCGCTTATGAAAAAACAATCGGTGACTTCATTCACCCGATTGGAGATGAGATAAGCTGAAAGGAAGCTGGTGGTATTAGATATTGGATCGATAACGTTACCATTTTTTTCTTGCAAATGGTTATGAATAGGTGTCACTGGTCTGCCTCCCCTTAAAATATATTATTGGAATAAGAGAGACTATTGAAAAATAGTTGGGTTATAGGTCAATTATATATTAAATAATACAGTGGGCATGAATTGAAATGTCTCGAGAGAATCAAGTGTACGAGGAGCCCCTGAATTAGAAAGGTGACAGAAGTAATTGAAGAGACGCTGCTAATGAAGAAATTCAAATTGGACTGGTTTAGGCAGGAAGGGAACAGATGAATCCATTAGCCTCAATAGTCCGGATCTGACGTGAGGTTGCCAGGACAGTAAGACCACCCGGTATAGGTGCATTGACATTACAATGTTCTCAACGCAGTAGACAATGCAATGGCAACAAAGTTATGACAAAAGTCGAATTCATTGCATTTTCAATGAACAACGCTGTTTATACTCGTTTTTATTAATATTGTAATATTATATTCTTGTTGCACTCGTGTATACGATATATACATTCGGTTTCACTCAATATCTGTTGAAAAGATTTCCGTTAAGGATAAATTTCGTCTTACTGCATGCACGAGTGCAGTTGACACTTTAATTTAACCCTTGTGAACTCATTCTACTAATACAGGTCATTGTTAGGACGTGTGCGGAAACTGTTTAAGAGTTTTGCGTAGGCTTGGTTTTCAAGTGGTCGGCCCTCGTCTATTGTAGAGAAAGAGCTCGCGACCGGTGGAAACGCCTCAAGTGATTTTCAAGGCAGTGTAGGACGAGCGCCGCGTTATAGAGCCGACGCTCAAATTAACATCGTGGGCGGCAACACTATTTTTTCCGTAAATCCTTATCGCTCGTACCACCTTTTCGAATTAAACCGGGGCGGGGGGGAGGGGAGAAAAAAACCGGAATTGCCTTTTCTTTTGGATCGTGTCCAAAATCTTAGATTTGGGGAGGGCCGGACTCGTTAGCGCGGCCGAATAAGGTCCGACCGCATGAATAATGAATCGGCTCGGAATATTTGGCGTACGTGGGTTGGCCAGCCTGAATCGATTCGAGTCGTATGTCCTTTTACTTACGTCCGAAACATCGGTATTCCTCGAGAAGAGCTGTTAAAAAGCGGTACCGGACAAAGTATTTAGAACGACTGTTTAAACGTCGCTGCAAAAGCAGCTGCTGGTAATGGCATTTGTCAGTAGGTTTTGATGCCATTCAAGTATCAGTTTAAGGGGGCGTAATAGCCACTCATTAGTTACATTCCGCGAATTGACATCAACCGGTTGTTTAAAGCTCCCCATAATCTGTAATATTTATGTTATTGTGTAATATTCCGCAAGCAATTGGTCTGGCACAAGGACATAAGGATACTTTTTATTTATTCCATTTTGTCCCCCTCGTCCTAGGCTATGGCCACGTTTCAAATCCTTTCAGCGTGTATTTCGCCATTACATTTGCAAGTAAATGTTCGTGGGATTGCCATGCTCTGGGCAAGTAGGCCTTCCTGAAGCCCCCAGGTGTGTACTGTGTCACATTTTTAATGCATTTTCTGTATTAGAGTGGGTTTGTTCAGTGTTATATGTTGGTGGTTATGCGGTGGCATTGCGCGTACAGTTTCGTAGGGTTCCATATCCTCACAGACCGCGTCCACAAATACTTTAAATGAAATTCTATTTCCACTTTATTCATTCAGTAAATTCTGAAAAAACATTCTGACGGAAATAGTGGGAAGAGTTTGTATATGTATTTCATGAATGCGGTATATTTTACATTTCGTGTTATAAGTGTGCCTTTCTATCAATGGCAAGTGAGGATATAAATTCACTTAACGACTAGGATTATTTACGTGTTTACACTCTGATCCAGGGAAAGTTTATTGGACTCAATAAATCGGCCAGAAAATTGGCTTCACTTTTCATTTCCAACTTCTCGATCTAGCTCAATTAAAAATAGACCAAAAAAAAACCGCGCGGATATAAATCCATCCAATGATCTCGTAAGATCGGAGAAACGTTGAAACGCAATTCGGCCGATTGCTATCTCCGCGTCTTTCTTATAATTGGATTCCGAAAACGTTTTCGGAAATTCGACCATCCGACCGCCGTTAATTGGCCTCGAAACAGTCCGGGCAGGTTGTTGTACGCGATGACAAACAATTTCGAAAAAAGCTTTCTCCGAACACCCGACGACGAAAATTCTGGGCGGGGGGAGGGGTCCGCCCACTTTGATGTTACGAGACCCAGAATCACGTTCGGAATCGTGATTCGGGCATTGTACCGATCGACGCACGACACTTGGTCGGCCTTTGTTACAGACGCTGTTTAAAATTGTATCCTTTTCTTCGTAGTTGCCGCCACTGTGAACCAATTTCTCTTTCCTTGTCCACGTTCTGAATTTCAAGCCCCGAAATCGACTCTACTTTTCCCCGATTGGATTCGAAGGCTGGGAGTAATAAGCGAGGCTTGTACCGCGGCTTTCGCCCGTATTCATAAGAATTGCGCGGTTCATGCATAATGAAATTGTTGAGATTATAATTCACAATAAGTCAAAACAGGTCATTTTAATAAAAATAGAGTGGAGGGATGTGTCTGCGATAGTGACGAAAAGGGAACATTTCCTGTTAGGTGAGCCATGAGGATTTGGAATACTGATAATGGATATTTAGAAATCTACATATCAACATGATCTACATATCAGATAATATATAGTGTTATCAAGTTCCTATGTATCAACAATAATAATCATCGAATTCAGTAGGTGAATATTTTTCAAATGAAACGCCCTTTTTATGAATATTGTTGTATGCATTATGTAACGAACTTAGTGTTTTAAATATTCCGTTCGAGTAATGCAATAAAACAAGCTAGGTGTGGTTGTTCAATATCTCGTAACAGTGGCGTTGAATATTGAATATTGATGCCTGCATTGATTTTGTGTCAGATTAAAGGGTCAGTGGCCATTACGCACTGGCGAAGGCTACAACACTTAGTCGGATTCAAATTAGGGGTCCAGACTTTGCCAACTTAGCACATTTAGTAAATTATGTAGGTCAGTGTCTCCCACCAAATTATGTTAATATGTTAAACTCTTTTTTCTGTCCAGTCTGTTTTCCCGCGCATATTTTAAGTGATATCACTCATTTGATCTCGTTTCTTTCCATACGTCACTATAATTTGCAACGCTTTAGTTTGCTTGCGCCTTGGTTGTATGTACTTGAAAGATTCTTTTTTCCTGTTGCCTTTCTCGATTTCTAGAATGTAATATTTGCTTACATTATATCTTTATTTATATTAACATAATCCTTTCTGTATTGTCTCTGCACTGTTACTGTATTTTGTGTTTAATTTTGTTCTTTTGTTGTTTGGATATATATTGCAACATCATTCTTAAGTGACTCAATAATTTACTGGCAAAAAACCGACACCGGTCTAGTAATACAGAACCCTGCGAGTGGAAACAGAAGATCACAGGAATTAATGGTCAGATCTCTCACGGACAACCATAAAGCTGTTCATTTCATTCTTCGTTCCGGCTTCCTATAGTGTTTTATCCCAGCATTGGCAATTTTGAGTTATATACGAATCATTTGCACGCATTGAGTATGATTTAATATGCTTTTTTATATCATTGCTTCATACGCTTGAGGACCAGAGCAAGTGAACGTTCTGTCAGAGAAGACCCTTCATTTTAAATTTATTAGATGCAAATGATCCCTATTAAGAGATTATTATTTTAGTCGCTACTTTATTCCGGAGCAGGAAGCATTCAGGTTTGTCAGTTCGAAATCATGTCGGGGGCGGATTCATAATTAATGAGGTCAGCGTTTTTTACTGTAACTTAATTACTTACACTAATGGAAGCAATTTTTCGAGACATTTTTCTTGTAAATTGTTACTTAGTAATTACTTAGTAATTATTATCGGCGCAGAATTGGGCTGGTTCGATTTCTTTCACTTAAGCGTTTATAGTGAGCGGTTAGAATGACATAATTTAACTTACATAACGGTTGAAGGAAATCTCATCCGTTTTCGATGGACGGAAATACACATATGGAATATTGCGTAAACACTTCCTGCTATAATAGACGATTCACAAAATTCTGGACTCTGAAATTAATTTAGACCACTTTATCGGCACTTTCTTTTCTGTTGGAAGGATCTCTTGATGAAGGAATTATGAACTGCCTGCGAACTTGTCAGTTAAATATCCGGTTATAATTGAGATTGTACCATTTTTTCGGCTTTACCTAAAACGATTCTTGGCATTTTTAAATGGAATTTTACAAAAAGGAATTTCTCTGTCACTTTCAGGAAAAGGGAAGAGTATTTCACAGTTATAAACAGATGTGGGCATCGACCTTCAGCCGGGTTGGAAATTCGCTTGGGCCTCCCCAATTAGCTTACAATAGGGCGCCAACGCCTATCGTCGATTTGCAAACAAATTGAACCGTGGATAATTTATATTTTTTTTCTCCATACTCTCATTCCATTGTTTAGCGGCGACCGTATTAAACCATCACGCCGAGGGGTTAATTCCCGGTTGGTCATTTCCTTGTTAATGGCTCGCGGAATAGTGCCTGTAAATTTGAATATTGCTAAACGTTAAGCACCATAATTGCAGACGAAGGCAAATCAGGGAGATCCATAATGATTAGATTTGTATAAAGTTTTAAAGTTCCGCACGAACGTACAGCTATATTACAGTGCCAAAGGGAATTTTTTTTACAGTTGAAGATCTGCTGAATTCGTGCAGCGCGGTGAAAGATAAGCGATTAACACAAACCGATGACAGAACTTTTAGCAAACAATTTAGGTTTATGATTCGATTCCAGCTAATAATACCCTAACCAGGTTATTATATAAATTATTGTATAATGATTTTATGTTCGTAGTAATTTCTAGTGAGTTGTGGTGTTGTGGGTTGTGTTAACGAAAATGAACGGTCGGTGTGAGTGAGTGTCCAGCTCGATATCCAATTAGTATCGGTTTACAAGAAGGTAGCTCGTATTTTAGACGAGTAGCCCTCCGACCCTTCCTTCTCAATATGTCTGGGTTCTTTGCACGCTTTATCGCTTTCGGTATTTTAATTTACCTTGAGTTATGTAACGACGTCGAACGTCAACTCACTATATTATTAAGCGTTCCATGCTTAAGTGCAGTCGAAACGGGAAGATTGGTCGCATATTCGTTTTTTATTCTTATTCTATGACTAAGAGACATGCTTGTCCCATCCACAATTATTTCACGTTTGTGAACGGTGTTCAGGACTGAATGAAGAGAAGGTGGGGACAAAAAATTGCGTAAGTGTTCATTCCTCAAGGAAACCCAAATGTATATCTTAAACTAAGTACTCGAAAATTTGGTGGTGGAGATGTGGTAGATTAATTGTAGCAATAATAATTGCATATAAACCTGCTTAAAACCAACTGAAGTTCTATAACATGAACGAGCTACTATTCATTAAACGTCTTCATTAAAAAAACATTCATTATAATCTTCAAGAAACAATAGTATTAGTCGATTCAAGTCTATTTCCTGCCCCTGTGTTATAATTGTGTTTTACATATGGCAATATCCTTTATACAAAAGATCTGAAAATTAAATACTTCTTTAGGTCTGCATATAAATTGCTGAATATTTCTGTAATGAATGCGTGAAAGGGTTCAGGACAAGAATTGTAGATCTGTGCATTCTACAATATTGGGGTACACGTTTATATTTGCTTTTTCAAATACAAGATTCCTTAAAAACATCTCGTTTTTCATGTTCTGTAAGAGTCTTGCTGAAATCTATTAGCCGATAATGTGGTTGTCACATGCAGGTGATACGGATATTTCAGGACGCTTTCAGGTCGTGAAAGGCCCTTCACATTTATCATATCGCGGCACAAATCTAAGAACACGGCGCGGAGATTTCTAGGCGGAGTGTGGTCCCGCACAGCCCGAGACCCAGATACAACCATATTAGCTATTTTTACACAAGGAATTCCTGGCTTTCGAGAAGATCCATATCTATTTTTTGGCGGCTTTCTCCTATATTTAGTAGCCGTGGGGGAGACTGATTTACAAAAGAAAAATAAGACCCCGTTCCGGAAGAGAAAACAATGGCGAACTGCGCGCGAACGTTCCTCCGCGATAAATCTCACCGTTCAATGTTTACCGAGTTCATCCGCGAGATGGATCGGTTTCAAATCATAACCCGCGTTGGTTGCGGTGGGAGGTCCTGGCTGTTGGATCTAAAAGAAAAAAAACTGGAAAACAAATAAACCCATCTGTCGAGTTGGCAATTGGCCCAAAATAATATTGTGGTTGTGTTCATATCCGCGTTCGGATGTCCATTCAAACGTCTTACTGCAAGTCCGTTGTTATGTTAATGGAGTAGGCTCGGTAGTAGTAGAAGAAGTACGAGTTTATGCCATGACATAGTTGGCACTATGGAGCTATTGTGTCAGCTCTGTAAGCCGGCAAATTATTATGGACATTCCTGAAACTCAATTTCTTTTTTAATAATAAAAACCTATCTACAATTTTATCTATCATTGTGTATACGTCAGGAAATTGTATTGAATGCAAGTATTAAACAGTGTATAACAAATTAAACAATGGTCGTTATCGTGTTTAACGTTTCGTCTGCACCGTCACTGACAGCACAGGACCAAATATGCGACTGAACACATAATATCCTTTGATTGAATTGAGATATGGTGGTGAGACAAATGAGATAGGAGGTTCAATCGGAAAGCGACATCGTAGGTGCCTCACCAATTTATTAATGAGAACCCGAAATCGGTATAAAAAAATATCACCGATTCGATGAATTAAGGATTACCATTATCGTCGTCACATGTCACCATCCCTAGAATATATGGCCGGTGTCGGATGTGGTAGGAGCGCGTTAACAGTCGGTCTGAAGAGCCGCAGCGGAAAATGTGTACCGGCCATCTGTCATCCACTCGCTACTTGAGACTCTCAGAGTTTGGCCGAGGAGCACAATTAGGCGTGAACGACACGCGCTTTAAAAAGCGTTTCGTTTTCCCCCAGCATTCGTAATTGAGGCGAAGGGGAGTGTGCCTTCGCCAACTGCTACATATTGATTCGGGTGTAAGCTTTCCGGACGTTTCTTATGAAAACCAGTCTATGAAACTGCACACTTTTCATATATTTTCATTCCAATTCATTTTTTAAAGTAGTAGCGCAATTCTCCTTTATGCCCATTCTCTATTTCTTGGTTTCAGAGCTTTATTGAAGTTTAGAATTTTGAAGTGGCAACCCTCAATGTAATTTTCTTTAATTCATCGTCGTTTTAAGAGGTTCTGAAGGTTTGAACATCTGAGTGGATCAATCCGCTCACAGTTTGTTCGTTGCTGTTCAATAATGTAATTCATTGAAAGATTATCCGTACCGTTATCATATAAAACAGTATTTGGGTCCTGTGAAAAAATAAAGATTAAAAATTAAAATTAGAATTATGAAATGCCATGACATAAAACAATGATTACAATGACATTCTGTTTTGATTAACTTGCGCCTGAGTAATTATATTAGAAACGTCGTATTCTATATATGATAAAACCGAAGGAGGTGGGGCGGTTGGATCACATTACCATTATATTCCACTCTTCCTTATTTCTCGTGTCCCATATCATAAATAATAATTTTTCATAAATAATTTTTAATCCTAAGCGCGATTTAAAACGTTCCTAAATGAGATATATTGTGGCGAAAAGCGCTTGGGTGAATGGCCATTTTTCGGCCATGATCCGGGGCAGAGTTCACGATTTTCTCCGACTTATCAGTAATTGGTTGTTTGGCGGTCGGTCGGGAAGGTTTATTGAACTCTCCGGGTGTACCTGCGGAGAGGAGCTCTGTGTTTAGAACAGGGCCTCGCGTTATCTAGCGCCTCTTTAACAATCGGCAAGAGTGAGAGAGAAGTGGATAGAGAATCGGAACGAGTGAGACGGAGAAAAAGAGAAACGCGCAAGAGGTAAATAAACAGGGTTAAAGGAGAACCCTGTAGAGGGACTAACTCGACTTCCTGATTACATTTGGGCGGGCGCTGGCGTCGGCCTACGGCCTTATGCCACACGCCCAATCGCCGATAGGGGAATATACGTACATTTGTGTTTTAATTTTGTTGTTTTTAAAAAAATTCTCATAATTTTTTAAATAATACATGCCAACTTAACTAGTAGACAGCGGAAATTGTTTAACAATCAAACGTTTTACGTGAAACATCGTTTAACACAAAATAATATTCTGGTTGATAACCATAATAAAATAATGGTTGGCGATTGGAATTTCAGTAAAGATGATGACATCCAGGAATTATTAATATTAAAAATAATTTAATTATATATATATATATATATATATATATATATATATATATATATATATGTATATATAGTATATTTAAGATACTATTTGTAAATTCTTTGTTATATTATTATATATTCTTATACTATTTTTTTTTGTTTCAGGTAAGTTCTGGATATTATTGAATTCAACTGTAAATAAACAAGTGCCAATTTACAGGTAATTTCTTTAGTAATGAGAGTGATTATTAAGTGTCTAACATTGTAATATAAACTTGGAGCTCTTTTACTATCTCACGGACGAAAATACTCGATACCGCGATGATCGTTTCAATTTTCTTTGGGTTGACAAAAAGGAGACAAAAACGTTCTGGGCTTGGCACGATAATGTTTCCTTCTTTAATCGAATTAGGCAAGAATGGAAATATGAATTTGAGGATATGTTCATACCAGACGTCTGAGTGTTGCTTGATTAGGTAATTATTTGTACTTAGCATGTTCGTAAAAAAGGGACATTGGTGTTGATTTTGATTAGATAAGCACATATATTAGTTCTATTAATACTCTCTTCCTTTGGCTGTATCTCAGAGGTATACAGGTCTCCGCTTATCTCTACACCTTTCCTAGAAATACTTTCGTCAGTGTTGAATTAATTAAAACGTCGGTGGAAAGTTTCCAACTTTTTTATATTCATATTCAAGTTTCATGGTCTCTTTCTGTATCTTGTTTCTATGCATATTCAACTTGAATCATGTAAAATCATTTAATTATGAAGCCACAAATTTATCTCAGTACTGCATAACGAAACGCTGTCGAATATCTCCTGGGAAATTTGAGCGTACTAAACGGTTTCAGGACTAACTGTAAATCGGAATTAATCTGGGTGGGAAAGAAACCAGTCCTGCTTATTCTCGAAACTTATTCCTATCTATATTCTACATCCTGTTCTTTCGTTTTATGAAGACATCTTCAGTGTCCATCCTCATTCCTTTGGCATCTTTTTCTGTGCGTTTTCAGCATGCATACCCATGCGATTAACCAATGATTTCATAATTGTTTGTCTGGATTTTAATCGGGTCCAGTTTGGGGTGAACGGTCGGAACGGGCGGTTCGGCCGAGAGTAGACCAGCGGCGGCGGCGGACCCCCAAAACAATGGGAAGTCTACCGCGTAATTGATTGCCGGCTGTGGGGGCCCTCTTTTACCCCCACTATATGTAAATTATCGGAGGGGGTGGGACACACCCGCATTACGTTACGCCCCAACTCGCTCGCTCGTTAGATTTCACGTGCACAGACGGCCATATGCGGGGGCTGTGCTCCTAGGTGGTTCTAGGAAACAATATCTACAACTGATGTTCACATAACTCTAAATAAACTATATGAAACTACACTACTACTATGAAACTATATGAAAAATAGACCATGGAGCTAGTAACGAGTCGGAACAATACTTAACGTTTATTTTATGAATGAAAGTGGATAATTTACCCGAGCCTATTTATCGCCACGACGAAAACTACATGGGATATGGTATTGCGATCTTCTGCCACCACTCGCCCTATGCTAGGCCTGTTTCGGTGAAAATTACGTATAACGATATGATTGAACCCTTCTAGTCGGAAGTCGTTTAAAGAAAATGTTCACTCTCAGTTATCAAGTATGTCGAATTACTTGTTCTCGGCGCTGGATCCATTGGACACGCTTCCGACCGGAATTCCGGTATATCATTCACCTGGTGACCGTTTTGAGGAATGAATTGTTTCTCTGTTCTCGTTATACGTTATTTTCCTCTTGTCCTTTCTGTAAGAAGAGATTCAATAGTTTAAATTGAATTAGTCAATCATCAGTTGAACCATCATTGATTTAAAAATATACCTGTAATAATAACACAATAAAAAATGTCTGCTATCTCTCAGTAGTGGTCGAAATTTTTGGGTATTTTTTGGGCTCAATTTCGGTCTCAGCTATGACGAATGGAGGTACAGTTTTAGCCCGGGGGGGGCGTTGGTGAAACATCACCTGGGATTAGGTTGGAGGGGACGCGGCGGTACTCAAACGGGAACCGGCTGGCAGCGATTAGTTAACCCAGCTCGAAAACAGATTTTCAACCTCGGACCCGACCGCAGCCGCGGCCCCAGAAATAAGCTTTTGACGTTGGTAATAAATGATGGACGGGGCTAATTCGTTTTAAATGCGGGCAGATTAGTTCCGGTGGGAGCGGCGAGCGTGAGGAGCCTTGCGGACAAAAAGTGCAACGGGGCGACAGACAGACAGACCTCGTATGCAACCGACAACGTTAAGCAGTTGCATAAATTAGAATTCCAGGCTGTTCAACCCAGCTTACTGTGCTAATAATCTGTCTTTTGTGGTTTTACAATTGCATACCTGCGAAATTCAAAAGATATAGTTTAAAGTCCCTCTTAGGTCGGCGATGATGTGTGGGATGAACATCATCGCAGGATTTCTAGTGGAAAGATAAGAAAGCATTTTTGCATTTTAATAATAATATAGCTTTAAGGTATCTACATTTACCTTAATTTTTGATCGAGATAGATTACGCAGAGGTTTTATATTATATTTTTATGCCTCCATTTATAACGAATTTGCACTCATTAAGGGGCGTAACACTCATTTTCAATGATTTTTGATATCTCTATTCTTCTTTCGTATCGACATTTGGTATTGTTGGCCGACGCATGGGTTCTAATACATTCCGGTTTATAAATCGGTCAAGCAGCCGACTGGCGAGTGGGCTTCATCGCGACGTGGCATCAAATTAGAAAGAGTAGGGGAAATAAAAAAAAGGAAACGGTTCCTAGGAATAGAGCCGTCCTATTTTTCTGGTGGGCGGACCAGTCGACCTCTCGGGGCCAAGGCACCCAAACAACTGATTTCTGTAAATTGAACCCAATCCAGGACGGCTATTAGGTTTTTCGAATCTTAACTGACTTTGACCCAACTCGTTAATGAGAACGTGTGTGTGTGTGTGTGTGTGTGTTTGTGTTTGAACCTGAGCTTTGTTTGACCACACTCTTGGGTCGCTCTAAAATATTTTCGACCTTTTCAATTGGTCGTCCCCACCTTCCTAATTTCTTGTTCCTCTCGACCTTCGTCTGTCTTCCACAATTGTTTCTTAGCCAATAGTTCTGTAGTCAACGGAAACGCGGTTAGTGTTTATTGCTCTTCCATTTTACGACAGTGGTACAAATTACAAAATAAAATTACAACCTTTGACCTTTGTAATAGAGATTTGTTTTTACAGCAGAATGGTACCAGTTGGGTGAATCGTTCGTTCAGAAATACAAGAAGTGGGTCATTTCGTAAACCCGGATGTATTTATCACTTCGGGCCGTTTTAAGGGTGTAATACCTATAATTATATATTGCACACTCTGCAACAGGTTCGGTCGAATTTTCGTTATTGATATTTTCGTGGAGTAACGGTAACGAAATTAACTCCGCCGCGGTTTCGATTAGTTTGTCTCTTTACGACAGAAGTTTTGAAACTTTGGTGGGGCACCTAAAGCACAAGGCGAGAATCGACGACCAATATTATTTCTTTTAATGTATGTATACCGCTATACTATAATCTCGGTCTGTGGCCTCCGTAGCTATCATGCGATATTAATAATTTATTGAATCACTAACTCCTCGTTCGTGGCAGGAATCCCCTCATGACTCCCGGACGTCATACTCTTGATTATCTCTTGCAAATTAGATCGGTCTAAACGGTTTCAAGAATGGATAAACGCGTTCCCCCATGCCGGAGGGGGAATCCCTTTGATCCAAACCGTAAGTCGGAATTGCTCTATAAGGAAAAAACAAGCCGTGTGTATTATTCATCTTCTTACTGTCTTTATGAAGACATCTTCATAGTCTAAGAATGTTATCCTTCTTTCTGCTTCCTCTTCATCATATCTTCTCCCAGAAATTGGCTAACAATCACTGAAATAATCCTTGCGTTGAGGTATAGTATAGCACTTTAGGTGCTACTATATTCCGACTTTTTAAATCCGGATTTACATTTACAACCTACGTTTTTGTTGCGTTAATATCTGATCCGAGCACATCGATGATATGCAATAGGACAACCTTTAACGTCTGCGCAAATATAGTTTTACATTAAAATAAACACATGTCTCGAAAAGGGCAAGAGAGCGGGGATGTCTCCCCTTTTTATGTAGAACGAAAGCTTCTTTTTGAACGCCACTCGTCCACCACGGCGGTATGTCGTCGCATTTTCTCCAGATTTTTGCCGGTCGATAGTTTTCTCTCTACTTTCTGATTAACGGCCCATTTAAAACGTTCCCATTTTGTATTCATGCGTTCCTTTCCGAACCCAAATTATCAAGTCCGGGTCGGTGAAAAAAAGAAAAAATCGAATAGCGCCGCTAGATTAATTCCCGGCGGGGATACCTGGGTGAATGTGGTAGCGTTTGTCTCCTGGAAACTGGTTTCGGTCGGGCGTGATGCGGCGGGACGTCGCCCCCCGATAAGTTCGCCGCCGCCGCGAACCCGATTATTGAGCTTTCTCAATAATCACCTTTCCCACTTGATGAACTCGGCTTTCAATCAATGTCTTCCCGGACGTCAAAACTCGTTTAATTATCGATCCTACTTCGAGAGGCCCGAGGGGTGGGCCGGCCGAATTCGGCGATTTCACCTTGTCGCTGGAAACGCTTCTGTTTGGCCGAGGCTGTAATTTTTCGCCCCCTTGTAATACTTAAAAACAGATTGTCTAATTACAGTGTGATGGCCATACTAGAGTTAATGAGCTCGTCTGGTTTAATCGGTGAATTTAGTAATTGCGGACAAAATATTGCAATAATCCAAACAGTTATTATTGTATTGAACCATCCTTTGATTCGCAAATGTATCTAATAAGATTTCCATCTCTCACTTTCCTACACATTATACTTTCCAAGTACATCGATAAATAATCACTTTTGTTATTAATATATTTAATCAGTGTACCTTATTGCATGTTGCGCTAATTATCGGCTTAATAATGTATTCCAAGTGAGACCTACATTTTGAAACATTTAGAAACGGTTAATAAATATAAATCCTAATATTGAATCCTGAATGAAACATTTTATTTCAGTACATCTTATACTGTTAGCGTGTCGACAGTTTAATACGCACAGTTAATTTTAGGCCGCATTGCCCTACACATTGTACGTGAAATGCAAGAACTGATAGATCATGTGGAAATTGTGGGTTTTCTCTACAAATTGGATTACAGTACTTCCCTTTACTGGTAGCCGTGTAGTCGACCTAGGCCCCGATTCTTTTTAGGTTTATTTCGGTTTTCCTTCTAAAGATAATTATTTCCATTATGACAAAACTTCTTAAATTTACACTCTAATGTTTCCACATATTTGTGCTTCGATAATTTTAGATTTACTGTTGACAATCCTCGTCTGCGGCTTCATCGTTTTAATTATCATTTAAAAAACACGAAGAAAAACATGCAACAATTTTAAGTATGAGAGGAATCACGACATCCTTCAATTGCTATGCACTGGCCACCGGCCAAGATCAGCGGTTGCCAATACGAAAGAAGTTTCGGGTCAAGTCTACCATTAACGCTCGAAGGAGTAATTAGATCGATACATCATTATTTTCTTTAAAAACTTACAATAGAATACATTAAATAATAAAATTATTTAAGAAGAACATGGCCAGAGACGTCAGAAATTATAAGAGCGATTAAATTTCATTAATTTAACGTTGCTGTTTGTCCCCTTAAGAAACAGATCTATCTGAAGAAAAGCTTCCTGAGAATCCGTCGGGTGGTGGTAGTACATCATTCTAATTGAGATTAGAACGAGATTTAACTTGACGTTCTATACGGGTCAACAATTAAAAATGATCCATCGGTTTGTTAAGAGGGTCGGTTATATAGGTCGCTGACGTTATACATAATGTATACGCTCGAGGATGAGTTATTTTTGTAGTTCACAACCCTCACTCATAAATTATACACAGATTTTCGGATACCTGTTTGGGGGCCCGCGAGGGTTTGGATTATTCATCACTCTCTTGATCTTCCGATTGGACTATTAGACTAGTTTTGGCTTTCGTTGGTAGCATTCCGTCAGTAAATTAGTGCGGGACTGTGTATTATGACATTTAGGTTGTATTGGACGACAGGTTGGAACTTGTTGCATACACAAGGAATGAATTCACAATGAGTTAAAGGTGTTCTACTGTCTTCAATAATGTTCTAGTAAGAATACTACAGTTTATGAGCTCATTCCTCTAAAATTTTGAAGTCCAGTATACCCGTTAAGAGGTTACTGGTTATACCGGCGGTTATATATTAATTTATCTTGGAAAACACTATGAGATATCATTGTTGACTGAGGCATTTTCATCGCCTTGCTCACTCTACTACTTGCTCATTCATATTTCTGTTTTACTTATTTAAAACAGAACCCGGTCTAGTGTAGAGTCAAAGTGGAATGAGAAAATCACTGAAACGATGGTGTTTATTTATATTACCGTCAATAGAAAACGAGCGTAAATCTCTCAGTTTTAAATACGCTGTCATTAGTCAAATGATTTAAAAGTCGAACGGATCGAAGCCTGTTTGATTTCAACTCAAGTCCGTGGGTGTCTTCTTGTTTACCTGTTCACCACTTTCACTCCGAAACCCCGCTGGAAGGCCTACAACAAATCGGCGAGAGGTTGTTTAACCTTTCGACACAATAATTTACTATAAACTGGCCGGTCGCTCTTATTTATATTATGGCAGGTCCACGGGCCTAGTTGTTGTTTGGGATTGAAAACAAACCCGGTTAAATTTATTTCCGAGGCACAGACACCTATTGACTGCACGCTTTTTATTTCTGCCCTAAGTTTGTTTGGTGGTCGGCCGACCTGAGCCTCCTCTCCATTTATAGGCCTCTTAGGACGCTACAGCAACAACCGGGTTTTAAATAGAAGGAAAAAAGGATTCCCTTATTCTTCCAACATAAATTTTTTATTCCCGGTACTGGCTTGTTTAGATGCGCGATCCTGAAAACTGAAAACGTTTTCTGAGGTCCCTAACCCTTCCCTTTCGCCTCTCACTCTTGATTATCTTCCAAGTTCGTTTTGCATTTCTGCTTCGATGCTTTTAAAAGTCTTTGCACTTAGTCCTTCTAGCTTCAGAATTTTGACAGTTTCTTACTGAGTCTCCCATCTTTTCAAAATATGGCCTATTAATTAATTAAAAACAAAATTATTATAATAAATATACGTATTGATAACAGTGCATGTAAATAACAGAAAATGAAATCACTTCGTGTACTGGAAAGTGAGAACACCTCTCCGTGTAAGTAACAGGCGAGGAATGCGATTTGTCTCTCCTCTCTCTCTCTCTCTCTCTCTCTCTCTCTCTCTCTCTCTCTCTCTCTCTATATATATATATATATATATATATATATATATATATATATATATATCTTTTCTTTTCCCTTGTCCCTTTATCCTAATTCGCTCCTCAAAGTTTCCTGTTTGGTTACTGCTTCTAAAAAGTTGGGAACGACACACGCTAGATTTATCATGAATTTGACCCCGGTTGACCATCCTCGAACCCCAGCCGAAAGGACTATTTCATCCTTTCTCCCGGTTTGTCGATGCTGAAGGAAAAAAACGAATTTTGACAAATAATCGCGCAAATTATGATTAAGGACTGAATTAAGGGATTATTAACATAAATAATAATGGGGCTCCAAACCGGTCGTGCAGGCGGTGGTTTGGAGGTAAAATTATTGCGATTCTTCGTCGCCGCTTTAGCAATTGAATTCTGCCTCGAGTACATTTGAATTAATAAGATTAACTTCCATTAATATTAATGACTTAACTGCTGGTTTCTCGACAGCTTAAAGCAGATTTATTCGAGCTGAGGTGGGCCCTAGTGTCTGAAAGTCTATTTCGCATTTAAATTATCGAAACCTTCTTCTTTAATAATCTTCAGATGCATACTTTATATATTATTGCATAACTTCGTATTTTATTAAGTTAATGTTTATTGATACCTGAAAGAAAGATGTAACTTTTAAAACGTCTACACTTCTGCACTTTTTAAAAATCTACAAAAGATGTAATCAACAATCGTGAGTGGAAACATAACTGGAGAAAATAACTTTAACATAACTCAGAGACACTTAAAAATACAGTGTCTTTAATCTGAAGTGGATCGGAAACATCTTCCACATGGTTCAGATCTCATCAAACCACTTTCAAGTATGTTTTGGGAAAAAGGACTAAGGATCTAGTCCTGCAACTGGAGACAAGGAAAAATTCCTTGTTATTTCAGTAATGTGTTACCTATTGAGGAATGCATGACTCTCCAGCTTGTGAAGACAAAAGGTCACACTTGTGTGAATGTGTATCCACGATTGCATGATGTTTGTTCAAACAAGGTTATATTATTTATAATCAGATAAAGTCAATAATATTTGTTGTATGTACCTCCGATACCAATAGTTCAATAGTATTAAGTTATTTGAAAGTTTTTATTTGTTATATGTTAGTATGTGTTACAAAAAACGGGAATTTTCTACTATTTTCCCCGGTCCTATTATTATTAGTAATTATCAATTAGTGGATCAAACTGAGCGGTTAGGAGACAGCGTTCATTAGGGCAAACAAGGAGCAATTATGTTTTCTTTCGGAATGATTTACTGCAGTCATAAAAGAAATCATTCACATCTGTTTTTGGAAGGGGTCCAGTTGAACCGAGGGGCAATCCTTCGGAGGAAATAAGTGAGTGTGATTGGTAAAGCTGGTGACGTTATTTGTGTTTGTTGGTATCGTTCGGAGCGTTAAGGTCATTCACACGAGAACCGGGCTCCTTTCACTGCTCCCGCTCCTACTACAACTACTATGCCCCTACACACAGCTGTTCACCTCTTAGCCTTTAATCGATACAATGAATTAATATTAAACTGAAGGGGGCCGGCTAATGGGGCCGCTGTATGTTTTTTAATTCGTACCGCGTGATTTTTATTCTCGGAGTATTCGGCTCTGAGCTGGACCTCAGAGAATAGCACTTTGTTAGTAACATAGAAACGTACTTACTGAGGCGCCCCGTCAGCGCAACACCTTTGCGTACCTCAGTGTGTTACTAACGGAATGATGGTAACGATGATGAGAGGCGAAGGTATTCCGGAGTAGTACTTTGACAGTGAAGTATTTTCGCGTCACACTGTCACCATTCTTCTGTCATGCACTACGCTTGGCCGGACACGACTCCTCGATCTTCTTTGTTCAATACAGCGACAAGGACAGTGACAAAGAACAAAAAGAAAAATTTTTATAGTGTTTCAACCAATAATTTATTTTTAGTAAATGCTTTAAATGATTTACTTGCCATTACTTACATTGAGCTTTAGGTGAAGAGAAAAATACTAAAAAAAGACACACGTTCAACACTTCTATGTATCCCTTGATTGAATTACATCAAAATTAGTATTAGGGTCAGCTATGAAACTTCTATGCTTTTAGGTATTTGTGAAATATATAAGGGAATATGGCTGGTTGCTCCCTAAGTAGGCTCTTCATGCTTGGCTACTTCCCGTCATGTGGCTTCCACTAACTGCCCCATTTAACACGTTGACTATAAATAATTTCACAATATTATATATAATTACAATATTACATTTGCCGGTTATTTAGATATGATAATAGTAATTAAATGGATTAGTGTTAATAAAGGAAAGCGGTCTTGATAATTGAGCGAATACATGGCTCTAAGCTTCCGTATCTTCGTTTCATTTTCTCACCTTTGGGCTGGTTACCTTGGAGGCAGACTTGGTAAGAGGATTAACGCTAAGCTCCTGCCTGGACTTGCTGAAAGTAACCAATTTGCCAGACCAGTTTATAAGGGGATTTTTGTGGTTGGCCGGAAAGCCGGAAACTAATTTTTCTTTAGTTGTATCCACTGTGTTAAATCAGGGAGTACACAACATGCTATTATACAGATGTTACGTTCTACCATCCTCAGTATATACGTGAAATTTAATATTTGAAATACTGTAACGTCTGTAATGTATGGGTAAAAACACGGTTTATTCCGGGTATCTGCATAAAGAATTGCCCGGAAATGCTATTCCCCGGAATGAAGCAGTATCATTCTTAAATTTCGCACTTCCTCGTTCGATGGCATCAGTAGGCTAGTAATGTTCGAAAAGCCCTATAAACATGTCAAGTATGAGTATTAATTCATAGTTTGTGGTAAATGTATAGTTTTAAAAATGACCTGTTTATGATCATGATTATTATCTCTTTGGATCTAGTTATTTATTCACGGATTCTACCCTATATATCATACCTCTGTGAACTGATTTCAAATCTTAAAGTTAGGAAACTTATCGGTTCCAATAGCAGTATCTGTTAGAAAGAAGGGTAGCAACAAATAGTAGTTATTGTGAGTTTCTAATTTTAGATCATAAATTTTGGAGATGATCTGATTTATTTTTCACCGATTATGGTGTAATGAATTAATTTCCGATTCTATCCAATTCTATATTTGGCGATATCTCGGTTCAAAAATTGGATATTTCAAAAGTGAATTAATTATTTGAAATTAATTTCATTTCGGTGTGGTCCACCGCCCTATTATTTTATAATTGGGGCTTAGCGATCTCCCAATGATGCGGCTAATTTCTGAGATAAATAGGTTTTAACTCAAATCCGAGAGCGTTTTTTATTTCGGGCAATTGTTAATTTATGGGCGCGATTAAGCGAGATGGCAATTTTTTATTTCTTCGCAAAAAAACGCCTCCGCTTCGATGCTATCTGTACGATCGAATCAGGGCTTGATTAATGAGGAGGAAATATTTTCAACTGACCTTTTGCTTGGAACTTCTTCATTAGCCACAGCTATAAAACCATTTTACGATGGGTCATTTTATGACATTCTTCATCGCTGAGACTGATATACAAGCAAGACTGAGGTCTTGTATAAATTACAGCGTAACTGTATGCATGCGGCGTCGGCGTACATTTTTCTTAATTTAGATGACTTATTGTTCCTTGAAGTATATGACAAGCCTTTCGTATAATAATTGTCGATTTATTATTTTTTATTTTAGTGTATAAAACCGATACACGACATATTATTGAGACCTGTCCATAAATGTTCTTTAATGGTAACGGCACACGTGAAGATAATAGGAATAGTAACCGTCTTAAGTGGGCAGGATTTACGTCCGCATACCCATTAAGTGCTATCTAACTAATCGGTGTACCGCATTTTGTGTCTCTCTCTAGATCCAACAGTTCTTTGAGAGGACTCTCATCGTGAAAAACAGATATTTTTATTTTTCTGTTTAAATGATGTTGGAAATTTGGTTCATACATTTATGGGATTCTACTTAAAACAGATAAAGCATCAAGGGAAGTATTATTTCCACGCCCTCTCCTAATGCAAAGATAAGGCAACAGAATTCAACCCCCCTTTTTTTCGGTTTGAATAATTCATACTTTTTACTTATCCCTCTAAAAACCTCGGGATATTTGGCCGGGTAGAAATGTCCGACAGTGTTTTTTAGTATTCCGAGCACGTAAACTTATTGTTTGCTGCATTTTAGTATATAGGGACAATGGAACATGATTTTATTTATCAAGTCAAGTGAAAACCACAAATTTTGCGACAATTATTCTGTTCTGAATTGAACTTCTTAGAGGTATACAATTTATAAAATTTAGAACATCTTAATCTTTTATGGATTAACCAAATGTCAAAAATTAAAAATAATATCAGAAAAATTACCATTGGTAGCTGTTCAAGTTTTTACGGTATTTTCAAGGAGGGTCAATTATATTACGGCGAAATTTCATAAACACACTGTTAGTTTCATTATATTCTTATTTACTTATTATATATTTACTTTTCCTTATAAATAATGGTTGCATCTATTTGTAGTCTACGTAAAGTGGCTGTAATTGGTTTGAAACTCTTTACGCTTTACATTAGAGTATTTACTGTCCGTAGGATAACGTGTGACGAGGCTACGAGCGGTTTAACTCAGCCTGGCTCCATGGGGGAGTGTGACTCCAATTACGACTGAAAAAACCCGTTTCCCACACACTGCAACATGTGCCAAATAATTTTTTTTTATTTTACAACAAACCTTGCGCGAAAAACTCGGACAGCTAGAAGTCGGAACTTAAGAATAAGAGAAGGCCGTAATTTTTGTTTTCTCTAGTACTGACTTTTCAGTCTTCCTAATTTGTCCGTTTTACTGCTGCTCGTTTGGTTGTTATTTTTACGCTGTGACCGCTGCTTTTCCAGCATATATATTGGATACATTACAGCTTTGCTTAGTCATATCGGATGTAGTTTACTGACTGATCTCGTTCAAGGGCCAAGTGGTCTTGCGGAACACTAGCTCGGCAAGATTTTTATAGGAATACCAAGATAGAGAAGCCGTTTTTTTTTACGATTATAGGCCTATCAAACGAGGCGCGGGAAACGGGTTACTGTGCGATGAATTTGGTAACTATTAACTACTGGGTCTATTAACACATCTGTGGCTTTATTAGTTGCGAAAGAGGGTCAGTAAGCTACTGCAAAAATAATTGGGTTCGGTTTAATCTCCAATTTCGTGGATATTCATTATGTGCTACCAGTTTCAGGGTTTTAATGTTTTTTCCCCACAGTACTATATCCTCTGCTGTGTATTACCAGATGTTATACTTTTAACAAGTAACAATGAATTCGCAGTAAACCTCCTAGGGCTTTCTTTATGGTTCGGTCCCCGACATCCCATGAACCTGATTTTCGTTTATGACTTATTTTCGTTCATATAAGAATCATTACGAATTACCCTCCATCAATTACCCTCCAATGTTACAGAAAATAATATGTTTATGGTTTAATGTATTTAAACATCCATCAGTAACAAAGCGGCTCGAGCAAGACCCAACCTCCAATTGTTATATTACGCGGTGCAAGTATGTGGTAATAGCAAATCATAACAATCAATAGGCTTCAAGGTTTCAATGACTCATTGGCAAACAATTTTCATCGCTAACCGCGCTAACCAACCCTTCCCCTTCTCCCCTATATTTCTTTCCGAGTTACGCAGCTCAGAGCACTATCGCTCAGCCTTCAGAACCCGAACGGGAGTCGCGGTATCACTTAGTATGGCCGACACCGCTTCCGATAGTCGGGGGAAATAAAAACAAGAAAAAAAATACAATCAAGAAAGAGAAAACAGATCCACGGTCCCTAGTCGCAGTCAACGTCGGGCGAGGCCTATTGTTCGGATGAAAAGATTCAATAGGAAGGAAGCGTCCGATGTTTAATTAATAATACATAAATTCGTAATACATAACAGACGCCGCCCTCTCTGATATGCAAAGCACCCGGTTCACGTGTCGAAAAAATTAACTCTATTTTGGTTGCCGGTGAATTTAATTAGCCGCGAAATCGTGGTAGTGCGCATTTCAGTCTAGAAACATGAACTATTTCAATCGTCATTTAAATATCGAGCGAAACCTGTCTATGATAGAACCGATCTAAAGTTAAAGATGAGAGGAAATAACACGAATGATAAAAGCAGTAGTCCAAGCAATCGCCTTAGGCATTCGTCTTTAGGGGGACTGCTGATAATTCTTTAATGAGATACTTTTAACATATTTTTAAAGTAGGGAATTGGGATTGATGCCAGATATCGGCGTGTTGGTTGCTTATTTTATTTTATTACTTTAGCCAGAAATGGTCCACATAAATTCCTTTATATTAATATTGCATTGAAGAAATGTAAAAGAAAAGCGTAGTAAGATGACTGGTCCCATTCGAAATTATCCCGTTTATTCGATCCGTCGTTCTGTCGGGGGAGGATTTTCGCATTATTGTATGCTAATTAGATTCGTGTCAAGTACATGCACTCCAAGTGGATACCAGGATGTTCTCTCTCGCCGGGGACTATGAATAAGTGCCGGCGGGTTACACGTCGCCGTTCCCCACTAACCGGGCTAACACTGGGAACTTAATTCGTTGCGGCTGTGCACAACCAACAAAGCCTATTTCCAGCCCAGAAAAAGCTGGTACACTTTCCAAGTTTCCAATGTCGGTACCGGGAGAAATTTTTCCATGCTTTAGTTCAGTCATTGAACATAAAATAATCTTGTGCGATTCATGGAAGATATTGTAAAATCAATTGTATGCAAGAACTTCTTCTATTTAACTTTTACATCCAGTGACTAATACATCTAAGGTTCATCGCGTTACTGCATTAGTGATTAGTTTTCATTATTCCTGCAATGAAATTTCCTTTGTTTAAATTATTGCTTTGCTTTCATATTTACGGTCAAAATAGTTTTGAGGCTGAATACTCAAACCCAGTGTCAACACGGCAGGAGTTCTGCCTAGATTTATACGTCTGCGTGAATTCGGAGGTATACTTGAGGTGAGATATTGGCATCAGTTATAATGAGTTTTGGAATTGTATAAAATCTCTTGTAATCCAAATTTGTATTTAAGAGATTTTTACTTTCTGTTTATGTATGTCGTGGACTCTCTTCCGCGGATAAATAATAGCCTATACCCTGCTGTCTTTTTAAGATTCATAACTAGTTGACGTCACGTCGTTTACTGAGCACTCGACCGTGGAAAAACTAAGCCGTTTTGTCTGAACGAAATAGGTCGAACTTTCCTGTACGAGATAATAGGGCATCCGTCGTCTTGGCCGAGAGTAATTCCCATTCATCAGCACGGACTGAATCGAATTCGCTTTAATTGAGAGATTATTACAGTATCATAGTTAAAAATAGACCCATCCTAGCGGTGTAGATAATTCGGTAATAATTTTTGCGAAACTGAAGATTGTTCTTTCCATATGTTTATCACTCGACCTCCGGCGTGTGGGATTGGGCTAACGGGGCAAGCGGTTACGCTGTAATTAATTTTAATTAAATTTGTTATCGGTTTATTGCTTTTGAAATGGACGGATTATAAAAACCTATTCGGACTAATTGAAGTCAATTACGGTCCGGCTCAATGAATTTGAAAAAGGAAAAACAAATGTCTTCCTTTACAAATGGGAAACATCGAAAGAAGTTCAAATTAATAATCGTATTTTATTCTGAGCCGCTTTATTTCATAGCGCTTTCTTCTCGCATTAAAGCCTATATCGGCCAATTATCGTCAAATTAATTTTTTTGTCTGTTTTATAACGAGTGAAAATATCATTTTGGAAATATGGTGTTGGGCCGTATCTTAGCGGAAGACCCCGGGGGTCTCCTCTACCTGCTCGCTACCGGACACATAAAAAAACTGATGTGGCACCGTTTGACATGCCTCCCTAGCGCTTCATTATTATTCATGAAGTTGTTAAATATCTGGTCGGTGCCTCGCAAGGCGAGAGTCAGCAGGGCCGGTGAAAAGTGCTCCGTGCCCGGAATAATATTTTCTCTCCTCTCCCCAATGAGATAAGCCGTCTGATGTCTAGCAACGCGAACGCCTCGACGGGGCGGTACTCGAGGGACAGAGTGATTTGCTCGGAAACAAGCAAAATTATCCTCCAGGAAGATAGGGAGGAGAAACCAAAGGCAGGACTGAAAAGGAATAAATTAGTTTAGAAGTTATTAGGATAGAACCAGTCAGCAGGCAGTATTGAGAGCAAAACTTTCACACATGTCACCCAGAAGAGAGAATAAACAAAAAAAAATGCTATCTACATGCAGGCGAGAACACGCAACATTTACGTCTTCGATTTGATTCCCGCATGGGTAATACCTCATATGTACGGCACATCCGATGGACATTGAAAATGTATATTCAAAGTTTTACGAAGACTAAAGCTCTCCGAGTATAAAGTTTCACCGAAACTTTCGACACGGCCGAAAGATATCGGGGGCGTAATCCGAACTTCGCGAAGTTGCGAATCTTTTTCTCGTCAGTTATTCACGATACATCGGCAGAAAGTTTTCGAGAGCCCATGGTTGAGGACTGAACCCCACCGCTGGCCTCTTCGACGAAAATCACACTACCGGTTACACGATGTTGAATTATTGATAGGAACGAACCGGCGGGGGTTGCTAGTGTGTGGGGGGTCTCTTTCAAGTCGACCGACGCAGAGATAAAAACTCGATATGAGACGTACCCGAACGACTGGGACGGAAGGGAGCCTCTGGTACTGGTAGAGAAGGGAGAGTCAGGGCAGCAAGATAAACACGAGGACGCGTGAGGAAAAGAGATAGTGGGATTTGAGGAGACTTCGCCGCGTTCTGTAAGTTATCGCAGGGAATTACAGTGTCTGAAGATCTGGGTCACAGTGGGCTTCCGAAAGGGATTCCGACCCCTGTTCAATGTACTGGAATTAAAACATTGAACTTTATTCTCGTTCATTTTATTTTCTGTCTCCTCTCGTTTAATGGTCCTAATTCAGACCAGTCTAGGATGAAATACACTCCCACAAATATCTTAAATTATCTACCATTGGATCAAAGTCTTTATGTAAATAATCCGTATACCAAAATGTTATAATACAATAAAATAATTAATTGTAATTTTGGTTACAGTGTGTTTGTGCGTGTGTTTACTTGTGTATTCATTAAGTTGTGAAAATGCCACAGAAGAAATTTACAAGAATTAATATTTTAATATTCAGCTTTTCCACAAAGGCGTTGGGGGTCCGCCAAGGTTTGGCATAACATTAATCCTTCGATCTTTTTTTTCATCGTAAAATCGCCATCGTCAGTAAAGTCCCGCCTATAAATCAGTCTTTGCCACTTAACGATGTTTTCATTAATTAGGAATTCATAATATAATATAATATTCATTTTATGTTGGCAAAATTAAGGGCATTAATAATACATAGTGGATTATAAGAGCATTATGGTAACACATTTTTACCAGCGAGTTTATGGATAAGTTGGCCAACTTGAATACCATGAAATATGCCGTAACATTAAATCGACAGTATAAAAGTACAGACGCGTTAGGTGTGTCGGTGCGGACTGTGCGTCAAAAGAGCGTCTCGTGCGTACATTGCATAATATCAAGTGACACAACTCCAACGCTACTGTTGTAGCTGATGCCGCGACTTTGGGACACTCAACACCGTGTAAGAATAACTGCGCACTACCGTCATACCATTATACCTTTATTCAGCGCTCGTTTAATTTCAAATTAACCTACAGTTATTAATGTTTCATAAATACAACGGCTTTGACGCCATTCGTGTATTAATTATGGCAAATGGGGTGACTTTTTTTAGTTTTGTATGCCTTACATGCAGTTCGATGGGGGGGGGGGGATTTCACCCCAACGTAATAAAATAATGAATTATAAATAATAATAAGTATGTGTTAGATCTATATTTTTATTGAGATCTAGGTTTTACATTGTATATATCCATATGTCTATAAATGAGTGACCTTGCTAAAAAAAGTTAAATAATTAATAATGACCATAAGAAATTGTGTAGATGGATTTAACATTAAAAATTGTTCGTATTTAGGTTATTTATGAAATTCACATACCTCTGACTCAGACAGTTTTTAACACGTCTGACAATTCTTTGTTGTAATTCAGACATACATCTTATAAATAAAATAGAATAATTTCGTTCCCCGTATCGAAACTGACTGTTCACATATTGAAGGCCTACATTCGTAGTTGGCGGGCTCTTTGTTGTATTAAATTGTGATTCGAAAAACCGACAGTAAATCATCAGCGCATGTCATATTCGTTAACGTTTTTGCGTTGGCTATAATTCATCTTTTTCGGAGACAGTCAGTTGAACGAATATCAATGATTGGTTTAAGCGCAAGTGTGATATATCTTCTTTCTGGGGCGGTGCCACTTTTCCAAATGAGTCATCTGAGCCAACCGAAAGGGCGTTTTCATCGTAAATTATTCTCAATCAACATAATATGTACATATACACATGTGTATAATACTGTATATACTGACAGTCATAAAAAGCGTTTAAGTGTAACCAAAAGTATTTAAGTAATAATTACACAATAATGAGGTTGAGGAACCGATTCACTCACACCCAATGATCTTAATGACCTAGAAGCAGCTAATGTACAATGAAATGAATAAAAATACTATTCCACCTACAATATTCAAGGAACCTACAATACTCGTAACCGTAGAGTGGGTTGAAATGAACACTTCTGAGATATTATTCACGATATTCTGTTTACTGCCATCATAGAACGGCATTGCACAAGAGAGTTGCAATTCAGTTGTCAATAACTTGAATTCCGTTTGTTTTGCATTATTCATGGCCGCAAAGAAAAATATTGTATTCAAGGTTTTACTCAAAGGTCAAGGTTTCAATAGTTTCTCGCAATGTAATATTTCTACTTTTGGAAACTTAAGAATACGGTATAATAAAATTAAACTGCTGATGTTATTTGTTTGTTAGTAATTTGGGATATACACTAGGGAAACCGAATTGGTTATAAAGGAACTACAAAACAGTTAAATAGAGAAAAAAATTTCAAGTGTTCCTGATTGGACATTGATTTCTGGTTCGGTCTTCAAGAGCCTTTGATACCGCTTCGCTTCTGGTTAATCTATTTTTTCGAGTGTTTGACAAAGAAAAAATATACTTTTTAACTGCGGTAAAGTCCCTTTTCAGATCGACTAAAATCAAGCAGCGTATAATGATTTAACTTATCTAGGGGCCCTGGTTCCACAATGGTGGTGTACTGGTTCGCGAAGGGTCCCAACAGTGTGAGAACCGGCGGTGTTAAATCGTCGCACGATGGACAGGGAGAAATTATTTCTTGCGGCTTGTATAGAGAGCGAGTGTGATGAACTGTTGATGTGGTATAATCGGATTTTTGTTATTTTCTTATACTCATTCACCGGAAGCCCTTTGTTTTCCAGCCTTGTCTCGGTTTTTTGGCCCAATTCCAAACAGTTGCTTCCCGCCATTATCAGAAGCTGAGCTTCTCACATCTTAAAGTGCATAAATTATTATGAATTTAAAAATATTGACCAGTGTATTGGTAAAAGCACGATTGGCCGCAGTAATCACTACTGAAATGGTGAAAATGAAAAAAAAAATTCACTCGAGTATAAAAAGGAATACATAAACATGAACACAAATACATGCTGCTATAGCGTATATTTACTTCTAGGGTTATAAACATTACGTGAGTTTTGTTATTGTGAAATACATAATAATGACTCCCAATGATGTCCGAAGTATTGGATAACTCCGAGTTGATGTTTCTGGATGTTCGGCATTACTTTGCATGCATTTGTCTCGTCAGTGATATAAATAATTTATCAATCGTATCTTCCGTATTCAGTAGCGCTTCCCGAAATTAGAGCGAACCAAGTTCCTGAAATGAATCTAAAATGAAACTGGGAATCTCCTCCACTTCGAAATCTGAAGCCAGTAATGAACTTTCTAAGTTCACCAAGGATAAGTGCAGCGCTATGAGCCAACCTTGTCAAGCGGAGCTGCATACTAATTATATTTCAATGGTTAAGACCGCTAATTTGGTTTTTTCCTTTCAAGTATGCAGATGCACTCTTCTTTTTTTGCCAGAACTACAGTTAATTTATAAGTATAATTTATTTTCTTTACTCTTCCTTGTTACTTTCTTTCTGGCGAGTTTACTTCCTCATACTCAGTTTCACGGCATGAATGATGAATAAATGTTGTGACAAATTAAATGATGTGTATGCTATCACATTTACTGGTTTTTATTATTACCAAGGGCGTGCAAGGACTTTTCAGAGTTTTAAGATCACACATTTTAACCAGATGGACTCTCAGTACGGCCAGCGTATTCACTCTAGAAATCGTTTAGTGTTATATAAGCTACAGTTGTCTGTGTGAAATATTTCTGTATGTAAAGCGCAGCGAGGATGAGCAGGGGGGTCGATGGGGGGTCCCTGGACGCATAGACCAGTGCACCTCTGGTGCGACAGGACGAGAGTGGAATGCATAAATAACGGGGAAGATTCTGGAGAACCACTCGGGGGGTGAGGGGGTGAAGTACACCGAGCGCATTCACAAGAGGAGGAGCCCGATGGATTTAGACAGGAACGAAAGCCAGGAAGAATTGTAGGGAAGCGTAGAAAGGGGGTGGGAGGGGGATTGGGTTACCGGGTACGTGACGCAGCTTCTTAATTCGACATTAGACTTTATCTCTTGGCGACAATTTCCTTGCCGAAGTCCCGGCTTCAACTTTCTGCACCGATATCGGAAAGTAAACGGGTGGCGCCCGCCCGGATTTAAACGCGGCCGGAATTAATAAAAAACCAGAGGCGAGGGCGCTCTCCTTCACCGCCCCATTGTTCTGTTCCAGGAAACAGACTTCGGATAACATCTCTTGGAATTGTCGCGGGACAAATATTTAGACGGTCATTTGAGAGAATCGAATCTCGAGCCTGACTCCATGTTTTGAATAGGAGACCAAAGGTCAGCAGCTGTTCGGAATATTGGATTAGTTCTCTGAAAGTACTTGATCTTGACATTGTGCCTCGTTTCTATTAGTTTATAAGTCGCAAACTTTGTCTTGAGCTTACGTAAGCAACTGCATAAATCTCTCTTGCGGTATTTATTTATTGACTCAGTAGTTCCGTATATGTGACAGGAATGACATCTCCGAAAATTGAGCACTTTAAATGAAATGAAGAGGGGAATATCGTTAACCAAAACCGTAAATCGGTAAGGAATCATTTTCATTATCTTCTCTCTATTAGCAGAATTTCTTCTTCATGTCTCCTCTTGCAATATTCCAACCTTAAAGCAATTAATAGCGTTCGGTGAAACCTAAGTTTTTACCGGCAAGACTACGGAATTACTCTCTGCTCCCCAGAAAGGCAACACTACTAGACAGGCCCTCGGATATTGGGGTTATGCGGAATATCTACATGATGAGCCAGAAAATATTTGCATAATAAGCACGATTTAAAAGATTGCAGCGCATTCTTGTAGTCGCCGCGGTTTGTCTTGACCTATTCCAACAACGTTGGTTGGTACGACTCGGCAGTTGTAAGTAATAGCTCTTCGATATTTATACACGTTCTTCATCGACATTTAGTATCGAAATGTGTGGGTAGGAGTGAATGCCTTGACGACGGGCAGGAATCAGTCCTTCCAACAAATTCTTTCATTATTGCATTGTATATATAACTTAATCTACTTGGGTTTAATTAATTTAAATTAATTCGGTGTACACTCATTAGAATATTACATGATTTCTATTCTGTGTCTGACCTTTTCTGATAGAGTATCGAACGGTCGCGATACTGAACTCTCTACTGGAGGCGAATTGGCCCAGCAGACAAGCTTTCGAAGGTGAACTTGTTCCTCGGAGATGGAGGAAATCGTCTTTTATTTCTGTCCTGCCGCATTTTACATACCTGTACTTGTATATTTACGATACTTTCTGTCCTCGCCGTACTACATGCACCGGTATCAAAACAAAGAAGAAAAAATAACGCTTTGGGAACCGTTTTGCATGTCTCTGTCGAACGGGCGCCGTCTCCGCGCTCAATTCGCGTAGGCGCCATTCTTTGTTCGCCGCAGAGTTTTCTCCACGGAGACTTTTTCGCCACACTTCTAAAACTCCCACAGTCGTGCCAATCCTCCATTCCCAGTTGTGTATTTCATTGGGTCCGATCCGGCATGCAATGTTTCTTTGCCTTGGGGCGTCTCCACCTCCCGCCTCCACCGCTTCACGTGTCCATATTAAACCGACCAGTCATCTGGAAAGGTTCTCCGCTATTGACCCCTCTAATTATTGCCTCTATCCGAACGTTCGGTTCCTGAACGCTGTGGAATGTTTTAAGATTGTAACATTCAATTTTAGCGGTGAATTGAAGTTTATTTAATTAATATAGTGCCACAAGTATCGCAATCCATCACAGTGCGATTGTATCAAATTACGCTTATAGAATATAACATGTCTTAATTGCTTTATCTAGAAAAGCAACATTAAAACTGTTTTAATTGATGGCTCCGGGAATATTTAAAGTTGTAAATATACCTCGTCCATTGGTACACTGTAAACTGGTAAATGTGAGATAACTCTCGACAATATTTTGCGCCACGTATTTATTGCCGGTATCGCCTGACATTTTTCCCAATCGTTTCTGGCGAATCCCAGCGAAAGTAGCAATTTCCTCCTTGGTTTGGTCTCATTCCCAAAGGCATGAATCAGGAGAAAACAAAGAGGCCGATTATGCGCGATCGAGACGGCGCCAGCGAAACGGTCCTCAGAAATAAAAAAAGCTCCTTGGAAATTGGTTCAATTTTGAAACGACTTTGCATATTAATTTGCATCCGTGACTTTAGAGACCCTTATTTTTAATAGAAGGTTTCATATATTTCGGGAAAATTGTTTCAGACGTATGAATCAACTTCTTTGGTTTGTTTCTTTTTGAATTTTAAGCATTTTGAACACGACTTTTGGTCGCTGGGATTTTTATGATGAAATCTGTTTTGAATTTAACAACCTTGGATTCACTAATTAACAATGAATCAGATTTATTTTAAATGTAATCTCTATTGCTTTAAATTGCCAACAAGTAATTTCTGTTCTTAATGGGAATAAAAAGTGGCACGATTGGCACTATCCTGTCCAATTGATCCTTCTAGCGACGGAATTGAAAAAACACTGTTATATAATTTATTCTGTTATTTGGATGAGAATATTCAGGAAGTTGTACCGTTCATAAGTTTCATAATTTTGTAGAATAGCATTTGGGTAATACCTAGAGACTAAACTATGAAGAAATGTCAATGTTGGAACATGTCTGCAGATCGCTCAGGTTTCTTTCAGCTAAAGGCTTCAAAGTATCTCCAAGTATTTGTACTCGATGAATCATTCCTCAATTTCTCGTTAGTATGAATCACGCCAATTAAACGAAAAGGGATCGTTTATTTGGAGAGTAAGAGGAGGCGCCAAGCAGAGTTTGGGCTCGCCTTCTTAACTCGAACTCCAAATACTGCAAATAGTAATATACGGTAATTCACTCCGTTTATCTCGGAAAATAGTCTTTCCGCATTTGTAAATTAATTTTTATTATTATTTTTCTGACTGGCGAAGAGATTTTTATGGGTTGTGAATGATAATTTCATTCGGAAATATATTCAGGCACATTCTGCATCTAATTTTTCTATTGAATTCTCTTTATGTTCACCTTATTTGTCCTTATATAAATGTCTTTTTTTATATTTCTCATCGTGGTTTGGTTCCATGAGCATATTTCTGCAAACCGGGACGTCGGATCGATACAATGGGGCGATATCTCTCGCAATTGTTAGATAAGACAGGCGCTAAAGAGCATTGTAGGTCAATTAGTCGGCGGCTGAACCGCTCTTCGGTATGTGTTGTCGGTCTCAGCTTTAGACTGCGTGTCTGCCCGGAGGGAAGAATACATTAGAGAAAACGGGACGAGGAAAAGCGCGCCCGGAGATAACCCGCGTACAGAGGAGATAACAGGATTTATATTGCCGTCCTATTTCACTTTCACCTGTTCGCCTGCTTTTTTTTCTCTTCCCTTAACAATCGTGCTGTGCTTCCTCTTCTGCAGTTATTCATTTAAGGCCTATCTCGTTCGTTGAGCTACTGAGATGCGTTCACAAACTGTGGTCTGCAGATGTCTTCGTATTTATGGTGGTCCGGTTTTTCTTAAACCCTTAATTGCTATCATTACTCTGAACGTTTATTCCATCCATTTTCTTCCATTGACATTGCATATTTCCTCCATAAAGTTGGTCCTAAAACAATTTGGTGTAAATATTTAATACAATTATGAGTTGCTCTCAGAAAGTATCGTATGGTTTCATCACTTACAATTATTTTGACACCACTTGGCCTTATTTTAGACTGATTTCGTTTTCTTGCCATAGACATAGTTTAGAGTCAGTCAATGCTACGGACGTAGCGTCTTGCGTCCAGTGTAGGAGCAAATAATAGGGTGGAAACAGAAAATCACGAGACATCACAAGAGTGATGATTAAAAACCTCGCGGGCCCCTGCAACAACAAGCGAATATCATTAATAATGAATGGTTTTCAACCATCGAACCTACATGACAACATTAACATGTACGTACTTTGCTCATGCGTGATGTATTATCTTCGGTTGGACAGACTTTGTTTAGCTGCAGTTGATTAATGCTTACCGGAGTTGTGTCAGCTCCACTCGCAATGGCATTAACCCGAAGTTCTGATCCTGTGACAACACAATTTGGAAAATAGTTATACATCCTTGCGTCGATTCACGCTAGGATTCGCTGAACGCCCTATTGTAATTTAATAATGATCCTAGATATTAATAAACATCTACTGATGCCTTAAAAAGGCGACCTCTGTGGAATAACGCTGGACCGTTTAAAGAATCGTGTATTACGTGGTCTCGTGTAATGTGAAGATGAATAAATGAATACAAAATAATTAAAGAATTTTTATACATGTACATGTACCTTTTAGTTTTGTGTCGGATTTTCATGCAACTGCTGTTTATTTCGAGAGTCCTTTCTTCTCTTTGGTTTTCCTCGCTCAAAGGTTCAAAAAATATTCTTCTTCCTCGCGGCGTCAGTTATCTAAAATATTGCGGCAAAATTTCCTCGCGACTGAAATTATTATCTGTTGTCGGAACTTTGTTTTACGATTGGAAACCCGGTCTCGCTGCGACGCAGCAGGCACACAGATGGTGTTTGTGGAGCGCTGATAACGCGGAATATTGCAGGTGTTAGTGCAGTCCGATAAGCAATCAGTGTTCAACGCAAGCTAACTCACAGTACAGATTATGGGCCGGCTATGGAGCCGGCAAACATTTTTAAGATTCGCTTAAAGATTAAAAAAGGAAAATAAAGCAGAGGTTTAGAGTCTAATATAATCTTTATTTCCAAAAATGTATATAGCAATTTTTGTATATAGTACGCACTTATCTTATCATGATTCTTGCGTTATTGTACTTGATATTCTGAAACTTACATTCGATCGAAAAATATGGTCTTTGAAACCCTGATTCCAAATGCTTGTTAAATATATCGCTGTTTTTTCTCTGATTTGATGTGGAAGTCGCGGTTTGTGGCCGGCAGTCGTCCCGGTTCTTGGCTGTGGCCGCGGAGAATCGTTTGCCTGGGCGGCAATAATTGCCCAGAGAAGATAATTGGGCCAATTTGATCGGGCGGGAGCAGGAAACAAAACTGCCCGACCTCATGGTACAAGGGCCTCCGCATTCTTACAGTTCCCTCTTCTCTTCGACCGCGGGCCGAGAAATTCTGAAAGGCTGAAAGTTGAGCCGTCGGCCTTCCACCGGCTGTCGTCACCTTAATTCAATTTGTTTATTGACTGCGATAAAATCTGGTGACTCGAATGTGATTTAAAGGAATGAGGACTTTAACGCCGGCGCGATTTTGTTTTCTTTCTTTCGTTTTGGTTGGCCAGGGTCGAGTGGATTTTGATCGCTGAAAAGCGTTGGCGACCCGCAGAGTACCCGCAGGCTTCGTTGTCGGTAGATTGGTAGAAGCACAAATCGTTCTAGTTTAGGACCAAACGAGCGAGAAAATTGCAGGATATTCCCACCCATCCCTGAAGCCGGACTGGCATTTTCTTTAATATTTGTATTATATACACTACATACAATTGTAGGACGATCATAGGACCTACTTGCTGAAAATCGGATCTGTCGTCTTAGGCCAATTATTGTAATATTTTCTATATCACAATCTATTTTTCGAACTAAAATTCGAGCGCGAATCAGAGGAATCCAGCAGGAGTGGAAAAACCGTTGTTCGAAATCGTAAATCGGAAAGGATCTAGGGTGGAGAAAACCGGTCCTGCATAGTTCTTAGCGCGATTCCTACATATCCATTATTCTCATATCCTCATCTCACCTCTTATTATTATTCCTAACTGATATTGATAACAGGATGCTGCATCTAGAACCATCGATATGGTTGAATAAATTTCGCTGTAATATAACTCCTTCGCCCATATAGGTTATACCATTGTATTGAATTTTATCTTTCATGCAGAAATATTTTTTTGATACAGAAATATGATGCATATTGATACCTACAGTCTCAACGTGATGATTGAATGGAACGATTTTTTTCCATCATTATAATAATCAAAAATAAACGTTTAAGAGATCATTTACCGGGTTCGTGTCTTGTGCCGTCTACCTTCCTTCGGAGTTCGTATCGGATTTCGAGAAACAATAAAAGTGTTTCGGGCTGTCGTTTGTATTCCGATGGGGGATTTTCGAATTGGAAGTCTGGTCTCCCAGGAGCTTTCTTTCCTATTGAGAATGGGTCGGCCCCCTGCTCTCTGCCAAAACTTGCCCGGAGAGAATTTCGACGGCTGTCTCTTGAATCCAGTTGGCACAAATTGATCGCCCTTCGCCCGGGGTCCCGTCCTGCTTTCGAACTGCTTCATTACAAAGAGATAAACTTACGTTATATATATATATGAACACAGATACAGGGAAAAAACAATGGAGTCATTGATGTTCGTGATTTTGAATAATCGTCCGTACTTTCTCTGGCAATTTCAACCGACTGTTATTTGCAATTTTCATAAAGGTTTGGGGTCGGGGATATGAATATATTAGGTCTCCTCTCTAACTGTTGCCTTCAGTTGGTTATGAATGTGTGAAACGTTTTAAATTAAACTTAACGCACACCTCGGCTTAATGGGCAGCCGAGAGAATAGCACGGTTGGTTCGATTCCAACTTTACTGTCTCGTCGTTATTCACAACACTAGAATGTAGTTTTGAAGCTCAGTTATGGGATTAGAGTTTCAGTAGTATAGCGACATCACAAACATAATAAAATAGTATTCTATTTTAAATAAATTTTATTTAACTCCATTTCTTTGAATGAGCTGACTCCAGATTATTATTTTCCCTTGTAGTTTACTAGGTTGTATGAAGATTGTCTTCATGATCTTCACCTCGAGTAGCTAAACTTTCGAAATGGTCTCGGGGTTCTGGCGGTTGAACGCCGATTCTTGTAATATTTTCTATATTACAGTGTATTTTTTGAACTAAAATTCGGCTAACTTGTATTTTTTCTTTCTACCAAAATAACAGCCTAAAGCGTTTCCAAACATTCTGTGCCTAATTTACAGCTTAATTTTTCTTTAATTTCCAGACAAATACTATTGCGACACGATTCATTTCAAAATAACAACACTTTAAGATCGGAACCACTATATTTAGGGATTCTTCAGTTACTCATATTAGATAGTCTTTCTCCAGATATGAGTGAAGATAATTAATCTTAAACCGGTTCCTTCGGTATTCTCCAGTGAATCCAGAAACTGCAAAAACACCTGAAGTAGTTTCGAAATGGTTATCTGAATCCTTTTCGTAATTGTCTTTGGAAAAAGTAGATGGACGATTGCTATCTAAGGTCTACAATTTTGAATCAGTAGTTTTTTTTCGGATCATCGCTCTTTTATACCCCTCAGGAAATTGCAACTGTCGGCTAATTCATCCTTTATGACAGGTTCTTGTCTATACGCCGCTTTAAAATTTCCAATTAACATTGAACTCAACGTATGCCCAATCTATGACTTAACGTAACTCAGCTTACACGCCCATTCGATTTTATCGCCAGCCATCTCAATAGTTCTAAACCTACTGAGCCCTTAGCAGCCCCAGTACTACTTTGATGTATCTTTGAAAATATTCTATCCTCTTACCACAGTCTGTTAAGTTCAGAATGGTGTTACTTAACCGCAAACGAGAGTTGACGCTGTTCCTGCCACTTGCGGCGAGGCCGTACCCGTCACTCATCATTCATTGCTCATGGCGGAACCCACCTCCAGGAATTGTAGGATGTACTCGTTTTCTTCTTCACTGGGCCTCGGTTTAATCTATCGTCTAGACAAATGAGCGGTACTCTCCCGATTCCGGTAATTTATAGGAGCCTTCCCAATCTCAATTTCAATTGTTTATAGCATTGACAAGATTAACAGTCCTCCCTCTTTGGTCACCCGTCCTTGGCCCAGAGTTAGAAACGGCGAGAGCCGGTCACGATATAACTCACAATCGGTAACAATCTCAGAGCACTGTCGTTTATTAATTTGTGGGAAAATGTATTTATATTCTTGTAGATAGATTTATATTTCATGGGTTTACAAGCATACAATCATGCGTTCCGATTTGTCAATGTACAATGTTTCGAATATATTATTGTTGTTACCGTCTTGCTACGCGACAGTGTAACTGTTATTTACAGAGCTGAAGTGGAATAATCATAGTACGCACAGATACTACTGTGAATCTATTTTTAATAGTTCGTCAACTGGCCTTGTTAGAATTCGGGAGAAGTATCTTTTCATGACTTTCATCTCCCCCAATAATTCTCCCCGCTAATAATTATACCACTCAGATTGCATGGTCCCTCCACGCAAATCGTCCAATCAAATTATTGGAGGTGTACTATTGAGTATGGCGAGGACACAAAACGCGAGCCATAGCGGATCAGACATAGCTGCTTTATTGGCCCATAACGTATTGGCATTTCACTATTTAATCATAATCATCGAGTATCTTTCATCGCATTTAAAATGTTCTATGCGCGGACGGGAAAATAACGGAGCGAAGGCCCGGGCCTATCGGTCAGTTCCGGCCTTCGAAAACGCTTCCGGCAATTTGAACACGCAACGCTTCAATCACCCGACAATTAATGGCTCTGTTATCGCCCCGGGGGGAACTTCTAAATGATACTTAGCGTCCGCGCAAGTGTAAGCGCTTTCTCCCGTACCCAGAAACGGGGGAAAGTTTGGACCCGACAAAAAAATCTTTTCTTCCTTTTGATAACATAAGTTTTTGAACGCGGGCCATACATATTTTTGAACGGTCAGTAAAAGTTGTACTCGAAGCCAAGTAAAAGTTTCCGGGCTGTGAAACAACATTCCGTCCAACCGTTGCACGGGTTTCATGATGCGAATTTGGTCTTGCTCCAGACGGAAAGTATGTTGTAAATACATTCTGATTAATTATATCGGTATATGTTGAACATACTGTTCATTGAAATTATATGGGGGGACTATACTTATCATTTTGGTCATTTATGTTCATATTTTTTATTATGTATAGGAAATATACTATGTAGTTAGGTTAATGAACTATAGATGATACAGATTTAATAAGAAAATTTCAGATTCTGATTTATAATTAGTTTTGATCAGAGTGTTTCTCCGTTTGGATCATATACTTGAAATATGACCTTTAGGGTGAAAACAAAGCAATTATCTCAGCTCTAATGCACTGCAGATTAGGGACCCAATTAGCACGTGACGATCGAATTGTAGGATGATTTTCGGAATTTTAATCGTGTCAAGAATAAACAATCCGAGGAATATGTGGAGCCTTTCTGCTTATGAATAGCAGAGCTTGTTAAATTATACGGCTGCTCTAAGCAGAATTTATACGTCGCCTGCATAAAATGCAAAGTTTAAGGTAAATTTTTTCGAAGTCGGTTTACTTTGACATTTATAACGAAGGCCGGCGGGACGATTTGGCGGTTGCGTTCCAATAATAGTGCGGCTTATACGGTCTGGGTCGAACGCTCGGCTCTTGGCAATAAAGTTCAAGAGCCCCATTCATTCCGAGCGGACAAACGGAACCGCGTCGCGTTTGAGTCTTAGAATTTTCTTAAAGGACTTCTATGCAGTTCGATCTCTATTGTATCGGTATGTTCAGGTCAAGAAAGTCAATATTTTGAAATAAATCCCGTATCTAACATTGTAGGTTTACACCTTCTTTTTTCATCTGTTATTTTCAGTTTTGCAGAAAGAGAAGTGAAATTGAGTTGTAAAATCAAGTAGGTATTGCATTCGTGTCTGAGGTTTACTTTCTTCAATCGCATTAAAATGATTCGATTAAGGGGGGGTATCCAAGTGAAATTACAAACTCGTCAGCCCACCGATCGGATTGTCCGAAGGCTGTCGCGGCCAAATTGTATTTCAATATCTCGGCTCTAATCACTGTCATTATTCGCTTGTTAATCATCCTGGACAGTGTACACGAGATCGACCATGTTTTCGTTTCGATGTTTGCCAGTTACACGGCCAGTAGCGATGTCCATAAAACGCTAATGGCGTCCACTTTCTAACGCGTCTTGTCACGACCCCCCGGCCAAGTGAGTGCTCGAGCCCTGACGGTCCCAATTCTTTTAACGGTCGAATCGGCGGCCCCAACCCGATTTCTCCGTTGGGTCTAGATCTTGGAAACGAGTCTGTTAATTGGCGCCGTAAATTTTCGACCCTGGCGGGACACAGGTCAAGATAATGGCAGAGCAGAAGGCGCACCCGATACTACAACGCAAAGCTCGGTTTTCTTCTGTCGAATGCCATATTTACTATTTTAAACATTTCGAAAATATTTAAGTAGTAGATTTAAATAGTTTCCTTAAATAGTAACTTTTCGAGTGTACTAAATTTGTTGTAAACTGTGTAAAATCCAAATATTCTCAACTTTAACGATTAGTCTAATGTAGACTGTAATTTCCCTCCTAGACTCACGTGAGGGAGCCTACTCTTCGTTTCATTTTCCTTTTTTGTCTTGCTTTCGAATACTCCCCGTCGTCAGTAGCTAACAGGCAGAGTATCCTGATTTACTCAATAGCTTTATTGAGTAAATTAATACAAATTACTTTCTTTATTGGTTATGAGAATTTCTATAATCTCATTAAAATGTATAAAATAAATTATCCACCAGATATCGATATACATTTCTGCTCATAGCTGAACTCATTTTACATTTTCTGCTGACCACTCTTTTCACATACTAAAAGTACTTGTGAATAAGTTTAGTGTCCGAAAAAGAAGGGAATGGCAGGATATTTGCTCCTGGTATCTCCTGGAGTCCGTTTGTGTGGAGGTTGCTGCCTCTATTTCCGTCGGTAGTTCCACGGCCTGCTAAATCTCATTTTTATCTTTCCTTAACAAAATATTTTGACGTTCCTCGAATAGTTCTCCAGTCCTTTCATCCGTTCTGTCTTCCTGCCGGCTTTTCTGAGGCGGTGCAATGTCCCCCTTGTCTTTTGGAAAAAAATCGTTTCATCGCTTCTCTTACTCAAAAATTGTTGACATATAATGTATAATTTACTTGTAATAATTGCACATGTAATACTAATTATTATATGTATTCGGTAAGATTTTCGGCAACCACGAGTTCCTCAAAATGCGTAGACCTTGTTTGGATATCATAACGAATGCAGTACAGCATTAAGTTTCACTCCTGAATTCTAAATCATCCCAATCGTCTAGAGCAAACATTGCTTGATATTCCAAACTGTCTTTTCGCGACTAAAAAGGAAGTGGCCCCGAGACATACACAAAATTTTAAATAAGATAATGTCGGGACGAAGAAAAATTCCAGACATTTATTGCATATATGTACGGGTTATGACCATGAAATTTCTACACGGTCCAGTTAAATCCTTATCTTATAAAATTCTTGTTCTTCGCTTAGTGTCCTTTTTTTTAAATTTTCGATTCCTAATTGGTCTCCGCTAATGTTAAAAGTAGGGGGACTGAAGTGGTGGATGTCACTTAAGCTATATTAGGACGAGGATTAGATGGGCTGTGTATGAGCCTTCAGGAGAGGATTGGCACCGAGCCAACCGTTTGATTATGTGGGAGAAACCAAAGTATACATTCTTTACGTTCCATATATAATACTATTTAAGGCAACTTTAGTAGGAAATATAGTGAAGGAATGATTTTAAATGACTGAAGTTCATTTAAAATACGTAGGGGAAGGATTCTTTTTTCAGCCACATTACTTAACAACAACTAAGTATGCTAAATAATAAATATTATTACACACAATAAAACAAATAATGAAAAACATATCACCAGGAAAACTGACATGTTTAAGGGTAGAATTTATGTATTTTATTGTGCACTAAACAATGATATGGTTTCGGTTGGACCGCTTTCTTTTGTCAAAGCTAAATAATGTGAACGTTTTCATTTTCGAATAAGGACGGCCCGATAGTCATCTTCATCCGCTTTTCTTTTTCATCCTGTCCTTTCAAATCTTGTGCAACGAGCTGTGCGAAATATTCACTCTTGGCCGTGACATTTGGTAAGTTCACAGCATCCGGCGGTTGCGCCGCCGATCCTGCGGTATGAGCCGAAGATCGATTTGATTCTGGAAAAATGTCTCCTTATAATTACCGCTGGCTCTCTATCGCTTTGCAATAATGACCGACTAGCCCACCTCCTAATTGGAGACTTTCTTCAGGATCGGCCGACCGGTAGGTGCGGGTATCATTAGCACATTCGTTGGCGGCGTGTAAAAATCGATAGCTAATTCACTCGCTTGGTCAGTCTCTTTATGACGTCGATTTGAAGGAAAAAAACAGTAATCCAGTACGGTTAGTTTAAAATACGATTGACTAAAGCACTAATTACGTTACTGGGGGGTTGAGGGGTCCATGTAGGTCTAAAACAGTAACCGTAGCAACTTCGAATAGAGGTTTAGTTTTAGAAATTTTATATATAATAATTATTATATTAAAAATTCTTTATCTTATTATTTTTCTGGAATATTTTAAAGCATGACTGTCAGATCTTTATGGAGAAGAAATAATCATATTCATTTCCGTGTATTCCGTGCCACGAAATAATTTTATTTCTATAAATGTGCCTTTAAAACTGTATAGATCAAATAAAATTACTTTCGATGTATTGCCGTTTTATTCGGAACTGTTATTATATGACATATTATTAAGATCATAACCTCTTAAAATTTTAATTGTTTTTCTGTAAGGACTGCCCTGTAAGGTAGTGCCTTTCGAATATCGTTTGAGGAAGTAACTCGGTTGAGACGTTTCAAGGGCCGCTGTACACGCTTGTCGTGCCGCATTTAGCCCGTTAAAGGGAAAAAGGAAGCTCCCTCCCCCTTTGCGCCTTCAACCCCGTGTACAGGAATAGAAGAAAAAGCCCCTAATAATAATGGTCTTAGCCGAGAAGATAGGCGATAATAACTCTTCAACAAGACTAGGAGCGGGATTGGGAGGTGCTTGTGATGTGTAGCGTCTGGAGAGTATGTGAGCGGAGTGAGATCACAGTCACAACCGGTGGTCTGTGAACAGAATGCGACTCGGGGAAGACCGACACTTGGCTTCCTGTGCGTCCCTCAATATCTCCCGTATTGTCGTGTATTAGAGACGGGGCCTACAATAATGGCAGGACGTATTTTATTTTCTCTTTCTTTTTCTTCTCTCCCCCCCCCACTCTCTTTCTCTTTTTACGCTCCACCGTTTCCATTTTTCATTTACACTACCGACACCAGGCGGTAGAAGGAAGTGCGGGTTCGACGCCCTCGCGGTCAAAACAGTTGACGCCCCCCTGTGATTGTTTCGACAGGATCCATTTAAGTTCTGTCGAGTATATTTTCTCTATTCGGGTTTACATTTAATACTAATGAGGCTGTAGGATAACAATATTCTCACCACTCTTACTGGTTAAATAATTACTTAAGTATAATGACTATGCATTGACAATGTAATTAACAAAGTTAATTCTCAACGAGTGATTGAAGAATTCATTATTGACTGAAGTTTGAAATTAATTTTTCTTTAATTTGAACTAATTAATCTATATAATAATAGTCAAATGGCGTTTGTCTGTGTGTGTGTGTGTGTGTGTGTGTGTGTGTGTTCGCTATGCATAAAGCACTAATTAATCAACAACATATTACAAATATAACAATAATCCAACACGAAACTGACCCCGTGAAAATAGCTAATATAATAACAACAGAAATTTTCCCAGTAACACAAAACACAAACTACAACGACAATATAAACAAGACACCACTAAGAACAGACGATGATTTCACAAGACCTTTCACAAAATACGAACTTAAAGTAGCAATAAAGAAAATTAAAAAAACGTTAAAACACCAGGCCCAGATGGAATCAGCAACGAAATTATCACTGCCTAAACAGACAAACAACAAACACATACTGCTCAAATTATATAGTAGCATATGGAACACAGGCACAATACCACATTATTGGCTAGACATCACAATTATCCCAATATTAAAACCCGGCAAAAACAGCATACCCTCTAAGATACCGACCAGTAGCACTAACTAGTTTACAATAAAATTACAATGCAGTTTAAATACATGCAAAACTGCAAATAAAAATAATTGTTAAACATTCAAAGACGGATCATTCAACTCCCTCTAGGATACCGTATACATACGGTCTTTTTATTATCATCTGTCACCTAGATGACAATTTGTTCAACACAATTATTTCCCTTGGGAAGCAACATATTAATAAATCTTTCTTTCTTGTTAGTGACAATTGCAATAAGCGTATTATGTTGTGCAAACTAATTCAATGAGGCCGTTGTCTTCATTTTTGTGAACTTTACGGTCTATTTGTAACCACTTCCGTGGTAACGACCGGCCTCTTGAACTCTTCAGTGTTGAATATTTAATCCGGTTTAAATATTGTAACTGTTCGAGTAGGAGTGAGAGTGAGGGAGGGAGGGGGACAGAGAGAGAGAGAGAGCCGTTATTCAAAGTGACAACTGCGGGGCCGGCCGGTCGGCCAGCTTCCTTTTGTCGCCCCCTCATTGTAGTCGATGTGTCCTATTTTTAAATGTCTCAACTGGCTTTTTATTCGCTCGTCATTTTCTTTCCTTTTGTATTTTTTCCCTTTCAAAAATTAGTCGAACGCCCCCTCCCTTCCCCTCAACTAATGTATCACCTATTTTGTAGGCCGACGGCATTGTTGGTCTATGGTGTGTTACGTTAGTACATTACTCTTCTTACGAGGTCGTCTCCCGTACTCGTAACAAAAATGTCATCGTGTCGACAGCGAATGAGGCAGACCACTGCCTCAAGTACCTTCAACAAGAAAATAAATTGATAGTTTATAATTTGATTCGATTACATTGTCAAATTTCTGCGTCATACATTTTCGCTTAGTATTTAAACAAGGTATAAAATCAATCAACAATCCGCATTTTTTCAAACTAGCTATATGTCAAATGCGCTTCAGATAATTGCTAACAGGATTTGATTCTTTTAGAAATTGATTATGGAAGTTCAGAAAACGTATATTTTCATTTCTATGGTTGGAAGAATTGGACTTGGTTTGTATATATTTATTGACAACTGAAACAATATTATAAATGAAGTAAAATAATGCATGAACTAATAAGCACCGTTATTTCTTTTCAGGTGAGTAACCAAATATAAGATGCTGTGTACCAATTCATGGAGGTGGGGTAAGTTTTAAACTTTAATGTTATAATCGGTAGTATCACGAGGAGCTACAAAAAATGTTAAGGAAAACTTGGTATCGGAAGCGATTATACATGGATGTATAAATGGGTCGTAATATATAATATGGGAACTGTCTTTAACCATGTAACAGTGCTACTGTTTGCATTGAACAAACTATTTGTGCGTAGTTTATTTATACCCCCGGCGCTTGCAACTCCCAAGAACCTCTAGTGTACAAATCTGCGTGTGTTCCCCGGTGGTTTCTGTGCAATATACCGGGCGCCCGTTTGCCGCCCTCGGTCCCGTTTAATTCCCAAAGGTGTCCTGGAAAGGCAGCGACAGTAAAACTGGGGGGCTCTGAAAACAACTGTCGCCATAGCGACCGACGCTTGCGGTAATCCATGCCGGCGCTCGCCCCTCCAACCAGCAACCTCTAATGAAACGTCAGCCCTGCTCGGTCCAAAAACGTTCCTTTAATAGAGTATACACTCGAATAAAGTACCCGAACAATAACCTATGGAATTAATTAGATTTATATATATATATATATATATATATTTATATATATATCCGCCCTTTTGCGTAAAATGTTCCAAAAAACGCGTGCATTTGTCAATATTGCCTCAATACTCATTCAAATAGTACTCAGATCGTTCTTTAGTTTGCAGATGTTCGAATTAGATGCCCAATGAGAATAATTAAATACACTCAGTATTAGAATACTATAAATGTCATAATTCACATTTATTATTGTATTTAAAGTAAATGTCCACGGCTGTTATACATAAAATAATATGTTATTGTACCGTATTCTAATATTTGCAATGTTATGTTTTCCGCATGTTGCATGATATTGCATCATTAGTTTTCCGTGTGGGAATTTTAAGTCACATATAAAATAAACAAATTCAAGAAGAAGTGCAGCCTTAGCCAAAGCAAGAGTTTGTAACACATTTTAATCGTTGAGAGAAGGATTTAGCAGGCGGACTGAATGGCTGGGGATCGAAAACGAATCTACCCCGTGGGTCGTTAATCGTCGCCGCGCGTGGGCGTCGTGAACTCGACAGCGCTTTACGAGGCAAACTTTGTTTGCGGTGCCGAAAGTTTCGGGGTCGCGCCCCAACCCCAAAGCCCCCCCCCCGAAACTTGGTTCCAAGTCCCGAGTTCAGAAGAGGCAAGTCTCGGCCTAGGCACGCAATGAAATTGCAGCGGTTTCTTCGAGCGTCGGAGAAAGAAAGAATCTTCAAAATTGAATCTTCTCGCCCCCCTCCTCCAAACCTCCCCGCAGCCGATATCGGAAAAGTTACTCCGGCTTCAAACTTTATTTACTTTTTTTTTAAGAGTGGTTTTCATCTCTTTTTTCTTGTTTAGATGCTCGGTCGAGTCGAGCAGTGGTTTTACTGTGTGACTGGCTGAGTGACTTTTGTGTGGTGACGAAGCCATTACGTTTCAAACAGTTCTTTACACTTCCCTTGTCCTAAAGCCTAAGTTCAAACAGTGCCTGGGTACTTTGTTTGGCTATGGTTGGATGTCGCCCATGTTTAGCGTTTGTGTTTTATTTCTCTTAAAATTTGAAATAGCACTTAACGAAGAAATTTGAGTATAATATTGATATGACCATATAAACATCCATTTAATGACAGAAAGGTTTTCAAGGTGAAACAGAACTGAAAACAGACGAATGTCCTTATTCTACAAGTCTTATTGGTGCATTTTTAGATTTTGTAGATTGATTTCAAATTAACTAATGTCGGCGGGGAAAATGGATTTTATACAGCATTGTACACTGTCATTAGCTTCGTATCTACAAATATGATAACTACAAATTGTAATTGACAGTAATTGCAATTGACTTTTTTTTTATAATTATAGAATAACAGCATGCAGGATGTTGCAAAGGGCAATCGTCATGTTTGAGTGGAATTTCCTTTTTCAATTTGAATAAATTTGTTAATAAAATTCTCGGTAATTCCGGATTTATTCATTTTATTTTTTTTCTTCAGATAGTTGAATCCCACTCGTGGTATGTAATCGCCGGATCGTGATTGGTGTTGTCGGGTTAAGTATGATGAATAATGGTAATAAATTATGCTTTAAGATGCACTTTTTAGATGGCGTTTTAGCTTCTTTTATTATTTATTTGTCATCGAATTAAGCGATAGACGGTCGGCGGTTAGAAAAATGTGCGTGTTAGTCACTTATTGCGTGGGATCGCATTCGTATTTTAATAAATGTAATATATTTCCGGAGAGAATTATTTGAAGATGATTCTCAAGATTCATTACATTTCTACTTTATAGTGTGGTTACAAAAAGGAGTAGAGCCAGCGTCCGCCGGAACTTGCAAATGGCTTTTCCACAGTGAATCGAATTTGTCAAGAAAGAGGGGTGAAGGGAATTAATTGGTGGGCTGACGTCAGATGTTAATTCTATAAATACCAGTTTATCTATCCTTCTGTGTGTGTGTGTGTGTGTGTGTGTGTGTGTGTGTGTGTGTGTGAGTGTGTATCTGTTTCTGTGTCTAATGTACGATCTCGTTTGAGTGGAGGAGCTGGCTCTTCTAACAAGCGGGCCGACTAATGACCACCCTTATGACCGTCGGACCCGGCACTGCTCCTATTCCCCTCCCTTCTCCCTCTCCCTCTCGTGTCTAGGCTTCTTTCATAGCCAATAGATAAGATCTTTAAGAGCTATGCACAGTGGTTATTCATCTCGGACTGAGTCGATCCGAGTCGATGACTAACTCTTGCTAAGGATAGAAGTTTAGAGAAGGGGGGGATATCTAAAAAAGAAAGAGGAAGAGATTGTTGTAACGCGATATCGAACGAGACGGTACCACTTCTGTATTGCATACATTATATCCAAGTCAATTTTTACAATTCGACCCGAAGACATTTTCAGAATCAGAATCTGAAATACTTCAGAATCTTTCATGCCCTCAAATGAAGTAAACCAAAAAATTTAATATCGTTTTATGCAATTTCACATCCCATAAAACCAGTGACATGACTGAAACTCCTCGTGATTTTCATCTCCTATTCGTTTGAACTCGTTGAATTTCGTTTGAACCATTTCGTTCGAACGTTGAAAATCTTATGAAAATTCGGCCCCCTTTGAATTTGAGAATATGTATCGTCCTTGAAAGAGAGAGAAAAAAAGACTTAATCTTTGGGATCTGGTTTGGCCCTGTTTCTAAACCCGATCCATTATTTTGAAACGGCGGCCAAATAAGGCGGCCGTCCCGTTTTGGTGTTAATTCGCCGCGGTGTAAAAGCAGCCTCGGAAATTGTGTACCAAGGGGCCTTCCTGGCCGGAAGAGGCATTGCGCTCTCCGTGAGATATCTGCGCTTTTAAATGATTAATGTCTCTTGTATTGCGGTGAAACGTTTTCTGGACCCGTCTCGATGCGGGGGCCATTAATCAGTTTTCAATTATGAACGCACAATTTTTCATCTTTTTCGTGTTGGATTTTTTGCGCTTATTTCAAAACGCTCCTCCTTATGTGGTGTCCAACTCTGTCGCTACTTCTCCCGAATAATTTTCCTATTACATGAACAGTATGAATCGATATTGTACAAAATCAGTTGTATACATAAACTATGTATACATACAATGCATACATAAACTTTATCCTAGGAATAATAGTTGAATCCATACGATTTGGTAACTCATTTGAAAACGCAACTCTGATGAACAGTAAAAGCCGTTGCAGTTTCTCACAATTGGTCCCATTACTTTGTTATGGGATTATTAGACCCGAATTAGTCAGGTTGTTTATTACAAAATAATTTTTTGGAGGACCGTAGTCAGAATATTTTTTTGCCACATTGTGTTTACGAACGAGCCATACTGTAATTCGTCCGTGTAACTACACGGTTGAGTTAACTAACTCAACTGAGAGCCAATTCGGCGGATCTGGCCCCACGAATATTTTATTTATCCGAATTGAGGCTGAGTGTTAGACAGGTTAGAGAGTGGGCAGGATGGGGCCAAGTTTCCTTAACCGTCTCAAAGGCCGAGCCGGGTTCCCGGTTGTTTCACCGCGCTCGAAACATTGGCCCCTGTCATGTTCTCCGATCCCAATAAAACGGCGATCCCGGTTTTTGTGCAATGGCTGTCTGTTTCACGTTCTGACGTTCATTTAATGTAGTCAGACTGACTTCAGTTTAGGCATCTTGACTTCGGTTTAAAGATTTCCCCTGCATTTTACTATACTCTTTCACAGAATACTAAGTATTGTTACTGACTTACAACAGTTGTAGAGTGGTTTGTCCGAATATTATCTACGTACGGAATGCCATTAGGATTTTCGGTCTTCTCTACATAATAATAACACATTATTAAGAAAGTCTTAGTAAATTTTAATATTGTATTTACAATAGTTAATTTCGTTCGGTTTAGACCCGGAAGGAAAACACCAAAGAAAGGAAAAAATAATAATTTCGCTTCGTTCTTCTTAGGAACTCAAGGTTCACGAGTCCACTCCCGTTCAGTACAACCAGGCAGTCTGCAGTTAATTTACCAAATGGAATTTAATTATTACGCTCTAAAAACATAATTACTTTCAAGAAACGGAGTCTGGCTACTTAAACCTGGCGCATTCCTCTTTTAGCCTCATTTCCCAATTATCTTTCTTAATTTTTTATTTGGGAAATCGACTTCCCGGAAAGAAGGATATCATCTAAACGATACCATCTCTGCTGATAGCACGAGCAAACATCACTTGATGGGGACCCTGATGTGGACATTTTGCGCGTCCTGTTATTTGAGATTCTTGTGTTTTCAATATGTGCAATATCCGAGGTGCAAAATATCCTGACGGCTATCGGCACGAAGGCCGCCAACCCCGTGATTCCTGTTTGTTATAAACATTTTACGAATTCCGGATTGTAATAAAATTGCACGTTTACTTTGAAGAGTCGTTTGGATTCCATTGGATTTGAATTCTATTGGAACTCATAATACAACAACATTATTGTAATTATTCGTCGTAATAAATAATTCGTTCTGGTTATAGTTTCGACTAGAAACGATATGGCGGTCTGAGTTCTATAATTCTGAGGTACTAACGACCCACTTAGATGTTCGTATAGTATGATGATAGTGTACCGCAGTGATACTGGAGCCATCTCACTCCCGGATTGAAAGAACCGGCGAATACCGTTTCAACCACGTAGGCTACTCGAATCAAAATGAAATTAATACGCTCGGTACGGTCTCTGGGCTATGGTTACGGTAGACGGTGGATGAACATACACAGAGAGCGTCATGAGTGTACGTTGCCACGCCTACCCGATTCATGACTCCGATTAGAGAGAGCTAATGCCGGAGTCGGAGCATGGTCTCCCGACCTCCATCTCGTCCTATCTCCGCCCGATACGGCACCGCGGCCCAGATCTCAATCGACGCTTCGATCCGATCGAAAAGTGGCAGCGACAAATAAGGCGGTGCGCCACGGCGGCTCGCCCTCAATATTCGGCCGCCCTATACTAGTTCAGCAGACCTAATGGCAGTTTAGTTAGTAACGAGCAAATATGGAACCGGGTATTATAAAGAACTGATCCAATTGCGTTAGGTCGTACTTATAATGTGATATAGAAAAATTGTATGATGATATTAAACATATATCATTCTAATAGATAGGTATTGTCCTTAAGCTAATTAAAATAATTACGCAATTTCAACGTACATAATGCGGGTATTATTCACTCAGTTTATATTTTCAAATTTATGAATCTCGGGGTTGGTCAATCCAAAAATTTTGTTTAGAGAACGTCAGTGAGTGACCTTCGCTTAATTAACATAAGCCTACGCTATTCACATCACCCACCCGGCCTTTATCTGTTTAGTTATTAATTTATATAATGTATACACGTAATTATATTATAATTAGCTTTGTATTGGGCGGCTCGTTAGTTGGGGGGGGGGGAGAGCTCGTAGGACGAATCGTATTTCGTCATCTCCGGACTAGCTGGGCCGACTGGGAACAGTAACTGGCTCTTACGTAACAGCCGCCACCCAGACATGGACAGGAACAAATTATCTTGTCTTTACATGTAAAATAGAAACGAAGGAAACACAGAAAGAAGACGGCAAAGGAGATTATCAAAGACGGCTAATTCAAAGTGTTGTACCTACACATATGTGGAGGAAAGACTATGATGGCAACACGGGTCAAGGTGAGATAAGGAGGAAGTTGCTACTAGTTTTTCAGGCGTTGAAAATCAGTACTTAAGGAAACAAGCATTTCTAACTGTTATAATACTGAATATTGTAAGCAGTGAAAGTTGGTATAACCCCCTATATGAGTAATACTATTTTATATGGATTATTTTTAGGGTTCCTGTAAGAAAAGACTGTTGTATTTGAGTATTCTGTGTTTGCGATAATTCCAGGACAAGTTTCCTATTTTTTTTTTATTTAAACCGGATGTACAATTCAATTGTAACAAACATTTTGTCCCCTAGTTGTGTGTATGAAAGGAAACGTATCTGCAAGTCGCCAAGAAGCAAAACGGGTTATCTTGAGAATAAAACCTAAAACGGTATTTTTTGTTGAAAACATTTTTATTTAACCCGATGGGCTAGGTCGAAAATTCACAGCGAAAGAGCTTTTCTTCTGGCGGCCACTAGACGCGTCAGCCGAGTCTGTCAAGTACCGGAAACATATGGAATGCGTGGGCCTTCACGATGCGCCCCGCTCTTAATGGTTTTAACATGCTTAGCTCTCCGTTAACCAACGTTATCCGGCCGAAAATACTAGGATCACGTTTCTCCGTAATTTATCGAAGCTTCACTGTGACTCTAACGAGGTTTTTTTCATAAAATTATTACAGTAAAAGTTTCCACTCTAATAGTAGTAAATATCCCTTGTGACTGCATGTACCTAGGTCGCCTATACCCAAAATAATTACCAACCGATGAAGGAGTGATTACAAAATGAATTAACAATAAATAATGAATTTAATAGTAATAGAGAAAATTACAATCGCTATTTATGAAATTATTTTACATGCAATTGAACTTTAATTATTGCTTTACTAATTATTTCTGTCCATATTTATAATAATAATTCTTACTCGGATTATCAACATGATATCGCTCTTAATACTTTTTGCCTCAATCATCGTGCATATCATGCAAGTGATAAGCGCTCAACGAATTGTACACCCTGTCTGTAATGTCTGAAGGAAGATTTTAAGATCAATTTTTTTTGTTATCGGCTATCTGAATGGATAAGGCGAGCCCGTAATGTTAAAAAGTAAAAAGAAAAAAATCTATAAAGGTCTGAGAAGGTTCAAAAGGAAATTATCACGTCATAAAATTGATTGACATCCGACAGCATTGCCCGGCCACTCCACCGCCTCTGTCTCTTCTGTCATCTACACTTACTTATGAAACCTCTTTCTTTCGAGCCTTCGTTCTTTATTTCATTCCAACCGTATTCGTTCAACCGGATCGCTTCAATGTCGTTACCCAATGTTTTCCTTGATTATTCAGAATTTTCTTTTGACAAGATTAGATTGCTAAACTTATCGGGGGTGTGACGACAGTTTTAAGGTAATTAAAAATTTACAGGAAAATCAGTCTGACGGTAGTCCTATTTAATTAGTTCATTATAACTGAATTATCCCCAGAGTCAAAATAGCTATACAATTTTATAACCGGTGTCTCGTTAATGTCCTTCGGCATCCCTCTTGTAATTTTATTATAAAAAATATTAAAAAGTCTTTTAATTAAAAAAAAAACGAGCTGGGCAATGATCTGATAGACAGCTTAAAGAATACGACGTCATGACGTATTCGCTACCGTGCAATAGGCACCCGTATGTCACGAAACGGGCCTCACTGCCCGAGTGAATTTGACCCAATGAACCGATAATGGAGTGCTAATTGGCGGCCGTCAGTTTAAAAAGATGATTGTTTAAATACGGTCGATTGCCTGTTACAGTTTTAGTCGAATTAACGGGGAGGGCCCCTCCTTTTTGTTAATTGGTTCAATTAATTTGCCTTTCTGTTTTTAACCCGTTACTTACTTTCTGACTTCCTCCGGTTTTTTAATTTGTAGAATAATTGCTTTCTAATTGGCATAATTTATCACTCAAAGATGTTTACATCGTCGTCCATCGTTTTATCCTGTGCCCACAGAACGTACTTATTTTGTGTTAGCGAAATTGGTCAATTGGTCAGCGGCATACAATAATTTTAAATCTATTATTTTCTGATGCCTTCGCTTGCGGGATATTTTTAAGACATTAAATTATGATATATATAAAATCTATATTCGGAACCAGCTACATTGATTGAACATGGAAATATGTAGAAGAACGTGAACAAAAAACATTACTTCAATGCTAACCGGCAATGGAAACGTAAAACGTGCTTTTATTTGAAAATAATCTGAACTTAATGTGAAACGGCTCTATAAGAAGAGAAATTTTGCGCCTTCCTAATATGGTACCAGTGATATTTCCAAAAGACTACCGCTTAAATATCTTCCGGCCGAATAATTCTGCCGACGCCAGTACTTTCGCCTAGCGCTATGTCTACTATTTCGTTACCTATTAAAAAAACGAAACCGGGTTTTAAAAGTTTTACTAAAAAAAATGAGGCGTTCCCAGGTTAGTCCCGGTCGCCCCTATTCCGCACGAAGACGCTTTCACCCTGGCCGGACAGCAGGGGCAATCGCTGGTCCCGATTTGCTGTCGGCTGTCCGAAAAATAAGAAACAGAAAATATTAGGGGGATTAAATACCTGGCTAGCTGCGGTGCTAGGTTCTGGTCCGGTCTTATTGAAGAATGCGTTATTACTTTCTCCGCGGACGCGGAATGGTGAAAGCTCCACACACGTATAGAAGAAAGAAGATAACGTTATGCACGAACATGCATTTAGGACATACTCGAATTAACGGCAATTAGTTTCACTTACTAGTATAAAGCCTGTAAAGTTAGTTTAACTACAAAAAAAAATAACACTTTAAATGGAATCCTGAAGGTTCCATTAAAAAGCTGTGTGGGCGCGAGGTTCAGGTTTTGTTCCTGTTTTTTGTAAGTTTGGGTAAATTATAATCTTGTGTTTGATATTTAAATTCATAATCACTGATATTCGAATTGTGTAAGCTTTTGGTAGGTAATTTATACGTGTTTACCTTTTGTAACAACTGTATGCTGGCTTATGTTGTCTTACTTATATTTAATGCAGTAAGCAGGGTTAAACAATTTTAATTGAGTTCTCGAAGCGATACAGCGGAGTTATTCTGTTCTGTAATTTCCTCCAGGGTGGGCTCTAATTCAAAACTCTAATTCGGTTTGCGGCAAGATCAGCGCCAGAGCGTGAATTGCGGCGGTGGTGCAGGGGGATGGGCCCGAAGTTGCTCCTGCTCTTGATGCGGGTGCTTGCGCTTGTACGTGCGGGCGCGGACGCGTTTGTATAATCAATAAGGGCAGTCCTTAGAGGGGCTGCGTGCTGTGTAGGGGTGAATGAGGCGATGCCAGGGAGGTATAGGAGCACTTTTCAAGGTTTCCTCTCCCTATTCTATTCAGTCTCAATTCTCTCCCTCTCGCTCCCTTTCTCCAGTCTCTGCGTATGTTTTTGGCGGCACGAGTTGTACACACGCAGCCGAATGGGAACCGAACTGCTCCTTGATCCTTCCTTTACACCTGGGAATAAGTGGAGGACTTACATTAAGCGCTCCCGCATGTTAAGTGTGTTCGGTTTCCCGTGTAACTCCCTGCATTTACAATACCGCCTATTATCTCGCCTCTCTTGTACCCGCCAAGCAGCGTCGCGGAAAGCGTTCAAAACAACGTTATGTTATGTTACATGTCATGTACGTGCAAAGATGTCGTGCACATTTGGTAGATCAAATTAAATATGCACGATGCCTCCTGCCGTATTGGGGTATGTCGTTTCTGGAACAGAAGGGTTACTCAGCTATTAAATAGTAAATAGACCGCACAAATATATCACATTGTTCCGTATAAATGTGCTAATTTTATGAATTTTTTGTGTAAAGAAAATAAAATATACGTAGAATTTTATGATTTGTACCTCAAAATTAAAGTTCGGCAGTAATATCGTGGCTTCATGGTACCATTGTTATTTATCATAGAAGATAATTTACTAGATTTGATATCAAGTATATGATCGTCCGGTTCTTCATATGTTTAATGATGTTAATGTGTAGATCGTTAAGAACTTCAAGAACAACCTTAATACTCCAAAGATTATTGAATCTCCTTTCTATTTTTTTTGTTTGCGGCGTGGATGTAATATCCAATTCCTGAGGTGCGTAGGGGGTAAAATATGTGTATTGGGGCGGAAGGGTGCGTCTGGGTTTTGATTAAAATGGTCTCGAGTTGCGGACATTCGTCCGGTGTAATGCGGAACTCTCATCAAGTATCCCATCCCCCCGGGCCGCTCTCTCTGCTGCTCTCTAGACCCCCAGCCACTTCACATTACACGCTTTGACTTTCACAAGGCCGTCTCCCCCACCGATCCCCCGTTAAAATATTTGCATGCCAGTCTCTCAGACACTCAACGTCGAACAAGTTTCAATCATTTTTATATTTCCAAACAAGATCTACGAAAGGTTGGGTTGAGCGTTGAAACGCTTTTTTTTAAATTTATAAGCGTATAAATAGTTTTCTATATATTTATATAGAACATTCTACCTTACGCTATTTGCGCATTATATCGTATTTCTTATCACGAAATATGTCACGGAATGTTTACCTTATCAGTGCTGATAATCCAGAAACTCTACTAATGTTAACTGAAAGGAAAACTATACGTTGAGCTTAATGCACATAGTGTGCATACACATAGAGAGAAATGATTTTACGAATTATGATTAAGTACGCGCACAGGGGGGGATACTACTAATAAATCAGGCCTCAGGTCGCTCCCTCTTTCGGCCATTCAATCTTCATAATGCTTTCACATCTTCCTCTTCTCCCATTTTATCTGGCTGTTTCCCCTCCCTTTTATATGGGCAAGCCCTCTAATGGTATTGAAGGCACCTGTTCTCTCCCTCGGTTACTCTACACCGCTCCTTTTATTTCCTCCCCTCCCCTCCGCGTTTCCACTTCCTCAGGTTCCTCTAATACGTATTAAACTGTGTCCGCCGTGCACTGTAATTGAAGCCGTTTGGCCGGCAACTTTCTATGGCTCCCCCCAATTTGTTTCAAGGCGTATTGTTGTATATAGCAAAGTTTATTGGCCGCTGTTGAAAATGTCACGTTTTCAGGTTACAATAAAGGCGCTATAACATTTCACGCCGACATAATCACTTGAACAATAACCCTCGCAAGTAATAAGGAATTAGCAGTTCGTTTAGTTTTTCTTGTTTAGCTCTGGCGATGTATCGCCAGCCCCTGTTGCTTTCTGCAAAGAATTAATATAAGATTCTACTTACGTGCATCGGTTGTCTTTGGAGAATAATTTTATCACTGTTTCTTACACTTTTTAACAGTTTTACAGTTTTTCACCGAAAAAATGTATACGATTATATTCCCCAACAACTGCGCCCTCAGCGATAAATATCCCTTGCTCGATTAGTTACTTATAGAAGAACGTACATATAACTAATGGGACTGTGAAATTTTTAGTGATGTAATTATACAACTATTAGATAGTTGTTATCTGACTAATATTTACCATATGCTAGATCACCAGATAGCAAACTGATGATGAAAGAAGGAGAGCCCGGTTCTTAATGACGTAACTTCAATAATGCATTAAATAATTCAGTATGTAATTAAATGGTAATGTGTGCCTGTATCAAACGATTTTAACATGTCAGGGTGTATAATTTATGCTCTTATCATAAGATTCTATTAATAACAGTCCTTAATTTACGATTCCACTAGTTTTGCGATATTTTATCTCCCAACGTCGATTTGGCTAGACCAGTCAGTAGCATTTCGTTAGTAATTTTTTTTTACAATTCTATCAATGCAATTTACCGCCTGTACTTTGCTATTGATCAAGAAACGAGATTAACAATTATTGTATCTCTCATATGTCGGCGGGTCGACGTCGTCGTCGTCGTGACATCGGGTTCAACCTTAGCGGCGGCTTCAGATAAATTATTTTCTAAGCCGTTTGTCTCTCTCTTTCTCCTTCCTTCCGTCATCCGCAATGCGGCTTGAAGATGGCTCGAGGGAGATACAGTTCGTGTTTTTGCGACGCTATTAGCGTGTAGGAGCCGGAACCGCGGCGGACAATTTGATAAACGGCACTTTTCTGCGCCGGAAAGCGAGTTGTCATTGACCGCGCGCACGAACACGGGCCGACTGTTTCCTGAAGTTCGCAGGCTTCGTGTTCCGTGTGCCTCATTTCCCGATTCATAAAACAAGGGACGAGCCTGACAAGTGGAAATATTCATTACACACAGTTTTAAATGCATAGGTGTTGGGTATCTCCGGTATTCTGGAATCAACTGTGAGCCAATTGTTTACATTAAAATTCTCGAGTAATTATAAAATTTGTACCTTGCTGGAAATGGAACCCGGAATATTTTGTTGCAATGTAGCCAAACTGGGTCAAATGCATTGTCCACGTGATACATAACAAAATATATATGTACAATACTGGAGAAATAAACAGAAAATCCCTTTATATTACAACCAGCACTAATAGAGTACGCTGCCACACACTAGGAATCCATGTCGCGATTGGTCATGACGCTAATTCAGAATATTGATCGCGATAAATTGAATAATCGGCGGGGGCGCCGATCGGAAATTTTCTTAACGAGACGCCTCATAAATCAGACTGGCCATTCAACTATTGCCCGCTTCGTCATTAGTCGTCTCCCCTTGGAATTTTTTCAGGGCGAAGTCAGATTATCTCTCGTCGGCACATGAACGATCCACCTTTTTACCGATGTAACTTATCGGTCTAGCGGACTGTCAGAAATCATTTTATTTACTAGCTACCTATGTACGTCGGTTTTGTGCAAATATTCCCTCGCTAGAAATGAATCCAGGTTTAGTTTCAAGGAGTAGGGTTTTATAAATAGATAGCTAAACGATATTAGATGTATGAATACCTCTTGAGTATACCGGTTTATTTAGAATAAACACTCCTTTAATGATAAGAATCGTATATCGTATCTAGTATCCTATTTTATATATTTCAGTTAATATTTTTTGTATTTCAGCTATGACTGCATTGCGTTTTGAATTATAGCTTCAAGCTTATTTAAGTTCCTTATTATGAGAAAAGAAGAACTTTTTATAATTGTATTGATTCTTCTCCAGAACCTTTGGATAAAGCGTATTCAAGTATTTATGTTACTAAACTAATACGTAACTAATCTCTAATTCCCTGACCGATTGTCTGAGCGCTAGGGAAAAGAGAAAATGTCGACAATACAGTGACACCGAGAATACAGGAAATATTGTTTGCCGATAATAATGCCCCTCGGACTGCGCATCTCATCGGTAATTGTTGTTAACGACTGTAGTTGGAGCCCATCAAGCGCGCTCTCCGCGTTCCCTCGTGATATTATTCGAAGCCCGGTTCTGTTGATTTGTGCCTGATGACACGTTGTCATCACCGCAAACCGGCGACATGCCGAACATGCAGGTTCGAACGTATCGTCATATCGAAAGGTGGGAAAAGGAATTTGCACGAATTGTATACCCGCCTTTGCGTGGACACGGAAACAAAGGGAGGTATTTAATGATTAATCGTTAGCACTGATGGGTCGCGATATTCGATTTGCCAAACACGAAATCCAGTACAAAATGATAACGCCATTCCGAGAATATAACGTTATATTTTCATCTCTCATGAAAACCGCCAAAGATCCAGATGGAGGATTATTATATTTTATAAGTAAACGTTGACCTCAAACTGAAACCATAAATTCTTAAAATGTTTAGAACAAATTGTGGTTAATTTCTGTATCCATTTTAGCCCAACCTAAGATTTAAAGTGTAAAATAATCGTTCGATTAGGCATGGGTTGTTCTTTTGCAATCCTGAATATAGTAATTCTGCAATTATCTTACTAAACTGAAATTAAAGGTTAAATATATTAATTATTTAAAATACAACCTTACAGTATGCAGTTATGCTTTTTTATTTGCTCATAATTCATTACTTTAGATCTTACGGTTTGTCGGCGTTTCTCTCCAATTTTCTTTTCTTTACAAAAGGTCCGTGATAGATAATTGGAAGAGTTCTGTATGGCGATAAATTAAATTGGGGACGGTGGAAGACGATTGGGCGGCATTATGTGGGGATTGGTGCGTAACGAAGGTTGATTGGCGGCTGGAGCCCTCCTCTGCTGTTTAGGCGGTTCGCTCAACCAAGATGATCGCCTTTGAACCATTATCCTACTTGGGGGCTTACGGTCATTTTCTCAGACGAGACATCTAATCTGTCTTAACCAGCATGCATTCAGTACTGTAAATTGGAGTTTGTTCGAACTACTAACGCAAGAACTTGAAGTATGACTCCATCCTTAAAATATCTTCTTTTTTTTAATTCACTTAGTACTACCTATAATTTCAATATGAATCAATCTACAATTGGCGGTTCTTTCTATAATAAGAACAATAATAGATTCAAATTCTATCTCTCTCCACTTGCCTATCGAAGCAGATTTACAGCTCTTTGGCCCATGTACCCTTCCTAACTTCCCTAGAATTCCTATTTTTATCGATAATGCTCTGATTCTTCCTTATACATCTGGCTCAAGACACACCGGCAACATTCCCGATGCCCTTTTAATTAATTAATTTTTTTAACCAGCTGGAATTCAGGTTTTACATATCAAATCATTTTTCCATTTCATAATCGATCAGGCGATTAAAACCGATTTAAGATTAGTTGTTCACCGTTATATCGGGCATATTGTTATGTTGCATCTATAACCCCGGCCTATATAGCGTTAACCGACCGAGAACCATAAATTTTATCGTTTGTCTTGAGATAAAAATGAATCACTTTTTCGGCTACCGGTCCGGTCCGACTCCGTTCCAATTACTTACGCCTAACGATCCTTGTCGGAATATTGAATCCTAATGTATGAATCTGATTTATATGATTGTGCTAGAAATATCAATTGAATGTATTACGACGCGTCAGTACTGCCTTTCTATTAATTTTATTTTATTCTTTCATTTTCAGGTGAGTGCTCAGTTTCCTGTTCAATTTACTGGAGGAATTACCGTTACGTAAGTTTATTCTGAGTAATTCTAATACAGAAACTTGTAACAGATGGGACAAAGGATGATAATACCACGGGATGAATGGTTAGGGATGTGAATATACCACGGTCTAATTGGGGTCAGTATAACTGGACAGAAAGAGTTATTAGAAATATTTTAAGTATCGTGATATGTTTTAGTATTGTCTGTTTCTATTTATCCATTAAAAACATTTTTGGGGCATATTTGAAGTTCGTTAATTTGTAAACACCTGTGTGAGGTTTCTGCATGGTTCAGAAATAGGCCATTTTCAAAATCAGTCAGTACATCATTCGTCTGGCGGGTTATTTATAGATTTTGTCCCGTCTACTTTCTCTTCAGGGGTTGTGGTGATAGGAGGGGGGGGGTCGTTCTTCTGAATTATCGGGACTTCGGCTGACTTAATCGGGCTGGAGCCGGAATTGGCCGGCGAATCCGATGGGAAAACCCGTCAGACGGCTTGGGGCCTGTTTCCAGTTGGTTCCGATCGGCCTAACCGCAAGCCCCCAAAGGTATGCAAGTGGCTTTCTTATTTAACCAGAAATATTTTTAATTTTTTTCTTACGGTCCTCAATAAATGAAAATGACATCTTTTCAACATTATTGTAGTACTATATCCAAACTTAGTAATTTTAAAAACTAAAATCTATTGAGTATATTGGATTTTATGAGCACCGCTCGTGAGTAATTAGTACTAAATTATTTAGTCCATTGCGGCATATAAAAAAGAGAAAACAAATTAAGTCTACACCATTAAAATAAATCATTTTACCTCCAAATACCGTTTCAATTATATTGAAACTATGTTGTAAATTGTTTCCTATTATACAATGATCTATAAATAGTAGTTTATTGTCGTTTAACCTACCTTAAGGCCAAGAAATTGAGGAGCCGGTAGAAGGAAGCCAGTTCTCGAAATTACGACTCTTAGTGTTCTATTCAAGGGCAGCGCACTCACACACAAGAGACTGGACTCTCGTAAAAGGACAATGGTTACATTAATCAAATACAGATTGAATCTTGCGGTGTCGGGTCGTTACTATTGAAGACAAAGAATTAATAATCCTCTTTGTTCCTCGCCGGAATACATCCAACCAACTCGCTTTGTTGCTGCCCCCGGTACCGCCATCTGGGTTTCGGTTACGCCCTAATACCCCGGTACCAGTTGTACAGGTGTGGATATTGTTTTAATTTACACAATTTTTCAATAATTAAGTGATGGAACAAACTGTTCCCAGGTGTTGAACTCAGGGTGCCGACAAGAATGCAATAAATAAATTGATTAAAATAAATAAATTGAATAAATAAAATTTTCTGAAAGGAAACGGAAGGGAAAAGGCAATCGCGGTTTCATGATAGGACGTTATTTCTCCTATGTCGAACTGAGCCAAAAAATAATTTGCATGATCAATGATTAGTTTCTTCAGCTTTATTTGAAAATACAATGTTCGCTTTGGTTGTCCCACAGTTCATTACTTGCTTCCGGTAACTCTTTCTTTGTCTTCTGTTCCTCAAATGATTTGAGCCTCATCGCAGTCAGAACATTTGCGGCATTGCATCATACCTCTCACCGAGTAATATGGCAGTTTCATACAGTGGACGATAAAGACCAGAATATTCTGTCGGTAAAGATTGATCCACATATAATATATATGTTATACTGGGTCAAAATTACACTATCGCATTATGCACTTGAGGAAACTATATAGCCCCCCTAGTCTTGGCCTGATGGTTTATAGTCTATATATGTGTTGATCAAAGCAATTTTTCATCTATTGTAGATGCAGTCCAAGGTACTTAATCCATTTCGGTATCGAATCGGTATACTTTATACGACATTTGTATGTTATCAGATACTAAAACGTACTTTAAATTGTAACTAGGAATTAAGGCATTAGTCAATAATGAAAATATTTATTACAGTTAAATATAAATATGAATAAATAAATATAAATATAGTTAAATAAGTAAAATTCTATCCAGACAGGCATTCGGTATCTCGATAATCTCTGTTTTTATTAATTCATAAATTTCATGTTTAAAATATTAGGAAAAGAATTTTTTAAGCTGTAACCGATGTTTTCTCAACTCCCTTTATCAAGGATTTGACGTCGTTGGTTGTGTTCCTTATCTAGATAGAAATTTTATTTCTGTTTATCTATCGCCGGGATCTCCACGAATGACAGAAGCCTCTATTAATAGTAGCTGGGACGTAGGGCGTCCTTGCAAAAGGTGGAAATCTACAATTTTACTCAACTCCAGAGAATATATTACAAATAAAAGACTTTTCCAATTGTTGTCTTTCATTCAATTTTACAGTTGATTTATTTCGACAGAATGAATAACTGAGAGATTTGGATTATTATTGTAGATATACGAATGTATATGGCTCTCACTAACACTCTAAGCCGTGTTTCGTCCAGAAGTAGAAACCCCAATCTCCTCCTAAACTCTTCTCTGCTTGGTCCACACTCGACGTTTCGGAATTTGTTCGATCCATCTTCAGGGGTCATATTTAAGTTCGACCGGCTGAGGGTCCCACTTTTTTTTACGATTGCCCTGATTGGCTGTCACATTCGGACCGACCTATCAAAAAAGGATCGTACATTTCAGCTGTCCTGCAGGTGGTGAACACTCGCCCTTTTCTTGGCTGACAACCATCGGAATCATCGGCAACCAGCTATTGCTTACTATTGGAATTTTTCCTATTGTCCCTAATCACAAACGTCTGATAATATTTTATAAGAATGATTAACCAAGTTCCCACCGATTACATTTTGTGCTGGAGTTTGTAGTCGTTCTTTAAACACGGAATGCGATAGAGTTTAAATTGTCCTAATGAAAATATTATTAATTCAATTGTAGATAAGGCACTATAAAGATAAACAAAAATACCTGATAACAATAATTGTTTAATATTTATGAAAGGCTACGGATTTGTACATTGCCTATGCGAGAATTCTAAAAGAAAGTAGAGGTAATTCAATTTAATTACAGAACATCGTTTGGTATAGGATTGTAGAATAGGACGGAATTAAGAAATTGGTGAAACTCACGTGACATTTGCAACAAGCGCTGAACATCGTGACAACAACGTACCAGAATGCGCAGCATAGTCCCAGAGGCCAGGCGATTGTAAAAAAGAGTAATAACCAAAAGATGAAATTCAAAAGTTTCGCGGCGCACATTCTTATCGCAATTTCAAACGAAAACTATTTTCTCCACTGGACGTAGGTTAATTTGCAGCTGATAATTTATCAGTAACATATGTCTAATTTAACTTACTAGTTCGTTATTGCTATAGCGATGGGAGGAAGACTTTAAATCGGAAAAACAAAATTAAGTTTGAATAAACGGAATATTCGGTTATACTAACCAAAACAAATGGGCAGTTCATTATTCAAATAAGATTTTCTGTCTCCAGGAGCTCATTTGATCCTACGCTAGAGCACTTTAGGTAACCCCAAGGCCCCAGCTTGCGTTAACTGTACCCTGAACATAGCCCTACGTTGTTTAGTATTTCGTCAGATCATGGCTACTTTGTAAGAGCACTGCTACTTCGTCAGTTCATATCATTATCGTCAATGAAAGATGGTATCAAAGCACGCTTCCGCCGCGAAAGTAAGAGCGTTTCCCTGGCTCCGCAATAGGCCGTTATACCAGTCAGATCATGTTTCATGCCGAGGTTACCATCACACTGTCGATGTTTATGTTCAGATCGTTTGACCGGTAGATCGTTCCGCTTTTAAGTTCGGACTTAGATTGAAACTGAAAAGGCGAGACCGGAAGTGATTTGTTTCTGACGTCTGCCGGTCGGTTCTCAGCTGGAAGGTAGAACCGGGTGAAGGGGTGCGGTCAACTCAAACGCTAACACGATGCTGTGTGGGTTTGCCGCCCCATTAGCAGTCGAGGCGCAGCTACGGCAGCGTGGGCGGCCACTACCAAGGACGACGCCTCCATTTAAACACCTGTCGCTTTGTGCATCGACACTGGGATTGTTTAGCACCTAGCGTTTTCGTATTTCCCTTATAGCTGGAAATATGTTCGTATAGAAAATTTATTTCCACCATTATCAACACGCCTGTAATATATATTGAACTAAATTAGAATTACCTAATGTGCATAGATTTAACCGAGTAACCACTTTGATAACTTGCCTCTGTTGGCTTCAACACAAACATAAATAGAAGTGTAAGTCTTTAACACCACTGAAGCACCAATATATATAAATATATATTATATATTTGTTTACCTGAATACTTTGGTATTTTCTATATTTGAAATATCGTGCCATACTAACCACTTGGTGCAAAATGAAACCGGTTTCGTTGCGTACGCCTGTCGTTCGTCAATGACGCATGCTGACAGCGCTGTCCTATATTAAAACTGTCCATGAAATCTAATTATTAAAAATTATTGTGAAGGCTTCAGCAATCTATCGGATCCGATATACACTCTGTTACTGTAGAATGCTATTGACGATGGCTCTCAAACGAAAACAGAATAACCATGTAACTGAAATCCGTCTATGTTAATATGAAGGACACACACCAGAGAAATGTACTTTCACTGTGTTCTGGCAAAGGCCGAACATCGTGTTTCATTTATCACCCAAGAGATAATGACGGAAGTAGACACCCAGGAGAACTACAAGGGGGAAAAGAATAAACCTTTCCACTGAAACTTCAAAATCCATTGGCTATATTTACAGCCTGTTTCAGTGGCTGAAAAAAATTTCTGTTTTTTTGTGTATTAATTTGAACGCGATTTCAACTTTGCACTATTATTTACATTGGTCCAATGTTTACGCTCGGTAAACATCTTCCTGGTTTATGATAGTGTTGCGTACAATGGAATTTTACATCCCTGAAGTAAGAAATCCGAGACTTACGGCTTAGGATTGAAATCCGTTTAAAAAAGCACCGCTTCGTATTGGGTTGCGAGGCGGTCACGCGATACGGGCTCAGCGTGAAAAATAATCTTCGGAAAAATAAATCCAATTGCGTAACCCGCTGTCTAGGAAGAACCATAAGTCGCAACTCATGTTTGGCGACACTGGTAATACCAGTTAAAAATTGAATCGGTCATGCTTTCACGACTAGCGGTATTGTATTACAGCGTGGGTAAATATCAGGAGTACGAATTTAAGACAATGCTAAAAAATAACTCATAATAAATGAATAATTCCATTGTTTAAAAATAAACCACCAGTAGATTAGATTAGGAGCAAACACTATGTGCGTATTCTGTTTCAGTTGGTAGTAAATAAATTTTGGACCATTATTTTTGTTTATTACCACATTTTTTCCGACATTGTTTCATAGTTTGTACACTTTGTTGCATTGTGGCACTATATTAATGCCAGTCCGGAACAGGTGTCTTATTTCACGCAGTCTTATGTTCCTCGGTCGAGTCGCATTCTGAAAAGTCTGAAAAATTCTCTGGCTCCGCAAACGTGCGTCGAATGTTATTATCGCTCGGTCTTATCGGCCGTTTAGAGATTTCTTGGAAAGGCGACAAGGCGGAAGGGATCAAATGTCTTAGTGGAGATCGTCCGCTTGCATTTTCAGTTCTATGTGAATTGCGCTCGAATCTCCATTTGCATTGACCACACTGATCGACCCCGCGATTCGATACGGCGTAGTTCAGACTAAATACCAATTATCAGTATCGATTATGTCGTTGGGACCTTCGATAACTGCCAATCTCCGAGTAATTTTCCGATGCCCTCGGGACGACGTTGGGGAGATTCGCCGGAGGGTAAAAATTCGTTCCGTCCCCGCCACAATCGGCCCCTGGACTCAGCATCGCGTCCCCGACGTCCAATTAAAATAATTAAAATAAATAACACTCTGGGCCTATTAAAAACGATCCGAGATAGCGCGGCATAACGATGATACTATGCGATAACCGGCGATGAAGGGGGGAGGGTGGTAGTTGTCGAAACGAGACGGTAGCACGGGAATATTGAACGGTTGTAATTACGAACAATAGTTTTCTTTCCATTAACTGACGGGGTTGGGGGGTAAGGAAGGAGAATCAATGGGGGGGATGATTCTGCCGGAAGGGGGATGAATAATTTATTATTATTGGAAAAGTCTTAAATGCACGCGGCTTCGGCAACAAAGTGAGATCGATTACATCAAAACATGCCCATAATTGGTGCCTAGGGGGTATATTTGTAGAACGCAACACTAAGTCGATATCCTTCGTTTCGTTGTTGAGTCAGTTTACTAAAGTGAATCTTGATCAGAAATTTCTCTACCTACTTCACTGTCTGATTTTGTACTAGACAGGTTTCAGCTTTTCCTTTAACCATACAGGTTAACCATTTACTTTGTTTGATGAAAATTTTTATTTTTGGAATATATTCACTACCAAGATAATAATCACTATCCGAATTTTCCACTTTATTTTCATTCCGTTCTCGCATCTTATAATATTATACTTCATAACCGACTCTTAAAGTGGAACTGTCCAAAAGCCAAGTACATAGATATTGAAATATATCATGCTTCTAAAAAATGATCTTGAATTATAATAAAGGCATTTGTCTCCCGGCCACATCCCCTCATAAAATAGTATTGTAATTCGGTTTCGAGAAAAAAACACCCATAACATCCTTTTTATTGCTACTTTCAAGTTGTTTTCTAACATAATGTGACATTTAAAGAGGGGCATTTACGGTGATGTATTGAATTGGAACCGTAATTCTCGTAACATTCGAATGGGGTAAGCGAAATTACTTTCGACCCTGAGGGGCACTTTTGCTAACTTTAAAAGTACTGTGTACGTTGCAACCGAACTTTTGCCCCTCCCGGACTTCCGAGTTTTGAGCGAATGATTATGTAGTTTAATTGGAAATTAGTTGTATGGTTTTGTCCGTTCCTACTAGGCAGTGAACGAAACCAATCCAATGATGGAACACTAAAGGGGAATAAAACTCATGGGGGCTGTATGCTAATGTTCCTAATCTGCATTACTGTAATGTTTTCCAAGCACATTATGGTCACATCTAATCTTAATGTTTATCCATTAGGTTTATCGATGCAGGAGATTTGTTATATACAGGTATTATATATAGATATTATTTTAATTATATTTGTGATAAAAGAAGCATTTTTTCTAGCCTAATGTTGATCTGTGTACAGAGTGGGCGTCTCACGCCATTCTAAATCGGCCGGCCAGATCTCTGGGGGTGCGTGTGGGACCGGGAATTAATTTGCTCGTGTTTGTTAAATATTGGCGTACCCCTTCCTTTCTGTCGGTGTCTAGACTATCTGGCTCGTGGCGAGGGCAGTCGCTAAAACAGATAGACGGGTCAAGATTAGCCCCTCCTCTATATATATATGTAGGTGCACCGGCAGATCTCACCGCCGAGATAATGCTACTCAACCGACCTCTGACCCCTTAGTTAATTCTAGTATCTCTCCTCCGCTCTACCCTTACTTACCTTTCTCAATCAAAAATCTCTCTCTCTCTCTCCCTCGCCAATGCACTTTCCTAATTAAACCCCAATCAGATACAACCTCTTTGGCCGCTGTCGCCGCCGCTCTCGGCGTACACTGCATTGTGCTGTTGTACACTTTCTATTTCTTAGCGAAATTACACGAGATTGCCTCTCGGGTGTCGACACGAATGAAATCGAAGGGTGGGCGAGAGAGAGAAACAGAGGGAGAGGGAGAACCGAATCTTCCAACAATTTAATCATCGATCGAATCAAACGACATAACTTCTTTCAAGAAAGCAAAATTCCCTTTGCTACATTCGCCGTATTGGCTTTTTACTACCTTCAGTAGCATTCCTTTGGTCAATAACATTCCAGTGGTAAATGACATCAGCGAAAGACCTAATCTCACTCCCCTCCCCCACCAACTAAAAACAAATAAATATAAAATGTTCGCAAACCTTTGTCAAAATTAGATTAATACCCCGTGTTTAATGGCGCTGCGTAACGTTGTTAAATTGTGGGTAGCCTTATTGTCTTCGGTTAACTTACTTAATTACGCTGGAGAGGGTCAGCCTCCAACGTTAAAGCCAGAACAAACTGTTCGTCGATAATTGTATTGTCCACCCCTTTGGCCCCACACTGGTTCGTGTCATCCTATCACGGCCCATTTAGCACCCGACCCCACACGCTTTGTACGTTTGGTTAGAAGGTTCGGGAAATTTTGCGCCATTAGAATTACAGCCGCCAGTCGAATTAATTATTGTTTATAAGGATTACAAATTATTAACGCTTTTATTCAATCATTCTAAATATTTCAATAAGTAAAATATTTGTCTGACAGTTAAACACAGGTTGAGACATAATTATTTTCCAACTAGTTTCTGAAGATCATCCCTCTTTATACACGACACCACGGTTGTTAAAAACGATATCGGAAACTTGTATGTCCGATACACTTACGCAGGAGAGCTCGTCAATCTATGTTGCAGTCCTTTGGATCGTTAAGCCGGCGTTATCGGTGATGGGGCGAGTCATGCATGCACTATGCACCCCACACACGTACACACAATAATATGCGCGCAAAATATTCTTGTCGATATTCGGTACTCGAGTTCGTTGCAATATTCACGGTTAGAGTTGGGTAATGAGTTCGGGTCTCCCCTCTTTCAATCTCTTTCGATTATATTTTATTGGGAGTTATTATTTAATAACCTGCTCTAATAGTATAATAACGCGTTCGTTACTGTGACATCATCAGACTCGCAGAAAAGATATGATTTTATCCCAGCTAATATTTTCCAGCATTAAAATTTTATTGTTATTTATTACTTTGTGTATCTTCACATCTTATTGTCACAAGAATTGGGCATATAAAGGTCACATAAAATTTAGACTCATATACAATATTGGGGTGGTCTACAAGATCGCAAAATATTCTTCGGTTAATCACAATTTGTAAAGATTTTACATTCCCTTTATATGCACAATTGCAAATGAACGACGAGTTTTTATTTGTTTGTTCATTAAATTTAATAAACCTAAGCTTATATCAAGCATAAACGTTTGTAATAAACTATTCATTTTTCACCCTGGATTAATACAATCAATGAACTGAGTTGATTAACGCTAAATTCTTGATCCCCGGTTATGGCTCGTATACATCATGCCATTCTCTCATGATTTCTTCCGTTGCCCGCGGATATAATAAAGTTGGGAGGTCGTAATGGGAATAAGAGGACCCCAATAGCAAAACCCATTAACCCGTAAATTCCTTTTCGATTCGGAACCGCATCGAAGAAAAGGAGAGATCGTTTTCCATGGAGCGTGTAAGGAGCCGTCGAATCCATTGGTGGGTGGGGAATTGGGGGAGAAATGCCAGGAAATCTGATTGGTGCGGAGGATTATGGCTCGGTCGCGACACTGCAGCTCGTGCTCGGGCGAGGGACGGGGAGTGAACCGTTTTGATAGGGCGGGAGCGGCGGAAATTCAGGGAATTAGGGACATAAAGGAAGGACGAGAGGTGAATGGTAAAAGAAATCGATAGCGGGGAGGGAGGTCCAGGGGAATGAAACAACGGGCCCCCGTCTCCCGCAGCTCAATATCGGAGTGAAAGAACTCCCCCTTCTCCGTACAATATTTAATAATTAATTCTAATTATACAGGAGCCGTCTGGAGTTTTAACCCCCGAAAATTAAGCCTTTCAGGAGCATCCCTATTGCGAAGACAAAAACATACCGTTAGGGGAGGCAGATGGCGAAATGTCGGTTTTTACTAAACTCATCCTTAAAGCGTATTCATGGTAAAGAAAAGATATAATTAGCCCTGGAATATCAAGAACTGCTGGTTACTGGTTCGATCTGGGTTCGCTGCTAACACCGTTCCTTCATTTAGGTCAAGGAAAATGAACTTGTGTAAGCAAAATACTAACAATTGTTGTTAAAGAATGGTTTAAATAATTTTATATCCTATGATAAGCAGGTTTATTTGAAGCCCTCAGTACTTTAAAACGAAGTTGGCTCTAAAGTTAAAGTGCAGATATAATTTTACGACTTTACTAGTCCAAAGTTACCTATATTAAACTAATATACGCCCTATATAAATTGAGCTAACACTAGAATTACTCGCTGTGTTTAAAAATTAGCAAAATAAGCAGGTTGATTCTTGCACCTACTACTTGTTACTGAAAGGAGTAACTTTGGTAGAAGATAGGATGCGAAGATATATTTTATGGTCGCTAATTCACTGGTGTGGAGATAATCGGATTTGCCTTACATGCTTGCGTCAAAAGCTGTAATTTACAATAAATAAGAATTTTTCTTTTTATCGGGCAACACTAATCCGGAGTTCCGTTTTTTCTGTTTTGTGCTTCGGTGGCCGTGAACCGAAATGCAAATTCGTTCGCTCTTGTTTATTCCCTTCATCCGAAGCGACGCCAAAGCTAATTTGTTAATTCATTTGCATTTGAATAATTTGCAAGCATGCGGACGGAATATTAAGCTTGGAATGATTTAATTAAGTCCCAGAAGTTTTAAACGCTTCATTTGGTAGTCGCTACGAATATGACATCCAGTTTTAGTCTATATGAAATACGTTGATGAACTAATGGCATTCTAATTTAAATATTATATAACCTAAATTAAAGATCTCCATTGTATCGCACTCAAATTACTGGTTAATATATGTTGTTACAGGAAACAGGAAAGTGGTTTTTTCTAGTTTCGGTTCCATTAATATACTTGTTATTTTAATGATTATATTGCCTTCAATATATCGTTTATTCGTTTTTCCTATTTAAAATCCTCGCTCATTTGAGCACTTCTTCTACAAAAATATGGGACGAAATCAAATCAGATGGAAATAGGACGTAGAAAGATATTCCTTGGAGATACGCAAATTATATAGATAGAAATATGAAGTCATAAAAATTACATGATGTACATTAATTATAATAGGTCGGATGAAATTGTTACATGAAAAGGCTTACATTAAGTTAAGATATTAAAAAATGCCCTGAAAGCTCTCGGAAGCGGCCTCAAGTATGTGAGATGACAAAAGCGTCGCGAGGTCGGGACGGAGGGCCCTTTTCATGAAGCGAGGAGGTTTTCTTCCTTATTTATGATCCAATTTTAAAGCCCGGCGACTTCCCGCACTTGGAAAACTTCCTTCCAGATACAGGAGGGGCAGGTTGCACAAACGCTGGCGAAATAGCCGGGGAATTGGTGGCATAAAAAGGGGGAAAACTCAGCTCTCCCGGTGGGCCACAATCGATAGGGGAAGAGACCACACTCCGGCACCTCGATCCTCAACATGTGCTTGTGAAAAAGGATTTTCTTGCGGTTTCTACAACCACAAGTTATTCTACAACTCTACTGGGTAGGGTGGTTGCATTCACTTATTCATATAGAGTATATTGCATTTATCGTTAATTATCCTTTTATGCAGAAATGTTTGCGATGTATAAATTGCATATTCTTGAGAGCAAGAATTGCATTCTTGAATTCAGTATCTTTGTTCTTCAGAAACCGTTGTTCTATGTCGATGCTGAGAGATTTTATCTGCACGGATAAGTAGGATAAAGATATCGACAGTTTTGTTGGTACCTTGTCAATTACCGGTGGTTAAACGCTTAGTGCACTTACTGGTATTTCCCTAAACTATTGCGTGAGTGGTATGGAAAAAGACCTAGGGGAAGTAATAATGTTAATGGTTTTTCATGCTTCAGGAGAACTGAGAGAACATATCCTCATTTTATTCATATCTCTAGAGACGAGAAAGTACCGCGCCAAGCAACTGGAAAAATAAGCGATTACTTACAGCGTTATTGTGCCTAACTCCACAAACTCGTTTGCAATCAGTATAAATGTTTCAGGGAGATTTCATGTAGTACTTTTTCAAACTGCGTTGGGTATTATTCATCATTTGAAAATACCAAATGCTGTTTTGTTTTTTTTTGGAAAAAGGGATATAAGTCCTGTGTGATTTTACTGATACTAAGTATAATAAATTTCATTGGGTACATGTTAATGTTTTAGTAACCGTTCTAAATCATTCGATATCATGCCGCGCTGGTGTTATCTACACTGTGTTGCTCGAGATGATATACCTTGCGTTGAGTATAACTTAGCTTATAAACAGCCTAGCACTGACCCCATAAATTTCTAGGCACAGGCGATTCCGCTTCTAGAGATACGGAGTCGCACGCTAAACATTAAACCGGGAACTATGAACTCGAACCCAATTCGCATCTATTGGTTGGGAAGTATGGAATACTTCGTGCGGAAATTATATGATAGTAATTTAAGATACTTGTACATTGTAAAGAAACCTAAGTTTGTAACCTAAAAGAGTTTACACTAGAGTGTACACACTATAGTAGCTTCCCATATTAAATATCGAAATTAAAATTCCTCCCCAGTTCACCTATTTGGTCTTATACTAGATTTTTAGTGAAAGGAGAATTGACACTGCTTTCTTTGTAGATTATATGCTAGCAATGGTGGCGGCAAACAGGCTGGTGTTACATAAGTAGACCGTTCTTTTAATTTCATTTGGATTCCTATGGGAAATACTATTGTATATTACGGAAGGCACACTTTATGTGGTTAGTACATAAGCTTTGTACAAGATATTTGTATGCATCCTCCAGCTCGTATGTTCGCATCGGTTTTATTATTTAATAGGCTGTGGGCAAGTCCCGGACACCGGAGGGAGTGTTAGCCCCGGTTGTGTGTGGACAAGCTCAGGTGGGGACGGCAATAAAATATGTAATCGGTCGGATTTGTGCTGCAGCCGTTTCCGACATGCAATCCCCCCCCCCTACCGCCGCCCTGCTCCCTGTCCGCATATCCGAATCGATAGCACTCGAAAGGTGTTCCCCCGGGGGGAAAGTGGTCTACACCCCAATGATAAACGCGGACCGGCCCCGGGAGGTGGAGGGGGGATGGGAGGGAGCCGACCATCGGTACAGGAACCCCGGAATTTACTGATATTAATGTCTGCAGTTAGATTACACGAGGAGGGCCAACGTAAGAGCATTAGTGCTTCATTTCGGGAAATGACGCCCTCTGCTCTCCCGTCTTCCCCTCATTCACCTACCGGAATTCCAATTCGTTTGGGGGTGTAACCCTGATATATGTGAACATTTTTGCTCAAATATACTTAGGTAGAGGGGAATGAAATAATTAGTTTCAATAGAAAAGAGATTATCTTAAAGTTTTCATGCTGTACAGAGTAGTCAAAACACAGGTCCAAATTGTGCACACGTCTTCAACTTGCAACTATGTAATATGCGGCCGGAAGTTTGATCTGGACATATCAGTAGTACATACAGTAGAACATATCAGTACGCTATATAAATATTTCCCTGTTTGCAGTTTTATTTGAATACTTCAAATTTTTAATTCTAATTGTATAGCTGAACAAATCGTAATGTATAATATAGAACCGAGTTTTTGAACGCTGTGGAGCAGAGTTGACGCGTCTGTTATTTTTTATCAAGTCATTTGTAAATAAGTTGTGCAGGAGAAACTCGAACGTACAGAGAAGGAACGCCTTCCTTTTGAAAATGGCGAGGGGGGAGTGATGTTCAGAGGGGAAGGAAGTGATGGAAATGGATGTTCAAGAGAGCGGGATTGTGTGAAGGAGAAATCTAGAATTGATGAAGGAAGGGTGCAGGAAGGGAGACACTGAATGTGAATTGATGACTGCACTGGGAACTTCGGTCTTTTTTAGTTGGGAGTCGAACTGTAATGGTGGAAGCGCAGTCCAATATTTATTTATTCGGTGAATAAAAAAAATACAGGAAAGGTATACGTTTCAGGATTCTATACGGTATAATAGTGAGACCAGTTTTGTTATAGCGTTCTATATGGATTCTTATGCTTTTTCTGAAAGAACGTTTATTATTATTATTTTATTATTATGTTTTATGCTGCGGATATGGTCAAAGTAGGTGACACGGGTGCAATTACTAAGACGTGTTTCATGTCTGTGTAACATTTTCATGTCTGCCATGAAAATATTTCTACCGGCCGATCGTTGGGGGGAGACGGCCTTGCAATAGTGGAAGCGTGAAATGCGATCTGACGGGGGTCAAGCGTTCAGCATGGCGAGGGGATCCTGACGAATGTTCCGCAATATACGAGATGAATGTCCGCTATTTGAGACCATTAGTTGGAGAAATAGTAATAGAAACGGTATTATTACGTAATGATTTCATGTTATGCACTTTGGCGTTCTTTTAGCTAAATGTTTCCGCATCATATACACAGCTATTGAATGGTCTGAGGAAATTACCGATTATAGAATGAATGCAGGGGCGATTTCATTTTTCCGCCCTACATCCTTTCTTATGGTCCTTAGCTATAGAAATCATTCATTATATAATATCAGTACGTGATGTGATATGGTGTATAAAAGTGATTACCATTTTATACAGTTTACTTATTTATTTATTATCACTGCAGAGTTGACGCAACTGTTATCCGGCTTAAACGTGAAACCGTTTGCGCTTTATATTCAGCGGGGTACGTGCAAGTGGTTGAGAAACAATCGCCGTTATCGGTCGAGTGGTTCAATGGTTGCGAATTGAAGGGAGGCTCCTTTGTGTAAAGGTTTTTAGGGCTAATAGGTTATCGTTCGGAAAATTCCCCTCGTTCCGATCGTTCGGTCCGTAAACGTTTCTCATACCAATCCCCGATTATTCCCGCAATTTCGGGGATTCGCGTTGAGAGTGTTCCCGATTTTCTGACTCTGCCCTGCAGGCGCAACCGGCGTGGCCTCACAAGAATTTGTCTCGAGAACCTCGTCAACAGATGCAGCATCTTCAGCATTTTAGTTGCCCATCCTCCCTGAACCGTCTGAAAATGCTGAAGTAACCGAGCATTCGAATGTTGACTTCCCATTTTTTATTGCGGATCTTGTATCCTGCTGGACTACCTCCCCTATTTTTTGTTCGTATATCGGGGAGGGTTTTTTATTTCATTCTCTCTTATGCCTGGCGACTGGTTTTTTACCCATTTCTTCTGAACTAATCTATATTCCTCTTCATCGTATGCTCATTAGCATACGATAGGGACACTTTTCCTCGCTTACAAGCAAACCGCCCTATCCCCGTCCCTAGCTCCTGGGAGATAGAAGAATGACAGGAAAGGTTTGCCGGAGTAAAAGGTATACTGGTGTATGAAGGAAGATTATGGCTATGCGAGAGAAGGGGACACACCCCCCGTTTCGGTTGAGAAACGATCGATATTGAGCTGAGTGGAGTGCGTGGCCCCCCCGGCAGGCTGACCAGCCAGGGGGCACCCCTCCTGGCAACCGCTAACGTCCCCTGTTCCTGTCTCAATTAAGAGTACACACGCTACGTTCGGAGGATGCCGTCCTTAGGCCCACCCACATCCCTCTGTCCCTCGGTTTGTTAGTCTCGCTTCGACCATCGTGTTCCTTTAGTTCTTAGTCCCACCCCGTCTCCCCCTGCCCAGGTGAACCCGGTCTCACGCATGTTATTGGATTGGAGTGGGGTTTTCACCCCCTTCTAATTTACGGAACTGTTCTCTCCGTGTTGCCAATTGAGACTCGTTAGATCCTGTAAACATGGAATACGGCCTTTTCGCCTACTTTATGTCTCACGTATTTATCGATTTGCAGTGGTAGTGCTCCCTTCGACTCAAGGAAGATTTACTTCTGGGTAGTGCGCGGTAGCCAAGAACTATCACATTATTGTGCAACATACTTTGTACCAATTTCTTACACAGTACGTCTTTCTTAGTAAAATAGTAGTAACGTTTAAATGTCCAGATTTTGTCCTATCGTTTACTTGAGGTGAATTAACACATTTTAAGTGAACTATGAATAGTTATATTAAGCGCTATTTGCATTTTAAAATTTAATTTCACTAAAAGTGTTTTAAGCTGCATAGCCATAAATCGCCAGTAATGATCGCCTTTTCTACTTGTTTTTTATATTTTGTAATTTTTGATTGAGATTTTCATCGGAGATTCTTGGGATGTTAGGTCATCAACCAAGGCATTTTGTTGTTATGAGAAATAACGGTCCACGGTCGGTTAGGACGCGTCAGAATCTGCCGGTTTTATTGTTTGAATATGTAAATGCAATTGATTCAGTGTCTATGAAGAATGGTCCAGTGCTCGTGAAAATTATATGTACAGTCCGCTTCTATATCACTTGTGTATTTTGACTTCTACCCGGGCGCGTCCATAAACATATGTTGTGATCTGTGACGGCGTCTACTAACTGCCGGAATCGATTGCTTGAATTTAGTTCCCCATTGTTACAAGCACAACCCGCTTATATTCTGAGTAACAGCTGGTTTATTGATCATCGATTCATACTCTTAGTATGTCAGATGATTAAGAGGACAATTATTATAGTGCATTTTAAAATAAATTATTTCTAATCAGATTACGCAGCTGTATTACTAAATCGGACACATGTGTATACATGGCTCCGTAATTCCCTCGAATATGTGTTTTCTATCTAATGATTAATAAATATATTCACATCGTACTTTAGTATTTTCACTGTCATCTAGAAGTCATGAAGAATTTGTAGTGTTCACAATGAATTCACAGTTGTAATAAATTTGTTATTCTCGTATTTCCTTGCTGAACTTCCCCTTGCCCTCAAAATTCTCCCGGTTTCTTTAGCGAGGAGAGATAATTCTTCTGGACCGGATTTCCTCCCCCTTATCTTGGGAGAAAAGTTTCAAGAACTGTACTCTCGGCAGGAATCTTTCTTAATGAGCGTATCGGAGGCCGGGGCCCTAAAAAATGGATTAGAACAGGGCCGAGTTATTGGCTGGCTAATTACAAGCAATCTCGAGGCGCCTTAAGTTAATTGGCGCCGTTCTTGAGCAGTGATCGAGTCCACGACCCCTCCTCGACTATGTCACTTACATTTAATTTCAATCCGAACTTATTTTTTGTTCACAGTGACGAATTATATTATTAATTATAAATTAAACTTATTTGTTCCAATGTTCTCGTACATTGCTAACGTATGTGCTCTATAATAATGATATTGTTGTAGGAACTATTAGCACCTAAGATATTATGTGTTATGACGCAACCTGTCTACTAATGGACCAAAAACGCGAGTGGTGACGTACGAGTCATATGATCAAATCATCTTTGATGATATTAGATATTAGTTAATTCATCGTGTCATTTGATAAGGACATTATATTTTTGAAGACGGCCTTAGGATCATTTGGCTTATATAATGGTCTATAATGCCTCGTGAACTCTCCCCTATGAAGAACTCAGTATACTTATCAGAAAGACGCGTCGGTGGCTTATACTATCTAAGCATATGGCGGAAATTCATTTCGCTTTTATCGCCCGTGCCCTCCGGTTAGTGTTCCAACCTTAAAAAAAGGCCCACACTGGCAGAAGTCATGTGGCGGCCATTTGGCCTATCGTATTTTGGCGGAGGGAGAATCGATCGGAGAACAGCGGGCCAGATAGTAGAAGTGTGTGTAGAGGGAGCAGTGTGAGGGGATGGGAGGGGCAGAACGACAGATGGCCCCTGCTCCCGCCGAGGGGTCCTCCAGCCCGCCACCATCCACCCTGACCCCTCCAGTAACACTTTTATCAAGTATTCCTACACATTTGACTCTTTTACTGCCGAATAACCTCCCCCGTATTAACTGTCTCCAACACTCGCGGTTGCCAATTGAAACCTGCAGATTTCGACAGTTATTGGATTGTTGTCGGTTATTGAAACATTTTTTTTCAGTAAAGAACTATAAACATCAGAACTTTATTTTACAATTTTCTTCACTCACTCACACATGGATTGTTAGAGAAAGCAATATGACGGTATAGAATTATAGCGCGCTGACCATTTAAATTCCGGCCTGTCGACGGCCGAAACCGGTCTAGAATATAAAACTGTAGTAGTAAATAATTTGTCAATAAAAGTCAGAGTTCGTCCTACGGGTGATATGCATCTGTGTTTATTTTCAATAGTTAAAATATAAAAATAAAAGAAAAGGAGACCATTAATTTTGCGATCGCTCTATGCTACCCTGTGGCGAATAGTGGCGCCGGTTTTTTGCTACAACACTCCGCCGCGAATAATCTCAGCGACTTGGCGCCGATAAAATAGTCTCGGGGTTTCATGTTCTGCTTAATGATAGTCATTCATGATGCGAATTTATTGCTCGCTTGCCAGCCGGGTAAATACGTCGTAAATATATTTTTTCTACCATCCACACCCCGTTAATAAAAGCAGATATAATCCGAAAACAGAGTTCCGACTATGGTCGGACTAGTTTAGGATGGCGGGAAGGGGGGTGGCGTTAATACACTTCGGGTTAGTGACACGGAAGTGACACGCTTCGTGTGTAGAAGAGTGAAATGTCTCCGAGCGTCAAAGTCACACACAATGCCCCCCTGTGTTCGTTCTCATTCAAACGCGAACGATTTGCAGAGACGTGGACGTCTCCACGACGAGGGCATTTTCCTCCCCTCGAGATACAGAATATCTCTTTAAGAATCGGGGTCCGTGCTCGGTTGCGCTGATAAGGCACACCGATCTCGCCGGGTATCTTCGACCGCGTTGTCCTGTACTCACTTTTTTCCGCTGCAGAAAGTATTAAATTCGCTCGCTTAAACAGGATTGATTTATGAAGATTCGTTGGGGTGTCTCACCCTCTTCGAAAAGTAGTAGTGGTATATGTTTCTAGGCGATTTAACAAAGGTGATAAGATGCATTTTCTTTTGCCTGCCGGTAAGAGGTGTAACATTTATAAGTCTCATAAATATTTATTTACACTGTTGAAAAGATAATTCCTACCTCCTGAATTTTGTTAAATGTATTGTTTTGTACAAAAAAACGTATAGCGCACCAATGCCATTGATCAGGCATGCACTTTTGTTCTTTCAAATTTACAAGTCATACCCAATAAAGTACTTTCCAAAGTTCGCCTATACTAGTTATTTTCTATTCCACAACAGCGTGTGCCCTTACAGGGATTGGAAAATCCTATCTGGAGGAATATAATATGGTCGGAAGCCAAGAATAATTCTGAGTTAAGAGCAAACTTTAATATTCTCAAACTTTGTGTATTTAGGTTGGAATAGTTGGACGAACGTTTAATATGCCCTATATTTGTATCATACCCGCAGTCGTAACTGCTGAAATCATCTCTCATTCCATAATTTTGATCAGTTTTCACATTTTGCACAGTTACTAACAATCTACTATCTGGCAGAAGCATTGTAAGCAGAAATATCCTGCGTTCATTGAGCTTTATCTATAAATTACTTTTTTTGGAGTGCACAGCTTATGATACTGGAGTTTTTTCTAGTTGTAAGAAGAGGGGAAGATGCAGTCGGGCGCGTGCAATTTACTTGGAATAGGCGCGTTCTCTCCCTAGGCCGTGCGTTTCAGCTACATATTTCTTAGGGGATTGCACTCGGCCCGTCTGCGATAACGGTGACGCGCAGGGGACCGGGACCGAGCGGTGGGGCGGGGAGGGAGGGAGAGGACACGGGTTTTTGAAAATGAAAAGAGCAGACGACAAAGGGGGCTTATTAAGGAATCGGTTTGAGCCTCGGCGGGGCGGTACAATGGGAGAGGGCACAAAAGACGCCGGCGGCGGCGGCGGCGTTCATTATTGCCGGGCGTCGCTGGCTGGACGGACGTGTGCCCGCACTCGCTACGCCTCTCTCATCTCCCGCCGCCCTCACTATCGTAAACCTTTTTGGCATAGGCCTCATTCATAATTCAAGGACTTGGACGGGTTGGAAATACGCGCATATGTTCTGGCGGTTAAAATAATAATGTTCGCCGTGCGGCGGGCTCTTCCGATAACAACTTCAATAAGTGGATTGGATCAGTTAGAACGTAATAACCGATTTTATGTCCCCTGGGGGTGTTCGATGTATTGTCCACGTATCCCCGCTGGGAACACCGGAGGTTCGCACTAACTGCACCCACATACATGACAATTACACGCCAGTATATAACCGTAAACATCACCTTCCCAAGGGATTGTCATGCGTCGAGGTGAAAGGCGAAAACCTGGGACACGTCAAACAGAACGGGATGAGTCCATGCCGTCCGGATAATGAAAAGTTTAGCGGGATTTATTTTTCACTTATATAATAATTTAATGACAAATAACTTTTTTTCAGTTGATTAAGGAAGTATAGGTACTGTTCACTAAACATGTCAATAAAATTTCCAGCTTTAAGTTCTTGTAGATAATGCATATGATCAAGGGTGACCGGCATGGGGTTGGCATGTGTCGCGTTTAACTTAAAAGCTGTCCATTATATTTCTAGGGCAAGGTGCTGAGCATTGATTGTTGTCCGAACTATAATCGTCACTCTAATGATATGTGTACACACACGCTCCCCTAACCCCAGTCCGGAAGGGCTTAACCCTTTTCTGTCGGGGTTCCCTAATTGTCACGTTTGCAGCAAGGGGGGGGGAAGAATTATAACTGGGGCTGAAGGCTGTACTTAGTGTCGGGTGTGTTAGATCTGTCGTTTCTGTGAGCTTCATACCCGGCCAATCTATTGCGTTTCTGTCGTGAACATTATCCCGTCAGGTTTTAGGGGTTGGGGATTGCAAGTCCGCAACTTAACAGGAGATCCTCTACTCTACTATCCTCTCTCACAATACAGTTAATCGTGTGGTTTTGTACACTTCTTAACACTCAGACTGTAATTATTGTATTCATGTAACTAAAAACAAAATTAATATATGAAAACCAAATTTTTTAAAAACCTCGCATCGTTGATCTCTAGCGAAACTCGTTTTGGCATTCACCACAATGGGAATTGATACCACAGTTACAGATATTTGTATATTCAAGTAGCAATGTTACGCCCGTTCTGCAACTATTCATTTGATTAAGGCGGATATAGGCACAGACAGCAAACATGGGCGGAATAAGGTTGAAAATTGTTTTCAAATGTAAATAATTTGAGGGTCTGTTTACTTTATGCATGTTTATTAATCGCTTTGGTTGGAATTACAGTTTCGAATCCGTCCATTTGCGTTTCTCTCTAATTGCAAATCCGAATTCATAATTTTGTCCCCTATGTCTACAATCCCATACTCAAAATTGATTGCACTAATTTATCTTTAACATCGTTCCTACAAGAATTTTCCCCATAGATGTGGTGCGGTTTAAGTGACCGTAATGTATGTACCGAGTTTATTCATTTAGGTAATTAAAAATAAGACATGATAAACGCTTCGCTTATTTTTTAATCGAATAGTTTCTGCCAGAATATTAACATTATCGCCCTTTTCACCACGAGGTATAAATAAAGGATGATATACGGTGCTGGGCGATTAGGGCCATTAATTTATATTAGCCGGTGCTAGATTAAATTTCGCTTCATTCAGGCCCTAATTAACCAGGCGCATACGGCCCAAGTCAGCCTTACCTGGCTTCTACAAATAGTGCAAGATCGTACAATATTCATGCGCATTTTATTGGGGAAATATTAAAGTGTTGCTCATTATCTAGTAGGAATAATAACTATTCCACAAAGGTATTTAATTTTAACGTTCCTCACTGTATAACTCGTATTGATGATGGCGAGAAGTTGATACCGGTTCTTCCGAGGAATGTACTTTCAGAACCAAAGAGAAAAAAATCAATCGTATTTACGAACGTGCATGACTCCCCGTAACGGGGTCGGAAGAGACGACGCATGGCCGGGTGGATTCGTGCCCAGGGCGACTTACCTCTCAGTCGTCCAACCAGACCGGCGGGGCATGAGCTTGTTGTTCCCGGTAACAGGATCGCTCAATGCTCATCCGCGGAGGCGAAGAGGAAGAATGGGATCACGTGCTGCGGGACCGCCCGCACTCGGGTAAAGAGACCTCGTGCCTGCAGTAGAGGTCAGAACGCTATTTGAACTCGAGTATCTCCTATTACAAAGACATGTTTTCCTTATGCGAGGTTTCTCCCACGTCAGTAGACAACGCCTCCATGTGGCGGGACGGATGATTGGGCGCTTTACACGGAAACGAGGAAAAGTACCCAACGAGGAAAACGACAAGGTTGTGCCCGCGAAAAAAACGAAATTAATGTGCTCAGACCTTAATTTTAAAAAAATTTAAAAGAAACTGGACCGGGTCTGACATGTTTTTTTTCGGTCATTCTCGGTGAATTCCGTCGGAGTATTTATTTTTCATTTTACGCACCGACCTGAATATTAATACAAGCGGGTTTCATTTTTATTAAAACAATATTTCTTTTTCAAAAAAAGCAGGACCCCGGTGCTGATTAATTTTCCTCGGTAGGCTTCACGGCTGTTTGCGGCCGCCGTTCCTCCGCCTCTGAGCATTTACAATGTTTATCTCGCAAATCAGTTTGTTTATTGCCAAGTGGGGTTTTGAAGTTGGTGAAAATAAAATCGGTACTCGAGAAAAAAATGTTAAATTACAACGCGGGGATCTCACGTAGTTCATTACCCTTCCTGTTCGCTTACACGCCGTGCATTGGCAGTAATTCCTTGTTGGGGGAATATGAAGGCGGGCATAAAAGTTGAATTATAATTATCGGTTCGATACTTGACGCGTCCCGTTGCCACTTAATTAAGCCCCTTTCAGATAAACTTGCGCCGTATATTTTCCGGCTTGTAACGCGAAGCCGAGGCTTAAAGTGGAAATTTCATAATTAAACCTGGATGAGGACCGCGATTATATCTTATTTTTCCCTTATGGGCGCTCGATTTATGTGTGGGCAGGTGAATTTAATCTGCGCCAATACATCTGTGATAGTGTTTTTCCTTTATCGTCCTTGTTATCTTGAACTATTAGTTCTCTCGAACGGTTAATTATCATCCCACGGTTACCACTCCCAATTTCACCGGACACATAACGTTCCGTATACTATTATTATTATTATAGTAATATTAAATACGAATAATTCAGCTTTACTTACATATTAAATCGATTTATCAGTATGAGCAATAATGATTTTTATTTATAAATGCACTAATAAATGTTAATATCCGTAATACGTATCGAATAGACGTGGTATCGCTAATGTGATTGGAAAAAGTCAGACTAATCAGTCAATTCGTACTTAAATTGGAATGTCTACAGCATATGTTAGTCTTGAGTGAGGGGCTGTTTTATATGAGTTATGCTTTGTGTCGTTACATTTGATGAATTCTCATCGTCGTTTCGCTTTTATTGCCTTTTGTCCGTTTCCAGTGGTACAATTAGCCCGACCTTAGTGGGTGGCCGTTAATTTTTACGATCTGTAAACAATGAATATAAACTATGAAGATCATTTCCATTTCCAGTCGTCGGTCAATTTGGCTTAATCAAAAATAACGACTCCCGCTGAATGCTGTTTGAAAATTCCGAATTAGTTTCGGCTATATTCTTTTTCTCTTTATAATTCGAAAGATTAAGAAATGTCAGTGTATTTTACGGAATAAACTAAACGTTTTGCAATATCCATACGTCCGTTATGTTCATTCTAGATTTAGTTGGTTCACCAGAGCACCCAGAACTTAAATTCAGTAATGTAATCACAGAACATTTATCATTACAGAAAAAATTGCGTTATTCTTACAATACATTTTCTACAGTTGAATATTTCTGACATGTAACTATTCTTTAGTATCTGTCTTTGTCGTACTTATAAAAAATGAATAAAATCACCATCAAAATCAACTTTCCTTAGTTTACCTCACACAGATACCTTTAAACGGTTATGTAAAGGAGGCAACAAAAAATGAAATGGGCCTTCCTTGATTCCCGAATTATATAACTCGCGGATTCATTTTTGCAAGAATTTAGAATGAATGTTTTACTTTTAAAAATTAATTTGACCGCATTATAGTTTTTAACATCTTTGATATAATGATTTAAGGGCTATATTGTTTAACTTGGAGCTGAGAAAAGAGGAAGTGAATAGTTCCTTACTTATATTTCACTAAATCTGTCTTTTACAAATCTAATCTTGTTGGAATATTTACAATATATAAAAAGATTGGAATTTATTCTACAGGTGTGAGAACTGAAGCTAGTTTTCACTATAAGATTATTAAACGACATTAAAAAATTATCCTGACTGAAGGCACGAACAATCTGTATTAGCCGAAATATAGCATAGCGAGATTACTCATGAAGCTTGACTCTATAATTAGAATTGTGAGCCGAATAGCTATATTGGGTATGTCGCATTAGCCCAAAGCCCCTTTATCATGAATCAGGCTGAGTTCCAGCTAAGACGATAATGTAAGAGAGGGAGGACCCTTCTTGTAATTTCGCGGTCGCGACCGCCAACGACCACTTCCTGAAGTCTGGTGTACTGATCAGGAATTCTTCGGGGAGTAATCTGTTATTAACTCATTTCAGTTTGAATTGAGTTAAGTAGCCTTGTTAACACTTCTCCCCCGGGTCTGAATAAGGTCCGCGAGTATACGCTTTTAAGTAGTTGTTAAAGGTCCGAGAGTTTAATACGGCCAGCGCCAATTAATTCCTTGACCCTTTCAGAAGGCGGCTCGTCCTCCTTTTATTCGCGCTGATGAGTTTTATTGTAGGGACAACACAGCCTCCGGAAGATTATTAACAAAAACTGTAATTACTTTATTTCGTTCTTTAATTTTGTAACCAGCGTCCAGCGCTAATTAAAATTCTGAACCTTGTTGTTCATCCTTTTGTTTCCCTTGTTTGTTTATGCCCCTCGGCAATGTTGCTTTTGAAAATAGTTACGGTTGGAGCGTTGATGAAGTTCATTTGCCCACTATTTCTAACGCTGGCCACGGTCCTGGGGGTGAAAAACCTGAACGGAATGAATTGTGTTATCGGCCTTTACGTTGGTAATTAATTTTTTTCTGCTGTTACGGTATATTTCGCTTAATCCTGATATTTCCTTAACTGATAAATCTTCGTTTTACACTAACTCACCGTACAATTAGGGCCGTTTTAACCATTCATTCTCATTTTTAAAACCGATATTCCGCCAAGATTAAATGGTCTCTAATTGAGCGTGAATCTCGTGAAATCAGAAAGGCTTGGCTAATTGCTCTATTGTCGGTGGATTTTAATCGCGTTATCTTTGAGAAATAGTGCGATTTAGTAATGTGCGCTAGTTCAGTTATTCGAAGTAAAAAATATGCAGTTCAAGACTGAAACCATTTTTGAAATTGACAGCAATATTTTCATTGCTGCTCCATCGATTAATATCCGAACGGTGACCGTGACTCCTCAAGGTTAATTACGCGACTGCCGATGCTCCAGGGCTGAATGTCGGTTTATTAAATAGGCTGGAATCTGTTATGGACCCAAGTGGATGGAGGATTAGGTGGAAGGGGAGAAGGCAATTAATTTGGCCGGATAACCTCTTTCATTTTGGTTTGTTTTGTGTCTGAAGGCTCGCCTTTTGATGTTCTACTGAGGACAGAGATAGGAGAAGGAGGAGGAAGGATAGAGGAGAGTGAACAGACGACGCTTTTGTGTTCCGTTTGTCTTCCGGCCGATAAGGAGTTGGGGGAAAAAAGCTGTATCAGTGTTGGTAACATTGGCGGGGGAACTTGGGCCCCCTTCTGAGGATCAGAAATATTTCCGTGGGTGGGATATAACGCAATAAAAAAAAAATGAATCCTAGTAGTATATTCGATTCGGTTTTCGTACTGTTACTACCTTCTAGAAGTACAGTTTAGATAAAACTATCTAACCATTTGACAGGCCTTTACCCTGTTTATCGATTTATTATTATAGAAATGCAACATTTAAGAATGATATTTAGGAATTTAAGAGCAGGAAGGTAGTGATAATGCATTTACAATTTACCCAAGTCCCACATATCCGCACACACCGAAATGTTATACTTTTTTTATTAGCTATTTATTATTACTTTATTTGTTTATTAGCATATAGTTTTTAATAGAATATTCTTTAAAAGGTATAATAATTATGAGAGGTTTGTGATGTTGAGCTACACCTTGAATGATATCCAAGAATTTGAATCAACGTAAAAACTCTCCAACATTTAAGAAACCGGTTTGTTTGTATCTGAACCTCACTGCCCGTCGGGTCACCGGAAATGTTACCGGATGTGAACTAGCATTGGGCGTTGCTCTTTGAGAGTTACAGTTATACAAATACAAAGACTTGACATTTACCGTTTAATTGTATGTTTTATCGCCGAGTGGGGAACACCTGACTGACTTTCTTGTTGGTCCTGTTTTTAGTATTCTTTGGGTCCGATGCGACAGACATGATTTAGCTTAGCGTTTTATCATTGCATCGTTGTCATGTATAAGTTCTAAGCTTTATTTGATTACGCAAATTGTATTACGTAATAATGCCGATTTAATGATATAACATAATAAAACAAATCGACGCAAAACATATTAACTGTATTCTACTGCTTTCTAAATTGTACGGATAAATGGGACATAAGAATAGAAAAAATTATATTTGATTTTAAATACTCTTGAGAATTCTAAAATCGATTCAGGAAATATAGAGACCAGTTAAAATGCGCTCTGATAACTACGGAAGAAAGCGGCGAGGCGCTCTAAGCCAATAATTTGCTTATAATTTATTTCAACATTTTATCAAGTACTGTTATTCAGTTTCTCACGAACGAATATGTTAAAATTCAAAATCGTGATCTGCCCGGAGTCTCAGGTGTATGCTGGACTTTCACTGAAGTCCACGGGTTCGTACATGCATGTGTGCATAGAGGGCGTATCGATCATGCGGGGGGCAATAGATCATTTTGTGCGGCGACGTCTACAAATTAGCTCTTATAAATTCATAGCAGTACAACAGGGCATAATTCAGTCATTGTCGCTTGCACTTCGCCAAGTTTCGTCATCCTGTTTTAATTAAACACCAATTGAGATTATTTGAATGTCATCGAACGAGGTATACCTTCTGGTCACTTGATCTTTTGCAAGATATAAGAGACCTTTTAGTGCTGTAATAACTATTTTAAAAACCTCTTAATATTGGTATTAAAATACTAATTGTAATCAAATTCTCGTGCGATATTTTCTCGTCGCATACGTTCCATGTAGCGAAGCGATAAGATTTAATAATAATAAAATATATAATAATTTTATAAATAGTTTATTTTTCTGTTCTTACAAAATAAATATATTCTAAAAGACTTTGTTGGCTATAAATGGGCCTCTACAGGACAGATGTCTCATATAAAGCTATCAGATGGAAATATCTTCCCATTGGAATTTGTCAAAAATCCACTGCCGAGTTCATTATATCTCTGTTTTACTAATTGGGTAAACTTGGTCCTCCGTAGAAATCGTTGTTAATTCGACTGAGAGATCGACCTCCACTGAGGCTTGGTTCATTAAAATTTTATCTCTCCATCTGTACCCCGCTCTTTCTGCTTTGTCCTTCGTTTCCTCGTTCTCAATATTAATGAAATTTTATGTGTCGCGTGAATTGCTTGTTCCTGAATTTGAGGCGGTCCTGGCAAAATTACGGCTACGTATATTTATATAATAAGTGGTATCAAATGTGAATGTATAGTGAAAATAATAGAGTTGGTAAATCACTACTACTTTAGGACTGTCAAAAGAATTTGGAACATTTCCGGTGAGCGTTGATTAAACAGAATTCCTCAATGTTTTCAGCTTGGCCACCAAGAGCGACAGTAATATTCAGTTTATCAAAAATAAATTCCTATGTTTCTATTTTTTTATTCTATTATTTTCTACAGTGGACTTCATTCTAATCTTCGACCTTTAAGAAAGATAGTACGTTAGCTCGGATTAGACAAACCGATTGTTCATGCACCGGCGGTATTACTTTCGGTTGCCTCACTTATAAAATATCACCGGTATTTCAGACTGTTTAACAAGTATAGGGCATAACAACGATAGTAAACGTCTAAATAGGACGCGGTGGGCGGACGTAAGGAGTGTGTAGCCCCCATAAACAAAAGACGAAAACTCTCTCTCCCTCACACACACATTGAGTCCCCGTACGTGAGTCAAATTTAAAGCTTACATATTCGTTTGTGCTTCAACTTTATTCTTTTTTTGTTGTCAGTAAAAGGCAGGAATCGTCCTAATTTCTAACAGCTCATAGTTATATAATGCGGGTCCATCTGTCACATAACCTTCACAGTTTACTGAAACACTTAGTTGTCCAATTAAGCCCGAATAACTGCAGGGCGTTATTTGGATTTAGCTCCTGTTTATACCCCGATTACAGTGTCGGTTTACTGTTTCGGCCGAAGGGAGAAAACATATTTATTATAAACAGGCGTCGTGTTTCTTGTAAGGCGCCGGTTTATCAGGCAGGTGTCCCAGATCGGAACGTCTTTATTGCCCTCCCTAATCCGTAAGTTAGAATTAATAAGGATCATTTCGCAATTCGGATCCGAATACTTATATTCTGGAAATATACTAAATGTTTATATCTTCGCAGAATTACCTATTGCAGAATCCCAGCAATTATCGTAAACGCATTCTTTTGACTTTCCCATTCGACCTTGCTCAATTCAACTCTGTACACAGTTTTAGCGCCGTGATCGGAGATTTGAGCGAAGCGCCGGTGAATTTCATTCACTCGGTTGTGTGAGATAAGTTTAGGTTTGAATTGGGCCCGGGAAGGTGGCATCTAAAGGTCGCCCCAGTCGCCATATGGTCGCGGGGGCGACATTGACACGGGTCGGCGGCTTGCATAAGCCCACCGGGGGGGCCGACCACTGCTTCACTTACATAACCCCGTTTGTAGCAGCCGCTGTTGCTTCATCCCGTTTAAAATCCAGCCTTAATTTGCGAAGATTGTACGCCGGGTTGGGGGGTGGGGTGAAGGGGTAGGCTCATTAAAATCCAATTTCGGCGAAAATCGGATTTAAAATTGGTGGCTCCCGAGAAGCTGAATTGCGGATTTTCAAGTAGGTCTTCCCAATGAACTAGCGAAATTTTCGAGCTTAATTTCAAATTGCCGCTAAATATATCTGGAAATCATTTTCATCCGCAGGAGCTAAGAATAAATGGTCAAGTTTAATAGTTGAATTCTGTGATTGATCGAAAACATGCCCCGCTGTTAGGCAGGAGGCAAAGAAAGAGAATGAACGTCTTGGAAAAGTTTTCACTTCAAGAAGAGAATGAAGAAAACAGAGAGGAAACATAAAGACTGAGTGATATACATATTGTTCTAACAACTTTAAAATAAATAGTTTCAAATTGCGTTATTTAAATTTAGGCTACTGCCCAGCTATGGTTCATGAGGAATAGTGCTCTGAAATCTGACCTTCCTCTCGTATTATTATTAAAATTTGTTTTAAAAAGAAAATACTTTAATTTCGAGCCAGAGATTCTAGCTATATTCTTCTCGGTCATTAACTTATAACCTTTTACCGGATCCGTTATCCTCCGCGCAGTCTGGTGTTGCCGCCGTTTGTACAGGTTTATTTTAGAGAGCGACAGATGTTTCTCAAATGTTGTCGTCTCTTTCGGCCTTAGACAATTTTACCGTTCAAGAACTGGCGAAGTAAATGCCTCGCCGACAGTTTGGCCAAGCGAAATTGAGTTATACTCGTGTGCGGGGGGGAGATACAGGGAACGGGCCATGAGGTGGTGAGCTGTCCGCTTGGGCGTGGGCAGCTCCTGTTTATTATTCACCAGCCCTGCCGCCCATGCTACGATAAATATGTACTGTCCAAATACAATCAACAGATGTTCCTTTCCTCAGCTTCCTTGACCTATCTGGGCTCTAGGATCTTCCGGCCTTGCCGATCGAATAACGGTAACGGTAATGAATTGACTGGAGTCCATTAAGGAATAATTGATCTGTGATTTATCGTTGCTTTAATTTGTTGCAGGTATGTATCCAGCACCTGTCTTATTGCTTCACTGTTCTATTGAAGTTGTACAGTCTGCCAAGGGTGAGTCGAACATCTGGAATTTGTTAATTTTTCTGAAATATCATTTTTTTTTAAATTGGAGTATATCAGATGCCTCAAACTCATCTCTGCCCATTTTCCCGGGCCGCATTAAATTTTCATAAATATTATATATTGATTCTGGATTCAGTAACAAGGATAATTAAAACTCATATGTAATTAACATTAAAATTTGTATTCGAAATCATTGCATACTAGTAATTAAAAATTTTATTTATAAAAGGATAAGGGGAATATCGTGTTGCTTAAAAAATTGCTTATCACAAAATATTGATATATTTTCGATAAACAAAATTATTTAGTGTAACTAACCTCTTTTATAACACTTTATTCTTACTCCTCCTGGCTTTTGAAAGGGGGATCATGTAGTTACGATTCTTTAATTTCCACAAAATTCCAACTATACGCCTGTCGAATTAGGCCGGCCTATCTTATTTATGATCGAACGACGGACAGACGGACTCTCTCAGAATCGTAAAATAACAGCCGTAAATAATTATCTAATGACCCGTGGCGTTGTTAAATCGACGGATTCTCATAAATCTGCGGCCATATCGGTTACAGAGTATCGAATTTTACCAATATTAACTTCGATACCTATTCGAGCATGAAGAAAAAAAAATGGTACCGATTAAGACGGGCGTACCGCAGCGCAGCCGGGTTTTCTAACAGGTTATTTACAGCCGATAAATCAGGTATCTGGGTCTGGTATTTGGCATGGGGTGTTCTGTGCGTACCGACGGCTTTTATCTCTTGACACAATCCCCGATATTTGATTAATCGAGCGGCCTTCGCCGAGCCAGGACTTTTTCTCTCTTCTTGTTTCCCTTCGTTCAGTTTTATCATTCTCCTTTTTTCCAGTTTTATCGACTTTTGCTCTACGCGTCGGCATTTTTAAAGTTTTATTCCCGACCTACGATCGGGAACTGCACATGGAAGTGCACGTGGCCTTTCGAGATTTGCATAATTCAAATTGCATCAGTCGAGGACGAGGTCGGTTTTATTTATATTGATTAATATTCAATCCCAGAACGGAGTTTATTGAAGAGTTCAACTGTCGTTTTTCCTATCGGTTAAGCAACACTTGACATCTAAAGGCCACGGTCATTCTGTCCCTGTCATTCGACGATTCTATAATATTCGATTAATTATGTGTCTAGTGTTATTCACGTTTTTGTACAATATCCGTTTTGCCAGTAATGTAAAAATTCGTTTGTTCGTCTGAAAGTTGGTTTGAAAATCCGCGACCCATTTCGAAGATCGATGATGCATCGTGGCGTCATCGTGGGCGTCAGTGGTGCTCGTACATTCGTCGATACGGATTTTAACGCAGTGTTCATCGTCCCTGATCGCACGGCGGGGAATATAACAGATGAAGCGTTGCTGACTTAACGTCGTGTCTGAAATACTAACCGCTTACAATCAAGCGGCATACATTTGCCTGTTACAAAATGCCATTCCGCTTACAAAATCAAATCGCTAATAACAACCTTTCGATTTTCCTAATGTGCACCGTATAAGTCGCCGGAGAAAATGAACGATACTTATTGAAATACGTTGGTGTAGAATTCATTTAGCAATATAGTGTACATAATTGAATTATTTTCTAGATTTGTACTAAACTTACACAGATCAGATCCGATGTTTCATTCCTCCTCAGTTTAGCTCCAAACTTTTCATACATACAATTACCTATAACTCTTAAACTACTTAACACTACCGAAAAAATAAATACCTACTAACCTACCTACGTACCTATTATGTTTTACAGTTGGTGTATTGCGAATTCTCTTGCAGATAATAGCTGCAACCGGGCTAACGATAGACTGTTATTTCGTACGAAAACCGGGTCGGTTCGTGTTTGCTACGATGATGCAATTTTCCTTCAAACAGACGGCCTGTTGCAATTCCGGGAAAACGTTGGGAGCAGGCACAGCTCCCGGCGGCGACTATTCCTCCTATCGCTGAGATTGAGGCCTAATGGGATCGGGCGCCCTCTCATTTCCCAATGGGAGACCTGCGGGGGGAAAAAAATTGTCGGCGAAGCAGAAATCATTTGGGCGTGAGCGCAAGTCCCAACGGCCGTGCGCTCTGTGGTCCCCAAGGTTTTTTGCCAACTCTGCGTACGTAATTCGGTGGGTGTTAACGATCTGTCCCAACTCGTTTTATCTGTACGGCTTAAAAGCCTGTCTGTTCCCACTTAAACGCGGACATATACTACTTTTTGGCCTGTGGGCTATGGATTGGCAGGAAGAAAAGTGGACGGAGTCTTCGGTTTCATTTTATCGGAACTAATAATATAGTATACTTATCGTCCTGCAGTGTGATCCCCTCTCGTTGTTTGAGCTTAAGCTAATTCGGTGTCTCGCCATCGTCTTCAATAACAATGAGGACAAGATTGATTATTGGTGGCCTACGCCTCACTAATTTACCGGAACCAGTAATAAACATAACAGTATACTCCATCCAAGTATTGTGCCACCATAATCTGCGATGATGTACCTGAAAACGTATACATTTATGATTTAAAACGCCAGGGAATTGCGATCTAAATGCTTTTCAGTATACCCGATTTGCTTTATTGTATGATAGTATTGATCCATGAAATATTTCTGTAAATTAAGGACTTTGGAATATTACTTTAAACTCGTATGAAGAAGGGAGTTATATTGGGCGTAAGATTGGAACTGTTAGGTTGTTGCTACCGTCAGTTTAACTTCGTGTCCCGTGGCAGCCTCTCTCATGACCCAGATAAGCATCGGTACGGGGGCGCCGCCGAAGGTTGACCGGTTCCATCTCATTCTGTTTCCCCGACTACACAGAAGACGTCGGGCCTTGTTCCCGAATATCGAATTCCAGGTTGTATCGAAAATCGACATGAGGTTTCGCCGAATGCGGTTCCGTCCGATCCCGTCGGGGCCTCCCCAGTAAGCTTCTATACTCCCGTTCTTAATGGAAAGGGACGCGGAGAGATGGGATTCAACGATAAGGCTTTCGTGTATATCGGAGGATTACAGGGCTGACAGGTTGTATAAGTCTGCTTATTGTCCCTTCACCCCTGATATTAATCTGAGGCGTCCAATTCCGCCCGGCTTTTTTTCAATCACTTCCGACGTAGTACTATGTTTTATGAATGAGGCTGTATACATGAGATAAGAAAAAATTATAGGCTCAACGCCCTAACTAAATTAGAGATTAACTCTATTTCATAATTTTTGTATACCATATAATATTTATTATTCGGGATTATGGAGTCTCAGTATACTTCAATTCAATCATTACTATACACAACGGTTTTGCTATGTTTTTTACTAGATTTGTCCTCGGCAGTTTTTGTATTACATCTGTTGAATGTTTCCGCGAAACTGACAATATCCATTATTTTCTTATCAAAAAAGTGGTCGATTATTTTGGAGTTATGTCTTAAAAAAGTTCAATAACAGCGTTATATTCCTAAAATGCTTTTGGGGGTAGCGACCAGGAGGGGAAAAAGTAATTGCGCAAGAGATAAGGTGAAAAATATGTTCTTTAAATATTTTTATTTCGGGCGCCCAGCGTTCCCAAGTTCCCTCCCATTCGTACCTCACGTTACGATTACGCCGCTTAATGATCGGCAATTTCAAACCGATGTAAAAAGCCAATTCCAAGATTTCATTACGCATCGGAATCGGGCTCGAAGCTGGAACGTTTCTTACTTTCGAAAAATTATATCTGTCGGGGGTCCACCCTCGCCTCGTTTCACTTTCTGGATGATGACCGACCGGCGTCATAAATGATAAAAGATTCGTTCGGGTTTTCGGTCACGCTTCTTTGGGAGCGGGACTGGACATTTTTTTTTTTGCCTCCCGAAATCGAGTTGCGAAACTCACTTTTCACTTTGCCTCCGGAAATGAAATCCTTCGGGAAACCTTCGGCCCACGTTGAACGGGCCAATTTAGTCAGTAAATTGATTTGGTCCGTTTCTTAAGCTTTTTTTTCTCGCTACAAATTCTGTTTAAGCATTCAAATCGCTTCGTTACCTATAAACTGGCAGTTTGGCGTCATTCGATTTAAACTTTTCTGCGATACGTAATAACCCGCCCAGATTTACCATTATATAACATCAATTTTATAAATTTTTAATTAAATTTGATAGATAAAATTTTCTCTATTTCGCATTCCAAATTCCATGGAATGATGGGCACCCGTCCCATTTATGCGCCTGTCAACTTTCACTATCATACCGGAGATGGTAAATTTCTAAAAAATAATTCTAAAAAGAAGTATACTGGGCCGGGCGATCTGGCGCGTAGAGCGAACTGAGATAACGGTTTCTGTTTGAACACGATCCAAGGGACAAGCCTGGAATAGTTCCAGTGACTTACTCCATTTCGTCCTGTTAACGGCCCCAAACTGTTTCTGCCAGTCTTGGTCGTCCGGTGAATTCCGAAAGCGTGACCAGAAGCCTCGTTACTGGAAAAAACGGCACTGATACAACCCGATTCTGTCGTCGATTTCCCACCGTTGAATTGGCTCAGCGTAGAACATAATACTGGATTCAGTTTATCATGAATATTCAAGATCTAAACTAAAGTAAACTTAATTGTTTTCGATATTCTGAGAATTCTGAAAACACTTCTAGTGCATGAATATGAACGGCCATTAAAAGTTCAGTACGATAATCTAGGAAAACAATAGAGGGGACCATGTTTTGTTTAAATTCGTATTGCTCTTTAAATTATATACGAAAAGTATTTATGATTAAATATAGACAATTAAAGTATATATTAAATAGAGAAATTATCAATTGTTTGGTCAGTTGAATTTAAATCAAGAAGCCTAATTTATCAGCAAATTATAATTCTGAAGTATTCCTACCATTATCTTCGGCTTCTAATGAAAATGAAAATGGACTGTACAAAATCGTTGATCGATAGGGCTCTTAAATCGAGGTGAGATTTTCCCCGGCGTCCCATTACATTTACTGGCACCTCCGGGTTATCTGGACTTTGTTAATTGGTTCTTCTCAAGGCTCCGACTTGGGGTGGAAAAAGCTTTTTCAAGTAGTCGGGCCGCAAACGGGAGACGTTTCAATAATCTGCTCCGTCATGTTTTTTAATTTAATGTCGGATGGGACCAAGGACGGCGACGCGGAGAAAGTCGAAGGTGTGGGCGTCCGGCAACGGGCCAGTATATCAACCCTCCTTACGCCCCCGCATTATTTGAAATTTCAAGAAGAGTATAAAAAAAGAAGTATATAAATAAAAACCGAATTTATCGCCGGCGTATAAAAACCAGACCTGGAAACCCGAACCTGCCTCCTGGGAGGAGTAACGTGGAATTTATTACGTCCTGTTGAGATTCCGAAGATCGCAATGCCCTCTCGTACCGGTCCGGCGTTGAAGTCACTTACCAATTATAATTGCAACGCTTACCAAGTATTCCTCAATGCATTTTATGAAATGGCCCAATTGATGATCTTGAAATACGCAAAATATTCAAAGACTTCAGTATTAGTCATTCCATGATCAGCACTTAGTGATACAACTATGGGACCCAATACCTGTATTTTTTTTTAATTTTACCGGCCTTTACTCGTTTGATCTGGTCTCTGGTCAATAGAAGCAGTTTCTTTAGCACACTGTTTCGCGTTAGATCATACTTTTCTGTCAACGATTATACGTTAGTCAATTGGGGAAAATTGTTGTCTGGCAGCTAATGGAAAAAACGAAATAAATAAATGCTCCTTTTTTATGAACGCTTGTAAAATTGAAAAAAAAAATCTGGCAACATAACAAGGACTGGGGAAATTGTTTTGCATTTCGGTCAAGACAAACTCAGAACCGTTGCAAAAAAGGTTCGTTGTTAGATTATCGGTTGGAAACCGGTCATCATTGTAAATCGAATATCAAATAAAATTATGCTTGTAATGACAAATCTAATAACACAGTTGTCTGTAGGCCATAACTTGGTTTTTAGCCTTGAGAACATCAACCTGCGGTTTGACCGCTGCCATTCATATCATCAGCTCGAAACTTCATTATTTTTATTTCGTGTTAAAAAAAACTCGTTATATTTCGTTCTTTCTCGATATTATTCCTATATTAATTACCGACTACATGCAACGATGTTATCTAAATTGTCAACTGATAAGGCTCAAGAATTCTGGACCTGATGTTTCATTCATCGACCGCATACCATCGAGGTCTATTTCTGTCTTCCGAAGCCGTATTTATTTCAGCCTGCAATTACGGTTGTCAACGTGTCGAAATATTTGATCGATGGATGATTCGATTCAATTAAACTTTTAAATTAAATATCCACCGACCTCGAATATTTGTATTGAGTTAAAACTTTCTACTTTTACGGACGCCGGTTCTCGATCGGGGAACCCGTTTTCGGCATATACAAAAAAAACCGACCCAAATGAAATCATTACGCCCGACTATTGGTCTTATAAAGATGAAGTAATTGATCGGTCCGAATTCCGGCCGCTGGACTTCAACAGTTTTCGAAAATGAAAATTACGACTGGAATTTCAGGTATAACGAGTCCTGGCATATTTTATATGACATTTTCCAATTCGTATTCACATACGTTCATAAATTCGATGGAGAATGGCTCAGATCGATTTCTAACGAAATTTAAATTAAATTTGAAGTTGGAATAAGTTCAACTCAATTAAATCCAGATTAGATTTTAAGGGACTAATGAACTACTGGTATTTCCGTCGTTATCTAATTATTGCCTTTATATCGTCTATACATTTGCATTATTCCATTCTATATTTCTCGTATTCTATTCGGTTTAATTCTATTTAGTATTTATTTTGACAGGAAATTGTCATGCAGTCATATCCATGAAAATATATTACTAATTTTTAATGTTTAGGAAGTAGCACATCAAAAGTTTGAATACTCGAAGACTCCCCAGTAGGTTTTTTTTCATTCTTTTAAAAGGACGCTTTCACTGAACAAACTCATAAACTCGGTGCTGTGAGATTAGATGAGAGAAAATGAAAAACAGGGGCGAGCGTTATGCAGGGGTTATCGGACGGGAGAGCGGTTGTTCTGTTTGGATGGGGGGTGGTTAGAGATCTGTGAGAAGATGAAGCGGCGTCCAGATGAGACCGGGGACATTTTTGTGGTAAAAGTTTCGTTGTTGGGTCGTCTCTCGGCTTGGTTCTTCACCGCCCTCGGGGTGAAATTTAATACAGAAGAGTGCTATATAGCCTTGACACGTTTTCGTCATCGCAGACCAAAGGCTGGGTGGGGAAGGTGGAAACCGGGTGAAATGCCGGGTATCAGTCCTTAATTGTCTGCTTTCCCTAACAGCGGGAATCTCGAGTGTCGTCTTCCTTCAACGAGGATACCCTATATTCCGTTTTATGCTCTTTATTATTATTATTATTATTATATGCTTATTCGGTTGAAAAAGTGATAAAAAATGTGTCTATTGTACGATATATATTTCTGAAAAGTTTATGCTTACAGTTTAGACCAAATGGGCGAACAGAGGAGATCACAAGTGGGGATAATGTTGAAGAAATAAACCTAGCGCCTTATGTGGGCCGTAAGTTTGTTTCTCGAAGATGCTTTCCGGTAGAATTCTCCGATACTCGCTTTTTTTTCTAACCCGCGACGAAAGGATTTATTATATCAACGACACAATATCTGATATAGCCAAGAATCCGTGGAACGGCTCTTTTCTTATTTTACAGCTTGTTGCGTAAGATGTTTTCGGAGGTACAATAAACTATTTCGTTCCCAGTTCCAATAAGAAGAAAACAAATTCGTAGCTGTTTAAAATAGTCAGAATATTTCCGTGCGTTTAAAATTTTTCTGCCACGCGACAAAACTATAGTCAAAATGAACATTATGGTTTATCATTTTTCATTTACACCTGTGAGATTGTATTTAAGCGACTGATAAGAAGTACATGAAAAGGCTTCTATCTTACAGATGACATACTTAATATATTTTCAGTTTATTGCCTCAGAATTTATAAATGCGCATTACAAGAAATAAATGATAAAAATAATGGCGGCTATTAATCTAATGTTAAGCGTAACTTGTGGTGTTATTCTATCGGCTCGTATTAATTCAGGAATGGAATTATGGTAAAACTTGGTTTGAAGGTATTATTAGTATCTGTAACTTTGTGTATAGAAATGTCTATTTGGATAGCGCGATTGGCGCTAATTTAGTGAAGGATTTAAATGTGCGTGCCGATAAAGCATTGTGCAAGCCGTCACTGCCCCATAACACATTCACTGCTGCTATTGTTTCATGCTTAGTCATAAGCTCGATATATTTATGGCGGGTCACTGCTCTCTGGCGAGAAGCCGAAGCCAGTTTGGCTGCGGGCCATGGCCGGATTGTAATTTTATGTGGACTAGGGAGGCGAGGATTGCAACGATTCGAAAATGCATTCACCTTGGGCCCGTTATCAGTTTGCGGATTCTAAATTTGGAGTCCTGAAATTGGTCACCGGGCGGATGGCTCGTGTCCGTGACTTCCGTTCGATGAAGAGTCGACGCCTCGGGCGGCGCTCGGTCGCTTCTCTCTGTTCGATAGGCAGGAAGTGTATTGAGCCGAGCCCCGCGTCTAACTCTGGCCCGTTCGATTCTATTCATTGTCGTGATTAGACACACGAGGATTAACGGTAGTTGTTTTGATACGGTGAGAGGCCGTTGACGGGCGGATGTCGAGCGACCAACATGCGGGGTATGCGCTCATCCTTATCAACAACCAATGTTGGTGAGATTAAAATGAATTTTAAATTAGCTAGAAAATAAAGCCAGCGCCAGAAGACGGAAGATGGAGAAAACTACGGTATTGCAAACTAATCTGTCATTTGAAATTATATTGACCAGGTGTTTGGAACATTGTAATTCCTGTGTTAGATATTGTTTGTTTTCTTGTTTAACTTTATAAAACTGAAATAAACAATCAGTTTGTGACTTGAAATAGTAAAGTGGAGCCTGAATTTCAGGCTTTAATATTTGTGCTTAGAGCGACGTTGGGCAGAGAAAGTGTCTCACTTCAACCGGGAGTAGTTTAAGGTCATTGAGGCTCGGGTTGAACGACATCCGAATGATAATCCAGTCCCAGTTGGTCTCCGTTCAGATACCTCGTCTTCCTCCCTCTCGCTTCCGAAACATTCATTGGTAGTAGGCGTTTACGATTTGCTTCCGTACTCGTTCTAACATGGACCGACGTTTTTGTACAAACTGATATACATCAAACGACGACATCAAAAATTGTCTACTTAGATCTTACGAACCGCTAATTATGATGATAGCAATCAGGACTCAATTTTTCTTTATTTTACTTGTTACTTACATTTGAGTGAAAAGATTATCTCGTACTCATGAATACTCGTAAATTACACCCGGGATTTTAATTACTATCTTGCTAGGGACGTAGGCGAAATTATCTTCCTTTTTATCAAAGGAACGCAAATCTATTCCAACGATTAGAATAATTTATTATTGTCTCTAGAGCTGAATTGTAAGTCCAAAGTTGGCGCCTCAGAACACAGAGAAAGCGCCGAAAGGAAGGAAACTTTTAAAGACTTAATCGGACTTAAAATTATTCCTATTTGGAGCGTATTCCGACTCCTTTTATCACAAACTTTGTAAAATGCAAATAGGCACCATTAGTCAAATACAAAGGTAATAATACAGAAAGATAACTAAATATCATATGACGTATGACAAAGATAAATAATATGAAATACAGTAATTATAATTATATTTAGTCTGAGAAATGAGCACTTTTTTATGGATCCTGTTATGCTGAGCTGAGTAATATGAAATATCGAAAAATAAATACGTTCTACGTCGCAGTGTTAAGGCCAGAGCTCGACCGGGCGCACACTCACGCCCGTGGGCTCACACGTGCACACGCACAAACACCGATCGGGTCGAACCCGATAATCTAGTTCTAGTTTTCTAGTTCCTCCTCTGGGTTGGTTGGCGCCAGTTACCTAACTGGGTCCGGTTAGCTTGCCAAAACATGTGTCGTCACGAGTACCTACCTAGGAGCTGTTCCCAACCTATCAGTGCTGACAAATGACCCGTTTGGTCCCGGCATCGACACAAGATACAACTGTTTTATAGGTTAAAACAAGAAAGAAACAGAGATCTTGATAATTTTTTAATGTATCACAGGCATAATATTAGTAATTGTCAGTATGATGGATATGGGCCAATGGGTTATCAATACCTGCTAATTAATTGTGGTTTATAGTCAAAAAGCAGTTTAGGAACTGCCCGATTTAGTTTTCCTAATTAGGAAAGTAAAATGTTAATCAACCCATTTAACAGCATAATAATATTCGATTGTAGAGACAAAATAGCATGCTAGCCATTTGTAGTATTCTTATTTTTTTCTTTAGCTTCCGAGCCAAAACAATGTATAGCTTGAAACGTTAACATAGTTTTACATCAAGTAATAATGGCTGAAAGAAGGTCTGTAATTATCGATATTTTGTGTACTGAATACTTTTTACCCCAAACTTCTGCTACACTGGTTTACTTGAACTGACTATAGGAGTAACAGAAGGACAGTTGGGAAATTAAAACTGCAGTACAGAAATAGATATGACTCCGGTGTAAGTTGACTGTTCCGGTACGCATACGCCCCTTCGAGTAAGATTATTCAGGACAATTAATAGTGTTCGCAGGAAATCGGGATTTTCTCTCGCTTCTGAGAAACGGTCACTTATATTTCTCTTATGCGCTGGCGGAAGTGGGCTGACGCTCACGACTTCAACGGCCGTAATGTAATAACGGGTTTTACATTCGGTCAGTCGGGCTTAAGCGGTTGTTGTGTTCAGGATTATCGCGTAATCCAAAAATACCCCAGTTTGTAAGAATTTTTCGTGAAAAGGATCACTTATAATGTTTTAGAACATTAGTTCTTAATTATGGATCTGTGCGGGGGGGGGGCAGACAAATTCAGTTAATTGGACCCGTTAAATATTGAACGGATGATCACAATTTTGTACAAATTTACTCGCCCTAACCCTAACGATATTCTCTCGCTGATTTGGTTTTGTACCGGGTGTCAGCTCCCCGATTGGCAAACATTAATGGCGCTGTGACTTCAGAGAGGACTCTGTACCGTCATAAGTGCCCCTCTAATTTACTGACAGACTGCTAATGACGATGGCGGGAATCTGAAACCGGTCTAGTATAGCACAAAATTAGCAAGTGGAGTCAAAGGAGCACTAGAGTTATGACGCCCCGCGGCACGACAGTTTTTCGAGTGTTATTTAATTTAATATAAATCTTAGTTTATTATATTGTATAATTTTTTAATAATAGGTAAGAAATTAAAATCTGCTTAACTCAATTTTTAACTAGTCTGTTGGCTTTAAAAGATGATTCATCGACCCCACCTTGTTTCACATAAATATAACTCGAACACGATCAGCGTTTCAGTGTTCGTTTATTTGGAATCTGTCACAGCGTTATGAGCGTTGGTTATAAAGCGTGAAATTTCAATTATGCCGAGTAATGAATTCTTGTTTTATTCATGGCCGTGATGGCGGTAAAAAGAAAAGAGAAAAGAATATCAGGCGCTAGCTCTCCGGATGATATTTGTCCGACGGTACCAAGGTCCCCGAAACGCGCCCGGTGCGCTCGCTGCCTTTTGTGGGCATAAATAGTCCCGGGATATTTTTATTAAAGGCGTTCGGAACGTGTAATTTACGGTGGGAGTGATGCCGAAGATTTATGTCGCTTCGGGGGCCGAAGAAGGACGCGTGTGGGTGATCCTGTCTTTCGAGGCCTTTTCCGACCGGCGTTCTCGGAAAGTTGACTCTGACTCCGCCTAAAGATTAATATATTCACGGAATTATTGACTTGCGTGGACCCTTCCAATCGGGTTGAATGAAGTTCTCGAATACTGAATAACTAGTCCTGCATTTCGGAAGAAACAATTAATTAGGTCCGCAAATATGTGCTCGGTTTTCGGAAAACACAGGCCAACAGTGAACTGAGGCAATGTTCTTATCTCACGGCACCCATTTTTTTTCTTGCGGTATACGTTGTTAGTAATAATAACGTAACTAAAAAACTAAATTAATAAATTGAATTTAGTCCCTGTCATTTGAAAATAATAAATCTAGAAACTTCAAAAAACGTCTAAGGTAATAGGTTTTAAGTACATTTTCCTCTCGAAATCTGCTATCTCCTCTCGCTTTTTTCATAATATGCCGAACCGGTTTCGATTTCTAACCATCGTCAGTAGTAATCGGTCAGCAAATTAGTGATGAGCATGTATAAAATATGTGAGACAGAAGATAACTGGGGCGACGTGTCGAAAACACGATTTACGGCAGGAATCGCCATTTATTTCTTGGAATTAACTTGTGCCCACGAAATTCCACGGACGGTCATGAACAAGGATATGAAGCGTGTTCACTTCCAAGTAAATGTGTATCGATAGCAGACTACGATTTATCTCTCGGAATATCTTGTTGAGATCGAATAACAAGTGGAGGAATTCGAAACCTCAAGCCTTATTCGCAAAATGTGCTGCGATGATGATATTTAATGTGTAAATTCAAGTGCCTATTTGCATTCGACATTTAGAAGGTTCCGTTTCCTGGTTCGTTGCGTACTAACTCTTATGAGTAACATTTTTATACATGTTAGAAAGTTCATCACTATTGTTATAACGTTCTTTCGGTCGGAAAACAATGGTTTCTAATGGATACAGATGATGATATAAATGCGCTCTATTATAATTCGGCGAAAATCACTGCATAAATGATACCTCACAGAGCTATCGTGCAGTCGTTAAAAATAACATGTTGCGGACACAAAACATTATCCCCAGAAAATTCAGTCTGTATAAATCGCTTCGTCGTATAAACCTTACAGGTGCTTCGTGCATTAATGAAAATTACATAATCTCGTCCCGCAAAAAATCCTGTTAGGTGTGGAGCGATTTATATAGGAAGGCTTCACTTTCTGTCGTACCTGCAGTGGATCAGTGTTGCACTTGTATCGTTTTGCACTGTGGTGAAGAGTAAATTGTTTAATATACCATAAGGGTGGCACTTTGAAAAATATACTGATTTGACTTAACCGAGCGAGTTTGAACTCTGTGGCCGGAGCAACCGCTTTGAGAAATGAGTTATGTGACCTTAACTTAATATTATGGGTTTTAGAATTGGTAGCGTAGGAATCTTAATTGAGTACGTACTTTATTAAGCGCCATCTCGTCCTGACCTTCACACTCGGTTGGTTGTCCATTAAACATCTTTTTATATTTGTCATTTTATATAATATTAGAGAAATTGTTATGGGCGCATAACAGCTAACCCCTATTTGCACCTAATAAATTCATGTTAATACTTTGTAGGAGTTAACTGTTCTCTGACTTCTGGAATGAAACATAATCGTGCTTAAGAGTTCAGATATTAATGCTTCAATATTAAGATTAAGATGTATGATGATACTCATGATATACTGAATTTTTGCTTAAACTATCATTCATTTACGTTATGATGTTATTATTCATATATCAAGCCTATTATTTGAGAATAACTAAAGGAAATATCAAAAAGACTGTAATGCGTCATATTTTGGAACAAATTGGACCAAGGAACGGCAGTGATCTTATTTATCTCTCAAAATGAAGTGATGGAAACTTTACAACTATTGAGGCAGCGGCAATCGCTAAAAATAAGTTTTCTGATGTCACCAAAATGATGGCAGCGCGATGATATTTTATCGAGGCTGGATTCGGAAAGGCAGGGCTCTGTGACCTACAATTTTAGGGATTGGGTCGGTATTTAAATTTGACTTTTGAATTGCAGAATAGACAGATGACGTATGCCTGGATACACGGACATTTCATTTATGGACACAGTTTTACTTTTAACGGATTGTTAGGTAATATTAACACGTATTGTGCTCTAAAAGCATCCAACCGGCGAAATTTGGTGTGGCGCCGCGAGCGAATCCATTGAAAATGCGAAGGACGAACCACTTCTGAACGCAGCTCCGACATTTGTACAGAAAAAAATTTAAATGTCGCCGTATTTAAATTGCAAATAAGAGGATTAATACTCAGGGGCGCGCAGCGCTGGCCGGTGTTTAGAATTGCAGAACAGATGACATACTTAGAGCCTCTAATGGACCAGATTAGATAGTGAAAGTGCAGTGCGCCGAGTGGTCTCGGTTTTCGAGTCATAATAAATAGCTTAGGGCGGGTTCGGGCGTCTCGGGAAAATCGTATTTAGGAAAGGGTTCTCTTCGGTTGCCCTGACAACGCTCTTCCCGGCAGGTCTGTGCAGTTCGCACTGGGGGAACAAGTTCGAAGGGCGCTGAAAGTCGAAACCTTCTTCTTTAGTTGGTTGAACACATCAAAAGACATGAAAAAATAACATTCCACAATAGTAACGAGAAATGTATTGAATATGTCAATTTAGTATTTAGTATAGCATATATTAAATATTTTGTGAACGAAAAGCGCCTATTCGTTCCTCCCAGGTTAGCATAAAGTTATTAGGTTAATTTATTTTATTTATAACTAATCCTTGTATTTAAATATTGACGATTCCAAGCTGGCGGTGATACATATAACATCTTTGATAGTTATAAATTTATTTGATTTGCGCGAATTTTGCAAGGTCTCTTAATTAATTGTGGAGTGGCAGTGTTGTTTAAATTATTACTGATGTTAAATATTATTTTTGTGCTCTTTAAAAACGTTCTTTAATGGCGTCATCAATATCCCAAACGACAAGTGTAGTAGTCACATGCTGATTGGTGGGCGGGGGGGGGTTGAAACACCTCCCTCAGATGTATGCCGCCCCTGTAAAGTTTGCTCATTACCCCCTGTCATTATCCAGTAACGTATTCAGTCTCTCCGTCGAGTCTGTGTACACTCTTGAATGTGTGCTTTTCTGAACTGCACACACGTGCAGGCGCATACACACACACACACACACCCACACACACTGTTGGGGAGAGCATTCGTGAAACTCATTAGAAGTGTATGCTGTTGTTATGTGAAAAGTTGGGCTGGCGACTGCTAGTGTGCGTCGGTGTGTGTGTACATGTGTCTGCCTGTGTACGTATGTGTGTGTGCGTGTGTGTGAAGTTATTAGCTATGTCGCTGGCAGAGAGCAGCACCTCTAGTGTGCCTAATGAAGGCGCCCCAGTGTTAAAGCGTCGGTCTGAATATATCTCCCACACTGGGCCTACCTCTACGAGTTAATTAAACCTGGGGCGTTAATGAATGGGGATGGGTATTTAAAAAATTGGACATTTCAAATTTTTTATTTCAACCGTTTGCTAATACGCTTCCGCCCGCTTATGATATTACTACATTCAGGTTTGCGGTTTCCTGTCCCTACCGCTTTTGCCTTCTCACAAGACTAATCAGTAATTTAATTAATATTATGAATTATGAATATAAAGATTGTTACCTGTAATAGTGCATACAGGTAGTAAGCATTAATTTACTATGGGAAAGACGTCGAAACCGGACTACGGATAGTTTACAACTCACGGATTTCAGTATATTATTTTCGCGGTTATTATTTTACCTGTAACTCTATTTACCGACTATTAGGCCGACGTTATTCCGATCCTTCGAATATAGATCTAAACCAACATTTGTCCTGTCGACAAGTTACACTGGAAGAATTATAAGGTAGCGAGTATTGCTCAACGTGGCCCGCGCATATTGCAGCTCGGCCGGCCGTCTTACTCTCGACAGTTGTAATTTATAAACTCCATTTCAAATGTATTTATCGGAACGTTCCGCCTCTTTTGTCCGAACGGTTGAAAGGATTAATGGCCTGATAAATGGCGATGACCCAGAAATTCGACGGGAGATTCAGGAAATTCGGGCGTTTCACTGTCGCCTCGCACGGGAAATTACCACTGTAATAATGTCCGGACTCCGCGCCGTTCGAATCCAATTCAATCCCATCCTGTCTTTTGTAAAATACTATTCCATTATGTAAACTCCCTTTTACCGGCCACCCCATTATTTACGAGTATTGGAAACAACAACTAAAACGACGAAATTCTTGTTTCTAATTTTAACGCCGACTCTGCTTCTACAGTATCATTAACTAAATAAAATATCTGATTTATCTAATTAACTCCTAATAAAAAACAATTCAATTATCTCAAAAAATGAAAACTCGAACATGCCCACGGGTAAATGGAAGATCCTGTGGGTTTGATGATTGCTCACCTCACCCACATTTGTACTTCCTTGAAAGAGGTTTCGAAATTCTGATTAATCGTCATAAATTATTTCCTTACAATTTGTTAGGCCGATTATCGCTCCTGTGCGATGATTTCATGTCTTCTCTCTCAAAGAGTCTTCAAACATAAGAAAAAACAATGATTATTCAATAGAAAATAATGTTTTCTACTTATCTAAAACAAAATTTATAATCTGCTCTCCGATTTCTTCGGAATAAAATAGAACGACCGCTGACGCTAACTTTCTGTATTCCTGAGGTTCTAAGGTAAGAGGGTGTAATTCTACTCAACCTTTTCAGAATGTAGTTCTTTACCGAATCGGACAAAATGTATTTCCGCGGCCAGTCGTGGGGCGCGTTCCGCTCCATTTGAATTGTGTGCTCGGCGGCCGCAGGCACAATAAATAACGAGGAAAAAGTAATAAGGGAACCGAAAGGACCGGAACAGTAAAATAGGAGGGGGTAAAGTTCGTTTCGGTTTCCATATCTGGGTCGGACCCTTCTTCTAGCAGTTTTCTTTCCGATCGCTGAACCCCGGCCTGAGAACCGGGACGGGCGTTCATTCGCAGACAAGTTTTTATTCCTGCCTTTACCTTATTTTTTCGCGGATTATATTTAGATCTCTCCGCTCGACTAATTGAATGGCAAACCTCATTTGGAATTATTTAGTGGGAATTGTTAGTGGATGAAGAAAAATAAAATGAAGTAGGAAATTTGTAATACGAAGAGAATGATTTGATGAAGTATGTTCATTTAAGGAGTTACACTTGGTCCAACGAGATTCCAAATTTTTCTAGTCCAAAAGATGTTTTTTTTCAAAGTTAATAAAATAACTCACCTTATAAATTTAGCTTAGTTAACAAATGTGTTCTGCTTTTCGCCATCGTCAGTAAACTAGTGAAGAACCGAGGTAAAGTTAATTATACGGGTTAATTATATTACACAATAACAGTGTATATTCTTTTGAATTTGGATAATGTAGCTTGGTAATATTTATGTGGAGGATAGTGCGATTGTAATTGAAAGGCACGTGCCGCGTTTCCCAGGCTTAGTGAATTCGGGTCGCGGCCTCGTCCGTTCATTTGAATATTTGCGAAACGATTAATGCAGAACGCATAATTCTTCGCACGGGCTTCTTGTGCGTGCGCGTGTAGGGGGGGCCCTGCCAGTGGTAATACACTGGCGCCGTTTTGACCCCTGGAGCCAGCCCCCAGGAGAGTGAGTGGACCAGCTTCCATATAAAGTGGGCCCCACTCACCATGTTCAGGCCGTCGCGACGCCTTATCCAGATGCTCCATCCTAGACCCCCCCCCGTCTCTCTCTTTCTCGCCTAGGATTATTAAATTATATCTATTCTTGCCTTTGAAAGAACATTATAAATAAAAATGGTCGCCGCCCAGATGGTGTCCAACCGGCTCAATTTCAGCTTACATGAAAAACGTACATTAAGGCTATCTTGGTTTGAACAGTTAAAAACTAAATATTATTATTATATTTTAAGGTAATCTGGGTTTCGTTGGGAATATCACACAGCCTGTATGATTTATCTGTTTATTTTTAAGACATGTCTCAAATCTTCCTGTTTACCTAATACTATTTTTGACCTAATAGATCAATAACAACATGATACTGTTAACAAAATTCCAGAAAATAAATTATATTATAATTTTAAATGATAAATTGACAAAATAGAAAACTAAAAAGTAAACTTTTTGTACAGAAGATACAAAAGATAGCAAAACCTATTGTACTGGCGTATTCGTTTCGTGATTTTTTTCTCGGCTACGGATTCGATGCACGTATTTGGAGAAAACGGACGAGATAAATGCGCATACTTTCATAATATTGTATCTGCATTCAAGTGCAGTTCAAGCGTGTTCTGATATAACAAAACGTCCGTCTGACATATCCTTGGCTGCAGCATTCTGTCTGCGCGGTTTATTGCCTCACCGGCTCTTACCGGCCGGGACCTATAAGGTCACGGGGGTCAGGTGTACTGTCACTAGATCATATCTGCCTCGGCTTACCTATGTCAAACTGGTCACACAGAGTTTGCATATCGGTGCTGTCGGATAAAATAATTGTTTACGCCCCAGCGTTGGGTTACACTGCAAAATTGTTATCGGCAGATTGGTATTTGAAGTTGAACCGGCTATGGAATGTCGCTTAATTTTATTACAGAATCCACCGCATTACTGTTAATTTTATGGCTTTCCGTTCTTGGTATGCACTGAATGATTGTACATCAGGATTCTTACAATTGGGGGGGTAAAATTCCGTTAGCAGAATTGTTTCCCTTCAAGGAAGGATTTTTAATACAGATAGAAGTAGTGTGATAGTTATTATAATTATCGGTATTATTAAGAACCTGCTGTTTCTGGTTATTCATCTGTTTGGAAACCACCTGAGCGGCCTCCATCGGAAGGGTTTTCGCCTATCTAATTTACTGCCGGAATACTGACGATGGCAGAGAGCCAAAACCGGCCACCGAATGAAGATAGATCACAACAAAGGAAGTATTTATATATTCCACATTACGTATTCCTAGACGAATGAGATCTCTACTAGAATATACACTGAATATAAAAAAATATGTGAAGGTTATATAGAAAGGGACCGACAGTTTTATCTAATTCAATGGCAATCGTTCAAATTTTTTTTCTATTCATTATAATTTCATTTCCTTTGCACGGCCGATATCTACGCAATAATAGAAGTTATATTTGTCCTGTGTAATCCGCCGCGTAAACAGATAGATGCAGATAAAAACAAGTCGATTGGCGTAAAACTTGTTCCGACGTGGTTTAAAATATGTCGAACAAGGCTGTAACAGCGTTATTAACCTGCGGAAAATAATTTCAAATTCAGTAAAATAAATCGATTTTAAATACAAATTTAAATTAAATGCATATATGCATGTGTTTAGGATTGAATTTTCTAACGAGAGCCAATTAGACATCGAACGGTTTGCTTGAAATGAAAAGGCGATTTTAAAATGGGTCTAGATTTCAAACGAGTTTCTTTTTTTTATACTACCGAAGAAAGTCTCGATTCGGTCCCGCTGAGGTATTGGAGACGTATGCAAATTGCACGCGGGTTCTCACAGGCCGAGGAAAACGGGAAAAAAAGGACTGGTAAATGAACGCGAAAAATTATTTACGGCTTATAATTACCGGTATTATGACGGCAACAGTGTCGGCCCCGCTGTGGGTCTCAAACTGACTTAAATCCGGGACCGTTTTTGTGGGCGTTAATTTCTGGTCATTATTGGATTTATTGATACTGATTTATTAGTGCCTACTGACTGTTGGGCTTAATCGTAGAATCTTGCGTATATCAGATAAGCACCCGCGGCGGATTTAGCATTTTACAGGTATACAAGAAACTTTTGCGGTTTTCCCTTGGCTAAATGTTGATACAGACGTTCCTGTCCTTCGTCCCTTGCTCTGTGAAGAAATAATACGCGAATATGGGGCGTATCCTCCGAACTGCAACAAAAATGAGAGAAAGTCAAGTAATTAAATGAAATGAAATATTGTTTAACGTTGTTCAGCAGGGAATCAGTGGATTGAATCGAATTTGGGCTAACTAAGCGTACCCAGCTAATTTTGTTGGTAGTGAGAAATAGGCTTTATTGAAGACTCTACTTTTTAACTGGTGCCGTCTTCTCTCTCTTCGGTCGCATGTTTGTTGATGATATCGACTCATGTAAGGGATCATTACCCGTCCGGACGCTAACTAATCATTATATCTCTGACCGCGACAAGGCCACGAGGGTTGAGGGCCCGGACAGTGTTTTTTTATGTGCTCTCAGAGACTGTTCAATTCACCGCAGTTAACAATCCGACAATGGGGCCTGAATTTTTAGGATATATTAATTAGAGGGTGGGTACGAACCAAATAGAACGTTGCGCCGTACTCATTAAAACAAAGTAATTTTTTCTGAAGGACATACTTTTGCCATCCTTCAAGTGAAATATTTCAAGTCTAAGCCACGCACATATTAGCGCTGGTTTGTTGCCCCAACACCTCACAACATCCGATCCGATTGTTCAGAAACTCATTTCGAATTTATACTCATACACACGTCCGTGATGTCATGGTTCAAGTTATAAAATTAAAAAGTTGCAAAAATGCTACTGGTTTAAGTGCACCTACTTTAGGCGATTGTTGATATTGATGATTGTTGACGCCGATGTTTGTGTATTCCTCGTCGTATTCTGTCCCGTCCGAAAGGGTTGACCTTAGGAACGGGTGAGGAATGACAAGGTCCATTAGTAGTCGAGATAAGGAGCAGGGCGGTGTCTCACTTATGAAGGCGTTTCCTTTATGTGCCCCAGCTGAAAATTACATCTGTTTGTGCGTCACGGAATGGCCGCCTTGTTTTTGTGTTGTATGTCTCGACGGGTTAATGTCAAACATTAGTGGAATATACGAAGGATTGAGAAAACGGGAGCTAGAACATTGGATTATGAAATGTCGAAGAATGAGTATAGTTGTCATTGGAATTTTCTTGTTGCATATTATGGATAGAAAATGATCGGTACTAAAAAGAGATGAAGGACCCATAAGTGGTAATACAAAAAAAATGATTTCGATGAATCTCGAAACTTTCTTTTAAAATGTCCGTACTCAGCCTCTCAGTCTCGTGAGAAGTGAATATCGGATTTATAAGGAAAGTAATTTTGTAGACAGCTTTGGGAAAGAAAATTCAAACGACAGCCCCAGCTGCCCGACGCTGCGTCGGGTAAGACAGCGTGAAAGGAAATTATGTTTCTTTAGGGATCTATTTATAAGAACAGATAATCATTATCTGTTGACTGCAACCCTAAAGGGAAATAAAGTGAATGCCAAGCAGTTTAAAGATAGTCACTTATAATGGGACTTCTCGTTTTGGACTCATCCTTTCGCTTTTTTTTTCTGCCTCTTTATCGAAATATCACATCCGTCAAATTAACGTATGACCTTTTAAACGTCTCCTCGGCGGTTTGAATAAAAAAAGCTTCTCATTTGGCTTCCCTCTTACTTGGTGCTTAATGATCTCTTTTATCGTCTTGCCCGTTTTACTAATGACCGGATATACAGGGCCAGTGACGTCCATTGATTTTATTAATAGATTAACACACTGCCACACATTCCTTACTTGTATGTCTTAAGAAATCTGAAATAAAAACTATTAAAATTATTTCAATCTGCTCTTAAGGAATTAAAATTTGAATACACTCATATACAATAAGTTTGCTTATGTGTATATATTTAGAATTTATACCCCTTCGGGAGTTTCTTAAAACTTGTACAAATAACGCAAAAAAAATTTTGGTTTATAAATATCATTAAGTATTAAGTAATATCTTGCTCTGAGTTTTAACGCTATTTTGACAGGAATATCGTGTAAGAGATTTTAATTATGATACTGAGTTCTATTAGAGTTTCCACTCATGTAACTGTTTATTTTGTAATATGCCGGCTAGAGGAATAAGTGATGTTCCCATATCCTGTTCCAATTTCACGGTGGCGAGAGCCCCGCCGGATGATACCCATTTCGTGTGTAATACTGACCAGTGCCAACACTCCTCAAGTTAACAATGGCCAATTTTCTCCCTCTATTTATTTTTTCATGTACACCTTCCTGCGTGCGCTGTCGGACTCCCCGTACGTAATTCGTCTCACGGACAGCTAATTGCTGGACCGCAACGACTGTAATAATTGCACATTTAGCCTGTGCGAGTTTACGCCCCAGCAGTTAACCAACTGGGGGATAAGTAATTACCCCTTTTCTTAATCGTTCGGCCGTAATCGGAAAGCCACTGTTTTCGAATCCCAAACGACGATCTTAAATGATCATTGTTGTTAGAATACTGTGATCATAAATTTGTTAATTATATTTATTTTAGTGGACTAAAATATGTGTAGCCGCTGGGCCCAGCGAAAATGTTGCAATGGAAAATTTTTCTTTAATAAGACGTGCGTGCATTATTCTTTTCTCATTGCCTGTCCGTGATTTTTCTTTGTAGAAAAAAACTTTTTATTGTTGCGTTCAGTTATGATATCGTTTCTGGCACGTCTTATTTACTTCCTGCGCAACTATTGCACAAGCGAGAAAGATTAATTGAGCCGGGAGTTTAAGAGCGTTGCCAATAAGAAACGGAATTATGGGCGCCCCGTAATTGTAGCGCGTTCACCATTGAAGGCTGACTTACGGACATTCTCTCATTATAAAACAATTTTACTCAGCTGTTCGCATCTGTAAAAAGCTAGACCGCTGTAGGTGGGTCGGTCCAAAATTCACGATATTCCAACCGGGTTGTTTCTTGGAAATAAATGGATAAATATTTTTATGGGTTCTCCAGGTTTCTCAAGATTAAAAGTGTATTCGGTCAGTGTTTCGGTGCTTGAAAGATTATTTCAAGTGCGCGATTAGCTCTTTAATATCTGGTAGAATAAATATATTGTAGAAGCTTAACGAATATTATTGCTTCAAATATATTATTTATTTTTGTTGGCATCGTCAATAATGCCTCATTTTAAATTCGGAAAACGGATTTATTAATCGCGGTTGAATTCTGAAAATATCCTGGAAATAAGCTAATTGGAGGTGGAGTGTAATTGCACAGTGTCTGTGATTATCCTAATTTGGCCAACGCGATTTTAGCGGACCGGTTGTGTGTGTTCAAACAGAACTGTAATTATTCGGACGTATGCGTGTTTTTATTTTCTGTCCGACGTATTAAGTCCTACACACTTATGATATATGAACTGTGTTTCTGTTTCAGGTGAGTGGAGCCCATTAATTTTTCCAGATGCCGTTAGAATTTTGTGAGACAGCAGTCATTGTATTTGGTATTTTGCTTCTTTACTTCCTACGAAAATTAATACTAAATGTTTTACAATTAGGAACATTTGTTACTCAAGTATTACCATCAATTTGTTTTTTTAATAATGCTAACGAATGAAGCGTAACATAACTATTTCCAAACGATCTAAATATCGTAACTGTCGTAAATATGACTTACCAAATTCATTGAACTGACTGTAAATGATCGTAGTCCACACAGCGTAGACACATCACACTCGACTCGGTGAGTGCAAAATAATATTATTTTTATATATAAAGACAACATTATTAATGCGAAGCACGTACGTGGTATCTTACTTGAAGCCTGGAACATAAATTGCATCCGTAATAAAACAACAGAAATAAATATGCGAAATAATAAATAAAATGCTGGGTGTTAATGCTACGATATTTAAGTAGGTGATGTTAGGTTAGATTAGTGATATAAAAACAACGAAAGGGAGAAATGAAGTATATCCATTTGTTTCTAGTGTGATAGTTCGCTTTTGCAATTCTTTTCGCATTCTTACGTGAATTAAGAAAGCTGAAATCATTATTACCCATCAATGCATTATAACAAACCCTTTGTCCGCAATTATTTGTTACGAACTAGTTAATTTTTGGATGATGGCTTTTCAACAATTAATTAAAAGTTTCTTAATTGATTGTTTTATAAATATTTGTACCGGTGATATATTGGTTAGTTATTAAAGGGCACTATTTCGTGTCTGCCCATCGGTTGTATCTAATCGAATCCTCGAAAGTGGACAGAAGTAAATAAGGCTGAAAGTAAACATCGCCATCTTTTTCCTGCCGACTCGTATCGTCTGGAACGCGAAATTGGGCTCTTCAGTGAAGGCCGGGGCTCCGAAACGAGGTTATCGTTTCAGTGGTTTAGGCTCGGGGGGGGATAACGTTCTGCCCCTTAATAAAAATTCGAATTAGACTGGCCGATACTTAAATTCGGCGTCGGGTTTTTTTCGTCGTGGCTCCGGGACTGGATGTGTGGCAACAGGAGCCGTCCAGCTTTCTAAAAACTGGCGTCCAAATATGGAAGCAATTCTCGTGGCAGGGGGTGGCGGGGTCGATGGAGGAGGGCCGCCAAAAAGCGTTTCCGATATTAATTGCCCGGCCGGTTTTCTCTTATCTCGGCTCTGCCTTTATTCTATTTATACTCTTTCTCTTCTCGTTTGTCTCGCCGTCCCCCCTCCCACCTCTCGTTCTGTCGCACCTGTTGGGGTGTCGCGATTCTTCCCTGCATTCCGGGCCGGATGCAGCACCCAGAGCATTATCGTGCAGACAACTAGAATAAAATCCCCTGGGCCACTGATCCTTAGAGGGGTCGGATATAAATCGCGATGGATTTACCCTCCCTTTTAATCAATATCAGCATTTTCCTTCATTTGAATTGATTAAACGAAAGGACGTCTAAAACTTTCTGAATTTCGGTTCTCCAGTTTGTGCATCCCACCGAATGTGCGGCATATAAAGACGCCGCTGCCAAAACTGCCGAGAGTGTGTCCCAGGTGTTAAACGTATAAAAATTTCATCGGGAACCTACGCCCAACCTAAATATTTTTTCTTCTTAAACGAAAAATGCAAAAAAAAAACACCATTTTTTTAGTGTTTTAATAATAGGGTTGATAAGAGGGTTAAAATGTATACCCTTAGGTACATTGAAAGTCTGTACATTAAGTACAGTATTAACGCTTCGCAACCGTATATTTAATTATTTTTAAAAACTCTGGCGAAAATTGTTAAAAGAAAATTGTTTTTTGTATCATAAAATTGACTGCAGATTTTGTTCGATTTAGCCCATCGTTTGGTTCATTTCATTTCCCGATTTTTTCCGTTCAAAGTTCTGTTGAAAGATTTCCACTATATATATATATATATATATAACCGGCGTTGTTATCCAAGGACGATTGCATCATTTGATTAGGCCCCAACGTTGATTAGCATTGAATTTCCATGTATTGATGCATTTTTGTATCAGCAACTAGCTCAGTATTCATTTAATTATAGCATAAAAGTGAAAATTTAGTCCTCCTCAAATCCGTACTGAACATCCGAAACGATGTCCTCCAAATAGACCGGAAATTCTTGTCCGCTGAGTCCACAGGGCAACGGTCCTGCTTCTCCCTTCGAGGAGAATAAAGGCATACCTTATTCGGAATCTGGTGAGGCGTTCTTGAGGTATTCTAAAAAAACATACGGCGCAACTTGGCATGCCTCTATAGTGGAAAACACGAACACTATTTCCTCGGTTGATAAAATATATAATACATTACATTCAGTGAAATACCATCAGTTACAATTTTTGTTCGAGTCCTAAGCATTTCATTAACTTTATTTTGAGTTCTTTCAATTGTACGCCTGTTGACAAATTTTCGGTACGAAACTGGGTCACATCGCTACGCATTAGAATGAAATAACCATTTTCCAGTGTGAACATCGATTATCCCGTTCGCTCCGTTGAAAGTTGACTGCAGCGGGGACAGAACCCGAATTATCGGACAGCTATCTGGCACTGCGAACCTCCGGGACGTCCGCCAGCCCGAATGGAGACAGAATAACAAGTTGGCCCGTGAAGAAATTGGAACTGTTATCTCGGCCGGGTGTAAACTCCTTTCAACGACATCTGGCGCTCCAATACCGGTTTTTCATATCTGAGAATTCGCCACGGAACCTTTGTTTCCATTTGATGTATCTGTTGCGGCCAAAGCCCCAAGTGGGGTCAGTTCCAGAATTGGTTTTGGCTAGAGATCAACAGTGTAAATGCTACTTTGGCCCGCCATTTCGCGAAGTGGGAGGAAATCTATGGCAAGACTGTCCGATAGGTGAACCCAATTCTTTTAATTTATATTTCGATTCGCAAGAGACACAAAAATGAGGTATCACAATGACGTGTGATGTAAAAAAATGATTCATAATTATAATGAATATTTGAATGCGTTATAGCACAATGCACTTCTACCCCTTGAATTTACTTACGGATAAATATTTGGCGACCTCTCTCGCCTCTACGCCCCACCATTTATTCTAGAGAAGAGGGGGCTATTATGGATTGAGCAATTCCGTGGGATTACAATGTTTCGAAACGGGTAACGGACACGACATTGTGCCAGAGAGACACAGCGTGGGCTATTGACAGTCCCACAACCAGTAAATTACCGTTCCCTGGCCCCAAGAAGCGGCCCCGTAATTCGGACGGAGTTTTATTATGTTTCCACACCGAACGAGGCTTTTGGATTACAAATGTGCAAAACTCTTCGGACGTATTTTTTACATTTTGATAGGCTAACTAAAATTATAGTTGAGATTTTGAAATAGACAACCGCGTGCAATTTTCTCAGTATTATTGACGGCATACTGCTGACTGTGGCGAGAAGCCACAAAACCGGTTTGACATCAACCGGGCGTTGGTAATTTTGGGTAGAATTATTGACTGTAATTATGGATTGTTAACTTCTAATAATTTTTCCTTAGCCCTAAATTAGTACTGAAATATTTCTGGCGCGTAGTATCACTCTGGGAACTCCATCTTTAATTTGAAGGTAGTTGTACTGCAGGGAGTAACAGTGCTGACAGTATTCTTTATCGGCACCCGATGTGCGTAAGCACTTCGCCATATTTTGCTGACCGATCGCGTGAGTGTGACAATATGTCATGGACAATATGTCACACGTGTTTTAGTAAGTTGCAGTCTATTCATTTCGCTACGCCACTAGCGTACACGGTATTTTAATATACATATTAAACATTAAGCAAAAGTTAACATTCGGGATCTGCCATTTATATCGACTGATTGGTTATATTTATTATTACTCATTCCAAGTCTAAATCATTTGTGTCTAGTATTAAGCATTTTCAGGAATTATGTTAGGGTATACTGAAAATTAAACGTTTAGTGATCGGCCCTGCCGTCCCTCGTTTGTTTTTTCGGATGAACTGACCGCCGTGTTTACAGATAAAGTCGAAGGCACACACTGAGCTCTCCACGTGTACGTGTTTACAAAGAGCGAACCCTTTCCTGGCAGCATTTGACACCAAATGACCAAGAAAATGTTTCGTATCCAGAAAGCCTTGTGTCTTGCCGTGTCGCTTGATTTACGATCGCAGCGGGACAATATGCAGAGGGGGCATAAAATACTGTCTTCAACCTTCATTTGTCACCCGGCGGTAATAAAAACATGTCGCGGGACCCGTTGCGAATAAAAACAACTTCCGTTGTGAAATATCTGTCTGTTTCTGACATCCACTTTGAGCATCAATTTATTTATTTCATATTTCATTAGCTTGAGCTAATATATGTGGAGCTTGAGTGTACTATATATTTAAGTTTATAAGCGGATATAATTATTTCAATAGCCACTTTATAGCTCCCAGTATACTTTCATTATTATCAGTTATTTGTTATTAAAAATAATAGAGCACACCCTACCAACCTGAATCGAAATTTGTTAACTGCACTCCGTTCGGAGTTGATGGGAAATGCTGTTTGTACGGTCCACCAGTGAAGTGGTATCTTCTGACATTGAGACGCACACTGCAGGAATGAACTTTTTCAAGGGGCTTGAACCGCGTTCTATAATATTAATGGGCCGCTTAATAGGATGTCCAGAAATAGCTGCCTAAGGACTTGAAGGAAGACCTCGATTCTAGGCCTCTCGGAACTGTTCCCAGCAACACGGTGTTGTATGAACAAAATTTGGAAGAATTATCTCTATAAATAAATTATAAAGGTATATATTAGAATTTGAAGAAATATAGTTAGAAAATAAACTAATTTAACAAAACTGCTTGTAATGTGATGTTGAGGTCAAGATAGTGGTCTAGGGCAGGTGGGATATCTCTAATTCGGAGGATTAAAGGGCATAGGTCTGCTACCAGGGTCAGCTGTGCCTCCAGTCTTCTGGTTACTTCGGTTCGTGACACTCCTCTCCCGCCCCGTTGACACTGTCTTGTACCTACCTGCCTTCTGATTATTAGAATTCGGTTCATCGTTTCAACCAAGCGAGGGAGTAAGGAGTGTATTCTTGAACAGATTTTTTTTGTCGGCCCCTTGCGTACAAAAAAACCATGGGAAGAATCACTACCAGCAGTCGAGATATCGGGACATCTCGGTGGGATCGTCACCGTCGTTTCAGATACAAGACAAACCTGAATATAAGGGGTGAGTGCAGTTTATAAACAACTAGACGTATAATACGTATATGTATGTACATTATCGGAAAAATATAAGATAGGAACCGTTAGTTTGTAGTCTATTCTAAAAAGGTCAGTTCAGTACTTTTTCTGTGATTTAGAACTACTAATACTATTACTAATATTAGTAGTACTATATTGCTGTATCGGACCTGGTCTAATTTTTTATTTGACTGATATATCGGATTTCGTCACAACACAGATATCGAAGATCCATATGGAATGAGTAGAACGGATATTTGGAGTGTGTTTTAGTCAATACAGTGGATGAAATGACAATCCATCTGCCATAACAATATAAACGGGAATATGCCTCGGTATATGACGTTTCAATTAAAATTGCGTTTCTAGCTGGTTGTCAGTCGTCGGCCATTCTGTGCCGTCAACGATAACTGAAATCCCATTTTCGAAGTTCGAATTGTTCGAATGTGAACTATTTTATGTTACGTGTATATTCAATTCGGTCGGCACTCCAACTGCCACGACGATTAGATCCCACAGTAAGATATATTTGCAATAAAAGCCGTAGCCGAAAATATATGGAGAAAGAATTTTTGTCTCGATAATACTTCTTTCTGTTTATTTTATTAAAGTTTTGAATAACACCACTTATTCTATTGTCTTACTCTACTAAATGAAATTTTGTAATTTATAAAAGAAATAATTAAGCGTGAGCTCGGTGATATCAGTGAGTCTGTGAATGCATGTCCTAAACATACGATTCTTATCTCTGCTGGGGATAACGTATCCTCGAAACTTTGTTATGTCTGGACGGGTAGTTTATTTGTGTGGGTGGAAGGCGGGCCGCCTTCTAGCTGTTTGTTATCTTTTCTTTTTGAGCCCTTTATTTTCCATTTCCTTTTGGTTGTTTCTCTTTGGGCTATTAGAGGGGGCCCTCAGTCTTTGGACGGTGGGAGGTCTTGTAACGAGTTGCGAGGCAATATTAGCACTCCTGTGGTAACCGAAGAACTGCGATCCTTTTCATATTTCGTAAAAGAAAATTTTTACTGCTCGATATCAGTACCGGGTATCTTGCGTGAAAGTGAATTCTGGAAGAACATTTTCCTAAATCAACAAAGTTCAGGGATAAACTTGTCTCTGAGTGCCTATTATTTTTGATTGACGCGTATATGATACACTTTCAGATAAATAGTTGAGATTTAAATTTTTGCTCGAAGATAATGTTTGAATTCTATCTTTGCTTCCGTTTTGGGTCGATAAAATTTAATTATTGGCCCAATATATGAAACGCCATGCTCTTCTCGGAAATTTGCGGATTGAAAACGATTTCAGGTGTGGAAAACTCTCCAAATAACTTATCTTTATTCTCGTTTATTACCACTTTTATTTTTATCGTTGAACCAATAATTTCGTGATTTTTGTGGCCGAGTCACAATGCAGAATGTTACGCAACTCAGGCTGTCAAGTTTTAACCGAATCGGGCGGCAATTGCGGGGGCGAGACGCGTGCTCGCCACCTCCAGCCGTGTGCCCTTAAACACGCACCGCGACATATTAATATGGCGCCACGTTAGGTGCATGGCCTTAGACTAAACATACGTGCCGGCCTCCGGGTCCAGTTCACTCCCCCGCCTCCCGCCTCCTCACCAGTGTCCGTCTGTTCCTAGACCGGTTCGGACCCCTCGGTCGACCGAAACCGGTCTGTCGAAGGCCCTCTCAGAAAAATGAATAGGCATATTATTACAAAGATTTAGTTCTTGTTTCAACGGTACATGTACCGTACTGTATTTGTGCGCATTAACGTCGATTACGTCGGTTTGCTCTTCGTTGGAAGATTTCAATTTTCCGGCAGAAATTCTGTCATCCCCTTCACACCGGCATTGTACAATTTCTCCACCAGTCTTTTTCATTCTTTTCAATCTTCTTTCGGTTCAGACCCTGTTTTCTTTCTCCGTCGTCGGTTTATCTGCCTTCATAGGGGAGCAGGGCTGGATAGGGACGTCACCCGGGGCCCTTGCGGTATCCGGCCGCCTAGTCTTAACCGTAAAAGATCCCGCTCTCGGGGCCCGCTTCTCGTTCGGCCCTTCTTCTCCAGAATGGAGCCCACTTAAAAAGAAAAAGAAGAAAAACTCTTTTCCTCCGAGATAACCGGGGCCGAGGAGATAAGGGCACAACGACCGACCGCCTCCCGAGAGTGCTCGACTCTCCTGCAATTAGGGCTCTGCACTTTAAGAGGGCCCGGCCCCCCTTACTAAGAAAGTGTGCTCGGTAAAAGGGCATATTAAAAAGATTACTTTAAAAATAAATTGTTCCTGAATACCATTAACCATATTTGGGTACACCCACTGTATACTGAACGGGTTCTAGAATGAAATAAGATTTCCAATTTTGTGGACTCTGAAGAATTATGTTAATATAATTCCTGCAACCGATTCTAGAATAATATGCAATAATTTAGGTTCGTTCGATGCGGGATTGGGTAGTATATTTTACCTTTTCCGCCATTTAGGCCGAATTTTCCACCCTATGCAGTCGAATTAGAAGGGTGAGAATATCCCCGGGGAAATATGTCATTTTATATCCAAATCATAAAGCTGGGGGACCCAGCTGGGCAATAAAAAGGATAAGTGTGTGTGTTTCATTAAATCTTCGTTTCTCCCCTAAGGTCGGCCGGGGGGTTAAGTCCCCTACCTCAAAGCCACTATGAATAAAAAAATGCATCCCCCTACGGCTGATATGAAGGTCGCTAGGTAGCTTCAGGACCTAATCTGTCGCCATATGAATAAACCAGGCGGTTGATTAGTATTTCATGCTTCATCAATTAAACAACTGCGTCACATTACTCACATTTATATATAATGTGCGGACCTTCTTATTCGATAACGGGTTCGTGATAGGAAGGGGGAGTTTTAGAACTCGACTTTTGAGAGTTGAGAAGCCGCGGGTATTTAGCGCCGAGGAAGAAGAAGCGGTCCTATCTTCGGACATGATCGGAGAGCCCACCACCCCCCTCCGGGTACCGTTCGGTGTACCGTTTCAAAATATCCCGACGGCCGTAATTTTCAAAATTTTTCTCTCTTTTTTCTTCCTGTTTTTTGTTTAACCGACATCTCGGCACGCCCCCCGCCGACGGTTATAACCCGTCAAATGAGCCAATAATACGGCCGCTAATAGTTGGCTCGCATATTTATTGCCTAGTAAGTATCGCTAAACGATCGGCGCGGAGTGGTGAACACTTAATGCGGGATCTCATCACGGTAATGCTGATCGGAATCGGTAATGAGATATTTTATATTGAGCTTTATCTTCCATCGTACACAAATAATAATGGGCGTTCTCATTCTGTCGCTCTGTTTGCGTGTTACGCCTCCTTGGTGGTGATTTGAATATAGATGACATGGAGTTTCAAACTTGGTTTCATCATTTTTAAATATAATAGAATTTTGCATGTATATATTTCTCCTCGGACTTAAACTAGGTGGGCAAATCTTTCTAATGCGAAGCAACCTCGAACATGTTTTTCGTCAATAGAATTCGTATTTCGCCAATGGAGCATCGTATCTGTCCTATCACTGGAGCCGGATGTTCACAAGCGTGTATATTAAAATGATTTTGTGGCGTTCGAACGAATCAAAATTAATAATGTTTCAACTTTGTTTTAGAGTGTGTTCTTAGATTTTACACACAATTTGAAGTTTTGGTGTAGAAGTTAGTTTGTAATTGCAGAATATATTGCTTGAGCGTCCTCCCAGATTAATCATCCAGAACGGAGCTAGTTGGTTACCCTTGTAAATCGCCGGGGGTAAACTTGGGGCGAAATCTAATTGCCAACAGTTATGCTCATTAGGCCTGCGCTCGGTCCATCACTGCAACTTTAATGAGTTCCTTAGAGCCTTAACCCTCTAGTCTTTAATCGTCTCCTGCTGGTAGTTGGACCGAACGGTCCATAAACAGTGCGAAATAACAGTACGGTATAACAGTACGAAAACTTAAATTAGCTTGATTCATTTATGACAACGGCAATTTCAGTAGGTGGTGAAAAGGCGTGAGGTTTCGGAGTGTGCCTGCGATTCTGTGACATCTCGCCCAGTAGTGGCGGAATTAAGCGGAGGCGAAAAGAAATTTCGTTTTCATTGAGTTTGTGCAAATAAGACGTTTTAATTCACCTTGATTGTATTCAGCGAATAAAAAAAAGTGTCTCTGGTGTCGGCCGGGGGCTTTGTTGTGGCCGAGGAGACTTGTCCTTCCTGGTAATTTACCGCAGGTTAACGGTCAGATCACCTTATTGAGGCCCAGTCAAGGAAATCTCCATAGTCGATCACATGTTTATGCTGCGGTATTTGAAAGTGAACTGTGAAAGGATTCATTTGTAACGATTCTCATATTGATTTATAACGAGCGAAAGAATTATTACTTTTTTTTCAATTCGCTTTTTAAAATTATCATTTGAATTACATGAAGTCTTGTAAGGCGTGAATTGTTTTCGAAGGGTATCAGGTATCGAATTATTAAAAAGAAATACTTGTGTTACGTGAAGTCAATTTGACTGTTGGGTATTCTTATCTTAAATCTGCTTTACTGAAACTTCTAATAATTCCCCCAACTTCCTCCTGGTGAAGTGGTACTATAATGTTGTGAACACTGGTATATAAATAAACATAAGACTTAGGTATGGATTAGTGTGAGATCAGTGTTAGTCTTATGTGCCTGGCAGCATTACATCAGGATACAAAATGCCACTACTATTCATGCCGCACCATTTTATTAGTGCGAAGGCGGATGAATGGAAAAGTGCCGCCAATTCATAAATAACAGTGACATCCGGTGAAATTCGTCGCTCGGTCTGGCGCAGATGGCCCCCGGGTAATCTTCTAATTGCTCTCTCCCGGTTGTGTGCCCCAATTAGGCCGACTCGCCGAAAAGTTTAATTTCACCAACTCGTTATCTTCGCCCGGAGTGACAGAGACGGAGACGGAGAGAGATGGAGGGAGGCGGGAGCAAAAAAAGTGCCATAAATCTTGTGTGGACGTCCCGGCCCCTCTTATCAATGGCCGTCCCCTTGTCATCGGCCCTATCAATTTCCCGGCTAAAGGGTTAAACTTGGGACCTGGGAGGGCCGACCTCGTATCCCCGATGTAATTATCACTGGGTTGGCCGAGGTCGTCCGGTTATTTATGGAGCGCCCTTAATGCTGTTTGTATGCCCGGTTTTATCGTGAAAACCGAGAGGGGCGATAGTGTGTATGTTTTAATGGATGTTAACGCGTTGAGAAATATGTTAGGAAGCCGTTAACATTTTCCTCCCATTGGGAATATTTCATAATTAAAATTTTGAACATCCCTTATATATTTGCTATATAACAAAACTATTTGGTAAAAAATGGCGATGAACTATAAGAAATAGATCAGTAGTAGGATATGCTGTTTTGACAGGTATTGCTAATTACTTCATTTTTGTTATCGCTAATGACCAATTATAATACTTACGGGTTATTGTAATTATGGTTATGAATATATTGTGGGATTATTGTTATATTTACGACGTCAACTGGCTATGTTTAGACACAGAAAGCTCTTTAACCAGTAATAAAATAAATGGGAGTTATGAAATGAGTATTTAATAACTGCTTATAGAAAACGTTTCGACTGATTGGAATGAAAGATCCGGATTTATGAAGAAATATAATGTACAGTTACCCAACCTGACAGTTTGTCTTCCTTTTTCGGTGTGAATACTGAGATGTCGAAATGTACTGGTTTTGATAGTATCTGTAGTAGTAGACTTCTGCGCTCTCGGGCAGCGATTAAAGTTTCCCAACGGCGCCGACTACAAAATAACATTGTTTGCCTCGTTTAAACAATATTTAAATAGTTGACTGGCTTCAGGGGAGAATATAAATTTTAATTATTCCTAAAATATTCAGCTTCCACTCCCGATGCCACCACTTCAGCTTCCCTATTTTATCCGATCTAGGCTTTTCCCCGGTTAATAGGATTTCTGTAGTTATAAAGTTTTTTAACCGAAACCTGTTAAATAACACGGTCATAATTTACCTAGCATTTTTTTAACTGGAGCAATCCATGTTGTATAGCTGAAAATGTATCTCCCATTAGCTTCTTACCTTATTCGTAAGCTTCCCGGGGCGGTCATCATAAAGTTAAATATTGCTCATTGCATAAAGTATTGTCCATAAAATTCTCCTTTCGTTTAAAAAACAATCCACTTAAAATACATTGTTTAGACAATTGGTTCCTTACTTCAAATAAGCATTGGGGATTCGTTGTTAAGTCTGAAAGCCTTTTCGAATGCGATATCCGACCTCTGCCTTTACTATGAAGATTGATTGGGCCGAGAGCCCGGCCGATTGAACTCGACTGGAGTGTGCCACTAAAGGGACATTTAACGACTCTAAAATCCGAGGGTCGAGGCTAATGTCGTGGGAGGGGTTGAGAGAAAAAAAAATCCGCCTCTAAAAATGACTCGGAATAAAAGAATCTTTCTCCAAATGGCCATCCCCCACCCTTTTATTGGAATGGGTCCCCTCTTCCATGCTAATGGGGCGACTGCCGCCCCGACCTGAAAGGCCTACCCCAAATGCAGGCCATGCACTCGGCGCAGTGATGCATCTCGTGATTTCACTATTGCATAGAGTAGAGAGGACGAAATTGCTTCTGAACTGTCAGTGCATAAAATTTATTTAACATTTATATACATTTTCTACTGTAAATTTCACTAGTTTTAATGTCCATACATTCGCATTTTATATAAGCACTATAAGCATTATAAGCACGAATTTTTAATTTTATTCAAAATTTGGTAATATTATACGTCGGAATGAAGGTGCGTATTTCTAACATAGAGTTCGTTGAAACAATATCAATTTTAAGTATAATAGTGAGGCATTTAGGCAATGCAGCAACCTGTTAGCACCGACTTACTTGGGTTTTTACTTTTTAATTGTTCTTTCTACGAAGACGATATCTTCAGTATATTTTTTCACAGGTGGCAAGTAGAGGAAGATACATTTTATTCGGAACGAATGAAAAATCATCAGTGAGGAAAGTCGTGGGGCTGACCTTCTAAAGTTGTATTTCATAAATAGAAGGCCAAGGAAGAAAAAATTGAAAGTTACTGATGACATTTTAAAAAAAATGTTCAGCCTAAGTGTAGGCAGAAGATGACAAGAGCTATGAAAACTGAGCCACGTTACGAAACAGCCTTCTTGCGGCTTCGTGTTATTTTCCTGAGTACGACGCGTCTTATTGTCGTTAATCACGTGGTCTCTCGGGTTCGTTAACCTTATAAGAGATTCGATGAGTTATCGACGGGTCTATTTATAGAAAAATATTAACCGTACCAGAATGGTGGCCACTCCCCGCCGCCTGGTCAGCCCCCATCGTGGCTAGTCGTGCGTTCAGCGGGCAAATGTCATCGGCAGACATTTAGTTCCGATACACCGTGTGCCTCGACCGTTGCAAAATCGTTGAAAATATATTTTTCTCTCGTGGTTCTGCGAATTTCAAATTTATATGTTTTTAAACAAAAGATACACTACAACAATTATTAGTATTTTGCATTCTTTCATAATCAAATAGGCATCTAGAATTCCGGACGATGTGTTTTCATCGTGGTCCGTAGACGAAATTCCATTAGCGGGATAATTTTAATTGATTTATCGCAAGCCCAGTTTTATGCTCCGCTGTTCTCGGAACGCCGGCAGTGGCCATTAATCCCAATAGAGAATTGGGCCGTCGCTCCGGACGCTCTTATCCGCTTGTCGCTTTTTCTGAAAGCTCATGATTTATTGCGTAAAATTAATTTATTCCCAGACAGAACGAACTCTACGGACGAATTTTGGAAAATTCAACGGGTATGTTCGTTCATTTTCAATTTTTACCTTCCTCCGCGTTCTAAATTAGGTTCTAAATTAATATGTAGAAAGAATTCGTTAAGTAACTATTTTTATTTTCTTTTTAACTATGCAAAACTATTTCAAGTATATTAGTTGATTTTGGCATCCATTTGGTAAGGAGTCAGTATCAACTGGGTTCAGTGATATTTGTCTTCGTAATACGCGCACTTACAGACATTTGCTGTTGAAATATTTAAATAAGGGCATAATTATTAGGTTTTATAAAAAAGGGATTAAACAAAATTCCTCGACACTATCATAATTGTGTCAGCGGCCATGTAATTTGAGTTTTAACAGATTAACAGGTCGATTAGTTCGTACATTCCTTATGATCGGATCGTTCTGTGATTACCAAATTGGTTTTGCCGGTCAGCCTTAAAGCATCGGGGCAACTGCTGAGGATTTAAACCGTAAGCAGATTTGGGAAGCTCAGAGAAGTGACAAATTCGATTAGCACAGGGTCCGAGTGTTGAAAGGGGCGACCGGTGGACGACGTTATAAATCCCAGATGGCGAATTTATTTGAAGAGCGGTTTTATTTTATATATATATATATATACCCAGCCAGTCTTCCGAGAACCGTAAAACCAGTTTGGTATGATATTTTTTTCTCCTTCCGACTTCTCTCTGACCGCCGTTGATTCCCTACAGTTATCTTGGGTGGCCCGCCGGCCGTTCTTTCGAATCGCTTTTCGTTTCGATATCCTAGGTTAGTAATGTGGCAATTCTTCGGAAAATGTTTTCAGTCAATATCGAAACAATTATGTTCCGACACAATTTGTCTTCTCTAATTTAATGAATGAAACCAATTAGCGACCAAGGCGCTCAGAGGCGTAGGTTATCGAAACATTGAATACGTTGGCCTTTTAAAGTTAAAAGATCGAAATGAACGCACTTATTATTCAATAGCTCTAGGGAAAGCTAATTAAAACGAATTCTATGAAAAATATTGTTATGAGCAAATCCACGCGTCGTGTTTGTTTTTCTTGTCTCACAGAATTTGTCCGAATGTTGCAAGACTTCCTGTAAATCGTAGGTTGTGAATTCTGTGGTGATTGTTGATGCACGATTTGGGCCACTTATCCCATTTTTATTTCTGCATTCGGACCGCTTTTATTCGCCGGAAACGCCCTCTAATAAATCAATACACCGTTGTATTTTGACCGTACAACGTACACGACAACTGGTTAGAGGGCGAAAAACTCTCCTGCCGCGGTTCCCCTCTGATATCTTAATGAATATTTAAAGTCACGACTCTCGTAAAGCAGAAAGAGACTTGTGGGCTGGGGGCGGGCCGGACTCGTCTCTTGCCCTCGGCCGGGAGGCTGGTATTTATTCGCGGAGTGGAAAATAAGCTGTTCGGAGCCGGCCTCCACGGTAGCTCCATTATCCGGACCGGACCGGTCCCTCCCATCCTTCAATCCGCGCTAAGTGTCCTTTCGGAAACCTCTTCGGTAACCTTTTGTTTAACGGCCTTCTTTGGCCTCACTTTGTTTGAATATCTCACGTCCTCCGATAGTAGACACTGCGGAATGCTGAAAAATAATTAGACCGATAAAATATTTTGAGAACTAGACTAGGCCCATACGGGGTGCACTCACGTTAGGAATATTTTTACATTGATATATCCCTAAGACCTGATGTAACGAAGACCTTTGCACCAGTCTACAGTGTAGTGTTTACCTCTATTAAAATGTTTAAGCTCAAAAATAACTATATTAATTCTATTTTAGGGAAATTCGGGGTACTGTTATTAAGTGGAATGTTGGTATTACATCTCCGCTCTCAATAGGCGTTAGTTATAGTGTGTTCGAAAATATGGTTATCGCTTCTATTTTTCTCTGTTTCCCTTAAATTGAAGGTGTACTTACGATGTATTGCAAAAATTCGTGTGATTGCAATGGAAATATTGTCTAATACTTGATACTCGCTGTTGTCTACTGACTAAATGGGTCTCAATTTTTTAAATAATAAAATGTTTTAGGTAAATTTACGATTATTATATCGTTGAAGCATCGGCCGTAGTCTCCGATTGCATTTAGTTATCCTTTACCTTGTTTGCCGAGGTGAAACTCATAAAATGGCTCAGATTTGCTTCAACCCGGTTACTAATTGCTAAGAATGTTCGTTCGTTTGAATGTGTACACTTTTTTTCTCGGTCCTTGCGCAATCGCAGAAGGACGACGACCGTTATTCCCGTCGATCAAATAAGGACAGACCAAGGATTTATTACCGGCTCTTTGTTTTGCAAGTGCATATAGTAGGGACGCTAAGCGGGGGAAAACCTTTCTGGTTCTAGAAATTGAACGTATTATCGATACATCTTCTTACGGCTTGTTTACAGCCTAGACTGAACGTTTTTGTTTGTTACTATTACATTAATAACCTATTTCGGAATTGATGGTTGTAATACTAATGACAAAAATTCATCTTTAATGTAGTCTATACAAACATTTATTGTCCTTTCAATACTGTCACTAAGTTTACAGAACACATTCTTACATCTTAAACAGTCCGCGATATTGAGTGTCGCTCAAGTTATGATAGTAATATGCATGAACTTGAATTTAATAACATTAAACATATTAGATTTAATAACACTCTGAAGCATTCCACTTTACTATATCTTCTCGGCCTGTCGTTTCCATATTTTAAACCCGTCTGAAAGGTGACCGCCTCATCAAAAAACGCAATTGTTTCGTCGACGTGGATTTTTTTACATAAACGCATTGTACAACAACCCCCTTCGCTCACGCATCCCCGCATCATTTTTATCTTTTTTAACTTTTTTTCCGGCAACCTGAATGACGTGGGGGGGGGAGGGTGGTGGAGGGACCCGCAACAATAGACACCCTCCGGTCCGCTCTTCTGCCTCAATCCGCTTTGCAGATCGCGAATCATTACAATGTAGACAAAAACCTGTGCCCGCGCCTGGGGTCGGTATTTTTTTTTTTAATCCGTTTCCCTTCAATTTTTTCAATTAAAACTTTTTATCTGGGCCAGGCTCGCTTGGCCGAGCTCTGGTAGGCGCTCCGCCTCCGGAATTTAATTCCTAGAATGCGATCCTCCGGTATTATATTTGCCGGAACCTTTCATCAAATTTTATTCGTCGGAAAAAACGACGGACTGTTTATTAAATGTTTTTATACAAATATCCTTATTCGTTCAAAATGGATTTATGCATCTGTAGTGACATGTGCCAGCACATTATAGAATCAGATCCTTCATTCCAGTTCAGGATTCATATTAACGGATGATTGAATGATATACAGTACCATTATCAATGAGGAATATCCACTAATATCAAAATCTGAGGTTCAAAAAAATTATTTTTGTTTAAATTGTTACATCAATGTAGTCTACGCAATACTAAAAATGTGCTCAACATTGGTATGCGGTTGTTCAGTAGTTAGAGAAATTACTATTAATAATCATACTTTAAGTTATGAGTTTACAAGGTTGATGATTATAAAAGGTCGAATATTGCTCCATCATTTTCAGAACAGAATTGGCTACGATGGCTACCCACAACGGTATTATTTCACAAATCTTTAATTTCATTCAGACCTATCGATATACGAATCAAATTATCTTCCTCCGGCAAATGCGACACTTCACGATATAATGACAAGTTTTGTCGATTTCCAGAATTGGTTCTTAATTAAAAGTGGGAAACACTTCGTTTTAAATAGAAGAGAGTTTAAAGTCCCCACCCCCGTGTTTTCATCCTTTTTCTAAAATAGGATTACAATTGTTAATTTAATTATTTCCTCTTCCTTCGACAAGTCTCTCGTCTCCCTCCCTCCACACTCTTTCTTCCTTTTTTTCAGTTGTTTCCCGACGAATTTACATTTTTACGTTTCTCCTCTCTTCCCTCGAGACCCTGGCGTTTGTTCCTCCGGTTAAAGGACCGTTTTATTTATTCGCTTTCCGTTATTGTGTGAGAAAGGAATAAGGAAGGGAACAATATAAAAGGAAGGAGGAGCTTAATTAAAGTATAGGAATCGCTTCAAGTGAACTCCTGGCAGCTAACATTGAACGTTTATTCTTGTCTCGTGGGGGACTGCGGACGTAAATTTGCCATTAAAACAACTTTAAAATGACAACGTTAAATGACGACATAAAACCTCTTTATTTACGGTGTACGTATTCTGTTTTATGCGCCTCTCGTAAAAATCCCCTATTTGTTTCTTCCAAAATCGGTCGACAAGTTGATGTACCTAATATTTTTAAATTCAACTTGGCGAGAAGAGTGTGACATCTGTGGAGGACTTTTTCAATCTTTTTAAAAGGCATTATGAAGTTTGTAATATAAAATACTCTTGCGTTTGTTTTGTTAATTTCATAAAAAATACGTGAAGTAAGACACTATGCTGTGTTGAAACAGTCACTGTACTGAGACATCGATGTGTCGACAGATGGGCTTATTCGTTTACTCGATGATAATATCTGTAACAAAAAATATAATAATTGGGTTTATTCACGCGTAATATATGAAGGAATATTTCAACAGGGCTGTGGACTGAGCGATGGGCCCACAGAGATTAGACGGGAGCCAATGAAAATAGGCCCGGGGCTAACAAGGCAGGAAGACCGAGGGAAAAGTACAGAGTTAGAGGGGTGGTCCCAAGGGAGGTAGTCACGTGACAGGATGGACTGTTGGGGGTTGATGCCGTGTAACTGAATAAACCCAAAGGAAAGGGGGATTAGGGCGTGTGACTAAGCAGCATCCCCTCTCCATTCGGTCCAGACAGCGGCCCAGACATGGCTGACTCACCCCCGTGTTGGGGTAGGCCTCCCTCGCACAAACACACTTGTACTCTTTTGTCCCACTTTTCGAATTAATGCGATTACGAATTAAAGTAGGATTTATCCTGGGGCTGAAGTCACATCTGGATTTACACGTCGTAATTTTAAATGCTTAAATGTTCTGGAGTGCTTATGTAATTACTGCACAATTATGTCTATTATAACAATTTAAATTTCCACTTTCAATTTCCGCCGAAACTCGAATGCGTGGAGAGGAACATTCTGGATAATATAATATTTGTCACCTTTGAGTTGTTAGCCCGTAAATGATTTTCAACGAGGTGATCCCACTTCCTCGTTAGTGAACTCACTCGTTTCGGTTGGAATCCTCTTGGAAACCAGCCGACCGACCGGGCGTTGAGGGTTCTTGTAAATAAACCAAGGGCCGAGAAAAGAAACCCGATCGGTTTGAGGGGGCCGTGTTTTGCCGCCTCGAAGGAAGGAGGACCGACCGGGGGGTTTTACCGTGAGATTTACGGGCCCATATATCTCTCCGCCCTTTTAGGACCGGCGAAGTGCACACAGCGCGCTGCGGCCTGCCTTATGCAGACAAACACGAACACCGCCAATTAGCCTGATGGGCCCGCGTCACCCTCTCCGGCGTACCCCATTCATTAAAGTCCCGCGTTATTTCCGTAGACCGAACTTGGAAATACCGTAAATATGGCTCGGTTGAGGCGCCAAGGAATAACACATGTTACACGCTGTACAGATTTAAGACTCTTTCACAGGGAAAAAGGAATGTTGATTGTAACAAAACTGTTCGATTATTATTGGGGGCCTTGTGTTTCAGAAAGAATTCGACCAAATAATTGCTGTCGTCGACATAGGGTTGAGACCTACCTGTTCAGGGCGATATTTTGAAATTCATTTGACTGTCCGCTAATTTGAAATTGATCTTTAGTTTTTTCGACGAGATTTGAAAACTGCGTCAAGCGTGGCCTCAAATCGCATAATATTAGACGTAATTATCGCCAGTTTCTTTTGCAGCCTCCCTCCAACAAGATATCCAGGGAATACAGTCGAACTGCGGCGTCAAGGAATCGGGAATAACCGTTTACAATGCCCGACTAAGTAGCGACTATAACCCAGTTAGATGCTATCTGGGTTTGGTTGGCTCGGGCGTTGGGTGAATCATGTGGAACACCGGGGCATTTTATGGATAAGCGAGGGTCGATACCCGGGGCCGAGTCGCTTTGGAAACCTTCCAAACACAACTGTCCGCTGCACTTGCGAAAAAAAAATCGGAGGGCATTATATTTCGCGACCACAATTCTTATTCTTTCGTCAATCGTTAATATAAAAAAGTAGTCGTCTATATTCAATGGATATAATGTACACTCTACCTTTATCAATTTAGGTTGTTGGGGCTTCCGGCAGATTTTATATGTTTTTATATAGTTAATGAGTGGTGTTGTTGAGCTTGGAACGAATGTTTCGTTTGGATTTGAATGTTTGATATTTCGTCTACTGACATTTCATCCCCTGGATAGTGTCATTATCCGACGATATAAATACACATCAATAATAGAGTGATGTATATTTCTAAATTTATAAGCGATAATTAAATATGGAATCTACTATGTACAATATTTTCCTATGGCAATTCGTTGGATTTTTTATTTATTTTCCCAAAAGTCTGACTTAAAGTTTTCGTTATAATTTGACAAGTAACACCGGGAAGAATATCAGAAAAAAATTTTTTTAGGATTTGAAGGAACCCTTGAGGAGAATGCCTGATTAGGAATTGCTGAACTTGACGTGCTTTATTAACGTAGAATGTAAATGATGTGCCAGAGGCTTCCCAACCGGGACAGAATACGGTTAGTGCGCCGGGAATATTCATATCGTCCGAACGGCAGTATACCGAGTTGTGGAATAATGTCTACCCTTGCAACTGATCCCTCTCCATTACTCCCATTAGGCGCAACCGTGAGACCTGAGCTGAACCTGAACCGAGATGTCACGAACGATACAGGGGCGACTACCGGGTCATGTTGCACACAGCTATCTCATAAACGCCTTATAAAGTAGACGTCTTCCTTACTTAGAAATTCATGGCACTATTCGGGCTAATGACATTCAGCGGAAATGAGGACACAATTGTGGCCAAATGACTTCAAATATAGGAAACTGTTCTGCAATATATTCATAGGTCTGCCAATGTCCGTTTTGTATTGGCCATGGTAATTTAATCTTTCCTTTGCACTCAACTGTATGAAATGAATGATATTTCACTTCAATGTTGTTAATTGAACAAGTTAGTAGTTTCCCTAAATATCCTTCAATTGTAAGTTTAATTTGCTATCTGAGAGGCGGTCATTAACTCCTGTGTCCACCAAACATTTTATTCCAATTAATATTTCGTATTAGAACGGTTTTTTGTGTCGGTTAAACCAGTCAAGAGATTGGCTCTACAGAGGTTCGTAGATAATAGTTCTAGACAGGGATAGTTGGGGTTCTAGTTGGGGAGAGGGCGCTAGCCTCCAGTGGCCGGAAGGTCAATGCCTCCTCGCGGTCGCTTCCCAGACTCCTTTCAGCATCACGACGGCTCCGGGTCTCTTCTACACCTGTGAATCATCGCTTTATTTGTTACATTATTTGTCGCTGTTCCCTCTCCTTTTCTCACATTAATTTTTTGTATCGATCCAGGCATCGAGCGAATTTCAATTTTTCAATATTTACGTAGAGGCGGAAATGGCAGGACAAAATAGGAGCTGCTATTTCGGAGAAATTATATACAGTATATATGTAATATATAACATTATAGCATATGTGGAAAGAAAACAATTTTTTATCCATTATCCTACAAAATCTGACCTTTACGGACTCTACTGTTTCGAGGTCTTGCAATAACGTAATACAACCACTCCATTTCAATGCATCATTACTATAATTATCCAACGAAGCCTTGAGTTTTCCGTAAGAAAGAATTTTCAATTTACATTTAGACGGCTAACGGGTAAACTTATTGTGATCAAATCTTCGTGATCAAAGGCGTCGTTTGGCCTTATCAGTTACGTAAAACATAAATTGGGCTTCAGCGTTAAACGTCATTTTGTATGTGGCCGATAAGTGGTAACTGTGACAATAGCGCCGAAGTGAATCAGGAACAGGATTGAGATGTCGTTCTAACACTTTTACCTGAAATCGTCCAAGCCTGTTCGTCCGTTAATATTCGCATGTTACCATTATTAAGCGGAAACCTACCTTAGAGGGACAGTCTCACTTCGAGTATATTTGGGCCGTTGGTGCTTGCGAGTCGATAGCAAAGAATCGATATCAGCCGTGTCAATTGCTTCACAAATCTCATACGATGGCTGCGGCTACTTATTATAAGACCAATTTGGAATTTGCTTTCAACCCTAGGTATTGTCAGCAATCAGCATTAGAGTGCGCTTGACTCTAATTGGTGGTCGTCACTTCTCATTAACTTTCTTGTCTGATTGGTCTCTTAGTCCTTAAGTTCGTCTTGATTCTGTTTGATTATCGATTTGGAATAGCTACCTTACCATGCACATTTCTTTCCGAGTCGCTTTATTAATTTTTTTATTTAATCGCAACTTCTGTCCCAATAGGCTAGTTATTATATATTATATAAAGCTGATATACTGACGATGGCGAAAAGCCTGATCAGTCTAACTCAAGACCAAAGAAGCGAGTGGAGACAGAAAGTTGCAAGAGTCATGATATTCAAATTAGGATTTGAATAGACTAGTTGGAACATTAATTGAAAGGATTTAACTTTGGTATATATATCCAAAGCTTTAATAGTAATTTTTACACGTTTTCCCTTTCTGTTCTGGACGCACGGTAGCCGCCGACGAATTTCACGCTCTGCCTCTTCAGTAGCAAGCCTAGTTTTGTACATTAATGGCAAAAATACGCCCGGCCGGGTTGTAACTTTTACGGTCCGGATCCTTCGCTAAGTATCGGTGGGGGATAATTTGTATTCGCCTCGGTATCTCTGGACTCGGAAATTGGAGACCTTTAGCGAGGCTTTTTTTTATTCGGCCGTCCAACGGCCGCTTCGTAAACCCTGCACTGCCGACCCTGCAATTTATCGCCCCCGAGTAAATTCCGAAAGGCATTTAACTTCCCGCATTTATTTTTACCCTTTAAAGCGACCAATATACTAATTCCCTTTTAATATTAAAACTCCCCGTTCGGCTTTATTAGGAGTTTTGCGGAGAAATCGGTGTAACGAAGAATAATTATGGGGTTGGGCCGAATGAAGAATTTCAAAGTCAATGCGCGTGGGATAATTTGACTAACGACTATATTTTATCGTCAACCTTGCTGTCCTCCACTTGCTTATTCGGTTCTAGGCGCTTAGCCTTCAAGTATGCACAGTGTTATTACTTCATATGTAAAATACCTAATGAAAATCCTAAAATTATGACACAAGCGGTACAGTTGGTGCAAACTGGACGCCTCATCGGTAACATTTTACCATAATGGAATTATGGCCAAACTGCCATACTTATGTTTCATGCCGTACTCTATTTTGGTACTAGTGGTTTCAATTTTGTTGGGAGCGTATATTTTATGCACGCCGAAACGAGCCAGGAGCCTGGCGTGTAGTGCGCATCATGAGTCGGCTAACATTTAACGACCCCCCTCTCCTCGTTTTAAATCTAAAAACAATTATGTTCGTGACCCTGGTGGCTGGGCCCGAGTGCTGGGTTAAATCGAGCGCGTCAGGTTATTACCTGGACACAGGTCGTAAAAGGACGAAACGCTTGAAATGAACCTCTCGCCTCGGAGGAGCCTCCCCTCCCGGCAGATCCACTAAGCCTAGCTGGTTCTCCCGACTGAAAAACATTTCGCGTGTCATTTCATTCTCTACTCTGTTATTAGCTCTCCCATCATATTCCAATATTTTCATTCAGAATTTTTTTGATTACACCGTATATATATATATATATATATATATATATATATATATATGTATAAAATTAGTTGTTTTTAGCCACTGTATGCATTTTTCATAAGAAATTGTTATTTTGTGATTTTTTTATTGATAAATCCAATGTGAAGTTCTGAAGAAAAAGGTTCGCGGTTTAAGGAAAGGCTCCGGGTAATAGTCGCCTGAGCCCACCCTGAATCCTAATCTAACGCCCCCCCCTCGTAGTCCTGTATTCCGACCGCGTCGGCCATTCCTATTCAGGCATAGGCCGCCCGTTGAATACCACGTACATTTGTTTGTTGCTCCACCGCTTGCACTTGACATAAGTCACGCCGAGGGGCGATGGGACGTAGGCCGGAGAGGCCCGACATACGTCTCGTTGCCTATCCGGGCCTATCTCGGGGCTTATCGAGAGAGAGAGAGAGAGAGAGAGTGAGAGAGAGACCCGTACATATGTACGTGAGCTCCCCTCTAGTTGTTCCAGCGTCTAATACACTGTGTTTTCCGTGCTCTTACTTCTCCTTTGTCGGCCACCGTTGCAACGTCATCGCTCAAGTGCAACATTGCAATTTCTCTCGGTATCAGGGGGAATTCGACGTTGGGCTTAACTTTGCCCAAACATTGTTTGCAAACTAAATGCCGACAACCGTAAAAATGTAAGCTCCTTCTGTTGAGAGTGTTCTTGCGGGAAAGAGGAAGAATGGGATCACGTGCTACGGTACTGCCTGCTCTGATAGAGACCTCCTGATAGCGTCGGAACCCTTTTTGAACCTCGAAATGTTATCACGGGGGTGCTGTACGGAGAGAAACCGATAAATTAGTTGAGATTTAAAGGTTAATGAACCAGTCGCCAGGCAGTATTGAGGGAATTCAGAATATTGAATTTTTTGAGCTACTGGTGTTGCCCATTGTAGTATACAGATTAGCAGTCTATGGTATCTTACTGCCCTAGTAGTAGTAAAGGTTGTGCTTCAAATTTCGGTTTTGATATTAATATATATATAGTAAGGGAGGTGATCGGAAAATGTATGGATTTCAACAAGGGGTTGACGGGTGGTGTCGCTAAGCGGGGCCACCAGGCACGTGAGGTCGGTGGGAGCGGTCGGTGCCAGGACACCCTCCAGTCGGTCTCCTGTCCCCAGAGCGACACAATACCCGGACAATGTTCGACACGTTTTTCAACGCATCCCAGCCGAAATTGGACTGGAGCTCGCTTCGGGCGCTCTTCGCGCTCCTCGTGCGCTCGGTGGCCCCGACCGTCGAGAGGGTGAGACGCTCCGGCCCCTTCGCCAACTTCGCAGGCTCCGGATGTCCAGACGGCCGGGAAAAGGGTGGGTGAGCCATGTGGAGGCCTAGTACCGGTTATCAATTAATACGTTGTTTTAGAGACACTGAAAACATTTTTTTCTATGGGCAAATTAAATTTTCAAACGTTGTATACCGTATGAAGCACTATTGATTGGGGGGAGAATTTATTTTCAGATCTAAACAGAATCCTTTTGAATGGTAAAGCTAGTATAATGATTCAGAGGAAAATAATGCTGTGTGAAAAACTTAACAGCCGTGAGACGGCTTTTAGGAACACATAAAATTCACTAATAAAGCAAACACAGGGAGTTTTCCTTCACTTTATATTTAATTATTTAAATTTCTTCGTGTTTACAGTTTTAAATTATTGATCGCCATGAGTTCAATGACCCATAGTTTTGGCCAATTTATACTGTCTTAATATTTTCTATTCTAGTCTAAACGCAGGAGTACTGTTAGACACTCACATATATCATTCTAATATTACTCGAGGCTAAAACATGTGTTTTTATACAACATCTGTTACAGGATTAAATGTGTACATAGACATCAGTACGTTAGGTTAGCTTAATGCTCACTATTACCATAATATAGGGGAAGAATGGGGTCAGAAGTAGTAGTGAACTGGGTCACGAAATTGGGGAAGAATGACGTCATTTGTGGTGGCACGAATCTTTGTATCGACTATATAAAGAACCCAGTACTTATAGTTTTTTTCTAATCATTTTAATTTAAATTTCCAAGATACACAACTTGCTATTCTTTTCCTTAGTATCTTTAGCGCCTAATCGCAACGGACAGATGTAATGCGGGCTTGGGTATTTTTTCCCCGTGTTCTCATCTTGAAAATATGAGATATTTCTGTTTCTATTACAATTTTTTTGTTATTTTAGTTTTTTATTTCTATGAATATGTACATTATTTGTATATAATAATTATGATATTTAACTGTACCTGCAGATATTTTTATACGTGTTTATGTATGTAATACATACATGTACTGTATTTTGTTTTTGTTACTTTCTTTACTCATTACGATTGTTTTGTCGATCTTCTCTCTCTAGTTTGGTATTTTTCTATAAAGGGGAATACTCTCTGTCCCATCCACTGTGGCGTATAAGGTATTAATGGAATTCAAGTAGCCCGAGCATTGTTTGTAGAAAAACTTAAGAGTGTTTCGTCAGCTTTAGTAATTTAATTAACGCCTGTCCCTCCTGTGGACGTAAACTGGAAGCTGTCCACTCTCTTCGACGTCTCACTTGGGGTGAATGGAAACTAATGCAGGACTGCTCTTGACGTTTCTCAAGACAGTGGCGGGCCTATTTCACTGGAATTTCATGAATAATTTTACTCGGGCTCATATAATTTGAGGTGAGTTGCCGGTTTGATTTCTGTCTCGAATAATCCTCTTCACAACCTATTACATAATTCTGTATAAATTCTGTGATATCCACGTGTACGCTTTTCGAATTAAATTTTATGCACTAAAATAACAATGTGCGCTATAGTAAGTAATATATCATAATAATTAGTCAGTTTATCTAATTTTTCTAACAACAAATCATTTGTGGAACTGATGAAATTCATTACGAGAGGCTCGACAGTATTTTGTAAAACTGTATTGGCAACTAGTTTAATAACGCGAATGCCCTTCGTTTTATTTCCAGCACATCTAAGGTTGTTTCAGGGGATAATGATAGCAATATTTCCGCGGGACGGTTTCGGAATCGTCGTGTCATTTTATAAATTATACATAATGAATTTCCACGCGTACGCAGAACACAATTATTAACGATCGGAAAGTGAAGAACGTTTCCGCAAATCGTTAAGCCGCCAGCAAGGTATCCCGGACGTTATTAAGATTTTTTCCTTCGAGATTGTGGTCTAATCATCGTCAGAATTATGGCGACCGAGGGAGACCCCCTAGGGACAGGAATATTAACCCAATTAAGGCATGTCCTCCACTATTCGTTATTAGTTGAAATGTTCTCCGATCGTTTTTGTACATTTATGACAGAGTGGAAGGCATTTAAATCACATTTATGAATTCATTTTTTGTCGTCCGTATAATTTTATTTATTTTTTACTTATTGGTTTATTGGAGTATAATTTATAATTGCCCCTTACATGGACGATAATCCTCCGGCTCTTTCTTTTATATATTCTTTTTCTTCCCACTGATTCTTTTATATAAAGTCCCAGATCGTTTATTCTTGGACTTGGAATTACTTCATGACAATAATTATTGTGCGTATTGAACTTCAAAATTTATGTGAGAACGTTTTTCACTAAAAAAAGGTTGCTTTGACTACTGAAATATGGAATTTCAATATAACGAAGTTTACTTCATAATAAAAACGTTGATTGCCAATTTAAATTAGTCAATAAATTGTGAGGTCATGACGCCCCTCCTTCATACTTCCATATCAAGTTGTTGGTATGTATATACATGTATATATGTAAATGAAGTCTGTACATGCTTTTGGACAGTACGACTCCAGTATAATGAAGTACTAGGAGACAGGAAGATCTATTGACTTTAAAGACTTACTCAGCTCAATGTCTTATTGTCTCCAGGGGACGGACTCCTTAATCCCAGATTTAACCCCGATTGTACTCCGAGCACTTTATTACCTTCGTTCTGTCTCTTCTCTTTTTATCGACTCAACCGAGTAAACGGTTTTTCATGTCTAAAACATGAGGAACTCTCAAAGTACTTGAAGGCGACTTGTCTCTCATAACGAAGTTAGTTTTATTAACATAGTTGAATAGAATTAACATACTGATAGTGCGCGGGGTGTAGCCGTGCCTCTAATGCGGCCTTAGACAGACTGTTTATGTTGGTTCCAGTGGTGATCGCGCCTACCCGGCGTTGATTCATTGGACGGTGGCACGCTACATGTTATTTCTATTGCCCGATCCGAGATAACATAATTCGTCCCTCGGGGGTATAACTCTTGTGGCGGGTACCCCTGGTGTAATGTTACACTTTTCCATAGGCTGTTTAGCGTAATATTTGAGCGCACTCCGGTACTAAACGAAATATAAAATGAAATGCGTATAGGTCACCGTGCTCTTCTTCTAGGCCAAGAAATATTATAAAACCGAAATATTAAACAAATATTCTCATGTTTTAAAAATCTGGTGATGACTGTTAGATTGTTTCTTTAAAGAAGCTAATATTAACCTGAATATTTTTGGGTATTTAAAGTTACTATACATTGTTTTTGGTAGCATATTTATATATTAATATTAACCCAACGTCTGGTATACATATTTCCGTCTAATACGATCATCAGAGGCGATATATATACAAGAGCGGCTCGAATATATAAATCAATTCCTGAAGTTGGGTCGGTAGCGTATTATTAAACGCCGTTGGTGTTCCCAGATTACGATATTGAGTTGGGACAGGATCGTTTCGAAGCCGCCCGTTACGTCGGGCGGTAATGTACTGCAAGTTGGGAATTCCCTTGTAATACACTCTGAGGACACCCACACACATCTAAACGTAGTTTACAGGATGTCTCGCCCAACACCCCCGGGGGGAGTATAAGTTATAAGGCTTAATACTGGTCGGCTCACTGCGCTTAATACCGTGACTTAACAAACGGTCCTAGATATTGAATGACCTGCAAGGCATGTTAGTGTAACCGCGTATTCAATTGAATTTATATCACAATTCAATGTACATGTACATTTTATATAAGTACATTGCAATGTATAATTTATATACAAACGATGAAATTAATTTTGCAATTGTGTCTGGGCCACCAACGAAGCAATCTGTGAGTACCTATTTCTAATTACTTAGTCACAGTGGATTGCCTGTCTTTGCTAGCGCAGTTTTACTTATTAGTTCCCGTCATTAGCACTCTATCGGCGCCCTGTATGCTTGTATCATACTATAGTGAGGACTAGATAAGAACTGAATGCGCGAATTGTCGCGAATAGTGATTATATTAAAGAAGACTGGCGGATCCAGCCGACAAATAGGTTAAGATAAATCTGCCTCAGTTGCCAGCCAGCGTTGAGAGGAGACAATGAATTAAGAAATTAACACGATAATTAATTATTAGATGGGCTGAGATCATGGCACCAACCAGGGCTCGATGGCGTCATGCACTTCCGGTCCCATAAGTGAATCAAACAACTTGATGGCTGTTCCGACTTCGTGCTTTTGACCTTGACACGTTTTTCTGTTCTTTTTTTTCTCTACTTCATTAATGTAAGCCCACTTTACATAATTCCTCGTTGCGGGCCGTTTTATATTTTGAGGAGCCGACCAATTAAAGCCGGTTCCTCCTGGTTTAAACAGAAGGAGGGAGCGCTTCACCGACTCTTTAATTTGTGTCTGAAATGCCGCCTATTACTAATTATATACTTTTTATCTGGATATACTTTATGATACGGTATTGTTGTTTTCCTTTTCTTCTTACATTTGAAATAATAGCTTATTCCGATAATATAATTAATATAAACTTCCACATATATGAATATATAATTTGAATTATAAGATAGCCTTATCTGTGGAATACTATACCGTTCTGCAATTTGAAGGTTTGAGGATACCGAATATTATTCAATTTATTTTTATCCTTTTTTTATTATTTTTATTATTATATTTACAATAATATGATACGAAAAGAGTAACTTAGCTAATAAAATACTATTAAAAAGTAAAAACTTTCTTCTGCAGACCTATATTTAGTTACATAAGAAATAGTACCCATAATAGTAGCACAATAACGAAAATAGGCCTGATCATTACTAAACTTTATTGAGTAATAAAGACAAATGGACTATAGAGCACCTGGGTTCTTGTGCTCGTCATTTATATAATAAAAGAAGAATACATTTATTTTATGTGTATTATTATGTATTTTATTTTTATAGACGTGTGAGTTTTAAATTTGAAAGGTTTACCTATCCGGGACTGAAATAAAATAAAATGCGAAAGCCATCAATGTTAATATTCCTCGCGTAATTAACCATTATATCTTAATTTCGTTCCATTATTGACCTCTAAAACCATTGTTCGATTCAACAGCAGCCGGAATCTAGTTTAAGCTAACGGCATTCTAGTAATCTAAATTCCACATTTCAGGACTCACGATACAAGGTTCTTTGCTGGTAAAACTCATTGCTCAATTTCTCTCATATTTTCACGGCCCGACGTTCATTTCTCATTGAAGGCGACACCCGGCCGTTTCCTCATATTAATGCCCTCTGTAGGTATGAAATCATACATCCTATGTAATCTTAACCTGTTGGCAGTTCCTTGTTGCTTAAGTTAGGTCAGCTGGTTCATAAGATCCGGTTCTTTAAGATTTCTCTCCAATGTTTCCATTCCGCTCGATTTATGCCCCGTGATCGTTCATAACTGATGTTTGCCTTTTATGAATTCCCGGTGCGTACGGTTTAAGGTTTCGAATCGGTTCCACAATATTATTTCCTTCCTTTATTTAATTGTATACGTGTAATATTCGCAATCCCCTTATCACTACAGTGCTCGTCTTTTTTTTGTTTTGGTCCTTCCTCTCGGAATGTGTCCAGCCTATGTTCAACATAGAAGAATTATGGTCCAGCATTGACAGAATTCTCACTTACGTTGTGTACGTAATTATTCTAATGATATAGATCTTAGAATGGACCGAAATTTAAATGCAGAGGAACACATGCTTTGTATAGTCTTAGCATCGTCCGATTAATCTTAGCACTCGATAATTAAGTTTCGGAATACTGTTGATGATGCAGTGAAGCCGAAACCGGTCGAAAAGCGAATAGAGGCTGCTTCGTGAAATTTAAATGCCGCGCTCCCCTTTTAAGCTCCGTGCACTTTATATCGCGGGTTCATTTTTTTGTGCGTAATGGGTACGGGTATTCATGAGTCAATCAGGAGGTGGTTGATAAGGGAAGGGAAGTGCCGTGCGGATGACAGGCGGGCGCTGAATAATTGCCGGTGAAGAAGAATCCGCTGTAGTTGTCGTTGGGGATACGGCCGTGGGGGTGGTCTGGTTATTGCTTTCAGGGGTGGGGGACCCTCCTAATAGGGGAGGGCTACTACCCCCCTGTTCAAATAAAGGGCGTGGCCGGCTCAGAGAGCAGTCACCCCATCAGGGGTTTGAGAATGATTGCGTCCTACCCCCATACGGCCGGTGAATCGCGGGGATGAGAGAGACAAATCCAACTATGTGCTAGTAATGACATTTTTTTAAAAAGAAGCTAGTACCGGGAAACCTTCTAAATAACGAATAAAAAACGCTATGCCAGAAATGTAGGCTTGAATGTCGGATCGGTTCTCTGAAGTTGTTATTGCTTCGGCCGTTTATCAACTTTACCTTTTCTTTTCACAATCCCTTTTTATAAAAATTAATATACAATCAACGGCATAAGCTTATTTGTTGTAATTTAAGATATTTGAGTGGATATACACTTATGTTTAGAATATCCATGCGATCTTCATCTATGGCTCGAAAGTCATTATTTTTTGGAATATGAACGGTTAATCCGCTGGAAGCCAAGATTCACAGATCTTGGGATGTTAATATTTCGGTTTCGGATAGGATCCTATCCTATAGATGTCGCAACACTATCTCTCAGTACTTACTAGATATATATGCATCAAACTTTTGCATCTTTCATTTAGAGAGGTCCGTGGTAGGCCGTTGAGCAGATCGATACGCCCTGGGACTTTGCGGGGACATAATTTCATTCAATCCGAGGGGGCGGTTTGTTTAACAAGATTAAGAGTCTGTCTTCGGTGTAAGAGATATTGCCGGCAACCTCTTTTCCCCCGTCTGCAAACAAACTCTGTGGGGCCGGCCGGAGGCTGAGGGACAAGTTTTCTGTTGTAAATCTCAGGAGAATCCAATCACGTCCGGGGGAGGGGAAGGGTATCATCCCCCGCCCACCCGCCGCATTCGATTCAGTATAATTTAACGGCCGGAACCGCCCATCGAGATAATTTCGCAGTCACCGCTCAAGTGATTTACTCAACCGGTATCGTCGTTTTTGATCGCGTCGGTTTCATATCCCCCCCACCCGTTTAGAATTATTGCAGTGCTATCTTTAATTACTCACGGCAGAGAGATTGACCGGAATAAATCGCGCACGGCGAATTTATTTTATAAATTGTTTATGCATTATAAGCAAATATGCTCCGAGTATTGTGGTCACAGTTATGGCGGTCTGTTTTGAAAATTCCATACAACTAAGGATACGTTATTCGCCCGAGATACACAATAGTGTAATTAATTAGTGATCTTCAACTATTGTAATTCCAGTGACGAATTACAGTCAGATTTCGGGCCAATTAAAGAGCCTCGTGTTTCATTATTGGGAACAAATCGATTACCAGATGGACGGATACTAATTGGTGTTTATCACGGTAGCTTGGAAACAGGCCAGTAAAGACACAGGTTCTGAGCGGAAAAAACCGGTTAGAAATGCGCCACAAATTAAGACAATCCAATTAGACAATTTTCTATCCATTCCCAATTGTCTAATGCACGGCTGGATATATTCTGTCCTTAAAAGTATTTCAAGGGTTTTAGGATTGTGAAAAGGTGTCATCGCCAATTCTGATAGGGTTTATGTTACGCTAATCCTGAATTACCTCATGGTTCTGAGTATACGTTTCATAGGTGATTGCAGTTAGTTTATAACGAATCTTTACTTAAAGACTGATACCAACGATGACGAGAGTGGATATCGAGGAGTGCAGTTTCGAGACAGTTTAACGGCCATTTAGAATAGCGAATGTTCGAGGTCCCAACTTTTCGTTCAGTTTAGGCAACCTAAAATCTGACAAACGGAGTGTTTTGAAAATAAAATTATCTTCTTTCCGCGAGTGCAACAGCCGCAAATTACACAAATTAAGTTTGGTCAACATGACACACATCTTGTGCAAAAGATAAGATACTTTTGTAAATAGTCCCAGTTATATTTGTTGATACGACCATTGAGAAAAATTGTTATCTGTCCGAATAGTATTTCTTGGCAGCAGCGTTTTTCCTTAGAGGCTTATTATGTAATCTATAAATAGTTTAATTGGAAATAGAAAAATGATGTGTCTCTTTTCTTGCACGGAAATGGTTAGAGCGTGTAAACCGCTGCGATGTTGGTTTTTCTCGGCCGATCTATTTGCAATAGGCGACCTCGAATCCTCCCCCCTAACCATTTCCCTAATTGTCTGGTCGACACCTCTGTCACTTTGTATCGGAAACTTGTGGCGCTGGTCAATTGTGGCGCTGTTTGTGGCCTTTTCAGTTGGCCCGAAGTCCTTCGGCTCTCGGTCGGGTTTTGTACCGCGGCGCGTTACGAATCGTGGAACATTTCCGATTTCATTTGACCATATCGGATTTAATTCTACCGTTTTTTGTATATTTTTCTGGCAGTTTTAACGGGGAAACATGAAACGAAATAGAGATTGTGAAGTTCAAATTTTCAGTCGAAATTCGGTTCGTTGTGTGATTTAAAACTGCGGCGAATTAAAAATTCGGATCGCCTTTTTTTCGAATTAAACGATTGTTTGTCGCCGCGTCCGCAAGAGAGCGGTGAAGGCCAACTTGGCTCAGTGTTGCAACGCCCTATAGTTGCGCAAACACTTTTTAAAACTTACAATGTAAAAACCTAGGCCGGTAACTCACCCGGGATCGACATCTGGTGCTCGACCGTGGGCGGAGGGAACAGCTCTCCGAAACGTTAAACCGGCTCTTAGCCAATCAACCTGTTTAGTATTTTAAATTTACAGCTTTAAATAATAATTAATTAAATTTCGCCGTATATGGGCGAAATTGACTGTCCACCGCCTTCTACACCCACTCGGCCGATTTGGAGAATATTTATTTGAGCTTATGAAATACAATTATTTCTCGAGTCGAATGTTTAGATTGGCATAACCGAGATTAGTAGTCCCGTTACTAACGACTAAATTACTATGTTACAAACCAGACATGAAATTCGTTACAATCAAATAATTATTCTGTTAGGATCGCTGATATTTAATCAATTTCAAAATCAAGAAGGAGGTAACGAGACTACGAGTTGGAAAACTTTTTTTGATTTTGCTATTTTTGCAACTAAATTTAGTGTTTTCATTTAGTATAGTAAACAAACGCTTTGTTTTATTGCTTAATGACGCGATGAATGAACGACGCCCTATTTAATGAAGCAAATACAAATTTCAAATTCTGTGTATAGTCTAAATCTGTTAGACTATCATATCTATAAAATATTCTTCGGCTCACAACGGCGAAATCTGAATTTTCACTCACCAGACATTTCCTTCTTTCTTCACGCATGCGATCGATATCTCCATACCCATTATATACCTACCAGCGTTAACGTCAACAATTGTGCGGCAGTCTCGAGTATAATTTGATAAACTCGAAGTGCATTCGTCGATTGGGCTCGGTGCAGTGGTCCGCTGTCGTCGTGGCTACAATGATACCGGAGCCATTTCACGTTGTTGACCCCCACGTCAGCGTGTGTGTCCACGTGACTCTCATTACCTCGATGCTCTCTCTCTCTCTCTGTGACTGTCATTAGGCGAATTTTATGTCTTTAGCATTTTCTCAGTTTCCACTTGTCTATTTCGATTTACGCTAGACCATCATACAATGAGGTACTTACAGTGATGTCCTGGTCCATCATTTACTGATAGCTTGAACTAGAATTGGGTTGGCAACTAAGCCATTGCGGATTTCACCGATAGATGGCGTTATTTGTATTTGTACCACGATCTGTTGAATACTTTCTGTTTGACATCAATTGAAATACGGTGAAACAAAACGAAAATTGTCGTCATATTTTACGTTTTTATTTTTGTAAATATAAAAATGCACAAAAAGTTATGTGCTTGTGTATGATGATGGAGCCTTAAGAGAACGTCAGTGTCAGAACTGGTTTCCATTCTGGTGGACATAATAAAATTTATGATGAGATGGCAGGGAAGCTAAATGTGTCCCATTCATGCATTGCAAACCATTCAGATTATGTTAGGTACCAACAAATGGTGGATATATGGGTTCCTAATAACCCGCGGATGTACTAACTCAAATGCTGAATAGGGCGACGGAATGAAACCGGTCTGGACCAGGAGCTGGTTTTCGCTTCTTTTGATTAAATCATTGAAATCGTTACATCACAGAAATTGTCTACTTCTTATATTCCGACCGACAATTCATAAGAAACGATCTGGTGACAAGGAACTCGTATAAATTGTCTTTTCAACGATTTTATCTTGAATGTTAATCATGAATTAGATTACACGAAGTAGAGGCGTCGGCTACCTCTCATACCTTATATTGTCTTTGATTTTAATAGGCTTCCTGGATATTCCAGCCGTTTTATACGTCTAGAACCCCGACCGTTTATTCACTTTATACTTTAATTAGCTAATGTTTATGACTTTTTTCCTTATTGATCGGGTAGTATAAAAAATGTTTACGGCCATTATGATTATTTACACGGTTGAACAAATGCAAATCCTTATTTAGCAATAGAACGTTCATAACACAAAAGGATTTGTCTTCTGGAATACACACGCAAAGGAATACGAAAGGAATGTACCTGTTATGTTTTCTCACTTGAAGGCGCTACGTTCGTATGATTTGGCGCAATCACATTACACGATTTTAACCTGTGTTCTCCAGAATTCAATAATCCAAATTATATTTTAATTAAAACATCAGAAATGTTTAGTAATGGTATTAAAAATGTTGCACTTCAATTTCAGCTGATTAGTCCCACAATCATTTATTTTTCATTCAACGTTTTCTGTCACGACCAATTATTTCTGACTTTCCCTTTTCGTTGGAACATAAATAAACGGTTCAAGGGCTGTTTTAGGGCTGTGTGTCTTTTTTTCAACCCAAGGGTAGTCTTTAGAATTCAATGGAATGATTAATTGCCGGCTTACAACTGCCCTGTTTTGGCCCTTTGGGCGGCTATTAGAAGCGGAAGCGAGTTTTAAAAAGAGACTACTTACTTTTTTCTTCAGCGGCATTTTCCATTCTAAATTTTTCCAACCCCTCAATATTCGCCTAATTACCTTCTCCTAAATTTACTATTATATATTTTTTTGTTTTAAAGACTGGGAGGCTAATAAGGACTTTTTCTGGAATAAACTGTAACACAATTGTTATCACACGTTGTTGTTTGTTTTATGTAAAGCTGTGACCAATAATTCATATTGAATACAAAATCTTCTTCTGTGCTTTGAATGTGTTACCAATTATTGTAACAATACCTCTTATTGTAACGGGTTTTGCTTTCTAGAAATCTTTAGACGAATCCCGTCATGTATGTTGGCTGCCGTTAATAGGTACCTGATCGTACCGCGCACAACATTAGCAAGACCAACTTGGGACTACTCCGGTTCTGTTATTTTTTTTTATCGGAATTTTTGTCATTCTCCGAGGCAAAAAGCTGGTTTGGGGCCGCGGCCTAAGAGATGGACCGGCCCGTATGGGTTCCCCGAAGTGGCCGGTCGTTGTCAGCGAAGGCCGCCCCTTCTGAGAGCATCACAACAGTTGGTCCACATCTCCACGACATTCCCGTATAAATAGAACCACTAATTGCGCACATGTTAGGCCCTCAGTAATGGGCCGGTAAAGCGATTCGCGCTCTACGATTTTCATTCCGAGCGGGTGTAAAGTAAATAAAAAAGCCATCCTACTATATAAACAAATAGTTGGGCGATTATGCGGCGTCTGAAGGTCTACCGCTCGGATTGCACTTGCGGTGAAGAGGAAGAATTGGATCACGTGCTGAGGGACTGCCCACTCTAGGGTGAAGCCAAAAGAGACCTCGCGAGGATTGGGCGTCGGAATTCTCTTTGATCCCGAGACGCTATTACGTGAGCACTTTATACCACTCGGACAAGAAAGCTTTTTTCTTAGCGATCCAATACGTCCGGATTTCGGAGGTCCTTCCACCAGGATTCCCCCACCGTCTGTAGACAACGCGAACACCTCCGCATGGCGTGACAGGGATAGGGTGCTTTACTCGCGAGGAAAACGCAGATTTTTTTTTAAACACCGTAATATTTAGTTACGGGTTTTTAACAAGTGGTGTACGTTATATATCTAACGATAGAGTTTAAGGATTTCGAAAAGGTCGGTTTCATTTAGTAGTCGCCATATGGTCTGTAGCGTGGTGGTTTAGTGGTCGGGATGAGCGGACTAGTGCACTTGGCCTCCAGTGTCCGGTGTGCAGTGTTTCTGTTTGAGCGGTCCAGCTGTGCCCGGGGGGGACGTAAATAGACGGCGGTTGTGGAAAATGTGGAGCGGGCCCGGTTAGAGTGGGCGCCCGCAGCCGCCTCTTTGTGTACGCGTTTGGCTCCTCTACGGGCCCCTCGCTTCTCCTCGGCTCGGCCGTTCGTTCAGTTTCCAAACATGGAATAAGGAAAGGATTGTGGATCTCAAGTTGAGGCACGCTCAATGCCCTTGTCTCCCTCCCTCCCTCTCTCCCTCTCCCTCTCCGTCTCTATCTTGCTTCCTCGCTATGGTAAAGGTTAATGGTTGTTGGCTGTGGAGCGCGACTGTTTAGTGTTATGGCCTGCAGGCTGGTGGTGTTTTTATCCTCCTCCGACGAGTCCTGTCGGGCCCCGGTTAGGGACAAGGACCGGGATACTGAACCTTACCGGACGGAAAATGCACGCATCACTACCTATTCCCTGCGTTATTTTATTCAAATATAAAATATAAATATGTTAACTATGTTGAATTCTCTTATAGTCTGAGCAGGCTATCATTCAATTTAGGATAGCTTATAAATATGGCCTGCTGCTTTGTTTAGTAACGTTAACCTTTTCATTAACTCTTAATCTTTTAATTATTTCATATTCCCCGTGTTGTCTGGTTGTTTTTTACAGACACTATCCTCCTAGTCAAAGTTTATGAACTGAACATGGTCGTAATCAGTACAATTCTTCCTTATCACGGTAACAAGACTTAGTTGACTCCATCCGCTAATCTGGTCCTGTGCTGGACCGGTTCGGTCAGTAGCATTTCTGTAAATTAGTGAGGCCATTAGGCCTCACACATTCCTCCCTCATATCTATTTACAGGTCTAACGTTCGTCCTAGATTTTCATTTTCTTCGGCTAAGATCGAAGTACCACAACAAAAGATTGACCTCATTATTGTTGGTTAGAATTCACTTTCGTAATTTTCATTATCGCAGATTGCGCGCATGTTGTCCTATCGTAGTGGTGACTTTTTTGTATTTTCCCACGTGTACAAATTTCCCGAGTGCGGACGGTGTTGGGTGGTTGGGGTGCGTGATTATGCGTGCGTGCGCGTATGTTGGCCGGGCTAGTTTTTGCCCCTGAGACCCGTTTCTCCTAAAGCGGCTCGGCAGGGGAGCCCGCGTCTCCGGTGGCGCTATCTTTAATCGCGCGCGGACGAGCGCTGGGAGGACGCGCGGTGCCGGTATAATGACCGGCGCAAGGGGGCGCGCTCACACGCAAGTGACCGTCCCCGCCGGGAATAGACGGGAGAGACCGGCCCGGAGGTGTTTATAGAGACTATAAGCGGGGGACTCTCCTCCGCGCCTCCCTTTCCGCGTTCTTCACTTGTCTTCTGCAGGCGCCCCACCGGCGCCTCGCCCTCCGACCAGCCATCTGTCAAAGGGTTCACCGACTGCTTTTGCTCCAGTCACGGCGGCTGACTCACCTAGGCCACTCAACTGCCAAGTAGGGTGTACCTGAAGACGAATGACACTCTCTGTTCATTATATCCAGTCGAACCCCATGCTCCGCGATTGTAAATATACGTTGGCAATCATTTAACACGAAAAAATCGGTTAACATGAAATAATAATAATAATATTCTGGTCTCGCCAATTGCTCTGTACATACTGTTGATATACCTGTGTACCTGAATAAAATAAATAATATCCATTAGTCAATTGAAAAAGACCGTTACAATATTCGCTATACGGTGCTATATTTCATCAGTGCCTAATTATTTAATTGTTTAGACTATTGTTTTTTGTAGTTGTTATATAGGTCTCGGTTGTAATTGAAGAAATTCGTGAGAACCCGAGTCGTGGAAACGTGAGTTGAACTTCTCCCTCCTCCGTATGTCTTTCGGTCTGTCACTCTCTCTTGCCCCCCCCCTGCCCACCACTGCCATCATTGGCTCTCGCTCTTCTGTAATAGCAACATTTTAAACCCGCCGAGATACTATCTGCGCTGGTATTTGGCCGGCGTTACTACTAACAGCTAACGGCTGTCGCCGAACGGTCACTGGGGCCGGGGTTTCCCGTTCGGAATCGGTACTATCATTGCGCGGTCTTGAGGCGAAGAAAAAAAAATTCCTGTTATTATTATTATAGGGAGCGGTGCTTTTTATGACGTACCGGGAGCCCTGTTGCGCAACCGATATAAAAGCCCGACGTCGGGTTTGAGTGAAATCTGCGATAGCTATCAGCCCGCGGTGATGCCATTACGGGATAGCCATTGAGGCTGGAAGGGGGTAGAGGGGGGGGGGTCTTGGCATGTAAATTGACCGACGCTGAATTACAGCTGTTCCCGTCCGAATTGACACTTTCCCAACTTTGTTTACCTATCCCCTTTCTGAGGAACGGCCGTTGCGAAATTCTGACAAGAAAATTACGCGGCAGTGCGATACGGCGGACTGTAAAGTATGTACAGCGCCACGTCGGTAAATATGGGAAACAGACGCGTTATTAACGGACGTTATTACCGAATAGGGAATGCTAAAATATTTGTCTTCCGAACCGCGATTGAGTAAAACCTGTTCTTTGGATGATAATAATTGCTTACAGAGTGACGTCCTGGAAACCGTTCATAGTGTACAGGCCGTCCTAGTTTGCGCACGTTATGTGAAAAGCATCAAAAGTGTTTTAAAATATAGGCATACCAGTTGGAGGATATTTTTTATTCGCTTGTTCCCCCCCCCCAGGCAATGTGGCCCCAAATATATTACTTTTACTATTTATTTATTATTAGTTCTCAGTTTCAAGACCCATTTCATGGACATTAGGTGTGTTGAGACCTTAGTACGTGTTAGTGTAGTATTGTTCGGTATTCTGTAGCGTGTAATTAACTGCTCTTGTGTATGCTCGGTGTGGCTAATCAGAGCCGAGTGCTGAGCCTGGACAATTTTCATATCTGTCTTGAGAAAAAAAATGTGTGCCAACATTCGTTTTCGGGCGTACGCGTTGAGAGCATTACGATTGAAATTTGTATGGATTTCCAAATAAATAAATGCCCTGTCCAGTACCGCGACATATTGGCCCTAATCGTAACGCTATTTACCGAACTAATAACTACTGTTTCATTATGCATGTTAACTGCGAATTGCTGTTTATCTCAAACAATAAACAGGAATGGGACCAATATAATTATCGGTACTGGGTTAAACTAATTGCAAATAATGTTTGGCTCGTGCAAATGAAATTGCCGTTAATAAATATTTGCCGTTTATAATTGTTATGATAGAAAATGGAATGATTCACGTCTCTTCACATCTCCTGGTTTAAAATGAATGAATGTTTATATATAAAGCTCCTTATTAACGACAAAATTCACAGGAGATCTCGATGTAGCATGGTCGATCCAGATTTGTTACACTTGTGCAAACAGCGGTTTCGACATCTAAGAATGATTACTGGCCGGCCGCTAGGTAACATCGGTTGGACAATTCATTTTGCGCAATTCCCGAGATACATTGCCCAACGGATGTAACTAAGCGAAACCGATTTGTCGACTCTCCCCCGAACAGAAATAATATTCGGCCGTTTGTGGAAAGAAGAACGACCCGATTGAAACGTGTATCGGATGTACGTCTGTTGCAGTACCAACAGCTTGACCGCTCTTCATTTATTTTATTGTATTTCTTAAATTATAACTAACTGGTAATGATAATGAAACCTGCCTAGGTGTATACCTCAGTCTGATTCTGGGTACTGGGGCAAAAAAAGATTTCTATTAGCATTTGTTCACATTTCACATTGAAAGAGGTGAACTGTTCTTTTATTCGGAAAACATTTTTAATCTGACCAGGGAAGGATACGATTGCTTTAAAATCGGACTGTGTATATTTGGCACTGACAATTGTTTGTTACGAAATTCACCGTACAAATCTTCTTCGTAATAGGATACATTACTGTGAAGTTTTTTCACGACAGTTTTATTTTTTGTTTTCAACCTTTCATTCCGTGTTCTATACCTTTACGCCGTTTAGAATCCACCGTATTTCGGCGGCTATTTGTTTTACGTCGGCAGGTCGTAAGGCCAAAACCTTGGCCGTAGTAATGACAACTGAATTTCACAACTTCGAACTCCCGTTTCAAGCCGGTTAAGGATTCGAGCAATGCTATTTGGCCGGTAATTGCAGGTCGGCTTTTGCTCTGCCCACGTCTTATTGTAGATGGAGGATTGATCGGCCTTGGTCGAATAATTGTTTCTCCGCTGTGTCGTGTAGCCTGTGTATATCCCCACTCGCACCGTTATATCCCCAGCGATATCCTCAGCCTCTCCTGCTCCACCGACGACCAGTCTATAGTCGGTTGTCTTTTAGCAGTTAGCATAATTATTACCCGAAAAAATCGGAAAACAAAAATATATTGCTCTTAGTCGAAATCGTACCAGGTTAATCGATCCCGCACCCACTACGTATGTCGTAATCGACCTTGCTGTACAGATTGCTACGCTGGGAAACAATTCGGCTAGCCATTCGGCAAATAATTCGATAATAAGTTGGAGCCTACGCTTTACCGGCTTTCAGGTCATGGACGCATGTCCAATTAACCGAAAAGGTGGTTGAACATAGCATTGTTTAGCGCCCTTTATCCTCGGAAGTCAACACGTCGATTACGTGTTATCGTTCTTAATAAATTTAGATTCCAAAAATATGACCAAATTCAGAAAGCTATCTCCTCTCTTCCTTGGAAACGGCGGCCGTTCAAAATTTAAACCGAAATCAGGTTCATCGTTCCCTGGTGGGCGATAATGAAGTATTTGCTGATAAGACTGTTATCAAATATTTTCCTGACTTCTGACGTATTGTATATAACTGCTTTGCTGGATGAGTGGATATTATTTTCTGTTAGCTTATAGTTAGGGTAAAATAAATTGATTATACTAGTGAAATAGATTTGTTCTTAAGCATTTTTTAGTGTTCGATGGATTGTAATATTCATAAGAAAACTAACATTCACTAGTTTCTAATTTTTATACAGTGATAAAAACATATTTTTATTTCGTACACAACCGTTTACTATCTGATTACTGTCAAAAACACGCACAGTTGAGTAATAATTTAGCGAAAGCTCAGAGATTTGCGCAAGTACTTCATTTAACCCATAACGGAATGCTACATGGGCGTGACCAGAAGAAGGAAAGGAGTCAGAAAACCGCTTTAGCGGCTATAATTAGTATTCGCGATAGTTACTCTGTTATTTTGATACTAAGAACAACCGCCATTCACAGTTCAACTATCTAGAACTGTCAGGGCAACAGGTGTTATTAGTGACAGCGTCGGGCCAGCCGGCTGCCCGAGGCCGTCTGTATTCTGCGAAAAATGTAATTGTTTTTGTTGTAGGGGTACTAGGATTTATAGTTTAAGAAAAACAGAGTTGGTTTTATTATCAAGTAAGTCGGGTAAGTTTGTCTGATGACTCCTTCTCTGGCGTCTGCAAGTTGGGTTTGGCCCATGGTATCTAGATATATTAAAGGAAATTCGTTCTCATAATGAGCGCACCGCTATTTATGTAACTACGAAATACATTTTCTTGAACCCGCAATTTCCTTATCGGGCTCCCGGCGGTCTATCGCCGGGCCGCGATCTGCGTTATAAAAGGCCGACGGGAGAGTCGTGAGCCGGGGCGCTAATATTAACGACGACACGCGTCGTTCAAGGGTGAATGGACCCGTTACTTGGATTGCAGTTGGGACATTACCGTCGCGGGGCCGGCAATGGTGTTATGACGCCGGCATAAATTTCATTCGAACCCGGTCACGCGGTTATTCGACACGGCTTAATCAGTGCAAAGGATATATGACCGGGGCGCTGGTTAGGACAGGATTCGTATTGAACTCTTCCAGTTAGTTGCATCGGCCGACGGCTCGGACTGAATTTGTTGCGGCTTTATTGGACAGCGTAGAAATGTCCGCTTAGCTGATGAAAAAACGGAAGATTTAAACTGATGTTTTACTGTATTTCAGCCTACTGCTAACTAGGCCGATCTCAGAGTTAAGGACTTGCAAAATGTGCGAATCAGTGTTTGCTCAATTCTTAGTTTAATGAGAAATGAAATGAGTTTTAAAGCGATTCTATTATCTCGAACTCCGATTTACAGTACACTTTGCAGTTGTACTCAAAGTTTCTCTCATTCTTAACTTAATCAAGGTATGAACAGGCTTAACCTTAAAATTTCAATTTCTAATATGTTTCATTTTATTAATCGTTGAATGGTTAAACGATGCACCTCAGTATATGACTGCCAGAATGCTACTGATGGTGAGAAGCCAGTACCGATCAATCTTAGGATGAATCATTGTTTTTTCCACCATGACAAGAAACATTGTTGCTTCCATCCTGAGCACACTATTTGCAATCATTAGCATATTTTTTATGTCGCTGTCCATTCTTGGAACAGTTTCGAGCAGTAAACATTAAAAAACTTATCCGCCTACTGCACTTAATTGGCCACTTTTGCGTTAAGTACGCAAACCGTTATTTGGTGGAGTCATTAATCCCTGGTTGATTTATGGGATCGCGATTTTCCCCTCGCGATTATTGACACCGGAATCTGTCTCCATTTCTCCTATCGCGGCAGGCGCAATTGGCATTAAATATTTACTTAATCCGTCCTATTTACCTATCGGTGATCGCTGTCGGCCCACATGATGGACGCTTGCCTAGAAGTGAAAAATTGATTTATTCGCCTAAAATAGCATTCATCAGTAATAATGATTCCATTTATATTTGGCGCAAATGGTATTAAAATTGTTGTATTTGTTGTATATAAACATATTATTAACTGTATATATATGAATATTACTAACTGTTACTATTTTTTTCAGGTAAGTCACGATTCCACTCATGGCCTTTGATTCAATTCTACAAACATGTGCCTGATCGAATTATGTTCTTATTGTAAGTACTAGCCAGTAATGCGAAGTTATAATAGTTAATTAATCTAAGGATTTCTTTAACTTTTGATTTCTTCCCATGACGTTTACCTCTGTAATTATCGTTCTATTATTTTTATAAGATATGGTGGTGTGTTAGAATCGAAATAAGACATGTCCAGGGGGAATGTTCAGTTAAATTTATTGAAAGAAGAAAACATAATTGTCGAATTGTTTCATGTGGCTAGAAATGTTTGTATTCTTAGGGCTTAACGAACTGTGGTAACCTCGTTCTAAGTGTAGTATCCAGGGGTACGCGAGAATCGAACCACTCCTCTGGGTACTGTGTCAACACTGCCCAGAAAAGAAAAGAAATAATGCGGTCCCACCATACAACTTATTTAAACTCTGCGTAAAAATATTAGTGAGTGACACATTATTCCAGAGCTCGGTCCTTTCCCTTCTCTACGCCTCCATCCCCCGTTACACCGGCTCGTCCCTGTCTTTCTCTCTCTCTCTCTCTCTCTCTTTCTCTCGCTCTCGGTTACCAAGGCCATCCCCTCCAGGCACACACACGCGGGCACGGTGACAGGTATATGTATACTGCGCGGTGTGAGTGTTCGGGAGGGGCATTGCTCTTTGGCTGGGACTGTACGGAAGCGTTTCCCATCAGACGGACGGGGGGTCTAGGCCGAGCCGGTGGGACGCCCGCCCGCATCTCCAAGAGAGACCACATGTTCCATCACTCTAACCACCGCCGCTTATTTATAGATCACAGTCCTCCCGGTGGACTCTAAATCCTACGGGGTGGAAACAGTAGATTTTTCAATTACGCTGCAAGTACAAAAACGGGAGTCTATAACAACAACAAAAAGGGAGGATCGAAAAACGTCAAAAACGATATACTGTAATGCGCGATTGAGAAACGTGTTTCCAGAGTCCACCTTCCTTCTTAGGACATATTGAGTCTTGCCATTCTCGATCGGGCCGACAGTTATCTATTCGAACAATAACGCTTCCTATTACCCAGAGAAGTCTTATTTCTTTTTTTTTCCTACAACGCCCCTCATTAGTCTAATGTTCCACGCCTGCCTGCGATATTATGGAGCGGATAATAATTTTTATAGTTTAATGCGTTAATAACCTCGACGTTTCCGCATTTTTTTCGATTAAATTATCTCCTACCGAGATGTGAATCTGAATGCCGTGGATATTTCGCGCTTTTTCGAACCGGTAACGGGTACTTTATTCGATTTGAATAATTGAAGGAAATTAATAGACTCGTTAGTAATCAGTAGTCCAGGAACAAAATGCTGTACTGAATAACCTAACGCGTCGTAGTTCACGCGTACATTTAAATTTAAACTGATCATTGTCTAGGGCACAGTAAAATTACTGCTTTATAAAAGAATGTTACAAAAAATGTTTAGGGCAATCCACCTGGTCCGGTATCAATTTGCGCGGAAGTTCTAACCAATAGACCGCATAATCTCACCACCCCCGGTTTCACAATCCAAATATAAAAGCAGTATGATACGATTCTGTACGTATTTGAAGTAGTGTTTGCAAAATTAAAATAATATTCAACGTGATGTGGTATTTGAAACCAAATTAAGTTAATCTATAAAAAGAAAAATAATATTCTCGTGAGTAAATGGGACAGGAAATTAAGAAACGAGTCGCCCATGAGATGCATATGATGGAAGTGGTCCCCGTTACATTGACTAGTGTTCTTGATTTCAATGACGTAATTCATATTGGCCCATAGAGTACTCGAGACTTTTTTACTCCTCGGTATGTATGTCTCAATCCGTCGTGGCCGCCTTGAACTCAATATTATATCATTTCAGCGGACTCATTATATAATAATTTGTTATGTTGTATGTTTATGAGGGCATCAGTCCGTTTATATAAGCCCACAGAGTTGGATATATAAACAGTAATTAAGTGAGTTTTAATGTTATAAACGTTTCGGCATATTAAAAATAATAAGGTACGCTGTCCCGGAGAGAACTGTGCAGTATGAATTGTGCGATATTTCTTGAGATTAGGGTCAGCCTCTTAGTCATTAAGATACCTACCGTATTCCGGCGGTTGCCCGTTATGAAGACCGTCATGGCCTGAGGGTGAAGATTGCGGTAGGGCTGTTAAGCGGCGTTTTTTGGGTCAGTGGGGCCGCCGAGTGGCGCCGCCGGGTGAAGATCGCGCGACGCAGCCGCAATCATTTATCTCGCCCATCTCCTCCGGTTTTTCATGGCCCCTCATCGGACGACCACTTACGAGTGTATTAGCCCGCGGCGGAGTGGCCGAAAAAAAACATATCTGAAAACGAAAACAGATTTTAAATCGTCCCATATGGGACAACTGTATTCGCAAGCTCCCGAACTGCGGCCCATTTCCCACCGCCCCTTAGATCCATGCACATGGTTCTGAAAATCCGGGCAGAAAATACCTCGGATAACACAAGCTATTATGAATAATACCTTCTAATCCTCTTACAGACCAGTTGAAATTCCTGTTTAATATTTAAATTTACTTTGGAGGTCAATCTGTAATAATACTAGGAAGAACAGAATTCCTATTTGTTATTTCAGAAATGTGTAACATGCCCCTATCTCTATTTTTATTTATTCGATAATGTATGGGGAATTTCGTAGAAAAGAATCTTGGCGTCTTCAACGGAACAGTCAATACCTTCGATTTCGTGTTCTTCTGTCTCCTCTCGCTGGTTTGGTATTTTGTTAGACCGCTTTCGGCTGCTCGCCATCTTCAGTAGCGGTGCTAGTCACTTTGGTACTTCGGATACTTTTTGGGCAACCTCTTTGCACTGTCACTTGTTCTGTCATGACATATTTATTTGGTGTTTTCGTATTGTACATACATAACTTTCTATTTCCGAATCTAAATATGGCGTTTTTCAGTCGGCTGTAATCGAACCAGCAACCTAGAATACAAGAGACGAAGTTGTTAACACCTCAACAGCCACTCACGTTTATCGTATTTACATATATAAATTACTTTCACGCGTCCGCACTCGAGATCCGGACGTGGGCCTAATTAATGTTTATGTATCGCCGCGGTTCATAGTTCGATTGTAATTTATTCCCGAAGTTTATACTTAATTACCCAGTCGGGGGGAGAGAAACTGCCGGTGGTCAACGTTCCCAACATGGGCCGAGAGGGTTCGGGATTCCTGGCGTCCACTTTCCAGCCCGCGGTGTTTACGATCCTCCAATTGGGAACTAATCAGCTAGCTGGCGGGGAGCAAACGGGAATATTATGAGTTCGGAAATAGTAAAGGTCGTGTCTAGTCGGCGGAAACGTGAACGGGCGGCCGTCGGACAGATGTTCGACTTTCGTGTTTTCACTCCATTCCGGGAGCTCGGCCTCTAACTTCCCGGCCCAACCGACAAATCAGAGCCGGTTCCGATCAGTTTTTTTTCTGAGGAAACAAAAAATTTCGGGTCACGCAACGGGCGATATGTTCACTCTTGGTTCAACATTGGAAACCTTTTTTAATATTAGAAATAATTTGTTTATTATTGGAACTCTGGACGCGATAGAGGAATATTGGGAACATACCGGAGGGTGAATGATTTTCAAAACCCACCGGTATAATGCATGCAGACTAACATCTCGCTATCCGGGGTCGGACCATTGGCCTCTAAATTCACCTTTAAATTCTATATCCGTTATTATATTTAAATCGGGAAAAATTATTCTGTATACTCGCAATAAAAATTGATTACATGTAAATGCGATTGGCACGGCCTCTTTAGGCATAGAAGGCTGATATTTAGATTTTAGCCTGGGGCAAAGTGGAGTGCCCTGTTCAGGTTAAGAGCCCTGTTCTCAACCTCTTTTTCAGATCCGTCTTTGACATTTTCCCACACTGAATTATATGAGCTATAAACAATATTGAAATTCGTCATTTTGTTGTGTGAAATTTCAATCTCTATTATGACTGAATTCTCTGAAAACAATTATCCATTGACAGGTGTTTAACGATAATTAATAGGAAATTGTGGACCATTTTTCCCGGAATCTTATTGGGTTATATTAGATAATTAATTCGTTTTTAATAACGATTTAATTATTTCTGTTAGTACTATATTAGATAGGCGCGATGTGGAGAAACTGCAACGTAATATGGGTTTAATTGCTCGGGTGAACTTGGCACCTAGCCTGTCCCCGAAACTCCTGCTCTGTTCTACGTTCTATTTTAAAGGAACGAGGTCGACACGAGGGAAAAAAGGAGAAGTAATATTATTATTATACGAGTTTTGAGATAAGCGGGTCGTTATAATGTAAATCGCTAAATGGCGCGAAATTCGCGTGGGATCAAAAGCCTCGGCCCATAAGCACGATTTTATGCCGGGAAATTCTTTTGAAAAATTAAAATAAAAATGTTTCCCGCTTGCATAGAAAATTTCGAACGGGGCTTGTCGGTCCACTTCGGAATGGAATTAGCATTGTAAAGATCATTATCTAAAAATATTCGATAGTAAGATAACAAATACAAAATATTGACAGTATATAGGATAGGACGAAAGATAGGATATATGATGATGGTTTGGCTCTTGGCCTATTTCATCCGTTTCGACCGACTGAACGCTACTAGCGATGGCGAGAAGCCGAAACCGGTCAGCAAACAAACATACGTCAGGGAGAATGAATTCCAACGCAAACATCAGTAATGACTAATTTAGCAATAAAACGAAGGTCGTAATGCAAGCTCGCCCAATACGGTGTAGGTAAGTAGATTGAACAAGAGAATTAAAGGAGGGCGGGCAAATGGGGGAAGAAAAAAGGGAAATTTAATTGTAGGGACGAAGGAAGATAATAGAAGTATGGGCGGAGAAATAGGATGAGGACTTGATCACGCACCCGACAGGAAAAGGGTCTGACGTTTGAGGGATATTGAAGGGGACAAATTCAATAGCCTTCTATCACTGTGGAAATTTGATTCTATCTTATTCAATTTTACTGGATTAATATTGGAATAACAATTTTTTTATCTCAAATTTTTCTTGAATTTCTTCAAAAAGCTTACAAAATAATTCATATATTTAATAAATTCTTAATACCTCGAGTAATTAGTAGTAATTATCGAGTGTTTTATTTGTTTATATTAGCAATATATATACACTACTGACCGTGGTGGAAATATCCCCGATTGAACGTCGTGAAATTTCTAATTTCTAACGGCTAAATGGAATGTATTGCAATAGAAATTTACGTGCGTACTATGACATTAAACATATATCTGCATAAATGATGCCAGCAATGCATAAATTTAAGGTTATGAGAAATGTCTACAGCACAAATGTTATGACCGTGTTCCAACTGCGAACCTCAATAAGCACGACGGTTATTTTACGCCAACTGGAGCAATTTGTTCCGCATGGGCGGGCGGCGATTGTTTTCGCGTTTAGTCTTCAACGCGAATCGTATGTAAACACCGGTTTCGGAGTCGTCCTGTGGGTTTTGCACAATAAAATTGCGAGTGGATGTCTCTTTATACAGTCGTTACGGCTGTGCGTATTAAGATGAAACAATCCTAAAATTAAGCTGTGTCCCGTGTGTGGGAGGGAGGGGGGGAGGAAAAAAAGGAGAAACTACCGTTACAACGGTACCTTATGCTTTCCATCAGCAGCGAGAAGGGTCTTGTCCCGAAGACCGACAGATGACTTATTGTCTATAGACGGGGGAAGACGCCTCTTTCGATGAGAGTTGAGCGGGGGCGGTCTTAAATAGACCTATTTTTAAAGTGGGCACCGACAAACGGGGCATGTGGCCTCTGGAGCTTCAGGTAGGCATGTAGTCGCCCCCGCTACCTGCCCCCTTCTCACCCCCCCGTCTCGGATGACCACCTGCCTTCTATTATTTTAAACCGGCCGAATTCCATGAAAATTTTAATCGGGACCACGGGAACTTTTCTTAGGTTGAAAACGATTCTTGAGCGAATTCGCTGTATAATAATAATGTCCACTGTGTCTGCCTCCACTCCCTTATTTGGTCCTATTCTAGACCGGTTTGCGCTTCTCGCTGTAGTCTCTTGATTATCAATAAAACAGCGGTTGTGTTGTAACCAATCGTCGCTACCAACAACCAATCGTAACAATTTTTTCCGGCAAAAGTGAACGATTTATGCGTTCCGATATTTTAGAACTGCCTCCTACTCCTGCCTGTCTACTCGATGTGACAGGGATTAGACTCTCATTAGTTTACTATTCAGGAGCTGGCTGAATGATGAGTTTTGAAGTGTCCATGTCGTTACAGGCCTTCTGTCCGCCCAGAAATTCACGAGAACTGCCCTAGTCCGTTAACGAGTATACTTGTTAATGATGTGTAATAATAAAAAAACCAAACGAAAGTCCTACTCTAAGCGTTACAGTAGAATGTATATGTTATCGAAATTTAGGTTTTTCGAAATTTTTGTCAGCCAAAATTCATTCCGGTATTAATGTCGTAAGATTGAAAAAGTTTTATATTGTCCAGACTGCCCGTACAGCTAAATATCAACGATTTATTGAGGCGATTGTCTATTGTACGTTGACCTAAAAATGTCTATTTAAAAAACAAATCATGCTTAGTGTTGTGGGCAATGAAAAAAAACAGCATTATATCTATTCATCTTGTCGGTCAATTTAGAAGATATCGTATTTCCCATTGTGTCCCCCTTTGACTGCAGGCGTAATCATTGTTCAGGAAGACGTATGACCGGCCCGGACGGCGCTAATGGTGACAGATGTTTCGGACCGCGGCCAACACTCGATACGGAAGCCGCGTCTCCTGAAGTTATATTAGCATGTCTCCATTTATGTACAGATTCGCTCGTGCCCATATCCCATCGGTCTGCCGCCATTTTGCCATCCGAACACACTGTGCGTGTGTGTGTGTGTGTGTGTGTGTGTGTGTGTGTGTGTGTGTGTGTGTGTGTGTGTGTGTGTGTGTGTGTGTGTGTGTGTGTGTGTGTGTGTGTGTGTGTGTGTGTGTGTGTGTGTGTGTGTGTGTGTGTGTGTGTGTGTGTGTGGTACAATAAAGTGATGTGGCACGTCAGGTGCCGATGCCGCAATTGCCGGGCACGTGTATCAACGGATTTGGGGCACGGAGGCAGACACCAAAGGACATACTCACACACATACACACACACACACGCACCGAAACGGCGGGGATTTGGAACTGTAACACCGGAGAGTTGAACGACCGTCAGAGGCGTAGGCCACACATTGTCCTCACCGCCTCCTCATATCCGTTCGCGGGTTCGGTATCGTTAAATTTAGGCCTCTTTGTCTGTGTTCTGACATCGAACCCAATCAAGTAACACCTGTGAATTTCCTGACGGAATTTAATTCCAATCTCAATCGAAACTGAAAAACTAATACTACCTGAATATCTAACTACTAACTAATATTAACTCGGGCCTGTCTCGTCTGTTCCAAATGCCTCCTCCCTCTCCCCCCTGTATTGGTTATTGTGAAGAAAAGGATTAACACCTATTGCAATAAATATTCGGGGACTACTGAAATAAGGTTTATAAAAACGCCAGTAATTTTCACGAACTTACAATTTTAAAAATGCTATATTTGACGGAGGTGCTATTATTATATTTAAAAAATTAAAAATTATCGGTGGCCTGTGGGGCAGCCTGTCCGCACTATGACTACAGTATTAGTGTTACTGTAGGAAAATATTCAATTCATACTCCGTCGAGTTTAGAATATAAATGTTTTACACCACTGCACTAACGGTTCAATGACAGTGCAGACAGGAGCTCCAAAGGACACGCTTAAGTGCCTCGTTAATCTCTGTGGAACGCTACTGAAGACGTTCAAAACCTTTCAAGTATAAGACGGAATCTGCGATTGGAAGCAGAAATAAATGAAATAGGTATAGAAATAATTAAATATTGTAAGAGATAAAATGAAGAATTTCAAAAGAGTCAGTTACTAAATTGAATGTTACGTTTTAACTGTGTAAAATTATGCCAATGGACGATATATAAAATTGAATTGGTCTTGACCTAATGCTCGTGAGCTGTTGCTGTTGGGTAGGGAGTCAGGTACTGGAAACCTGGTACACCCTTGGACCATCATTATCAAGGGCCTGTCTCATCTGTTCCAAAGGCCTCCCCCTTTGCCCCCCCCCGCCATCGGCTCTTTTTTTGCCGTTTCGAGCTCTGTTCTAAATCAGTTCTTAATTTCACCGCCCAAAGAGCGTTTCGGAGTTCTCGTGCCCTACTGCCGGTTATCTCTCAGGGGTATTGGGTTCGCCGACTGGGACTGGGACCCCCGGGGCTACATAAATCGACGACATTTCGGCCCGGTTGTAGAATCAAGTTTACGACCGTCTCATCCGATTTATCAACCCTCTGATAGACATCGATACGGCGTTCTCTTTCTTCCCGTTTCCAAACAATAAGTGCCTCATGAGTGTTTGGTAAAAATATTTACCAAAAAAAAAAATATTACCACTGTGACTAGGGTCACAGGATAATTTTTGTTATTGTACAATCAAGCCGTAGGAATAATTTATATTCTCTTCATGGTAAAGAAAGCTCCAAGTGGTAGCAACTTGTTTCAGTAATTAAAGACCCAAATGGCTCAGGAGCAAAAAACGGTTTATCTAGTCCATTTGACAATTGTTCACTCTTAAAAATAATTTCTATCAACATTAATACACTTATCCTTTCTCTAAATCAGATTATTTATACTTGCTGCAAATTCGACCTTAATAAATTTCTAAAAATATCCGTATTGCTTTATTGTACGACAAATAAGAGATAGTTCAATAAATAACAAACCGTTATTTGATAACTTGGCCGGCATAACTTACTGGCGTTCTGTATTCACTCATCGATTGTATAATTGATTGTATAACTTTTTTATTAGGACACAGTAAGAGCACCGTTCTGTGTACATTCTGTTCATCGAATTGGAGTATTAATTATTTTTGAAATGAGCATTTTCTCATAGCTTGTCTGTTATCGACATAAATGGATTTACAGGTCTCTTTCAGGTTTTAGTGGGCGGTTTGACAGGGGGCCCATTGTTCTGGCAGGGACTTGGTTATACCTGGCCGTTAAGTCTGGTGGCTGTGCCTCGCTCGCCTCAGGCCAATGGCATTAAACTTTGAGGTATGCGGCTGTTTCCCCTGCACTTCGCGCACCCCAGACACATTCTCGCAACACTTATTTTTAGAATACCGATCATTCTGTTTTATACCACCCATATCTATAACTGAAAAGCTGGAAGAGTTTCCCTAAATTTTCTACGCTGTTTTATAATTTTTCGCTGCCAACAGTTCAGTTTACTATTTAATCGTGCACAATTGTATTGTTGCTCACACGTAGCCATATGATTAGGATGGTGTATAATTCAATATAAGGAACTTATATTTTTCTAACGGTTACTTTATTCAGGAAGAAATCCATCGTCCCGTTATAAATAAAAGAGGCGCAGAATGTTTTATGTAAAATTACCAGGGGGGCCACTCCTTCCGCCGCTGACTGTGATTTCAAGTGGTTGACACTCAATCGAGAAATGAATCGTCCCATTCTGTCGCGTCCTTCGTCTGATACAAAAGTAAAAAGAGTTCGCCATCGAAGCGTGCACAACATTGGATTTGGCTTGCATTCAGGGCCTCTATTCAAGAGGCTTTTGTGCTATCCCCCGAGTTTTGTTTTTCCCCGGCGCTCTCATCTCGACGGCGGTGTCGGCTCCCACTCAAATTCTGATCGGGATATTAATAGCAACATAAAATCCTTGACATTGTTTATCGAAGGATCCAATTTGATCACGTCACGGCTTTTATAATGGTTCAGTGTTTTCTTAATCCCCTCTCCGCTATTTTATTGTACTCCTCGATTTCACGCTTCACAAATGTCCCACGGTCAGGGTTTAATATGTATCTAATTATACTGTTATTTTTTTAATATGCCGCGACGTCATCCCTGGCTAATTTCACCATAAGCTAGAACTGTTGCTATTATTATATAGCACGGCGGGTAGGAGGCCCGAGGGAGGATGTGAATTGTCGACGGGCAAGCGGTGGTCCGGGGGAAGGTTCGGGGCGGCACGGCGGGTAGGAGGCCCGAGGGAGGATGTGAGTTGTCGACGGGCAAGCGGTGGTCCGGGGGAAGGTTCGGGCGGCACGGCGGGTAGGAGGCCCGAGGGAGGATGTGAGTTGTCGACGGGCAAGCGGTGGTCCGGGGGAAGGTTCGGGGCGGCACGGCGGGTAGGAGGGCCGAGGGAGGATGTGAGTTGTCGACGGGCAAGCGGTGGTCCGGGGGAAGGTTCGGGGCGGCACGGCGGGTAGGAGGCCCGAGGGAGGATGTGAGTTGTCGACGGGCAAGCGGTGGTCCGGGGGAAGGTTCGGGGCGGCACGGCGGGTAGGAGGCCCGAGGGAGGATGTGAGTTGTCGACGGGCAAGCGGTGGTCCGGGGAAGGTTCGGGGCGGCACGGCGGGTAGGAGGCCCGAGGGAGGATGTGAGTTGTCGACGGGCAAGCGGTGGTCCGGGGGAAGGTTCGGGGCGGCACGGCGGGTAGGAGGCCCGAGGGAGGATGTGAGTTGTCGACGGGCAAGCGGTGGTCGGGGGAAGGTTCGGGGCGGCACGGCGGGTAGGAGGCCCGAGGGAGGATGTGAGTTGTCGACGGGCAAGCGGTGGTCCGGGGGAAGGTTCGGGGCGGCACGGCGGGTAGGAGGCCCGAGGGAGGATGTGAGTTGTCGACGGGCAAGCGGTGGTCCGGGGGAAGGTTCGGGGCGGCACGGCGGGTAGGAGGCCCGAGGGAGGATGTGAGTTGTCGACGGGCAAGCGGTGGTCCGGGGGAAGGTTCGGGGCGGCACGGCGGGTAGGAGGCCCGAGGGAGGATGTGAGTTGTCGACGGGCAAGCGGTGGTCCGGGGGAAGGTTCGGGGCGGCACGGCGGGTAGGAGGCCCGAGGGAGGATGTGAGTTGTCGACGGGCAAGCGGTGGTCCGGGGGAAGGTTCGGGGCGGCACGGCGGGTAGGAGGCCCGAGGGAGGATGTGAGTTGTCGACGGGCAAGCGGTGGTCCGGGGGAAGGTTCGGGGCGGCACGGCGGGTAGGAGGCCCGAGGGAGGATGTGAGTTGTCGACGGGCAAGCGGTGGTCCGGGGGAAGGTTCGGGGCGGCACGGCGGGTAGGAGGCCCGAGGGAGGATGTGAGTTGTCGACGGGCAAGCGGTGGTCCGGGGAAGGTTCGGGGCGGCACGGCGGGTAGGAGGCCCGAGGGAGGATGTGAGTTGTCGACGGGCAAGCGGGGGTCGGGGGGAGGTTCGGGCGGCACGGCGGGTAGGAGGCCGGAGGGAGGATGTGAGTTGTCGACGGGCAAGCGGTGGTCCGGGGAAGGTTCGGGGCGGCACGGCGGGTAGGAGGCCCGAGGGAGGATGTGAGTTGTCGACGGGCAAGCGGTGGTCCGGGGGAAGGTTCGGGGCGGCACGGCGGGTAGGAGGCCGAGGGAGGATGTGAGTTGTCGACGGGCAAGCGGTGGTCCGGGGAAGGTTCAGGGGCGGCACGGCGGGTAGGAGGCGGAGGGAGGATGTGAGTTGTCGACGGGCAAGCGGTGGTCCGGGGGAAGGTTCGGGGCGGCACGGCGGGTAGGAGGCCGAGGGAGGATGTGAGTTGTCGACGGGCAAGCGGTGGTCCGGGGAAGGTTCGGGGCGGCACGGCGGGTAGGAGGGCCCGAGGGAGGATGTGAGTTGTCGACGGGCAAGCGGTGGTCCGGGGGAAGGTTCGGGGCGGCACGGCGGGTAGGAGGCCCGAGGGAGGATGTGAGTTGTCGACGGGCAAGCGGTGGTCCGGGGGAAGGTTCGGGGCGGCACGGCGGGTAGGAGGAGGGAGGATGTGAGTTGTCGACGGGCAAGCGGTGGTCCGGGGGAAGGTTCAGGGCGGCGGAAGGGAGGATGGAGTTGTCGACGGGCAAGCGGTGGTCCGGGAAGGACGGCAGGAGGGAGGAGGATGTGAGTTGTCGACGGGCAAGCGGTGGTCCGGGGAAGGTTCAGGGCGGCACGGCGGGAGCTGAGGGAGGATGTGTTGTCGACGGGCAAGCGGTGAGGATAGGAAGGGAGGATGGAGTTGTCGACGGGCAAGCGGTGGTCCGGGGAAGGTTCAGGGCGGCACGGCGGGTAGGAGGCCGAGGGAGGATGGAGTTGTCGACGGGCAAGCGGTGGTCGGGGAAGGTTCAGGGCGGCACGGCGGTGGGGAGAGACCGAGGAGGATGAAGTTGTCGACGGGCAAGCGGTGGTCGGGGAAGGTTCAGGGCGGCACGGCGGTGGGGAGAGACCGAGGAGGATGAAGTTGTCGACGGGCAAGCGGTGGTCAGGGGAAGGTTCAGGGCGGCAGGCGGGTAGGAGGCCCGAGGGAGGATGTGAGTCGACGGCAAGCGGTGGTCCGGGGAAGGTTCAGGGCGGCACGGCGGTAGGGAGGCCCGGAGGAGGATGGAGTTGTCGACGGGCAAGCGGTGGTCCGGGGAAGGTCTGGGGCAGCACGGCGGTGGAGGCCCGAGGGAGATGTGAGTGTGTCGACGGGCAGAGCGGTGGTCCGGGAAGGTTCGGGGCGGCAGGCAGAGGGAAGGGCGCCGGAGGCGGGCCGGCACGAGGGAAGGACGGGCAAGCGGTGGTGAAGTTGTCGACGAGGCAAAGCGGTGGTCAGGGGAAGGTTCAGGGGCACGGCGGCAAGGGTAGGAGGCAGCAGAGGCGAGGAGGATGTGAGTTGTCGACGGCAAGCGGTGGTCCGGGCGAAGGTTCAGGGGCGGCACGGCAGGTAGGAGAGGGAGGATGGATGAAGTTGTCGACGGGCAAGCGGTGGTCAGCAGGGGAGGAGGGCAGGCGATGGCAAGGCAGGTGGCAGGGGCGGGTCAGGGCGGCACGAGGTGGAGGATGTGAGTTGTCGACGGGCAAGCGGTGGTCAGGGGAAGGTTCGGGCGGCAACGGCGAGGTAGGAGGCCCGAGGGAGGATGTGAAGTTGTCGACAGGGCAAGCGGTGGTCCAGGGGAAGGTTCAGGGGTGGGCACGGCGGGTGGTCCGGGGAAGGGGACGGAGGAGGCCGAGGGAGGATGTGAGTTGTCGACGGGCAAGCGGTGGTCAGGGGAAGGAAGGTTCAGGGCAGGCACGGCGGGCGAGGTGGGAGGCCCGAGGAGGATGAGTTGTCGACGGGCAAGCGGTGGTCCGGGGAAGGTTCAGAAGGTGGAGGAGGTCTGGAAGGAGGATGACAGCGGTGTAGGAAGGTTCAGGGGCAGGGCAGGAGGAGGATGGAGTTGATCGAAGCGGTGGTCTGGGGGAAAGGTCTGGAACGGCAGAAGGTTTCGGTGCGGCACGGGAAGGGAGGAGCCGAGGAGGATGTGAGTTGTCGACGGGCAAGCGGTGGTCAGGGAAGGGAAATTGGGGTCTGTCGGGGTGGGGAACGGACACGGCGGGTTCAGGGCAGCAAAAGGAACCGAGGGAGGATGTGAAGGTTGTCGACAAGGGCAAGGGTGGTCAGGGGAAGGTTCAGGGCAGCACGGCGGGTAGGAGGGCGAGGAGGATGTGAAGTTGTCGACGGGCAAGGGTGGAAGGGAAGGTTCGCGGGAACAACAGGCACGGCGGTGGAGGCCGAGGGAGGATGTGAGGATTGTCGACGGGCAAGCAGTGGTCAAAGGGAAAGTTCAGCGGGACGGCGGTCAAAGGGAGGAATAAGTTGTCAGGGCAAGCGGTGGTCAGGAAGGAGAGGAACCCGAGGGAGGAAGTTGTCGACGGGCAAGCGGTGGTCAGAGGAAGGTTCGGGCAACGCCCGCAGGGAGGATGTGAGGTCGACAGGGCAAGCGGTGGTCCGGGAAGGTTCAGGCAAGGCGGAACAAACGGTAGGATCAGGAGACCAGGAAGGATAAGTTGTCGACGGCAGTAAGGTCAGGGGGAAGGTGTGGAAGTAGGATGTGGAAGGAAAACGACGGTTCAAGCCAAAGAAGGATGGTTGTCGACCCGACAGGGGCAAAGGAAAGTGAAACCAAGTTGTCGGCAATGGTCCGGGGAGGTGGAACAGCAGGTCCGAGTTGTCGATGGTCAGGGAAGGTTCAGGGGGAGAGGCGAGGGAGGATGTGAAGTCGACGGCACGGGCAAGCAAGGTGGTCAAGGAAGGTTCAGGGCAGCAGCGGGTAGGAGGGAAGGGGATAAGTTGTCGACGGGCAAGCGGTGGTCGGGGAAGGTTCAGGGGGCACGGCGGGTAGGAGGCCGAGGGAGGATGTGAGTTGTCGACGGGCAAGGGTGGTCCAGGTGGTCGGCGGGTAGGAGGCCGAGGGAGGATGTTCGACGGGCAAGCGGTGGTCGAGGAGATTCGTAGGAACCGAGGGAGGATGTGAGTTGTCGTGGTCAGAAAGTTCACGGGCAGGGAGGATGTGAGTTGTCGACAGACGGTAGATTCAGAGGGCAAACCAGGCCGAGATGTCGGCAAACGAGGGCCGTGGAGGTCGACGGCGGTGGTCCGGGGAGGTTTGTCGGCGGCACGGCGGGTTGTGAGTTGTCGACGGGCAAGGGTGGTCAACGGCGGGTAGGAGGCCGAGGAGGATTGAGTTGTCGACAGGCAAGCGGTGGTCACAGGGGTGGTCACAGGCAACGCGGTAAAGGGAGGATGTGAGTTGTCGACGGGCAAGGGAGGATGTGAGTTGTCGGTAATGGTCCAAAGGGAAGGTTCAGGGCAGCGGCAGGTAGCGGAGGGAGAACCGATGGAGTTGTCGACGGGCAAGCGGTAGTCAGGGGAAGGTTCAGGGGCTAACGGCCGGGTAGGCCGAGGGAGGATGTGAGTTGTCGACGGGCAACGTGGTCAGGGGAGGTTCAGGAACAGTAGGAGGCGAGGAGGATGTGAGTTGTCGACGGGCAAGCGGTGGTCAGGGAGTTCAGGGCTTTGGCAGGTGGAGGCCTGAGGGAGGATGTGAGGTCGACGGGCAAGCAGTGGTCGAGGAAGGGGAAGGTTCTGGGCAGCACGGCAGGTAGGAGGCCGAGGGAGGATGTGAGTTGTCGAGGGCAAGTGGTCGGTTCAGGGTGGAGATGTGGAAGTTGTCGACAGGCAAGCGGTGGTCGGAAGGTTCAGGGGCGGCGGGTAGCAGGTGGAGGAGGGAGGATCAAATTGTCGACGGGCAAGCAGGTCAGGGGAGGTTCAGGGCGGCAGCAAATAGAAGCGAAGGGCAAGCAGGGGTTCAGGAGAGCGTTATCGACAGGGCAAGCAGTAGTCAAAGAAGGTTCGGGCGGCACCGAGAACCGAGCAGGACGACAAACAAGCGGTGGTCCGGGGAAGGATTCGGGCAAAGGTTCAGGGGGTACAGTTGTCCGACAGGGAAGGTTCGGGGGAAGGGCTGGTCGACGCAAGGCAAGGGAGGATGGTGAGGCAAGGCAACGGCAGGAGAGGGATAAGTTGTCGACGGCAAGAAGGTCAGAAGGGCAACACGGCGGAGCTCCGGAGTTCAGGCACGGGGTGGAAGGCAAGGAAGGGAGGATGACGGGCAAGTTGTCGACGGGGAAGTGTTCAAAACGGTGGTCGGCAGAGAAGAGTTCAGGGCGGCACGGTGGAAGGCAAAGGGAATGTGAGTTGTCGACGGGCAAGGATGGTGGTTCACGGAGAATGGCGAAGGCCAGGGGAGGATGGACGGGCAAGCGGTGGTGTCAGGGCACGCGTCGTGTGTCGACGGGCAAGGTTCGGGGGCGGCACGGCGGGTAGGAGGCCGAGGGAGGATGTGAGCTGTCGACGGGCAAGCGGTGGTGGGTTCAGGGCGGCACGGCGGGTAGGAGGCGCCGAGGAGAGGATGTGAGTTGTCGACGGGCAAGCGGTGGTCTGGGGAGGTGGGGCGGCACGGCGGGTAGGAGGAGCCGGAGGGAGGATGTGGTTGTCGACGGGCAAGCGGTGGTCAGGGGAAGGTTCAGGGGCGGCACGGCAGGTAGGGAGGCCGAGGGAGGATGTGAGTTGTCGACGCAAGCGGTGGTCCGGGGAAGGTTGAGTTGTCAGGGCGGCCGGGGAAGGTTCGGCGGGTAGGAGGCCGAGGGAGGATGTGAGTTGTCGACGGGCAAGCGGTGGTCCGGGGGAAGGTTCGGGGCGGCACGGCGGGTAGGAGGCCCGAGGGAGGATGTGAGTTGTCGACGGGCAAGCGGTGGTCCGGGGGAAGGTTCGGGGCGGCACGGCGGGTAGGAGGCCCGAGGGAGGATGTGAGTTGTCGGGCAAGGTTAGGCCCCCTCCCCCCCTCGTGAACTAGACTTATCTCGTCCGGCCATCTACGACAGAGACTAATACGTTATTTAAATCACGCCGGTTATATAAATTGAATTACGCAATCTCAATTTAAAGCGCATAATGATTACACGGCCCGTTAATTTTACCTTAACGAGTGGTAATGTTGCAGTGAAGGGAGTGAATCGTTCTCCAGTCGCTCGGACGATTGCTTCACTTCGGCCCGCTTTAGAGTGGGCAATTAACGGCGTATTTAATTATAATATAATTACAGTGTTACCGATATATTTTATCACATGAGAAAAAGATTTACGCTAAAAAGGGCGATTTCAGTATTTTAGAACTGTCTTAAAAACATGTCACATATTCAATTTTGAAAATTAGATATTTCAATACAGACATTTTTTCCAAGGTTAATTAAGCCTTCCAAGGCTACCAAGGTTAATTTAAATAAATTTTAAATTATTTTAAATAACTTGAGCGAAATAAATATTCTCAGTCGGCTTCAGTTGTTACTCTTTCTCTCCCATTCTTTTGTTCTGTACTACACCAGTTTTAAGCTCTTAGTATTTCGTAAATTATAAATGTTGTGGATCAGTCACAAATGACGAATGAAGAAAAATTCGTTCATCCCACAACGCCTCCCTGTATATATCATTAAATTAATTTAGTGTTTTGCGAATTATTTTTAAATTATTCCGCAATTTCAACACAAATTATTGTCACGGTACTTCGTCTTCCATTGAGTTGTCAGGTTCGCTATTATATTTATTGAGTCGCTAAAGATTGAAAATCCTCAGGAACTGAAATCGTTCCAGGAGCGGAAACTGCCTCGCTTCAAACCGGTACATCGGAACAGATCTTAGGTGGAAAAAACAAGAGCCGCATGTTCCCGAGCGTTATTCTTCCCATTATTTTCCCATCATTATCTCTCATCAGGCGAAGAATTCTTCGGGAGAAGTTCACTCTTCTCAGTTCTTTCCTTCTGTCACACGGTCCGAAGGTGTCTCGATGAAATCCCGTTTTCACGTCACGTTTCTTAAGCTATTATTTTTAGTTCTTGAGTTTATATATCGTAACATAAAATACAATTTTTACAGCGCGGATTTCCTTATTATAAATTTATCGATTTTGGGTAAGTGTTGGAAGACAGCCGAGCTACCCCTTTCTCAATGAGACACGCACCGAACTACTGAATCAAGGTGACAAATGGCCGGGTTGGAGGGTTGGTCGTGAGATAGGGCGGCAGTCCTCGATTTATTGTCTCTGTAATGCGGTAACGCGTGCCTACGTCTCCTTCGTACGCGTACGCTCCAGTGTGGGAGCGGCAAGGTGTAAGGCCGGTGTGTTGGTGGCGGTGGTGGTGGTGGTGGTGGTGGTGCGTGGTAAGCGCCCTCTTGTGGGGTCCCCACTACTCAGTCGGCTACCGAAGGCCCGTCTCTACTGGGTTCAGTTGTTGTCCAAACCTCGTCTGTCGCACCGCTTATTGTCGCTCCCCGTCATATTTGTTTCCCCCCCATTCTTGTGCTCCGTGTCCCCGCGCGTCCGTCGTGCCCGAGTCCCTCGGGGGTCGGTCTATCTCTTGTCGGAGGGGGCGGGGGCCCGTCCTCCCGGTCGGTCGTACGCTTTAAAGATGCATCGCAAATAAAAAAAAAGTACCTGCGATATCGATGAATCAGTGATTGTTGAGGTGATCTGGAAGCTAGTCCCGCGCACCCGAGAGGAAATATCTTCTGGACACCCGCGCCGATCATGTTGGATACTGTAAAAAGTGAGTGGATAACGATAAAATCCATAACGAGTAGCGTTTTGGCGGATCTAATTCCGCGGCGGGCCGTTAATAATTTTGGGATACACAAAAATAACCCAACGATGATCTTGAAATACCCGGTCCCTCTATCTACCTGCCGCCCAGGCAGGTTATATTCACGTTACTATTTCCAGTCATTTCAAATACCTCTCCTTCAGTTTCTTCACCTCTACTCTTCCGAATGTTAATCTTCTACTGCAGTAAACCCTCGAAAATATTACTACCATTGCTCTGATACTATTAGTTGAGCTCTCATTGCTTATATTAAACTACTGAGGATTAATTTAAGTTCAATTTGTCTTGTATCCCGCATGTCTCTCTTCTAAGTCCCAAGACGAAGAGAAAAACTTTCACAAATACATCACAGAAAATATGAACTAAAAACAATTATACTGTAATGTAAGTATGCCCCTAACAATGTTAAAATCGTTACATTCTACAATACAACAAAAAACCAAGCACTTGAAACTGAATACATGATATCATCTTCACTATTAATAGTGTTCTAGTTGGCATTAGCTGTAGATGATAACATTATTGGGAAATGGAATGTTCCTGGCACGTAAATGAGCATGCATTCCGAATTTTTGTGAGCAGTTTTGTTTCCTACCAGCCATTAAAATAATTCGTGAGGTACCCCTTTTACCTAGGGTACATTATGTATATTCTTTTTTTTAATCAAAATGTTTGAAAGAGGGTTGTGATATCATTTCGTCTGTATGGCGAGAGCGTATGGGGGATAGGCAGAAGTTCATACGCACGCTTTTTCCCCCTCGTACGCTCCTGGAATTCCATTCACCCGCCTCTGTGGATCTTTTACCTCGGTTCGGTGCGTTTCGTGCACCACCAGTCCATTTTCCGATAGCGTCCGAGTTTGGTACTAGCGGTTTAACATCCCTCCATCGCATCCCAAAAGGTGTGTAGACAATTTTATTAACGCAAAATTTAATATTTTCTGTTACACGGAATAATTAATAAATCTATAGAAAATAGAATGAACCGCTTTCGGCTTCTCGCCATCTGCGTCAGTAGCACTACCTTAGTAGCTATTGCAGGTGGGGACCCACAAAATACCGTGTCATTGGGTAAGAGAGGAGAGGAACAAAAACTGGCTATACAATTCCTAACGTTTAGATTATGAACGATGCCTACATTATAATCAAATTACTGTAGTCCTAATGTTCATATTCTGTTCCTTGCTTGAACTGTCAGAACCATATTGTTAAAACTGTCGGTAACGATTTTGTCCGTATCTGTTGTGGACATTTCATCATGGGCCTACGCCGTTGGGAGGACGTGCCCAAAACGTTCGAGTCACTCCTCGTGCACGGGCCATTTGTTATTCGCGCAAATGGTACCTTTCGAAACCGCGTTATTTTTTTTTTTAGCGGCGACAACATTTTTCATCTCCCTGCGAAATAATTATTGCGGCACAACTGATTAGTCTGAAAAGGCCTCTCTCCGGTCTCAACCACCCGCCCCTCCTCCAGCACCTCGAAACCCGTCCCATACTGTTTATGGTCTAAATCGAGGTGGTGGGCTCTCTTGAAAACTGGTCTGTTCGTTTAATTTGCGTCCGCCCGTATCGGCCGAGATGTTTATAACGAGGCGAAATGATAAACAGCCGATTCGCCGCCCTCCCGGCAGTTCGCTTTTTATACCGCGGATAAGGGAATACACCGGTCTTAATGCCGGAGGAAGTTTATTGACTTTAATTAGGCGAATCGGGTTGTATTGAGAAGAGAGAGAGAGAGAGAGATGAGACTGGAGGGATAAAATTAACGAGGCTGGCCCCTGAAAGAGATCGGAAAGGTATTCGATTTATCACCGACGCCTCTGAGATTTGTAGTTCTTCAAGATAAGTGACCTACACCCAACTGTTTGTTTTAGCGTCCGTTTCGCCGATGGAACGACTCATTCTGTCAAGTCCATTGCAACATATAATGTTTTTTCTATTACTAAATTTGTAGGAAATAAAGTGCTGTATGTGGGATCGCCGAAAATATAACTTTCAAGGTTTGTCATTTATGCATATCGCAGAATGCACATATGTCCGAAATGAGGCAAGACAAGTTAGGTTGTATAATAAATAAGCTATACTCCATTGTCAGGGTTTTCCAAGATTACTATGTACTGCGTCTAAGATTACATGGAACTCATGAAGCTAAGCGGAGTTGTGTGCACTGAAGTCAATCGTAAAACGACCTCCTACTCATAGTCGTCGTATACGATTACATTGTTCTTCATAATTATGGCTCTATTATTCGCGGCTTTTTATTTCTCAACCCCGGTTAAGCAGACACGGAGCAACGACAGAACTTGACCAAGAAGGTTTTTCACGATCAAAACTTGTATAGTTCGTAAAGTCGTAGTCTGCGGTCGACTGGTCTCTCAGTTCATCGAACGTGGTTGGCCGGAGGACAAAAAATGTCCCGGGGCCCCTTTCCGGACACGGCCCCATAATATTTATAAAGAAATCGCGCCCGTGAATAATGGGGCACCATTATCCTGAGGAGGTGAGAAAACACGGCGGAGCGGATTTCAGTACGGCTTTTACCGATGGGAAAAATCATTTTTAATGTTGCAATCGTTTCCTGAAGAAATATATGAAGACGCGCACAGGATATTGTCATATTATCGGTTAAAGTATTGTATTAGCGTACAGGAAAATTCGAGGTTATCTCTACTTTACTTTCGATAGCGAGAAATCAATGTTTGGTTCGGTAATAAATATGAAACAGAGTATTGTGCTATTGTATGTTTTTAATTTATTCATTACCATTTAATTTTCATTCGTTGTACTACAGTTTAACTGCAACGTTAAAACATGAAAAATGAAATACCGAGGCTGTGTGCTTATATCTTCAATTAGTGTTGATTCAACGGACGACCCTTGTTATCTGTGTTGTTCGTAGGCTTTAATCTCGGTGAGAGATGAAAGGTCCCTCCTCGGATGTAAGGGGTGGACTGGCAAAGGTCTTGCCCGCAATAAGACCAGTTTTTACTGTTCTACAGGATGTTCGGTTAAAATGGCGACGATTCTATACGCGATGCGGCCGATAACGAAACACAACAATGCGTTATCTGAGGAAGATCCCATTAACACTTGGAAAAGAATCGGTCCGGTTCGCCAGTTACAGTTCTTGTAATCAATTGGACAACGTTGACTAACGTTACACTCTTCGACCTTATATATCCGCTCGCCGATTTAGCCTGTAATTATGCAGGGTATGATGTTACTCAATTTAGCGATGAATTAGAGCAAAAATCAATCTAGTATATTAAACCAAATACTGCTGACGGGTATCGTGAATTATTTTCGAGTGGTCCTGAATAACTCCTCTAAGTTCATTTGTCTCGTCGTTATCGTATTGTTTCCAAACTGAATAATTCCTGTATTCTGGTAGTCAAAGTCGTATGGATTTTAGTTGGATGTTTTAAGACGAAGACAAATACTTTTATTACTCTTTTAAAGAAACGATTTCTGGAGAAAAAATTTCTCCCCGGACGTTGATTGGGTCCACATAGGACGGAAATTGCTTAAAACGGACGTCGAAGAATGTACCAGGAGGTTGAGAGGACACAGTGACACAGTGTTCTTGGAACTCTGGCATAACGCGACGAATTCTTGAAGCTGGTCGAGAATATTTATTTCAGTTTAAAATTTATGTAAGCTAGAAAAATTTGTAATGTTTACAATACTAATATAGAAAAATTCCATTACACCCTTTTGTAATACTATATTTGTAAAGGTATTTACGCCCGGAGATTTGAGACACGCATTGGTCAAGCATGTATACGCATTGCCTCTAAGTTGCATTGGAACGTAAATCGTCGCAAGGAATTTTTCAGTTTTCTGCGGGAAAACTCTCACCGAATAAAGCGGTGGGAAAACCTCTAATCGCGTGTGTTGGTTAATAGCGATTCCCTCACAACCGCGTTTCAACATCGTTAATGTGCGTCGTTCGTTCTGGCGCGTTTAAGAAACTTATCGACGCAAGATGACAAACTGTTTATGCCGTCTGTAATATACAACTGGGAAAAGGACATCTTATTTTTGTTTCCAATGTCCAGTCAAATATGAAGTGAATGCGCAGGATCATTTCAATATTTAAGCATTTTATTACGTTTTAATGTACAGATGTTCTTAAAATTATATTCAAAAATTTCGCTGCAGCGTGTTTTGTTGGTCGCCGAGACATTTGAAATTTGGGTCAATTTTAACCGGCTCGAGAGGTCCTTGACCAAATTTAATACGCATATTCTGCGTCTATATATTATGTTATTTAAATCTGTGTTTTGACTATATAAGATATCGCCAAGGTTTAACATTTTTATTCAAAACATTTTGCATTTAAATTCCGTTTGATGTAGCTGTCAGCGCTGTGAGTAAATCATAACCGAAAAGAAATGGACGTATCCTATCAGTATAAATCATCGCAACATGTATAAAAACATTCTTCTCTAATTACTTATTTGTTCTGAGTATTCACATTTTTTTTGGTTACCATTTTCCTGAAAACATGGCCATGATTGTCACGAACTACGGTTTGCTGTTCATTGGCAGCTGGCCTGATTTGATCGTATCTTTTTCGTAAATATAGTTTGTATTTATCTCTACATTATATATGTAAACATACATAAACAATTTGTTTCTCATGAGATGACAATAGCTCTCCTTGAAAATGGCGATTGGTTCATATCAGTTAAATTGTTGTCCGCATTCTACGAATTATAATCCTCGTATTAGGTTCAAACAAGGCCTCACCATCTGCGGAGGAAAAAGTACTATTGAGTGGCTTATCTATGAAGTTATATTGTGCCCCTCATTATAACTTTTCATAATTCGAATCCCCTTCGAGGGAGGGTTTCTGTAACAACTGGGAAGAACCCAGTGGGGGGCTTCCCCCCATCCGCAGCCGCGCTATAACCTCGGCGTTTCAATTAATTGCCTCTCGACCGTTTCGGCGTATCTGATTTATACTTTCTTTTAATTCGATTATTAAATCCATGAGGGGTGGCTTGGGCCGAGTTATTACCGGCCATACATTATCGGCCGGCTCCGGGCCAACCGGCTTATTATGAGAGCTATCTCGGGCAGTGTTTAAAATTACTGAACGCCGATTTGCCTTTCAATTAGGTGAACTTAGTTGCGGGAAATTTATCGCGCGGCGGTTAGATTAGTTTTGCACGACATTTTCCTTCGGTTAATTGGAGAAGTTTCTCGTCCCGACTGTTTCCGATTTTCGGATAGGACGCTTCCGTTTATCTTCCGTTTTTTGTAACGAGTTGGTCCCGAGGATAGGCCGAGGGTTGGAGAGCCAACGAAATTGGTTATTTCAAAAAACAAGTCAGAACCTCATACACAATTCATTGTATCTTCGTCCGCTTTCGTGCCTTTCACAGATCTCCGTCAGGATGTTTGCACGAGAGGTGTTTTCTCTTTTGTAATTCTAAAAGGCCAGGTATATGTGTGGGAACATAGGTATTAGACCCGTAATCTCTCTAGTGGTTTGGTTTATGGGTTTTTCCAATTAATAAATAATAGTTAATTGTATTATTAATACTTAGAAAACCCAAGGTAGAAATTCTATTAGAAGCCTTTACCTGGGAAATCTCTCCGAAATTCCAAAATAAATTACGGAATCACCGTTATATTTTATTTTGTCCCGCTTATAATTTTGTCGTTGATTGAAAATACGAAAAAATAGTGCTTAAAAAACTAGTTTCTGTATTTTAATTTCCTCTTTTAGTTGGATAGTGTATGAATTTGGCGAGTCGCCTCCTGTTGAGTGATGTAACTGGTGTTTTTAGTGACGGGTGTCCGGTTGCGGGGCCCATGACCAATCTCATTCACGACCCGTTCGGTTATATCTGGCGTTACGCCCACGTTTACTGCGCCTTCCTTGTAAGTAGTCTTTAGTAATCTCGTTATTTGGGCCTCTTCTAGCTCCCATTATGCCCCGAAAATTCTGTTGGATTGGAATATGATCTTTTTGTTATTAATGCCTACAAGTTTTCTGCACGAGCTACCCTTTCGTGATTAGTGTTCCCATTTTACAGATTTTTTTAAAGCATTGCTATCTGCTATTTGTTCCCACGTGTATCGCCTTCGTGAAACAGCGCAGTGACAGTGTTAACAGGATGCTTCGTTGGCAGCCGACATGCCTATGCGGGACTACTACTTAACGGATGACGGCTTCAAGGCAAAGTGTCGGGAATGCTGATATTCCAAACCCCTCCCCCCAAGAAGAAGTTTACATGCCATCACTAATATAGAACCTGTAACTATTAGACTTTATTGTTGCAACGATTTTATTGTGTTGAAGTAGGCCAAAACTAACGTCGGTCAATCGCTACAGGATATTGTTTAGAATCGCAAAATAAACTCGCGTTTATTAAAGTTTCGGCCTTTGCAGCCGTTTCCAGAACATTGATCCAGGACCGCTTTTCGCTGTACGTAACGTTTGTTTGAGTTTGTTCGATAGTGCTCGCGAATCGGCCCTAATGGCCTAAACAGCGAGTTCTGGTATTAACGATGCGGTCGTACTGACGATGGCGTTTACGACCCGACGTGAATTAGGCCTTGTGTATATTGGCGCTGACTACACCTCGGCGGGCAGGTTCAATGGGTTATCTGGATGTTCTTTAACGGCGTTTCAAAGCTGATTTATTTGAGTTTTATTTTCCAACCCATTCTGAATTCGGCTATCCCTTTTAACAGAGATAATATATTCGCGACTCGAATATTTAGATCCCCCTATTTATCGGTTTTCGGTAACGATATATTTATACCAGAATATAACATACAAACAATTACTTCCACCTACTATTACAGTAACCTACAATCATCAAGGCACATTTGATTCATGAACTTCCGTCGATTTTATTATAGAAATGATGTTTATTTAAACGTTTATATTATAAATATATAAACCGCGCATAGCGGCATCAGGCACATTTGCGCGGTAAATAAATACAGTTAAAAAAATATTTAAACAATCATTTTATACATGCGCGTCTCGAAAGTATCGTAGGGGTGGGAGAGCACGCTCCTACCGTAATTGAATCGTTTACTGACGGCCGCGTCAGCATGTTTACATCTTCGCTCGCTATCTGTAACAATCGTGTTCTGCAATGTTTTCTCACGTTGTAGGACGGTCACGCAGCATGCAAAAAGGCCAGACGCTGTTAGCTAACGGGGTTGTTGGAAAATCGTAGGTGTCGTCGAACCGCCGCCATTTTCCACGCTTTCCAATCGGTCCGGGCGAAAACCACCCCCCCCCCCATTTTGTCTCGCTCGTACCGAACAGGATCTCGTTTTCGGACGGTATTACATTGACGATTTGAAATTACGGTTATTCAACTCTGCCCTACACTGAGAAATATTTTCCTCTGTTACGAAGTACGGTGAAAAAAATTGATTTTCGAGTTGATCGCGAACAATTAAACTTTTTGCCTAGTACTAAAAATTAGTCGTATCATCTGTCCAATACTTTCGCATAGTTTTAATTATTTTGCCCGCTGAACTAATAAGTGAAATTGTCAGGCAAAAAGATCCTTAAAGAGGTATAGATTCACGCTTGTTAGCTTTGTACATTCTCATACCTGGACACATGTATATGTGGCATATTGTAATCCTATTGGAATACTTCTGCGATAATCTGAATTGTGTGTAGAAACCCATCCGTGGGGTGACAGGTTGTCACATAGGTAATAATGTTTCGAACCCTCATTTATTTAATCATCTGAAACTATTTTCTGTTCACTTAGCGTATATTAGGGAATGATGAATAATTAATGATTCCCAGGGAGCAGTCAAAGCACTGAATCACTTTAATTTCTCTCTGGTACTCCGTTGACAGGCTCAATATTCCTTCAATTACATACTGTATAAAAAATTGAATTAATTAACTAAAAAAGATGGGAGCTCAACAACGCCAGGCTACTTTGAGTAGATTTGGGGTCTAACAAATGTTATGTTTGCCCTGGGCTTGACTTCCTAATGGTAGGGTATTATGATTGCTTGCATTTCAATTGCCGGCGTTTTATGTTTTTTTCATCGATCGAATTCACATCGAGATTCCTTTCACCAGAATTTTGCCCGGAGTGCCTCGTGCCTCCACTCCCGCCCTTAACTGTTTCCGTATGGAAATTCCAAGGAACAATTTCGCCGTTGACAATAACGGGGCGGGAGGGAGCACTACGAAACTGCCGGGTTTTTCACCCCGCAATAAACGCGAATAGAGGCGCAAGCGTGTCCCGATAAGTGGGTTGGGCGACTCGTTGAAAAGAGAAAAAGGAAGGGGTGAAATCCAATCGGAGGCGCGTTATGAAACGATCCGGAGACAATTTAATTCGCCCGTGCAATTCGCTCTGTGCAAATGCCCTGTTCTGCCTCGGGACGATTGTTCGGAATCCGGGACGAAAGATTAGAAAGCCGGCGGGGAGAGGAAAAAAATCGATACGGATTATTCGCAAGAACAGACGGCTATCGAAACAACTCGAATTGTTCTTATATAAGTTGCACTGCGGGGCCTTGCGTCAGTATTCAATTCCAGGGTACTACTTCATATTCTGTAAATGTGAAATACTCTAGTAGCCTGCTAAATTTTAATACTAGCAGGTTTTTAAAATAGAGGTTCAAACTTTTGTTTGCATTCTTTCTGCAATCTATTTACAATTTTCTGCTTTTAAAATATAATATTTTTATTTCCAGTTGTAGTAAACGTCGTTGATTTGTCAGTTTTGTAGAATAAAACGTGTCGGCACTCCCTTCAACCCCCGGGCAACAGTATATCGAGTTCAGACGCATGGTGTGGAAAGATGGGCCAGTTTGAAGGGCGAGAAGCGTGAAAGTAGGTGTCTGTTAACTCGGAGACCCAGCTAAACCCTCCTCCCCCTCTCCTTCACCAGTACAGGAAATTACGATTTCCCCTTCTTTGTGCAGACTCCCTCTTCTTCTTGCTCCTTTCGCCCCTCCTCCCCCCCATCTTTCTATCATCATCCCATGTTTGTTCCTCGCTTCTTCCCTCTTGTTATTTTCTATCACTCTCCGAGGCAATCCAGCGGCAAACTGCTGTCTCCTGAGGATATAGGTTCTTTTTCCCTAATCCTGTTTCAAGATCTAATCGTATTAAATGGGAAATCATCCATCCATTTTTTGCGACAGGAAAGATACCGCAATTGGACATGTGGATTTGTGTTTATAACGGTGTTCGCTCCAGCTTCATTTTATCAATGATTATTTTATTGCCCTAAATTGCGTTTTAATTTAAATTTAAATTTTAAATTCTTTCTGTTGTCATAGGGAATATTTGTTTCAAGGGAAGTAATCTATTACAATTTGACTAATTAATAAATTGTCTTAATTAACAACAATTTTGTTTGTGCTTGAATGTAAAGCCCGGCGTCCCTTACCCTCGAGACCAGATATCCAGTTACCTCATCTATCTTCTCCTTCTCCCCGCGTAGTGTCGTGTCTTCTGCGCCGACACGTGAAACAAACACGTGCGTCATGACTTTGACCCTACGAAAACCCATTAATTCGTTCTACCCCCTCCCTTGTACACGCTGCTCCGGTTACCGAAACGTCCTATAAACTTGCCCATTCTCGAGCGCATTCGAAAACCAGCGCGGAGAATCGAATATGCAATTATTCCGGGACGAGAGCAATCATCGTATTTCTGCGACACCGGCCGTTATAATTTCATCGCTTGTAATGAGGGCCCAGCATTTTTTGTCTTCCCCACTCGTTTTATTTGGCCGTACCGTATGGTTAGAGAGGGCTAAAGGCGCTTTTTAACACTGACTCATTGCAATCGTGTCCGGTAAATACAGGTTCTGTAAACCGATCGCTGCGATACCGGTCGCAGCTTTTGGCATATTAAGTATAATTAGTTCGTAATTTCGAAATTACAGATACACACTCGGGACTCGGTCTCGGGTGCTGGTCAGGGCCAAGAGCGCACGGCGCTGACAAATACTGTCTTTATGCAGCTTAATTGTGGAGTTTATCGTCCTTTCGATAATCCGTTTCCTATGTCTTGTTTGGATTTTCAGTTTCATTTTCTCTTCATTATCGGTAGGCTGTTAGCGATGGAGAATTAAATTGGCCTTATCACGACAATTGACTGCCTTCAGTAGTCAATATTTTCATTATAATAGGGACAGTGAAATCGCATTTACATGTCGCTGTGGAATAAAAAATAAAAATATCCACACGCATGAATTCGAAATTTTAATTTTTCCAACTATGGCTTCCAGATGGGAAACTCATATATGGACCTAAGTTTTAAAGGACGTTTGACAGGTAATATTAACAGAACCCACATATATGTTCGTGAATGGGTCGACAAATTTAACACGAAACAGAAGGCCGCTCTATAAAAGGCCGGCGCTCCCAAATTCCTATGGAAAGATATCCCCGGCACGTTGTTTATGTTTCGAATCCCGGTGGGGGATATAGGTATATTCGACATTTTACTTTATAGATAGTACTATTTGCATTTTAATATTTGTACATAATGAATCCTATGGGCGTGAAATATCTCTCTTTGAAATTGTGATGTCGTTAGTCTTTCTGTGGTGACGATAGCAATTCGAGCCATGTTTAATTGGGGATGAATAAGCGGTTCACATTATATTGGCACTTATTGTGTGACTCAGAGTGAGCGAGGCTCTCGCCGGTCATCGGTCAACGGGCACCTCCGCGCTCCTCTCTTGTACCTATTAAAAAATGGCCGGCCGTCCCGATGGAATTGTCCTTGACCCTGTCCTAGACCAAGGGTCGGGATTCGTCCGGTATTCATTGAGCCGGAATGCTCGTTTTGAACATAAACGAGAGTTATAATTTATATTGACGCCGTTTCGTCCTCTCAATCGCCCGGATGGGACCTGTCTCTTGGAGGAACGAGCACCGCTATAGAATTTATAATTTTTCATTCCGAGGCCGTCCAGTCAACCGTAGACGGTAGAGAGAGGGAGAGAGAGAGAGAGGAAGAGAGAGGGAGTGAGGGGTGTTTGCGGTCCGCTCTATGTCGTCTCAGCTGTTCACCGATCGGAAACTTGACTTTGGACGATTTCCAAGCTTCACTGAACTAAACGCGACTGTATTCAAGCAAATAGTCTTCCGATAGAGGATTTAGTTAGCTATTGTAGGAGGAGATATTTTAGCTGGTTGCTTAAATTCCTCTTCTAAAACGAATGTTACTAAGGATGAGATGAAATCTCAACCAGATCACATCGAGAGGTCGCACAAAGCAGGAAGATTTGTGCTATTCCGGATTCTCCACTAATATCTTAAATTGTGATAATTAATTATTTAAATGCCATCATTAGAGAAGAATGCTGGCCTGTACAAATACTAGTAATCGTACAAATATAATTGTTAGTGTTCTGTATAAATCTGTATGTTATGTCCACCCGTAAGGTAGTCACGATATTCGGTTTCCAAAACCGTTATTGGTGCCAATAATGGAAATTGTTGCCACTTCAGATTGTTTCGTAATCTACTTCGATGTAGTTAAGTGAAAACCAGTTCTGTGCCGGTTCTCACGAGTCTCACGGAAAACGAATAAAGATTTGGGACTGTTACGTGACTGTACACGCATTGAAGAAAAACTAGGAGAGTACATACCATTTATACTCAGACTTTTTTCAAACTGCCCTCAGTGGAGTTTCGTGATGGGGACTATTAACCTATATAAAAAGCGCCCCCTCTCCTCACCCCCAAATCACATTACCGCCACTGCTCACTTCATTGTTAAGTCTTTTCTGGCCGGGTGTGTGGGTGCCCGGCACTAGTGTGTAGTAGGGCGGGAAGAACGAGAAAGGAAAAAACAATTTTTTGTTTTAATTGAAGGTCGGGGGCCGTAGTGGGCTAAGTAAGCGCGAGCAGAGGTTGAATGAAGCCCCCCCGAGCGCGTGAATGAGCGCGGCGAAGCAGCTGTTTGTGCGTGGGCCGTCCAGTTGACCCTTATCTCACGAGATCAACACCTCAGTCTCTCAGTCCCGGCAGACTCACTCCCATATATTACACAACCGTAGTTTTCCTGGACTTTGTAGACTCAAACGCGTCGTCGAAGAACAATTTTGCGAGTAAATCGGTGAAGGACAACCGGTTTGGAATATCATCGCTCTCACCATCTTCAGTCCCCAATGGACCGGTTTCCTCAAACTGTTGATTTAGTCGGCTAACTGTGAAGCCATAGTGCGTCACTATGTCGCGCTTCTCTGAGCATTATCTGAGTTTTCGTCTACGAAAATCGAAGAGATAGGAGAAACTAAATCAGTATCTATATACCAATCCCGATCGTGGAATCGGAATGCGTAATTTATAATTAATTGTGCTCGATGCTAAACTGTAATCGTAGGAAAATAGTACAGGTAACAATATGCACTCAATTGGCCGAGAGTAAGTCCCTCTACAGATGAGTCAAATGTTTTAATTATATAACAGTAGTTGTCAGTTAATCCAAATTAAAAGCACCGAGTAATACAGATAAAATTGTGGCCGCCCTTGAAATACCGGGCCCCAATGTGGGACCAGTGCACTTTCTCCAGTATTTATAGGCAGAGGGGAAAGTAATAATGTGGGGTAATCCTGGCGCTCATCTCGGTCACAACCTTCCGGCACGTGTGTCGACTTCGTTACATCCTAGTGAATCCAATTTGTTTTTGCTCCTGTAGAATATCATCATCCGTGTCGGCTTCAAGAGTCTCCCCGATGAGGGTTTGGAGAACGTTCTTTCTTTTATGCTAAATATAGGAAGCTGTTAAGAAAGCGGCGGTATTTTCCAAGCGGAGGATTCGGTAGATCTTTAGGGTTCTTTTGACCCGCTTTTAAACTTTTGTTTTGGAAGGGAAAATGTTTTGTTTCTGCCGGATCTGTGTGTGAATGAGGCCGGCTTCGTGTAAACCCAGCCCCTCGTCTTACTTCCTTTTCTCTTTCTTCCCTCAAACAAACTCCGTTCAGTCCACTGCTCGCCCTTAACGGCCGGACATAAATCTAGATTTACTAGTTGTTTTTTTTCATTCTCCTCGTTGTAAAAAAGGAAAGGAAGGCTTAAGTCAACGGACGTTTAATTCGAAATTGACCCGTGAACCATTCAGAAAGTGGACTAAGAGTCAATTAAGAGGTCAGGGGTTTTTTCTTAACGATGAAGATACGTTTTTGCAATTTTCTTAAATTTAATTTATGCCAAATAATTTCCTCTATCGTCATATTTGAGTTACTTACCCAGTTGTCGGAAATTTATGGTAGATTATTTCTAGTGGGAATAAATATATTTTAGAAATACATATGTCGAGGGTGAAGAGAATTATTAATTCGGTTACAAAAATATGTAGCTAAATTATTGGTTCCAAGTCATGAATTATTCCTGATTAGATTTCAAGATGATTCAAGGTCTCATGTGCCAGATCAATCGAGCGAACAGGAACAGATTGGTACTTCTGACTGGTCTGATGGTGATATTGAAACACCGCCGAAGTACACGAGTGTGTATCTGGCTCGGCCTACATATTAGCCGGCTTGGAGTGGCGACACTACACCTGTGTGCTGTGACCGGCTAAGAAGATAGCGCTAATGGGAGTATCGAACTATACATCATTTTTAAAATGGGTGTGGCTTGATAAATGTGGACCTACTTGGGGGTGCGAGACACTCAGATCGAATTAAGATGGACTCCTATTTACTGCAGGGCTCTCTGTTTTTCGGCCATCTGCGTGCCGTGTCCCACGTCAGACGGCGGCGCCCGCTGTTTATCATTCGGGACACTGTAAGTGATTAATCGTCCCGAGTTCTATTTGATTTGGCCCACTTTTCAGATAACGCGGGATCCGTACCGTGTAGATCGTATTTTTAAGAGGTGTTCAGTTGTCTCCCGTTAAATGACAAATGTCCCCGGGCCCGATAACACTGGGAGCCAGACTGCTTCAGTTGTGTGATAGTAAAGGTAGTAGGTTTTATGAAGGGTATATGGTGCCCAGGAAATACCATGATAGCAGGTAACATATTTGATACATGTACTGAATATAATGGGATTCTAAATTTGCAAATAATAAACGCATTGAGGGCACCTACACAAAAACTAACCTAGGATTTATTAACCCCTGCAGGTTCTAGTAATGTAAAACTTGGTTGAAGAAGTACGCATGTTGCTAGTATTCTCTGGCCTAAGGCCTGCCTCCGTTACCTACAGGTCGTCATGTTTCACAACGGCGCCACTGGTTATTTGTTTGGCCGCATTTAAATCAGTAGTCGATGAATTTATGAGCGAATATAAAGCCCGTGCTTTAATGAGAAGGGAGTTCAACGTGACAGCCCGAGAGGCATTGGCATCCGCCCGCGTGTAATTTCGAGCCGGTGCAGGCTCGCCTAATTAGGGCGATAAACAGTGGACTTAACTGACGGTTTAAGCCGTTCGAGCCAAGTTTTTTTTTCTCCTCTCGGTCGTCCCCCGCGGAGCTGACGCGGAAGTATCGCTTTTTCAGCGGCGTATTTATTACCGCAGGACGCCCGTAAACCAATGATCGGGTCCCTGGCTCTCGTCAACCCGCCATCATCATGTCACATGCTCCTCTACCACCCTACTGTGCCTAACGGTGAAGTCATTTCGGTCAACTTGACCGAACATCGTTGCTAGAAGTGGAAGCTGACGTTTAAATTTAAGATACAAGCCTGAAGGTGTCACAGTGCTGACAGGGTGCCCTAGATTATTTTTTATTTATTATTTTATTAATCTGTGTGAAAGGTGCAGTTAATGTTAGCTGGGACCGTGGGAGTTGCGGGGCCCATACTCCAATAGTCTGTGTGATGTCCTCTGACGTATATGCACTCTAAAATAGGACTATATAAGCATCAGAATACCGCAAGCGATTACTAACATGTAAAGTTATAACTCTCTTCTGTTCAGATAGAAATACAAAAGATCGTTAACTGTTGGAAATCTTCACCTATTATTTATGGACTAATGATGTATATATTTCTGGTTGTTTCAAATAGAATAACCGCTGTCAACTACCGACGCTAGCGTAAATTTATCCGATTCCTGTAGTGTACCTGTGGATTTCCATACTCGATTGACTTTCCGCCATATATGTAAGTCGACCCCGAAGTAATTGCGCAATCCGAGTGAAAATTTCCGGCCTCCGCGTTTACAGTTAGTAAGCGACACGGTTTAAATCGTTCGTGACTAAACTACGACCGTAGGGTCCTCAGATATGCTGCTATGAATCATCGGTCAATCGGTGATTAACTTCGATTCGTCTTTAAAAAATGCCGGTTCTTCTGAAATCGGACGCCGTCTGCTGTTCTAGCTGCCAAATTGGATCCAGTATTGAATCGGTCCTGTTTTATTTTATACTCTCGCGTCGTATATTTTTAGGCCACGCGTTTCATAGTTCTCAACAGACTATTAGAAATGTTAATGGGCCTTTTTTGTATCGCAGTGAAATAAATATTGACCAGACGCTTTGAATGGGCCCGCTAATTTCGAAAAGTTGGGCCCATCTGCGCAAACCCGCCGTTCCTGAAAAATCGTAGCATGCAGCGAGCGATATTTTCGATTCGCCTTTTAAGAAAATTCAGGCCGCGGCCGAAACGGACGACGGACGTTGTTGCTTCCGGACATTATTGAATACACGTCAGATAATTTAAAATAGTCATGAGATTAGTTTAGGTTATCTTGCTGGTCTGTCAACTAATTTGTGTCAACTGAAGAGAGTGTACAAACAAATTGTGATACCGCAACGCGAGGAGTTTGTTGGGAGATTGCGTGGTCATTTCAAAATCAGAAGAGACCCATTGCTCCAAAGATAACGCGGCAACGAACTTATCTAATTTCAAGGATGACAATATTCCAATTAAAACAGATAGATAGATATGTAAATATTTAAAAGGCAGTAATAAAAGGTGGAAAATGCGGACAAAATTATAAGAGCATGAAAATTCTGTAGTATACAATTTTATTTAATTTTTAAAAAATAGTATCAGAAGAGTTCCGAAACTGATTCACTTAAAGTTATAATTATATCCTGATAATGTCGTACGTAATCAAAGTCCGTTACAACTGACCGTATTAAATTGGTCTATGAGGATTTGGAATATTTAGTTCTAAGTTAGATCGGTGTCGGGTTCTCGTTGCCGTCAGTGAAAATCTCACTGTTACCAACTAAATGCTACTGATGACTGGGAGAAACTGCTTCCGGTCGGTCTTAATAGCAAATAAGCGAATCAAGATACAGCATAGTAAGGATGATAAAAGATTCTTAATATGCGGTAAGCCATCTTGATTAGTCTATAATTTTAGTTAATACCGATAAATGTTGTACTAAAATCTACTTATTGTACCCAACTGTGGCTCATAAAGGATTCATGGACGCAGGTTTTATATCTAAAGTATTGACTGGAATATTCAATCGGTCAGAAAGGAAACGGAGGAAGATGTGGTTCCGGTGGAAATTTTATTTTTTTTTCAATATTTTTTTGGTCAGTTCGAATCTTCTAAAGGCCACACACGCAGAGCCTCCGAACAGACGTGGCTTGCTTCGGTAATCGGGTCCAGTTCAACTTCGAATTCAGAAATTAAATTGTTTTTCGGACACTTTATAATTTTCATAAAAATTATGAAAGTACAAAACTTGTGCAAATCGATTTTTTCTCGTCTAGCGAAATCGCTGCAACACAAGAAATATCTTTTTTAGCCCGTCCACTTATAATGTAATTGTTAAGTGGCACGTTACAAATAAGGCCGAACGGTGCATTCGAAGCAGGTTCACGGTTAGGCTTCGTGTTCCATTAAGCAGAGTGTTAATTGAGCGGCTTAAATTCGATTGAAGCTCTCCACGCCCCCCATAATTGTATCCCGTCCTCAGCGAACTGCGTTTATATCTGTTGCTAATCCGGGGGGACGTTATTTACGTTGGGCCTAGTGGGGGCATAAATTTTGCAGTTGGGTACTTTCTCTCGGCCTTTTCGTTTGGGGCCGTGTACGGGGCTTAATTAAGCGCGGCCGGCATTGTGTGTGTGTCGGCGCTTTCGATCCGACTTAAGTTTATTAGCTGTCGATACGATTGAAACGTTCATTTCTCACCATGTTTTTTTTGGGGGGGGGACGGGTGGTTTATTTATCGCTCACGTTTAAAAAGTCGTTTTGTTATTAATCGGTCCCCCGAATGGCCCGAAGGGGCGGCCTGAAGGTTCCTAATCTGAACGGCCTTTGTCATTACTCTTGCCATCTTCGGTCTCCATTCGCTTATTTAAACCTTTGATAGAACTGTTTCGGTTTCTGGGCACTGTCTATAGAATTCCGAAAGCTTGTTGGCTGATTCGGTTTTGGTTGACACCCAAACAACGAATAATAAATTTCAAGACCTTTTTTACAATTGTAAAATCCGCACGTAATTCTCAATTGTATAAATGTAAGATAACATTAGCACTTTTTGTAAATATTGTACATTGTCTTTTTGTTTTATATATGTAATTCTTATTGTAGCACTGTTTTTTAAGAACCCTTGAAATTGGCTATGTCGTCACATAAAAATATTTTTCTCTGTACGTAGGCAATATATTACATTAGTGAGGTAGCTTTTGGTATGGCATTTTGGCGCCGTCTTCTCTATTTCCCGATTTAAATTCTTTCCCCCTGTCCTGAGAGAGTGGTGCCCGTATGGGATGGCGTTTCCGCGTTTGTTCGGTTTCCGGGGCCGTGGACGTCGACAGCTCGGCGTCGGCTAATTGATTGCTCTCGGGCCGTGAAGCAGCTGATTTATGAGCCTCAATACAGGCTACATTTCCTGACCGGGTTTCGATGACACGAAATCGTCCGCCGTCCCCATCTGTCAACCATTCCGCTCTACCGTCTGAATTCAAATCCGAATCTCATCAAATCGATATTAATTTACTAAATAGTATTCGCAATTAGCCTCGTTGCTTTTAGTCTTCCCTGTTATAACTAGATAAACGGTGTTGGAAATGTGGAGATGGTTTTAATGGTGAACGATTATCGCCACTATCGAAAATATTTACTTATTTTCAGACTTTCCGTATTATCACCCTGTACGTAGTTGTTATCGAATCGCGATAATTCATCGTCTCCGTTATACAGAGTCCACATTGTTTCAGCTGTCCCCCGGGTCGGGAATGCTCGGGCCGAAAACAAGACCCGTAAATCGTATTACGGTGTGATCGCTACACCGTTTGGCATTTGTAAAATCCCGAAACCTGTCGGCATTTAGAAATGTCTTCCAATTATAAGTACGAAACAATGCTGCAATTGTATGTGAGTCGTTATAATTGGGTTTCTCGAGTTTTTGAGGACAGTCGCTAAAACATGGATAGGATTTACGACTTAAGCGGTCACTTTCGGAAGGGGAAGTGCACTGCGAGTGCGACTGGACGAATGCCGAAGGCCGGCTGCCGAGAGTGAATCTCTTTCTCTGTCCCGCTCTCGGGCTGTGTTATTTTCTGTTTTATTTTCCCGGCCGGTGGCGAGGCCATCACGGCCCTCTCTGGCCCGAGTCATTTGGCCGGCGTTAGACCGACAAGCCTGGCTATTAGTAGCCGGGGCCCCCTAATCGTCGCCGCCGCCGCCGCCACTGAGGCTCTCATATCCGGAGACCGGATTTTCGATTTTTATTTCCCCGCCGACTCCTATCGTCACCTTGGCCCGGTCGTCGCTCCGCACGGTCATTTCCCTAAGATCCCCCCTTTTTTCCGCTCAAAACAATATAGACGATAATTTACGATGAAGTGGTAATTGCACTGATTACATGTTATGAAACGACATAGGACCGAACAGACTGATAATCTCTTTCTAATATTTTTATTGTTTACCGATAACGAAACGATGTAGAGCTGTAAAAAATGTTACCAAGATAAATTAGTTTTTATTTAAGGGTATGTAGACCGTACTATTTGCCGAAATCGGTCTAGCGTAATCTATGATCCGGGATTTCTTTTTCTGTATATCTGAAAATGTTTTGAAACATAATAGCAATGAAACTAATATCCTTGGGAGGTTGTGCAATAGTTACATTAAATATTTTAGTGGCAAATATTTTAGCTCATAATGATGTCGTTGTTATACGGCTTGTCTGACTTTTCTCGCGTTGCTTTAATGGAACAAACGCGCGGATCTCACCTTTAAAAAATTTATTATTATATTTGGTTCGATACGTTATTCGAAGGTATTATTGTGTTGACGTCAAGATTGGATAAATATATTTTATTTCGAATTTTAAGTCCCAATATAGCTTGCATTCCAAAAAGTGGTCTTCAGAGTTAATTTTTATAACTGACCCGATCGAACAATTGGAAGTCGGCCGCTAAAAGGGGGAGCCCAATTTTCGGCGCTGTCGATCCGATCGGGGCTTGGAGGTTAGAGATTCGAATGGGCGTTCCTCCGTCGGCTTCTTTTTCTCTTGTCTGGAGACCGAGTCAAAGAACTGTTTTGGTCGGAAGCCAATTGGGCCTCTCCTCCAGAATATTGCACTCGATTCAAGGCCCGCTTTTGTCTGCCCCGAAATATCCAAATCGGCTCCTAATATTCTCTAGGCAAGACTTCGATAGCCGCTCTCTCCCTCTCTACGAGCGTTCTATGAGTATTTTGACTATTAACATAGTCTAGTGAGTATACCTTGGTCTGTTACAGCATCTTGCCATCTCAAAGCGAAGTTAAAAGGCGACCACTGTAAAACACGAATTAACGCGTAACTAATAATATTAATTATTATAGTAAACGTAAAATATACAACATTGTCCTCGTAAATGATCGAAGGTTTCCGCGACCAGAAGTTCCGGTAGGTTTAATTCGAACCCTGATAACGGAACCAGTAAGGTAACGAAACGTCGCGGGAGCATACAACACCCGAGAGGGCCGCATAAGTGAAACATTCCAATGAAGCCTCAGGTGGTTTCCAAACCCGGAAATACTAAAAATACCGGAATATTAAAGGGTCAACCTCTGCCAACCGAGGTTCTTTTAGTGATAACCTTCTCCTCGTTAATGTTAAGTTTAATCAACTAATAACAGGCATTTTGTATTAATTTAATTCTCTCCCGAACAGATAATATTCTTCAAGTAACTTTTCTCGGGCTACGTTTCAACCGTGTCTTAATACAGAGTACCGGCCCAATATGTCAGGCCGGGACACAACATCTGGCCGTCCATATTTCAACTCGAAACTCCGGTTATTACATTAGCCGTCAGTGTCGGGGGTCGGCTTGTAGTTTTGAGTGATCGGGCTCGCGCCCGATGGTATATCTCCCGAGTACGCCCCCTCGATTCGTTTTTGTCGGACCACCCTCCTCGGGGTGGCCCCCAATGCCCTTTTTCGGGCCCGGTTCAAAGCCGGAAGGGCCCCTGCACAGTTTTGTCCCCACTCGCCCCCCAAACTGTTCCCCGTGTTACTTGTACAACCGATGACTGTTTAGATGACCCGCTCGTAAATACCGTTCGGCCTAAACATCGGAGAAAACGTTTCATCCCCTCAAGACTAGCCTTCATTATCCTCGGTTGGACAGAAAAAATTATATCGGTATTATTTACGATCTGTGTTGTCGACCCCGATATAGTGATAGTTTCGTTTAACGTTAGAATATCACAAGCGGCAGATTTCCTTAGAAATATTAAGGTTTGAAAATTAATGGAGACGTTGGCCTTTTAGGTCGTACGCTTCGAATCATTGAGATAGTTTCGGTTTCTATTCTTTCAGCAGACTTTAAAGAGTCTATGTCTGGGTCTTGGGGGCAGCATTTCATCTTTTTTATTTTTACGGCGTTTTTAGTCACAGTCTGTACTTCATTATCGGAAAATTAATTGAAAAACTGTGGTGGTTATTCTTCATTGAACTGCGCATTTCTGTTCCAATTCGTTAATTGAATCGATTTCTATATAATGTATTCCGGTGGAAAATTATTGATAGTTCATAAAACGACTATAAGAGTTATAAGTACTATTATCCGAGAAATAATGATTTAATTTACGTAATTACGTTGCTTTCTTTTTATTGCCTTGGTGCACGTCGTTAAAATGTATTCAATTTTGAAATTGCTCGGAACGGGCCATTTGAATATAATTGGCCTGCTAATACGATTGTAGCATTAATTGATATTGGGCCACTCGTAGGATAAACATTTTTAAATAATTGATCTCCGCCTAACAGGGCAGAGGTCAAGGTTTCTAGCTTCGATGTGGATTAATGAATTGGTTTGAATGCCAGTGTCAGATAACTGGCCCTTGAATTATTTGAGAGATTCGAATCAATGAGAAGTTTTATATTTAGAACCGAACACGCATGTTTGAGGAATAACGGAATTTGAGGTCAGAATTCAATCGTAGAAAACGTTACATAGAGGAAATAGTCCCATTTCGAGATTGCGTTATCGGATGGCGACGCAATACATATTCTGTTCAACAATTGGCGTCGTTTTCACAAAAACTGTTGTCAACGCTTATCGCAAATTCGAAATTATTATCTTTAGATTTATAATTTTCGGACGATACAATAAAATGGACTAGCATTATTGCAAACTGGGTAAACGAAGTCGATCGATGTCCCAGATATTACCCGTTTTTTCCCCGATATGAAATTCAATTAAAAAGTTATCTGCACCGGGTTAGGTATTCCCCAGATGTTTTCTCTGAATTGTTCAAATGTTGTTGACATTATACGCGCTTTCCCTCCTAATAAAATCACATCATGTTAGTTTCGATCTGATAATGTTAGTAATGATTTTACCCCTACTAGCGGTTTTGAATTTAATTGAATCTGTAATTTAAACTTTCTACTAATATAAAATGGTGCCAGCAGCGGGATTCGAATTTTTGCTCCGGGTAATCCCTGCCCTGCATCCCATTGCCTTCTCAGATAGACCTCCGGTAGAAGTTTAATTCATTATACTTTAGTTTCCCTTTATAAAAAATAAACATCTAAATATATTTTAAATTATATATGAAATATTTAAGTTACCTGCATGGAGGGGAGTTAGAAAATACGTCGTCCTATACGTAAACAATTTATGTCTATATTTATTAGGAGAATCGTTCATTATAATGATGAAAATACTAGGTAACACAACTTTCGCCTTGTAGTTCCCGTATTTCTGATTCGTAGAAACAAGGATTTTACTCCAGTTTGGACTTTAATCACGGTCCGGACAAAGGCATTGTCTAGGCATAGTCCTCTCGCCCATTACTTGTTGCGATAGCTGCAGCTCTTTCATCATGGACGGACTCCGTCATGGCGACTAGGCGTCTGTCGACCGATCACTTGGTCGCACTTTGCCAGCGGTAAATGGCGAATTGTTGGGATCTCCATTGTTGTTACCGCTGTTGTTTTCTTGACGGGGTGCTTTGTATCCGCCGAGCAGCGATAGCTCGCGGCCGGACAATATTTCATTCGATCCGCTTTGAAAGTCCCCTCACCACTCGACATTTCGTCGATATTAAACCGGAGCACTGTTTGAAGACAGTTCATCGACTGTTTTGAAAAATCTTAGACAATAAGAAATGGTATCTTATTGATCGCATGTCGATGCGATAGAAATTAAATTGAACCCGATTGTGACTGAATTTCTTGTGTGTATTCGACGTGCTATTAGAATGAATGTTGTCTTTTCTTGGCTGGAATCCGATGTTTCTTGGCGTTTTCGTCTCATATGTATGTACTGGATCTCCAGGAAAAATAGGATTGCCACATATCTATTCCAAATCAGAGCCCATTTGTAGTATCCATGCGTTCCTATTTGTTATTCGGTCTGTTCGATTAACCCCCCTAAAAATTTATTGACAAATGCTCGTTATAGTTTTTTTTTCTACAACAATCCGTAATTGTCGAAGCGCTCGCATCCTGACTTTAAATCTCTCTTATCCCGTTTGTTTCCAGTACATTTCCATTTCCATCTTGGCTCCCGTTTAAATTGTTCCCCGGCGTTGATTCTGTTTTTAAATCGTCTAATTCTATTGTGCTCGAGAGGATGTCGACTTGGCACTGGACGCGTCTCAATAATTAATTTTAATTCATATCTCCAGTTTGGAGTCCAAATATGGTCTGACCATGTATGGAGTTACGTTTTCCTCATTTATTTTTATTTCTCTAATCAGCCGGTTCGTTAATTCCGAACGTACGTGGGTAGAATAATGTTGAATCGAACATTTTATGATTATATTTTTAGATAATAATATTTTACTGTACATTCCCTTGTAATTAATATATTAAGAAAATTTATTTGAGAATAAAACAAAAGGGACATCAAGTTTGTAGGCTTATACTCATGACTACACATTTTAATTGGGCGGCAAAGTAGGAGATTCGTCCAGGAATATTTATGCAATCGATAGAACCCGAATAGCTCGGGTCCAAGAACGGTTCGTTTGAGACGAACGATTTTTATTGCACATACGTGTAATTTATGTGGACGAAGCAGTTGCGTAACGCAGAAAATGAAATAACCTGTCAACGAGTGGCTGAATCGAAGGTCGGTAAAGTGCGCCGCCGATATAAACGCGTCCGTGAAAACGCGTGCGGCGGATTGCGTTTTTTTGTTTTTTAAAATAAACATAAATGGTCTGCCGATATCGGAATTAGGCGGAAAGTGTCGTGGCGGTTTTAAAATTGGTAAAAAAATCGGAATAGGAAAATTGTCCATGAACGGAGTCAGATGGAAGAGGGCAAGGGGCTGTCGGCACGAGATGAAAGGGACTGGGGACCGCCCCCTCGACTCGTCTCGCTTTAACGGCTTAATTTATCTTATCGGCCCCCTGTAAATCGTCAGGCCTAGCCTCCACTCCTCTGAAGTTTCTCCAAATAGTTTTTACGGCCTGTTTTCAATGATCCTGGAATTTCTTCGTGGTTTGGGGGTCATAATCGTCCTCCCATCTAAGAGATAAGCGAGACGGGGAGTGCTTTTTAGTTGGAGAAAAAGAAAGGAATGGTTCGTTACAGAGTTCTAACGACGGATTGTTGTAGTTTGAATTTTTAAATCAATCAGGATATTGACACCAGAATATGAAGTACATGAAATTTGTTTGAATTTGACTCGTGTCATTATTTGTTACCCCCCTTTGTTTTAAAAATGTAATATAAGGGTGAATTTTTAATTAAATGGAATAAACAAATATGAAATAGGTCCGTTGATGTAATATGCTCTTCTCGTCAGTATAAGGAAGGCTTTATTAAATAGTGAACAGGGAGGGAGTTTCCGCCCACTGGTTTATGAGATGGCTCTTCTGGGGGACTCCTTTGAGATTGCAGTTGGTTCGAGGTGTGTGTGTGTGTGGTGTGTGTGTGCTCGAGCCTATATATATTGTACACTCGTGCGAATATTGAACATCCTTCGTACAGAAGTAAATATTGAAGGAGTTGAGGGGGAGGGGAGTCCGCCCTCGACCGCTCCACCCATCCGTTTCATCCCTCCCTCCTACATTTTTTACCTTTTTTGTTTCCTCCGAGCCAATATTGTCATATATTTAGTCATTCTTTCTTGTCAGTCGCATTAGACAATTTTCTGCCAGCTGTCCGCGCTCCCACTTATCTTCTTATCGTAACTCTCCTTTCTATCATACAAAAAAAAATCGAAATATCCTACTGTTAACTGTGCAATCCTGGAAACAGTATTTTATCCTGTGCCATAAACGATTTATCAGAAGTTGGTCTTATTCACAGTGACTCGAAATACTGCACTGTTCAAGTGATTGACAGGCGGCTTCATCGGACAGCCTAATTGCAATACTAACGGAACATCAAAATTGATTCTATAAGATATAAACGATTTTAATAACTCCAAACGGTTCTTCGTACGGTCGATTTCTTGGATGCCTGTTGCGTCATGGTTGCAGTGCGGGGGCGGCTACGTTAGTGGGTTCTCCCACGTTCGGTGGTCGTCGGGTGCCCACGCTCTATTTTTATACTTCCCACGTCCTCCTCCTCCTCCTCCCCCCTACGCCCGTCTCCTTCCTCTCCTGTATGCCCCTTCTTGCACACGCAGACACACACACACACTACCTGTGTTTCCTTTTTATCCCCCCGGATCACCTGGTTTCCTCAGGGTCGGCTACATCCCTTTCCTATCGTTATTGTCTATCGCCTCTCTGCGTATCCGCCGACGAACTGTTCTTTGTCCCCCGACTGTTTCCGTCGGGCCGGTGCAACTCGGGTAGAATTCCAAATTGTAGCCTTCCCTAAGGATGAAGCGATTTAACCCCCCGGATTTGGTTACTGGGAATATAATTCTTTTATTTATTATGACATTGGCCACTGTAATTCTTATGAATTCGTACCATATTTGTACAATATCGTGTGTTTACTCACGCATTTATATAAAATGTAATTACAATTAAAATGCACAAATATTTTACTGCAAGGAAAATTAATTAATTAATTAATTTTTACCTTAATCCGGACCTAATTTTCTCTTCTTCATTGTGGGCTTATTCTTAGCATCGGTTTCTCCCACCGAATCTCCTATAGGGAAACATTTCCTCTTAGTACAATTTTAATTTTTTTAAACTGAAATTTTAATTGTTTTGTGGCAATATTGGAACATCCTCCTTCGCTCCATCTTCGTCCTCCTTTGTCTGACGGACTGTTGATAGGTTCAATGTATTTTTCTGCCCCCCAACCGGACGTCCATATTTCACCGTTTCGATGTCTTTATGATTTAACGGTTGGCGATAATAAAATATCGGTTTTTTATTTAAATCTCTCCAAAGGGACGTCGGGGTTTTCCCTTTTTTTCATATTCAATCGTATCCCGAAGTCGAATTATGAATTATTCATTTCGTGAAGTCCTTATTTCCGTTGAAAGCGGAGTGGTAGAAAACCGTTAAGGTCATTTTCTTCCGTCGTCTTCGAGTCAGAAGCTTTCAATCCGAGCACTCTTCAATCTGTCCGACCGGTTTTCCAACTTTCGGTCGGCGGTTCCAGTGGGAAATTTATTGAATCCTATAAGGTTGAAATTAATTTAAATCTTTTACTGGTCCATAAAGAAATGTAGGAATGCACAAGACCGATCGGTTGACACTCCTTCCAACTTCATTCTTTATTTAACATCTTCGGGTTCTATGTATTTTTTCCCAGTATTTTTCTTATTTATATAGTATTCAGTTTATTTATTCTTGTTAAAAGACGGCCCTGGAATTTATGTCATGAGTTTTTATAGAAAAAATTATTTTCATTCAAATCGCCTAAAGCGGTATCTGATACCAACCGGCTAATGTATACCCTTATATTAAGCATTGTAAATTGAACTTTTTTTTATTTAAATGCAGTGGTTATTAATCTATCTCTGTTTCTTTTTCAGGTAAGTCCGCTGAAGCTACCTGTTTGCCGGATATAAATTACCAAGTTGATATACAGTCGTAAGTAATATCAATATATAACACCTGTCTTTGGGGTATAGTTATTATTTAATGTATGGCGGATTGAGGAAGTCATTTCTGTAGAAGAATGACAATTTTTGACGGCCGAATCTCAATTCGTCGCGCCTCTTGAGACTTAAATACGATGGGGGGAATGCACCGAGGCGGTCGGAATTCAATTGTGCAAGAATATCAGTTGAGCGCTAAGCCTTCAAATTTAACGGTACACTGAACTTGATACGGTTCACGCCCCCCGGAGCCAATCGGCGCTCGTCGTTAAAGTCCCCCTCCCCCCTCGGAGGTGGCGTTAATATTTTTATCGCCTCCGCCTTCTCTGGGATGGACTTAAATTCAATCCGGGATTTTCTTCGAATTAAGTGTTAAACGATCGGCAATAACAGTCTTGTAGTCCCCCTTGTAGTTCATTTGAATAATCCCGAGTAAAATACATTGCCGGGCTCCTTTTACCGGCCCCATTATTCTCATTTTATTTTCAGTTTAATTCTGTCGGGCGAGAAAAGCTACCGTCGCGTCTTCAAATTTAACGGTGCGTTGAACCTAACAGCAGTTGCAAATTTTTCTGTCACATCCTTCGCACGGACGACTTAAGCGTGTTGTTTAATACTTACAATGGCCTAATGCGAATAGAGTTCAATTGCACTTTCATTCAATAGTTATTTCCATCATCAAGTGGAATAATAGGGTAATAATTATTTCGTTCTGGCAGCGTTTACTGGCATAATACGCAGAAATATGCAAAGCGGTAAAAACATATTCGCGGGGAATTTAGCGTTAAACCTTCAAATGTGTCTGTAAGTTGAAATTAAGGGGTATATTACACTTTCCTGGCGGGAAGTGGGGCCGTGGTCTGTCCTAATCGCAACCATTATACTTGCCGCAGCTTGCCATTGCCAACCGAGGTCGTGTCCGTGGAATTGAATACAATAAGAGGTACTATAAAACGCAGGACCCACGCAGGATGCATTGGGTTTGCCTATAAAACGTATATAACAATAATACCAAGAATCTACTCCAGTTATAATGATAAAACTGCAAACTTTGATTCTCAAACTGTCCTCCTGTCGACTCCTGTCCCCGATTCACCGACCGCAATAATAATGATTTATTATATCATTATTAGCAGTAATAATAGTGATTTATTATTTACTACATTATTTTAGTATATATGCGATTATTCGTCTAATATTTTCAAATTACGTCAATTTTATTTAATAGCTATGCAGTGATTCTTATAGGCAGCATTTATATTGTAGACGTTTAATATGACTTATACTATCGAACACCTATTTATAGCAAGACAACATAATGTATTTATGTTTCTTTTCTGAAAAAACCCTCCACAAGGTTGATAGTGAATTGCAGAACTGCTTACGTTATTTTTGTCGTTATTACTTGGGTGTGGTTTCTAATACTGTCGCTCGTAACTTAGTGGCCGATTCTAAAGCGTTTGGAGGCGTTTGAGGCCCGACATCGAGGCCCTGGGTCTTGGGCTTTGAAGTCGTAAACGGTGTTAATGGCCACCCGAGAGGTTCGGACTCGACCGTCGAGGGTCCGATCCTTACCTGCCCGACCGCATAAAACTTTTTATCCCCGACAACCTTCGTTCCATTATTCACTCCTATAATGCCGGCTTTGCAAGCTTGTTCTTATTCCGAATACCGAACCCACTATACTGCGCAAATAGTTCCCGAGTGGTTTCTGTGATTTCAGTACCCGTATTTAATACTGACGAGCTTGTTAGTGTACAAGAGAAGCGTTCATATTTATGCAGTTCTAATATTTCAATAAATTTTTAACCTGTAGTATTATAAATAAGCTCATCATAAATTTCTGTAAATAAAAATTTCCCGAAATGTCCCGAATGTTTAGGCATTCGTGACAGGATAGAGCTGTTGGTTTTAATATTTCGAAGGTCGTAGCGAAAGAAATAACAGAGAGTACTTCAAAATTCTCCCGTCTACTTTTCAAAAAAGAAACGGTGTCGCGCCATCACTGTTCCCTGTTATCTTCTACAAAAGATCCGGTACAATTGAAAAAAAAGTGGGGGGGGGCGGGAAATTACCATTTGCCGGTAGAAAGTAAAACCACGATATGACCCAGGGGCACGGGGGGGAACTTTCGTGTGCCAACCGGGTGAAGTGAACGTGTGAAGACGTTTCGAAAAAAAAATCGAGTGATTAAATTCTTTTTAATTCATCACGACCGGATCGGGCACGAGCACCAGACTTTCCTCGCTGACGGACCAACGCCGTTTGTGTTTATTTACAACCACAATAATACATTCCGACGTGACTACTTTCCTCTCTGGCGATATTTATTTCAATTTTGTACATTAAATTTGTAGCCACATACAGTAGGTAAAAGCAACTAATAAAATAAGAGAAAAAATAATAGTAATCTGTACACGGATCTTCTTTCTTCTTCCGTTTTAGAATGTTTCTGAAATGAGTTATTAAGTAGCATGGTTGTGGTTGTGACGTCTCCAAAAAGCCACGGTACGTTTTACGGATTCGTGTTAGTGGTGGGTTGATTGGGTCATTTCGTTATTGAGTGTATTTTTATCCGAAAAAATTCTCCGCAGCGCACCGGTTGGATTTCCGGTTGCGCCACTGAAGAGTTTTACGGCCGTTCGGCTGATGTGAAGTGCGTGGGCCCACAGCACCGGAGAGATACGCATATCGGCCGACTAGTACCGGGCCCAGTTTCCTTTCTGCTTATTCGCGTTCATGTTTTAGTATATTTATCTCCGAAGCTTAAAGTTTGCATATAAAGCATGAAGTTATAAAGTTTGAGTGTTTAAATCGGCGGATGTAAGCTTTTTTTTAACAACAGCGGGTTTTTAAAGTAGTGCAAGAACGGTGAAAAGCCAAGAATGCAGGTAGGGGATTTTTCCTGAAGGTTTTGGCCTTCTGATGAGAAGTTTTCCCCCCGCATAAAGGAAATAAGATGTAAGGTGGATCAATGCGAGAGCCTCCTGGTGGCGGGACAGGGCAGAACACATGCTCAAGATAGTACATGGGTCCTAGACATGCGCTAAGCCAAATATTATTAATCGATTGCAAATGATTGAAAATAAAATAGATAGATATAAGGTCTTACCACCTTGATCAGAACTAGGAAAGAAACATGCTTATTTATGTTAGGAAAACCTCGTCGCGTTCAGTGAAACGTCCACCGGGTGGCGGAATTAAAAGCCCGGCAGCCGGTTCCGCCTATCGGCCGTTGGGAATCGCGCCCCCTATGAATTATTTAAGCTCACGATTTTCCCGCCGCTCAGCGGGAGTTTTCCGCTCTCTTTTGGCATTGTTCCCGGGGTCGTGAAAACTATTTATACGCCGCTCGCTCAGTGTACCATTAGTCCGAGGGGAGGGGTCAATTTGCGTTGTGGAGAAATGTCCAAGTACAAAGGCACCGTCGTCAATGATTAATTTCTTGTCGTCATCCTTCGCTTTAAAGGCGATTGCCTTTAAAAAAAACAAATTTGCCAACCAGGCTCTGATTTTGTTTTTCCGCCCGTCTAATATACAGGTAAAAGTGTTTTATATGAGCAATTGGCCTTTTAATTGCTAATAGATAAGACCTCTCCAAGCTCCATCAACATAATCGTTGAATACTTAATTCGAGATCACTCAAGGACTTTACTTCGGAGCTGTTATTATTCGCCAGTATTCTGGCTTCTATTCCATAGCATGTTGGCCAATTTACTTACTTATTTGTTATGTAGCAATTCTGCAAGGGTATGATTGCCGGTGTTATCCCATGCCTTCTTTCTTTAGCTTCCTCTGCATTTCCGGTATGGACGGTTTTATTCACTTGGAGCTTTTAGCGGTCAAAATATAGGTAGGATAATTAATTCACGCATCGCCAAGATGAAACTATTTTATTTCGATAACTTAATTTATTTAAAATATGGATATATTACAGGAATTTGTATATTCAAGATTTTAAAACATACAATGTTTTTACATATTTGTGCGATAATTGGATCGACTGGGGAATTAGTAACGTTATGAAATTATTCTACTCCTCATTCCGACGGGAGGAGACTGGAATAAGCGTGCCACAGTGTTCACTGTTGTACGCGAGAGTAATGTTTCATTTCAGTATTCCCCTTACCCCTCTCTTTCCGTCAGCCGTAGGCTCGTCTCCTCGGAATTCTGAATAAGTTTTCACTGGACGTTTAACCCGCTCTGGTAACCGATGCCCGGCGGAAGATTGATGCTGTAATTTTATTGGTGGGGCGTCTACGGGGCATTTGTCGGGCATAGTTCCAGCCACTTGTGGAACGCTGTCCTCCCTACCGAGAAGTGCTGGCCGCGTTGCCAACTACAGATGCATCTCGGTGCACTTCTACTGCATCCATTAAGCCGTTTGTGTATGCCCACATCGTCCCGGCCCTCGTTCGAGGCCGTGCATTTTGATACTCATAACTCTTGAGCTTTAACGACAACACAGAACAACCAGATTTACGCTGAAGAATTTCTCTTCACGTTCTCGCTACTCAAGTTTTTAGGTTCTTCCCCTGTCGCTCTTTAGATCCCATGCAAAGCCGGTTTTGGCTTCTGCCCACCGCCAGTAGTGTTCCAGTTAGCAAGTTAGTAACGTCTTATCTCATATCCTGACTGGTTCATAGAGACCTGACAACCCTTTAGATCGCTCTAAATATGTCAGACTGCATTTAACACGTTTTATCTTCGAATTTTCTATTTTAGTTAAGTCCTCCATGAATCAATAGAAGCAGCGGAAACGGTGATCATTATGTGATTTCAAATAAGTCATGAATTAAGGGACTGGTTTTATTGATCCCCAGAAAACCAAGCGGTGGAATTTTCTGTCTACCACCCATGACGTACTGTCTATATTGTAAGCAGGGCAACTCATTTTATTTTCTTTCTACCACCCCCAGATTGGTCCCCCTTCTAACTTTAACGATCTCGAAAAAGGGTTGTCGGATTTTTCGGTTTTACCTTTCAGTTTTCTTTTGTTTTACAAGAAAAAACAACAGACGGCGGTGGAGGCGGGGAGGGGTGGTGTTCGGTTTTTTGCCTTCGAGTCTGAGCCGAGGGCGGAATAAATTATTGCGGCGGTACAATATTTTTAAATGGGCGGAAGACACCCCAGTATTTAACGGGAATATTTATGGGTTGTCGCGAGTCTAGACGGGTGGGAAAATGTTGACGACGACAATTTTTTTCGGTTTTCTTCCTTCCTGTGTCGCTAAGCGCTCAGGCCTCACAGATCTGAAAATGTCTCCACCAACCGGTCTATTTATAATCTGCAGATGTGTATTACAAATAGACGTTTACCTAAACACTAAAAGTGAGTCTAATTCAGTGAGGTCTGAAAGCTAATTCTTGGCTGGTTTTAATTACATTTTTAAAAATGACTTGACGGTTGTTGTATTTTAATAATGTTATCGGTCTTGGGAACTTAACCATTGTAAATATTATCAACTTTAAGTATCACAGTTCCTACACATAGAAATGTGTGCTACTGACTCCATCGTCTTCACTGTTACAATGGTTTTTGTCTGTTATATGTATATATACATATATATGCAATATTGTAGAAATGGCTGAAAAATCTCAATCAAACGGAAAGTTCATACTTCATTGTAGCCATGTCGATTTGTCAGTCCCATTAGGCAAAATCGATCGAGAAGAGGTTTACTTCTTTTCCTTTCGCTCCGTATTATTTTTTGTGTTTTCTCTGGCAGGGAACAACACCGCTCCGAGATTACAAAGAGGCCCCCCCCAACCCTCTTCGGTGGGGCGGTATTCGGTCCTCGCCGGATATTAAAACTCATGAATAATTCCCGAGGGAAGATAGGCGGCAGACGGGGTTAGACAATAAAGAGAGAGTGAGAGAGAGAGAGGTTTGGCTGCGATATGGGGTAGTGTGCTTATGGGCACCCTTCCTTTTGGTGTGCGGTGAGGGGGGAAGGGGGAGGGGAAGAGTTATAATCCGTGGCTCGTGCCACAGCGTCCCTCTGCCCCCTTCCATTTTGGCAGTTTAAGAGGTCTCCTCCCCCGAAAGAATGGGTTATATATAATACATCCGCCGCCTGTATTGGGGTGGCATAACTGTCTGCATACTTACTGAACACGGCCGTCGTATTCTACTATATTACCAAACTGAAGCAAAGGATTCACATTGAATGTTCCTCATCCTTATGTGCTTATGTAGGTCTATGTTTTCACTCTGATCGCTGTCTGTTGTAATATTATACCTGGTATACCTGTAAGTGCGACCGCTTCCTAGCGACGTGGACCTAATGCATTTCAATATCTACCTTTAAATGTAGAGAAAAAAACTGATGTAGTGCGAAATCCTATCAAGGTAGTTGAGCTAAATTTTTTTTCCTTGTTAATGTCACTATGTCTGTACGTGTTGCTGTAATTCATTATCATCGTATACATACGAGCCCTCCAATTGTTACCAGTAATTTTCAATAACTCGCAGCTGTACAAACGAATAGATTTCCAAACCAAAAATGTTTGTTTCCTAAACAAAATATCTACAATCGGGCGGAACCTATTTGATTTGGAAAAAAAAACTTTCTGTATGTTACATAAGGCTTTTGGAAGAATTACTGAGACCGCAATATTCGTCCTCCCCCCCTACCTGAAAATTATACGTTGTCGGTCCGCAACGGGCTGTAATTCGGGTCGGTCGAAGCGTTCAACTTTTTTCCACCGGCTTTCCGCATAAAAAGGCATCTCTGAAGTAAACTTAAAAAAAAAGTAAAATGGCAGTTTTGCATACCGGTCGTCGTCCACTTGACGCCTACCCGGTTCTATTGAGCCATTTATTTCGAGTGTCGCAACTGCCGGTAATGCTAAGTGGGTAGTAAGTAGCGGCGACACTCACACACAGCCGAACCTTGCGTTCGGCTTAACTATAAATTTCGCATAATATCAGAAACAAAAAAAGAGTCAAATTGGCATTAATGATATTTACGAGGTGTGTCTATACGTCTGTATGGGTACGTAATATGTGTTGTCTGTGTGCAAATACTGGTGGCCAGAGGGTGTTAACAAATGAGGCGGCCCCCTGGCACTTGCCCGCCTCCGTGCCATGTGTTTAACCTAGATAAAGCCGACGGTCGGTTCAAGCCGCTCTCCGCTTCGTCTTGCCCAACTCTCCCGACCTTTCTTTTAACCTGTTTCGTCTCTTCGGTATCAACCTTACGTGCATGAACCTCTCTGCCAGCGTGTTTCCACTAAACGCCTGTAAAAATGTCCTGTTGCCAAATAAGAGAGGAGAAGATCATGTATTTTTCGAATCGTAGGTTGAACATAACGTTATTCCATTTAGATCTTCCGTCAGGTATTTTGGTCGCAGTGTCAGTGCGGACAGGATACCCCTGAGGTAACCGAAACGTCTATAGGAACCCGATGGTTCACAACAGTCATGGTATTCCAAAACCTCGCACACCACCAAATAAATCCTTCATAGTGTAATTGTCTGAGGAGCTTATTATAAGAATGTATAATGAAACTATTTTTTCATATCCCGCGCTTGCTTTACGAACGCATCTGGACCGACTTCAGACTGACGCACTTCCTGTCGTGCATTCCGAGATTTCTTTTCCTTCTTTTCCTTTTATCACAAATGATTCGTCCGAATAGGACAGCGATTCCTCGTTTAATAATCACAGTGGGTGTCGAACTCCTGTTTTGATACCGACGTAGAAGGCGGACAAGTGTGTTTTGTTTGCCGACGTGAAAGAGGCGAAGTGCGCGTGGCCCGGTCGAGCCGGTGAACGGCCTTAACACAGTTTGATCAGCCCTCCTAGTCGCTAGGCCGCTACCAACGACTCTCGCTATTTTGCCACTTTTACTTGCAGATATTAGCTGTCGCTGAGAGATTATATGTACACGGATGTAGGTAGCTACTGAGGCAACCGTTATTGCTGCTGCCATAATTGAAACCTGCGGGCGGTTCCAAAACTATTGCTGGTTTGGTCTTTTGGGTCTTGGGTGGTGAATCACTGAAGAATACACAGTGCGATTATTATTTTCGTCACCCAAGTGTAAATATCGTCACCCATACGCGACTATATGCACAAGCCTACCGTCAGGAAGAGTTTGATCCTCGTAACGTTTTGTTACGATAGTAGTACTTGACAATCGAATAATAATAATAAATAGGAAAAACATAGATTGTGCATCAGATTTCCTAATTTTATAGCTCTTTATCGGTCTTATGTTTAAACGAGAAAATAAGTTATTTAAAAAACTATCGATAGCCCGATATCAGGACACGTTTTGACCCTCCGTCTAACATCGTGAGTTGTTTTAATGTGTTCTCGTTTAGTCGTTCTGAAAACGAAATAGAGCCATTCAACCCGACTCCGTTCACGACTGGGACGCAGGCTGGTCTTGATGTTTTGGAAAGAGGGAAATTTTAGTCGTTAATGTAGTTTTCAACATTTACGCAATCCTGTTATTCAAGTTCGTAAGAGTCTGAGGTATCCGTCTAACAATGCAATTACGTAACAACAGTTCATATTTAATAGATATTTACAGGTTCCGTTAGAACGAATCACGGTACAACGCAATTTCCTTTATAACGAAACGTTTTTGTTTCCATAGATGGAAGATTTTCCATCATGGAGGTAGGCTATAGAAATTTCGTTGTAACGAAGTAACTTCATCAAACAGAGTTTGTTATTACGAAGTTGGTTAAAGGTCTTCATAAAAGGAATGAGGGAGAAACTTTATTTTTGAGAAGATTGCCGTGCACTACTTACCTGTCGTTTACTGACAATTAAAAATGGAATTTCGGAAAATTATTTTATATACGAGTTAATTATTAAAAATATAATATCCGGAATATGAACTTCGAAGCTTATTGCGAACATGAAATTCGAACTTGAGAAAAAAGTGGAAGGAACATGCAGATCTCATTAAAACGAAATTTCTTGGTCCCTAGAAGTTCGTTGTAGCGGAATTTGACATTTATAGACACATCTGTCTTAGAAGTTTACGATTCAAAAAATATTCACGTCACAAACACAAGAAGAATTAATTTTTCTAGTGACCCTCTTTACATAGTAGTGATTCATTAATAGGCCTGCAGAGAATGTAGAAAAAAGGTTTTTCATGGGTTTACCGTCGTTAGCCCCACCTGCGTTCAGGGGCACAGGAAATTGAGTTCTTGGAGGAGGAAATATCCAATTTGGCAGGGAGGTGTTCCCCCTGCACGCGAGCAGTTAGCAGTCGCCAATAAAAAGGGAAAGCCCTACCACGAATTTTCCCGACGCTTGTCGCCTTTAGCAGTTTACACAGGGCTGTGGACCCTTAGACCAACCCCTTGGAGCTGTTTTTATAGCCACCCCCTGGCCCCCGGCCATCAATATTGGCCGCGTTCCGTCAACCCCCGCCCCTGATTGAGGGACCCCCAATATTTGTTCAGAAGCTCCCCACCCCCCAGCGGGTGGGGTGTCTACCCCTACCGAATGACTTGTGTAAACAATTATTAATAACCCCGTCCCCATTATTCATCCGAGCATTTCCGGGATCGGCACTAATGTATAAACGACACACGGCTCGAACGACTCCCGTGGACGTGGGATTAAATTTCATAACGCTGTGGTAATAACCGACGAGCCGGTGGGGAAATTTCGCGCGTCCACTGTAAATTGGGCTCGACTAATCGGAAATGAGGCGCCGCGTAGAATTGACTTCCCGCTTTCCGTAAACCTATTTCAACCCGCACATTTATTAGGAGGAGAAAATAATTCCGGTAGGAAGTAAAGTAAGATTATTTCGGTTCGTTTAATAAATGCTTATATGTATTATGTGGCCATACAATTTACTTCGAATTCTTTGCCTGGCCCGTTTTAACTCAAACTGGCCCTCAGAGATGCTTAAGTGATAGTAAAATAGGATATTAATTATGCCAGCTTTTAATTGATAATTATTTTGTTTGCCGAATATAATATGCGAAAGAATATGTAGAAATGTATATATTAAGTGAATACAATCTTTTTGTTTTTCTATGTGTATATATTTTTTATTATTATACACAAGTATTTTTTCGTACTATACATTACCTCTTATTAATATTTTTTTTAAATTATACGATTATGTTAAATAACATAGCTTCGAGTTTATACTCTGATTAATTAAGTCCTTCAATATTTCCCCGACGCCGGATTAATTTGCGGCAAGAGAATGAGGTAATTCCTAGAGGTGTGTGCTGTGCATACTAATTCCGCGTGTATTTTCATAGCTCCCGTAATATACGGCTGGGAATATGGCCGACGGTGGAACCTTTTTCTTCTGAGGTGTTTTTCGCTAGCGTTATGTATCAACGTCGAACTACACTTTTGGATCTCACGTTGTCCTGAAGAAGATGAAAAGAAAAAGAAGAAAGACGTCGAGTTGCACAACTTAGGGATTGGCCTTATAATCTTCTTTTGACCCTCTTCCATTTTGACATACACCCGGAAGTGGAGAAAAAGGCCATTAGCCGAACAGATATGACTTCCTGGTAACGCTGGCTTGAGTTATTCCCTTTTAGTCATTCTCCCGTCCCCCCATTTATAAATTTGGAATGCGGAACTTTCAGTGTTCAGAAGTACAAATTTCGAATAGCGTGGCAGTTCCAATTAAAACTGGATAAATTGCTAGGGGTCACTCAAAGTTATCCATTTTCAGCTCCCTGCGTAGACAGGTTTCAGTTTCCCGCCATCATCAGTAAAGAATAAACACGTGCGATGATGCATTAAATATCAAGTGGCAGTGCTTTTAGAATGCGTCGGTAAGCAACACAATATACTGACGATGACGAGAAGCCGAAACTGATCGAGTATAAGACCATATGGGGAAATCGAGACAGAAGATCGCAATAGCGATTGTGTGCGTTATGTGTGGCCGGTGTACCTTTGCCATCGGCTTTGATAACCTTGATAAACTTGGCATGAAATATATCACGATTGAACTTTTGCGGATTGCTCAGAATAGGTTTTACGCACGAGTTTATAATTGAAGGAAATTTCGGTCCCCCGAAGTCAGGTCATGCAGGCCTTATTAGAATGAATGTGGAACACATCGAAAATATTAGTACTTACGTATTTATTGAGTATAAAGTGAAAATAAAATTGATTAAAATTGTAGACATCGAATTGTGCACGTTTGGAGAATTTTTCATGTTCCCTCTTTGACCATATGCCAGACGGTAGACATTGACTGATGCGTTTTAATCGTAAATGGGATATACGAAGTGCGATCGACGAAGTTATCGAGCAGTTATTCTACCTGTAGTTCAGCTTTTTGTTGGCCCCACGACCTTACGTATCCTCGGCTGAGAAATACCCGGGTCCCACTTTACGTGCAGTAATCCAAACTAATTTGCATATTAATAGCCTCCTCGAGTCTTCACTCCAACCTGACCTATCCGCCTCCTTCCAAGTCATCTTCATTCACAGAATATTCCTCGGCCGCATCCCCCCGACAGGCTGTCATCTGTGGCCGTTTCCTCGCGGCTTTACCATATTGCGCCCTCTAATACCCCCCGGTTACAAATTTATGCTCTACCATTTAGTCGAACGTTCCTAATTGATGCCTTTGAAAGCGCTCAACGCTATTAACCGAATTTAGTCTCGAATACAAGACAATATATTTAATACTAATGAATAATTGGTTCTAATTCCCGAGAACTGTTGGGGCCAGATTAGTGTTCGGTCGCCTATTAGTATGTGCATACATTAACGTGCCCGGGTTTATCGGAGCGGCATACAATGGTTAACTAATGAGCGGAGGGGTAAAGAAAATAATTCCACGCGGGCTTCATTTAACACAGTTCAAAAATGTGGACGTAGACAGGTTTTTTACCCCTACGAAAACATTAACTGGTTATCTCTTTCTTATTTTTCAAAAGTGAGCCCACGGGCCCTAATTGTCAGTCGCGTTAGGTATCAGTGGAGCCGCCTTTCCCGGTATACCGTCCGTGAGAATGCCTCCTTTTGTCTGGGGGTAGTGGGGGGTGGGGGAGGGCGCGGTTTGTTTATGTGGGGGCACGTAGCCGGCGGAATTCCCGCAATATTCAGTGCGTCGCCGTCGGTACGTGACCCTCACAAAGCCAGGGCGCATTCCGTACCGGGGGCCCGCCCTCTTATTCAACGGCTATTGCCCGCTACCTCCCGTATGACCCTCCTCGCTTGGCCAGTTCGAGGAACGACCCTCTGAGGCGGCCAGAAGGGCCCTCGCCTAAGATCGTAAAAGGGCGAACGCCAGAAAGTATATTGTATCCAAGTCGTGTGAACGAAATAAAAAGGAAAGAGGTCTATCCTGTTGCCACTTGCCGTGTTGTGGGTTGCCCAGTGAAGTGATTTTAATTTAAGGAAAAGGATACAGTGTACTGTATACTGTTGGAATAATTGAGATCACTAGTAGAATCTCTGGATGTGGATGGTTAGTGAGGTTTGGACCGGAATACTAATGTAGTAGTACATTAGTACGCGGTCCCATTAATTGGATATTAGAATTAGAAATTACGGTAGTTCGTTCCATCGTGGAAGCAGTCATCAGAATGAAGTGGCGAAAAGTGCGTTTAAATAATGTCATTCAAATGCCATATCCTTGCCTACCAAAGCTTCGATTCCATGTGCATTGATTATAATGTGAAATGGGTGTATTTCAGTTAAATTCTGAACCCTCGGCTGATTTGAAATTCGGTTAAATTTAGGGTCATAGGTAGTTGTCTCTTGGAATTTTTCAAATACTTTCGTGCATTCCTATTTAACGGATTATTGGCTTGAATTGTGTGAACAGGGCGTTGGGAGTTCTACCTGTACTTGCCTTGTACAGTGGTATAAGCTCGACTTGCCTCTCCCTCCCACGCTTATTCCATTTCCCTTTCGACTGGACGGACACCGGCTTATTGCCCCTCTCCTTTCGTTTATGATCCTGTTCCCTTTGTACTTTATCGCCTTACCTCTCATTTCCCATTTCCAAAACTTCACGCTGCCCATCTTTCCCGCTTGTTGATCTGCCCCGGGCGCTAATATAACAGTGCGTTCCAGCAGGGGCCTACCTGGAATTCCATCGGTCTCGCTTCACCTTCACTCCTCCCGTCCCACGCCTATTCTCTTTCCCTTTCGTCCGCGACCGGATTTATTTATTGCTTCTTATTTGCAGTTTCTCCGTCGTTTCAACTTCAATGACTCACCTCAATCCACTGACCCCCGACCCCGAACATTCCCTAGCCCTGGTGTTGCCATTTTCACATTTGTCGACTGACATTTGTTTACCCTTTTCGGCGGATTATACTACGTTAGCTACCTAGTTTGGAGTTTATATATCTACGAATTAATATTCCTAATAGTAAACTATATATACTTGCTCCCCGACCACGAAATATCGCTTCTTTTAGCCCCAATTCCCACTAAACATATCAATGTCTCCCAATTAGGTTTTAACGAGCTGAGGCTTTCGTGCTGCATCCAATTAGTTCTCCATACTTTAGAGAGTAGTTTTCGACTGAACAATCTGTTTCAACTGGCTAAGGGATTTTAACTTTTACCTTATGAGTAAATATATTTAAGGCATTATTAAGCTAGTAGATCAGATTCGGATGGGTAAGTTACACTTAGCTGTGGATAACAAGGTGTGTGTAATGTGATGAGGGATGTGCCGTAGAGATTGTAGTGTAGAAGTGTCGGACTATAGGAAGCGATTCCAGGTAGGTGGTGGCGAGCCTGTTGGTGTATGACATGGGCGGTGGACACATGTCCGGCAAACCATTGTTTTCACTTCATAACACGCCGACTCTGCATTCTCTCACGCAGTTTCTTACCTTCGGCTTGTTTCCCCTTCACCCGGCCGGCCTGCAGAACACAGAGAAATTCTTCCTTTGTTGTTTGTTTTCATCATTTATTTTTATTTTTAAGTACTTAACTCGCTTATGGACTTTTTTTTACAACGCGAAAAAATGTCTATTATTCACCACCGCCGCCTGAAGAAGGCCAGGTACGGTGGCGAATTCTGTCCGCCTGGCGAAGGCTTTCGAAGCCGTTAAACGACCTTTACGACTCTGAATTGCATTTTCTTCGTGATCTCCTTACTGAGCATTTGTCTAAAAACATTTTAACTGCTCTGTTTAATGGACTAATTTTGTTTTCTATATATAGAATACGGTGTGACCCTTTATGTCCACTTGTCTAGAAATTTTATATTCCATATTAAACTATTAAAATGTGTTCGTATTAGGATTCAATTTCAAGCTCCAGTTGTTCGAGTGTCAGACGAGATTAAAATGTTTCTTATTTATTCGTTGATAGTAATTGACTGGGCCACTATAAATCGGAGCAGTTTTTTAGAGCGAATATTTAAAATATTCATAGAATAAAGAAAAAAATGTCCCGTAAGAAAAAGAAATTTTACTTTAAAAGGACGATTAACAGGTAAGTCCTTATTATTTATAACCTAAATAGAGCACGGTGTAGCCTGCGTGCGCTCGTTTGTTTAATGTCCGTGATTGGTCCGATAGTGAATTTTGGGCGTGGAAAAAAGTATACTTTTTCTCGGCCTATTAGAAAGTAAGTGCCGTTAGTTTCTCCGCCGGGCCTTCTGTTTTCAAGCCACGGTGGGCCGGATTGTTCGACGTTATCGGTATCAGCTTTTCAGATCTTGTTCCGTCGAGCAAACAACGTGCCAGCCCCCCGGGGGTTAATTTCACTCTCTTACGACACGTTCGGTTTCTAGGGTGGAGGGGGGGAGGTGACCGAGTCGCAATTTTCGCGGAGACTCCTGTCCTGGCCCCAATTTTCCGGATCCGTACCGAATTCTGGGAATGCTCTCTCGTGCAGGTTTTCACGAGCGGTGACAACATTTCTCGGCAAAGAGTTTCACTCCTCAACACTCGTCCGTCCGCTCATTGATTATACGGTATTATTTATTTAAGGAATTTTACTTACTCTTGAGTTGGCTTCCACCGGCGGTAAATGTGGAAAACCGCGACAACGCGCTTAGCCAGTATTATATTGGGTTACTATTACGGTGTACTGTTAGGTCGTAAATAAGATTTGTCCATTTTGCCAGTTCACGGAAAGCCCGCGAAACGCTTCTCGGGTATTCGGTAGTCGTTCTCGGACGTGGCGCCCGTCCAAAAATTCGTGTCAGAGAGCTGGAGCTGCTCTAACTTTACGTCGTCTGACTTACGATTAGGCGGTCGGTTCATGAACCCGAATCGTGCAGGCTTTTGGGATGGCGAATATTTTCTTGACGCAAATTATATTTTTTTTATTTCTACACAAAATCAAATTAAGCCCTACCTTAATGTTCGGTTCAAACTGTATATGTTTTGAAATATAAGGCTAACTATTAACATCTAAATGTAAAGTCTAAACCTTCAAGAATGTTTATGTGAAATATTTCATATTGTAAAACTATGTTTTGGAATTTCTTATATTTCCAATGTAGATTAGACAGCCAAATACGTTAAGTTCGAATTGATTTTGGCTTAACTCTATATATTCGAAGGCGACTTTATTAAATAATGTACGGGTAGGGACGGAACGTTCGAGAACTCGTTTTCAGCGGGATGAACCACTTTTTTTGTAGGCGCCATACCAAGCGAACAGAAGATCAAGGGGAGGAGGTCACGACCACGAAAAAGCTCTGAAGAGCGTTCACCTTTTTAAGGGTCCCGTGAAGCGTTATTTTTTTTCTCTCAGTGCCTCTCTCCAAGTTAACTGTCATAAATAAATACGATGTGACAGCGGAGCAACGGGGGCGCTACGTGCTCCCGAACACGGATAGAACACCTCCGCCGCGGGGGAGGGGTTGGAGGATATAAAGTATTACCGTTGAAGATTTCTTCTTCTTGCGGTCGAAGTAAAATTTATAATGAGGACCGATATAATGGTGCGGTGGGAGCGGGGTGAGTGTCACGATTATCACACCGCGGTGGGGTATGTAGATAGATGGGGGGTCACGTGACCGTCGTGACTCGGGCGGTCACGTGACCCCCGAGGCGGCCTGCCCACGCGGATGGACCACCGAAGGGAAAAGCGGCCCTAAGTTCATCCCCTTTCTCATATCACGATGCCCTTTACCCAACGGCTGTTGAATGAATTCTGTCTGTTGGCCTTTCTTCATGAATCTTGTAATGAATCATGAAATGTGTTACACTCTACCATTTGCGAAATTCTGAGAACAGAAAAACTATTAATATAAAATTATTACCTTTAATCTCTGAGGCCTGGATTCCAATCTCGTGTTACTGATGAAACAAGAAATTATATTATTGGAATTTATGACTGTATAATCATCCTTCGTTTTTTACCTCGGAATGGTATGATTATGCTCCCAAGTTAAGGAGTTTTGAAAATTTTAATTTTTTTTCTGTGTACATTCAGCTACTGTATCCTGTTCTTCTTGTACTAAAAGCCTGCGAACTAAATTAGTATTTAATTAGCATACATTACTACCGATACAGAAATGTGAATGGCTCCTACAAACGAAAACATCTACAGTAAATAGGTTATTATATTTAGGTTATTATATTCAGAAGGATCTGTTTTTCCAAATGTTGCAATAGAAGTGCTGAGTTCTTCAAGTAGTCGCCCATTATAAAAAAATGGATGACTGGTAGTTCAAGCAGAAGAAATTATTTTCTACTTTATTTAGTCAAAACCAGAAAATGTTTATGCCGGAACGACTTAGTAAAATTACCTTCAATCGATTCGAACGTGGCCAAATTTAGAATTGGGTCGAAAGGATTACAATTTCGGAACAGATGGTTGCCTGACCCTAACCAAAAATGAATGTTTTCTTATTTCTTTAATCTTTAGCCCTACCGTCTTTCAACGCCCCTGGCGCCAACAACCGTTGGTCGTCTCTCGTCTGCGGTCTTCCACTTCTTTGTCCACATTCTTTCTTCGCTCCCGGACCTTATAACGCCCGTTAGGACGTCCTGTCTGCATCCCACATTTGTAGGCCGCCCAGTTATTTCGAACTTATTTTCAGCCGTGTCCCGAGTAACGACAGTAAGGTATGTCATTTTGCGCAATTAATACCCACGCCCTGATGGCGTACCTAACTGTCGGTAGTATAATTGTCTGAGCTCATTCAATTCTGGACGGGTTGTTGAACCGGCCAATTGACAGTATGACATCGTCTAGCACTTTAACGTCTTCATCCCGGCATAAATATAATTATTCGAAAAATAAGTTTTAATTTTCAAGTACCGCGTCTTACGTAGCATTTTTGGTTTTCAGTTATACCGATTTCTCATCATTTTCTGCAAGTTTTCGTCAGCGATACTTAAACTTGTGGACTGTACAAGAAGCTCATTAATCTGTGTATTGCAGTAGGCAATATTCGTCTTGACGAAGAATTCTACTGAAGTATTTAGTCATATGAAAATGCTACGTCATTTCGTTCGGGGCAAATGATGTGAAATATCAAACGAATCTCGGAATTATTGCACTACGAGGTATTTCCTATCGGGCTTATTAGTATTTTGGTTCCCCGCCCGCAGGAATGTTTTTACCGGGGAGCCTGAAGAGGCGGAGATCCGCCCTGGAGATAGCGCCGGGAAAAGAAATGGTAGGCGAGTAGAAGGAGGAATAACTAAGAACGTTCTCTTGTTCGGAGGACGAGTCCCATTTGTTTCTTGTCTCCCCGTTTAACGTATTCGGCAATCCGGGGAATTGGCGGCGGGCGGAGCTCCAGCTGCAGCATTCACCTCCCTTAGGCTGAATTTACTTGCAGATTTCGGTCGCTTGTACACACCGTGCAGAAAAAGGGGCCCTTCGCAGTCAGAATTTATCCGTTTCATTGGAATGGACCGTTTTAAGGGCCCGAAAAAGGAAGACGGAGCACGCTAAGAGACGCTCCCCTTCAGAAATTATTTTTCAGCAAAGAATGACATGCAAACCCAGAATGACGGAATTAAATTATAGAGGCCACTGTCGAATATTATATTGTGCGGGGATTTAGGTTTTTAGGTTGTGGCCAAGGATGCCATTTTTTGTTTTTCAATTCGTTGCGCATTACGTTTTCAACTTGGCTGCGGCTTAATACCGCACGAAGGAAACCCTAATTTCGGTGCGATTAGAGTAGTCGGCGCTTGTCCCATTTAAATGGTTCCGGGACTACTGAATTTGAATATTTCTTGTTTGTCTTAATTCTGTCTGGACTGTCCTTAACCGGCTTCAGACTATATCCACTAATTCAAGTCATAGCCTTTTTATATATTTATATAATTGCAATACATAATGTCATATACTTTTTCCGATATTAACCGGACGATAATCAGAGTGATCAGAATAAAATATACTTATTATTAATATCTGATAGTCACTATTTATAAATGCATCTGATATTCTCTGAAATTACTATACAACAGTATGGTGTTGTTTGCGCCATTTCAACGCCCCGTTGTGCGGTTAATTTTCTCGATTTCAAAAGTGGCTTCGTCGACCTCTCGGTGAAAGTGAAGCCGTGTCTGGAAAGAAGAAGAAGAAATGAGAAGCAACAAATAGCTAGTGATGGAGAGAAAGAGAGAAAGAGAAAAATGGCGTGTCTGGCTCCGCAGGAACGCGGCTACTTTTATTAGACCCGTGACCCGCCACGTACTGCAAGTAAATTTGGGCCCTACTACTACAGTTTGCGGCCTAACGGTAGATTTACACTAGGCCGTGCGGTCTACACTATATAGTCTGCGGTCGTATGAGCATAGCGGAACTTACAATTTAGTTTTTATATGTTTTTTATCTCTCCATTCGGCGAATTAGTTATACGGGGACAATATGCTCGTCATTTGCAATTCCCGTTTGAATGTAATCTAATAAAACGAGATATGCCTTTGGTCTTCTATTATCTTGTTAGTTGTTAACAAACAATCGTAGTTTATTTATTAAAAAATAATATTAAAATTATTCCTTTTAACTTTACACATTTAACTTTACTTCTCAGCGCCACATCAAAATTTAAAGGCTACCTGCACTGAATTCCGAACCCTAATTTACTTCGCCATTTATGCAAGAAAGTAAACATGATGAGTCTAGTTCTCTGGTTATACCGTAACGTAAAATGTGTTCCAAAAGCAACGTTTCGAAACATTTTTATTTATTCCCAAAATAGTTGCCGCGAAAGCGTCATTCCTTATCGGGCATAGAATGAAACGCGTTCCTCTACGGCTTAAACACAGTCTAAGCCGAAACCTCGGGCTTACTTCCGGTGGGAGGATTACGCTAACGGGTGGGTAATAATGGGGCCGACCTTTAAGTGGAGTCGCCTCGGTTTGAAATATCTCCGGACGTGCCCGATTGGGGCCCGCCGCCTGGCGCCTCCGATGAAAGCGCCGCCCAGCGCAGCTTTAATAACTCCAGTCTTAGCGACTTTTTCCTAGCCGCTCATGATCCGGGCCTCATTTGCCCTCAACCCCACCCCTCCATCTCCTCTCCTCTCCTCACTCCTTCCATCGCCAATTTCTCTCTTTCTCTCCCCATCTGTGTATACCGCGTCTCGCTAACCTCGCCTTGCCACGCGAGAGACCCTCGCTCTCCCTTATATGTAATTAGATTTATTTTTAGAACCCGCCTCCCCTTCACGTCTGCTGTTCTAGTCCCAGGGGCGGGATGGGACGGGGATAGCATTCGTTTTTCTTTTTGAGCTTATTAACTGCGATTATAGAAATTCGATTTACGACTCAATCATACTGCCGTATCAGGCGTCGGGTGAGAGTGAACGCGTGAGGCCGGTGTGCGTACATTTTTCAGAAGTTTTTAAATCTAAAAGTAGCTCCCTCCATTCCTCTGACATTCTGCCGGTAGCAAGGCGGATGACGTACCACCAACAGCCCGCGCAACCCTCGCGGATCTTAAATACTAAAAATAAAATACCATAATAAAATATATGTTTTAATAAATAAAAAACAAATATTATGTCCTAACAATAAAATTATCAACTTGAGAAAACTGCTCCATATAGATAAGAATAGGAATACCATTCTTGTACTGAACGTTATACGAATGGGCGAAAATGAAATGTGTAACATTATATGACAATATAAAATCTAATATAGGATTAGACATTTGAAAACTGAGCTGAAATGTTCTTTTATAATCTCGACAACAGAATATTGTTCCTGCATCATTGAGCATTGTCTCTTGAACATGGGAATGTCATCTCATCTCAAGCGCAAGTTGGGCTAATACATGTTATGAATGGATCAGTCATCGAGTACACGGTTCGCATTTGTAAGGTGCCACCTCCTAACAATACACACTTCTCGTTAGGCTGCTGGACGCCCTCCGAGAATAACTAATCGTACACCTTCAGAGCGCCGCTATCTGTTTGGACTAAGGCCAATTTTAATTTCCGTTCGTATTCGCCTTTTTATAATTTACGGAAGTTGGATTTACTCGAAACGGATTTTCGGAAGGCGATTAAGAGACTTTGCCTGGAAACGGTCGTCAGAGAGGAGTGGCGTAATAAATCAGGGACGGCACGAGGGGCTGGTGGGCTTTTTGTACGCAGGCGTGTAAGGGCCCATTAAATGGCCCTAAAGTCTAGTCCCGTTTAGGCTCGGCCCTCGTGCGGATTTTAGCCTTCTGCTCGTAAATCTCGGGAGCCGCTTCCGGATGCTTACGACCCACCCTGTAGAAAACGCCGGTGTTGTTGCTAAAATTATACCCGAAATATATCATCTTAAACCTCCAAATTTCATCATTAAATTTATTAATTGGAAAAATATACGATCCTTTGTTTGGTTCTACCTTGCCTATCTCTTGCCAGTTGTCAGTAGTATTCCGATAGTAACAGGGTTTATTACTTATCGTGTCGTCTATAAAGAATGTCCTCATTATTACTGCACTGCTTTTACTATTTTACATCATGTGTTCTTAACACAATTCCTAGGAAAGTCGTGATGTGACCATTAATGTGTAGTTCGTGAGTTGGAATTTTCGTGGATTATCAAATAAGGTTTGAGAAAAAATAAATTAATATTATATATATGAATATGAATTGAGGCTTTGAAGGTTAAGGAATATACGGCGTACTGTACTGGGCGCACCAATAAAACAACGAAATTTTTATTTATAATTAAATGAACGAGGAATTTCATACGAACGTCACCTTTTCAAAGGTAACACCGCGCGATTAATTCCACGATAGGCCCTTTCTCATCTGTCAGAAGATTAACTCGATTAAGTGCTCCAGACTGGAAATCTCTCGCGATATTTCATTAACCTTAAGCAGAATAATGCCGGTGCCTAATGGGCTTGCGCCCATTAAGTCCTTCGGCTTTGCTTGTGGAAAATGAATACGCCAATCTGGCCGAGGTTATGGTATTAAGATGGACTTAACTGGGGCCCTATCTCGGCTTCATCCCCCGTTTAGTTAATGGAATATGCCGTGATTTACGGAGTGTAGTCCCCTGGGAAACACTCGACAATACCATTAGCGTAGATTATACTCTCATAATTTGTTTTTTATTTTTTTTTCAGGTAAGTCGAGAAACCAAGCATTATTATGGATTATTTCTTGATGAAGTGGACTTGATTTGTGAATTGCGTTCAGATGTCCATACGACGGTGAGTTCCGAATTGTTTCCAGTAATTATTTTAATGTTGAATACACAACTTCATATTATTGTATATAACAAGAAACTTTGTCGAGAATCATTAGGAGTATACAAATTAATGGAAGGAGTTTTTTTGTATTTTAGGATAGTTGATATAGGCAATGTATAGTTTTAAGAATTATCGTATGTGAAAATAAAACTATCCATTCCGTTACTTTCCGTTCCTCAGCATTCTTTTTTCTTCACTCTTAGTTCACAGTGATCCTACAGAGCTATACGATTTAGACTACTGTTATCTGGCGCTTATTTTAGGTAATCTATCGATTATTATAAATCATTCGGGTTGAGGGAATTACGAAAATATGCCGGCGTTAGTTCACAGTCGGTCATTATGCCTTGTACATTTTCACATTGGAAATAGTGTCTAATGTACGTTGTGCACCTGCAGGATGAAAACGCCTGTTGGTGAGGAATGCCCGGGCGGAGGTAGCGGAAGACCGGTATTTCCCGAATGGAAATTTGAGCGGGTGTAATTTATCGGCTGTCTGTCGGGGCACTTACCCGGCCAAATAACATTCATTCGGGGCACCGTGAAATCATGAGGCGTTATTCTGGGTCGGGGGGGCCTCCTCCGGCTTCACCGTCCGCGGCCGCCACTTACACGGTTGGCACTTTTAGGCACAGCTATTAGGCGCCCGCGATTCGTGTAATTTCTGGGGGCTCGCTCGTCGCTAATCGGGATATTCTCGTAAGGATACGAGTATGAAACAAGTTCGGAGCAGCTTAGTACCTCCCGGTCGCTGTACTGTGCCCCTTTGTCGTCGGTTTAGAGGATAATAGTCCGGCATTATCGTGTCAGGGAAGTGACAGCCCGCTAGGTCTTGCGGTCTCTCGGCAAGGGGGGGTGCACTCGGTGAAAGTGTCAGGCGTCATTACAGCGCTGTCTTTCTTGTTGCAACTTCCCAATCATACTTAATGAAAACTTCGGTTTCCTAAAAGAGACCCGCAGCTTTTCACTCGCGGGAGCGTGTTACCTAAGGAAAAGTTTTTAAGCGGGAATTAGCGGTATTGAACAGTTGTAAAGTTATGGACAACACTGATGAGTATTTATGAAAATGGATTTTCATAAATTCATAAATTTATTCTCCACTACCGAATGTGGAGAAAAGTTGAAACGTATTTTTACTTTTATTATGTTCTTATCTTCAGATGGATCAATGTTAAAATATTACAATACATCGAAAATGGCAACTTATACGGTGGTCGAACTAGAGCATTCATAGATGTTCTCACATTCCAGTTGTACTCAATTCTACAAATTGCTATTTGTTCTGATACCTGAACATATCGAATGCCACTGTCGTGCTGAGGGAAAACGGCTCCAGTATAATGTAGCACATGCGTGAAGATCGACATACCGGTCGTCGGGGTTTATTAGAAATGTATAAAATGCAAACAACCGAGCCGATCTCGGGGACGAGTTTATTCTCTGCAGGAGAAAATACGTAATGTGGCGGTGGGAAGACTGTCGCGAATGTGGACGTAGCCGGCCCTCGTGGTCGTGGCCTTATGAGGTCTCAGCGTAGATGCTGACAGGCTGCTGTTATGAGGTTCTCCTCTTTTAAGAGTGGACCGGCTCTCTAGTCTGACGCCAGCCCATAGCCCGTTAACACTGCGCGACGCGGTATCTCCTGTCGCGTCTCATTCGCCTCTTCCTCGTCAAGCGAATGTGCGTTACTCTGTTGCGCCATTTCGCCCATAGAAGTGAGAACTGCCGGTACTAATTCAGTTTACTTCACTTTGGAAGCAGCCTCGCAATAACTATCGCTTCCTTGTACTTTGCAATCGGACTTTTAGCTGACTGTACGATTGCAAAAGTTGTATGTTAATATTGTGCAATACGGGAGAAATGTATATGTACTGTTATTTATGGAACGAACTAATGACTTCAAAAAATAATGGAAATGTCGAAAGTCGACGATACATCGTCACTTTATGTAGATTCCTATCCATTGTAAAGTTGTATACACAGCTAAAGATTTCAAAATTTCAATAATTAGTTATTTTATTGGTTAGTCGTGTTAAAATATTTTTACATTTAACCATTGATCTATCACGAGATCTCGATTATTATTCTCTAATTCGTTCTAATCGTTCTCACCTGCTGTTAGTGCGATAGAAAAACTAAAGTCCCTTTACAGATTGGATTTGATTTTTTTTCCATTCGACCCCAACCACCTTTGATCTGGCGACGAATTAATTGAATTTCATTCGTAATTTCTCCCGACGCCCGTTAGCCTCTAAAATCGGCCCGAGAAAGTGGTACAGTGTTAATGTGGGAAACCCGCCGCCCATTGCACCGACGCGCCTTATTCCTTTCCCCTCGCAACAACTAACCATTTCTTTTGTCCAACACGTACACCTATTTTGCCAATTGCGGTGGAAAATTCGACGCCGTTAAAAAGCAAAACGAATTGATCGTCGAGGCACGGTGAGAAGTTTTTTTTGTAAACAATTTGACGGTAATTATAAATTAGATATTCATTATCGGCAAGTAATTGTCACCATGTTTGTATTGCTCTAGATAACGTCTTAAGTCAATATCATTACTTTGTTTCTTAGATTGTGTAGGTGTAGGTTTCGTAGGTTTGACTATATTTCAATAATCAATTCCATGTGGCGAGTTCCAAATTGAAATTAATTTGCGACTACTGTGTTGCTTTTCTACAAACCATTATTTGCATGTCTCAATATTTCAGAAATAGGCATTGAAATATATTAATTAATCTTTTTATTATAATTTTATTTTATATCTGTATATATTATACTTATGATATTACCTATAATAGCTCATTCGTTTGATTTCGTGGCTTCTCGTCTTTGTCGGTAGCACTCCATTGGAGCAACATTGCTCCTGACCATTGTAAGGCTCCCAGTTTATAACTATGCCTAAATCTTATTCATTATGGTTATTCGTTATTAGTAAATTACCTACATCGACGTAAATATGCTCAATAAGTGTGCCCGGATCGTTTTTTAATGTTTTTAATGGAACGTTCCAATTTTTGTAGGTTACTATGGCGATGCGTACCGCCGCAATAACTCACGAACGTAAATGCGATGTATTCATTTAAATTTATGCAATATTGTATCTTGTTCGAGAAGATGTGGATACTAATATAAACGCGGCGTGAATGATTAGCTCTGCCTCAATGAGAAACTCCTATTGCTTCACTGCCGTAACAGGCTATCAGCGCCAATTATATAGGAATATGCGGAAGTCTTTAGTCTCAGCGTTGTCTGTTAGTCAAGCGCTGATATTGCGCAACACTTTGAGCGGACAAAAAGCACGAAGTTCGGGCTCGGCGTTACCGGGAATTTATCTGTCGTCGAATTAACAATTATGGCTTTTATTATAATTCGAAGGAAGTCGAGGAATAAAATGGTTGGCAGGCAGTCCGCGCGGGGGGAATACTTCCTCGCGGCCTTGTCGGCCGGTACCGCGTTTGTCATTCTTTTAGAAAGCTAATAATAGAGCGCCATTGACCCAGTCAACTCTGACCGTGCACTTCGCTTTTGAGCACACGTCGGCCCACTTTATCTACGCGGGACGTCTCGGCCTCTCCCCCGCGACACCACTCCAACCATAAACGGTGGTAAATCTGTCGACCGGCTACCGGATAAACGATGCAAGGATTTTAGCTTTCCTTGTCCCTTTCGGCCCGATAGGAAGTAGGCGGCGAGAAATGCCGTTTTCTCTCTCTCTCTCTCTCTCTCTCTCAGTCCATTACCTTATGAAGTGCAGTAACAATACTGTACAGGACCCTGAGGTTATGTTCCCTATAACCTCTCGTAAACGTGTATTCGCAAGAACACCGATCCCGTGATTATCATCTCTTCCGATTTTCCGCCACCACTCGCTCATGTGCCGCATTACTCATAAGCGTTCTCTGACTGGGTCTTTCGGTTCATGAACACGGAGTACTACTAAATTTAGTTGTAAGATTGCCTAACCTCCTGTATAACTACTTGAAACATTTTATTATCGTTAGCCCGAAGTAACAGGAGTATTTTACCACGATAAATAATTTAATTCAGTTTTAAAAGTTCGATTGATTGTTAAGGTAATCAATTCATAGTTCAAAACAGTTCAGGACATCCCAAACATTAATTTCTTTTTTATTATGGAAAAAATAAGTAGGAAATAGAATTGTCAGTTTAAAATATTTTACGATGAGGTCATTGTACCAAAGAAGGTCGGTTATTGTCGCGTCTGTTGATGGGCGGTCGCGAATTTTCCTTCTGCCATTGTCCCCAAGAGAAGAAACCCGCCTGCTAATTACAGTCGTCGACCCGTTCAACTCTGACCCACCTGCGGGCCGTCAATCCCCCCGACGACGTTTTCTAATCCGCCCCTAATGTCTGTCTTAGGGGGAAACGGGGCTCGGTTCCTGCTCCTCAGTGCCGGTTTAGCGACAGTGACGAGCCCGGCCATCGGTGTCAGTGTGCCGGCCCACCAAATGACCTTTTCTGGTTTCCAGCGAAGAAATGGTCCGCGTTATTTTTATGTTATCGCCTCCTCCCTTCCTCCTCCTCCTCCTCCTCCTCCTCCTAACCGAAATCCGTTATGCTTTCGGCGGTGTGAGTGTCTGGTGGGAACACGAGTGACCCCCATGTGTGAAAGAACGCTTGTTACGTTCTCAGGTTATACCTCGTCGGAGAAAGGAGAAAAATATGAAAAATGCCAGCGGTTGAAATATCGGTTTGTTCGGACTCGGAGAAAAAACCTTAGAAGGTTTTGAATAATTAAGAAACATTGTAGATCAATCAAAGTTAAATGTGCAACACTGATATAATCGCACTATAGTATTATGGAGGTCTCCATAATTTTTGTTTCTTGGTGTGAGTCAAATTAGCCCTAATGAGCGAAGGCGTCTAAGGCGCCTTCATAACAAAAATTAATGTATGGACGCCATAAAAACTGGGGAAAAGTACAATTCATAGAAGGGAAAAAGATGATGCTACAAAAAGAAAACCAAACCTATAAAACAGGATACAGACCTCTGGGCGGCCACAACGGACATTACCAGAAGGCAGGAAGTGTTATTAAATGAACCGAAACCACAGCGCGACACGGACTGAAGAAAGAATAAAACACATAATAATGGAATATAAACTGTACAAAGAACACGTCCACTTTCCAATAATCTGCGCATAAAGGCTTCGATCGCGTAATCGCGCATAAGAAATGCAAAAATGACAAGATGACAAAAAATACATCGAACGTACAAGCTCTGAAAATTACGCAGTCAGTACGCCGTGTATGTTTAGCGCGTCAAAAGTAGCGCGGGTTTCGAGCCCTCGTCATGCGAGTCCTTTCCGCGGTTACGTAACACGACCTCGTTCAACATAATCCGCGAATGATCTCTTCCTCTATAACGTCTCGAGGGTGATCAGTACTGTTTGATTCGGGTGGAAACGTTTAAAAACTGTAGATTGTTTCAAAAAATTCTACTCACCTCCGGCGGGGGCTATGACGAAGGCGGAACGGTTAGTCGAAGCGGAAACCGGTGAGCGGCGCCTCGGAAAGCGCCCGACGGCTTTTCAGTGGTATCGCATTTCCCAACTCTCTGAAATCGATCCCTTTTAACACTCAATACTTGGCAGAGTTTATAATTCCCCAGCCGAGTGGGGGGAAAATGATCCAGTTACTCAGGGCGGAGGGAGCGCCTAACTTTATATATATATATATATATATATATATATATATATATATATATATATATACATGTATGTATGCGTTAGCTCGTTTTTACTCTAAGTGTAAAGGCAATTTGTCCCGATTGTTGTCCGTCGATGGCCCAACATATTATTATTGCCCCGGTTCACGCCTTGTACAACTTACGATACGACGCTACTAAAACAAAATGAAAAACTGAACTCCCATTATCATATTATTACGACGGTGTCATGATCCACCGCCCAATATAGAAGACAACATTCCGTTCTTATTATGTATGTACGCCCGCGGTTGTCGTGGGCGTGCGTAGACGTTTATTGAGGACGGGCGGAACGGTTTAAATGCGAGTCCAATTTTCGGGATCTACCCCGAAGTCAAAGCGACAGCGCGTTTCAGTTAGAAAAATTTTGACGTACAGATACGGTTGTTAAACTAGTATTACGATTTATCTACTTACAGCTTTAGCTCTGTGCGCAGAAATAAAACCAAATTGTAAATCTGCAACCGTTTATTTGTATTTGGCGACTGTCAGACAATTTTTTTCTCTTGTGTGTATTTATACGGATCGCGCGAGAGAAAACACTCGCGATAGAGGATATTTAGAATGTTGTGAACTTGGCGGCGTAGAAAGACTTGAATCCGAAGAAAAGATATCGCCGACTCCGTATATATTCCCCGCAGACTGCGCTTCATAACATGAGAGAGATTGAGGGGGGAGGAATATTGGGACGCGCGCTGGTTGAGGGCAACTGAGCGTGACCGCAGCATCCATCACAGTCGTGCACTTAACACTCGGTATGTGCGAAGCATCTAACGGGAATAAGATATCGTTTCTACTTATACGTGCCGAAGTCCAAATCGAAAATAAACACCGCGCAGATATTGATTGACGTACATCAATATTTCAACAGCCTTTCAATTTTTTGATCGATTAGATCATCGGCTTTAAGATAAAACGCAGGGGGAGATAATTTCAAAGACGTTGTACGGACGAGTACAATTTTCAAAACGTTTGTTGTGTGTGTATTTTCTTTGTTATTGTTTTTAAACTTATTGGTTATAGCGGCATTAAAGAGTCGGCCCGTATTCGAATTCCACTGTCAAATCGAATTTACCTTCCTTGAAATTGCTTGACCTTGTCATCTCCAGTGCAGTCGTTAGAATATATTTATGATTCTACGGCTATACAGTATTCATGCGTCATTAAACTAATTAAACAACGAGCTGTACAATCTAAGTAACAAGAAACATTTTTCCTCCAGGGAATTGTCACTTGTCTGAAAAGAACATTGTAAGTTGTGTTATTAAATGTTAAATTTATTTATCTTAAATAATAAATACTAATTACCCGCCTCAGATTTTATTTAGTCAAAGAGTCTGATCTCATTACAACGTCGTTCAATAATAAGATAGATGGAATTGTAAAATCAGTGTATGTCGCCATAGGTGAAAAACAAACATTTATATCTACTCGTTATCTCCGTTTGATGAACCATCTTCCGATTCAGTCTTTTACTGTTTGTTGCCGTTTTCGTACCATCCGGTTTGCGTATTTAAACGCATCTGTTTTGGCGAAATATCGAACTTTTTATTTTTATTTACTATCGTCCTATGAAATCCAATTTATTTTAGACCACTTGTCTCACTCATCTTCAATACTGTGTTACTCTACATTCTTCTGTGTACATTATATACGTTAAATGAACAATTAATATCGCATGTTAAGAGTCCATGCAGCAGGGCTTCCGCCCCCGAGAGAAGGTCATGTGACACTGAGACGACAGGATATGAAAAGCGACACGCCAAACATGATTGGGATGAATAAACACACATTATGCCTTAGTAGTGGACTCGGATTATGTTTGTAATTTCTTCGGATTTTTGAATTTCTCTCGACGATTCATTTCTGCGCCGGTGTACCGAAGTGATGGTCCCAACTAAACGTTGGCAGGATTTGTAGGGGGCCGCGGTGAAAGCCCGCCGACCTCCGGTCGCTCTAATGGCCCCCGCGATCTGTCGGTGATTGATCGCGCCGGGCCCAAATTGGCTTGTAAAGCCAACAAAACGAAAGTCCTGTAAAATCAACTCAAATAAGTAGTTATTTTCCGAGAGCGAGCGCCCGGCCCCGCGCCCTGTTATTTGATTGGGCCTGCACGATAAGCCCTTTCGAGAGTCATGCATATTTCATCGCCGGCCGGTATTTATAGAAACGGCGGTGACTGTCTCTTTCTTTCCTCGGCTTCGGCTCCTATTCGGACCCAATTGTCTCCTTTCGTTCGTTTCAGTCTACTCTCACGTCGTCCGAACTACGATTCTAAGATAGTAGGGCCGTACAGTTAACAACGTGTCGGATAATTTTGGTTTTTCCTCCAGCGACCTTTCTCTACGCTCTCATTATTTTCCGTAATTCTTTAATATCGACCAATTTCAGTGCGGAAAAATTATTTGTAGGTCTCTCGACCGACAGCAGAAGGCAGGTCTTTCACCGAGTGGACTGTTGAACATTTATTAGAGTTGATTGAAGATGTACGATTGAACGAGAATATCCATGCGAACATTTCAGGCGTTTAGGTCCTGTTCGCACGAACTCAAAAGTTCTCAAAAGAAACCACCCTTTTACAGTCGTTATAAGCGGAGGCCCCGCAAATACGGAGAAAGAACGAACCATTATCGAGGGTATAGGGTTCGAGAGATCTGGAATTTCTGGCCCGTATTAGAATTAATTATGAGGAATTAATTATACAATCTATTGAAACTTCACTTGTCCGATGCCGAACTAGGACCTTTTCGACTGACGCGGTGGTCTATATATTCCCGGCCGAGTTACATGTCGTTGAATTGGAAATTCGAATTTGTTTCGAGCGGAGCTCATTTAACTTCGGAAGACTGTTGAAGTTGAATTTAATTATCGATCGGATCGACGGATTCTAATCCATTAACTGTTCGAATGGTTACATTCCGAAGACCGTTGACGAACTCCTCGGTCATCCTGACGCAGTTGGCTGTTCGGATGGATGAAATTAAACAGAGCGTTACACATTGATGAGAGGAGTGGGAGAAAGGCCGTGTGTGTATATGTACCTGGTGTTGGGACGGCCGGTAAACGTATCTGATGTTGCACAAGGTGGCTGTGTTCGCCGGGCCGTGGACGGGTCGTGCGCTGGCAACACGTGACACTGGACAATGCTCCCCCCTCACCACCCTCCCCTCTCCCACCCCCTCAACTTCACTTTAGTGTCGCACTAGTATAAGCGTTACACCCTGTTGGCGGGGACTGGGTCAACAAGGAAGGATAGCAAGACGTAGTCTTAGCTACTTAGTTATTTACTTTCTGGATCATTATTTTTCCCTCTTACAGACCTCTTCGATAATAACATTATTGGCAGGGGAGAATTCAGTGTCCTAACGCAATAATACAATTAACTAATAGTTCTCTAATAACAGATGTATACTAATGGTTTCTTCTTCGAGACGTTTCTGACCTACAATTGTTGCTTACAACAGGATTTGATTATTAGGAAAATTCAACAATGTCAGAAGTAGTATTGGGTTAAATAAACTCTCGACGGTGAAATAAAGACGTAAAGAATTTATTTTGCTACAGGTTTAGAAAGGGCGTTGTTTGGTTCCTTTTTCGAGGTTTCTTTTTTTTCCCAGACGTCCGGGGAGTGACATTAACGGGGAGCGAGCATTAAGGCCGAAAAAAACGAAGCGACGAACGGACGGACGGACGGACAAAATAAATGGACGACGGCCGTAGCTAAATGAGCCCGGCTAGTTGTTGTAACTCAATAGGGGTGGAGAAGGAGGAGGAGGAGGAGGAGGAGGGCGAGGCCCACCGTGCGACGATGAAGTGTCGGAAAACGGAGGTCATACGCGCCGACCGTAAACGGCGGCCGAGAGAACAGCTCTCACGGCCGCAGCTCATGACACACCACTTCGACAACACCAAGTCGCAATACGTACCCCGGCGGCGGATAGTTGTGCAAAAATACGATGGCTGTCCCAGCCAATTTCGGTGGGACGAAATAATTCGCCCAGTGCGAAATGAAAACCACAAACGAGGTTGCGTAACTATTTGGAAACCCGAAGAGTCGGTTATATATATATATATATATATATATATATATATATATATATATATATATATATTTCTGCTTGCAATTAACAGTGTAAAATTTATCAGAAATCTGATAGAAATCTGGTTTTTGATCGTCTCCTTTGGTTAGAGAACGACCTGAATATTATAACGAAATGCGTACTTCTACCGTCGGTTTATCCAACTGTGCGCGGCAAACAGTTTTATCCCTTCAAATGTTCTAATTTACGCATTCCGACGTACGCGCATTTTACTGCCGGTCGTATTTCCCCACCGGCGATCGACGTTGCGTCAGTTGTATTATAGCGTTTATTTACGACAGTAATGTAAAGGTTTATATAACGGGGGGGTAAAATGGCAGTGCGGCGACAGTGGCTGACAGAGACGTTTCATAAGCAGGTGATTATCTCCTGCCGAGGGCCTGGTCGAATCAAGTACGGGATTAAACCAGAAAAGAAAATCAAATACGGTTCAGAACTCTCACTGGCCTATTAATATTTGGAGCTAGAATAAATAAATATGATTTTTATTTAAACTTTTTAAGTATTACTTTTCCGTTATATAATTATATTGTATTTTGAAGGTAGCTCCGTGACCGGTTATTTATATCACTTATATACCTTGGACATAAGACAAACTTTGATTACAAAACAAGGAGAACTCAAAACCTGTACAACAGAGCCCGTATAACTTAGTACTACGAACGGCAATATAGCGAATTTGGTTTGAGTTACGTAAAACTGAATATGGATTGAAGTGTTTTTTTAAGAGTAAATATTTTCGATTGTTTATCAACCCTAGAAACAGGAACCGTCCAACATGCTTGCTGTACAAAGAGTTCAGCTCGAAATATTTCGCAGTCGGATGACCTTATTCGTGTGCACATGGCGATGATTCGATGATCGTGCCGAGGGACAAACCGGTCCGCGATTTCGGCTCGTCGCTTAGAGAGAGACCCGGTCGCCAAGGTCGCTCCACTTCCAGGCTCATCCCGCACATTACGCCAAGTTACTATCGGAAAACACTTAAACGCGAAGGTGAAACAAGAACGGGGGGGAATAAAGCTCGAGAATACCCGGTATTTGTTCTTCTCCACCCCGGATCCGCGCCAATTGAGATCGCGGGTTTTAACCGTTTAGAGCCCTCAAATTTTAGTTCCGAGAAGATATATCGACTTCTTTATTCAAGTGTATGACGTCAGGTAGGCTTTCCCTCCAAAAGCGTGGCCTTACTTCGGCTTATGTATTTCCAGCCGGGAATCCCACACTTCGCCCCTTCTGGCTAAAGTATTACAATTTCCGAAACCCCGGGATAAATATCCGGGAAAACCGAAAAACCCTCGCACATAACAATATACCCCCCTCTACAACAATCCTCATGGTGGCGATTACAAAAATGTAAGCGTCCAATCGAGCCACTTCTTCTTGTGATTGATTAGACAGATCTATTCTTTATTCTGCGATAAAACAGATCTATTTTCGCTGCATCGTTCTTGTTTTAACCTAAAAAACCGTAAACTTTATTCAATTTTCACAGTACACATTTATTGCGTAGGGAGAGTGATTTAATTATATTATTGATAACTCACAATCGAACAATATAATCGGATTTCTTTTTAAATTGCGTTTTATTCCCTTCTCGATCATTTTAGATGAGATACTGTTTTTTTTATCATGAAGTGGTTCGCGAATGTGGCTAAAACAGTGGATGTTTTAGTAATCCTCGCGTCATGTTTCTCATAATGATGAACTTTTAATTCTCAGGCCTCATTCGTTAGCATTGATGCGGCGGCTTATAGAAATTGAGGATAACAGGACTAAATAAAGGACTACTCTTCAATTCATTTTATTGAAGGATACTATGTACGGAATCCTCTGTCTATTTACGATCATCCTTTTCATTTACTAAATTTTCCAAGACATATTTTCTATCCCCGCTCGTTTATTTCGTATTAAGTTAAACCGGCTTCGGCTTTTCGCTACAAACCTCCTTCACTTGGACACTTTCACTGTGCTGTCTAGTGTACAGTGTTCTAGTCTATACATAAAACGTATTTATGTATTAATGATATTTCTGGAGGACAATTAAATAGTGTGCCACCTACAGTGACAGACAATGAAATGATTTCTCTTCGGCAGCTGACGTGCTTAAGTACACGACTGTATTTTTAACGGACTGCTACTAGCGATAACGATGTACCGAAACCGGTCTAGCTTATGGCCAAAGCTTGTTGTAGTGGCGACGTTTGTAGAAAAAGGAAAAATAGAATCACACGAAATGCTCACGTGCCGCGATACAAGCAGTTTCAATTAGTTTGGAGCTTATTATAAGTGGAGCTGGTTGTCCGGCAATTCGGAGACGAAAAAAAAACATTGGGACTTGTGATTCATCTACAATCACAGGGAAAAGGGGTCTGGTTAATGAGGAAGTGGAAATTCTCTAAGGCACGGATCTAACCGATGAGTAACGCGTTGTCAGTTCGAATCTCTAGACCCGTTATCTCAGTCAGTCAGGTTATTTCTCCCCCTCCCGAGGCTACAGCCTTTTACCCAGTGGCGCTCCGTAGCCGGTCATCAGTGGCGCGTTTCACTTCAGTGTCTTCTTCGCCGCCGCCGAGACCACTTTGCGATACGCCCATTAGTTCGCGCTCTTCCGTTCAGTGACGTCCCTTACATTCTGTGCCTTCGCGTACTTTGCGCGATGTCGAATCAGTCTCTCGGAGCCGTCTCTTGCAGACGCATCTGCTGCTGTCCGGAACTCTACTCCAACAGAGTGTACAAATCTGTCAAAGAGAAACAGAGTGACAAAAAATATGGTATGCAGTCAATAATAGCGTTCAGTTAAAGGTTGTTTTTATGACGTATTTGTGAGTACAATTTTATTTCTTCGTCGGTAGATTCTCCGACACGACTGGTCATACAATGAAGTCATCCCTGACGTTCAAATTATAAATTCTTTCGTACGAAACGTTTAGTAAAATATATGACAGATATATTATATAAAATTTAAAATCCCTGTTTTTATTTGAGAGTTGAAATATCATCGGTCTTGTCATCCTCTGATTCATTACGCTTACGCTAGACCGATTTCGGGTTTTCTCCCTCCGATAAATGTGTACACAACGTACGTTTTGCGCAAAATAATCAATGTGTTTCTGGACTACTCGCTCTAAAATGAACAAATTTGCTCTACCTAATTTTCAACACGAATCATTTGATATTTTCTCTAATACTATTTACCGGTGAATAATTATGTATCTCATATGTACATAAAGTTTACGTATATATACACACGTAGGTGTGTGTGTGTGCGTGCGTGCGTATAGGCGGTCTAATTGTCTTTAATACAATCACTATTTATACAAAAATTAAATAATACCATAGTTTTTAATTCCCCATAAAAATATGCGAGAAAAATTTAAATGGAGTATTGGATAATTTAATATATGATTAAAGGTTGTTGCTAGTTTATTCAATTCTCCCTCCGTTTTCTTGGATTCTTTCGCGGTATTTCCTCTGCCCAAAGTTGGAGCAGTTGCCCAGTTATTAAAATATACAATTTCCTTTGTAAAGATTTCTTTTTTAAGACGACCCTAACTGGGGAGATGCGACGTATAAACAATGGCTGACTCGTAATTATTTTATACTAATAATACAAATATAGATTCTTTGAATACTGCTTAACATGGCGCATTTGACGAGCTAAATTGGCTTGTATTTTGAGTTGTTTTTGAGTTCGAGGAAAGGTGTATTCCAATTTTCCTAGAATTTCACCGCCGTCTTGTAATCTCCATGAGTAAAGAACACACGTGAGAGATAAAGCCAGAATTTTCATTGTGATTCTGCTCTAACTGACAACGAAAGTGTTTCATCCCAGATAGACGGATTATGTTAACTTTAAAATAATGAAGTAAGATTTAAAAAAGGAAAAAGAGAAATATTTGCCGTTATCATGGCCGTTTTTATCGAGTGTTATACATGACGTAATTCTCGATGACGGCACCGCTATGACGACTGTTTTCGATGCACTTACCGAAACCCGGTACGTCATTAAATTTCGATATAGAAGTTTCCGGTATAAATCCTTACACCGGAGAAAAGTTCATATAAAAAAAAGAGAGGACTATCTAATATTAACTCATATAATAATTTTTGGCGTAAATGAAGTGTGTGACTTCAGCCTGCCGTCATATACTCGAATGCAATCTTCAATATGATCTCGGAATTAAAATGTATTTGATCTGAACATTTCGAGGAGATAAAAAAACCCTTCAAAATCATAAATCGGAGTGGTACGTATTGCATATTTTTGAGTGATACTCCTCTAATTTTTCTTCCATCCTCATTACTCTACTGATGGTCACTAAGAAGAAGAAGTCCATAAAAAATGCCGGGTGGCAAAAAACTGGATAAATACGTGAGTTTTTTCGTTTGTTATTCCGCTCTAAGAATCAGCTGTCAAATAAAAATAAAAAAAGCCGAAATTGGAAAATAAAAAGTCTTTTTTTTCGTAGGAAGATATTATTGGGCCCGCTAATGATATTTCTCAGGCCTGCCGAATTGGTCCGGTGGCGGTACATGTTGGCGGCGGCTCGCTTGCCAAGCCAAATTGCTCACGTTCGCAAATTGTTTTCTGACGTTGCGCAACGTTTTCCAATAAAAGAGGATGCGAAGAACGCTGGGCGAACGGGCCCAGAGGTGGAAGTTGTTGGATGAATGGTGGGGGGCAACAGCAAATTGCTGTTCTCTGAATCGATCCCGATACAAACGACTCCTGAGGCCATCGACTTTTCGCCGATTGAGAGTTGATCCGCGTTTCAAATCTCAGTGGTCACTCGTACACAGTGAAAACTTGTCGGGTTTATGGAAGCTACCAATAGGATACCTCGTAACAACAAGGTTTCGAACTGCTGGAATACATTGACACTCAGTATTTCTGTCTAATGAATGCTGTCACTTTTAGTTTCAAGCCTTAAATTTGTTGTTCATATTTTTTATTAAACGACAGAAATTATAAGGTGTTACGCATAGAATTGTATTATACATGGGCATTGGTTGTACCAGGTCAAATCACCACGAGCAACGTAAATAATGGATTCTGATGTCAAGTTCTTTTATGACTTCAGTTTTGTCTCAATTATTATTTATCTAGCTGACGTAGCGAAAGAATAGAATCGTTTCGATATTTGATGATTTTCAAAATAATTTAAATGTACGAAAGGTGACAACTGGAACCAGGCCGAAGGTTGGCGACAATTGAAGTGGGCGGCTGATAAAACCCACTCGATGTTGGTCCTTGTTGACTTAGCCTTTACTTCAAGGCCGGTTATACTCTTAGTATGATTTCGACAATTTGGGGGATACAATGTCGGACTTAGGATGACAAAAGCTGGTGAAATATTTTTCTAAATAGTTTCTGTGTATAAAAATAAATTTAAAAAATGTATAGATAGTTCTAAGAAAGTTTGTATTTATTGAGAAGTTCTATTTCTATAATTATATGGTTTCTATTTCTGTCTAGAACTTTTTATATTTTCTAGTCAAGTTTTAATATAATTAACTTATTTTTTAAGAGGCTTTATAACAATAAATTTCAGTGTTTCGTGTTATTTGCTACGGCAGTTGTGATATTTGTTTCTTGAAATCATCATGTGACGAGAAGAATTAATGCTATTAGAGAGAAAAACATTTTTTCCATCAGATGCGGATGGAGCAAGATTACTCCAGGGGACGATAAAATCCCCCACCTTCATGTCTTTTTTCGGTTTCGACACGGATTATTTTTATACAGATGACACTCGTATTGCGTAACGCAGTATCGAAAAATAATCCCTCATCGCAAAAAAATTGATTCCAACGTCCGCCGTTGAAGCCACTTCTGAAGACGACAACAAACTACTTTTGGGATTTGTAAAATGAAACAAGGAGATAAAAGTTTTACGAATCCTGTATCTGTCACATTTTCATAATTGATTCAGAATAATGGATGATTGAGTGAATTCTTTCACCGCGGTGGCTTAGTGGCTGGAGGCGTAGGTTTCGTACCGCTGGGACCGCTAAGATAGGCTTAGACCGTTAGCTTATGACTCGGAGTGTAAACAAGTTATTTCAGTTTCCAAATCTATGTTCGTTTAAAATGTATCATCGTGAGTTTTTATGTGTGAAATGTTCCTAGTTTTTTATAGAATCGCGGTCACAGATATTCAAAAAATATCTGCATTCGTCAGCATACTCCATCCTGCATTACTAACTGTAGGCTACTGAGCATGGACCCAGTAGACATAGCGTTACAACATTACTTCATACCTGATATAACATTTCAGTTAATTATTTCGGAAATTGTTTACTGAAACCAAAACGTTTACGGTTGTAGTAACTTAGGATAATATTTCGAGATTATCACAAACAATCCTCAACGTTATATAAGGTTTACCGACTTTCAGATACCGTTTTCATTATATTTTCAGCTCATGAGTCACTTCCGCTGCCAACCTTGATCAATCACGAGTTTCCATTGTTCGCTCTTCCTGGACCGATTTCAACTCCATCCTTTAACTACTCCCAACCTCCATCTCAAAACCTTCCCCGAGTGTACTTCCTTGTGAAATAACAATAAGTATAATTGGCAATAAAATAATAGTTTATTGTCAGTCGCCGTTTGGAAGCAGATAAAACCGTGACCCCAATTTTTCTCAGGTTAGCCGCCTTGTTGCACCTCTAGTTCTTTGGCATTTGGGCCGATAAGATCTAAAGGCCGAATACGATTTGGGACGAGTCAATTTATACTTTTAACGAATGGACCTGTTTCTGTTTTTAATTGGCCTTTTGAAACGAAAAGTTTACGCCCTAATTATTGATGCTCCTAGGGCAACACTTTTTCCCGTCGATCCCCTATCTCCGGACGAGTGGATTAAAGTTTTCATTCTGCGAGGTTTCTCCCGCTGTCAGTAGACCACGTGGAGGCGTACGTGGCGGGATGGGCTAGGGTGCTTTGTGGAACCGGAGATAAGTGTAGCTGAAGAAGATTCGGGGCCAGAAGGAACGGCAGATTAAATTAATGATGAAGAAGACATAAATTAGTTCAAACCATACTATTTAAGGACCAGTCGGCAGGCAAAGTAAAATTTTCATTGATACCAACCAGGCGAGATAATATACTAAAAAATTTAAAACGTGGACATGTCCTATTTATTTACTTGGGGAACAATTCAAGGGGGTAAACAGTTATTTGTACGAAACACGTTTGAAAGTAGAAATCTGCTCGATGCAAACTATTGGTTTGTTACAACGACACAAGTCGTGTCGTTGGATCAAATGTCAACGCCGGTATGTAATAACGTAGTGATGAAAGTTAGCCGGAGAGCCTGCAGCAGGTGTACCTCCTAACATTCTTGTTTCTTGCAGCTACACATCCTATTTTCACATTGTTTTTCTGAGAAATGCAAAAGGACGTGCATCTGAAGAAACCGTTGCGCTCCATTTGGAATGTCCGCTCACAATCCGAATTACATAATTGCAAAGCTCAACAGTGAATGTCAATGTTGGGGCTACAGTTCTTTTTCGGTCAGGCGTTCGTTGTCACATCCTTAACATTTATCAGTGTTAAATTGGACATGTATTTGAACCGCGGAGAACTAAGAAAATGGGCAAATTTATGTGGTTTAAACTGATCGCAGAAGAAGAGTATATAGAAGAGAAACATCGATGTACTGTGTGTTCGAACATTTAGTATAATCTAAAGACTAATTCTATGCTCTCAAACCTACCTAAGTAAGTAATCTTCATTATGAAAACCTGTAATCGTCCGTATGACTGACTCGTCGGTAAGATACGGAGAATCGGCATTGTTCTCGTTCCCGGTAGGGAGATAACCGAATCGTGATAGCTTTGTCTACCGAAAGGTTACAATGGAACAAAAAAGTAATTGAGAATTAAATAATCGGTATTTCGTCATTTTAGGCGATCAATCTAGCCATGTTTACTGAAAATTATCCATCCGGTAAGAGTGCCGAAAATCGAAAACGCTGTTCCCCTCGTTGTCGTCTCCAGACTCCGGTTGGGCGGAATAAGCGCCCGGGGACATATGGCGGTCCCGTTGCGCAACATTCCTTTAAAATCTCCCTCAGTCGTTTTTCATCCTCCCCGTCGCTATCTCCTCTCCTGCAGGGAATGTCGCTCCCCGGGATTCCAGCGTTTGATCAAATTTACTGGCTCACCCCCTCCTAGGGAGGGTTTCTCGCGATTACTCGCGCGCGACCCTCGCCCCGTACCGTGTAATTACTGGCCCCATCCCCGGTAATTGATTAGACCCGCGCGGTGAAACGTTTTAGCTACGGCGCTTCGGAAAAAAAGGTCCGCTCTAATTACTTTTGACCGGCCCGAAGCCGCGGCGAGCCGGCCGAGCCTCTATTTTTAGCTTTTGTATTTTTATTTCATTGGTGCATTTCACCCGGAAAATTCGATACATTTTGGAAAAAAATATCCTAACACTGTGCCACAAGGTAAAGTTTCATTTATTATATTTAGTTACATAACCCTTTCATAGCGAACTCGATCACTAATACAAATAAATGAATAATTTGTTATGTGTATTGTGTCCATTGTTATTATATTATAGTAGTTTATATCTTCTGTCCACCCAACATGAATAACGTTTAATCGTAAATGCGGGTCCTCTTCTCTTTTCTTTGGGGCGATCCCCCGAAGATCAAAAACGTTATACCCGCGTTATCCTGTAAGTTTGGCGCGGACCGATACTGTGTACTGGGATGAAAAGTCATGTTCCAGGCTGTACGTACTGGGCGGGTTGTTGACACGTGATGTGTACACACGTGGCCGGCTGTCGTGTCACTGCTCAGTTTCAGTCTGGTACACATCGGCCAGATCACTCGGGCTTCAGTTTCCACCGCGCATAGAAACAACAATTCAATTCCCTGTCGAGATCACACTTTACCGTGAAGGTCTTGGCTCAGGATCCCTTGTGTAATCAGGCGGTATTGAGTGTACTCTATTTGAAGTTATCAATCAGAAAATTTGAATTACGTATGTCCTTTTTTTCAATTTATGTAGCATCTCGTGAACAATAGGATAACGTAATTGATCTGGATAAACTCGAAAAAGAATGGAGCACATTTTAAGCAGGGCACAGCTTTCTGTCGTCCCCGCGGGGTCTGGAATTGAACGCGTACGGGTGGCCGGGTTTCTCCCGTTCATTAGCGATTGTGGAGAAAACTGGAGCCGGCGCGGCGCATTGTCCGAGGTTTAATTGTGTTTTCGGTTCACGCCATGAGCCATTATTGTCCACATGTGTGGTCGGCCACCCTCTCCGAGGATGGGCGCCAATTAGTCACTAATTATCCGTTCCCCTCCACCCCCCCCCATCACGGTTTCACTAATCGTCGGAGTCCGAGTTTTCTGTTAATCTTCGTCCCTGTATACAGTTTCCTGTCCTGAAAATTCACGAATCCTCAATTCGAAAAAGTGAACGTTCTACCTCGGTGAGTTCGTGACATGAATAGAATTAACTCCTTTTCCGGGCGTTGGCTATATACGTCTGATATATAGATTTTCGGTTTATATAACATTGGCCGCATTGCTTGGTCGCTCGAGAGTAAATGTTAGCTGCGTTTTCACCTTCGAAAAGAAAAAAAATCTGTTCAAGTAATTCGCAATCTTCGAGTGCCATTGTACAATGGGATTCTGAAACTACAAACAGAACAATGTTAGCTTAACAGCTAAGACAGTTTGTTATGACCGACTGTTTGTTCGCCACAGCTATTAGTATCTTTAATTATTGACTGTTGAACCGATTGTTGAATGACCACTTTTGTAATTTTGTTTTTTTGGCCCGGACTTAAACTGAATTCTGTTTAAAAGATAATAATTATCGTTCTACAGTTACAGTATTAATTCGGGCGTCATTAGTCAAAACGCAAGTATTTCGAAATTTTGTATTTATAAATTGTGATACTTTTGAATAAATGAGGCAGACATTACTTTCCGCGTGGAGAAGGTTTTCCCCCTGGACCAACGACGTTTTGAAAGAACAAAGGCATTTCTCTAATGTAGTCTAGGAATTAATGACCGACAGTCAATTGAATATTCTCACATTTCTTTCTGCGTCTTTCTTTCTTTCTAATAGCTCCTCAGCCGATTGTGACTTCTCCGTTTTAAACGACCGCTCCTTTGTTTCGGTATTTTCAAGGCGATTCAGTTATAATTGTGGGTTCTTTGACCGGATTGTGCGCTTGTGGATTGTTTTATACGTTTTACAGATTCTCCTCATATCTCCTAGAAAGGTTTCACTTCGTTCCGTATTTTCTGTTATTCTGTGATATTCGTACTTATTAAGGGGGGAGACTTAGTGCTTGTAAGAGTAGAGGTTTCGGAGTTTTTATTTATTTTCTCAATATATTATGTATAAATACCCACAGATTACTTGTGAGGTCTGGAACTGAAATTTCTTACTGGAGGATAGCGCAGGATTCATCATCCCTGCTTCATCGTAAAAGATTATCTACGTTTTCTAATCCGTGATATATTCTTCTTCTGCTCCCTTAGTCAACTGGGCCCCGAAAGTCGGTAGCGATTTCACTTTTTATTTCAGACAGGGCACGTCCTGTCGACGAAACAAGGCGTCTTCGGTTTTTCGGTCCCATGTCCGAAAAAGGGTGAGCCGGCTCTGTTTTTTGGGCTCGAGGATCAGACGAGGAACAAGGATATCTGTTTCGGTCGGTGTCCCCTGTGGCCGATGAAGACGCCACTGGGGCCGTCTCTTTGGCCCGATTCGGCAAAAGTGAAAGCCGCAGGGGAGGGAGGGAGGGGGGCTCTCATTAATCGTCGACGTCTGAAGAAGACGACAAAAGAAGAAGTGAAACCCGACGGACTAACGCGGACGACAACGCCTCCGAGCTCCTATCCGCCCCTGTTATGATGATAATACCGCCAGGGTGAGGCGCATAAATGAGCATTTCTAAAGCAGTACACTTCTAGAAAGTTTATTTTCGCAAAACGACAAACGCGGGCGACTAGCGCTTGAAAACTCGAACAGTATTCGGATTTAAATTGAATACTGGAACTGGTCTGATCACATTATAGCAACTTATAGTTCTTTTTCGATTAGTAGATCAATTCAGTAGCGTGTAGTCACTAAACTAATAACTAGTAGTGAAGGTTTACATTCCTATTGTAAACGTGTTTTATACATTTCTGTTCTGAACCCTACAATAAGATAATGTTATTCGAGTTCGCAATCGAAGTTGACGAATTCGCCACCGATCTATGCAAATTACAAATTACCGATATCTTTATAAATCGTTAATTTTCTCCCCTAGAATTAATAACGCGTAGTAATTTATACGATCTCTAGTCTTAACTTATTTCTTATCATAGCTTAAGAGCGCAGACCTTAAACCGAATTATTACATCTACGATGGACAGACACCGCCTTCAAGTAAGATAATGTACAGATTAACTCGCAAGCACAATCCGATAAACCAGAATTTATCGCACATACTTCGCGTACTTGTAAGTGACGCGCCTAAGTATGACTTTCGCGACGATAATCCTAAGCTGCGAATTGGATAAATAGATATTCCACGGACGTATCGTATTTCCTGTAGAACTTCGTTATAGCGTGGGAATGTCAACACTGAAAATTGTTAGACCCAAAGTGTAATTAAGAATGTATCCGGAGTGAAAAATTCCAAACATTAAGAGGACGCCTGTTCACCTTGCTGTCCGGTTTCATCGGGGCCCACCTGGGGGTGGACCAATCGCGGTCGGTGTGGGATCAGAGCCGTTGAATGGGGTGGGTGCGGAAATGCACCTGGTAGGAGATGCCGGGGCGCCTGTCCCCCATTGTTGTCCGAGAACAAAGGGCTCGGGACGGCGGCCCATTATTGCCGCGCTGACTCACACCCCCACCCCCCCACCCGCTCCAACAGCCCGGACATTTCCGGTTTGAATCACATGCACTCGCAATCTCAACCCGACAATTATCCCAAATATTTCCCTTGTTTCTGCTTAGAATTCCTACTTTAAAGGTCCCGCTGTTTCCTTTCTAGAGGAACTAGTCCTGTTATTTATCATTTATCGTGAAGGGAAGGTGTGGCGAGCCATTTATTTACTCTTACGGCTTATGTCAGTTTTCCTCTTTTTTCAAATTTATAACTAAAACTCTCAACACTCCTTTATTTACGAAGTGGCGAGTCTAGAATACTTACGATTATTTTTTCTTCCGATTACGATTATTTACTCGTCGGATCGACCATTTTCTGTCCCCTTTAGACGAGTTAGAATACCCAAATAAGAGTAAGTAAAACAAAGTTCGACGTGCCAATACTTAAATACGAACTTGAATGATATCCTTTTACTACGCAGTAAAGTCCGGGCGAGCGTGGGACGACCGATTAGGTCCTTCCCACGGGCCCGCTTTGAGAACCGAACGCCGCCCGAACAAAAACGTAAAAGTCAAATTAAAATGAAAGTAGGAAGAAAGGAGTTTAAATTTATCGTGGTAAAACAACCGTTTCCACTCGGCTCCGATTTTGTCGAATTTCACTCTGAGAAATAGAAATGTTGATTTATAATTTCGCGAAGAAACACAATGAGATAATAAATCGGTCGGGGTAAATTGGGGCCGCCGGGGAAAGCGGATTTTCAAAACCTATTCAATTCGGGAGATATCTTATTCGGCGACGGCAATGACCCTAATTTAGCGTATATCCCTTTCTCGGAGCGTTATCCCGGTAGTGGGCTCGCGGGATTATAAATCTACGGTTCTTTCAGTTTCCGCGAAATTGCTTGTCACGGAGGAACAACAATTTATGCGAAATATCGAATTATCCTGAGACACTTATAGAGAGAGAGAGAGAGAGAGCGTCGTGAGAGATTATTGCACATGAACTGACGCGAGGAGCCTTGGTAATATGAACTTCTCCTATGGGCGGGGGGGCAGGGTACTAAAAACGGAATCGAATATCCCCCGCCGATGGCAGTGTCGGCTATTACCGAACGTTGTGTGCCCGTGAAAAAAGATTTTCCCGTTCGAAACCTTCGGATGACTCACGCCATTGTTGTCATTTTTAAATGTCGTTCCTCGAAGTAATTTCGCCGTCCAATTTATACAGGATTGGTGTCTATCCGTCCGTTACTGCGACCGATTTTACGGGTCAGTCCGAGCCGGTTTCGGTGTTTTGTATTTATTCGACAGCGGAGATTTTAACGCGGGTAGAGGACCGGCGGTGCGTCAAAGGCAGGAAGGGGACAGCGCCGAATCCTTAAACCGTCTTTCTGTCTTTCCGTTAGTTTCTCTTAGAGTGGGCGGAGGCGGGCGAATGACGAGTAAGAAGTACAGGGAACGATGGGAGCCGAGATAGGGAGGACGAAGGGACTTCTTTGGGGGATGTGGGAGTTTTACCTGTGCCGGTACCTTATTCAAAAGAATCCCAATTATACGCTGGCCATCTTACGCTCTTTCCACGTAGTGCGGTGACCTTTCTCTCATCCCGCTGCCAAATGAGCAGGCCCGTTTTTCTCATATCACGAATTGGAACGGACGGTTTCACGCGCCGCAATCCGTATTCACGATTTCACAAAATCATCATTTTTCTAACTTGAATCCAATCTGGGAATAATTAAAAAAATAATGGTTATTTTATTACTAAGGATTGATTACAGTTTACTGGTGAAAATGCTAATGGGATATGAGAATAGAGGTTGCTCTAATTTTCTCCAGTGTATTCATTAAAATTTATTATATTTGAATATGCTGTAAATGGGATTACAATTACATTTCATTGCACAGGATGAATATTCGGCCCTATTTATTCCGATCGTTGTATCTCAAAATATATAAAAAGAAACCATTTCAGAATTTACAGCCGATCGACGATAAAGGATTCCGGCAACGTTTTTAGCCTGTACTGAATACCTGAGACCCACATTATTTAATCTCAACGAGCGAAGCTTTTACTTTTAATCACGACACAATTTTATCCGGTATCTGATAGTTAACGAGGCAGAGCCGGTATTGTGTTCGTGACAGTGATAAGGGGGGGTGGCGTTGGGTGGAGGCGGGAGAGAAAATAGCTTCCTAGGGCGGTCGGTTACACAAGTCGTAGTTGTAGGTAAGGGCTGTCTGGGGCCCATTACGAAACTGCTTCATGTCCTGTCCTCTCCTCTGGGTCCGAGGTGGCGATGAGTCTCGGCTCTCGGACGGACACTTACTTATGCAGATCGGAGGACAATTATTTTCACCGCCTCCCCACCCCCCCCCCTGAAGTGAACCAGGCTTCTTGCACAATCCCCTTCTCCCGCCCGTTATCTCCCTCTTCCCCCGTGTTTGCCTTCCTTCTTTTATTTCTTCTCACGTCCTCGATACCTCCGACTCGGAGTGCCCTCAAGAAATGTTCCTACCTCCGCCTCCGACTTAACATAATAAAAGATATCGTCCGGCACTCTAGGGTAGTTATAACGCGGGTGACGAGTAAATATTTAGATGTAATCGGCGGCCAACTTAAGTATTGACTTCCTGTAGGGTCGTAGAATTGAATATTTCTTTTTGAATGCTAATACACAGTCACTGAATGTTATGGGCTTCGAAAGTATCGCTAATGTAAGATCATCAGTGACAAGTGAAATTTAAATTGTCATAGAACTAGAATGAGTTTTATTCACCATTTCTTCGGACTCCTAATTCTCCACGATATGGCACCGATGTACCGATATACGTCTTATTAAGCTAATTCTAACTGTCCTTCTAACAAAATAGCGGCCCGCGCCCTTCGAACCTCTTTGTTGTATCCGGCCCTCTTTATGTCGAACTCGCGGCCTCTTTGTTCACGTCTCGTTAACAACGGTTACGAGTCACGAGACTCTTTTTTTTATCTCCTTATTTATTTATTCAAATCGGTTTTTTCCCCCATGGGCCATGTCGGGGCCCTGTACAACAAAGGGCCGGCGTCGTTTGCATCTAGCCGTCAAAGCCGACGGCCCGGCGTAGCGCCGGCGTGTGGCGTTGTGCCGCATGTGAAGTGCTCGTAAACGGTGCCCGGGCCGTGTACACAGTGGACGGACCTCGGTTCTATTGTGCTCGGATTTTTATCTATTCACGGGAGCGACCGAACATTTGTCGCCACCGCTTTCCCATCCTCCAACACCCGGGCAATTACCAGTTTTGTCGATAAAAATCCTCCAGACGGATACAGCCGGTATCGGAGTACATTGCTTTCACCGCATTAAAGCCTTATCCGATCCCGCCTAAAGTGTTTCCTATACAAACCATTGTACGGCAGGGGGAGAGAAATCCGAGTCGCTCGGCCGCAATGGCGTCTCCCTTCCCCAATTCTGGACGTGATTTTCTGGTGCTGTATTAACTAAATGCCGAGGGAAGAGAATTAAATTTTCGCGACCGAATAAATTTAATATCTGCTGTTTGTCGCAGAATTCTCTTGATACCAGTAGTATTTTTTTTAAGTAAACCGTGGATAAAGTTGTATACCTGGGCGATTGAATTCCGTAGTTACGTTTACTGGATGTTTTACAGAATTCAATTACGCGAGCAAAAGCACTACGGCCCCTTTTTTCTTCCCCTTAACTTTTGAAAAAAAAACCGGATCAATAAGTACCGGGGCTCGATACGGAGCTGAAGAAGGGGAGCGAGTGGGGTTGTAGGCGTTTAGTTGAGTTCCGATGTAAAAAAATGTGCTCTGCTTTGATCTTCGACTAACAAGATTCGGCGGACTTTCTGTGCCCCCCATAGCTTTTATTCGTGGAGGGTTCCCATGCCAAGTTCGGCTTGAACAATGTTAGGTTTCCGGAGCCCACGAGCACTTCGAAATATTACTACTATCTGTAGGGCAAATTGTACTTTGTAAATAACGCAAGTGGTATCAGTACTTTTATACCACCGTTCGTTGCTTGTTTAAATTTTGAATCCTTTCATCCATTCAGTCTGTGGAAAAACCTTTCCGTAAAATGAAAATGTGGTTTTTGCAGTAACCCCTCTTAATAAACGGGTATATTTTTAAATGTTTTTTTATCCCTACCGGCGAAATTACGTTACTACGATTATCCTAGGGTTCTCCTTTGTTCTTTATGATCACGAATATATATACTTGAATATACGTTATGAACATACCTTATGTAATGAGGGTTCTTATCTTCGGTGAGAGTTCATTAGTGTGAACATATTTCTGGACTAACGCTAGACACCCTCGTCCACTAACACGTCATTCGAAATATCATTATAAATTATATGACAGGTATTCCAAACGATTTATTATTTATTATGAAACTACTTTCTTAGTGTTACCAAACAGGCGGTCGCTAATATACCCAGGAATGCGTCTGGTACTTGTGTTCTTGAATATGTTTATAGCCTTCTAATGTTCTCTGGTTAAATGCGGATTAACTGTTCTCTCAAGGATTGTTTAATGAGGGTGGATGTTTATGTCAGTTTCGTCTTCTTCGTTAAACCCACCTTACAAGATACCATCTCGGCTCGATCAGCGTTCCCATTCCCGTCCCGGATTATGACCAAGAAACATTATCGTTAAATTTTTATATCGAACTCAATCGAAGTGTTGCATCGGTCACGAAGTGTGTTACTGGGCCTGGAATCATTAATTACGATGTAAATCTCTGAAACTCTCCAATAATCCCGTGTAATAGAAAATCCTGAATTGAATATCCGAACAGCCGGTCGTGGCTAAGTCCGGCTTATTCTTCCTCCTCCTCCGCCTCCTCCTTCTCCTCGTTATAATAATTAGATTTAAATGCAAATGCCCGTTTGGACATTCTCTCTTGTTTAAAGAACACATAGGCGTCCGTGTCTTAAGATTAATCTAACCGTTTAGACCGCGGAGTCTAAAGCGGGTCCACGTAGCCTCGTGTTATCTAACGAGCTGTGTAGAGAACAGTCGATGAAAAATCTTACGACGCCGGCTTAGTTTGTCCAAGTTTTATTGAGCGTACTTTAATTTCAACGTCTTATCAAATAGTTCCTGTTATTACCAGTCCGGAACATTCCTTCATGAATGACCAGGCCGCATTTTATATCTGAAAATGCTGAGTTTTGACGTGATCTGAGTGCGGCTATACAAGTATAATAAAGTCATCTACAGGCTTAGAGCGGAAATGAGCTTTGCTTCGGGCACAGGTACCACTACATGCCCGACACGTTTAGAACCTTCTGTTGAGAGTGCTTTTGTGAAATAAATTTTCTTCCCTATGGCACAGTAGTTATGCATTTCATGACACAGAATGCATTTCGGGGATATAATTTTTCGCATTATTTGTTATTTTGAGAAATAGCAATATCAAAAAAATCTCAAATTCTGTAATCGATTTAGCTGTAATTAACTGTAATGATGAACTTTTGAGCTTGAAATTTAATATATGACACAATTAAGCTTAGGAATTATTCAGAATTATAGAGTTCATAAAACATGAGAGTGTATTCGTATTGAAGTGGAACATACGGGATTTGATACGACGCGGTAAAAATAACTGACCATTATAAAAAGGGTAAGGGTTACTAAAAATAGGTTGTATCTGCATTTATATTAAGTTATTCATGAAATAAACTAAGAAGAAAACATAGTTATAGTATAAATAAAGGGAAATAAAGGTTTAACCATTTTTTAATTTTATGTTTCAAACCCGCTCATCAACTCCAATTTAAACTACTGTTAACGCGACTTCGGAACCGGTTTAAGTTTGTGCAAGCTCGCCTATGTTTTTGTTGCGTGCGAAGTGAAAGTAAGTAGCAGTACTCAGTGGGCGGATGAATGCGAAACGAAATATTATCAACGGCGATTGACTTTCCGATAGGGCTCGTGCAGGTTAACTGTACAGGTGGATACGGTTCTCTGATATGTCGTCGGACTTCTGTGATAAATCTGTTAGAACGAATTAACAGACGATCCGTCCGGCGGGAAAAGTTACGACAGGGCGAAGTCGATATTTGCTTACACGAACTGTGTTCCCTTGTCGGGAAGTTTCTAGGATAAGCTTGACAAAGAGAGAAACCCCAACTCTGAAGAATGATCCGGCGTCCTTTCTTCGGATTAGTCTTCCGGAGTTCATTTTTTATTTTTGAGGAAAAAAACGAAACTGATAAAGTACTCCAGGGCACGAAACGACCCACTCGGCACGAGATCCCTAAAACCAAGGTCCGAAGGTATAACCGCGCCTTACGACTTGTATATTTTCCAGTTATCGCGATACTTTTTAAGTCATAAACTGAATGACTGAATGACGTGCGGAGTGCCACTTGCCGTATTAATTAAACTTGGAGCGGGTTATCATTTTTAATTCTACTACAAACTAAAAATACAGGTAATAGATCAATTTAAAAGTGTCAAAATAAAGATTAAGCATTGTATTTGTTGTATAAAATTCCGTTAAGCGGCTAATATATTGTGCTATGATATATCGAAACCAAAATATTTTTGCTAACTAGGCACTATATTTCGATTTCCACATGGACAAGCTGGTTGGATTCAGCTGAAATCGTGAAACTATGAAAATTGAACGTGTTAAGACATTTGTTTTTAATTCATTTTATAACCTAACTTTCATCCGTGAAAGTCGTTTCACATTCGGCTCCGAAAATTGCTTTTAACCAAAACTGTGAGCGTGTGAAGGCGATGTTTAAGATCTATCGGTTAAAATACTAGTAGAGAAAGGCCTGTTGTTGGACAGCGGCGTAAGAATTGTGTGTTGTACCGTTAGAGCCGGCGGCCGCCGCTTCTTTACGGGCCGGGCCCTGTACGCCCGCCGCCAGCATATGGAAGGATTTACAGTAGTGGTCACCCATTGGAAAACGATTTTCCCGAATTTCACCCGTCGGAAAATCGGTGTGTCGGCGAAAGGGCGAGTTTGCCCCGCCGCGCGGTGGCCTGGTTTTTCACCGATGGTCGAAATAACAGCTTAAACCGGCCAGGTGATTCTCACGGGGATAATGACGTTAGAAATCAGTGGTCATAATTTTCGGCCCCTCGATGAAAACCTGAAGCTAACTTATGAGTCGTAATATTCGTAGTATATGATTCATCCAGATTGTCCTTCAGTATGCATTTAAAAGTCTGAAATATGATTGATAGCTCGGTTACTTGGATGGTGCGTTATTAGACGGCACGAGGATGACTAGATACTCGGCCTCCCCTCCTCCCCTTCGACAGTTAGAGAAGTAGACGTTCATGACCGATAGTTGTTTATTATATTATTTTTGCGCCGAGACACGACTATGTTTATCTGTTCGTAATTCATATCAGAGTATGATACGGGGAAGAAAAACTCATCTACCGTGTCAAATCTAACCGAAATTTCTGGCATTGTACCGAACGCCCTTTCGGTCTTCCTCTTCGGTATCCCTCTTCATCGGTTCCACCCCGGGCTCTCGGTTGAAGTTCATTGACCTAACTCCCGCTAACCCACTGGGGGTCCTGCTCGTAAATTAAAATAGAAAGGCGGTCTTATTAACGCCCCCGCCTGCGTTAAAATGCCCACCAACTTATGTACATAACGTATGTATCTCGCCCCTTAAAAGCGTTGGACCGTAAAATTCGATACATAATGCGATCGGGACCAAGAAAGGGCCCCGGCCGTTTTTCTGGGGTACCGATAGCGCGCGGCCTACCGGTCCCGGGGCCCACATAAACATTGTACATTATACATCAATTCTTGAAACTATGTGGCGCGATTTTACTGTAAAAACTGTTAATTTGATTATATCGCATTTAAAATACGCCTACGGGTCGTCTTTATTGCCCTACAAGGGTCAGAATGCCCAACTATTATCCGCCAGGGCATTTAAAATCTGTAGGAAGAAAATATATAAGCTAGTATAACACACTATTGAAACAACTTACATTCTCCGATTGATTGCTGGCCTATGGGTATCAGCCTTTAATATTCATGCAGAATTTTTTCTTATTCATTCATTATCGCTTGTCTGCCACACAATTCTAACAATGAAATTACTTCGGAATATGTATCCTTTCTTTTTAACTCTTATGTTCTCAGTATTCCCATATTTTTACTCCCATATTTATTTATTTTCCCGTCCGTATGAGGCGGTGACAGTTAATTTTGTCGGTGTCGTTTTCAATTTTAATTCCTCGAATTGGTCAACTCGTGAGATGGTAATCCTCCTCTAAATCCCTCCCCCCCCCATTAGTGTTGCGTAATTGTGGTCAACTTTAATCCCAGTTACTCGCCACGAGGTCCTCGATTAAAAAGGAGCACCGAGCGATTATTTATGAACTGAAAAGCGGCCGTAGATAAATCAGAGATTTGTATTTATTATTTCCTGGCTGTGTATTGCGCTATCGGCTTGTAATTCACCGTGGCGGTTGCACGGTCGTGTCACTCCTGGGTGAGTTGCCCGTGAATGCAGCCACTCCGTGAAACCGTCCCAACCGATTACAGAGACCGGTTTTTATCTAGGAACTTTTTTTCGCTTTCTGGTTGTTTTTCTACGCTCTTCGTTTTACTTCGTTGTAAACCCCGAGACTGGAAATAATTTGTTTAGACGTCAGAAGCGGCCATGTACAAGGGCGTCGCTCTTCTCCCGGCGAAGCTTCATCCGAAAATAATTGATGTAGTACTCGGCGGGTTCCAGTACGTTTATGGAAATTAACGCTGAATTGACTAAAGCCCGTCAGCAGATACAGACAATAGCGCGAGTATATAATATTTCAAATTCTAAAGAAGGCTCCAATAATAACACAAAATTATGACACTAGGTAGACATTTAACTAATTGCAAACGGCGATGGAGCCCCGCAGAGACCGGTCGAAAATCGCAACATTTAAATTATAAACGCTCGTACACCCACCACAACAAATGCCTTAAATTAATGGTTGATCAAAATTATGTAGGTATATTATCGTAAATTATATAGGAGCAAATAACAATAATAGAACCAGTTTAGAATACCTGTTTTGTGGTTTGCGAGAGGTTGGAATACCGTAGATTTTGTGTGTTTTTGTCTCCTCTCGCTGGTTTGGTCCTTTGCTAGACCGGTTGCTCGCCATTTTCACTAGCGGTGTTAGTAACTTTGGCACTTTCGATGTTTTTGGGCATCCTCACTGCACTGTCACTATCACTTGTACTGTGGTGGTTGTCTGTTTGTCGTGTGTATATATGTGTGTCTTGTTATTGTATTTTTTGGGGATGTTGTTGTGTGAGTGGACCCAACGAACTTTAGTTGAGTACATTTCCGCACCACCCTCAGGGGGCGCTAGTTTACCGGTGGAACTGGACCCAACGAACTTTAGTTGAGTACATTTCCGCACCACCCTCAGGGGGCGCTAGTTTACCGGTGGAACTGGACCCAACGAACTTTAGTTGAGTACATTTCCGCACCACCCTCAGGGGCGCTAGTTTATCGGTGGAACTGGACCCAACGAACTTTAGTTGAGTACATTTCCGCACCACCCTCAGGGGGCGCTAGTTTACCGGTGGAACTGGACCCAACGAACTTTAGTTGAGTACATTTCCGCACCACCCTCAGGGGCGCTAGTTTATCGGTGGAACTGGACCCAACGAACTTTAGTTGAGTACATTTCCGCACCATCCCTCAGGGCGCGCTAGTTTACCGGTGGAACTGGACCCAACGAACTTTAGTTGAGTACATTTCCGCACCACCCTCAGGGGCGCTAGTTTATCGGTGGAACTGGACCCAACGAACTTTAGTTGAGTACATTTCCGCACCACCCTCAGGGGGCGCTAGTTTACCGGTGGAACTGGACCCAACGAACTTTAGTTGAGTACATTTCCGCACCACCCTCAGGGGGCGCTAGTTTATCGGTGGAACTGGACCCAACGAACTTTAGTTGAGTACATTTCCGCACCACCCTCAGGGGGCGCTAGTTTACCGGTGGAACTGGACCCAACGAACTTTAGTTGAGTACATTTTCGCACCACACTCAGGGGGGCTCTAGTTTCTACATCATATATATATATATATATATATATATATATATATATATATATATATATATATATATACGCCCTGTGCATATGTGAGGCGGCGAAAATTGTCTTTGATCGGTTCGTGATTGAATCAATCCTGGGCCTCGGAGGAGGAGGAGGAGGATTGCTTGGATTAGAGATCCCGTACGCCCATTCAACGTTCAAATGACTGCACTTTGCCTTCGGTTGTAATTGAATTGAGCTTCGTTACTTTGTTCCTGCTTGAAGGTAACATTCTGCGGTCTCACGACTGTCGTGCGATTAGTTTTCCTCACGCAACGAGGCGAATGAATGTCGGTTCCGATTTTTTATTGCTCGGGATTCGTAATATTCCGCGAGAACGACGTTTCAAAAGAAAAAGCACCTCAGAACGTGATTACGAATTTGTTTCATACCTAACTCATGTTTATTTCGTACTAAAATATTTATTAAAATTCCCTCTTCGTCCGCGACTGTGCCATACAAAATTACAATAAATTCCATTCCAGGATTACATACTAGTTCCAAACGCTACTCACTCCCGAAATCCCGCACGTTCTCCAGACGCCTCAAAAGGAAGTGGCCACGTGATTTAATGGATTAAATAAATAAAAAAAAATGGGCGCTGTTATTCTCATACTCGTTACTCGTGTAGAACATCAATGTCGCTTATTGTTTTTCTGGCAATATAATTTTTTCTCTCTCTTTATTTATTGTACAATCAACTTTTATGGTTATAGGTACAATCGCGGAATGTTTTTATGTCATTTGGCGATAAAGTAGCCACCTAGTGATGTGACCTTTTGATCTCTGGGTTAGTGTCGTTTAAGCTACCGCGGGGATGAATGGGTAACAGAGGAGAGGGATTCAACGAGTGCATAGGATTAGGAGTGAGACGGGCATGATTCTTTAGGAACCGGGATTTTATAACTTTGTCAATTAGAAACCTATCAATTGAAGACATAAGGATCTAAAGTTATAGTAGGTTCTTTGTTCAAATGTTTCTTCTGTCACAATATGATTTTATTTCTCGCCAATAATAGGGATTTAATTTTTGTTTCAGGGAGCACGACTGCGGAGGATCTGGTACCTACGCTGTTGAACATGTACGACACGCTGGTGGGGCGGCACCAGGAGGCGGCTGCGAGGTGCACGCCCCCGCCGGCCACAGCCCACCACCAGCAGCCCTGCCGCCCCCGCCCCCAGGAGCCGCCGCCCCACCGCCCCCACACACACCCTCACCACCTCTCCAACGTCCCCAGGCCACTCTCGGTCACCTCAATTGCTTCGTCCTCATCTTCGTCATCTTCTTCCGGTAAGTCACCCATCTCAAAACTGGAGGAAGGCGAACAAAAAGTTTAATGAAAATGTCATTTTCGTAACATAAAATATAAACGTTCTTGAATATAAATGATGGCATGACATTTGACGAACTACTGCCCGAGTAACACATCGCAATTGTACGTACAATTAGGTCATACGATCTGATCGACAATAAGCCTCAGTCGGACGGTCGGCCTAAGGTTCTCGAACTTAAGAGTAGAGTCAGGGGGAATCTGCAAGCCGCACCTTTTTAAGCATTCATACTGTTGTGCTACTAACAAGTACCCAGATTTCTTTGCGACAGATGCATTTTAGGGGCAGTTCCATGCCCCGTCTGGGGCCCAGAGGTGGTAAATGCTCGAGGGTGCACATTACCCAGGAGCTCGTAATACGGATTGTTGACGCCCGTACGCTCGGGTCATAATATCTGGGCTATTTTTGTTGCGGCTGTCTTAAACGGGCAGTCATAATCGTTAAAGCCGACCCCTGTGCATATAGGGTTGCCGCCGTGTCCCGTTACTCTCGGGCTGAACTGGTTAATGCAAATCATTTGGTAAACTGGCCGCGTATCATTTACGATCGCCAACGCGGAACACCGTCTCCAATAATGAAATCGGTCAGTGTTATGATCTTCATTTTAAACCCGTCCCACAAGTGAACTAAACGGTTGGCAATTTATACGAACGTACAAACTGCAGATTTAATCGTCGATATTAATTATGCCTTTTTCCACCGATCTCGTCACAGTATGGTTTCTTGTTCAACTTCTTGTTGATATTTAATCCAACAAACCGTTCTAACTGTCCCTTATTCGCTTCAGAATATTATAATTATATTTCCTGTATATTTGCGCCACATCCACGCAGTAGAGTTTCTTATACTTATTTAGATTGTTTTCCCTGTATTTACTACGAACAATTTTGCCGAGGATTTAGATTTAGATTCGTAATAAAGAGCAAGGTTTATTGATCTGAAGTATTATTGGAAGCGGTAATGATCGAGGACAAGTGTTCTGATTACTTTCACCGCATGAGACGAATCGTATTTTCAGCGCATGATAAGAGCGAATCACGGGCTCAAAATTGGACACTTATTATTTAATTTATTAGGGCCGCACTGTACGTATCTTTGTAAGATAAATTTTTCTTTTCGCTTCCCTAATTTCCGGGTTCTGGGTGCAGAGCGGTTAGTTTCTAATTGCGGCTCACATTTCGGCCAGTGGGCCCATTCAATGCCACTTTCTACGAGAGGAGGCCGGCCGTGTCCGCCGCTATGACACGATTCCTTATTATTCGGCACCGTTGACACTTTCACTCGGACTCCCCGCGCTCTACAGAGAGAAAAGAAAGAGAATGATAAAAGCTCCAGAATGGGAAAACGGTCTTGAGCCCGAGGCGCCACAATGACCGTATTAAACGCTCGCTCCCGGGACACCGTCGTCGACAAAGATTAGAAATCAGTTTCAGCTACCGCTTTCTTCCGAGGGCTTTCCTCGTGGAAATTCAATTTTTTTTCTACCCGTCACTTTTCGCCTCGCAAGAGTGTTTTCTTGAAGCCCATGGAGAAAGCTGGTTGAGGGGGGATGTAATTGTAATTCAAATTTACAGTTGATTCAGACACTTCCATGGAGCATCCTTCCAGTACTATCTATGAGAGATACTCACCTACGACATACCAATATAATATTCCAAGTCAACCATAACAATGATAAATTGACGCGAAAAAAGTTGAATACCTTGAGAAGATTGCGCAAATAAGAATACCGTTGAGTCAGCTTCAGATACATAAAACGTTCCTGGGCAGACGTGGGTAGGCGAGTACCGCTACAGTAGGAAGTTGCCAAAACACGACGCAGGTTGCGAACCGCATTCCGCCCCTCGATTCTGTCCCGATTCTATAGAAAAACAAAGTGAAAAAGAAATAAAATGGGACCTGATTCGGTCCAAGGTTATTATAATGCGCAGTAAACAATGCAGTAATGCTACAGACCTGGAACAATTTCTCTGCTCGACTTCCACACCGGCCAAAAAACAGGGCCGCCGCCCGGTGGTTTTCAAATGAGCCGAACGGGACTAACGCGTTCAAACGCGGGCTTAACATACAAATTTGAATGGAAGCAAACTCTTTCGGGTAAGGAAGAATTGGGTCTCTAGTTTTTGCCACCCACCGTCCATATTACAAATTCTTACAAAGGTTTACAATATTCAGATTTTGTCTGATACATGCACCAACCCCATTGTGCTTGGGTTGAACGCAAATTTCCTGCGCTACTTTGAAGAATGCCTCCAAGCGTTAGAAAATGAGGAGTCGTTTCAAAATCTGGACTTGGTTTCCCAACGTTCATAAAGCATGAACCATGGGGCCAGAACAATTTCAATTTCTCCTGCGTACTGATGAAATCGTGCATACGCCATTGAAACGTGTAAAAGTCTTGAGACGGTCCGGTTTGGAAGTAATGGAAAATACATTTTACCGGCTCGAATGTGTTTTCACAGACTAATATTTCGTAAGGTTCATTTTAGGAGAATATAACTTATTTTTTATCGAAGTCAAGTAAACATCTGTAACATATTTAAAAAGGGCTTGAAGCGTAAATGAAGACTTCTAAATCAATAAACATCCTTATATTTGTATTACAGGTTCGAAATTGATTAAGAAAAAGTCAAACGCCCTGAACCTCGAAAGGGAAAATTTATTTAATGGACAGTAATGGACGTGGATTAGCCACCCTCCAGCACCGCTAATATCCTGCAGTGATTCCAGTCCGGCCCCTGAATACTTAATGGTGTTTAGCTTTCTTTTATATCCCTTGTTTCTTAAGTTTCTCTCCGAATACGATCCGTTTCCTTCCTCCCTCGCTCGTGATTATTCCCCCGGCTCGCGTTACGCACCGGGGACTCAGTAAGTGGTTCTGAATGGTAAGACGGGGAGACGGGGGTCGTTCCACTCATCCCCCTAGGGTGTTCACCAACTTCTTGCATTAAACATGTTTTGCCCCAACCCCGGAGCACCTTCCCCAGCGCTGGATCGCCGGGGTGCGTATTAAATTTTTCCACGCTCGTGAAGAGGGAGGCGGAGGGAAAAGGAAGAGAGACGTAAATCAAAGCCGACTTTAATATTTCAAACGCGTTAAGCGTACCATCTGCTCAGTCAGTCTTCACAGCTCCCCGTCTTGCGGATTTGTAAATCTTTCTCCCTTATGATTAAGCTTGTAAGTCGGTAATATACTGATCTCTCTTCGCATTATTTCGTTTGGAGAGTATTAGTTTGCAATGAGTCTTTTTTTATTCTTCAGTTAAACGAAATCATCGTACAACAAAAAATAGTTTACAAAAAGTAATGACGATAGACCAAAACTAAAAAAAAAGCCTACAACAATACAATATTTACAGAAGAACAGAAGATGAAAATAAAATAATTAATTAGTATTATTAAATAATTATTTAACCGAATATTTCTAGTCATTTTGTTCTAATGTTAGAAGTGTGATTCGGTATTATATTTTCTATGCTAGTGATATAGCATTAATTTCTGTTGGAACTAATTAATAGGTTGCCTCAAAAGGTACTAATAATAAAATAAGATGAATGGCTAATTAAAGATTAAAACATAAAAGCTTATGAAATTATAAGAATGTTTTTGTCCATATCGTCGGAGCCCGATAGCGCTCCGGGACAAAAATAGTGCCTGCTTCTTATACCGGAGAAGACACTATTTTTTAACTGGGGTCAACGATCTCCTTTATTCCACCCCTATCTGATATTTTGAGTGTTTACATAATATCCAATATTTTCGATTTGAAATCGATATTTTTTTTACAATTATTGTGAATTATTTTCTTTTACTTCTTATTCGTGGTTGTATTTAGTAAACCCGATTAGAGAAGGTGTTGTACCTGTGTAAGGACAGTTTTGTCTTAAGTCTCCAACGTTCTTTGCAATGCTTGCCGGCCGTTCTTTAACACGTTCTTTAATGTCCGATCTTTAATCCTGACAAGATGCGGTGTCATCCAACGATGACTTCGGAAGTTTTTGACGAGCAATTTGGCCTCTGGCTCGGGCGGCATTTCATTTTCTGGCGAGAATCCTGCCAGAACGTGTTACGGTTTAACTTTTATCAAGCCGGATACCGTCGTCCAGGGATGAAGGGCGCATTTAAGGCGGTTCCGAAGCTTTACTTGGAAGATGAGCCTGTTATCTCCCGGCTTAATGGCAGGTTTTGGGGGCCGTATCGTTTTGAGTAGGGCACGTGTCAAATTACCGATCTTGAGAAGGCGGTAAGAACGAAATGGATCCACTATTATAGGAAAGCCAGCAGCTTTATTGTCCATTTAAGTCCATTAATTAGTGGCAGCCCTATGGTTCTGTGGCAGTATCTCCTCTTTTACGTTTACATTCCTATTAGCCTGTGACTGAAATTTGAAATATGAAATTTCGTTACGTTTGAATTCTATGGTTATTATGTATGATTCAAATGCAATTTCGCCAATATTTAACAACAAGCAGTATTAATTAAAAATATTTTCTAGAAATTGTTTTATCTTTGTGTCGAATTGTTTTCCTTATAAATATACGTTAGGATTAAGTAGTGATTACTTGGGATTAATTCGTGTTATCGCTGTAAGACCGTATGACTGATAGATGTATATAATTTCTGCCAAATAAATGGTTCGTCTTGCGCGTTTAAATTATTGTTAATTTAATGTAAGTTAATGTATTAATTATATTTACAATTGTCGACAGTTGCGAGCAGTTCATCGGGTGGCCGTAGGCTGGGCGGTGTTGTGAAAGGTTCGGCGTATCTCGCTTCGATCGAGTCACTTGACGATAGCGAAGATGAAGCCGACTCCCCGAGGCCCAATCAACGATCTCATGGTAAATATACAACTGTTTAGAATTCGATTTTCAGCAAGAGAAGATACTATTTGTGAATCTAGAACACCTTGTTCTAACGCAGTGTTATTAATGCACGGGAGAAAACTAAAAAAATAGTTTGCATATCGCTATCCAATTGTGGGTACCGTCTATTGTGTACAGAGGGTTACTATGCACTTTCTGATATACGAGTTCCTGACTTCATTTTCCCGTAATGACTGAAATTATCTTCCTGGTGTTTCAAAGATTCCGTTAGCGCTGTAGCCGACGGCAGGTCGTTAAGCCAAATGCGCCGAACGATATATGTTTATAGTTGCTGTCCTCGTACATGCGACACGTCAATAATCTCCTACGTCGACAGGGAACGCGGGACGTCTGGGTGCAAGGGGCGAAACGAGGCGGGAGTCCGGGGTGTTGTAAACTATATTTAGGGGGCCGTTTGAAATCTAAGACAATTCGTTGTTTCAATATTTCTGTACTCAACCGCTCGGGACTCAGTAACACGGATCCAATACACGTCTCTCTATTTCTTATGCTTGGTTAGAATTTATAACTCAACTTAAGCTGGTAACTGTCGTTGTTTTCATACTGACAACAGCGTTGAACATAGTCGATCTGTTCACAGAGTAAATATACCGGCACGTTCACTACCTAGTCCTGTACTAGTATATTGGTTTCGGAAATATATATGAATAAAGTAAACGTTTTTTCTAGGAATAATTGCACGTCTTCTTAATGTAAAAAATGCATATTTTATATCAAAATGCATTCAAATGCTATCAAAATTAAGTCACTGGAGACAGTTTTATATTAGTTCGTTGAGAGGTCGTCAAGGAATTTCGACTGGGTCCCTTAGGGACGCTATTTCCCTTCCGAGTAAAATAGCAGCCTTGTCACTCCCCCAGCTTGACAGGCGAATATAAACACGTTTAGTTGGCAGCCGCTCTAACTCTTATTTAGAGTCCTTAAAATGGCGATATTTATTAGGAGATTCGACCCTTCACTTTGGTCGATATTGCCCCCGCGTTTAGTTTACTACTGGCAACCGTCAATTTGCTTGGACGTATTTATTTAATCGTACTCTTGAAACTTTTGCGACTGCAGAAGAAAAATAATTTTAGCAATGCCTAAAAATAGTGGGGGACTCGGCGTGAGGTGGGGTTTTGAGGGGCTCTCCCTGGAGCTGGCTGGACTCCAGCCCTATCCGCTATTTATATCGGTAAATCCTCGAGGCTTACTCAGAAATAATGTCCGCCCCATTACTTTGGGAGACCTTAAACGAAAAAAAATAAACGAAGAATATTCTATAATTATACCAAGATTTTGTTTTGTCGGTGTCGTGACTAGGTTTGAGCAGGTCATGTCCACAGTACGTGACTCGGTTACTGTGCCTTGTTTGCACTGTACAGTGCACAGTTACCATAATTATTATAATTTGTCTGCCTCAGATACTGTGGGTTGTCGTGCTACACTACAGTTTGATGGGTGTTTGATGGCATGTAGACCCCCGTCGACGTATACTCCATGAAAATATTTAAATTACAATACTGTAAAAATTGTACGCAATATGATCGCATACGTTAACTTCTTTAGAAAATTAGCTTGTTTAGAAAACAAGCCCGACCTTCGGCTGGATTAAGTTGGGGCAAGTAGGGATCACTTAACTCACTGATGCGTACGCGTGTCATTTGTAACTTTATATCGCTTTATGAGAAATGAGGAATAGAATTATTTTTTTTAATGAAATCAATTCAAGAAAACTTCGGTCCCACACCGAAGAATCGAACTAGTCATCTAAACCATACCGCTCTCAACCTAGTCGAGATATTCGCGTATGTAATGAAAATTGGTTGTTAAGGTTTGTTATTTAAAGGGGAATTATGGCGACAAAGTGGCGTTAATTTCAGTACTAGTTTTTGGTACATTTTTAACCAATTTAAAATGCGAATGTCAAACTGAATTTTAAATTATTTGCTGCCCTCCACACAGTCTCTGAATAAGGGTATAATTAATCGATCGGAAAAAGTAAATGTTTACTTTGCGAATTCTCTAAACTACCGATATCATCGATATCCGCGATAAAGTGAAAATGTTTAAGTACACTGAAGATATGATGTGGATATATAGTGTAATAATTGGATTATGCGTGTCCAGGTTCAGGGGACAGCGGCGTGTGTTCGCCGTGCAGCTACATCAGCTCACCGAGTCCGCCCCACACGAGGCCCCGCTACTGCGACCCTCACCTCAGCTACATGGACAGGGTCGTCATGGAGATAGTCGAGACTGAAGGCGTCTACGTCAACGATCTCGGACAAGTCATCATCGTGAGTACCGTCCAAATATCAACTTGAACGATCCCATGATTAATACCAGGTAGTGACGTCTAAAACTTATCCGTCGTTAACTTAACCCTCGTTAAGCGACGTTCGCAGATGTCATTAAAGTTGTGGGGTGAATATCTTTATCCACAAGCTCAAGTATGTACCTCACTACTACACTGAAATACTATGGTACCGTGGGAAAAAATAATGAAGCGTCACAACCGAGCCTGATAAATGTTATTGCTCCTGAAAACGCAATTTTCATTGCTTCTTTTAATCATTTAGCAATCGGCACTTTAATATATTTTTTGAAATGAAAAATCGTCACTGGGCTAGCGCGAGGACAAATTACAGAGGCGGGAACGGGAGAACTATTGTATTCAAACTATAATTCGTTGGAACCGACACATTAGTTCCCTTTTGTGAGAGCGGTGGGTTTTCATCCATTGAAGAGTCGGCGTCGAAAAATCTGTTTTCGGTTTGCCTTTGGCTTTTGAGCCGACCCGCTCAATGGCTGAGTTGGCACCCACCTTGCCACTTTGTCCCACACGCGCCCTCTTTCCTTCCGCCACCTGTCCTCCCACACACTCACCCGCCCCTCTAAACAACACAAACATCCCTCTTGTCTACGGAACACTGAGTTTCCCCCCGTAATTCCATTTCGACAATGGGGGAAAAAATTAACATTGCGGGGCGTGTTAGTTCGGGGTTATTATGCCGGCCGCTGCAAGTTGTGTGAGAAACAGTTTAACTTCCTGTTTTAAGAGCGGCTGGCTTCCTGAGTGACAATGGACGGCGGCTCCACCCTCGATTCGATAAATAGACAGGGGAGGGTTTTAAACATCCGACCCCCTCTATAGGTCGCTTTCAGACTCTGCTGTATTATTCGAACACTGATGTACGGTATCCTCAGTCGCATAATTTTTCAATTCCGAATTGTTATCTGGTATAGTGCATTTACAATCATAGAAGTTTTCCTGTTGATCCAAAATTTATTGAAAAAAGTTTACTTTTAGGAATATATTGTAGTTGAGTAAGTACACCCAACGAACTTTAGTTGAGTACATTTCCGCACCACCCTCAGGGGGCGCTAGTTTATCGGTGGAACTGGACCCAACGAACTTTAGTCGAGTACATTTCCGCACCACCCTCAGGGGGCGCTAGTTTATCGTTGGAACTGGACCCAACGAACTTTAGTTGAGTACATTGCCGCACCACCCTCAGGGGGGCGCTAGTTCATCGGTGGAACTGGACCCAACGAACTTTAGTTGAGTACATTTCCGCACCACCCTCAGGGGGCGCTTAGTTATCGGTGTAACTGGACCCAACGAACTTTAGTTGAGTACATTTCCGCACCACCCTCAGGGGGCGCTAGTTTATCGGTGGAACTGGACCCAACGAACTTTAGTTGAGTACATTTCCGCACCACCCTCAGGGGGCGCTAGTTTATCGGTGGAACTGGACCCAACGAACTTTAGTTGAGTACATTTCCGCACCACCCTCAGGGGGGCGCTAGTTCATCGGTGGAACTGGACCCAACGAACTTTAGTTGAGTACATTTCCGCACCACCCTCAGGGGGCGCTAGTTTATCGGTGGAACTGGACCCAACGAACTTTAGTTGAGTACATTTCCGCACCACCCTCAGGGGGCGCTAGTTCATCGGTGGAACTGGACCCAACGAACTTTAGTTGAGTACATTTCCGCACCACCCTCAGGGGGGCGCTAGTTCATCGGTGGAACTGGACCCAACGAACTTTAGTTGAGTACATTTCCGCACCACCCTCAGGGGGCGCTAGTTTATCGGTGGAACTGGACCCAACGAACTTTAGTTGAGTACATTTCCGCACCACCCTCAGGGGGCGCTAGTTTATCGGTGGAACTGGACCCAACGAACTTTAGTTGAGTACATTTCCGCACCACCCTCAGGGGCGCTAGTTTATCGGTGGAACTGGACCCAACGAACTTTAGTTGAGTACATTTCCGCACCACCTTCAGGGGGAGCTAGTTTATCGGTGGAACTGGACCCAACGAACGTTAGTTCGTTAAATTTGGTCAGCCAATTTTTTCAACAAGCGAAATCGCTATAAAGTCGGTATAATTATACAATTCAATTTCTCACCGCTGGTACACTTTCATCCCTCTCACCGAGTATAAATTTATCACGGTCCAATTTTCACCCGGCTACCTCTTCTTCTTCTAATTCTTCTGCCTGGCCCTACATTAACCTCCCTCCCGTCCCCGGTCCCGTATCCGAACGATAGTTACTTAATTATAATAATTAAGAAAACCGATCGGGGGTAGAAAAAATATCGGAGAGAATATCTGAGTCAGCGTGTAGATTAGCATAAGTGGGTGGCCGGATTTCACTTGTGTACCGGCCCCCTACAACCTCCACCAAAGGAGATGGATGAGGGGGATTATTAAATCGTTATGAACCTGGACTCTGCCTCTACCCCCTCCCCCCACAATTAACCGCTTGGTGTCGAACTCTCGAATCATCTCGTTTTTACGGTTTTTAAAAATCTCTCATCGACGATCACTTATTGCAATTAATCGTTGTGAGGACGAGATTGCCGGTAACGTGCAAGATTGAATGGCCCCATTTCATATATTCGGCATCCTCGATAACTAATTTTATTCTGCATTTATGTTTTTAAATTCGTCCCTATTATTTACACACTGGATTTATTTACTTATTTATTAATAAGTACACCGGAGCTGGCGATCCCCTTAATTTTAATCCAATCGCCTCAAGTTCGCCCGTTAGAATCCGGAGTTCTACTCTTCGGTTTTGCAAATTTGGATTAATTCTTAAAAGGTTTACACACGCAAAAATATTAAGGTGGCTATTTATCGAAACTCAATTTGAGTCGGAGTCTAACAGACTCGGTTAAATAAGAAACTGAGAGGCCTGGGTAAACGAGTCCGATGGGTAAACAGCTCGGCGAACCGAAAATAGACTGTGTTGTTTGCATTATAGTAATTTAGAGGGTGGACACTAATACGACAACGGGTCCTATTCATTAGCCGTATATCAACGGTGAGTGACAGCCAAGTGGAATGCGCCACTATGGGCGGCCGCACTTTCACCGGTGTAGTAACAAGCTCTCGGCTGTTACTACGGCTGCGTAGGGACACCGGATTGTGTAAATGACCCGGTGTCGCCCACCTGTCTCTTCCCACTTACAAACAACGAACGCCCTGGTATTTAGAGGCCTATTTTGGGGGGAAACATGTTTTTAAGAAACCGAGACTGTTCGGTCCCCAAACCGGTCGTACGGTAACCGACGACTGTTTATTTTGACCGGTGAGCGGAGATTCAATCGTAAATATGAAATTATATTAACGGGGAGAATCTTCAACTCAAAGACGAAAAGTAGCGATCCCCAATATTAGTCTTAAAAGTTCAGGAACAGTGTAAATCGTATTAATCTATGCGCTGTATACAACATACACCGATGGCAAGCATGACCTCCGACTAGCATACATTCAGAGGAAAGTGAAACGTAGAATTGGGACAAACTCGGGTGTAGTGTCCATCCCTTCAAGTCCAAACGGATCACTGAACATGGAAACTAATATTCAAGTAATACATCCGAAATTCCTGTCAGATCAAGAAAAACACATATCTGTTTGCCTCGTGGTAATGTTTTTTTGTTGTAACATTCGAATGAACCGTGGAGCGAGGCGATGCGACTGTTCTGTCCCTCTTGTGACGGTGATGTCACCACGAAGAGATCATCACTCTGTGGACGAGCCTTTAATTCGGAAATGCCCGAACATTGTAACTGTAACGACCGCTCTTTACACTGTCACCCGGCTTAATCCTCGTCCCAAAAATAGTCTACACACAACAACAAAATATTATACGACAGGCCTTGAGCAGTTTATCATTTATTACAGTCCATCGGAGTTTTATTCAAGCCTATCGTCGACTACAGAAATATTTGAACAATAGTGTTTCATAGAACTACGGAAATTCTGAAGTAATTAGGCCCTATTTGGAACTTCCAATTTGTTTAGCCGATTCGTACCTTGTGTGACTTTCGAAGCAAACGGGAACCCGGTCCCCTATAAAACCGGATGCAATTTGTCCAACCGCTAACCGGCACCGATAACGAGCGGCATTTCCAAACATCATTGAGGTTTCGCCTGATTGATGCCCATTGAAGCGGCCCCAGAGTCATGTGACAGACCCAAAGACAGCATAATATGTAGTGACGTGCGTCCTATACCATGTGCATTTGCTTAACTGTCATCGAAATTAACTTTAGCTAACAAATTTAAAATTTACAATTCCTGCAGTTCCATTTTCATTTTCCATAGTATTCATAACTGTAGTTGATCGTACAGAAAAAAGGTTCAAAAAAAGTATCGGCTGCTGTGTCCTAACATACGACAGGTGGAAAAAAAGCGTAATTGGAAAAGTATTTTATTCAATTTGATTTGCTGGAAACGCTTGATGTACAAGGGTTAAAGTGTGGTCGACCCCCGATGACAGCCTTTCATTCTTCTTTTCAATCCGATACCTGTCCAATTTATGGGATTTTGTCTATCCTCCCTTACCGTCCCGACTGTATTGGCTGTCATATTTGGCATATTTGATATAGTCTAGTATAAAAACAAACGGCTGAAACGGTGAATAGTCTCAAGCCATTACACCATGTTGAGGGCGGCGATATTTATCCGTTTTATAAAAGTATTTTTCTAAATATAGTAGGATATGCCCGTATAGTAAGGCCCGGTCTTAAGGGGAAGATTGCTCGACCCCGGAGACGTTATATGACTCGTAAAAACTTTATTACTCCTCTTCTTTATGAACCTCCCGAGCCGAGTTTAAAAATTTTAAATTAAACTTGGGTCTCCGGTGTAAAATTTTTAAGAAAAATATTAGGCGTATTTAGCAGATATTTGTGCGAAGAATGTACTGTAGATCGGAATTAGGACGGAATTAATGCTTACCTTATTTACTTATACCACAGCGCAGTAATAATGACTATTACTGTTTTAAATTAAAAATGAGTTTATACTACTGATTATCTTCTAATCACACAACGTCAAAAAATGATTTATTTCTCTTCTTCCCTACGGAAATACGGGTGGATTCGGGTCAGTCTTGCATAAGGCAATTTATGTTTTTATATTCCGGGGCCGAGATGAAACCGACATTGAAGTCTAGCGGGTCAACAATGGCCGCCCTGAAATGACTATGCGGAATGAGATCGGTGTGCTCCTCCTGGGACGGGGCCGTGCTCGGCGGAGCGAAAATGGATTTCCCATTTTCCGACGGGATGCGGTCGGCCCTACCCCCCCTGCCTAACACACCGTGAAAAAGGTCCCGGGCGCCGAATTCCCGTTGAACCAGCGAATTCCACCCACATTTGTTATACCTCCTACCTCTTTCATTCCTTCATTTTATCTCGACCCTTCTTTTAATTCCATCTATTCCCTCTCGAAGAACTCTCCTGCTCATGAACCGTCGGCAACTTCGAACATTTGTGTTCCTACCATAGGGGGCATAGGGAGTGGAAATTCGAGATTGTGTTATTGAAACGTAGAAATTGAATAGGTAGAAAAGTATGGAACCTTTTCGATATTGGTACCTGCGGAGTGAATGACAGAAAAAAGAAATCAATATTTACTTGAAAACTACCAGAACAATGAAGTGCAGAATCCTTACGTTGTTTTGATAGAATTCGAGTTTTAGTTGAACGCCAAATACTATAGAACATTAAACTGTATTATTATATACCTGTTTAAAAATGTCCGCTATACAAAGATTCTAATTAATTATGGTGTGATAACGGTTATTGTTTGTACGTAACGTTTTGGTATGTACATGTGCTATCTCACTACTGAAGGATAAGCGCGGTTAAGGTGAAAACCAATACGGTATTTTATAACAATGTATAAGGTGGAACAAACGTTTTTTTTTCACGATATTTTGTCATTGACGTGATGGATTGTGCGAGTGATAAGATTTCAAAGAGAGTTTTTTTATCCCCTGCGCAATGACGATCCGTAGCGGCGAGAAGGGAACGAAACAATGGCACTATTCTGCCTCCGACGAATTCGCGATATATTCCAAGAAACCGCAGATAAATGCTGCTGACGTAGTAAATGGCATTATACGAACTGTACTTATTTGTATTCGAATAAAAAATTTGCAAGTGAGAAAAGATTTAAAATTCAGGAAATACGAAAACTAATTTCGACTATTTGTTTATTTGCGCGCCAGGCTTCGCTCCGTTGTTTTTAATGGACGGTTTTTGAAAAATTTAATGACTCAATATTATTGTTCATTACTTATTACTTACTTATTATTACGGTTTGTACACGTACTTTTATATAACATAGCTATTGTTTTAGGACTCTGACCTAAGTTGAAAAGCATTCTTTATATACTGCCCGTCCGACAGAGATATGAAAATGGATTATCATTTTTAAAAAGAAAAAAAAGTGAATTATTCTTTTGGCCGAGCTTTTCTTTCGATCGGCCTTCGTTGTAACCGCGTTGCGTAAACCGGCTCTCTCTCTCTCTCTCTCTATCTCTCTCTTCATTACACCAAAGATATTAATAAACCCATTACCGGATCCTCCGATTATCCGAAGTATAGAATGAAGAATGTTTTACGCTTCCTGCTTGCCACCAGGTGGGACGTCATCGACGTGAACGTTCGGAGTCCGAGGGAAATTGTGCGTGCTCATCTCTCGATTGAGGTTGTTCAGAAGGCAGACGGAACTATTCAGCCTTTTCCTTCGTCTCTGGATTACGCTGAAGATATCCTGTTTCGACAAGTTTTCGTAATAAATAATTCCATTTCTGTCCCAATCGAACATCAATTGAATATCAATTTAAGCTCTGAAATGTCCCGTTTGTGCAAGATAATGTTGCGCCTGGAGCCGTAAAATCGATGCACTACAACTAGACGAATAATAATAATTCGGTCGTTGTATTTGTACGTTATTAAAAAATCTGTCAACGTTCAGCAATTCTTGTGGAGAATTCAAAAAGTTGAGATAACGTAATTCCCAGGAACAGTAGATCGTGGAGGCCCTATACTTGGTATATTAGATCGGTGATCTAGAACTAGAATTTGGCGTCAACAATGTGGAATGGAAATATTAGACGTAGACAAATGAGAAATGGTGAAAGGAGAGAGTCACCCGGCAACTCGACCATCGTCCATTCGCACTGGGTAAGGCAGGGGCTCATTTTCACGTCGTTAACGAGCGTAATTTCGCCGGCGGCGGGATTAGCGTTTATATCTTGTTAGGATTTACGCGCTTACTTACGAGGCGGAGGCCTAATTCGACTCTGCCCTAGATCGCGTATATATCCTCCTTAAGAGAAATTTTAATCCGGCCTCTCCTAAGCCGATGTCTTGGGTAAGAACCCAATAGGCCTGTATAAATTTGAACCGAGCGCTCTGGGCTGTACGCAATAGAACGTGACAGTTGCCCCCGTAGTGTAAGTCTGGATGCTAAGCCTGTTGAAATTATTTATTGTTTCGTGCCCTATACGACTAGTAGAAAAAATAATGTTGTTAGATGATGTTAGATGTTGTTAGATGATGTCAGATAATGTTCGATGATGTTAGATGATGTTAGTTGACGTCAGGTGACGTTAGATGATGTTCATATATGTAGGAATGTCGTTTGGTAACTGTGCGTAATTAATTTGAATTTGCTAATGCATAGACCCAGACGAAATTTGTCCTGGCTTCTCACCCACCAACGTTTCTTTGATTTTAGTATCACATATTAAACGGCTAAATATTTTGAAAATGTCGGTACGCAGTCAATATTTTCTGAATTTGATTTTGCATATTCATGTTTGATCTTCTGTTGCAGGGTTATTTGGAGAGGTGGGAAACTTGCACTGACCCCCCACTAACCCAAGTCCAGTTGACCCACCTGTTCAGCAACCTCAAGGAAATTTACGATTTCAACGGGTCAGTATTCTTATTATATACATACAATAGTCGAAATTGTGGTTTAATTGTATGTAATTTCAATTAGATTACGCGTCTGTGGGTTCCGGACGATGCAGGACATGAATATCGACAGCGTTTTTCTGCCCCGTCACGTATGCACAATTTGATTGGTCGATTATTATACTCTAATGTAATAGTGGACTGTTACATTCAGAGAACTAGAAATAGATAATCAGCAAGCTTTGTGATTCTAGTCAAAATTAACTGGTGTTTAGCATTGCGATTACATTGTTCTGTACTGCAAGAGTTTTAAGTTACTAAATTTATCAGAGTAAATACTTTTGAAAAAGTTCAAATGATTTCTTAGTCTTTGTATTTTCTTAGGAAGGTTATGTTAAATTAAGTTTTATTTCTAAAAAATATATTTTCTTGCGAGTAAAACTCCATTCCTCTTAGCGCTTTATAAATCTCCCCTTTAGGTATATTAAATTTCCTTCAGTCTGGTCAAGGCCCTTTACAAATTGTTGATGTCGCCGTCGTTCTTCATCTTGTCCGCTCCCGATTAATACCCCGTAAACTTTGGCTTTTCAGAACTTTCCTGAGGGAGCTCGAGCAGTGCGGCCTGGACCCGGTCAAAGTGGCCAGGGCTTTCGTCAAGAACAACTCCGGCTTTTCCATCTACACCGAGTACTGCACCAACTACCCGAGGTAATTCAAATCTAGAAAATATGAAACATTTATCCGAGCATATCTCGCCCTTTTTTCTTATTTAAGAGTAGAAAATTATTATTCAGTGTATTAATTCAGATATTGCTATAATTCTGACTGGCGGCCATTTTAAATTCGTTACCAACAATAGTTACTCGGCGGCCATGATGTTCATTCGTGTCATTAACTGCTTTTAGAGTTCGTATCTGTATACTAAATTGACGAAGTTGATTATGTTTCACTTCTGGCCTGGCCAATAGCAATTTATAATTAGCATTGATTATTAATGATTGTTTTAAGAACTGTAAGTATGCTGACGGAACTGATGAGGAAGGAATCGACGGCGCGTCTATTCAGGGAAAGACAGGCGGCACTTCAGCACACATTACCCCTGGGCTCCTATCTCCTCAAGCCCGTTCAAAGGATTCTCAAGTATCATCTTTTACTACAGGTTGGTTGATTATATTTTTAAATTTCTGACTTAACCTTTGTCGGCGCGTTCCATCTGGTGGTTCACGGTTCTAACCACTTCCCTAATTCCAGTGTACTGGAGGATAGATTCTGCGTCACCTATTTCTATTGTATTTATTTACTGAAATCAAGAAATTTAAAAAAAGGCAAGTCACTCTTGTGTGAAGAAAACATTTCGGAGTTGTGTTTGGAAGTAATTGAAACCAAACGAAAACAGAATACAGTTTTTTTAAATGAAAGAAACTTCAAGTCTTCAGTTTGAGAAATTCATACTAGATGAAAGTGATATATTAGGATATAATGATATTTGAATAATGGGGCTGGGAGTAGACCCAATAAATATTTACATTTACAAAAATGAAAGTCAGTTATTTCTACCTTAAATCTCATTGAGAAAAACTTTCTGATTTACGAACATCCAACTCCTATAAATACCGTTATCTTTTTAATTATAAGAAATAAGACACCCTTTTTCCTTTCCAGAACATAGTGAAAAACCTGCAACCGGATGCTGAAGGCTATGGAGCGGTTGTTGATGCCCTATCAACGATGACGGCCATTGCCCACCACATCAACGAAATGAAGAGGAAACACGAGCACGCGGTCAGAGTCCAAGAGATACAGAGCCTTCTTCTAGGCTGGCATGTAAGCAGAACATAAAAACAGAACTGTAAAAAAGGAAATAATGAAATTGAAGTGATTTTTGTACAATTTTGGAAATCATATTTACTTCTTGGGTTAATTCTTGCAGTAAACCGTGTCAAGTATCTATAATATGGAGCAGAGATAAGGTGCAGATATGTACAATAAATATAACCACATTATTATAAATTATAATGACTATAAATTATTTTTTAAACTTATTTTTTAATTCATTGAATTTCTTACTTTCAAAGAAAGTTTTCTACACAACTGCAAAGACATCAATATTTTTAAATTTTCTGAAAAATATAAGTCATGTTTGATCATCTAGTTGTACACTACATCTCTATTAAAACAGGGGTGGTAAAAGTAATCATAATATTTTTCTTATATAAATTTTTAAATTCACATCATGTTAAAATCACACACCTATATGGAAGATTAAATTGTAAATTATAATTAAAACAGGGAGAAGATCTGACAACTTTTGGTGAACTGTGTGCAGAAGGTACATTCAGGATGGCGGGAGCCAAGGCTTTGAGGCACGCATTTCTGTTTGATCAGATACTTTTGATTACAAAGAAAAAGGAAGAGGGAATACTGGGATATAAAGCTCACATCATGGTCAGATTTCATTTTATATTTTCATATCTCATTCTATGAAATAAATATATAATTTTTATCAAAGAATATTGGGTTCAGTGTTATACACACATTTCTCTGATTACATTAATATAATCATAAAATATTTTCGCAGTGTTCAAACCTGATGTTGATTGAAAGTGTACCTGGTGAACCATTGAGCTTTCATGTCATTCCATTTGATAATCCTCGTCATCAGTACACTCTTCAGGTAATATACTCAGTTTTATTTGATCCCTTGTTTGTTTCTAATATTTTTATTATGAATTATTAAATCACATTTTTAAACAAATATATAGGCTAGGAGTTTGGAACAGAAACGCGAATGGACTCTGCAGCTGAAGAGGGTAATACTTGAAAATTACAATGCGGTGATACCATCTCATGCAAGGCAACTTGTTATGCAGTTGGGACAGAATAGATCCGATGGTAAGATATTGCATTTATCTGACTCTTTCTGGAAATAAACTTTTTTGTCATTACTTTTCCAAAATTAATTTCTCCTAGTGCGCTTCTAGCTGACAGCCAGTGCATTTTGTCTTATAACTAGAGTCTAATTTTTGTTTGGAAAATGATTTGTTGGAAAGTTACAATAGAATTCCTGTTTAGTTAAAATTAATTTCAACTGTTGAAACTGCTGGATAAATTAATCTACACAGTAACTGTCATGTTCACAGAGGAATTCTGTTGTATAATATTTTAATTTATAAATAATAATAAGTGATAATAATTCAGGCATCTTATTTATTTTATCTGATTTAATTGATATATAATTATTGACTTCTCTAATTATGCGCATGCCTAGTTTTAAGGAAATGGTGCTGCTTTAAGATAAACAGAATTAACTGAGAGTCAGGTGAGCCGTAGAGGTTGTAAAATGTAATTTATTACCGAGCTGCCCTGTATATAAAAACCCATGTGCATAAATATCATAGTTATATTCATCATTCCACTGATTTAGAGAACGTAGTTCAAATTTGCTTTTGATGTGCACTTAACCATTGGCTCACAAAAAAAAAATCATTCCATCATGTCTATATACACCATTTATGTACATTAGGAAAACATTTCTGAAGTATTAGTTTTGCATATTATATTTTGTGTTGCTTGTTAATATTCCATTTGTATTCCATTCATGAGTTCATTCATACAGTATTAAATTGTTGCTTTATTCTAATGATACTAGGTTGGACAGTTTTTTTTTGGTTTCTGTAAATAACTTGATTTGAAAACTTTGGAATTTATATCAAACCAAATGTAAATAATGTTATTTAGATACCTGTATGTTTTATTACTGCTTTAAAACACACAATGTGTGAACTTGAACTTTTTACTTACTTGATTTAATTGTTGTTGCTCACTGAGTAGTATAATTCTAGGCCATAGTTTTTGTACAGAGATATATATTTATTTGACCTACAAAGATTACATTATCTTTTTTGAAAACTGTTCCCTGTTTTCTGTATATTTATTAAGAGTGTGTGGTTATTGAAAATAGACTTAATATGAACAATCACTTGATGCTCGCAGATGAGATAATGGCTGAGAGAGCTACTCCCAAAAAACAGCACTCAGCCCCCGAATATTTGGAAAGGCGGAAACAGGAGAGAAGGAAATCAGAAACTGGTATTAGGGCCCGACTTAGGACAAGGTCTCGAAAATCTGATGTTGGCACTTGTCCAAAGGTAAGAGGAATAATTTGAAATGACAGTCAATGGTGAGCTGTAAATATTTCTATGATGGGTTGTGAAAGAACACATAATTTACATAAAAAACAAAGTATCTTTTAATGTTTTAAATAATTATATCTATAATGAATAGGGAATTATATTCTCAAAAACAGAGCCCAAATATTTATGAAATTATATTTTCTTTTGTAAGAATATTTTAATTTTTGGTTCCAAAATGTAAAACAAAACACTTACTCATGGACCCACTACAGCTCACCACTGCCTTTTATTATTTTTAATTGGATTCAATAAAGAAATGAAATAGATTTCTTTGATTTGTTACAAGGAATAATTGTGACATTCAATGCAGAATGTGTATCTGTAATTAATTCAGTAGTGTTAACAGAAATTGGAGCACAACTGCTAGAAAAAAAAATGCTATTATATCACTGCACAGTTCAGTAGCATGCTCTATATATTGGCTGGCACGTACTAATAATGTATATAGAACGTAATACAGTAAATCACCTGAATTCTATTCAGTAGATAACACAATGCTTTTTATTTAATTTTAACATAAAATATAGTTCCAAGAAATGCTCTAATCTTCCCAAGTTAACTAAAACATTACTTATTGCAGAAGACATTAAGGTCCCAGAATGATGGATGGATAATTTCTCTCAGATTGAAATCCAAGTCTGAATAATACCAAGAATATAATATTTCTTATATATAGATAGACTTTGAGTCGTAAGCTACAATGTCCCTGGTCAAACACCTAGTTGAAAGAGATTAGGTCATTCAAACAGAAGATAGAAATGCTATGTATAAAATACATACACCCATTTACACCCCCGTACACCCATAATATACACCTGTTTATACAATGATTTCTGATGGTGCCATTTATTGTTTGTAAATTCAGACAGCTAGCTACCGTGTTCAAAAAATGAAATTTGATTTATAGGTTAAATATTTACTAGGCTTGATTGAGTAATAACTGATTTATATTCATAATTCAAATTATTAATTTAGGCTCAGCAAAGAGTACGAAGGAACAGTCAGTACCCATGCGAGGATGGCGCACTGTCACCCACTGAAATCACAACAGTAAGTTTACATTTCAAAATTTTCCTTTAAAAAAAACAGAAGAAGAAAAGAACTTCAATCAAGTTATAGAAAAAAAAATTACTAACAGGAAGAAACAAAAACCAAATCATTTGACTGTTATGGTAAAGAAACATAATAAGCATAATCTTTTTCTTTAGGTCAATCGTATTAAAGATCTTTCTATGAGAACTTGCTACAAATCAGGTGCTTGGTTAGGAGAGTTACTTCTGTAAATTTTGACAACTGGAAAATGGTAAATAAACACACGCCCCTTGATGGTTACTACATTTTGTTTTGTCTGCAAATGCACTGTGGTGGACATTGTTTGTACCTATATCTCCATTTGTGGAATTTGGTCGAGTTTGTAACAAAACATTTATTTAATAACATCCACACTGTCCTAACTGCAATACTATTAGTTTAAAATTAATAGTTAGAACCTTGTAAAATGTTATTACGTAATCCCTGTATAGTATTCATCCTTTAATATGTCTAAATACCCAGAAATAGTACCAAATTGTGTTCCTGTGTATATAATAGATATACCCTTCCACAGTTTCTTGAATGTGTTCTTGAAGAGCCATGCAGACACTAAAAAAACTAATGACAAACTAAAATACTAATTCTGGGAACATTTTCAGTATAAATGAATAGATTTCAATACACATAAAAAGATGACTCTAACCTAATAATATAAAACATTAATATACTGTGTAAAATGCTATGCACAATTCATTGAATTGAGTTTATGATCTGATAATACACCTCAGGACTAACAACATCTCAATTTACTCTAAATTTTTTTTTATTTCCACTCATTTGTAGTAATTTTTGAAACTGACTCATTGAAAATGACTGGCGTTTTATGATCAGAAGACATATATAAACACACAATAATACATAAATAATACATTTATAAATTCTTCTACCTACTATTATCTCGAATAGAGTCATGATAATCATGATACTTTTTAATAATTGAAAAGGTAAGGTATTGAACTTAATTTATTAAATTGTTCCTATCCTTTAGGGCCTAATATTACATATTACACAGTAGAAAATTGTGCCACTTGTTCATTGTATGCTTTTGCTTGACTCAATATTCGCTTGAAAAATGCACAATTGATTTAAATGTTTTATAGAATTATCATAGTTTGGAATAGTTGTTATGTGGTCTCCGAGAGTTTTGAATACCGCAGTTTTCTCGGTCTTTTGTCTCTTTTCGTAGGTTTGTTCTTTTGCCAGACCGGTTTTGGCTGCACGCCATCTTCAGTTGCCGTCTCTGTGAGATGGGCGTGGTGAGTCAATTTGGCATATTTGGTGCTTGTTGGGCATCCTGTCACCACTTTTACTGTGGAGGTTGTCTTGTTTGTCGTGTATATATATATATATATATATATATATATATATATATATATATATAAATGGGTTCAGGCATTGTTGTATAGTTGGTTTTTGGGAATGCCATTGATCCTCAGGGAATTGGTTAAGCGACTTATGGTCGTTTTTAGATTATTGTGTGGTTGAGAGTTCCATGTTTCTTTTGTTTAGCAGCATAAACGGGGTGAATGTGGAGTCACGCTGTGACTTTATTTTGTCATTTATTATCTTCTTTTGTTTGTTGAACATAATAAATGAGAAAATAAACTCACAATGTAACTCCAAATTCACCCCATTGAGACATCTAAACCTTAACTAAAGAAACGTAGTGACTGCAACCACCCAATAAACCAAAAAAGATAACCAAAACCCTAAGGGTCTAAAAAATGACATTAGTAAACACCAAATAGGAAACAAGGACGGAACCCGAATATATACACATCAAACCAGACACAAACGTGTCTAACAAAAGACCTAACCAGCGGGAGGAGACACAGGATCACACAAGACCGAGAAAAACTACAGTGTTATTATACTTCTCTGTATTAAATGATCATTTTTTGTCACATACACGCATTTCACAATACGAAAATATTGTAATTACACACACACAATTTGTGTAGTTAGTTATGCGTGTAAAACATTTTATTAATAATTGTTTTTATAATGTTTGTTTTGCCACGAAGTCGGTGGTTTCGCATTAATTGATCTTATGATCGAAGTTACAAAACTTTTCGCACGAAATTGTAAATATATACAGTTATAACGAGTGAGCATTATCGTAGTCAGTTATAATTATTTTAATAATAATAATCCGATGTTAGTAAATCCACTTGAAAGTAATATAACAGACAATATGACAATAATATAACTGACCAATGCAATTTTGCGACACTTTCCGATACAACTCTTTCACCGGCCGATATTTATTTGTAGGAGCAGTGCGGAGGGATGAGGCGCAAATCCGAGCCGGGCTGTTACTCGAACAGCGTACTACGAGAAGATACGTCCGAAGGGGTATCGACAGAACAGTTACACATACCGGAAGAACCCACGACACAAGCGGAGAAGAAAAGAACACTGGAGGAAATAGTGAGCCAGCTCCTGATGCAGAACAAGGAGTTCCAGAGGGTACTGAAGAAACAGAGGCATATCACGAGGAGGCAGCGAGGAGTGGAGACGAGTGAGGACGAGGAGGAGGCGGGAGAGGGAGCGGGCGGGACGACGGGGACGGGCACGGTCGCCGGGGGCGGGGGCGGCACGCTGAGCAGGACCAAGGGCGGCGGCAGCTTCAGCCTCTCGAGGTCGACCAGGAGCCTGGCGCTCAACCACCAGACCAGGGACTCGGACTACGACAACTTGCACAACGTGTGGGACAACGGGAGAGCGGAAGGAGGCGGGGCTCGGGGGGCCGGAGGCCTGAAGAGGGCCCAGTCGTTCACCAGCCAGGGATACAGCTCACCGGACACCTCACTCTCGGGCAGCCAGGCCTCCTTCGAGGGGCCGACCTCACCGGCCGTATGGCTCAAACAACAACAACAACACCTGGCCACTCCCACCACAAACAAGGCCGGCTCACTGCCCAGAGGCTTCCAACTGGGAGCACCGCCGATAGACTGGCACCACCACAGAGCCAGGATATCGCCCGACAGGCCTTTCACCATCGCCTCCGATAAGCCCCAAGAGCTCAATCTGGAGGACATGCAACACTACGTCGAGACCCAAAGAGAAACTCCGCTGTTGACCAGGCACAGGTTCCCCCTGGACGATAACACGACCGAGGAGGAGAGCAGCACCCCGGACGCCAGCACGCACAATTTGGACGATGTGCACCCCGAGTACAGGATATACAGGAGCGGCCTGTCTAGGGCCACCCTGCGCCAGGTCCTGTCCAGTGTCGGCGGCAAGTTGGCCAGCCTCAGGCTCAGCTCGGAGACCCTCGACCAGCTCGACCCGGAGAACAGGGCCAACAAAATAATGCAAGCGTTCGCTAAGACATTCAACAAGTCGAAGAAGAGCGAAGAGTCCGACCTGCCCGTCTACAAACAGGGCAGTTCTGGACTGGGCGCCAGGATAGCGCACGGCACCGAGACCTCCGACTACGCCGACCCCAGGACTCTGTTCCCGAACATCACTCCCTCGAAGAAGGCCGCTTCTCTGCTGGGCATCAGGCCCTACTCGGTGTTGTCTCTCGTCTCCAACCTGACTTCTTCGTCGTCGTCCGGGTACGCGGGCAGCTCCGGCTCTTCGTCCAAGGACGGCCGAACGCCGGCTACTCCCCCACAACCGCCCCCGCCACCGCCCCAGGCCCCTCCCAAGCGGGACGATAATACGGAAAGCGATGGCTCCGCCGACAGTTATTACGAGAGGACGTTCGAGGCTATGGAATCCACGATGGACGTTGAAGTATACAGAGATAGTGCCATCTTCAGTGAGCCGGAAGATATATTGGAACATTACATGCCGAAATTGATGGCGGCCTCGAAGAAAGTGCCACCTCCCGTACCTGAGAAACCTACAAACTTAAAGGCTATCTTGAGGTCGGTGGAGACTACCAAGAGCGTTACGGTTCAACAGTGTTCGGGAGACAAGTCGAGTGATAATTCTCCTGTAGACAGGCAGGAGGATGAGTGCGATTCCAGCTCTGTAGCATCTACAGTCATAGAAGCTACTACGACCAAAGGCTGGGTCAAACACGTTATCTGCAAGATACAAGGTGAATCCAATAATTGAGCTCTCTTTTTCATTGTCCCACTTTGTACATAGTGACCCGCACAATCTATCATCGTACTATTGTTAAATATATTTCAGGGATATGACAATATGTATAATTTGTCAATGTATATATTTATGTATTAGTATCCTATTCCTATTATATTTATATTAATTATAAAGCCAACTTTAATTATTTGTTTAACTTTATGTCGCCTTTTTATGTATATATAATATCTGTGCTTTACACTCATCTTGTGTAAATTTTGTTTGAAATAAAACAGTAAATGAAATGCGATGGAGTGTAACATCTACTCGGTGTCCTTAATTTATGAGACTAGTTATTTATAATATTTTCTAGCTGGTAATAGAAAAGATATCAGAATGTTCAAAAGAATTCTTCCTTGTCAATAAATTTAGTCTGAAAACTTAACCCGACTATGAATCATGTGACAATACAATACAATAAAAGTAGCGAAAGCTTTATTTTATGTATTATACAGTAAGGGTTTGAACTCAATTACATTGAGAAAGTATTAATAATGTAGAACAATTATGGTAAATTTGTAATTAGAATATTAAATAATATTGCATGAACTGTTTATCAATAGATAAAAATCTATTTTCCCTCATACATAATGGAATTTGTAAGTTAAATAATAAATATACTATAAGTTCATCATGCACATAGTTAATTGTGTCAGTACTGGTATGTTATTTAATTATTTAAATAAGCCTGTAATATTTTGATATCTTACTGAGCTGCCATAAATACAATACATATAGCTACAATATGTTGTGTTTACTATTATAAAGTCCCAATAATACCCAGTCTTGTGTCTGTATTAACAACAGGTAAGAAAAATCGTATAACAAATTTGGAGCTGTTTACAATGATGAAATAAGGTATGGTATTAATGAATAAAAAAGGTATTGAAATAGGAATTGAGGACTATCAGTTGTCCAGCAGAACAGCAGTTTTCTCAGGGTGAAAAACAGTTAAAACCAGTTTTCTATTGCTTTAATTTGAGGAGTATTCATGATAGATTTCATGTGGTTCTGTCTCTTCTTGCTGGTTTGGTCTTGGTTGTTTGTGTGTGTGAGTATATATATATATATATATATATATATATATATATATATATATATATATATAACACCCTCAGGGGGCGCTAGTTTATGGGTGCAAGTGTACCCAACGAACTTTAGTTAAGTACATTTCCGCACCACCCTCAGGGGGGCGCTAGTTTATCGGTGCAAGTGTACCGAACGAACTTTAGTTAAGTACATTTCCGCACCACCCTCAAGGAGCGCTAGTTTATCGGTGCAAGTGTACCGAACGAACTTTAGTTAAGTACATTTCCGCACCACCCTCAAGGGGCGCTAGTTTATCGGTGCAAGTGTACCGAACGAACTTTAGTTAAGTACATTTCCGCACCACCCTCAAGGGGCGCTAGTTTATCGGTGCAAGTGTACCGAACGAACTTTAGTTAAGTACATTTCCGCACCACCCTCAAGGGCGCTAGTTTATCGGTGCAAGTGTACCGAACGAACTTTAGTTAAGTACATTTCCGCACCACCCTCAAGGGCGCTAGTTTATCGGTGCAAGTGTACCGAACGAACTTTAGTTAAGTACATTTCCGCACCACCCTCAAGGGGCGCTAGTTTATCGGTGCAAGTGTACCGAACGAACTTTAGTTAAGTACATTTCCGCACCACCCTCAAGGGGCGCTAGTTTATCGGTGCAAGTGTACCGAACGAACTTTAGTTAAGTACATTTCCGCACCACCCTCAAGGGGCGCTAGTTTATCGGTGCAAGTGTACCGAACGAACTTTAGTTAAGTACATTTCCGCACCACCCTCAAGGGCGCTAGTTTATCGGTGCAAGTGTACCGAACGAACTTTAGTTAAGTACATTTCCGCACCACCCTCAAGGGGCGCTAGTTTATCGGTGCAAGTGTACCGAACGAACTTTAGTTAAGTACATTTCCGCACCACCCTCAAGGGGCGCTAGTTTATCGGTGCAAGTGTACCGAACGAACTTTAGTTAAGTACATTTCCGCACCACCCTCAAGGGGCGCTAGTTTATCGGTGCAAGTGTACCGAACGAACTTTAGTTAAGTACATTTCCGCACCACCCTCACGGAGCGCTAGTTTATCGGTGCAAGTGTACCCAACGAACTTTAGTTGAATAAATTTCCAACTTGCGCCAATAAACTAGCGCCCCCTGAGGGTGATGTGGAAATTAATTCAAAATTATAAGCTGAGTAATCAGCCCCTGTTAACAAATTCAACGATTTTAGAAAAAAAATTCTGTTCTGTTATAAAACGAAGAGGATAAAATAGGACTGCGTAATACAAATAAAATATATATTTATACAAATAATTTCATACAAAAATAATATGAATTTTAGGTTGAAAATATATAAAACAACACATTGCATGTATGTTTATTAATAAAATGGGAATCTGATGAACCAACCAAAGGAAATTCTAAATTCTATTAAATTTAATTTTTCTGTACATACAAACATAAAAACACATATTTACAAAAAGTGAAACAATTAATATCCAAAATAAATTGCCCATACAATTAACACTGATGTACACAAGAAATTTCTATTATTCCATTCAAATAATTATCCAATACCTAGCAGTACATTTTTTACTTGTGTGGGCATGATTAAGGTAGAACATTAAAACATTTCAAGTTTTTCTGTCTGCTCTCGCTGGTTTTGTCTTCTGCTATTTTTTTGTTGCTTCTTTCTATAGCACCAAAGTACAATTTAATTTTTAATTTTCTTTTTTTATCGAATCCATAGAGCCCCTATATCCATGTAGTTCGATGGGAAAAGTGTAACCTATATCAAAGGAGGCCCCACACCCGACTCCAAAGAACCGACTTAAACAGAAAATTTGGACTCTTAAGGCCATTACTAAAACGAACATCGAAATTTACCTTAAGCAACAAACTAACAATATACAAAGCCATACTGAAACCGACATGGACATGGAATTGAGCTATGGGGTTCCACCGAGACATCCGACATCGCTCGCATCCAGAGATTCCAATCAAAAGTCCTTCGCACCATCCTCGTTGCTCCCCGGTATGTTTCTAACCAGACAATCCACAATGACCTAAACATACCAACAGTCGACGAAGTCGCAAAATCCCGGTTCCTGAAGTTCCACTCCCGCCTTTCTCCTCATCCTAATCCACCCGTTCAGTCCCTCTCCTCTCTTACCCATCCATTAAACCCCCGCGTCGGCTTGAACGCCGTTGGCCAAGAGATCTTCTTAGCCAGTAGAGTTGTTTTACCGAGCCATAAATTATTTCATCCATTGTGAAAAGTGCCGTCATCGGATGGTTTCTTTGTCGAGCCATTCAAGTGAGAAACATACACTCAACACTTGTACATATAATTATATTATAATTGATTGTACAAATAAAGAAAAAAAAAATATCAAAGGAGGAGACAGAAATCGCAGGCCACAAAACAGGTATTATAAATTAGAACATTTAATGCGCAGAATAATTTATACAGGTAAAATAGAATAGGGACAGGAAGTGAGTTAAAGACCCATGATGACGGTAGTGGCGGAGATGGGCGTGTGGGTGGGGGCGCAGGCCTGTCTGACGCTCATCTCCCAAGTGTCGAGCAGCTGGGAGACGGTGAATTTGGTGGGGAGTTTGGCGACGCGCGACCTCAGCGCCGACTGGACGTTGAGGAGGAAAGCGGTGGCCGAGTGCTCGTGCGCGGCGAGGTGACAGCGCGGCGGCGTCGCCGGGTAGTCCTCCGGCACGGTCAGAGACACCGGCGGCACGCAAGGCAGGTGCCGGTCGTCCAGCCAACACACCAACTGGACACTCCTCGAGCCCACCACCTGAGTCGGGTCCAAGCTCACCTACACACAATAGACAAACCTCTTTAATAACAAACAGGCTCCACCGTTACGCGTGAAATTATCAACACTCCAGTACGATTCTTACATACAATACAGTATAACCCACAGATAATCCAACATACAATTAGGTATGTTCAGAACTAAAATGGTAACGCGTAGTTCTCATTTTACAAGAGAACATCCAATTATATCGTTCTATTGTGGTATATTTTTAACTTATTGCAGTTTATCACAATTAATGGATATTTTTCATTTAAAGTGGATACTCGATCGGGTAAACCGAGCGGTATTACTTGCATGGAGGTAATTAAATAACTGTTAACTCTCTTGTTACAAACCTACATTATTCTGAGTGAAAACGTCTCCCCATCAATGCCGGTTGAACAAAAATTGATAATGCCCCAAATTCTTATTGAAGCGTAAAGACGTGTGGAAAAAATAATTGGTCCATTCTTTTTATAATTTGGATTTAATTTAAGTACCTTCTTTTTTTGTTAGAAATGCTATCGGAGGTGGGAATAATTTTACCTTGAACCTTTGGTCAAGCCTGGCTATTTCTCCTTGTAATACTTCCGGGATATCATCTATCGGTTCTTCTACTTTCTTCTTTTTTAAGGGTGGAGGTAACATCCTAAGGGAGAACAACCAGTTTAAGAATCATTCAAAAAAAGTAATAACAACATAATCGAGATTAACAAATTATGTTTTGTTCTTTATCCTGTAGAGATCAAAAATGCCGTTATTTTCTTAAAGATAAGAAAATAATTTCTCTCAGCGACTAAATTTAAATTACCACAAGGCATAGTTAAAAATGGTTCAAATTTTAAAAAGTATACTGTAAAAGAATTAGTTAAGCGATAGAAAAGGTTATATCTTAGAGCTGTTTCTTTGTTGTTTATGTACATACTTAATGTCTGAACCAAAGAGAGCTTCCATACAAGGTCCGAAGGTTCTGTGCAATGTGTGATTGATAACCGGACTCTGAAGATGGCTCCTCAATGCTTCTATAAGTGGATGTTGTTCTCTAACAACTTGGCCTGCACCACCGCCCTCACCCTAGATACAGATAATACTGAATAAATCTATAGAAATATTCGTACCAATAAAACTTATCAGTTATGAAAAATAAAATATGACAGATTATCAGACATAAGGAAGTAGCTTACTCTCTTCAGATCAAGTTTTTCTAATACCGCTTCACATTTAAGAAGAGTTTCAAGTGGCATCCTTTTATTAGGATTTGTCAGCATGTCCAGCAATGTTTTCATCTTACTTAATTTGTCCAAATCTAAGAACGATACACAACACAAATTGAATTAACATAAGATATTAACAATTACTTTATTGAGAATTGAACAATAATAAAAAATCAGAAATATTACATTATCCGATTAAACAATCTAGTCTGAAATTCAAAATGAAAATTACTACCATCATTTCCAACACGCGCTATCATCCGTCTGAGTGGTTCAATATACTTGCTGAGCTGTCTGATTTTGTCCCTGTAGACTGTGTCCTCATGAAGGCCACATGGACTGGGTGTTGGAACACCGCCTCCTCCACCAGGTGTATTCAAACAGCTGCTTGGCGAGGAGGCCATACCTGAAAATCACAAATTGTTAAATTCATGGATCATTAAATTTAAAGAACATATTTTTATCAGATCTAAACAACAATTTATCTCTCATTAATTTATTTAATATTTGTTTCATAATAAAAAAAATAAAAACCAATATTAGAGACCAAAATTACACCTCGCTATACCTTATTATATAAATTATTAACAAATAAGTACTACTGCCTGAATACAGTTAAACTAAATAATTTCAGAAGTATTATTAAAGTGAAAAATCACTGAACATATATAGATTTACCTATTGATCTAATTGATCCTTGTATAGTTGTGGCCAACTGTGGGTTACTTGGAGAAGGGACCAAAGCTGGGGAAGGTACCATCTGATTTCTGATTGCAAAAAATAAACAATATTATTATATATAGAACTAAACCAAAAATTGGTTGTATATATATATATATATATATATATATATATATATATATATATATATATATATATATATATATACACACACATACACACACATATATATATATATATATATACATATATACACACATACATATATAATGATAACTAAAAGGTGATTTATCATAAGAGATTTTTAAAATTAATTTTATACATTGTTTATAACATACGCTTGTATAGCTGCTGGAGATACATTGGGAGGTGTTGGACTTTGACTAAAATACTGAGTGGGACCAACACTTCTCGGACCCACGAATCCACCTGGACCTGCTTGGCTACCAATCAGCATTCCAGCATCCTAAATGAAATATTACATTATAAAAGGAAATGTACTTTTTGAGAGTGACAGTAAATTTTTAAATGTAACAAAAATGATTACAAATGCTATTTATTCGTATACAAGTGCAGACAAGTAACAAATTCACTTGCAAAGAGGTTGGTTTAAACACAGAGATTTTTATGGGGGGTTACCTCCCTAGTGGAGAGGTGACAACCAATCACTATTAAAGGCATAACTAGAATCAGCCCTTGATGACACATCCAGGGCATTTTGTTAATAACCCAAAATAATATCTGGCATCACAGAGAGCCATGCAAAGTTCCAGAAAGATTTATACTATTACTGTATAATGATTGTTAAGTGAATGGAACATACTTTGTATACACTTTCATGGAAACAATGTATTTAATATAAAATATATTTGTTCTTACCTTCCTCTGCGCCATGTGTGGAGGTGTCTGCATTTGAGGACTGCCCAGCTGTGGAACCATACCCTGAGCTCCCACACCCACACCACCGCCGACCATCATATTACCACCAATCATGCCAGCCTGAACCTAAAAATACCATAAATAAATTACCAAATATCTTGAAAAAAATGTTTATGGTTATGCTTTTGTATAAGTTATGTTGTTTTTAATTAGGCCAAAAATGAGATTTCAATATAAAAAAGAGATTTCAATATAAAATTGTACAACTAGATATCACAAATAAAAAATTTTATTTAATCATTTTTCATTAAGTTTGGTGTCCATATTCGACACATCTTCTGACAACTAAAAAAGAATACTTACTTTTATAAATATGTAATTTAAAAATAGCTAATACGTCTATAATAACAATTTGTTACTATAGCATCAATGAATGTTAAAAATAAAAGTTAAAAATAAAATTGTCTAGTGATATCTGATAAGTCACATAACTCACTTGAGGCATGCCTTGTTTTTGTTGAATTACTGGCCTGGTGTTCATGACTGGCATCACTGAAAAATAGAACACAAATAGGAGAAACATCAAAAATTATTTACTAACAAAATTTAGAAATTAATGACAAATTTTAATCACTCAAGACATATTCAAGATAAAGGAAAAGAAATCACTTAATGTGAAAATTTAATTAATATATTTCAAACATTCAGTCTCTTTTTATCTTAGCGCATAAAGGAAAATTTGAAGAAATTTTGCTTACTGTTGGGATTGGTTGGTTGTTGAGGTACTACAGGATTGAGACCCATCATTTGGCTTCCTCCTGGAACAAATGAAAATTTCACTACAACATGAGCAGAAATAAAAATAAAGAAAATCGATCAGATCCCCTTTGACAATCAGCCCAACGCAACACCACTGTTCCACTTACTAACTTTAGATCTGGTTTACAACAGTAAAAGACAAGAGCAGGTCTGTTCAAGCACCAAGGCAAAATGGCATAAACAAGATTAAAAGCAAACTGCCCTTCTAATATTTAGAATGTTATAAATAAATTACTGATGTTACACAATTAAATCACTTCTACAACTACACTATAAAATAGACTGGAATACACGATATGACAAAATGTATTACAGTATATACCATAATTCTTTATGTGTGTACACTGTATGTATACTGTAAACTGGATCCTAGATAAAACAAAATAGTATTATTTAGCACAGAAAAATAATCCTAGATGTTGACAATTTCAAGTTACGTCACATGACTTGAAACTCATGTGGCAACTCTCACTCACAGAAGACAAGAATTGTTTACCATCAATTACATCACAGTTGGAGTTATGGCCAGAAATCTTGAATCCTTCACGGTACAAACCTACAATGCTTTGAAATAGACAATATCACATTCATGTCATTTACTAAGATGAAATACTAAATTCAACACAAGACTACTGCCAATTTACTTAATTATAAAAAGAAGTGTTAATTTCTTGTTAAATTACTAAGTATAGAATAATGATACGAACAAATAATAATTCTTGTTTAGTTTTCATTTGTTAGCATTTTTCCTATGTAAGAATGTGATGAAATAATGCAGTTATATATTGCCCACAGAAGTTGACATCACAACTAATACAGCAGTCGCCCAAGAAAAGTCAGAACAACAAAAGAAAACAGTCTGAGTACAATCTCGGATACCATCTGGCTGGATAAATGCCGAATGTTCTACAGAAGTTCAAGAACAGCCAAAACCAGCATAGATTCACTACACAAGCAGGATAGGATAGAATATGGCATTTTTCATTTTTTTCCCCGCAGACTAATAAGCACTTCTCCAGAAAATGTTATACTAGTAGAGGAGAAAAACAGGATTAAACATGTTATATTATCCCATATTATGTTGGGGTAAGAATCATCCCCATTACCAGCGCAATATGAAAAGTGCACATTGTAAGAGACAGACACATACACGCGCACACTCACACATACAAAATATAGTGGCACAAGAACGTGAACAGTAGCTAGTGGGGAGAGAAGAGGGGTAAGGAGTTGTGGCCTGAAATTTAAGATTTGTCTAATACTATAAAGCAACGAAAACAATAAGCGACACTTAAAAAGAGTCCAAATTAAAACAGAATAGTTTCCAGACCTTGTCTGGCGAGATTCTGCAGGGCATTGATGGGGTCCTGCATGCTCTGACCTTGGGTATTACTACCCGGTCCGACACCTTTCTTTGTATCTGAAATACACCATCTTAGTCAAATAATCTTCAACCGCGTACCATTAAGTTTTTTCAATGGGATTGTCAAAAAAAAGTAAATAAAATTAAAAGTCGATTGGAGCAAAAATGTTACTTACTCATTTCTCTTACATGCAGAATTAACTTGGCAACAAACGCCATATACTCTTCCTAAAAAAGATACAAAACATATTAATATATTAAACAATCTTAAGCAACCAATTTAACTACTGTAATGATTAACTAAAGCATTTAAATAAAACTGAGTTCTCTTCATAATAAGGAACAATTATTGCGTGTTTATATAATTCACCAGACACTAATCATTCTTCATAACTATTAAGTGCCATAACATTTCTCACACTGTCTTCAAAAAATTAAATAAAGAAAGTGAACAGAGGAGACAATGACAAATATTTTAATTAAAAAAATTAAAGGTTTCAGCAATAACTTTCACCACTAGCTTAGATGGTCTAACAAATTTATTTTGTGATACTTACTCTGGTTTTAGCTTTTTGAAATACGTGGTTTTCCATTTCACCACCTTTCCTTCCCGTGTGCATTGCAGAAGCCTGTAACGCTTCATCACTGGAAATTGTGACAGAAATTAAAAAAATACTAGTCATAATTTAAAGACAGATTCAGATATTTAGCTATATAACTTCTGTTACTTACATTTTATTTACTACGCTTTGTCTGAAGGCCGGAGTTCTCCAGGAATTTTCGTCTCCCGACATAATGAGAATACACAAAATATAACAAACCGATAACCTACTCCGAACGAAGAGAACAGCACTAGCAAACTACTAAGTGAAAGTAGGTTACAGTTGCCAATGCCTACTAGATCTGTGACGTTTTAATTCTCTATAAAAAATATCACGTTATGCCTTAATAGCTATCGATATATAAAAAACATGTTATTTTTAAAATAGCACGACTTTAGTATATCCTATATTTTAGTATTTTCCTTTATATAAAAAACGGGGTTAATATTTACTACAGGGGCCCCCTAGGTTATCGATCGTGTTCTATATATCGATATATACGGGTGAATCGATGTCGTCAGCTGGGTCGGCCATCTTTGTTTTCACATCGCGTACATTTATTAAGGCGTCCGACGGGGTTTTTTAGTAAAAGGAAAGAAAGTAATTATGACGCGAAAAGAAATATATAAAAAATAATATAATAAAACTAACACTTCCTCCATGTGTGCTCAAAATTGTTTGCACTCTATCTTTACTCCTTTCTTCTGTCCTATTTAAAGAAAAATACACGCTAAAATATAAGCATTAGCAATATTTACAAATCGCCCCTCTATATTGTGCCTCTCTCTGTCCCTTAACAAGGTAACCCTTTGAAGAAGTTCACTGTATTGATTTTGGCCATAAGCCTCCTGAATCTTCAATCCCTTGCTCCAGCCTGTTTTTGGAAATACAATTTTTATGATTTTATTGACTATAATTTGTTTGTTAATATTTGTCAAATGTGTGACAAGGCCATCACCTTGATTTTTTTAAATATGGCCTTGATTTTTAATATGATTGATTATTTTTAATTTTGATCTTTTATAAGACATTTTTATCCCTTATCATTTTTTTAATATGGCCTATTTGCTAATTTGATGGGTGAGTATAAATGTAAGCAGTTAATATGTAATTCTTGATTCCATCTTCTTTTAACAAAAATAAAAATACTTCCTTGTTAAAGTATTACCATAACAAGAAAGTTCATTTAACTCATTTTATTATCTATCTCCAATTTAGTAGTAAAATATTGTATTCAATCTAGTTACCTGTGCTCTATGATAATGTGCTCTAATTAAACAGAGTATTTAGAATGTAAAATTTCCAAAATTTATTAGTAAAGTACACACAGATGTGGGATATCAATGAACACTGTCATCACATGTACTATACATATATAATAGTAACAAGGCTGACATGATGTTTCATTCCCAGGCAATACATTACCTTTATATTACCAATGCTAATGACAATAGCAAGCAGCCAGAACAGGTTTTGGATCAAATAAAAAATGATAGAAGAAAATCGCATGAGTGATGTGGAACCTGATTTATGTTATTGTGTTAAAAGATATTTTAATATGTATTTAATATAAATAAATAATCAAGTACATAAAACTGAACAGAAAGCATAGTCTCCCTAAATAATTTTCATATAGTTGTCATCTTAATTGTATATAGTTACTTATAATTTTCACTCACCAGCAGAATTCATTTCAATAGTTGTCAGTTAGTTTATTAATGTATAGTGTGTGTGATTAGGAGTAATTGTAGCATGACCTTAAGAAGTATAGTATTTAAAATAATTACTAATCATTCCATGTGAGTAGTAATTTTCTCACTATTTTTCAAAGCTTAATCCTTTAAAAACATTATTTCATTGAAATAATGATATATTAATAAATTGAAATGTTTAATTTATATTTTGAACTGATTTAATGATTCAAGAAGATTATCCAATGTTATACATTGACTTCCTCCCTGGAGGAATTATAATTGTGTATAAATAAGTTAATAATCAACAAACTTACTTCCATTTGAAATATCCAAACAACCGGATTACAGATCATATTTTATAATTCATTAGAAATGTTTATTTTTTATTTATAATGTAATTATTCAAAATAGCAGATACATTTTTTTATTGATGCCAATGTGGTTCTTTTTCCAGGTGTCAATTTATGTTGTTGAAGATGTCTTTATGGCATATTATTATATTCATTTATATCTGTTGTTTGTATATAGTAATTGAATAATACAATTGTTAATCATAAGAATTAAATTTGTCACACTACCAGACAGAAATCACAGGTTAGCATTAACTACATATATTTTATGTATGATTTTCAAATATTTAATTGATTTAAAAGTTTTTGGTCATGGGTGATTAATCCCAGGACAGTATTCACTGCAGTAGTTCTATTTTGAAAGTTTGGAACATACTTAGTATTTTACCTGACTCTTTAGATGCAAAAAGACAAAATAAATTAATATCTTTGCAGGGACTAACTTATTATAACACCAAGGAGATAAGTAACGAACAGGAGAAATCTATTTGATTAAATTATAATTAAATAAACAAATAAAGCAGATAAATATGTTCTAAAAAAATCAAGGATCATTCTGCAGTAAGGTGCAGAAACAAAATGAGCTTTAATTTTAAAATAAAATGAATTAACGCATATCCTCCTGGGACTCCATACTTATCCCATTCTCATAGTTTAAAAAATATTTAAACAGAACTAATTAAAGGAGTTGGTGAAAAAATATTTTTCTTGACACAATACTATAAAAAGTGTACAAAATTAAATATAATTGATTAGTTACCATAATTTCAATATTGTTTAATAATAATAATTTGTGATGTCAACATCACATATGGATGTGGATCCATAACATAACATTATAGTTCAACAAATAATGTTAATACGTATAAATATTAAAATAATAACAATTATGGTTTTCATTTAATGTGAAAGTAAAGTGAAATTATTATCTTTTCAAACTAAATCTTTCAGGGACATGTAGGAAGGGCAAGAATTAAAAATGAAGATAAACTGTTTATTTTTTAAACCAATTAGATTAATTTTTCTTGGTTTAAAAAAATATCTTGTATATGAACAAATAAGTATATTAATCTACCTTTTATTGCAAGATGATGGTATAATTCAATGGCCATAAGTTATTACTGTTCAATGAGAAAAATAACAAAATTTTAAACAAACCATTACATCATCTTGTGTGAAATAATATCCCAGGTACAAATTACTTAGCCAAGGTTATGAGTATAACGTGAATGTACATTTTAAAATGTATATTTAATACAATTCTGTATCAATCCTCCAAGTTGTTAATTGTACAAATTTACTGATTTTTCAATGGCTTGGGTTATAAAGAAAAAGTACTCCTTAACGAACAGGATCAAAATATATTGAACTAGGAATATAGGTTGATAACAACATCTATCTGGCAGTGAACAACTTGTATTTACATATAGGCAAACTGTGTTGTTCATAATACCAAGATGTGTACGTGTGTGTGTGTATGTAACAAGAGGTACCAAGATATAATGTAAATTTAAATACATTCATATAATTAATGGATTCATTAGCAACATGATTCGTACCTAAATACTGTTCTGTATTCCTAGAAGTAACAATTTGTGACTACATTACTAACAATAATGATGCCATAGTACATCAAATCAATAACTCCAAATAGTGATAACATTTTTGAAGGAATTTCATTCACAACAATTATAGGTATTTAATGAGCGCATCTATAAAATTTTAAATTCTCAACGGCCACTTTATTTTTATCATACAGTATTTAATAGAATTTAATTTCATAACCTTCAAAAACTAATTCAAAAGTATTCCCTTAAAGCTAAGAAACAAGTATAAAAACTCAATAAATAATTGCCCAAAATGTTACAAACATTAAAACAAGATGGCAGCTCTTGAAGCATTACAACTAGTATAATATTACATAATGACTAGAACTATTATTAGTGATACCTAGAACTAAGTGAATGTTTCCTACAAGAGGTTTTTTTTTTAAATAACGAACTATATTTCCCACGCCTCTCAATATGTCCCTTTTTTTAATTATCACATCCTATACTAATACTTTTAAGCATTCAAATATGGCTCGTCACAAGCGCAATAACAAAACGTACTCTCAAAAAGAAAAACACTTTGTTTAAGCTCTAAATATTTTTAGGTAACTCATAAGGACCGGGTCGGGTCGTCTTTTATCAAATGGATAATAACAACAGTCATAAAACTGAGTGCCAAGGCCTCACTCAAGAGTGGCCGGCCGGGCTCTTTTATACCGATTACATATAACCATATTACCATTAAGTTACTTACTAATAATAATAATAACAATTACTAATATTACTATTTATCATTATTATTATTATTATCGTTATTGTTATTTTAGGCAAACAAAATAAGTACAAAGTGACGAGACGGGAGGCAGAGTAGCCCCTGTCATCGCGCGACGAAATACAATATTTAAAACAATACAGTATAAAAATACAATTAGGTTCGATCGTCACGTCTCGTACAAAAATTTACATCATACAATACAAAGAATTCTCTCTCGTGCACTCTGCAGTTTTTTCGTTTATGTATTTACTCATTTTTAAATTTCTTTTGTACACGCATGACATTTGTGCCGTAAGATTCTGTACAGGAGGTACGAAGAAACAATGTATGTAAAATAAAAATTATACCTTTAAAAAGTTTGAAATATATATAAAAGCTGGCGGCTGGTGAGACGGTTGCTTGAGAGACGACACGTGTGGTGTTGGTGGTGTGTTGTTGTTATACTGTGTGTTTGATGTGTTAAGTGCTGGTGGGCTGGCCTGCCAAACTCCGCTGCCACTCCACTCCACAGGGGCACAGCCGCTGGAAACCCACTAGTCGGCGTTTCTTTAGTTCTCCTGCCCCTCAACATTCACGCTGACTCGCCAGTCCTCCTGCGCTCAATGACTCACTAATTGTCTGACTTACTGACTGACTTCTATTGTATATTGTTTTCCCGTTTTTATATATTCATATTATGATCGAATGTCATTTTCAGTGTTTCGTGTTTTTTTTTTTTTGGCTGTCTATGTGTTTCAGTGTGATGTGTGTGTGTGTGTGTATGCTTTTGTTGTTATGTTGTGTGTACATTTGACACAGACGGACAAGAGATTTGTGTGGTGGTAGTTGTTATTGTTATTACTGTTGTGTTATTGTTGTTGTGATCAGTGTGTGGATGCTTTAGAGACGTTATGCATGCACGCACATAAAACAGTCGGACAGTTTAGTCGATCATGAGCTCGAAGTGGACTGAGCCCCTGCGCTCTGCACGATCGTGTTGTATGTTGTGTGCCCACGCTTTGCACTCGATGTTTATCAATACACCCGCTGTTCAAACACAAATAAAAGCACGATTTATTTATAATGGAAGTAACTTAATATTACTAAATCAGTTTTACTGGAAATAATTGTTTAAAACTTACACAATTGGAGCATTTTAAACGGGAAATATATTATTAAAAGTGTGGCAGAATCAAGGCAGAATTTGAGAGGTAAACACAAAAAGATATTAATAAAAAGTACTCCATAATTCACTTCAAAATCTCCATAATTTGCACGTCAACAGTACAACTGATTAATGCTTTATGTTGAGATTTCTGACATCGAGAGGTATCTATTATACAGCATTATATTACAACACGCAAGTGATACCACACTTACTCGCTGGTTTTTCAAACCAAACAGCAACAATAGGACTGAGGTAACCTTCCAAATTCTGATACGGGAAGTAATATCCTGGAAAACCTCTCCTAGGTATATATTGTATTGAACCTATGTTTTCCACATCAGCTGGGTTTTCACCCTCACATGACACCCAGACTGTATTCAACTAGAAAAAATATTATCATTATTATCTGAATTCCTAGATTTATTGAAGACCCTTTTTGAAATTGGAAAACCATCACAATTTTGATGCGTTTGAAGTGTAGGGGAGAGAGAAGGAGAAAAATTTGCAATATTTTAATCATAATAAGTCAATATCCAATAAATATCTGAAAAATAAGAATGTTTTCTTTTATTGATTTTGCATTGATGTTTATAACAACACAAATATTTTTATTCAAATAAACTCTGATAATAGCAATTACAAGCTTCTAAAAAAAGATGCTAGTTACTGTCAAAATATATAGGTCATAATTTTACTATAAAATTATATGTAAACTTGTTAAAATGTTGACTAATAAGAATATAATAAATATATTGGGACATTTTTTGACAATCAACTCACTGCTTTGGGATTGTGCTTTTTCTCTTCATTAATGTAGTTCCTGAGATCTTCAGGCATAGTATCCGGCAGTGTTTCAGTATCATTAAAGAACTCTGGCATCCATCCAAATATCTGTAGCAAGTATAAAATATGAAAATTATTAAATACAAATTATTTGTGTTTTTTCTTTAGTTGATACACTATTAATTTCAATTATAGTACTTATATGTGAATGATATTTAATAGATGTTCAATGATTGTTCTTTAGAATGAACAAGGAACAAAAAAATACTTAACAAAGTGTTATAAGAAGGTGCCAAAGAGTTTGACACCCAGAGGTGTCTGTTTAAATATACCTGTATAATATTCACTAATAATATGGAGTGAACACCACCTGAATAATTGACACCTGAATGTTGATTGGTTGGGGAGTGACAAAATAGATACTGTTTATTTGGAAGTTATCATTCCAGCAATTACAACTTCAACCCTAATGAAATGATAATTTGACACCCAAAAACCAAGCTGTGGTTACCCTTCAAACCAATTTGATACCAAGTGAAATAATCCTCAATTATCATGTAATATCTGAGAAGGCAGGTGGTGAATTTCCTAATATCAGATTTTCAAATTTATTAAGTTTATGTAAAACAATATCTACCATAATGAAATTATAATATGTAACACAACAACCAAAGTGGTTGCTACCCTTAAAACCATTTTGATACCAAGAGAAACGTTTCTTAATTTTCAAGTAAGACCTGAAAATGCAGTAGGAGAAAATGCAGAGTACTGAATTCTTGCTACCAATTTTTAAAAAATTAATTACATGTTAGATACATATTCAGATCATTTATATTACAATAAAAGACCTGAAATAAAATAAAAAATGTGTTCAGGTAATTTTATTAGAGGAAATCACACTGTAGAACATGTAATGCTTACAATACCGGCAGGCACATGCAAATTCTAGAATCAAATACCATAAGTAAATAATGAAAAGGCCAATCATTGAAAATAAAAAATGTACACACTCAGTATAGAACAAGGTATACAAAGTTAAAAAGGGTCTTAAAAATTGTAATCTGTAAGAAATGCTGATAAGCTTTACATGCAATCACAATAAAATTAGTAATATTTAAATTATTCATTGACACATTAAAGTAGTAATTATTATTTACTGACACGCAAAGTTGTTCAAGCAGAATTAAAGTTTCGAATAGGATACATATGAGCATTTATAGATTGGAAGGGATGATACATTGGTGCAATGATGCATTCAAAAATATATTACCTTATTTAGTTTAAGAAAAATGCATGGTGCCCCTGTATGATAATTGTAATTGTTGTCTTTAAGACATGGAGTCCAATGGTTGATGTCTACTTTGCACACTTTGTTATCGCTGGTATTAGTTTCAAAATCACAATACTGGGACTGCGCCTCGACTTCAACGCTCGGTTCCCTATATGCTGAAAATTTTAACCATATGATGTTTTTAATTAGTTCAATGAAGCATAGAAAATATTATTTAAGTAGTGTTATTTTCTCGATTATGAAATGAATTACTTAAATAATTATAATTTCAGAGAAATAGCAGTTATTGGCAGAACCTTTTTACATGAATATAATGGCCCAAACATGCTTCTTTAAGTTTAGGTTTTTGTTCAAAGTGCTTCCTTGCAAGTGTAATTAAAGCAAAGCATTGGTTAACTACTGTTTACAGTTATCAAGATGACTTTTATAAAGAAACTGTTTATGAAGTACCTGTTTTCATTTTGTGTATTAATGTACCATGAATCACTAAAGTGGAATAAATATTTCATATTTTGTTGAGCATTTAATGCTCAAAACATATTTGTGTAGGCACTTCCTGAATTCTTGGTTAACATTTTATCAGAAATAGTAAATGTTCCTGTGTGTATTTATCTGAGTCACTTCCATGGATCAACATACTTCCATACTATTAATGTATTTAATAGTGAGGATTACATTTACAGATACTGAAAATTTGAAGGTGGGTACTTACGTTTAAGGAACTCATCAAGTTTACTCGTCCATGCAGCATAGTTGCTTTCTGAAACTTTGTACCAGATAAGAGTGCTCTCAACGTGAGACTCTGGTGGCATAGGCCTGAAACCCAATCCTGGAACACAACAAAGGTGTCGATTTAAATAAAAAGGCCATATATTGAAATGTACTGGAACAGATTTCAACGAAACTTCTAAGCAACAAATCTTTTCTTTCGTAATCCAACTTACTGCCACATTTATAATATTGATTAGAATGGTTACAAGCAACAGAGGTACGCCATTAAGGGTTATGTTTGCACATCTCAGTAAATTAAGATTCAACCTATGGTTCTTACACATTACAGACCTGTTATTCCAAACTTTAAACTACAAAATCTGGACAATTTAGAATACATTATTAATGCAAGAAAATTTGGCTGCGACGAAAAATCACCGTGAATCAAATGTGTTACAGATAATAATAAACTAGGTTCAGCAGAAGTGAGCTAGTCGAAGAACTTTTTAATACCTAGTTATAAAAAGGGTACTACAGTAAATATATTAACACGCTTCGAAAGTAATAAAGCAGTTTACCAGGGTTGTCACCGATGAGGCCGGACGACATCTGCCATTTGGGTGATTTTATATCGATGGTCTGAAAGAATAGGGTCAAGAGTGCGCAGAAGAACCCCGACAGACCCACGTAAAAACAGACGTAGAACAGCAGGATCTTGGCTGAAAACAAAAACAGATATAATGTAACAATCGGGAACATATTCGAAGTAGTATAATCAAATTGAAATTTGATTTAATTGGCAGACCTGGACACGAAAAAATGGGCTTGAGTAAAATCATGATAAACAAATTTAATCGTGCAGAGTTTCAAATAGAATATTTGAAGTATTTATTAAACAAAAATTGTTGAACAAAAGATTAATGTGAGCACTTTTTAAAGAACGAGATAACTTTTAGATAAATTGTATAACTAAGGGCGGATCTCATTTGTGCCCATAATTATGAAAGTGGTCTAAGTCAATTCAAACTTTAAATACAACATTCTCATATGAAATTCGCACAACATTTCACATTCATAGTAAACTTCCTTTAATCGAGACTAATAAAATTCTAAATTAAAATGTTGCATAATATAAAAATATTTGTTAATTTATTCGAAAGCAATACATTAAATATCTCGAAACCAGAAATATATGACTTAGACCACTTTCATAATTATGGGCACATTTAATTATGCGATAGGGGAAACAGAGACATAAAGTTTGATTAAGTATTTAAAGTTACGAACAAAAGTAAGGGCAATTTAGAAAGAACAAGTTCATTTCCTAAATGTCTAATTAATAACCCAAGTTCACAAATATTATTTTCGCATATGATGCCACAAAAATATCTTGGAATAAAATATCGCAGGATACGAACAGTATGCATAACGCTTTCGGTTTAATTTTGAACTATTTTTTCAGGCGATATTCCCAGTTATATTTAGTCATCTCAGGGATATCGATAAAAGCCGAAGTGTTTAAAAACAAGCCCGTTGGACGTGCTGTATAAACCGACGTAATCAGTCAATAAATCCGTGTCTCGCCAAGTCCAATAGTCAAGAGTGCTGGGCCCGTTTTTTAAGCGGGTGACTTAAAAAAATTGCCCCTTACGCCGAGCAAGCCGCACAGAGGGTGGGATCGTGGAGGGGAATTCTCAAGGAAGAATCCGCCTAACACGCGTTTTACCGAAATGAAACGCCGATAGTGGAGAGTAGGCGTCGAGTCAGCGTTCTCGCCTCCGACGAAGCCCGTGGTAATTTATTCAATAGTACTAACATGTAGGCGGGACGACGACGGATGATTTTTTTGTTAACCCTCCGAAAATAATTCAAGGAAAATTATTGTCGGTCAAACCGATAAACCATACCAAATATATTTTGAAGAAAAGTCAAACTAACAATGAATAAGAAAGAATTAAAATTGTTGTATTTGTTATATATTGTATAAAGAAACAGACTTTTTCCCCCGCAAATTAAGATTAGCATTAATAAATTTTGTACAATACTGGCTAATGTAAATTAAAACGAAAGTAACGAAACAAAAGTGTATTTTTTTAATGCAGTGAAAAAAATGTTAGTTCTGTTTATTAATATCAAATTATCCTGCGTAATATTTCCCGGTGCCATATTTCCTGAAATGGCTAAAAAGCGCTCTAATAACCTGAGATGTAACGTACATCATTCCGAATTTACAATTAAACATACACATACATACATTTCAATAACAAAGTTCATGAAGTTCGACAAAAATATAAGCGAGTGTGCTAAAATAAGAAGAAAAAAATGACTTATACTTTTAAATGCGGGCCGCCTCAGTGGTTCTTTTCCACGGGGCGTTTTTGAACAAGAGCCGTTGCGTTATATCGTAAATCAAAGAAAAGAATAAACGTTAGACCACGCGCGCAGTTGTTAAAGTTGTTAGACGTTACACAATTAATATTTACAGCCGGGTAACGTCGTCTGACACCAACTTGTTTACAACTATCAACACATAGAACCGGCGGTTATGAGCCCAACCGTGCCACGAGACGTACAACCGAAAAACGCGTACGGACAGACAGGCGCAGACGTCCTGAAAGGTTTTAAAGAAAATTTACGGCCGATATTTTGTCTCTAGACACCTCCTCCATATAGTCCTAACCCTATTATATACATGCCATATTCCAAGACCGCTTTCGTTATCTCGAAATATTTATTCACGAAATATGAAACTTTGGATAGTTTTAATTTTTGGGCAATTTTCTATCGCAATTTTTATTTATATTTTTTATTTTATTCATAAATTGTAAACTTATCGAATGACGGGAGAAAAGCCAACTTGAAACTGGAAATACCAATAACTATTTCTTACGGTTTATCGGGAGTCAAGGTCGCGATATCAGATTCATTCATTCATTCATTCTTGTAACCCCGGAGATAATTACTACTAATTTGGCACGGTCATCAATATTGGATACAGGCTGAAATTAAAGCGGCTAAATTACGGCTAGAACAAGTAGCGCTTATTTCTTGTATTAGCATGTAGATATTAGTATTTAAATACCACGTAGGCCAATTAGGCTCTGAAACAAGCCCTCGAAATAAAAACATTTTAAATCCCGTTTCGATTATTAAAAAATGTTATATTAAAAAAATACACTGCAGAGTTGTTTTCTCTTGTACAGTCTCTAATCTAATTCATCTGTATGAAAGTATTAAGAAAATCGTATTTTAAAAATAGTTTCATACAAACGATGAATTTTTTAATGAGCCGCCACCAACTAGAAGTGTCGAGTCTGACAGTCGATAATTGCAGACTGGGCGCAAAGGCGTTTAATCTTGTTCACATTATAGCGCCCGCCGTTTCATTTCTGCTACACTGAACGTGGTGGTATCCAGCGGCATTTGATGAAGATGCCCCCCGGGAAACAGCGCGACACAAGAGGACAAGCCAAGTTGCCAAAAATACACGCGTGAAAGCTTTTAAGATTGATGAAGTGGAAGGCAAGCTTCACAACAGTGGTACAGAGTGACAGCGGCCTTGTCTAAAATGTTATTTCTGTTCCCGCTTATCACTAAAACCGCCCACACACCCTCGTGTCCACTTCCTAGCCTACTTACAAACAGTCTATATAATATAAATTTTTTAAATAGTTTCATCACAATTCTTCCTATCGTCTATTTGAGTCGGCCATGGAGTACATTAACAGTGCAGTCGACCTACATGCCTCGACGTCTCAAAAATGTACCGACGGAATGTTACTGAAGATGGAGAGAAGCCGAAATCTGTCTAGCGTAGGACCCCGTGCTTTGTTGGTCCGAGGCTAGACCGATTTTGGCTTCTGGAAAAAAGATATTTACGCTACTGTCCATGTGGCCAACCCATTTCGCCGTGATACTGACATTGCTCCGTCATAATAATACACGTTTTTCTTAATTTAAATAATTTTAGAGGAGTCCCTGAGGTCATACTCTTGGAATTTTCTGTCTAATATATATGGGATTCTCATTAATCGTACGATTTTCTGTTTCCAATCGCCTATTCAAACGATATGGGCTTCTCCCCATCGTGCTATCCCCCCAGAATGCTATCCACTCCGGTCTAACTTAGATCAAATAGGAAAATAGGCTCGAATAATTAAAAATTCGTTTAACGTTAAGTAAGTCGGATCTAAGATTCTGGATCGGTTTGGCAATGTGGATTCATGTTTGTAATCAACCGACAGATAACAAAATATGTATAAAATACACCTATATAAAATACAGGAGGCCAGTGGCGAAGCCTGAGAATTTGTTGTATTTACAAATGGAACACATTTGTCACGAATCGATTACGGTTATAAACTTGGTGTTTTGAGTGGGGCGCGATAAGGAACAGGAGCTGGGACGGACGGATAAGACCGTCGGGGCCCCCCTCAAAAGCTTTATCGCAAAACTTGATAACTTATTGTTACGGTTCAGCAGCTATTGGAAGTGGTTAGTCAGTTTCACTTGAGTCAACAGTTTAATGGGAAAGAAACATTTTTACTGAAACTACCGATGAGTTTGTAAATGCACGTCTTAAACCTTGATAATCTTATAAAGGAAATTCTTTAACTGCAAGGTTAAAAACATTTGCGGTTTATAAATAAATTTGTGTAGACACTAAAACATTCTTTTCTTGGTTTTCACAACCTGGAATTCAGAAGTTGGAATAGTATTTTATGAATATGTGAATTTTAGCTAAAGCTAAATTAGGATTAAGCGGAATTGTTTTTCTGTCTTAATAAATCACGAAATTTGCTATTACTGCGGTGAAATCGATATTTTGTCGGTACAAATTTTCAAGGAGTTTAAATGTAAAATAGAATATAAGTGCCGCTTCACCACCCGGGATGAAACACGCCCGATTACGCTCCTAAAATAAGCTCAAAATATAAACACAGCACGATGTTCTTTTAGCTCTAAATATAATTTGGACGACCCCTAACACACGCACTCCCGAAGACTTGAAAGGAAGAAACTGATTATTATTCTATTTCTGGGAATTTTTAAAAATATCTAAATTTTTGCTGAATGAAAAATCTTGATCTTTATACCGACATAAAGGGAGTGGGCCGCAGGTAGCTATTGTTGCAGCCACCATAGTGAATATTTCATTACTCTCTTTGAAGCCTTTTGCACCGATTTCTCTGCTCACATTATTTTGTTTGAACTCACTAAAAATAACATTATATATCTTTTGGCCAGCATATATAAAAAATATCCTGAAATTTCGTTAAAACACGAACACGAATTGAATAAGCGGCCAATAAATAACAAGCAAAAAATTTAAAATCATCCGTACTATTGCAGCAACTGCTAACGTATAGTGCAGTATTACCGTGAACAGCAATAACAAATATTGACGGGAGCAAATATTTTTGAATATGACTAGTACGATCATTATCGTAGGTATTACTCATTCCCCCAATCTGCCCGACTATTTCTAGGAGATTACGGTGGCAGATGTTCTCGCAACTCGGAGAAAGAGTTCTATGATAAGATATCAGAACCTTTTTAATTAAAAACAGTTGTCAACGAACTGAAATATATAAATAATTTAGTTTAAAAAAGGCAAATTTTACGTATAAGTTAAAGGTAAACTACTAAAAATGAAAAATTGGGAGGTGTCCAAAGGAAGTATTGGTAAATACATAATGATTTATTATAGGAACATAAATTCTGCACGTATGGTGCGTGGGGTTTACAGACTTTTAATAATTAAGCATTAAAAATTATTATATAAATATTCGAAAATTTCGAAAATAAGAGAATTGGAGTAAAAATTATTAGAGTAATAGCAAGCCATCACGAGACATGGAATAAATACTAAAAAACTTCTTTTTTCCAGCGTGGAGTGGATATTCAAAACTAATTTCAAATGAACTCAGTTGCTTAGTCCAATGTTCTCACGAAGCTTGGAGCATTATCAGCACACACCAACTATCGCAAGACTACCACAATTATCGCGGTCACAGTTGTAGTGCAAAACAAATTCCTCGGTCTACTCACCAAATCCTGGCCAAATATGAAAAGTTCTCAAGATGTTTCTAAAATAAGCAACTCAAAGAGCCGCTGTTAAAATATCGTCAGTTCAAAAATAATTTTTACGGTAAGTACTCATTCTGAGTGCTTCGTCAGGTGCCACTATCCAATAAGGCGTAACCGAATTTTGATTCTTAGGCGAGTGCGACCGATTTCAAAACGTTTAAAACAGAAGCCTGGGCGAATTGCCATTTTTAATCGGTGTGGAAGGGAGACGCGGCATGCCCCAGTTGGGCGTGTGGAGGTCGGGACCCTCCGACGTACACCTCGGTTGGCACAGGGGCGCTTCCGAACGTGAAACGACTACTGGCAAACCGACCCCGAGAGGAGGACCCGAAGCACACTCCAGGGGGACGAGCTTTCACCCGCCTCCGTTACACAATACCTGACTGGGAGACGTCGCCCGCATGCCTCATTGACAACGGTAAGTCGTTTGGTACGCAACAGTAGTCCCCTAATGTGTGGGAAACAGAAAACAATTTGGCAACTTGAATGTAGTGAAGATTTAAGTTATATGTCCAGTAACGGATAGAAGGCATTATAATGCCATTAGACCTTATCGGAGGTGTTGGTTTAACAAAAGGAGAGCACATTAAGGGGTATATCCTCAAACAAAAATATAAATAAATCGTCCAATTACAATAAGACGCTGAATATAATCAAATTGTTTTCGTTTTCGCGAAATTGGACCTCGCCAATTTTGACCGTGTCTTAGTACAACTTCAAGAAGAATAACCGAAATTAGAATATTCCGACTAGGGCGAAACCGGCTTTTGTCGGTGTCCCTACAACAAAGACGTCCCGAAACAATACACAAGGGCTATATTCAAGCGAAACAAAGCCGTACTCAGAAATTCCAGCACTCACAATGAACTCGCCTATATATTACAGAATATTGCCCTGGGACAATTTTAGTTTAACGAATCTTCTATCGCGCGATTCAAAATCTTATCGGACTATTGGAGCTGCAGGAATTTTTTCTAGGAATAATCTGGGGCTCGGCGAAAGAAAGCTGATGGGAACAGGCTCCCTTACAAATAAGCTCAGAACTCATTAAAACTTGGCGTAATTAATCCTAAAATGTGCCATCCGCAGCGATATTAGGGCCAAGGCTAATACGTGTTTTACACTCAAAACGGCCTTTGCTTGAATTTAAATTGGTCCATACATATTGAATCGCAAAGTTTCGAGCCCATTCAAGATGTAAAATGGTTGGGGGGGGGGGTTAAACTTGTCCCGACTTTGTTGCCAGGTGTTGGTCAATAAAGCTCGAATGTCGCAACAGAAGGCCCTGTACGACCCATCGTTCTTGACTTCGAAATGGGGCCGAAGTAACTGATTTTGCAAACTCAGCAATAAATCCGTTGAACAGACGCCTTCTAGAGTTGAATACCCATACTCAGAAGCAACTTTATTCCGCTCTGGTGTATTAAGGCCTTATAATAGGCAATGTTCTAAGGCAAAGGAAAAGCAGTTTGAATTCCTAAACCCGAATACTATGTGATTTTGCATATTCTCCCTCTTGTTTCGTTTGTATGGCAGAAGTAATCAGAAATATTTCGTCGGTAAAATTTTGAAGTAGTTGCTCTTTTTGGCTACCGAAGATAATGCTATAATTATAGCTGCACTGTTATTGTGCTGGCTTCTAGAAATCCGCGGTTACGATATTCCGAGCTACAGTACACCAGACATCATAAACATCTCAAACTATCTAGCCTGAATCCGTTTCGGAGATTTCGCAGAATAAAATGTGTATTGGGAAATAATAACGATCGGAAAGCCAGTAAGTGTACCATGTTTCATGCTCAAGACGAGATTTATGAGACGGGGTGAATGTTTTCCGCCCAGTTACATCACCAGAAGATAATTGATGGAGTAGTAATTGATAATTGTTTGGCCGCCACTAAATTGGAGTCGTACATGCGAGTCATCGCAGTTGAAGCGTGTAGAAGAGATTGATTGAAGGATTCTGACAACGGGAATTAGTTACACACCAGGGGAAGAATAAAAAGGAAGAACTGTATTTACTTATATACGAATTCGTATCGTGACTTCGGTGCCTGCGGTCACGAGACCAAACTGTTGGGATAGATTTCGGTATCTCGCCATCTTCGGTACCACGACGCTCAATCACATCAACCGTAGAAATAAGCTCAGACCGTACGACCATACGTAAGGAGGTAGATTATATTCTTAACCGCTCAGCGAAAACTTTAAAGGGCTTTCAGTCATTCTGAGTCTAACTGGCAATCTAGCTGGTCCGTTCAAGAGAAAGGAAATATTATACTCTATTCCACAGTCTAAAACCAGTGTCACGAGCTTACAGAATATAAATTTTCCTGTTAGAAACGGACAAGAATGAACTCACATAAACATTAGATTGCGCCTCTCCAACCGACTACGAGGAAAAGCCGAATTCGGCTTTACGGTAAGTAAAAAATACTGTCCTCGGCCTCCAGTCAATTATTTTAAAACCGACTGACGGAAGAAAGGTCGGGGGCAGCGAACCGGGCCAAAGAACCAGATCTGGGGAGCGGCCTCAATTTAGGAAAGCGCGCGAAGGTGGCCACCCGGACGCGAGGAGACGGCGCGAGGAGAGGTAACTGGGCGCGTCGGGGCAACCGGGAAACCGGTTTGGCGCGGCAAAGTCAACTTGAACCCGCCGATGATTGACCGCCAAGTACTCGGTCCACTTCTAGTTCACAACTCGGATCACAGCGTATCAACCTAGCGCAATTTACCCGATAAAATTATTACCACTTACAAAAATTAACGTGTGCCTATTATAGACGTATAAGCAAATATTGTCTTTCTGATTTCTTGAAGTATTTCCATATGAATTTATATTCAAGTATCAGATCGAGTTATTATCACCGAATCAATCTTATTTGTGCGATTGGAGATAGAGAATTGAAAATTCGCGGAAGAATCGAGGCGCTGTGTCCAATTCCAAGAAATATTATTTCTTAGAATTAAAGTTCCAACATTAAGCGCCGCAGAGTGCCCGGGTACGCAGGGTCTTTGACCCTAACGCCGAGCCAGCCTATTTCAACCGAACTATCCGGTTGTAGTCGCTAAAACGAAAGACGACAGTCCAACTTCCTTTCTGAGAAGTTGCCGTTAAAAAAACAGACTACCGCGGTCGAGGATCATTTTCAAGTGGATCAAGGACAGATTTCAGAACGGCTCCTGCTTTCGATGGCATGGAACAGTCCAGATCGTCCTTCGCGTGATAGCATTCAATCCGCCTCTCAACTTATTGGCGTGTTTTAATAATTTGACTGGAAAGAAATTAAGAATCTTTCGGCAAGATGGGTGGGTATATTGTTGAGCTAGAAGCAGTTGAGAATTTTCCAAGAGTTAGTTAATTTCCGAAGAAAATTTGTGACCGAGATTTTACAGCTCCCCAATTGCTCAGGATGTAGTTTCAGCCCGCATTTGACAGGCCACTGATATCACAGGACCGCCAAGTTTAAGGGGGTCTTTTCTCGAGACATGCGGACGAGGTCAAGAAAGCGGCTGATTGTCGAGAGCGGAGGTCGCCCATCACTTCTTCGTTTAGCCCATTAATTTGTTTCAATCCGTTTTTAATTGCCTCCCGTCTACACGCTATTGGCTCCGTGAGATGATGTCTCCATACGGTCCCCAATGGATCCCGGTATTGGGACGATGAATTTGCATACTCTTAACGCCAGAGTTTAATTACAAATACAATCGCGTTACTTACTTATTCTGAAATGTGCAAATCTGTCCGTAAAGGGCTTAGTTACAGTCTAAATCAAATTCGTAGTCAATAGAAATTGGACACCCCTCGCTCTTAGAATGGCATAACATAGGTTCGATTCCCAGTGATTTTCTTAACATTCATAGAGCAAATGTAGTACTAAACGACAGAGTTCACTTTTTCAAAGAGTCGGACAGAGAGAGAAAGAGAGAGAGAGTCAAGGAAGTGAGCAGGTACGTCACCTACACATAAAACACGACTATAAATAGTATGAATACTTCGGAACATCGCGGGCGGGGGGGAGGCGCCGTGCTAGCTAGAATAACAAATAGGAAACTAATTAAAAATTACATAAATGAATAAATTAAAGACAGGCCGATAATAATCGGTGAATGAATCGAGGGAAACAAAATGTTAATGCTAATTTTCGGCAAAAATGGTAGCAGTAAGGCGAAGAGTGAGGAACTCGGCGTAAAGTTGGCCGACTGCCAAGAGCCGGCTTCGGCACGCTTTTCCTCTCTTCCAACACTAACACTGACTCGCAACTTCACACGAAATACACGCGCACACACTCGTCCGGCAAGCCCCTTGCATCATACTCAAGTTTTCACCGTAAACGTTTCCGAGAAGCGGAACGACGGTGAAGGATTCTAAGTACACGACGTCCAGTGATACTGGACTAACGTGTTTACGGTTGTTGAGAAAACACGGACAGGAAACGGGACTGATTTAGGGTAACAAACTTAAATGAAATTATACAACTTGACTCTGTTCGGAGCTCAAACCGGTTACGCTTCCCGTACTTCGCGAGGAAGCCAATGTTCTACAGCAGGTACTTTCCAATCGATTTTCAATAAATTCTTCTGTAGATTAACTTTTCTAGACGGCTAGGCGATGTTAAGGGTAATGACCTCCTTGTGGTAACCGAACAATACTAAACTGAACAAATAGTCACGAAATCACGAGGCAACCAAAATCGAACACGAATGAGAGAAAATATGTAAAATAACTATGAATATGACTTCACGAAAACAATAATTTCGAGAGTTAGTTTAACTCTTTATTAAATATATATAGTTTAAAATCTAGTCTCCCACAAAACATATTAATGTTTATATTGTACGTAGTAACTGAAATATTCCGCTACCGATTAATTGATATTACACTTATTATATGTTAACACGAAAACTAAAGTAAATATTTGGGTGAAGTATCGTGTAGTAGTATTCTGGAGTAAACTGAGATCAAATCGTAACCAAATTACATTTTGAGCGATTGGAAAGTTACAGGTCTGAGCTTTCCCGGTCATCGATGTCACGAATGTGGAATATTCCAAATTAAAAATATGAGTCGATTTCAAATAACTCCAGAAGACCTTGGAAGATATGTTATTCGTTCCTGAAGGACTGTTTCTGGTCGAAGCACGAGAGACAAGGCCGCCACTCCCAGTATAAGTAGTACCGGGAATAGGAAGCGATTGATTGGGCTAACCGGGGTTCGATATTACCGGCGGCGAATTACCCGATACTTTCAATCAGTATAATATGTTTCCTGGGAACGGGGTACTGTGAAATACAGAAGAAAGAAGAGAAAGCGGAGGAATAAAACCGAAAGGAGACGTGCCTATCGGCGGTCCATCTTGTATTGGAATAACTTTCAGCGTGGCAAGTCAGACCGACGCTAATAGAAACCGGGGGGGGGGGGAGGTTTGTTTATTTGGAGGAGAGACGGGCCACGGTTATGACGAACCGACCCGGATCTACCCACAAGCACACAAAAAATAATAATGGGATCGACAGACCGCACATCGACCGTACAGAATGAAAAAATATCTGCCTCGAATCGGCCTCTGATACCTATCAGACGAAACAATTTCATCGAATCAAACTGAAGCACGAGGGCAAACAAACGCAGCCAACTAAAGAGTCAAGAAACAGTATAAACATTAGATTTTTATCCTTCAATGAGTTAATGTAAGTTTTTACTCATAAAGTTTTTAAGCAGGGAAATGAAAGTTCTAACTGTATTAACGAAGACCAAACTGCTACATTTTATTGATTCCTATTTCGGGGCGACGAATATTCACTTACAAAAGGAGGTTGTATCAAATGTAATAATATTAATCAAATATTGGAAAAGGTTCCAAAAGTGGTGTCGTTTGGCATGTTTATCGACGGTATGAATTTTACCAGATAGAGTACACCAGAGTACATTAACGTAATTTCCCATTTCACTGAATAATGCGCCTCCCCCTTCATAAGATTTTATTATTCCCCGTCATTTCTTTTTAAATTAAGTCTCGATGATAAATAGATTTTTGAGAATTGTTTTTGTTCGAGATTTTGAAGGCACAATTCGGAGGGAACCGACTTGACACACTGTGCATAATATTAAACTAAGGTTTTCAGTACGTTTCTATTGCACGTACTAGTTTCACCGCAACTTTTTCATTTAAAAAAATCCAATTTGGAATTGTTCAAAATGAAAATATATTATTTTTTTCCTGCGACGATAAGAAATTGGTATAGCCGCAAAACGTTTGCAGTGAAAAGGTTACCCGATATTGTATATCTATAATTGTAGGTCAAACCCACGTAATAGCATTGAACGGAATAGCGCTGGTTGCGGACTGGGCACGCGACAGTTCTTTACGGCCCAATTTCCATTTCGTTCGAGCCTAACTTAAAAGACAGACGTAACACACTTTGTAAGTTATATAAATAGTATATTTATCAAGAAAACCCACTCTTCACGATAAAAGAAAACCGGAAGGTGAAATTTATATTAGAAATACTTAAAATCGGCTGCTAATCCCGAGTGCTATTTAAATAAAGTCTGATTGAGAAAACGTTGTTTTCCGTGATGCTATTTTCGGCAATCATAACTCAGATAACAAAATTCAGCATTCTATTCCACCGCCTAGCCGAGAATAAAATTACTAATTTCACTGAACAGCAGTTTTTCTGAACTGTTCTAGATTCGGGCCAATCGAGAATTAGTTGAGAAAGTGGTCTTTACTTTTTCAAAGCGAGCGTGCCACAATCAAACTGACTCATCGGACAGATAGTGGAGGGAAAATTGCAGGCGGAAATTACAATTTAACCGCAATCGGAATTCGATATACATTTATTTATACAAGCTCTTGAATAATGCGTGTCAAATCGAGGCAGGGGAAAAGATATACGGGACGGCTTAATTTTAATTCAACACATTTTAAGTCAAAAATTGCTCCGTCGTTTTGTAAAACTCTAAATAAGTTACTGCTCATGTTTTAAGCAAATTTGTCCATGAAGACATCAAAAAATTAAATCTCGTGTGCGTAGAAAGGTAGACCGTAACATAGGAACTACTTTCTATCTCATTACCGTAGACTAAGCAAGGCCGATCTTACTTACCGACATCCTCCGTTTTATCGCTTCGTTCACAAAGACGTTTATTATTGTGTAAAATTCCGCCTACTGTGAAAAACTAACAAAACCCAACGGGAGATTAGAAAAGTAAACTGCCTCATTCTGTAGAATGCCCTAAATAATACATACAAATCGCTTAATTAATAATCCGGTCGGTTAATTTGTTGGGATTTAAATAAACAAGCGAACAAGGAAATCGTCAAATATTTGTTCTAGATTAAATGGTGGTTGGAGGCAAAGAGTCAACACTGGCGGTGATACGATTGTTTGAAGTGGTCAACCACTCGAGAACAAGAACTTCTAGTAGTAGTATTTACTACCTTTAATTATATCAATTATTCGGTTAATTGGGCAATATGTCAAAGAGAAGATATTCAATACTTCAAGGGTGTATATATAGAAAAAAAAGAACGACGAATTATATTTGTGAACACGAAAATAACCGTGATATATACCATTAATTCTGTATTCTCGGCATGCTGTTTCTTAGAAAAAAGTTTTGATTGTAATAAAAGATGTAATTCTTGTTAAAAGAACTAACGTAATTGAACTGTGAAATAAATACCAGGACAATTTTATGCAAGAAGAACCGGACGTGGCTAAGACTATTATTTAAGCTGCAGGAAGATATTTAATTATCGAACGTCAAGAAAAACAGTCTCCGTCTGTGCATTACTCTATCGATACATCTCGTGCGTATATTTTGTTCGATAAGGTCTTTTTTTAATTGTACGATCCGCTTCCTAAAACATTTATCTATTACGGTGGGGCGAATGAAAATGTCCTTGCTTGTTGAGCTGAGATACTGAAACGGATTGCACAAGTCACTCCGCGAACTAATGACGTCGACCAGTTTTTCGATTAATTGTTATATCTCTTTATAGCGCGCGCTCCGTTCTGCGTAACATTCATAGGCTACTGCAGGCCTTTTATGACTAAACCAGTAGAGTCAGCTCTACTCGTTTAATCTGTTGACATTTTTAATTGAAGAAACTTTTCCACTTCAGACTGTCCCTTAAAGTTAGGTTTAAGGAGTAATTGGAAAAAAGTCCAATGTCGCCAGTGAAAGAGGTCTCCTCCCATTCTTGAATACGTCTTGGCCAATTGCTGAGATATCTTAGAAATTACCATATAAAAAAAATTGAGGTTATTGGCTTAGCCAAAGAGGTCAAAAATTTTCAACAAAAAATGCGAAGAAAATTGTTGTAAAGCTGTGAATGGTACCGTTTTGGAAGAGCCACAGAAAGCTTTGTGCGCTTTGGCGCGAGAGAGAGAGAGAGAGAGAGGGAGAGATTCGACACGCGTGACTTTCTTCTTAGCTGGAAAGCAAAAATCTTCGTGACGACCTTGCCAATGAGCTACGAAAATTCCTCAGGCATACTTCTCAGACAGCGTCTGATTCGGTACAAAGTAATCCTGATATTTAACGAGAAACATGGATAATTTTCGAGTTGAAATGTGACTCCGAACCAATCGGATGTTACATTTACATGCAATTTTCCAACAGAACCTGATGCGAGGGCAGGAATGAACGGGTGGAAGATTTTCAAACCAAAAGGCTATAACTTGCATTGACATGGAACAGATGCTTCTTGACCTCTGTTGTAAAATGTTGAGTGTAATCAAAGCTATAAATGCAATACTTCGCTCTTTTTTGCGTGAAACTACAACCGATAGTTAACGGGGTAATACATTATTGAAGTTTATTTAGAAACCTACAAAACTAATAAACGGGTGCACAAATTCTGACTTGACCTTTTAAAGTTAAAGGAATCGATAGGTGCGACGCGTTTCGGTGCGCATCAATTTTTTCGTAGGGCAAAAAAAAACGAGGAAGCCATAAATCGTTCGGATATTTATAGAATTTTTATGTCTGGACCCGCAGATCGGAAACGGTTATTTTTTAATGTCAATAAGCGATCCATCAATCGGTCTCTCTGACTCACCCGCTCCGCTGCCCCTCCATAATCGACAATCAGATTGACCCTGTCAATAGATCGAACTGGCCCCGAACGTTTGGCGGACGAAAATTGATTTTTTTCCCCCCAGTTCGCTTTTATTAGTCCCGACCTTCCTTCCGATAACGCGGCGACTGCGCGTACAATTTAACGGTGACCGCGCTTTGATAACTCAGACCGCTATCGCGGAACCATCAAATTGCCCCGGTCTTAGTCAACCTGCGGTGGATATGAGCGTACATCGAGGATTATTCTCTCCCACGAAAAAACAGCATTATTAAAATTTTAATACTATGCCTTCTTTATTGGTCTTTTCCTTACGGTAAATCCCAACACCAAATTTTATCAAGAAATGTTTTGTTCAGTTAAGAAGAACGTTGATGCGCGCAGATTTCCTGAAAATTATCTCGATTAGTCGTCATGCCAGCCAGATCTGATTCATCAACGCGTAAATTTGCTTCGATGAAAAGATGAACAAATCTCCCACGCTCGGTATTTTTTCAAATGCGATCGAAGCCAGTTTTTACAGAAGAAAATGTTTCCGATATCAGTCTTGGTGACCAGCGCTCCGCCATGATGGAAATCGCCGAATTAATATTGCAGTACAGCGAGAAGGGGCAGAAAATACCGCGGGGGTGCTACCGGTCCAACTGTTTTGAACTCGTTTAATATTATTTTATCTCACAGGGGTCGTAATATTTGAAACTTTGAGGGAGCCTGCAACTATTTTGAGAATCGCGATTTTATATTTTTCGTCTCCTTCGGCCCTAAGCTTTATTAGGTTTTGATTTATGGCGTTCAACAAATCCCATACTATGTATATTAAATTATCGGCCAATTCAAAATAGGGAAGCTTTTATTCCTCGAGGTAGTTCGCAATGTTCGTGCTGGAATGCTCGACTTTTAGTGATGAAGTAGTATAGTTCCCAGTTGAAAAGAAGAAAAGAGTTAAAGGAAACTACAAGGAGCCGGACAAAGATGCTGAGAACAGTTGGCAATACTGTGATATCTATTTACCAGATTAAATATCGATCCCGAGAGAGCCAGTAGGGTTAGGGCCGCCGCCACCCCCCTTCACCCCCCACCAGGTGGGCCAGACAAAATGGCGCCCATCCCCGGCTCTGGTCCTCACCCACCTCCCAAATTTAAGTAGGCCACCACGTTCAATAAGCCCAATCCCTTTGCTCCCTCAAGTTTCCACCCTTTAACTGAAAACGAATCGTATCCCTTAATATTTCAAATTTATTCAGGGTTGTTATATATATTTATTTTTGTAATTGTCAAAATGTAATGAGTTGATCTTTAAAGGCACGGAGTCTTTGAAACTGTGTCTTTTCATTCCTCCGCTGGAGTAAAAAATAATTATGGCTAGCACATGCGTTGAAAATAAACCGTTTAATAAAATTTAAGTTGTTCCATCGCGTGCTTAATCTTTCTTTTATAATACAGTCATCGTGCAGTACAACAATGGGGTCTAGTGACTTCACTTTTTTTTCGATAAGTATTTACAAGGATGACAGCAATTGCCGGCGACTAGAATAATCTATGACTGAATAGGCTAATTTCAATGAAATTCAATTCCTTCGGTTAAAATCCGTATTAATAGTTCTTAGTCATATCCTACAGAACATGATAAAATGTCATACTCGAGTTCAATGAGAGTAAGTCTACCAATTTGAACTCATACGGATAGTCCTAATAGTGAGACATTCCCTGTTCCAAGCCTATTCAGGGTCTATTTCAAGCAATCGATTCCTTCCTTATATTTTTCCGATACTACTACAATTGAATTAATTTAAAATATTCGTACTGCTGGAATAAAAAAAAACATTTACGTTCAATCGAACTAACGCTCCAGTTGTGGGACGTTTGCATGTTAGATTTGAGATTAATAAAGAAGCGATGAAAACCTCGCGGCTCTCGGTTTCGTTTAATCGGCCAATATCCGGCCAATAATCGAACTTTCTGAAATATGCTGCGCTGTTGAATTAGCGACGGGATCTGCCCGCTAGGGGATCTCAAATTTTCAAATATCTTATACTCTGAATTTTCATATTACTCTAAATTTTAATTCAGCATAATATCGGTTCAACATCCGCAAGGCTATATTTCTAATCTGTTTAAAATATATGGAAACTGAGTATATTAATACCATCTCTGTGGAGAGCAATATTTCGTTCGTAGACTACAGAATGTTAATTTCCATTACTCGAACTTAAGGAAAACGATAAGGAAAGAAGCCGGATATAGAAAAGAAGAGTACCGGCCGGAGGAGGATAACATTAAGGAAAATTACAGGCAGGGAGAGAAAACATTTAAAGGAAAAATAACCCACAATTTTATTCAGAAAGGACTGCAAGGTAGAAACTTAAAATATTGCCTTCAGTCGCGATTTAGCAATGAACTATTACAAAAATCATACTTATGAAAATGAAATGATCTAAAATAGAGATGAATATAAAAGGCAAAGGTATTAGGCACATGTATCGCCTACGGGTATTGGGTTTTGCTCTTTGGTTAAGTTACGTCGTTGGTGGCCGTATCAGGACATTACTCTGCAAAAATAATAGACCTTGAACCAGCTCTTATGAACGTACGATTCACACAAGCGCCCGATATAATGCTTTCGGAGAGGACACCTTTTTCGAGTGAATATAAAACCTGAACGGCGGGCAGAAATATCGATACTATTTACGCTAATCACGTCCCTGAAGTTAATGACTGTCTGTTTGTCAGGACACAATCGGAACGGCATACTTCGTTTCGTCACTTTATCGTAAGAGTTGCCGATATACTACAATTTCAATATTCGGAATGTTGTTCTATAGAAAATGAAAATAAGTTTTTTTTTCATACCGTATCCCATGGAAAATATGAGGGTAAGGTTGAAATATAAAAAATGAAAGGCTAGCTTATCCTACGTCCAGGCTTCGGGGACCCGATTCGAGTATTGATCCCGAGGGTATCTCAAATAATATCAACTCATAATACACTTTCTCTATTTAATGTCGTATTTGCAAGTATTCACAAATTAGTCACAGCCGCAAGAGTGTAATTATTTTAAATTGTTATAACACGATGAGGCTAAAATTTATCGTTAGAGGTACAATTTTAGGTTTCAACTGTTTTGCGCTCCTAAATTATATTTTTAAGATTATACTAAAAGGATTTGGTTAAAAAATATAAGCCAACCATCATATTATTTTTACACCCGAACACTGCGAATTAACATTATTAGTGTGCGATGTTTTATTTATCTGCGCGAACATTAAACTAAATATAGAGAATTCCACGACGATTAGATTAGTAACAGACAAACAACCGTGTATAACCCAATTCGGACGGATCTAAAAAATCAATATGCCCCGAAAAGTTGACGCATCATTCTTCCGGATCCAGTGAGATTCCTAACTCAGGGTACACTTCAGAATATTTGCCGATCGAACTCCGTGCTTGTTGGATAAAGAAAGTAATCGAACGGCCAAAGGGAAAGCGGTGAAATTGTGTCGTGGGGAGCCCGGGGGAAACGTAGATTTTTCCACATCAATACTTTCCACCCCCGAGTCCGGAGAGTACGCACACGTAGCCCCCTGATGCGCAGACGGCTGGACGGGGGATGGATTTGGAACACGCCCTCGGGCTTACACCCCGCCTCGGCCTACTTTCTTACCCGCCACCCTCTTGTTGCATTACCGTAATAGTCGTTTTATCATTGTTTCTTTTCCCACCCCACCCGCGACGAGAGGGACAATTAACACGCGTTTCAATTTAAGTGGAAACGAGCATGGGCCCGGGGCCGGACAGAATTAGCCCAATTCCGCCATGACAGTACCAATTACCGTATAAAGGGAGTCGTCGTTCGTCATAACGTTAAACGCTTCCCGTCGCGGTTTCATATTAAAAATACCTCCGCCCCAAACTTATTTAAAATCGTCTATAAAAAACCGTGAAAATTCCGAAGCCGGCCCCATTTCAGTTTAACGGGATGATCATTTGTGACGTAAAAGTAAAAAAAGTTAACTTCTGGTTCATATTAACGTGAATAAAGAGAGAGCCCTTTTATTATTTCGATAATTCTGTCGAGATTTCTAAATATTTCGCTTTCAATGATCACACGTTGACAAAAAATATATATTAAAATTAGCAGAGAAACTGTAACCGGTTTGAATTCCCATAGACATTCATCGGGTTTTCATTAATTTACGAATTTGAATCGATAACGAGTTCATCATTCCCGGTGGTTCGGATAGAATAACTATTTTGTAAGATTTTTTTAAAATTCGATAATATAAAATAAATCACTGCCACGCGACCTTTTTATTTGATGTCTGAAGGAACAAATAATCGATGGTTATTCCAATAGCAATTCAACAGTGTACAACCTGAACGCCAAGGGCGGAGCGAGTACGGGTTGCCAGGCCGTTCCTGGAGTGGGGCCTCCCGGTGTTTTTCCACCGCACTAATTTCGTATTCAAGCTTAGCACTAACCAACATAAAAGCGAGTTATTACTCACAATAGTTGCCGGCCTGAAGAACCGATTTCTTCGAACCAATTAAAACGGTTTTACGTTATTTACTTTGGAAAATCGAACGACACTTCTTGACCTAAAAAGTTAGAGTGTCAACCCTTCTCATTCCAAGTGAACTGGTACTAAATTAAAAACCAAAATACGTGCCGCAAAAATTGCATTTGAACTTCATAACAAAGTAGAGCGGATAACACTATTCTTATTAACGAAGTATTAAACTGAATGTTAAATTATCTCCTTTGTTAACTCAAGCATGCGCAGTGTTTTGTTATATGGAAGTGAATATCGAAATGAATGTCCTTACTTAAAGTTAATCCGATCCAAATGATTATCTTCCAATAAATTAGCAGGAAAACTATAATTAAAAGGAAGGCCCAATGTGAAGAGATAACCAGTTGATTGTCCAAATGGCCACTGTGACTAAAAACAGGATTAATTAAGGCCCACATTAAAGTAAAAATTCCCAAGAAACCTGTTGAGAGAATTTCTACTTCTGGAGAGTGCTTTAGACTGAATCGATACCTGGATGAAGTACTCGGTAAATTCATAATTCCATATTTTCATATTGGCGGTTTAACCTGCGGGCAGTGTAATTATCTAAGAAAGAACGTTTCTCGTCCAATAAAGAAGAGAAGTTTACAGTGAAAAACAATTTCGTGGCTCAATCTATAGTACCGTGGCTGTGGAACTATATATATAAACTATATAATGTAAATAGCGCGGAAAATAGAATATTTGAAATCCGAGATTATAGACCGAACCGCGCGCACGGGTTCGTGTTCAGGTAGCTGAATCGATTGGTTCAGATAAAGAAAGATAATTCTGCAATTATCAATCAGTGCGTGTCACGCCCCTATCCAATCCTCGGATGGCCTCAATTCCTGCTCACCACTAATGTCCTCCTCCCGGGGTGAGTACGACAATTTTGGGAGGGGCCCCACACCACCTTTATATTTCAATATTTGGTTTAACCCCCTGAGGACCCACCCATAAACCGGCCTAGGTCAAAGATGCTGTACCGATTTTTATTAATGGACGATCGCAGATTATTATTAATAATTAAGATTATAGTATTAATGTTGCATGCACGCTGTCCAACCGGTTCACCATTCATCTTGGATCAATCGGTCCGTCGTCCGGAGGTGACAATCTCAAAGACTAACTTTCCAGAGTGCAGAAAACGGAACGCTTAGTGTTCAAAAAGAAAATCCTATTTCGTGCGGATGAGATTGAGCACATTTAGCTTTAACTGTAACGTAGGCGGTAAGGAATTTATTCAAATAATTCTGTAGAGGATTCGGCAACAGCGAAGTTCATCTCCGTGAATCGTGGAATCGATTAAAGATGGAGGACTGTCGAAACAGGTCTAGTAGCTGTGGGTTATGCCAATTAAAATATAAGATTATAATGGACGATGGGAGGATAAAGCAGTTATCACATGAAACAATTATTATATATTTAAATAGTCAGAATTAAAACGTTGTGATTTTTACATACATACAATATAATATACATTTAATACATAATAGAAGAATTTGAACAAATAAAAATATGGAAATCTTGAATGAATTATCTTATATATAGATATACAGTCGCCTGCGCGAATAATTTTGGGAAAATGAAATCGTTACATATTAATAGACAATAACGAATTTGGATTACATAGGCTAATTGTTACATTAACAAAAATCGCATGCAACGTGAGGTCGAGAGATTAATGTACCCGGCTCTCGAACAAAATAATTATTCTACATTTCAAATTATTGATCAAATTCAATATGAGGGGAGGAAAGAGGGAGGAGGTGAGAGAGCATGAAAGAAAGAGAGAGAGAGAGAGAGAGAGAGAGAGAGAGAGAGAGAGAGAGAGAGAGAGAGAGAGAGAGAGAGAGAGAGACAGAGAAGGAATGAGAGAAAGGGAGAGAGAGATAGAGAGGGAGAGAGAGAGAAGCAGGCGCCTCCTCTTTATACTTGGCGGCGCGCACCACCCCCTGTGACCTACAATGAAAATGTACTTCATCGCTGCTACCTGGGTATTTCGGCAAATATACAAGAACAATATCCACACGTGATAAACTTGTGTGGACATATAAATTAAAGGCAGAATGAATATTCAATACTGTCCGCAGATACACAGATCTCATCAGAATTGTGAGCTTGTTGATCGTTTAGTATTCACCTGACAAATCCCAATTAGTCGAACGAAGCGACCACAAAAGGAATTGTTTACGAAAACAATTCCCCGATCACTCCGAGTTTAAACAATGCAATTTAGAAGACAGAATTTAAATTTATAATGCAATTTAACGGAGAATTCCATTATAAGATTATAATGGATGGAGAGAACCACCTCGATCACCCCCAAATGGGGTAGACGGGGAAGGCCGGTATGCAAGGCAGGATTATCTAATAGAAACTGATAATCGATTACGGCGAAAATAGAATATTTAGTTAAAATCCGTAATATTTTCATCCGAAAAATATTAATAGAAGTGATGAGGGGTACGAAGTATAGGAAACGGGGGGTGGGGGGGTGGGGTGGGCGAGTACGGCGAGGTATCGATTAGCGGAGAGGAGGGGGAGGGGGTGGCCCACATAGGGGCCCGGGTCGGTGAGGGTAGGGGCCGCTCCATCTAGCACACCGCGTGTGATCAATATCAAGAAGAGGGATGACCAAGAGGGGTAGATCGGAGAACGAGAGGGGAAACAGAGTCGGAAAAAGAGAGTAAAGGAGAACAAGCGAGGGAACCGAGGCAGGTCAGTGACGACAGGCCCTAACTAACTCGGAGCTAATAACGCGCCGGGTTCAAAACCACGACCGAAGACGAGAGCTTTGAAACAAGTAGGGAAAACGGTCCGTAGATGGGAATAAATAGTCGAATAAATAAGGGGACATCCAGAACACCGAAGGAGGAGGCCTGTTTTGTTACCTAATATAAACGCTATTATAAATATAAAACACGAGACGGCGAAGAATTAAAAAGAGAATAGGAGAAAAAGGAGTATCTAGAAAGCCAATAAAATAAAGGAGAGAAGAATAGGGAAAGGAGGAAGAGGGCGGGAGGGGTGAGAGAGGGAGGAGGTAGGATCGATTCGGACCGAGAGAACGGCGAAGGGAGAGAGGGGCAGGGAGGAAGGGGAGGAACGGTCAGAGGGAGAGAGGAGAACCGGAGAAACGCAGGCGCTGGTCGATGTGCCGCAGCCTAACCCCCCGCCCGGCCATCACCCTTTTTCCCCCCACATTACCGGCTTTTTAAATATATTACACGGAATATAAATATTATCCGGGAAAAATATAAAAAACGAGGCTATCCGTAATTAACCTACTCCTTAGAATTCGCTAATTGCACTCGCGACTACGATATTCCGGAGAGGACGATAGGTCCAAGTCGTAGATTAAGGTACCCGACGTAATCCCACGGCCGCTTCTGCACTCGCCGGTATGCCCGGGGTGTACACGAACGGGAGGACGTACGGGTCCCCGTACACGGGCCATAATTCCGGTCAATTAGGAAGATGTTCGAACTTACCCCAACTGGCGAATGTCCTGCCCAAAAACTGGTTGGTCTCCGAGTTCCATAGGAATGTTTTGAACGCGACCCACTTGCCCAATTTGGGAGGTCTCGTGTAGAACTCTTCTTTGGCCGCAGACCCTTTGTCCGCCATACCTCGGCTATCGCTCTCTCTCCTCGGCTCCTCTCACTGTTACGGGCTCGGTCCGTTCTCCCTCTCTCCCACTGTACGGTCGGAGTGTATATCTGTTCTGGACTACGACTGAACAGTGCAAATAGGATGTGTGCTGGCGGCACAGTAAGAGGAGGGACGAAAGAGGATGCGATACGTGCAGTACGACCGTGCTGCACCCACTGCCACGGCCTTCCTCCTACAAACAACCTAGATCGACCATCGCCCCACCACCGGCACTCCCCGCCGACCCCACCATCCCTCCCTCCCCGAACCCCCGCCCCGGTTACCACGCCTCCTCCCCATCACCACTCCCGTCTCCCGTTCTACATACAGGAGAAGAAGGAACCGGAGGAGGAGGAGGAGGAGGAGGAGGAGGAGGAGGAGGAGGAGGAGGGAGGAGGAGGAGTAGGAGGAGGAGGAGTAGGAGGTGGACGAGAAGGAACATGAGGAACGGCGGAATCGGGCCGGGCGCCACTACTCTATCCTTCTCACTACTATCAGTTATACCAACTCACGTGGACTCCAGTCTACGTTTTTATTTACTATTTCGTACAGTTTTCCTGACCGTTTCAGCAAAACATTTGGCAGAAAACAAGTTTCGGCGTGGCGATAGGAAAACTGAGCGTAATCGGGCACTACTATAAGTGTCTCCGATAGCGATTTATGCTGGCTAAATAAAGTCCAATTTTGATTACGGTTGTAGAGGTTAGAAGGCGGGAATATCGAGCGGTTATCGGGGGGGGGGGCTCTACCGAATGACATTCTGGCAGGACAAATTGAGCGACGGAGGTCGGGGATATTGAGCGCGCCCGCCGGCAAAAAAGGAGCCGCCGGCTCGCCCGCCCACCCACCGGTATTGAGCGATATATATCGGCCAGTTTTCTTCCACTCTGGCTAGACTGAATTCTTAATATACAGGCACCGAACGGTTAGTAGTGTCCAATGTCAAGCGTTTACCCGAAAAAATATTTGCTCTACACACAAATCGATTATTATATTGACCGGAGCCTGGACTGTCTCTCTACGTGATGGAACCCGATTTTCTATACATATTTTGAACTGATTTTTAAATTAAATTAGTATGGCCGGTTTTTTAGTCCTATTTTCCACACATCACACATTACTTTTCTTAAATCTAAATTCCTGACATTATTTTCAGAAATATTTCTTTCTTATGAAATATTCTTTCTTATCTACCAATTTAGGTTTTTATTATTACGAACTGTATACTGTGTGGAAAAATATTGTTCGAATTTAATATAATATTGTTTTAAACGCTTAGTTAATTTAGTGTAAGGCAGAGATGCGGGCGTATGCGAACGTGAAATTCATAAAGGATAGTATCCCCCAAAGGAGGATCACGTGTACTCACGCGAACAATATCGACGTCCAACATCAAATTATACTAACGCGACTAGCCAAACGACCGGAATTTAATTACAAGAAACGAGGTGTGAGTTAATACTACAACTCGAATTATTACAAAAAAGAACGTGTGTACCTATGACATCACCTCTGACGCCTCCACTACTAGAAAAACTTCCAACTAATAGGGGGGGAGGGAGGGGGGCTTTATTTCGTCGACTAAACGCTTTAATTCTCGAACGTGACGGCGGTGGAATTAACATTGATTAAGTTAGAGGCCGTGTTACATAACAAGACCGCAAGTCTAAATAAATCCAGCGACCTTCACCCCATGCCGAACTCTGACGAGGGGGCACTTCGCCCCTTCATCCTACGGCAAATCACCAACACTCATTCCACCAAATGAAAACCTCAGAAAACGCAGTTAACAAACTCATTTTAAAAGAACATGAAACAACCGTTCTAAACTCACGAAGGCCAATAAATGGGAGTGACCGAGCGAAATTTTGCCGCGAAATGTATTCCGGGAGCAATGTTAGTCTCCATACAACCGGAAGTGTCATTCAGCGAGCAGGAACTCGGGTGGCCTTATTTCGCTGAAAATCAATAGAGCCGAGGAGTATCCGAAGAGGAGGAGTATCCACTATTTTCGATAAACCCAGAACCGTCCAGTAAGTAATCGGCCGATCCCAAACAATTGTCCACCTGAGCCGATGATAGAATATTTCCCACTGAAAGAAATATACGCGGTTAGCCGACGGATTTCGAACCCGGGATCGATTAGTTTTCGCCGCACCGCTACTCCCCATCATCAGAAACATCGAAATACCTTTTGGATTCCTCCTTTTTTTCGGAAATTATTCCATTTATGTAACCACTTTGTAAGAGTGATGGCCTTACACTTTTGTATGGTAAACGGTTGTTACGAATTCCGAGGTTCATACAAGCTTTTACACGCTCCTCAAGTGGGGTTCCAATCCCGGTGGCTGACCAAATTTAGTATGCAAATTTCAATAGATTAAAAGGGAGGAGCTCGTGATATACTCATTAGCTTATCATATGATATACGCTAACAATTATATCAGTGCCTCAAAACAAATATGGTACATCGTGATATCAGACAGACGAGATGATACGTATCCAGCAATTCATGTCCTCAATCACCACCAATGTATATAGGGCGAAAAATATAGCAGTTGCCAGGGTTGGTACAAAACACTAGTTTATCACTGTCAAACAACTTGAGATCGGTTCGCCGTAATGGTCGAGAGCGTTGTTAGAACACTCGCTTCCTCCGGGTTTTTAACTAAAGAAATTTCTTTAACGTCAAAGAAAATTTATTGGACGATAAAGTAATCCCGCGAGAACTCGACCTTTTTTCCCTTTACGTACGCCCCACATTTGTCCAAGCGAAAAAGCGATGTCTTTCGCAAATCTTATTATGCCGACACATAATATAAATTGGGGCCATTACATCACAAATAAATACGAAAAGAAATGTGACACTAACCAGAGGTGGTTAATTCAAGAGATCATCTTTTTTTTAGTTCATTCTCTCTTCTGATGAGCGAAATTATATACTAATTATATATAAAGTGTAGTCTAATTTCGGCCAGTTTTCTGCCACAATCGGCAGACCGAAAATAGAGTAGGAGCGGCACGGTTAGAAACGTTAGCGCGGGCCCGTTAACTGGGTCCTGCTAATGGCATTGAGGTCAGCATGTAATCAGGATCCTGGTGCGGAGAAGTTAAATATGAAGTTTAGTGGCGATCCGATAACAGAGGTATCCGACGAGCCGCCAGAAGATTAGCGAGCCACCTAAGAGCAGTGGGGCGTTCTGTCTCCACCGTTACTGATACTGCTTCCTACCGTTTACACACAGAATTAGCACACCACTGACAAGACCCTCCCACACCGGCAACGACATACTACGTGCCTAATCTACTGACAGATTTTTAAACACAAACCACAATAATAATTACAATATTTATTGGTAGAATGTTAGGTGTCATCGTAGAAATTTATTTAATTTTCCTCTATTATATTTAAAGTACAAAAGCTGAATTCACAAGTGTAATTCTTTAATCCTGTAGACGGATGAGGAAATATCGCAATATGTATATATATGCCACATTATTCGTTTATTTACCAAATAAGAAAGGAATATTTAAATCAACTGTTTCCTTATTAAGATGGGGGAAAGGTCAGCTTCATCGGCATGCGAACCCATGCGGCATCGGAGTCGAACACCTTCGAAATCGTACATCTGAATATAAATGTATTTTTCTAGAACAGAGCTGTCCTGTGTTCCTTTGCTGTAAGTTCTCAGATGGAATTCTACGCTCCTTAGTGCCGAATTTCGCCGGGGGTAAAAATAAAAACTATTTAGGATGTTTTGAATGCCCTTGGAATGTTATATAACGTCCGATTTAATATAAGAATATATTACACAAAGGAATTCATGCATTTTCTGAGTTCTGTTCACTGAATTCTGAATTGAATCGACTTATTTTTAATTCAAAACTGCAATTAACTAAAAAGCTCCCGCCGCAATTTCAGTTCGGTGGCACGTTCCTTCTTCCGAGAAACTAATTTCGACAAAGGGTACATCCGGCGCTCTCGGCACAAGTTTTGAATTGACAGCAGAATGAGAGTAACTCGCGGAGAAGACGTGATTTTTGGGTGAGCGTGGCGTACGAGTCATGTGTAGTTCTCGTGTATGTAAAGTGTGATTGCAAGGGAGAATGTAATGAGAGCGACAAAGTTATATGATTTTCGCTTAACCTTTCAATGTTCCGTATTATTAATTTTTTACACTTTTAAAGTTCGCCATAGCCCAAATATTAATGTACTCATGCGCGTTATCATACACTTGTAGAATAATAAGAAATATCCTACAGGAAATAAATAACTTTTTAAATTGGTGAAGAAAATCTTTTTTAATATAAGCGAGCGTTGGGGTGCTCAATTCTATTCTAACTGTTGGCACATATTGTCAATTTGGTCCATTTATTACCTATTTAAATTCCTGAATTTTATATTAATATTTTATTATTTCGTGTTTCCATCCAAACTGAAAAGTCTGAACCTTTCATAACGGTTCGAAAAGATATTTCACAGGAGCCATTTGCTTCGGGAGATGAAGGGTTCCATGGGTGAACAAAGTCCTGTGGACGGCCTGTAGGTGTAAGGGGAGCCCTAGCAATGTGAGGTTGGACTAAGAACGCCTAGTGCATTGATTTCTAGCTCCGGCCTTCCCACCAGTATCGCTCCACCCCCACCACCCTCTCTTCATGTGCATCTCTATTTCTCCAGGCGTTAACCGAACTGCCCCACAAGCATTATGTTTCAAATTACCAACTCAGGTCTAAATTATCATATTCGAGTCACCCAAATCGGGTGATTAGGAAAGCGGCGACCCCAAGGCAGGAATGAGGCGTCGGCCTCTCCAATGACTATACCCAATGCCTTTTATCAGGCGGAATAACAGGTTATAATATTCTGCTTGAACTTACAGGTGATGGATTCCGACCAAAATTACATAACGGTTAGATGGGACCATGAAATCAATCTGATGTTCTGTATAATCAGTACAGGCTATAACCACACTGCAGAGTCGATTGAAAAAATTACAAAAACAGAAATACATTTATGCTATAATATATATGAAATAAATAAAAAATGCCACGATTAAATTTATTTGTAGCAGTTTCGAATGGATGATATTATTCCAGTATACGCCTTTAGTCATAATTCGAAAAAATATTTTATAACAGCTATCCAAAGATGTTCTCTCTGCCATAACCCAAATACTTGCGGGAGAAAATCGAACTTCAGACTCCAGACTGACGGCCCTGGGATTGAAACGTGCAAAAAACCAACAAAAGGCCCTTCCGTCCGTTCCCCGTTCGGCTGGGATCTCGAAAACAGATCGAAAAACAGGTCGATACGGCCATCATTTTTTTTGTCTCCATCGATATTTCCATTTACGCTAAGCCATTCCCAGCTTTTCTATAGTAAATCGGAAGTGTACATATACATAACTATGTCGAAAGGATAAAATTTCATCGCCAGTTCAATGATTTGCGAAAAAACAGAAACTCCAAAAAAATATTAACAGACATAAACACCGAAATGAACACTCGTCAAATTAAAAGACTGTCATCCTGATGGGAGGGTTATATCATTAGTGCAATACATAAAAACTAATAGTTAATTAACGCAATTAGTAATTTATTAACCTCTTATCTGGATAGAACCTTCGAGATTCTAAATTCGAGGACAATTCTGATTAATAATTGTCAAATTGTTGTCGAACTGGAAGAACGTGGATCTTATGCTCACCGCTTGCCCATCAAAATTGAAAACGAGAGATGACTGCCGACATAATCGATGTCTACATTTATTATTAACCGTAAACGATCGCCATTTCGAATTTTAAGTTTAAAAACGTTCCAAGGACATCTATGAAAATAATAACCTCGGGCTGTTCACTGACAAGTGTCCTGGAGAAGAATGGGCCACCCACGCCCCAGGTATATCATATATTGGCGGCCGAGAGGGGTGACTAAAGGTTTGCGAAAACGCGCTCAAGTGGGTTACACCAGAAACCTTTTCGCTTGGAACTGTTCGATCAGGAGCCGCCTGCTCGCACCCCGCACCACACCCCACACCCAACGCCCGCCCTTAACCCAGACAAACCCCATCAAACTTTTCCTCCACTATTGAAACCACGTTCTAATCTGCCGCACCGGAATTCGATAAACGAAGCGGTTCCATATAAAAGGACATATACAGCGGATAACGTTAGCGATATGACTTGTTTAATAAATAGTTTACATACAGTTCGTTATCTACATCAGTTCCAGCCCTTCCTGTCTAGCTCATACCGATGCGTCAGTAAGAAAAATATAATTATACACAATTATATATAGTTTGTAATATTTCGGACATGTTCGAGTTCATTCCAGTATTTATATAGTAATTACAGCCAAATTATTTATTACGAAAAGCAGGAACATAAAGGAAACCAGGTTAGATACACTTTCAGACCAGACAAGCAAGAAAAGATATTCAAATCATAACATTCGTCATCATAAGATAGTTGTAACAGAGAAGGTAGGAGAAGTTCCACGAGTCCATAAAATATATTATGACGATAAGTTAGGTAAACCTCAAAACTAGAAACGAATTTCAGTTATCATTCTGCAACTGTTACTATAACCACTGAGTTCTACTGGCGGTCAGATATACGTTTTCAGCCCTAACAATGTTTATTTGTTTCCTTTCAAATCAACATCACGGGTCGTTAGCGCCAGTTGATTACAGTTGATACAGCCCCTGTAATGGCTCATTGCAGAAACCGCGCAATCCACGTCACTTTACTTTAGCCGCGAGCCTGATCTTGTCTGAACGCTGCGAAAGAATCGGTCGTTAAATCGCTCGTGTAATTTTTCTACCTACCCCGCCGCAGTTGTACATCGCTTCGCCTTTTTCTAATCATCGTTTTAAATCGCGAATTGTTCCGAGTTTTCGGAGTCGTAATTTGGATAATTCAGGAAAACATGCCACCGCGGAATAAAAGGATTTACAACTTATGCTCCTTGTTGTTTTACACGGTATTCTCTAAAGAGGAATGACGCATTAATTCTTCCAGACCTCTCCATAAATATTTTATGGCTATAACTAATTGTTTGTTTCTATTAATTTAATGGCGGGATTAAAAGCAAATAAAGGAAAACGCTTAAACATGACACACGATACATATTTTTTCACTGAATATATAGATGAAAAGTAAATATAATCATCTGTAAATTAACAGTACAGGTAGTGTCCCAGCGTGGGCTCCAATGCGTTGCCAGTTGACCGCATAATAATCGGTTAACGGGATTCGCGTTGTATATATATATATATATATATATATATATATATATATATATATATATATATATATATACTCAGTGGCACAATTCACCTCCCACACGTTTTAATGCGATCAAACGTTCAGGTAAAGCACCAAGCAAATTGAATGGGTCAGGGTCAATGACAACATTGAAATGTACCATACATGCAGCAATAGAACGGTGGCAGTATACATTTTTCCAGTAACACGAGCGGTCAGAGAAGTTGACCAAATGAGACAGAAAACGCATCTGAAACGCGTTTTCAGATCACTAAGCGGAATATTTTGGGAGTTTTTTTCAGGAAAACAATGGGTTTTCTCTCCGATGGTAGAGCAACAACTTAAAAATACTTGGCCGGCCTCCATTTAGGTTGTCTCCGTCACACTGGTTCAACACGCACGCAAACACAGAGCAGTGAAATATTTAGCCTTTCCGGCTCCTGTCGGGCCGAAATATCCGTTAAAGCACGGAGATGATAACCTTTCACGATCACAAAATTCCCGAATCGCCTTAAACCGTGGCGTGTTTGAAACTACACATTACCGTCAAAATAGTTTATTTAATTGAATCTTTAACCGGTATGCGAAGTGATGTCCTTTATCTTAACCATCGACGCTTCCTATAATGTAATATGTGTTGCAGGAATGCAGGGCAAACGCTGTTGTCGCGTTGAATCATATATTTAATAGGAAATGGATATTTTGTGCTCGACAATAGGGGAAGATTTCGTTCATCATGGGTAATGCTCAGGGGGACAATTACAAAACGGCTTTAAAACATATTTCATCGACCGAGCTTTACTTTTTGTACTTAACGAGTCCGTCACATGCAAAGCCCGAACAACAGCCTTGAGTAGTCAGCAGAACGAGGACGAAAATAGTAACCGGCAGCCCCAATATTGGAACTTCAAAATACACCTAAAAGGTGATGTAAAGAAAGGAACACGAAACGAGAAACACTTTTCACTTCCACTTTCTTTCGATTTATTTGAACCTCCCGAACACAGTCTCTGGGATAAACGTATACCTGAAAAGTTAGTCCACAACAGGAATACTGGTATGACGCTCCATACCTAAAGAAGATCCGTCGAAACATAGGTGAGAAAGCTTATTACTTGGTACAAAATAAGTGGGCACAGATCGAGAGGTTACAAAAACAAACTGATGAGTAATTGTTTTAGATTTTAATAAAATAAAAAAAAGATCAAACCCTATTGCACGACTTCTATTTTAAGGCCATACTACTGTTTCAGTCAAATAATTTTAATTCTTATAAATATTATAGATTGTTCGTTAATAACAAACACGAGGTATCTCGGACAGCCTCGTGTCAAGTGAATACACCCGTATCTTTATGCGAATTAACTGGAAATATTTCGGTAATAACTAACCGGGTCGGTAATATTTCCGCGACACTGACAATCCACAACAGGCCGTAAGGGAGAAGAGCAATAAAATCGTAATATTCGGTGGACGGGGGACGCCCCAGTTCGAGGGGCCCGCTTCGGAACAAACAATCCAAAAACTAGATCACGGGTTAATCCAATTTGTCAGAAAATCGTAACGAGATCGGCGAGGGTTGGCCGGCCGTCGAAGCTAACGACTCGACCGGGCGGAGGAGGATATGAACGGTACTTTACAAGAGAACTTGGTGAGGGCTCCGCTTATATTAAAATATAATGGGCAGTACTAGAGGGGTATCAGTTTTTTTTTGTTTCCCTCGGCGGGCCCCAATCGATAGCCCGGCCACCCGGCCGACCTCAGCCAGCCCAATTAGCACCGGGATTTTTCCTCCCCCCCTCCCCACATTACATTCTGTCACATTTAAAGGAGGATAATCACATGGATAGACCGGCTACGAATTAAACTTAAAAATTCTGGAATAAAACTTAAAATAGCATAAATTAATCATTCCTGCGATCTTCTCTCCTCAACTCGAGAATTTCCTAGACCGGTTTTGGCTTATCGCCATCTACAGTGGCGTCCCGTCAGGAGAGCTGCGAATTTAGACATGTTCGTCTCCGGTTGGTCACTCTGTCTATACTGTCACGTCACTGTTACAATACTCACTGTACTACTATAAGAAAAAGCATTTTACAGTTAAAGAATGTGTCAAATAACTTTGTACGTAGTTCTCTGTATTTATAATTTTTCTTATAAGTTAAATATAATGAAGTCTTTATAATACATCCATATAAGGTATTTAAGGTAATTGTTTTTGCGCCCGGGAAGGTTTGGAATATCATCCCAATCAGATTTTTTGCATCCACTCTAATATTCCCCACAGGGGACACAGCAACCCCACAGTCCCAGTTACAGGTAGGGTCTGCACCCTAGGTACAGTACAATCACAAACTGACACGTAATACCGAACAATACAACTCACAAGTACTAAGGCACTAACAGCAGCGTCAGGAGGGTTTTTTTCTTTTGTTTCCCCTCGTAAAAACACCCTGTGCCTCCACACGGAAGCGTTTGTTGTTTCTGGTGGGAATCGTTCAGGAGGTAAAACACTTTAATGTCTACCGGCCCACAATTTCTGGAACTCTGTTCTCGTTTCCTATTTCTGTTATTGCGTTTTAACCTCAATACTGCCTAATAATGGTCAGTGGGACACAGCGAATTGGGCAACACTGATCTAGGGTATACGGAAATATAATTTCCGAAGGGGGAATGTTTTTGTTATTCGCCGGCCAATTAGCGCCAGACATTTCTTCGGTTGCGTCGCCCCGGCCCTTTGAAAACGGATCATTCAATCAATTAAAATCAAAACGAGCGTCAATTCAATCGAGTACTCGCTCCCCACTCGCTCTTCGCCTCTCTCCATTAAAGCCACCAACTATTCGAGTTCAAATATCAATTGACGGGAAATAAACAAGTGAAACGGACAAATTGGTTCATTTTATTTGGCTTCAATCGAGAGGCCGGCTCGGGAGCGGTTTTGTTTTTTATTTTTTTATTTTTAGAGTGACACTCGTGTTGAGCGATGGCCCTTTAATAAATGACAAAGATGGGACGCGAGACACTTCACAAGCGGCGAGAGAATCCCGCCCCCCCCCTCAACGATGTAAAACAACATCACCACTCGACTGCATTATGCGCCTCCTTGATGGCCAACTCGACCCGACCTGTAGTAGTATTACCCGCCACTTCACTGCCATTCACAATGAGCTTAATCCAGAGAGAGAAAAAGAGGGAGGGAGACCGAGAGGAGAGATAAAACGCCGGCTGGTTAATTAATTGTAAATAATTCCTCAGAATTAAGAACGAATTAGAGACTGAAACAAGTTGAAAATATTTACATCGGTTTCATAAATAGATGACTGTTGTCATCTACTCGTCGTGAAATCAACAATGAGATACGCATAGTGAATACCTAGAATTGACTATACATTTTCAATATATATCATGACATATCGAACTAACAAAAACTCGGCATGTCCAATAGAACGAAACAGTTCAAAATTAAAAAATTTAAAAAACCTTGAAGAAGAATCAAATATAGGTTTCCATAGAATTTTTACAGTATAACTATAACAAATAAATGTTAATTGTTCGTTTTCTTGATTTGTATATCACGTTACTTTGTCGCTAATAATTTGTTTCAATTTCCATTAGAAAAAATAATTTCTAATTATGAGAATACGATGCAATAAACCTCTTAATTGACCCTATACCATCCAGTACAATTCGCAAAAAAACGGGTAGGGGGATTCGAGCCACCGTTTGCATCTCTCGGCACGTCGGGTCGAACCAGTAATGGCCATTTTGCTGGGGGTTCTTGTATAATGAAGAAAAAACCCTCGCCATTATCGTTCAATAGGTTCGGAGACACCGAATATGAGGGGGAAAAAAATAAAACGAAGTTTTTAAGCGCCAGGAAGTTCTGTTCCTTCTAAAAGAAGTGGAGCTCGTAAAGAGAGATTTTTTGTATTCATCCAGTTCTGTTTGGCGTTTCCTAGGCTTTCACCGCACTTTAAATATAATTTGATGATGAAAATATAATTTTCAGTTATTAATAACAATTAATTAATTATTATTCACGCGAACACATATATGTTATATTTTTGGCATAGAATACATCATGACGGTATTTACAACCGGATGGGCCTGAGACCCCGTTTTATCACTTGGCAGGTGGAGCTGGTCGCATTTTATCACGCGTAGGATCCTACTAGAAATGGAAAGTACTCCAAAGCGTCGAATGTTTTAGAGAACCCAATTCCGATAGAAAAAATCCAACTTTAAATACTCATAAGGGCCAACAATTTCTTTTATTAACTTTATTCTGCTGGGCTTATCCTAGGGAAACGCCTGCACGTTAATCCCGATTTCTCAGCGTCCCAAGATCATATTCATCGTAATAAAACAGTGTATGAGCACATAGCGTATGCCAGTGGTAAGAGCCTCCGATATTTGTCAGAAATATAGTATTAAATATAGTATTTTATAGTGTTGGACGCGTGAAACGGGAACGGGAAATTGCTATGGCGTCCGGGTAAACTTGGTAATGATTTATGCCGGCAAGATAGCTCCCTTTGCAACACCTGGGCTGTAACTGTATTCCAATATCAAGGGACGGCGCATAAGTCACGAGCCAGTGTACTATAAACATTGGACGTGGGAATTTAGAACGTTAGAACATTTGAACGGCTATAGTAAATGAACGACAGATCGGAGTGTAAAAATAAATTCTCCATTCTTAAAAAGAAATAAAATGGAAAAATTATTCTCTTCAGTAAGGAACTAACGATACAAATAGAGCAATCGAAAAAATCCAGGAGTCAGAGTCGGTTCGAACCGCAGGCTAAAAGTATATTACAGACCTTTCAGAGGATTGTAAGACTACAAGGCCATCAAGTGCTGGCTGTGCACCTCAAAATCGAATTCTAAATGCCCGTTACACAACCTAAGATGTCACGCCTGCTTTTAAAGGCAGGCAAAAAAAAAGATGATAACAAACAGCACACCAAGCAGCCTGATCTGTGGGTGTTTAGATACGACCGCGGACGGAGGCACTTCAGAAATTTAATTTTATCCGTCCAACTCACAACTGTACAAACATTTCACGAAATCACTAAGCAACAATTGATTTTTGCTTTCTACTAGTTGGAAAGCGGTTTGCATGTTTCACGAACGGTGGCGATTATATTGTAGCTTAAAACAATAGACAATTACGCTGATTTAAATAAAGAGTATCGTTTATTTTTAAGAGCATATGACTCGCGATCGACTTTCATATAATACGGTGGTATAAAGATATTAATTATAATGGCTATTAAACTGTGAATTTATATATCTAGTCACGTTTAAATTGGCCCATAAAAGAAATCTAGAATGTGTCTCAATAGTAATAGCTTAATCGAAATATCCGTGAATATGTGTTCGCTGAAGACTAAGTCAAAAGTTAACTGAGATCCATGAGCTATGAATGATATAAACTACTGTTCGCCGTCTGGCATCGAACCCTGGACCAGCGCTTCCTTTCAGCTGCTCGTTATACCGTATCTAAACTATGACAATTTCATAATATTTATAAAATAGTTTTGCCCATGAGGCTTACCAATTGGTAAGCGACTGGAAGCTAATGAGAAAAAGTTACCCGGATATTTGCGACATTTTCCCGGTTGAATGTTCGCATTCAACCTGCCGGGCTGAGACAAGAAAAGTCGATGGTAAACCACCGTGTTAAATTTAACCATGCGGGCTACGTAAATATATTTAAAATGAAAATTTTCCCGACGACAGTTTTGGGCTCGAATTTCTGCCCTTGTCCAAACGTTGCAAAACAGAAATAGGCCGAACGTCGGGCAGACGTCGAGTCATGGGGTGGGCGATGAGGGTGATGGGGAGGGGCAGGGGGAGCGGTAGGAGTGTGACGCGCTGTACCGCCCCCGCTCGCACGCACCATCACTCGCACGCACGCAGTCCAACCGGAAAAATCTATTTTCGCCTCCCAGAGCGACTCCTCGGGATACGCGGCTCATCGTTCTGAGAAAGATCGCTTATTAGTTTGAAAACGCGGTAAATTAATATATCTCATTATCGACATTTTTGTATTTTCTTAGCAAAAAAGAACTGCGTCCAAATGGGTTGATTTCTTAACCGACACACTCAAACGGATACAGATTATAAAGATATATAATTTGAACAGCTTAATCTGATGTATTTACACTGAACGCGACCGGAGGAAGAGGACTGTATGTATAACTAGAACATGAAAACGATACAACACAATGGACTTTCAAATTAATGTCACTAATCAAATTTTTAAATCGGAACAATTAGTGTCCCAGTAAAAAACCAGAAACTTTAATAGGTCATTTCCGAATTATCTGTGCAGATTCGAAAACCAAATTTCCTCATATCGTATGTCACAATATTAAATACTCTATCGGCAATGCGTAAGGATAAAAATAGCATGCCCGAAACCGGAGCTTTTTAAATCGTAAAAGACACTAAGATAAACGCTTCTTTATTACCTGAGAAAGTTTGGCTTCCATACCACTAATTTCTCCCATCTCATTAAAAACCATTACAGGAATTGTAAGCGAAGTTCTTGGACAAAACCTCAATGCGCTTCCAACTCTTTATAAAAGTTCTGAAAGAGAAATTGAGACGGTCTACCAAATGGGATTATTTGGAACGAGATAAACTAATTTGTTGAGATACCCTATTCACAATTACCAACTAATGATTTAATCACGGATATTATAATATTATAAATGACAATTTCTTTGAAAAGTTTGAAACGTTTGGAAGCCGTAAAAGTTGTATGTAATGTTATTTGTAAGCATCTATTTGACATATTCATAATTATTCCAGTCATCATTTAAAAAAATATTGGACGAGAACACTGCATTCGTAAATCATAATTTAATAAACTGGGTTTCACTATAACTGGTTCCCTGGAAACCAGTCCTCGATCTTAACCTAAGTCTGGGATCACGCTAAAAACCAGGATTCCAAGAATATCCTGAACAAGGACATTCAGGAAAGGTTGAAATGTCTGTACTTCCCATTCCTGTGGAAAACCGAAAGTTACGCTCGCATTTAATATTTCCTCTTCAACAAGAAAGTACTAAATAATTCAGAACTTCTATTTTTAAAAACTTAAATATTAATTTTCACTACTTTAGCAATGTTCTTGTAGGGCCAAACAAACGAAATCGGAAGAAAAACTTCCACCAGCTGTAATATGAATAAAGCCAATGAATATCGGACCTAATGTATGCAGAATAATACATCACATTATTCGAGTAAACGTGTAACGACGTGTCAACTGCAGCTGACACGAGTAAGGTCCTGACTACATTACTAACGGAATCTTACTAACGATGGCAAGAAGCCAAAACCGGTCTACCATAGAAAGAAACCAGAAGAAACAGAAAACCCCGCGGATCCAGCTCCCTGGTAAATGCCCTTTATTAACTACTAACAATTACTATTAATGAATTTAATGACCTTACGTATGTATCAGAAAACTATTCTACTAATCAGCAATATTTAAAAATACCATCAAAACAATCACAATTAAATCCTTACTCATTACACCTGGGATTGATTAGTACGCTAATCAAAAAAAGCGAATAGGAAATGGTTAATTATTGTGACATCTCAATGTTCTGGTTAATGAAGTTTTAAAAAAAACATTTCTTTTCGGATCCTTACAATTGTAACCTTGAAATTCCCATTATCTCACCTTCAATATTTCATTACATAACCGCTGAAAATCGTTCTCAAGGAATTAAATAATAAGGATGATAATAACATTGTCATTCGTAACAAGTAATAACAATTACCGTAAAAAACAAAACAAACAGTGTTGAAACCGCACAGTCATTCTTGGTGGCATGAAAAAGTTAATTATCATAATATAGAGTTTTAATATAATAATTTATAAATATAAACATTAAAATGAAATCTTTGTATTAATATTTTTATCAGTGATAATTGGTTTCAAAATTTTAAGAAATACCATAATATTCTTTTAAACGAGCCTAGACATTACATGGCGGTCGGGCTGTCTTCCAACACTTTCTAATTATTACAATGACTCCGTTACTGAAAAAAATTTTAAAGTACATTCAAAACGTAAACTACTACAGGAAAACCCTTTTACTTGATAGCTAGGTTTTTTATTCTATAACGTTCTAATCGCTTAAGTCTGCTCAGTAACGAGTGGAATAAGCACTGCACGATTATTTTGCCAGTTTTTATGTAGCGGGAAATCCCCAACGAAATTGACACGAACGTCCGCAACCGGTACCTTTAAAAATGTGTTCTCTCGGAGAACAACTTGGCAGATATAACACTAATATTACAGAACTCTGGCTAAATCTCTAGTTCGATAGAGACTTATCTGACTATAATATAGGGTATAAGGGAATAAGATAAATCAATTAGGAAATCATTTAACGCTTGGTATGAACTGGTTGGCAGGAATTATATTCAATGCTGCAAATTATGCAATGTTCGTCATTTCTAATCTGGCAAAAAACCCTACAACAGCAAAATGCCGATTTATCGCGTCTTAAATCAAGCAGACTTTCTTTTCTTTTCGTCAAGCGATTTCTACTTGAAAGCGGAGCCGAATCGGGCGATATGAAATTTTGTCTGAACAAGTTCTGGATAACAGCAATATCACCACTGAAAATTATCGTTTCCTTCGGCAAATAAAGACACTGGGGTCACCAATCGTTTTCCGGTAATCCATTTGAAAAAAATTTATTTATACAAAATTCAGATCCCCAATTCCGAACTATGAAGATTTTAAAAACAAAATAAAAAAACGGTACAGAAGAATCTTTCTAAAAAACGGCCAAGTAAAGAGAACTCATTTTTTTTAACATCAGTTTTTTAAAAATCATCTAGGCGAGACATCCTGATAATTTTCGTCGATATCGAAACCTGGTAATGAATCTAGGGTGTTGACATGAATCAGTGTAACGGAATTTCAAATGCACAGTTTAATAAACCATAAACTAATTTAACGCTAGCATGAAATAGGGCAATTCATACAACAAAAAAGAAATAATATATGGCTGCAGGATATTAACTAAATTTATAATAGGGTCGAGTGTCCCATCCTCACATAATTTAAATAAAACCGAGATAAATAAAACAAACTGTAGTAATGAAAAACAGACCACTTGATGTCGCGGCAGTGATATTGGGTGGGTGGATGGCGTAACAGGTAAACAAGGCAGAAGGAGAAAAAATTATGAGCTCTCTTGCTAATAATTAATAACTCTGTGCACCACAAGTTTGTACCATTTGAAAACTGTTGATATTCATTTTGTCCCCCTTTTACAACAGTTAATTCACAAATTGTTTAAATATGATTCATTAGCTACAACTACAAAAAAAATTTGTTTGTATTTTTTTTGTTTTATACCGTATACCTATTCCATACTTATAAAATTATTTATTATTAATTGGAAAATTAGTGATAACTTAATATAATGTAATCCCAATCAATAGTTTGTTTCAAACAACTAATAAAGCTCTCATAAGATTAATAAAATTGTTTTATCTATCTTATAGTCAGAGTCTGTCTTACAGTAAAAAAAAATGGCCAAGAATTAAAATAACTAAGCTATTAGTATTGGTAGTATTTTACTGGAGTTTTAAGGGCTAAAACAATGAGAATGTCAAAGTTCACAATCCCCATTACTACTAACCAGCTGAAATGTTTTGAACCTCTGTCTATACCAAAGGAACTTTTTCCCTCAATCACAAACAATACCTAATTGGGTCAAACATTAATTAATGAATTTTATCATTTAAAATCTGAAAACTGAAATAAAAACTCTAAACATTAACTTGAAGGCTACGGTTATTATTATATCTAACAAATATTTTGATTTTAAATTGGGATAAACTGAATTCCACACAAAGACCTCAATAGTTTTTTTTTATTTTATACTCAATCAGTAATATAATATATAATACATAGATAGGGATTGAACTAAAACAGTATAAATATCCACACTGATTTAGCCTAATGGTAACATCTAATTTCAAACTCACTCAACATGCAAAACCTATATATACAACACTTTTCCCCTATACAACATTCCAACAATTATGGCTATTTAGAAAAATGTGCGTTAAGAGTGCGCAGTCTCTAATTCAAATAAGAAAAGAAAATATTCACAATATTTTCAAAACTCCAAAACAGAATTTGGATACATGAGTCATGTATTTATACCTGACAAGGAACATCAATCATATTGGGATTATCAATTTCCCAAATTTATAAACAAAACTTCAAAAATAATACTGTTAAATAAAATCAAATTAAAATTACACCAATGAAAGATCCAATATTTTGTTGGCTCATTTAAAGTTGTATCCTGAACACACTGAAACAGAATACAAACTCTCATAGAAACTAACTCCTAATTGAAGGAAGGGAAGTAAAAGCAATTAATATAATTTAAGAATTACAGTTGGGACAATAATAATTTATTATATATATATATATATATATATATATATATATATATATATATATATATATAATAAATAATTGTGTCTGCAAAAACACTAAGGCTCAATGTTAGTGACTTACTTAAAATTAATTTATTTGTTACACAAGAAATTTTCAGAAATAATGAAAAACTCAGAAATAAATATGCAATTCTTCTGAACACAATATTAATTGGTACTAACAACAAGAATAATTTTAATCCAACTTAATGGTGGATAACTGCTTTCCAGTTAAGAATTGTTAGATTCTTACACCAATTATCAAAATTGACAGAAGAAATATATGTCCAAATATAATTTAAATTCAATTATTTAATAGGATTTAAACAATAATTTATAATCCCCTTTTTATCAACCTCAAACATTTGCAATCAACTAAAAGATCTAAACTGGCTAAACTCAAAGACACAATCAATAATAATAATAATACTGAATATGAGTGTAGAACAATCATGAATGTAACACTAAAAAAAACCTCGAAATATTCCTTAAATTCCTGTTTCAGTACTCAAAACATTAATTTTATTCTAATGACAAAGAAATTATTTCAGAGAAGGCGAAATTAATTTAGCCTGAATTAAAATCTTGATTTTTGGAATCTACAAGAACTGTCCAATCAGTTGTATTATTTGTGTTCAATGCAGGTTGATTCAAGGTAGCACTTTATGTGACATGTACAAAAATAAATTTTCAGAGTAACAGAAGTCAATTTTTTGAGGAAAATTTACTCTTCCACAATTTCAGGAAATATTAACTATTATTCAGGTGATAAATATCAATAAGAATAAGATAAATAATGGAAACTACTTACTTAGCAAAGTCAGGAGACTTGTCAATGACGTGTTCAAATTCGGCAAATGAAAGAGCTCCATCATCATCTAAGTCAGCTTCAGCCAGTATATTCTGTATGAGATGAGTCATTTCTGCATCAGTCAACCTCTGATAGCCTCCAGTCAACCTGTCCACTACTTCTCTAAGATCATTCACACCAAGCATGTCATCACCATCGAAATCTAACAGGAACAAAAAATACATTTATGCTGATATCACTGAGTTTAATTCAACTAAATAGTAGAAATAAATGTAGGGGAATTTTCATATATATAAAAATATTCAATGTTTGTTGATATCTTCTTCATTATTAGAGATTTTAATATCCACATTAAGGAAAATTAAATATTTCATAAAATTCTGATATTTTACTGGCAACTGGTACCATGAGCAATGATAAGGTAATTTATTCTGAATAACATTAATTTAAATGTATTTAGAAGATATATATTATGAAATAAACTTAAAATAAATTTAACTCATCATGTTAGCCAAGATCACCATAATACCTGATAAGAACCTAATATATATATAATTTATTAATTGTTTTATTATGTATAATGCCATGGTGGTTGGTCTTAAAAGTTTTTCAGCGATGAAATGAAACAGTCAACAAGAATATAATTTATGCCACGGCAGTAACTTTGTATAGTTACAATTAAAATGTGTTCAACTGTTCATAACATAACACAATTTAATACAAACGTACCAAAGATTCTGAATGCATGCTCTGCTTTCACTGATTTCGGAGTGCTTTGACTGAATACAGACATCATATCTAAAAAATCTTCAAATGTACAATCGCCATCCTGACTTGAACTGAAGACCTTGCACATTCGGTCTCCAAATGGATTCACTCTAAGCTCTGGATACTGGAGTACCTTGTTCATTGGCAGTTTGGCGTTTTTGTTGTGTCCAACTTTTTCTGGAGCTAGAGCTTTGAATCTTTGGTGTGCACTGTAATTTATAAATGAATTCTTAAGTTCAAATAATGTCCACATTACAATACATTCCAGTTATTTGTCATTTCAAACAATCCAAGCTGATGTTTAAAGAAAGATATATTTACTATTCTATAAACTGAATTGTGGTCAATATAATTGAAAGGTGTTTTCTGATTAGCACATTACTAATAAAAACTGTATCCTAATCTAATAAGTAATATGAAATGCTAACATTGTAGCATATACAAACACTTAATGTTAAAAACACCATGTTAATCGTTATACCAAACTATATAGGAGTTTGGCATCTTTGTATGATCATTGAATACTTACATAAAATGACAAATACAAAATAGTTTTTACTTACTGCAAAACTTCCTTTTTTGTAAAATAAGTCAAATCCTGAAAAGAAATAAAAATCAGCATAAGTAATGTATAAATTAATCAAGAATTCATAAAGAAAGTACTTTATAAATTAAATTTAAAATAAAATATAATCAATAAAGGCTGCAAACTGAAATGACAGAAACTCTCTTTATATTTCTAATCCAGAGAATAACTTCATATTTAAATGAATCAACAGAAAACCATCAAATTACTTAATTTGGCCAAGAAAGTATTCAAAATTATAACATGCCGTTTCAAATTCAACCTGGCACAAGAAAACTGCGACATAATAATTATAATAATATAAAGTGTGTAAGTATATATGAATCAAATGGAATTGAATAGAAGCATTGCAACTTAGGGACCTGATAATCTTGAAGCTCCTCATCACTAAATTGGCTGGAACTTTGACCCATCCCACTTTGATAAACGTCAAACTAGTTCAAATGATAAAAACAGATGCTGACCGATACAAATAAACGAAAGATCATAATCGATGGACCCCGAAGTATTGGTTTAAACTACGAGGTCCAAGTACTGGAGGTTGTAACCTACTGGAAAGTTTCTATTGGCCAATCGGACGGCAGCTTCAACTCCACGAAGTAATACAAGTGTTCATATGCGATTCATTTCGCACTTATTTTACAACCCGTATACATGATACATTTAATGTACGTTTTAAAAATTAATAAATACAGATTTGTTATTCATACTTTCAAAAATGTATTTATCAGACCAATTATGTAGCAGAATGGTACCCCTGCATTAACAAGTTTTGGCTGGAACTGAAATGTACCTCATGAAGTTATTTAAAGTGAAATATATTACTGTGTAAGTTTCATTTAATTTATTAGTGTCAGATGTGTTCTAGAAAGGTAAGGAGTCATACTCCCACATTAAAAAGGTAAGGATTTCAGTTCTTTGTATGATTGCCTTCTTTATTTAACTATCTTATCCTAGACAACTAAAAGTGTTAAAGTTGAATCTGCTATCAATAAAGCAGTATGATCTTTTAATATTAATTAATATATAATAACTAGAATCTTTGTTTAACTGTTTTCTGAGTTTAATATTACATTTGTCCTTACATTCAATTTGTCCTTTTAAAGCTGAAAATAATATCATTGCATGTAGAAAATACCAACAAATTACTATTAGTATATTATGATATTAGTACATTAGTAATTAATTAATGCATTTGATTAAAAACCTAAAATTCAATTTGATTCTAAAATAATGTTCATAAAATATTTGTTTGACTATGAAAAATGTTTAATACTTTGCAGAGTATGTATGCATGTATATATATATTTAATATCTATATGATCAACTTGTTATCTACATGATAATAAGTTATGATGTAAAGAATGATAATCTATTTCTTCATATGTGAAAATATTAAGGCACTTACAGATGAAAATGCATAATTTATCATAAAATACTGATTAACTATTCTACAAATGTACAATGGTTTAGAACAAGCATTTAATTAAATATTTCAGTTATTCACTCAATCTATGAACTGAGATAAGTAGTTTCTTTTTGCATAGTATTTTATTCTTGAATGATAGTATAAAGGGATTAATATTCTAAAATTTTATTTTATTTTTTTGTGTGCACCAATGACTGCTTACAAATCTAGGTTCCCCATGTGTTTCAAGCACACTTTACAAACATCTTAATTTCATTAAGTGAATACAGTCCTTGCTTTATCTAATAAATCCAATGCATAATTGTATATATTCTGACTTACATATCATTTATATTTAAGCGTATATTTATTTTTGTTTTCCACTGGTATATAGTCGATAATAAAATTGTGATTTAATGGGGAACATATTGCCATAAATGCTTAATGAAAAGTAGTAATTCACTATTGAAATTACTGACCCTGGACTATGACAAGTAGCTCTTTTTTGCTCAAATACCACCGATTTACATGTCAGTATAAAGGGGTAATACATTTCATAATTCATTTACATATTCATTTATATATTTACATATTCTAAATTACTTTTGAATTCCTATTGATGAGCCCTTTTCTATTGTCTTGTTTGTTCATTTGGGCTGAAAATATGAATTTATTGCAAATTTAATTAAGAAGGCAGGATACAATTTTAGTAAATCAACAGAAAATAGTTTCAATTATATTATGATTTTTCAATATGCCTCCTATTATTGCAGTTATGCGTTGTCTATTCAACTTTCTTTATTGCATTAGTTCCCTGGTCCAATTAATAATTGCTATTTCAAGGCCATATTGATTTTACAACACATAACGAAATTAAAGTTTCATGAGGTAAAATTTTCAGCTGTTGCACGCCCTTTGGTTCTTCGGTAGCGGCTGGTAGAGGGCGTCCCCTCTTGAACCAAGCAGCAACTTCGCTGTGTGTGTCATTTGCCTTCTTTGTTTGGCTCGGTTGTGTCGTACGCCTAGGGTAGTCTGCTTACTGTACCAAGTCGCAGGCCTTCCTATGTATTTTTTGTTATCCCTAGCTCGGACTCTGTTTTAAAAAAACTTAGTTTTCCTTAAATGTGAAGAGGCTATCGTAAACGAGATGCACAATTATTGGTACATTCATTCATACCACATTGTATCATATGTTCTTGGTATTGGCACTTTGAAATCATTGATAGAACTACAGATTGTTCATCAAACTTTCCACCACCAGTGTCTAGAGTCTAGATTTACTTGAAATGTTATTTTTCTGTAATATACAACCTACCTACTACTTATATTAACTGAAACAGTTATAATCATTGTTGTTCAGTTAGTAAAAATATCCGGACCTAAACATTTTGGTTATTAGACATAACAACTGTTGACGCGGTGTTACGTTTTTCAACTAAGAACTGTTAGTGTATTCTAAATATATTTATCTTTTAAAAATAATTCTATTTGCGTTCTGCTTTTTAATTGTAATACATGTAACCAGACGGATACGTCAAATTTGAGATACCATGTTTGGTGATGAAGAGCTGAATACTTTGTATAATATGTAAAGGTAATCCTGTACGACTTGAGAAGACCCGAAAATTAATCAGTAAGGAACGAAGGAAATTAATTTCATTCCAAGGAACATTTACATAAACTGTTTACATAATAGTTTCATATTTTTCCTCTCCAGCTCTCGTGCTGTAAGACAGTTTTGTTTCAATCGATAAAGAAAGGGAAGCACGCTCGACAAGAAGACCCATGCTTAAATCTAAACTTAGCTCTTTTAAATAATTACATTAAGTCCCGTATATTATATTTTCTCATATTTTTAATAACTGCCTTCTCCTTATATATTTGGGTACATATAATGGAGTATCTACCGTATCATAAAGTATACTCCAATGGGATTACGTTACGTGAATCAAACAGAATTCTTAATAGTGAAAAAATGGAATAAATATTATAGAATCACTTCAGTTTTTGCGTCTTTTGAACTATGGGATTCTTCAGATAATGTCTAACCTTGTTTTTATGAAATAATCTATGTAGTTTTTATTCGAAGTGACTAGTCAAAGAGAAAAAAATCCTGAATATATTTATTGTTCTAGGAAAGAAACATTCAATATTGTTCTTATGGATGATTTGAGTCTGTTTTTCTCTTATGAAATATAGAGTTTTCTGCAATATCAATTCCAGAATTTATTTAGCACATTCCTTTTTTGCTTTAAAGAATACATTCGTGATGGTATAAAGTCAACTACGATTGCCTTATAATTAGTGTAGTAAGAATGTGTATTCTCTATTGAATATATCAAAATTATGTTTTTGTTTGCACAGATGTTATATACGGTCGATTTCTGTTGTGTAGGTGCTTTATTGCATGGTTTTAGATATACCTTTAAATTCATACCTCCGACAAGTGTGTTGGATACAAAAATCCTACACATTGATTCATCGACGTAAAGAATTGTCGTCGAATAATTTCTTCTTCGAGTTATTCAAATTAGTCATTTTTTGTTAGACGTTTAATTTGTTTCCTATACACATTAAATTTATACACAAAAACTTTTCTGGAAATTTTTTCTTTGCGCCTTAATTTCTCGCATCTAGTTTTCTTAACATTTTCGGTTAATTAAAAGTTAAAAAGGTTAATGGCAAATATGATTGGCTTAATCATTGTCACCGACTAGATATTTAGAGGCACTCATAGACCGTTAACGGTGTAAAAGTGTGTGGGTGTGTGTGTGTTTGTGATAGCCGAAGTTATAAATTAATCGTTTATGAACTCGACACCGCGTTGAGGGCGAATTAAGTAGCTCTTGAAATGATGCCAGCCGGGAAGTTTGCCACGTTTGGTCCGCCGCACGTACGCGTACGCGCGCAGGCACACACGTACACATACATACACGCGCACGTACGCACACACGGCCTTATTGGTACTCGTCCAAAACGTTAACCCTCCCAACCCCCATGTGTCCCGGAGTCACCATCTGAAAACCCCCAAATACAAATAATGGACTCGAATTTTCCAAATAGAGGACAGAAAAAAAAGCGGCGTACTTAAACGGTCATAATGCATGGAGTTTTTCTTTTTCCCTTCCAGATTGCACGAGGAGCGGCAGAATGTATGAAGTGGGCTAATCGGTAATACACTTTTTGTTGGTTTCCGGCTGTTTCATCCTCTCCTCTTTTTTCCGGCTTTCTTTTGTACGATAAACGCGCGCCACGCTGGCTCCTGAAAAAGTCCCCTCCTTTCATGTTTCCTCGTATTCTTTTTTTGTTATTACTTTGACTTAAAAACAATCAATAAACATTTAAACGACAATCTTAAATTATTTTAACCCAAGTTTAACCTAATTGGGAATCAATAGGAACACACAGTACTGATCAAATGTTTAACCTGGTTTGCTAGGGGAACCTGAATCTAGTTTGTAGAAATAAACAGAATTCTTCTGATTCCAAAATTTATTTCTTCATTTCAATCAAAGAGCTGGAGGATTCTGTCTGAATATTTTAGGTGATATATTGATATTTCTCTTTAACGGTGGGAAGATATCTTTTTGGGTTGTATATTCGTAATCTTTTCGGTTGAGTCGTATTTTTAGATGGTTGAGCGGCGTGTAACCGGTTCTGAAACTGTCAGCCCTATCTGCCCCTATGCGACACATTACATTAAATGTATAATATACACAGGGCCGCGGGCGTTGAGGGGGGCGGGAGCAAATTTGAGTGGAGCCTCTCTCGCGCACGACCCGATCCTTAGCTTCTTCACTTTTGTCCATTATAAGAAAAAAAATCGCCGTTATTACAGTAATAAAGAGGAGCCGGTCCGAGAGTTCCGTCCGAAGAAGAAATCCCAGAAGAGAGGGCGAACAGAATGGTGGTGAAGATCAATACGAGGCCCCGCCCACTGCCTCCTCTTGGCCCCAATAGGAGTCTCCGTTACAAACTGCCCCCTCCACGCCGTCTGCCCGCCAATCCATAGTCGGGGTACATAGCACCGCCTAAAAATATGAAGGCAATCCGATTACCTTAATGAAACTAAAGCCGGCTTTTCTCTCTAAGAGCGCTCCCCCTTCCCTCTCAGTCCTCCACTGCCCTCGCTCTTTGCTTTTACTCCGTCGCCCAATCACAAATACATATCTTCCTCTTGGCTTTCACTTGTAGAATCAAATGACTCTTTAAATTTAACTCAATGCTTCGAACTAACCAGTCCCAAATATCAGACCTCTCGCGCTAGTACCGTTTTGCTTATACAGACACCAATAGTAGGTATTCATAAATTCTGTATTGGCAGATTACCAATAGATGCGGAACTTTTGTGATTCATATTATAATTAATACCGATAGTTTTTAAATACTGAATTTTTATTGGAGGAGTCCATGCTAAAAGATGTACTATTACATCAGTAGTCTTTTTAAATCGCACTTACATAAGACGAGAAGTGTATTCGTATAACTTATGGGCAAGTGTCCGATGTGGATTATATGAACAAATATATCAGTGAACGATCGGCAGCCGAAATACCTACCCAGTGAATGTAGCTACTGAAGATGGCACGAAGCCCGAACCGTTTATTTAAACGAGGGGAAAAAATGAAATTAACGACCACAAATGAGTGAATAGTTTAGAACACCTGTTTTACGGTCTGCGAGGGGTTGGAATACCGTAGATTTCGCGTGTTTCTGTCTCCTCTCGCTGGTTGTCTCAGAGGAGACAGAAATCTACGGTAAATGAATGAATGTTCTAATTTATTTGGAATCGAACAGTCGACCAATGTAGGGCTAACACCGGGTCACCAGCTCAAGCTGTTTCAGAGCTCAATCAATTGCTCAGCAAAGTTTGAGTATCAACGACTGCAACTGAACGCTTCCTATCCGTTCGTAATTAATTTGTAATCGCCGATCCGAAACCGGATCCGATAACTTCCGAAACCGGGGACGTTCCACTTATCAATAAAAATAAGCGATAAAGCGACTGAAAACACAACATAAATAGGGGGTGGGGGAGTCAGAGGGTGGAGTCGCGACTATCTGATTGTATGAATATGTCAGTAGGCGACAAAAAAAAAAGGACCGGACTTTGCCAGTTGGTGTTATGGTATGGTTAGAGGGGAGGAGGGCAGAGGAAAGTGCGCTAATCCGCCCCATTAGTTACCCCCGGGGGGATGACTAACGACATTAAACGTTATTGCCACCACGGCCACCACCACAGGCTAGATACAGTGCCAGCGGGACGGGGCCCCACTGCCCCATCCCGTACGCCCATTCCACTCGCTCCAGCGCATCTCTATTTTACGGCCCGCTTCGTCGGTTGACATATTGACGTAGTCAGCCGAATCTTTTTTTATCCTACCTTTTATTTTTCGGCCCGTAGTTTATTCGGACCATCAATATTGATCCTGGCACCGGTAAGCCGGTTTTTCTTTTCAACGATTTTTTAAACTAAAGTTTAAGGGTTCACCATTAACAAGGGAAGATTGCGTGAAACTGAAAAATGATTCAACCAAACAGGGGAGGCTGAAAACCATGCTCTAATGGGTTAATACTGACGATAGAGGTATAGAAGATAGGATGTGATGTCCAAGCTAAACACCTTGGACGGCACAATAATTTGCCATTTAAATATATCAATACTATTTAAAATGCGACAGTCTGTCTTGAAGCCCGCCTGCCGGATGGATAATTTGGATTATTTACTCAAGAAAGAACTTTTTAATTTTTAATAAATTATAATCAAACAATTGCGATGAAACATCAAAGAGAAGTCTAGAGAGAAGAGACAAAGCGATAGCGATGTTTATTTTATTGAAAGCTTTTTATTTTGTTTGCAATTCAAATTCGCAGTTGTTCTGGTACCACGCCGGAATTCGAACCCAGTACCATAAATTCTTCCGTATTTCTAAATATTCGAGAACATCATTTATTTACTCCTGCTTGTTTCATGATAATAGCGTAGATATGATGCCCCATCAGTAACCAAAATGCTGAAGATTGGGAGTATCCGAAACCGGTCTAATACAAGGTCAAATAACCGAACACAGGAGATAGCAAAAATAATGTGATTCCAATATTTTTTATATCAAGTTTTTATATTATGATTGTGCCATTTTATTGTTGCATTTATATTCTTTCTTTTTAAAATATTTATTTATTAAATAATCCGTTCGTTTCGAACATGAAGGAAGGGTACTTTGTAATTTAGTGTCTCGGGCTTTAATTCGCGTCGCCGATTATAAATGCAATCAACGGTTTTAAAGATAAATATAAATAAAAACGAAGTAATACTGGTAATTGATTGAATTTAGTAGTCGGGGGGAAGATGCCAAACTGGCAAGACATCGACGCTATGCGGGTTTAGTTTCTAAGTCGCCGTCCTCATTCGTAATTTAGCCCCACATTTGTTATTCAGCAATAGACTCTTTCCTGGGATATAATTATATAAATAAATTAATATTTCTAGTTAATTTTGCGCTCAACAATTATTTCTACATTTATATCTCGGATAGAAGTTCCTGGCTGGAAATACGCAAACCAAGGCAGTGCGGTTTAAGCGCTTAGTTTGGTTGCCAGATTACTGACAGAGGCGATCTCTCCCAGATGGGCGGCCGACATATAAAGGCGAAACCGCAGCTCCGCTAACAAAAATGAACCCTCCGAACGGGCGGCATTGTTTGATACTTAATTAGTTAGGTGGCCTCGGTAGGTCCGTAGTCATCGGACGGGGAACATTTGGCCCCCGGTTCTCATTCATCTCCTTCGTTAATACGGCTCGTATGAAAGACGGCCGAATAAATACGGGCCGGGGCGTTCCGGGAGGGTTGTAGGGGGACAGAGGGTTGGGGCGCCCCCCGCGGTGCCCGCCCATTGTGACTCCTGCAGGTGCTTTGTCAATACCCGCTCCGCCTCCGCCCCATCTGTCGGATGAAGGCCTCTGCTCAGTTACGCAGACAGGTTACCCGCTGTGATAAGAACGGGACCCCTTCGAACTGTTATTTGCTGGCAAAATAAACATACCTGAATACTGGTTAAAATCTGTGCCCGTGTGGGGGACAGTCATATTATGAGCAGAAATTTTAATTGTCGTTAAAAAAATGATTCTACGTGAATTGAACACAGTTACGCGAGTATAAAGGGTAAAAACGAGTGCTAACATAGAAATAATAAATCATAGTATTATAGACAATGTCTTATTTCAGGAAGATGTTTAATTCGAGGTTTGGAGGGGGGGTTGACACCCAGATGTCTGGTAAAAAATACATCCATATTTTTATAAATTGGGCGTTGAAATACACTTTTATTGGCAATATCGTACGCCATAACTACGCTTGTTATAATTCTTTGTTGTAAATATAAATTAGTATTTCTGGGAATTATTGGTATTATTGGAAATAATAGGTTGTAATGAAACCACTGGTATAAAAATGGTTTGAAGATATATAGGATATTCGTGTATTAGCTATTCATTTAATTTCAAAGTTTCATTATTCGAATAAGAAAGAAATTTTACTTTCACGGAATTATATCTAGGTGGCACGGAAGTATCACCATCAATCATCGAGTGAGCCTTAGGAGCACAGCAAAAGGCCCCTGTACCATTTACCTCCTGTCCGTAACAAATGGCATATTTATACCTCGGCGGTCCATTCATTCGTATGTGTTATTGAGACTAGATACTCGCGAGCGTTATCCGATAGTAGGCCGGGCAGGGTAGGAGAGAATATGAAACGGGGCTAGCCGGGGGTGGATGTACCTGATCGATGGTTTCTCATCACAATAAAAGGTTTGCGGGCCGTTGCGTGCGGCCGCCCGGGCCCGTGTGTGAGCGCGCGTCTTGTCAGTGTGACGTCACCGCCAGCTACACGTCATACGAAACGTGCCTCCCCCCCTTTCAACCATCGTGTACGGGGGCGGGTGAGGGGGTCACCTCCGTATAACTAAATGTCGCGGGGTACACTGTGTACGGGTACACGGGTATATATTATAGGCGTGTATGTGTGTATTTGTGACATTATGGGTGGGCGCCGACATTTAGCGGATAGTCAGTCCCTTGTGGAGTGAAGGCAGGCAGATTTTCTGAGGCGGGCAGGGGTAGGGGGGCACAATCTGCGGGATGGTCACATGGGAGCCATTACCCCCCCTCACCCTAGACCCCCGGGGGGCGCCCGCCCTTTCAACTCTATACGTGTCCTCAACATATTGTCCTCTTTATGTCTATCTATCTCTTTTCCTACTATACTTCCTTCTCTGTACTCTCTCTCTCACGGATGTCTACCCTGTATTATACAGCGTTGACAAGTGTATACAGATATGAAGGTTTCATCGCCGAATTGAAACAATGAATGTAAATTTGAATTCGTAACTAGGATTACATTTTCGATTCGCATACCGTTTGTTATACTGCTTCGTAAGCAATATAATTAACAGTACTGACATGATACTCCGTACGTATGTTTGAGCAGGGAACCGTAATTATCAATCACATAGTTATGTGATGCACCTTTATTCCTCAAGGCATAAACCGTTACATTATTTCTTAATCCATTATTTTATACCTTTAGTGATTTAGTTCTCTAATATATTGTACTTGTGTACTATTTTTCGATAGTGGCCACCTATTGGCCGGTTAACCTGAAGTTTTGTTTCACCGGTATTATATTATTATATATAATTATAATGCAGCGAGAAATTAAAGCTAATATACCGCGATAGATAATTTACAACACTTATAACCATGTAATTTATAATACGAAGATCGCGACAATAATTCATTTTCTGAGTTAATTTCGGAAGTATATTTCCTTGTTTGGCGAGAGTATATCACCATTTATCAGTCGACTGGTTTCATCTTTTCTGTGCATATATGTGGGAGCCGATCCAAAACGGCCGGTCCGTCTGCTTCGGTACCTCCGCCAAGGTTTAATTTCACCAAATGGAACTACAGAATGGAAGAGGACGGGGCGTGAAAAAATGTGTATTCCGGAACGATAAAAATGACGTTAATGAAGAGCCCAAAGCAGAGCACAACATTTTATTTTCCGCAGGACAGGCACTCAAGTCTGGCGATTTACTGTTGCAGAGGGAAGATTTAGATAGGCTTTTACAAGGAACCTAAAAGTAAAGGAGACATAAATGTATTTCGCCCAATATTTAAGCCGATTTGGAAAAGTCATTATTTACAAACAGTAATACGAAGTTAGGGGGGGGGAGGGCTAAAGAACCAGTGAGAAGGATGAGTTGAATAATTCATGGCATAATCCAAAGCGTTCGATAAATTCAATATTCATAACCATTCCTCTTTACCCGACTATATTCTACTCGCCGTATATATTCCGTCGGTAACGTCAACTAAAGAAATATCGATTACATTACAATAGCGTATGTATGCCGGTCCCGCTTCTCATACTCAAGATTTAATAAGTTACACGTAGTGGGTCGCTGTACCGACTCTAATATGAATAGATGATATTATTCGTTGGCGAATAGTTTTATCGGGAGAGATACTTTCTTTGACACTCGCGTTGTAAACACGGAAGTGCAGGAGTGGTCGGTTTTGCACCGACCCTTCTTTATGGTCGGTACACAGTCCTAATGTACCCCCATTATTATTTCTCGGATAAGACGGCTGTCAAGTCGAACAATAGAGGAAAAGACAAAAGTGTCGGGCGTTTTGTAGCGCGGGCGGGGATAGGGGTGTGTGGGTGGGGGGTGGGTGAGGCGGCGAGGGCGCATGTCAGGGGGCGGCGCCGGGGGCGGCGCGGCGCCGGCTTCCTCTCAGTCGGCGCTCGTCTCGTCGGTGCCTCAAGGCTCGGGTGTTTGTTTGTTTGTCGGTCGGCGGGCCAGGAGGGAGGCCTGAGGCGGGTTGTCGCAACACCCGGCTCCTCCTCCACTGTACGATTGCGGGTGGGTTGGCGCGACTCTCGTGGGAAGCGGTAGTCGGGCCGGTCGGTGGGTCAAGGCTGGCTTCAAGTGCCCAGGAGACGCTCTCGTGGGCGGGCGGCGGCGGCGGCGGCGGCGGCGGCGGCGGAGGCGGCAACCCGCCCCCATCGGCCCTCTACGGCCCCCACCACCACCACCTCCACCTCCACCACCACCCCCTGCCACTGCCACTGCCCCTGCCCCTCGCCCACCCCTCGCCACCCATCACCACCACCAGCACCACCTACAGCCTCACCAACCGCCTCAACACCAGCCTCAACACCACCAGCCCCACCAACAGCAACAACAACAACAGCAACACGCCGCCCTACTCGCTCTCATAGCCAACAATAAGGCTCTAGAAGGTACTAAACCAAACCGTCGTTAGTTGCTAATTGGGGAGAACCCATTCGATATGACAATTCCTCCGAACAACGGCCACAGGAAGCCGCCGCTCCAACCACCGGCGATAACGAAACTCACGATGGCAGAGTGACGAACCGCTCAGTGTAAGATTATACGGGAAGGCCCTCGAAATTGAAGCGTTTAGTGGGGTTCGCCAAGGCTTGTCCAAATATTTTCATCGATAAAAGAAACGGTGATGTCGGTACGCTCATCGGAGTAAATACCTCAGTATACTTCATGTACGTAACTATGGTACGGCTAATGATGATGGCGAAAAAAAAATACGAAATCGCGAGACTTTTGTTTCGATACAATTGGTTTCCATTAACCTGACGTTCAAATTAGAGATGAATATTTCCAAAAGTAAACCCGGTATCTTCGATAGAGCCCCAATCCTATTTACCTTAACTCTTATGTCCGTTAGGGGTCATTGACAGTATGCGTGTCGCTCTCTCTGGGCTGATACTGTACATCGGTAAAGTCCCAATCTGGACTTTTTTTTCTACAAAAGGACGGTACATCTAAGTAATATTAATAACAAATAAATAAATAATATATTTGGGGTACTTAATGTTACCTTAAACATGTAAACACAGAAATACAAATTAGATTTCAGTACACTGTTTAATGTAGAAACGAAATTGTTCAATTTTTTCGAAGTTTTCTAATAACAGGAATAGTTCTAAGTGCGCGTCATTCTTCTACGTGGTGAAGGGCGATATCATAATTCAAAGAACTAAGAATTATCTACACTCCTTGAGTCGCTTGGGAATGAATATTCTTTAAAGTTTTTATATAAGGGTCGTATATGTTTCACGAACGCTTTCCTCATCCCTGTGTTTATCAAGCTATTCTCAAGCTATTCACTACCCTTATTTGTGTGTCCTGTGATACTAGACAGGTTTCGAATTTTTAGTATCACGAGAATGTAAAGTTTTGAATAAAAAGTAAGAATTCCTCGTTCGATTATTTTATCGATTATTATTCGGTACGGTGCAATGATCTGAGTATACCGAAAATCTGACACCGGTTTTTTCTGATACCAAATATATGGACCGTTCAATTAATTGATAATAAATTTCAAATGTCCATAACCTGCAGTTAATTTGCACAAATAGTTGTCTATACAATTGATTTATATCCCCTGCGTTACGGATAAGAACATACAGATGAATTTTCAAGTCTAACTACAATATATGTGCGGATTTACGCAGTATGGCTATGTTAGAAAATCAAAATAGACAAGCAATTATACCGAACTCGTACGTTCAAATTCTTGTGAAAATATCTTGAAAATATAACAAATAAATTGCTGAATGAGAAGTTTTATTTGTTAATCAGAAATCAAATAATGGCGCGCATTGAAACTACACGACTGTTTTATTATCGTGGCTAAAATATATTTTGGTAAATATGTGAAATACTATTTACTCTACCAATTTCATATTTTTTCGTAGTGGCTAAATATAACTTTGATTCGAATCACATTATTACTGTTGAAAATCATTCAGCATTTATCTCATCGTACCTCTTCACTCTATGGGAATATTGGTAATATTAATGTACGTGGACATTCATACAAGGGGACACGATAATAGGTTTATAATAATAAGAATAATAGACAGTAGGTTTATTCGGCCTAAGCTATCCCCTTTTCTTTAAAAATTAACGTTTGAATATTTTTTGCAATACTTACACAGTATATTTAAATTTACTTGAATCTCGCATGTTCACAACTAATTACCAGGAGCGTATTTGTTTTCCAATATACCCGTACATTGGGTGAGATAAAAATACTACTTAAACATACACGACATAAAACTGAAAAATTACGTTTCCATAAGATGATTCAATCAGTACAGCGGGAGGAAAACCAGTGCCCGCCGTATTAGGATGCCAGTAGGACAAGCTTCCTTTCCTTAGGAAAAAATCCTAAATTTTACGGTGCCTTTTTAAGAATAAACAATTTTTTTTATTTTATGTATTATATTAGAGTCTTAAATTTTAATTCAAAACCATATATATATATATATATATATATATATATATATATATATGTATATATGAAATATTACATAATATGTTATTTCCTAGAAGGATATTTTTCTTTGTTGTTCCCGTGGCTGACAAGAAAATCGTGTTTAGATCATTATGGGTAAGATAGCACCAATTACCGTCACACAGCTCAATTACTAAATTCTAGCCCTACTTCTGACTCAACTTACGTAATCAATATTTACTTATTTATTTTTTCTAATTTTCATCAATTGTTATCCATTTATTTATAATATTCCTATACATTTATTTAACCTTATCGTCCGTACTTGTCCCCAAGCCCAATTTTTTTCTTTACCCTGCATGTAGCATTCCTTTAAGAAAGGTATTCCTAATGAAGATTCACAGGTAGAAACAAGAAATGAAGTTAAATAAATGATTTCAAATGATATTAAAGAACTAGTCGCCAGGTACTGTTGAAAGCAAAATTTTCACATATGAGAGTGAAAAAAAAATAACTTCCTGCAAATTTTCTGAGTGCTACCTTAATAGCGTCATAATAGCTCAATAGCACCTAAAAGTGCTGTCATGAGGAAAAAAAGTGCAGTCCTGGCTTCCTCTTCTCCGCAGAATCCAAACATCAGATGTGAATTATTCTTAATCATTTCTGTAATAAACTCGGTACGTTTGTCGCTAGATACCATATAATTGTTGTTTTCCGAATTTGTTGGGTTTATATGACTTTTTAGGAAATTTGTACAACTAATAACTACAGCGTAATGCCACCGGTTGACATACGATCTTTCCATACATTTTCGAAGCCAGTCTCTTGTTCCCATTTTAATCTTTGAGATGTATTTAAAAATGTCTTTTTTACGCAGATCAATCCGCAACACAAATTTCTCGTACTATTTTTATATGCCGCGTTTTTTATATGATATATAAAATACAAAAGAACAAAATGTGACAACTTGACCTTTATCCACCCGTAAGACAACAAAGTCTCTACCGGTTTACCGATCTAAATACTATTTGATTCATCGTAAATATGTTTTCCCACCTTGTTATAAAATTCACATACTATAAAAATCATAATACTGGAAATCGTATATTACACTTGACGAACAAGGACTTTTTCTAAAATGAATTCCGGATAATATCAAGCAAACCTTATTGCAATAGCAAATGTGCTAGCACTTTCTAATAATAACAATATTTTTGGATATTTTTTGTTTCTGAAGAGTCTGAGATGTTTTTGAATATCACACTTACCATTTTGCTTTTTCAACTCGATTTTTGACCTTAATTAATAACGTCAAATTGAACTTAAGCTAGACCAGCATCGGCTTCTCATCATCATCAATATTGTTCCGTTCGTAAATTAGTAATGCACCTACGCATGTCAGTCACCGATGTGGCATCCTGTCTGCACTGATAGTGACAGTGTCTCGCTGATATACTGAGACGGGACGCTAATGAGGATGGAAGGGAAGCGGAACCTGCCTAGCGTTAGACCAAATTAGTGAATGGAGATATAAGATTGCAATAATTATGACGGTATATATATTGCTATTCTGACGGAATTCTACTGGCGGTGGCGAGACGCCGAAACCAATTAAGGTCAAATAGGCGAGTGGAATTCTACAATATATGCACTATTATTAGTTTTACTACTGTATTATTGCTGGCTGGAGTTCCTTTTAACGCCCACTGTCATTGCGCCGTTTATACGTATGATACTAACCAGCACTACAGGGGCGTATAGCCGTCTGAGTATCTAGCGCCGTTTTTGTTCCAGCTCTTATTCTTGGACTAATTTCTGATTATGTGATAATATATTTCTGAGATTATGTGATAATAAATATAGAAATTAGGAAAATAGGTAGCTGCATACCACCATTTTCCATCAACCGATATTTTCCTGTACCGACATTCAATAAATTACTGCAAAGGTTGATCACGCGGATAAATAGATGTGTTGAAATTTGTGTGTTATTATTTTCAATTCGTACATTAATGTTTTCGTTCAGTACTTTCTACAATACTTTTGTTGTATTGAGACAAGGTTCGGCAAACAGACGGTCGTTTAGAATTGCTTCAAAGCTGCGAATCGGTAATTTCGAATTGTAATTGTATACCGTTAGTTAAATCGGGCTCATTTGTAGAGATTTGTACAGAGCGGGACCGCATACGGGGAGAAGTCAATAGGGAAGACTTCTTCTGGCTTTGTGGGTGCGTCCGCGTGTGCGTGTACCGCGCGGTGGGGGTGCACTCAGATGATGAGATGAGTTCAAGGGAAGGAAATGGGGTGGATTGAGGAGTGGACGGGGGCGGGGGCGGGGGCGGTAGCAGCGATTGTATTGTATGTATGAAGCCGGCGAGTGGGCGGGCGTAGAAATAGGGGGATGGGCGGCAGGCCGGTCACGTGACCTGTCCCCAAGTCCCAGCACACACTCCACCCGCCCCCCTTCCGCCACTCCTGTTGCTCGCCCGTCTTCCCTACAAAGTCCACCTGTCTCCCGTCATTAAACTGAAAATCCGCCTTTTGTAGGACGGGATATAGAAATGATTATAAAATAATCCTTACGAGCGGGAGTGATTGGTTTCCTCCAGTCGGGTTTCATATTTCAATTATGGAAGACTTAGAAAAAGAGCGATTGGTTACAGTTTCCATCCTGATTCTATTATTTTCCATAGCCCACGCTGTTTCATATAGCAGAAGAACAAATCTGACTTGAATCTCCTGAAGATTCCAGGTAGTTGCTGCCTTCTGACACGGCGCTCAATATCGTCTAAAAATATTTTAATTTGTTTAAATTATCACGCGATTTCCTCCACTCTCTTATTTCCGTCTATACTAGACAGGTTTCGGCTGCAGGAGAATTCCTCCAGTAAAAATTTCATAATATGATATTTCTAACCCCTAGGCATATAGCTTAAATGCTCCTAGTAATATTACTAGGTGCGGCCGCTGCTTCGTAGCGTCGTTCCTTGCTTTTCTTCTGTTCATATTTAAAATAATGGAAGAGGTTCATCATTAAATTAAAAAGGCCTTTCTTGCTTTTCCATTTAATATATTTGTTTGGGGGGGACCACGAGGGTTTTGAATATCATCACCCTTGCTATTTTCTGTACTCTATTATAGTGAGTATAGTCGTATTCGTGCATTATTTCGTAAATGTATTTCTGATATGAAAGAACAGGCTATTCTCTACAAATATATCTTATCCGGATTTATTTTCATATACAATGTCAGATATATGAAAATATATGAATCTATGCTAGGTTATAATGCATATGCGGTATATAGAGAAAAGAAACTTAACTATAGAGGAAACACAGTGATTCATTGGTTGTCTCTAGACTAGTCTCATATTTCAATTATAGGTCTGTCGGATAACTGATTGATTGATTGAGGTTTCTCCCCACTCGTATTTTTTGGCCGTGGTTCACGAATGAGTGCTAACCAACAGTCAATATTACGGTTAATTTTTATTTAGTTTTCTCAAATAGTATGAGTTATTTACGCATTGAATATTAAATTAAGGTGGTTAAATACTGACCATTATTTCACTAGTCAGATTAAATATCACTAGAGATTTGGATGTAAAATTGAACTTATGCGTGCAATCATAAGAATAATGTATAAGCTTGGCTAAAATAGTTTATCTGTGTTTACAAGGATTAATCATCTGTAAAAAAAATATTATGACATTTATATTGCGTCGGATAAAACGGGTATTGCCAAATATGACCAGTGTAATTAAATATCTGACTAAATACTTCAAAAGGGAACAGAGGTAGGCTTAGTAGGTACACACGCATACAGACGCAAACAAACACAGGCACATTCACTCACACTAGCTCTCCTCCTGTATTGATTGAAACGTTGCTTTACAAAATGGCGGCCTCCCAAGTCTCATTCACCCTCTTTATCTGTCTCTTATTCTTTCTTTCCTTGTTTTTTCTCCCTTTATCCGACGAGTCTTTCTTCATTGTCCCGCTATAAAGAGCCTCAATAGTTCGCCCGAGTAACGTTACTACCAGTAGTATTACTACAGGTATCCCCCCGCTATAAGTAAAACTGTATATTGTGAGAACAGTAGCTTATTAGATATATGTTGTATGGTGCATTACGGAAGAAGAGATAGCATTCGCCTTAATGAATGTTACAATCAATTATTTAAATTTTGACATACGAAAGTAGCTCACTGTTACTAACGAATTACAACTTGTGATTGGGAGGCAGAAATCAATAGCATAGATCAACACCATTTCAAACAGGCGAAAACAGGGAGTAAATGCACATTACAATTTAATGAACTTTCATTTAATTTTTTATGAATACAATTAGAATCACTATTTTTTATTACATAATAAGTACATTTAAATCTTCGGATATGAATCGTATATTTCAATTAAGGTATTGGTTTAGGGGTTCTCGGATACTTTATCGGCCGAAACTGGTATCGGACATGGAACTTGTATATTCCGCTTCACCTTTTTATTGATTTGGATGTGTCGGATTTTTGAATTAAAATAGGATTATTCATTTTAATTTAATTTTTGAATTGTACCTATCTTATATCATCGGGCAAGGAGGGTGAGGAGTGTAAACGAGCTGGCCGGAGGCTGGAGGCATTTAATTGCTGGGGGTGGTCCTTTAAATGGGGTCCCGGTCGGAGCCCACCAGGTGTGTGACCCTCCGCTATGGGCTAATATATTTTCTCGGCTTGTCGGGTAATGGCTTAGGCGTGCTGTCCTCCCGTAGACCTTATGGTATTTAAACGGTTCGGCCTTGTCTCGCGTACCTGGTGAACAAGAATTTGTTTTTACTGGAATGAATTTTCGCATTAGTTCAATTTCAATGGCCAAAGGTACTCAAGGCTTCCGCCGTCTATTTAATAAGGCTAGATTTAACACACACGTAGAATTTTATAATGAATATGGAATTATATATGCACAATAATGTAACTCGGTATTACGTTTAATCGGTCGCGATAAATGTAATCTAAATTCGATACGTTTTTAGTCCGTTTGTTTATGAAGATTTAATAAATTCTTGGTTGAAAAAGCACGTTCAGCACAAAAGCATCTAAGGTTTGTTAATGGATTATGAATTTGTAATCAATTGAGGCACATTCTAATGTAGCCATGCGTATTAATAGAGTTATTCAATCAACAATTGAATTGTAAATGGTTTTTGAAAAATCAATTCTAACCAATTGGCGAGAACCAATGCTTCTTTTTATCGGGCAGGTTTTTTGTTTATTCTAGTCACATCTCACTGTCGTCACATTCAAGCTTTCTTAAAACGTGGCCGATTTAAGTTTGAGACCTTTCTTGGTCAGAAAGAACAATCAACATGGTCGACACAGTCAGATCTAATCATACCCTCACTGTACTAGTATTCCAGTTTAATCGAGGGAAACATCGGGTTTGTTGACGGTCGGAAAGTTGGGGTATTTCGGTTTGAGAATGTGTCAAAAGGGGGGATGAGTAGGTGGCCCCCAGTGGGTTTATTGGGGGCATAGTAGGGCCTTATTAAGGCCGGCCAGGTGGCAACATCAGATAGTCAACCGCCGCCCCCAACCTACATTCTAATTAGCTTAATGACTCCGGCAGAGAGAGAGGGAGGGAGACAGAGAGGGAGAGGGGAAAGTGACCGACGCCTCTGCCGGCCTCTGTTGTTTTATCGATTACACGGAAGTGAGTTACCGCCCGATGATTGAAATTATCTAGAACAGCTGGGCTTATTTCAGTTTTTTTTTAAATAATCTTTCGGTCTTTTAAAAATACCCGTGCGATTTTAAAACAGCAGTCCCAAATCGTTTTATAGGTAAGTTGATATTACTATACTCCAATCTTATATATAACAATGAAAGTAGGTATAATTTGATATACCTGTTTTGTGGTTTGCGAGGGGTTGGAATACTGTAGGTTCGTGATGTTTCTGTCTCCTCTCGCTGGTTAGGTCTTTTGCTAGATCGGTTTCGGCTGCTCGCCATCTTCAGTGGGCGGTGTTAGTCACTGTTAGCACTTTGGATGTTTTTTGGGCATCCTCACTGCACTGTTACTTTCATTTGTACTGTAGAGTACAAGTACAGTGAAAAAAGTACAAGGTCAGTACATGTGAAAGTGACAGTGCAGTGAGGATGCAAAATGTGCTAAAATGTACAAAAAAGTGCTAACAGTGACTAACACCGCTACTGAAGATGGCGAGCAGCCGAAACCGGTCTAGCAAAAGACCTAACCAGCGAGAGGAGACAGAAACATCACGAACCTACAGAAAGTAGGTATGTTGTCCTGTGTAAAGACACCTATGTTGTTTAATGTTATTATATGTTGGCGAGTAATCGCTCTTTATACAGAGAGGGTCATACCAGTGATTTTTATTATCTAGGACTTATTTTTATTTGCTATCTCAAATATCGGTTTCTTGTCGTAGCGATCAAAAAAACTGATTCATGTTTTGGATGAAAAATTGAACATTTCATGTTATATACAAACGGTCATGGGTTTTTGTGTTTACTGATATTGGTAAAAATGTCTGTATTGATTTAACAGTAGGTTTAATGACCAATATGGGAAAATGTAAAGGAAGTGACTCGGTGAACCGGCAGAACGAACCGCTATTACTAAAAGTGTATGGCTCATCGTGATTGTCCGTAATCTCTTTTACACGTTTCTATACCACCTGGCTTCGGCGGCACTAAGAGAGGTAGAGAGGTCAATGAATGTTGTGATTCAGTGTTGTTTGCAAACAACCTGTAAGTAAATTCGCATCAGTGAGCATGTAAAGATTGTTGAAGACAAATTATTATTTTCTTTACTGAGGTATAATCAAACATTTGCAGTTATTCTTCTCGTTTCAAGAGTTCAAATAGTTTGTATTTTAGTTGTATTCCACCTGCGAGTTTAAGTATGGTACTGAGGGTCTTTTGAGTCTCGAATTGTAGATAGTCTGACAAGTCTCAGCGAGAATGGACTAACGATTAATGCCATTAATGGCCAATTGAGTACCACAATTGCAGATGGCTGGATCTTAGCTATAATGATACCACAGTGGTTCGAATCACGATCTGAACCGCTGAAGGTACAGTTCCTAACGAGAAACCACGCAAGAAGAATATGATTATTCTCTAGTGTGCCAATGAGACCAAATTAAGAACTAAAACGAAATTATCTAAAAGAAATCCTAAAAGAAATTATTGCTCTTAGTTGTTGAGGTACTTAACCAACACAATCGCGCGTTATAAATACTAAGAAAAAGTTTGAATTGAAAATTCTAAATTATTACGAGTGAATTTAACAATACCTCCATACCTGGTTATATATTAACCCTTTGCACTCGTATATTAATTGTATTACACTGTACTCGTATTAATATTTAAGTAAGTTATCTATCGACTCGGATTTGTTTCCACATTCTATCATAACAAAAACATTTTTATAGTAACATATTTCGTAACAACATATATATTTACTAAAATAAAAAGATTTTTTAATTTATTTTTTTGATTTAGAGATCAGGTTGGCCAGGGAAAGTAAAAATCTGTACTGTATGTATTAGAATAACTTTTATTTTTAAGAATTATAAAACAATGAAAAAATAATATAGTTAATGCGAAATAGTAAGAAACCGACATGTAAAAAAGATAACGAATGTGAAATCGACTTGAAAAAAATAATCTAAAAATACAGATTCGGATATAAAATTCTGTGTGTGAATAAAATCCTTATATAACAATGCCTATTCGAATACATCTATTTATTAATAAATTGATTGAAGCTAAATAAACATAAGTAACCCATTTCAAAAAGGAAACATTATATTTTATAATTTTGTAATGTATGGTACCGACAAAATGAATTATATCGCCTATATGGCGATATACGAGTGCAAAGGGTTAAACTGCTCTCAAAGGGTGTCGCACCTAAACAAGGGGACTGAAGTTTACTGAAATGTATTTTAGCATGTTCCGCCTCCTGATTGCGGGTATAAAACCACTGTTTATTCATTCAATATAATAGGATTTCACTACTAATCGGGGAGAACGTACCCTTTATTGAGGGGCCAGCGGCCGTAGAGTGGTTCAGGTGAGGGGGCGCGTACGGGTATCGGAGGCAATAGGAAATCAGTCGGTAACACACTTGTCGACACCCGGCGCGGGCGTCACTTCCGGGACCGCTTTCCGGCCGGAAATGAGGGCCCGTTTCCCGCGGCAATCTTCTGCCGGGGATCCTCCCACCGCCCGCGAGGAAGACAATGAGGGCCGCGTGCCGGCCCGAACAATGCACTTCACTATATAATGGCGGTGGTGTGTGCGGGGTGCGGTCGCGTGGACCCCCGCACGCACGCGTCGCCCAGGACGTTACCAACTGTTGCCACCGGTGCCTGTGAGTTCGGGCCGGGGTAGTAGACCCTAAATGTTATTTTAAGGAAAACAACGGGATTGTCGGCGCCCGTCCCCTAATGCACTCTTCATTACCTTCTCGCGATTTACTGTTTGTATAATATCCCGTTTCTGGAGGAGCACGCGCTCCGACGGCCCAGTAACGTTTTTAATAGTAGGGATTATTTTTAGGAAAATGATCCCCGTGGGTTTAAAACGTCGTTCGGTTACCGTTCCCCGTGGAGGGCGTGGGAAACGTGCATACTCATATTACCAGGCAAATGGCACCTCGTTTCTTAAATAAATATTTTATTTTAGTAAGCCGTAAATCCTCATCAATCATATTTTTCCACACTCTTAAATATCGACTGAATCTTCGTAAAAGTATGTTTAACAATGAACATGTCGGCTGCAAGTGATACGAGACACTATGTTAGTCAAATTATTTAGACGATCTAATTTGAAAAAATACAATTGAACGCTTCAAAATTGGTAACGTATAAATTTGAGTTAAGGTCAGCATTGCAAGGGGTTACACTTTGAAAAAAATTTCAGTTTTGTAATTATACAATGCAGGAGAGAAGGCTGGTTGAGAAAAAAAGTGCCAATCACCGTTATTAAGTATACGTATTATTAGGAACTGGAAAACGGGCCGAAGTGTATTAATCTGGGGCCCTTTTTTTGTCGAGAGGAAGGCGACGTCGGGGGACATCAATTAGAATTTGATTTCATAGCCCGTGTGTGGTGGGGTCACGAGGGCTCTCAAACTCCCAGCTCACCGTCCACCATCCAATATTTGTTTTTTCCTTGAGAAGTCTCCCCATCGCCAACCCCCCCCCCCTGGAGAACGGTACGCTGCATACTCAGTATTATAAACTCAGACACACACACACACACACACAGAGTCTCGATAATTCGGTTAGCCCTCGGTGGGCATTAAAACCAGAGGGACCCCTTTTTCACTGCGCCCCCTCTCTATTTCTATATTTGATATGCCAATATTTGTCCCGGTTGCCCGCAACCGTGGGGTATCGCCCGCGTATATTTTTTTTTTCGGGGCCCCGCAGTTTGTTTGTCTTTTATTGTTTGAAGTCTCTCGCTCTCTCTTTCTCCTCTCTCTTTCTCTCTCTCTCTTCCACCCCGTTCTCCTCGTTCGTGGTGAGGGGGAAAGAGAGGTTGATCGGCCCACATGGGAGTCCCGTTCGATCGCGATTTGAACTTATGCTGGCTAGACCGTTCAGTCCGCTGATTCAAACACGATCTTCTTCCCGTATGCCTAAAACGATCGTAGTCACATAATATCTAGCTAATTCACAGGTGACGATCTGAAACCGGTTTAGCTCAAGACAAAATATGCTAAATAAAATCGAAAGACCGATGATATGTCGAAACAAATACCTTATGAAGTTATCGAGCTCCAATGTTCCAGTCTGAGCCACTTCATTACCTAATTCCTTTAGTTACTCTACTGTATAAATTGTCCCCGGAATTCTCTCAATATTATTTACTTTGTATAATAAAAAAATACTGTCCGTACAGTTCAAATATTACCAGAGGAAAAAGTAGAAATTCCGTTTGTGTTATCGTTCAAATGCTCGTCTCCACACGCAAGCCTAAAATGGGCATTACGAACGAATACATTTTTTCGTATACTCCCTCTATCAGTCCGTCCGACAATCTAGTATTATTTATTACAATCCCTTACGGCGATGCACGAGGGTGTGTATGAAATCATTTCCTTATTAAATTATAATTCAAATGCAGTAATTCGTTCGATAGTGGAATAATAATTATACTTCGTACATATAAATGTACTTATATATTTATTTTGTCCTCCCGATCTACTCATAGGGGTCTCTCACCTCTTCGGACCGTATTAAGCGATAAGAGGGGGCGTAGGACACCGGGGGTAGGCCGGGCTTAATCTTGGAGGGGCCTCGGAGGGCACGGCCGGTGACACACTTGAGGGGGCGGCCTCCTCCAATCCTGCTAATTGAATCTGGGGAAGAAAGGGCAACCCCTCGCCTTTAACTTTGACTCACTGGAGATCAACAACTCTTTGCCCGGGCTACGACCACTCCCCTCTTAGGCAGTGCGTACATCCTGCGTGATCAACGGCTAACAAAGCGAAAAGCTATTGGGAACCGCTGTTCACTGTATTATGATTGGAAATGTTAAAATCATTGATTGAGTATTAGTTAGCTACTGATGAAAATTTAATCGGAAGTGGACTATAGTGTTAAATCGTCACTTGATATTTCGTTCTCAAAGTAGACCTTCTGCTAGGCTATGTCTGCTATGGTGGGAATGAAGCACCCTGTGAGCACTGTCGCTGGTTTCAATTAGTGCAATGGTCATTTTTTATGTCGCATGTTGTTCTCACCATCCGGATGAGCTAAAAAATTATATGAAAAACCCTCCACGAAAACTCCATGAAAACTTAGTGCACTCAATACGGCTTTACGTGCGTGTATTGAAGGCGTAGTATAAACCGGGTAGAAACGGCGCAATGCGGTGGGCACCACAGAGCTAAATACTCAATGCAACATTATTATATTTTAATCCAATCGCTCTTTTCTGCGTCTACTCGCCTGTTTGGTCATTAGCTAGACCGGTTTCGGGAACTCTCATTATAGTCATTCTATCTTTAATGCAGTGAGGTACTCGAGGAGGTAGGCTGCCGGTATATCAATGAGTTTGCATTATGGAAAAATGTTTTTTTTCGTATTATTCTACGTTTTTAGAAGATATTATTCTGGATTGTGCCGGATTTTATATAAATTTAGTCATAAAACAGCTTAATTACTTAAATAAGTTAACATAAATAAATAAGTTCGTGGTGATGTTGCTGCAGCAGTGGTTTTCTAATTATATTTCACTTTTCCATTTCATCCCTGTGCAGAATGCATAGAAATATATCATCGAGAATTCGGGAAATAAAATCCGTGTTGGCCGACTACCAGATTTAAAAGTTTTTCCAGTGCAAGAGGTTAAGTGGCGACTTGTCATAACTTCCATAGCGTGATGTATAAGGCCCGTAGCTTTTTAAAGTCGAGAGAACAAAGTTGACTAGAAAGAAAATTCATCAGGAAATATAACTTGTTACTTTTAGTTTTAATCTTCGGGAAGTTGTCGACAAGTCTGGAACGGATTTACGCTCTTGAGGAGTCGGAAAAACACGATATTTCGATCGTCGGTGAGGGAAAATATCTCAAGAATGTCTAAATGGAGCAAGAAAAATACGGGTTTCTTTCTATTGGTTTTCATCAAATTGCTCTACTTTAGTTACTGAATTTGACTGTCAGATTTTTGTTCTCTAAATCACTACAACAAATTATTTATGGGTCAAATTATTATGAAAAGAGTTATTCTTAGAGATTTTCTAGCGGTACCTCTTATATTTTTAAAATATTTCCGGAATACACATGAAAAGGGTATGAAAAGGGTCCTCCATTTCTTCGAGGTATAGAATAAAATAAGAGATACATAAATATATTTAGATTTCAAGTATTATATAATTATTGTGATTATTTCCATAATTACTTGTTAGAAAGGTCAGTTTACGCACTAAAATCTGATGTTATTAACTTATAGTGTTAACTTATAGACGTCTAAAATTTCTGTAATTAATTAAAACCCCACTTTTACTTGGCCCCCTTCTCTGGCCGTGTGGATGAAACAAGGGGTTCCCAACCTTATTGTGGCGCGGTCGCAAACCGGATTTGTAAAAACATAACTTTCTGTTATTATCGATAACAATTTTATGTGCAACTAGTATTTTTTACGTACATTTATTATAAATAAATATAATATATATGATTAATGCTCAGTTATTTAACTTGTTTTATAATTATATGTACTTTTACATTTAATCACCTGTGAGGGCATTTAAAAAATTATTACAGGAAAAAGCATAAAGTTCCAAATAAAATATATATAGTAAAAAAATAGTTATTAAAAATGGGATAGGGTTCATGAAGTGGTAAAACAATGTTAAACTGAAACACCTAGTCTTACTTAGGCCAACCTGAAGAAAAAGGAAGTCCGAAATGGAGGCTTCCAGGTTAAACAAATAATAATAACGTAGTAAACTTAGTGCGTTCTCTAACACTATTTGTTTACGCTATTATTTTAAAACTTTGTAGCGGGCAGAAGGTTGGGGATCCCAGCCGTAAAAGGTCGGATTGACAATGGGCCCATGAGGGTCTATGGGCCTCAGATGGTCGGGGGTGGCTTGGGCGGCGTCTTGGGCGGACCCGGGCTGTGCGCCGGGCCCTCTGTTCTCACCGCCTGCCCGCACGGCCTCTAATTTAACTCTAATCCCGAGAGAGGAGAGAGAGAGAGAGAGATAGAGTGGGCGACTGGGGCCACGCTCCTCGGGTCCGTCTCCTCCGGCCGGTTCCCAGGGCCGTATTATCTTACCGCCCATTGTCCCGCACACGCCCGGCACCCCGACGCCCCCCTCCCGGACCGATATTTTTCCGGGGCCTAAATATAGTTTAACAACATTTAGAGCCCTCGGGGGGTAATCGACTAGACGGGAGGAGAGAGAAAGAGTGCTCTCGGCCTACACGCCCTTGTACCGCCCCCTAAACCGATTGTTTTGAAAATATTGTACGCTTCCCCGCCACCGCCCCTTCGACAATGCCCGACGCGAACAATGCGACCCAATGTGAACACAATGTGATCCTTTCTACCCCCATGTACAAGCTCTCCACGCGCCTTTATGATAATAAAAAACATATTTGACTGATATAATACTGACTCTATATTAATATAGTCTTGTTATCACTCGCACTGTGTAAAGATCGTGCCGACAATGTGGAGAAAATATATTTCACTAATTTAATACCGACTCTATATTCATTTAGTTTTGTAATCATTTGTTTGTAATCACAAAATTATATAAAACGGACGATAATTATAGAACCCCAGTTTCGTCTTCTCGCCGTCTTCATTAGATTATTGAGTCGAATAACAGAATTTGTCGCCGCTGTTATTCTTTGTTGCCATTTATTGATCAATTAATTCGACCACCGAGTAGTAATTGGGGCATGCGTAGTTTCCACACTCATTTACTGACGGAACGCTTTTGAAATTGGCGGGGAGACGAATTCAGTCTAGATCAGCGACTGAAGGCCGATGATCTCATGAATGTATTACAATCCATAGGGACCTTAAACGTTTATTTGATTGACATTTAATTTATTTGATGTACATCGTCGGTATCGTTGCTTCAGTATATATAGCGAGTTTCTTAATCTCGTCTTGCGAGTCGTCTAGTAACAGTGCAGTGGCAGTATTAACGGGATGTTTTATTTCTTGCGTCATCTGTGTTGAAACTTTATTCTGTTGTAAGACATTTTGGATAAATATTCTATAGTGGGCTGTTTCTCGGGACATAGTGTAGTCTGTGGGTCCCGTTCCGCCGACCGGGTTGGAATAAGTCAGACCGCTCCGTAGGGAGAGATCGGCCTCCCAATTGCCGGATTAGCCGGAGGGGATATAAACGGGTGGGACGGGGGTGGCCGAGAGAGCTGTAAATTCACTTAATGTGTCGTCCCCCCTTCGTGCACACACGCACGTACACACACACACACACAGGGGCGCACGACGGGGGGTGATACTAAAGCGTTAAACCGGTTGACATTGAGACTATTACGCTGTGTTGGAGGCGGCTGGGGCGGCGGGGGGACCGGCCATTATTTGTCTGAGTGGAGGATCACTCAGCGATGACTAATTCTCTTAGAGAGTTTGAATTGGGCCCAATGAATATCCGGAGGACAGTCCCTCACGCCCCACGGCTTCGTAACAGGTTCCTACCGCCGATTACCCTTTTCTTTTAAATTATCTTTGCGCATCGTGCATTGTTTGAACGACAACCATTTCCTATAACAACTGTCGACTATCGTGTCGAACTTGGGTACTTTTAGGGCTGATCAAAATTTTAGTTGTGCTACAACAGCATCTGCAAGTAAGAGTTTTCTCTACATCGTGGTGTTAGCGACCTCTTTCTGGTAATTAACACCTTCACTTGTTTTTTGGCCAATGGTCTCTAAGTTCCTAATGGAACCAGAAGTATGTCAATACAGTCAAATGGGAGCGTAAAAGAATATATTTATTCTGAATAACGGGTCATATAGGGCTGATATCATAGATAAGGCAAGACCTATTATTGTTCGGTTTTAAAAATATAGTGTATTGTAAATATTTGGATTACATATGAGATCTATCTAATGTGAGATTTTTTATTACTTTCATTGTGTGTGGCGTGTTCTTGGCATTCTCCAATGACCGCTCACTCCCGGGCATGCCCAAAGACGGTAATCCCAAATTGCATGTACTCTTGCAGTGCCTCTATACTTTAGGGCGTATTGTTTAGTGTTATATGTCAATGTGCAGTTGATTTGTAGGGTGCAGTTAACATGAGCCGGACACGCCGACCGACACAGCCCTCATATCCCCTGCGGGGTCCAGAATGCGAAGTCCGGGGAGGACACTCGGTTATGTGGGGAATATCAGAACCGGCTCTGAATACTCAGACAGAGCGATACTTTATACGGGGAGCAATGTATATGTGTCGGTGCTGGTGTGTAATTGTATTAAACTGAGAGCGATACTGGAGGGGCCGATATTGAATTAGGGGTGAGCCCATCCCGCCGGGGGCCAAGTCATCAGCCGCCCCACCCCTTGGATTTATGGTGAAACCATAAAGGTTTTTTTTTATTTCGGATCGGTGAAATAAATTTTCATAAGGCCGGAGCGCCGGAGCCCCGCGGTGTCAATTGTAGTTGGCCGGTGAGTGATGCGAGGGATGAGACATCTGTTTACCGAAGCAATTCTACGGCCCGGCATCGAACAATCCTCTTTTCGGATTACTTTCCAAAGCCTTTTATCAAATAGAAATCCGGGCCTATGAAAAATGCGCAACAATCCCTATAGTATTTGTTCGCGGTTTAGCGATTGACTCGAACACATGCACTTTGTCGGACCTCCCAACAATTCTTTAAAATTAATAAAATTGTAATGTTTCCCAAAGTCTGTATAAACGTTACCAAGCCTACAGACCTACGTTAGAACTAATTTAATATACCTGTTTTGTGGTCTGCGAGGGGTTGGAATACTGTAGGTTCGTGATGTTTCTGTCTCCTCTCGCTGGTTTGGTCTTTTGCTAGACCGGTTTCGGCTGCTCGCCATCTTCAGTAGCGGTGTTAGTCACTGTTAGCACTTTGGACAGTGCCAGTGCAGTGAGGATGCCCAAAAAACATCCAAAGTGCTAACAGTGACTAACACCGCTACTGAAGATGGCGAGCAGCCGAAACCGGTCTAGCAAAAGACCAAACCAGCGAGAGGAGACAGAAACATCACGAACCTACACCACGTTAGAACGGTGGTATGTCAAATTAGTGAGTTAGGCATCTAAGTACTGAATGTACGGGAATCCTTCAATAATAAAATAGTTTGTTATAGGAAAATGTTTGGGCTTTTACGTCATACGCCTTTGGAATTTTTTTACAATGAATACCAAATGCTTTATACTTTGATAAATTGGACATAGTTTAAAACCTTTTCCCTAAGGAAAGTGAGCGGGTCAATACATCCTCGCAATAAAACGCGAGTGTTGTCTAGGTCCGGCACACGGGTTTATATTTCCATGAACTTTCGATGACGTTCACGCTGCCTGTCTCGCGTCAATAATGGGTCACTGGTTTCAATCAACGGTGGGCGTCGGTCCGTTCCGACTGTACAAACTGCGATGCGAAGTTCTGTTGACAGAGGCGGCCAACTTCCGGGAGACGGCCGGACGTCACAGATCCGGAAGTTGACCGACGACCCGATTTCCATGAAACCCGTCTGTATTCTGCGCCACTACGGCGTAAACTCGGTCTAAGTTCTCATCCCTCTGTCCTTGATTTATACAAAGTATTCTCTTACATACAACAATTCTTGTAGGGTACAAATGAGTTCAGTACGCAATGGCTCGCAAGGCTTCATAGTAAACCTTTACGTAAAAGCCTATGCAGAGATATTTATCTACAGTTATTGAAAAGACGCCTATTTTGTTTGTTTGTACAAGTGTGTTATATAACCATATAATGCATGATAATTGCACATATTCCGGACTGGGTGCCTGTGTGTGCGTTTTCTCTCTAGGACAGTTTAAAACTAACGTTTCATCCGGAAATATTGTCCCCTACTTTAACCTCTGTTTTGTATAATTATGTAAATCTTACGTAATACATATAAATGTATCGATTGCGTTGACAGTATGCCAGATCTCAATTCACATACCGCATGAAGCATTTCATTCTTTCCTGGCACAGCCTCAATTCCCCTACAGTTCTGCATCGAAGTTGGGTTTCGAATATAATTCCGACAGTTAGGGTTTAATTGATTCGCGTCCGTTTGATACACGGCGTGATAGGGGCGGTGTGAACCGTTTAATAAGGGAAGGGAGCGGGTCTGAATTGGCCCATTGACTGGCCCTGGAGGGGTGGAGGGGGGGGGGTTGATGACAATAAAATAATCATGCGTTCGTAGGGCGGTAAGCAGGGAGTTGATGGTGGGGGGGGGCAGGTGCCACACCGTCATACGGAGACCCCCCCTCCCTCTCTCCCTCCCTCCCTCCCTCCTCTACTTACTTAATGAATACCTGTTTAGGTTAGGGGGTGGGTGCCCTCCCGATCATTCGCCTCCCTCAATCCACGGCACTTTAAATACCGGTGGGCGGGGGACAGTGATTTGTTTCCATTCCTGCCTCACGCCGCCTCCACACGCGAATTAACACGAGGGTGTTTTCGCTTCCTGTTCGATTACCTATACCTGTTATGACATATGAAAATACGGGCTTAGAAGAATAATATTTTAGATATAAAACTTATTATTTGTTGACTTGAACAGGTCTCACTCCTTTAACAGAGTTAAAATAATATTTCACATATAATTACGTAGGAATAAGTTTAATAAAATGGATAACATCGGTATTGAAATGGCTCAAATTAGAAATATAAAAAATATCTAAATATTCCCCTATGACTGACGTCATTCTGTGTGTATTATCTTTATAAACGAAGACAATTGTGGGCTAAAATTTGAGTCATAATTAAAATTGTTACTATAAAGTACTTTTTTCATAGTGATATTCTACATATATTCTATTCTAAAATCAATATTGAAATGTTATCAAAGTTACGTGTAAATAAATAGGCATCAATGAATAATAATGTCCATCATTAAATATGCAGTGGACTGTAAATTGCAGCCGAGGGTCGCAGTAGCAATAAAATCAGGTATAAATCACTGTAAAAATCGCGTCAATAAATTTCTCTCGACTAATTTATATTCATAGACCGTACGTATTGTAATACTGTATGCAAAATTGCGGGCAGGGTGGTAATATAAAACGGAACGATTTAATACGAATGGAATTGTGCTGGTGGAATAGCCCGTAGCATTCATTCATTCTTTCCCCGTGCATATGTCGACAAAATACCATCTACGTCTAACAACGTTGTGGGCCATCTGCCATTTTTAATGTTCTGATTTTATGCTTCTGACCATTCACCTGAAACGTTTTATGACTACGTCTATTTCACTTTTGGTATTCTATAAGATATTTAAATAGATCACCGTCTCCATATTTCGTAAAATAGATTTCTTTCAGACGGAAATCATGTATAGAAATTAAATAGCTTGGTTTCGATTTTCTACTTAGCGCCGCGATGGCGGCTTCTCCCCATTGTCAGTAGTTCTCCTTTAGTAATATTTAGTGAGGTACTTAATGAAGCTGGGCATAATGTAGTTAGATACTTCATAGCGTAAATATGATAAAATCAAGGCGTTTCCTATCTGTAATATAAGTACGAACATTGTTGTACTTCAATAAACAATTAAAATATCATAACTACTAGGCGAATATAACCCGTATACTTTAATTTTCAACCCACTAAAATTTAATTGTCGGTTACATTGAACAACTAAACTTACAGCAGGAATATGAAATTTATACACCGATTATTCGGGAATTCTATGGATTAGGGAAAGTAATTCAAATAAAATGTTGCAGGTGCTTTTCGTATACTTGTGCTTGTGTATGTGATGTTTGGGCCCTTCACTCTGTAGGCAGCCCCCCCGGCCACCCCTGGTTTCTGTACGTGATAGTCGGATGTTGATACGTAGCCAGCGAACCGTGGTGTGTGGGCGCTCTCGGGCGTCCGCGCGCCCATTGTGGATCCGAATTGGAATTGAACAACAGTCAGACGTACAGACGTCATTCTGTGCCCTGGTGTACCTCCCCCCTAGCCCACTGAGCGCCGACCATCTGTGAACAGGCCTCCTCCTCCTCCTCCACCACCAGTAGAGGGCCCGTGTGCGCGCACCGAGTACAGTCGTACTCCCGCAGGCGGCCCGGTTTTGGGGCTTTACGATTTTCCAGAATGGCAGAAGTCATATAGGGTCTGTGTTGTTTATTTCCCACTCCCCGACTACCTCTCCTCGTACCCCTCCCGCCGTCTTTCCCTCCTACACTCCCCCCCCCTCTCTCTCCCTCTAGTCTCTATTGCAGACCCAGTCAAACAAACAAACACACACACACACACACACAGAAAATATCCGGGGCACAATCGACATTTCAAGCCCCAACAAACCCGTCGTCTCTTCCACCCGGGTTTTGTTTGCCCCACCGCGTATTGGTTTTATTGCTTACCATATGTCCACCCCTTCGCGCACAGTCACCCGGGCGCCTTCTGTTGTGTCCCGTACGTATCAACAAAAACGAGGAAAGCCACTCGAATGTCGGTGTCATCGTCCCTTTATTAAATGGGATTTGCGAGATTTGATTTATCTCATTTCGCGGTCCATTGCGGATTCGTCGTTCTTTTTTTTCAACTACTGTGTCATCGGTTGTTACCGAATTTCAATTATTATGGGTAGGATCAAATTACCTATGACTCGAGATTACGGAGGTCGGTAGGGAGAAATAGCCCTATTGATATAAGGTAAAATGTATTAAATGGAATACGAAGTACGGAAAAAACCCTCGTGCTACGAGGTACAGAAAAAACCTGGAGTTCAGTCTTTAAGCACTAGCCCGCCTGGTCCTGAGGCTAAAACTGCAACTCCGTAGAAGTAAGACTGGATAACTTCGACTGATGGTAATCGGATAGTTACAAAATCTAGAGAATATTGCACAATCTAGAGTAAGGATAATTTAGGCTTTAGAATCTATGAGACTTGTAATAAGTGTATATTTTGGAGCGATGCGCGCTTTAAATTATACGATGATTTCTTAATAGCCACACACAACATCGCCCGCATCCAGATATTCCAATCAAATGTCCTTCGTACCATCCTTAATGCTCCCTGGTAGGTTTCTAACCAAACAATCCATAATGACCTCAACATACCGACAGTGGAGGAAGTCGCAAAATCACGCTTCCTTAAATTCCACTCCCGCCTCTCTCCACATCCAAATCCACTCGTTCAGTCCCTTTCCTCTTTTACCCATCCATTATCCCCCCCGCGTCGGCTTAAACGCCACTGGCCTAGAGACTTTCTGTAGGCCGGATACAGTTCATAAATACCATCATTGGATGGCGTCTTTATCGGGCGAAACAAGACAAACAAGCCAAACAAACCGCCATTGTACCTGTAACTAATATTGGTTGATTGTACAATAAATAAAGTTAAAAAAAATAATAGCCACACAGATTTAACACTTTTTAGCGTCTGAACAATCTCGCTAGAAAAAAGATTATACTTTTGAATTTTTAAATCGGTAACTTAATAGCTGCCACCTGCGTCATATCTGGTAGAGTCCAACAATACCAATGGCATTTTTTCTTTCATCTATGCTCTTTTAATGGTGCTAATTAATTTGCTAGTTGGACTATTGGAGAGGGTCCGACCGAGGGGTGGACGGGGTTGGGTGTTGTCGGGCCTTTTAGGATATTGGTGTTGACTACAAACAGTTTGTGCAGCGGCGGAATTCAGCTGTGGCCGTAGGGAAAGCCCCCGCGGGCCTGACCGGCGGCCTCGCCTCCCGGATTATGCCGGGATTACTCCCTCTCAGATACGATTGTCGCTAATGCCCCACTCCTGCCCAAAGCCGCCCTCCTAAGCCCGTCCGTTGACAGTTCCACCGGTCTAGATCAAGTAAATACACGTTTCGCTTGATCCGTTAGCGAACTACTACAGCAAATTACAGACGGAAACAAACAAGAATAGATTTCTCTTGAAACAATTCGATTATCTTACTCCACACACACACATATATATAGGCGCTAGCGATGGTATCCTATGCACTAGAGCATCGCACCATTAAAAATCGCGAGCTACGGAAGTAACATGTTTGTTGAAAATTAAAATCTACCGACTTCTTTTTAAATTTAGAATACCTGTTTTGTGGTCTGAGAGGGATTGGAATACCGTAGATTTCGTGTCTTTTGCTTGACCGGTTTCGGCTGCTCGCCATCTCCAGTACAAGTGACAGTGACGGTGCATTGAGGATGCCCAAAAAACATCCAAGGTTGGAATACCGTAGATTTCATGTGTTTCTGTCTCCTCTCGCTGGTTTGGTCTTTTGCTAGACAGGTTTCGGCCGCTCGCCATCTTCAGTAGTGGTGTTAGTCACTTTTGGCATTTTGGATGTTTTTACAAGTGACAAGTACAAGTTCAGTGCATTGAGGATGCCCAAAAAACATCCAAGGTGCCAAATTGATTAACACGCTACTGAAGATGGCGAGCAGCCGAAACCGGTCCAGCAAAAGACCGAACCAGTGAGAGGAGACAGAAACACACGAAATCTACAGTACTTTAATGTTCTTCTTTTTTATATGCATCCAATACATTTTTTGTGGCTCACCGCATATTTCCATATTTGGAAAGTGTTGACCCCTACAATGGAATACTAGGTACTTTCTTTCCGGCCCCACAGTGTTGACTAATAGATCAACAAGGTTTTCTATTGTATTGTCACCGTAATATTTTAGACGTAATAAAACATTATATCTGCATTTCTTACATGTGTCCAAATTTTAATGTTACCCCTTCAGCCTGTGACTAAACCGGTCCTGAATGAGCGCGCCGTCATGTACCCTTATGGAATTTGTAGCCTTTATTCAGTTTCCGAATAGATGTCCAAATATTCCTGTAGCCTACTAATACGGTATTAGGCTGGGCGTTATCGATGGTAATACAGGACTGAGGCCCCCCGGTACCCCACATCTGTCGCGACCGGCCACCGAGCTAGTCATAAGTCCGGCTACCAAACACTCCTCCTCCTCCTCCTCCTCCTCCTCCAGAGCTACTACTATTGTACCCTTTACGCCATTATACTAATGGTAGGGTGGGCTCGGCACTGAATAAGTCTCTCATGAATAGTCTCAATCACCACGCTCCCATTCGCACGTACACACCCACACAGACGGCCAGTATACAGAGAGGGTGGGCTAAATATTCACTTAGAGCGATATCCCATCTAAACCGCCCACCGATTATTTATAACCTGCTGACGCGGGTTTAATAGTGCGTCAACTTTTCCAATTGTTAAATCGATACGCCTACTTATAATTAGATATGTAGTTCAATGGGGGATAGATTGGAAAAAAATTGTTTGTATGTATAGGTGATTAGATATGTTGAAAACGAATACATTTTATTTATCTTATGACGGGAATCTCACGAGATATTCATGAAGTTAATATTTTGAGATTGGTGTGAAAGTGACTGTTTCTGATGGTCTAAACTACCTTTGTTATGAGGATTAAATTTCTACTCAGGAGTCTAACATTAATATTTGGAGATCCAAGCTTAATATAGTCCATTTAAACTGTCACATTAAAAGTTCATTTATATAACTTAAATTCAGTGATAGAGTTGTGCTGAGGACCTTTTCAGACGTTAAATACTTGATTTTTGTCTAATTAAACGGAAATATTTATTAATTGCTAAAACAGTTCTCCATTTTTGCATTTAGAAGTAGCGTTGTTCCATTTTTTATCAGCGCAAATATTAAATATTCTCCTAATTAATCGGATAAGAAATGAAGAACCGGATTTGATGGTAGGGCGAGTGAGAAACCGGGAAGATGAGGTTAATCTATAATTCAGAGGAGTCGTTAACTTAATGCCGGTGTAAGGCGGCCGACTAATTAAGTGGTATTCGGAGTTTTATCGCTCCACAAATTCTCCCCACTAAATAATTTTATTCACTAACCCTCCAACAGCCCATTCAAGGTCCACGATTTCCCCATAATTTCTAATAACATTAATTATTCAACTACATTTAATGATTTCACGCAGTACAATAGATATCGTACAATAGCAATATATTTCATTGCGATTCTTCGTTTATTGGCATATTGGTGGAAACAGATTAGAGTATTGAATAATAACTCAAATATGAAATAAATAATAAGTATACGAACCTAACTACATATGTTCTGTACATGGACAGCTGAAAACATAATTTTCTTTGAAGTCTGGTAATCCCAGGATGTATCTGTTGATTCATGTACTGTTCCTATTTTTCCTGTTCACTCGTGGCTTTGATATTTTATTTAAATCGAACAATTAATATTCGAATGTGCATTTATTTTTCCTACAGGTAAAGAGGAAAGAAATTAGAATCAACAAAACAAATTGACGTTTGGACCAGTTTTCATTTATTTTTTTTCCATTATCGTACTAAATATAATTTGAAAAAACTATACTTTTTCCATTACATTTTCGACAAATACAGAAAAATAAAATATTTAATATTCCTTTTCTTTTAATTTTGACTCCTATGACTCATCCCGAGAATCCGTCTCGAGGCGGGCTTCTTTCTTTGTTTTTAACTAAGACACTGAGCAAGGTATTACTCGGTACGAAAAAAAAATGTCTCTGGGCAGCCTTATTAATCCGGGAGGGCTGTTAATCAGACAGCGGATGAACAGAGGGAGCCTTTGAGCGTTACACAGTTAATCCCCGAGGCTGACTGAGCGCCCCAAACAGAGAGAGAGAGAGAGAGAGAGAGAGAGAGAGAGAGAGAGAGAGAGAGAGAGAGAGAGAGAGAACCAGCCAGCCAGCCACCTCCTTTTTCCCTGTCATTTACCCTTCAATTCTCCTTTTCCCTTTTGAGCTCTCCCTCTTTTTTTGTCTTTATTTCTGCTCGCTCGCCGCCCCCCTCCCTCTCACCGCTGTTTTTCAGCTTGCTCTTTCATACTCTGCGTTCAGGGAACCTGCACAGGAATTCCGATCGAAGATGGGCCAAGGTATCTGTCCCATGAAAAAACGAACGAATACGTGTTGATGTAATAAAACATTTCTGTTCAGAAAGCTATATTTTTTAATCGTGCGTTATGTGACCCCGAATATATCCGAGAAATTTAAAGAGTTTTATATAAAATTTAATACAAGATATTAGGAAAAACTTTTTAATATTATTACATGTTAATTTAATGTAAAATGAATCTTCTATTTGGCAGCCCTTGTATAATTTACATGAGATTGTTGGGTGAAATAATATCCGAAATTATTATTTTCAGTCTTCCTACATTTTCCCATATTTGCGACGACGAAGATTGGATACAATTTATGTTCGGCAACTGTTCCATCCGTCCGGTTCCATTTTTCCATCTCTCGTGTTATATATATTTTTTTCGCTCTTCCCATTATTGCTTGTCCTTATTTTCCATTCCTTCAGTCTCCGTGCCACGTTATTTTCCCGTCGCAATCTTTCCGTACTCCATAGCTCATGCAGGTTGAGCAGCCGGGGCCCGGTTTTTCTTTTTAGCCCCCTTGTCTATTTGATTAGAGGCTGTCGGCTCCCCGCCCCCGCCCCCGCCTCCGCCCCCGGCTCGATCCCACCGTCTAATTGACTGTGAATTTTTCATGCGTTTTTCCTCCCCATCCCCGGGCTCCGTGAGCTTTGATTAACCCGCCGCACCAGCCACCAAACTCCTGCTCAATCTCTTCTCTCCCTTTCTGTCTTTCAAACATCCATCCCTCTCTCCCCCCCCTCTCTCTCTCTCTCCCTCTCTTGCCTGTTTACTCTGTACAAATTAATATCGTACAAACACGAAGCGCGCGCCGACTTATAAAACAAACATTGGCGGACGCCCGGACCCACATCTCTCGGCCCCTTTCGACCCCGCAGACTTATTAACGGTGCTTATTTGGCGTAATAACGCCGCGTTTGTGAGCGCCAATTTTGACTATTCTCTCAGCTTTCTGCCGGTCTTAAACGAGTCGGTAAAATTTCTCCGTTACTCCCAATTTCCGACGGCCCAAATATCAAACTCCTCTTTGATTTATATTTCCCTTTCGGGCGGCATAACTTCTTTATACTTACTTGTAACGTTGTTAACGATTCAACGGAAGCGTTTAATTAAAGTATTCAGGAAGGTAGATCGTGGGAACATTTTATTGCTAGAACGTTTGCGTCTGTCAACTTTAGCCTACATTCGTAACATATTTATGAAGTCAATAAATCATTCTCAATGTTCTCTAGAGATTGATACAACGGTAGAAAACGTATTTAAAGATTTGGGAATGGTCCGACTTTTGGATAATAAAGGATCAACCTAGGAAGAATCGTCTCCCAGGACTCTTTCTCAATTCAGAAACTAATAGCTAAACTGTTAAATATTGTTCAAGTATTGATAATCATTCATTTCATTCATAAATAATTTTAAAATAGCTACGTTTACAGTTTAGAGATGTTTGATGTTTGAGGTGTATATGAACAAATTTAACACCTGGTAGACACTTGTTCTGCCTCTCTCTCATTCTTATGTTTCCGTCAGCATACAACAACATGGTTAATAATTAAATAAATACAATAGTATATATATTTTTTCTTTAATTATTTTTGGTATACTTTATTGCTGCATTATACAGCTAATTTATTGTTTTCTAGGAAATAGAATACATACTTTTATGTGTCAACTCCTCTATATTTGTTCGATTTCGACATCATAGGGCGGGTTTTATCAAATCGTGGAAATCGTGGGAGACAAGGGTATCGAAGCCGAGGGGGACGATTATGCCGTCTGACCCGCATCTCGGTTTGTACCGATTGCCATCTCGAGTGGCTCCCCCCATTCGTGCGAAACTGGTCAGCGATTCATATCTATCAGCGTCGTTGTTGCAGATGAGATGTCGTTGTATGACAAATGTTATTATTATCAAATTGTCTTTCAATAGATATTTAATAGCAGTTGAGAATAAAACGGCAGCAACCTGTTTAGTTGAAATATAAAGTAATGCATAATGAATAACGAAATGTGCGTTTTGTAGGGCTTATCAAGTTATTCTTTGGGTTAACTTTAACTAGACTGAAGCTTAACGCTTCCTTAATAATACCTGTATATATATAATTTTAGATAATTAATAAACCTAATAAAACAACCATTTATCTTTTTTTAACCTTTTTTATTTTTGTACAATCAACTACATATAGTTATTGGTACAAATGTTGAGTGTTTTCTTTTCACGTAAATGTCTCGATAAAAGAGACCACCCAATGATGGCACATTTTTCACATGAAACCATTTATGTAAATAAAAAGAATAGCGACCTTTCGGTTTGAGGTTGACCTTGGTTGGGATAAGGTGGGATACATTGTAATCTAACTCTTTAAGATACTTCTTGCGTGTTTTAATTATACATCTTCTGTTCTTTTTTCCTTTCTTCGTTTTATTATAAATCCTATAATATCCCCTCTTTTTACTTCTTATTGTGATTTTATGCTTTATTTTACTTTATTTGTTGTTACTACGTATATTTTATCCTTTATTTGTAACTTTATACTTTTTCTTGTTATTTTCTTTTAAAACACCCTCACAGATCAATTTAAATATTGTAGCAACTACGATAATTTAGTAATATACATATATATTATGTTTATTTCTTCATAATAATAGTACGTACATTGTCTACAAATGTACATTACAATTAAAATCATAATGTTGGTTTTCAAATTCGGTTTGCGCCTGCCATTATTTTTCACAGTAATTCGAATGCGCCCGCGTCACAATAAGGTTTGGGGACCGCTGGGCCAGAGTCTAAGCGCTGGACCTACCCCCCCGGGCCCCCCTTCGAGTCTCTGCGGGGCATGATGATTTTTGTTGGGCCATAGATCAAAGGGTGGCGGTGGCCGATTGGTATCTCGAGTGGGGGGCGGACCCGCGGGAGCCCGACTACATATATCATAATTAGGCCGGGGGCGGTGTCCCCCCTCCACCCCCATCCTTACTCCCCGGGGGCCCACCGTCTCCAGTACCCCGCCCCCCACAACGCTTCCTTTATTGAATTTAATACGGGCGACGGCCCCACGCCCGAATAATGATTTCACAACTGGTTTAATTCAGCTTTCGTTTGAAACAATTCATCGGTTGACGATTTACCCTTAAACGGGAGAACCCGTCCAAAAAAATCTGTTAACGCATGAGCGCACAGCTTGTACACATTGCAATTTTACTTTAGGATACTAAGATATTTTATTTTATTTACTAAAAAAGCGATATTGTTAGTATGACGGACGGATATAAACAGTACCACTATATCACATTTTTATCCGATGCATATTCTTCACGTTCATCTTCGGTTTTTTATAAATACTACGCTGTAAGAGCATAAAGTCGCACTTTTACAGTATGCGGACAAAGTGACGACGAATGAGGCGTCACTTTGTAAACAAAAAAAAAGGAAGAACTTTAAACAGGGAGCATTATAAGCTTAATTTCTTTTGAAACTATTTTTTTTTACAATAGGCTACGTGATAAAGATGTACCATTCAATTTGCTGATTTCCTTAACGCCGTCGTAACTGAATGAAAAATAACTGGGGCCGGAGTCTGAAGGAATGGGAAATAAGGCCGCGTAATAATGGAAAAAGGGAAAAAGGAATTGAATGGAAGATTAAAAATAGAGCCCGATGGAAAACTGTCGAATTCTTTTTCTCCGAGATTTTGTTATTTAGTACCGTTTTATGTCCAATGTCGAATATTCAATTATGGCCGAATATTCCTTTTCTGTAAAGGAAAGTAAAGCACATCATATTAAACTCAGTACACTGAACCAGTCTATCTACACACATTAAGTTTTTAAGCGAGTTTTGTTCATCTGTTTGTACAAATGTTTGTCACGTTTTCACTATGGCGCGTTTTGTTCTGTTGAATGTTGAAACATATTTTCTGTGCACTAGTTTATGTACAAAATAATGTTTTTCGAGAATCAGTGCTGCAATGATGTTTATCTCTGTGGCCACAGTTCTCCTGACCCTAGCATTGTTTGGAGACTACTCACCGGCCAACCGTGATCCAAAACCAACTATTATTTCATAGGAAATCGTTGAGAGAGATTACATATAAAATATTTCTATATTATAAATAACTTCGGACTTCGATCCCAAGTTTTGGTTTCGGAAATTGTAGCAACCAGGTACTACTGCCTACCAGCGAGGTACTATTAAAAATTACTGTATTGTACAGGATTGCTTTGATCTTCCACCTCGTAATTCGCAAATAAAAGTCTAATTCATCCAGTATAATACTCGGGACCAAAATATTGATAAGTTCTTGGGGAATAAATTATATGGAACGGTTTAATTAAGAATAAATTCCCGTAGACAGATAATAGAGATGAAAGAGAGCGTAAACGCGAAATAATGTATAGCGGAGCGGTGGAATTATGCCGGGGTTGATCCCGCGCTTTGTTGGCCGAAGCCCATTAATATTTGAAACGCGAGAACAGGAACGGGAGCGCGCCCACCACCACTCGGTCGGTCGGATTCCCCTGTGACTCCTGTCTGCCAATATAAGAAATTTCAACATTACCAACTAATAAAAGCCGGAGCTGAGTTACGAACAATCCAAATTTGAAGTTGCCCGTAGGAGAAATTAAATATTCACTTACGAACTAAATAAGATGTAGTTTTAGTTGGCGCTGCGCAATTTGCAAATGAATTATTTGCCCTCCGGTTCGAAATCATTAATTCAACGATAGATATGCATGAGTCGTCCGTCGTCCGTGGTTCACTCCAATAAACGGATTTAGGTCAGGCTAGAAACAGAATTCTCGGTACTCCGTTAATCGGAGTCTTGTAATAAATGGGTTGGCGATATGCTGAAACCAGTCTGGAATAGCACCGAGGACTGGAAAAATAATTTCGAAACCTCCTTTATCGTTTCATAAATATGTTTATATTTTGCACTCTCTGTTCTCCATTTCGAATCGAAAATATACTCAAAGTTCTGATCAGAATTATGATTCGGAGAACGACGTCATTGACATTAAGTCTGAGTTACTATTCTACGGTAATATCTTAACTTCCTATATTTTATTGTATAATAGCAAATAGTTTATACTAATTATACTATAACTGAAAATTTAACACGTTATATATATTATATGTTTACATACGTACATAAGAATATAAAAAATATACAAATAAAAAGAGAAAAAACATTAGCACTGAAATGTAACTTCATATATTATTTCAGATAAAATTGTTTTGGCTTTTGCATATATGGAAAGTTTGGAAGATCGTAATATCCTCTGATTTAATTATTAAATACTACCCCAATATTTTAAGTAATAGTGGACCTCTTGTTGTATTCCAGTCAGCCGGACCTTTTATCAACACACACACACCAAATAAACAAATCAAACTTGATCTAGAGCCCACACAGTTTTACGACCACTATGAAATTCTAATAATAATAAAAGGGCAATCCAAACTTCTTTCCTCGACGTATGGAAATAGTAAATTACTGTCCTTCACCGCCCCGTCTAGATTATTGTTTATCTGATTATTTGGCCGCGGGTCGTAGCGGGGGGTGGTGGTTAGTTGACCGATAGGGGATGTACTAATAAGGGGTCGGTTTGTGCGAATCTAGGGTTTTGAGGGTATAACAGCGGTGGGGGTGGAAGGGGGTGTGCAGAGGTCAAGGGGGCTCGGGAGAGATTTGTTGTGCGAGGGGCCAAAGTCTTCAGGAGAGGAGGCGGAGAGTGAGGAAGAGGGAGAGGGAGGGAGAGAGGAGGAGAAAGGTTGGTCGGGAGCGGGTCCGCGGCTGTGCGTGTGCGCCAGGAGCGTGTGTGCCATAATCAATAGGTGGGGGATTGCCGGGGGTCCCTCGCTTCCACCGCCGCCCCGCGTTCCCTTGCACTTCTGCCCGTTGTCATGGAGATGCCCAACCACCACTTCCGCCACCACCATCGCTGCACACCTCTTCTCTGTAAACCCCAGTACCCGACGTGTCCGGAATACACCATTGGTGTAATGCACGAGTTCCTTAAATATGCATTAAAAGTTATGAAATTAACTCCCGGGAAATCCACATAGTCTCCGCCGACAAGACTAAGCCATACTTTGATTTACGATCCAAGCAGTTTTTTGCGACAAAGCACTTGTTACCGCCTATTCCAGCAAAGATATTGTTCAAATAAGAAAAAGTAATATGCCTTTATTAGCGTTTAAAGAAAACTGTTCCAAAACTGGCAAAATAAAATTAAATAATAATAAATTATTAAAAGTAATATTTTTAATATTCTACATCTCAATACACGAAATAATGATATATTCATTTCAGCAGTATATATATATATATATATATATATATATATATATATATATATATATATATATATACAGCAGCGTACATATATTAAATTTCAAAGGCAATCCCCTTAACGTTACTATCTGAGTTACTGGATACGATAGTCAGCGACTCCATTTCAACTTACGAATTTTTTCATAAGATTGGTATTCGCGAGTTATTATAGATATTAAATGGTTTACTTCTAAAAGGTAAAGATATATTATTTTTTATATTTTATATATATCCTCAATATACAATGAACGCCATTCATTTACCTGATTGTGTTATTAATTATATGACAAAATAAGTGTACTAATGTAGTTAAAAGAGTAAACTATCAGGGTCTAAGCTGTTTAAAAATGTTGCATTAAATTAATATTATCACTTTTGCAGTTTTCTGTCTGCTATCGGGGTATTTCGCACCAAGTTGGTCCTGTTTGGACTTTAAATCATCGTCAGTGGTATTCTTCAGACATTTATGGTGATAAATGAGACAGTTTTGGCAACAGTTCAAACAAACCGGTGCTCTCATAATGCACACACGATCTTACGAGTACATTTTGTTTTATTTTTAGAGGCTTTGATGGAATACCATTCATTTTTATGTGTTTCGGGTCTATAATATATAATAATTGACGACATATAAATAAAAATTATGGAATAATAATTCACGTCGACATTTTTTGAATTGGCTTTATTTACACTGCCTTAAACCGATATGGCTCTTATCAATAAATTGCCAATCATTACTTAAATAATATTTAGTATTATTTAAACTATATATAACACTATTTTACATTATGTATTATCAAATGCACCGTAACTTGGTTAATATCATTATCACATATGCTCCTTTCGAGTTTGCACTCGCCTATTTCACTGATGAAAGAACCAAATATGCCTTCGGGTTAATATGCTCAGGTAGTTAATATTCGATAAGAAAACAATATAAACTGAAACTATGGGGGAAATAGGTCATTTTAAACTCAATTGAAAATATCACGCAATACCGCAATAAACTGAATAAGCAATGAGCGGACTAATGGGGTCCAATAAATTCTCCGAGGGAAAAAAACTCGAGACACGCCATATATTGAAAAAAAATGGAAGCACATACACTTATTTCAAGTAATAGTCAGGTTATGGAAATTTATGGTAATTTAACAATATTATACCTTTTTTATTTTATATTTTTTATTTACGTTATATTCAGTATGTTGTTTACATAAATAGATATAATTGCTGGTCGATATTGAGCTCAGGTTTGTTAACCCTCTATGGGCCTGTGTAACTTTCAGGTCACATTTCAATTTATCGAGATTTTACCAAATAATTACAACTTTTTGGTCAACGTTGTCAAGACAACCAATATCAATATCAATTTTTTTTCATTCGCATATAATGGTTTATAATTACTGATTTTTCGGTCCCCCAATTTTTTTGCGATTTAAAATAAAAATTCGGCCCATAGAGGGTTAATATGTAGGAGCAGAAAAAACTCATAACTACGTTGCCTACCTATCGGTTAGAAAATAAATAGGACGTAACTATTTAACCTAATTTATTTAGCATTGATTAGACACTAAAGTCAGATTAGGTCTTTGGTTAGGGAGGTGTGTGGAGCCACATTTCATCGTCGAATTAATGTGGCCCATTATCGGGGGTGCTGTGGTTACTCGAATGACGCCCCCATCACCACTAGCATGAACCCACCACGTTCCCGAACAACTAGGAAGTAAATGTATTAATTGAAAGTGGGGCACTTGAATATCATTTTGCCGAGGTGTTACTATTTTGTTGTCAGTCTAGTATCCAGACGGAAAATGTTTATTAGTGGGCGGGCAATTAGATTGCCCTATATTACTTTTCATATATATTTATTTTTACTTTCAAATGCTGCTTTCCACTAAAGCGGTGCGAACAAATATTTGTTATCGCGGGACGTATTTTAACGGCGCTCCATTTGTCAGAATTGACGTTTCTGTCTTTCGACGGGTAATTTTTCCCTGGGATATGGGATATATTGGCAACATGAATTTTTCACGTACCTAAAAGTTAATTTTTTTGTAGATATGTATATATTTCTGTCTCCTATCGCTGGTCTAGTCTTTTGCTCGACAGCAGGTTTCGGCTACTCGCCATCTCCAGTAGCGGTGTTAGTCACTTTTGACACTTTGGATGTTTTTCGGGCATCATCACTGCACTGAACTTGTACTTGTCACTTGTAAAAACATCCAAAGTGCCAAAACTGACTAACACCACTACTGAAGATGGCGAGCGGCCGAAACCTGTCTGGCAAAAGACCAAACCAGCGAGAGGAGACAGAAACACATGAAATCTACGGTATTCCAACCCCTCGCAGACCAAAAAATGGGTATGTTAAACTAGTTAATTTCTTTCTTTAAACAAAGACGTCAGCTGGGAGACCAGATTATGTAAATGAAATATTAAATTTTGTTTTCACTAAAGCATCATTCTTTCATTTTCGTTCGATACTCATTCGACGTTTCTTTTCGTTGTAATTTCGAGGTTTTTTTGGTAAATACTCGTAATAGTATGATTTTTGGCTATTTGTCACCGAAGCGATTGGTTTGATCGCGCATCTCTCAACATAGCACCAATACCCGGGCCGCGGAATTTTTTCGTTCGCAACGAAAATCAAACTCGCTCCTACCCAGAGGGTTTTAGCGGTCGGAAACCTAAACTTGTGGCCACCGTGCGACCAAGGCCCCGGTTTCGAAAAATAATCCGCGATTCGTTTGCCCGTAATCCTCCAGGGGTCTTAGGAGCCGGCCCATTCCCCAGGCTCTCGGTCACTATAGGGACTACCACCACCCCCCCTCAATCATAATACCCCGATATTATATACTATATATATATTTTTTTGCTTCCCTTTTTTCGACTCCGAAGCCCGCGCTTAATGGCACGTGGCTGGGAGGGCGCGGTGGTCGGTGAAGGGGGTTGTCTGTAGGGGTGGGTTGGCGGGTGGGGGCGGGCGACCAATGGGGCGGCCGGTTACAGCGGGGTGGGCGGGGTCACGAAAGGGCTCCATTGATCTCCCCCCCATATGACGGCTTCGGCTCTCGGGGGGGGCCTTCAGTCCATCGCGGGATGACGAGAGATGCGACACGTACTCGCCGACAACCACAACAACCACCAGCTCGACTACATACTAGCCCGCTGTCCTTCCCAACTGCTATGTAAGTTAGAACGCTAAAACAAGAATGTGGCATCCGAGGATTTAGATTTGTGTTCTATTGTGTAACGGTTGGAGGTGGGAAACTCTCGAGTGGATTATGTACATATATGTGGCTTTCATTTCACACAGACAGTTCCATTCTCCTTTGTTGTATATACACATAGCCAGTGTTCGATAACGGGGCGATAATACAATGTCCATCCGTCCAGTTATGGTATTTCGTCGTGTCATTGACGTATACCGATGTTATTATGCTTTTTACGAAGTAACTAAAAAATTCGTGGGGAACTTGAATTCGGTTGGAAATATGAAATTTTATTCATTCATTTTCACAAAAATATCGTGTCTCCCTATTTACAGCGTGTTTGGAATAACGATTTCCCACTGTGAGAGCAGAACAATTTCGCTGTCGGTTAACGTGTATAGACGTAAATATATTTCCAAATTTGGACACCCATATCTTTAGATTTATGTGATGCATTACTCAAAATAAATATGTAGACTCCGCTGTGGTTTGTTGTTATAGTTTCAGCAGGGTATAGCCAATTTGGGTTCAGGATCTTTCTTATGCTACAGTTGTCGAGGGCATCTGGCCAAAACTGTTTTTAGAACTGTCCAATTGTGGAGTTCTAATTTTCAGTCCGCGCATTATGTTATTCTTCTACGATACAATCTATTCTGCCTGTCCGGACGAAGTAGAACAAATATATGTACTGAACGTGTATACGACATACAAAATACATGCCGGATAGCCCGTGAAGTATCCGGTTGAGCGTGGGGGGGGGGTGACGACAATATCCCGGTAGTGACAGTGAAAGTGCCGACGAGAAGACACTCGTGGAAGATGGCGGAATGCCGAAACCGGAATATGGTTAGACAAGACCAACGAAAGGAGGTCGCCTCTGGTATGTACGAATACTGTTCAGTCATCGTCGCGATTCACCGACCTTATTTACCCTCTTTTTAACGCGTTAATTCAATCACAGTCAAACGGGAACGTCAGTCCTCAGGTTCTTTAAAAGTGGCGTAGTGTGGGCGATACTCTGAAAAAGTATTTAAGATGTTATAAGTGTATCTCGTTAGAATCAATTTTATCTCAATTTGGGAACTAATATCGGATATAATGAGGAGGTGTTATCTTTGTGTCATTCGTTAGTCTGGGGCCTTCGTTTGACATCTGAATGATTGGTTGTAGTTTTTGGGTTAGAAATTTTTGATTCTAGAATTCATTTAAAAAATTGTATTTGTTATCTACAATGATAACCATTCTAATTCTGTATTGGAATTAATTTAAACACCAATTTTTACGCTAAGAACTCCATGTGAAGTTAATTAAAGTTGTTCTGCGAATACGAACATTAATATCATGTCCTTATTCATTAATCCTTTTTTGTACTTTTTAATAATAATTTATTTTTGTCCCGGTAGCGACGTAAATATTAAAAAGAAAATAAAAATAGAAAAAAAAATTCCAAAACCTCTCAACGAGAAATCTGTAGTCGCCGTTATAAACGACAGTTTCGATATAGTCGAGCAGTGAATCGCACCAGAATACCCGTCAGAATATCGACGGCGACGCCTGAAGCCTTGTAGGCGGCCTCGGTCACGATCCCCTTCGCGTTCGAGCCGTCCATGTTGGCGCGCAAAACCTGATTGCTGTCCGCTATGAACATGTAACTGGAAAAAAAAAACCAAAACGGACCGATTAATAACGTTCCGAAAGAAACCGAATTGAGAGAAGTTGACAATTTTAAGACTCACGAGCAATGAAAACACATCAACTACCAAACTACTTTTTGGTAAACTGTTAATCCACAACACAAAGTTTAACTATATATTTTATTACTATAAATTTTGAACATTACGCAATTTCCCAAAAAATAATTTCAGGATGATCCCCCAGTGCATACGATGCATCGATAAATACAATATCCTGTGTACATGTATGTGAGTGCTAGTACATAAGAAGCATTAGGATAAATACACATCTCCAATCGGAATATGTACTAATAAAAGTAATAAATTATCTGATAAAGTCAATAAATTGACTAATTTACTAATTTGTGGGTGGTTCCAGATTCAAAGATTCTTCTTTCGTATTTCTATACAGACAATGAATTAATTTTTGTCCCAATAAAATATCGGTTTTGAACGCATTCAAAGAGGACAGAATTCACAATTTTGTTGCTAATTGGCTTTTCATTTTTGTAATTCCCAGCGAGCATCCCGAAATGCGGCGGGTGCCACGAGATAATCCTGGACCGATTCATACTGAAGGCGGTGGAGAGGACATGGCACGCCAGGTGTCTCAAGTGCTCAGAGTGCGGGGCCCAGCTGGCGGACAAGTGCTTCGCAAGGAACGGTATGGTCTTCTGCAAGGAGGACTTCTTCAAGTAAGTACAGGCCTCGAGGAGAAGTAGGCCTCCATTGTACATTGTTTAACCCTTTGCGCTCGTATATTAATTGTATTACACTCTACTCGTATTAATATTTAAGTCAGTTGTCTATCGACTCGGATTTTTTTTCACATTCTATCGAAACAAAAACATTTTTGTAGGTTCGTGATGTTGTTTCTGTCTCCTCTCGCTGGTTTGGTCTTTTGCTAGACCGGTTTCGGCTGCTCGCCATCTTCAGTGGGCGGTGTTAGTCATTTGATGTTTTTGGGCATCCTCACTGCACTGTTACTTTCATTTGTACTGTAGAGTACAAGTACAGTGAAAAAGTACAAGGACAGTACAGGTGAAAGTAACAGTGCAGTGAGGATGCCCAAAAAACATCCAAAGTGCTAACAGTGACCAACACCGCTACTGAAGATGGCGAGAAGCCGAAACCGGTCTAGCAAAAGACCAAACCAGTGAGAAGAGACAGAAACCTACAGTATTCCAACCCCTCGCAGACCACAAAACCGGTATATTAAAAACATTTTTATAGTAACATATTTCGTAACAACATATATATTTACTAAAAAAAAAGATACGAATTTTTTAATTTATTTTTTTGATTTAGAGATCAGGTTGGCCAGGGAAAGTAAAAATCTGTACTGTATGTATTAGAATAACTTTTATTTTTAAGAATTATAAAACAATGAAAAAACAATATAGTTAATGCGAAATAGTAAGAAACCGACATGTAAAAAAGATAACGAATGTGAAATTGATGTGAAAAAATAATCTAAAAATACAGATTCGAACATAAAATTCTGTGTGAATAAAATCCTTATATAACAATGCCTATTCAAATACATCTATTTATTACTAAATTGATTGAAGCTTAATAAACATAAGTAAGATATTTCAAAAATGAAACATTATATTTGATAATTTTGTAATGTATGGTACCAACAAAATGTATTATGTCGCCTATATGGCGACAAACGAGTGCAAAGGGTTAATAAATAGGGAAAACATCTTAAATTAGAAGTAATTTGTATCAGTAATTACCAATGAATTGACCACTCTTTCTGTAATACATTTTATTTTATTTCAATATATACATTAGTTCTGGACTTTCAGTTCCGACCATAAGAAAACACTGAAAGAGTTTACAATTTCAAATAAAAAGAATTACTTATAACCGAGGTTCATCTTCCGGGATTTTTCTGCGGTTTATCGGTAATTGAAATTAAATAATTATTTATTTCCAGTCACATATTCCGGAGCCACATATTCCGGTAATTTTTTTATTTAATTTTAAAATTTTAAACAAACCAGGAGATGTATGTTAAACAAATCGTATCAGCTAATTTCTAGGAATAATAATTTTCGTAGTTTCATATTACAGTAGAGTTGTTCCAATTGTTACATTATTTTATGGACACACGAATCCTTCTTTGTCGCAGATCATTTCGTGAAATGGACTAATTATAATTTAAAATTTAATTAACTTAATTGTAGTTTATGACGAAATTACTGCTCGAATAATTTGGAATAATCCTCGCTCTGAGGGGCTGGTCCGCTGGTTGCGGATTGTGTTTTCATTCGGCCGTTGATATGCGAACTTGAGTTAAATTTTAAACGGTCTGCGACAAAGAGGAGAGTGGCGGAGCGAGGAACGGTTATTTTGAGTGTGGCTGTGGTGTTGTTCCGAAGGAGATACGGGACGAAGTGCGCGGGTTGCGAGCTGGGTATCCCTCCGACTCAGGTGGTACGCCGCGCACAGGACTACGTCTACCACCTGCAGTGTTTCGCCTGCGTCCTCTGCGGCCGTCAGCTCAACACTGGAGACGAGTTTTACCTCATGGAGGACAGGAAGCTCGTCTGCAAACCGGACTACGAGGCCGCCAAAGCTAAAGGTCAGTTACTAATTTAATTTTAAAGTAATTACTGGGGGGGATACACTAAGAGTTACTCTCCAAATATGGAAATAATAATAATATAAATATGCATTGAGCTAGCAGAGATAGAATCTTGTTTGAGAGATTTGTTGGATGGAGAGAAGAAAAAACTCTAAAAAGTAATGGGTATGTTTTAATTTTTAACCGAAATAAACATAAAAATATCTCCGCGGTAGCCCAGGATCCGACGGTTTGCCGAAACCTACATGGAATATTTCAAGAAAAACTGCTTGTTAGAAAACTCCCCGACCCAAAGAGCCACTCACCAAATACGCGTCACCAACGATAGAATATTTATGAAATTTTTTTGGATTAAAAATAAAAATGTACCCGCCAGCTGAGGGTATCTCGCCATCGACGGTTTGCCGACTCCTAGTATAGAATATGAGCGTTCTACCACAGTTTTCTTCCTATACGGTCTTATTCTAGACCGGTTTTTATCCAGCACCAATGTATTGAGGATGATTGCAGGACAAAAAGAAGAAGAGAAGGCTTAATACCATATGGGCGGCTGGAAACACAATCGAACAATATTTGAGGAAAAATACCCGACCGGTAATGTCCCCGAGGACCTGCAATGTATTTAATTGCATTTAGCGCATAGTTGTACTGTTTTTGTACATAAGCCGGCTTGAATTAAATTCAGTAAATTCGTGATTTATTATTGCAATATGTCTCTTGTTAAATCACTTATGAGTGATTATCACTTTTTAAATTTTGGTAATCAGTTGCCTAATATGTTCCAGGCGGGCGATCAAAAAGAGAACGCGTAATTAATTTGTAATCCCTATGTTTATGAATGCCAGGTGTTGGACTGTTTGTTGCCTTTATAATTTTCCTGTAACCAGCACTGTTCGAAATAAACATTTCCATGCTCAGCATTTTGAATATTTCATGTGGATTTGCTATAGGAATGTATCTCGGGATAGCTGTTATTAAGGGAAAATATATTTTTAACACTTTGTATTTTTATTATGTCACTGTTCTACGATACTGTTGTGCTTAAAGGGCCGAGCGTTCCATAACAGCACTAAAAGCTGCAATTAACTTTTCTGTCTTGTTTGAAGAAGTTGTTGAAGAAGTTCTGTTCGTTCCTCGAGCTTGGATACACGCATTACAAAGTATCAACCGGCATGAAAAGGACATTACCCTTTTCTTTTAGAAATATTTCTTAAGCCTTTTAACCAGTTGTATTCCTGGTGCCTAGCAACTGCCAGTCACTCTCGGGCGCGTGTCAAATCATTGTGTGTTAGAAGTGGTTAGTGGTAATGACGTGCTAATTGGAGACTAAGCCCGCCAATTGGCGGGGTCTGTGGGGTGGGATGGGCGGTGTGGGTGGTGGGGGTGGCTTATGTGGGGGCGGGGGTCGGTTTGGACGACGTCAAATTGTCCACTCTCTGCCCCTCAATGGGCTCCTCCGCTTCCGATACATTATTGATGAGGGTTCCAGGGGGGTTGCACAGTCTTAAATATATTATCGGAGATTTTGATTCCGCTCAGGATCTCAGAGTAGATTATGGTTTCGGGGATGCCCAAATAAATGTGCAGTACGCGTTAGCTACCGGCTCTCTTTAGATTCAGAAACTTAACAATTATTTATGGGGTTTAAATATACGAATTCTGACTAAGGAGGAGTATTCAATTGTATTGGACATAATTAATATAAACTATTAAATTAATACAATATACTAAGTAATAAATGTTAAATACACATGTAAAAGGATGATTTTATAAGGTTTCCAAGAACAACACGATTTCCTCCGACCATAATTTCCCAAAGTGCTTTGCATTGTTCCCAAATTATTCATCATTTCGTTTAGTTTCACAATATATTTTATAAGTATTGTTTTTCAGCCCATTCATTCAGCCCGTTCAATAGTATTAACTGAAATTACTTAGAGTAGTATTATATTAAATTAACAGTAAACCAAAAGGGATATGTTTCCTGACTAAAAATTTGATTTCTAGACATTTTAGAGCAAGTTGTACACATTCTGACTGTTGCCAGAAAATTTATCAGTGTGACAGATAATGAATACAGCCTATGAATATGACTGTAGAACTTCTGTTGAGTGGTTTAGAATACCTATTTTGGAGTGGATTACCGTAGATTTTGTCTATTTCTGTCTCCTCTCGCTGACCGGTCTTTTGCTAGACCGGTTTCGGTTGCTCGCCATCTACAGTATTCCGTTGAGTGCTTACGGTTTGAGAGATCCGCTCTCAAAATTCAGTTTATAATTTTCTGACTGGTAAATAATTTCGGTGTGCCGAGGTTGAGATAGTATAAAACAGCTTATAATACTCTAGCATTGCCGGATTTATTATGTCGTATTATTTAACGCTACAAAAATAATATAGGACAAATAATAGAGGGTCAGCTCAATAGGCCCAGTTAGTAATGAAGCATAATTGAGATTCTAATAAAACAGGTCCCCTCCTCCGCCCCGTCTAAAACATACCGCCGGGAGCACCCTGAGGAAGCAGCTCATAAAAACTGTCGGCTAATGCGGCGCTTATTAAGTAAAATCTGCTCCCGTTCTCGTCAACTCGGAATAGAACGAGGAGTCTGAGGCAGAACTCTCGGGTGCCTAATTAGGTTTAGCCGCACACCCTCCTTGATATTTACGATAGGGCTGGGGTATGTTGCTTAAATATTTCATGGCGTCTGGGGCCGGGACCGGGAGGGTGGCGCTCCCTTCCCCCAAACACCGGTTATGTCTTAGCTCGATTTTTTGCACCTTACTGACGCCGCAGTATAATACTTGATTCAACCGGGAAAAAAATCCACGAATACATATTTGTAATTTACTAAATAAAATAGGGGGTATATGCTATGGAAGATTCCGGCCAAGTTTCTTAAATCTCCTATGACAAAAAGTCTTTTCATTTCTGTGATATCTCGCCTCAATTCCCCTTAATTAATCTAATAACACGGCCCTTGCCATTAACCTAGTAGACTTTCCGCTCGAGTAATAATGAGCGATAAATGCTCTTATTATCTCATCCGAAATGAACGCATTGCTATATTTAGACCGTAAATTTTCTCACCATTTTCCCTTTTTCTTTTCGCTATCTGGGTTTTTATCGAGTGGGGCCCCCCGACTGTTAATGAACAAGTGGCCGACAAAAAACTGCACCCTTTAGCCGGACATGCGAACAAGCCGCAGGCTGAAAAAAGCAGTCGCCGCCACTGTACACGTAGGCCTAAGGGTTGAACATAAAAACACGCCCGACCGTGGAAAATGACATTTTCCGATTGCTTCCCGAGATTTTAATTCTGTCGATGATTACCGGTTCTTTGATTCAATTCAACTTATTATATGTTCAATTTAAATATGATTTCTAGTCCCCTCAACATTAGGCCTTTCCTTCCGTACGAGCTACACCGGTTCCGATTAACAGTAACACTCCTGAGTGTTGTAGACTGTTATTTAATATCTCATGGTAATACAAACATTCCTGAACAGAATTGTATGTTTGGTTTTTGTTCATTTTGTTTTAAATTAATATTCTACGCTATATTATCCATATTTTTGGTAGAAATGCTGGTATATATGGGTCAAGTACTGTGCTAAAATTGCTTCTATAGTTAGTTCATAACTCTATCGCTGAAATTTTTCATGATTACAGACGGCAATTGCCTGGAGGGAGAACAGCCGAACAAGAGGCCGAGAACGACGATAACAGCAAAGCAGTTGGAGACACTGAAGATGGCGTACAACAACAGTCCGAAGCCGGCGAGGCACGTGCGCGAGCAGCTGAGCCAGGACACCGGGCTGGACATGAGGGTCGTCCAGGTCTGGTTCCAGAACAGGAGGGCCAAGGAGAAGCGTCTGAAGAAGGACGCCGGCCGCACCAGGTGGTCCCAGTACTTCAGGACGATGAAGGGATCCTCGCCCAGGCACGAGCCCAAGGACGAGCCCAAGCCCGACTTCACCCCCCACCACGGTCAGTCACCCGTAACCTTCTACAATTAGCCTTTCAGTTTAGATTTACAATGGATCACCGGATCTTTTCATAGCGAGGTCCGTCACACGGGTATTTGCTAAACACCCAGGTCACAGAAAGGGCCTGACCACAGATCGAATTGTGGTTCCGCTATCCTATTGTGGAAAATCGGAGACTAGTAGGAATGTTATAAAAGCTTTCCACATTGTTAAAGATACCGGTTACAACTAGTATTAACCGTGGGATAAAACATTTTAGGTTACATTATTATATTAAAACATAATAAAGAAATTCGATGTGCCTTATGATAGACCTACAATTTGGGGTAAAAATTCATTTTAATTGTTCCGATGGATCTCAATGCGCAATTATCAAATTCAGATCTCAATTTTCACGTATGCAGCTAGAATTAATTTTATATCCATTCCTCGGAAATCCCCTTGGAACAGTCAATATTTTATCCAATTTATCTATTCGTAGCATTATTTCGTGTGTACAGAAGCTGATAATCCATTTAATTCAGGTGAACTCACCCTAAGAATATTTCAAAGTGATTTCAACTTAATTGCGTATGAAATAAGTAAAACTGGATACGTTTTTAGGCGCGATAATAAAGAGTACCGCACGTATTGGCGAGGAAAGTTTTCATCCTTGTCGATGGTGTATCCTTTCTATATTTAAACCTGGAATCAATTTTTCGTGGCGCTGCGCAGAGAGGGCGCCACCGCGCTATCAATTCCGAACCTACCGAACTAAGGTTGGGAATTTTTATATAAATATAAATTTTTATATAAATAACGAAAACTCGTTTATTAGTTCTTGTTTTATTTCCTAGTTTGAATGCGCAGTCATGTACTTGTAAATTATGCACGCGATCTGGACAAATACGGATTTCTTAGGTCCGCAGGAAGTATCGAACCCTCGCCTTCAGTGGACTCAACGGTCCAGACCTACGCCTAGAGCTAATTTTTATACATTTACAATCCCTTTCTTTAAATTTACGCAGGATATTTTAATAATATAAAAATACACTTGTAGATATGTGTGTTGGGAACTTACATTTTACTTGGGATAATAGTGGTAGAATAATCGGTAAAATTACCGGAGTGATTAAACTCCGAGATTACTATTTATAACCATTCCACTCAATCATTTGAGCACGTTGGACATTATGGACGCTTTCTCGGGGGGTATGCCGATGGCAATGCGGAGACATTTTTCATCGCAGCAATTTTTCATCTAGATGTCCGAGGTACTTAAGCGTTAAGGGCCCGTTCGGTGTTACTGATTCGGCTTGTTTTTTGCCGTTAGCTGCTCGGTTAAGAGGATTGCATCAGTTTTCGACGCATTAATCTTTATTTTCGGGTGCTCTAGTTTGCTTGCAATAGTCCGTAACATTTCTATTTCTAAATAACCTAGTATCCAATATATCGGTTATAATAGAATTTATAAATTCCTCGTAGCACCACCTCGAGTGACATCAATGATTTTTGTTTTCTAAATTCAGCTCCATCTTTTCACTCCGATCTATCATTAATAAATATTCCATTGGATGATAATGGTTTACGAAGATAAATTCACAAATAGTAATAATATATTTATGTCGAGAGAAGCCGATATAAGACGGCATGGAGCATGGACCCTCGAGTGGCGTATGGGCACTGGCAGGGCTTCCCAACGCACGTGCGTGGGCAAGAGAACGTCTGGTAGGATGATGATTCATTCTAATCACAAATAATTATTGTTCTCGTTAGGTCTTCCTATCTGCTCCCCATCAGGCAGATGCACCCAGTTATCTGTGCTGTATAAAAAAAAGGAAACCTTTCAATTTTAACCTTTTTTTTTCTACTCCTCAAAACAATCTTCAGTCCCTCTCTTCAGTGTACAGATTTGTTCAGCTGTCCGTATGAGCAGTAAATCAGGTTTTTTTTGGTAGTCAAATCATAATTCATAATTATTTAATTACCAGCTTTTTCAAAAGACTGACAGGTGTTAAGAGATAGGTAAAACCAGGGCTGTACGCTTGGTACAGGGTTACGCCGCACATATTACAATTTAACAGTTAATATGGTTCAAATAATCGGTTTCACTTTTTAAATTTCCTGCGGACATCTTTGTCTACAGGTGGAGGTTTAAGTAGATTTATAGACTTTAGAATAGTGCGGCGCAAACGACAGAATTTACCTTTAATTACTCATTATAGTCTTAATTATCATCTCTTCGCTTCAACGGTAGGGCACGATAGGGGTCGTTCTAAAGTCATTCTTTTATCGTACAAAAGGATTGAGAGGTTCAAAGCTTCTGTGCGTCCTAAAAGTCTGTGGGCCTATTATTGAGTCCAATGTCGGGAGCGCTCTGACTTTGACTAGTCATTAATTCGAATCTGATGTGTCCCCCCACCCAGTGGCGGGGGCGGGGCGGGGCGGTAATGATTTATGAAGGGCGCGTGCACGGGGGCGAAAGGTCGGTGGATTTGAAGCCCAGGTGAAGGGGCGATGAATGGGAGAGCGGGGGGACCATCTGGCCGGCGGGCCCCCACTTAGAGATGGCCAGACCAATTTAAAATGGAGCCAGAGGTATATTGCAGACCAAATGGCCACAGGCACTTTAAAGCTGAGTCACTCTCCAACACAAGTCGGTCTCATTAGCTTTTGCTCAACCCTGCAAGTTTGGAATTCGGTAATGTTCTGAAAAAAGCGAACAACATTACTGCCCTCCGTAGCCGGTAAAATTGAGCTACAAAACTAAAACTTTTGTTAAATTTTTGTACATATGAATTATTATGCGCATAATAAAAAATGAATCCTTCTGATACTCTAAATTAAATCAAATAGATAAAAATATATCTTTATTATTCACATTTAAAATATATATCATGTATATACCTATATTATAAACTTACATGTCACGTCAAGAATATTAACCGATATTTTTTATATTCTATAAATATCTAATATTATTATTCATATTACGATATTTTTCCAAGCCAAAATTTAGGTGTCCTGTTTGTATATTGACCGGATGTTACAGCTAACAGCCTGTGTAGACCTTTCTTATTTAATGCCACTTTCATTATCGTCAATTGTACACTGAATCACCGCAACTAATTCTCTGATAATAGTGCGTTGTATGAACATCCTTGCTCTTCCCGTCAAATAACAACAGCTCAATATTAAGTTACCGGCACTCCAAGTAAGGTCTTACGTAAAAAAAGAATCCCTAAACCCTATCCGGGTTGATTTTTTTCTTATATAAAAACAGAGTTTACATGCACTATAAAACACCAGGTTTAAAGCGATTGTAAGGGTGAACACCCTTTCATAAGTGTAAGCGTTAATTCCATTTTATGTGATTCATTCGTAGTTCTGCGGTAATTACCCGGTGATAGTAGGAACAGTCCACCGCCGGACTATTGTTCAGACAACTATCGGCTAACTATAGGGTAGGTGGGGCTTTACTATCTGTTTTGTGTTAAAAGTCAGGGGCGGGTCATATGGCGGGCCGGGTCCAATACACTTAAAGGGAAGCGAGCGATCCACCCCCTCGGGCTGCTCGCTCCGCTGGCACCGACACGCAAATCGCACAATCTGTCTCGTTTTCCACCCCTTATCATTAGTATCGACCATTTCAATATTCTCCTCTCATCTCATCATCGCCAGACGGGCCTTTTTTTTTATTCATTTCCTTCCCGAAATTGTCTACAAAATCGTGCGCGCGTTATAAACTGACGACTGTTATTTCAGGAATACAGGGAGACAGAGTATAAATTACGATATTTAAATAAATTCTTTTTTCGCCATTACAGACCAATAAAACTAAAATGCTATCCGGTCTTCATTAAAGACACTTTTTTTATTTGTTGTTGACTTCTATATAAATTATTTAATTATATACTAAATTTCAATATAGGATTTGTAACTAGGACTAAAAGTAGTTTTATAAGTAAACAGTAAACTCACAAAATCCATTCACAAGTATTATCATGGAATAAAGTAGTCTTATTTTAAGTCATGAGTATCGTATTTCATTTACATAAAGTTTACATTGTTTATAATTTAAAGTTAATTGATATGCTCTATATGAACATTAATCATTCGAGCTAAAGATTATTTTTAATCGTTAATTTAAGTTATATCACAAAAAATCGAACATTTGAACACCTGCTTGAACTAATAACACTTAATAATAAAACATGAAATAATAAATAATCTACTAGTTTAGTGCCCCGAAAGTTAAGGGAAATACCCCCTTACTGATTTTATTTAAACAAGTGACTGAATGATTTAAACTGCCTTCAAGGCCCCAATGAGCAATCATACTAGTGATTACAGTAAGTTAAAAGGACGAAATATTTACAATTCCTATTTTCCTGTTTAGAGGGTGTACACCTCTTACGTAATTTTCCTGTAGTATAAATGAACAGTGAATGGTGACTGTAGGAAAGTGTGCCGTGAAGTGAGGAGCCGCGGGGCCGTCATTGTGTTTTCGTGTTAAACGCTCGCCATACGGCTCTGAAACTATCTTGATGTGTCTGGTAGGCTGAGCCCATTCGTGGATTACCCCATTTAGTAATGAGGCGGGCTCTCCCTCTCTCTCTCTCTCTCTCTCTCTCTCTCTCTGCGTCTAGTTGCGTGACAAACACACCACCCCCAACCACCCCCTCATCCCCAGGCTCGCATCATCTGTCCACCTGAGAGTCCGATCGTAGATTTCGATGAGAGATAAACGCTCCCAACTGTTCCTCAGTTTCGCGGGGGTTTTACGAACCATTGTCGTACTGAGTATACCTTACAGTTTGAGGATTAACAATGGATAACGGGTTAATCGTTTGTTCGAAACCGGTTCTTTTAGTGTGTCCAACTTTTCGAGGGATTTACATATTGTCTGATCCTAAACATTTTTAAATGTTATTTCCAATTGTTTTACCGTATTAATTAATTTCTCGAATGAAGGAAATTCAGATTGCTACGGGATTTTATTTATGACTTTCATTTTTAATATGTCATAATTAATTTGTAGTGACACAGAATACATTGTAAAACGACCGGGGAAATTTACTTAGAATTATTTCCGTTAATAGCTATCCATTTTGGATAAGCATTATAACATTATTACAGCAAACCAAAAAATTTCTAAATGATCGGGTAACTTCCAATTATGCCCTAATTTATATTTATATTAGGAGTGTTTATCCCAAAAGATACATTACTTGTATTATCGATAAAAATGCTGTTTTATAGAAATCGTACGGCGTACTTGCCCTGCAAACCAGCAATACATCCGAGTGTAGTTTTTAGTATCAAAGCTATCCTCATGTGACACCGTTCTGTGTCTCAGGAGACATGTATTATAATTTTACCTTGGGACAGGAGCTATAGAACTATAGTGTTTGCCCGACAGTAGTGTCAATATCTGTGACTTATAGATAGGGGTAGGGGGCCCCCGGGGATGAGCCCCCGAGGCCTGGCATCCACCATATGCCAGTCGCCCCCCCAGTGTCGAGTGGCCGACCGGGCACTTAACAAGTTGTATTGTTGTTTTGCGTACAACTGTTTTATTGGATCCACGGCCCATTGACTTTGCACAATGGGCAGGAAGGAAGAGGAACGAAGGATGCGGCCTGCTAAAAAACATCCAGGTCCATATCCGTGATTTATCTGTACCCGTCTCATCGCCCTTGTACTTTCCTCCCTCTTCGCCCGCTCGTGTTTTAATCCTGCTAATGCCGTACGTACGAACGGAGGATCTATTATTTTCATTCTATTGACTTGAATCATTAGCCGAATCTCGTGACACTGCTGGCACAATACAAAGATGGTACTGAAAACTATTTAAAATTTAAATGAACTATGTAAGGCTCATTTTATTATCTCCTATTGCATAAATTTATTTATGGTGTTGGAAAAATTAACGGTAAGAATAGGCTCACGATGAAAAGGTGAATTTAAGATACAGATTAGATCTTATTGCACACTAATAATATAAGTCCAGTATTTTTAATAGTAACAAGGAAAATGTCTTAGGTGTTTATTTGGCCACTCAAGATTATTGGATATAACAACAGATTGCTGTATTCGTTTTTATGAGACTAAAAATGCCCTTATCTTCAGACTGCCTCAGGCGGGGAAAAATCGATGACGAATATTTCAAATTTATGTTTCAGATCTGGAGAGTAACGACAGTTATGGGACACTGAGTATGGACCAGGAGCCGGGATCTCCGGGTACGGGCCACCACGGGGGCAGGTACCTGCACGGAGGCGGTGCCTCGGCCGGCGGCTCCTCACCCCAGTACATGTCCTCACCCACCCACCAGATGCCTTACTCCTCGGACACCTACACCCCAATGGGTCAGTATCCGAACAAAAAGACTTTCAGACCGCGACGAAAATTCAAAAGCTATAAATTAGCCGCGAAAACGTTAGGATCATAATGAGTGGCAGGTGGGGCTCGTGAATACCCTGGGTTCGTGGTATTTCTTTCTCCTCTCGCTGGTTTCGTCTTTTGCTAGATCGGTTTCGGCTGCTCGCCATCTTCAGTAGCGGTGTTAGTCACTGTTGGCACTTTGGATGTTTTTCGGGCAGTCTCACTGTACTGTTACTTTCACTTGTACTGTAAAGTAATTAACACCGCTACTGAAGATTGCGAGCAGCCGAAACCGATCTAGCAAAAGACGAAACCAGCGAGAGGAGACAGAAACACCACGAACCCATGGTACACAGTTAACTGTTAAATTAGCGATCCGAACTGAACATAATGCCTCTCTGTACTTGCGATGGGTGTTAACGGATGTTATCATGGAATTAAAGTAGTCTTATTTCAAGTCACGAGTATCATATTTCATTTACATAAAGTTTTCTTTGTTTATAATTTAAAGTTAATTGATATCCTCTGTATGAACAGCGATCCGAACTGAACATAATACCTCTCAGTACTTGCGATGGGTGTTGTTTAGTGTTCTGTGTGTAGATTACAGTTTACATGAGCTGAGACTGGGCGCTTACGCCCACCGCGGTGGATAAACGATGATATTCCAAACCGTTCGCTGACTTCTCCTCCAAAAAATATCTGAAAGTATAATTTAGAGACAGTGAATTAGGGCATTATACGGAATATTTTTTGCGTTTCGTTTTAACCCCTTCGCTACGGGTGGGTTCTCCGCCACTGTACTTCCCGCGACATCACTGCACGCTACGCGACGCCGATCGTCAGCGAGAGTACCGCGGCGGAGAACCAAAACCGCTTGAATGTTTTCGGACGAAAAAATTTTTCTCCAAAGGATATTTATAAATAGAGAGTACTCCAGGGTAACGATGCAAAACAAAATACTATCAGTGCATGTCCAGAGTCAGATACTTATGCAAAATGGTTGGCTGAAATACCTCAGCGGTATCTAACGGAGAGCCACTATAGTGGCCCGTAGTACCTCAGTGGTATCTTATGGAAGGCCACTATAGTGGCCCGTAGTACCTCAGTGGCATCTTATGGAAGGCCACTATAGTGGCCCGTAGTACCTCAGTGGCATCTTGTGGAGAGTCACTATAGTGGCCTGTAGTACCTCAGTGGCATCTTGTGGAGAGCCACTATAGTGGCCCGTAGTACCTCAGTGGCATCTTATGGAAGGCCACTATAGTGGCCCGTAGTACCTCAGTGGTATCTTATGGAAGACCACTCTAGTGGGCCGTAGTACCTCAGTGGCATCTTATGGAAGGGGACTATAGTGGCTCGTAGTAGCGAAAGGGTTAATAAAGAGAAACGGTTGTATATTTTCAGGTCAGAGCGTTGGGGGCGACATGAGCGACGGGGGAAGCAGCACGCACGGGTACCCGGACTTCCCGCCGAGCCCCGACTCATGGCTGGGCGAATCCCACTCGCACAGGTACTAAACCTCCCCGCCTCGGCAGAGCTCGACCGGAAGCAAGCTCACACCCCGACCGACCGATAAAAGACTTTCCGCTGAGCGGTGTAATCCAATTGAACCAGAAAACTGACCACTGTTGCGTTGGATCCATTCAAAACTATAACTTCGAATTTATCATTCGCACTGGAGAACGCCCGTATAAATTGTCCCGGGGGTGGAAACGTAGGCTCTTTACTTAAAAAAAATGGGACCGAGTATGTAACGTCCAAATAGCATACTATTTAACCGAAGTATGTCAACGTTGTAATAAATTCCTCTAAACATTGTTTCCCTGTAAAGAAATTATCCGCGCGAATTTCGATTTAACCTTAACTGTTTAATAGGAGCACACGAGATACAGAAATTAAATTTTATAGACGATGCGGTCGTTTCATTTGTAAAACATTCGCTCACTCAATGTATTTTTCGATAGTAAGAGAAAATGGCCAGAATTTAAAATCGGAAATTGAAACAGACGTGGAATATTCGCACGACACCGTTTTTGTCTCGAGAAATTTCCGTACATTTTTTTTCTACAACCGAACATCCTTTTGGATATAAGAGACAGTGACTTTTATGGATCGCTTGAATTTGAAATCAGAAACGGGTTTTTAAAAAATATATTTACATATTCACTGTGGATAGCGATCACGTCCGCTGTGTCCACCAAATATCTGATATTTCATTGAAGTAGAAACGGTGGAACGGTGCGCATTTGTCTCTAAAACGATTTTTATTTGTAAGAGCTTATTATTTTCAAATACTGGTGGTGTCAATTTTTCTTTTTGAGTACTGGTTTAACTTTGCTCCGATCGCGTCCAATATAATTACTGTGCATTAAAATCACCGAACATTTCAGACTATAACCTGTGTTGAGGGGTCAGAAACGCTCTTGTGTGAACTTGCTTCCAGTGTCGAGTCGCTTGAAAAGCGCATTATTTTTGTAATTAAAGAGAAAAACAAAAAGAACACGAAGAAACAAATCGAAGGAATATATATGAACCCAGAGGGGATCCACCGATATGAAGAGACGGGCCCTTACAGCGAAACAACAAAACGCGAGGATCCTTAATTGTGTAAATTAAAAATGTTACCTAATTATTATAAATTAAAATATAAGTTTCGAGTGATGTGACTAGAGTTTTATATTTAAATTGGGGTACAAGTGTTAACAAAAATTTAATTAAAAACTTGTATGATCTCTGTAAATAGTTTTAATGTTTAAAGCGTTGGTTCCTGAAATCGCCGTGTTGTAATTAAAGAGTGTTTGTTCGGTGTCGAATCCAATGCTCGAATATATCAGGCTGATGTTATTATTATTACAGTCTCTTTGTCGTATTGTTAATATTTGTTCGAATATTTTTTTTTTAGTTTTTATTTTTTTACGTGCGGCGAAAAACACGAACGCAATAAAAAAATGTCGTTCCAGTCTAGTCTCTTATGAAAGATTATTTATTGTAATTATTTATTTATTCTATCGTTTATTTCTTTAAATTGATCGAACAGTAATGTGATTCTAGCTAGTCTATTATTGCTTGTATCCTATTTTTGAGATAGTAACTCAAGTATTATTATTTAAAAAGAAATTGTAAAAAAACCCTAAAATTGTAACAGTCTATACAAAGTTTAATCACACTGAATTAAAATTGAAATGAACCGGCCAGTGCTTTGTATGCAGGAAGTGTCAAAATTCCGAATGCACATTTTGATAATCCGTAATTGATGACTTGAAATACAAATGTTCACAGTTCTAATACGAAAAATTCGAAGAAATTCAAGGAAAATTTTAGACCTCATCTTTCTTGCAATCTTCTGTCTTTACTCATTCGTTTGTTCTTATGCTATGCCGGTTTCGTCTCCTCGCCATCTTCAGTGGCGAGAAGCAGAAACTGGACTGCCCAAAAGGAATTATGGTATTCCAAACACTCGCGGGCCACCTGACAGGTCTTGAACCATTCGTCTTAAATTATTTTGTACATAGTTCAATTACTTCCTAGAACTACGTAGATTTTTTTTTAGCAATTACATAAAAATGTTAGCATTTTAACTTGAGTTAGTAACAAGAAATTCTATTACTACTCGAGGATTATCAAGAAGTGTACACAAATTTTCACTTACATCCTGTAAGCGCTCTAAAATAGGCTCTTATATATATGTGCACTGGTGGTTGTAAAATTGGCGAGATTCTCTTTTATGATTATTATTAATTCTTATTGTTGACGCTAAATAGTGGAAAAACACGTCTTATTTTATTATATATTGTTACTGTGTACAATTTCCATAAATTCCATTCGCATTCATACATTTGTATATTACCTTTGATCCAGTTCCTTATTATTAACAAGGTAAAGAGATTATAATTTGATATTTGTTAACCCCAAGCCTCCGAAGTATGGATTACCACCGGTGTTTATATACATCCCCCGGGCCCTCCAACACCGACCAGTCGTCTCGTTGATCTCAAAGAGAAAAAAAAATGATTTTTTTAAACAAATACTAATACGTCTACTTAGTAAATTAACCGTAAAAGATGGTCCGGGCATCGGCCGGGGGAATATTCGCCGGGAGGTAATCTCGCTGTGAACTGTAAGATATTTGTTTTTAATTACTATCATTTTTTGTTCAACTAATGGAAAATTAGTGCGACATCTCAGTCAGTGATATAGACGAACATTTTTTGCACAAAAACTATTTTAATTCCTGTGTTAATGTTATGTAAATGTTGCTGTGTGTTTTAAAAAATAATACAGTCATTTAAGAAAGTTTCGCTTCCTCACCTCCTCTAAATTGAAACTATTACTCTGACAATTGGTAGCAGTAGAGAAGCCGATGAGTTGAAACCAGTGGGATGATTCTTCGGGCCCAAACGTTTGGAGCCTCTGTTATTCGATTATTAATTTTGATGGTGATCTGTACATTTTTAACGCGGAAAGTAAGGACAAAGTTTAATAGATAAAACAATCGATGTATTACAATGCATATCATACTGTTACTATACCAAATTATCAATCTGTAAATAAATGTTAATCTAGCGTTTAATGATTGTAAATATATACATTTATGTGGCGTTTAATTTAAGAATTACGAACAAAAAAGTTAAAGACTATAGATTATAAACTAAACGTAGTATTAATGACGAATTTAAAAGACAGCTATGTGAGTATAAATTATTATGTTTTGATAGTTTTCCTTTCACGTACGTCTCCAAGATTTCAAACCCGTTCTATGAACTGTGAAAGTAAGTAGAACGAATTCAAATTACAACAAATAAGATAACTGAATAATTATATTACCGAAGGCGCGACCGCTCGTAGAAATTTACATTCTTAAAAGCGTTATTGTAAATTTTCAGAACGTAACTAATGGTGCATAGATCTCACGCAATGCTAAATCGCATTCTAACCAGTAGCACCGTAAGAGTAAAAATATTTCAACCCTCGTGGTCTAGTAAACTAATCTTAAATTAATTGATTTATTAAAGATATTAGCGTACGGAAATTGTACTAAGATCCAGTAATCTTAATTACTGGCCCTCCGTCTCATCCACTTTGTGTAAAAAAGTTGTAAAAACCATTAAAAAATTATAGTCGTGAAAAAACGTCGTTCCTTGAGGCATTCGAAGAATATAATTAACCCTTTCTGGATGTACTTAGTTTAAAGTATTTGTTCGAGGATTTCTGAGGACCGCTGCGTGCAATATTTTGTCCACAAACGCCTAATTGGTCCGAAACTACAAGTTTCGGCTTCACGCCAAAATCACTTAAATCCTGTTAGAACAACCAGTGACTACCCTGTTACTGTACAGAAAAAGAATAAGTTCGTGATGTTTCTGTCTCCTCTCGCTGGTTTGGTCTTTTGCTAGACCGGTTTCGGCTGCTCGCCATCTTCAGTAGCGGTGTTAGTCACTGTTAGCACTTTGGATGTTTTTTGGGCATCCTCACTGCACTGTCACTGTCACACTGTACTGTCCTTGTACTTTTTTCACTGTACTTGTACTTTACAGTACATGTGAAAGTGACAATGCAGTGAGGGGTCTAGCAAAAGACCAGACCACCGAGAGGAGACAGAAACATCACGAACCTACAGTATTCCAACCCCTCGCAGACCACAAAACAGGTATATTAAAATGAATAAGTGAACCTGGCTTCATTTAATAAATAACAGCGTATCAATTATCGATATGTTGGCGCGGCGCCATTTTGTCAGACAGCAGGAGCCGCGTCGCAGGAGTGCTAAAGTCGCAACGCGTTGACGGTGGGCACAGATCGAAATGGGGAAAGAAATGGAGATGGCAAAGAAACGGAAATATTTCAGACTCGTTCTCGGCCGGTTTCGTGCGGAGGACGACTGTGAATGGACACAATCGAATTGATTCGGGACAAAGCAACGTTTGTACCAATTTAAGGTTAGAATACATTTTTATTGTTTTTGTATTGAACAGCCGTCAGTTTTGAAACCTGTTCAGTAATTTTCCTGCATAAAGAAGTGTAAAACAATATTGCACCGTGCAAACGTACAGTACCTAATTGTTTCAAATTTTAAAATATTCTTTTTAGACCGGCCTGCCTCGGTTAAGATTCTGGTTGAATTTTTGTCTTGAAGTCTTTCAGACTTCTTATTTTCACCAAAAATACAGAAATATGACCCTCATTCTCTTCGACGCCTTATGTATGCATGCAAATAATGATACCTCGTTAAATTACTAACGGAATGGTATAGCATTTTCTACTGACCCACGAATCTGTAATTAATGTTTTATTTTCAACGTATAATTAGCACAGAAACTTTTATTAAATGCTAAGAAATGGCACCAATGATGAAATAATGGCGTTTGTAAATCACAATACTGCTTTATTGCACTGAGGTAATTTCATTGAAATCTACTGAATTTGTACGAGGTCCACATTCGCCATTGTTTAACTGCTTCGTATACTCAGCGTTGTGAAAAACAATTTTCAGTCAGTTGTGAATTTGAAAATATTGTAATGTTGCTGCTTCGTTTGTAGATGAATGCATACGTATTTATATGCAGTACGTATGTATTTCATTCGCCACTCGCTTACTTCGAATCACGTTAGACCGGTTTTGGCTGTTCGCCATTTTCACGATCCGGAATACAGTCGACTAACGCACGTCGGCTGCCGATAAAGCATCTGTTTTAAGAGCCTCATTCACTGTTTTACGAGTGTATGGGCGGGGAAAAGATGAAATTTTGCAGCGTTATATGCGAAAGCGTTGTTTACTGGAGTGACCTCTGTCCGAAAACTTGTCCATTGAGAGTGCGGAACGGGCCGTACTTAAATTCGTCTGTCGGACATTGAAAAGTCATATGACCGATTTAGTATTGGCGAATTGCGAGAGAGGTCACTACCAGTCTGAATATGGCGACCGAATAGGTTTTGTTATTGTTTTGTTTATCGCTGAAATTTCGTCGCTGGCCCCCGTTATTCCGTCGATAAAAGTTGGGCGGTTGGTTTCGGTTCGTGATCGGTGCCGACCGGCGGTAAACTCGAAATGAACGGCAGACGCCCGCCCGCGGCCGCCAATTCTCGCGATCTTAAATTAAGGAAACCTTGTAATGCCATAACTGAAACTGGGGCATCTCCTCAATCCGATACCATTAAAGTAATGGAAGAATTTCAAGCCTTGTATTGTGAAAGGTTAAACAAGTGTAGAAACGGCGTTGAAGAAAATTCGGAAGTACATTTTAATGTTCTATAATAACTTTTAATTGGTGTGGGATTTGTTTTACTCGAGTTAGAGGGACACCTGCGATCGCTCTGTCCTTGTTTTTCGGTCGGCTGTGAGCGAATCGTGCCCGTATTTATTTGTCGGGTGTTAATTTTAGATAGGTTAAACTTGTTGAATGCTACTATTTGTGTTTTTAACTTTCTTGCATTTGCATTTGTTTACTCCTAAACTACAACTGCTGACTGTCCTCAGTTCAGTAAATAGTAAGGTTGATGCAGTGGATATATTGAGGAATACTATTGATATGTGACCATCGAAATGTTTTCTATGTTACTTAGAACATAACCTGTTTTCAATTCATTTTCATCAGTCTGTAATGCACACGCACATTCTTCACTCAGTAGATCTGTAAGTATTTCTAATTTGAAGGTTTGGCATTTTTGGAAATATAATTTTCCAACATTTTTCAGTTGTCTGTTGTACACAACTGTACAACGTATAACAGTATTTGTGAACAAATATTGTCATAATTGTGACCATATGAGTTTTCTTCAAAATAAGCTCTATCACTATTGTAAGTGATAAGATTTTTGGTCTTACTCATTTTATGATAAATAGAAAGGCTGTCATTTTAATAATCTGTTGTCATGATATTTGTTATAGAATGCTAACTTGTTATTCTTAATAGATTTATTACTACTTAATTATTGTTCTTTATTTGTTATCTTTTTATCTTTAAAATAATTAGTAATTTGTATATAGGAAATATTGAAAGTCATGGAAAATTGGGTATCTGACTTGTCTGAACAAAACAAACTTTTGCTGAATGAGATTGAGGTTCTAGAGAGGGAGGCATCCGAGAGAGTTAAATTGCTTGAACAACCTTCAGCTTCAAGACATGTTAGTTGACATAAATTTCTGATCTGACTTCTGTTTTTAAAGGAGCACGTAATTGATTCTACTGTTTGGTAGATAATTCATACTAACATATTTTTTTAACTAAATTTTTGCAATAATAATAAATAAATTTAGCCTGTTAGCAGATTACTAAACTGAGTTCTGTTATTTCTTTCAGCCAATGGAGAACGAAGAATTTAAAGAAAATAATGACAGGTATTACTATAAAGCAGTGAAAATAATACATATAAAAATTATTTCATAATTATTGTAATGCATTTTATATGAATTGTTTATACTTTTACTCCTCACAAAATTTTTAAATTAACAGTTAAAGACTTAGAACATATTTTTTAGAACATTTATTATTAAATTTAGTGGTTTGATGTTATTAAAAATTAATGATTCCATTTTTCAATGTTGATGCTATCTCCTGAAAGTAATTAATTTAAGAACAACAAAGTTATTAGGTTAAAATAGCCAAAGCCATGAAAATATGAATAAGATAATAAGAAATAGTGCATTAGAATTTTTTCTTATTATTTTGTTGGATATTTAAAGTAAACAAAACCTTAATTTGTTGTGTTTATCTGTCTAATAAATAATCTACTGTATTCCATTATTTTTCTCCAGGTTGTGTCAGTTGGAGACTGAAGTTGAAATATTAAAACAGAGTCTTACGTGTAAAGACATTGAGCTTCAGTCCAGTATGAAACAGATGCAGCAGCTTAAACAATCTCTGTGCCAGAAAAATGAGGAGGTGACTTTGTGATTCAAAATATTATTAAGTGTAGATAAAAGCTCTCAAACAATTAGAACTAATCAATTAAAATTTCATAATATAATTAATTTCAACTCTGATAATCTCATAAATCAGATTTCATTTAAAAGTATGCAGTTGAAAGAATAATCTGCATTATATGCTTATGAATTAAAGTATTTATCTATTTAGTTAAGTAACATGCTGACAGTATTTATATGCCAATAACTATATTACTCAAATCTAAAATTTGTGTTACAAAATAAAATAAAATTATGTATTGAACTCATTATAATTGTAATTCTGATATTTTTTGTGCCAATAATATTAATGAAGTGTTTAAAATCTAATTGCAGTGTGCTGAGTTGAAGAAATCAAACATAAAAGACAGGTAACTTCCATGTTCTATTGTATTTATATATGTTAAATTTCATTCGTGCAAACTTTTTTAAAAATATATTTTCACTTATAATTTCCGTTGTATTTATTTGAATTTCAGAACTTTTGAATTAGAAAATGAGCTTTGTTCTCTCAAAAGATCTTTAATTCAAAAAGATGTTGTGTTGGACCAGTATGTATGTCAAGTTGAAGAATTGCAGGAGCAGATTGCTGAAAAAGAAAATGAAGTGTGTAATCATTTCTCATATTCTTTTATTATCAAAACACACTATACTATTCATACATTTTGTGTATAATTACCTGTTATAGTTCTTTTTTATCATTGATTTGAAATTCTTTCACTCTAGTCTTTCTACACAAAGTTTGTAATGGTTACAAGCTGTACTCAACGCTACCAATTCTTTGATAATTTATATAAAATTATTGAAGGTTAAAAAAGGGATCCATTTATAGCTTGAATGTTAAAATGGGATGTGGGTAGTGGCATGAGTAAACATAAATTGAACTGTGTCCAAATAGTTTTGGCACGCTTGCTTTGTATGAAGATATTTACATTTTGAGTTTGTAACAGAATTCACATTTCTCGTTTGTTCATTTCAGTTGGAAGATGTTCGATCCAGTGGGTGGTAAGTCATCATTAATAAAAGTCATTATTTTATAAGTGAATAGTTCATACAGTTTTTTATCATTTCAAATCCGCAAACATAATGTTAATTGGCATATCCATTATAAGAGTAAGGTTAAACTGTAACAAAGAATGTTATTTTGGAAAAACAATTGAGGATTAGTTGTAGGGAAAATTGTTTTGTTAATTAGTTCCAGACTGTTTGAAATGGAGACCGATTTAAAAAGATTGCAAGAGGTTTTGTGTGTAAAGGAATCTCAAGTTGAAAAATGCACTGTTCAGATTGAGGAACTTCAACAATGCATCGAGTCCAGAATCCAGGTACATCACACTGCATACTCTTGTAAGTTTAATAATATTTTAGTTCTCTTGCATCTTTGATTACACTAATAAACTCTATGTGAAAGACCCAGTGAAATGTTTATAAAGTGTAGACAAATATATTTGAATACACTCTCATTGATTTAATAAATGCTTATATATACGTATGTTTAATATTGCAGTGCCAGATTGGACAGAGCATGGTTGATCAGAGTTCAATGACAGATGAGTGTACAGAGGATATTGATAGTGTAAGAGTCATCACTTTTAGCATTAACATTTTTATTAATATTTAGTGTTTAGTTTTACTTGTTATTGACTATAAGCTTACTGTCTTCTTTTTGTTTATCCAAATCTCATATTAATATTTTTTTGTTGTTGAATTAATCAGTCTAATTTCTAATGAAATATTAAATCTAATTTTGTGACAAATCACATACAAACCAAGTATAACAATTAAAGAACTCAAGTACCGTTTTGTGTGTCATGCAATTGTACAACTGAAATTATAAAGAGAACCGGCAAAATTGATTTCAATAGTTTAATATTGAAGGCAGTGAGTACTTGGCAAACTTAATGATTCCATGTTTTTCATCCCTGTTTAAAACAGTGTAGTCAATTTTGTTTGTCAAACCATATTCATTAGTTTATAAAAAAAATGTTTCATGATTAACTGTTATGTATATTGCTGAAAATATTAATTTATAATAATATTGCCATCATAGTTATAGCTTTTTTATATTTGGATAAATACTAGACCTATCATTAAAACTCATTTCCTATATCCCTCTTCCCTCATCGCCCATTATCACAAATAAATATTAGCACTTTTAATTGTTTATTGTGTATCTGTTTGTATATTATAAATTAACCAACAATAACATTGTATAGGTGGAGATTATTAAAACCTGTGAGTACAATATTTCTTTTCATTGTAATACTTTTTAAACATTTGTATGGGTTATGGAGTAGTATACAGTAAAAATGAGAAATTTATGTAGTAGTGTTTTAGTTGTCAAAGGTTAAGGAAGATTTAAAACTGAAAGAAGAAGAAGTTAGGAAATTGTCCATGAAATTAAAGGATTTCTCAAATTCTAAAAGGGATTCACAGATTGAAGAATTACATCGCACTCTTGCACAACTACAAAGGGTAAACAATTGTTTTTCATTTGATTTATTTATTTGGGAAAATATATTTGCTTGTTCTTGGTCAGCTGGTTTGGTTTAGCTATCTAGGACACTATTGTTTAGTCTCTTAAGTTTATTTCTCACATTAATATTGTACATTTATTTAAAAAAATTACTATTCATTTTTATTTTCAGTGTTGAAAACTTTGTTGAAGTAGTTTTACTTTTTAGGTGATAAATGAAGGCTAAATAGATATAAAAAATTGTGTACCATTAATTAAGTAATTAATATTATAATAATCAGTATTCTTTTCTGATAAATACTAATTATTTATCAATTTAAAGTATAATAAAAAATGACCACATGCCTGTCTTACCTTTGAACCATCGATTAGTGCAGTCCTTGATACATACTTTGTTAAATCTTTGTTTTTGTTTTTCATGATGATGTCAGGCGAGCAGAGATGTGCAGTCAGCTCTGACAGCCGAAGTTGCCGATAAGCATGACACTGTTGTTGCTCTTCGCCGGGAAGTTGCCCAACTCGAGGAGCAGCTCAGGCAGTCGGATATGCAGACGCATTTCAAGGATGACATCATCAAACAATTGAGGAAAGAAGTCAAATTGGCGAGAGCCAAGGTAATCATTCTCCCATCCGGTCCATATTCCGTTATAACATCTAACAGGTTGTTCTAGTAGAATACTGCTATTTGTTTTACGGGATTAAATCCCATTGTGGTATAGTTTTTAATCAAGCATTATGTGGTATTGCACCCGAATTGCAGTTTTCTTGTTTCCTCTAGATAACTCTATGTTCAATGTATGGCATTGTTCATATAATATTGAATGTGTTAAGATTCTGCAGTACAGTGAAAAAGCATTTAGGAATTACTCAGTGCTGTAATGGCATTATATTAAGAAAGAAGGAGGGATACATTTTTTTTCCATGGGCAATTATTAGAAATATTCATTTTTTTTTAACTGGATCATTTACTCACCTTTTAAACATTATTGTAATATGTTTCAAGAGTAGAGGAAAGTCATTCTTTCGTGATAATAAATTCTATAAAAAAATTCTATTCTAAAGATTGGTATTCTGGTACATGCTATGTTGAAATAATTGTGTTATGGTTGTCAGTTTGTAAGTAGGGACAGTGATAGGAGGCAACATAAGCTGCTCACTCTGTATCACAAATTGCAGGTTCACGATTGCCCAGAAAACAAATACTGAGGGAAAAAATTCAAACATATTCAGGTTTAGGGACTCTTGTATTTTAATGGAAGGAATTATGGTCCTATTAATTGTTACCAGTTATTGCTGTCATTGTATGTTCTAAATCCTGGAATGTTTGAATTTGAACTTCCTTGAATTGAATTATTTCCTTATAATAACAAGATATAAATAATAACTTAATCTAAATAATTATATTTTATTGTGTATGGTGGATTAAATTTTATGTTTATATTTTCATAAATTACTTTGAGTTAAAGCCAGTTGTGTGTAATATAGATGTATAACATTGTTATATCTATGAAACACCAGATAATATGGTTAGTTTTCTTACTGATGTGCATGATTGTGTTTTGTCACAGTTGTCACATTGGGGTTTAAGCAGTTGTTCAGACAATAGGTTGACAGAGATTGGAGATGGCGACAGTCCAATGTTGACTGTTAAATGGTCATCCAATCAGTTTGTTCAACAAGAGATAGATGGTCAGTATAGATGTTCAACTCCAAAAGATCAAGTCCAAGTGATACAAGTGACAAAACACCGCAGTACTGATAGAATCAAAAGAGAAACAAGAAGTACTGGAACTATAACAAATCCCATTAGAAAATGTAGGAAGCAAGAGTCTGTTCCCCACAAGTGTCTCTCAGATTGCACATCCAATCTTCCTCAATGGGCCTGTAAATAATACTTGGGTAGTTGCTCAATAGTATTTAAAAATGTTGTTTTCATGAGTTTTTATATTGTTGATTATGATAATTAATGTTTGAATAAATGTTTCTTACTTTGGCACCTAGCTGCAAATTGTTTATACACATTAGATGAAAAAAGTTTCTTATGCATCAGTATCAATGAGATATACAAATAAAAGATTTTCATAGATATTATAATTGTAGAATTTTTCCTCCATTTAGTTTTTTAATTTGATAAGTCCTAATGTATTCTAAATGAAGGTGAGATATTTTAATATAGGAAGTGAAATGGTTTTTGGAATATTTTCCATTAATTTCATATTATGTATACCGTTGGAAATTTGGGTCTGACTGATTAATGAGGAACACTGTTCTGTAGAAACAATTATATAGTGGATGGCAAACAAAAATTTTAAATTGAAATTTAAATAACATCACTATAATTTAAAAATTACATGTTTGTATCTGACATAATATTTTATATTTAACTGATTCTAATAGGATCACTTTATATTTTACTTTTCTCCCTTAATTTCTAATAAGGAAATCACATTATTTTAGGATAGCATTTTATCATATCAAGGCTTAATTAGTTATCCTTGAATAAATAATTCCTATAATTTTTTTATTTTTGATTTTTTTTTGTAATGTAACGCGTTATTTAGAAATATTAATTGACATAATGTATATTTTTTCAATTACTCCATTGTAATTGTTTCAAGAATACTTGTAATATAATTACATTATTGCTTTCAGGAATCACTTGCAGAGATTTTCGGTTTGAAGGAATGTCCCAGAATTCAAATGAAAGAAAAAATAGAAAGGCTGAATGCTGAACTCGAAGACAAACAATCAGTGATAACAAATCTGGAACAAAAGCTGGAAGCAACACAACAACAAGAGTTAGAAGACAAAATAAATAAATTGAATAAGCAGTTGATGTCCAGGGAAAGGGATGTACTGACTCTGTGCAATAAAATGGACTATGTGAGGAGATATGTCAAAAGGCTAAGGGATGATGAGGATCTAAGCATAAAGGTGAACTAATAAGAATAATTAATTTTAGATTTTAAAACCAGTTAATAAATTATTTGAATTTTGTGATTCTCTTTTTATAATTGTCTTGTATTAATATTTCTTTAACAGATCATTACTGTCAATTTTAATTGTATGATTACTGTCCATTGTTATGACCATTATGATTGCTGTATGTTATTATAAGGAAAAAATTATGTTAAATGTCTTTATTATATAACTATTATTATTATTGTATGTATATAGTGTGGTTTGGAGGCACTTCTTCATGAACTGAATGAGGACAGTGAATGGAATAAAGAAACTAGAAGGAGTGTTTCATCACTCTCCGACCATATTTCTGAGTCAGTTATTGTAATTAACCGTGTACCAGCTCGCAGCCTCTCACTTCCTGACAGCAGTCTGCAGGTTTTATTTATTTGCTCCCATATCTAATATAGTTTGTTATTCGTAGGCATTTTTAACATAATAAATTCTGTTTCAGTTATTCCTTTTGTGCCCATCCTGTGTTTTCCTTTGGTTACTATTTCTTCCTTGTGTTTGTATCAATCAACATGAAATTGGTTGCCTTCGTATGTTTCTTACATTTTAAGGAAGAGGGATGTAGAAAAGAATCTGTTTAGGGTGTGTATATTTTGTAACGAATGAATTATTTTTGCTTTATTAGAAACGTAATGAGTGGAATTTGAGGACTTGGTCTGAAGCTGCTGTATTTCAACCCAAGCATGGCACTGAAGAAAACAGAACATCAGATGTAAGTACTTTTAATAAAAAAATATATTAAAATATATATATTGTTTAAATTGTCTCCTCTTAAGAAAAATTCTACAATGAGCAATGAACAAAATGTTCAATGGTAAGTAGAGATAAATTAAAATATAAAAATTTGGAATAAAAAACATTTGCATACAAATTAATTACAATAGGATATTAAGTTATTCATTTGGCCTGTTATCATAGTGTTATACATTTTACATTAATGCAGTCTGCTTTCTTTTTGGTTTTTCCATCAGAAGGTGGGAGAGGTATGCAAGCTGCGTGAACTGCAGAGGAATCTTGATGACTCCAGTTCTAAATTGAGTAAGATGTGGAAGGACATAAAACTACTTTCATTAGAGGTATGTCTATAAAAAAATAGGTCGTAATTAATAGGTGATTTAAGAGAGAATGATTTAATTAGACAACAGAATTTAGTTCTTATTAAAATACTGAGCTAATATGGAACTATTACTTTATGATAATTTTTTTCAGTTATATTTTGTGTCTGTCACCATTTATATAATTTGCTGTAATAAGCCTTGAAAAAGTTTGTATTGTTTGCTGTTTCTCAGTTTTTGTTAATAGCAGAATGTTATTCATGTATCTGTTAAATAAATTGTAAATGACAAAGCAAAACAAGTGATAAATAATAAATTATGAAAATAAATTTCGATAATTTAAGTTATATTTCAGATATCAAATAATACCATTTATAATGATCTGGAAGAATTCAAAGATGACACGAAACTAGATCATGAAGCATTGGCACAGGTCAATATAGACATACAAAATATTGTTCGAAGAATTGAACATGGGCTCTCAGTAGAGGTTAGCTATATAATTTATTTTCAAAGTATATATGTAGTAATTTATTAGATATGTAAAAATACCATATGCCAGATATGTTTTATTCATATAAAACATGGATAAAGTAAAGTGGCTGTAAGATAATGATTTTTGCATGTACAATAATATTTTGAATTGCATAATTGATTAAATTGTAGGTGAATGAAATGGATAAAAAATACTTATTATGCTGTTTAGAAAATAACTTGACCTCTATGATGGAGCTTATTAATAAAGATGATTCTTTAAATTCCGATTCAGTATATACCTATCATGCAACAAATAGTGTCTCTCCTCCTCAGGTATGAAGTAATAAGTTGAAACCCTGTTAATATTACCACATCAGTTTTTAGTGTATATTACAATATGCAGGTTTTAATGCAACATCTTATTCTTAACTGTTCGTATATTCAGGTTGATTTTGCTACTATGGTGAGTAATATTGCAGGCCTTCTATGTGATTCTGTATCAGTTCTGCAGCAAATAAAAAACTCTTGTACAGCCCAGGTAAATTTTATTAAAGATATTAATTATTTTAGATTTAGAGATAATGAAAAACTTAGTTATTAGTTTTGTCATTATTTAACATGCATTTCACTGCTAAATGATCATTGCAGGAGCAAATTTTTATATTAAACAAGGGTGTGGAGGATAAACTAAAAGAAATGCAATTAACTTTGGATGATGTAATTTCAAATAGAAAACGAGCCTTTCACAAATTATGCAGCATACAAAAGATGCAGGTCAGTATAATTTATTAAATAATTTTGTCTCATTGTTTATGTTATCATCAAGAATAAATGGATGTATTAACATTTAACAAATATCCATTTTACATTTAATTATTGTTTATTACAATTATTGTTACTCATGCCTACAGAGTGAATCGTACTGCAATATAGCTCAGAAATTTGCTACATTTGATGAAATGTATAACATCCATGAAGCGACAGCTAAATCTATGAAACATGAAGTAATAAATATTGTGAAAAAACTTTCTTCTAAAGACCCCAATGTAAGTAATTTATTTTCATCCATAAACTTTGGTTTAATTTTGAATATAATTTTGATATTTAGGTTTTTATGTTTTCATTTTATAGTTGGTTTAATAAAGATGCATTGTGGGTGCACCTTTCTGTTATAAATACAATATTATTTTAATTTTTAATTTTATCATCCAATTTAAATATGGGTATCACACTTTATGAAGATCTGCTCGACTACATTATTCTGCTCTTTTGTGATCAGGAAAGCAATGAGTCTACTCTTAAGCAGAACAAGAATGAAATTGAATCATTAAGAGACACAATTTCTGCCAGAGAGCAAGAGGTACGAGAGTTATTCTTATTTATTTGCATTAATTTAAAATTCAGTTGAGAAAGATATTATTTACAAATCGATGTACAAAGTCATCTTTTTGTTTTTCTCTAGATTATGAAGAAAGATAGGACTATATCTATTTTGAAGAAATCACTATCACAGAAACCTAATGCTCTTAGAGCAACTCGCAGTTCACCACTTCCAGTAAGTACTTTACTATACTAATTAATATAACTTAAACATATATATTATTAAATAAATATGTATATTATATATTAATTAATTAATATATTAATGAAAAATTAAAAATGATCTGGTTAAAATTGATTTTTTGTTACAATTTAGGGTCAAACATATGGACATTCTGATTATGAGGCAATGAAAAATTTTGATGAAAAAAGCTTCCAGACGCAGCAAGTAGTTGATGGCTTGCGCAAAGAAATTGAATCCACAATGTGTAAGCTTCTTGACAGAGAAGAGAAAGTAATTAATATTTATTAATTGATAGTTTTTATAAATCAAACACTGTTTATATTGTAGTTATGAATGAAAATGCAATTAGTATATTCAATTTTTTTCTCTCAGCTTGGAAATTTAGAAAAAGTAGCTGATATGTTAAGTAAGAGTCTGTTTAATGTGCAGACAGAAATGAAAAATTTGAAACACTATTTCCAAGTAAGTATATTCACATTCATATACTTTGTGTGATAAATACTTCTTCATTTTTGTACTGGTGAAATCTTTTAATTACTTATAAGAAGTTCTTAATTGTTTATAAAGTTATTTTGTTGAATTTCAGAGTTCTGGTAATACAAACATGGACTGTAAAATTCTTAAACTAGAATCAAACTTGAATCAGGCTGAATTGGATGTGAAACGATTTTTAGCCAAATCTCAGAATTATGTGAGTAATATTTTAGTTTCCCCTTTAGAGCTTTTATTGTAATTATTATAACAAACATTTCTCAAGGTTAATATGACTTTTCTTGTTTATTTATTTTATTGTTTTCCATTTATCTTTATATTTACCTTTAAGGTTAGAGATAAAGATGCAATGGAAAAATCAAGAGTAGAAGCTCAAAGAGCTATTGCAACTCTACAATCTGATCTGTCAAATCTTCAGATTGATTTGAGTGAGTCTCTTAAAATGATTAAGGTGAGGACTATTAAAAATAAATTAATGAATACACTTTTGTACCACCTTTAAATTTTCAGCAGTTTTATGAAAGACACCTATATTTGATAAATATTGTGAAGAATGAATTGTAAAGTAATTTCTAATTATTCACATTAATAATATATAATTTAACATTTTGAGAAACATTTTTTTTGTAATATTCATTTAATAAGTGGAGAAATGCTTTTGGAAAGTACAGTAGCATAGTAAGTTATTTCTGGAAAAGTCTGGAGACCCAGGTTTCAGTGTTTTATTTCTGTTAGTTCAACTGTTATTCCATTCATAAAGTCCTGGACTTATGGAGTGGAGTGCACTTAAATTCTTTTCATTATTAACTATAGATTTCAAAATGAGTGTTAGAAAATAAATTGGTGGGTGGAATTATGATTTCTGGCTATGTGAGTATTAAAATTTAGTTTGTTAATACCATTATTTGTGGTTTATATAATGATTTTGTCATTTTTCTAACATAAAAAGCTATTATGTGTTTCATTAATTTTTTTATTTTTATTTTAGAAGCCTATTAACCCCACAAGTTTGTATTCAAATCAGGAAAACAAATTAGTTGAAGGCCTGCGTTGCCAATTGGATTGCTACAAGAATAAGGTAAATGGTGTTTTCTTAAATATTTGTATTAGATAATCTTTAATGAAGTGATCAGAAATTTACAAAAATTTCTCAATTAATAGAGGTGCTAGTAGCCGTGATGTACTATTTTACTTGTAAACAGTAATTGACGTATGCTGATGTAATTAGATATTTATTTGTTAATTTAATTTATGGATACAATTTATTACTTTTAAGATATCTCTGACTCCTAATAGGTTGAACGCTTGGAGGAAAATTTAGCTATGAATTCAGTTTCTGGAGACTTTTGTTCGGCATCAAGATTGAATCCCCACCATAATTCTGATGTGAGTTTAACCATTAAGTTTTGATAAAAGAAGAAAAATGTATTTAATTTTTTATTACTTATTATTGTACACCTGTTAGTTTTATATTAATGTTCTCTTCATTTCTGACATTATATTGGATACTACTAAGCCAGAACAAAGGAGTAAGATGTAATTTTAATGATTAACATTATTTTCTTATTTATAAATTAATGAATATTGAAAAGTTGTTGCATCTATTGAAGCAAGAAATGCAAAATCAATAACTGTGAATATAAAGTAATACTCATATACTCGTATGTTATACTTGGTTCCTTGTTCATTATGATATAACTGACAGATATCAAATTTGATTTCAGAATACTTGGAACAATATGACTGTAACAACAATGACAGCCACACTAGATAACACTCAGCAACAGCTCTTAGAAATGCAGCATGATATGAAGAAATCGGTCGGTTTGAACAAATAATATGCCATTTAATTACTATTTTTTAAGCGCATAACTAACCAGTTTCCTGATTAGACTATATAAGAAACAATTAATATTATTTTACGCATTAACATAATATTGGCTACTTTATTGATAAAAGTTTCTTTTTAGAATTTTAAAATGAAAATTAAAAATTGTGAAGGTGAATGAGTTTGTAATTACTTACTTATTAATTGTTACTTGTTAATTGTTTTCTTGTCCATTTCAGTTACAAGAAGTGTACCGTTCATTTTCACAGAAAGACTCTGATGTTTTAAATACGTTACAGGTATGTTGTTCTAAACCATAATTTCAGTTAGAGGTGGACAATGTTTATTTTAATGTTTCTATGAGTTTAAGTAATTAATAATAATTAATGTTAGTTAGCAGATAGAAAACTCTTATCTTTGGAATACAATCCATTATTTCCTGCTCTGTTTTCTGGAATCTGATGTTTTGTTTAATAAATTCAGTTTGATCGCAAAATTTTCGTTTCAGCTCACTGAAGAAGCAGAACTATTAAGGAATGAAATTTGTGAATTGCAGACAGACTTGGAATCTCGTCAGAAAGTGGTATAGTATATATTTCTATTAGTCTCAGTTTCTCTTATACACATACACATTTGTAAACTTAAATATGAATCTGCTTATGAAGGATAGACCGTAGCTTTTATTATTTTTTAATCTCACTGCACTTGATTACAGATTGAAAATCAGCAAGAGACCATAGCACTGCTTGAGGAGGGTCTGGAGCGGGCAAAGTGTGAAACAGATAGCCTGAGCACAAAGCTGCAGACTCTAGTAATAAATTGCAGTCCAGTTATCATATTATTCTATATAACCAAATGTTCAACACAGTTATACTATAACAAATTATTGTAATTTATTACAGCTTTGCGAGAAAAAGAATGTTGAAATGGAAAATCAAAGAGTTATGCAAGAGCTACAAACCAAGGTAATGACAATTTTAATTTAAGGTCTGTTGCACTTTATGCATATACTACCTTAATACAAATAAGATTTAAATTTACAAAAATATTCATATTGATAACATATATCTATAAATATATATTGTATAGTGTATATAATGGAGTTTGATCCCCAATTAATTTTTGGTCTAAAATTATGATGGCAATATTACTTTGTTACTTTATATTAATATTAAAATAACATAGAAGTAATTTTTTGTATTTATTTAAAATTGGTATAAAACAGTTCTAGTATACAATTTTCAGGTATGTTCGTTGCAAGCTGCACTACAGAAGGGAAATACCAATGCAGTAAGTAATAGTAATAGTAAAGGTTGGGTACGTTGGTCACACAAACAAGCACAATTGACAAGACACATACATGATGTATGACCCTGTTCTCCTCTAATTTTGGTCTTAATTTCATTCTTTACCTTTCCTAACTTAACGATTTTCTGAACCCACTTTAGTTGAGTTAGTTCCAAATTGTACATAAGAGCATTTTATTCAATTTAAACATTTTTTAAAATTTTTCTTCTTTAAAATACTTCACATATAAGCTCAGAAGCTCAATTTCATAGGGACAAATGAACATATCATGTACAGTTTTATAATCTTAATATGTTAATGCCACTGGATTTGTGCACGATTGGTCTTTTATCCATTGATTCACTACCAGGTATGATTTAATTTTAATGATCTTCTTGCATGTGTCAGTTTGGCGTATGAATATATTGTATTTTATTTTTAATCTACTGTCACTATTCAGACAGTGTATAATCATATTTTATAATAACACCACGTAATCATTGCCTGCTTGATTAGTGGAATATTTTGCCGATTGAAAGAGTTCTACTTCAGTTAAAAACATCTAATCAAAGTATAATATACTCAAAACCTAATGAATATCAGTGATTCTAAGTTAACATTAGCCTTTTGACAAAATTAACTATTCTAACCTTAGGCCATCTGAACTTCTGAACAAAATATTGAAGGCATTGCAAGATTTATATTATACCTTGTAAAATTTGAATACTAAATTGGTCTAGTTAGGGTCTATTTTATTATTTGAAAAAAATCTATATTTAAAGGATTGTGAAATCAAATTTCATCTGAGTTTTAGTTCGGATTCTCATTTGTATCTTGAGGGCTTAGATTACAAAAGTTTATCTTTTAAAAATAGGTTTATATGAGTGACAATTTTTTATTCATCCCAGAAGTAAAAGTGATCTATTGTTAATATAATATGGGTTACATAACAATATGTTTTTTATTATGAGGTAATATTTAGTTAAATTTGTTTGAGAAGTATTTTGAAAAGAAGTGCTTCCTTTTCCATCTGTTTCAGATCTCTGATGGCCAAATTTAAAACTTCTTTACATTAATTTTCTTCTTTTACACTAATTATGTGATGTGCAATAACTGTAATGTAATCATATATGTATAATTCTTCTTGTACAAATTGTAGTTTATTTTATAGTGAATAACATTAGAGGTGCTATTATGTGCTGATAACAAATCTCTAATAATCCATGACATTAATTTAATCTAAACTCACTGTGAAAATATTAAATTCTGATTTAATATTTTGGATAATATTAGGACTAGATCCCTGCACTCATAATTCATAACCTTCAGCATGGATATATTGGTACATACAACTCAGGGATCATACAATTATGAGTACGTCTGTGATGGTTTTAAATTGTTTGCTTTTACATTAATTTAAAATTATTTTTACATTGATGAAAAATATTGTTTAATATTTCTTAAAAAACCAAGATCTGAATTGTCATAGGAACACAAACTATTTGTCTTGTTTGGACCATGTACCATGTGCCAGTGTTTATTTTGTTTTATGCTAATATATCAAGATGGTGAAATCTACATTTATTTGTAGGATATCATTAAACACTATAAGCTGTTTTGTATAAACAGCATTGTTGCATACATTGTTTTGTTATGTGTGTTGTGGTTTTTAGTTAATTAAATATTAATTGTAATTTTGACCTAAAAGAAAGATTCTTGAACTCATTTAAGTTTATTTGACACTATATTTGAATTATATTTCAGACTTCTTATTTGTTAAGTATTTGATTACTCATTGTTCCAAGTAGTTATAATAGGTAGTAAATTATAACTACCAAGCAAATTCGTATGTTTCAAGCATATGACCATGACCAATCTTTGAGGTAGTGAAGCTTTTTTATATTTCATTTCTTAAAATTTATATTATTTATCTCTTTCGTAGTTTTAACAAAGAAAATATTTGAATCTTAATTTTAAATTATTGTAATATTTAATGTGAACATGAGTAAGTCATTTATTTAGTATCAAAAATAATTTTACTAACCTGTTTTCATTGATTTGTCTTCTCTGTTTAATAATAAGAGGAATTTCTACTAAATGCAAATTCATTTTTTTTAAAGAACCAGAATTAAATACTGTTATTTACATTAAAGTATAGTTTTTTATCTTGAATGTTTTATGCGTGTGATGATTAAACTGTCATCTAATTTGGATTATTTTACGATATTTCAAGTGACTCTGTGATATTCTTTTTGTTGATTAGAAAGTGATTTTCTGTTTTTACAATTTAATCTTGCCATATTTTAATATTTCAGATTTATTAATATAGAATTCTAACTTTCTGTAGACATATAAAAGCATTGTTGATCATAGAAAGTAAATCACTGACTAATTATTATAGTGCCATCTTATGATTTAATGTGTGTATTATCTTGTCTTAAAGATAGAACATTTTGCAGTGGAAGCATGTATTCTATGATATAACTATTTCATAGTAGTTTGGCAGGTTGTAACATAATTGTAATATTTTGTTATGTTGTATAACAGTTATTGTATTTCACAATTGATAGGATTCTGAGAAATTTGTTGTTTGTTTTTTGAGTATGGAATCGAATGTGTTTTACTAATTTGGCCTCAACTTTATTCGCTTTCTGTTACCAATTTAACCCCAAGTGTTTGTTATTTTAAAAGAATAAATATTTTATTTTTAGTTACTTAATTTTGTTTTCTTAAATACCCAAAAATTGTTGTTCGGTGGTCTGTGAGGTTTTGGAGTTCCAAGGTTCTTGAGATCTGTATCTGCTTAGACAGAAGATCTCAAGAACCAATTTTATTTTTGATATTATAATTTTTAGTATCTTATAATTATATAATATTTATATATTTTTGTTGTGTGTTTGTATTTTTTTTTATTATTAAATAACAGAAAGTTATGATTATTTAGGTATGGAATATTGGAATATAATTTGATTTTACTTGTTGTTAAAGACTAACTTTAAATAAACTAAAAACACTTGGAATGTATTATTTTACATTAACTGTATAACCAACAGTTAATTTATTAATTTAACAGTGATATTCATCTAGTGGACAAGATGATTGAAAAACTGAAATGTTCTGACTGACATATGCAGTAATGTGCCTCTAAAATGACTTACATATGGGATTTGTTATTACTTTGTATAATGATACAACTTCTTCATTTAAAATTATTGGTCTCTTATCAGAAGGGAAAGTATTGATTTTGTATTTTGGTTGAATTTAATTAAATTTTATATGTGAAAGGGCTGTTTTTTGGTGTTCTCTTGATAAGGCCATGACAGAGAAGCAGAAGGCAGAGACTGAAGCACTCAGGGATGCCAACTTAGAGTTGTGCATTATTGCAGGACGGTTTCAACAGAAATATGATCATGCTCAGAAGCAACTCTCTAGCTGCTACAGTGACAGGTCCAAATCAGAGGTCAGATGGTGTTTCAAATTCCCTGATTACCTCATTTTCCTTCCTTCCCCTGGTCATTTTGTATATATTTTTAGATATTGAATTGAATAAAAATTAAATATTTTAATTAAGATCACTTACATTTTGGACAGTATAATTCTTGGGCAGGTTTCAAACACATATTTTTAGCAGGAACTTGAATAACCTAAATTAGTAATTGAAATTAATCAAACCATGACATTGTGTCTTTCTTATAGTTAACTTTTACAACTATATTTGTGCAATAGTTTCTCATTCTTAAGTTTAATTTTTCCATGTAATTTTCCTGAAATAAGTTTTTAAAGTAAATTTTGAAATAAACAAATGGTTTCTCATATATATTGACAAGACAATGTCATTAATAAATTTTTCATGTTTGGATTTTTGGCAGCATATATTGTTATTCATATGTTGTAGTATTGTGCTTAACTCTTGACAAATTAGAACAGCATAGAAAAATTGGACATATCCTCAGGTTATAGTTGTATAGGAAGTTATTTACAGTGTTGGAATATTCAGAGTTTTTCATATAAGTGTACATACTTTATCTACAGAAAAAGACAAGGCTTATGAACGCTGCTTTGGAAGTTGTCATAAGTCATCAACAGAACGAGGTATGTACTAGGAATAAATACATTCATTACTGGGAATTAAAATTGTCTGAGATAAACAATTAGTTGTATGACAGGAACATTAATGATTAATTATTGTAGAATGTTTTAATAACAAATTCAATGTTTTTTAATACTTTATGTAAATATTTGAAATGGCTTTATTAGATTGAAGAAATGAAAAATGCTGAACTGGAGTGGCATAGACAGAAAGATAGACTAGAAATTCAAATTAGAGATAAAACATCAGAATATGCTCGGAGTAAGGTAATTGAGTGTTCAGTTATGACAATTTTCTTCTTATTTTTATTATGATGTTATTAACAAAACAATTTTACATCATTTCTGGTATTTAACATATAAAGGTGAATGGAATTAGTAAAATCATTAAAGTACATATTTAAAACAATTATAGTTCACCTTTCATTGAATATGGTACAATGGTGGCTTTTTATCTGTTGTTAGAATCATATTAAATGTGTGACATCCACATGTAGTTTGGAACAAAATTCTTTCAGGTTGAGATCAAAAGCCTCAAGGATTTACTTAATGATACAGAATTAGAACTCTGTCAGACTAAGCAGCAGGTAATACTCAGTGTTCTTTTACAGTTATAATAACGTTCTTATACATAATAAATAAATATAATATTTAATCTTAACTCAAATGTTGTTTTGTCAGATGAGTGATATGAAATTGATAATAGAGGATTTGCAGACCCAACTTTGTACCAAGGATGATGAAACTAAATTACAGGCTGAAATACAGGTGTTAACATTGACTGTTCTATAATTAGCATAGTTATGTTAAGAGATCACATTATAGTTGAGCAGTAGGGGAAGAGTAAATTTGTGAATAATTATTATTGTTTTATTTCCAACAATGGGGTGGTGCAAAGTTGATCATGAATCTGTTATTGAATTGTGTTTTATATATTATTTTGTAGCATATGAAACAAATTATTGATAACTTATCACTTGAAAAAGACTTGGCCTTGAATGAGGTGAATGAAGAACGATCAGCCAATGCAATACATTGTGAACATATAAAAACTCTCAAAAATGAGTGTACTGCAAGAAGTGAAGAGGTGAGATGATGTCCATTTTGAACATAAATTGAATTATTGAATATTAGTTATGTAATTATAAGTATATAAATTATGTAGGAACTGAATTGATTTTGTTAAAAATCCATGCTTTCTCACAAACAACAATATCATGAATATTAAGTGATTTATTTCCATTAAAATAAAAATAAAGAAAACTATCTATTACTTTTGTATATTAGATATCTGTATAACTAGTCTAAAATTTAGACTCAGAGTTCATGAATTTAAATATTTTCATTACAGGTTCAACATTGGTATAACAGAGCTAACAAGCAAAATGAAAGCATTAACAAGCTACTGGAAGAAATCCAAGCACTGCAAAGAGAAAATGTATGTATATTTTCAATATATCATAAGTATTTCAATTGAAAATTCGAATTATATAATGATATTCAGAATGTTAATATTATTTTTCCTTTTCAGGCAAATTTAAATGAAAAGATAAGGTGCTTACAATGTGAAATGAATAGTTTAAATAATGAACTTGTCACATTCAAAAATGATAATTCACAGCTTTCTAAAAAGTTGACAAAAAGTGATCAGATGGTCATTAGTCTCAAAGAGGATATCCAAGTAATATCTAAATAAATGACAACAAAAATCAGTCTGATATTATGTTTCCTTTAAAGAATTTATAAACTACGAATAATGTTTGCAGAGAGTAGCAGATAAGTTTGGAACTGAAAAAGAACAATTATTATTGGAACAAGATCAACTAATTACACAATATAAAAATAATGTTCAACTACTTAGAGAAGAGGTGATTATTACCTACATTAAGAAATGTGATGTGTAAATTTAATTAGTGTGGGATAATTAAATGTATGTGTTATTTATTTCAGGTAATGGAATGGAATAATAGATATGAACAAAAATGTGAGGAAGCCTCATTGTTGAAATCAGAAATTGAACTCAGAAAGAAAGAATGCGATGAAAAGGTAAGTTGTATGCCATTATTGCAAACTTTTGACCTCAAAATATATGAAACATCAAAATAATGGTGTAAATGATTTTTTTTATTTTACACCATACTGCATTATTTTTTTTGCCAAGTTTCTTCTACCAGGCTTGTGAGGGCACAGAGCACACAGGGGTGAGGGTACTGGTAGTGCATTAAAAAAATAATAACCGTGAAATTATATCATAATTTAGTGATGGTTATTATTTATTCAATCTATAGGACCAATTATAAAAGATTTTTTTATAACTTGCAAGATAGTATGAGTGGTGATAAGTAAATGATTTATCAATTAATTTTATTTTTTTATGTACAGAATAGGATGTTACAAAATCAGAATGAAGCAATGGATTTCTTGAGTGGAAAAGTTGCACAGTTAAACATGTGCCTTGATGAGAAAAACAAGGAATCTGAAGTTCTTGAATGCCAGATAAGAGAGGTGTGATTAATGTCCTTGTTTTTAATATTACAATCCGCATTTTGTTATCGCAGAGCCAAAAAATAATTGTATAATTTACTATAATATTTCAGAGAAGTTGAATATAATTCTGTTTACAGCTGTCGAGCAAGTACAAAGAAAGCGAGGTGTCATTAAGAAATGAGTATGGGCGTGTGTGTATGTTTGAGAAGAAGTTTGATTCAATGAAAGATAAAGTGATGACCATGAAAAACAAGATAGACAAATTGGAATTTTGCAATCAAACTTTGGAAATGGAGGTGTGTAACGGCTTAAATTGCAAACTTTACAACTGGTTTTTCGAATACAATAAACAGAAAGGTTTCATAGAACTTTTGTCCCGTGGGGCTTGTTTAAATATTACGCGTATTTTATTAATTATGAAAAATTTTCATAACTTTTTTTAGAAATGTAAACTGATGGAGGCGCTGGAAAAGAAACCTGAAGAAAACGACGAGGTGGCATCCTGTGCAGTGGCACTGCGCAAGGAGACCGCCAGCATGGACAACCTGAGGGAACAAAGAAAGTTCAGCGTTAGATTGGCCCAGAAACTCAGAGTTTACAAGGAGAGACTCAAAGTGTCAATTGATCAAAACAGGTTAGATTCATTTCAGTTCATTTCAAGCCTGCTTGTTTTGTACTAATTCTGGTAGTTGTATGTTAGCGCGGCGCCATTTTCAACGCTCAGTCTCGCTCAGTCTTGCACACTGGCAACGCATGTCTCGTCGCATAAGTCCAAAAGTCATTCTGCTGAGACTCTCGCGCCGATTATTAAAGCTGGACAGGATCGAAAATTGTATCCGATTGTTGGCCCTCAACTACCGGCATCATTTTGCCGATCCTGTAACGCTTGCTAATACACGCCACCAGTTAGAACGGGTATGGGGTTAGGTTAAACAGACGGGGAACAGACAAACATTTTTTCGAACTCCTTCGTCGAGTTCATGTGGAGATGCTCGAAACTGGATAGCAGAGATCAATTTGACACCATACTTCGGGACATATCAACAGTTTCGCTAATTTAAGGTTAGAATACATTTTCATTCTTGTTGCACTGGACAACAACCTGTTTGGTCATTCATCTGTATAAAAAAGTGTAAAACTATATGCCGCGGTGTTAACATAAAAGTACCATAATTTTAAGTGCATTTTAACCAATGGGGGATTAAGGTATTTCTTTGCTGGTGTGTGAAGCTTTAGAAAATTATCACTCTTGTGATCTTTTATCTTCACTTGCTTATTGGGTCTTAAATTTCCCGTTTTGTAGTATTCAACTTTTCTTGTGATATTTAAGCTTTTCGTTGCTGATGTATCGTTCCAGAAATTCCACTAAATTGTTAATTGGATTATGTCTCTAATTTTTATTGGACCCTCAAGGAATACAAACTCCGAAATTAGTATCATTAAATACTAAGTGATTACACCAAAATTCATAAATGCCAAGCGATCCGTTAATGTTTATATTAAAATCACTAGGTGTTTGTTGGAGATGCTTGATAAAATGCATAATGTGAACACGTCACTGTTGAACGAGATGCAAAAGAATAACAACAATTCAAATTGGTCACCTCCATGGGCTGCAGCCACTCAAATGCAACATCCATCGATGTCTTCACGTAATCCATGTAATCCTTGTTATGTAAGTATCAAGTTTATATTATTAGCAAGAGTATTAGCTCCAGTAGGGTGTTATAAGTTTCAATTACAGACTGATGAGCACTTTAAAAGTATAGTAATATTTTTTTTAAATTTAGAATACGCCTACATGGTACATGTTTGTTACCAGTTTTTCATTTTTATTTCTCTGTGTAATGATTACATCTGTTAACCATTAACTAGTAATTAAGGCACATATTTGACAGACGGTTGTATTCATGCAACCAAAATGTTCTAATTTACTATTACACTATATCAATATAAATGTGGTACAAAATGTCTCGCGCTGGACAATACATTTATTGTTTTTATATGTGTATAAATAATTGTTTAAGGATGGTTCGAATGCAAATATCAGAATGGGTTGGTCGAGAATGGGAGTTGAAATTCATGAATCGGACTCGGAGGCATTTTAAGTTCCTTTTATAAAAAAAATCATAAAGCCAAAATAATAAGACTGAAACCATTGTCAGTAAGTTATGTCTAATTGATAAAAAAAATATATACATTGCAAAAATTATGTTTTTATTTAATCTTTTTCATTTTTAATTCATTCTTCTTGCTGGATTTTGAAACTTGCTGTGAAGTAACGTCAGGTACCTGCCAGTCAATTTCCAGTCTGTAGTTGGGATGAAGAAGCAGTCTTAGGAGAGGAAGATATGGAAGATAAATTCGGCAAAAAAATAAGATACCCTCTCGACACTCGTTCATTTCAAATATTTTATCACTCTTCGGTGGATGCTGAAAATCGAGTAACTCATCAAAACAGTAATTGATCTTACATTACCGTAGATTTCGTGTATTTCTGTCTCCTCTCGCTGGTTTGGTCTTTTGCTTGACCGGTTTTGCACTTTGGATGTTTTTTGGCCATCCTCACTGCACTGTCACTGTCACTTGTACTGTGGTGGTTGTCTGTTTGTCGTGTGTATATATGCTTGTCTTGTTATTGTGTTTTTGGGGGATGTTGTTTGTCTTATTTGGGTCGGAAGGGATTTTGTTAATCTGCTTAAGTCTTTGTCGGATTACCGGTCAAATCTATATTTGATCACACAACTGGTCACAACTATTAGATTCTGACTCCCAAATATATAACAGGATACCTATCTGGTATTGTGTATTTACGATTATAAAAGTTTTTTTAACGAACTTTAGTTAAGTACATTTCCGCACCACCCTCGGGGGGCGCTAGTTTATCGGTGCAAGTGGACCCAACAAACTTTAGTTAAGTACATTTCCGCACCACCCTCAGGGGGCGCTAGTTTATCGGTGCTAGTGCACTCAACGAACTTTAATTGAGTACATTTCCGCACCACCCTCAGGGGGGCACTAGTTTCACAAAAATCGTTCGTTGAGTTCACCCCCTGAGGGTGGTGCGGAAATGTACTCAATTAAAGTTCGTTGAGTGCACTTGCACCGATTAACTAGATTACTAAAAATAAAAGACAAAGGTTTAAGCCGATTAACAAAATCCATCCCAACGCAAAGAACTCAACAACTTCCCAAAAAACTAAATATTTAGCAGACCGTTGCTCTTAGTAGGGTATCAATATTTTTTATCAAATAAAAAGGAAGAAATGTTATATTACTAGTACTGAATGGAGTAACATCGATTCTTTAAAAAAATGGTAGACCTCCTCTTGATTTCTCCACATCGATTCGCAGAAATACAAATGAGTGTTGTAGAATATTCCGACGATCGACGATATTTTTATGTCGCTCAAACCGAAGTTGGACGCCCATCTCAGAACTTCGTACAGTAAAAGTTTCGCGAATGCGACGTTGGTTTCGCTCAGCGATTCGGGCAGTAAATGTTCTGTAAAGTGAAAAAGAAAAATTCCCAGCGTGAAATTCAGAATGAAATTTGAAATTTTGATGACGTCAAAATTTCAATTCAGTAGCTTTGTCTAAAATTTTCCTGTGTACTACTAATCTTTAAATGGTTTCTAATTTCCGGAGGTCCCAATGCTGCCGATTCACTGTAGCGGTGTGTCATCCGAGTTCGTAGAATCGAGACGTCCTCATTAGGCGAAACTCGAGTAGCAAGATTTATATTTAGAAAACCTATACCTGAACAGTTTTCCTTGCCTCTCGGTAGGACCGAGTTATTGTTAGACCAGCGTATCGCAACACTGCTCCCTTCCCCTATCGCAACCGCTCTCTTTTCAAACCGGGAAAAAAGACTTTCCTCCCTTTCCTCGCACGGTCATATTCCTCATATTTCAACATCCAACGACTTCTGTTTTAGACCGATTACCGAACCGTAAATTTCACGGGAAAAAGAGTACTTGCGGAGAAAATTCACTAAATAATTTAATTTATGTTCGTATTTTCCCGACTCTTTCGATGTTTTTCATACTCCTGACACTCGTCGGGTCCTGTGCCAGTCATATTCAGGCTTCCAGCCGTCCTGCGATGACGGCAGATACCGTCAACACTGTGTAAATGATATTCCAGGCCTGTATCGTTTTGCCCGTCGGGACGACAACAAGAAGGAAGGCGTGCATTTGCGTTTCCCTCATATCGTTCGACAGGTTGAAAGATAGTGTTGGGGGGGTTGGCCTCATGGGATAGAGGTGTCTAAGTTAACCTGTTCTACTTTTTATTTTAAAAAAGTATAAAATATATTTGTCTGGAATAAAGAACAAAGTCGAGTTTATCTCTTAACACGTTGAGTGCCACGTCAGTCATAGGTGACTGACAGTGTAAAGTAAGATATAAAACTAAAAAATTTACATTGTTTTAAGTTGTTATCTACAATTTATTTAAAGTCCACTCAATTTTTATTTAATACGGGATTTTATAATTAATGTATTTAAACATTTTTTCAGAAAAGTTTAATGGATTTTATTAAAACAGGGTAAACATAAAAATGGTTGTCCCTCGCAAGTATCACAAGATGTTACAACTTGTTTGGTAAAATTTCTCGCTTTTTTTCTGCGACACTGTGCCGCATTTTCTTCATATGTTTGAACACTCGCATCGAGTAAATTTTAATATGCTAGTAGTGCGCTTCGCATTGCTGTACCGCGATACCAGCGTACGTGGCCTGATGGGGATTTCCTTATAAAATCGCGTGGCACTCAACGTGTAAAGGCTTGTAACGGTAGTTTGTCGGGTTACCGATGAGCGAGATGGCCACTTCTCTGGTCGATTTCGTGACTATAGCCGTGTCCTCCTTATCGAGGAACTGCCAGGGTGCCAGTGCCGGGGTGCGTGTGCTATCCGGGGCCGAGAATGCCGGGTGGGTAGCCGGCTGTTCTGGGGGGTACCAGGTGGTCAGACTGGGCGCCGACGCCACAGCCCTGGGCTCCCACTCCGGACCGCCCATCGCGCCCACCAACGGCTCCGACTTGATCTTCAGCTGCTCCCTGAACCACACGTCCTCCTCCTTCTCCGCCCACTTCGGCTTTTCCTCCTCCTTTCCACCTTTGTCCTTCTTTTTCTCCCCCTTCTTCTTGCCCATTTCGACTCAGGAAATTTTGGTACGATCCCGAAGAAAAAATTATACGGGGCTTGGCAACCGCTTTTCGACGTCGGCTGACGTTGAACTAGTCGACTAGAAAACCGACCGTCTCCCTCGGGTAAAAGTTACTTAAATTACCGACTTGCGGCAATTTATTTTGTTTTATGTGACACCAAACATTAAAAAAAATCTGCGGATAAAAACATTAATGAAATAACGGGTATTTCAGTTACGTTCGTGTCTCGCCTCGTAATTTATTTTTTATCGTATACGTTTAGATATTTCTTATTGCAGATTGTTTGCGATATAATGCGCTTTTTAAAATGAAATACGATCGATTCGATTTCATATTTTAATTTAATTATTTACTTCGGAATTCGTTTGTAGCACTCTACATCCCTGTGCAATAAAACATCGAGACATTGCAGCAGCTGTTTCGTACATTTAATAAAAATGTTCGGTCTTTTAAAAGTTCAATCGAGCGCACTATTGTAAATTAGTATTTCCTTGGTACTTATTTAAATGGGTTTAATAAAATATTATCGATGTATTATTTGCTTTTCGGCATTCAAGTTTTTATTTTCTTAGCGAGAACCACTGTTGTGAAAGCTTGTAAGTTTTATTTATTAATTCGATATGAGAATAAAAATGCAGCCGATTACAATTTTTCAGTTAGATGCGCCAGTTATTCCATTCATTTTAAAACCGCTCGTGCCTTTCTGGCTTTGAACGCTTACTTTACGTATTTTATTTAAGCAAAGATCCATACCAAACAGTTTGAATTCAATGATGTTACAGATGACGATACAAGATCAATTTCTTATACAACAGAAAAGGAAAATGAATCATCGGGAATAAACGAAGATTGTGTAGACCACTCTAAAAAAAATCGGTGCGTAGGGAGCGAGGGTACAAAAAATACGATCGAAACGAAGAACACTGGGAAGATGAAAGAAGATTTTAATAACGATGGCTGTTTTCTGGCATTCTTAAACAGATTTAATAAGGCGTTAGATAAAGAAAAGCTGAAAATAAATGAAAACGTCTTGTCGCCTCATTCGCCGAGCTACGAACAGTCATCCGTGCTAAAAAATGACGAAAACACCAAACACTGGAAACAACGTATCCACAATCTTCGAAAAAGAAGGTCGGACAACTTTTATATAGTTTTACCTAGGCTAAGCGGGGGGTTCGGTAAAAGACAAACCGATGTTCTGGGGCCAAAAATGTTGGCTAGAAACAAATTCAGGGATAGAAACTCCGGGGAGGGAAATGTTATCGAGTACCCTGGGACACAGAGCCCAGCGGTCCTCACTTCGGAACAGTCAGCCATCGTACAAGAGAACCAGAAGGCGGTGTGCAGGAGGGGGTTAGGGAGAATAGTCTGCAATATGGGTCCGTACAGTTACGTCATCAACCACGGCGGACAGGAGCTCAGGCCGGAGACAATTGAGAAGTTCGTATCTCTCATGAACAAGAGGACTAGGCAAGGCGACAACAGTTTTCAAATATCCGTGCAGGACAAGGAAGGCTTGCCGGACTGCCCAATCGTCACGAGACACGCTGAGAGTCCAACCAGGGCGCCAGATCGAGAGCTCAGCCCGGTTACCGTCGAGTGCACTCCGGTGAAGGACGCCCGGAGCTTCGACTATCGGACGTCGAAGGAAGTCATCTACAACTGCGAGAGGAAAGTGACGGAGCTCAAGAAAACGGGGGCGGTCGTCGAGAAGAGGCACGCCGAGCCGGAGAGGAAGCCACGAAGGGTGGAGTTTTTTCGGGCGTTAATAAATCCCAAGGACAAGGACGAAGTAAAAGTGCGGGACTTCACCGACAAGTGCACTACCGGGCTCGACTGGTGTACGACCACAGTGGACTCTCTGAGCGTGGACGCGACAACCGCTACCTGCCAGTCGGCAGGAAACACGCAGCAAGTGCAGGATCAGAAACAAATCGGCATATCGCCAGAACAATTACAAGTACATAACGCCGTACTGCAGACCTCGACCGATCAGTTACAAATAGATAAATCGACGGAACAGTTACAAGTCGATAACGGGCTACAGGCGACGACAGATGTGTTTCATGTTGACCTATTGCAGGTCACTGCCGAACGCCAAAATGTGGCCAAATGCACAACTTTGAATTCTGCAACCGAGGACCGACCCGAAATAGTGACTTTTCCGGACGCCGCCGGCCCCACCGCCTCCGCTGAAGAGGCGTCCAAGACGATAGAGCCGAGCACCGAATACGAATGCGGAGATTTCCTGCAGGAAGAGGCGCCTGCCGAGGAATCGATAGAAAACTCCGATCTGAATCACAACAGACGGAGTGTCGCCAGAAATATTTCGGTCATTAACAGAACGGAACGAGCTCCGCGTTTCAAGCCCGATTTGCAAATCCCGATTGCGAAAAATAAGCAGACTTACGATGTTTGGATACCCCACGTGGGAATCAGAACCAGATATGCCGGATAGGCCCTACTTGAAAAATACTTTTGCACAGGCATATTGACCGCTGATTGTGTTGATTTATCTAATCGATAATACAGGCAAATATTAATCATGTGAAATTCGTTTATCGACCATTTAATAACTACTGTAATTTACAAAATGCATCAGTCTTTATTTGCTATTTATGCTTCCATAAGAGATGAACGGATATTCAGTAAAACTGGTTGCTTGTAATTTAATGGTATTTATTTATTTATGGTATTATGACTGTTGTGCTGTTTATTATTAGTAAGGGGAAAAACTAGCAAATATACCCTGTACGAAGGGGATTTTCGGGGTGTTGCTGAAGGAAGACTGAAAGATTATTTATAACTGGTTTATAAATATCAACAATGACAACAAGTTCAATAAATATATTAATGTATAATAAGAACAATATACATATTACTTAGCATGACTAGAACAATCGTTCAAATTTAAGAAATTGGAGTTATAAATACGAACAATATAAATTTAATCACAAGTGATAATATCTTGGTAATATCGTAGTACATAATATTCGCTAATTTAAATGCAGATATAAAATAGATCACATTACTTGCATGATCAAATTTGTAAAAGTTGATATCGATAAGTATATTCTGAAGGAATAAGTTAAGAACATCATGAGTGAGTAGGATATGCTCAGATTTAATAAAATTATCAGTACTTCACTTATTATCAAGGACACCGAATATCCATTTTTAAAATTATCATTTGTACTGAAATAGAGATAGGGTGGAACAGCCAGCAATTCCACAGTTAACATTTAAAAAAATATATTACACTCCCGATTAACAATTGTTCCATTATGAGTGATAATTTAAGAATTATTTTAATAATATTCAAAATAATGCGTAACATGCTGAAAGATTTAAAATTTTTTTTAAATTTAGTTAATAAATGTATTTAATATACATTTTCCTAAACAAATTGCATAACCAGGCAAGAGCATGAAGCTTAGACAAATATTGGATGTTTGCTCGAAATAAAAATTTCACTCAGAGGTGTTTCTTTTATAATTTTTTTTTTACATATTTTATAAATATTTCCGTATATTGAGGAACACATTCATTCTCCTGGGACACTCAGTACTCCCCTAAAATGAAGGGGAAAGTGTTACTAATATGTTATAGAAAAACATTACCTTTTCTACTCGATTAAATTACTCATTTTCAACGTTCTTGGTTAATCAGGAGTGTCATATTTTATGTATATATACAAATAAAGGAAACATATCATTAATGAAATTTTATTATCACACGACTGAAACATTTACTACGCAGTCATAATTTTAGTGAGCTGTTCAAGGCAGATGGTAGCTTCTTGCATGCCCTCCTTGTTATTGTGTCTGGTAGCATTCTGCCAGCCTTCCTTGCAATGCTTCTTGGCTTCGGTGTACATTTTCTTCTGCATGTAGATATTGCCGAGGTTGACGTAGACAGATGAGAAATCCTCCATGTTGGGCAGGTGTTTGCCGATTTCTATGGCCCTGGTGAGGTAGGAGACCGCCTGGTCGTAGTCGCCCTTGAGGAAGCTGATCGTGCCGAGGTCGTTGAGCAGGACCACCGTCTGCTCGTGAATCTCGCCATTGATTTTCATCGACGTGTCGTACGCTTTCTTGAAATGGTCGAGGGCCTCGTCCATTCGCTCCCTGTCCAGCAGGAACCTGGCGTACCAGTCCAGCGTCATTGCCCAAAACAGCAGCGCCTGCTCATCTTCCGCCCCGTTCCATTTCTTTTCCAAATTCGACAGACAAAACTTATAACCTTCTTCTGCTTTCCTAAAAACAAGATATTAAATTGTAACCTGAAAGATGTGCGGCTCTTGTCGATCAAAGGATTAATGATTGATCATATGAAATTGTAAGTATAAGATTTGCAGCTGTAAAAAATGATCCACATGCATTCTAGAGCTTTAATATCCTTTAATTAATACAATTAAAATTAAGTATAATTTAGCCAGAAAACCAACATATTTCTCGAATGAGTTCAATGGAATTCTAATTTTCGGCTAATCCTTTAGTTTAGTTACCTTTTAGTCCCTCACACAAATTGTCTCTTTCTATTGCTGCAATAGTGCAGTATCAATTGCTCCATCAGCAGCTTGTATTCACAACTACTTAATTAATGGTTTTGAGGAACAAATAAGCACGTGGAAGCGGATGATTGCAAGTCGTGAAATAATTAATTTAAATTTTAAAGGTGAGAAAAAACCCCTTGTCCATGTTTTGAACAGTTGAGTTTCTTTGAGTGCAAAATAATTATTATTGAAATTGCACTCGCATGAACATATATACACCTATATGAATACATATATGGGAATACATATAAACACTTACACGTAGTCTTTCTGTTCTTCATATATCTTTGCCAATTTGAGGCTCATGTGGGTTATTTTCAGGTCATCTTGAGGTACACCACTGCTTATCAACCTCTGCATGACATTCAGAAACAACACTTCGGCTTTCTTAAACTGTCCTTGAGCAAAAGCCAAATTCGCCAAAAGATCATATATGTAAGTTATTCCATCACTGTTTTCTTGTTCTTGAGCTATTTTCAACCCCACATGAAGCATCTGTTCCGCTGTTTTAAAATCATCTCTCTGAAAAAGTAAAAATTTAAATACTAAATTTTTATTTAAGTTAAACCGCAGGTACTAAATTTCCTTGCTAAATCCATACCTGTATTAATAGAACGGATCTTTTTATTATTTTAATCAGTTCGGACTCTTGATCTTCTTCTTTTTTGCTTTGAAAAAGGCCCAAAAATCCAAAGGCGAACCAAGCCGTGTGGAATCGGCCGGTAATCTGGCGGTAGGCCGGTACGGGGAGGGCGTGTTGTACAAAGTGCTTAGCACTGTCCCACCTGAGGAGAGAAGGCACCACGAGGTTTCGTTTGTCGAAGGCTCTACATCCTAGGACAGTTCTGGACGGTTTCAACGAGCACAGGCTACATGAATGTACTATTTTCTGGATACTTGAAAATTTATTTAAGAGTCTCCTAAACATGACTAAGAAATTACGGTAAATAAACAAACCTTCATGTTGAGAACTGCCGGGAGGGAACAGCTGATTATCAAAACCGTAGCCAACCTAAGCTATTCGGATGTTTGAATTTATTCCAACTAAAAATCCTAATCAGGATTAAGGAAAGCATTTGTAAGCTATATTTAAAAAAATGTATTTAATTTCCAAAAACTATTAATTCGAATCATTCGAATTATAATCGCCAGTTCTCTAGAAAAGTATTCGAGTTAGGATATGGGACGGAACATTTATTCTCCAGGAATATCGGATTAGTAAATTATTAGGTATAGAATAGTAATTGGAACATTTAGTTTCTATTCGACGAGGGCGCATCGAGTGAGAAGTAGTGTCACGGGCAAACTACTCTACGTGTCCTCTGTTTACTCTAGTGAAGGAGAACAATATATCTTACGCATTAGTTATATGTACGCATTCTAGCTAAACGATTTAATATAAGAAATAAAAACGTCAATAATTATTGTTCGGTAGTTTAAAATAGCGGTCGGACTACCGTTCGAGGGTATTATTAGGGTCCGCACGGAGTTTATCTGGCGGCCAATTTTAATAGTAAAATCCGGTGTGGACATAAAGAGTGGGGAGCGGAGGACACGTGTTGAGTGCTCGGCCCCTGGCTCCCGTTCCCCGTCATGAACAGTTAAACGGGTAACGGAGTATCGTCGACATGCCGCCCACTAGCACCGCCTTCGTCAGGTTCCTGGCGCTAACGGCGTTCCTCACTCTGCTGTTCTTGGCCCTGCCGAGGGTCTGCGAGGCGGAGGGTCAAGGCCACGGCCACAGCCACGGACAGGGCGAAGAGTCGCCCTCGTTCAAGTACTCGAAGGCGGCCAACCAGCCCAAGGAGGAGCCGAACCGGCCACCGCCCGCCAAACAGGGCTTCGACCTGGAGCTGTGGCTCAGGGCCCTCACCTCCACATTCCTCGTCAGTATAGCCCCATTCTTCATCCTGTTCATTGTCCCCCTCGACAACAGCAACGAGCACCAGCCCATGCTCAAGGTCCTACTGAGCTTCGCCTCCGGAGGCCTCTTGGGCGATGCCTTCCTCCACCTTATTCCCCATTCGCTCTCCCCCGGTCATGCTCATTCCCATTCGCATTCCCACTCGCATTCCCATTCTCATTCGCACTCCCAGACGGAGGGTGATCATTCGAAGGTCGGCCTCTGGGTCCTCTGCGGCATACTCACCTTCCTCGTTGTGGAAAAGTTTGTGAGGATAGTGAAGGGGAGCCACGGCCATTCTCACTCCCAGCCTACCAAGCAGGTAGATACTACCAATGGAAAGGATAAGAAGACAGCCAAAAACAAAAAGGCACCCGCTAATAATGTTCACTCAGGTAAATTGCACTTTACTATTATTATGGTGATGTATCCACTATTGTAGTTTATTAAACACATTTGGAAGTTTAGGTTGAACGATTAGGACGGTTTGAAGAATTGAAGCTATAAGGAAAAAAGGTAATCTGGGTCAAAATCATTTTTCTGTTTTCCTTAGTAGTAAATGTCAATTGTCTTCTCAAACTTCCTCAAATTTCTATTCCCTGTGTTATAAATTAACTTCTTTAAAATTCATTTGATACACTACAAATTTGTGATTGTTTTAAAGTAGCCTTATTTAGCACATTGGGACTAGACTGGCAGTCAAAAAATAATTTTATTACACCGATTAATTAAGTTGATTAATAAGAAATGGAATCTACAAAACCTCACCCTACTCTTATACTGGTATCATTAAGTCAGTGAAATATTAATAAAGCTTGTCATTCAACATTACTGTGTAGTATAGAAATGGGAAAAATATATAATAATTAAGCTCACATATTTTGGCACTTCTTGGACTCATATCTGATATAACAACTGCAAAATTTGCATTTGCCAAAGTAACAGCACTAAGTAGGTTAATTTTGTATGAGGCCTTATGACAGTACAGATTTATATTAATCTTTTTGCATTATCACATGATGCAGTGATGTGAATGTAGCTCTTCATAAGTAGGCTATATTGAATTAGTGGTAATAGAATGATGATATTCAATCCTCCAAATAGTGTAAGATTGAATCGTTCAACAATTTAATAAAAGTAATAACTACAGATTACACCAAGAACACAGCCTTTGTATACCTTTTTAACATTTTGGGTGAATGAAAAGAGTTTGAAAATGATTTTAGGTGCAGTATTCAAAATTTCATTAAAAATTACTAAATTATATAGAGAATAATCTGTATTCAAGGCACTAAATAATAGAAGCATGGTCAGTTGTGATTTACAGTAATGTGTGGTTTAAAACATTATTTAATAATTTCCTTATCTGGTAATTAAAACTTACTACAGTGAATACCTTTATAAGGAAAATTTAATATACATTTTTTAAGTTAATGAGGATTTTTTCTTCCTCCTTTGTTTTGTCAAAAGATAAAAATAAATAATAGTATGAATGAAATGTTTAGAGAGAGAGAGAGAGAGAGAAATCGTTTTAATTTTTTAAATCAAACTATGGTTTCATTTGGGATTAAGTGGATGAATATTTAAGAATGATAATATATGAAATCTAATATGTAATATTTTCTTGTTTACTCGAGTACCATGATAACTGAGTTTTGAGTACTGTGATGATTCTGACAACGGAGATACTAATCAGTGCCAGAATCATTACCTTATTCTTATCTATTCTTGCATTTCAGGCAGCATTTATTGGTCAAAATTGTTCTCAATTAAGAAATGTGTATATCTTTCATAAAAAATTTTAATATAACATCTGAACAAACAGCTGATGATAAACATTAGTTTAATATCAAATAAATATCGATAAATTGTATTTATTCTTTATTGAAATAGAATGGAAGTAGGGGAATTAAACATAAAAAGATTGTGGTTTGTGTATAACAATAGCCTGTCATGTTGATATAGGAATTATTAATTAACAGTAAATATTAAACTTGTAAAGTGTTTCTATGTAGTTACTTCTATGTTCAATGTAGTTTCAAAATATAATTATGTTACATAGTGCAATTATGCACTTATTAATTTATTTTTTATAACAAATGAGTACATTATATTAATTTTGTCCCTGATAACAATATTGTATGCAATTTAATTAGTGTTAAAATTAGAATAACATAATTGGGACATTGAAATCATATATGGGGAAAAAATAATAGAAAAGTACTTAATGCATTGAAACTATATATTTAGTTTTTTGAAAATATAATTCAGATGTAATGATTTAAATTATTTTTATCATGCCCAAAGTGTTATGTTTGTATGTTTAGAAGATATCAAGGTGGCAGGATACTTGAATTTGGCAGCTGATTTCACACATAATTTCACGGATGGTCTTGCTATCGGCGCATCCTATCTCGCTGGCCAGAACATTGGCATTGTTACAACAATTACTATTTTACTTCATGAAGTTCCTCATGAAATTGGAGACTTCGCTATCTTGATACAATCCGGCTGCAGTCGTAGGAAGGTAAATTAAAAAAAAAACATTTTATGTATTCTGTATTTAATTATATTTTACTTATTTATGTGCTTTTGCAAATTAAATTATTTGTGTGTATTTATAAACATAAATACTGATATGCATACAAGCCATCATCTGCTTTATTATCATATTTGCTTTATGAGAACCAAATAGATTATTAAATAACTAAACAGTATTTTTGTAATTTTAATGTTTTCTGAAAGTATTAAATTTTATATACATTAAAAAGAAAATGACCGGTTTGAATAAGGCAGTGTAGCATCAATCATTATTTTGGTCAGGCATTTCAGTCCCATGAATTTGTATTTTAACCTCATATAAATATGACATTAGTAAGTTTAAATTTGATGATGGATCTAAAATTTTATTACAGAACCAGCTCAAAACTTACTTTACTTTTATTACAGAACCAGCTCAAAACTTACTTTACTTTTATTACAGAACAGTTAAAATTTTTTAGAACTTGCTTCATTGCAGAGTTAAAGTAATTTTGAATCAATGAGAAATTATTAATACTAACCCAATTTAATTTATAACATTTTACAGGCGATGTGTCTGCAGCTCGTGACTGCTGTTGGAGCAATTGCTGGCACCGCAGTTTCCTTGTTGGCTGAAGGTCTGGGTGAGTAATTGAAAGAACATTATTTTTTTTATAACCTAGTTTTTATAACTTAGTTTTTATAACCTAGTTCAGTTTAACCAAAAGTGCATTCAATGACTCTTGACACTCAAAATGGTTGTTCTTGTTTGAAAATTAATACTTGTGGCTTGGTGTAAGGATAATAAGTTAATAAGAAAATTAATTAAATTGTTAAAATGCAATAAATAAAGTATCGCATAAATGAACTTATCGTCAGTCTTATCAACAGGGCAATTAATCCACACGTGCCTGATATATATTTGTTTCATTTAACTAATTTTTTAACATTTCTATTTTTCTCATTGGAACAGATGAAAGTGCGACCAGTTTTATCCTGCCTTTCACTGCAGGAGGTTTCATCTACATTGCTACAGTTTCTGTTATTCCTGAACTCCTGTCGGACACCAAGTTGTGGCAGTCTGTAAAAGAAGTGGCCGCTCTTCTAGTTGGAGTATCTATGATGGTATTCATCTCTGCTTTAGAATAGATATGAACATTGAAAACATCAGTTTACAGAGTTACAACAATAAGAGCACAACTCCTTTTTTTGTTTCGAGTGGTTGTCTGTGTATATTTTTATATTGTCGAATACCTTAATAATTTGTTTGTTCTTCATCGGTGAATTGGTTTACACATCCCTTGTGATAAAAAAACAAACAAGAATTGTTCTAATTTCAGCATTACATTCCTAATATTACTATAGTGCAATAAGTGTCAACTTTTTTATGTACTTATTTAAGTTCTATAGAATTTTTATTTTGATTCATACTTCTAAAATTATTATCAAATAATGTCAACTTCCCTGTATTCAGTATTCTTTTATTGGTGGGGATTGGCCAAAATAGTATAGAACTTGAACCCCCAAATGAAATATTTATAATATATAAGTGTTGATTTATTATAAATATGAAAATATAATTTTCAGTTATCCTCAATTAAAAATAATAAGGTATGTATTAAAATATTTGGGTACAAAATCTTATTGTATTTTCTGGCAAATATGTTAAAAATATAAACATATTGATTGAATTGATTTTAAAAAATAAGAAATATATGTATGTGCTTGACTTGTAATAATTCAATCAAGACTGAATATATATATATATAAAATTTTACATTGTTGCTTGCTTTCCTTTTTTTTATTGTAAAAAAGGAGTATGTATATTTTTCATTAGGCCCCAAAAAATAAAATGTGTTTGAGGGAAATGTTTTAATATTTTATAGATGAATCTGAATACAATATGTATATTTTCTTCAAATGGCACATTTGAATGAGGAGAAGTATTCATGTGTATGTTTTATATTCCTTTGTTATGGTTTTTGTCTGTATGAAGCATCACATAATTCATCATGTTTAAAACTTTCTTTTCCTTCGTTGTATGAAGGTATCAATAAATGAAGTGAATTACATGAGTTTGTTTTTATTGAAATATTAACACCCACGCACTCAACATGTGTCAGAACTTAGGAAAATATTTTAATCTATACCGTTATTGAATCATTATAGCTAATTTAAATCAGAATTTGTTTAAAAGAATCTGTTTAAAATGTGTTTGTTTAAAAACTGTAATAATTCATTTCGTTCAATTTTCCATGTTTGAAAACTTGGATGAACAGATTCATTTAAGAAAAAATTACATTACCAAGAAGAATGAAGTAATATAAAGGGTATTAAATTTCAATTTATTAATTTTGGCTAAATTAAGCTAATATATTTATTTTTCTTCATATAATTTATCCCATTTTTATTTTGTATAGTTGAAATCAGTTTTATGTTGTTCTAATTAACTGCATCGTAATGGGGGTGTTTGTTATTAAAATGTAGATTTATAAACCTATTTTCATATCAGGAGAACATGAGGCCACAGGAGGTAGACGAGTTGGTTCCTGATACATCAGATATAAACATAGAGTTCTATGAAATTTTATTGGGGGAGTTTGTTATCAAGAAAGTGTAATATTAAATTAATTTATTTCCCTAACGGGTAGCCCACGCCATCTAGGGGAGAAACGCCAAATCTCGGTAGCCAAATTTTGGGTAGACAGCGTCATCTAGTAGCAGGAGCCTGAACTAATTGGCAGACGTATCAGGAGTCAACTCGTCTACCTCCTGTGGCCTCATGTTCTCCTGATTAAAAAATATGTTGTTTTTCAAGAAACCTACTTTTGTATCAGGAGAACATGAGGCCACAGGAGGTCGACCACTTGTTCCTGATACCTCGGGCAATTAGTTCGGCCGGCGGCTACTAGATGGCGCTGTATGCCCGCAATTTGGCTGCCGAGATTTGGCGTTTCTCCGCTAGATGGCGCGCGCTGTACCGAAAAGCAATAATTGTATCAGGAGAACAAGGCGCTGCAGGAGGTAGACGAATTGGTTCCTGATAGGTCGGCCATTTAGTTCAGGCCTCCGCTACTAGATGGCGCTACCGACCCCAAAATTCTTCCGCCGAGGTTTGCCGTTTCTCCGCTAGATGGCGTGCGCGGTACCGTTCAGGGAAATAAATTAAAATTAAATATTGCACCTTCTTGATTACAAACTCCCCCAATACGATATCAGTGCAGTTAATTAGGACAACTTAAAACTGATTTCAACTACAAAATAAAAATAGGATAAATAATCATCATTCTTCATGAATTTTATGAAAAAATAAATATATTTGTTAAATTTAGCCCCGATAGTGTCTATAGGACTCGTACTATACCCCCGGCCCCGCGACGCATCGCTAGTTAACATTAGGCCAAATATTACGCTATATTTATTTGTTATTGTTATCAATTAATTATTCGGTTTTTAGACAGGTTTCGTGAGGTTGTAGAAACAAATAAAACTGCGACATTTTTTTTTAGATAACAACAATGCATTTTTTTTATTCCGCCCGCAAACATATAACAGATTTTTAATAGTAAAGCTCAACACTACAATACCAATAAATATTTATTAACAAACGAACACAGCGATGTTATATAAAATAATAACATAGGTTGTAGTTGTAATGGCGGCGGTACTGGTGTCTGATAGTTTTGTGGCTGTCGTTTTATCAATGTGGATTCAATCCCTTTATTGTGGGCGAATCCTTTCGTTTTTTTTTTTTTATTAAGCTCAAACATACAAAGGCCAACAACGAGATAACGCACTTTTTTTTATAACTGCAAGTGAACGTATTATTGACTGTGTAACCTGGTGTATGTACATAAAGCAGACTGATATAATCACAATATCATTGTCATTAATTATAGAAAAAGCTCGAATATAATTGAAGTGTTTTAATCCAAAAAACGTTAGTTGTAAAAAAGTACCGAGTATTTGTTTATTTTTTGCTAATAATTTACAATCATTTTATTATAGGGATGAACTGCCCTTAAGTTTAAAATTGTTTCAAACAAGATTTGTAATGGGATCGGTGGACTATGTACAAGATGGAAGTTAGCGTAGTTTTTTTTTTCAACAAACAGGAGATATTGCAAATTTTAACAATATTTATATTCAATTTCAACAGTCTAAAACATCTTATATTAAAAATTTTTTTCTTGGGTCAGGTTCAAATTGTCCTATTTATTTTGAAGCTGTGACTATGTCTAAAATAGGCAAGCTTAGTTCTAGTTTATTATCGAAACGAGTATTTCATTTTTTTAAACATGTATCGTGTTTCATATTTCAATTAAAACTGTTCCGTTTGTATATCCCTTTTTATATACATATACATACATGCATATACATATATCTCAGATATACGTACATATGCGTGTACACACGTGTACATTGTTTTCTAACCGTAAATGAATTACAAATTAAGAGCACGGCTGCTCCCCGCACTGATGATATAAGACATTTTCAAGATACTTAGCTAGTTATACGGTGGAGGCTAATAAATCTTTCGCACTCTTATGCGAACAAAATGAGTTGTTTTTTTTTTTACAGGTAGCACAAAATGTATAAAACTTTTTCGATTGTCTCATTTTCTTAATCATACATATTTTATATATTTGATACTCAAATTTCGTTATATAAAAAACTAATTATTTTGCGCTTTTTATGTAATACTTTGAAATCCCTGTCCACATCATTTATTGTTTACGCATTGAGTACAATTTTATTACATATATATATGTGTATATACATATATATATATGTACACATATATATTTACATATATATTAGATATAAAACGATTTAAAATTTTCAAATTGAAAAACTACATTGTCGATAAGGTTCGAAACAATCGACGGCTTTGTTTAAAATTGTTACATTCTTAGTTAAAATTTATTCTATAGGTTTTTCCGCCTATTCACTAGGAAGCGTCTTAGTACAAGTTGTAGAACGCTTTCTCAATTCCGCATTCATTTCCCGAATTCTTGTCTCTCTAATCAGTTCATATTTTCATTTCTATTTTAATCAACGAACGGCGTCCGTTTATAACCCGGAACGGGGTTTATAAATCTCAAAGGGAACGTCAGAAACAAAAATCAATTACACAATTTTTAAGGTTTATCGGAAGTTCATTTTCGGCCAGGGCAGTTTTCGCGACGGGATCGACATTTATAAAAAAAGTTGAAACGGAAAATCGGGGTTTTATTATCATTGCAATTTTTCTAAAATACATATACATATATATGTATATACATACATATATATATATGTACGCGTATATCACTCTCTAGAGAACAAACGAACGAAAACATTTACGACACTATCAAACCTAAAACTATGTATATAACATCGGCCCAAATGTGAACACATGCACTTTTTAAAATTTTATATATATATATATATTTATATATAGGATCGAGATATTTTGACATATATTTTATATACACGCATATATACAAGTTTTATCAAAAGAAGAAACAATTAGGCTTTTCAAAATGTCGACTGTACTTGAGAGATACAGCGAGAGAGAATGGCGCCTCCCGACACCGAGTAATTTTTATAAATTCGTTACATTTTTTTTTATTTTTTAGAAAAATATTCTTTCTTTATCCTACACCGATTATACAACAGTAATGGCCGCGATATCGTCCACCACTTTCGACCTTGTTCGGATTCGGTTGGTTTCCTCTCTGTCTTTTATACCGAAGGCTTAAGGCAGTCGCGCGGAATTCCAAAATAGTGGGAACATAATTGGAGTACATTTATTGTATTTGTCGACTCCGGTGGACTGTTTTATAAAGCCCGTTTTAGGGTTGTGAAATTTAGAGTCGGCCAGAGATTCCGCCGCTCTCACAGATCCGCGCTCTCACAATTCGACTCGCTCTAAATCGGATAGCGGGTTTCGAACCGATACTAAAAGACAGCGCGATATATATTCGCTATTCTCGAAACATAAACATGGATTATATATATTATTGATCCGGAGTTGTGTCGAACGTATTAAACTATTGAAACCGGAATTAATTATAGAAATAAATAGAGGGCGTGTACATACTAGATCGACTGTTGCGATATCTTGGATCGATACGTCGAAATTGCTGTCGGCTTTCGGTTGAAAGAATGCTGTGGAGTAGCTCTAAAGTAGTTCAGTAAGTGTAGCGGTGGTGGACGCCCGATGGTTCTTAGCCCGTCGGGGACATCTCTCTTCTCTCTCTTTCTCTCTCCCTCCCAATATTTTCACGCTCTCTCTCTCTCTCTCTCTGTCGCTCAGACGTGGAGGAGGAGGAAGGAGGAGCCGGCGGCCGGAAGGAGGACGACGAGAGAGAGAGACGTCTCGGGCCATTCAGTCGAATCAAGTCCGCCATCTCGACTTGCTTTCCCCTCCTATTCGTTGCGGTCGAGGTTAAGGCACTTGGAGAGGAATTCCTCCATCGAGTTGTACAGGTGTTCGAGCACGCCGGTCAGGTCGTGATCCTGGTCGGCGTAACTCTGCAAAAGTATACGTAAGGTATAACATCATGACCCCGCGATATTCTCAACGCCTCACGCAAATTCGGTCCGCTCTAGTCTTCAGTAGCGCCACCGGACCATGTCGGCTATTCCTTCGACAGGAAGGCCTTGTTCCTCAGCAGGAGGGTGAAGAAGGAGAGGAATGGTTCGAATCGAGGGTTCATCCACTCGTATGACAGTTTAGAGGGCAGTATTGGAGTGTACGACATCGTCGATAAATAATAAATAAATTTCGGATCGAATGAGAATTTGGTCCAATACAAATAATAAACATTTTATCTTTCACTAAATATACACGGGATAACGGCGGTATTTCTACTTTATTTGTATTGTTCATAACGTTGGTATGGTAAAGGAGGAATGAATTGGCTATGGCCCAGTTGTAGAGGCCTAATAACACCACTTTCTCGTTATCAACGCGGGACCGCCGAAATTTTAATTCTGCAGAGTGTTTTGTTGTTACGCGAAAGCCGCTCAACGATCAATTTTCGTTGTTACGCTTGTAGACGTGCCGAGATGCATGTCCGCGTACGACTCGAGGTCAGGAAGCGAGCGATTTTCAAGTACGCGGACAACTCGAGCACTGATAAGAGATGAGAGCGTTTAATGAGATTTGAAACTCGGCGATCGGCCGAAAAAGTTGTGTACCGCCGACGGGGAATTGAAAAAAAACTGTTCACTTTACCTGATATCTGAAGAGTACGCCCTGATCTGTGAGCGATGTTGCGAGGGCGGCGCTGTGGACGTAGGGGACCGAGATGTCGGCGAGGCCGTGAACCAAGTAGAGCGCCATCTTGTCTATGTGCTTGGTCCTCTGCATGGCCGCCGCCTCCACGTACAACTTGTAGTTGTCCTTCGGGATGCCCAGAACACGCTCCGTGAACGCCGAGTCTGCCACCCAGTCGACACCACTTTATAATACGCTCCCAGATTTAGCGTACCTTTTTTGTCGTCCCCGAGGGGTTGCAATACCGTAGATTTCGTCTGTTTCTGTCCCCTCTCGCCGGTCTGGTCTTTTGTAGCGGTGTTAGTCACTTTTGGCACTTTGGATGTTTTTCGGGCATCCTCACTGCCCACTGTCACTGTCACATGTACTGTAGTGGTTGTCTGTTTGTCTGTTGTTTGGGTGATTTTATTATGGGGGAGCGGTTTAGGGGTGAGGTGCTTAGAGGGGCGAATATAGCGTCACTTTGGGAAAGGTAACGGCATTTTTGAAACGAAATATACATCTTAATGCGCGTAAAGAATAAATTACAGTACTTGATTAGACAACTACAGAAAAAATGGACCATTTTCTTGTTCATTTCAAACGATCGTGTCCACACTGAGAAAGCGATGCTTGCATCGATTCTAGGCTTTATTAAGGGGGATATTTAATTGTGTCACTTTGATTTTGATAAGATATTCTACTGACTGTAATATAGCCACTCGGCGATGGGGGATATGGCTATTCCGCACTTGAAGAGGCTGTGCTGGGAGCTGAGCGCCCTTATAGTGATGTAGCCGCCGTAGCCGCGGCCCCAAACCGCTATCCTCGTCCTGTCGAAAAACTTGTGGTGTTCCAATAGATACCTGCAAAATGAGAAATATACAGAAACAACTGGATACGATAAAACGTTGAAACAAACACAAATGGAATCATCGACCGATGTAAAGAAAATGGACATCGATCATCGATCGATTAATCAACGAGTGTTGAATACTAAGATCTAGGGAGTGAATAACCTGGTTGTTAGCATTATTAACATTATAAAAATGATAATAAATATTTAATAAATATTATTTACAATCAATCCGAGTAGAATAGGGCAAATACATTTCTAGACCTTCCCGCGTTTAATGCGGCTTACTTGAAGTCTGAACTATTGCTTATGAAGTTTAGCTTTGGGTTGTCTTTCTCAATCTTCGATTATTATTAATTGAATAATTAAATTACGCGTTTAAAACTGATATACGTTATATTGACCCGTCCTTTATCCTCCGGCTTTCAGTGAGCCTAATATGCCGGAAGCCGCTGTCTTTGTTATTATACGGAATGGGACATTAAAATAAATGGATGAAAATCATGCATGCAGGTTGCGAGTGTCATATTGTGCGATCGTCGTTTTATAGCGAACAATAATAACATTTATCGATAAATTCATAGTACGCTTTCGACTGTAGGGCTCTCGTCTTGCCCGACTGTAGCTCCTATTGACACGAGATATAGCTATAATTTGACAGAAAACAGGTTGAAATTTGATATTTGTGGTATACCTGAGGGCGAGAAGGTAGTCTTGGACTTGTGTAGTGCTGCCTATCCTCCTGTTGATGGCCCTGCTTCCGCGGCCTATCGAGCCGCCCACGTCCAACTTGACGTAGACGACGTCGAACCTGCTCGACATGTAAGTGCCCCAATCGATGTTGTAGCGTTCGCTCACCGACTCGCTGCCGGGCCGACCGTCTCTGCAAAACGGAAAACGGGACACGGTCGTTGGATAATTGTAGAAAAATGAAACGCCGCTTTAGAGAGCGTAGCACTGAATTAGTCATAGCCAGTAACGTCGTTCCGGAAGAAAAGACTTTGAAACATATTCAAATAATAGGCAAGTCAAATAAAATTCTAGTAATAAAACTAACACGAATTATTAGATAAATGTTACCTTAAACATTCTGTCACTATAGCTCAATATTCAACAACCTTCGCAACAAGCCGTACTCAAATAATATCCAGTCATATATAAAATCATCGTAGGCAAAATGCAAATTAAAATTTCCTCCAATATGCCGTTGAAAACTGCCGCTATCGGTTGTTGAATTTTAATATTTGTAATACTGACTATAGTGACGACTGAAAATTCATTAATAGTATTATTATAGAATATAATATTATAATATATATAGAATATAATTTTTTAAACTAAAAATCGCACACTTGCGGTCGGTAACAGTACACTTTAATGCAGATTGATCTAAGTTGCATTATTTCATCAATTCTAATTATAAAATAACAATTGTCTCGCGTAGTAAATATTCCGAAGTGAATATTCGGCGGCGGCGCATGCGGATTAAGCCCTACAAGTTGGGACTTCGGGTCCCCGACGACAGATGGCATAGCGCTTCGCTAGCTTCGCGTTACACACGAACGCGAACCTGCATATACGAGACGAAAAATGATGATGAGATGAGGGTTTAATCTTATGTCGTTTGCATTTTATATTTTAGTCGTATGTACGTTTCATAGTACTACGCTAGTTACATATAGCCGAGAATTATTAGTGATCTTCTATCCCCACTCGCGTTTTGCCCCTTCGGTAGACCGGTTTCGGCAAAACGCCATCTTTCAGAGCCTAAATTAATTACGATATAAAAGTTTACGCTCACCGTGGGCGCTGCTTTGATGGGTTAACTTCCATTCAAAAAATAATTAAATAATAAATTAAATCCGCTACTTATATTATTACCGTATTTCATCTTTAAACGTGAATCAGTGTAGCAGTGTACAGTCGGTAAGTAAGGTTTATATAATATATATATATCTGTGATAGTTTATTTACTAGGGTTATTATCGGGGTCAAATTATTGTTAAGAAGTGTCCGATTATATTATCAATTAATGATTAATCCGAACTTATTAGTAATGGATAGCGGTCTCGTAATTTTGAGGCGAATTGGTTTGATGTTTTAAGAGAAAATAGAAGCTATGCTGAAATTATAGTTGTAAACTGTATTCCACTACTGTATAAACATGTTTTTAAAGTTGGTTTTAGTTTAAAAAAAAGAGGTGTTACATGTGAACGAGAACGGGGTAGGCGGCGTCCCTGAGCTCTTCCCTCCAGCTGGGCGGCAGCAGGAGCTGCACCTGTGCCCTGTAGCCGTGGGCCAGCGGCACCTCGAACGTGCGCTGTTTGGGCAGTGCCAGCTCCCTCAGCTTCTCGCCCAGCTCGCCCCTGATGTTGAACAGGATCCTGAGCAGCTTGTGGTCGTAGCTGCTGTGGACGCCGGCCAGGGGGAGGCCGGGGCCGTCGCACTGCAGTATATAACGGGTCACGCCGTCCTTCAGGTCTGTTAACACATGTGTTAATGAAAATGAGAATGTTCGGTGGTTCCCCAGTTATTTTGAGAAATCCACGCGCGGTTAATTCGAATAAAAAGATTTTACCGTAGATTTCGTGTGTCGGTTTCAGCGAGACGAGACAGAAACACACGAAATCTACGGTATTCCAACCCCTCGCAGACCACAAAAGAGGTATGTTAAGCTAAAAAGATTTTAATTTTTAATAACACGAATGTAATTCTGATAGAGAATCTACTAGTTGGTGAGGGAATCACGCGGCCATTTGGCTGTAGAATCAAAGGAGTGGAATGTGGGATGGTTTGGAATGCGAAGTGGGAGGTGACAGTTCGCGATTTTACGTAGGTGTTGCGGGGATTGAATTTTGTAGGAGTTAAACGGCCCGGTGGATCCCCACACACTCGATTCCGTATCCCCCAATTTGGATTCACAATATAGCTCTCAATTATTCATTTGTTCGTATGTAATAGTCGCTGTCAAGTAGTCTAAGTAGGGAGTAACTAATTTCAAGAATCAGTAACCGGACAGACCGGAGGAAATCGCAAAAAAAGGCTGCTGTATAATATTGAGTATATATAGCGTCGATTGATGACTAGGTTGACGGACTTACCGTTGAGCTGTAGGGGCGGTATGTGTGCAGAAAAATATGAGCAGTTGGTGTAGGTGGAAGCGTTGTGCTTGAGGTACTTGAGGAGGTCGCAGGTGATGCACTCTGGCTGAGTCCTCAGCGGCTCGTCGGTCGCAGGGTCCTTCACGACGTACATGTGTCTCTGGCCAGGCCTCGTTTCGTGGCTTCCCAAGTAGTAACTGAAAATTTTAACTTTCTCTAAATCGCTTTCGAAAGCGTACGCATTTACAATGATTTAGAATGACAATTGTGTAGAAAAAACCCAAAGAAAAAACAGAAAAAGAATAATTGTTCGAGGGCAACGATAATTGGAAATCCAGCCCTCCAATATGGAAGGCTGTAATTTATGGAAAATATACAGGACTTTTTCTTAATTCATTAGTTTTTCCACTCCCGTGAAAATTTGAGCTCCGAGAAGATATTGAGGGTAATATTTAAGTGTATTAAGAGAGTGCTGGATTCTCCCCCACAGTTGCTAAGCACTAGCGATTCAACAAATAAACGGTAATAACTAATTTGAAGACCTGAGCTACATGTACGAAACAAATTTTTCATCTGGTCAAAATTAAGTATAACAGTCTATTAACAGTGCAAAAGATATTGTACATTATTTGATCTCTGTGTTTCGAGGTAATTGGCCGTGGACAGAGTTTTATTGGGCGAGATTGGCGTGAAGAACAGAACGGTGGGTTTAGAGGAGGGGAGTGACTGAGGTAGATACATATCTATCTAACAGTCCCAATACTCCACGTTACAAAGTCTCCCGCCGCTCGATTCCACCTGTTGGCCGTCTCTCGAGACAAATTTCTTCGTAAATATTTGCCGAAGCCTCCGCCCGGCCGGGGATTAAATATCCCGCTTATAACTATAACTCGATTGTCGCCGGCTCGAATTAGAATTCAGTTTTACAAGAATCAATTAGCGTGAAATCCGGTCCGGTAATGATTCCGTGCCAACTCGGACCCGGATGCGTTTTTTTTAGTATCAGGCCGATCGCAAAAGTGAAAGTAATAATCGAGTTTCAGACTCATCACTGCACGATAGTGAATCTAAATTGGAGGTCAAATCCCCCCCCCTCCACGTCCTCTTTCACTATCCCCAAAACGATCCCTTTGAATTCGAAGGAAGGCACCGGGAGGACTCCCAGTCGGGAGGACTTTGTCTTCTGTTTGACGAAAAAAAGTCATACTTACACGAGGTGGTTGACGTAGTCCCAAGCGAGTATCTTGGTGACCTGGTACCTTCCGTGCGATATGACTGCTATCCGCTGCTGTTTCAGGGTGATGTGCTTGATGTGGGTGTAGACGTCGGTCTCGCCCTCCTGAACTTGGGCCATCACCAGGAAGCTGCCCCCGTCTTCGGAGAACACCGGGTGCGATTGAATATCGATCCAACCGTTTTCGGCCGCCCTTTCCGAATGGGTCTGCCGAACGCGTGAAAAATTATTTTTTTCGAGTAGCCAACAAAATTTTATCAGGTATTTTATATTTCGACTAGAATATTTTCATTCAAAACTATATTCTCGGCGGTATGAATTTTTTTCCGCGATAAATAAGTCGAAAACTCGCGATCTTATTGAAAAGGTATTACACCGTCAGGCGCACAATCCGAAATATTGAAGAATATTTCTTGGACTGTATCGTGGAGATGTAACATTGTGAAAATTTTCGCTTATTGAAGGTATTGATTCGGCAAGACAATCGGATGAGATGCGTTGACAACACTCATAAACTTTAAAAACGTAACAAAGTGGAACGTTTAACTAAATGGTTTGATGGAAATTCGCTAAATCTGAGGCCAAAACAACAACATCGAAGGACACTATCATTATCATTGGCTGAATTAATGCATTTTTCGAACGATTATCTACCAGTATAGAAAATAGTATAGGAGACAATTGTTTGAACTTTAGTAGAACGAAGAATGGAGTACATCGTCAAGTACTTTTTTTATCGATCAACTATATTGAGCAACAGAAATATATCCCGAAGTGAAGCAATGTTTATCATATTTCTAATCCACCTGTACTAAATAAACATAATTGAAATTCTACTGTTGACTGAGAGTCTAACCTCTGTGCATTCCCAGGTGGGTTCGTTGCAATAGGATATGACGCTGACGTTCTGCGATCTGTTGATCCAGACGGCGGAGACTTTCGTGTTGTCCCTGTTGACCCATCCCGCCGACGTTAGGTAGTACTCCCTGAAAAAGACAAACATCCGTACTGAACCAAATTTCACGGGAAAACAGCCATGAGAAACAAATGTACGATCCAAAACTAAAGATTTACCTCCTAAAAATTCGGCTATATTTAACTAATTTTGTGCCATGTTAGTACTGTACATACAATACAGTAAGGCCTGTATCCTGTAATCTGTTGACGAATTCCTACAGTAAAACAGGAAGAGACATAAGAAACCAAAATTTGATACTCACTGTTTATCAAAAAATGCCGGCGGTTTGAGCTCGATATGCGGCTGTTCGAGGTTGGTCAGGTTGGCCAACATGAGCCGTACCGTCGGGTTGGGAGTTCCAGGCTGCTCCAGACCGCCGAACACAAAACAAAACCATCATCAGTTTTATCCAACCCAACCTCTACCCTACAGTCTGTATTAAATCTGTACCCGTGTAAATAATCGCTTAATATTCGACTTATCACTTTACAATATCACTTTGCGTCAGACGAGTTGATCCCCAGAGTCGCTGCGGCAACGAAAAGGGCGTGCTTTATACAAAGTTGAGTACGGCAGTTTAAGTAGTGCTTGTTTCCGAAAGTTTCGAACAAAGGTAGAACGGACAAGAAAATTAAGATAACAATGAGATAAAAACGAAGAAAAGTAAAAAAAGGAAAAGGGAAGAGAAAGAAGGTCAGAAGAATATATGCCGAGGAAGAAATACGGAGGAACAAGCGAGACATATAATATCCAACAAATCGAGGTTTTAAATCTTAATTTGGAAATAGAAACAACCCTAAGTTACCAAATATTAGGGTGCAAACGTGCGTTGCAGTTTATTTACAAATATCTCCATTTATATTTCACGTAAAAATAAATCATTGAAGATGGCAAAAAATTGCTATTCTAATTTTAATTAGAAAGAAAGAAAGTGAGGTTTAGAAAGTGATATAATGTCAAATTTAATAGAAATATCATAAAATCAAAGGGCGTGGCCTTACGCTTGTCAGGTGCCAGATCTTTCAATAATGTGTTTCCTGTGGCATTTCACGCAAAGATCAAAATGTAGAAAACAAAAGACTAATCGTAAAATTTAATAAATTCTTCATTCGTTGCTAAAATTAGAGAACATTTTTTTACGTATAATTATCATATACATTTATCTATTTTATATCGTGCAGGAATAAATTGTAAATAAAATATTCGCGGACTTTTAGGTAACCCATCAAGTGCACCTAACGAACTTTAGTTAAGTACATTTCCGCACCACCATCAGGGGCACTAGTTTATCAGTGCAAGTGTACCGAACGGACTTTAGTTAAGTACATTTCCGCGCCACACTCAGGGGGGCGCTAGTTTATCGGTACAAGTGTACCCAACGAACTTTAGTTAAGTACATTTCCGCGCCACACTCAGGGGGGCGCTAGTTTATCGGTACAAGTGTACCCAACGAACTTTAGTTAAGTACATTTCCGCGCCACACTCAGGGGGGGGATAGTTTATCGGTACAAGTGTGCCCAACGGACTTTAGTTAAGTACATTTCCGCGCCACACTCAGAGGGGCGCTAGTTTATCGGTACAAGTGGACACACAAAACTAGCGCCCCCTGAGGGTGCTGCGGAAATGTACTTAACTAAAGTTCGTTGGGTTCACTTAGGCAGATTAACTAGATTACTGAAAATAAACGACAAAATCTTAAGCCGATTAACAAAATCTATCCCAATGCAAAGTAGTCCCAAAAAACACAATTAACAAGACAAATATGTATATACACACGACATTCTACTCGCACGTGGGCACCTGACCATTTACAACAGGCCCCTAGACACTTAATCAGGAAGCGGCCGTTGTTCAAGAGTGAATCACCGAAACTTTGTCCTATAGTGTTCTCTGGAGGTATCCCAGTACCGCTCGTAATCAATTCGAATTTTCAACTGATGAAAAGCTCCCGGTACCCACACCCAGGGTTCAGTTCAAAACGGCGGACAACTAAGTTTTCAATCAATTGGAAATTTCAATCGGATTCGACCGACTAATTCCAGGCAACCGACTGTAAAGAATTGAAGGGTATGGGGTGCTTTAAGAGAACGTGAAAAAAACGGAGACAGACCCAAAAAATGAGACAAAATGGGAGACAGAGAGAGAGAGAGAGAGAGAGAGAGAGAGAGAGAGAGAGAGAGAGAGAGAGAGAGAGAGAGAGAGAGAGAGAGAGAGAGAGAGAGAGAGAGAGAGAGAGAGAGAGAGAGAGAGAGAGAGAGAGAGAGAGAGAGAGAGAGAGAGAGAGAGAGAGAGAGAGAGAGAGAGAGAGAGAGAGAGAGAGAGAGAGAGAGAGAGAGAGAGAGAGAGAGAGAGAGAGAGAGAGAGAGAGAGAGAGAGAGAGAGAGAGAGAGAGAGAGAGAGAGAGAGAGAGAGAGAGAGAGAGAGAGAGAGAGAGAGAGAGAGAGAGAGCACTGTTGGGTACCGGACGGTGGTGGTAGTTGGGAATGTTGAGTGTAGCTGGGAGGGCGTGTTGTCTCCCAGCCAGGGGTAGGCGAAGGTCCTGACAACGCTGTCGTTGAACTGGGTATACATCAGGTGAGATCCGTCTTCGGAACACCAGAGGCACCGGCGGTCGCCCCCGAGTATCTCCTCTGAAAACAACACAACACAAATAATCAACAGAGCAGTTTCTAAATACGTCGGATGTGAAAAATAAAACTTTAAATCAGTGCGCTCAAAGGCTGGACTGCTTTGAAAACGCAGGCACCAGCTACGCGTTTCGACTGATAAATAATCGACCTTAAGATTTATAAACACGTAACGGAAGAATGAAACGTGTACACACTGGATATAGCTGTTAAACAGCTAAATCACGGTATTATTAAAAATTGTGTTTATCGGTTAAAAGAACTTCGTAGATTTGTTTATTCTAACAGCAGTATAACACGTAGAACGTTCAAAGTAGTAATTAATTACAAGAAATACTTGTTTGTTTGTTCCAATAGAGTATCGGTATGAATAAGCGGGTGGGGGAGGAGCCAATTTAATTTTTCTTCATTTTAAACAAACAACCCCTCTCTGACGTTGTTAATTCGTGGTGAGCGCGGCTCACGCATCATCAAAGCGGTGAGTGGATGACGTCGGTAATCTCTTACGGGAGATAAGGCTTTATGGGGGTGCGGCGGGGGTGGGTGGGGGTGGATGGAGTAAAGAAAGAGGGATAAAGGGGTAAGAAAGAAGGATAAGGAGGGAGGAGGGAGGGAGGGGGGAGGAAATAAAGGGAGGAGCCCGGGAGATTACATCCGAGTGTGGCTAGCCCGCCACAGATATAACGTCCGACCCCCGACGTTTTCTAGTTGGGCCCCTACTCCTGATTAGCACCCCCATTCAGATACGTGTTTATTGTTTCCTTGTCTTCCTGTCCGACCGTTTCGCGGACGTATTAAAATCTTCCCGGTTTCAACATTTAATCTCTGAGAACCGTCGACTACTCCGCCTCCGGGCGAGCACTCGAGCATCTCCCTCGGGAACTTTTACAATGTGCATACATTTAGTTCGGACGTTATTGTCGCACTGTAAATTATCAGATACGAATTAATGGCGATCGTGAACGCTATCTCAACCTATCACCGGTAATATTCTCGCGTGGAATCGTTTAGACAAGTCACGACATCGCTTCGTGTATTCCGTCACATGAGACTTTTTATAAAAAAAAAAATACCTCCAGCGGGGTTTTCTGCGTCGTACCGTTATTTAAAAAATTGCGTGTAACACCAATAAAGTATATTATCGTTACGGGGTATCGCATTATGAGATTATAAATAATGCCATCGAGGTTGGCCGTGCGGATGGAGACAAAGATTAAGTCAGGAATTTCGACGGACAGTTCTGAACTTATCCCACACGCAGACTGTATATTCTACCGTAAATTCGATATTCGAGGATTGATGACGATTAACCGTGGGGCGAACCAGTGAAGTGAGTCTACCGGGGGAGTAATTCCTTATTAGGGGGGTTACAAATGAGGGGCGGCATATAACAAGCGGAGGTATAACGTCGGTCGTTGTTCAGTCGGGTGAAATGGCGGCGTTCAGCCACCGCCATCCCCAAGCCCCAGGCTAATCTCGACCCAACAAATAGCCGCCACACCGGTGACGTCTCCATCCCTTTCTCCCCTACCTTCCACCCCCGCATCGTTCACTCCCTACGTCAGTTTTCATGCTCGGGTCTTCCTGGAAAATAAAAAAAAATTCCGAACACCGTGTCTATTTCCTCTCTCAAAATCTCCTATCGAAAGGTCATTATACGGGCCAAAATTAGGAAAATGGCTATTAGAGCTATGCTTGAACTGAAAAATAAATAAATTCCAAACAGCTTATTGTTTAAAAATTACAATAGTAATTCCTGGAATGTTCAAGAGGAACTAATTGGTTTCGTCTTTGTTATAAGAACACTGGACTGCGACTTATGTCATTTATTTCATTATTAGGTATTTTATTTTTGTCGACTGATCTCAGGAAGGGCCCCTGAAAGCCGTGGGTAGTCAACAATAAGAACTATATATATCTGACCCCACCAGCGGGCAGTCCGCGAAGTCTTCGAACACTCGCACGAACTTTCATCATACAGAACTTCATATCGAAACTTACATTGGCGAACTGAGGGTTAGCGGCCTTTATATCCAGATTAGGTCGGGAAGTGACAAACCGGAGGATTTCAATTGAATACGCTGGTTGAATGCAGGTTCTGGACCTGTTTGGAGATCAATCGGCAATCAGTTCTAATTTGCACTTGCTGCGCTCCGTACTCGGGGGGCTGACCCCGTTCGATCCCCAGTTGCTGACTTGTAAGTTTTCAATCAATTGCAAATTTGAATAGCAAATATTCTTCCCCTTGCTCACTATAACCGTCTATTTGTCGTTCTAAAAAAAGGTTGCAACCAGCGGCATTATTTTTTCTTTTTAGTATTATTGCGAATAACTAATTAATTAAATTCTTAACTGTAGCCAGAATTTTATCCTCCGGTAAAATACGGTAAACGAACACCTTAAAAGGTAATGGTAACATCTGCAGTAATGACCCAAGCGTTATTCTGATCGTGAGTAAGTAAGCCGTTTATTTAATATAGGCAGGAATCATCGTGCGGATGATGATTAAATTACGCTTTTTCTTTTAACCTCTCACTTTGCGTTTTCAATTTTTTATTTCCAAGGATCCCACTTTCTTCATTGTTCGGTGAAAAAGAAAGTTAATCGTATTTGCGAATAGAAATTGGCCCGGTAAATATTGTACGGGGAGTCATTCTGATTTATTCTATAAAAGGTAAATTGACCTTTAACGCTACCGGCCATTATTTCGGGGGCAATCAAATATTATACTATAATTATCGGTCAATTATCCGCTCGAGGGCCCAACAATTAACGACTTGCCTAATGGCGAATAAATCGTTCATTTTTAACCTCGGCGGCCTCCCAAACTGACACGATTTCTGGGCATTAGAATCGAGCCTTTCCTCTAGTGACCGCGGTCGTAATTGACTCGCTTCAAACAAGTGTTCACCTCTCGTATTAATTTCCAACCGGAGTGTTTTTAACGCCCCAACCTAAATTTATTTATTAATATTCACATTCCTTTCACACTATTCCGATATTTAACATCCCGACACCTTCCTCGCTTCTTATGCGGATGACAAAAAAAAGCCTCTGATCCTTATCTAGTTAGCCTACATCATCACATTCCCTACAAGAACGCCTTTCCCTCATAGGAAGCTAGCCCAGGAAATTGCCAAAAAGCTGCACTTTTACTCTGACTAGAGCTCCTATCTAGTAAGGGCTGCAGTAGGATTACCATCGAGTACATTTGTGTCACTGTCACTAAATATAATTTTACATACGTAATATCTCATCACTACATCCGAAAAAAGGGAACACAACTGCTTAGCGGGTATTGAGTCTAGTTACAGCGCGTGGAGAGCTTCGAGGGATTTTAAGAGACGAAGTCTGCGCAACAACGACGGTCAAGTTTTGAAGGTTTTTTCCCCTCAAATAATGTAGAGAAATCGGTGGGTTTCACAGCGCATACACGGTGTAGGGCGTTAGGGAAGTTTAATTCCGGTAGAGCGACCGCTGTTTGGATAAATAGAATCGGGCGGGGGGAGAAAATCTGTGCCCCGGTTGAGGATTCAGGCGACTCGGGTGCCAGTGACAGCTCCCCCAGGAGATAGGCGACCGGTACTCATTGCCCCACTGGGGATTATGCATTAAATTCCGCCCTTACACTAATTATAAAAGACCCCGCGAACATGAATTTCCCACGGGCCGAATAGACTCAATCGCTCACAGCAATCATACCCAGTTTCCTATTGTAGAAATTACGTATATCATCGTTACGGTTATTTTCTATAGAAACCTCAGCAATACGTTGAAATGTAAGGCAACGGATTTTCGAATAGTTCGGGCCAATCTAACTTGACTGTCTTTTGTCGGTATTTATCTGTTCTGTAGGACTGTAAAAAATATGAAATAAATAACAAATTCTGACGTTTTCTGTCGTTCGGTACACAGGCAGACCGGTTTCGAACAGGTACTTGGAATACAGGATGAAGTGCGGTGATAGATCATTAATATCCGGTTTAATGATTACGCGGCGAAAACAACTATTGAATTTTTTGACGAAATATTGCCGCTTCGGGATGGCGTGAACGACACCTGCAAAGACATTCCTCGGGCTAAAAATTAACGTTTCCATTCCTTTCTATATCGGAACCGAAACCGTCCGCCCAGTCTCATTAGAGCGGATCGATCCCAATTAAACGAGGACGAGAAAGTAATTAGAGATCTGGGACCCGAGGGCCCTTCTTATTCTCTGTAAACTGTAAAATAAGTTTTCGCCGAGGGGCCGGAGGACAACTGAGAGAAGTTGGCCGTTATAGGGTCGGAAGAACAACGCGCGGGAGGGAAGGCCATCACACTCCAGAGAGCATTCCCATCCGAATTTAGAGGAGGGATCTAAAGTTTAGATTACAAAAAACTAAAGTAAATAAATTCAACCACAAATGGGGAAACACCGAGTTGGAAGTATCGGGCAGCGTTAAGACAAGTCACCGGGGACGACCGACGCGTTAATTCTGAATTAACAAAAGGGCTTATCCTACTTTTTGTCTTCATCTTAAGCCGGTTGTTAAACGTATATACATCGCTTTCATCCACCCCTGAGAATCGTACCGATTGATTTTGCATTTTTACTCGCCGAACCCGGTAGTAAAGTCTACGTTTTGCGAATTTCGCGATAAAGTTGCCGAAATGTTCGTAGCGATAAGATGTTACCACAAGAATCGCTCCTCATAATCTCAATTTCAATATTAGGGAACAAAATATGGGCGGGCGCTAAATCTAGTTATTAGAGCGGTGCGATTGCGCCACTGCTACAGGAGAGAGAACAGTCTGTAACTGGAAATCGGAGCCGAAAATCGCGAAAAGACGAAAATAAAATTGCGCAACATTACCCCACTAGAGTTTTGTAAAAATTACAAGTCAGAGAGTATTTAGTGGTTATTTGGACCGGGCTAAACTAGACAGAGTACTAATTATTAGAAACATAAAAAGGGAATCTATTATAAGCTTGTTATGCGTAAAATAACTATACCTTGATATAGCCAGTCGGGTACGCCATTGTAGATAACTCCCGGCTGTCCGGTGAACGTCAGCCTGTGGTTTGTCTGGTCGATGGGCGACAGTCTGAGGTAGACGTCGTTGTTGGAGACGAGTACGATCCTGGTCGTGTTTCCGCACCACCAAGCGCCCTCCAGCCTGCGCCACTCCTCCACCTTAGAACTGGAGCCGGGCTCGCTCAGCCGCACCGGGATGTGGTGGCTTGAACATCGCACAAATACACCACCCCCCCGTTAACTAAACTCAACTTACATATAGGCGGCATATGTACTCAACAGCTTATCCAATATATACCGGCAGACGGCGGTCAAAATGCATCGAGACGCATTCAACCGTCAGTAATATTTAATATTAAGTTAGTATAGTAAAATATCGTCCGCACTGTCACAACCCTGCTATATCAACTACCGAAGAATTTATTCACGATGAAACGTCTATCAGGTAATAGCCGTTTAAGACGTCTATCGGGTAATAGAGGTAATATTACAACAGTTAGGTTACTTTTTATTTTTGTTTTTTAGGGCTGGATTGTACAATTTTCCCATACGAAATTGGTTTGCTGTCGCTCGCGGCAGTAGTAACAGTGCAGTGACAGGTTCGGAACGCTACTGACGATTTCGGAAATCCGAACAGAAATAATCGTACGACATTGAATGTAAGTGGAAAAATAACTTTTACTCTCTGCGATTTCTCGTCTATTTCTTTGAATTCAGTTTTCGTTATACAAAGGGCGGGGAATTAGCAATTTTCTCATAGAAAACTCCAGAAGGTTTTCCGGAAAACGCAAACCTTATTGCTCGTACTTACTCGTTCTCGACGTCGTATATTGTGTACATTGCGGTGAAGGTGTGCCTGAACACCTGTAACAATAATCGATACGGCAATTAGCACAGGTTTTGGGGTCCTCGACAAGTGTAAATAGCAGATGGTGGCGTTTTGAAAAAAAAAAGACGAGAACATTTAAAATTCGGTGTACAAGTTCGACTGGAGTGGAAACCGCTTCAATATTACTCCAAGTCTTTAGCGGCAGAAACTCGGTTGGCGTAAAACGAATTTTTTTCTTCGGAATTTTAACACGTAGATCAAATTTGAAATCGAATAACAATGCGGGTCGCTTAATCTTGATGATTCCAGTCTAATTTCTGACGGTCGAAATGCCAAACACACTTAAAACTGTCAGAGCCAGACATCATAATAAATGAATTACATTATGCCTATGCTGCAATTCGCACACCTCGTTGTGGTTGTAATAAAAATTTATTTCGAAGGGAAAATTTTCGACTCCGGGCAGAGGAGACAAATAATATGCTCTCAAAGATCTATTGGTAATCAATTTTACACTGAGTGTTAAAAATGATACCGGTTTTAGTTGTAATGTTCGGGAACAATATTAATAGTCGAAATGCCTCGAGTCATTCATTGACTCCGCGAATCTCGATAATAAATAATGAACAGATCATAAACAACAATCAAGCGAATGACAGGATACGAGAATCGTAAATGCGCGTAACAAGTTATCGGAACGAGTGCCACTCGTACCAGATAAGCGCTCTCGAAAACGCGGATAACAAAAATTGCACAACACACACTACTCGGGTTATTAAAAATTCAGAACGGCGCCCCCATCACTTACACTCCAACGTATTCCCTCTGTGCGCTCCGCTTACGCCTGCCGGTCATACCCTTTTTTTCTTTTTTTTTAATGTCGATTTCGAAAAGTAATTTGCATCATTCAGGGTGTAAAGTGGCGGCGGTGTGTTTCCACGGGAAACCCTTTACGAATAGCGGCAGGGAGGGCAAGGGCAGTTTGGCTCTGACAGCTTAACATTAAACAATTTCCTTGTTGTTCGACCGGCTCCGAGAGAATACTCTCGAGTGTTTGAATTTCAATTACAAAAACCGAAAATTTAATTAAAAATAAAAAAAACCCGAGTGACCGTAGTTTATTTCGAAGTTGTGTACATTGGAAGGAGAAAGATTTTTTTCGTCAATTGACTATCAGATCTGCACCTAAAGTAATGTCGGGTCAATAGCTAAATCGATATGGAATCGTGAGTATATTTGTTATTAAAAACCGTCTAAATGCTGTGCATAAACCAAACAACTTCAAAATGCTTAATTTTTCGTCGTTAATTAGTTTTTCAAACAATCTCAAACCGATACTATAACTGTAAGATGGAATCGCCCGACGAAACTTGAAAATCAAGTTGCGTGCCACTTCTGAAAATTATCCTTTAATTTTAATGGACGAAGTTAGCAGATTGAATGGACAGCGTTAAAATTTGATACAGATTAGCTTTTCAAGGCTAGGTTCAAAACTCGGGTTCAATCCGGGGGGAATTTTTCATTACATCTTAACGATCGATATAATCGGTATTTAATTTATAATATTTAAAAGAAATAATCGTCATAACATCGTACAAAATCCGGTCAATATTAACTGAAATATGGCTAGTAAACTTGTTCCGTTTTATACGAACGAGACTACATTTTCAAACTAATTTTGTGTAAATTACGTAACAAGACGAGCTTCAGAGGAAACTGATTTAAACGCTCTATCTAAGGTTCAATACTATATCACCAGTGTTTGCCAAACACTGGCATATATTAGTAACTAATCAGCAATCAATTAACATTCTATGCTAACGTGTGCACAGCCACGTGTACAATAACAATTATAAATGCAATTATAATATGCTAACTACTTAAACAGTATTGGAATAATTTATTATATTAAACTTAGAATTGTCTAATGTCTAAATGGGCTCAAATATAGCTGCTAAAGTGAATTTACTACATTCCGACCTGAGTAACGTCAGAGGATTAAAAGATAGCTTCATTCCAGGATCCTTAAGAAATATTCTCATCCCTTTCCGGCGATTGAATTATCCTTAGGACAAAACGATTCAGAAATAGATATTAGAGCTGATTATTCAGGTTTTAGGATTTACAATTATTGTGCCTGTTGTACAATTTGTCCCCGGATTTTTACTCACATACTCTGAAAAAATAATAACTCAGTTATTGAGTTTTGAAACACGTTTTGCGAACATTTTCTGTAATCTTTCGAAGGTTCCTGTAATTATCGGCGGGGCGGAAAATATAATAAAAATAAAGGTACAAAAAAAAGGCCAGATCTGAGCCCATTTTTCAACTGAATCGTCACGCGATCACTTGCTTTCCTCCGTCCGCTGCAAATTATATTTACTTCGGGGCCGCGCGCGAGCGGGTTTTCAATATCATCAATCAGGAGAATTTCGGTTTTCGGTCGGACCGGCGGCCGACAGGTAGACGGCAGGAGAAAACCAGTCTGTTTTTTAAAAACGGAGCGAGTGTTGAAATTACTTTTTGAAAAGTTTACGTCGCGAGAACGGAGCAGAGCGGTGACCGCATTTTACAGCAAACACTGAATTTAGCCGAAACTATTTCGGCGTCTACAAGTAGTAAGTCGCCTACGCGCTTGTCACACAAGTTGTATTTCTGGCCCCGAGTTAAATAATTGATAAAAGACGCAAATATTTGTCTAATAATTCCGACCTTTCGCCGGCAATAGGTTCGGCGTTGAGAGAATAAACAAGTTTCTGTTGACTGCCGCTCAATTTGGGCTCGATCAAATTCCCTCCCGCGAATTAAATATTCTAAATGTAGACTCGACCCTTTTCTGATCGTGACTTTTGCCCGGACGAACGGGGACTCTTAACAATTGATTAAACTATACCGAACACCATAATTATATGAAACTATGTCTATCGCACAGTCTGGGGTTCCCAACCTTTTAGGTTTCGTGACGTTCTTTTCAATCTGAAAAATTCTATTATTGGGCAGCGGGGAAAATTAGTCATTTTCGCGAACTGGAGCAAAAATAGCATCGAATTTAAAATTAATATAAATTTGGTATACAAATGTATTAATAAAATATTCTGAAGTAATTTTTAAAAACGGTTTTTTGATGGGAATATATCAATCCTGATTTTCTTGGAGTCTGGAATCTTAATATATTGAATTAGCGAGGATATAATGAAGCAATTAAATAATTTTTTCAGAACTTTGTGGAAGAATTTATCAAGTGCATTACTGGCAATTGATTCTGGCCTATAATCATTATATTATAACTTGACCGTATTCTGTAACTTTTGCCACGCCACAGGTTGAGAACCGCTGATCTAATGGACCTAGTAATCAACTTTTATTTTCAATCGAGGAGTCATTGACAAATTTTCGCCATACAGTAAAATGCACGAGAATTAAGTGTAGAAGTAAAGATAAAGTGAAGAAGTAATTCTTTGTATATTATCGTAAGATGATATCCCACATTGACTCCTGAATTGAATTTTCACAGTGATCAGAACTATTGCTAAATTAACATGAAACATTGTTACTTTATACTGAAACTAACTAATCGGTTATTATAATTCTAATACTTTTTCTATGACGAATACTACGAGACAGGTCTGGAAACAAATTGAATTCTTTAAGTATCTACGCAGTAAATTTTCTAGTTCTAAAATTCTAAATAAAATTAAGAGCTAATAAAAAGTTGATATAGTTTAAAGTAGAAAAAAGTTGCCTTCGTTGTTCCAGTTTATTTTCATCTGGAAAGCTTCCAATATCCAGTCGGTTCTGCGGAGGCCCCGGTTCGTCTCCTAAATATAACGCTGTTAGGAGAGATCAAAGTTACTTTTATTAGCATAACAGGAATGGTCACCCCGACGATGAGATACGCTCTCGGGGTACGGGACATGATTTATTGTGTTCGAACATTTGCCGGTAATTGCTCGGGGTAAATGCATGCTTGGAATTTTGATATACTCACGGCGGTAATTTGCATTGCTAATATGTGCGGACGACTCTTAAAGATCGTGGACGCGGTTAATTATACCATTGCGGATCGGTATGGGGGACATAATTGCGTATGCACCGGGCGGTCCCGTCCTAGCGGCCGCATTGACGATGTATGGAATTGGATTTACTTTTTTTGTTTCCTTTCGAAAGATATAAAATTTACCTGTTTGACGTTGTGGCGAAGTAGGACGTACTTGAGGTCGCTCGAGGCTTGAAACCATTTAACGTTCAAATGTCTCTGCACAAAACACAAACAAATTAGAACAGTAGAAGGTGTTGAAGTCTCAACTTGCGTTCCCGTTTGTTCCTGCCTTGGGACGTCGCCCGCTCCGCCGCACTACACCGGGACCTGTAAAACTCTGGCTGGACATTTTTTAGTTAGTTGCACACATACACTAAAAATCGAACCTTTATCAACGGAATTTGGATACGGCCCCGGAAGAAAGAAACTACAAATCGGTCTAAACGTTTTACTTGAATTTCAGTTCAACGCTTACTTTGAAATTCACAGTCGAATGAGGTTTGGAAGGACGTTTCTGAAACATTTTCAAGAACCGTACGAATATTGGCTAGTAGTGAGTATATCGCAAGGGTTGGGCTGTTAATTTTCTTCAGTCCCAACGTTGATTACAGGCCGCAAAATAACGTTTCAATAGTAACATATTAATTTCTAATTTTAATTCGATTTTTGTTCGTATCTAATTTTCGGGTTCATACTTAGAGTGAAACGTATCCTTCTTCCGTATTCAGTGTCAAAAGTTTGACCGGCCAATTAATTCGCGCGCTATTGAAGTAAATTAAAAAACTTTCAAACTTATTACGGTCTATATTAATTTCGCCGAAAACGATTGTAAATAAACGGCTCAATTATGTTCGGTGTGTTATCATTAACTATGGCCGTCCCCTTGCAGCCCACCGAGCTACCAACAAAGACAAACAGGAAAGTGGGAAACCCCCGCCGGCCCAGTATAATTAAACCCGGAGAGAGTCGGGCCGGAATATACATTTTCGTAAAAATTAGCGCCCTTATATTTATACCGCCTATAATTTTACACGACCGTACAACAAATGACCGTCTTCGAGAGGGATAGGCCGTTCGGAACATACTATTAGGGCTAAGATCATTATTTTTATCACATTCAAGATTTTCCTTGATTTGACAAAATTTAGATCAAATAGAGAGAAATCCGTATTAGCGGCAATATTAAGCGATTGAAAATGCAAGTGGTCTAAGTCTAGTAACTCTTATTAGGTATTGATGTTGGGTTTACGACACTTTTGATGGAATCACTCTGAAGTGAATTGTACAACTTGCGTATAATTTAATTAATAAAACGATAATTATTTCATAAAATTATATTTTGAATTGCTCGCAGCAAAATAAAGGCGAGGAATGGATGATATTCGATTTTTAGGTTGACTTCGGACCGATTATCGGCCCGTGTAAAACTTTTCTCGGTGTACTGGAAAGTGTACGCTTAAATGCGTTTAAAGTTAGTTGGGGGGTTGGTTGTTAAAGGGGGTCGGCAGGGGGTGATGGAAACGATTTCCTCCGGCCGGGTAAATGAAGTTGTCCCGATGGACACTTAACGCGCTACAAAGCGCGCGCTAACATTCCCAACGGAAATTGGATTTAAGGGTTTTCGGACGTGGCGCAGATGAATTTCAAGCATTTTCTTTTTTTAAACCGTCCGTCCCGTATTGCACGAAAAGAGCGCGTTATTAATTTCTACTTTAACCAAAGAACGGAGACCTCATTACCGGCGTGTAGGGACCCAGCCTCAAGTTTTAATGACGCCTAATAGAGAAAAGAGCGAATATTTAACACATGGTTTCGTACTCTATTTTACTGCAGACATAAGTTAAACGATCGACAAATATATATATACAAATATGAATAATGACCCGTGAAAGAGCACTTGGTCTAATTTTTACAACGTCAAATTATTTCAACTGTAGCTCTAGTCACAAAAAAAATGTGGACATGCGTTCCGTATCCAACCAACTGGGCGCAAGACTCGTTTCCAATTTTGCTAGAAAGTGTAAAAGCGCGGAAAATTGTGTCGGAGGCAAAGGAGACCACGATTACAGAAAGAAGGTCTACCGACGGGCCAAATAAAAGGGCCGAATCGGAATTTACAAGACGTGCAGGAAATAATGCTATTTGATGTTATATCTGCTTGAACTTTACTGTGGCACTTTCCGAAGTAGACGCTCAGGGAAGTAGACGTACGATATGTTTGCCTGGAAAACTTCGGCAACGGAATCAACTGTTTTCCTCTTATGATTAGAATAGAAACTTTTCACAATCTAATTTTGTGGACACGTGGAAACTTTGCAATAGTTACTGACGCTCGTCCCTTTTGGACAGCGATTGTTGGTTTTACAAATTCTAAGCCCCGAGGTTAAATCAATATTTATTTAATTTGTCATATTTCTTGGACCATAAACGCCGACAGAAAACGTAGCGCTAATTGAGAGCGTTTAAACGCTCGCCTAGAAGAGGCGATTTATAATTTATTCGTGAAGAACACTTCGTGTGAATCCGTTCTATTGTTTTGTAGCGGCGTCTGGCCGGTTTTAGGAAAGGTAATTAGGGGAATTTGTTAAAGGGCCCGTTAAAACTAAAGTCATTAAAGATGTGCTCTGTCGAGGTTGTTGGACTAATTAACGATAAAGCAGTTTTTCCGGCACTCTTTCCCTTTTTTAGTACTCTTTTTTTGGTTTAAAAAAAGAATTGAAGGCAAAAAAAAGAGACGTTATTGAATTACCTAACGCAATGTACGACTCTGGGACTATAACCTGCTCTGAATCAATACACTTTAAAACAGTAACAAATTAATTTATAAATTTCCGTGAGCTATAATTCCGAAATTATATACCATTAAAGATATAAAATTAACCAATTTTATATGGTAGACGTAATAGCTGCCGATGTGCACCTCTGCAATTAAATGAGCTATATTTCCTTCTATCGACTATCAAACGATATCAGGACAATATCAGGACTAAACAACGACTATATCAGGAAAATACAAAGAAGAAGGGGAGTAAATCAAAATTCCAACGAGAAGAGCTTCAAACCAGTACATTCACTGGTAGGAGAATGGAGGTTTAATTCTTATAATGAAATCTTCATCAGAAGAAAAATGAGAAAGCAAAAAGAGAGGGAGTACGCAGGACTGTTTTTTCCATTCCACATCCATTCCGATTTACGGTTCGACTCAAAGGTTTTCTCACCGTTGGAATCGTCATATTCTCTTCAACGATCGTAAACAAGTAGTATTTTATTTCAAATTCAGCCGATAAACGTTTGTCTACATCGAGTGGGGAATGCTCAGTTCGATGGTAAAGGGTTTGGGGGAGGCAGGTGGGAGTTGATGCAAGAAAGTGCTGACACAGTGCCCCTGCGGTTGCCTGCTCTGTTCCCTAAGCACTCCCCAAGTACACCGCGCATACGCCCCAACATCACTCCGCTATTCCCGCTCAGTGCTCATTTGCATTTTAACCTTTAAAGGTTTAGGAGGAGGAGGAGGAGGAGGAGGATTGAGTGCGAGAGTAGATCGATCCTTTCGGGTTTTCGGTGTTTCAGTGTTGGGAGGTCTTTAAATAGACTCGCCGGCTCCCCCACCCTTCAACCCTCCCTCCGCCCACTCCTTGCAGGGGTTTCCCTTTATAGCCGGGCGTCACGCAGTTCTGGGGGGGGGAAGGTCCGATTTTTGAAAGTCTTCCAAAGATTTTAACAGCAGATTGTAAAACTGCGATAAGCGCTGTATAAGTCGTGGGGCCCAGATTTTTATCCTTCAAATTACAGCCTGTCTCGGCGGACCTCCTCTTGCTGTAATCTTAATTTCCCGTCCTTATCCCATTCACTTTATACCCTCCTTCAGAGAACTTTATAAACCTACCGTATAAAACGCTACCCATCTATTCGGAAAGTGAAATAATCTTGTTTACATTCGCACCGAAGAATTATCCTCATACGAAATTATAAACCCAATTTTGTATGCCCTACACCGAATTATTAATGAACTAAAATTAAATATGTAATGAGCTATGCAGAACACATGGTTGTGATGTTTTAGGAACATAAACACTGCCAGCATAAATATAAATGGGAGGTAATAGAAATTTTAATTTTGATGCATACTGCTATTTTAACAAAATAAAAATGTATTCTTGTTTGGAGTTATTGAATTGAAAGTAGTTCTGGACAGTTGTTTAGATTGATAAAACCAGGAATTTAGTCGGGCTGAAAGGGTAGGCAGCACGCCGGACCGGCAAGTATTTCGGGTTTAGCATTCCGCTGCCCCGTACTACTGTACTATCCGCGTGAAATCAAAACCGAATAATTTATTTTTTCTTTTTCTCGCGTTGTTCTTTTTTCACGTTCGATTTGAAATTTATTTACTTCATTTATTAGCATTCGCTGGTTACTATTCAGAGTTAACTAATTTACGACATATGATACGGAATATGAATAACATTATTTTTTTAAATTGTTGAATGCATTGCTGTAGTTTATTGAATATTAGATCAATTAAAACATACAAATATCGGATATAATCACTAATTGAACCACTAAATATCCAATAAGCCATGTTAGAGTTGAACGCCACCAAAGTCATTCCAATAAAAGGTACCCAGATGCCACTCTGTATATTTATTTATATTTATTATTACACGACTCACTAATGTTCAGTATATATGAAGGGTACTTCAGTACTGGATGATCGTTATACACTCGAATACAATGCAACCTCGGAGCTAAAATTTGAGCGTTAGCCAATGCAATATTCGTCAATGGGACGTACAGTGCAAGAGGGGAAACCCCCCTACATTCTCATTCTTTTGAAGAAATTTCCATAAAACGAGGAAGTTCATTCCTCATCCTTTTTCCCCTTCTTTACTGCCCACCAGGAAAATTGACGGAAAATATATCAAGGGAGACGGTCCACTTGAATACACAGCATCCGAGTCGAAGGATCATTGAATATTGATCCTCCTTAAAAACACTAAGATAATCGGAAGTTGGACACCCGCAACTGCAACTAAGTCCATTCTAGCCTCATCGTACACTTGTTTTCTGAATATCATTCGGTATGATTATGTCGATAAAATGGGGTGTAGACCCCATGTCATTATTTTTTAAAATATCTAGTAGATTGATTTAGTTGTTAGTATAATTTTTCATGAAATGCCTGAAGATATTGGAGAAAATGAAGTAAATATTGATAACCATTATATATTTACTGGGAAAATTCACATAAAAACTATTATCTTCTTTAAAATAAAACATGTTTTAAATATGTAATCACATATTTTTATCCATGTCTACCTGAGGAATTAAATGTTTTTTAGCACACTACTAAATGTTTAAATCATGAAGTGAAATGAATAATATGAAGTTTGTTTGAAATAGTTTATTCTCTATGAATTATTCCTGAGCATTATTTTGTCCCCATTATTTAAGGTGGAAAACAACATCCGAAACCTCAAACTTTCCGGACATGTTGGATTTGACAGCTTACATGATAAGCTTGTTAATAAATCAGTCTCGAATGGATTTATTTTTAACATACTGGTGAAAACCATCCCACCCGGGGTGGAGGAAACACGCTGGCGGAAATGCCTTTCGCGAATTTTGACGGCCAAGGTCTTCAGTGACGTTCGGCCTCCAAACGGCGGCTGGGCCTGGAGAAGAATTGAGAAGGAAGTAATTTGGAAAGGGCCGGATTGCGGAGGCCATAAAGAAACCGTAATTGGTGGAGTAATGAGAGGGGTTTGTGTGCCGTGTCCGCCGGCAATTATTCAGATGTGTCCCCCGCCCCCACCCACACTATCTGCAATAGTGAACAACTCGTGACCCCTCACTTTGTCCCTCCCTAACGTTTTGTCCGGCAAGGCGCCGGTAAAAATTCGGCCCCGAAAAGTAGATTAAGATTGGAGCGTACCAATAAAATCGGATTGCCCCAGAAACTGCATTCAAAGTGCTCTATATAAGATTTAATTAGGTTGTTCCAATTCCTTCATCCCAGGTTTCTAGCGGGGCTTGAAAAATCTCTGGTACCTTACAGGACAAAAATAAAAAAACCTTTTCATCGCGGGCTCGTTCCCCCCAACAGCAGGATGTTGGGATGTAGACGCGCGTACCGGAGCAGAGAATGGAGAATTGTATCGAATATCGCGGAAAGTGAGTTTCGTAATAAAGTTATACCCGGGCGCTTCTTCCCGACGATTGGGCCCTATCCGGTTTCTTCCTCTTGTCATCGCCAGTAGCGTTCTGTCGTCAAATTAATAAAGAGGGTAAATGGACGAGACAGTTTCGTGCTGTCCGTAAATCTCCTTCGGTCGTAACAATCTTAGGCCTCGATATTGGAATATTGGTTTCCGTGGCAGAACCCGAATAGTGTGACGGGACGCTATCCGGGCAGATTACCTCGTAATTCCGTTTTGTTAATAAAATTATTATTAATCCCAACTCCCGCCCCCCACTCAAATAAGACAAACAAATACCTTAAAAACACAATAACATGACACGCATATACAGACACACGACAAACAGACAACCACCACAGTACAAGTGACAGTGACAGTGCAGTGAGGATGCCCAAAAAACATCCAAAGTGCCAACACCGCTACTGAAGATGGCGAGCAGCCGAAACCGGTCGACCAAACCAGCGAGAGGAGACAGAAACACACGAAATGTACGGTTTTCCAACCCCTCGCAGACCACAAAACAGGTACATTAAACTTTTTGAACCCCATTTAATATCACGGAACTAGCTCGGGGGATATATTTTACGTTTTTACTGTGACATACAATGTTAATGTAATTCGCGTTCCGGCGGCATTGTGTTATAAAGTTGGACCGGGTTAATTAAATCGGTGTAAAACTGGGGGTGATATCGAGCGGTGTAAGTGCTAAGTCGGGCGGCGGTGATTATCCAGGGGAGGTCAAGGCGAGACTGGAAATGGGACCCTTCGTGCTTCCTCCCGGCCCCGAATCAAGATCTCCCATATATCATTGGGAAGACTTCAGCTTTATCATTTTGCAGCGGACCCGGCCCGATTGGAAATCCCGTTTCGTTCAAATCGAAATTTTATCGCCTCTCATTTGGTTCAAATCCACATTCGGTTAAAAAACAATTTATCCACATAATGACCGCCTTATCTACATAATTATTTTGCATTTTGATATACTAAATTCAACCTTATTATCTGTTCTAAATTAGTAAACTGTCATCGGATCCATATCTGCCGTCAGGAACACTAGGAACATGCTCCCGATTAACGCGCGTTATTCGTGCAATATCATCCGATAAAATTGTAGTTTGTGTTACCTCCGATATTTGTGTTGACCCGAATAAAGTTTACTGTACGGTTGTAGAAGGATTAATTTGAATTCGCTAGTTCAACGCGAATTCTGACTTTTTTTCGACCTCTGGATTCAACCCAGTGACAATCAAAATGATGTAACGCGAAGGCCTGAGGCTAGACAGTAATCGTGAAGAAATGTCTCTTAAAAACTAAATGTTGAATGTTCCGTTGAAATTATAGAATCCTACAAATGAGCTTGGAGAAAAATCATCGGAATTGTAAAATAAAATCTTTTTCGTTTCGATTATTATATCGGAATATTGTTCAATATTTTACTGAAGTATGCGAAACACAGTTGGTTTGATAAATTTGCTTAAATAAGATTTGTCGACAAATTTCGAGTCAACCAAGAGACTATGTTTGCGAGTTAAATAAAAGTAAATCTCAGTTTTGTTTTTTGGCGAATAAACACGTAATTCAATTATGTTAATAGCGGCGTAAATAAATAGAATTACCAACCCCGAAGGCGATTTTCCTAAGCGACATTTAGCGTTCTTACTGGCGCTGTCTTTCAGGGCCCAGACCGTAACCTTGTTTAACCCGAACGGGGACATTCAAATAAGGGTGACCGATTTTCGGTTAATTCTACGGGAAAGGAGTAGGGGAGGCCGGCCGGCCAGCGTTTAAAACTCGGCCTTAAATTTGGTCTAAGAGGTTTGAGGGGGTGGTGGTATTAGATAAGGGCCCTTCACTCACTAACTGACCCAAAATGGCACATTCGCGTGTCAATACCCCTGGGACCTGTGTTCGGGCCGAAATATATGCAGCCAGATCTTGTTTGAGATAGCCACGCTCATTCGCGGATATTAGGAGGATGGTGCCAAGGTTTAAGGCCCGACATTACCCGCCGCCGGTACGGAGAGATATCGGTATAAAGATTTACGATAAGCAGAACTCCGGTGATAAAACCCGTCAAATTTAATATACGCCCTAGAGCGAACGGTACTGAAAAAAAAGACTTATATTTTTCCCGAAACTGAAGAGAAAAAATATAAAAATGGCCGTCGTGAGGGACTAACTGAGGAACATTCCCTTATATAGCGGGAACCATAACATATAATAACATTGGAAAATAATTTTACGGTTTATTAGTATTGGATTTATGAGTTTGGTAAGGTACAATACTTAAAATGCTGTGTCCGGGCATGGGATTAAAAGGAAAACAATTTGAATTCTAAGAAAAATTGAAATTGAAGGGACGAACATTTAAATTGTTTAACACAAACTATAAAATTTTCGAAAATAAATTAGTAGAATATTAATTTTTAAATGCAGGATCAATGTATGTATTTCTTTGGATGAGAAAACTAATTAAAGTATAATTAAATATAAAATATAAAAGAAAATGGATAAATGATTGGTTATGGCGGGTGGAAAGGTGTACATAGATTGCATTATGGTGGAGTAGTGAAGTGGACGTCGCCTCCGGTGTAACTGCTTCCTGTGGGCGGGCCCTGTAATTAGGTGAATTAGGGGTATTGGGTATCTATGGGCAACTACTTACGATCGTGTGATTGGCGACGAGCTGGGTGACGTTGTCGGATGTGGTATTGTAAACTGAGAGTCCGCCGTCATCGGCCTGGAATATGAAGTGGGCCGGGGATATCCAGGCCGGCGGCAGCCTGTCCGGCGTGAGGTCCGCCTGCAGGTACTCCTGCAGGACCATCCTCCGACCCGACCAGTAGAGCAGCTCGTCCACCCAGCCGAGGGTGTGGATAGCCACCAGGATGCCGGCGATAACCGCCGCTATCACCAGCAGAGAGAACACCACGCTCCTCCAGTTCCTTCCCTCCCCGCCGCCCGGGTACACCAGCTCCTGGCCACTCTTATTTATAATTCACTCAATATTGCGTTTTGGCGTCTCAAATAGGGGCCGGGGGAACACCAAAATTCGAGGACGGGACTGCCATTTCGGTTAACGTACAAAAATGAGCTTCGTTCGATTATATCCGCGAAACTGATAGGCTTAGCCTCTTTAAAATCCAGAAATTATGTTAAATATAAAACACGAATTCCGACGTAGAATTCTAAATGCAAGATAGAGGACCGAGAATAAAGCCATGACCACACAAATTTTACATGAATCGAGTATTCTTTAAAATTTTCAGGGTATTCGTTACAACCTGCAATTCACTGAATGCCTGACGGCTCAATACCGAGAATTATCCAGACAAAATAGCGCCTCAAATAGAGTTATTGAGGTAACGAGTGAACAAAGTGATTGGAGTAGCAGGGCATCGTTGGTCAGAATTTACAAAACAGAGTCAGCAATTTCGTTGTTACTTACCTAAATTTCTCCGTCTAAGACGCAGTAACTACTGACCCTCTTATGAAAATTCTACCGACGGCTGGGAAAATCGGAACTCGTTTCAATTACGAACGTCGGTCAACGTAACTGTTGTGTGACATATCAGAGCCTACGCATTATTGGAATTATTGCCGACAATGCAGAATTTAAGCGCAGCCGTGAAGCTCGTATTTTCGTGTTCCCTGCCGGTAGATTGCAAGCAGAACAGTTAGTTAATTTGTCATCAGAAAGGCTACATCGTGTCAGTCACTACGAGGCTACCGCATGCCATCATCCTCCGGCGTTAGCGTCCCCCCTCTCTGCGATATCAACCGACTCCCATCCGTCTCCCTTCCATCAGAAATCCTACCATATTAATCGGAGCCAGTTTGGGAAAGGGTAAGTTACCATAAATGAACAATTACCTACTCGAATTTCCATCAATCAAGTTTTAACTTTAAAGCTTTCAAACTTCACTTATATCGGTACAATGAAAAAAAAATTCAATTTAAGATATTTATTGAGCATCACCAAGAAAATTGAAAATTAGGATGTATGAGTAGGTCATTTCATAGGTATTTAGTCTACTCTATTTGGTTATAAGACTATGTTCGTCGTGTTATGAATTAATCGATTTCATTTCCAAATTAAATTCCAAAAAAAATATAATAATTGATTATAACGAATTTATATTAACGAAATAAATTGCTTTTAAAGCGCACTATTCCCTTGGTGAACACCGTCTCAATTTATTGGACAGTATCGATTTTATAGTAGGGGACCCGTCCAGTCAGAATGAGTAATAATTCGGGCGGATTAATTCTGCTAATTTTCCGGAGTGGAGGGCCCTCTATAAGTCGAGAGGCCCCCGCCGGCCCATAGTGGGAGGGCGGAAGGCGTTTAATTTTGCGGTTCCCCGTAGGCAATTAATCGTGAATGGCCCCCAGGCCGCCACACAGAGAGGGGACAAGCTTATAACCGGACACACTACGTTACCTGTGAATGGCCCCGTTCTGCCACTAATATGAAATTGCACGCGCATAGCACTGCCAATTATATTTTAAATTGCGGGGTTTTTTCTTTATACCGAATAGCCGACAAAGGCGGTTTATGGTCCAGCGTTTAGTCGATTGTATTTTTCGCTAAATCGCGCTTGTGGCCAACAACCGACAGGACAGAAGCTCTCTAAGGAGGAGGAGGAGGAATAGATAAGCCTACAGTCGATTTTCTTGTATACAAAATATGTGTCGAACATTTATTTGGTGGATTAGTACTGGCGTCGCATTTTCCGGTACTCTATCAAATTGAGCGTTCCGGTCCGATCGAGCATTTGTTCACGAAGCTGCCCCAAAAAAGCGGAGCACTCGCTCTTGGCCGTTATTTTCGCGTAGACAGAGCTTTGAAAAGCGTCCCGAATATGAAAGAAATCGCGAAAAGAAAACGCAAAGCGCAAAAGGCCGTTAGTCTGCACTACGCTATGGAAGTTATCCTTATTACATTTAGCAAAATTAATTTTGTAAAAAGACGCTTCAGTTGTCCCGTAATATTAACGCTGTTTCGAGTTTCCGTCTCACCGGCGAGTTCACTCGACACCGGCCTTCAATCAATAGTTCACTGACGGATGCTACTGACGATGGCGAGTAGCCGAAACCGGTTTAGCATACCGGTGGAGACAGAATATCGTAAGAGTGATAATATTCAATTTTCTATTTTCGGGGAAAAAGCGACAAACGGACAAAACGCACTACCAACGCATTCGTGGAAGAACGTTGCACCGAATACGGAGTAATTCAAGTTGGCAATTTCAAGCCTACATGGCACAATTTGCGACAACGTCCAAGCGGAAACGATAGGTTGAAAGCAACAATAACGAAACTGTTCGTTGTATTAGTATTATTTATTTTTTTATTGGCAGTGCTATAATGCAGGAATGTGCTATGTACATACGCGTCTATACATATTTACAGTACCGTATGCGTTATGTACATTTGGAATTAAGTCAATGATATATTAATTATGATTGGGCTAGAGCACCGCCCCTCGGTTCCGGGTGGTTCAACGGTCATTTGCGGAGTCCGAGGAGAGGCCGGGGCCACCGGGCTAAAACTACCATTTGTAACTACTCAGAGTTGGACCGTTCTCCCCCACCCACCCTGTGTCTGTGTCCCATTTACACAGTGTCCGTTTGTATGTCCCAGTGTGTGTGTGTGTGTGTGTGTGTCCGTTGGCGGCGAAATGACCCGAGTAAATTGCATAAGCCAGTGGGACAGAGCCTCAGAAAGTTTCCCCTCACGCGAGAGGGAACCCAAAAGCGTTAATGATAAAGTAATGCGTTTGTAATTCAACCGTTTAACGCCGGAAAATACTGCAGGTTATGTAACCTGGGGTTCAATAAATTGTTTCGCGTGTATACGCAGCAGACGGCTGTCTATCAGTTATAACAACAGCCTAAACATAATTACTACGCAGTTTTCTAGAATAATTAATAATTATGGGACATAAAAAACTGGAATTACACGTAATCAGGCTTTGTAGAATGGTTTATTTCCTTCCCTCTTTAACGTATAAGCGTTAAAATTAATTTATTTGATGGTTATTCACTTAAAAGATTAAAAAAATCTGTTGAGCACAGGACCAAATAAGCGACTACAGAATGATGATGTTCCAATCACTCTCTAACCACCCAAACTGGGTACCTCTTATTATTATAAAACATATTTTATACTATTATTTAATTATTTTATACTGCGTATATACGACGAAATAATTTATCCAGTATACTGATTACAAGTAAAGAAGAACGCTTATATTAAATTCGATCACGTTCAGGCTCCACAGGCATAGGCTGACTCGAGGCCGAAATTCGGGTCTCGCAACGATATGTAATTTATTGGAACTCATCCTCTCCCCCCCTGGTTCGGAATTCGTTCCCGAAACCTCGGCAAATGATTCTGAATCAGAGAAATTGTGCTGAAAATAAAGGACGCGCTCGGGGAGTCCGAACGAGTACTGGAAGGGCTGTGGAAAATGATGAAAAATTTATCAATAATAAATCTGTAATGTTGTCAAAGTTAACCCATTCAGTGTTATGTCTGTGAAGGCAGATACAGGTTTAACATTTTGAGAAAAGAAAGTCCGGTGGGACTTTTAAGAAATTAGCGAACTCGGCGTTGGCTCATGTTTTTACCACGAGAGAATTTATTTTTACAGCAAAAAAAGAACAGACGAGCCAATCCTGAAGAGCGGCGTATGGATTAACAATTTATGTTAAATGGCGGGTCGGCAACTTTAGCTGCAGGAAAATAATCCTGGCGCTGAATTTGAAACCTTCACTAATCGAAGGTTCTTTAACTTTATATTGTTACATATACTGCCAGCGCCTCAGTTATTTTCATGACAGCCTTAGGGCGTACTCCGATAAGTTGCCGATCCCGAGTTGTAAGAGGGAAAATACGAAGAAAGGGGGAAGGAATATCAAACCATACGCTAACACGTGTTAACAGTATTTAGTAGCATGCTGTCACATCTGCGGTGCCATTACCTTCTGAACGTGGAACGTGCTTGTGAACATATTTACATGTGAGGATAAATAAAAATCATGAATATACAAACAGCTAACAAGACATAAATCTACGAGTGAATCGGGGGTGAACGTTACAATGTTGGACTGAGAGCGAGGACGGTGATGGCCGCTAATTATCGCCCATAGCTCGTTTATTTTGTCGGCTTCTTAACTGGGGAGGTAATTTTCAAAATATTATCTCGAAATTCATAAAAAATTGTCACAATCCGATAGGACGTCTGGAAGTTCTATGAAATACAACCTTCAGTTTAAATGTACCCGTATAATATTTTTTTAAATATAATAAGTATTCTAGAGTCAGAAAGTTTACTATGTTCAAATTTGCAATATAAATCTTCTTGCCGGTTGTAATGCCGAGATTTTCCCCGACTTCCATTTCGTCCGTTATGGCGTTGCGGCCTGGTATTCTCCGAGGACAGCGGAGGCTAATGATGTGTGGACAAGGCGCGGACAATAAAGCTGTTTGCTCTCAGTAGGAACGCCCCGGCATGAACAAATACCGTTTCGGGGAAACCTCCTGGGAAAGGGAAAGGAGTTGAGCTCTCGTAATCCTCCTAAACCCCAAAGCCGGGATATTTCAACCTCTTAAAGGTGGCCAATACATATTCGATAAGGAGGGGGGGGACTTATCGTCGTCAGTTTCAGAACTGAATTAGATTCTTGGCGAGTACCAGTTCTTCGCTTCGATTCACCAACGTTTTCGTAATCGCCGAATGAATTTTCAAATGAAACTCTATGCAGTTTAAACTTTAATCCGAGGTATAACCCCTGTTACTGGGTTGATTTGTTTGATCGGTGTATCAGAAAAAGTCCCGTCGGTTCTCCTTACTATCGCAGCGAGAACAGTAAAATTGCACGTAGTCGCCATAATTAATAATTTCCATAAATCCTCCGGATATGAAATAGTTTAATTTTGCAGAACTGAATTCTATTAGGCGTATGTAGAAAAAAAAGTCGAATAGCCTTGAAACTAAAAATTTTAAATTCGCAGCCAGCTCCACAGGGGCGTGTGATGTACGACGGGGGGAAACATAAATCGCCGGTGTCCGTGACGAGGTGGCCCTGCCCGCCCCTCTCGGGAGTTATGCGGGTCGTAATATTTTAAAAGCCCCTTACAAACGGTAATAACGGATCGAATGGGAGGGCGAGGGGGCTGGGCCCTTGAAAAAGAAATGTCCGCGCCAGAAGCGGCTCCCGGCACCGTTTCCCCTTTTATGGGAAGTTGCCGCCGCCATTTCTCCTCCCCGTTCCAATTTCCTCTGCACCCGGACAAAGTGCCCGTTTCGCTTCTTGATTCGCTGTTAAAATTTTCGACTGTAATTTCAACACCGGCACAATTTGCCTTTTGACACGGAAAACAGGCGCGCCGAGATAAATATTTCTGGTAAATATACAAATATCCTCTTGCCCTTGAGGACGCCCCGAAATGCAAAGTCAAATATATTATACGACCTATAATTTGGAAACGCCGATATTCGGTTATTATTCAGCGAGTACGTCGTTTGGGAGAAATTATAGAAACGGGGATACTAATTTGTTTCTGGAAACAAGAATAACGATTCAGCAGTACCGAACAGCCAAGAGGATATTTACATCCAATCGCCCTTATCATCATACCCATTCTGCGATAATAAATTACATAAATTTCAGTATATTTCCTTCGTTTATTTATTGGCTGTAGAGACGATCGGAGATACGGTTAAGAGCCGTGATGTAAAAATCAGATCGGGCGCTCCGGTTGCGGGGGCGACCACTACCGCCTCGGCCTTTATTGCCGCCACCTTAATTATGCATTCCCGAAGCACATATACGCACCTAACGGCCACATTCGGGGAAAACGCGTATTTAACGGAAAACCCAATAGTGCCGCGGAACAGACTCGGATACACTTCCTGAATATTTTCACGCGTAGCCTTCCCACATAACACGTGGATTCCCTCCATCGAGATATTCCCCAGTATTGGGCGAATTCCCCACCTAGGACAAATTACCTAACTTCTTATCTTTCCCAATTGCCTACAATATCTATGTTATTCCTTTCCTTTGGCTGTTATTGTTGTCGGTATTTGCCCAAAATATCGTTGTCAAGGAATTCTGGTACAATTTGACTATGTTGGGCCGGACGAAGTCGGTCGGTTTTGCCTTTACGGGGGTGATAAGGCCGAAAAGTGGTTCAATTCCAGGGGCCCTCATCTTCAGACGTGTTCCCGCGGCTCTCATTCGGCTCGTCTCACGGCTTGTTGCCGTACACTGTAAGTGTCGCAAGTGCGCGGTTCGGGATTTAAGTGTTTCGGTCGTAGGGCAAAAACGGCCGGGGTGCCTACCCCTAATTAAGGGTTGGAGGAGCGTCAGATAGCCGAAAGTGAGAGGGCCGGGGCGGGCGCTACATCCCAATTATAGATATGCTGGCTCACCACCGCCGCTACTAAAAGTTTTTTAATTGGTTCCATCGACCGGTCGAGCACAGTCCCGCCTGTGGCCCCTTCCCTTTGAACTTCTCTCCCAGTCTCCATCTTCTTCCCTCGACAATTTATAATTTGCATTTCGCCGATACGGTCACCGAAATAGGAAGTAACGGTTTCATTTTCTAGGGGCTTCGCTTTAGGCGTGTTCTTCGAGGACAGTTCTTTAGTCCCCTAAAAGCCCTGTTTTGTTGGGAACTTCATCTGTTCTGAAATTCATTGAATCTCGGTATCGTTTCTGAAATGGCAGATCTCTTCAGTTCATACAAACCCCGCTAATATTATCCGTCTAACTGTAGGTACATTATTTGAATTCGGACTAAATACAGTGATAATTGAAATACAGATTATAACGTGCAAGAGTTAAACGTCAAAGTAAACAGTGAGCTATGGGCGATAACAATATCAATCTGCTTTACGAACACTTGTCCGGCGAATTAAGGAACTATAATTCGAACATTACATTCGAACTATAACATTCGAATTGTTAACACAATAGACATCTGATAAAAAATAATGATTATTATTCGAATAATTTTTTTGGGTAAGGAGAAAAAGAATTTCAACTGAGTAATTGTAATTAGGAACATTTTAAATACGAAGCTTATGACTAATATTATGTTAATGACGTATTACTCTAATTAAGGACTATTTTAATGAGACTCAGTATTGTCATTTATGATGTCAATTATGATATTTTCATTACTCATTGAGCAAACAATGATAAATAAGGGGACACTATCTCATGATTATATTGGACATTGATCCTCCATTAATTTGTTAATTAAAATAATTATTCAAAAACTCGAATATGTTTCTAGAAGTTGTAATGAAATGGTTCAGGGAAGTAATTAGAATATAATTTTCATTTTGATTTTTTCAATGATATATTGCCAGAAATTGAATCAGATAACCGTCGTTTAAAATGTATCTATTCGAATATTTCGCCGGTCAAATGTTCGTGAATATAACTGCAAATGGCCATGAATCATGGTGATATTTTACACTGGTGAGGTGAACAGTGATGAGTGAGGAGGGGGGGACATGCACCTAAGTTCTGTTTTTTCAGGTTTTTCCTTTTGGTACATACCTCTTCCATGTTCTCTGGCTAGAGGGCAACAGAGAGAGTAAACAACATTTAAGTTGGTGACAACACACAACAAAAATTTGTTTGAAACAAAAAGCAACAAACAGACAACAAGATTACAACAAACAGACAGAAGTAAAAAAAGACAGTAAGCTTTCAAGAGCGAAAGCCAACTCTGAAATAAAAAAAAACAAAGTAACAGAACATGTTCGGCCGCTTTGTTATTTCTTAAAAGATGTACATTGAAAACAAAAATTAAAAAAAAAACATTAGGCACAGTGAAAAGTTGTGTTCATATTTAGTGAAATGACAAATTTCTGTGAATTTAGTATCGATTCAAAATTTCTAATAGTTTTATCTTTTCAACTTTTAATTGGAGTGCGAGCATTATTCAAACAAATAAGCGAAAAACTATTGGAATGCGTACACACACATATATTGAGCGTGGATCACAAATATATACGTGAGTGATTTTTGAACTTAACTTTACAATTTGGAACATTTCAAGTTGTATATAAACTGAAAAATACGAGGGTCGTTTAAAATGTTCCACTATTCTTGTCTATGTACTTAATTAAATTGTAATTATACAAAGACACAGTATAAAGTTCCAAATATTATACTTTTCTACTACACAGCATTCCGTTTCTCTCGTCTAAGGTTTTGTATTGGTAATATTTCTAATTTAAGTAATATTTATATTTATAGGGTTATAATTTAATTTTTTCAATGTTTTAAATTCTGATTTAAAAATTGGGCATGAATTGCACAAACCGATCTTTGTTGTAAATTGTTTCCCAATCTTTGAAAATTAGCATTGAGATTTCGGAACATGAAATATTTATAATACATTCTGAATTAAATAATATATTGAGGATTATGATTAATTAATAATATTAATCGAATATTACTGACTGTACATTTTTCTAGGGGTATTCTTTTAAACGACCATCGTACGTATAGTAGTTAGAACGAGTGCCTTGAACTTAATGAAATATCAACAATTACTGTATTGAAAGCTGTCAACTTTATATAACAGTGAGCCATAAATATATTAGACGTGACGCAAATGTAGGGTGAGAAATCAAATATTACTTGTGATCGACACAGATGATGAGCAACATTGAAAGAACAACAACACATAAGCAGGTTAAGTAAGTGTGATACAGCACAATGAGATATTTTCTTTATTTTAAATTCAATCAATATTTTATAGTGTAGAGTATAATAAACTGGTGGCGGGATAACTGTATATGTATGTATTGGTAATTGTTAATGATTAGTATTTGGCAAATGTTCAATTTAGTTTGGTGGTTAAATGTTTGAGATGGCAGTAAAGAATGGGAGTTAAAATAATTTGTGTTGACTTCTTTTAATTAGTTAACTATTAAACTGCTGATTTATATATCTATTACAGATGTATTGGCTGCGAGCAATATTGTACAACACAAATGCAAACTGTTCACTTTGTAAAGCTGGTACTTACTGTGTTTTGTATGTGTTATATAGTGGCAATGTGTCATTTTCTTTTTAATCAGTGATTTACAGATGAGCACCGACGTTATCTATCTGTCGGTATGGCTGTCGAGCAACATTCGGACAACATATAAAAGCAGCTCTTTATTAGTTCTTTTTAACTATCCGTTCTATTAATAACTATATATAGATATTTTTTATTATTTTGTATTTTAGTCTTGAAAATACATAGATCTGGGTACTTACTGTTTGTGTTCACAATTATGTGTAAGAGGCATACATTGGTATTGTTCATCCTTGTCGTCTTTGTGAATGAGAGAGAAATTAGTTAGAAATATAGAGAGAGATGTTGAAATGAGAACATATTATGTGTTTTTTTTCAGTAGTGTTGTCTTCGGGTGAATGAAAATGAAAAAATGTCAACATAACATCACTAAATTGTTAACATTGTTATTAGTATCGCTATAATCATCATTCTATACATATATAACATTATTTGCTTCAACGCATATTGTCAAAACACGCATTTTTCTTATATTTTAGGTTAGTATGAATATTGTTCTTTTCTTTACTGTGTATTATTTGACTTACTGTGTTACTGTTAACTGTTGTGCTGTGAACAAAAAATTTGTTAATGATCTCACCTGGACTTTCTTGGACCGGGGGTCGGCCACTTGTACTATCTCTTCGGGCGGGAGGCGCCATGAGTTCCTCTCTATTGCCGCGTGCATTCTGCCTGTAATTTTAAGAACAAAAATTAAATTCCAGTATGCAGATGAAAGACTATTCGGTCCAATTGAGGGATACCAGCGCCAGTCATTGGCGTGTTTCACTTGAGCCTTATTCACATTCTTATTTACATTGTTTATATATTTACAATAATTAAATTTGATTTATATGTACCGTAATGTTAGTTATATGAAAATCTAAATAGCACATTTAGCCCGACCTTGTTTTCAGGTTGCCCACCGGCTACTTTGGGGTTCTTCTAGTGCGAGGACCCTCCTCTGCTTGGGGTACGTTTTTGTTTAGTGGGGTTTTTTTGGGGGAAAACGGCAGGGCGCTACTAGCGGGTTGGGCACGTTTCGGGGTTTTTTCCCCCTTTAATTTCTCCCAGTAATTTGACATCTCCACATAATGCCAGTTAGTTTGGGAATACAGAGTCTGTGTCGACTGCATTAGCCCGGCAATAGAGGGCGATTTAATCTGGCTTATTTTTTGCTGCGCGTTGTGGCTCAGTTATACTGGACACTTATTTACTGACTTTTGTCTAATTACGGTTTTATATACTGTCTACTTCAACCTTTTCTGCTGCTCATAAGTATCATATACAAAAATGAGCACATAAATTAGTACACTAATTAAATAATTTTTAATTTTCAATACTTTCAAAACTTCTATTACGTTTCATGCGTAGTTGTGGTGACTCTAATGTATAAAATGCGCAGAGAATTATGTCGAAAATGCAAATTTCTATAGGGTGGGGAAAAATAATTTTCTGATAACCGAACACAATGCGGGCTATATTTGATTTTAAAATTGCGGCGATGGACTCGTCTTAAAATCCATTAAAAAAAGATGGAGTAAGGATACGAGGCAAGCAGATTTGCTTCGGAAGACCGAAAAGCTTCCTTTCGTTTCTGAAATCAATCTTTTTCAGGCCCGTCCACACAGCGACAGCTCTATTCTCCCCTTTGAAAGTACTTAATATAAACCCTTGCCCTCCTCCAAATCAACGACAAGGACAGATAAATTGACCGATATATATATATATATATATATATATATATATATATATATAAACTTGACTTGACTTGTGGAGAGAATTGGGCGGCGTTAGCTGAAAAGACGACAGCTGAATGGGGGGCGGGTCTGCAAAGAAGCAAAGCCGATAGCCTTGAATGGGGCGAACCGTTTCTGTTTGACCCGCTTATTTTGAAAAAGTGTTTTTCTCCCTTTTCTTTTCTTTTCGCGGACCGGGCGGAATTTCGCTGACATCCGAAGCGCCCGCAGGGGATCGGATACCCCGCCAATAAATAAAGTTCGGATCATTATCCCTGAAGTTTCCAACTCGGCCTGCGTATAATTACCTCGTGTCCCTCTTCTGAAGAATTCAGAACGGAACTCAATTTGAGACGATTCGGCTAAATTAGTCAGTAATTCAAATAAAACAGTCCTTATTTTGGTAACACTTTGGTCTTCTTTAATAAATATCGGCATCTTTTATAAATTTCATAACATAACACTTATCATAGTTTACTCCCAGTTTATAGTATCGTTTTAAATTACAGCCGAATTTTTGTCCATGTTATTTATAAATATATCTTATTTAAGAATAAAGAATTTTTGGAAATTAACACATCTAATGTATATAACTATGTGTGTATATATATATTTATATCTATGACTGCAGTCTAGGTGGGGTAAGTGGGCGTGGTATTGAGCCCTATCTAATCTAGATATTAGGGCAGGGTTGAAGCGGGCTGCACGCTCAACGCCAACTGTTATCAATCACCGCCACGGGCGTTCTGATTTTATCGAAACGATATCATATATTTAATGTAATTCACGATGGCCTAAATTCTGACATCTCAGGAAAGGAAGGGTCGGAAGGAGGGGTGAGGTTGTCCGAAGGAGCGTTGAATTGGAAACGCTGCTCCCCCTTCGCCCCCCTCAACACCACTATGTAGTTCTGTTTGTTATCTGTCAGAGGATGGCTGCCCTACATTTACATCTCAATATAATCCTCAAATTGTACATACGGTTGCATTGTTCGCCCGTCTGTACAACGCCTGTCTATATAAAAAGCCTTACAATGTTATACCGTTTATACGGTTTTGTACGTTACATATTGATTTATTTGGTATAACGTGAACTCTTTTATTTAATTAGTTCAATATAATATTTTACTCCTTTATTTAAGGAACATTAACACCGCAGTTGCTCTTCTACATAGCACTCAATTCAAACAACACACCGAAAAGCAATTGGATGTTACGCTCGACTTGAGTTTATTTTTCCGATTCCTCACCAATTTGAACTTCAATGGCTCGAAAAAGAATCGGACCGTTCCAAATATCGCTAACTCACAATTCTCGTTTTTAAGGCGATGCTCCACCGCCCCTCCCCACCAAAAAAAAGGACTGCCCTGCCCCGCCTCAGGAGTCTACAGGGAGAAAAATAACGGGTTCGGAATCCAATAACAAACAAACAAGCCGGCTGCGCTTCAATCAACTGGCCGGCATAAACAAATTAGCGGTCTTCATCATCTCGGGGCCCAAAAAAAAACTGTGTCTGCGGGCGTCACAAAGGGACAGTCGGGCACCCGATAGGGCACTTGTGCACCCAATAGGTCCACCCAATCCCAAAGTAAACCAAAGGGTATTTTTCGTAGCGTCGGCAGGCCCAACTGTACGTGACGAGCTTACGGACTCTCAAGCCCTCCGACCAGTCGATATCCCTACCTTAAGCAGCGTCCGCCCCCCCCCCCTACGGCCGGCAACACACATGATCCCGGGAGTTTGCGACGGAGCCCCAAAATATCTTTGGCGGATGCTTGATGGTTTCGTAATATCGGTATGATTTTGCCCTGGTTTTTTTCCGGGCTAAGGCGTACTAAAATGGTCAGCTAAGCCGCGTGTATTGAACTGCAGTCAGCCGGAGTTAAATTAAGAACATACGAGAATTGAAAAGCGACAGCAGTCGAAATCCACAACTCCATATTTAATTTTGATATTAAGGACGCCCTAGAGATAAATCGTTTGGCCTTAGATCATTGCTCGAGACAGAGTTAAGAAAGGATTTATTGCTCTTAAAGGGAATAGAATGAAGACGAATGTGTTCGAGGACTTTTACATACGTGTATCAAGTGTACTACAGTGAAGAATTTCACGCAAGCTAAATTTAATATGTTATGAATACTTCATTAATCAATGATCAAACTGCAGTATGGATAGTGCCGTATCGAATTGCAGGTGAATTTAAATTAATTTCATAAAAAGGAACCCAGAATAACATACACATTCTTACATCATATTAATTATATCTGATTTTTATTCATCATTTATTTCCCTAAGCTTTAGTGCTATTACTTAATAAAGTTAATATTATTTGGTAATACTCGTTTTTTTGGACTACTATTGTGTATTCTTTTGGAATAAATAAATATTGTTAGGAGATAAGTGGAGTAGAGTGGAGGGGAGAGTTGCACACGTTACACTTCGTTACTGTAGTAATCCGTTTTTGTTTTTTATTTGTCATAATCTCAATTAAAAGTAGAGTATTAAGAGAGCTGAAGGAGGAGGACAGAGCAAACAATTAGGCGCTGGGGCAATTAGCCGGGTGCCGGTTCTCGAGCGGAGTACGACTTCAGGAGGACACCCTGCTTCAGTCTCGACAAGCTTTTTTCTCAGTCCCCTTTATTAATGGGACCACTACGCCTGTCTTTTCTCCAACCCCGAGACACACGGAAATACAACTTAAGACATATATATATATATATATATATATATATATATATATATATATATATATATATGTAAAATAAGGAATAGTTGTAGCAGTTTTAGTATAGGGCAACAATTACAGAGAAATAGTGTACGGTTGAAGCATGTAAGTGATCTAACATCACTCCGCCTAGTTATATAGTGAGAAACGCACTGCCATTGAATTATCCTGCTCAATCACTGCACCATTATGTTATTGTTGGAGTGCGAAAACGATGTTCTTTTATGTTCGTTATTTAGTATGAATAAACGGAAATACACTTGCACCGATAAACTAGCGCCCCCTGAGGGTGGTGCGGAAATGTACTTAACCAAAGTTAGTTGGGTACACTTGCACCTATTAACTGGATTATTAAAAGTCCACTTTAAATTTTGGATCAACACAAAAAATTTTACTATCGTAAATAGGTATTGGAAGTCAGAACCTAATAGTTGTGACCAGTTGCGTGATCAAATATATATTTGACCGATAATCCGACAAAGACTTAAGCAGATTAACAAAATTCTCTCTCTCTCTCTCTCTCTCTCTCTCTCTCTCTCTCTCTCTCTATATATATATATATATATATATATATATATATATATATATACACGAGTAAACAGACAACCACCACAGAACAAGTGACAGTGCAGTGAGGATGCCCAAAAAGCAAAGTGCCAAAACTGACTAAAACAGTTACTGAAGCAGCCGAAACCGGTCTAGCAAAAGACCAAAGAGCGAGAGGAGACAGAAAACACGAAATCTACAGAAAGTTTATACTCCATAAGCTTTTTGCTATCGATTTTTAAAAGTGCACATTTTCATCCTTTCTTTTTTCCTAACTTGTTTTGTTAGTCGGTATATTATCAATATACGAGAGCCGTAGCCAGTATTTTGTAAGCGGACCTACAGGTAGCTGTATTGTGGCCCTAGCATTAGCCGCATACTAATATCTATATACTAAAATGTTTATAGTTATTGTAGTTTGTATCGATTTTTAAAAGCAAAGAGGTTTCAAGTCTTAAGGGTTTTCTCCCAACTTGTTATGTTGTTGGCTTTTTTGCCTCCTCTCTAGTCCCCTTTATTAATGAAAGCTTGACCCGCCCAACAGGACCCAGAATGTAGTCCCCGGCCAAAAAAGCCTGTTTATAGCCTCCCGACCATTAACCCACAAGATTTATATATATAAAATATATATATATATATATATATATATATATGCAGGTCTATTTTCCAAAACTGAACTGAAATTTCACCACATAAAGGGTTTTAGAAAACATTTTTTGCGCGGCACTTAAGCGTAAAATAAACAGAGGGGAGTTTTACGTTTCAATTTTGCGTTAATTTAGCCCCGTCTTACCGGGGTCGTCATTGCGCATAAAATTAAGAACTTTAATGACCGTAATAAAAAAACCCTAATATTCAATAAAAACCTGCTTACAGTTGCACCGACTGTTATATAGAAATACAAACCTGGGAAGGCATGAAAATAACACGAGCATTAGATTTATACGCTCCTTCGACAGTCATAGGAGTCAAGAGCCACAACTCAACAGCTAATGTGGCTATTAAAGGGGCCCCCTAGAGATGAATGCGATGGTCATGGATCAATTGGGAAATATGACTCGACAGAAGATCGAGTTAAATCAGGATTTATCGCTCTTATTAGAAACCGAATTGAGACGAATTTGTTCTCGGACGGTTGTTGCAGATATGTTTTAAGAATTTTTATGCGTTTACATTATCGGGAAGAAAATTCACGCTAATAAACAGGGGACTTCATTAATTGTTAATTCCGAGCAGAAATTATCAATCAAATGTTCCTTGCGGGTAAGGAAACTGAATTCATGGTAATATTTCAATCAAAATTGTGTTACAAATTACCAATTGATTTAAGATTTTCTGCGTAGCGTGAACAAGGTAAACGGATGACCGTTTATTAGATCTACCCCTATCACTTCCTTTAGCCTTATTAACAAAAATAAAAGGACGCTCAGTAATTTTAAGTTGGTATATGCGGAGACGTCTTATCGAGGTGTCTTAAACATACATGACACAATACAACGGGGCCACACTGTGCGCGTGTCACGAAGGAGCGAAGATGCAGTTCACGAGCAGCACAGATAAAGTGCACGTACAGCCTTATTGTCGTGACTGGGGCGGTATCTATGCCAGGATGCTTTGAGGTTGTTAAGAGAGTGAAGGCCATTATGCGAGAAGGGCTGGTTACAGGTGTTGGGAGGTTGAAGCTCGACGAGCCCCGAGAGAGGCGAAGCAAGGAGGAGATGGGGGATGGGGGCGAGGGGGCGCGATGAATGAATAAATAACGTTAAACCAATTAGGTTAGAGAGCCTGCCAACAACAGGATTATTGCTAATGGCATTAGGTGGGGCCCTCCAGACACATGCACAGTCTTCTATATTGTAACCTCCTAACAGATAACCTCGCCATTATGTATTAAACAAAGTTAAACAATTACAAAATCTGTTTTTCCATAGAATAATATGAATTAAATAATTAACAAAATATATATTTACGTTATAATTCAAATTGTAGTACTGAATACAACTTTTTGTTTCCTTTCTTCGATATTCGATCAAATTTCTCCTAACATATCCATAAATTTGAACCAAATTTCAGTGCCTTTCATATTGGATCCACGTCAGAAAGAATATTTCATCTTCAATTAAATTGTCTGTTATTGACATCAATATAACAAAACGAAAATATTAACGTTAACCAAACTTGATCTACAAGTATAAGGATGAATTCTAATAATAAATTCATGTGACTACGCGATTTTACCGGTAGAAGTTTTAAATGTCAACTTATTTCTGTTATTTCCCTAGTATCATTCGATTATTGTTTCACAGTGGAACAAGTTGTACTCTCTGTTCGCCTGTATATTACATTAATCGGTTTACTCAGACTTGCGTAACGATATAGGTTTTTGGAAGGGATGTGATATAACCGCCTTCGCCCTCTATTATTTTCATCATAAACCGAAACACAATATCTTCTAGACCTGCTGGGCTACTTTTCGTCGCTGGCCTCTAATCAGAACAAATGCCGTCGGACGATCGACACGTATCTGATTTCAGTTATGTAATTTGAGTTTCCAGTCGCCATCAATCCTACGTCAAATTTTTCTGCGTGGAAACAGAATTCTCTGTGTCGGATATAAAATGGACTTCTCCGAAAAGCGCACAGTCAAACTTAGTTCAAGTCACTACGCACTCCACGGTTTAAACACGTTAGAAGTATCGCATTTTTTATTTATTTACAGTAGATTTTACTAACGTAGTCGTTACGATAGCTACCTACGTATTCTCTATATTTTATGTTTCCACTCGCCAAAATTCGGTATTAAAATACGCCGTAATTAATGACAGCCAAAATGCGTAAGTACCTCACTATATTACGGACAAATTGATATGGCGAGAACCCAAAATCGGTCTAGCCTAACGCCAAATAGCGAAATGGAGGTAGAAGATCAGAATAATGACGATATATCACTTAGCTACTTGAACCGCGTAAACAAATTTTATATTTATAATTAGATATTCTTATCCATTGTTGGTTGAACGTTGCCTCAAGAGGCTTACTGGAGTAAATACCCAAGAGAACACATGATTATTGTTAAAAAAATGTCTTAATATCGCTCATATGAATACTGACACTGAATGTTACACACTTTCACTTGGTACCTAGATAAGTAACTGTGCACTCAAGTCGTTAATAAGTTCGAAATACTCCACTGGGGGAGGGGGCAAAGATGTAGTCGACCGGTCGAGAATCATCCGGCCGTAAAGAGAACAAACGATGGGGCTTTGCCGAGACCGATGTTTATCAGTCGGATTCGACCCGTTTCCGGGAGGCCAGAAGTAATCCAAGCCCACGAGCGGTTTATTCGCGGGTTAGAGCTCCCGCAGGGGTGCTAAGCTCTAAAGCGCCGGCAGATACCAAATTCGGTCCCTTCCGGGTCGTACTGGGACACTCCATTCCACAACTCGATACAAATTCTTGCCTCAGCGTCGGGTCCCGATTTACTTTTTAAACGGACAGTAGACATCCCACATGAGTCAGAAAACCATCCGTGGCGAAAGGCTCCGTTCAAACAGGAGCAATAATAACTTCAGAGGTAGAAGCGGTATCACGAATGAAATAATACATTAGAAAACTCTCACATATTCCAGGATGGAGCCAACTGACCAGGATGAAGGAAGATAAAAATCGGGAAATTCGTCTACTTATCTTCCTTATATACCATTTAGGACAGCAAATAATTAGTTTAGAATACTTGTTTTGTGGTCTGCGAGGGGTTGGAATACCGTAGATTTCACGTGTTTCTGTCTCCTCTCGCTGGTTTGGTCTTTTAGCTCTTTTAATTTGGTCAACCGATCTAGCCAGAGACGAAACCAGCAAGAGGAGGAGATAGAGACACGCGAAATCTACGACAAATAATTGACAACTATGACAGTGTTAATGAAAGATTCTATTAGATTGAAAACAGTCGAACGTCGTCGGTCGGTCTCTAGAAAGTATCTCATTAAAGACACTATGGCGAGAGTGCGGCAGCGATAGCCTGAGATGGGGCCCGGCTCTTCTTCAAAGGGAGAAGTAAAGCTCGACAATCACAGCCCACCGCAATAACGTCACCGTAGCGCAGTCGGTAAAAATGAGCGAACCTTATCGAAATGGGTTTCGGGGCGAGAGAAAAAAAAACTTCGATAAGCGGAGCAATTATATGTTCTATTCAAAGCCGGAATTTTTCCAAACCGAATTCCCCCGAGTGAAATTCCCCAATCGGTAGTCCCGGGGAAGAAAGGGCCCTCGTCTAAACGGCCTTCGGTTTTTATTTTCCCTTTCTTTTTTTTTTAAATAACCGCGAGCCATTTCACGAGTCCTTTATTGAAGGGTTTCCCGGGACCGGTCAAAGATTCTTCTTTCAGATAACCTACAAGGGGCGGCCAGTTATCATTATTTTCAAGTGGAAAAATATTAATTCGTTCCATTCTTTTTGTTCCATTTTTTTTTTAAAGAAAATTTCATCGTCGGGAACACGATTTTGCGGATCGTCTGTTTTTCTAAATTGTTCGTCGATAAAGGGACGGAGACTCACGGTCTAATAGCTGTACGTTCTTGGCCCTCTTGTAATTCGCATACATTACAGCTGCTCGTATTTTAAAAGCGGAATTTCGGGAATAAATACGCCTAGGGGTTTTTCCGCTTAACCGATGCACGAGTTTTTACGGCATTTGTCGCAATAACACGCGATATTATTATAGTTATTTATGGAAACGAGGTCTTCCATTTACATATGTAATATCGTCAAATCATTTTACCGGAATCACATCCCCGCTCTTAGTCAGATAGAAACCCGACCACAAATATGAATAAAACTGAATGTAACAAATAATAAACGGAATAATTTTCCCAATAAAAAGGTACCCAATAATAAATAAACAATTTCCAGGACTATAAATATATTTCTGGTCACAATTGTTTTATGGCGCAATGCTTTAGGGTTTGAATCATAGATTAAAGGCTTAGAGCCCTCAAATTTGAGAGAGAATTTACCAAGGGAATTCCTGCGCAAATTATAGTTCGATTCCAAAAAAATGTACTAGATAAAATAACAGAAAATATCTGCCTCACGCCAATCCCGAATTCAAATGGTAATGTAAAATAACTGCGAAAAATTTCAATATCACAGGCAGTTTTTGTTATTTCAATATTTTGTCCATGCTTAAGTGGTGCCGATATATTGTTGTTAACGTATAACCTGAGAGAAAGTTCAATTACCCGCATCATCCGCAAGGGAAATGGGACAGAGAAGGAGGAGCGAGTTTTGCAATTGGGCCTAAGGGACCGGGGCCAATATATAAAGGCCTTGACCTCCGATATTTCGGAACCGGGCAGCCGCCCTTAAGACCGGGGGCCGTCGTTTTTTTCGAAAACAGTCCCAGGAATAATATTTGACTGCTGAGAAGAAAAGGATTAGTACAATAATCTGGCACAAAAGACAAACGTGGATTGTATTTGGACGGGACCAACAAACGGCTGGTGCCCAGAATAGGCGGCTATAGCGTGGGTGTGTCCACAACCGGTCAACTCCTTCACAACAAACCAATCGTTCAATAATTTTTCTTTTTCTCTCTCTCTATTTCCCCCTCCATGCGCCGTAAACTTGGAACATTAAGTCCTTATCTATCTTTTGGACCTTATATTTATGTATCCCTTTCAATAACTTTTACAACGCGCAGTCATTCTTAGAGAACAATTTCTGGTGGATTATGTTCATATAAGAAAACGAAATTCAAACGGGTGATGGTCTATTAATTTTGAAGACTACATTACTTGTAATTAATTATGAAAGCCCCACTAAAGAAACGAATTCACCACAGTTAATAATAATAACTTGTTGCTGAATTTTTAATATTGAACTGTGCGCGAAATCCAAGTGGGAGCGTAATACTTTATTAACCGTGGAATAGAGAATCCGAACGAGCACCAATTATCAGTATTATGCGGAATTTCTCGATTGGACATAATAGGAAACGATTGCGAGTTATTTGTGACGCCGTTTCAACGAGTGCAACAGTTGAAACGGTCTGATCGTCGGCTAATAATCGGTTAAATAATAGGCAGTCAGTGTTCGTGTCAGAAAGAAGATTGGGACCGACAATTTCCTTCTGGAAAATCTTTTATGTATATCGTGTCGCTAATTTGAGCCGCTCCGTTCCCGCTAATAACCCCAGTTCCAGTTCTGAGATAGCGATCTCTTTGTGGCTGCGGCTATCATAAACCCGGCTCTCCAACTGACCTCTATACTGATAGATCTGATCTCGACTGTGTTCTAAAGTGTGATGGACACACAGTTCTTATCCAGAATTAAAGACAGTTGCGACTGCATCGTGATCTACTGCCGCTCGTTTCATTTCCTGTCTGCTTTTCACTGATGTCATTTTGGGATAGACTAATATTGACGATTGTGAGATGAGCGTTTTCTTTCCCAGAATAAAAGAAGCGTCGTACTATTGTAATGTAAGGAAATGAACCAATGCACCCATGCTATGTCTCCAACCTCACCCAACACTCAGATCTTAACGTCCCGTTTGTCAGCTAATTAGTTTACAAAAATATAACAAATTTCTCTCCAGAATTACACGACATCGTACTATGCCTGACAATGACAGAGGGCCTCAAGTGACTACATGATCTAAACATGTCAGAAAAATATGAAAATGAATTAATAAATTTAAGAAAAGGTTTCTCCACCGTTATTCCCTGTTCGTTAATAGCGTTACTCGAACATCAATGTTTAAAAAATAACTATTTTCATAATTGCGATAATTCATACGTACGATGGTAGTATCTTTGAGTGAAATTGTTGAAATAACCGAGTAAAAATAGGTTTATATAAGCCGTTCTCAAAAAAACTCCGACTGAGGAGAGGGTTAAGAGGATAAACTCGATGCGAAAACGTGGCCAGAAATGATGACAAGTGGACGCTAAGTCGCGAACTAATAGAACTCTAAGGCCCTTCAAGGCACTACAATAGAAGACATAGGAAGGATTTTATCCACTGTTTGAGTTTACACCTGCATGTACCTATTTCAATAGGTTTTATTTTATCAGTTTGTCTGTTGAGTAATTTTGAGCTTGTTAAAGTACTTTAATTGAATAGAGTCGACATTTGTGGTACACAGTAAGAGTCTGTAATTTGCGAATTATTTCGCAGAATTCGTTCGACGGGTAATGAACCTCAAAGAAAATGTAGGCCCAAGGCGAGTCGGACATAAATTTTTGCCTAAATGTACACAATGCGTGGTAAAAAGGAAACATCTGCTCCGAAAGACGAGTCTAGTACAACGAACCAAGTTCACTATAAATAGTTATCAGAACTTTACTCCACTAATTTTAACAAATGCATTTTAATCTAAGTAAAGAAAAGCTAATGTATTTTTCTATCGTGTATTAGAAAAGAACGGGACGATATTTAAACATAAAATTCTGGTGACTCTAATTTAGCTGTTATAATTGATATTAAAGGACGTCAGATCCGAAACTGAAAACTTGTTTAATGAATTTATCTCTCATAAATGTTACTATGCTATTAAATTGTCCGTAACTATTTATCAACTATATTGTGTTTCATTCAGGCAGCAGGGGGGTTTTATTTATTACACTTTTCTGGATCCCTAAATTATGAAGACTTACAAGTTGAGTCGGTCCATTGTCTCGTCCAGAATGAGGTACGGGACCAGTGGTAAATAAATGATTGGATACATCCAACGGTTGGATACCGACCGACTTTTATTTCCCCACCACCGCACGAAACATGAAATCTGCATAGCCCAAGAAAATTAGAAATGCCAGTTTGCCTAAGTAAAAAATTCAGTACATAACAAGTTTAATAACGCACCTGTTACGCAAGCCCGAGTGAAAGGCAAAGAAATGAAAGAATTCATGTACTTTCAAGATACTTAACAGTCCTGAAATACTTAGCTTTTGATTATTTTCTAGCCATAAATATTTAGGTTGCATAGTGAAATATAGGTGTAATACATACAATTAATTATGTTGGATTAATGACCGATTGTAAAATCCAACAATTAGAAAGTGGGGAAGTCGGTTTCCAATTTTTTCCTTACTCAAATTATTTCTCAGTTTTTCTTCTAATCGGAATTGTAAAGGGGAAAAAAGGCGTTCGTTACTTCCGCTCTCTTTCCCCTTTATTCATTGGCGGATCCGGTGTCGTTCTAATGAGAGCACCGGCGTTTTAAAATGCAATCGTCTCCAACTAGCGAGAACCTTCGGTTGGTTCAATTCATTAAGGAAAGTGACTTTTGATCTCTCCCTTTCTCGCCCCCTCCCCCTCTCGCCCCTCTCTTACTACAGCCCCATTTGTTACGAAAAATGGACGGGGCCGTGTGAGATATACTGCGCGAAAAAACCCGGGGCTGTTAAAAATTGATTACGGTCATGATTACGTGAATCTGTACAGAGGGGGTGCAACTCTTGGAAATACCCGAAGGGAAAAAGTTACTCTGTGTAAGAAAAGCAAACAGGAAATAATGAGCAGGTATTACTGGTATAAACTGATGACATAATAAACAAAACCGTTAATTTGTACAGTAATTCAATATTAAAAAGCCCTTATAGTAAAGGAATAGAAAGCCAGATTATCAAAACGATATTCTAGAAAATGTCCTCTATTCGGATATAATTCGAACATTAATTATACAATAGTTATGGAATAGATCTCCTAGCATCTCCTTCGTTTAGGTAGAAACGGATGTCATTCCGGTAGGGGATATATCGAGGCAATTACGCCTGTTGATGCTGAACGCTGAATTTGTTGATTCGGGTCGGGCATAAAAATATCAGGGCGATGGTAAACGCTGGGCCTTCGTTTATAAACAGACATCAGGATTGATTGAATTATTGGGAGGGGCGCAAGGAGGCCGATCCCATCCCAAGTGGTCTCTTCTCGACAGCCCACTCGGATATCCCTCCATCTCGATTCCTATAAACGGACTAGGAGAGATAGAAATTGGATATTTCCAATCAATCAGTCTTATTTCCATCTATTTTTACAAGTTATCCTTAATTTATAATCATGTACCTTAGGCGCAGAAGTGTAATATTCCAATTAGCCATCAACGCAGTGGGTATTAGTTTTGCACAAATAAATTCTCCATTTCGTAATTCATTTCTCAGGTATCGAATTTCTTTATCAGTCATCTACTTTTATGTATTATTCCTCGTATATATTCTTCTTATGCTTTAATATTTTTAACTTGTATTCAAAGGAAAAACAAATGAGTTATCACGTTTTTCGATTCGCATGACTCAAATGAATTGATACATGTTTAATCTATACTTCTGAATTTGCACTATCGTTTTATAGGGGCAGTTGATAAAGGGTATCTCTCCTGTCTCCGGAATTCTGCCCCCGTAGTTGTTCTATCGGCGGCGACAAACTGCACCGTTTATAAAGAGCTGAAACGCCTCTCCATTTACCGTTATTGATCGTAATAGGGAAAATGATGGTCGGCGGAAAGGAGGCTATTTGCTTCTAAAGGGCCGAAATCACTGTCGGGGACTTACTTCTTCATTCCCCGTCCCGCTAAAAGTCCCAGCCGCTTTTTATGTCCACAGCTCGAGTCAATACGGCGTAAAATATTTGGGCCAATAGGAAATCGCATAACCGGGGAGAAATGTCTCCGATCTTTCAGTTTCCATCCCGGCGGTGAACGGGTGTACGCGGTTTAGGGCTGGGGCCGAGGAATACGATGGTCTTTCCCCAGTTCTTAACTCAATTTCGGCCCCAATACGTCATCCGCTTAGTGTCCGTTTCTCCAGGAGCTCGATATCTATCCTCCTCCTAACATCATCAACGTATATTTCATTTCCCATTGTATCACTCGTTGCCCACTCCAGTCACCGCCCTTTGAAACCCGTAGGCCGCAATAAAAGTAAGAAAATGGATTCTTTTTGGATTTGAAAATAGTTACAAATATTTCTTCCCAAAGAACGTAGTGCGACAATCTAATGTTGTTGTATAGTGCAATGTCAAATATGTGCCGTATAAATGAATGAGTATATTTACTGGTGCAGATTTTTAACGATTTCGTTAATCCTCCATATTTTCCTACTAAGAATAAATATTCTTAATTATTCAATCTGTAGTCTAATAAAGAATATAATCAGATTTATTATTGTATGACTGTTCTTTGAGATAATAGCATTAGAGCAATAACATTTTGTTAATGAATAAGATATGAAGAACCAGCGACTCTTATTGAAAAACAAATTTGCAATTGAAAAAAACCTTTCCGCCGGAATTCGAACCCGGGTCAGCCCGGACTATACTAATCATCTCAAGAAACTTACTCAGAAACAGTACAACTGGTAATAGTACTACCTTATACGGGAGGGTCATGACGTAAGTTAGAGACTTACCCCGTTGTAAGGGATGTATTCGCCGATGCTATCAGTGAGTACGGTAACTGGGTAGAGGAGGAAGTAGAGTGCCGAAACTACCAGGGATTGTGCTTACATGGCGACCCGATACCGGGGTAGCCGACGAGAGGACAAAAGACCGTGGAACATAATGGCATCATCCACGCTGACTTTATGAGATACTTGAAGCGGGTTCGAGCTTAGTGCCTTCGCGTTTCCAAATAAAAGGCGATGTTTGCTACTCGTCATCATCAATGAAAACGTGTCAACTCCGTAAACGGGACAATATTTAGGATAACGACTAGGGCGCGGAGTAAAGAGACCGGCAGCTTACTTAAGCAATTTTAAATTGATATCTACTGTACACAGAGGTGATCGATGACGAGAGTCAAGATTAAAGTTTTTGAGTGGATGAACGGGAGCCATTGATCATCATAATGGACGGTGGACCTACTCGGGACTCTCGGCGGTCCGAATTACTCCAGTTAGACGAACAAACTGTTACTTATCGGGTAGGCCCAGCCGATAACAACGGTTGCGAGAGCGTAATGTGCTCCTGGGGGTGGGGGTGGGATGGGGGTGTGTTTTTGCGCGAGGGGCGGCACAGGTGGCCGGTATTATCGATGGGGGGGGGACCATTTCCTCCCCATTATTGGGTCGGGTACCGAGCCACCCCCGCCCCACACACACTCGCCGCCGCCGCCACCGAATTTCATATCCAAGCCGTATCCCACCTTCCTTCTTTTTTGTTGCGTCTCTGTTGTTTTTATTGGACGGAGCAAAACACACGGGAAATTGCATTTTGCGGCCGCCGCGATAAACCGTGACCCGAATGCCCCACACACCTACAACTTGCATCCAGCATTACAAACAGAACTCATCTTATTTTCCTCAGTTATATTACCGGGGGAGTAATTTTATAACTTTATACGTTGTATAAACAGAAATATGGTTGTTAATATAATATTAATTTTTTCACGCCAGGAAAAAAACCTCTTGGACTATTAGAAAGAAGGACTATTAGTTATTTGTATATAAGAATATATATGATAGTTCTACTATTTCCCACATTATGAGATCAGATCTGTTTTTAATAAATGTAATTATTACACTAGCGATATGAATCATGAAAAAAACTGGGGTATTTAACCTTATCGGGGCAAAAAATAAGCTCCTCCCTTCTGGAAATATTAAATTTCCGCGGACTAATAAATCAAACGGATTATGAAGTGGTCATTCTTAATCGGGCCCCAAACCGGAATTTAAAGAAAAAATTAAATATTCCGATAGAGACGGCGTGGGTTAAATCGTACAGGGAAAGGGTTTAATTTCTGCGGGCGGGGGGGAGGGCGTTTGATTCGAAGGTTGTGAAACAGGGCGCTAAATAAGCCGCCGGGGTCGGGACAGAGGTGGAGGGGTGAGGGGGAGGCCCGACATTTTACAATATCAACTACCCTGTGTTCTTTTCAAATATTCAGAGGTCTTGTTGAGTGGCGGTGAGGGCGGGTGTTTTGGGCCGGGGGCGGGGTACGACTGGCGGCGCTGTGAGACCCATTACCTATTTAATAGGTCCCGTTTGAACCCCCGGCTCCTGCCTCCTCCAATTAGCGACAGGCTTTTCATCGCCGACGACATTTCAGCCGTACGGTCGAAAAAGCGAAAAATCGACGGCGGATTCGTTTTGTTTTTTCGCACCGCTGAATTCAGTTGTACCGTCGTTTAAGCGAAGGAAAGGTCGTAAATATAATTTTTTTCTAGAGGCCAATAGGAGCAATCATCAACTAGGCTTTTATCGGTTACGGATATTGAACACCAAATTGAAAATAATGAAGTTAGTTCTTGTCCAATGTTCATTACTAACTAAAACTGGAGAATATAGCTAAGGTTGTGGGTCGTGGGTATTAGCTAAGGACTAATATTGGTCCCACTTATGGAAATAACAATGCTAATTGCATAATTAGTTTTGTAATCTAATGTGCTCTGTATATTTTCATTACGACCCCATTTTCGATATTTCCCATTATATTTTTTTCATTTATGATTTGATATAATCAAGGAAGCTCGTAGCTGCTCCAGAGGCGAATCTACAGCGAGTAATACTCCGGCGCAGTTGAGGCATTATCGGTGGGGGGGGTTTCTCTTTTCCCGGTGTCGTTTTATGGCGGTGTTACCGCTTCTGAAAGGTAATTCCGCGGCTAGATAACTGACATGGCGCCCTTAACGGCAATTAGGTGGCGGGTGTACCGCCCGCGCACAGGGCCCTACGCGCGCCAACCCGAACCCTAATCCAATCTACGAACACGGGCACAAACACGCACACTCTCGGCTAACAATCCCCAGCTCATGATAACGGCCACGGTAACGCCTTTCTTCCACCGCACTGTTCTCACACCTATTGAAATAATAAAACTCGGAAAGCAATGAAACTTAGTTTCATTTATTGACTTTTCAACTCCAGTACTGGAATGAAATTATTCTTTGAAATAAAACATTCTAAATACGAGATACTAGAAAATATACCGGCCATAGGTAAAGTTACTTCGTTTCGATTCACATAGAGAATTTGTAGTAATTTTTCTCAACTCATCAATTGAGTATCAATTTAATCGCACCTAACGGGAGAAGAAGCAATCGATTATCCCGATAAGGCACATATTTATTCAAAGTGCGAATTGAATTAGAGTCGTCGGCCGTGCTAAACACATCAAATGTTTTTAATGTTCCAGCAGATACGCCCATATTTACTAGGGTTCGGTTCTTGCGGTAAATATATTGTATCAGTTTAATATTTAAATATTTAAAAACTGATTGCCACGGTTTTAAATATACACTTTACAATGTTATTGTTCCTAAAAAAAATTATTTCTAGTTTAATTCTAACAACTGTGACATAAACTTTTGTTTTCTAATTTAGCCTCGTACAAAGTGCATTTTTTCTGTGTCCCGTTTTACGGTTGAACAATTCAGCTCGGTCGGGCATAAAAAAAAAATCGCACGCATAAAGAAAACTGGACCATATTTTTGTCTTCGTCGGGTGGGGTGTATTTCTGGCCGGAGTCTCGGCGGGCAATATATCCCGGGGTAAGAAATAAAAACTGCAAACTTGGTGGGGGGCGGCAAAAAACTTGGGCCGCCGAGAGTTACGTATGCAGAAACAGATATGTTAGAGGGGAGGCGGGCCGGAGCCGGCAAACTCGCCGGCTAAAACTGGGCCCAGTCGCTTCCGTTTCCGGCTTAATCTATAACTGCGAGCGTATCGATATTTTCCCCTTCATGGACGGAACAATATGGGGGAACATTGTTTAATTAATATTTCAGTTGTACTACGATGTAATAGAAATCCTGTACTTTTAGAAATATTTAGAAATCGTTCAAAACTATAAAGAAGAACTTGGTATGATCTACCAGAGACAATATTTGTCAAGATAAATTGAATCATTTCATAATATCTTACTAATTCATAATATCGAAGAAATGGCTATAAGTCTAGTGATATATATATATATATATATATATATATATATATATATATATATATATATATATATAAGAGAGAAATATTTGAATATACAAACTACTGGAAATATTATATTATTTTTAAAATTCAACATCCAAGTGGGTAATATGCAATATTGAAATTTATCCGAGAGAGGACGAAGGAATATCATCTCTATGTTGCAGTGATTTCGAGAAATTTAGGAAATACGCCACGTTGAATGTGGTTAAATGGCGTTAACACGCTGTTTCAGTCAAGTGCCGTTGTTTTTGTCAGGAAAATAAAACTGCGCCGTCGGTGAAAAGACGGGCCCTCGGAAACTGGAAACGGGGCAATTGTTTTAATGGGGAACAAAAAAAAGTGCCCAGAAACTGTCCAACCGCTACAAAACTGGAAAGGCCAATCGGTTAGGGTGGAATTAGTGTCGGTAGGGGCGAGTGTGCCGGTGGCAGCGCTATGATGGCGGCGGCGGCGGCGGCGGCCAGCGCATGATTGATGTCGAGGGCCGACCCTTTACACCGCCGACCCCAATCACTCTTCCGGATCGTTGGAATCCAATTTCGTCTTTCAAAATCCCGAATTATTGGTTCGGTCGGTGTATTGTTCCACTCGGCCCGTGTCCCTCTGCCACCTCCCCCTCCTCTTTCTCTCTGCTCGTCGAATTAATTGTTTTGGTCGCTAGAGTCTGACGCCTCCCTCGCGCTGTCCCTATTTGGGAAATTTCGATTTTGCCCCAAACGATCCGTAAAGCAATTTCGTGACGCAATTCGGACGAAGAGGACGCGCACCAGCGAATCGCCCCCCGATAAAGTGCGTTAGCTGAATATAGAACTAAACTGGTCGACTGAAACAGATATGAGCCTTGCGATCTTCCGGGACATTGGGGCGACCCCGCGGCCGCAGATATATTCCTATCACTCAGTTTCAATGTCCGCGCTTGAGGCCACTGAGAAGACAGGATTGATACGCGTTAACTATGCAAAAACCGGGGACACGCTAAACAGAATAAAAAAGTTGATATTTAACATACTTAAACACTTAAATTATTCAACCACCACGTGCAGAACTGAAGACCGTGACCTCTAGATTGAGTGTGTCCAATTTATTGGACGATTTGTCCAGTTTATCGACAAATATTTTCTGTATTAACCTTTATGGGGAGTTGAGTAGACAAATTGAATGAAAAGTTTTCTTGAAATAGTGTTAATTAATTAATACATCTCGGTCCGGTTACGTTGTCTTTCACAATGCTGTAAACGCAGAAAATTCAATAAAAATGGCGTTAACGGCTGTCGTAAAAACAATTCTGAAATAAGGAAGGATGATAAAGGGCGTTTATTCGGCTATTAGGCGGAGTCATTAAAGATACTTTCGATTAATTAGAACTACCGTCAGAATACTGAACACTAATGTTGCTATACCTGAAATAATACTAAATTTTATATCAAACAGTACTCTTTTATAACTTGACATAATTTAAGTTGTGCTTATCCATCCTCTTATAGAAGATTTCCTTTCGTGCTCGTATAGCGTATTACAGTGAAATGATTTTTAACTCCTATTTTCTGATGATAGCTAACGGATAATTAACAATTAAAACATGATCCGTGATTTAAATTTACGACAATGAAAGTAAACAATCCAGGAACAAACGATTAGGGCGAAATTTCTCGCTGTATGGGTAGGTCGTGATTCGAACCCCACTACTGGCACATTATTCAATCAACTGAAAATTGTCAGAGTACAGTTATTTTTATCATTAACTGACGTGAAATTGAGTGGGCCTCTCGTGAGTATTGGACTTAAGTCCGCCCAGTTTCATTCCGTAAAAGGGCTCGCATTAGCATTTATGAAAAACTTCGAGTTATAAAATGAGCAGTCCTCAATTGAATCTAGACGTAATATTTTCAATTATTCGTTGATTGATTGTAATGTACAATATCCAATCGTCTGAGAATAATTTTTCTATTGAAAGCGACAAATTTGTCCTGATTCTTTTCCGCTAAAATTACAATAATGGTTTTCTATTTCTGCTCCGAAACGACGGATCACCTTCGGGTCAAATTTCAGACTCGGGATATATTTTTTTTCGCCAAACCCCAATGCAAATTTCGAATAGTAAATCTGGAAATGTTTTGAATGGCCTGCGGCCGAAAATGCCACAGAGCTGGGCGGCACAATAATATTTTAATAACTGGGAGGGTCGGCCCGACGAAAAGGGGGGCCCCGGCCCTGAGGAATCCAACTCAATAACACGAGACTTCTCCCTCCCTCCCTCCCTTCCGTCCCTTCACTATTCCAAATCTTACCCTCTCTCCCCCTCCCTCCTTCCCGAACCGAGTTCAGCTCATTTCATTCATTCCTGGAGGGCAGAAGACCCGGAATAGTCTTGTCTTCAGAAGTTGTCCACCGAAAGTATGGGGAAGGAAGCATGCATACTTCTACGACTTGGATTCGCATAATTGGAATGTCAGCCGTTGATTCGTGAAGGAATTTTCTACTGACGAAATCATTTTTTTTTAATATATGTGCGTTACCATATCACAAGGTATACTGTTTTTGTGTGCATTCGTAGGATGACTTGGTTTTCAAGGAACCAGGTCATTTTTGTCATTTTATTTGACATACACATGACATGTTTACCTGTCTAGCTGCTCACCGCATCTTTCTTCCGGAGGCGAAAGAAAATATTTGGAACCTTGGACGCGAACGTATATTGAGGTAGGTTGGACGGGGATTCAGGTTTACGATGTACTTCGGCGCTAATAAAAGTTACTCGGTTCAGCCGGTAACCTTCTAACGTTTCCCTTTTACGAGGTTCCGAGCAAACAGCTCCCAACGTCACATATCTGTTGGCCAATACCCGGTGACATACCGGCTCAAGGTTAGTTCGCTCGCGGCCCGAAAGAAAAAAAACTTAATTAAGCCGGGCGAAAAAAAACAATTTTAATCAGTATTTCATGACCACCGGAGAAGAGAATTTAGTAGGCATTAAATCCTCGGTAAAAGGTATTGCGTGACTGGTGCCGAGAGCAAGAAGTTTGAAATTGAGACGACTTGAAATTGACCCCCTATCCCCCACCACTTCAACTACGGCAGAAGCCGCACGATTTTGCCGGAGCCTATGTTCAGAAAATATAATTAATTCGAAACAAACAACTATTTATCCCACCCTTCCGACGTAATGAATTATTAATGCCAGAATTATTTTGAGAGAACTAATCCCGTTTAATTTGACGAACAGGTGCGCCATTGGATACATTCGTTTTTTCGAGTTTGATTTATCCTATTAATTCTTACAAAGTTTACACCAATGAATAATGAACAGATCAGTAGTGGGGGGTACAGAAAAACCATTATATAAACATAAGAAGTTCAAGTTATATGAAGTACGAATATAAGCGGAACCCCTGATCTAAGAATTTTACGTCTTAACTGATTTCTAGAAGACTACAAAGAATAAAAAAGTAAATACTCGGAAAATACTTGAAGGGATATTTTCCAGTGGTTCAGGATTGCTGGAATGGTAGAATATTGGACGCGAACGGGTTTTACCTCCTACAGGCTATATCAATACCGGGATAAAAATCAGAAATGACCTTTAAAGCCTATAGAAAAAAATAAATTAAAATACCAGAAGTGTTTTCCGGTAGCATTTTCATTCTTCCGCCCGCCTTACGACAGAGACGATCCTAATCGGTTATGTAAAATCGGGTTTATTGGGGATTACACGGCCGTGTTCCTTAAGTGCCGACCGCGGAGTGCAAACGCATTTATATCATCGGGTAGATTAGGACCGTATTAGCAGTGTCCTATCTGATATTGGTGCCTTGAATAATGCCGGCGGAGACTGTTATGAGAGTATGAGGGCGCGAGGAGAGAGAGGGAGTGAGGGAGAGAGAGAGATAACGACTATAGGCACAGCTCCCGTAGGGGAAGTCTCTCGAAATTAAAGCCGAACTCGCGCAAATTATTCGCCGGCGATGAATATTCAACGGCGGACGCCCTGGGTTTTATGGTGGGACTCGCAAATGAAGACGGAACGAAATCGAAACACCGGCTCACTGGCACGGGCTCTCTCTCTCTCTCTCTCCCTCTAAACACAGTCTCCGACGTCGTTAACACAATTGAAACTTGACACTAGCCGAGCCCTCTAAATAAACTCAAATATTTCACAATAGCGATTCGTTATTCCGTCAACTTCCAAAGTGCCGTTCGGAATATCTTAACGCCTCCCCGGTATAGTCCCTTCTCCACGCGATATGCAACACAAAAGTGTATTATTTTTCTTTTCTAACTTGGCTTCTTGTTCTTTTTATTTCGGATGCTGTTTTTTCTAAAAGCGTTTAAGAAATCTGTTTTGTAATCCGTAAGGTCTTCTGCAATTTGGTCTTGGCGAAACCGATAGACCAGAAAAACAGATCCAATTTCCAAACTCAGAACCAATATAATTTCTACATCGTTCAAGAAAATATCGCCCAAATCAAGGTATTGAAAAAAGTAATCAGTGTAGAGTAATGAAGTAAGCTCGTTATTATCCACTAACCTAGGCGTAGGAATAGATATTCCTAATAGTTGGTAGGAATAGATATTCCTCCGATTTTAATAACTTTGTTGTGTAATTATTATTTGTTCGCATGAAATCTTTCTTACTACTAGGTTGATTTTTAACTACTTATTAATTTATGTTTATTAAGGTTCATATTGAGCTTAATTTTATGCGTCCCGTGCGCACGAAATTGGAAAATTGGAAATTGGAAAGTAATCAAATTCAAAATAAGGAATGAGAAATTTAAATTTAATAATTACTATTAGAGTATATAATGGTGAAAATTATAGGTTTACTCTCTTAAAGGTTATAAATTCACCAATCATAGGAAAATCAAACTGGAAATAGTGTCCTGAAATAGGTTGACACGTTGAGGTTTATAGCGTCGGTGAACTATTCGCGAAGGTTTCTGATTATCGCCCAGTCCGGTGGCGGTGGTAACTCCCAAACGGTTCGGACACCCACAAACCCATTTTATAGCACATGTTCACATATTATTTTCCAATAAGCAATAAACCGAGAGGCATTTACGACCCTCGTCTTCACAACGGTTTCGGACGTTTTATATTTTCTACATTTTGGGCCAATCGGATTTGTCTATTATTTACGTCCACCCTCTTTTTTTGTTTACTCAATTCAGATTGCGCTACAACATTAAAAATTTCTAACTCCGGAGTCGAACGATCAAGCTGGATTGAAATTGCAAAAGAGATAATTTATGTTGCAGTTTCTATCAGGCGGATATCACAGGAAATAATTTTATAAATTATGCTTTCTGAATACACATTATACATTACAAAAAAATAAGAAATTTACTAAGGGACAGCCGCAACCAACGCTCGAGGAGGACATTTAAAACGTGTATATGTATATGCATACGTGTATATGAAATGTAACAGTGTATCCAGTTGAAATAATGAATTCGAGTAATACAAGTTTCGAGTGAATTTCCAAATTATTTTCCATTTCCTCTCATCGTCCCGGAAGCCGTCAATAACTAATAATATGCGTTGCCAATAACCCAGTTGGATACTGAGTTTCTCTGAAACTTTTATCGAAGCTAGCCACTGTAATTTATCATAATTCTGTGGAATACTTTTACCGAATTGTGGGACGTAGTAGTGCAAAATGTAGGTTGGGTAAAACAAGAGGTTTGTTGATAGGGTAGGGGGTGGTTGGGCACCCCCGCCGCCCCCGCTCCCGCCGACTATAAAACTGCCCCCTCTACCCTTATTTTATCTACAGATCCTTTAACCTTTTTTCAATCTCTACATCTACCCTCCACATCTTCCCACCCCGGCCTACCGCCCATCGTATTTTCTCCGGAACGAGATTCACTCAAATCCGCCTTAACTCAGATTTAGTCATGGGGGGGGATTGAGGTCTATCGAGGGAACGCCGGCTTAACAATCAACTTTGGAAATTTGGTTTCTGTGTACAAGCGAAAATTAAAATTTAGGCTGTAGTAAATCGTTATATACGTTAGTTATTATATAACGTATGAACGTTTCTTGCAATATAATTCCCAGACATTGCTCTCCAAAGTTAGCGGATACAATAACCGTTTAAAGTGAATCCGTAGGGGGATGCTACGTCCTTTAATACTATATTAAATACATCAGTTTAAAGTATTTTAGTTCACACTACATCACTATACCGCTGATCGAATTCTACTGGCGATTTGCGAGAAACCGAAATCGATGTAGCTTTCAGGCACGATACCAAATTGGTTAATGTAAAGATTGTTATTATAAATAGTTTGTTAAGGTTTGACATAGGTTAAACCTATGAATTTATAAAGTGGAACATTTATTCTACAAATCCTCATATAAAGACTATTTTGATAATTATTAGGGTAGTCAGCGAGGTTTTGGAGCAACATCGCTCCTGAGATATCCTTACAGCGTTTTATTTTCTCCAAATTGTCGAGAACCGGTCTAACACAAGGCAATAGTTCAATTAAAATAGTCGAATCAATTTACGATTTTCTATAATACAAGTATAATATTAGGGTGTCCCATAAGCTTTTTCCCTTTTCTGGAGCGAAATGAATACATAATATTTCGATAATATTAGTGGCATCCACTATCTCGCGCATATCGCGGATTTTCAGCTAGTACAATCCCGATTAGGTCCGTAACCGCCGTTGCTGGGCGTCCACTGCGGTCTTCATCTTTCAACTCAAAATTGTCGGTTCTAAATTTCTTAAACCAATTGCTGACGGTCCTAATAGTCGTAGTACCCTCCCATAAACGGTGCGAATCTCGTCTGCGGTTTCCTTTGCACTATTGCCTTTTTTAAAACAATGAAGCACAATGAACCATATTGAACGGCGCAGGAAACATTTTAAAAGACACTTTGTCACCAACCAAACGCCCTTTGGAAGAGCTCTGGGACAACTGAAACCTATGTCATAAACGGATAAGAGATCAGATTGAATTTAAATATAAACAAAGCCAGTTAGAGTAATTCAAGCGAGGGGGGAAGAAACTTATGGGACACTCTAATACTTTCTCGTTTCCAAATCACAACCCGAGCCGGTTAATAATTTAAAAAAACACTTTTCTGTGGCAACAGAACATGGGAAATAGGAACGTACCCAACTGAATTTGTCCGTTGTCGCCTTCCAGTCCTATGGTCAGTCGCCTTTTCCAGAAAAGCGAGGAAATCATCGCCGCCCCTCAGCAGGAAGAATAAGCTAAGCGCGTAGGGCGCAAGTTGGTGAAGCGGGTACGGTTGTGTTGGGAGCGCGATGGTTGGGCCGGGTGATGTCTGCCGGCGGCTCTGAAATAAGCGCTCTCCCCAATACAGGCCGTCCTTACCCGTCTGGTATTCGTCGAACGCCAACGTGAGAACGCTTGGGCCGACTCCGCGGTCGATTCCGGTGAAATTACAATTTATAAATAAACCGTACTGCAAACAACCGACCGGCCATGTTTTTTTAACCGTTACCATTAATGGTATTCCAAAAAAAAAATGTGGTATCATCAAAAAGGAATGGGAATGTGCAAAAATTAAAGGGACAATTAATGTATAGTGTGCTTATTAGATTAAAAATCCTATGAAATAGGTTGAATCACACTTTAATAGTCTACTCCTTGAGGACCCCAAACCTCGGTAATGGATTATTCAATTGAAGATCCAATTTTTTGGTATATAACTACAGCAATGTAATTATTCTAAATGCCGAGGAACGATTTCAATTACTGGTACGGTTGGAATTACAGTGAAATAATAAAATAGATCATGAAACGAGTAATTGATGAAACCAAAAATTAATGGATAATTGATTCATTGAAACTTAGGCACTTAACCTTGTCGCGTCATATATATAAAAGTAAATTAGGTTAATGGCGGCAATCATCACTTGTGTTATTCACCGGCTCTAAATAGCATGACGAGAAGCAGGTTTTTGGGCCAACAAATGCCTTGCAATTAATATGGTGAGGCACAAGTGAAAAGTTCTTAAAATATTATAACGTGGCCTGTGCGATACGTGAGATGAGACATAAAATCGCTCCGCCGGTGGTGCGGACAAAAATAGTTACACGTTTTCATCAGTATGAATAATGTGTTTAAAGTTGCGTCCTTTACACCTTTTCAGTTTCATGAATAAGTTGTGGCTTAAATTACGCTGTCGTGTTCAGGAGCAGTGGGCGGGGGGGGGGGGGGGGGAGTCTCCCGAAGTAGGTAGCTAAGTCTTGACGGAAACAAGCTTCTCGAGAACAACTGAGTAACTAACGACCGGATGAAACTGTCAAAGAAATTGATCCTAATGAAGGAAAACGTCTCGCCTATTAATTTCCGATTTATCATTTATTTTCTTGTTATGTTAAGAGTGACGATGGATACAGAAATGGCAAAAAGCCTAAATATAGAGCCGATGCTTTGGCATGACCTATGAATATCGACTGTTATTAAAGCATCCTGTCAAAACTGTCATTGTCCCGTTACTGTTGTTCCGATCCTCAGTTCTATTTTCTCAGGTTAGTGTCCTTTGATTTTAATTTCTGGTTCCGAACCAGTTCTTCTTTCCCAGTTGGTCCCCAATTTATGTGCAGACTTATGCATCGTTAATTATCAGTTAAGCTTCCTTTTATACCTTGTAAAACATTAACCGGTCCATGGCAGTGCCATGAGGTCGCTTCATCGGTAGCTGACATGACTATATATTACTGACGGCATGCTACTAACAATGGAGGTTATATGACAATTCCTTATTGCTGATTTAATGTTCACGGCGCACTAGGATACTATTGAAAATTACGTTAGGACGTGCGGGTTTAGTATCAGAAGGCCCCGTTTTCCATTACATGTTTAACCTTTTTTGAGATTATTCGCGCGATTTGTTCTACTTCATTCTTATAAGTTGTGTTAGTGTAGTATATCTGTGAAGCATTAACATTTCAGTGACAGTGCCATCAGGATGCTTCACTTTTTACTAACGGAAAGTTAGAACCAAGCTTCGGATAGAGACAGAAGATCGCAGGATTGATGATACAGTGGTAATAATTTAAGTTATTAATATCAATTGTTGTGAATGTAAAAAATGATATCGTAAGTATTTATACCTAAATCTTATATGCATAACAAATTATTCATTTCATGTTCTTTAGAATTCTTGGGACGCTGTTCTTAAATTAAGGTCGCCAAGGGTTGTAGGAGACGATACGGTAGTACATTATGTTTCCGGGTTATTCACCCTTAGTTTTATTCTTTCCAACTGTGTACCCTTTTCCTCCGCCTTGTTCCACTTTGAAATCACACAACATATATATTTTTACGGGATATAAACAATATATTATTTTGTGGCTCGTTTGGCACTACCTGAAATATCGTATGTGGACTCTGAATCTTATTTCGATTTGTAAGCGTCTGAAATCTGAAATCATTTTATGGTCAATATGTCAGCTTATTTAACACTGATATAAAACTTTTTTCTGAACTGATAAACGAACGGAACACTGCATTCTCTAACCATTTTACTAAGTGAAAACTGTGTGAAATTTCAAGACATATTAGTATGACTGGGTCATCAAAACTGCGATTTTCCGATGCTAAATAGGTTTAGGCTTCGACTTTCATCAGTATTTATTCCGTTAGCAATATAATGATCATGGAAGGTCTGTGACCGGTTACTAGATCTATCTTCTTATGGTCAATAAAAAAAATATATATATTCTTGGGTGATCACTATCTCAGTGTTATATATACATTAACGATGTCGCCTAACTTCTGATTCTTCCGCTATGAACAGCGCAATTAAAGCGAATAATTTTTTCTTGTCCCCTTATGGTGCACCGACGAAAAGTCGCAATATTTTTGTCTTTCACAGGACAATGTAGTAAAGAGTAATATAGTGAGTCTCTAATGCATGCCATTTTTACTGCATTGATCTCCCAGCCCAAATGTTTGACCCGGATTCTTTTCAGTTAAATAAAAACTTATCAACAGTTTAAGAACTTTCCAGTTAAAGTCTTCAGTAGTATTCGGTCGGCCCCGTCCGCTGGGCTTATAAATATTTTAGGTGGGAGGAGTCTCTCTCTCACTGGCCCTGAATAATAAATACGTCCCCGTTGCGCGGTCTTCACGAAATAAAACGAAGCGAAAGAAGAAAAAGTGGAAGGCGAAGGAAGGAGGTCAGAAGGGGAGCGATGTTGGGGGATAGCCGCGAGGAGGAAGTGCGCAGAGAGCGGAGGAGGAGGAGGAGGAGGAGGTGGAGGAGGTGGAGGAGGCCGTGATAGATGATGTCTCTCTCTTTATCTGGTTCTCGGCGGAGGAGCGGAGGGACCACACCGCCATAAATCATTACGACGACGACTGTCCGACAATCCCAACCTCCCGACATCGATTTGTCCCCAGCATTACAAATTAGTGCTTCTCCCGATTAATGGGGAGAGGGCCGTCCCTGTTTGTTTGGCCCCTTCCTTCCTCCCTCCCCCCCCCCCCCCGCTATAGCCAAACACGAATTCGATTATTCCCAAAACACGAATCTGGGGTAATAAAAATCATTATTTTTTCGATTAATTGAGAGATAAATTATTTCGAAATTCTTCACTTCTGCAGCTCTCCCAGGAAATACACAATGAGAGAGCAGACCGCGTAAATCAGGTGAAATCGTTCGGTTAATTGAGAAATAAACCGAATACCATCAGTATAACAATCGGTGAGTAGAGTAGAACAGCGAGATAGTTGCTAGTTGATTGTTGAGTGAAAAACCTCGCGGTGATTCTATTAAAAATGCCCGAGTGTATCGATAAATAAGAAAAGTATCGGTTACTACCGACACAGGTTTAAGGACGGGAACAAATAGCTATGAGATTGACCAAAGGAAAGAAAAAAAGGTGGTGTACGTTGCGGACTCCGATATTTTACAGGTCCGTGTGAAATCTACAGCCATAATTGGAAAAGCTTCTGGGGTGGTAAATAGTTTAAAACTATAAAGGAGGATATATTGGACCATTCAGGGACGAGAGTGGATTACTAAGTTGAGGGGTGGGGGTGGGTCGACCCTTCGGGGGGCCGTATTTCCAGCCCACAGCATAAACCTATCGAGTCCGGCCTCCGCCAACCATCTCTCTCTCTCTCTCTCTCTCTCTCTCTCTCTCTCTCACACACACTCTCTCTCACTCACTCACTCTCTCTCTCGAAAGGTCTTAAAACATAAAGGTAATCGCCATTACTGTAGGCTTTGGGCCACCCCCCCCCGACAACCCCTTTGGAATTCAAAAACTCTGCGGAATTTGCGGGTCGACGATTTAGGGGCCGATTCAATTTCCGATACTGTACAAATTTCAGCCCAAACGCGCTCTGCATTCCACTGTCACGTTAACGATTACTCGGTGTGACGGTCATGAAAAAAATACTTTCAATGATAATAATATTGAGAGTAACGAATTAACCATTGCGTTGATACGGTCTTCAGGAAATACATATGAAGTGTTTGGGCCTACTAAAATTGCAAATGTAATAACGACGCAAACACACCCAGGAATGTTCTGTTACCAAACATTTTGCAGTGAAATTTAGCAAATTTATATAACACTCCAGATGTGGAGTGGAACAAAGATCATTACCCGCGTATATTAGTTACGTATGTTAGTGGTAAATTTACAGTAATGCTGTAAACTGTTTCTGTGAACATATGTGTCGAGAGATATTGAACTTTTATGGAAATGTCAAAAGTGTAGAGACTTTTCGTCTTATCAACATTGTACAACTTAGAGCAAATTTGGAGCTTTTATTCCGTTAATCTTGGGCTCATAATAGTTTGGTAAATAGATCCGAACGGAAGGGGAAGATGGGATGAAATTAAGTGGCCCTTTTAGCTCTAGAGCGAGAACCCGAATGGAAATTAATAATGGTTATGAATATTCATATTATGATAATACGTATAATATTAATACAAATACAGTGTGTGCCGAGTAAAATATGCAATTGGGGTTTGCGGTATTACCTTAAATTTATTTTTACTAACGATCGTTGAGATCATTTTAATAAATCTCAATTACGGCTTTCCGCCCTCACAGTTTACAACTTTGTCGTATATTTACAACCAGCTTTAATTATGACAACATGAAAATTCATATCAGTCCTCTGAATTCGCGCGGTTTTCCTATTAAACGTTCTCGTGTCTATAAATTCTGAATATTCAATCCCGCGTGTGCGAACATATCAAATATTACGCGACGCCAAGCCCTGGCCCGAGAAAATGATGGATTGCGTGGTAGAAAACCCACGCAATTTGCAATTGGGTAAAGCGCATAGCCACGGGCTTAGGGGAAAATTCCCGGTTCGTATTCGCCGGGTTCCAGAGAAAATGGGTGGGATAAAAACCTGGCGTTGGAGGAAACTTCTGTTTTTTTTCCTTTTTATCTTGAAGGCATAAACTCAAACGGGAATGTTGTAATTAATGCTTATGTACGGTTTCATACACGCGGTTAAAGTAAACGAGTTTACTGAGATCAGAATTTGCTGGTATACATTTGGAAGGTATCTGTCATCTGCTTAAATTTGATAATTCTATTTATATTTAGAATCTTTGTCCCACTGACTCACACCCACACAGACACTTGGGCTTTCAAATTACCAATTTATATTCCTATAATAAAATTTAACAATGTTGGCTCTTATTACTCTGAGAAAAATTATTTTTCAACTCATTTATTATACCTCATACAGTTATTTCCTATGATAATTCTTATATAAGCAATTCTTGAAGGGGATTTTATTCTGTTTCGTCCATTATTGCTCACAATATAATTAAAACAGATATATATTGAAACATAAGTCTTTCACGAAGAAACGCCGATTAATTTAATATTTAGAAGAACTAAACCTGTACCTGGCTCGTTTGTTCGTAATAATTCGTTAATAATACTTGTTAGATTACTAATAATAATATTTAAACTAGATGTCAATTTCTTTTACATACTGATAGTTGCAACAACATTGCGAAATCTCCTTTCGATCCGTTGGGAAAAAATGAATGAATTTAATGAATGGCATTCTTTCTTTTTATATAGTAAAGAATGCGTGACGATGATGCCCGCCCGTCATAGTAGAGCGGGTCGGTTCATTGATGGAATGCTAATTTTCGCCACGAGCGAATATTTCCGCTGCCGGGAGTGTCGGCCCAGAGGACAGACCCGGACGGCCGGCGGACCGCATTTACATATGGGACAGCCTCTATCTACTGTATAATATTAGAATGTTATTTCTGGGTAGTTGGGGGTTTATTTGCGGACGGCTAGACTTGTGGCCAGTGGTTCTCTGTCTCCAAAAAGTAACCGATTGGCCGAAAACATTATTTGAAAATGTTAACAGGTAATTCCAGCCAAGCGAAAGGCGTTAGGGCAGACTGGATTCGGTTATTTGCGGATAAGTTTCAAAATTTAAACCTTCATTTGTTATTCGTTTCTCAACTAGAAATTTAATAATGTCGAAATAGTGTTGTCTTAAATATTCGTTTATTTGGCTTATATAAGCTCAATCAATTATATTTTTTCAGCTGTAATTACAATATGAGGATTTACTACGCACAAACTGCGTGGCCAGAAAACTAAATTTAAAACAATATAGACAATATTATACGCAACTCGCCACTTCTCTCTTGATAATCGATACAGGCCACACCTAAACGCGAAAGGATACTGTTTCCAAGACTGGCGAATAGGGCGAAAAATAACTAAAACATTCTGACTAAAACGTCAGCGATAATGTACACAGATAAATGACTATAATAATAGGAGCATTTTAATACGAAAATTGATTTTTAAATTTAAATTAAACTTTTCACTTTCAGTCATATTCTTCGTGGCCTGTGTGATTAATGGCGGTATTGAGAATGAGGTTCTTTTAACTGTTATTAGAGTATCAAATACAGTCCCGCAAATTGTCGCAATTTTATTTTGGGGTCGGCCGAAATTGCTTCGGCCTCCACGTTAAAATACACCAAGAATTTACAGAAACGTGATTCCTTTTAACTGATTATGTTTCATATTAAATTGAATCGGCAGTAGCTTACGTGACGCGGGTCGTAACAACTTGGCGAAGATAAAATGCGGCATAGAAATGAATTTCCAAATTCATCAGGTAGCTGCCAGAAATTTAATTTTAATGTTCCCCGCTTCTACACAACAATGGACGGATGAATTCGAGGGGTCTTCAGTTTCATTTTAATATCGCTTATTAAAATAATTCCGTTCGATGTTCTAAAATTAATCGGAAAATGCCCCCCCCCGCTCTGTATCGAACAAATTATTTATTTCTATAAACTTTGATACCGTATTTATTTATAGCATTTTTTTAAATTGCGTCTTAAAAATGTGGAGTTACGTGTACATAGGCCACTGGTTAGGGGCGAGTCGATACCCATCTCGAATCGCGACAGCGCGTGATTTTTCTTATTTTCATATTTTATCGCCTCCCACTGGGCTTCGTGGAAGTGAATTCGGCATTTCGGCCGGGGCCGAGAGCTAACAAAGGGATGGAACTGGAAGCTGGAAGCTGGAAATGGGTCAAACTCGGCGGAGGCCTCTCGCAAACCCAGAGGCGGACCCGACCCGGACTTGAGCCCCACAACTTGAGCCGGTTACACAATGCTCACAGGGTTTTGCGTCAGACCCAAAGCTCCCAACTTTAGAACCGTATAAAGAGATAATCAGCGCTATATATAGGGCCCCCTTGTTTGCACGCACTTTAAAAAGTTTTACTAATTAACATCTAAAAATGGCCGAATATGCTGTTCTTTTTAAAGAACAATTGGCCCAGTCACAAGAATGTGTATGTTCGTGTGTATTTGTAACACGCCAAATTTTACAGACAATTTTTTAAAGTAATATTTGCCTGCGACTAGTTAGTACAGGCCAGTAACGACTAACCTATATGTCACGAATTTTTCCAACAAATATTCAAACAAGTTACGAAAATATGTGATCGTAAAATACTTCGACAATGATTTTATGACATTTGAATAGCATTGGTTATTTTAATAGTTATATGAGACGCAATATATTATGTCTCTTAAGAGACATAAGATCTTGTGACGTATATTTGTTGGAGAATATCCTTTTAGAAAAGAATATTTTATGCAGTGAAGAGATGTATAAATGTGAAACGTACTACGAGGTTATGAGCAAGAAATTTACATGAAAGGTTATGTATATATAACGTTATATTCAGATGGGAATATACTATGAAGGTATTTGTGGGTAAATATAGAATAAACTATAACCACATTAGTGGTTCATCTAGTAGGACATCTAGGACCAGTGAATGCAAAAACATATTGTTTCATACTTAAAATGTATTCTACAATGAGAGAAAACAAAAATATATTTATTCGTTCGAGAGTTTATAGGTTCAATTTTTCCTGATTGTGTGGACTTGTAGGGAAATGTTTAGCACAACTCGAGCCGTCAAAAATCAATGCGGAGTGCGACCCCGGTAGCTACTAGGTATTATATATATATTGTAGAGTAATACAATGGGGTACTTACTCAGTCATGGAATGACAGATGGGTCGCCACCATTGATCAGTTGGTGGCCGATGGTCTGTAGCCGGTGCCTCTCTCCACCACCCGCCCCTCCATCACAGCCCTAACATCCACCACCTGCACCCACAAACACCAACAGAAAAATAAATCTCTAATCATCATCTCTCCGCACGATCAATGCAAGCCCATCAGCGAATTAAATCCCTCCCCGAGATATATATCGTCCGATGTACTTGCATTAAGGATAATAGTTATTTTCGATTCAGAAATATTAAGCAATTAACAACTCTAAGTTTGTTTCATATCCTAAAACATTTACGGATTTTAAGCGCCGACATTTAGTACTTCAATTTAAGGTATTTATACGGCCGTCTGGATAGGTTTACAATATCATAACAACAAATTTGTTGTCTACTCTTGTCTATTTTTCGATATTAATAGTAATATTCCATCAATGATATAGTGAAATAATTACGCACGTCGGCAGGCATCCTATCAGGGCATTAAACAAATACATAAGAGCTTTAGTAAATTCTCGTTGGCGAATATTTTCACTGAGATTAACCAATCACCATGATGCCATTTAAACTATATCCCTCTTAGATTAATAATAATTTGTTCCAACAATATTATAAGCAGTAATATAGGTAGTTTTTTATGTGATAATCCACTATGTTTTAAACTAGGATTCAATATTATATATATGTAATTGGCAAGGTGATATGACAGCTAAATTGCTTCATCCCGCTTCGATATGATGAATATTCGTAAATCCGAATTCTAAGGTGACCAACAGTACCAATCCTTAATCTGCGGATATCAAACTTTTATGGGAGGGTATCGACCGGCCCGAAGATTGAATTCCTCACTTTATAAGCTGCGGTCCCATCATGGATGGGAGTCTGATGTCAGATTTAAAAGCTGATTTAAAAGTCTGATTCAGGAGGGGAATCGAAGAGCGTATTTCTTGTTACCGCAAGGTTTTACGTGACCTGGAGAAAAAGTAGTCGAATTTTCGCCAGAATTCTTTAAGTAAACCTAGGAATGTTATAATACAGCAAGAATTATTTGCAGTTTTTATTCCGGTATATTAAACGCAAAACGTATCGTATAGGAAATTGGCCATATTTTGGGAATCTATAACAATCTTTTTCTATCAATCTGTCTTTTCTCTTGCATTCGCAATCACTCGTCATTCCGGTATGAATACAGTCACGTGTGGACGATTTCATAAAAATATCGGCGTCAAATTAAATTCAACGGGGGAGGTCATGTTCTCATTTAAATAACTAAAAACCAAGAAAAAATAGACTGCCATCAGTGCCAATCTGTTGCCATCAGCTTTTATTCGATTTACTAATTAAATGTGTATCGATTTATTCAATGTTACTGTCAGTATCAAATCTTTCTCTAAAGTTGAACAAAGGTATAATTGCGAGGAAAGAAAGAATAGAATTTAGAGGTCGTGTCGTGCAGTTAAAATGATGGCGGGGGGGGGTGTAGTCGATTTGAATGTGGGCCAACTGGTGTCCTGGAGGCTGAAGCCCACAATACCGAATTAAGCTTCACTAAATCCTCGACGAAACAGAAAACAAAGGCCCCACCATTCTTGGGCCGGCCGTGGGGATCGATCCCAGCGTAACTTGGAGTTCTTATCGGGACCGTTGGGCCCGAATTTAATTCGATTGAAACAACATTTATCCGAAGCGTTACATCGATTGTATAACAAAAATCAACATTATAAAGACTCGTCCAGTGACTTTCCTCTCTCTCAAAAAACAGTTCGAGACAATAATTGAGAGCCCGATACATTATTATACCGAGTGGACAGAAAATAGGTAGACAGGTGAGCTCAATATGAGCGAGTGGATGGGGTATAAGTGAAGGATACTTTAAACTGAAGAAATACCATCGTCGTTGACTGCCACATTAATCATCTCGCATAGAGTCCCATAACTAAGCAACGATCATTTAAAGAGGATGAATTAAAGTACGAAGAGAAAATTCAAAAATAGCTGGCTTAAAGTTTTTGCTAAGTATCTATATGTATTTTACTAAAATACTCTCTTTTTGACAGAAACGATTATTTGGATAGTGTAACTAAGTTCAGGAGTTTCCCATCAGGATTCTTGACAATTTTCAGGGCATAACACACATGTATCAAACAACCCATTTACCATAATGAGAACAACAAAATGAAACTTTCAACAGATGTAGTTGTTGAAAACGAGACGGTTCGTATTACATTATTCAAATGGGGCGAAAAACGAAAATGGTACAAATGTACTCTTTCTTCTTCGATAAAGGGCCGACTCTGTGTGTGGGCCCTATCTGCGGATATTATCGAAAAGTGCCGGCTCCTCAGAACTAGGCCGCATTATCTGGGCCGGAGCTGAAATCTCGGTTCGGTCGAACCGTAGATAACGTTGAGTTTCGGTAGATAGTCGGGTGAAATAGCGTAGGAATATTTACGGACTTTAACATTAAAATTAACTCATTCGCACAATTCTTTAGAATGAATAAGTTTTAATACAGCAGCATTTAATTGTTTTTTAAACATTAATTAATGGAGCCTGTTGGGAGTTGTTCTGTTTACAATCCTTAATTTGTTCCTATGCTATACTACTGGTTTTAGCAGTTCTCCTCATCATTAGTAGCATTCCGTCAATAAGTCAGAGATGCCCCTAGAAATGGCTAGAGTGATAGTATCTGATTCTTCAAATACCCAAACTAAGTACACCCTTGGGAGTTCTCCTTTGATTTATCTTGATTTGTTACATAGTTCTAACTTTCTCTCCGATCGCCCAATAGAAGCAGATAAAAGGAAACAGCGTATCCCAAAAAGAAATAAGCGCGACCGTGAGATAGGAGTAGGGCAATAAAAGATGAGGTTTATTAGAATTAGGCAACACTATCCGGGAACAGTCTAAATAACGTTGGGAATCGGCCGATCGTCCACCAAGCCCCCCGGCCGGCCGCACTTCATCAGGAGATAAAGCTCTCTTAGAGGGAGAAAGTCAAGGAAAGTTCACTCCGGAGCCGACCGATAGACCTACAGGTCGGGCAGTGGGGAACCGGCACGGAGGAAAGCGGGGTCTGGGGGAGTGGGGAAAGTGAAACGGGACAAGAAAGAGGACTAAGGAGAAGGAAGAAACGGAAGGAGAGGATAAGGACGGTGGGAGAGGAGAGAGATGTGGGTGGCGGTGGGACCTCTCAAAATCAATACGCCCCCCTCGAGCCCTCCCGGGGTCCACTGCCCCCGCACCCGCCCCCTCACCAGCCCACATGCCCTGCCCAACTTGTAGTTTTCACACTGTTAACCCACAAAACCCCACTATCCTCCACCACACTGTACTACCATATATGTATATATTACACACACCCACACATATATACATATATATTAATAAACTGTAACAAGGGAAATACGAGCTAGAAAACTGATCATAACTATAAGATTAGGAGCATGCCGTGAAACACTACACTTTATCTCCATTAGTATTTCGTCATTAATGGATATCAATAAAACGTATTCTATTATTACTGATCAAGTGTTATAAACGCGTTATAAATCATTAATATTTATGAGATTAAGTTAGACGTTCTATTTACCTCCTGTTTTTAGAAATTAATTGTTGAAACCGTAATTCGTAGTCTATGTACGTAAATTATTGCGAAAATTTACATATCATTATAAAAACGGTCGTATCTTACTTTCAACGCAGGTCCAAAAAAATGTAGTGCTTTATTAGGAATTTTCGGAATCCTGTCGTCGAATCCGAAAGTCTCCTATTCAATTCAATTGACTACCCATTTTATCGTAGATGCATAATGATTTTCCAATGTTATCTATTGTCATTACTACGACTAGATAACTTAACACTATTTTAGAAAAATGCTCGATAGGCGTTACTCAGAGTGACAGATGTGAGAGGATATCTCCATGCGTAAGTACGTCTCTTTAATAATACTAACGCCGGGGAAAAGATGAAACCGTTTTAGAATAGGATGTGACTGAACATCTTTGGAGGCCACCCAATGAAAATTTCGTTTATGTATCTAGTATTTATAATAAAACATATATGCTATAATAGAAGACATCTACTATAACTAATTTGATATACCTGTTTTGTGGTCTGCGAGGGGTTGGAATACTGTAGGTTCGTGATGTTTCTTTCTCCTCTCGCTGGTTTGGTCTTTTGCTAGACCGGTTTCGGCTGCTCGCCATCTTCAGTAGCGGTGTTAGTCACTGTTAGCACTTTGGATGTTTTTTGGGCATCCTCAAAAAACAAAAAAAGTACAAGGACAGTACAGGTGAAAGTGACAGTGCAGTGAGGATGCCCAAAAAACATCCAAAGTGCTAACAGTGACTAACACCGCTACTGAAGATGGCGAGCAGCCGAAACCGGTCTAGCAAAAGACCAAACCAGCGAGAGGAGACAGAAACATCACGAACCTGCAACATCTACTGTAATTTATAGTTTTTTATAGTTAATTTATAGTCTGTGAGAAGCGGAAACCTGTTCTACGGAAACTCGAAAGAAAAGAGGTGTGGTGGAAAATCGCTTAAACGATGATATTCAATATCGTTTTCAAAATTAAAAAGGACCTAACTGGTGCTGAATTAGGTCGGTGGGTTTTTAGGGCAGTTCATTTCAAGAGTTTATAAGACTTTTCTAGGTGAGACAAGAACTCTCCGAGGTGGGGTCAGTTATTCTCTAGGGTGGGGGGAGATAGCTGGGACAGAGCTGTCGTGACTCCGGCCCATTCATCTTAGAGTTAACATCATCGCACCGCCTTAACAATGCTGCCACACTCACTCCCCTCTCCCTCTCACTCTCCCTCTCCCTCTTCCCTCCACCCTCACTCTCACCCTCTATCCTTGCCCCACGGGGAGGGGGAGGCTATTTTAAATCCGGAACGCTTATCGGACACCACAACCGGTCTATTTAAATACAACATGCGAATATTGAAAAAAAAAAGAGGAAACCCCACATTTAACAGTACGATTTCAAGAAAGGGGGCAGCGTGAAAAATTCCGTTATAACCCGCAACTCCCAAGCGCCCACAGCACGAGTAGGCCTCACACGATATGTGGTACTGAGAAAAGAAGACCCGTTGGGCTATCAAAATTAGCATGAGCCTAGTATGCGGTATGAATTTATGTATGCGGCGACCCAAATCATTTTATTGAAGAAGGCTAACTTCGACGCAATAGCCCAGAGTAAGCCGACTTGTCGACTGTACACACTTCGGGAAAAAATAATATATAATAATTCGACTGTTAAATAAAATTTAAACCCGGCCAACAAACAAAAATGCATACGTCATTGTTTTATGTAATTTTGAAGGGATGTATTTTGTAATAAACGTATTGAAGGCAAAATGGATTTCTGAGAAACAGTTTGATATTAAACCGCAAGGCATTTTATGAAAACAAATTCCATTCTAAATTCTTGTAACATGGCCACATAAAAAAGTTGTATCAGTTTTTGCATATATAAAGCTTCCGTAAAATTTCTCTGTGAATAATTTCATGGAATGTTTAATTTAGTTTTAGTTTGTCTGTTCTGAGTTACCAAATTAATTCGTATTACCAAAATTATATTAACGGCAGACTTAGAGCGACGAAATTTCTGCCCTGTTCGTACTTTGTGTATGGCTAGAAATATTAAAATATATCAACTATGAGTAACTCTAGTTGGCTCCATCTGGCTGGAATTGTAATTTCCGATGGTCCGCGACATGATATTTTACATCGCCGATTTGAAAATTAAACTCTACGAAAGGGAGTTTAATTAAAGCCGATATGAGTGTAATGAAAACGGCGCTTCTTTTGATGTGCACAATCTGAAACGCTGAAAAGGTTAGTCCATTACTGGAAAACTATGTCAAATATTTATGAATTCCGAGCGTTGACAGAAATGTCTAAATTTTCGACAAGCCCGGCTCTAACTCTCCTTCCTTGATTTCAGACTTTTGAAAATAGCCTGTGGGCGTTTGGAAGATTATCAGAGTTTCAACTTTGAATACTCTTGAATCGAATAGCTCCATCTTAATTCATTGACTTATCATTTGTTCTGTTATTGCGAAAGGAAAACGTACTACAGAATAAAATACGTAAGGAGGACATTGCATGTAACGGGCGGTGTATAACTTATTGTAATATAAACCTGCGTCTAAATACACAGTCATAAATAGCGTTCGTTCTTTTTCTTAATCTAAATTAAAATGAGGCACAGACACTCATATTTTGTGCATGCGATCGTAGGTGGGACACTTTTCCTTCGGGGGAATTTGAATTTGGTTTCCTCGCAAATGTAAATTTTCGGGATTGAGCGTATCTCTTCGGACGTCGCGAGTTATGTACGATCCACATGCCGAAAATTGGCGTACTCCGTTTGTGCCGTTTGGCAACATGACACCCGGTCTTTTGATACTGAAGTACTCGAAATCAGTTTAACATATTTAGAAAGCGCTGCGAGTTAAGATTATTAGACAGGGCAACTAGGAACAGGTTCAATGCTCCAAAGGGCCTTGCTAGAGAATTGAATTACAGTTAAAAAACGGTCGCTGGTAATTGGATTGATTTTCATCCGGGCGGAAAATGGCAGCCGCTGCGCTTTTCAACATGAATTATTTCAGCATTAAAGTAACGAGAAATGGAGAAGAAGGAATAGATTGGACTTCAAAGCTAAAAAAGGGGGACGCTCAATATTCACCACTTGGCGACACTTTTCTTCCTCATGGGGGTGGGGGAGGGAGTTGAAATATAACGTGACACATACAGAATGAAAGTGAATTAAAGAGAACCAACAGAAAAACACGACCGGAACTGTGCCCGAATATTCAGTTTAAATAATTTAATGCAGTCAGGCTAAGACTCACGATGCACAGTACATGTCCGTGTTCAAGCCACATATTGTACTTATAGGAAACGGAGGTTGAAAATAATTGGGTGGGACTTAAAGAGATAATAATAGAGGGCTTAAAGAGAGGTCATCCAAATCTTTTTTTATTTTCCTTAAAAACGATATTAATATTCTTTTAACAGAAAATTAGCCCTTTTGTGAATAAATTAAACGTTTATGCACTGACAGTGCCGATCGGGTGCTTCATCGGCAAATACATCAATAATTTACTTGAGCCGAAACGAAATAAGAAAGAAAGCAGAAGATCGCAATAGTGATTATACAGTTTCCAGAAAGTCGGATGTGGTATAAATATCAACGTCAGCTTATTGAAGGAAAAAAATAGTTTTAATAAGAACACGAGCCGAATTTGTGCCCAAACACAATAAGACGTCGTACATGACATGGGTTGGTGAGGGGGTGGCGCTCCGTCTCCACTTATCATCCCCTGCGGCCACTTCTGAATATTTCTCGCCGGAAGTCTCCACACAAATGAGAAACGAATGGTGTTTATCTTCCGCTTCAAACAAGGGGGCCTTCCACCCGGTCCTAATTTAAGCCCTAATGGCGAATCGCAAATTTAAAAGGGTAATTAGCCAATTCTTCGCCTCTTTTTCGCCGCCCCCAACATTACCGCAGTCTCAATTCTCGTTATTCCCTTCTGCGCTGTTCCCCTTCAACTTAATTGCCTTTAAAACAAATTTGCGCATTCAAGCGCTACTTATTTACCACGAAGGACAGGACATATGACAATTAAAATTAAGAGGAAATAAAATAGAAAAATTACGTGTTCTGAGTGTTAGGTATATATCTTACCTGTCTCCTTATTAACACAAATTATTGGAATATGTGTGTACCTTTTATTCATAATTGTTTGAAACGTTATGCAATATGTTGCTCGGTTTATATAAATAATAAAATTGCATTTTTTCTACGACGATAATAGGATACTACAAGGTATTAAACACACATATTAAACAGATCTTGATTTTTTAAAGTACGATATACATATATTCTACTGTTCCGATGTTTTTATAGTGCTGATTAAAGAAAATTCATCACACAAATTCGTTTCGATCAAATAACCCATTTTACAACAAAAACAATCTAGTGTGCAAGCCCAGAAGTGCCATTTGTAACGTACAGAAGTTTATTGGCCATATCTTTTGTGTTTTATACAATCCTCTTGCAATTTAATGTCTATAGCCTTATAGGTAAGAATTTATAAAAAAAACAGCATTGCGTTTATTTCGAGGTTTATCTCCGATATTTACCCCGTAGCATCTATCAGAACCGTAGAGCAACTAAATACAAATTGCAATTTACCAAATCGGTTACCTTTAATTCGAAAGTTGGGAGCAATTTATTTCAAAAAACAATTTCAAATCCTGTATCTATTGGAATGTTGTCATTTGTGTCGCCTCCCCCGCCCGCTTGCCGGCAATTCATTTAGGCATTCATTACCTGGCACGGTTGACAGTTAATTAAGAGTGTTTGGTAACCTGGCAGATCGCGTTTAATACTAATGAAGTTAAATGCGAGCGTGTGCACCGCCCCACGGGGGAGACAAATGAGACCGAACGAGAGCCCCCGTCCCCACCACACTGAACAGCCGGTGAACAGGAGACAGACCCCCAATATAAAACGGTAAATTACTAGATTACCCTACGGCAAACCTACCCTGTCTAGCCCAATGAAATAAACAAGCTCTAATCATACTTCCAGTCCAATCAAAAACTGGAGCCAACCCAGTCTCACGCCCCATCTGGTATAATACGATACTCAAAACACTGCAGATAACAACAGAACAAATTCTTATTTAGGACAGTCAATATAAGCCCCGATCAAAGACATATTAATATTACTAATTATGATACTTAGAATCATCTAATTGGGTAGTAGCCATCAATCAGTATATGTATTTTGAAAGGGAAGTCCTCAACGGAAGTATTTACATGGTAAAGTAATGGCGTCCTTTGATGTAGCGGCGGAGGAAAAAAATAGCACCGGGATCATCCTGAATTTACGAATCGTTGAAACCGTTTGAACCGAACCAAGGACCTACAGCCAAATGAACCTCAAAATAACCCCGTCCGATTTACCCCGACCCTGAGCTCGTTCATTTTCAGGGCCGCCAAACCGCGCAACATAAAGATAACTAAATAGCCGTTCTTTTAGTCAATCGGCCTCTTCAGAACTTTCCGACACTTTTTTGAAGTGCCGCGGAAAAGAATAATGCATACACTGAAGTGGGCTTACGGAATTTTAACGTTTACAATTGCAAGGTAAGTAAGATTATGAAAAAGAATATTATAAAGAAACGAATTCATTTTTTTGGAATTGAACTATATGTCTCATTTATAAAAATTGAAGTATCACATATCTCACATGTCATTTATAAGTTATCTCGTATGTCATAAAAAATGTCCCTCTAACCTAGACATAATTGTCTGTCGGTCCTTTAACCGAGAATCGCGGGGAGAAAAACCTTCCCCGCGTAACCGTACCCTCTAACACGCAAATAAATCCGGACTTGATATTCCCGAGAACAAGGCGCGTTAATTAGGCAAGCCTGAAATATTATTCTGTAGAGCGGGCTTAGTATCATGAATCGCCGTTATGCCCCTGACGTTCCAAAATATAATTTTTTAATCAACCCCCGGCCTCCTTTATCCGTTTACATTAATTACGCTTATGTACATTAATGTAGTAGTAATATAAAATATTATCGCTTAAACTGACACTTCTTGAGAAGTATTTTACAAAGTTATTTACAGGATATACATAGTACCAGTTATACGCATAGAATATGCATTTGTTGTTGGAAGAACCGGTTATTGAGTTAGTACACTTACCGCGGAAACCTTTTAGGATACGGAGGTTTAATAATGAAAAGAAAAAATTAAAATTATTGACCCGGAGGAGAATGATTGGGCGGGGTCCTCCGGCGGTCTCAGGGAAAGGAGGCGGGCGGACCTTGGCGTAGGAAAGGGTAGAGTGAACTTCATATAACGTATGTGAAATCGATATGATAGCGAGGGGTTGAAACACCACCAGTAGAGCATGAGGAGGAGCTTGCAAACAGGCTACCGCCAGATTTCCTCCGTCCCCTTTTGTCTCAGAGATAGCACACTTGAACCGCCCCGATATCACATTAATGTCGAACTAGAATTTCCGCGAAATCACTGATTTGAACATCTTGTCCGAAATAGGTTAATCACAACTTTACCCTAAATATGTTATTATCGTCATTAGAACAACCAATTAAAAACAACGTGTTTGTGACATAAAATTTTAAATCTTTGGAAGCCAGAAGATCATCGTGTCTTCACTCATTCCTTTATGTGAATAATATTTACAAGCAAGAATGATAATAAATCCTGTTAATTTACATTAATGTAAATTTGAATTTTCGATCTGTAACATCCCTAAAAGTCATATTTTAAAGTTATCATCTTAGTTTAATTATTTTGCAGTGTTAATTACTCAACGCCGGTCGTATCTTATCTTCAGCATTTTCTAGGTCGCACGTTCGTCGTAACGCTCAGTGTAACTATTAATACGAATTACAAAAAATAATTGTTTCCACTTAACTATATTGGACGGAGTGAGTACTCGAGCTCGAGCATTCGTGTGTTTTAATAGGTCGTTTCTAGAGCCATTAAGGGGCAGCCACGGAATGAGCTCACCGACCTTTTTACTGGGATTGTCTTGAGTGGAAATTAGCGAGACTTTTATTGCAAACGTGAAATCACGAATGTATGACCAGGAAATTCGATTTTGTTAAGAACACCAGAATGTTCATAACTAACGCTTCATATGGGTTTATTGGATCCTTTAGAGTACAGAAAAAATTATACATTGATACTAGCACTTAGCTGTATTCCCCAAATGCCCACAAAAATTGGGCAATCAATTTAGCTATCCCAATATGTACAGCATACAACGTGCGAATTTTATGGAATTAATAAACGTTCCGCAAATCAGGCATAGATTATCAATGGTTACACGTTGCATCCTGGCTCAACAACTTCAAGAACGAATATAAGAATAAGTATAAGAACTACTACTTCAACGAACGGAAAGGCCCCGAATTATATGATTTCTAATTTTCTTGATTCTAATGAATTGCCTTAAAATTGACTTGTACGACGAAAGGTTAAGGATAATTTTAACATAACAACAAATTAATTAGTATTTTTTTAATGGCAAACGCACGCTTAGTTACTGTTTTATTTATTAAATAATGCCCAGAAATATTAGTTTTGTGCCCTGATACTGCGGATGAATTAGGAGTTGGCAGGCCCGTAATCTGCCCTCGAAAAAACAATATTCTAGCCCATACGTGGAAACAGTTTGAATAACTCGGCTTGGAACATTAATCAGAGCGCCAATAGAGTGGAGGGCGGGACCCCAGGTGTATCCAACCGGAAAGAATAAACCAGCCCATACATATTGTCAACCGTTCCCGTTCGATGTGTTCCATTATCGCAATACCAAAAAATCTTTCTTTCGTTGGCAACCCCAATCTTCGATAGGGAGAATGACAGGTCGCCTACGCGATTCACATACTACATCACACAATTCACAGTAAACTCTATCTCAAATTTGAATCAAAATTTTGTGAATTAGGATAATTTGAAATTACCGTCAGTATTAATGTTCCCATCGCAAAATTTTTCCCAAAAATAAAACATAATCGCTTTCATTTGACTCTTTAATGACGATTTTACAAACCAGTCGAAAATCCTTCAGGACTAGGTCACAGGTCATTATTTTACCCCTATCATTGTTTGGTGAGCTTTAGTTCTTTTTATGGAATTATTTTATTTCTCTCAACCCTATTTAGGTGTTACATATGCGATGAAGTTTTATTGAGCAGTGACACAATGTAACTTGTAAGCAGTAACCTTTCAGTCGTTTTATTTTCTCTGTTAGTGATATAGATTGAAATTTATTTAAGTGTCACAATGTTAAATGATCACGTTGGCATCGCTTTTTCAACCCTTGTCTTTGATTATCCTCTTAGATTAAGGTGGATTTTGAACGTTTATTTTAAGAGCGTAAAATAGACCAGACCATTCCCAAGATAGGTCTCGAACGAAAGTAACTTCGAGTTTTGAATGATTAGCAGTTTGAATTCTGGATTTGAGAAAATTGTTACCAAAAGATTTGAATGATGACAACAGCTGTTTTCTGTAAACTCTATGCTGCTCCAAGTAATGTATTTTTAATTCCCCAGGTATATATAGTATTTATCTTAATATAAATATTAATTCATAGGTAAATGCAATTACATCATTGCATTTTCAAAGAATAACAAAGAAAAACACATTTGTGTTGAAAATTGAAACATTGATCGAAAACAAATCAGTAATTCAATTGCGGGAACGTCCTAGCACTCAAAGAATGTCCACACACTCGAAGAATGTCCTGACATGCGGAAAGAATCTCCAGACATTCGCGTCCTTTTTTCTTTATTCCCTTGAACTCCTATGGCGTTACCTTGGTTTTCTTCTCTATACACTAACAACTAAGCACACAATTCGTAGTAATGACCTAACACGGCCTAAATTTCATGGGGACAGATTTTTACTCTCACTTCCCAACATCTCTCAGTATAATTCGGTCATTGGTTAGTCGATTAGTTTGGGAATCAGTCATTGGTTGGGGTGGTATGTTGAGATAAAAACGGACATTTATTGTGTGTTTCTGTGCAGTTATTCGACTTGCTTCTAGGCTCAGTTGGGTGCACATTAGGGTCACTAGGGCACTTTTTTCCACATATTTCTAATATAGTTCAATCAGAAGCAGACAAAATGAGCGTGAATCATCTTTCAAGAGTTTCAGACTACAGGATTAGATCGTTAAAAAGTTTACGCGTGTTTAAGAAGAGGCGAAGGTCACATTGTGCGTTTAACATTAACGCGAAAAATTTAAACGTGGAGTATGAAACAATAAAAACAATCCCGAGAGTTTGCGAACGGGAAGCCACTCCAAATCGAGTACTTGAGGGCCGTACTGGGCCGTGCATCGGAGGGGAAATGCACTGAAAATACGGTTTGTTTCGGCCGAGGCGAGAGCCGGAGGAGGTCCCGCCTTACCTTATAAAGGGGTACCGCGGAGGAGCCAATATCGAGCGCAGGAGGCTGTGTCAAGGATTGGGCCACTTAAAGGACCGCTTATCAAAGCGGGAACCTCTGTGGCGCAGGTCCTTCCGCATAAGCGTCGCGTCGCACACAATTCTCCCACCCACCCACCCCCTCTCTACATCCACGCATACTCCCTATTTTCTTTTTCTATCCGTCCCAATTTTAAGCCAGAAAGAATCCTAAGCTCTGTTCTGTTATCTTGACCGAGTGAAAAAACAGTTCCCGTTGGTGAAAACTAAACTACAAAAATGTACCAAATTAAAGATTGTTTCCAATTTTTTTTAATTTCTTAACCTATCTAAGTAGAATTGTGGAATGTTTTTTTTTTATTATATTGCTTATTTCTCTCGATAATATAGTCCATCAATGATGGCACTTTTGACGTGTATCCGGGTTACAGAAGATCTCTAAGCCATTTCCCCTTAAATTATCGTGGGGGGGGGATTGGTAACAGGACCTCAAGGACTTAATTAGGATAAGGAGTGAGGCAGGAATTAAACTTCACCGGGATTTTATAAATTCGCCTACTATCGGTATGTTGTGAATGGAGTGATTTGAAGTATAAGTGGGAGCAGTAAGTATACGGGGGTTCGAAGGACTTTTGATTGGAATCTCTGGACGTTGTATGTCTCGGTGAAACCCCATAGTTCTATGCCGTATGTCCATAAACGTTTAATTCCGGTTTTATTATATATTCTTCACGATCCGCCGTAAGACATTGATACATCCTTAAAATTCCGCACGGAGCACGGTCACCACTCTGAGCCCTGGGGAACCCTAAAATAACATTTCAGAACAACCGTGCGGAGGCTGAAAATAAGTTGGCCAAGTCAAAATAATCAGTGTCCGGCAGATAAACATTTGTTACGAAGGCACTTAACCGAAGGTTGTTACTATCTTCAGATATCCGCAACATTTGTAAAAATGGACAAAGGATGTTTGTTGTTCCAAGGAAGAAAATTTTGAATCATTACCCAGCGTTTTTCTGGGGGTGAGGACACACTAGTCAACTCTATATACTACTGGTCAAAGTCTGATCAGCTTAGCTTCTGCTTAATTTGGATTCAGGGAAGAAAAAATGACTCATCTTGTAGAAGCGTTGAAATTTCGAACCCAGCTTTGCTATTAAAATTCATTACATACTTCGCGAAATAATTTATATTTCTAGTAATAATTGAATTAATATTTATAAATGGTAATAAATAACTAATAAAAAAGTAACGAATATGTTAATTAAATGTTGAAATATTCATAAATAACGTTCTAAAACGAAAATTGAACAGGCTCTGAATAATGGGGTGGGCTCGGAGAACTATTTTTAAAACATCTATAGTTCCTGATACTAATTTAATAGACACCCAACACAAGTATAATTTAATATCGTCGAATTGCCACATAATAATATGAGAAAGAACCTCGCTTTATTACTCCCGATTGGTTGTGACCAGAAATATATAAAATATCCATAGTTCCTCCCAGACGACAATGATTTCATTGTATTCGCCTCAGTCAATTGTAAACGAGCGGTGAATATACAGAGTTCTAGTGTTCAGTATTCTAGTGTTATTTTGTCTATTGGGCAACGTTTCACTACGCGTTTGGCACATCTGCGACCCCACGGAAAGCAGGTCGCCGCCTCCGTCCTGTCAAATGAGAAAGTTTGTTTCTCTGACCAAGTCAAAATTGCGATTACGAGATTTCATCAATGTTATAGAATCAATAAAAAGTTACGCGCACACGATTTTTATGATTTCAACCGTGTAAAATATATCTCTATATTTTTTGGCTTTTGATTTAAAACTTCTCGAGTATTGTTGTCGTTATCCATTACCGAACAGTCTATTTCTGTAGCTATCAAGTATTACAGTTCCACAGTAGGGACTTGCTTTAAAAACCAAAAATGAAAATGAGAGGTGCTATATTATTTATGCAAAAAATTGTTTGTTTGTATTGAATTATATTAAAAGTCTATGAATAATTAAGGGTATACTTGTTTATATACAACTGTAAATCTCTTTCTGATTAAGTTTCTGTTTAACCTCAATTATATACTTATTATTTTATATTATTGGATTAATATTGTACTACATTCAAGCTATAAAGTCTTCATTCTCCTAAAGTTAAATATATAATGTGTTCATACCAGAAAAAATATTGGAGCGTTGGGTCCCATAAAAAGTGACGCGAGACAAGTAAGTGCAACATATCTTCGTTAGTGGATTTACGCGGCCTATATACTCTCTGCGGGGTACCTTTTTAAAATTTATTCTTTTATTAAAGTATCAAAACTAATTTTCAACATTAAGCTCGTTTTGAAGACGGTAGACAGGATAAAAATGTACGATGTAAATATGTATTAATCGAGAGTTATATCATTTTTAAGGTTTTGAATACTGCCATTCTAATTTCAAACTTAAAGTATAGTACATATTTTAACGAGAAGGGCTAAAATCTACATATATGACGATAGCCAATACTTACATTGAGGAAAACGTAATCACACATAGGAGCGTTAGAATAATCAGCTTTAGCTCACGTTAATTAAATATTAATTTCAAACTGCGAGCATGATATAAGGTTCCAAATCAATAGGAAATAAGATTGAGGCGTATTCCTGGCGAAATTCCTTATGTAGAGGTTAATTAAAAATTGATTAAACAATGCGGAACTGTAGAACTCTGAATTGAACTGTCAATTCCTTCTATTAAGCTTTCATTAAATCTGTTATTAAAGAAGAAGGTCGAAAATTCTGCATTCATAACTACCTGGAGACTATATGAGATCCATGGCTCTGACAGTAGTATATGGTACCATGGCGAATACTAGCGAAAAGTTAGAAAGTAAAAGGGTAATCTTCCTAGATCAGATAAAAATACGATAAAAACTGTGTTCAAATCAAAGTGTGATATATAAGTCAGAAAAAGTACAATAAACTGTTTGGCGACTGATTTTTTAATACATCTTCAACGTTGGTTATGAGGCATTAAATAACATTTGTATTTTATTTCATAAAAGAAAGTTCGAATAAAAATCAGCGCTTTAAAAGAGTGGCATAGCTTTACAAACGCGTAGTTGAATTCGCGAGAAAAAAGTAAACACCGGAGGCGAAACCGGCTCAATTATTAAGGGTTAGACAATGGGTTCCACTCCCGGCCCCGTTCACCGCATATTCTAACCAATGGAATCTTCTTACCCATCATCAACGATACAAGGTAACGCAATCTGTTGCTTCGCCGCTTTGGGGAAAAAGGCATTTAAAAAAACAATAAAGAGACCCGATGCGCTTTAGACTAATGGTCTTCATTCATAGCGGTCTACTTGCCATCGAGAATATTACATCTTCCCTCCCTATCATCTGTTAAGGTACGCGGATATCAAAGTTTAAAGAACATTTTCAACATGTAAACGCGGGGACGAGTATACATTTTTCATGAGGAAAGTAAACGCAGATTTGTTCTCTTCTTTTATATAAAACTTATGCTCAAGGCGCATTTAGCAGAATACAGTCGAAAGATTTATTTTAGGATTTCTGTGTAAATTTTTGAAATGTATTGTTACTCTTCTGCCTGCAATGGCTTCAAGTTATTAATTTCTCTATTAATAATAGAAATGGTCGGGATAAATACAAGGCCCCTATGGGAGTCTTACGCCTCCTCGTGCATCTTAGATTAGTTGGTGCGGTCGAAGACTCGGCTGTCGCCGCAGGAATAGGTGGATATTAACATAGAAGTTACTAATATAATTATGACTACAAAAAAGTATATATTTCTAGGAAATTTAGTCCATACGGTAATTGAGACATAATGACTGCTTACTCCCACCACTCGATGGTGGGGCCCTCGCTTATTTGTTGTCCACAAATCTAATTGCCGAACCCGCGAAAGAGAAAATATACGATCCTTTCCAAAACTAAACGGCCCATTTAACTTGGCTGAGAGCGGGCTTTTCGCACAATGGACGAACCGCCGCGGCTTTTCGTTTGTTCCATCGGGCGTGAGAGAAGTATCGGGCCGGCGGCCCCTCTTACGGCCCGACACTGAATTAAACAAAAAACAATGGCGAAAAAATACAAAGCGGAGACCATTCTTCAAAGGCAGAAGGCAGGACCACTCACCGAGATGACTGTCCCAACAGGGCGTATCCGGATAACGCGAAGGCGTTTTTACAGACGACAGGACAAATGTGCCTTCATATTGGTTTTAAATCGATACCGGCCGATAACAATAGCCCGATAATAGATAAAATTATTTTAGAATACCGTATAAGTATTTTTTTTATTAAGAGATAAGTTAAGACAAACTTGTCATTATATTTCCGAAAAATTGAAGGAATATAAATGATCGTTGATAGAGCGAGTAATATAAAAGCGAGGAAACTTGGTCCGTTTGTCAATCAGTCACGCTTAGGAGGAGTCTAGAGAAGGGTCGCCGGCACAATCATTATCGGGTATTTCGCCGATTGAAATCACCGCAAGGAAAATGCAACAGTCCATTTTCTGGCAACGTTAAGCCTCCAGACAAATTCACTAAGACAGATATAAATACAAGGGGCCAATATTCTGACTCAGGTAGAATTGAATTGAATCCGTTGAGAGGACTGTAAATAGGAGTGCCGCAATAAACGCCCCGGGATTTCCACTTCGTACTGATTACACCAGGTAAATAACCCTGGGCTTTGAATCAATAGTACCGAATGCCTTTTTTTTCAATAACATTGAAGACAGGGACATATATATGTAACGTAGAGTATTGGAAGTAACTAATCGTAGTATCTAAAGAAAATATTTTATTTAATGCATTTAATGAAAACCAAATAATTAACCATGTGATTCATGCCTACCGAGATAAATTTAAAAAAATTCTCAACTGAAGTGGAATCATATTTGTTTCGAAAGAAATAAGATATTTTAAATTGAATCAGCATAAAATCAGTAATTACAACTCATACAACGATGTTTAAAAAAAAGGATACGTGCACGCTCCAACAGTTGTTGTTGGATTGCAAACTCGATGAAATCAACCGAAACACACCCATCTCAAAAATAAATGAGGAATTTAATAAACATAAGTAAACGGAGGGATGAGGAACATCTTTAGAATATTGGATAATTTATGCCCATTACACAGCCGCATAAGCGATGGATCTAATATTTCCAAAACATACTGTAGACCAAATATACCAAAGGTTTTTTAAATATTTTTTGAACTGGTTTTTAGAAGGAAGAGCGGTGAGTCCGCATTCTGTGTAATGATTTACAGCTGTGAGGGGACACTATTGAGTTTAAATATTCGGCCATTTAACGGGAGAGTGAATGCAAACTAATTTCAAACAATGATGAATAAGCCCGCAGTGTCCCTCCTTCCGGTGATTCCAGTCGGCGGTCCCCCTCTGGAGCCGGCACACAAATTAGATTTCAGAATCCCAGATCGATTCCGGCCCAAAGGATTAGACCGAAAGTCATCAGTGCCATTGATTATCAACAAACGAAGCGACCGATACATGAGCTATTAGTGACAGTAACTAAATAGACACGAATCGGAATTTCCAATACAAATCATTGACAAGATGTTTTCTCACTTTGTTGTTGTCAAAGAACGGCTATAATTTGCATAACAAAAAAAATTTTACGCACTCTCAGAAATGAAATGAAATATAAAGAACATAATTTAGGTTTCTGGTCTAGCGAATACCTAGAATTCAGTTAGATATATGAAGAATCGCTTTTATAACAAATCATAGAACAATTCAAATTTTCAACTGATTACGAGTGGATGGGTAGATCATAAAAGACACAATATTTTACATGGTAGTCCACTAAACCGCAACTTTCGCAAATGATGAAATGCATTGAACAAGCTAAATTTACTTTATATGCAGTACAGGAGGGGTACATAATCCGAATTCAACAAGGAATAAACAACAGCCGATAACTGAACGCACCTTCTATGAATTGAGGAGGTATATGTAATTCCAAGAATAGAATCTCGTGGATGTTGATAGCTGTATCACTATAACATATTCGGCGAGGTATTGTAATTTTTTATCATAGGAGGAAGCGGCGCTGGTTGAAGTCACAGAATGGATGACGTGTGTGAACTCACTCAGTAAACTTACTCCGTTACTTTTCCGAAGCAGGTTGCCCAGAGGACTGTGTGGAGGTGTCCCCTTGCCGACCGGCCCATCTGACAAACGCCGCCGTCCAACGCGACAATGGAATCGATAGCGCGGCAAAACTAAACGCGTCGCAGAACTTTTAAAGAAAATAAATATAAAACCCCAATACGTATTGCGGGGAGTGAGAGGGAGAGAGGGTTGGCGCATTGCTGGTGATGCTCCACCGCGTTGGCCACTCTCCATCATTTTCCAGTTCCAAAATGTCTCTCATCCGGGGCCTCTACGCTTATTTTTTTTCTGTGGGGAAGGGGAGATTTCTAGCCGCGCTATGTGTTTATTTCCTGATGTTAATTTCGGTCCGCTCGGATAAGCCGGCAAGGTCGCTCTCTCTTTCGAGACCGCTATCGGTACTTAGAGAGACACAGCCACTAGTGCAGACCCCGACAGAAAGTGACCTAATCCCCGAGATGATAAATATATCACTGGACACACGATACTATTTTGTCCAAACGAGCGAACTCGGCCCCTTAATGCAATACAACATAACCTCGATCTCGAACTGTACTTCTAGTTGTTTAGGACCGATGAAATACAAAACTTGCTAGAATTACACTTCGTAACAATTTTACAAAAAAATAAACATAATATGGGATCTAAGAGATTCTACTGTATGAAGTTTCCTGCCGATATCGGTTGCTTCGACCTATTGGGATATTCGATAAAAGTAATACAATACTTACAATGTTTATAAGTATATTATTACAAGATATATATTCGAATTTGTATTTATGTAGATTCTAAAACTTAAAAATGCAAACTGACGCACGCGCTGCCTTCGCTGTACTGATTATTAGTATTTATTCGCCACAGTTGAATGTCCCAAGGCGATTATGACTATTACTGTAAATAACTTCTTTGGAGAGGAATATTATGTATCGAGAAACTGGCAACTTCATATTCACATTTCTGTGCACACTTAAATTAGTTTTAAATTAATCTTAGTTATGCAATATTGATCCTTTTGCAATAAGGATCGTCCCAACAGGCCTGTTTAAGCAATTAACGATTCATGTGCCTCTAAGAGAATTAGCGTGTGAGACAAGTGGTCGGTTGCAAAGCCTACGGGGGAGGCAAAATAAAATAGCGCTATAAATTATTCATACTGTGAAGTGGTGGGCTGGGAGCTTTCAACAGATTTCTGGTCCTTTGCATTTTCGGATATTAATAATGTAGGGTGGGGTTGAGGAGCGGGGGTTGGGGGTGTTCTCGTGTAGAGTCGCTGCACAACTAGCCGTAGAACAATATGGCCGTCCTAATATTCCCAATTCCCTTCACGTCCTCCCAACTTCATTTCGGTAATGCGAGATAAACTCAAAATGGACTCGGATAAACATAAAATTATGCGGCAATAAAATATTGAAAAAAAGGGACAACGGGATATTTGCAAACCGGACAAATAATTGATCAGTAACCTGCTTAAGTTTGAAATTACGCGCTCAGACAAGAACAAGTACTCTCTTGAAAATACCATCGTATAATAGGATGGAAAAAATTGATTCGACTTCAAGAATAAATATTACTGGGACACCTTTTTGTAACTTTAAGTTGTTGCCTAAAATGCCTGAAACGAGGAGTTCTCAAGAAACTTTCCAATATACATGCAATTTCCCAATTGTTTCGAAATTGAGAAATTACTTGAGCGACGCCGTATTGGTCAATTTTGTCATCCAACAACTGAGGGAGGTTTAAATATTACTACTCTACATAAGAAAAGACAAGAAATACAACAAAATCACTTCTATAGAATTTGCCTTACTTTATCTAATACTTTATGGTGCTTTATCTATAAGTAATCTAATACTATGAATCCCATTTGGCAGTAAACGGAATCTGCGACGAAATTACATCAGAACCTTGAAATGCGATTTTTAATACCATAAGGTTTTGTAGAGACAATATTTTCCGCAGTTAGTATACCAGTATTACATTATGAAAACAATATTGTATATATCCAAATAAATTAAGTGTTACTGTGTGCTGTAAAATGTTCACGACCCTCTCAGGCTTTATAGGTTGTTAGTTTGATTGCAGTAGTTGGAGAACCTGCCATGGTAGTTGATGCTTTGGCACCATTAATGATATCTCATAGGTAAATGTGGACGTAAATACTAAATTTTTACAACTTTATCATGATTCACAACACGCTGGGCAATCTCTTAACCGAAACACACCAGTTATCCCAAGGTGCTGTAAAAAGTAAATGAGGAGTGGCGCGTGTCTACATCTAAATATAATTCTCCTAAATTTATATGTCACACTATTGTCTTGGAAATTTTCCAATTGTGACACTGCGCAATCGGGTAGAAGTCCTAATCGTGTAATCTGGATTAGAAGTACTTTACGGCATTAATATTTGGCCGATAAAACCCCTGAAAATATCATTAAAAGGGCTGAAAAGTACAGAAAACAATATATAATTAGAAAAAATGTTTTTTTCATTATCTTTTTCAGCTACTTTGCTGTCCAACTAGAATTCCTGAAACGGTATATCTGATTGTCACTTGTGGTGTTTACAGTGCACAAAATAATAGGTTGTGAACGAGCTTAATATGGTCATATAAGGACATATTTTTGTCTATCTAAACGGATTGATGTGTACTTTTTACGGTGTTATTGATATGTGACCGCGTATAGTTGACTGTTTCAGGGATCGCCAAGAAACCGTCTCGTAAAGCAATCAGACTTTCCAAAAGCGCTGCAACAAATAGAATAAGTATCTAATCGAATAAGCGAGGGGTCTATCAAATCGGCAAACGGTAGCCCACTTGTCCAGGGGCCAGAAATCCGGTTCCTTATCCTTAAATGAAGGAACGTTCTCGAGGCGGAGGGTAAACAGAAAATACCCCCGACCGAGGGAGGAATCAGTTGAAATCAACAGCGCGGAATGTCAATAGAATTTGGCGTCGAGGGAGAAAGGCGATTGCAATTAGCACAATGGCCGTGGCCCTGCGACAGCACCCCTAACTTCATTCCATGATCACCCTTTCCATACCCTCCAATCACCCTCCACACATCCTTCCATTCTCTCCCAGAACTGCCACCTTTCACTAATTTAAAATGAACCGAAAACGACTTTCTTTACATCTGTTAAATCATTTTTTTGTACATCACTATTTTTTACTGACTACATCATGAATTTTAGAAAGACACGGTTAGTCGATTTAACCGATTGGGGAAAATTAGTAAAAAAAAGAGAACTACAGTATACTAGATGCGGGTCAACACGATGTACTAACGCATTTATTGTGTCAGTTACATTTAAACTACAGCATTCATCCATTTCCATGGTAACTAGAAAATAAATGTTTAATGAAACGAAAAATCTTATTTGCCGATTACAGAAATATATTTAAAGCATACCATACGGTTCATAATAAAATTATTATAACCTGCGTAATCCTCCATCAGGTCAAATCGTTTTCGGATATCGTGCTTTAACTGGCCGAATGATAGTAAAACCATATTAATGTTTAAATTTATTATTCCTTCATTTAGTCAAAATGTTCCATCTGTTTCGGATCTTACGGAGAAAGGACTGTTTATCCGACACGAACTTCAGCATTTAGCTAGGAATCATTAAGCGAGACCCGAAAACCATTACATTAAGGCTAATGAAGAATTCGCGAGAACTTTATCTCGGCGAGTATATCGCCAAAAGGCGATAAAATCAATTTAAAAGTTTGTACAGAAGAATTCAAGCACTAATTAGGCCGGGTTTGGGAGGAGGGAAAGAATTTCAAAGAATGAATAATTGGATGTCGATTGGTTCCTAAGATTCAACATGAGACATTTTCGCTTGGGTCAATGAATCCGTTTTCTTCCTACTTATAGATAATGTAAAAGTGACAAACACACTATCAAATTAAATCAAAATCCTCTTCGTTACCAATTTATTGTCTTCCCAATGTTTAAATAATCAATTAACTATTACAATACTTCGGGAAAATAATAGAATTAATAAAGGAAGAAACTGTTAAAGTATTAGGGTAAAATATGAAGGGTCTACAACAAGAATTTAATTTTTAAAAAGTTTAAATTGTATCGGATTACTAATTGATTTTTATACGAAAGTTGTTATACTCTCCTGAATTCATAACGTTTTTTCGATAACAGATTTTTTTCAGTGTTGACATTTCGATCTTCTCATGATATAAACCCCATAAAAGTCTGAACCCTATATAAATCATAAAACAGCAGTCCGGAGCTGCCGAGCAAAAGTCAAAACCGAAAACTAAAACAGTAAAAGGGGCCAAGTAGAATAGGCACGAGGACAAATGGTAAGGTCGAGGATTAATGTAATCCCAGTTTCCAGAACGACCCGTTTCAGGTGCCAGGCTGAACATAATGAAAAAAATAAATTTCGATACGAGAAATATTCGGCGAAACGTCCGGCGGGATGATTTACGCGGACGGTAAAAATGGCTTTCGGGGGAATATCGAAAGTAGAGTTTATACGGTCCCCGAGACCGAGACCGAGGGCGAAATTCGCCGCCCAATACCGCCGGCGTAAATCGTCGACTGGGAAGTGCGCCCCCCCGGAATTATTCATATCCGGCCGACGTGCCCTATTCCAGCACCGTACCCGGTGTCGAATAGATTCGATGATTCCCGCCGGCTCTGAGATGTAATAGCCGAAAAAGGAATTAGACCTCTCGTCTATTCTCCCCCCCCCCTCCGCTTTTAAGATTGCACAAAAGGGACAGGGCCCAAAGAGAAGCGGGCAGATTGCAAAAGGGGGCCGCAAGGCCACCCACCGCTGTCTTCTTGTTTAATAAATATGTAATTAGGAGGGGGACCTGAGGATTGTAAAGAGAGCGGAACGGAAATGATACAATAACAATTGTACATTCTGTTTGACCCAGAGCAATTGCGATGGAGGGAGTCTGGGGTCGGTCCCTGAAAGAATGATTGCACGTTTGAAAATATGCAGAGATCTGAGTTGTAGACATTGCATATTGAATTAGTATATTAAGCGCCTCGATCAATCAAGGTAGTGCAGTAGTGATTCTCGTTTAGGATGCCCCGAATGACAAAGTTATTATTAGCATTAAATATATTTTAAACCTATAATAATCGGTACCCTTACTATTTTCCAGATTCTAGAAAGAATAATTTCAAATTCCAGAAATTAAAGGATCATTATTGTCGTTATTAATTCTATTAAAGTCCTTTAACCTGTTATATACTCTAAACCTTGTGAGTGATATTGCGATGTTCCGAAACAAATGCAGAGTGCGCTGTACATTTGCCTGTATTAATGTGACCAGAAACACAGACAAGAGTGCGCAAATATGTTCATCAGTCGATGAGTCGAGCTGGGATGAGGACATGTAACGTTTAAACGATAATGAATAGAATAAAAAAACTTGGAAAAAAGGTAGATTTAAAAAAATACAGCCATAACTGATGGCTTTCATGCTACAAGGTCCCTATATTCTCAAATAGATACCACCTTATCGGCTAAGTATTAATGCGATCACAAACATATTAATAGGCTAATCTAATTTCTTATTTGCTATGAAAAATGTAAGAACAGGAATCGGAATGTTTTCCTCGCTCCAGAGACTTTCATGGTCCTCTAAAGAAGTCCTCATCGCCGGTTTAAAAACTAGTGAATTTCTCCTGTATTCGAAACAGGAATTAATTTTTAATATACTGACCTGGAAAAAGAAAGGAAGTGGCACAAGAGTAACTTTTACAACTCGAGCAAACCATTTTACATTTACAGCCGTCTAAATAAAATATACCCCTACACCCTCTCATCTGGACAGTACGTTCAGGCGAACCTCTTTCTCTAACTCATTTTTCTTTACTCAACATAAAGTCGGTACAGAAAAAAGATAAATAAACAAGGCCTTGTAGACGTGGACAAGTATTAGACCAAACGCATTTCATAACTGTAGGACACGCTCCGTGAATAAGTTTATAGTTGACAATAAAGAGTTTCCTCTTCTCGGGAAGAAATATAAAATTTCTCACAATTTAAGGTACTCAGGACCAATCAGGAAAAAGGTCTGAATGTCACAAGGGCGAACAGTATGACCTATTTATGAGTTAAAACGACAGTGACCTAAGTACTCCACCTTGCAATAGGTCCATTATTCCACCCCCAGCAATAAGTATTTTCGAAAATAAATATTGAAAATCAAACAAATATGCATATGAACGAGCGATATGAAGAAAGCAAATAATGTCGTGACTATTTTGAAACATAGTTAGTACAAGGTTTATGTTGGCGTCGATCATTCTGGAGAAAAACGTCTACCTTTATAAAGTGTTATAGATCGGTTTTTTGGCATGAAACTCAAATTATCAATTCCAATTTATTAAAGTGGCGGGCAGGTTTCGATTCTGCGTCCCCTGGTTATCTCGCCCGCTACTTTTGCCTTCTCCTTTTCTAATATGCGTCACGTACGCGTATGCTTATATCAGATTTTGTAGGTAATTGGTTTGCGACATACGGTCAGTTATTTGTCCCATAACCGTTTTGTATCGGCTTCGGTGTTCCCATTGAGCGTGTAGTGTAGCATGCCAGTTTTAACATGGTTATCGTGTCACCTGTGTGCGTAAGCGGGCATTCGGTAAACCGCCAATGGGATTAGGCGTTGTGAGAAGAACAATGGCCTCTCGACCAATCGTATTTCACGCTCTGACCTCCACACGGCCAACGCCAAAAGCAGAGCAGACAATAGGATTTAGAAAGGTAGACAATTACCACATTTTTTCGTGCAACTTAGTTCTACGCATTCAAAATAATACTTCCAAGATTATTAATATGAGTGTGTTCCCCAATGTATCTCATACTGAAATACAAATAGCATTATAATACTATCATATACGAATTTGAGGCCATCGTGAATATATCATGTGAATACATCATATTAACACAGTCGCTGAGGTTTTAACAGGGTACTTTTTTGGTACTGTGTGTTAATAAACTGTTTCCACCTCCAGGAAAATTGCCATGCTTTGGATAGAGTACATAATATAATGGTACTTTGTGAATCCCATCTCTCTCTTGGGTACGAATGGGCATGTAGGGGCATATTCTCCGTAGTTGGAAAGGGGGAGATACGACTACTACTACTAATAATACATGTGTGTACCAGTTCCTGGAAACGATGTCCCTAGTTAAATAGAAAAAATTAGGACTGCAAAATATTATTATCGTAAGAATGACAGGGACATTATGCATTTCAAGAATTTTGGTGCAATTCGACACCAAACAAAGGTTGGCTTCTATCAAATATCGTTTAACATAATTTACATTGCGAAACACATATGTCCAAAACCGTGGAAACAATGAAAAACAAATCACACAAACATAAAGGAAGAATAATGAGGTCTCCTCTTTTCTAACATGGTACCCATCCACCCCCTTCTGATTATATCATTCAAATGTAAACAATTTTTCCTTTACGATAAACGTAAATCGTTTACATTAATTTTTCATTATGTTGTATTACAATAATTACCTCAAAATGTACTATTTGATTCTTTTATAAAAAAAATGTCCTCAGCAACTTCACTATATTTATTCATTTAAACTTATTAACTCCATGATCATTTCCTGTGGTTTTATTTGTGTTAGGTTGGTTTTCTAAGTATTTATAATTAAAATACATATCCCCTATATTATAACCCATATATGCTTGACAGTTTCTTTTTCTTACCAATACACATTCAGCCTATTATTATTCCAAATTATCCATTATAACTAAATTTTGCATTCTTTGCCTGATCTATCTCTCCTTTGGTACGGAGCAAAATATTACGGAGAACCCAATGTGTAAGTAGCACGTTATGATAAAAGTTTAATTTATCATAAGCGTTGTAGTGCAAATATATTTGGGCCAAAGAGTTTTTGAGGTGGTTGAGAAACACTCGACACATTTTAAGGGCTTTGTATTTATATATAAACAAATGGAAATAATAAAATACTTTACTGTAATTCGATAAATATTAATAGAGTGTTTGTTTTTGAACTTATTACTTCATTAGGTAACAGGATAAAAGGCAAGGTGAAGTTCAAGTAACACAATAGGCCGATGTTTAACTTTGAATACTATGTTAATTTTATGGTTTTTAGGCGATAATAAGTATATAACGAATCAATTTGGAGAATTGAATTGTTCGACGGAATTATAATTTGTCGTAAACGTATTTCCTTCGGTATTAGAGATAAAACGATTCGTAATATTAGGAAAGAGGGAAATTGATTATGCTAGTGCACCCGAAATTACGATAATTACACGTTTAGCATCGACTCCAGATCCGTAAATTATGGAAGATAGGTAGTCGTCATAGTAATGCGATCCTTGCCAAGTACATCGGCCCAAATACAGAAAGGAAAAACACTATTGATTTTTTGAGCGATACTTAAGGCTCTCGGGGGCGTCTATCGCTCCCTCGTCTATTTCCTCGATATCCGTCTCTTATTCTACATCTCTTATTTCTACATTTATGGTTCATATCCGTACACAAATCCGGTATGGAGAGGACGAAGTGAAAACAATCGATGCCGGTGTAGAAGGAGGCCGGGGTATCCGGGGCCGGATAGGAAGTGGCGGTGGTGGCCCCCGTGTGCGGTGCCCCACCCCCGCCCCGGGCCCGCAGCCCCGCGCCTCACTACCGGCATCGATCAAGTGGCCGGGGGGAGGCCGCCCGCCTCCTCTTCTTCCGCCGTCCTCCTACTCGTCCTCCAGATACCTCGGGGAGGCTACGGGCAGATAGGCAGGTAAACACGAACCGGTACACTCGGCAACGCCAGTCGGGCCGGTAGAGCGGCACTAGTGTATGCATGTGTTTGGGCTAATCAACAGGTATAATATCGTAGGGGAAAGTGGTTGGAGGTGCCTCGCCGAGAGGGCGGGGATCGGGGGACGCCCGCATTTATTTGACCTCGACGTATGGCGGGCGATGTAGAGAACGCCGGGTAAAACCCCCACCCGCCCCTTCGTGCCCCTACGCCCGAAGAGACGCGGGGTTGAATAGATTTATTAGGCGCTCTCCGCCCTCTCGACGTTTTGAAGGGCGGAGGAGGGGATGGACGGTATATAGTTTTGGAAATTGTCCAGTGTGTTGCGGATGTGCGAGGGTGGAGGGGGCTGGAGGGGGCTGAGGGCCCGGGGCGCGCTGTACGGCCCCTCTTCTCGGCGACCCCCTCCCCGCCCCACTCCCCGTCTCGCGACTAGCTCGAATACCGGTCGACGCAGGAACCCTCGCCGGTATCCCGGTCGAAATTCGGAAAAAGTTACCTCGCCGGATGCGACGGAGGCTGGAGAAGCGGGGACCGAGGGCGACGAGCGTGGCCGGGAGAGCTCGACAGGGCCGGGCCGATAAACGGAGCGGTGGAGGAGGCCGAGCGTCGACGAAACTGTGTACGATGCGTCCGGTTTTGGAATAGACTACTGCCGGGTAACGATGATGCGGTGGCTGCCAGCAGACTGACCCGGGACCCGGGAGTCCCCCCTTCCCCCACCCCGCCACCCGCCGATCCCCTCCACCATCCCCACCACCGCTATCATTCTACCTGAATTCGTCCCACTAATTATTTATTTTGAATTCTAGATACCGAAACTATTATCTATCTTACTAACGATTTATATATATAAATATAACGGAAAGTACATTAATATTTGGCTGGTTATTATAGTATTTTAGGTTACACTAAACAGTAGGCCCGATATAAACCGATCGAGTTTTAAATATATTAGTTGACAGTTCTAGTGTTTTTAAACGTATTATATCCCGGCGCTTATTGAAACGAGTGCACACATTTAACATTTGTTATCGAATAGGTTATATTTATTAATTATCTAGAATTCTCGGTCAGACGTCACAGCAAAAGAGGGCATCTTCTCTAAAAAGATTTTCCACTTCGATTGATCTCAGGATCCAACTATTCGTCAACTTGCCTATTTATTTTTGCTCAGAAAAAATCTGCCAGGCAAATGCCTTAAAAGCGCAAAAATTATCCTTCAAAGGGGCTTCAGGCTCGGGCAAGGAAAAGCAAATAAATCCCTTCTAGAGTGAGGAACAAATCATAGTTCTTAGAAAAGGCAGAGAGGCAAAGCATGAACCTGGTCCAAATGGTTTGATAACTCAACCAGAGAGAGAGAGAGAGAGACTTTGGTTAGATGAAGTAATCTTTCAAATGCCCGTAGATAATTTGCTGTTTTTTGACGGAAATATTTGAATTCCACCAGTCGCAAAATTATTTGAGTAACTCTAGTCTTATACAAGTAATAGAGCTCAAGGCTCCAAAACAAGTCATTCCAAAAAAAAAACAATAGAAGTTAAACATCTTAAAAAGAGATCGATATTTTCAGTTCTTGGTTTCGTTCGATGATATAAATATCGCCAGAATAGGAACATTAGACAGCATTATATCATGGTTATACCAATTTAATATAACTATTTTTCTGTATTAGAAATTTATATTTTTAATTATTTGGCGTACTGCGTACAGTTCAGATAGTTCAACAAATGTATTACTGCCTTGCTTTTTACACACTTCAAATACGTTTATAAAAGGGTGGGGGTCATATTCAAGCTGAGATGGCGATGTTGTAATCCCTGATAGTCTTAGTCATGGCTATTGTCAGCGAAGTTCCCATACCGGCCATCCTGGCAGATTGGGGCTGCAATATTAAACGCTCGGCGAAAGGCCGGCTCGTCTGATAATATATTGCTTCATGGTATCATCAATCAGATCCCCTTGGTCCATTTCAATTAAAAAGTAGCGAAAATCTCATTGCGAAAATTTCTCATAGTAGTGGGTTAAAGACGGCCAGAAGTTTACTTTTTGTCATAAAATAATAGGCCGTGTAAAAATGGTGTAATGAGAAAAACCTATTTTGAACCAGAAACCGATCAAATTGTATTGTGCTGCGTATTTATCAAAAAAGTAATTCGCAATATCGAAGCTAAGTTTTACTGATGCCAACCAGACTAGAGAATGAACTAAAAAAAACTGTAGACTGTGGACTGCCGTCAAATCAAATAGATTTGATTATCTGAAATGTATTTTTAGAGGACTAGAATTAGCTGCGGGTCCTTTGCAAAAATTCAGCGTAAAGACCTAGAGCATTCAAAACGTTAAACAATTGTTCTATAGAAGAGTTCTAAAGTCCCGAAGTCTTGATGTTGTAAGTCCAGGACATTTTTGACTACACCTACAAACTCCCGATTGCGTCTAAAATGACATACTTTATTGGCTTGCTAAAATAGCAAGTTCAGGGCAATTAGTTAAGTCTAAATTTCTATATCACTCCTATAAATAACTGAGAATATTGTTATTGATTTCAACTGCAAACAATGATTTCGACCGAGTGCTAATATTTTCTCTAGTTGTTGAATTGACTAAAACATAAAATGACGAAGGCTTATTCAAATATTCCATTAATTTTCAAGTCGGAGCCCCTCAATTATCTTCGTTGTACTTAAAATAAGAAAGCAATTAAAATGCAGGCGGCCGATGCATATTTTAAAAATGTTCATGTCCAATTGTCCGGCAGAGATGGTGGTGGGGAGCGCCACGCTAGCCCGGCACGAAAGGTCCCTCTAATGTTAAAAAAGGAGCCATATTTTATAAAAGGAATTGAAATGTCGAGCAGAAAAGGTTAACGAAAAACTAATTGCCCGAGTCCAGACCAGCCCTGCCAGATATTACATCCTTGAATGCCACTAATAATATCGTGCTCTCTCTGTTAAAATCAGTAGCTTACTGTTTCACAAGGCCTATCGATGAGCAGAAGATACTTTCATTTAACAATTTCTTGTTTTGCCAAAAACATTATTCCTCTACGAACGATTTTATAATGCTAGAGAAATTGATTCTAAAGTATGCATCACTGTACACTTGCATTAACATTTATCTTTCTTTGTTATAAATATATGCGTAACGTTGCTAGCGAAGTAATTTTCTAATAACATTATAATTCGATATGTATTTTATATCTCTTGAGCTAGGAAAACATTTTTTAATTACACAAATAATGGCGCACCGCATTGAAAAAGCCACTATATTCAGCCGATTGTTAGAACTTCGTAAATAAAAAAGTTATTTTTAAGCAAAATCAAATTTTAAATTAGTAAACCAAATAATTTAATATTTTTGGACCAAATGAACGTCCTTTATACAGTTGTTGACATTGGTTATTGAGGTATAACTACTAGTCTTAGTAATCTATGAAAAGAACTCCCAGGTACCTGGTTTTGTTAACTAACTGTCACTACTACAAATCATGATTGTTGTATCGCTGCCGGTACCTTTAATTTTCCTTCGTAACGGAGACCGTCGGTTAACGGAAACTCGTAACAATACTCTGCATTTTCACAATATAATGGCTTCTAATCCGTCACAATAATTTTTACCCTAGAGCTTCCAGGAAACCTCTTTTTAAAAGCCCACTCAGTCAGAATGATTACAGCGAAAATAACACAATGGTATTGATTGGAAGCGGAAGGTGGTCACTCCATGGATGGACATCCTCCACGGACGTCTTAAATAAATCAGTTAATTTAATTTTTAAATTGGGGAAAACCTAATCTCATAAAAACAAGTACATTTTTGCCTATAGACGAGTGGTATGGCAAAACGAAAGTGAATAAATCATATCTGCACCCAAGCAACTAGAATGTCTGCAGTTAGAGTGTTAGTCATGTCGTTGGATTCTAAGTAATCAACAACAATCAATAATTGTATAGAATAGCAAATAAGATTCACAACGTAAATAGGTTCCAACATTAAAAATCGGCCCCATACATAATATATCAAAATTGCTGTAAAACTACAAACAATACATTTGAAATGTGTTTTTATGAGTTTAATAATTTTAAAATCTTTATAATTTGTTGAGAAATAAAATATTATTATACACAGCGGAATTATAAGATTTGCTGCACTTTATGTAACTATTTAAATAATATCAAAATATATAACTAAATAATAAAAAAAAAATTAAACATTACTAAACTTAGAAATTTTTTTATATTTACTGCAATTAGAACGAATTTCTGGAAGTAATTGTTCACCAGAATCAAAGCCAAGTGTAAATTAAACTTCATTAGCATAATTATCTTGGAGAGAAATACCCCATCTACCAATTAACTTAAAAGTTCCTACCTTATGGCGTGCATCCCGTAAGATGTTTTACTGGATCCATGAAGTTGGAATAAGAATTAAAACCTCCGCAGTTGCTTCGGGTTCCAGGAAATGGGGATGTAATCACCTTGTGCCAAATCTAGAAAGAACGTTGGGGAACTGTGAACAATGAACCCAGAAGCTAATGAAGGACACTATAGCTTTCATGTATTGCACCTGTACAATATATTTATTTATCAGGGTTGCCCAAAAATGAAGGATACGCAAGTACCTCAAAACCATTGACAAATATAGTATCCTAACGATTACATTAATTGTTGAGAATAAATTCTCAATATAATTTTGATCACGTAACTGCTCGTAGGTCTGATTTTGGCCTATTAGCATAATTATTTAAAACCACCATTGTATGGTTTCTATACAATTTCCCTTTAATGTTTCGCCGTTTTGAATGTAAAATTTAGTAGTTCAAAACGAAATTTTGAAACATCGTGGCATTAAAAATAGCTTTGTTGAACCGCCGACGGCTTTCCTCCTTTCATCCCGAGGGGTTAAATGACGGGGTGGTCCTTTTCACGACATGTGTTCTTGGGCCGGTTTATTGTGCCTACCCTAGGAAAGAACACGTTGGTGGGGTATAAAACGGTATTCCAAGAAAGGTTTCAAAATACTTTCTTAGAATCCCCACTAGCCCGAGCCATATGCAACTGCGTTATTTCCTTAGTTGGAAAGAGTCACTTCACTTTAAAACGTTCTTTGAGCAACGCATATTTCCTACTTATCTAGAAGTGAGTATAGTATTTAGTGGACCAATTTATAATTTCTATCTTCTTTAATATCGATAAGTGTTCAGCGTTTTCTTATGTCTAACGAGTGGTAGAAATGTATAGAAATGTGTAGAAATGTGCTCTGGGCCTATGAGCTTTATTATTTCTAAATTATCTTTATTAAGTCTAAATTTTAATCTTGACACGGAATAAAAGCTTTCTTAGTAATGATAGTGGTAGGTCAGTTTAATTAAATATAATTGCGGAGTATTAATCGTTTCCATAACTTTTACTAACCTGCAAGTCTTGGCCACGGTTATTCATTTTGTGAAAAGCATTCGCGGTGTGTGAATAACCAAACTAAGATCATCGCGTTGTGGTGTTTTCATCGCTATTGTGTTTCGATTTTTAATGACTGTGATTGAGAATAATTACCGTTTGCATTAACTAATACGAACGCGACTTCGTTATGACGCCGAGCCATTTTTCTGAGCTATCGTATACACTGCTCCTAAATCAAACCTAATTGGTTAGAAAGTTATTTTGTAACATTTTTTCGTAGATTGAACTCTTCAGTTATTTAAACATTCCGAAGTAGTGTAAGTTTCGTTTTATTTATATTTATGTAATGTGTATGGTATTTTAATAGAGGAATTATGCGTGCCCAGTGCGTTATACGAACTTAATGAGTGAATATGAATTTTAAAATATTTGCACAGGTTGGCAGTGCCTACTTCAGTCTCGCCGGGTCCGGTCTTTTACTGCATAACTAATGGCTTACTCTCTTACAGAAAAGCCAAGTTTTAGCTAGTTTCTATCGCGCGTAGTCCTTTATTGATTTGAGCATCGCGATATTTAATGCCAGGAGATGGTAATGGTGAATACATAAGTTAGAACCGGTTTTAGAAACTAGTAGTTTGTACCACAGTAATTTAGCCCACCAGCGGCCATTTTGTTTTAGAAAATTTTATAGTTGAAAATTTTTTTCACTATAGTTAAGTTTTTATTTAATTTGCTGGATAGAAAAACAAAAACGTTAACCAATGGTACATCTTTTTGAATAATGTATCATACTTTTTGAAAATGATTAGGAATATATCTACTCAATAGATTAAGTACAAAATTCCTAAGAATGTACTTTGCTTTACTTGCAGAAATGTATGTAAATTTACATTCAAAGCCATTTATGAACTTACTTTCACTGTTTTGTAAACAAATTTTAGTTTTTTATGCCTTTATTATTTTTTAAATATTATGTCGAACGAGACCTTCAGGTAGCCTTGGCTTATATCTGATACTGGATGAACCACTGAATTAATGAGCCACTTTTAAAATTATAATCTAACTAATAATAATCTTAATTAAGACATTATACATTAAATTTATTTCTCATCCCATGGAATAAAAATAATGCTTAGAAATTTATCAGTTTGTTAATGCTTAGTATTATCTGAATGTCAATATTCTAAACTTCATTCATTATAATTTCTACATTATATTATTTATTAATCAAAAAACCTAATTATTTATTATTTTTGATGAATAAATATATAACTGTGTAATTATTCAATTTATAAACTTTTTTGTTTCAGATTAGTGCAGTGTTGATTGTGAAATGTGTGGTGCTAATGTGTAGGTTTGTATATTCAAATATATATTTCATAAGTTAAATAACTACTGCACTAATTTTAAACTTATACCAGTAACTTTATGTGTATAAGAATTACCAATGACTCTTTTCCTTTAACAATAGTAATTTTCATTGTTCAGCTGCAGATGTTTTTCTTGAACACAACTTTAACTAAGTGGTGGATTAAGTAGAAAAGCTTTAATTCTTGTGTGTAAAAGCACACGAAGAACAATTCTTTATTTAAAATATGTATATTCCTCTCAGATAATAATTATGAAATGATAATTATTAGATGATAATTATGAAAAATAATTATGATTGGTTTTTCTTAACCAAGGAATTGAAACATTTCTCAAAATAGAAACAATTCTCCATAATTTTGAGAAAGCAAAAAGAATGCATACACATACATACATATAATACATGCATATATATATATATATATATATATACATATATAAATAATTATAAGCAGTATATGTTCATTTCTCCAAATTTTTATTTATTGACTTTTTAGTTTTGTTATACTCATAAATACAAAACTGTATAATTATACAATTATAAATTTTTTGTTCCAGATTTAGTGCAGTGTTCAGAGTGATATTGTGTGTTGAAAATGTGTCATTTGGTGGTTGCTGTTAGTGTTCCAGCTGGACCGGGAGGTTTGTATATTCAAAAGATATATGTAATTTGTAAAGTAACTTATACAAAAATTCTATGCGTATGGGAATAACCAATGATGCTATCCTCTTACCCGTAGGAATTTTCATTCATCAGCTGCAGATGGTTTTCTTGAACACAACTTTAACTAATTGTTGGTGTAATAAGTTGAAGAGCTTTAATAATTGATCTTTTATCCATGAAGAACCATTCTTTATTTTAATAATGTATTCTAACACACTCAACTCTTAAATAATTATTTCATTGGTTTTTCTTAACTGCCAATAATATAATCTATTCTATATAATGTATTAACTATTTTAGGAAAAGATAATGGAAAATAATAATTATTAGTTCTGTTTGAATTGTTTCTATGAACATTTTTTATTATTACAATATATTATTACCTGAAATTATTCCAATTGTTTTTATATTTATGTCTCATTTTCTTATAACTTTAGTCATAAGTAGGGAGAAAATTAATTAATCAAGTTATTAGTCATTTTACACATTTGCAGTAGCTGAATGCAGCAGAGGCTAATTTATTGTATTATGATTAGATCTCTAGAGAGTTTTACAGATTATCAATAACGGTTGATATTCTTTAGAAGATGAAATTGACATTACTTTGATGAATAATTCTAAACTAAAAACTATGATTTTTTGCTTGAATATTTAGTGCTAATGTAAAGCTACAGTTTTGGTTGTATTTTGAAACCAATGTGTTAAATCCATTTACACACACATCATTCATTCATATGAACTCTAAACATCTAGAATTTACAGCTGAGTAAATAATATTCCAACAAACTTTAGAAATGATTAGTAATCAATTGCTTAATTTGCAGGAGGATGAAAAGGAATACTGGAAGTAACTGATGCAGTGTAAGGTAAGAACTGATTCTTTTTATTATTAGGATAAGTTAAATTATATCACCCTATGGATCATAATGAGGAGAGTATCTATATAACCATCAGAATTTAATGTTTAGGAACTGAATAGCAATTTTTTTAAAAGTAAAACTAATTTGAAAGATTGTTTCAATAATTCCCCTAAAAATAATTTCTTTAAAATGTTGTTACCTTCTGGTTTGAAGGGCTTTATTATGGAACAATGTACAAATTTGATTATTGTTCTTGAAGTGGCTCATAATGTGTATATTTATGTACACTCATATAGATAAATAAAAGGTGCCTTATACTATTTCAAAGGCTGAAACCATTAATCTTCCTTATGCGGATAATTGAAGCATTTTGCAAATTATTGTCATATTCAATCGCAATGAGGCAGGAAAAATATTTTATCCATCTATTATTATTGTTGCATCTAGCAACTCAATTTTATGTTTTTGTTGAAACAATTGAGTAAACAAAAAATTAAAAATAAAATAATGTCCCTCAGATATTTCTTAATTTTCTTCAAGACATGTTTCAAACATTATAGATATAATTTTTCTTTATAGAAAATATACTTAGAAAATTGTATTCAGATGGAATGTAAGTTGAAAAATCCGGTTTTTTCATGTGTTCTCTAGATGCATATGTATTTTCTCAAACATAAATATTGATCGTAAAGTGTCATTTGATCACACAGTAGTATGATTTGTCTACTTAGTGTAGATGGTCTTTCGTTGTTTTGGCTTAAGTTATTTGTTACCTTCAGAAAATGAACCTTGTGTGGTCATAGTGTATCATTTTCAAGGATTTTTATGCTTATTCACTTCTGGTATGTAGCAAAATGGAATGCCATGTTAGGGTAAAACTGTTGGGTTATATCACTATAATTGATGGATTTGTCACCCGTCAGGGACAACTAATTGATGTGTGGATATAAATCCTCCCCAGTTGTGGGTATGCTGCTATTATTTGTGTACCTATTGAGCGTTTTTTCGTTTATTTTATAGAAGTTCTTTGGACTTTTAAATTTGTTTAACCGTTTTTGTAGAATTTTCAAATAGTGTTTCTATATTTAAAAAGTTTAGCTATTGAATTTCAGAGTAATGTACTGGTTGGTAGATCAGTAAATAGATATGATAGATTACCTTCTAACGACGAATTAGATTAGGTTATTAATCTTTAAATAACCTTTTAACCTATTTAATATGAGGTTTAATTTTTTATAAACATTAAATCGAAAACTTAAGAAAACTTTAGGTTGAAATATTTAGGTTAATTCATTTCAAATTATTTATTATAGTGAAATTAATGCTCTAATAAACCAAATTATGTTATTATAGAGTTTACTTATAGACTAGGAAAAATAATGGAATAATTAAATTTATAATTCAGATATATTTTCAAAATGATAACAATTGTAGGTGTTGTATAGTTAGAGTTTAGTTAAGACTTACATATTGTTTTTATGTCTATTTAACTTATATAAACGCATTAATCCCTTGACTTAAAACATACACAACATTAAAATATAAAACAACATTAAACATTTCTTAAAATATAGTTTATATACACAACATTTAAAAATATTTTCAGCATCACAATTGCACAATAACAGATAAAGTTACTATCCAAAGCATAAAAAATTGCATTATTTGTAAAATATTAAAATATATACTTCTTTACATTTCCTACCACTTACACATTTTTATGTCTTATTTATATTGCAAGCAGTATAGAGTTTGAAAGGTACTTAAAATATTTATAATGTTTAAATTATAATATCACTATCTATTAAAATAATTTGTACCTATGGCATTTGTAATTTGTTTAATCTGGTATATCTTCTTTATGTCTTAAATTGTGAGGTACTCTCTAAAGGCTGGTGGGATACCATTATTTTAATTTAAATTTTAACCGAAAATTTTGGAAGTGATTCTTAAAAGGGCATGTGGTAGAAAAACAAATGCAATAACTTATAGTACTTGAGAGGGAACAATTTGGCCACACTGTAGAAATCATTTAGTGAAAGAAGGGTTTTCATAATATTCATTACTTTTTATAAACGGACTTGCTTCAGTTTGATGCTCGACTGCTTGCTATCGAAACACAGTACGGTGGTGCCATTGCTCTGGCTATATTATAAACATATGATATGTCAGGTCTGTCACTTGGATCTGCTCTCAAACATCCTGTCACTAATTCCCTCAACTGTTTTAGAAGAAGTTTGTTTGAAATATCATTCTGACTTATTTGAATAACTTTACCTTTATTATAGAAACTCGTATATATTTACCTGTCTTGAATACATAATTGATGGTAGTGGTGGATATTCTCCCCTCTCTATTTTCCTTGTTAATGTATAAAGATTCAAACGGTCTCCATAGAAAGGAGACTGAAGGGCAGCCATCTGTAACAGTAATTAGTTTAATTGTATTGCATATTCAGAATCCCTGTTTTTTAATTAAATTAATAACCTTCCCAAATCATAAACTTTTATTCTGAATTTACTCATTCTAAAATAAATTTTGAATTTCTTAAATATCTAAAATTCTATTTGAATTTTAACCCAGATTACTGTCCAAATTAGTTCATTCCAATCAGGTTCTAAAATTAAATAAATGTGAACAGAAGAATGTTCTTTTAAATAAAAATTATATTTGCAATATAATACCTCATACAATAGACAACCAAGTGACCAGATATCACTGTTGAAGGTGTAACCTTCTTCATTGAGCCGCTCAGGACTCATGTAATATGGTGTTCCAACTAAAGAATGAGCTGCTATAGTCTTAGCGCTGAAAAACCTGCTTAATCCCAAATCACCTAATTTAACTGTTCCTTCCACTGTTACAAATACATTTGCAGGTTTTATGTCTGAAATATAAATTAGCTATTAAAAATGTACCCTATCATGAACCTTTAATAACTTTTGCAAAACTGAGTACATATAATTTGGGCTATGTTAAGGCTATAATTATAGGACAAGAAATTTAAAATTGAATATGATAAAACAGATTGACAATCATATTTACACATTTTGTGCCCTGTGCCATTTCATGAGTGTGGAGAAAATATTTACTTGTTAGATATAAAAAATAAATGATCAAATAACCAGATTAGAGTAACTCGGTTTCGTTAATAATAATAGGTTTGAAATAAAATACATTTCTATTTAAAAAAATATTAAACGTTAATTAATTAAGTACAATATGTAATAAAAATTAATAATTTGAATTTATTACCTCTATGCATGATCCGTTTTGAATGCATATGCTGAAGTCCTGCACACACTTGAACAAAGTACTTCCATATAGTTTTTTCTGCTATTAGTCTCCTTTGCCTTCTGAAATATCTGATCATTCTGGCTAAATCACCAGCATCTGCTAGTTCAAGCACTATATTCAGTTCATTTCCTTCAATAAATGATCCTAAATATCGGATAACATTTGGATGGTCCAGTTGCTAGTAATACAAAACACATCGCTGTCATGAGCAAATGTTTAATTATGATATAATTGATAACAAAGTTAATTCAATATATGCTGCATATAAAAAAATATACAAAATAAATACACTGATTAGTAATATTCAGTATATTTATTTGTTCAGTACATCCTAATGGATGTTAGAAAGATACAGATATTTAGATACAGCATTTCAACACTAAGTAAGGTTATTTCCACTGTTGTGAAATGAACTAGGTATGTGCATGTACTTCTCACTCAATATCCTTAAATTGGCAAAATGGATACTAACAAAAACATTTAAAACTAATAGTTAGAAATATAGATAACACTAACCATTTTAAAGATAGTGAACACAATTTCAATAGGAAATTATGCAGAAGATTACGGCTAATTACTCATTTGATCATTAGGCATAAATTAAGGCTGTTAATAAAAGACTTTATAGTTAGTGAACATTAATAATATGACATTAGCATGAAATTGAAGTTCTTTATTTATGGATACATTCCTGTTTACACTGAAAAAGAGCCCATAATATATAATTATACTTCTAAGTTTTGTGGATATGAGTGGCAGTGAATTGTTTGTGACTAAATAGAAATCTTGCTATCGAAGATTTTTTACATCTATGAGCTATAGATCATATTAATAATACGAACATGGTTTTAAAAAAATATATTTTTTATATTGTGTGGGAGTGTGGTGATAAACTATTTAAAAATATATTTTTTTAAGCATAGCATTTTTATTTCAGTCGAAATTGCAAATTACTCTGAGCTCAGCTACTGAATTCTCATGAACATAAAAATAAGGGTAATGTAAAAACTAAATTGCATGTAATTGATATTGATTACTCTTTAATACCAATGCTATCTAGAATCAGATCAGATGTTAGCCACCAATTGGTGTAATCTTCTCTTTCAGAATACTTAATTTCTATTGGCATGAAAGTTGCCATGATATATATATATATATATATATATATATATATATATATATATGATTAAAATATGCACATATACACATAAACACAGAATTTAAATTGATTTATCATGTAAATTATTCATGCCATAGACACATTTCAATTTATCTTCATTAAATTAAATCCAATTCACTAATGAAAAATTAAATTATCAAAGAATTACATATCTTTTAAATTAAATTATGAAGTCATAAGATAAATGAAATTATTTACTGAAATATTATATTCAGACTACTGTATGTTGTTTTCATTGTAAAAAACTCTATAAATGTTTTACAACTAGCCTGGCATTATGAGTTTTACTTTTGTTAGTATAGTTAGTTCTTCAATGTAGTTTATATTTATTTTTGTTGTTCTTTGCTGGTTGTTTTGTTGATTTCCTTTTGGTACTTATGGAACACACACCTGTTTACTATGTTTACTAAATGTTGTGTTATTTCATTGTTCAAGGATAGAATTTTCTTGTTTACTTATTGGTATTAAGGTGACTTATGAACAGATGGTCAAAAGACATTACTATTTAAGTACACTTTATTAGGAATGGTGATAGTTGTTAAATATTAGAATTTTATTACTGTTCTTCATGGCTGTTGCACATAAAAACAGGAATTCTAAAAAGCCTTAGTAGCTCTTAGAACACTGATATTTATACAAATTAATGTTTCAATAAAAAATAAATATTTACTAATAAATTATTAATTTGTCTGGTACTGAATGTTATAGTTATGAACGCTTTTAAGCAATTTATTTAACTTTTATCTCTAAAGATTGTTGTCTTATATGAATCAACATTTAATAAATAATATATTGATGCCTGAATACTGGACACTAATTCTAACAGTAATTTATGTAAGCCAAATAAAAGTTAGGTCTATAATGAATTCATTTCACCATAAAATTTGCATTTTAAAATATATTTATCTATTACAACTGCTCGTAATAAATTATTACAGTAGGTTACCAGTAATGTGTTCAATTATGTATAAATGTCTTAGTGAATATTTAAACCCTATGGTCATATGGTCTGAAAAGAAATTAGGAGATTTGTTACACTTCTGTTGAATCAAATCTTTAAAATAATAATTGAATAATTCAAATACCTGTAACAGGCTGATTTCTTTGAGACAATCCAGCCTTGATTTGGCATCCATCATCTCAAATATCCGTATCTTCTTAAGAGCAACTGTTTGTCCATCATCGCAAATTGACTTTGCACGACACACTACACTAAACTGTCCTTTGCCAATTACCTTTTCAACAATATAATTTTTACTGCTGGATCTCTCTTCAGATCCCATTCTGTTGGTTAACAGCACAATGTCCCATGGCGAGCAAATGACTCTTTTTTTTAATATGTGTGTGACTCCTGGTTACTATCCACTTGCAGCCCGATTCTTATCAGACCCTATATTGATTGGGGGGCACAAATCAATAAAAGACTTCCTAGTTACAATGAGCACATGTTTTCAACACAAAACTGATCAATGTGTGATATCCCTCATTACATGCAGACACACAAGCACACAGCGTGTACAAGGGTTGGTATATTATTGCAACTGTTCAACCCAAAGTGATGTACACATTATTCATATTTGGCCTTTGATCCTTAGTAATCCTTGTAATTTTGCTTCATTGAACCCGAATTATTTGTTATATGTACTATTTCTGATGCTTTCTGATCTAAAATATTAATTGGTCAATGTGAAACTACCAAATTTGGTTTATGGTATTTTTATGACTAGAGAATTTGACAGTTATAACATTGTAAGTTTTATTCATTTAAGAAATAACAGTATGAGAGTACAAGTTTAAGCCTCATTAAAACCATGAAACCATATTCTTCTAATATAAAAATGAACATTAAAATACATTTGTAAATTAAATGTTTTAATTAAATCTTTACTCAGATGGATCTATGATTTTTACAAAGCAGTAATTATCAATTTTTCTAAATTACTTATTTACATAAATAAATACATTTTGTGTTTTAAATTAGTATAACAATGGAAAACACGAAATAAAATTAAATGTCTTCAAGAAAAAGTTTTATTATACTATGTGTATATATATATATATATATATATATATATATATATATATATATATATATATTAATATTACAATATAAATACATAAATAAAGCTTACTAATTTGTAGGGGTGACAGTATAAGAGTATATACAATGGACAAAGATAAGAAAACAGGGTATAGGGTTGAATCAGAAATCGGAAAACAAATTCTGCTCATTTTCAGCCACGCATGGTGCTGCTTTCCAATCTGCCTCTGGGTAATCATCAAAGTTTCGTGTATCTCCTTCATATCTCACTCTAGGAACTATTGGTGGCTATAAAAAAAATTATCTTTATTACTGATAACAAATCATTTAAACATCATTCTTAAATCTAAGCAATAATTATTGAAGCTATATTTTTGGTTGTGATGAATAACTTTTGGTTTTTTTGTTAGTCAGTTTGCTATTATAAATAAGGTTTACCCTCATCTTAGTATTAACTGAATGCTATCTTAGCAAGTTCTAAAGGAGTACATCGAGAATCCTTTTTTGGCAGGGGTATTAAATCATTCCCTAATTTAAAAATTCTAATAGGATTATAGTGAATTTAATTATACCTTTGAATCTACTTCCTTCTACTTGCCTCTAAACATTTCTGTACACTACTGACGTAGGATATTTGGACATTCCAAACCACAAGAACTGAAGGAAAAAATGTAATGTTATTTAAAATGTGATGCAATTCTGAAGTATAATAATACATTTTTGGGACCAGATTTTGGTACATCCTGCATAGGCGTGTATTCTTTTGCATTGATTAAATATACTAGACACTATCCACATTACAACATCCTGAAAACATGTTCTTCATTATGACTAACAAATATGTTTCCATTTTGATATTATAAGCTCTTTACTATATAGAGTGTCATTGATCAATAGTAGTGATCCAAATTCTGTCTTGTGACTATAACTTTATGTAACACAATACATTTTGGATAAATGTCATGGTTAGAACTCTACAATGTTTAATAGTTATGATTGCAATCACATTATATTAAACTTATTATATTTTAACATTAATTTTCTCTTCTGGGAGCGAAAAAAATTGATCATTAAGCTTTGTATGTTTTACAGCTTTATTTACAAAAAAAATTGAATTTAAATATTTACCTCTTATTTAATATTTATTCTATGCATTGGCAGCATATACACTAAAATGAGACACACACAATTCATACACTTTTATCAAGTACAACATTGTGGAAAATACTTTCCTTTAATTTTTTAACTCCTGTCTGTTCATTTAAAGAATATACCTATTAATATATTATTCTATTACAAAATAATAAGCTCATCTATATCTCCATAAAAGGGTACCACTAAAAAGTATAACCTTATTTTCTTTTTACCTACCTCTTTTTTTCCATTCTTTGGCTTACCTGTAGTTAAGTTAAAAAGCCTTAAAATGTTAAATGCAATATTTATTCTACTCGGTCAATTAAAAAATAAATATTCATTTGTTTGGGTTAGAGTCCCTTATTAATGTATTTTTTATTTCAGAAATGATCTGACATTTTGAACACAATTATATATTTCCAAAGTATTAATTAATTTAATTAACATGTTTGGCGAGATTAAATCAATATTGGCTTGGTTGTCTTGAGTAAATGAGATAACTGTCAACCTCCTTATAAATTATCAATATTGGTCTGTACTTTTCAACTTTTGTTAATAGAAAATTAATTTTTTAAGTAAATATTAAAAATGTATATAAAACATTTCTGTTTCTTAATGATTTGTTGAATATGTTTGATAAAGATAAAGATATTTGAATGTGTTATTATTCATTTTGAATTTACTCATTTATATAAATATGCAGTGTTCACTATATTACAAAAAATTGTTAGAAAATTACTGGTGATTGTACTGTGAATAGTTTGTTATTTAAGAGTATGAAAGATTAACACAATGAGAGAGTAAATATTTATTCATTTATTTTTTAGGTAAAGAAAACTTTTTATTCTTATTAAAAAAATATGAAATTATGTCCAAGGAATTCTTCAAAATATTTATCTAACTAAATCTATCTTATTAAACAATTGAAATTAATATCTCATAAACAATTAATATTAGGTATCAAACAATGAAAAATATAATAACTAGGTTTCTCCAGGAAGGTTCCATCTATAAATGGAGGAAGGGGGAAATACATTTAAGAAAATGAAAACTGTAGTGAAGAGTCATAAATGTACAGGATTGTAAAATATTCAAATTTAGAGTGATTATTTTTGGAAGAAATTATATATTTGTATTAATGTTTTAATTATTTTTTGTGTTTGTGTGGACATGTTTACTGCAAACAGTAAACAGGTGCAGTGAACTAGATTCAAGACCAATTAAATTTGTGAATGAAACAGTGGCTCAAGTTGGTTGGCAATGAACAGTATACATTTTAAAATATTACCCAGTCATCTACATTTATATAGGGAACTTGGCAACTATTCTACTTGAGTTTACACACATGGCTTAGATTTATCATTGTCAGATTTTCAGAAAACCAAAATAATCTTAATTGAAATCTTAGGCAATCCCTAATCTCCAAATATTTACTTATGCGGATATAGAGCTTGTGAATATTTTTTAATTTATATTTTAAAATCACTGTGGAATAAGGATAGGTAATGACAACTGAATTTAACCAAATTCATTACGGAGTAATTGTAGAAGCCTAGTATTAATAGGTGAAGACCTATCAGAAAAAGTGATAAATTACGCAACTTTTTAATGTTAATTAATATTAAATCCCTTTACCTATTCCCAGCTAAATAATATGTATATAATATTATAAATCAATGTAGGGCATTAAGCAAACATTCAACTCATAGATACATTAACACATATTTAACTCCCACCAATTACAATTACATTATAAAATATATAAGAATTACTTCCTATTGGAATAAGTTTCAATAATTTCTTGGGTTATAGATTCAGGCATTTATTCAGCTTATCAAATTTCTAAAAGTAACTTCAATTATTATTTGACTCAGTTCCAATAAAATGTAACAAAGGTTCCCATACTGTAGGTTCGTGATGTTTCTGTCTCCTCTCGCAGTACTGGAATCCTACAGTATTCCAACCCCTCGCAGACCACAAAACAGGTATATCAAAGGTTCCCATATTTTAGGAGGGATTTTCAAAGAGTCTACATCCCTTGAAAGCAGAATGCCCAATTTTGTTATAATAACAGTTTAATAACATTAATCATTCCATTAATAAAAAAAAATTAATGGACATATACTAATAAGTGTTTCTAAAAATACAGTTAATAGAAAAGTCGATCTGTTTGGTTATAATCAATTATTATTAATTACCTTCTTTTGTTTTTATCTGAGTTCATATCGAATGCAGTACTAATTAAAACGAAATAGTACTATATTAATATGCAGTTATATTGGAATACTAAACCAAAGTAATTCTAAGTTAATTTGCCTTACCTTAAGTTTTCTATGTACAACATCTTGCCAGTCCACAGACTTGAACCATCTATGCCTCTTTATATCTTCAGCTCCATTCTGTTCATAAAACAGTAACTAAGTTTGTTTTTGGTTATGGCATAATGTGTTTATTCTTCAGAATTTACTTAATTTGTTATCTATTATAACAATGAAACATTTTAATTAGGAACGCGATGGTGTTTCTGTCTAACAAGCTAACAGCATCAAATCATTATTTCTAAGGTACTGGTTAGGACATCCTTGTTAAAACGACTACCTTCATATTCCCTAGTCTTTTGGTTCTGTCTTGGACAAGAAGCTTCTTGACAAGATCTTTCGCTACAGGATCCAAGTGCCTCGACCAGTCGATCTTCCCGGAGAGGATTTTCTCATATATGCCGAACGGGTTGTCGTCGAAAAAGGGTGGATAACCGGCCAGCATTTCGTAAATGAGTACACCTGGAAATTAAAAAATACAGTAATAATTTACTAGCGCTGTAGAGTCAAGCCTTTGATCAATGTCTATAATGAGAGACAATTCATGATGGTAGATTATTGACGGGTAATTTGAATTTTGCCATTCATAACTGCCGAGCATTAACATTTTAATTATGACCATAATTATTAAAAAAATTTAGTCAAAAAGTTGATTTGATCTAGCAATATTCTCCGCCAACATATCTCTTGCCCTAATTAATATATGCTAGTAGTAACAAATGTTCATAAAGTCAATCAGTACTAAGGTAGAACCGTTCTATTTAGCAATGGTTCTTTTATTTCCTTATTTCCAGAATTAATCAATTACTTTCCTAAATAATCCTTTTGCAGGATATTGGGAGTTAGGCGGGGTAGGAAGGGATTTAATTGTCGGGATCATTTCTCACCATTCGGTTACACCACCATTTACCCTACTGAAGCACCATTCTTGCAACACGTATTTGAAATACCACATTATGGTTATAGTTTCTATATAGTTCAAGAATTATACGCCAAGGATAACCGAAAATAGGCTAACAAAAAAAGATAAAAAGCTAACAAAAAGGATAGGTTATAAAATATTTCTCTATGTTATATAATTACGTTACTCATTATTCATACCAGACAACAGTATTTTTAATCAATTTTGAATTCATTTTTAGTTCCTCCTAATGGAAAAATATAAGACGTGAATTAATAGGACTAAAATATATAGATATTTACCTAGAGCCCACCAATCAACAGCTTTGTTATGACCCTTCGATTGTATAATCTCAGGCGCAAGGTATTCCGGAGTTCCACATAACGTCCACGTCCTTTGAACAAAAGAATAGTATTTTCTAAATACCAGCACATAATATCAAAATTTGGTATAACAATACTAACTGCTCGCTCAATAAGTATATTTGGATTATCAAACATCTGTTATTAGCAAAATTCGAAGCATGAAAATATTCGAATACAGTGTTCTTGTAGGGCTCGAAACAAATTTCCTTTATCCACCATCCAATATAATAGAAATTTAATATAGAAAATTAATAGAGAAAATCATTTTATAAATTTCACATTACACAGTTTTGGGGATAAATATGTACTACATTCTATAAGAAAGAAAAACCGTATAGAGAGTTTTTACCGAATAGATGTTATTAATTTAACGTGGTTAGCAGTCGACAAAGAAAACCAGAAAGATCAGAACTTGGACTAATATTCAAAATAGAATTCCAATGTCTATTAAACCGGTGGGGAAAACCCCAAACAACCAGAGGCTAGTGCCAAACGGCAGTCGAGTGGGTGGGCCAAACTGTACGTCTTCTTGCCTAGACGAATGCCCACGTTACATAGTTCCCGTCGGACGGGCGGGTACCGGGAGTGGGGTCGGGAACAGGGGGACGTTTCGCAACAGGCGAAACCGTTAACACATATCCCAATTTAAACGGCGGGAGACGCGAACATCTCTCCGCACGAAACAGCGTGGACACGCACGCACACAGGCCCGCCCGCATTAGACATGCGGGAGGATATTTATAGTCACTCATTTGAGATCCAAGGCGGCCCAGATCTCCTCCAGTGATGGCCATACCCCTGATTTTCCTATTGAACTCTTGCCGAACAAGTATCTTGGCGGACGTTTCTTCTATAGACAAGGACATGCCATTCTTCGTCCGCACAACCTTGTCGGTGCGATTTTTAGAGTTTTTCAGAAAATTCTCGAATTACTTCGTTACTCATTTTCGTTTTCGTCTTTAAAAACATCTTTCATAATTGCACTTGCCGCCCGCTCTATTCCTGAAAAGTTATGGGAATACTTCGAGTGAAAAAGGGATGTGTTTTGGGGATAATTTTATTAGGCATGGCGCCGGGCGAGAGTGGTAGCACAGGAGCTCTTAAAAGTAAGAGTTGGAGTAAATGTAAGGAGGAGTATCGGCTGATAAGACCTCCGATGCGTAGGGAAATCAATCTGAAAGATACAGGACACATTTAGTAATATGTTACCAATGTGGAATATTCGCAATTAACTCTATAATATATATAATACATTTATTTTGTTTCTATGCGAGGGAGTTAGCGGTCCAAAAACGAATTTCTTCAGAATTCGACGCACTGATAACAGGTCCAGAAAATATTCTCTAACTTATTGGCTAATAGCCTGTTAAACAAATAACTCACCTGTCCGTTAATTTTTTTGCGAATCCGAAATCCGTTATTTTGAGGTGACCCTCTTTGTCGAGGAGGAGATTTTCAGGCTTGAGGTCTCTGTAGACGACTGACTGGGAATGTAGATATTCCAGGGCGACTACTATCTCGGATGCAAAGAAAGTAGCTGGAAAATAACGTAGTTGTGAAATTTATTATATATCAAAGGTTCTTGGATAAGTGTTTTAATTATCAGACAGAGGTAACGAAAATTGTGGACGTTCCTTAATATTTTGTGGCAGACCCAAATTTTAAAAAATCTTTCCTCGTTATATTTTTCTGCTACTTACTTGTTACGCGAATATTTCGACTAAAATGTACTTTATTTTCTGATTTTTATTTTCCTGAACTTGTGACTTAAAATTGCTCAGTTTGAGAAAAACAATTCACATTTTTTTTATAAGGGATTGATTTTTGGGACATCGAATTTCTGTTTGGGCTATTCGGAAGAGTATCCAACTGTCACAATTTTATTATCCTACTTAAAAATGATTTCTTACCAAATATACTTGTCGGACTGTACGCCAAAAAGAAGTTACCTAAAATTTTTACACGTCTTTTAATCAATCACTCTAGTGAAGCACTTAGGCATGTCGGCTACCGCTGTAACACGGCCAGTGTCAAAAAACGCGAACACGTCTGGAACCCTGTTTCCTAGCAGTTCACAGACATACTAAACTAGACTGATTTCGGCTTGCCGTTGTTGTCTGTGGCATAGTGTTGTAACCAAATTTCGTTAATGAGTTCAGTAATTAAACATTCGAATGTATCAGGAATTGAAATCTAGGGAGTCACAGAAATTCATAAATTGTTATATACCTATATTAACTACATACTTTCTGTATATTGGTGAATACTTACAAATTATAATAATATTATCAGTGTTTATTCACAATGTTACCAACTGTTAGATCTTTAATACTTATGAAGGATTATTTATATGGTTCATTTATAGGTCACTATTGAAGGAAATGCATTGAACAGATTATACCCGTATTAACATTTAAATGACAGTTAAAACAGTACCATTATTATGGCTTCATGAAATTAGTAGAGTAAATAATTATTTTAGTAACCAAAATGCGGGTTGAAAAGGAAACGAATTCTTAAAAATATGTTTCTTTCTTGTATCTGAGTATTTAGTACCACAAGACAGTAACAGAACACCGGCAGACTTTCATAAAGTAATTCTCTTGTAATTACTGTCACCAATATATTTAGTATATTAACCTTTTCTCTCTTTCTTGCAATATTTTCTTCATTATATTAGGGAAATAATAATATATTATTGCAATACAAAATTGAGATATGAACGAGTCTAAGATTATTTGTGTTACCTGTATTAGGAGTGAACCTGCCCGAATTTCTGAGATAGGAGAAGAGCTCGCCGCCGCACACATACTCAAACGCCATGTATAAATAGCACGAATCGTGGTAATGCCATAATCTGACAGACAAAAATACTATAATGCATACAATGAAATAAATACATGTATGATATGCCTTAAAATACTAGGCACGATTTTCAATTCTCTCCCTTAAATATAAATAAGAGTATTAGGCAAAATTAAAATAATACTTATAACCAGTTATACATCGCGTTTGTACAGTTGTGCAGGCGTCAATTTAGCCCACTGAAAAAACGTTTATATGGGAACTTCCGGGTAAATTCGAAAATCTTTCAGAGAACATTTTTTCAGCGGATCCTCTCAGAGGATTTTAATAAAGTTACGTTTAATTTTTTTCGCGAGGCTATATTCCCATACAAATGTAATAATTCTATTAAAAATTTTGGTGTCGGAGAGTAGGAAATAATGATTACTCGATAGACACATACAGAACACGTTACGTTATTGGGGCCATTCTGTTCTGATGTCCCTCATTCTATTTGTAAAACATACAGTGGTAATCCCTTTTCTAATGCTAACTCTATTATGAATCCCCCATTTCCGATTCCAAAGAGGTTCAATGAATGATTTTGCATGATCAGTAGAGTAAAATGTCGGTCACAAACGAACCGAATAAGCTCCAGTAGTTCAAAATATTGTATTCTTCACCTATTTGAATGGCGGAAACTGAACAAACACTCGTTCGAAATATTCCATTTCACGGATATTTAGACACTGGGAACAATGAAATGGAGATGTGGCATCCGTGGCGCAATGTATTTTCCGGATATTTCAACGGCGGAAACGGGACTAAAAACGTTGAAATGGCGGTCGGGCCTCCGTGGCGCAATCGGCTAGCGCGTTCGGCTGTTAACCGAAAGGTTGGTGGTTCAGGCCCACCCGGGGGCGGTGAATACCTTTTCTAATGCATTGTAATCAACGAATCTACTATTCCTTCTTTTTGCTGATATTATTGTATGTATTGATGGCACCGAATATACTCCAGTAGTCCAAAATATTGAATTTTATGGATGTTTATATGGCGGGAACGGGACTAAAAACGTTGAAATGGCGGTCGGGCCTCCGTGGCGCAATCGGCTAGCGCGTTCGGCTGTTAACCGAAAGGTTGGTGGTTCAAGCCCACCCGGGGGCGGTTAATACCTTTTCTAATGCATTGTAAATAACGAATCTACTATTCCTTCTTTTTGCTGATATTATTGTATGTATTAATGGAACCAAATATACTCCAGGAGTCCAAATTTTGTATTTTCAGAATATTTAAATGGCGGGAACGGGACTAAAAACGTTGAAATGGCGTTCGGGCCTCCGTGGCGCAATCGGCTAGCGCGTTCGGCTGTTAACCGAAAGGTTGGTGGTTCAAGCCCACCCGGGGGCGGTTAATACCTTTTAATGCATTGTAAATAACGAATCTACTATTCCTTCTTTTTGCTGATATTATTGTATGTATTAATGACACCGAATATATTCCAGTAGTCCACAATATTCTATTTTTGGGATGTTTATATGGCGGGAACGGGACTAAAAACGTTGAAATGGCGGTCAGCCTCCGTGGCGCAATCGGCTAGCGCGTTCGGCTGTTAACCGAAAGGTTGGTGGTTCAAGCCCACCCGGGGGCGGTTAATACCTTTTCTAATGCATTGTAAATAACGAATCGACTATTGCTTGTTATTGCTTATATGATGTTATGTTTTAATGGTACCGAATATACTCCGGGAGTCCGAAATATTGTATTTTCAGAATATTTAAATGACGGGAACAGGACTAAAAACGTCGAAATGGCGTTCGGGCCTCCGTGGCGCAATCGGCTAGCGCGTTCGGCTGTTAACCGAAAGGTTGGTGGTTCAAGCCCACCCGGGGGCGGTTAATACCTTTTCTAATGCATTGTAAATAACGAATCTACTATTCCTTCTTTTTGCTGATATTATTGTATGTATTAATGGAACCGAATATACTCCAGGAGTCCAAAATATTGTATTTTCAGAATGTTTATATGGCGGGAACGGGACTAAAAACGTTGAAATGGCGTTCGGGCCTCCGTGGCGCAATCGGCTAGCGCGTTCGGCTGTTAACCGAAAGGTTGGTGGTTCAAGCCCACCCGGGGGCGGTTAATACCTTTTCTAATGCATTGTAAATAACGAATCTACTATTCCTTCTTTTTTCTGATATTATTGTATGTATTAATGGCACCGAATATACTCCAGTAGTCCAAAATATTGTATTTTGGATGTTTATATGGCGGGAACGGGACTAAAAACGTTGAAATGGCGGTCAGCCTCCGTGGCGCAATCGGCTAGCGCGTTCGGCTGTTAACCGAAAGGTTGGTGGTTCAAGCCCACCCGGGGGCGGTTAATACCTTTTCTAATGCATTGTAAATAACGAATCTACTATTGCTTGTTATTGCTTATATGATGTTATGTTTTAATGGTACCGAATATACTCCAGGAGTCCAAAATATTGTATTTTCAGAATGTTTATATGGCGGGAACGGGACTAAAAACGTTGAAATGGCGTTCGGGCCTCCGTGGCGCAATCGGCTAGCGCGTTCGGCTGTTAACCGAAAGGTTGGTGGTTCAAGCCCACCCGGGGGCGGTTAATACCTTTTCTAATGCATTGTAAATAACGAATCTACTATTCCTTCTTTTTGCTGATATTATTGTATGTATTAATGGAACCGAATATACTCCAGTAGTCCAAAATATTGAATTTTATGGATGTTTATATGGCGGGAACGGGACTAAAAACGTTGAAATGGCGGTCGGGCCTCCGTGGCGCAATCGGCTAGCGCGTTCGGCTGTTAACCGAAAGGTTGGTGGTTCAAGCCCACCCGGGGGCGGTTAATACCTTTTCTAATGCATTGTAAATAACGAATCTACTATTCCTTCTTTTTTCTGATATTATTGTATGTATTAATGGCTCCGAATATACTCCAGGAGTGTATTTTTGGATGTTTATATGGCGGGAACGGGACTAAAAACGTTGAAATGGCGGTCAGCCTCCGTGGCGCAATCGGCTAGCGCGTTCGGCTGTTAACCGAAAGGTTGGTGGTTCAAGCCCACCCGGGGGCGGTTAATACCTTTTCTAATGCATTGTAAATAACGAATCGACTATTCCTTCTTTTGCTGATATTATTGTATGTATTAATGGACCGAATATACTCCAGTAGTCCAAAATATTGTATTTTAGGATATGTTTATATGGCGGAACAGGACTAAAAACGTTGAAATGGCGGTCAGCCTCCGTGGCGCAATCGGCTAGCGCGTTCGGCTGTTAACCGAAAGGTTGGTGGTTCAAGCCCACCCGGGGGCGGTTAATACCTTTTCTAATGCATTGTAAATAACGAATCTACTATTCCTTCTTTTTTCTGATATTATTGTATGTATTAATGGCACCGAATATACTCCAGTAGTCCAAAATATTGTATTTTTGGGATGTTTATATGGCGGGAACGGGACTAAAAACGTTGAAATGGCAGTCGGACACTCCATGGCGCAATCGGCTAGCGCGTTCGGCTGTTAACCGAAAGGTTGGTGGTTCAAGCCCACCCGGGGCGGTTAATACCTTTCTAATTCACTTTTAAATATCGAATCTACTATTCCTTCTTTTTTTCTGATATTATTGTATGTATTAATGACACAGAATATATTCCAGTAGTCCACAATATTGTATTTTTGGGATGTTTATATGGCGGGAACGGGACTAAAAACGTTGAAATGGCGGTCAGCCTCCGTGGCGCAATCGGCTAGCGCGTTCGGCTGTTAACCGAAAGGTTGGTGGTTCAAGCCCACCCGGGGGCGGTTAATACCTTTTCTAATGCATTGTAAATAACGAATCTACTATTCCTTCTTTTTGCTGATATTATTGTATGTATTAATGGAACCGAATATACTCCAGGAGTCCAAAATATTGTATTTTCAGAATATTTAAATGGCGGGAACGGGACTAAAAACGTTGAAATGGCGGTCGGGCCTCCGTGGCGCAATCGGCTAGCGCGTTCGGCTGTTAACCGAAAGGTTGGTGGTTCAAGCCCACCCGGGGGCGGTTAATACCTTTTCTAATGCATTGTAAATAACGAATCGACTATTGCTTCTTGCTCCTTATATTATTGTACGTTTTAATGGCACCGAATATACTCTAGTAGTCCAAAATATTGTATTTTCAGAATGTTTATATGGCGGAACCCGGGACTAAAAACGTTGCGAAATGGCGTTCGGCCTCACGTGGCGCAATCGGCTAGCGCGTTCGGCTGTTAACCGAAAGGTTGGTGGTTCAAGCCCACCCGGGGCGGTTAATACTTTTCTAATGCATTGTAAATAACGAATCTACTATTCCTGATAATGTATGTAATGGCACCGAATATACTCCAGTAGTCCAAAATATTGTATTTTTATGCGGGAACGGGACTAAAACGTTGAAATGGCGTCGGGCCTCCGTGGCGCAATCGGCTAGCGCGTTCGGCTGTTAACCGAAAGGTTGGTGGTTCAAGCCCACCCGGGGGCGGTTAATACCTTTTCTAATGCATTGTAAATAACGAATCGACTATTCCTTCTTTTGCTGATATTATTGTATGTATTAATGGCACCGAATATATCCAGTAGTCCAAAATATTGTATTTTAGGATGTTTATATGGCGGGAACGGGACTAAAAACGTTGAAATGGCGGTCGGGCCTCCGTGGCGCAATCGGCTAGCGCGTTCGGCTGTTAACCGAAAGGTTGGTGGTTCAAGCCCACCCGGGGCGGTTAATACTTTCTAATGCATTGTAAATAACGAATCTACTATTCCTTCTTGCTGATATTATTGTATGTATTAATGGTACCGAATATATTCCAGTAGTCCACAATGTATTTTTGGGATGTTTATATGGCGGGAACGGGACTAAAAACGTTGAAATGGCGGTCGGGCCTCCGTGGCGCAATCGGCTAGCGCGTTCGGCTGTTAACCGAAAGGTTGGTGGTTCAAGCCCACCCGGGGCGGTTAATACCTTTTCTAATGCATTGTAAATAACGAATCTACTATTCCTTCTTTTTGGATGGCGTCGGGCCTCCGTGGCGCAATTATTCGTTTAATGGCACCGAATATACTCCAGTAGTCCAAAATATTGTATTTTGAATGTTTATGTTTATATGGCTAGGGAACGGGTTGGTGGTTCAAGCTAAACCTTTTCTAATGCGTTGAAAATGGCGATATACTCCAGCCTAAAACAGAATGTTTATATGGCGGTGGGCGTGGCGCAATCGGCTAGCGCGTTCGGCTGTTAACCGAAAGGTTGGTGGTTCAAGCCCACCCGGGGCGGTTAATACCTTTTCTAATGCATTGTAAATCAACGAATCTACTATTCCTTCTTTTGCTTATATGATATTATGTTGTATAATGGTACCGAATATACTCCAGGAGTCCAAAATATTGTATTTTCAGAATGTTTATATGGCGGGAACGGGACTAAAAACGTTGAAATGGCGGTCGGGCCTCCGTGGCGCAATCGGCTAGCGCGTTCGGCTGTTAACCGAAAGGTTGGTGGTTCAAGCCCACCCGGGGGCGGTTAATACCTTTTCTAATGCATTGTAAATAACGAATCTACTATTCCTTCTTTTTTTCTGATATTATTGTATGTATTAATGACACAGAATATATTCCAGTAGTCCACAATATTGTATTTTTGGGATGTTTATATGGCGGGAACGGGACTAAAAACGTTGAAATGGCGGTCAGGCCTCCGTGGCGCAATCGGCTAGCGCGTTCGGCTGTTAACCGAAAGGTTGGTGGTTCAAGCCCACCCGGGGGCGGTTAATACCTTTTCTAATGCATTGTAAATATCGAATCTACTATTCCTTCTTTTTTTCTGATATTATGTATTAATGGCACCGAATATACTCCAGTAGTCCAAAATATTGTATTTTCAGATGTTTATATGGCGGGAACGGGACTACAAAAACGTTAAAATGGCGTTCCGGGCCTCCGTGGCGCAATCGGCTAGCGCGTTCGGCTGTTAACCGAAAGGTTGGTGGTTCAAGCCACCCGGGGCGGTTAATACATTTACTAATGCATTGTAAATAACGAATCTACTATTCCTTCTTTTTCTGATATTATTGTATGTATTAATGGCACCGAATATACTCCAGTAGTCCAAAATATTGAATTTTATGGATGTTTATATGGCGGGAACGGGACTAAAAACGTTGAAATGGCGGTCGGGCCTCCGTGGCGCAATCGGCTAGCGCGTTCGGCTGTTAACCGAAAGGTTGGTGGTTCAAGCCCACCCGGGGGCGGTTAATACCTTTTCTAATGCATTGTAAATAACGAATCTACTATTCCTTCTTTTTTCTGATATTATTGTATGTATTAATGGCACCGAATATACTCCAGTAGTCCAAAATATTGTATTTTTGGATGTTTATATGGCGGGAACGGGACTAAAAACGTTGAAATGGCGTTCGGGCCTCCGTGGCGCAATCGGCTAGCGCGTTCGGCTGTTAACCGAAAGGTTGGTGGTTCAAGCCCACCCGGGGCGGTTAATACCTTTTCTAATGCATTGTAAATAACGAATCTACTATTCCTTCTTTTTCTGATATTGTATGTATTAATGGCACCGAATATACTCCAGTAGTCCAAAATATTGAATTTTATGGATGTTTATATGGCGGGAACGGGACTAAAAACGTTGAAATGGCGGTCGGGCCTCCGTGGCGCAATCGGCTAGCGCGTTCGGCTGTTAACCGAAAGGTTGGTGGTTCAAGCCCACCCGGGGGCGGTTAATACATTTTATAATGCATTGTAAATAACGAATCTACTATTTGTGGTTGTTGCTTATATGATATTATGTTTTAATGGCACCGAATATACTCCAGTAGTCCAAAATATTGTATTTTTGGGATGTTTATATGGCGGGAACGGGACTAAAAACGTTGAAATGGCGGTCAGCCTCCGTGGCGCAATCGGCTAGCGCGTTCGGCTGTTAACCGAAAGGTTGGTGGTTCAAGCCCACCCGGGGGCGGTTAATACCTTTTCTAATGCATTGTAAATAACGAATCTACTATTCCTTCTTTTTTCTGATATTATTGTATGTATTAATGGCACCGAATATACTCCAGTAGTCCAAAATATTGAATTTTATGGATGTTTATATGGCGGGAACGGGACTAAAAACGTTGAAATGGCGTTCGGGCCTCCGTGGCGCAATCGGCTAGCGCGTTCGGCTGTTAACCGAAAGGTTGGTGGTTCAAGCCCACCCGGGGGCGGTTAATACCTTTCTAATGCATTGTAATAACGAATCTACTATTCCTTCTTTTTCTGATATTATTGTATGTATTAATGGCACCGAATATACTCCAGTAGTCCAAAATATTGTATTTTTGGGATGTTTATATGGCGGGAACGGGACTAAAAACGTTGAAATGGCGGTCGGGCCTCCGTGGCGCAATCGGCTAGCGCGTTCGGCTGTTAACCGAAAGGTTGGTGGTTCAAGCCCACCCGGGGGCGGTTAATACCTTTTCTAATGCATTGTAAATAACGAATCTACTATTCCTTCTTTTTTCTGATATTATTGTATGTATTAATGGCACCGAATATACTCCAGTAGTCCAAAATATTGTATTTTTGGGATGTTTAATGGCGGGAACGGGACTAAAACGTTGAAATGGCGTTCGGGCCTCCGTGGCGCAATCGGCTAGCGCGTTCGGCTGTTAACCGAAAGGTTGGTGGTTCAAGCCCACCCGGGGGCGGTTAATACCTTTTCTAATGCATTGTAAATAACGAATCTACTATTGCTTCTTGTTCCTTATATTATTGTACGTTTTAATGGCTCCAAATATACTCCAGGAGTCCAAAATATTGTATTTTCCGGATATTTAAATGGCGGGAACAGGACTAAAAACGTTGAAATGGCGGTCGGGCCTCCGTGGCGCAATCGGCTAGCGCGTTCGGCTGTTAACCGAAAGGTTGGTGGTTCAAGCCCACCCGGGGGCGGTTAATACCTTTTCTAATGCATTGTAAATAACGAATCTACTATTCCTTCTTTTTTCTGATATTATTGTATGTATTAATGGCACCGAATATACTCCAGTAGTCCAAAATATTGTATTTTATGGATGTTTATATGGCGGGAACGGGACTAAAAACGTTGAAATGGCGGTCGGGCCTCCGTGGCGCAATCGGCTAGCGCGTTCGGCTGTTAACCGAAAGGTTGGTGGTTCAAGCCCACCCGGGGGCGGTTAATACCTTTTCTAATGCATTGTAAATAACGAATCGACTATTGCTTGTTATTGCTTATATGATATTATGTTTTAATGGTACCGAATATACTCCAGGAGTCCAAAATATTGTATTTTCAGAATGTTTATATGGCGGGAACGGGACTAAAAACGTTGAAATGGCGTTCGGGCCTCCGTGGCGCAATCGGCTAGCGCGTTCGGCTGTTAACCGAAAGGTTGGTGGTTCAAGCCCACCCGGGGGCGGTTAATACCTTTTCTAATGCATTGTAATCAACGAATCTACTATTGCTTCTTGCTCCTTATATTATTGTACGTTTTAATGGCACCGAATATACTCTAGTAGTCCAAAATATTGTATTTTCCGGATATTTAAACGGCGGGAACAGGACTAAAAACGTTGAAATGGCGTTCGGGCCTCCGTGGCGCAATCGGCTAGCGCGTTCGGCTGTTAACCGAAAGGTTGGTGGTTCAAGCCCACCCGGGGGCGGTTAATACCTTTTCTAATGCATTGTAAATAACGAATCTACTATTCCTTCTTTTTCTGATATTATTGTATGTATTAATGGCACCGAATATACTCCAGTAGTCCAAAATATTGTATTTTCATGGATGTTTAATGGCGGGAACAGGACTAAAACGTTGAAATGGCGGTTCGGGCCTCCGTGGCGCAATCGGCTAGCGCGTTCGGCTGTTAACCGAAAGGTTGGTGGTTCAAGCCCACCCGGGGCGGTTAATACCTTTTCTAATGCATTGTAAATCAACGAATCTACTATTCCTTCTTTCTGATATTATGTATGTATTAATGGCACCGAATATACTCCAGCAGTCCAAAATATTGTATTTTCCGGATATTTAAACGGCGGGAACGGGACTAAAAACGTTGAAATGGCGGTCGGGCCTCCGTGGCGCAATCGGCTAGCGCGTTCGGCTGTTAACCGAAAGGTTGGTGGTTCAAGCCCACCCGGGGGCGGTTAATACCTTTTCTAATGCATTGTAAATAACGAATCTACTATTCCTTCTTTTTGCTGATATTATTGAATGTATTAATGGCACCGAATATACTCCAGTAGTGCAAAATATTGTATTTTCAGAATATTTAAATGGCGGGAACAGGACTAAAAACGTCGAAATGGCGGTCGGGCCTCCGTGGCGCAATCGGCTAGCGCGTTCGGCTGTTAACCGAAAGGTTGGTGGTTCAAGCCCACCCGGGGGCGGTTAATACCTTTTCTAATGCATTGTAATCAACGAATCTACTATTCCTTCTTTTTTCTGATATTATTGTATGTATTAATGGCACCGAATATACTCCAGTAGTCCAAAATATTGAATATATGGATGTTTATATGGCGGGAACGGGACTAAAAACGTTGAAATGGCGGTCGGGCCTCCGTGGCGCAATCGGCTAGCGCGTTCGGCTGTTAACCGAAAGGTTGGTGGTTCAAGCCCACCCGGGGGCGGTTAATACCTTTTCTAATGCATTGTAAATATCGAATCTACTATTCCTTCTTTTTGCTGATATTATTGTATGTATTAATGGAACCGAATATACTCCAGGAGTCCAAAATATTGTATTTTCAGAATATTTAAATGGCGGGAACGGGACTAAAAACGTTGAAATGGCGTTCGGGCCTCCGTGGCGCAATCGGCTAGCGCGTTCGGCTGTTAACCGAAAGGTTGGTGGTTCAAGCCCACCCGGGGGCGGTTAAATACCTTTTCTAATGCATTGTAAATAACGAATTTACTATTGCTTGTTATTGCTTATATGATGTTATGTTTTAATGGTACCGAATATACTCCGGGAGTCCAAAATATTGTATTTTCAGAATATTTAAATGGCGGGAACAGGACTAAAAACGTTGAAATGGCGGTCGGGCCTCCGTGGCGCAATCGGCTAGCGCGTTCGGCTGTTAACCGAAAGGTTGGTGGTTCAAGCCCACCCGGGGGCGGTTAATACCTTTTCTAATGCATTGTAAATAACGAATCTACTATTCCTTCTTTTTTCTGATATTATTGTATGTATTAATGGCACCGAATATACTCCAGTAGTCCAAAATATTGTATTTTGGATGTTTATATGGCGGAACAGGGACTAAAAACGTTGAAATGGCGTCGGGCCTCCGTGGCGCAATCGGCTAGCGCGTTCGGCTGTTAACCGAAAGGTTGGTGGTTCAAGCCACCCGGGGCGGTTAATACCTTTTCTAATGCATTGTAAATAACGAATCTACTATTCCTTCTTTTTCTGATATTATTGTATGTTTAATGGCACCGAATATACTCCAGTAGTCCAAAATATTGTAATTTTGGATATTTATATGGCGGGAACGGACTAAAAACGTTGAAATGGCGTTCGGGCCTCCGTGGCGCAATCGGCTAGCGCGTTCGGCTGTTAACCGAAAGGTTGGTGGTTCAAGCCCACCCGGGGCGGTTAATACCTTTCTAATGCATTGTAAATCAACGAATCTACTATTCCTTCTTTTGCTGATATTATTGTATGTTTAATGGCACCGAATATACTCCAGGAGTCCAAAATATTGTATTTTCAGAATATTTAAATGGCGGGAACAGGACTAAAACGTTGAAATGGCGGTTCGGGCCTCCGTGGCGCAATCGGCTAGCGCGTTCGGCTGTTAACCGAAAGGTTGGTGGTTCAAGCCCACCCGGGGCGGTTAATACCTTTTCTAATGCATTGTAAATAACGAATCTACTATTCTTCTTTTGCTTATATTATGTATGTTTTAATGGCACCGAATATACTCCAGTAGTCCAAAATATTGTATTTTCAGGATATTTTGAAATGGCGAATCGGCTAGCGCGTTCGGCTGTTAATGGCGCTAATACCTTCTAAATGCATTGGGCCGTAGGCCCCGTGGCGCAATCGGCTAGCGCGTTCGGCTGTTAACCGAAAGGTTGGTGGTTCAAGCCCACCCGGGGCGGTTAATACCTTTTCTAATGCATTGTAATAACGAATCTACTATTCCTTCTTTTGCTGATATTATTGTATGTTTAATGGCACCGAATATACTCCAGTAGTCCAAAATATTGTATTTTCAGAATGTTTAATGGCGGAACGGACTAAAAACGTCGAAATGGCGGTCGGGCCTCCGTGGCGCAATCGGCTAGCGCGTTCGGCTGTTAACCGAAAGGTTGGTGGTTCAAGCCCACCCGGGGGCGGTTAATACCTTTTCTAATGCATTGTAAATAACGAATCTACTATTCCTTCTTTTTTCTGATATTATTGTATGTATTAATGGCACCGAATATACGTAGTCCAAAATATTGTATTTTGATGTTTATATGGCGGGAACGGGACTAAAAACGTTGAAATGGCGGTCGGGCCTCCGTGGCGCAATCGGCTAGCGCGTTCGGCTGTTAACCGAAAGGTTGGTGGTTCAAGCCCACCCGGGGGCGGTTAATACCTTTTCTAATGCATTGTAAATAACGAATCTACTATTGCCTTCTTTCTGATATTATTGTACGTTTTAATGGCACCGAATATACTCCAGGAGTCCAAAATATTGTATTTTCAGAATATTTAAATGGCGGGAACAGGACTAAAAACGTCGAAATGGCGTTCGGGCCTCCGTGGCGCAATCGGCTAGCGCGTTCGGCTGTTAACCGAAAGGTTGGTGGTTCAAGCCCACCCGGGGGCGGTTAATACCTTTTCTAATGCATTGTAAATAACGAATCTACTATTTGTGGTTGTTGCTTATATGATATTATGTTTTAATGGTACCGAATATACTCCGGGAGTCCAAAATATTGTATTTTCAGAATATTTAAATGGCGGGAACAGGACTAAAAACGTCGAAATGGCGTTCGGGCCTCCGTGGCGCAATCGGCTAGCGCGTTCGGCTGTTAACCGAAAGGTTGGTGGTTCAAGCCCACCCGGGGGCGGTTAATACCTTTTCTAATGCATTGTAAATAACGAATCTACTATTCCTTCTTTTTTCTGATATTATTGTATGTATTAATGGCACCGAATATACTCCAGTAGTCCAAAATATTGAATTTTATGGATGTTTATATGGCGGGAACGGGACTAAAAACGTTGAAATGGCGGTCGGGCCTCCGTGGCGCAATCGGCTAGCGCGTTCGGCTGTTAACCGAAAGGTTGGTGGTTCAAGCCCACCCGGGGGCGGTTAATACCTTTTCTAATGCATTGTAATCAACGAATCTACTATTGCTTCTTGTTCCTTATATTATTGTACGTTTTAATGGCACCGAATATACTCCAGTAGTCCAAAATATTGTATTTTCCGGATATTTATATGGCGGGAACGGGACTAAAAACGTTGAAATGGCGGTCGGCCTCCGTGGCGCAATCGGCTAGCGCGTTCGGCTGTTAACCGAAAGGTTGGTGGTTCAAGCCCACCCGGGGGCGGTTAATACCTTTTCTAATGCATTGTAAATAACGAATCTACTATTCCTTCTTTTTTATATTATTGTACGTTTTAATGGCACCGAATATACTCTAGTAGTCCAAAATATTGTATTTTCCGGATATTTCAACGGCGGCAACGGGACTAAGAACGTTAAAATGGCGTTCGGGCCTCCGTGGCGCAATCGGCTAGCGCGTTCGGCTGTTAACCGAAAGGTTGGTGGTTCAAGCCCACCCGGGGGCGGTTAATACCTTTTCTAATGCATTGTAAATAACGAATCTACTATTCCTTCTTTTTGCTGATATTATTGTATGTATTAATGGAACCGAATATACTCCAGTAGTCCAAAATATTGTATTTTCAGAATATTTAAATGGCGGGAACGGGACTAGAAACGTTGAAATGGCGTTCGGGCCTCCGTGGCGCAATCGGCTAGCGCGTTCGGCTGTTAACCGAAAGGTTGGTGGTTCAAGCCCACCCGGGGGCGGTAATACCTTTTCTAATGCATTGTAATCAACGAATCTACTATTGCTCATTGTTCCTTATATTGTTGTACGTTTTAATGGCTCCGAATATACTCCAGTAGTCCAAAATATTGTATTTTCAGATATTTAAATGGCGGGAACGGGACTAAAAACGTTGAAATGGCGTTCGGGCCTCCGTGGCGCAATCGGCTAGCGCGTTCGGCTGTTAACCGAAAGGTTGGTGGTTCAAGCCCACCCGGGGGCGGTGAATACCTTTTCTAATGCATTGTAATCAACGAATCTACTATTGCTCATTGTTTCTTACATCTGGTGAAGTAGAGAAAAATTGTAGTGACCCATTTTACACGCTCGGAACAGGTACCAGTCGTTTCATGTATTCCATTTCACGGATATTTAGACGGTGAGGTCGGGAGTAACAACGGTGACATGGCGATGTGGCCACCGTGTGACAATTTCTACGATAATTGAAATTTAATTCTTACCGTTTTCTTTATTTAATGAGCTGAAAATCTTATGCTTTCCTTTATTTAAATGACATAAATTTATAATTGTTGACCTAGTGTTCCCATATGTATGGCATTAACTAGGGAAATTTAAGAACAACTGTTATAAGAAGAATCGGTCGAGATGGCTCGCTCAGTGATGATAAAGGACTTAACTTGAGCAGGATGTTTTTCTGCGCTTTACTATAATGTGATCGTTATTCCTTGACAATCTCTATGTTGATTTGTTAAATCGTTTAGAATGGTGTTGGCCAGAACGTGGACGCTCCTAATAGAAACTATGTGGTTTATATATGTGGTGATATGATACAATTTGAAGAATGGCGAAAACCAGGGACACACCGAATAGAATGGAATGAATACAAATAAATTGTGACAGTGGCAATTTAACAGCAGATGACGATTAACCACACAAATTAATAAAACATAAGAAAAAGTTAGAAACCAGATGTTACCAACAGGTTGACTATGAAGGGATGCCTGATTTCAGCGAGGATATTCTTTTCATTTTTAACATGTTCAACTTGTTTAAGTCTTATAACATCACTTATTGCCAATATCTTTATGGCTGTATAATGTCCGAGACCTCTGTGCCTGCAAAGACAGACACGGCCAAACGTCCCTGTTCCTGTAACAAAAAAATTGGCAATCGATTGTTTGTGTGCAACTTTTTTATGTGGTGTATAGATCGAATATTACTCATTTTCCAAAGCTTGACCAAGTCAATACATCTATCTGTTCATTTAACTTATTTATTTACTCTCTCATAATCCCAATGTGGATACAATAATTTTAATAGTAAGCAGTTCCGTTTCAGTTTCGGAATAATAAAAACAATGACTACATTTACATTTGCTCATACGAAAGTAATGCAAGAAATAAGAATTATGAATGGGTGTATGTAATATGTTCTGTTATCAATCGTCAAATTCAATAACGAATTTCGATTACTTAATTTTGATTTGAAAATTGGAAAGTGTTTTGCCACTGGATGTTCAATATCTTCACGTTTTTGCGGGATGGGACTTAATTGACCGCTTAAAATTGGACTTAAAACCACACCCTGGGCCATGATCAGATTGGGAAAATAGGAAAAGCCTTTCGATGATTCCAAAAACATAACAACAAATTTAATAATTAAACAGGCATAGAAGAAAGTCCTGGGAAACAATCAAACAGCAGTACATGTGTTGCATAAGCAATCAATAAGGTACTGTGATAATTGAAACGAACAATTTTAATGCGGACGTTGGTTTTGGAAGGGTAATTATTCATAGATTTTGCTGGTGTGGTCTTTTGCTAGACTACTCGCTTGTACTGTGGGGGTTGTCTAGTTTGTCACATATATATATATATATATATATATATATATATATATATATATATATATATATATATGTCTCCTGTCCTTGTTTCGGAAGTGTCATTGTTTCTTGTGTTGGGAGGTATAATATTTTGTTAAGCGGCTAATTTTGTCCTTCTCTAATTATAGGGGTGATGGTAGGGTGGGGGGTTCATTCGGTAGTAATAGCGGTGTGAATGTGGACTCGCGCTGGTAATTTATTTTCTCATTTATTATACTCTTTTATTTGTTATTGATATTTCCATATTGTCCATTACGTCCATCTCTTTACCTTTTCCTGTCAGGATGTTTTAGCTCTAGAGATTTGTCTGTGTTTTTGTTTGGCGGCCGTAGCGGATAATGTGGTTGACGAAGTTGGACTTGTTATTATAATATATTTTATGGCTTATTAATAGTATTAGTATTTGAATTACTGAATAATCGTTCGATATTTCAATCGTTGTACATTAGGTAATCAATAGGCTTTGATCGATACAAATAATACTAATAATGTACAGGTCATACAGCATTGTCGGATCTACATTCTTGCTCTGAAACAAGCAGATAACCTCTGGCCTTTCGTCACCACCAGTGTGTAATTCACATTATTTTGTATTGCAATATTATGGTCATTATCGGTATTGTTTGGTGCACGTTGGTTTTATTGTAAATGTTGTATGTGGAAATACACTGCTTGTATTTGTAAGCACATATATCAGCAAAATAAAAATATATTTGTGAGCAGAATAAGAGTGTATATATTGAATTAACATTTAGTTGCACGAAGAGTCCGCAGCGCTTCATCTATGTTAGAGTAAACTAGAGAATTCCGATGTGAATTAAGTTTTATAACTACAGATACATAAATATTCTCAAACAAATCTCCTTTGTCTTCCAGTATTGTGAAACTCCTGGGCCTAGATTCTCACTCACGGCTCAAAATTTGAAATTTAATTTACAAGTAAGATCTCTTAAATCCACGTCTAGACCCACTTCGACATGACAGAATTTTTTCCTCTATAAAAAGTACAAAAATAACGCAGATAGTGTCACAGTGCAAACAAAATGTCTAAGATAGGTAGGCCTTTTACATGCTGACTTCATTTGAATGCATTTATTGAACTGATATGTCAGAGATGTCATGATTTTTCAATCGTTTTTAGATTTAATTTATTAAAGCTATTCGTTTCTTGTAACGGGCCTCAGGGACTTGATGAGGTACACTCACTACAAGTTCCTCTCGGGGGCGTCGTTGTCGATTCCTGCGTCAGAGTCTTAACAGAAGCATTTTTACAACGTGACATTGCTGTATTAAGTAGTAGTATTAATAACGGGAGAAATCGCAGAGTGCGAAGTCGCATCCTGAGAGAGTAAACTGAGAAAGTGAGGTGGACCCCTTCTATCCCCCACCCTCAAAGACTTAATCATCATCAACATTCACTCGTCATCCTATTGAAATCTATTTATTTATGAAATCTGTTTATGATCTGTAATGAATTAGTTCGCTGAACTATTCGATGATAAATCAATTGATTATATCACTGAAGTGTAATTACAATTTAATTTAAAATGAGTGCTTAACCCTTTCGCTACGGCAGTCCCCGCCGCGGAATGGCTTGCGTGGAACGGAGCACCGTGCCGAAAGTGCGAACATTAAGCGCGCACAGTCTTTAACATTCGGAGCCAAGACTTTTGTCTCAAAAACGACTTTGTAACATTATAATTTTACTTTGTAATTTAAAATGATTATACCACAATTTACAATATTTATATAAATTTAATGCAGTTTTATCACGTATAGGTTTCGTTCCTGTCTTCTGACGCATTCAAATTAAATTCTAACTATTATTATACATTCGAGTGCCAGAGGCCAATGACAAAGCAATGTCGAAAGAAATAAACATTGCAATAGCGCTTGCAATTGTTTGCGAACTGAAAAAATCGAGTTGATAGCATCTGCCTTGATTTTTGGCTCCATTTCTGTAAGAGATGCGGCGTTCGTGTATAAGCGGCGTTTTGTGGCGGGTGACTATAGTCACCCGTAGTAGCGAAAGGGTTAATTATGCGCCCTTTCGAAGAGAAAGACTCAGTACAGTCAAGCAGGATATTGTTCAGGATGCTGTTAAGTGTTTTTTGTTTGAACTCTCAAAAGGCAGATTTCGTAGTCATCTGTTCGTCAAGCTCTGATTACCTGGTCCCGCTGCATACCTGTTTCAGCCATCTGACCACCTGCCCGGATTTCCTTTCTTTGGTTATAAAAAAGCTATCTTTATATCTGGTGATTTTAAAATGTGCTGTACAGTTTTCGTCTAGTTGTCCTCCTGTAACTCTCTGACCTACCACTAATCTTCAAATGTAGTGTTATTTAGGTTTCGTAACATACTCAAAATATGGGACTACCTCCTAAATTTACTTACATTCTCGTGAATAATACAGACAGTAAAGTATATAATACGTTGTACAATCTTTGAATATAATTATCAGGACTTGAGCATTATAGTTAAATAAATAACACTATGAGTATTTTGATAACAAAACAGTGAATTAATCGATGTCATTAAATGCTATGAAATTTAATTACATATATTAAATTTGAAGCATAATGTAGGAATTAGTTGACCTATCATGTCAAGACATTCGTATCAGAAAGTTTGTACGTTAAAACTTTTTAAAAACTTTTTACTTCTAGAAATAATATGACAAGTTATAGACGATTGAAAATTGTAGTTGATTGATTTGGCGTTCGAAGATCTTAATGAAACAAACAACTACTTCAACCTTGTTAGTATATCATGAGAAATATATATCTGGTGCTTATAATACAGTCCGATTAATATTAATTTTAAGAGTCCCAACTGACCTCAACAAAGATATATTCGATTCAAATATTGCTATAATAGGAGATGAGGAGGCAACCATCTGTCGGGTGCGTGGGCTAGCCAACCAGCCCAGCCAGTCAGCTGTATTTCTACATGCACGTTGACGTCAGACTCAACATACGATGTTGGCCCAACAAAACTATTTGTAGAAACATTCGCAATGCTGTCTCCTTTATTCATTCAAGCATTTAAGTACGCTCCTTTTAGTTTATAGCGCAATGTTTCTATTATCTTCTATATTCTAGTTCTAATCTTCACGCTTATTACTGCTTAATTTTAACTAAAAATCCTTATATGTAATCAAATATAATCAATATAATTGAATCAGGTTATTTACGGGGCCATAAGGTTGGGCGAAATTAATTCTGTACGATAAATACGTGTTACTTAATCAAATAAATTGGCACCCCGTGGATACAAAAATATGCTAATATAAAATACTATTTATATCTCTCGAAATAGGTCTTTTACTTGTTTTATTTTTCACCATATGTTTTTGTGTATATTAAGAAATACCCCAACATGGTAATTCAACAAAAAATAATCGACCTAGTTCGTTTTATCCTCTGTCCCTTCTGGCTAGTTTGGTTTATTGCTAGACCGGTGTTAGTTCATCACCATCTTCAGAAGCTGTTTTTGCCAATGGGGTGGTGAGTCTCTGTTGCATTTTTGGTTGATTGCGGTGCATCCTGTCCCGCAAAAGACCAAACTAGCCGGACGGGACAGAAGTTAAAAATAACTATAAAATAAACTATAAAAATATTCCGGACCATCGCAGACCACAAAACAAGTATTTCGAACTAAAATAAACGTTGAAAACAATACGTAAAAAAAGTACCTGAGACAATTCAGGTCAGGAGTGTTGTCGGTTGCCAAAGGGGTTAATAAACAGGAATGTACACATTTGAAGTCCAAAACCCAACAAAGTTGACGAACTGTTGTACCCTTTATTCAAAGTAAGCGCTATAATATTGTATTGTTAGAAGTAGTTTTTATTTTAGGTTTAGGGGGTTGAATAAACCTATAAACAAACAGGCATATTACCTAATGATGACCACCCGCGCGTTGTACAAGTATATAGTGGTGACAGTCGGCAGCTAATTGACTGTGGTTGGCATGTTGACCTAAACCACTTATGATATCCTGGCACATTGTCTGTTGGCTCCCGAAAATAAATATCGCACCTCGCGTTTTAAATTAACCCCATTCGCTTTCTGCACCTTTATTTTACTAGAAATTATAGCGACAAAGGTTTACTTTTCTGAATTTTCCTCGTGTATAGACACTCTTTTTCAATTATAAAAAAGTACGCACCAGAATTATATATTCAATTCGTATTGCAAATAAATTAAAAGTGACAACCTGTAGCCCTGAAACGTAAATTTACAATTTAATTAGTGACACTGACTGTTCCCTCTTGCTTTTAGTGAAATATTATTTCCACGAATAGCCACGAATATTTATTTTTCATTGAATAATCGTTGGAGTGTAAATGAAAAATGTTTTGCACGGGGCTGCTTCAACAGGTCGCCGACCTCCCTGTTAAATTTCCGCTGTTCCATTTAATAGTAAATGGGACGAAGCGCTATGAGCCAAGGATTTTTAAATACAGAAGAGCCGACCGTGCGGTCAGAGGTGGGGGACTTTCACTTTCTTAGTCCATTCTTCCGAACCAACTGCCCGTGGCGGCCCTCTGCCTCAACTGCGTCGCCCCGTCTCTATTCACAAGCGGTTAAAAATAAGCGAGGAGACGGGAGCATATTTCTTGATAAGCACAGGTAGACTTTTCATGCAGATGCATTTAATTAGTTAGCTAATCGTTTATTTGTTTATTTGAGGGGAAACGCAATTTGTTGCTGGCAGGTGGTTTACCTAAAATATAGAATGAAAATTCTTTTATACTGTGGAGTAATATAATAATGTATTATGGATGTAAACGTTAAATGAAACAATTTTAAGTATGCGAGTTAAATCGCGATTAATGTAAAATCACATTTATCACACACACATTAAAATGATATCCTCCGTTTGGTATAGGCGACAAGAACAGTGAATGAGAATTGCAAATCGAAAATATTATTTACACAAAGATAAGAAAGGCATTGCAGTCAACTAAAAGGGAATGACGTTGAAATCTTTATTGAATGCTTACAGTAAATTTCAAAGCGGGCGGATATAGTTGCATACGTGCTGCTATGTCGCTTTAAACGTAATTGAAACCGATTTTGTTCGTCAGAAGACGTCTAGTGTTTACGGTGTTATATAAAGCGTTTTATTTCTATCAAGTGTTTTTCTAGTCTAAACTTACACGGCGGCTACTCTCCTGTTATAGGCGATGGTTAGTGTTGAACTGCAAAAGTATTTGCAGAGGTGGCTCGCGCTCCTAATTGGTGTCAGGATGTGTTAGCCAAACTATTCTGAGCCGTGTGTACAGAATAAAGTATGGAACTGCGGTTTATACTTTAATAAACTAGAATGACGGTTTGTTTGTTTTTTAAATCGGGGGCCTGAGAAAGATAAATAGAAGAGGGAGTAGTTTAGACAACAGAGTCGGCCTAAGTGACGCCCGTCTAACTAGGCTACACATTCAGACTACTCCATTCACCCTTGATTAAAATTTTACCAGGAGTAGAATTTAGTTTTTTTTTTGGAATATTATTATACTGCATTTGAAAATAAGCAAAAAATAAACAGATTTAGTTTTGATTAAATGTATGCGGCTGGTATTATACAATGAAGCTTGAAACTTTATTCTTGATTTTGAAAGTTCTAAATTATTCTTATTCTTCTTCCTATTCTTATTGAAAATTACAATTGAATTTTGTCTTATATTAAAATTTGAGATGGCAAATATTTTCTAGACTGAAAACATTATATTTCAACATTATTTTATTAATTTATTATATTTAATTTAAGTTATTAATCGAAAGTAAATTTATCATAAACATCAAATCTACTACAACCTTGTTTTTTTATAACCTGTTTTATATATATGCTTGAAGGAGAATGTATTCTCTACCAACAATATTCTGACTGATCATTGTAAATTTTCAAAAACAATTTGTTGAAACTTATCTGCCGCTGTTTGCTCCTAATAGATGATAGACAAAGGATACAAATTAATTTTCAACCTAATAAACTTACTCGAACGTAAATCCATGCGACACACAATAAGACCAAAAACTAACTGTGGTATAATGATAGGAATTAAATTGTATAATATTATACAACTAACAAATTGTATAATATTATTCAAAGCTATTAAAGTAGCTGATAAACGATGCGTGGAATGTTTTCGTGCATTAAACGAAAGGTGGGCGCCCGTGTGTGACCTCCGAACAGCTTCTTTCAAATCAGACATGGAGGGAGACAGGTCAAGTGTGGGCACAACAGACCTCGTAACATTTAAATTTTCTGATCCTCGTTTGCAGGAGCAGAAGTCAGGAGCAGAGAAGCGAGCATTTGACTCATTTATAAAAAGGATTACTTTCTCGCAGAACTGATTTCTTAGTGGAGAGAAAGTTGAACTGATTATATGCATTAAAAAAGTCCTACTTTTTTCTGGTTTAAAAATACACCATACTTTTGACTGTCTACAACGTTTTATGCCCATACCTTACGTAGTGCAGTATTTGAATGCACACTGTGAATTTGTTAAAATTATGGTTACGCGTTCAATAAGTGGTCCAATTTAATCTCTGCGAGCTCAATAACGTACATATTGCTCCTAGATGACTTTCTACATCTCGATCTGAAGCAGAGATAGATTTATATGAATATTTCATTGACCCGATCCCTCTTATTTACATTTAGCTGCATTTGCTGTTATGTACAATATTTCAATTCAATAGAATTCAGAACATTAATTTATCTGGCCGGAATATCTAGAATTATTTGGATAAATATCAATTCAATAGGGACGAATTAACAATACTGTTCATTAAAAATTAATAATTCCAAAGTTCTAGATATTATTGAAACTGAGAAAGAAGTACTCTATAAATTCAACGCAAAAAGTTTCAACTTAATATCTTGAAAGCGTATTCCTTTTTAGCTACCGCGACAGCTAGTTCAGTAAAAAAAAATTATGGTAGGGGATAGAAAGTTTAATGGGTCGATAATGAAGATTTTCTCCTGTAAAAATTTATGAAATTAAACTATTAAGATACTAATTTGCTGGAATTTATTACTTTACTTTAGTTAGGATACTTCTGAAAAAATCAGATTTGTCTTGTAGCTAATTCTTACAACTTTGTAGAGTTCTTGAAATATTTTATAATGAAATAATCCAATAAGTGGTCCACTTTTTCTGGATTTTTTAATGTAAGGCAGCTCTTTGAATTCAGATTAAGAGCCAAGATTCTGCTACCGCATAATTTAGACCGGTTTAATGTAAAAATAAAATGGACCATGTTGTCATTCTAATTAACAGTATCTCAGCTAACTGAAATTATGGCGTATAAACAAATTTAATAATTATGCGATCCTACCGGAAGTTAGGAAACCATTCATAACATATTCTTGTTGAAATTTAATAACGTGCTCTCTGATATTTTAGTCTACTATTAGACACTGCACCGACCTTGTTCACGAGTCTAGTGCCACTTGTCGTTTACATGAAATGGAATTTCAGTTATATCTTCCACAATATTTTTAAAATTGCCCCATCCACTAGTAAAGCTCTCCTCCCTGTTTCCGAAGTGATAAAGAAATACTCTAGAAAAGAATGGGGAGCCCCTCTCGTTATAGGCCCGAAATGAGGTCATGACCAACTTCGCGAACCCTACTCGCTGACACTGAATTCGCTCGGTATCCGCGTGAAAGGTACTTAACGGAGTTAAGTTCTAACAGTCGCTCTGGGGGAATTGTTCCATCTCCGAAGGAACAATTGTGTTATACTGCTAGCTGTGGGCGTTATATGAGGTATAAACATACTGCTATACGAAGGCGAGGCTAACAAATGCTATTGAATTTTTAGAATCTCATTTTATTATAATTGTTTAATATGGTCATAATGCAATTAATTCATTTTTACATCTGGCTGTATTTGCAAGTAAACTTTTGATTCTATTAGAAAGGAGTTCGTGTATCAGACTGCCGGCTTTATGCCAAGATTAATATATTTCTTTGAAATATTTATTTTGCCAGATGCAATTGTCAGAACATTTAAAATCATTTTGACATCTGGCAAGGAGTCTATCAGTTGTGATGTCTACTGTAGCGAACAATTTTAATAGAAAGTCAAAATTAGTTAAGCCGAAGAAATTGAACAGTACATGAATTTTGCCTTTGATAAGTGTGAGTAGAATATGTGTTTCTTCTGTAATTATATCAAAATCCTTTTGAACGGGTCAAAATTTGCTGGATAGTCTGAACGAAAATTTTGGCACCGATTTCAGCAGTTTAAAAACTACTGGTTTACTGAAAGTCATTTTTTTAAATTTAATGAAGAACAGTATATTCTTGTTCCCTACATTACACACTAATAGCGCCACTTCTGGGACCGTAAAGATGACATTAAGATCAAGGTTGCAAAGATTTTAAACGGCGCTTGTCTAAACGATAAAGTGAACCTGGCATTTTGTATCTAAATGGGTAGAGTGCCCTCATTCTTAATTTGATTCACCCTAGACATCACTATTTAACTATGTTAAGCTGTTTTATTGAATATTCCATATACTTTATGGGTAATTAATGACTGGGTGGAAACATAAATCGAAGAGAACGAAACTGTTCACCGGAGGTTGAAACTGGTGCGCTGAAACGTTCCAGTTTTAAAATGATAAATTCCTGAAACGTCTCCACTGAATTCGCTTCGCCCCGGCGTCACTTGAATTCTAAAAATACATCATTTCCACTGAAATATTTAAACCGGTGCTGAAATTTGTTTTTTTTTTGTATTTTTGAACCCAGTTCATAATTTTTCTTGACATTATGCAATAACTTTGTACTATAATCTTACCTATTTCAAGAAATAGAAAGAAGCGTTTGTATCCGAATTTAAAGCATTATCTACATACAATATTATCTTGTTTATATAAATTTATTAATGTCAGCCGTGTGGAAATTAACAAACTTAACTACTAAGAAGGTCGTGTATTGCTACTATGTTACTGTAATTTTCAGCGACTATATCGTGCCTGATAGTTCCTTTGATCATAATAATGGGGTTTTTGAAATGCATGCTTCATTAATAATATTGCAACAGCTTAGAACAAATAAAAAATTAATATAAACAATTAATAATTAATTAAACAATTTGTTTAATTCATTTTGTAAATGAATAAACAATTTCTTTCTGTCATTTTCAAAAGACACGTAACAAAATATTTAGTAAATCATACAAATAGTAATATAGTATAACATACTATAAGTAGGGATGTTAACGAATTCGTACACTTTGTGATTTTGCCATAACATACCTCACAGTAATGAGTCGCTAAATTCCCTTTGGAATAAATGTATCATTTCGTCATTTTATATATATCCCATAAATATATTTTTTAAAATTAAATATTATTGTTCGTTATTTGATCGAATATGAAAAATTTCAACAAATCATGAAAAATCAGTAACATTTATCTCCCCCCCTTATATTTATAATGTTAGGCCCATAAATCTGCCGAGCACTGTTTTCGTAAATAAATTCCTAACTTTTCGATATCACTAACATTTAATTTGAAATTCGTTTTAAAACGCAGAAACGCTACATTAAATGTTTGGTTTATTACGAAAAAATCCAAATGATGGCCAACATTCATATTAAAAACGATACGTATATCTAACTATACATAGTGCACAGTTTTACATTCACTGTAAGGACTGAGTGTTTTCCATGTTATATCTCTAACTGAGGGTCTGAAAGAAAGTAGGAATAGAACAGCAGCAGGATGATGAAGGTACATTACGCAATCGGCCTGAGGGTTGTTATTGAAACAACAATCTTACCGTGTTACAGAGGCATATAAGTAAAGAGATGTAGTTGCCCGTTTTACATAATAGTATGTGCGCAACTCCTTCCTGCACAGCATCAAGGCCTTAACTGGTAATGAGTTTACTCTTGGAAACCTTGTTTCACATTCTATTGTTTGGTAGAGAATTTGAACACTCCTGAGAACGCACCTGACGAAGAACACTACTTTTTTGGACTGGATGAATTTATGTCTGTATTTGTACGTGTCTCTCTTATAAAATAACGTAAAATGAAGCCTAATTACCAATTAGGAACTTGGATTATTTTCCTTCCTTTTTATAAGTGCTTCAACGGCACCAATAAAAGTTTTCTCCTCTAATGACTACACGCATCTTCAGACCGGAAGTATCGGAAATACTAATTTAGAATTAATGTTATCTTTCTTCTTGCCCTCGAATACGAAAATTTGTATCATAGCAAATTTGGCCCCGTCCAGACTTTCTGTTTGATCTTATGTATTTTCGTTTTGTTTCACGACCCAAATATTAATCTATTTTCGTCACCAGGGCTCCCGAAATAGACATTCTCATTATTATTGATGGTTGGAGGGCGGGTGAGAGAGCGAGAGAGAGGGATGGAGGGAGAGTGTGAGAGAGAGAGCGGTGGGATGGTAAAGGAGGGGTGAGCGGAGGTGGGGGTTACTTCTTTTTTCACGTTTCCACTAAATTTAGTCGCCTATCTAGAGTCTCTAGTGGGATCCTAAATGTTCTTGGAAGTCGGCCGAGATTTGTCCGACGACGGTGCTCAAGATGGGAATAGTAATGAAAAAGAAAAAAAAGACAGGGTACACCGGTCGTTGGGACTTGTTCCGACAATTTACAACCCCGTTATAACCTGATAAACTGTAGTAATGGTACTGCATTCTACTCGAGAGCCGCTGCAATTTTAACGTTTAGGGCGCATCGGACGATCGTTTTTTTTATTCCAAGCCTAGTGAATATCTGTCGTGACTTTCTCTCCGCGCGACGACCTACAACCGGTGATTTGTTAGTTGAACTCCACTGGGAAAGCTAGTCGGTCAGAGCCGTTTGACTGAATGGAGACCACAGTCCTATAAGTTTATAAATATTTTCGAGAACTTTCTTTGCGTTGATTGACGTATTCGATTAAATTGGTGTCTGCAGAAATATGTTGGGAATGAGCGTGAAGTCTATACAGTGTTCTGGAGGCAATTCAAAAGTCCGTCCACCACAATCGAACCCGGGAGCAACTGATTGAATTGTGACGTCACTGGTCAATCGTGTACACCGACGTGTTGCTCAAGTCTCATTATTTATTAATATAAACGATCTACGAGCCTATAATTGTATTTATCCTACAACGCGTATGTATTGTAACACATATTGTGTGTAGACATTTAAAGAAATAGGAATTCTCGTAAATGGCTTAGTTCTAGGTGGTGGGCTTAACTTTTCGATAAATTACAAATTTGAGTTGAATGTGAAAGGCAATAACAAAATCCAGTTTTCCTCGATTCACTGGTTTTACGACGCATTTTGCACCGAACAAACTGCTATTGTTGTCGTTCAAAATTGAAATACGGGCAATTTTGAAAAATGAAAACGATATCTTGTTAAGACGATATGACTGCTAGAAATACATGTGACTTGTATGGACAGAGGTAATATGAACAGTTTTAAATGGTGTTTTACACTGTATATATCACTCCGTATTTGGGCTCCTTATCTTATATTTAAAATAATACCTCGTATACGTAACAATATAACGCGTGCTTAGGGGAAATTGTTTTCATTAATTCACACACGGCTATAGTCCAGTCTAAATTCTATTAACCATAAACACAAGAAGTATCAACTGAATGTTGCACTGACTTCCACACCCGCAAAGATATTATAACTGTGTCAATAGGTCAGTCTATAAATATATTCTCTTTAAGATAAAAGTGAGAATGATCGCAGGATATTTGGGTAATAACACACAAACACTTGGTTATCCATCTCGGAAACATTGGATGAATCCCCAAATTTTCAGTGTCTTATTGACTTGAGCCGCTTTAGACGCGTCAACGAATATGGCCCAGTGTACGGCTAATCGAATTGGCTACTGTTAATTAATTGTTGAGTGCGAAATAATATCGAGGGATATAAAAGGATTATGGAGTGATGGGCTGCGGGGCGGGGCTCTCCAGTAAACGGAGTGGAACTGTCTCGGCCGGTTTTTTCCGCGGGACGGCCGCAAAAAGGTTGCACTTTCTCCCAGTCCGGCTCCAAATACCGTATCTCGGCTATTTCTTCTAAGCGTCATTTACCCGCTCCATCTCCTCCCCCAATTCTACCAACATCTACGGTCTCAGCTCATCATCCCAATCGGCCAGAAGGCTCCGATTTTTTATATCCATTTTTTTGCATTCTGCCAACCGAGACGCAAACTTTCGATGATGGAAAAAAATCTATGAATCCGTTGTCCGCGGGAAAATAGATTTTTTAACGTCGTCATACAAAACACGTTACTACGACTGATACATTGTATCAGGCTGTAGTAATGTTCACTTTTAAATCTCAAAAATTATTTAAATTTAACTCCTACTAAATTACGGCTCCGTAGTTGTTTATGAGCTGCTACTAGGTTTGTAGCAATCAATGACACTAGGTTTTACTGTTGAGGCCGACAGACTGCAATATTAATGTTATGTTTAATATCAGTATAAATTAAGCATTAATATGAGCGCTAGGCAATAAATAAATTTAGTACGAGGGGCCGAAAATGACTATAAGTTATTAACAATTTCGAAGCAATACCTAATTTAGGCTTTGTCGCGTGGTGACCAACACTTCATAGGTATGGAATTCATTAAAGGTTTTAGGTTTCTCTGTAGGAGATGTCGTGTCCTACGTACGGTGTGCATTAAGATCGTATTTGAGTTTTAATGACCGTAGAATCATTTTATAACGGATTTTTCATATGGTGGAATCACGATATTTGAGGAGGCGTCGTTACCACCCACGAGAACTTCACAAGTCTAGTCTTGTCCTCTACCCATTTTTGTCCTTGCGAAACGATCATTCACCTTCACGACTTCATCATGGTCTCAAGGTGTAGACTGATGATGTAGACAGTATATCTGTCTTTCTGGATGTTATGATATAAATTAAAAACATTTAATAAGTAAGGAAGAATTGTTATAGCTAATGAATTGGTAACGCGATTATAGTGGGAATACCAAATATAAAGTACATCGTGAAATGAGCAACTTAAAAATATAATATTTTATATAATATAAACAGGTCTACTCGTCGTACAAGTAACATTATGATTTCCATTGTGAACATCTTTTTTCGACACATTTTGTATACGAAAAAGTAATTTTCTGGGCATATATTTTATCCAATCCCACTCATATATATATATATATATATATATATATATATATATATATATATATATATAAAAACTCCCTTAGAGTTCATTTAGTGGACCTACGTACACATCATAAAGCAGAGTTCTCGGTGCGCTAAGTTAATTGAAATGGTTTTCTCTCGGATGAAATATATTTTCGACCGCCAATATTACATCACGGGCGGTAAAGCGAGAACAATGCAACTCATTATTGGCGAAATGAGTCGGCATATAGAGCGGAACCGAGTACGATTATTGACTGTGGCTTTAGAAGGTCTTTTCCCCTCCGGGGTATTGCTTTTCTCTATTTAATGGGAACGTTTATTTGGGTAGTAAAAAAAAATAAAGATGGGGAACAACGCACGGAGGACACGAATAATGATCAGAAGTCCCAAGAGGTGTTGTAATAAGCGGTCACTTTTAACGGGTGTCTGGTTTTAAAACAAGGTCACACTTACGTCAATTGCTCCTTGAAAATTGACTGCTACTCTGGAACGAAGGTGGACTGTTAACAGAGCTGACAGAAAATCTCTATATTTGTAAATAGAATGTAATATAAATAATAATTTTATTAAAGTTATTTAAAACCATTGCATATAAAAATAGATCCACTACTGATCCAGTTTTCCAAAAATAGACGATAACGTTTCCCTTCCCTCAGTTTAAATGAGGATAATGGTTATTACATTTATTTTCATAAATACAGGTTATTTATTTCCATCAACTAAATTGACTCGTGTTGGTGTTATTTAATAAAAATTATATGATCGATTCCAGATTAAATGAAATTTCGTCCTGGTTCATTATATAGTGGTTGCTTTTTCTGTTTTCTATCGTCTGGAAATGGGTCTGACAGTAAGATATTTTAATTATCTATTACTAATCTATTCTTTTCAACCAGCCAGTATCATTACATTCTAGTGCATGACCAAACCGTTAATTTGTAAATTTCGTTCTGTACATTGCGTTTCAAGTGTACATACATTTCTGCAGAACAGTATAAGAAGGCCTCATATTAATTGACCGAATTTCCCATTATTATCATATGAGTGGTGGGATTACTTTGTTTATTGACGGTGGTTCAGAGATCCACTGGGGATTTCAACGTCTCAAAACGCTCTCTTCCCTTGTATAAGGTTAACAATCCATGGGAGTACGAATTGTTACAGAAAAGTTTTACTCATACGCGAAGTGAAAATAAAATTTAATTTTAACCTCTCAAATTTTCCTAAATGCTAAGCGGGACTGGATTTTTAGTTAATGCGCTCTGAAGCCGAATAAGTAGATAATTCGATCCTCACCAGCTCTAAACCCTTTTGTGAATTACGTACCCAAAACTGATCGTTTGAATAAATAAAGATCGCGTGTCCCAACAATCCCAATCGATGTCTTTCAGGTTGGGTTATTCGTCGGTTCCCTGGCGGCAATTCGTGTTCATTTCGGGCACTTATACATATTTTTATATACGCTCTTGGCCAGATTTAGAATAAGCGCTGATTTTGAAACCAAAATTCGTAATATAATCAGATTACAGTTAGAAGATTGAGATAGTATTTCACACTAGTAGCAACAACTTAATTTCAAAAATTCCAAATAGACGAGAAATCATAGGGTATGGAAAGAAAATAACTGACTTCAGTTGAAAACAGCGTAAAGGATTGGTCCGAAAAACCTCTTCCATTCCACGCCTTATAATATCTATTATTCGTCTATGATTTAATAGCCCACGTATCTTACAGATATCGTATCGATTTCAAGATAAAAATATATATAAGGTAAAATAATATATTTCATTTCCTTCTAGAGCACGTGCATTGTTAAGACTGTCTGTTCTAATAATAGAATCAAATAATTCTAATTTGTTTATCGCTGTGACTCCACGCTAAAAATATTTCATAAAGCTACACGAAAGGAACGCCGTCCTGTAATAAGCATCCCACATTCTTGAGAACTGATTTTCAAAAAATATAAAAATCCCGTTGACTCAAACACTGAATACAGGCGAATACGTTCTTCTCCCTAAGTTAAAACTCTCCGCAGGTAATTTGTGGGTGAATTATCCCAAAATGCCCCGCGCTTCGGGAACAGTTGAATACCGAAACCTACATTTAGAGGAAAGGATGTTGGAATACCAAACGCTATATAAATGAAATTATTAAATCGAGCTTTATTGGAAAAAGTTCGTCACACCTCCATTCCTCAACGATAGGATTTCACACCCAACCTGATTCAACTTTCACCGGATTATAATTAGAATTAATTACACAGATTCATTTAATTGTTCGACAGTTCTGTGAGCAAATAATACAGTCTTATGATGATTTTATAAAAACTAAACTTTCTTCTTTATTTTATTAAGCGTCTTCAATAAACAAACAACAATCCTACACTATGAGTTTATTCGGTGTAAATAATCTCATCAACTGGAATCTTCTAGTGCTCCCAATTTTATCTTAATGTTCTGAATGTATTAGTACAGATAGACTTAAAATAAAAATTACCGGAAGTATTATCACTTAGCTGTATTAGTCTTAGAAAAAGAAAATACGCACATATTAATTCCACTTTCTATAATTCTAATGCATGTAATGCAATTATATGAACTCCACTGGCAATCATATAAAATTTGCTATTGAATAAACATTCATTGGGTCCTCCAAAGAGATTCGAGCCCGGGTCGAAACATGGACGGGCAATAAATGGTTGTGTGGACGAGTAGTTGGAGCTGATTGGACAAGTGGACGTTCGTTTCAGAGAGCAAAACCTCCGTTTATATTATGTTAGGAGCATACAGAGAAGATACAGAAAAACACGAAAGAAAGAAGGATGATGGATGATCATTTTATGAAGAGGTTTGCATAAGAAGAGAGAGAATGAGTGTAATGGCACGCAAGAATGTGCAGGAGTGATTTTTTTTCACCCCACGTTCATATGATTTGGATCCACGGTTTTTACACTCCTGAAGCCTTTCAGATCACTGAAAATTCCAATTGATATTGAGAACTGTATAGACGTCGCAGTACGCGTTAATGTGTTTGTTGTCGGGCAGTGGTGCCAGCGAGGGGATTCATATCACTATGTCAAACTGTTGAATCAATAAATAAAAAACAAGGAGGAAAATAGTCACAACTGACAGACACAATCGCATGAATAACTGACACGCAACAAGACAAACTGATGAACCACCCAAAGCCAATTATCCCAAAAAATAAAGGCCAGAGGTATCAGGAGAGGACACCGGAATACCTTTCTAAAGGATGAAAGTTCTGGGTATATAAGTGGTATATAAGATTCCTGGGTGTTCTCCCTTTCGTCCAATGCTTCAAATGTAATAATGCAGTATTCTGATACCTGTAGATTTCCTGTGTATGTGTGAGTGGGAATGAGTCTGTAACGTACTGAAATTATATCGGTTTCTAGAGGTTTCCCAGTCGTACTTCTGTTTATGTAACCATACATGTTCGAATTCCGGTTGTGGATTGAATGAACTTCCTTCCAATTGAAAATTTGAATTATACTAGCTATGAATTTTCTCCAATAATTAATAACGGATATGTGGGTGTGCACGAGGGGTCCGCTGCTAAACCAGTTCGGCTTCTGGTTTTCGTCAGTTTAGTTTGTGTTAGAATCAAGTCATACGACGGCTGTCACTTGGCGATAGTCGATTCTGTTATCCATCACTAACAGTGTTGTGCTGTCATCAAACAAGAAAGTGGCGGGAGGTGTTTTTAATACAATAAAGCTGGAATTTATTTGTAGACAGAAGTAGTTAGAGTAAATAACCTTTGATAAATAATTGTTATAGGAGAAGAAACATAGGAATATTCTGTTAACCCTCCCCGAAATTGTCCTGGATAATATCTGAGAGTTAGAAAAATACTGTTGTGCGATCAATATTGTAGATATCTGATGAGACAGGCAACAGTTGATAATAATGGAGGGGCAATCCTGACTTTCACGGGGTAAAAATAGCCGACTGAAGGGTGGAAATTGGACAATCTTAACCAGTAATTTAAAATCCCGCTATCTACGGTCCCATGTATGGTCCTTCCTCTGAAATTAGAAGAGGGTAGTTGCGCAACTTGAAAATTTTACTTACTGATTTACATAAAACTTTCTCCTTAGCAGGCAAAATTTAAATGGGAGGAATTGATTACAAAATTGATGAATCATAATCGATTTTAGAATATGTATGTTTTTTTCAAAGTTAACTTCACTCCGCCGCGCAAGCGGCATCAGGCACATTTGTGCGGTAAATAAATTCAGAGGGAAAAGAAAAGAAAAAGAGAGAAAAAAGGGGAAAACTTAACTCCGATATTAGTACTAATAATGGTTACAAGGATTTTGGTTTACAAAAACCTAAATCTAATACTTTTATGAGTATTACCTCTTTTTATTAAGGAGGTATTCCCTGGGATTTCATATACTACAATATATTTAAAATACTTCCTGTTTTTGATTATTTTCGCCGTGATCATGTTGCCTAAAATTAATTTATACCCCCACTCGCGTAGTAATACCAGTAAACAATTATGGTTTTCCAACAAGATTATTTTATTGAGACAAATCTAATTGTTTTCGTCTTAGTATTGTAACAGGCAATCTGAACAATTTTTGACGCATATCATGTTGAAAGATATACATCGATTAGGACAGCAGAGTAGATGTATCGATATGGCCAATTTCAAAAATTTGGTGTCAACATTTTTGTAGTTAACAAAAAAGGATTTGATTTCTCGTTCGTTCTGGAAAAAAAATAAATACGGCAGTGTTGAAAAAACTAACCTATAGTTTTTAGGATATCGAAATCGTCAATTGTCCATTCTTCTTTGTCTTTGACGTCCAATCCGCCTGCGGTGTCTTCTGCATCGCCGTTATCGTCGGTGGTGGAGTCACCGTCAGTGATAAGGGGCAAGCACTGGACTTGGACTTTGGAGGACGCCATCCGTACTCTGGCACAGCGATCAGAGGACAAATAGTCTACTCCTGTGTTGGAAGTCGGCAGGGAAGCACGGACGTCTGAGTACTACTAAAACTCTCCCCGTTCCAAAGTTGAGTTTTATGTTGGGAAAGCGATTCCCCTCTCTCTCGCTCTCTTAGGTATTCCCGCCTCACTCCCCATCCAGCATCACTTCATCTGGTCCCGCCGAGAGATCTGGACAACTTGCGGCATCTCTCGTCTCGCCATATAACTAAAACTATGTTTAATGAAATATATGTGCTGACGTTCAAGGAGAAGGAACATTTATTTTGATTTCGTACGTAAAGAAAGTCCTTGCAAAACGACTGTTCGTCATTGCTTGCCCTCTTTATCGAATTTACTTTCATTCATGTTCTTCGCAGATGATACTTTCAGTTGGATTTTTAAAATTGTGTCCTGGTGATATATAATACCCTGTGCATGCCTAGACTTTCGTTTTAATGGTATGACAGGAAATGAAGTAGTGAAAATATTTTTGTTATAATAAGAAGAACATTAAAAAATTTTATATGAATTCATTAAATAATCTTTATCTTATTAAACATTAGAGAAAATATGTTATTTTCAACTGTTGGTCATCCATTACAGATTTAATGGAGATTGGTCCATTAATTTCCATAATTAGTGGCATTAAATCTATTTAAATTATTTCAGGTCTCTGAAACTTCCTGGCTGATTTAATTAAGTGTAGGAATAAACTATCAATAGTAGTAAACACTCATGTGCAATACTTTTGAGCTTAGTGCTTGTTCAATTAGAAATATTAATTAAAGTAGCAGGGAATAAGATTGTTAAGATTAGACTATTTTTTGGTCTGCTGTTTTTAAAGTCCAGTACTTAAATTTTTTTTCAAATTATAGATATAATTATAGTTATTTTTGGTTTAAGTTAGTAGACTGTATGAATACTAGTCGGCTGAAATGGATTTAACTGCCCCCTATGGGCAAACTGAACAACCGTTTCAACCCCATCCTTTGCTTTATTTATAACCTTCTTCCATCTCAGTCAGTGTTTTCAAGAATGACACACATTGTGTATAACTGCAAGTCACTGTAATTGTTATTACTTGATACAAGTGGTTATTTCGAGTAATATATTTTGTGGGAAAATTGTACACGTCTATAAATACGGCCCTGCCCTTCTCGATATCTTATTCACAATTCATACGGTATACTGCATGCGACTCATCTATCACTTTTCGCATTGTATGGGGTATGTTACGTTGGAATAAATAACTTGTGACTATGCAGCATGATAGAAATCACCATCTAAGAGACGGCCGTACTGTATTATGATGAATCAGCGTGAAATCGACGTCATCTCACGACCAGTATCAGCTGACCCCATTTGTCTTAACCGAATTCTAGATGTCATAAAACGGGCGTACATCTGTTGCGTTTTTCGTCGACTTTAACGAGATTAAGGTTACTTACAATATGCAACAAAAATACCACGCCTGTTCTGACGTTCTGTACAACGAGTTGTTCTCTTGCAATTGAACATAGGCTCCATAAAACGTACGTCATATAGTCACATATTTATCTAGAGGCATCAAAATAAAATTTGGAGGGTATGACGAAACTAATGCATGAAGCGTCCAGTTCCCATACATATATGATTGTGATTGGCGATGGGAATAGCACACCGGCGGGCATCTTGTAAGCGACAAGATATTCCTGAAGAAAAGATGACAATGTTAGAGGCCTCCTTAAACAGTCTCCCTGCTGAGATCCTGTTACAGATATTCAGTTATCTCAGTGCACCTTTCTTGGTAAAACACGTCAGATTGGTGTGCAAGAGATTCTACTTAATACTGAATGATGAAGCCTTTTGGAGGAAGAAGTTGACGGGTACCATAGAGAATTTAAACGACTGCCAGGTGCTGGTGGGCCTAGGGCTGACAGATTTGAGATGGAGGTCGCTAAGTGCGGAGCCCAGCTGGGTCGATGTCTGCTACAGGGAGGAGATTGAGATGACCAGGTGGTCAGCTGCAAACGTTGAGAAATGGGCTTCCTTCAGTGAGCCACATTATGCTCCCATTGATGCCTTAAAGCTGCTGGAAGGCGCGCGCCTCTGTGTCACCGGTGGCAGGGACCGCATCCTGGCCGTTTGGGACTGTGAAAACGGTCCAACTAAACATCCTATAGCCGTAGATACCAAGAAACACACCGGCTGGATATGGGATGTGGCATCTTCATCAGACCCGGAAGTATTCCATTCCTGCGCTTGGGATTCCACCGTCGTCCAATGGTCTTTGGGGGATGGCCGTTTGGAGCCAATCACTACAAGGTGCACACCTAACACGGGTCTGAGTCTCTGGTGCGAACCTAGAGTTGTGGCGGTTGGCCTGCACGTACCCAAGATAGGATTGATAGACCCAAGAATGGCCACTGAAGGATTCGTTACTACTTTCAAAGCTCACAGCAGGGCTGTCACGGGCATTCAGATTGTTGATAATGACATCATTTCAATTAGCGACGATAGGACTATGTATGTTACAGATATGAGACGTCTGTCTTCCCCTCTAGTCAAAGTTCCGATTGAGGGAGAGACCCCAGATGAGGGATCCCAAGCACGCCCTAGGACCTTCTGCAGAAATAGGAATCTTTTCTATGTGGGTGATACAAAGGGAGGGCTTCACATTGTCAATTCTAATAATAACTATAAACTGCAAGCTTATTTCCCCGAGTTAACCCAACGCTCCATAACAGGCCTTTCTGCCACACTATCCACGGTAGTTCTAGGATCTTTTGACAAAGTTAGAATAATGTCTATGACAGGCCTCCAACCTAGATTAATCTCCCAATTGGAGATGGGTGGAGAGGTTACTAGTCTCAATTATGTCAATGGTTTACTTGCTGTAGCTTCGGTTGATAACACAGCAGCAATCTACAGGCCTGTTGATGGAAATATATTTCACTCGTAATTTCGTTAACTCACTACCTTTATAATTTATACATATTTACAATTTAAAGTTATAAGTAGCAATTAATTTTGAAAATTAATCTCTGTAATTCATATTACAGATATAATAATGCATCTAATATAATCCTGCCTCATTTCTTCCTCTTATAACTTCTAAACACACTTGAACTATTGATTCTTAATTGTTTATTTTATAGTTATTTATAAATGTCATTCTCATATTAAGCAGCTTTATTAGTAAACAGCCAATATGGAGTGTGTGTCATAGATTATTCTGTTAAAATTTTATGTATGAAGTGGAAGTGTAAATGGTGCTCTGAACATTTTCACTATACTGTAACTTAAATTACCAAAAAGTCTTCTTTTAAGGTTTTTCAATGATATGTAATGTTCAGTTATTTGGATCATTTTTTTAAAGAATACTAATACTATTTTTTTTATGTACTCATATTTTTAAATGTTAATATTTAAAAAATTAACGATTTTTATTTTATTTGGCATTAAAATTATTTTTAAGTCACCATATTATTATTGAACAAATAAAATATATTTTAATGTTGCTTTAATCAGTGCTTCAAGTTTGTTTAGATTTTATTTCGTATTATGCCTAAACTTTGGATATTATATATAACCATGCACTAGGACTGTACTTCAATAATCAGTTCTAGTATTCATAATTTCAATTAATAATTCAAGAATAATTAATGATTACTGCTATGTTTGCATTATTTAACATATGTTAATGTGGTAAGTATTCTTTATTTTTCTATATTCTTAACATAGATATAAACTTACTGAAGGAGGTAAAAATATATAGTAAATTTCAGTATAAGCTAAGAGAAGTTGCAAAATGTATTTTTTTACTTTTGGTGATGAATGTAATAATTTTGTGTCACTAACTAGTAACTAGTATCTCGCGATTAATATATGAAATAAATTCGCTGTATTACGCTTAGCTGAATTGTGATAACTGAAATAATTTCATTATTTATTTATTTCTAAAATTCTCAATGCATCATTATTTTATTCTGATATAAACACATTCCTAATAATATCACAAGCCAGCGAAATCTTCTCTTATGAATTCCAATGAAGTATAAAACACAATTATTGTGGCTATTCCTATTGATCCTGATAATGCTTTACTGCGTATAAGTATTTCTTTGTAGTGTATAATAATTTAATTCCTCGTTGTTGATGTATTCCTCCTCGAATGAAACTATTTCTTAATAAATATGCACAACAAAAATTAGGGCAAAGAATGATCATTTTTTTAGATTTTTTTTTGGTAATGGATTTAGTGGCATCGACTTAAATGTCTGCTTTAAAATCGTGCTGAAAATCACTGGCCTGATGAAATGCTTATTTGTGAGATAAGGAACATATTTCTAATTTCTTTTTTATTTAGTCCCAATTGTCTCTTAAAGACTGATTAAGGAAGTTAACAGTTAATATTATTAACAAGTTCCTGCATCAATTCCTTAGACTATATAGAAATAGTAAAATTCTTGTGTCTTTCTAGTAAGTATTAAAAATGTATTGATAATTGTGTGATGATGTGATGAAAAAAACTCTCTATTGCTGTGTCACAAGAAGGTTAAATGTTAAAATATTAAAAGCTTATGAACTGAAACTATGATTATAAAAAATTAAAAGCTTTGTTTTATTTCTAAACATTATAGAAGTTGGGTGAGCACATTTATATGGAAAAGTCACAATTTATTAATATATCCACCAGGTGGAATAATACTTAATAGAAGTCAACAACTATACTCGTTAGATTCCATAAATGTATATTGAAAAATATTTATATTATATTTGTCCCTTATAAATTGCAATATTAATATAAAATTATATTTTTGAGTAAAATGTTTATAGTTGTTGAATGGTGATAAACAAATTTACGATAAAATTACTGTTGTGGAGTTTGATTAATATTTGTATTTTTTTATATGAAACATAATATTTGCACATGTAGAGTAGAAAAAAAATAAAGTGGCTTGTTAGAAATGGTTTTTATTTCATAACCCTCTTATTGGGTCTAAATATGAACCATTTAATTTTAGACATATCTTTCTATTTTGTGTAATGCCCTACTTCTTGTAGGAATATTTCATAATGTGTAGACTATTTCACTTATGTTTTGATTTTATTAGACACACAGTTCATAGCTATATTTTGGAACTAATTAGAATAATTTCATTCATGTTTTAAATAAGCTGCTGTCATTAATTTCTTATAAGTTATAAAGAAGTTGATCTCCACTAATTAATATACTTAAAATTATAAATGAAGACAGAATTAATCTACAAGGCATTCTATTCTTCTGTTATGTTCTTATATATTGAATTTGTTATTAGTGATATTGAGATACCACGAATTTCTTATGTTGAAATTCAACCTATTTTTTTGGTAGCTAAGTATTTGATCTTGTAGGAATAAAACTTTATTTCGTGAGCTTTCTTTAGATTAGTCTGTTAATAGGATGTCATTTTTATATAATTTCCCTTTACTAAGTGATTTTAGTTTTGAAGTATTGTCATAGTAATTACCACTAAATAGATTCACACAGGAGGTATAATATTAGAAATATAGGGTTCAGGAAGTTATAACAATATGAACACTTATTCAGACAATTGGTTGTTTTATTTCAAAAATAACTTATATAAAAATTTTCAAGACAAACAAATATTTACAATAAATAAATTTGTATACAAAGTCAACATGTAATGGAATCAATACTAAGGAACAATATCTTAATCCTTAAAAAAGAAATAATGAAAGTTAAATAATTCTTTTTAAAATAAGCAATCAATATAAACTTCTAAAAAAACCAAAATATTGTCTATAATATAAACATAAATATATAAAAGAAAAGATGTCGCTTGACTGAATACAATGAACACTCAGATGATGATCTGACACATATTGGATTGGAATGGACACTTAAATTCCTTTTTTTTGTAACTGTGGAGGGAAACATCAAAGAGCAAAGAGTGCCATTTTAAAATTGCAACAACCGCTTATACTTTCATTTGAATGTGAGCCGTGTTTTAAAAAGATGCAATGTGAAACAATGCGTGATGCAACTTCAAAATAACAACACAACAAGTTTTTTAATCCAGATAGGAAGAAATGAGCAAGAGATAGAGAGGATGGAAAAATTAGTACAGGAGAAGAGGCCATCAAATGGAGGAGGGAGACCACCAATTAACTTGAGAAAAGAAAGGGGAAAAGAGATTACAGTATAAGAGGGGAGCCAAGAAAGTCAAATACTGAGATTACTTTACTTTGCTTAGATTCTGCGAAAGAAATCTTTGAACACCGATGAGAGATGAAACTGGTCCCCCCCACATGATAGAGAGGGAGGGAGAGTGAGTGAGAGAGAGTGATACAGAAGGGACTGAATGACACGACATTCACTCCCTCTGCCCTCTGGAAGGCCATCAGCCATCTCTCAACCGCTCTTAAACAGGAGTATAGCCACTTGGCCAAGGTAGAAGTAGATGAAGTGTCGTGTCTCGTGGGTCACATAGCTTCCAAAATTGCGACCCACTATACAGTGCCATGTTGGGTTATATTTTTTGTCAAATTCCTTCTTGATGTGAGCAGCTATATCCTAGAAAATATTTCAGTGCGTCCATTAGTATAAAGTTACCTTATAAGGAATTGTTATGATAAAATGACCATTGGGAATGCATTAAACATGAGAACAAGTACTTTAATTTAAATTACAGGAGTCATGAAGGAACATAATGAAATTATGAGTCGTGCACAACCAACCTAAACAATCATATCATTATTAATTTCTTTATGAGATATATTATGCATTAAAACCCAGTAAGGGGAATTAACAAATTAACTAAAAAAACAGGAATATTACCTTTTCTATATTAAATTTGTCCAGAGCCTGAGTAGCACAATCGACTGCATCCTGTTGCATTTCTTCTGACATGTCAGCATTCTTAATAACAGCCTTTCGGTCAGACATTTTGACTGAAATATAAAAGTATGTATGGCTAGTATCATACTCCAAAAAATAGTGGTGGCTCTAGTTTTATTTCATGCCACATAGGACAGATTAACTAGATAATAATATCAATGAGTGAATAATGTTTTTTTCAGCTATTGAAAGTTTTAAATGTTGGTTTGGATCGTGCAAACTGAAATCAGAAATCTATAAGACAGGATTATTTTATGAAACATGCATTATCACATGTTAACTGTTGTAATTATGAGGAGGTGCAAGTAAAATTATCTATTACATTCACAAGTGACCAACAAAATATTTGCAACAGAAACACATTTCACACAAACTAAATGATGTAATGGATTAATTGTTTATTTGCAGTATTTAAATACAAATAATAGTGATAAACTGCTATTGCTACCCCATGAAATTACAATGTTATTTTCATATGTAAGACAAAGGTTTATACTTTTGAGTTTCAATTAGGGGCATTTTATGTAAATTAGAAACTAAATAACTCAGTGGACTTCAGTATACAGTATGAATAATATTAGAGGGCTGAAAATTAATAATGATTTACCTAACCCATCAAGAAACACTAAGATACTTACAAACCAAATTAGTGAATTCAAATCAAGTTTACAGGCAGCGTTATGAACGATTAACCCAAAATTAACTTTGAAAAGGAAAAGCAGACCCAATCACGATAATTAAATATTGGATTTCGTCGAAATATAACGAATCGAATCGCAGAAAAAAGGCAATTTGAGACTTACAAAAACCTAAATAAGTACCGAATACACGATATACAATCAAAACGTCAGGTATAGCGAACCGGCTTAATGTATTGGGCAAAGACCGGTATAGAATTGTCGATTGTATTTAATACCACCGTCTAACGATACCTGAGCAAGTCCTATGTGCTGTATTTGATTAAAATCACTTATAAACTGGTCTTTACCTTGTCAGTTGGGCTGGAAACTGCCGGGCGGATTATTGTCGCGGAGCTCGACCGGTTAAATATCGGAGCAGATTGTAGAAATTTGTGAATTGTGCTCAATAATGGTAAAGATTAGATGCCGACAATGGAGACACCCTATTGGCCGAAGCCCCGAGTCTTGTTTCAGCGGCTTGGATCGGACCACAATTCCTTGCATCGCGGAGGCGCGCCAAATATGAACTTTAAAGTTTAGAATACCCGTTTTGTGGTCTGCGAGGGGTTGGAATATCGTAGATTTCGTGTGTTCCTGTCCCCTCTAGCTGGTTTGGTCTTTTGCTAGCAAAAGAGTTCTTATTTCTAGTGTAAAAGGAAAGGAAAAACAGTGCTATCATGAAAGCATTAGTGCCATTCAATAAATTTCAAAATAACTTTTTAACGTTTTTAGGTACGTGCTTTAGGTATTCCGTATTCCCCCTCCTTCTCATTATCCGTAAACAGAAAAAATAAAACAGATAACGTAAAATAAGTGTTTTATTAAATTTTGGAATTGTTTTCGGGTTAAAGTACTTGTTTTTAGTTCAAATTTATTTACTTTACTAAAATATGTGTGGTTAGTTGTCTTTAATCTGTGTTACGCGAGTGCTTAGTCGCAAAAGGTACTGCGAAATTTCTTAAAAGATGAAAATAAGGCATGGTTGATTTAAATTAATTTATGATGAAGAACATAGAACTTTTGAATGCTTTTGAGTCGAGTTTGAGTGTGGGCCAAAGAACGAATTCTCGGCCATGAGCGTGGAGCCGTTTCGATGGCGCCTCTCTCGTCAAGGCTGCACCATATCTGGCGCTGTGTGTAGGTTTGACCTTAGTTCAGTGGCCTGGTGGGCGGATCTGGTTTTCTATATAAGAAAAGCCGAGCTTGCTAAAGTTTGCGTGACGCCAAGCCATTAGTAAATGTACAACTTCTATCGACCAAACTTAAAAAGCTCGCCTAGTACGACTACGGTAACAACGGTGGAAGGAGCCTCCCGTCGTGGGGAGTACACACGAAAATAACAGTTATTTTATTTCAGTCCTCGCTGAAATTTTCAAACCGAAGGAATATACTCCAAACACTTTTTTATTTATCGGTTTCTATAACCGTCAACTTTTTAATGTTGAGGCTAGGTAATTTCATTGAGTCTTAAACATAGTATTTGACAGGACATGTAAATCCTCATTATTCAATTTGGAATGTTTGATTCTGACTTAATGATCCGAGAGACAAGTCAATGTTATGTTTTCATTATTTTACGCATATATTTGTTCCCACCGAATGAAAGCATTGCCGGTACTCGAAAGCGCCAAGAACCATTGGGAGTTTCTCGTCCGCACAACAAAGTTTAAGTTGCAGTTACAGTGCTGGGGATAAAACGTGTAAAATTATTTAAATTTTCTACCCCCTTTTTATCGATTCGGGAACGTTGCGGTGTATTATTCGAAGGTGGGTTAAGTAAGGCGGCGGTATCGTGGTTGTGTAGGGGGGCGGCGGGGGGGGGGACGGCGATAATGCGACGGCTTAACGGGGCGAGTGGCTCTCCAAATGGGGCCACTTGAGAATGGAGCCAGCCCTACCTCCCTTTGTCCGACCGACGTCTTTTGCTCGTCAGCAAAACACCAATGTCTACACCCTTAGCTTCTCTCTCCGTCCACGTCGCCTTTTTTTCATTCACCGGACCCACTACATTACATATACGCTTTAGAATAAATGTTAAATTTATTTAACACTATTACAGACAAAATCTGATGTCCGACAGACATTTTGAACTAAAAATTTTGAATTTAGTGTAATATTTATATATTAGGTTTGTGGCCTAAAAACAATTCCATATTTATGGAATCGTATGGCAAATGATATGAAAACTGCGCACTTTCAGGTTAGATGCTCTGATTATTAAGTCCTACTGCCTTGTATGCGGTTAATTCCTCAAGTCGTAGGACTTATTTACGATAACGGAGTCGAGATTTAAAATGAATTATCCTTGTTGAGGGGAAGCTAAGGGTTGATTGTTAGAGGCGGTGGCGGCGGTATCATGTTGGTTATGGATGAGCTTGTTACCTTGGTGGAGTGTTGCGGGGGCTGTAACTTACCCCAATTAGGTGGCGGGTTATATGGCCCCTCTGGGGATCTGTAGTAGTTGCCCCCTCGCCCTCGGTGTCGGTCACTGCCTTCATTCTCACAACTGCCTGCCTCCTACCGGTCTCCTCCCTTTTAAATCATTGCCTAATTCATTACGGAGATCCATTTTCTGTGTTTGAACACTGGCGAACATTGGGCTCTAGATAGGGACTCGAACTGAAACAGTAGGAATGTTAACGTCGTTTACTGTTGGACCGTTAACCTTTTGTTAGTTTAAAGATGTTCTTTATTTAAAATATATAAAACATTAGACACTTTACTTTCGGCGCCATATTTGTGTAGCGATTCACGCACACAGGGTGAAGGTCCACTTTCAGTACTCGCACGCGCTTGTCTAATATACCGCCATTCAGCACATTGTAACGTTTGGGAACGTGCATTATCACTTAGCGGAATTGCACGATGAGCCAATCTCTAGTGCGAACAAAACACTTCCAGAGAGGACGGTGTCGAATGTCTAGCCGCCTTGGCCTCGAGTTTTGGTGAGAAGCAGCGGCCGAACGTGACGGTGTCTGCACGGAGGCGGCTTACCGCTCCCATGGCAAACATCCGGTCTCGGTTTCACTGCTGCACTCCTCTAAAGCTGCATAACAATCTGGCGGCTCACGCTTCCCTCCGTTCACGCCAATCTGGAAACGAGTATCTGCCATTGCGAAGGGACACATGCCCTACAGGTTCATAAAAGAAGGGGCGATAAAAAAGGCTAAAAACACTTTCAGTAAGTGTTTGACTTTTAAAAACCCCTCAGTTTGCCTTCATTGGTTACTTGCGATCTGATACTGTTGTAAGGCACTGGGCGCCCCTTGCTGGTCGTAGGACCTCTTCTAACTAGAATTGTTGACTCTGTATTTTTGTTCTTTGAGTTTCAATGTTCAGGCGGTTATAGAAAATGCGTTTTATTCAATGACCTGATGGTAAAGGAATTTACGTGACATTTTCTTATCACCGATCTTATAACAGAATTACGAACCCAAAAATTTGACAACTAATTATCGACAGAAAACTAGAAATATTTGTTTATATTTAGCAAACATATTTACATAAAATAAAAAAATATTAATTCTTACTTTTTTCACTAAAAAAATGTTAATTCGAGTATATTTTTTGTTTCAGATTGCTCGGTCCAACATCTTAGAGCCTAAAGGTATGTACACGATTAAATACTCAATCTATTATTATATTTAATTTTTATCTGATATATCACAGGTGTATACAATACATACGTTCCATACTAGATGTGAATTTTCATGCGAATATCTGTTCTGAATTCAGTAATTTATTGACCGATACTTGCTAGGGAATATCAATGTCAGTTAGGTGGTATAAATGTAAAAGATTTGCATAAAACATGTATGTCCCACGTTATCTTTTGGGCTGCTCGGAATATATGAATATTTTTTTATAATAGCCGGATATTGAACATTCGGTGTACATATCCAATTCAGAACCGTCGAAATCTAGACCAGTATAAAAGAGAAATGATGAAGGAATGATTTGCACTGTATTGAAGAAAAGTTGCACCGGATGGTGATCCACTCTTGGATGTCAATCAACAAAACATTCGTTTCCCATTATCTTCTATTCCGAATGAATATTTTCTCCTGTAACTCTCCCAAAACTATTGCTTCAGGATGCCGTCTTTGGTATCTTAGTTTTTAGGCCCACTGAATGTTTGAAAATTATTCTGTTTACCATATCCAAAGGAGAGGTTTCCGTTAAAAGCTGTTAGTCTTCACTGCTACATCTCTGTGGTGGTGGTGAGTGCGTGCAAGTGTGAAATCCTGTGTATGTGTGCGTGCGTCTGTGGTGTCTACCTGGAGTGTGATATGGGTGAGATCTCATGGGGCATGAGCTCAGCTCTTGTTTGGGAGCGTGGAGGAGGAGGAGGAGGAGGAGGAGGAGGAGGAGCATTGGGTGGGTACCGTGTTTAGTCAGCATCCGCCCAGTCAAGTCCAGATCAGCTTGGCCCATTAACGTGGATCTGCAACGTTCCTCTGCTTAATGATCGACCGGAAAGAGTAAATTCTCTTTATAGAAATCGATTTCCGTCTAAAATCGCTTGGCTGTCTCCACTATATCGGGGCGTATAGTCCCGGCAGTTAATAACCAGATAATTTATAGAGAAAACATTTGTAACGTATGGAATTCGTATTGATCTATTTTTCATTATTGAATGCCAATAATATTTATTTGAAACTAGGAGGGTTCTGCACCTCTCACACTCTAATTCAGGGATGAAATAACAATTTTATGCTGTTAAAAAGTAATCGTAAAACTTTTTTTAAAGCATTTCTATGACTATATTTGAAATTTGAAATTGTATCCCTCTCTTTGATTGAAATCTTGATAGAACTAAGTATAACTGACCATGGATAAACAATGGCCTATCGATGAATATTCCGAATTAATCAAAGCTTTGTCCTTGCGATCTATTTATAGTTTATATCACGTTTTTATGCAAAGTTTTTCTATATACATCGTGACACAATTTGGCGTATCTTTTTATATGTACTGGGTAGGTATGAGACAGGACACATGCCATAGTACTGTTTTGCGAAAGTAAGTATTGTTGTGTTCTACCCACATCGGGTATGAGTTTTCTAAAAATATTGAAAATAAAGAGTATGGAAGTTTTTTTGAGATGTGCGATATCTGCTTAATACAGTTTTTGTTGTATGTTACATATTTAAAGTCGGTAACATAATTAAGAGGAATCCTCACAAACAGAACGCCTGTCTACATAAGACGAAACTAAACATAGGTGCAATAAAGGGATTGAGATCATTGCGTTATTGTATCATGGATGCACATCGGTTTTCGTGGTATTTGTACAGGTGTCGGTTATGCGTTTCCACGCGAAGTAATTAATTGCATGTCATATTAAATTTCGAAGCTACCATTCGAGGAATAATTTCGTCGTTCACGATCAAATCTCATCAGCGAGCAGTTCCTCTTGACTGTAAATGTAGGTATCCGCCTTTGATAAGGCGAGTTCGTCTCACCTTGGCGCGTCATATTGCTTTCGGGAGCACATCAACAAGTCATAACCAATTTTTAGGAGGGGCTGCGGAGGCGGATTTGAATATCGGCACGGGCTTCAATAAAATATTCAGACCTGTTGGTTGTTGAGGGTCGTGGGGTTGGGTGGGTTGGGGTTCACGTCGGTGGTAGTTTATATTAGACGGGCTCTCTTCATCTGGTATGCATGCCCTCTGTCTGTTTGGAGGCCTCCTCTGGGAGGGCCTCCTCCCCTCCCCCTCCTACAAAGTAAGCCGGCGGTGTCCCCAGCCTTGCCGACGTGTCTCGACTCTCCGTTTCTCACCCACCCCCCATCCCCCTGCCCTTCCCTGTTCCCCGTTTGTCCTCAAAGGACTCCTCTTCTAACGAGTTTACCCCCCTGCGCATCATCTTCTCCCCCTTCTTTCGCCTCCAACTTCCATTCCCATACTACCTTCCGATTCTACCTTTTCTGTTTGTCTCCGTCCGCTTCGCTTTCTCTCCCTCCTTTATCGCCCTCTTTTGCTTTTCCTTCGTTCAAGTTTCAAACTAACCCGAACTCCTTTTTTTCAATCTTTCTCTTTCCCTTCCGTTTCCTTCTGTCGAGGCCTTCCTTAACAAATAGGAGCGATCTTTCCTATAATCATGCGTGTACTCATTAACGCCTCTCTGAACCAAGTCCTGCGCTTTCCGGTTCATCAATATTTAATTCCGTTTCTAAAGAATTTACGTTCCAAGGTCGTTGATTTTCAATGAATTACGTAGAAATGCAATGGGCTCTGATTGGAGGATTATATCGGCAGTGATTATATATTACCTGCAGCATTTTAAGTGTAGGAAAGATTTGCGCAGTGTCACTTGGGGATGGTTTATTATTTACCAAAGAATCCTGTGTCGACCACAAGAAAATATCTTTCATTTTGATTCCACCTTTCTATGGTAAAATGCGAAGCTCAGTTAAGAATTTCTAATTACTAAAATAAATAACAAATAAAATCACATAAACGACATAAAACTTTCTACTGAGGCAAAAGGTTTTTATTATAACTCTTTACGGGAACATATTATTTTCTACTAGTGCTCAATGCACTCAATCAACATGTAATCAATGTGAAATCGTTTATAAATTTTGAAAAAATAGATTGTGGCGTAACAGTAAATGGTAAAAATTGTTTCCTTTTAATTAATTACTGTAACTGAGATCCATGAATGAATTTTATGATAATTGAAAAACGTTATCTTTCGGAAAACATTATCTAAACACGTATTTTTGTTTTTATGTTAGTGATAGTCGTATCAAGGGCCTCCGTGGCGCAATCGGCTAGCGCGTTCGGCTGTTAACCGAAAGGTTGGTGGTTCGAGCCCACCCGGGGGCGGCATTATTAATTTTTGGGATTAATGAATTATAAACAGAACGGCATTATTTAGTAGGGAGTTCAGTGAGTCCGGGCAATGTGAAGATTTTATTGGGCAGTGAGTGTTTTTTGTAATTTTTTGTATGTTTACACAAGTATAACGTACTCACGTCTCAATTACCTAGGCTTTTAACATGAAACTAACTATTTGGGGCTACATATACATCTCTTATTGAGATCGTTACCACCAATCTATTCAAACCGCCAATTTCATCCTGTCATCGATGGTGAGAATATCGAAACTTTTTCTGGTTTCCGGCAATATGGGGAGAGGAAACGTGGTTTTGCTTCTCTTATCTTATGACTCCCCCTTTTTTAAATCTAGGAGCTTCTCCTCGTTTTTATTTTCCTTATAAGTCATGCTGTACCATTCAATTTACGTCACTTTCAAATCTTCGAATGTTTAGTTTACATCCTGTGAGTGTACATTTATTTCATGATTTATTGTTTTTAATTTGTACCACACATATCATGGGTGGTCTACATTTGGCATCTGTAATTTTTCTAGAACTATTAGTTGTGGTCTCTGAAAAGTTTGAAAAGCGAGGGTCTGAAAAGTTTTTATAGGTGCAATGGAGCATTGGAATACCTGGTAAATCGCGAGGGGGGCCCGCCACGGTAACTGCCGTTCTTCCGAAAGCTGTAAAAACGTGAAAGATAGAGAAAGCTAGAAGAAAGAGAAGAGAGGTGGAGGAAGGAGGAAGAGTAAATTGGGGCGTTTAAGCGATCCAAGCCTGGGTAGCGGGAACGGGCAGATTTATTCGGTAGTTATTCAAATTGTGGCATAAAATAGTGTTACTCGGGTATAAATCTGTTAAATTGCGCTGCGCGAGGGGGGCCGCTTGCCAGGGGTCGTTAGTGCCCGTGCCCATCCCCGTGCCGCAGATAACACAGCAATAACACCCTGCAAATGCCCCCGCTAATAGCGCTTTAAATTATTTTCACCTCAATCTAACTTGAGGCATTTAAACGCCGAATCTTGTAATGTGTCCCCACCCTCAGGCCAAATACGCCTTCGGCAGCAGGGCTACGTAACGCCTTATTTTATTGCTGTTTTATTTATTTTGATTGTGTCACGATTGACAGGGAATATGTTAGTATGATTTAGGGAAAACATTGAACTCTTTTAATCCGTTCGAATTGCGATTTAAGGAAAATTCGACCGGACACCAGAGAATCTAACTTCCGGCCCAAAGCGTTTTCGGGTTCCAAAGGTAGGATAGAATTTCCCTTCAATTGCGATTTTCAACAGAAATACTTTTTGTAAATCTAGTCTCATTAGCACACTTAATGGGTTATCAAGCTTGTAAACTAATATTTGTACGGGATTGTACGTATGTTAGTATCTAGTAATTGATTTGATTGAATTATTTTATACCAGTTGATAAAAATGCCAGTAACTTATTATTATTATTTATTTATTATTAACTACTTGCCACATTCAGTTGCCTCTATAAACAGTAAGAGCTCTTACAGTAGGTATGTGCTTGCAGATTATCAGTAACTAATACAAAGCATTGTATTGATATATATATATATATATATATATATATATATATATATATATGTACTTATATGAATTATTATACTATATATATTGTGTCTTAAATTCTCATATTTCCTTTAGCGTTTCAGTGAGTATTCCGCGTAGCTAACGACGGACATGAAATAGAATATATGCGTTTTATTGATATTCCTTTGTAGTAATGTTATTGAACTAGTCGAATGTTTTCTTCATATTGACGAGCACCATAAAATAGGAATACGATGAGAGAATTATCTGGAACAGATTGTATTGATTACACAAATGCAGTAAGGTGTAGAGTGTACACTGTTTTTACGGATACATATGAACTGTTAGGCAAGAGAAAGAAGAGACTTTATTGTTAAAAAGACTACCCCATTATTTTAATTTGCGCTTGAACCGTATAAAAGTTATTCATCCCTCTGTGTAGTGTGAACGCTAGTACAGGGGATTAAAAGCAGTTCATACCTAAGTATTAAAGATGATTTATTTCTCTCTTTAAAAAACATTTAAATGCGGCGTGCTAATGAACCCAACCCCTTAAACAGCTACATTCATATTAAATTTCTTTAAGTCAGTTCCACGTGTTCACGTAAACGTTAATTAACTATTACCGCTCTGAAAGTGTCAGTATTCAAGGGGAACACTCCAATGGCCGACATCTTGTAAAGCTGTTGGCACCTGGTCAGCGTTATAAGGATGCTTGATTTCAGGCTGGTGTGACAGGCAGTCAAACATCCACTGTCCACTATTCCCTCATCGATACACGCACTCTGCGCAGTTCAAAATACAATATCGTAACTTTAACTTGCCGAATAGGTGACAACAAAAATTGACATAATTAATACCAACTTCAGCAATGAGAAGGTCGCCTATGCGGCAGGTGAACAGCAATTCGAGGGCTTGGCCAAGCACGTACAGAGTGCAGAACACCAACTGCAGTGTACTCAGAGGGGCCTGAGAGTTTCAGAACTCAAGTGAAATAATATGTCTTATATTATCAGTAACCGTCGTATGAAATTTCGATGTTATGAAGTTATACTTACTGCTGCGACAACGAATGCGTTCGTGCAGAGCTGCAGTATTTGGAAAGCGAATAACATTAAAAGCGTCGGCGAATATAACGTTTGTAGTTCTTTCATCTGACTGAAACATAAATAAATCATTTTAGGTAACGTAATACGTTTATTTGTCAATAACACTTTTGGAAATTCTGCGAATCATTTTGTTGAACGTATATGACCCGGTGTAACATTTACATTACAGACAATCACTATTGCAATTTTATCTCCACCCGTTCGCTGTTAAGGCTAGACGAGTATCACCTTCTTGCTATCGTCAGTCGCCCCCCTCACTACCTCACTGAGCTTGGGGTCCAGGCTTCTTTTCCTCAAGTAGGTCCGTGTTTATGAAATAAACTACCACTGGCGTTTAGGTTTGAGGAGCCTATGAACTAAAACTCGTGTGCCACCAAAGTGAGCAAACAAATTTCACATTCATCTCTTTATTAGTGTCGGCGAGTGGAAATTTGAGAAGTGATGATAATCCATACGCTCGCGAACTCCAGAACAAATATTTAAATTTGTCACATGTGGCTCGGGTACACACCTTATGCATTGTTGGTGTTGTTCGATCCATCGGCGAAGTTCTCGCTCTAGAAGTTGTTGCGCCGTGTGCGGAGTGACACGTCGACCATTATAGTCAAGGTAGGAGACGGTTCCGTCCTCCTCGAGGCAATAGACCGTGAACAGCCTGGCGTACATCCCGGCCAGCCTTCGGAAGCGGCTCAACTGGGCCATTCCCAGTGAGAAGAAGAGGTCATCGAAGGCGATGTTCTTCATGGGCGTGAAAGTGGCGCCCAGAGACTGGCTAACGACCAGGGCGAGGAAGACGAAGTCGGAGGTGATGTCGAAGGGGTACGAGGCTGGGACGGCGAGCCGACGCTCTTCGGGGGGCCCCCAGAATGTCAACAGAGGGGTGGCGCACCACGGACCCATCGTAGCCACATTCAGTAGCAACAGCAGCTGTGTGAAGCACCTCCGAACTCCCATCTGTCCTGCATCCTCCTTGTAGCCCTCCACCCCCTCGCTGTAGCTCATCACCAGCTTTTCGAATCTTCTCCTCCTGTAACCGCGTAATAGTCCGAAAGGATGTTAATGAGCGGCCTCGTCGTAACGACAGATATGCGGGACCGGTTTACTTTCGACCACGGGACCATTTCGATGTTTATTACAGTAGGACTTTCCCACTCCTGGAAACGTTGAGAGCGATAACATTTCCGAGAAGATATTTCGTGTTCCGAGGTTAGTATTCGAGCGCATGATGTCGGGCAGTGCCACATCACATACGATATCGAGTCGGTAGATAAATAATACTATAATATTTCATTACGGGTGCCTTAGACCTACCTGCAGAAGAAATATAGTTGTCGGAAGAAGACCAAGCAGAGAGCGAACACTGGAAACCCGGTGATGCACCTATCGGGGAGACTGACCCCGGGGGATATAAAGTGAATAACGAGTACTGTGAAATTAAAGACAAGCAAAATGTCCGTGAACGAGGCGTAGATCTTGCCGAAGAGACTGGTTTGCCTAGGCCAGGGCCCCCTGAACCCGCACATCAAGCCCAGCAACCTGCTCACACCGATGCTCGTCAGGATCTCTTCGATGTTCGACATTTAATGTCTGTCTATTTTAACCACCTCCCGAGCTTGAGTTCGCATAGTAAATAGCTCAGCAATAGCTTCCGCCGACTTTTATCCAAGCGGCGATCAAAGTCAAAAAGTTAAACCGACCATTAATAATGACTAAATTAGGATGATCGTTAGCCATCGGCATATTAAATAAACTTGAGCTTTGTCGGTTCCTCGTGACATATTCCTTTATGTGGCCCTTATAGCCGAATTTAATTTTTCAGTGAAGTTTCTCTTTCTTAAGCCTAAGATACTAGCTGTGTAAATGAAAAGTTTATCTCAAGAAACTCCTAAAACTAACTTTACACGCAGGTACCATTTGTGGAGCTAGATTAGATTACCATGATCTTCCAAAATATGAAGGAAAACGGCAAGACAATACCCCGCTTTTAGTCCAATAGTTCATAAAAATTATTTAAGGCATAATATGTAACAGAAAATGTTCGATCTGCACTCATGACACGCTGAAACGTTTTCGTGGTATCATTCATACAGTTCAGACCTGAACTGTGTATTTGAACTCTTTTTGATGCATAATTTACTGGTGCGAAATTCCAGTTGGGAAATGAGGCTAATGACGAGCGCAATTATTCATCGGGTTGCACTTGACTGGCATCACATTCGTACCCAATCCCACATTTTCCTTTATGCTTTACATTTTTTACTTCTTTCCGAGATAAAAATCAATAAATATACATTCCACACTATTTTTTGCCTGTATTTCCAGATACTTATGTTGGAAAACAAAATTAATGTTATTATGTTCCACATATTTGGATATAGTTACTCAAGTAAACAATTTTGTAATTTCTTTAAAAGCAAGTTTATTTGTTCCAATTATCATATAGGTACACATTTTGCACTACAAAGATAGGTATTTAATTTTCATTACGATGAACACATTTTAGTTATTTAAACTTCATTCTCCTTATAATAAAAAGAGTAAGCGTTTTATTAGATGAAGCTCTCTTGAAACGTTTGGATGCATTCAGTTGTGAACATAGTTAATCTGAGGTTTAATTTTGATTTGGTCGAGGAATGTGTAATAGGAATAGGCTGTCGCTATCACCTGAAACAAATAATTTTGATCAGTTAGTAACGTAGGAATTGTATAAGAGCAGCATTGAAGTTTAATATTAGATTACTGGATTAATTCGTTACTCATTATATAAGGAATTTACAGCGAAACCTTTCCTAAAAATTATACTATTATTTTAGGCTAGGCCTATGTCTTTTTGACTTTATTTTTGCGAATTTACTTCATTGATTAGTTGCGGAATCATTATAATTACAGATCTGAATGTCTCCGAAGTAAGCGGAAATACGCCCAAAGCAGATATTTTGAAGTTTCTCGACGTTCTGGAAATTATTATTTTCAACGAGTTCTTAATTTTTTTACTGGTCAAATACCATTCGCAGCCCATAGCATCCTCCATAAGTCGGTCACTCTGTAAACAGTAAAGGTCGAAAGCCAGGCTAATTCGCCAACAGTGTTCGTATTGAAACGTTAAAATAAACGTTTCTATTAACATTTGTTTCTAAATTTGTGTATACCTCAAAGGCTAGGTGGTCGCCCATTCGGCATATGAAGAATAATTTCACTGTATTCGTCCCGACGTATAAGAATGAAAATATCATTTGCGTTAGATCCATTTTAGCCTGTACAAATGTAAACAGGATACTTATTATTAGAATTTATTTTTTATTAGCAATGGTCTAAAAGCTATGAACTAAATTATAACCTACATTACCAACAGAAACATTTCCGAAAATATATCGCTAACAATCATTTTACTTTTTTCAGTTTCTTATTTTTCACTATGATACTATTTTATTATAATTTCTATATTTTGGCTCTCGATTGGCACCAAGCGTTATGAATGTCCTATAGCAATTTGCTACAAAATAACTCAAATGTAGACCAATGTCTCAAGCATCGCTTCAAGTAATAATGCGCCTAGAACAAATAAACGTGCAGCATTACCTTGACAAAAACGAATACAGATGTACAAATTATGATCAGCTGGAAGAAGAAATGCATCAAAAGGGCTGGTGAGTAAACTTTCTGAAGCGCCTGTTCAAGCCTAAGAAACAAAAAGAAAACGAACCTGTTTATACTACTTTACTACCTATTTAATTTATCATTATAAGAATACTTCTATACACGTTAATGTTATAAATAAATCCAGATTAGTTTGCAAAACATAATTTAAATCGATTAAAAGTTCTTGCCTGATGACTGATTAAACTACCGGAACAATTCTCCCTCGACCCTCGTGAGCCTGAGGCCGTTAAAAGAAAGTACGAGAGTATTTATTTCCTACAGTCCTTCGAAATTATTGCATACGAAAAAGCCATTATCTCGATAGGACCTACTTGATTACTTTTTGGTGGTCCTGTATGAAGGCGTCCAAAGAGCGGGAACTGTCGGGCGGTAGGCTGAGAGGAAGCGTCGACCTGAGGTGGACGTAAGAGGCGACGAGTCTGTAGCCCATGTTGAGCAGCAGGTCGTAGAAGGCGGTCACCTTGAGGCTGACTAACATGGCGCCCAGTATCTGGAATACGACGACGGCCTCGAAGGCGGGAGACTTGAGCGGGTCGAAGGGGAACCAGGCGGGGCCGACCAGGAACCGACCGCCGTTGAACACCTGGATGAGCGGCAGCGCCGGAAGCGCGCACCAAACGGCCCCGGCCACGCATTCAGAGATGAACAATACCTGGTCCCCAATTTTATATAGAATGTCATTTATATGTCGTGTAACGATATGATATAATTTAAACAATAAGAAGGCCTTACTGTATCTACAAACAAAATTAGAAAGACATACTCTTTACTCAATACCTATTTCATCAATAATATAGCGAATTTATTAATCACGTGGGCAGCTAAGAAGTATTTAATCAGCACTGTTATCGGAGCTTTTACATTATAATGTTTACACCTTGTAGGAAATCATATGAGAAGCTTTTAAAGAAGGTTATTTTATAATATGACATCTGTCGTATTCTGGTGTCTATCATCTGACTACCCGTTTCTGCTCTTCTCTACACTCAATATTAACGTTTAATATTGATAAACACTCAAATCATTACAAGAAACACTAAATGAAAAAGAGCATATCTAACGAAGGTTCCAGTTCCGTTTGGGTATCTTGAATAACAGGATACTTAATCGGTAACCACGCCTTAGGGAACGTAGGGTTTGTGTTCACCTTGGGTATTGCTCTGGCGACGCCTGTCCACTGGACGATCAACCTGCTGAGCTCGGGCTTGCGGTTGCCGACTTCGGAAAATAGAGCGGTCGTCTCCACGAAGCGGGCCCTCTTCACCCTCTGATAGACGGCCAGGCTCTGAATCTGGACGCAGTTGATAGTGGCGAATATGCTGATGCAGCGCTCTGTGAGCGGTACCCCGGCCGAGACCGAGCGGACGAGGAAGGTGATGCCGTGGAGCAGGACCAGCAGGTCGGTCAGGGCCGCGTACCACGGGTACCACCAATTATCGCAATTCACCGCTCCGCCCACCCTACCGCCCGCCATCCTTGTAAGAAACACGTTCACCAGAGGTTCCACGCCGTCCGGGTTTGTCCTTGTTTTCTGATCGCTTCTTTTGACCATCTTGAAGGGTTTTGTCGGACGAACCGGGGGTCCCCTTCGGGGACCGGGTGGGTGGTAGTGAGCCCACGTTATAGATGTACAAATTAGTTCGGAATGTAAAGTTATAGAACCAGTCACCGGGCAGTCCTGAGAACCAACCGAAAACAACCAACCAGACGAATCAACTAAAAAAAATTAACTAACATCCCCACAGATGAAATTACAGTTTTCGTTGTCGAGTTATTTTTTCGGTGTCTGTTATTATTTAAAGGTTTGCACTTTGATAGATTTGATTTTTAAATATTTACCTTCTTAGATATTTATTATACTTGTTACAGATTCGCGAGTGTGGAATATGGCCGTTCTTGCGATGTTCCGCATCCACTAGGTATCTTATGAAATCTACTAAAAGCAATGTGAGGGTTTATAGTTTCCAACACGGACTATGATAGTTTCGGTTTTTTCTCAAGGAACCGGCAGTTAAATATTTAATTTTTTGGAGATCATGTGTCGACTCACCTATCCAATTTGGTCCTTATTAAGTACGGATATATTTTACCCGCTGTCAGTACGTCAGCAAAAGGGGCTCGTGTTTCTCGCCTTTAAGCTTTATAGGCGTTCCTCCAACTTTATAATTCAGAACAATTAATACTACACCCCCTTTCATCTTCATCAAGTCTTTGATGTGTGTCGTGCCCTCCCAATTAAAAGGTATCGCTTCGTTGTTTTTTCATCCGTCTTTCTATCTAAGCCGGTCCCACTAATGTATACACGGACTTGTATAATGTTCAACCAGCATATTGATCGATATCGCTGTTTTAAACGGAACACTTATTTTGTACATTGCGACGGTTGATTATCAAATTAAAGAATTAACGTTGAAAAGCTTAAAGAAACAACAACATTCGATTTTATTATGAAAAATACAAATTAATTTTAATTCAACAAGAATTATTACAATAACTGTGCCTGCAGGTTAATTATAATTATACAGAGGGAACACTCGTACAGGCCGCCGAATTTTCAATGATTCATTTCGTCAAGAAACGTGTAGTAGGAATAAGCCGAAGCAATGAACTGAAACAGAAATTGTACTTCATTAGATATATCTTAATATGTCTGAGAGTTTAATCCCCGGTAAATGAGAAATTGCCTATTATGTAATAATAAGCTTTAGCTAAAAATAAAAGTTATTAACTAGCGATAATACTTGTTTGCATTATTTATAACACAAGTATCTAATTATGCTCCAGAACGTTTTCCTGGCGTAATCAACGGTTATATCAATAGGGAATATAGGAATGTGTCAAACGTTCAATAACATTCAGTCCCACTCCTAAATAAAAATAGATTATATTATTGTATGTACTGTAATTCATTCGGAAGATTTCGTGTGAGGACTGCACGTCGTCTAAATCTTGAGACGTTTGCATTATTTGGGAGGAATTATTCAGGAGGTGGTAATTGAGTACACAGCAGCTCAAAAACTCACCGAGCGGAATGTTACAGAGCTCAATGGAAAAACCCCAATGGCGGATATTTCCGTGTTCTTATTGGTGCGGGCCAAAATTATTTTGAGTGAGTTCTTCACCTCCCCGGAGCACGTGTACCACTTGCTGCCGAACAACTCTTCTGAAAGTCTGTCACTCTGTACATTTGTTAAAACTTTACTTGCACCATTTATGGGATACAGTGAGATTTCAATCGTAAGAATTAGCTATCATATTTTATATATAATACCTCTGAGGATATGTGGTCTCCCAATCGGCAAATTAAAAATACCTTCAGCGCATTTGTCAACACGTATGCAGCGGAGGCCATCTCCTGAGCCCTGTCCATTTCGTCCTGTGAGAAATTTTTCGCGTCACATCATCAAGAAGATATATTAACAGAATTGAATACGGGAAGATATTTGAGATTAAGAGTGATAATATTGAACATTTTTAATTACCTTTACAAAAATGAAGACTGCCGTACATATTACAAGTAGCTGAAAGAATAGGTGAATCAGGAGACCAACCGAGTAGATTTTTTGTAACGATTCTCCCAACCTGTTGATACATGAACTATATTGGTACGATAGAGTAAATAAATAAACTATTCATAAATAATATAATAAATAAACTGTTAAATTTCATTAAAAATGTGTTGGCCTCCATTATTCAATTTATTGCAGCTAAAGCGAAACTTGAAAATTTCAGTAGGAAGTAATTCTCGTGGGTTAGAGCCTAAAATTGCAAGCGGTACTCTACAAATATTTTAAAAATCTCGTATATTAATGGCTATTTCACATAATTTGTTTTTTATTTTTCAATTATTAATTTTTTTACACTACTTAGTTTCAATAATTGATTACTGGTCCCAGCCTAATTGCATTTGTACGTGCTATATTCTTGGAGATTGGTACCATCATATGAGTTTGCGATTAGCCCCAGGGTCGATATGCTATTGTGAGGTGCACAATATATGATGGATGCATTTGGGTTGGCTAAAGAGCGGGGGCTGTTGCAGGGTGGCAGCTGGCTATAACGTTGCCGGGCAACAGGACTTTTGGTGTGGGCGAGGGCCGAGCGGCGACCTCCACTACCCCGCATACCCAATTATAAAATCAATTCCTCCTACAAATATCTCACAACGGCGCACATCATTCTATTTTTTTATTATAAGAATTAACGGAATTTTTAAAACTCCCGTTGAATGTCGGGCTTCAAAACTATCAAATTATTCTCTCCCCTGGTCCCTGTAGCACCAATATTAGGTAATCGGTTTTGTGTACATTTCGGACAAACAAATATATCCTAAAATACCTACTTTAGAAATTAGTTAAGTAGTAAGTTTCAAATAATATGTAATTTTGATTTGGTTGTAGCCATGGCACCGAATAAAATATCCCAGGGAATTCGCGTACAGTTATTTATCATTACAAACAGCAGTCGTTACCGGATGGTCTCCTGGTGTTGTTTGATCCAGAGTTTGAGGGAGGCCTCGGGATCTGGTGAGTCAATTGCGGAACTCAAAGTAGTTCTGAGAGTAATGTACTTAGCGACCATCCTGGAGCCGATGCTTAGCAGAGTGTCGTAGAATGATATCATCTTCATGGATATGATGAATGTTCCGCACGCCTGTGCCACAACCATCATTTCGAACCTTGGAGAGACAAAAGGGTCGAACGGGTAGAGTCCTATTCCTGCCAGATACCTAGTAGCAAGGTTTTAACATTATATGTAAAGGCAGTAGGTTCTGAGTTAATACATACAAGTGAAATTCACCTTTTGACTTTAAATATTGGTACACATTAGTCCGCTTATTTGTCATTTTTATTTCGTCCTATTTGACTCATCAGCATCATATTCCATAACAATTCCTCGCACTGACTAGTCAACTAATGGGGATGTGCAAACTGTAACCTCTGGAACTTGTTTCCAGTATTGAAAGATGCAATCGCTCAACTGTGTTGAACTTCAAGGTTGTCTACGTAGTGAGGATTATGCTTCAATTATCCCACGAAGTTAGTAGTATATATGGTTTATTCTTCAATAATAGTAATGAAGGTACCTTTTGCCGCCGTGATATCTCCTAGCGAATTCGAATAACGGGAAAAAACACCAAACGCTGCCCGGCAAAGTCTCGCAGAGAAACAGGAGCTTCTGAACGGTGCCGGTCCAAGAGAGCGTGGCCGAGGGTTGGGCGTCGGACAGGCTATCGGCCAACGCCCCGAGATCGGCGTGCCTGTAGTAGAGGTAGAGGAGAGCGCCGAGATCTGAATGCAGTTCATGGTCGCGAAGGTGCTCACGCACCTCTCGGTGAGCTCAAGCCGGCTGAGGAGTACGTTGAGCCCGAACGAGGCCCCGTGTGAGACGACGACGAGTTCGGTGAAGATGCAGTACAGCCCGTAGGCCGGGCAGCTGAATGTCCAGCTGGGCAGCCGATACCTCACCTGGGGCATGTACACCCCGGCCACCATTGCCAGTGAAGTGTTAATCACTTGTTTACTTCCTACTCCTTCCATTTCCTGGACAGTCACATTATCTTACTTCGCCTGTAGTTTCTAGAACTATTCCCAATAGTTCTAGTTGTAGAACTATTGAGTCTTTGGGTTAATCGCGGTTAAACCGATTAACCGAGACGAATCAAGTTGGAAATCAGTTATAAGCCTAGTTATAATAATGATACAACCAGAAAACAATTTTCTGGAAAAGGAACAATTGAAGAATAGCGAATTCACACGCAGATTAGGGGTTAAAGCGACGAGGCGTAAGCGCATGGATCTGTGTTTTAATCGTGGTGGTGGACCATTTTATCCTTCAGTTCCAAATTTCAACTAAATAAATTAATTCTGAACAGCCGACAACCTGAGGCCTAATGCCTCTGAAGGAATGCTACTCGCGATAACGGGCAGCTAGTTACGATGTATTATTTTCTTAATATCGAAACGCTGTATTTCTTTTATATTACTATATTATTTTTATATTATATTTTTTAATCGAAATGTACCTACCTATTCGTATGTTCGGGTGGAAAGAATATCTCGTATCTCTACTTTAATCGATTGTGTTCCACTAAATTCACTGAAACTGTTGTTCTCGCGATAGGTCGCTGACAGGTATATAATAATGGAGCGATTCCCTAGGCTTATATATACATATCGGTACTAGGTTACGAGTTATAAATTATGCACTGTTATGCACTCCTACCACTATAACCGTAATGTGTTTTTAATTCCTCCATCAATTAAATATTGAATCGATTTTAATGTACAATCCATGTTGCGGCATATTAAATCGACAATCGGCTGTTATTATTTTTCATTCTCTGGTGTGTAATTATTACCAATGATGCCATTTATTAGATGCTTTGTATTTTTATTAATTTATTATTTCTTAATTATTAATCTATTATTATATAAACTACTTTTGCAAAAGTATTATTATACTTTTTTATTTGTTGTTAACAGTCTTCCGTTTATTCGACAAATGAAGTAGAGTATATGTGAATTGAGTAAGTGGTTAATTTAAATATAACAGTATATTTGTTCTATGTAAAAATTTATTTAGAGGTTTTATTTAAACATTCAACTCAAAATCATTGCACCAAAAAATAAATTAAACAATTCTTATGCTAATAATATTTATTATACTTTATAGATGGTAAACATTACTACAATATTAACTCATAAGTTTCCTAAGTAAACATTACTAAAATATTCACTCCTAAGTTTCTAATGGCTAAACTACTATTTGGTAAATCGTAGATTAATATCTGTCTTTCTTGAGCTGATCCAAAACTGTGAAGAATGAGTATGCAGTAAAAATTACCTGTAATAATTAAGTTAATTTATTTACGATCTTATATAATTATTTGTTATTAATTATATGTCTAGGCGTCTTTTTTAAAATGATTTTCATAATATTTTATGTTTACTATCAATTAATATCTTCTTGACATTTAGTTTTTGGACCGCGTGGAATTGTATATGACGACGTTAGTTCTTCTGGTATTTATTAAGGTATTAGTAAAATTATTATTTAGGTCTGTAGGCTAGACAGTTTTTTACCGCTCTGAATGTTTCTGAGGACAGCGGGTACACAGAGAAGGCCGTTATTGAGACATTTTTGTTCGCCCTCGCTCCTACTATCTTGAGCATAGTCTTCTCCCGCTTGGAGCAGTCGTACCACTGGCTTCCGAAAGCCTCTTCCGTCAAATTGTCACTCTTTAAACAGGAAGAAATGTGTGTTGTTTTTAAATGAGTGATCAATTTTTAAACTCATCTTGTTGTCCGATTGTCCTACCTCGTAAGTGATGTAATCGCCCATCCTACAGATGAAGAAAAACTTGGACGCTTTGGACAAGATGTAGGCGGCCGATACGGCCATCTGAACTTTATCCAACTCTCCCTGTAATAAATCTTAATTTATTTTTTTATCGATTTAACAAATTCAGTCGTGTTTATCAATTATTCTCGCAACTTTCAGTATCCACCCGCTGATTTGGTCTTATGCTGTTATGCGGTAACTTACTTTTGCGAAAACGAAAGCGGTCATACAAATGGTAACCAGTTGTGAGAAAAAATGGATCAGGAGGGCCGGCGAATACAAATCTTGAAACATCCCTGTAGCCCTGTACAGTTTAAAATGTAAACAATTAATTATAATTGCAAATGTGAATTCCTTCATGCAAACTGTTACTAATGAGATCAAGACAGCAGAATACAATAAGAGGAACTGTAAATAACTGTAGCGGGGATATTCCGGATCTTAAAGTATCCCGTGTTATAAATAAATTAAATTTAGAAATATTATGTATTAAATATTATTTCATAATATTAGAAATATTATGAAAAATGAAATAATTTAAGCGCATTTAACTGTACATCTATAAATTCCTTCGTAAAACCTATATCCAATTGCCAGTTTTGTATATCTGTCTTGGGATTCATTGAGACGAAACTAATGCAGAAACTTATTTAACTTATAAAACTTATTCCTACCTTGTTCACTTATTCCCGCCGAAGTAAAAACACTTAATTTCTTAAGAACCACTAAAAACGTGAACAGTATGTTTACTTCAGTATCATTTAATACGAGTGTAAATTTGATAATATGTATAATTGATAATATGTATAATTTGAGTTAAACACAAATAACGGGAGGGGGGTATTAAATGGTACCTGATGGTACGTTGGTGAGTTTTGATCCACTGCTTGAAATCGGAAAAGGCGTTGAGAGAGATGGGCAAAGTGATCCTGAGGTGTACGTGGCGGGCGACGATCCTGTAGCCGAGGTTAAGGAGGAGGTCGTAGAAAGAGACGACCTTCATGCTGGCGAGGAAAGCGCCGGTTCCCTGGGTGATGACGATGAACTCGTAGAGGGGCGACGGGTAGGGGTCGAAGGGGAACCAGGCGGGGCCGACGAAAAAGCGGCCCCCGTGGAGCTGCCTGAGGGGAGGCAGAAGGAGGGGCAGCAGGCACCATATAGTCCCGGGCACCGCCTCCACCCAGACCAGCATCACAGGCACCTGCCGACCGGTACTCGTCCAGACCTGGGTCCCAGACTTCAGCTCCTCGCTCTCCTCGTCCGACCTTCCGGCCTCTTCCAGCACCTCTTTGAACGCTCCACACCTAAGTCATATACGCAGATTCGGCAGACATTTTCATTAGCGACATTCAATAATCTATTTCATTCGATTGCACCTTATTTCGGACCTGCTATCGTTATATTCCGGTACGTCCCCATTCGTTTTGGGAGTCGGGTTTTTGATACCTGAACTTTTCGGAAAGTCGTTGTTTATAATATAACTGTATAAATAAAAAATTTTAAATTGTAAATTAACGTTATGAATCATCCCAGTACAAATGGCGAAATTCTTGAATATAATATTATATACCATTATTATTGTATACCGGAGAGCATCAGCACTGAGGGGTTTCCGGCCCCAATTTTTTAATTGATTACTAGCTGATACACTTATTCTATATTTGAATAAATATTGCATCCTATGAGAGGTTCTTAAAGAGTCTTATAATTTGATTGAGTCTGGTGGTAACGGCGCAGTTTTAAGTTCCGTGTGGTACCTATAGGTTTATCGCTATAATTGGGTAAATGTAGAAGTTATAGAAAAGTGGACTACTATTTTTCGTCGTCCTATTGATACTCCAGTAAGAGATGCTGGTGAAATAAAACCGACACCTGACTCTGAAGTAGAACGATAGGATAACGGCTTCCAGGCAATTGACAGCGGCGTAGAGGCCGAGGCAGCGCTCGGTGAGGAGTACGTCGGGTGACGGCAGTGTGATGTGGATGGTGAATGAGACGGCCCAATAAAGGAGCAAGAGGTCGGTGAAATAAGAATAACAGGAATAGGCTAATCGGGCGAGCCTTGAGCGGAGAATGGCGGCTGGTTGGCCGGACACGAGGTTGATCCAGTAGCGGCTACTCACCCTCTCCATCTTCACCAATCTAGCCCGCCTCTCCTTCCTACCGGCCTTTTTAAACGCCCCGTCTCCTGATCGTAGCCGATTAATTATTGGCTTCGATCAAACGGCTAATGGCCGTTCCATCGGCTCATTAAACACCCTTCAGCCTATTATACACCTCTGCAGTAGCTAGTCGATATCGAACAACGCCTTTTTCCATTATAAATACATTTGAATTTGGTGCCGAGTTTCCCTTGGTGACACCATTCTGGCGACACGCGCAGAAGGCGGAATATTTTTAGGCTTTATGAGTTATGAAAACGGAGTTGGTGTAATTTTCGTAATACATATTCCATTAAATTTAGGAGTACAAGCAGTTTCTATCATTTTTGGCCAACAGTTAAAATACGTTATCTCAATGCGGTGTTTCATAAAAAATATGGCGTTCCTTCTGGTATATGTTTATAATATATGTTAGGAAGACACAAGTTTGTATTCACTGTTTTGTCTTAGTAGTCAGAAGATTTAGATGAGATGGTTTTTCATTTAATCCCAAACAAATTGGTCGTTATTTATATGTTCGTAATTAGCGCATGATTCGGCATAGGGTTATCGGTGGGGTATCTGATTCACATAAATTTCTTTTACCATACGAACAGCCCTACCGATTCCATTAAGTTGCAAGCCTAGGATGATTTAAGAGTTGAAAAAAGTGTGGTGGCCAAATATGCTCGAATTCCTTTACCAGAACAGGAATTACCGCCATATTGGGAGATTGGTGAAAAAATATTGGATTTAAGATTGTCGTGTAAAATATAGAAGACTTGAATTCACACTGTAATTTATTATTGGTACGAATTATCAAAATTCAATATTTCATTACAATATAAATCACCAAATAATTTTTAAATTTTATTGAAACAACAATTTCAACTCAGAGTAATATCAAGTTTCGCTAAAATGAATATGAATACAACCAGAATTATTAACTGTGTTTCCAGACGTTTGTAAATGTACAGCGAGGAAACTGATTTGTAGAGTTGAACTTTCAGTGGGTCTTCATTTCGACAAGAAAAGTGTAATAGGAATAGGCTGATGCAATGAACTGAAACAAAATTTACATATGACTTAATACAATTAATGGTACAATGAAATTTAAGGAATTGAGACGCAGATTTTGCTAACGTCATAAGACCAGTAACCGAAAGTTACTAGAAACCTACCGATCGAAACGTTTCAGAGCTCAGGGGGAATACCCCAATGGCGGATATCTGCATGTTCTGGTTGGTCCGAGCCAGAATTATTTTGAGTGAGTTCTTTACCTCCTTAGAGCAGGTGTACCACCGACTTCCAAAACCTTCTTCCGAAAGCCTGTCGCTCTGCGTCACAATTTGTAATTTTCTTTTATGACAATATAAATTAGGGGTTGAAAGAATGTTAATTCTCGCTTTGAAACCAATGAGACCGTTTTAATTTTTTCGTTTAATCGAGATAGTTGACTTTAAATGATGTATGCTGAATAAGATATTTGTGGGAAAGTGTAAGTACACAGTTATATGTGAATTAAATCACCTCAGTTGAAATGTGATCTCCCATTCGACAGATAAGGAACACTTTCAGTGCGTTCACTGATATATATGTGGCCGATACAATCTTCTGAGCATTATCCATTTCACTCTGCATAATATATAACATTCCATTGAATATGAGATATATTTATTCTATAAATATATATTATTATATTTGATAGAGATTAATAGTAGCCACATGAATTCTACATTAAATTCTTAAAATATTGTCGGACAAGTCTTAACCTACGTGTGGTCTAATTTAATTAGCCTCAAAACTACCTTAACAAAGACGAAGACGATTGTGCAAATTATCATTAGTTGAAAAAACAGGTGGATCAAGAATGTTATCGAGTACACGTCTTGCAAAGATGCCCCCAACCTGTTGAAATTGAATGGAATTAGTATTAGGAATTTATCTTCTCCTTTTAGCCCTTTCGGGCAATATTTATTATGTATGTTGTGTTACCTTATTAATTCAAAAGTTGTTGATGTATAAATAATATTTATTATTCAGTACAACTAAATCAGCTAAACATTATTTGATTAATTAACGCGCACAACGGCAAACAGCGAAATTGCGGAAAATAAATACGTGGATATAAAAATGATTCAATGTAGCTGATCAACCGCAGGTTATAACTTTTGAATGTGAAGTTCGCATTTTCTATATAAAAACGTAATTTTGATTTGGTGAAATATTGGGTCTTACAGCAGTGGTTCTTGACACGGGAATCAACACTCGGGAAGCATTTTTGGTATAGTAACTTAATCGGATAGTACTTGATAGTCTCCTGGTGTTCCCTGATCCAAACTCTGAGGGCTCCCTCGGGATCTGTAGAGTCGAGGGCTAGGCGGAGTGACTTTCTCAGGGAGATGTACCTATAGACCATCCTGGAGCCAAGGTTAAGGAACGTATCGTAAAATGAGATCATCTTTGATGATATGTAGAATCCGCACAGAGCCTGAGAAAGCACCACTATTTCATAATTGGGCGATACTAGAGGGTCAAAAGGGTAGAGCCCCAACCCCACAAGAAACCTGTATAGAAACAAACGTGATATGATACTGGTAAAATTATTAGTGAAAATCATTTGAATATAATTGACGAGCGATTCATTAATTCGAGGTAAAGAACGCATTTATACAATGAAAGCATTTGGAATAAAATTTTTGAAAAGCCCAAATTGATACAATTGAGACAGATAAAAATAAATCGTATATCATGCCAATCTGTTTCTATAATGCATACATTTGTGCTTCCCCCCGCCATAATAAACTTGGGTATTTTCAACCTCACGGGGCCTCAAATGAAGATGAAAACAATCAATTTTTTGGTTATTTTTTTTTTGTTGGCGTCAGAATACGTTTTATGTCAGTACTGTGGCCATATCTGAAGGATTATTATCATTATAATGAACGTTCTAGAGTGTTTCGAGGGCATAGCTCGGAAGATTAAAATGGAAAAACATAAATATAACCTGCCCCCGTGGAGGCGCCTGACAAACTCTATCAGGGGAAGGCAGCACCAAATGAATCCGGGCAAAGCCTCACTGAAGAACATGAGTCTGGGGGCAGTGTTTATCCAGGGAAGCGTGGGCTCGGGTGAGGTTGGGCCGAGGTTAGAGGCCACCGACTCGAAGTCGACGCTCCTGTACCAGAGGTAGAAGAATAGCGCCGGCACCTGGAGGCAGTTCATGGCCGCCGAGAATGACAGGCACCGCTCGGTCAGCACCATCTTGCCCAGGAGGACGTGCAGGCCGAATGAGACCGCGTTGAACAGGACCAGCAGGTTGGTGAAGGCGCAGTAGAGCCGGTAGAGGGGGCCGCTGTACTTGGGCCGAGGAAGCCACTTTTTGACCTCGGGCACGCTAACACCGGCTAAAGCCGCAAGAACGGTGTTCCCCATTCGGCTAGTTTCGCCTTTCACCATTTCCTGAAATGGCATCATCGCGTTATTATGAAAATTTTGCCCAAAAAGTCATAACATTTTCATTCAATTTGTGTGTCTCATCCTAAAGACCCAAACACTGTATTTAAAAATCCTTAACTCTAAGCCTCATAATAATGTGATTTATTAACGTTTTAGTACGGCTAATTAATAGTTCATATAACCCTGATTCATTTTATCTAATATTAAAAATGAAATAATATAAGCGCATTTAACTGTACTTCTATAAATTCCTTCATAAAAACCTATATCCAATTGCCAGTTTTGTATATCTTTCTTGGGATTCATTGAGACGAAACTAATGCAGAAACTTATTTAACTTATGAAACTTATACCTACCTTGTTCACTTATTCCCGCCGAAATAAAAACACTTAATTTCTTAAGAACCACTAAAAACGTGAACAATATGTTTACTTCAGTATAATTTAATACGAGTGTAAATTTATCAATCTCATATTCTGTAATTTATTTGAAACTGATAGAAATTCACCAGAACTGTCCCCTGCCACAACGATACCTGTCTGTTGTGGATGGTTTCCGCAAGTGTTATTTACAGTTCCGCAATTATGCAAACAACAATTATTTTTAAATTCCATTGGTGTCTGTAATTTGCGTTTGTATTGCCCCTCAATTAAATAAAAAATTCATTCTTCATCTTCAATCTATTCGATTTCATATTCAGTATTTAGACGCTCGTTTTCATTCCTAGTAATTCAGGTAAATTAGATCGGACTTGATGGTAGGCTCGAGTCGTGTTTAGAACCGCCATTTATTTTAGAGATATTCCATTCGTATATCGTACTATCTCAAGATAAACCATTAGATTTTTTTTATATTACATATAATGAAAACTATAAAACATTATTTTCTTCGAATATCTTTTATTATTTCGTATATTATATTTTTACGCCTTAATTTATAAGTCATAATAACTAAATGTGGAACTACAAAAAATTACTAAATCTCCTTCTCTTATGTTCGCATAAACACTCTTTTGTTGGGTGGTAAGAGTGACGTGCTTCAAAATATTTTCTTATTTTCTCTTTTTGACCGGCAATATTTGTACTAACTTTATTTGAATTTGCCTGAGTTCATTACGACTACTCATGATTTATTGACATTTTCAATATTTTACCTACCTAATATTGATTCTGGAAGGGAACCATTTCACTCAATTGTAAATTTTTATTTATTATCACTTTTTAATAATATTTGTATTTCTTCTTATTCAGGTTTATGTAGAGTTACAGTACAGATAAAATTTTCTTCTCAAATTTAATATGTATTAACCCAGTCTTGACAACAGTCGCATTTTTAAATAACAATATTATCGTTGCGTTATAATTATTATGTCAAAACATTGTAGCTTCACATTCGGTTTCGGCTTTCATTGCGGGAGGTTTATCGAATGTTGGGGTCGGAGTGGTGTTTCCGTGGGACTAGTAGCATACGGTTGCCAGGCAACCGTTGTTTTGTGTGGGCGAACATTGAACATCGGCTCCCACCGTTGCCTCAACTACCCGGTCGCAGGCCTAATTATAAAATCAATTTCTCTTCAGAACACCTTTGACACTCCTGCATTCCCCAACTCGACTGAAACACTCATCTGCCTACTATCAATGGGAATATATAAGATCCTAATCTGTTCGTGAATAAAATATTTCCCTACTAGCCAGTAAAGAATTCATCTGCAGAGCGATGTTTACTACATCTTTATTTGTTTCAATATCACTTTCAGCATTAGATTTCCTGTATTAATAATTACTATTTTAATACTAATAATGACTACAGAAGAACTCGAGGGCACTCGCCTATTGAAAAACCCCAAGTCCCGAGAACCTAACACAGGAGAAAATTATCGGCTTAAATTCCGGTCCATATCCTCCCCGTTTCCCAATTCCGTTAACACCAAGAATAAACTTTGGGTAACAACTTACTACCAACTCTGGCCCGTGGACTTTTCGGACTGACAATCGGAGGGCCGAGGGTGAGTAGACCTTTGAGGAGTTCACAATCTTGTTAAAGTCTGGCCCGAGTTGGAGTTTGAGTTGGGAGAAAGAACAAGTGTCCTGTCGCGGGCCTTGAATAGCAATGGGATAGCTACCGTCCACCGCTTCCCAACTGGAAGCCCGTTCCTAAATCCTCCTTTTTTCCCCCGAGTTCTTATTGAAGACACCATAGGAATCTATAAACAGGTGTTAAACCTAAACACTTTCTTTGATTATTTTTGGATATATGTTTTATATCATTCTCTGCCGTTTCTTCAGTTTATTGGTGCGAGTAATTGTATCGTGATTTAATCCATTCCATATTTATGAATGATTGATAATTTTCTAAAATGTTTTATAGTGGCCCGCGACGATCCGCTGTGTTCTATACTATCCTACGCGGTTTAATTCATTAAATTCATTTTTAATTCAAAAAATGTAATAATTAATTTTTTTTAATTTTTGGGTATATGGTTTAAAAAATTATATTTTTCTGTTATACAATTTAGTTACAAACAAAGAGGTGATGACGACAAAATATATTTCTCAACGTGACAACACGTTGGTTGAAACAATTGAAAACAAATACGTCCTCAGAACCGGAAATTGTAGGCTTCAGACTTTGGGCAGGCGTTTGTGTGTTTGTGTGTATTAGTGTTTGGAGTTGGTGTTTGTGGTGGAGGGGCTTTCGTTGGGCAAACTTAATTAAATTTTGAACCGAACCGCTACCGCAAATATAAGGGGCGGAAAACACCGCCCCGTGCGGCCGCCGGCCCGGACGGGGGATAGTGTGAAGTGAAATGAATGGGAGGAGGCGGTTATAAAGCCAAAATATAGAATTACACGTGGTCTAATTAGCCTTGCCCAGAGCCAAAGGGATTCTTGCGGCCAAACAACACGGTTCCGGCTAATAGAGACCCGTCCACTGACCTCCATCCCTATATTATATATGCATTCTACCTTTACTTATTTATTAATGAACCAGTTGTTTTCGGAGTTCTGAATATGGAATTTGAACTCCAGAAATTTTTCAAGTTTATTTGACCGGTCTCCAGTTTGGCCCCTTACTTATAGTCCTACTATTTGTTTTTGTTTTGTTTTTTTAAATTTCTTTATATAGCACCCTAGTGGATTTATAGCTGAGTGATGACTCAGTGTGAAGACTTATTCATCCCTATTTGTATATTCCAGCAATATAATTCACAATTTGCTAACAAACCTCTGTTTGCATTTGGGATACACTTGAATTGACAATTTTAATCTATTAAAAAGCTACGAATGTGCCGCCGGGATTCCCATCTTATTATTGTATCTTGGGGTTCTCGCCGAGTTCTATTATTAGAATTCGATTTGATTCAAATTTGATTGCTAGTGGATCTCGAAAGAATTCTCAGTAGAATATGAATGAGAGGGGGAGCCGCGGAGAAAGTTTAAACCCAAGGGGCAGGCTGTTTATTGAGTGCTGTATGTGAGTGTGGGGGTGGTGGTGGGACCGGGGCGGTCGTGTTTATGCGGTGCTCCGGGGTGTGTCGGGTGCGGTTGGGGGCGGACTCCTCTGCCTCGACCGCAGCCCAATTGTGGCCGTACATCAGAGGGCCGGCACCAACACCGTGGATACTAATTGTGGCCTCGTAAAACCTGACGTCCTCTACCTAGGAGGGACGTAATGAGAAATTGCCAATGTTGGGGAGAGGTTAAATCCCTGGATATTAAGGCTACCTCCAGAAGTTTTAATCCCACATATTTTATAGACATCCTATTTAAAATAGTTCTAATAATTTCCAGAACATATGTACCAAAGAATTAACTTTAATTAAACTTCCAGAAAAAAATGTTTACTATTAATAATAATCAGACTTAGGTGATCTACTTTTCTTTTATTAAATAGTAACTTTCCTTCTGGAAACATGACATTCCGTAAGCATTTTGTATAATTCGTTTAACCAAATCTTGTTTTGTCACCTAAGATGATTGTCGACATTATTTAATGATAAGTCCTAATTGTATTAAGAAGATTAAAATTGGTATACATTAGATATTTACTATATCATATTTATGTGATCCACAAAGGCGCGGTCTAATATAAACTAATAGTAGTTGTTCAGACTAATGGCCCATAACCGAATGTCCATAAATTAAGGCCTAAACCCCCAGGTACGGGAAAACTGGTCGGAGCCGCGAATTCGTCTCGTGTAAGACGAGTGCTCGGCGTCTAAATTGCCGAAGGGAAATTTAAAGACAAAAGTTATTTCATCATTAGCAACAGTCCCCGTTCCGGTGGGCCACCGCCCGCAAGTTGTTGCAACAAGGCAAACTTAGTTGGGCCTGGCCTCCTCCTCCTCCTCCACCTCCACAACGGGGAAGGAGAAGGAGGCACTCGTCCCCGTTGAGGTAGGCTACCCGACCACTTGGGCTTTTAACCCAACTAATTACAAACTTCCATCAGTCCTCTCCCTGAGAAAGTTTATATATATATATATATATATATATATATATATATATATATATCAAGGGATAGGGAATTGGTGGCGACTAATTTAGGGTCGGAGTTCGATGAAGGGAGGCAGGGTTTGAAATTGAAAGAAGTAAGTTGTGGAACTCTCTCCCCTTTGAGTTCATCTGTTAAAGTACGAATCCAACTTTCATCCAATCGCTATTCTCAGCATACTGGGTGCTTCAGGAAAGCTGCCGAAATTATCGTTCTTGTCGCAATTATTCGAATTTATTAAACAAACGGATGCATTCCTATTTGTATTCAATAGGAGACACATTCAGAAAATACAAGTGGGATATTTTTTGTGGAATGGTCTGCATAACATGTATTTATCTGCATAAGGAAGTTAAAGTGGATGATATAATATATTCTATCTCGACGCTGGTTGTTTCCTGAATAATGGTGTCATTATTATTATTATGCCATTATTCCGACTATAAATGACATATTTAACCCATTAAAAAAGCAGTTTACAATTTTCTTACTCATTTAATATTAATTTAATAATTATTCATCTATCAACTCAATTGTCTAATCTTAAAATGAACGCAGTGGGGACATCAAGCAGAGCTCTCTCGATTTCTGCAACGAACGTACTGTCCGTGTGCAGAAAGCAAAATGAAAAATGCCAACCCTTGTACAGTGGAATCTCGGGGCAGCGCGGAGTGTGTATAAATACTCATGAAGGCGTCGGAGGTCCCCTCCTATTAATCGTGTCTGCGGGGGCGAACGGGGCAACACCTTTATGGAAATTTATCGTTTTAATTTTGAGCACCCCTGCCGCCCACCACCCACCCAGCCGGTAAACACAGAGAGAGAGAGAGAGAGCCCGCGGCAAAGAGGAATTAGCCGCCTCTGACATTCTAATGGGGCCGCCCTACATTAAATACTCATTGTTCCGCCCCCGCGGACGGACTCATGACAGCTGTCTCCCGACCGGACCTGACCTCGGTACCTTCTTGTTCCGCGCGAATTACCCGTCGGAGCCGTTAATTCAACTGGGCTACAAATAATAACGCGACATTTGAGAGGAATTAAAAAATGGCTAGCTTTATAATACTATTTACGCAATAAATATTGATTTAATTACGGGTATCTTAAAAGTTTTATAAATTGTCATGATTTAACAACCGTTGATAAACTCCCAGATAATGTTGTTTGCGTATGTTGATAAGCCTTCATATTGTATTATTAAAGTCCGCCTTCATAGAGTCTATTCCCATTTTCCTAGAAAGATTAATGCGATGATTCATCTATTTAAATTTCTTCAACTGTATCAATTTTTTTGTTTTTATATAAGTAAATTAATTGTGTCGGGGTCCTCGTTCAGCATTTTTTTATTCTTCCGTCGGATAATGCTGCGAATCTGTAAATGCAGTTTCGATCGGGACGATTCGCTGAATATAGCATTAGTATCAACTTCATGATTCATTCGATCGGTGTGCATGCAGGGGTGTAGGTGCTATTTAGAGAGTCCGAGCACGAGATGTCGTGACGAAAATTTATAACATCACGGACCTTGGTTTTAACAACGTCAGAGAGGAAGGTCGATCGAGTACCGGTTTAAAAAGGGACTGCAGCGTCAACTTCATTATCGCCGGGAAGACGGGGGGGGGCGTTCTATTGGATTCGAGAACACAGAATCGTCTGTCTATGAACGGTTCTTCGGATTTTTCAATACGCCAGTGACCTTATGAAACATACCCAGTGTGTGTTAACCAGCTTCTGTTACTAGGATCAGCAAACAGTTATAATATGGTGCTCATTAAAATAATGTCAGTACAATAGGTACAAGATAATAAATTATTCCAAAAATCACGAATAGAAAGGCATTAAAATTAGGATACTCTCATAGACATTAGAATATTCTATTTGGATTACTGTTCCAACGTGACAAATCAGTTACTCAGTTTCTTATTTTCGATCGCATAATGAAAAAATAAACATAGGTTCTAATTCCTATAGATATTTACTTCGCCCAGTTTGATTGCTGCGCTTAGTCGATTCACAGGTTTTCCCAATGACTGATCTCCGTCGGTAGACAACACCTGTACGTGGCGGGACACCGATAGTGTGGTTTGCTCGGAATCGAGGACAGTATATTTAATGAAAATTTGTGGGTAGAAACAAATGACAAGAATTAGACAAGACAGGTTGAAGAGGAAATAAATTACTACAGACCTTAATTTTAAAGATACAGTCGCCAGGTGGTAAAACTTAAACCGATGCGAACTAGACGAGTGAACAATCTAAGAAAAGAAAGTTTAAAATTTTATTAGAAATTGACAACAATACATTTCGGTTAGTACTTTAGAAAAATCGGATGATTTAAACATTTTTTTAATTAGATAAAATCTATCATTGCTTCTGAAAAAAGTCCAGTTATTGTATTTGAACCCGGTAAGATGGAGCATAAACATGAAATCAGAAAGGAAGATAAAAACTAAGGATAGAGTAAGAGGGAAGGTGGTGTGGGTCAACAGGGGTTAGGTTGTGCCTTTAACCAAGACAGAGCGCATGGCTCAATTCAACCGGGCGGCTCGCATTTATCAGCCGACCTCTATTGACCCGTAAATTCTCCATTTTTCCTCCCTCTGCCTCTTACCTGTTCTTTGACATACCTCCTGGCATAACCTCTGGCCCATTGTGTAGGACTTGCCAATCGCGGCGAATTATCTATTCAAGGTACTTGAAAAGGCCTGATTCCGGTTGCTGAGGTTATATTAAATGTTATAATATTCAAATGACGAGAGGATTTATTATATTAGAATATTGATATGAATAAAAATGGCACCTATATTTTTACTAACCTAGCCTTTTCGAGACTTACCTACCACGACCTTTTCTAGCACACAAAGGTCCTTATAGCATATTATTTGGTCCTGCTCCCATTACATGCGTATCCCATCCACTTGTTTGAGTGCGCGGAATTATTTAGAATATTCTACAGTTATTGGAAATCCACCAGCTATCAACGAGTCAGTAAATTTAACAGTAGTATTGTGGTTGATTTCAGACGTATTAGTAAGTCCGAATTAAAAAAAACTCAATTTACTTCCTTGGACATTTATTTAAGAGGTTTTTATTCATAAGCCAGTAAAAGAAGGTTTTAGCTTAAGTTTCTAAACCTTGGGGTTTAGAAACTGCTCTGTGTTAGGAAATTGTATCGAGTTAAAAATGAATTATATAAATATATACCCTCGAAATATAGGAGGTGGAAATTAGGTGGGGTTCTGGGAGTGTTGAAAATGCTTTCGGGAAAAAAATTGGTGTGCACCGCGATGGGGCGCTAATAAAATTTATTGTTGGATCGGTAGCGGCGGGCCTGGTCACGCCGGCGCTGATAGCGCAGACAAATGGGGGACTCGGCCAAATTACCGGCCGAGAAAACCCGAGCTCCCGCCCACTCGCTTTTAATACTTTTAATCCAATAACGGCAATAGCTTCATGCACAGGTTCAGGGCCGTTAAACACTTCCACGCATTCATGGAAGAGGCAAAGTGGAAATAATTCGGCTTGTAGCTAGAGGCCGTAATTTTAGAATGAACAATTAAAATTTAATGACTTGCAGTTATACCACAGTAACGAGTTCAAAGTCAGGACTAATTTTTATTATTCTACAAATTATAAGTATTTTATATCTTACTTTTAGATTATTTTACATTATTAATTTGACAAAAAACTAAAGTACTTATGTGCCAAAAATATTATCTATACTTAGTAGTGATTTATTGATTGTTATGCAAATCTTTCGGAAGATATTTAACCCTAATGAGATATTACCCGTAGTTGTTATTGCTATTACTACTATAACTGTAATCAGTTATTAAAATTAATGCAGCGTTTCTGTTTGAGTATCAAACGGGTGAATTCAGTCAATTAATACTATTAGAACCTACAATAACATGCCCTTAATCGAAAACTGTCTAGTGCCATATAAGTTACCATCATGACCCCATCCAATTATTTTAAATACATTTTTTTATTGCCAGACCCTCAGCTGAACAAATTAAACCCGTGGCGATTCCCGGGATCAGATTTTCTTCGTGAAACAGCGGGAGCCAAAATTTACCCCGGAGCAAAAATTTGCCGGTCTGTAAAACTCCGGGTGCCAATATTAAGGTAATTGGCCCCGGGACGTCGGCTTGGAGTCTTGTAACAGAATAGGGGGGCCCGGACTCTGACTTATTTACTGTGTGAGCGGCGTGCCGGCCCCTCGTATCCTCACGCCCTTAAACCTACCGGCGGCCTTAAAGGGCGGCTCCTTCCTTACCTTTTAGGGCCCTCCCACCTCCTCCGCGCCTCCTTCGGAATTAGTCAACCCCCTAACGGAGGGCCCGGCGACCCGCCTGCGGCTGTAAAGCCGCTACTTTTATTAAAGTGCGGAGGCGTGCCGTGTCTAATGCCTTTTCGTGCTTGTTGTCCTCCCGAAATCCTAGAAATATTCGTAGTTGTATTGATCTCTTCATAAGCACTTTGGTCGATATCTACTAGGCAATTTGAATGATTCTCATCAATACATTACGCGCAGCATAGAATGGAATCAATTCAAATGTTCTTTCATAATACTCCATTGTAACGTACGTCGCGGGCATACAGGGTTAGCTGATGATAACAGTTCGTCTGAAATATTGAGAGAGATTTTCAATTTTCTGCAACCGAAATTAATGGTGTATTTATTTAGGATTATGTTTGACAGTGTTAGACTATTATAAGGAAAAAATAATGGTTTTCGAAAGCCTAACAGTTGCGACAGACCCACCGTTTACCAGTCGGGCCGCGTCGGTTCCATTTCAAACTGCCTTGTTTTTTCGATCAATTATTTTTATTCGGAAGTAAAATAAACGGCACGTGATGGGCCTCCGTGCGTACCGCTCGAGAAAGAGGTGGAGGGGGGGGGTCCCCGTCGGAAAATTGAGTTGAACGGAAATAATACCTGTTTACCTCGAGACGGAAGAGGAACGTCGAGGGAGGAATTGAGGGGGATGGTGTAATGAAAGTGGTGACCCAAGGGGTTGCCCCGACTGAAAACGAAATTAGCTCCCGGGAATTGTGCTGTGGGTGGGGGTGGTGGCGGGGGGGGGTAGGTCGGGACCGAGGACGCTAAATCGAATTTACCGGGTCCGGGTTAATTGGGAAAGAAAGGAGCCGGACAGGATACCGGTACCGCGGGGTGGGACGGGGTTGTGTCTTCCTTGCAGAAGTCTACGGAAGGGGGTTATAATACAATCAAGGCTTAAACCCCTCCCCTCCTTCGACGGCTTTCGGTTTGTTAGCGGGCTGCATACGTGACGCTTTAAAGCTACCGGCCATTGTACTCGGACTCGGACACTTAATTCTAACCGGACCGCGCTTTATCTTGAGGGATGGTGGCGGCACCAGTACTTATACAACGTCCACACGGGGTGTTTAACACACAGGTTGTGCATTTCATGTGTTTGTGTTTTGCAGTCTCAATTAGTTTCAATTTAATTTATTGAATTTGAATATCCAAATTTTAAAAATTTGGACGATCCCATTCAGCGCAGTATCTTAGCTGCTACAAACATTTCAAATGTAAAAATTTTAGTAGGTCCACAATACCACAATCTTTCTCAAAATACTTCCACACAAAGCTAAAATTGGGCCTCATGAATGAAATACGGTATTCAGTTCGAATTTACAATTCGAGGAAAGTTTGATCCGTTACCCCTATTTATTGCTATACCGGATCCCAACGACCTGGTGACTTCAAAATTCACCTTTAATTACGCCTTTTAGAACCTACCATTAGATATCAGTATCTCGCCACTTTTTATTCGAAATTACGTTAGTCTTAAATTTAAATATTGTTGCCAGTATATTATAAAAATATACTATTAATATTTCTCAATCTTAATGCCAATAATTATATCCAAGAAAATTGATTCTCGGAAATCGCGCGTATTAAATTGAGAACCATTAATTCTCAGCAATAAGTAAACTGCCTGGACCAAGTGTATAGAGTTGGTGGAGGTTTAGAAAGCTCTTAATTAAACAGTTATAAATTGTATGGGCGGGAGACATAAGAAGACAATAAATAATAGGCCAGAAGGGGGATATTATTCAAAGTGAAAACAGGTGGATGTGACAATCTACACAACAATTTACAGCATCAGAATAATAAGTTTAGGCAAATAATTTATTTACTAATCCATAATAAATTCTTTTCTTTTTTTGTATTTGACGTCAGTTCAAAGTATAATTTTAATTCCTTCACTTTTTTAAATAAGAAAATAGTTTATTAAGGAAATAGTGTGGTGTTAAATTTTGGAATAATTTACCTTACTTTTTTTTCTAAATTTCCATTACCACAGGCCTGTGTAGGGATTAATAGAAGAAAGTAGAAGTAAAATATACCAGATTTGCTTGTGGAACATATTGAACAAACAATGTGTATAGCAGGAGGCTTTATTCTTTCAGGTTATTTTTGTAAAGCCTGATGTAAAAGCCTAATTTGACTCTCAAGATACTGAAGCTGTGTTATATGTTATAATATGCATTCAATTAAATCATTATTGATCCAATTTCTTAATAGACCCCAAGTGTTCTTACTAATTTAGATTTTTGTGTTAGGTTTATTTAATCTTTGACATGATTTAGTTTGAATTAGTATATAAAGAAACATTTATACTATTATAAATCATTTATTTAAGTTGTTAAATAAGCCAAGTTTTATTGGGTTACATGGAGTTTGCATAGTTTTTTGAGTTGGGTGATGAAATAATTCCTTTTATTTCAGTCAATTACAAATTTTAATTTGTCTTAATAATTATACCAGGAACATAAAATTTAATATATTCAAAAATATGTTATTCAGGAATTAATAATACCTGGTAGTAAATTGGTATGATACATTTGTCTAATGGCGCTCATGCATAATGATGAAATTATAATTAATAATTAGCACATGTTATAGGTTTACATTAAAAAAATTATTTGCCAATATATTCTAATTAATGCTGTGCAAGTATTTATGTACACTAGAACATAGTGAAAGTCAATATTGATATTTCAACATGCTGCACAGCATCCTACCCATATTTACTAAATTGAATTGTATGGATTTTTGTATCCATTTGTGTAATGGAATTTTAATTTAGTTTATTTTTTTAAGAAAATATAAATTGATTGACCAAAAAATAGTTTATTGAATTTAAATACAAATTTATTCTAAGCGAGACTAAGTGTAGTTAATTCATTCATTATTTGTACTTGTTTATAACATACATTTGTTTCCAGTTATAGATGAAAAATCAATAAATTTGTTGGATAAATTAATGATATTATTCAAATACTAATAGTATATTCTATAAAAGAGTAACTTGAACTGAATAATATTTTAACAAGAATGGTGAAGTATTGAGCTATTTATAGTTTTGAATATTTTACTGAATCATACATACAATTACACAACATTGATATATGGGAACAATAAATACTGATCATAAAATGTAATAATTTCATTGTATGGAAATATGAAATTAAGAGATAATCAGTTGTATGTTAGACTGCAGACAGATTTCATCTTTCAAGAAATTAATGGTCTCTATTATAAGGACAAAAAATTTAGTTTGATATTTTCTGTAAAGCAAAAATCAATACTATGAATAGTAGCAGTGTATTCTGCATAGTTCTAAAATAATTATATATGTATATGACCTAATTTTTTAAAAATGAGATCAAATTTCAATTATAATTTAACAATTTATTGTATCATGAATCTTTTGAACAGTTTCTAACTGATTGTAATGTTCTAAGATGTTTTTCTGTGAGCAAAAAAATATGTGTAAGTTTGTGTGTATGGTGTTAGGTCATAAAAATGGGAACAAGAATGTTAAATTAGAATAGTTAATCACCAGTCAGACATTCAATATATCAAGAAGTACTGAATTTTCTCGCTTTGTTCAAAACATCCTATATAGTATATTCTTTGGCAACATTAAACGATTGATTAAAATCTTATTTTTGGCAAATTTCTAAAAATAATTTTAGAATATATTTAGAAGCTCAAATTCGCTTACTACAATCATGTCTTCTTAAAGCACTTCTTCTTAAAATTAAATTTGTGTTCCTTTTGATAATTGCTAATTTGTATTCATATAATGATTAATGACAATAGCTAATCTGGGATTTTTTATTAACAAACTCCTAGTGCTTTTGATGTATATTTGGTCGTCATATTTTATCAATTAAATGTAACTATTATCATTATGTAAATCAATATTATTCTTTTGAACTACACATCCTGGAATAATAATTACCTAACTGTATGAATATTGAATAGTATTGTGTATGCATTTATGAATTACATAAAAACCTATTACTTTACTTCCATTTTTGTGTTCTGGTTTGGTATTAAATGATTCTAGGGAAAGCAATTATTCTTCTTCCTAAGAAGGGAATTCCTTGGTTGGGGGGAGGGGGGATTAATTAGGCCTTATTTCTTAAGTAGGGAAATTAGAAAGGTTTCTGGACATCGCACAACTGATATGGACGTTCAGTACGTTGTTAGTTTTTGGCGAGGTCTAATACATAAAAAGTGATATTTAAAATGATTTCATTGCATAAATTATTATACATTATGAATAAATTCAGCCAGTAATACTACCAATAATAATGTTATGCAATATGCAATAAATAATTTATAAATGCGGGCCTCTTTATTCCTTATGTTCTTGAAAGATATGAATTCCCCGAACGACTTAACAGTTTTGAGAAATATAAAAGGACGTTTGTCTTTTACAATTCACACATTTCGGTTTAGTTTTGCAGTTTTTTGCCTGTTCACATGGTTCACTTTGTAGGCAACTGAATCGACTGCGTTGAAATTCAATTCAACGTTAAAATTAATTGTGAATATCTATATTCGTTTCGTAAACGTTCACTTTATTATTATAGAACTTCTACATATATGCGTTGTTTACAAATCCAAGAATCACAAATTCTGTTATTAAAATAATTCTGTTATTAAAATTCGGATTGTTGTAATATTCAACCGCAATGCACTCGCTCACGCTTTCACTCACAAATGTACGCGCTGAGAGTTTTCGTTTCACTCTCGATTTCACGAAAATTAACAGCACGCTTCCGCCGCACTTAACACTGCAATGTGTGCCCTCGAAGCGCCGTGCTGGCACTGTGCTGAAAACGGCCTTGTCCCACGTTCACTTCTGCCGTGGCCTAGCAGCACGCAGTATTTATCGTAATCATGTATTCGGAAGATGATGTTATTCGTTTCTTGTTTTCCAATTAGTCTCTTCGCATATAACAGTCAAGGTCTATCGCCAGTCGGGGTGTTCCAAATCAGTAATTCCCTTAGCCACAGATATATTCACGGCCTGCTGCCTGTCTCAATTTTCTAACTTGCGAAGTTTCACCAGATGTTGTTCAACTTGTACCGATGATTATTAGACCTATCGTTAATCAGATTTCAGTTCCTGGACAGGATCTAACATATTTGCAATTTTGATTATCCACATACACACGTAGTTCGAATATTAAGTCGGTTGGAACCCCGCTCGGTTTTACTCGTTCATTACTTAGTGAACTCGATTATAAACCAATAAACAAATTATAGCAATATTTGATTAATAAATGCAGGGAATCACTTATGTCGGTCATAATTAATCTCAAACATTTTTCAATATATATTTTGTATTCTGTCTGTTATAACAATCTCCTCTTGTTTGTATGCTCCGGTCTGACCCATCATCTCACCTACATGCTATCTCACGCCGCATGATAAATTCTCCTGCCGAAATTTAAGTCTCGCGGATTTATACTGACGAGTGAATCCGTTCGTAATAATTACAGAGGAGCAATTCGATTGTGCAAAACCGAAACCCGAGGGTAATCCGATATCGCGGGGTCCGTCCAATGGTCCGGAAACGGTGGACGGGGAAGAGGCTGCGGCCTAATGCTAAATTTAGTGTCGGCTTCTAATCCGGGACCATTCGTCCGGTGGGGGAGCTGTCACGCCCTCGACGTACCGACGATCACAAATTAGTGGCCGCCGGGGGCGACAGCCACCGATTAGTGAACCGACACCGCCTCCACAAATCAGCCCTCTCGCGCTACCTCGCTGAACAAATACGGCCCCCATGCCAAAGAATACATTTTCGCGTTAAATTTATTTATGTAATTGTAGTTCACTTCCTCCATTGGGGATCATTGGGGAGCTGCCAAAGATAATTAATTTCAATAAGAAAAATCTGAATAATGTAATAGGAAATTTCATAAAACATAAAAATAAAAATATCTATATACATTTTTGTAAAAGTAATAGTCTCTATTGAAATATATAAAACCAAACTTGAATCAGTTGTTTTCAGAAATGTATAAACTATGGAAATTATTAGAAGATTATTTATTAACGAATTATTCTCAATATATATTTCGTATTACAGAATCGGTGGAGATGGAAGTTGCCGAGCAACCGAAACCGGTCCAGCATTTGAGCAGTTCGGCGAGTGGGAGGTAAGAAATATATATACGTTTATACACTACTGAATTCTAGGACAAATCGTTGGAACAAACTCGAGAGGCTGGTGTGCGTCTAACTAATTGGTTGCCAGGCGACCGCAAATTGGCCAGAGACCGACTGTCCGGGAGGGGGCCGGCCGAACTAGGAGCAGGGGCAATTAGTCGGCAGGCCGCCCCTCCCGGCTAACCCAGAAACAAATAGCTTCCCTCGCGGCATTTATCTGTCGGCCGACTCCCCCTCGATATTATTGGGCGTCGATACCGCTCGTTGAACAGGCGATTAAAGCCGGAGGAGTCGTCGGGCGCCGGCCCCGTTAACCGACGTCATTATCCCGCTGATTGCCCGACGGCATGTCCACAATTTAGGGACGATCCGGCAATAAATATATGGCCGCGGGAAAGTCCAAGTCCGGCCCAGACGAATCGGGCAAGCCTATAAATAGCCGTCTCTAGGACGGCCGTTTATAATGTCCATAGGCAATTACGGGCCCTCCTCGAAGAACAGTCGGCCGTCGTCTTTCTTTCTGATCAAACCCCAGTATATAGGCACCCGCTTTATAAACAGACTGGGGTCCGGTTTGAAATTAACGTTTCGATTTATTGTGTAACTGCCTTGTCTTAAGCCCCAGCGTAAAATTTCAATAGGAATCCGGGACAAAAAATAAAACCTTGATACATAGTCTCGCTGTTCTAGTTTAATTTTAAGAGTTAAGTTTAATATTAGCGCAAGGAATACATCACAACTCATAATCTGCTTTAAAGTTTATAGCTCCGTAATTATCTGTTGGTATAAATCCTTCACGGTGTTAGTAAGTTGGGGTTCCCTACTCCCAAGTCGTATAGTAGCCGAAAGACTCTTAAAAATTAATTAAATAAATCTTCATTTTCTTCGTTTTGCAAGTACGATCATCCTTGACGATGTTAAACGCGTTGGAACTTAAAGTAACTGATAATGACTACACGTAGCTCCTTGACGCCCCAGTCATCTGGCAGAAGTACGGGTTGATGGCACTCACGAAAACCACGATAGAACATGAGCTCGATTCAGATCAGCGGGGGCCCAGTCAGCAAATGTGGCTGCCTTATCTGCCCCTGATAATATAATGGATAGGCCTCGGTACCTTTTCTTGGGTGTTGGAAAACTTTGTGAGGGTAGTAATGTAGGCTTGGCAACATAGTTTCTTTAAATAGTGCTTCCAGTAGTTTTCATAAAACAGCATTCTTATGTTAGAAACAAGTAAGCTCTGTAGATATTCCGATAATATTTATTAGCACCTCCTTCTTAGGTAACTTGACACACCTAATATTAACCTAATTGAAATTCTGTTAAATCCTTACGTAACTATAATCCTTGTCTAGAGAGCTTTCAAAATGGATGAGTATGGGGCTCGGGAGGAGGTTGCGAATTATAATTTTAGAATAAAACACTTCACTACTCCGACAAAAGCTGGTAAATATTTATGAGAATATCACAAAATTTTAATCTTCAGGGCCAATGCCGGAATTATTTGCAGTTTCGGGTTTTCCCCGTGACGGTTTTAGCCGGGGCGGGGAGGAGTCCATTAGTGGGGGCGAGGGGTCGACTTGATGATGTTTTGAACATGAGCGGGGCGGAGAAGAGCGCCGTGACGTTTATTGCCGCGGCCCTCCCTTACTATTCGGGCCTCGTCGCCCTCGCCCCCACTGTAATTACCCCCCGCCCGCTCCAACACAATTTGTCTCTCCAGACGTTCTTTTTCCCCCCTCCTTCTTTTCAACTTCTTCTTTTAACCCGACAACTCCGCCATGTCCGCCGTCCTTCCTCCCCGCCCCCCCCCTCTCTGTCGGGCAGAGAAACCCCCTGAATAAATTACCGTCGGGTGGGGGGGGGGCTCCTTTTTTTACTTTTCCCGGGGCCGGTACGTGCCACCGGTGGCCTTCCCTCCACCCTACAGTGTCTTATGAAACACACGACTCTTCCCCGAGTTACCAACTATAACTCATCTTCTTCACACTAGCTCGGCTTTATAACACCCCCTTCTTGAGACCCGCCCTTTCCCCGTATCCCCACCATCTTCGACTGTCCTTTCCCTAGTCCTTTTATCGTAATTTTCACTTTCTTCCTTGTCCGTGACGCGGCAGTGATTTTACTGGTCCCGCGTAATTGGTTGCGAGAAAATAAGTATTTTAATTCGAGGTATTTAAAAGCGGGGATGATCAATACAATCTTCTTTTTTCGCTAGTTTATGTCAAACACAAACTAAACTAGTTTAATATACCTGTTTTGTGGTCTGCGAGGGGTTGGAATACCGTAGGTTCGCGGTATTTCTGTCTCCTCTCGCTGGTTTGGTCTTTTGCTACACCGGTTTCGGCTGCTCGCCATCTTCAGTAGCGGTGTTAGTCACTGTTGGCACTTTGGATGTTTTTTGGGCATCCTCACTGCACTGTTACTTTCCCATGTACTATAGCCATCTTCAGTAGCTGCCATCGAGTCGAAATCGGTCTATCTTAACACTGAATAGGGAAGTGAATGACTGCGAATGATAATTTTATTATCCAAAGCACATTTCATCCTGTTGAATGCTTGCAGGACAAACGGAATTCAGATTGTAATATTTCATACGCTAGATAGGGATAGTTATAACCGTTCCCGCTGTTATAATACGAGCTAACGTCCATGTTCACCTGAACATGTTCAGGACATAAAGCTTTATGTCCGTCGTGTAATATTTCCCTTAAGCACAGCAGCGGTGTAATCTTTGTTGGGTGGGAAGGAACAAAAATATAAGTCGTGATGGAAGGGGGTGGCGGGAGGGAGGGAGGGAGGGACCCGTGTTTCCAGGGGACATACATCCAATAATCCCGGGGTCCCGCAATATGTTAGGCGGCCTCACCTAAGCGTGTAATATCCCCTTGAACGCTCGGGGAAAGCTCTTTAGTCTGGCGCGGAGCAGGTACAGGTGGCTCCAATATATAAAGGCCCCACTTTAGTGGTGTTTGCCGGTGCTTCCCGTCCGTTCGGGAGCATGTCTTTCGGTGGGAGTGGGAGGGGCGGTGGTGCGGTGGAAGAAATACTATTTGAACGGCGGAGCCTCGGCCTCAAATTACGCTCTCCCTCCAACACACGAAACTTGTAAAATTTGCAAGTGTGCGGATAAGGTATATTGGGCAACCCCCTAGGAGCGCCTGGTTTGGGGCCTGTATATTCAAAAAATTTGATACTGGCGTGTAATTTCATGCGGTTCATGTATTCTAGACACTTTCTCAGTGCTCAATGCAATATCTCGTCCTTCCTTACGATTGGTCCGGGAAAAACTTGTGAATTCTAATGAGCGTAAATTTCATACCTTGGGAAAATCAACTGATCCATAAATTGGAATTCATGTAAACTTAGGAGAAGTATTATTTACCCACTGGACCTAATCTTCGTACCGAGAATTGCAATTTTGAGTTAATAATATAATAACCTATATTTTAGCAGGTGAAACATTAAAATTAATTGACGCAATAATAAATTATAATAACTCTAAATTACACTAATTACTGTCGTATACAGTTTCCCACGGAGTAAAGACTGGTCCAGCGTAACACTATACAAAAGAGAGAATACATAAATTGTGGCGAATTATTATTTTTTATTCAGAACGAATGATTAACAAATATGAGTTTATTCACATGTTTAGTCCGATAAAATTGTTTGACTACGGTCGCAAGGTTTTATATTTATTCACGAATAAAAATGTTTCGCATCAAATGAAGTTCGCATTACTCAAATTAACGTTAGGAGAAACTATACTTTAAAAGGGTGGAAATTCCCTTCAAGTGTTCAAATAATGAAAGGGAGAGTGTCTCATCGTTTAAGAGCAGGAGGTTAGGAAGGTTGGGATAGGGCCGCCCCGCCCCTATATCCGTGTACAGGAGGGATAGGTTAAACGGCCCTCCGCTCGCTTAGTCTCGGATTTATCACCGCGGAAAACATAATAAATATTTTGGAGCGGGCTCTAGGACGTATTTCTTCTCGAGTGGGGGGGGGGGGGCAGGATAATTCCCGTAGGGATATAACCGGTTGTTCGGAACGCCGCCGCCCCGGGTCCCGGGGGCCATCCATCCCATCCCTTCCCCTCCCGCACCGCAGCTATTACAACCCACTTATTTTATTCTATCACCTTTTCCCGAATTGGGCCGGCGGAGAAACCCTTAAATTCTCCTAGGGATGGGGGTTGGAGAGCGGGCGAGAAACTGCGCTTAAACTCGGGGCTGGCGGGGTTTTGTGAGTTTCCCTCCGACTTATTTGTCACGATTAGGCCCCGCTCGGCTAGAGATAGAGAGGGCGTCCCCCCTCCACCATTCTTCCCCAATAATTCTTTACTCTACGTCTTTCGATATTGTTTCTCGTTAATGCGACGTTTATTCGGCATGCTGGGTCAAAACGAAATTCGAAGAGTTCTCACATGTTCCTAGAATTAAGTTACGATTTCTTAAATGTTATTGAAAGCATGCTTGTTAGTGTACAAGGCCCAGATAATAGATAGAACTGTAATGCATTTCTTCGTACTATAACATTATAAATATTTTTTGTCTAATCTAGCGATTCTTATTTAATACTAGTGAGTATACTGGAATTTACGAGCTCGTCCAACTTAATTAGTTGAAATTTCTAATTTATGGAAAATTACAAGGGAAGTTTGTGGCCCAGCGGATGGTTAAGCAATACCGGACCCTATCCCCAATGATTTAGGAATTCCGAGTGACGGAATATAAGGAAGAAGGAAGGAATTGAATTTTCTTTCAATTGCATATTTCACATAACGCGTTATTATTTCCAATTACTTATATTATAATTTATGGAAAACGGGTGGTATCAAGTTTATTTCATTGATGCGATTCACTTCGTACCAATCCAAATCTAGTCCAGGATATCCTCCCGCCGTCTGACTTTTGGCAAGAGGAAATGCGGAATTAAAAATAAATTTAATTTACTCGGAGGGATGAAGGAATAGAGGGTAGAACAGGGGTGCGATTGGGGGCAGGGAGGGAAAGACTCCAATCTCCAGGAGACAATCCCTGCCTTATTTGTCTCGCTTAGAGGGTGCATACGAGCCCCGAGGCCCCTGACAAATTTGAGGCTAACACGCCTCCCGTCTGCTATTACGTCGCTAGACCACGTTTATAGGCCTAGAATACATGTAATCCTTCATGTAAATTCAACATTTAAAATGTTCTGTGCAGCAGTAAAGTTTACTTCATCCATTGTATTTTATATGCCAATTGAATTCTTTAATTTATGCATTTTTGGCACACACCTATACATCTATCGTACCGAAGAAAATTCTTCATGCTTAGTATTTCAGTTAGTGACCTCAGAACCATCGAAGCTTGTAATGGCGAGGAGCGCATACTGTCAGGAATGTCCCCTGGCACCCTGGTGCTTATGGGGTGTGCAATCGCGGGCGGCGAACATTTCCCGTCGTTCATTAACATATTAATTTCTTCCTCGAACACTCTTTGAAATTAGTTCAATAGGAACCGAGGGGCGACGTCCATTAGGTTGTCGCCAACGGATGGGTGGGGTGGCGGCGATGACTGGGTAAAAGGCGTCTTAGGAGGGGGGGGAGGGGGCTCCAAAGATCCAATAAAAGTAAATGGAAAACAATTACCCAATTACCCTTCGGGAAAGGGAAGGGAAGGGAGTGGGGGCGAGGCCGCGCGGGGAATATCAAACGGGTGCCGACAGATAGGCGTTAAGTCGATAATGAAAATTCAAAGTGATGGCGAGGAGGTCCTTTCTATCCGGCACCTACCTCACCACACCCCGTCCTCAATATGGTTCCCATGGATTCCCAGAGGCAACAATAGCCTATTAATACCGGTTTATTGGTATAAATTAACTACGGAAGAATGGAATTATCCTACACCTACAGACACAAACCTCCGTTTAGACTGCCATTTTATGTAATTAAAAGTAACATTAGCGCAAACGATTGCCAGTTGTGGAAATCGAATTCAGTACTTTCTCCTTACATTGAAAACTGAAGTTTTTGAATTAGTAACAATTACAAGAATTAAATTTAGAATGATAAAGTTGTATTAAAAATGACAAAATGTATTTGTCCATGTTTAAATGTTTCTCATTTAAATTGAGGTGGCAACGGTCTTCAGTATATTACGGGTAGAATGTTACCCGATAATGGCCGAAAGCGGATTTGGTCAAAAAATTCGATCGAGTGTTATACCAAATTCTTTTGGGGACCACAATTAAATATTATTATTGTATAAGCGGTGACTCTGAACTATAAACCGTTTGGTGGGATCTATGAATATGGACATGTTTTGAGGGCTTACAGGTGCGCCCGGCGGTGTATATTGGCCTAGTTGTGTAGTGTGTGTGCGGTCGTTGTGCGCCGGTGTGTGAGCCCCCCTGGGAAATAACTGGCCCCGGGGGCGGTGGAGATCTTCTTCTCCCGCTCTCTCCTCCTCCACCTCCTGCTCCTCCTCCTCCTCCTCCACCTCCTGCTCGCCTTCTTATAGTCAAATATTTAACTATCTCGCCCGCCCCCGCCCCCCTCGCCCGTCCACCGGTCTGCCCTGGAAGTTGTGTGCCGTCAGCCGCCGCTTCCCGGGCATTATATTTTCATCTGGGCCCCGGGTCGGGGTGTACAACTTCTCCTCGCGATTAAATTGCACTTTTTATTTCTCCCGCAAAAATTTAATACTGTCTCCTCCTCCTTCTCCTCCTTTTTTCCGCCGTTCTGTATCTTTCTCTTGCACTCGTACTTTCCTCTATATTCTGTCTCGCCCCCACTCACACAGCGATCCACCCCCTTCCCCCGGGTCACGTGGCGGCTGTTACTCCCTTGAAATTAACTCCGCCTTTTCTACTTCCAACCGGTAATGTTTCACTATTGGACTCTGTGTTTTCCCAGTTGCAATTTCCTCGCGGACTCTCTACCCGCCGGTCCCGAAAAATCTATCTTTTCTCAAATCATTTATATAAAATTAGTTTTTATGAAAAAAAGAACGATATAAGCTATTTTAAGATTAAATTAAAAAAATAATATTGGGTCAATTTTAAGTATTGTGTGTATTGTATTGAATTTTTTTTAAATAATGGATAAAATTCTCCCAACATTCTTTATTACTAATGGGTCTCTGAATATCTCCAGATTATCCTATAGAAATCAATTCGAGGAGTTCGTTCGCTGGTAACTACTCCCCGATAAACTGCAGATAGGCCGTAGCAATAAAAGTAGTAAAATGCCTATGAATATTAACGATGTTATGAGAAGCCCAGCCTGAAAGGTATTACTTATATCTCGCCGTGTAATTGATCTTTATGTAGTTAATGTGTGCTGGGGCCGTGGGGTTGTTGCCCTCTGCGGAAACAATACTACAAACCTCAATCCTTCGGAGGTATAGCCGTTTTTTGGAACAGCTGACGGATTTTTCCTCGGAAGAATGGAAAATATGGGGTAGCCGAGGGATAGGCTGCGTGATTTAGATGGCACTAGCGTTTAAATAAAGTCCGACATATAGGCGCCATGGTAGCGGGGGGGGGGACGCCAGGTGCGCCACAACAGAGCCACAATTTCTCCCCGCACCATGTTTCCGTCGACCATCCCCCGCTCTCTTCCTCAATGTCTGATTTGGTTGTGCCCCCTCCACCGCCCCCGCTTGCCCCGAGGCATGTCGCGCCCAACCCCAAGACTTATTGGAAGAGGACATACGGGGTTCAATCCCCGCTATCCACCCCAGCCCACCCCCCCCTTTCCATCCACCGACTCCACGGAAAACCAAGGCATGAATAATATCTGCATAAACATTAGGATCGGGCGACGAGACGGACGGTGGCGGCCGGGGGTGGGGCGGCTTGTTCGGAAGTGCGCGGTGGGGGACAGTTTAGTTCAGAAAAGGCGTTTTGTTTTATTCATGCGGCACTTCCGCCCACCCATGCTGCCCGTACACTGTGCTTGGGTGTCTGCGAGTGTGTAGATCGTAAATCATCGGTTATTACGTACAACTATGCCGCCACGTTCAGCTCAAGCAAAGCAATAGTGGATACAAGAGTCTGCAGTAATACTCCCTTTTTGTATCGGAGAATATGCGGAAAGCTTACTACCGCATGGAAGACGTGTCTGTAGTTCAATCTAATGTTTTCGGAAAATGATACGAAGCATAATAGCGTACAAAATCACGTGGAATCTTAAAATACGTACAATTCATATTCGTGAAATTTTATGATAAAAAAATTGCGTATTTTTTTATTTGATTATGTTATAGATATAGTGACTTTCCATAATGAAATACAAAATGGGGAATGTTATGGTTTTGTTTAAATCAGTGTTACAAATTCATACAAAAATACGGCCTGCAGATACATATTTCATAATTCACCATAACTTGAAATTTTGGTTATTCTGAAAGTAATTATTTTTATTAATTTTATAAGTCATTTGAAAATTTGAAATATTCTATATTGTGTATATTCTAATCCCTGTTATTATAGTTAGGTTTTACTGTGGGTTTTGTTCTCCGAATATCACAGTTCCATTGTACGAAATTCACTGAATTTACTGAATTCGCGGGTGCCCGCGTGCTGCGCTTGACTCGCAAGCAACAGAAATGGATAAACAGCAAACTTCGCCTAATTCACAGCCGGGCCTATATTCGACTTTAGGACCTCCTTTAATTCGGGCAATTGGCGGGGCCAAGAGCAATTGTAGATAGGAGCGAAGGGAAAGAAGTGAGGGTGGGTTTGAGGGGGTGGAGGGTGGTATCTACAAAACTGTTTTCACCAGAAGTGTTATTTCCCGTTTGGGCTGGCGGGGGCACCGCCCTTTCCTTCCTTCCGGTTACTCTCTTTCATGTGGCCGGCGGGGCAGTTTCACCGCCCCCGGCCCTGAATTGTAGATTAATTGGGCGCATAGCTAGCGCCCCCTTAACTGCCTAGAGGTTTTAGCCTGATTGCTCGGTGGCTGCGGATGGGGGGCGGATTGGCGGCTGCAGCCAACTCCTTTTCTCCGAGACATTACCGGCCCCTCCGGGCTAAATTATTTAAAAGCTGCCTCCCCCCCCCACTCCCACCACCACCCCGTTTAATTGGCGAAACAACAACAACAACTGAGCCGCTCACTCCCCGTCTTATATAATTGCGACGTATGTATTATTCAGATCTCTCCCGCCCCTTAGATTATTTATGCAATAGATGTCTACTGTGTCTTAGTTCGCCCAACTGATCCGTCGAATTTTACTGATTCCAGGTAATTCTACTGAAATCCGTTGAGGAGGTAAAATTTCAAATCTACTCGGGTGATATTTCCGCTGAAGCAACACAGAGGCGAGACAAAGGTTTTTGTCGGTATGCCAAATTGAGAATCGGTACTTTTATAAAGTTTCCATGTTTAGTAAGAAAAAGGAAAATTTTACTGAGGAGAGCTAAAGGGGCCTGTTTTTGTAAATTCGGTTGTGGTTCCAATTTCAGTTCACAACGTACACGTAAATTCAGGTAAAACAGTGTACGATATGCACCGTCCCGAAACTGGCTGTACATTTAGAACTACCCACATATATTTTTCGTCATTACTGAGTATTCTGCTATTGCAGAGATGATTTTTTAAAAGTTTTATTCATTAAAAGAATTAATTGTGTGCGTGAGGAACTGAAATAACACGGTCCGTTGGGACTCCGTGAAAAATGTTACCTGCACGTTAGGTCCGGCAACGTTCAGAAACGTAGCAGCTTCTGTGTTTCATTTATTTTCAAACGAAGCTCGTTATCCTAGTCAAATTTCAGAGGCGAGTAGGGGCTCGTTAATTCGACACCGGGTCTCAATTAAACGGTCGGAGGGTCATCGCCGGCGCCTCGTACAGCGCTAATTAAAAATTATTCATAATTACTGCCAAGAGCGGGAGAGGGTGGCAGGAGAATGGCGTAGGTGGAGGGGGGGGGGCGCTTTAATGGAATTTCAGGGAAGGACCGTTGTTGGGGGTAGACTTCTATTCAAAATAAATGGGGAGATCGGTGTCGACCCCTCCATTAGGCCTGGCCGTGGAGGGGGTTAAAAGTTTGACGGTACTCCGAGGGTTGGAGGGGGTAATTGATTTCATCGCATCTCCTATTATGTTTAACCCGCTCCACTCGCCCCCACCCCACCCCCACCCCGACCGGTTCCGCCCTATTTCCGATATCGGGGGTAAAATTGCGGGGCCTCTCTTTTATTCGGTCAGATTCTGCAGCAGGTGAGAGTGGATCGTTTATTTGAAAATATCCGGGCCCCGGAAAGGAAGTTTGCAGATTCGCGCCTACAGTACTCCGGCCTTAGACAATGGCTTTTGTCACACTAAAGATACAAACTGAGTTCTGGAGTATAAATTTTCTTATCGGAATTACTGGAAGAGGAAATATAAACAATGACATTATTAGGTCGTAGACGTCCGTATTATCGAGTTTCTTCATTCCGCCAGAGTTAAAGTTCTAGGTGGTGGAAACGACCGGTGAGAGAGGATTGAAGCAGCTGAGGATTCGGTGGGCGAGTAATTAAAAATGATTTATTGTTAGCCGAAACGGGCCCGAGCCCTGTCTCAGACTAATGGGGTTTTAACAGGGGGTTCCTCCACAACCGAATAAATGGACGATGCAACTTTTGCCAACGGGGGAGGTTTTCCGATCTTCGAGCTTGTTCGGAAATCTACTAATTATTGGAGAGATTAGCGCCTGACAGTAATTACTTGGTTGCGTTTTTTAATGAATTTATTTTGAAGCGTTTCCACTTTTATAATTACGATCCCCGAAATAATTATTATCCCCATGTATATATGCAAGTATATCAAATTCACCTTTTAATAAATAAAGATGGGATTTTTGTGATTTAGTACATCAAGTGTACCGAAATTTCTTGTATAGGCGTTACAAAATTATATACTACTAGATACCGATTTCTCATACCCCACAGGGGTGGTATAGTTCTAGTTTGTATGAAAAGGTTAATGAGGACAATGCCCTAAATAGATTTCACGGTCTCTTGGTAGCGGAATCCACCACCCGATTGATCAATCCCCTAATTATGGAATTGATCCTCTCTTCTTTTTTCGAGAGCCTTTCCGGAAACTGCCCCAGATATACGCTAAGTGTTCCTAGCTCTAATAAAAATCGACCGGGCTCGTACCGATGAATCTCTCCCCCCTCGTTAAGATGGGATAACTGTGGCGAGCACCTTCGAGATGCCCCTAGAGGCGGCCCGAGTACCATTTGTATGCAAATGTTTCTAAAGTTCGGATTTCACCAAAATAACAGTACACCTTTGAGGAGGCCGGGAAGGATTTCTTTAATTCATTCGGTACTTTGGAATAATTGAAAATAATTTGTTATCCTTATTAGATGAGTATGCGCTACATTCATTATTCATTGTATAAACAATATATATTTTATGTATAAATGAAGAGAAAGGTTATTACACTATTTGGAACTTTATAACAATTTATTTCCCTTGAAAATTGAAGCTATTATTATTGATGTCATTTACTGTCATATTTCCACTTTCAAAATTCGAAAAAAATGATAGGGTATCTTATATATAATTCTGATATAGGGCCCCCTCTCGTATCTTAAATTTTTCATTTCATCATATAATATTGAGGGTTTTGATATACATGATATTTTTAAGGGGATAAATTATTTTTTTCATCCAATATTTTCCTTATCTCTTTCGTCTACCTAATAATATATACTATTATTATAATACTATTATTATAATACTACTCTCCAGAAGCCCCTCTTTGGTTGGTCTATGTAATACACTACGTAAATAAAATGCATTATGTACCAACAAATTCGTTACAATTTTCCAGCACACATGACAGTGACTGTCGTTTATTTGTTAACTATTATTTGTCCAGCCTCTATTAGTCTGTACTTAAGATGTAAGAATTTTCGTGTAGCGAGTTATGAACGACGTATATTTTAATAATGACGCCAAGCGTGGAAAGTGAGTAGAAACGTTCCGCAAACATTCAGTCGAGGAAAGGTTTATTACACAAGTTATTAATTTAGTAAAGTTACTCTGCGAAACTCTTTCTTAGGACGTTGGTCCTCCAATTCGTCTGGGGGAAATTTAAGGTTCTACCCGGTAGAGAAAGGGAATTAGCCGAAGTAATAGAGTTTTAAATTGGTGCCTATCGGTGGAGCTCGGAGATACTAATGTCGATAATAAATATCACTTATTAAACGCGGGGAGGGAGGCAGTAATTTAGAAGGCCATTAGCCCGGGACTAGGACGTCGACAGAGGGAGGAAGAGGGAGGAACAGGAATCCGAATTAGTGGCCCATTCCAGGCCGGGGAAGATGAATTCATTACAGCATGAATCTTCTTTATGGCTTCTTCGAGAGTGAGGCACCGCTCTTCTGCATTATATCTTGTTTTCAAATTTGGGCCTAAAGCGCTCGGTGTAATGAAAAGTGGTATGCGTCGGGGACGTTTGGAAGAGAAACACCAGTATTCGGACTTAATTATTTTCTGAAGGTTCAAATTATAATATACGCCTTACACAATTCTGTATTTTATTTAGAATCGTTCTCTATTTTGTATCGCATTAGCCAAATAAAAAATATTAGCATAATCTCTCGCACACACCAGAGGTGCACCCGTGTATGGACCCAGCGAAGTCGAGGCCCCATTAACTGCACCCAACATACAGAACAACTACATGCTCGCGTGTAACATTACACAATACCCCTTCCACAATTACTGAGGCATTAACAGTACACACCTCGGGGCTACCGTACCCGAGAAGGGTTTTACCCAGAAATTCGGAGACATTGTTCTGTGCTAAATACCGTGACATAATGGCGATATATTAGACACTAAGAACTACATAAAAAATTCAGTTAACTATTTCCTAAGGTTCCGGCAAACTAACTTTATTTATTAAATGTTTGATGTCGAAAAATGGCTTGCAACCCCTGAGGGAAATATACGAGAGTATATATTTTTTATTTTGCGAATCTACATTGGCCGGCGGAGCGCATTATTGAGATTGGCTGGAATTTCCAGTGGAGCGGCGCCGCGTCCCCCATTTGCGTACGGCCGTTATGCGAAAATCGTCCTGTTTTATTCGTTTCATCTTGTTAAAACGCAGTGAGCTCTCCGGCCGTTAGACTGGTGGAGGCGTGTTTAGGGCTGTAGAATGTTACGGTGCGGGGACTTGATTGGGGCCGGGCGTTCTTACTCCAACCTAATATCCGTAGTCGGGCCCGGCTTCATCTTATCCGCGGCTCTATGGTCCATCGGCCGGTCCCGGGACTAATAACGGATCGGCGGGCGGTCCGCCCCCGCCCTACGGTCTCGGATTTACGGCCGAGTTTTATCTTACGAGCGGCTTAGCGGAGAGGGGCGGGCGCCGCTTTATCAATTGGGCGGAGCCGCTTTTGTCACGTTCTGTCAATATCCGACTCGTATAAAATTTACGTCTGAAATTTAACATCGTTCGATTAGCACTAATTGCCTTATTTGGATTGAGCATTAAACACAACGGGTAATATACCTAAGTGTTATTCGGCCCAGTGTGAAATACATTTAGGCAAAGGTTGAGCTTATGAAAAACAAATTTATAGCTATTATTTAACCATGAAATTCTACATCGAACTTTGTATTTTATTTATCACCCAATTGTCAGTGAGTTTATTATTAATATTATTACTAACGCGAGTCATATAAATGACTACTTTTATAAATAATATTGATTATGACAATCAATTGTAACAACTATTCATTGATGTGTCGGCCAACACGAGAAAAACCAAAATCGCAGGAAAGACATATGAGGGTTTAATGCAACCAGTAGAAATGACGGATGGAACTTTTGAAGACGTAGAAAAGGAAGAAAAATAAAGAGATCAAAGGCAAAAAGGCGTGGAAGAAAAGAGTGAGGGGTGTCACCCCCGTGTTATGCAAGAGCGAGGCGGAATGAGCGTAAGATGGTGCCGGCGAAAAAGATGGAATGTCAGTGCCGGAGTGAAGGAGTTTTATTAAGCAATGAATAAGAAAAGGTAGTAGTCTGGAGGGGGAAGCCGAGCAACTGAATTGTTCATTTCTTCAGCGCGTCAAACCCAGGAGGAAGGAGCCACCCACCCCACCTTAAAATTACAAACGGAGAGCAGAAGGGGCCCCCGCGGTTACCGGCACGGAAATAAGATTTTTTCTGGTTGACACTTTAATTCTTCAATTTCTCGCACCTAACACGCGAACATAGTAAATAGATTTTATCTGAATTTCGGCTGAAATAAGTGAATCATAAAACAGTTTTACACCTAAAGGCATGTTTCATTACAGTTTCCTTGTCCTTTTTGTGCATTGACCTCAGTTGGTACTTGGTTATTCCTTATTTATTTACATACTGCTGTTTGGAACTCCCAAGTTCCAAAAGAATTCCTCCCAAGGAATTACACTGAAGAATATATATATGTGGGAATTGGAACGAAGGTTTATCCACTCCTGAAACCCTATAGAGCACTCAATTTTCCCCAGTATATGAAGGCGTGGTTTTTTCAACCCCGGATCGATTCCGATTTATCGTTTCACGACTGGCAAACTTTAATGAGCATTAATAATTAAATTGAAGCATAATGAGCGAAGGTACAACGCGAATTATACCTAACTTCCGTTTGTATAAAATAATAGTCGAGATGGGAAGAACCTCGATTAGTAGTGGTTGCCCCCTAATATTCCAGGGATTTTCAGACGGTATTACGTAATCCCGTAAGAAGTTAGCTAGTGATAAATTGGAGGTTATTTAAATTATATCCGACGCATTCGCAGAAATTCATAGACCTAGCTAAGAAAAAATGATATGGTAATAATAATGAGTGCGCGAGTATCTAATTGAGGCTCATAGGAAACAAAGTGGTGACTTGGCTGCTTAATTTCAGCCTGGAAGTCGCCTCCTCTCCAATTTCTGCTCTATTAAAATGTTCTTCCTTATTTTTCCCTCTACCGCTCGGGGTTTTCGCCCCCTCTCTCCCGTCCCTCTAATCCCATTCCTGCTCCGCCACCACCCTCTGCATCGCCCTCCGCTCAGACACTGTTTTAATTAATTTTCATCCCCCCCCGCCCAGCCGCTTCCCCATCTCTCTTTCTCTCCCAGTTTCTTCCTTTTGTCAGTAGTCCACACGCTCCTACTTACTCTCTGTTACGCTTCCTCTTTTCTCGGTAGGTTCCGCACAATTTTATTTATTGTGGCGAACGCAGACCCGAAGAGGGTGTCGATTCTTTGGCGTGGACCTAATGGATTCCGGTTATGCGGCGTACGGCGATCGCTAGCAACAAGTTGTCACGCGGCATCGACTGCCCAGGAGAAACCGTAGGGAGAAACAATTACTAGTTGGGATTTTCTAAATGACTGTTCCGTAACCGAGAAATAGGTCTCTGAGTAGCGTGCCGAAATTATTCGAATCAGGCCTAGAATAATGTAGACTTAGGCGGGTTTTCTTATTGCCTCTTGATTCTAATATAATTGTTGTTCGGACTGAAATCTGTCTCCTAATCAATTTTTTTTAATCTCTCGAACCTTTTCTGTTTGTTCGGCTACGGGAATCTGCTGGATGTCCCTCTGGAAAATCCCACCAGAAACTAACCAATTGTCGATATCGGAACAGAAAAGTTGTTTATTTGGGGTTGACTAATATTCTTATGTCAGCTGATTAAATCTGAATGTCCTACCTCGGTGCTTCTTGTGTTTGTATTTATTATAGACTCAGGGTATACAACCAATAGACTATCCTAGGAGGGATAATTTATTCAAAGTAAGTAATTATATTTGCATTCTGTTGGGATGCGAAACCGGTATTATTTTAACTTACGTTCATATCGAACCTAACCAGGGTGTGTTTGGAAGGAGGTGAATAATCCGCGGACGCCCGTGTGGGAAACCGGGCCGAACTCCGTCCTGTTGAGTATGCGCCCAACGTCTGAGCATTGCTCACGTCACCGGTGTACAGGGTGTATAACTAAATTCGATGGCCGGGGGGGTGTCTCAATTTCCCTACGCGGCCCCAGCCAGCCAGGAGGCCTGCCCTCCCCGGCCATCATTACACCTTGTGTTCTTCCGCCTTTGCTTCACAAAGCTCTCACGTATCCCTAGGGGTACGCGCACTCGCACACGCACACCCAGAGGGCTGCCTTTATTCCGTCTCCGACTTTCTGTTCTTCTAATCAAATCCGACCTCCGTGTACCCGTGTGTGTTCCCCCGCCTCCTCCCTCTCCCTTTTGCCCCGTCTTGTTCTCACAATTCCCCCTCCGCGGCGATGGGCCCTTCTTTTCATCCCTTCATCTAATTTTCGCGCGTGCAAATTACGTTTCGGGCCGTGTAAAAGGTTTACCTTGCTTTAAGCCTCGAGTGATTAAGTCGTTTGGCCTCGTCCGTCTCCTTCAGACCGACGCTCCCCTTGACTTCGGCCCGTTACCTATTTTGAAACACGATACACCTTCTCCTTTCAACCGGTAAAACCCAGCGAACTTTGTGCCTTTGAAAAACATCGGATACCCGAGACCGTCAAATTTACAAAATTAATATCCGACCTAAATTCTGTTCTACAAAAGCTGTCGTCAAATTGAAACTGTCCTGATATCAGATTTACAATAAATGCGCGTTGGCTTAATTAACATTCATAGTCGATACACAGTGTAATGTGCAGGGGGAAATCCAATCATATAAAGGCCCTATAAATTTGTACTATAGTTAATAAATTGGTCCGTAAATGTAATTAAGCGTTGTCTCTCTTTCATTGAACACAGGCTCGTGTAACAAACTGTGGCGGATCATGCGACCTACAATTCGCCCGATACATTTTTGATTACTTTTCTCTCGGAGCACTCCAATAAATGATTCGAACGGACGGTAAATCTTTTATCACTCGTGCGTGTGTTATTTCCACGCTGGTATTTTTTGGAATACTTGGCAACAATTTACTTCGTCCTGTTTGTCAGGAGCCAGCCGAACGGCGGTACAACTTTACTTGCGGTAATTTGAAGGCCCTCCGAGGGACACAAACTATTAGTTGGGGCCCGGTAGTTGCAGTTTATAGTGTCCCTTTGCTCAATTGGTGCGAGCCCCAAACTCTCCGCGTGCCCCCAACAAGTTGCATAACTTTAATAGTGGCGGAGCCATTACTTTATCTCCTCATGAATTATTAAAAGCCTATTTTATGCCCATCGAAGGCTGCTTGCTTACTCCGATTGGCCGTTGTGTTATAATTGAATACTGGTTCTTTCACGCTATAGATGATTTAGGCTATTCACTACTATGGAATATGGAATTGATTCTGCTACAGGAAAAGCCACTCAGAACATAATCAGAATTTATAGACTTAAATATACTTAAAGCTTTATAGAATATTATATATAAGTATATATTATTTCTTAATTCGATACCACAAAAATATAATTCTATTAAGCAGTGCTTACTAGGTAGATAAGGTAGATAACAGTACAATTTTTATAATCTCGTGGAGTAAATTTATCAAAAGCACATAAAGGGTTAAAGATGTTTCTGTACAGAGTTTCATATCATTTTCTCGCCAAGTGTACGATATTCTTATTGGTTTAAATTTATATTAGTAAAACTGTTATAATATAAAATGACGATAATAGAACTGAGGAAGTTGAGATATTTCGTAAATCGTTCGTGTTTTCCAAACAGTTTGGTTGTCGGAACGACACCTAAGAACCTGGGGGTAGGTTTTACGGTCACCGTTCTGACTCGCCTTCGAGATTAAGTACAATATTTACAACGGGGGAATTTGTGGACTATACCGCGTTTATCACCTACGACTCAGGGCGTTTACGAGTGTTTACAGGCCAGACTTTAATCAAGCCCCGTGGGACTTAGCGCCGCTCCTTGATATAGAGCCCCTGAGGGACCCTCTCAATGCCTTCTACTTGCTTTCTGAGCACCGTTTTTTTACGTCCGCTCCACCCGCCCCGTCCATTTACTTTCTGTTCTACCTTCCTGTTATGGACGGTTCCACTGAACGGCAGAGACCAGCCGATAAGACTAACGAGTGTATTTTGCGGATACCAGTACTTTTCAGTCGTGCGCCGCATAAATGAGTGTATTCCTCTTGAACCATTAATTTTACGGACCTTAACAGAAAACCAAACGCAAAATTTCGCTCCTTCGGTATCCCCCCTCGTATGTACCATTATTGTTGAAAGTGTTCCGAAGTGTTAAAAGTATCACTGCGAGCTAACTAGATATATTTTTACGGGATTCATGTACCTGTCTTTTCAAATAGTTATCTTTCTTTATTGTTGTTTAGGTATTTTGGCTTCTCCTTCTTACTCAGTCAGTGTCGCCGCAAGACCCTAATGACTGGCATGTATTGCCAGGTTCAATAATATAAAACCAGTGATTTCTTGCGTAATTTTTACGATCTCAACGATATTTCTGTACAGAAATTGGGGATTCTACAAAGTTTAGCTTAATCGCTCTTGGCTTCAATGACGGCGCCAGTCAGTTATCGAATAACTCAAATCAGTTATTGTTAATCCTAATAACCGGGGTTTTACGTCGGGCGAGTGGCCGTGGCGGGGCTAAGATTTAAGATGGGGCTCCGTTCTGACTCATCGGAGTGCCCCCCTCCCCCCCTCAGCTTCATCCTCGTTCCCCCGCGATAAATTACACATTCATTGCCGGGCGGCAGCTCGGTGACATTTTATTGTCGGGAGGGACGAGAGGAAGTCGTAAATAAATGTTAAATGAACCGCAACTCGCGCCCAGTCTCAGAAATAAAAAAAAATATCTTTTCCGCCCTTACAACCCGAACCGGCGACCCCCCGAGTCTTAGGGACCATCAGGGCTTACGAGACGAATAAAACTGGGGCCCGCTCGATTTTATTAGTTCTCAAAGAAATATACGACGACTCCGAACGGCCCTTCGGTTTCCGGGCGCGGTCTTCCGGACCTCAAAGAGGGCCACGAGCCTGAGGCACCCACGCTTATTACCAGAAGCTTGTCAAACGAACATCATTGCCAAAAATATCTATAAAATTACAAACGTTGGTTGAAAATAAGAATATCCGTGTTGGAATATTCAATAAATTCTAATAAATGCATTATATTAATCCGATCAGTGTTCTATATATATCTTAACGTACTGGGCCAGGCACCTAAACGTCGACTCGAGTCTTAGTTTTCAAACGATTTGTGTGTGCGGTATATGAATAATATGAAAACACTGGATGTAGATTAACTAAGAGCCTAAGAGAGAATAACAGTGAGTATATATACCTCTGTTTTAATCGGTTGAAATTTTTAATTGAAGGACGATTCGGTCCACCGTTGCGATTCTAATCTGGGTCCGACTGTGACCAATAAACTAAACCTGACCCCAATCGCCAGTTACTTCTGAAAAGGGAATTCGAACAAAATTGTTTGTAATATATTTGATAGTAGTTCGGGCTTGTAATTGTATAGTATAAATAGGATTTGAGATTGAGAACGCGAACCCCCCCTCAGTTTGTTTCCTCAATTGGGTAATAGGGAAGTAGTGAAGGAAGCGATCGTTTGGGCGGGACGGCCGTCTACTTTTCAATTACGCACTGGATCGGCGGTTACGCACTTAATTCAATGGTTGACTGGATTTAAAGGGGGCCAAGTGCGGGCTCGCCCTTGGTTTGTCTTGGGCTGGCGGAGACAGCCTCCCAATTATACATTGCAGTGAACGGGGCCCCTACCCCCTCTGCTACCTTTCGTCGGATGCGAGGCAGCCCCGACAACAACAGAGGCCCACTTATTTGGCCGAAACTCAAGTCCCGTTCTCCCCACTCGGTACCCTCCTCACCCACCGTCACCTGGTTCGGGGGGAAGATCCCCCAATAAGTAGGCTTGTGCTCGACGTCTTTCAAAATTGAATATATAATTTGACTGGTTGTAGAATTTGAAGGACGGACCAAATCCAATGTTACCGGCAATATATTCGGCGTTCTTAGGTTTAAAAATTGACTGTACATGGGAATGTTCACTAACGGTGAAATTAAGAGAGAACGTCGCCAATTAAGCCACGATTGATTTGATTGTCACAAGATAAATCACAAAGGGGATGTATAGCAGTGTCCATCCGTCCTTCTTGCCATTTTTGCACCGTCGGAGAATAATTTTTTGTCGGCCTCCGCCTCGAGTCTTAAATTGGGCGGACGAAGGGAGCCAGGAGCTAATATCCGGGGCGTCGGGCGGGGAAGTGGGCGAGGAGTCCCGACGTTCCAAGGTGGATTGCCCGCCTAGTTCCCGAGGGATAGTCAGGAGGGGAGGTCTGTGTTTTAGCCCTTCTTTGTTCTTTCACCCCACCCCTGTCCGACAAGAACAATGGTAAACCGCGGGGGAACAAGAGCCGGAACATTTTGTATTTGGCGCTGTGAGGGGATCTTTTATTTTTTACTTTTAGTCCCCCCTCCCTCTCTCCGAAAGCCCCCCGACCCTTCTCCTCCCTCCGTGGCTACCTTCAGCCTTCTCTACCAGCACAAATAGCTCTTGTCGGTAGTTAGTCATCAGTAGTGAACCGCTCAACCCCCCACCCCTCGCTCGCCCGTTTCCTACGGCCTTAACAATTGGCGGGGCGGTTGTGCGGGGGGTGGGGCCTAGACTGATATTTGGAGCTTATAATGGCTCGGTGAGAATGAACGCTAAAGAGGAATGAAAGGGAAAAAAGTTGTTCATCCCTGTTTCTGAATAGAACTCTCCCCCCTTGTACCTCTCGCGCTCTTCCCGATGTTTACCCCAGAGATGAAATAAAAGTGCATTTCCAGTCCACCCGACAATAATCTGAAAACAAAGAGTGCCGAATTTATACCGGTTAAAGTTTTTCCGTTCTCTTTTTTACTCTAGTGTATTCGGTGGAAAATTTCGAAGATTTCATTTGGTCCAATTTTAAAAATGAAGTATAATATAAGGGAAGTTATGATTAGTGTGATTTTATGTTTCCCCTAATTTCTCCCCATCGGTTACGAATGCAAATCGGCCGCAGACCCTAAGTATTCTGTCAGGACTATCACTACGAGATAGGAATGAAAATGAATGATGATGACCCGGATACTGGCTAGATAAAAAGTCGTGCAGCTATTTGAGATCTCACTCGTAATCAACTCAAATTCGCATTTGACTGAAAAGTACAATGAGAAGTCCCGGTAATCGAATACATAAACATACACCCATAGACACAGTGTGTCATATGCTGGTGAGTTTTTAATAATAAAAGAATAATTAAATATAATTGCCAAGTGAACTGAGCTTGCCCTAGCTAGATACATTTTTTAAATATTATTTTTAAACGTGCAAAGGGTTTGTAGGCTTAGAAAACGATTCTCCCACTCGAACAGGGGGTAATCTGACGCCGCATTCATAATTCACTTCTTTATTTAGCTCACGGCTTGGATGGTTTTTTAATCCACAAATGTCGCTACGAGACCTGTTTTAGTAAAATGAGATTACAATGTTAAATCACGATGTATTGGGACGGCCAAACTGGCAAAATTAAATGGCAAGCTTTCAGCTTCAGATAAATCACCGACCTACGCTGTGATTTGCCCTCTGAACAAAAAAGATCACCGCTTGACCAGTGGATTAGCTTAAATGAATAAAATAAATCATCAAAACAAATTTACATTATTATGTTATTTCTTATTACAATTTTAATTAGGAATGTTCTACTTACCTATTGTACTCGGCTCACCCACCATTGTATTGCAGGTGCGGTTAAGGGGTAATATGATAAGGATATCATAAAGGTGGCCCAAGGGTTGATTATGATGCTTCTTACATATTATAGTCGATTGTATGTTGTAACTTAATATGAAATTAATAATTTATGGAATCAATTCCATTTATGCAATGTTATGGAATTTATGGAATGTTATGGAATCAAAACATTGACATCCCTCTCCGATGATTACCTTTACCTGAAACGTGTGAATAAGATCCTAATTAACCTCGTACTGACTAATATAGTTGTAAATTTTGCACGGTGATGGAAGCAATTATTCTATAAAGCGAATGTAAGGTCTCCCTTTCTCTCTCTCTCTCGCCCGGGTCTCTACCGCGCAGTTGTAAAACTTGCTGTAAAATATTATTGTACAATATAAAGCAGTGTTTAGGGTGGTTATACAGGTTTAGGGTGGTTCGGGACAGCGCGGTCTTGGAAATACATTAATGCCGGCGATAACAAGAGCATCATTAGTCTAAGTAAGATATAATTGTGTTATAAGAAGAACGGGCCGTGGAAGGCGACGGGTATAAAGACAAATGCGAGGCCGCTCTGGGAAGAGGCGGAGTCCAGACGGCGGGATTAAATTCACAAATGTCGCTTTGAGTATGAGCCCCCTTCCCCTTGAGTGAATTGGATATCTCTACATGTTGCGAGATAAATTATACTGAATCAAAAACGCAAACGAAACGTCCGGATATTAAGATTCTGCTAATCAACTCAGTATTTTGAACTCAGTATTATGCTAAATTCAAATTTACAACAATGTTTTTTCTCTTTTAGTTATTAAATATTTATTTTTAGTATCTTCTTAGGAGATAATTTGCAGATAATATTTTTAACATGCATGAATGGAATAAAACACGTATAGAGGTTCCCGGGTATTTCTTCATTCATATTCAGTAAAGGTGGGGAAAATAATCGGGAATATATTTTGCAAACTGTTGCAATGCTTTAGGCATTAATTTCTGGGACTATTAACGGAAAGCAGTTTGCCGAACTGCACTAGTTCTTGGACTCCTTTATTAAATTTTTACATCACACAGGTGTGCACTACATTCTCGTTTAGTATGGACCGTTTCATTCCAATGCGGTGCCCTATGCGGGGATCGGCAGAACTGAGCCCTAAAATTATAAATCCACCCGGCACGGGTCTCAGTGGCAATGGGAAAAAACAAGTTCCCTGAAATCTGTTTAGTATGAGAATAAGAGGGAAGAGAGAAAAACATTCCTCGTCGCGATTTCATCGACTCGCGGTGATTAAGAGATAAAAGTTGTACAAAGGAAGAGGGGAAAGATTGAGGGAAGTTTACTTGAAAATAAAAGAAAAAACGAGAAAGAGGAAAAAGGAAGGATTCAAATTTGTAACAATTAAAAGGACGCCGAAGGCTCGTCATGCCCCACCCTTTCCCTCCTCGGCCATCTGGCCGATGTTAACATTTAATTGAGGAGTGAATCTTTCGACTGCTGCAGCGATGGGGAGGAGGTTCGGATTGGAGGTCCCACGTACAATTAAAATGGAATGAAGTTGTTGTCGTGTGGGTGGGGGCAGGCGGGCTTAATTGCTCGTTAAAACGCGAACAAAGTTTTGGCCACCCCTCTACTCCCCGCTCGATCCGAGACCCACTCCTCTTACCACCCTTAAGGCCAAATGGGAGGCGAAAGCGACGCTTGTTTATAGAAACAACCCTACCGCCTCCCTACCGTCATCGAGTCCCGTTATTGAAGGGAACAGAGTCGAGTACAAGCCCGGGTGGGGGAGGGGGAATGTTTTTTTTTATTCTCGCAGACCGCTCCGTTTTAATTATTGGACAATTTCCCGTAATCACCGCCGGAGACCTTTTCTTGTGCAAATGCACGAGATCCTTGTTGGAGATTTCATTGTCATTATAGCTGAGTTTTGTGACGGGTTATTGATGCTTGACACATATAATAAGGTAAATAAAACATTAAAATAAATACCGTGAAAATATTATCAGTGGTACCGAGTGGTTTTTCCCCATTTAGTTAAATGTAGTAAATAGATCTTGTCGGAAATTATCTCGATGTGACAGCATCCCTTTCATAAACATTGTACTGTGTTGTTTCCCGAGGTTGCAAAAATTAGAATGAATGAGAAAAATTATTATCATAATAAAGACCTCATTTTATCTCTTTTTTCACCCCTTCGCCGTCGTAAGTAGCCCCCTCCCGGGTCGTCCCTTATATCTCTGTCTACTCGGAAGGCTTATTCCCGAGAAAGGCGAAAGGTTGAGGAAAAAATAGAAGTCTTCCCTGCTTCGGACTCACTCTCTCTACCTCTCCCTCTTCCTATCCCTCTTCTCCCTCCGTGCCCGTAAGAGTTGAAGGCGGTGTATAATTCTTCCGCCAGGGGTTTTGGGTGGAAGGAATGGAGAATCATTATAGCGGCGGGTTAGAGTAGAGCCCCACCGAGATTTATTGCCGTTGAAGACTTTGAATTTTTATTCCGGTCTCCGGCGCCTTTCCCTTACCTCCTCGGCTAGGCACCCGAGAAACCCAATTTTGGATAGCGGGTCAGTCAACGCCCTCGTGGAACGTTCGTGCAAAAAAATATCCAGACCGTTCACGGGCCTAATCTATCGCCTAGAATATTATTCGTAGTGAAATTACACAACGTGGGAGTGCAATTGATGTTCCAGATAATTTATTCTTTAACATTTATAAAGAGAACAACATTTCTGAATATCTTCACCCAATCTTCTAACGTTAATAAATTAACAGTGAAACAATAAAAACTAAACAAAATTTTTTAAATAATTTTTTAATAATTAAAACTAACAAACTTTGTATTAATTACTAAAATATTAATACTAACATTATAATTGTTGTTGTCAGGGCACCCGATGCCACCATTTCCAAATTTTGGATACCATTATTTCATGGATATACATATCCTAAGAATATATTTAAAAATATTGACTAGGGTTGAATTGTAAAATTATTGATATACGGTGCCAGTTTAAATCTCATATTTCTCTTTACGGCGCTGATGCAAAGCCCGCCTGACCCGCCCGCTTTGCGTTTCTAGCATTAGGCGCCGGATGATAGTAACGACTCGAGAACATTTCGGCTCGAATATTTTCCTCCGCAGGATGCGCACTCTTATTCCACGACACTAAATGTCTAGCAACAAAATTAAAAGGCGCTTAGAAAGATGAACTGGCCTATTTATCAAGCATAAATTGCCACCGTCTCCGGTAGTGGAAACATTCCCTACGAAATAACCATTAGGCGAATAGACTATTACTCCTATTGCACCTAGAAAGAACAAAATAATGATAACGAAAACTTTCATAAGTCTCATACTCAGTTTTCCATTTAACGATTAGAAATAGGTCTTTTACCAGACCTGTTTGGCCCGCTCGCCATCTTCAGTAACAGTGCGAGTCATTTTGGAACGCTTGTGGGGCACACTGTTTGCACTGTCACTTACTTCACTTAACTGTTCCACAGTAAACTGGTGTAATTCACTCCTAGGAATGCGTTTTCAGTCAAACTGCTGGGAACCGGAATGGTCGGATCAGTTAAGAGTTACTTTTCGACGTAACCCTAATTGGGGAGGGGGCTTAAGCGCATGAGACCAAAATTGATATTAGGCAAATAAAGGCCGGAGTTTTAATTTGGGCCGGTCGTTGGAGGGCGGGAGGGCGGCCCACCTAAGGTCAACAACATTAACCCCGTGCCAGGCTCTATTCACCCCTTTTTTCAGCCCCTCATGGCCCTATTGCACTCCTTTCAGGACCATAAAAAATTCAATGCTTTCCCGCTTCTCCTACCCTCTCCCCCCACCATTTTCTGGTTCCCTATCATTCTGTAGTCAGGAGGGAGGCGTTCCTACCCACACTTCCGACTTCCCTGCAGCGCATTAAATGAGATGTTACCGCCGACGTAATGGCCCCGACGTTCGTCGACTAGACGACGATAATTTTTACTCCCTTAAAACTCTCTAGAATATTAATTAAAATTAAAATTTTGTATTTTATACTCATATTCTATAATATGGGATGTCCTAAGTATGATAGAATAATCTTGTATTTCATCCGGACAGTACTCCCGAATAGTTCATTAGGACCCCTTGTTTTTCACTCCTGGCCAAATGAATACAATCCTAGTGGTTTTATTATACCTAGCTCTTTGCTACTCTTTAATATTAGTTTCTAAAGTGGTTAATTTATTCTGCAATTTTTTTCTCCAGAAATTATCTTCATTTATCGTTCAAGATAATTTTGAAACTCAATAATCAGCAGATTGAATTAAATGAATTAAATTCACATACGTCTTACGTATTTATGTTTAGTTGTGTTAACTAATATATACACATACATATGTAAATAGCGTGCACTTTTTAATTTAAGTCCGTTGACCTTTAACCTAATATAATTCAATTCTTGAGGCACCGGTACTGTTTGAGGATTATTACGAGTGATTATTATTTACCGTTTAATAAAATGACTATCGGCAGTTAATTTGTTCAGTTAAGTTCCAATTTGGTATTGCTGGCGTCGTTAAAGCGAATTAAATTTTTTCTATGAGAGCGATTCTTTTCTGTTTGCTTATCATTTCCACGAACCCCAACTAGACCCGGGGCAAACACGCGAGGCTTGTCGTACCGACCTATAATAACTCAAAGCTGCGTTTAACCCTTTGTATCAGTTTTAAAATATAATTTGTCCGTAAATATGAAAAAAATAATTGAACGCATTACGCGATTATTTTCATTAATATAAAATAGTAAAACGATAATTATATTATAACACTCAACTGTTTAATAAAAAATAACTGACAAAGCGGATTGTATGATATTAGATTAGGTTCTTTGGAACCTTTAAAATGAACCGTTTTCAAATTACTTTCAAATGAAATTAAACCATAATTGTACAGACTACGCACGCTCTAGAATTTGATTAATAAATAAATTACTTTTCAACCCGTAAACAGTAATTACACTGAATATTTAATATCGACTGCATAAAATCTTAAGTGACCTCCCTACCGACAATAAATCTGAAGGCGATTTTCACAGGATAGTTTGAGGTATAAAAAGGGTGAAGTTGAGGAAGCCTTCATTAAATCTTAAACAATTGACGAAGTTGTGACATCTTTAAAACGAATAGATACGACTTGTTTGCTAAAAAAGACAACTGATTACTAAGCACTAACACCAACAGGCTCTTGTTTCTAATAGAGCAGTAACTTTGGATTGTTTATAGCTATGGGCGGCAGTTTATAGACTAAACTAAATGTTATCATAATATCAAATTAATTTTAATTTAATTTAGTAATTTTAAAACTTGGTAACATCTCAAAAGAATTCTTAAATAAAATTAAATATAATTTATAGTTAATTCACTGTACATAAATCACAGTTTTCACGATTTACGCATATAGTACATTACTTTCAAATAAGAGTGGTTTAATACGTTTTGAAATGCGTTTCTGCGGTGAGTCGTGTATCTTCTCCCGAATCCCCCGGAGGTTTTCAGAATTATTCGTCGCGTCTGGTAAATCCCTGCGGGTTTCTCTCTTTCCCTCTCGCTCGGTTCCTTTTGATCCAACATTTACAAGTGTAAAAACTCGACGCGATCCGATGTCAAGTCCGGAATAAAGATGCGTTGCTTAGATATGACTGCCGGGTAGCCAGGGTAGTCCTTTACCATGAAATATTTGCCTCTCTGCCGTTATCAAAGGCCGGGCAAATTCGGTCTGACGAGGCTGGGAGAGCTGCCAGGTCACTTACTCCTTCGGATTGAGTTTGTTTAGCCCACTCTTTCCCTCCCCGTCACCCCCGCGCTTTATGCAGTCCGACTTCTCTTCTCTTGACGGCGCTGAAAGGAAAACGAGACCCTCCCGGCCAAAGGATTACCCCGGGAAGAAAAAAACAAGGTCGGCAAACTGTGCCCTCCCCAACAATCTCAACTGTGGGGGGTTCTTTAATGGGATAGCCTGCTCTCGCAATCTAACAAAAGTAATTAGTGATTGTAATTTAAAGTATTGCAATTATTACATATACTTGCGTTATACAGCTAACTACTTTTAACTTTTTAATTGATTCAAAATTTTATTTTATGTATATCCCCTCGATTAATTAGTACAAGCCCTGATGCTTTTAACCTCTTAGCTATGCCTAATTATAATATTTAAAAGCATCAGGACGCCAAGGTGAGGATCGAATCCCGATTATGGACTGAAACATTTTTGAATTAAGAAACCTGATTACAGGATATATTCTTACGCAAAATGTTACGCTATATGAAACGATCTTATTGTTGATTACACCAACATCGTCATTATGAAAAAGGGGAAGGAAGAATTGTGAGAGAAATACGTGACACTTTTTCTATATATCGGGAGGATTTTACAAGAAATTTAGGGACCTTCTAAATTGTTCCGTAATCAATATAGAGGTCGGGAAATAGGAGATAAGGGAGGAAAGAGAGACAACCGGGATATAGGTGAAGTGAAGATAAAGGAGGAGGAGGAGGAGGAGGGGGGGGGGGGAGAGAGTCAGAGGCGTAGCGAGAATATAGATGGGATCGGTTAATTTGGGACGCGGGAAGCCGCCGGGAAATCCCGCGGGAGGAGCCCCGGTATGTGCCCCCGCCCAACCCCGACGGACACGTCCCGGAATATAAAATACTTGCAGAACAAAACTTATAATAAAGTGAAAGGGGACGGGCGGCTCCCCCTCATCGCATTCCGTCACCGTCCTCCTCCCTTTGTCTTATTTTCTAGTTATATAACAAGAATGAAGAGGGCGGCCGAGAACGATGGGTGGTAGGGTGATGGGGAGGGGGTGGAAAAAGACATCGGAATTTCTCGGAGGAATTGATCGTCGCTAGGGCCGGCGTTAATACGCCCCACACGATCCTCTTCTATCTCCGCCTCGGGTTTAGGATTTTTCAGGGCTCAATGTACGATGAATATACTGAAACTAAAATGCTACTCTACTGTCTATTATATAGTCTAGACACGAGTTTTTATTATTTAGTTTGAAACATATATAATGCAATATAAATTTTATAATTGTTTTAGTTAGACATAATTGTTCTATAATAACTCTATTACGAAGATAAATCTGAAGGATACTGAACATTTTTTACAAAACCCCCATTTGTAGATTGCCCCATATTTCATGTGTAGTTTGTATCTTAGCTGAGTTACGAATTAGAAAATTTTAGGTGGTTTGTTTATACGATATAA